>CM066197.1:20932878-23759128 GCA_033675215.1 Rhodiola kirilowii
CCCGAGTTAGTCTCGTTAGTCTCATTCTAAGGTTTATCTAAGTTCGTCCTTAGAAAGAGACTAACTTGGGACGAACTTAGACGAACTTGGGACGAACTTATACAAACCTTAGAATGAGACTAAAGTTTGTCTTTGTTCGTCCCAAGTTAGTCTCGTTAGTCTCATTCTAAGGTTTGTCTAAGTTCATCCTTAGAAAGAGACTAACTTGGGACGAACTTATACAAACTTTAGAATGAGACTAAAGTTTATCTAAGTTCGTCCCAAGTTAGTCTCGTTAGTCTCATTCTAAGGTTTATCGAAGTTCGTCCTTAGAAAGAGACTAACTTGGGACGAACTTAGACTAATTTGGGACGAACTTATACAAACCTTAGAATGAGACTAAAGTTTGTCTTTGTTCGTCCCAAGTTTGTCTCGTTAGTCTCATGCTAAGGTTTGTCTAAGTTCGTCCTTAGAAAGAGACTAACTTGGGATGAACTTAGACTAACTTGGGACGAACTTATACAAACCTTAGAATGAGACTAAAGTTTGTCTTTGTTCGTCCCAAGTTAGTCTCGTTAGTGTCATTCTAAGGTTTATCTAAGTTCATCCTTAGAAAGAGACTAACTTGGGACGAACTTAGACTAACTTAGGACGAACTTATACAAACCTTAGAATGAGACTAAAGTTTGTCTTTGTTCGTCCCTAGTTAGTCTCGTTAGTCTCATTCTAAAGTTTATCTAAGTTCGTCCTTAGAAAGAGACTAACTTGGGACGAGCATAGACTAACTTGGGACGAACTTCTACAAACTTTAGAATGAGACTAAAGTTTATCTAAGTTCGTCCGAAGTTAGTCTCGTTAGTCTCATTCTAAGGTTTATCAAAGTTCGTCCTTAGAAAGAGACTAACCTTGGACCAACTTAGACTAACCTGGGAAGAACTTATACAAACCTTAGAATGAGACTAAAGTTTGTCTTTGTTCGTCCCAAGTTAGTCTCGTTAGTCTCATTCTAAGGTTTGTCTAAGTTCATCCTTAGAAAGAGACTAACTTGGGACGAACTTAGACTAACTTGGGACGAACTTATACAAAACTTAGAATGAGACTAAAGTTTGTCTTTGTTCGTCCCAAGTTAGTCTCGTTAGTCTCATTCTAATGTTTATCTAAGTTCGTCCTTAGAAAGAGACTTACTTGGGACGAACTTAGACTAACTTGGGACGAACTTATACAAACCCTAGAATGAGACTAAAGTTTGTCTTTGTTCGTCCCAAGTTAGTCTCGTTAGTCTCATTCTAAGGGTTATCTAAGTTTGTCCTTAGAAAGAGACGTACTTGGGATGAACTTAGACTAACTTGGGACGAACTTATACAAACCTTAGAATGAGACTAAAGTTTGTCTTTGTTCGTCCCAAGTTAGTCTCGTTAGTCTCATTCTAAGGTTTATCTAAGTTCGTCCTTAGAAAGAGAATAACTTGGGACGAACTTAGACTAACTTGGGACGAACTTAGACTAACTTGGGACGAACTTAGACTAACTTGGGACGAACTTATACAAAACTTAGAATGAGACTAAAGTTTGTCTTTGTTCGTCCCAAGTTAGTCTCGTTAGTCTCATTCTAAGGTTTATCTAAGTTCGTCCTTAGAAAGAGACTAACCTGGGACGAACTTAGACTAACTTGGGATGAACTTATACAAACTTTAGAATGAGACTAGTTTATCTAAGTTTGTCCCAAGTTAGTTTCGTTAGTCTCATTTTAAGGTTTATCTAAGTTCGTCCTTAGAAAGAGACTAACTTGGGACGAACTTAGACTAACTTGGGACGAACTTATACAAACCTTAGAATGAGACTAAAGTTTGTCTTTGTTCGTCCCAAGTTAGTCTCGTTAGTCTCATTCTGAGGTTTGTCTAAGTTCATCCTTAGAAAGAGACTAAATTGGGACGAACTTATACAAACTTTAGAATGAGACTAAAGTTTATCCAAGTTTGTCCCAAGTTAGTCTCGTTAGTCTCATTCTAAGGTTTATCTAAGTTCGTCCTTAGAAAGATACTAACTTGGGATGAACTTAGACTAATTTGGGACGAACTTAGACTAACTTGGGACGAACTTATACAAACCTTAGAATGAGACTAAAGTTTGTCTTTGTTCGTCCCAAGTTAGTCTCGTTAGTCTCATGCTAAGGTTTGTCTAAGTTCGTCCTTAGAAAGAGACTAACTTTAGACGAACTTAGACTAACTAGGGACGAACTTATACAAACCTTAGAATGAGAATAAAGTTTGTCTTTGTTCGTCCCAAGTTAGTCTCGTTAGTCTCATTCTAAGGTTTATCTAAGTTCGTCCTTAGAAAGAGACTAACGTGGGACGAACTTAGACTAACTTGGGACGAACTTATACAAACCTTAGAATGAGACTAATGTTTGTCTTTGTTCGTCCCTAGTTAGTCTCGTTAGTCTCATTCTAAGGTTTATCTAAGTTCGTCCTTAGAAAGAGACTAACTTGGGACGAACATAGACTAACTTGGGACGAACTTATACAAACTTTAGAATGAGACTAAAGTTTATCTAAGTTCGTCCGAAGTTAGTCTCGTTAGTCTCATTCTAAGGTTTATCTAAGTTCGTCCTTAGAAAGAGACTAACTTGGGACGAACTTAGACTAACCTGGGACGAACTTATACAAACCTTAGAATGAGACAAAAGTTTGTCTTTGTTCGTCCAAAGTTAGTCTCGTTAGTCTCATTCTAAGGTTTGTCAATGTTCATCCTTAGAAAGAGACTAACTTGGGACGAACTTACACTAACTTGGGACGAAATTATACAAAACTTAGAATGAGACTAAAGTTTGTCTTTGTTCGTCCCAAGTTAGTCTAGTTAGTCCCAATTCTCACATGAGGAGGGAAGACGAAGGCGATCCCCTCGGATGGCTTGGCGAACTTGGTCTGGGAGCAATGTCGACGAAATAGTCTGATGGGAGTCGATTATAGCCAAAGCTACTAAGTTGGAGGCTGCACAAATGCGATGGACGGCTATTCCTCTCACCAGATGAGGATGATTGCGGCACAGCTGGGGAAGGTCTGGGTGGCAGCTTTGGATGCCTGAGGGGAGTTGATGCATGGACCGGAGGGAGCTTAAGGTGTCACGAAGGCTGTCTTGCATGTTGTTAACGATACAATGGAGCCATAGAAGACTGCCAGCGCAGCTACGAAGAACAAAAGCTCCCAGAAGTCCATCAGCGGACTGCTTCCAGGCGATGTTGAGGGTGAGGCCATCTGGGTGAGGCGTCCACCTCTTCCACTTAGGTCTTGGATTATAAGGAGGGCTGAGCTGAAGGGTTTGCAGGGAGAGGGCATTGCGGAAGTTGTTCAAGTGCGGGAGGTTGATGATGGGGGCACATCTATGTATCCAGGTCGTAATGTTGGCAGCGATCGCGTACGTACCGATGCCATGCATAACGTGGTTTCTGTTCTTCCACACCTCCCATAGGCTACAACACACCCAGACGCACCCCTTCAAGATACGTGTTGATGCTGCAGTTTTTGATCCATGTAAACCACATCATGCGCCAAGTAAGAGGAGGCTGGATATCAAAGAGAGTGTGGCCCATTGCCCAAATTTTTCGGGCAAGATCACTCTCAATAAAGTGGTGTTGCAGAGTTTCGATACCCGGAGAGGCACATCACCGACATTTGGAGGCGAGAGGGATGCCACGCTTCTGAATGTTGTCGTCAGTTGAAAGCGCACGCTGGTGAAGGCGCCAAATGAAAACACTAAGACGAGGAGGAAGCCACAAATGCCAGATCTTTGATAAGGCTCTGTGATGGGCAGTTGGAGAACCGATGCACCGACGATAAGCCTTGGTAGAGAAGTGCTCGTCCACGCTACGAGCCCAGCATAGGCGATCTGGATCATTGGAGAGGACAGCATGCTCAAGAGCCAAGCGACCAAGAGGGGGCAAGTTATCTAAGACCTCCCTTAGGAGAGGAGGGTCTGAAATAATGCATTGAAGCTTCGTCCACCGGAGATCATCTGGGGGGTCGACTTTGTACGTCCAGCAGAAGTCAAGAAGGGTGATCTTACCCTGGCCTATGATCCAGAAGGCTTGAGTCTTTAAGTTAGGAAGGAGCTTGCTTAGCAATTTCCACATATGAGATCCCCGCTCACCATGTTTGTACCGAGCACGAATGTACCTGCCCCACAGGGCTGTGGACTCCATGCAACGCCAAGAGAGCTTATTCTGGAGCGCATCCTTGATCTCGTTAAGGGAGCAAATGCCCAGGCCACCCGCATCTTTGGGGCGACACACATCGGTCCACCGAATCCAATGACGTCTTTTCTCGTCCTTCTGATTCCAAAGGAAGCTAGCAATCAAGCTAGAGATGCGGGATATCACAGCCACCGGAGTGGGAAGAGTCCCAAGCACATGGATGAGCATCGAGTTGAGAATAGCTTCAATGATGACAAGTTTCCCGCCCATACACAAAAGGTTCCTGGTCCATCCATTAATGCGGGCACGCACTTTGTCTTCCAGATCTTGAAAGTATTCGATCTTAACTCTACCTGGGAACAATGGGGCTCCAAGGTAAGTTGCAGGGAAAGTGCCTTGCGAGAAGTTGGTCGTGCTGAGAAGCGTCCGACGGTGGTCATTAGGAATGTTGCTATCAAAGAAAATGATGCTCTTGGAGGAGTTGAGGAGTTGGCCAGAGTTGGAGCAAAAGGTGTGGATCAGCGCCATGAGACGCTCCATGGAAATCTTCGAGCCATTTGTGAAAAGGATCATATCGTCGGCATACAAGAGGTGGGTGACCACCAGGGATCCAGGCTTAACGGCGTAAGGGAGAATGCGTTTCACAGTAACTTGGTGTTGGAGCATGCGAGAGAAGGCCTCCATGCAAATGATGAACAAAGTGGGCGAGAGGGGATCCCCTTGGCGGACTCCCTGATTCGACTTGAAGTGCCCAAAGGAGGAGCCGTCCCAAAGCACCGAGTACCAGCAGTTGGAGATGTTTCAGTATATCAAGTCACACCACCATTGATTAAAGCCCAGGGCCTTAAGCATGCGAAGGAGGAAGATCCAAGAAATCCGGTCATATGCCTTGGACATGTCAATCTTCATGAGAACATTGCCCCCGATATGCCCCTTATTAATGTGACAGGTGAGGTCATGGGCAAGAGCTATGGAGTCCATGCTACCTCTACCCGGCATAAAGCCGCTTTGTTCCTGGCTAATAATACGGGGAAGGATCATGGCAAGACGCGAGTTCAGGATGCAGGACAGAACTTTGTGAATGAAGTTGCAAAGGCTGATGGGCCTTAGCTGGTCGATCCTCGTCGCATTAGATTTTTTTGGGATGAGCACGAGGTTTGTTGCTGTGATAGCGCCTGGGAGAGGGAGGCCCTGGAAGAAACTACGGACAGCTCAGAGAAGGTCCGCATGTATAATGTGCCAGCAGTGCTTGTAGAAGTGGCCGGTGAACCCGTCTGGGCCCGGCGCACTGGAAGGATTGAGCGCATCAACGGCTTGTCGAACTTCTACCTCATCAGGGATGGCAGTGATGGCGAGGTTATCTTATTCCGTGATGATGGGGTCGATATTTGTGAAGGCATTCGTCGAAGGGTGGGCAGAATAGGCGCCGAGAATGCTGCTAAAATGCTCTAGAGCGAGAGGCCCAATGACCCTCCTGTCAGAAGTAGTGCTCCCATCAGGCATGTCGAGCTTAATACTGTTATTTGAACGTCTTGCTTTGATCATGGCATGGAATAAGGTGGTGTTGCGATCCCCTTCCGCCACCCAGTGGGCATTAGCTTTGTCTGTGAGCATTTGAAAATGTTGACACTGCGTGCGAGAGAGATCGTCTTTGGTCGTGACCAGCTCTGTTTCAAGGCTCTGCGTCCAGTCAGTCTGGATGTCGTGCTCGAGAAGGTCCACCTTGGCGACCAAGGCTTTAATCTTAAGAGAAATATTCCCGAAGACATTCCAGTTCCAGTCCTTGAGACGCCGACGGAGAGCCTTCAACTTGATAGCGAAGGCAAGAATAGGGTTGGGGTGGGTGTGCTTGTGCCATTCGCCCTCCACTACTGCGAGGAACTCTGCATGGTCGTGCCAAGCACGCAGATACTTGAAGGAGGCTAGCCGTCTAGTTTCATCCCCCATGTCGATTAAGAGCGGGTTGTGATCTGAAGCTATCCGGGGCAAGTGGGCAATTTTAAAGGTTGGGAGGACTGCCATTGCCGGCCCATTGATGAGGACACGATCAAGTCTCATCCAAATTTGATGATCGGCCGATCTGTTATTGCACCAGGTGAACTTGTTGCCTGAGAAGCCTGCATCTGAAAGGCCTGCCTGCATCTGAAAGTTATTAAATTCGAACATAGCACCTGTATCTCTCGTAGCAGCCCCCTTCTTCTCAGACCAAGAGGATATGACATTGAAGTCACCTGCCACAACCCAGGGACCCGCCATACTCTGAGCATCCATAAGGAGGTCATTCCAGAGCTCTCGACGTTTAGTTTGAGACACAAAAGCATAGACAAAAGTGCAGGTGAAAGGGGTATTATGGAAGTCATTAACGAGGACGCTGATGTACCGATCCCTAGTGTTGATGTGAGAGACTTGAATAGCGTCATTCCACAAGATCCACACTTTGGGATTAATTACATCACCATGCATATAGTTGGGCATGTTAACCTTGCGAGCAAACTCAGTTAACCTGTCCGTACCTGACATGGGTTCCAAAATAGCACACAGAGAAAATTTATGAGTAGACATCATAGTCTTATAGTAGTCAATTGTACCTGCATTGTTCGCCCCACGGGCGTTCCAACAAAGGATGTGCTTCATTGAGATACCGTTGGAGATGTTGATGTTTGTGCAACCTTTGAGCTGCTACGTGAGTCTGTCCTGGCATTGTCACGACCCTCTTTGGAAGATAGGATGCTGTTTGAGTTGGGGGATTGTTGCGGCTATTTCCCCGGATTGGAACGCTCAGCCTCTCTTTGCCGTCTGAGAAGCGTTTCACGCGGAAGAGCATAAGGGCCCAGGTAATTGGATCCATCCGTAAGAGGAACTATTGGGAGGACTTTTGGAGGGGTACCCATATGATTACTCTGTAGGTCAGTCGTGACAGGGTGGTCTGAGAATTGAACCTGGGCCGTAGATAGAGTGTTGTTTTCATTAGTAGGGATGGCTTGTGAGGCAGTGGGACCAACTAGCTGGTTGGACGCCTCTAGGGGAACCGTTGTGACATTGTTAACGTAGGGGGCTGTCACTAGGCTCTCACCCGCTGCAGGTACAGTTTCCTTTCCCAGCTTTTCTGCTGCCACTTCTGGGTTGCCATTGGTTACAGGTGCTTGATGTGAGGAGCGCCTGCTGGTGATGTGTCTTGCCTTTTCTTCCTTTCCTTTTTCGAACAACACGCCACTCTGCATCCTGTTTGTCTGCATGGGTTGTTTGTCCCTCTTTAGGCAACTTTGTTTTATCTGGTGAAAGTTTTGGAGCGGCTTCATGAGGCTTAGCAGTGATAGGACCGTCACGTGTCTCGGGGACGATGGGAAGGCCGTGTTCATCACGCGCCTCCCAAATTTTGGCTTCCTTCTCCTGCCGGCGTTTGTGTTTTCTACAATCATTAATAGAATGGCCATGAAGCTTACATTTGATGCAGTATTCCGTCTTGTTTTCGTAAACTATCTTCTGCCAGAAGCCAGATTCTGCTCCAGTCGCCACCCAGACCTCATCCGGCATTTCTTTGGTGGTGTCAAGCTCTATGCAAGCTCTGGCGTAGTTGGGGTTAGTAAACAGCCGCGTGCGATTGTCTACTGCTAAATATCTCCCAAACGAGGCAACAATGGCTTCTATATAGCCTGGGTTGTTGAGTTCCGGTGGCATGCTATCTAAGCGGATCCACGCGGTGGTGGTGGTGGGTTCCCTCTTTGTAGAGAAATCTTTGGTCCATCTGAAAATGCGAAACAGGGAGTGTCCAAGCTTCCGCATGGGATGCGAGAGGACCTTGCGAGCGTCCGCTTCGGATTCGAGGACTATAAGGATGTGTTTGGCGTCCCATGCTACGATGGAACACTTACCATCTGGTTTCCAAGTCGATAGGAAACTCTGTCGGAGCTCTTGAATGGGTGGGCGACCTCCGGTGAACTTGGCAACCAGAGCATGTTTCAGATGCTCTATGCCCACTTGCAGCTCTGTAGGAGTAAAGGTCACCGATGGCTTGCCGTCCTTGGATCCATACTGCCTAGAGGCAAGCTGGATCGTGGGGAATCGACATTCATTCTGAGCTGTTAGCACCGCCGTGAATGACCGGTTGCCGGAGGCCGCCGGAGATGTTAGCACCGTCGTGAAAGGACGATTGTCAACGGATGCGCCAAGAGATGTATGGTTGCGTGGATCATCCCCTAGAGTCAAGGGTGTTCCTCAATGATCAAGGGGGCGAGGGAGGCAGGCCGGAGCCATATTGGGCAGGGCCGAGCGCAAGCACAAGCTTAGAGAGAAGAGAGAGCTTCTAGAGAGAGAAGCTCGGTTGACGAACTTATACAAACCTTAGAATGAGACTAAAGTTTGTCTTTGTTCGTCCCAAGTTAGTCTCGTTAGTCTCATTCTAAGGTTTGTCTAAGTTCATCCTTAGAAAGAGACTAACTTGGGACGAACTTAGACTAACTTGAGACGAACTTATACAAACCTTAGAATGAGACAAAAGTTTGTCTTTGTTCGTCCCAAGTTAGTCTCGTTAGTCTCATTCTAAGGTTTATATAAGTTCGTCCTTAGAAAGAGACTAACTTGGGACGAACTTAGACTAAGTTGGGATGAACTTATACAAACCTTAGAATGAGACTAAAGTTTGTCTTTGTTCGTCCCAAGTTAGTCTCGTTAGTCTCATTCTAAGGTTTATCTAAGTTTGTCCTTAGTAAGGGATTTAGTCTAAGGGATTTATCAATCAGAGAAGATATTCAGGTTAGGGTATTATTCAATTGTGACTTCGTTTATCCTTGATTTCTAAGTATTTATTCTATCTTTCTTAGGGTTACTCCTGGTCTGGTTATAACCGTTTAATTCTAGCAAACCTAATACTCCTGGTCTGGTTATATTAGGTTTCGTGCAACTACTTATTCTAACTGGGTCGGTATCAAATAAGCAGTGAAAAGATAGTAAGGATTACTATGTTAAGTTGTACCCTTTCGGATCTCCCCTTAACCCAATAAATTCAAACTAATAATGTGCACAAGAACTAAATAGAAAGCATGAATAATGTTGAAGAACAGAATCTCAAAATAATCGTCACAATTATTTAACCCTAACCCGAATAATTGGATTAGTTACACATCGACATAAGTAAACAATGCAAATAATAAAAGGAAGAAACTTCACTAATTGACCGAGATGAAGAACAGGAGGAGCAAGGCACGGCTGAAGCAAGGAATGAGGTCTGGCTGTGTATGACTGAGATGCTGGCGGAGGAAGGAGGGACAGCTAGGGCACGGCTGTGTGTGTTGTGAGATCGATGGATTTCTCTGTGATTTTCGGCTGGTTTGAAGACTGCAGGATCTCCTGTATTTATAGGGTTTGAGAAACCCTAACTTGGTGAATAAGCTACGAAACCCTAGCATCGCATGCACATTGGGCCGGCTGCTGGACTTTGATTGGATGGGATAAGGCTGGAATGCTCGAATGGCCGGACGCATGGAGCTCGGAGGCTCGCTCGGAGGAATGCGCCAAAGAGCTCGGATGGCCGGTCGGGGGTGCGGGCTGGAGGTCGGATGCTCGATCGGCTGGACGGGCTGGAGCTCGCATGCCCGCTCAGAGGCACGCTCGCATGCCCGCTCGGATGGAGCTCGGATGGCCGAGTGGATGGCCGGCTGGAGCTCGGATGGCCGCTCGGACGTGGCCTGCTTCTTCCCAGACGCGACCTGGTTTTCTTCGGCCATCTTTTGATTTCCTCGGGCCATTCTTCATTTTTCTCGGCCATTCTTCATTTCAAGTGCCTATGGACCGGTCAAAAACTCCTTGTGATGTTTTAGGCTCCAAAAGCCGTCTTTTGAATGTGATTCCTCTTAGAGCTTCCAATTCACCTGTAACACGAGACAATACTAAAAAGTAACTGTTCGTATATAAAAGTACTGGAATTGGTGGGATTTGATGACTCGATGAGTCGTATAAATACGGCTCATCAAACCACCCCACACTGAAACTTGTTCGTCCCGAACAAGGGCTAGGTCATAAGAGGAAATAAATGAAGTACGAACATCACAAAGCTTCGGTCATCCTAGACGTGCTACATGGACATGAATCGATTACTCTAGATCTCGCCTGTTATGCATGCTTGCTACTAATGTCATTGTGCGAAAAACATGGGGTTAATGATACGTGTTACCTTTGAAGCCGAGATGCAAACCAATTCGGATGTCTCGGGAGATAGCCCTTTTCAGACCCATGAACCCTCATTCTCGGACTCAAACTCGCTGCTATATGGTTATGCTTTGCCGCTTTTTCTTGCACGTGATTGATTCGAGCTTCAAGGTGTTGAGTGTTTTTCGGTCAGCTATAGTGTCTGATTTTGATGTATCAGTGGTACTCTTCACTTGTTTCGGTGTAAACCTTCACAATGATGATGGATTTGAACTTTTGTAGTGCGGATTGTGACTTGCTCGAACCGTGATTTCTTCTCCTTTTGACGCGAGTCAAGCCGAGGGTCGCTCGTCTATTTTCCCGGTTACTCGGATTAGAAACCTTCCTGCTCTCACTCATCATCGTCCTTTTGACACGGGTCAAGTCAAGGGTCGCTTGCCTATTTTCTCGGCTACTTGGACTAGAGCTTGGACGGTGTGAAGTTTTCCCGTCCCGACCAACCGCAAGGGTGCCGTAGTGGCGGAGCAGACTCGTACTATGTCGTCTCGAAGTGCTAGCCTCCACGAGCTCTACATAACCATACATCCTGAGTTCGGTCTTTGAATGATCTGTCAAGTCTCTCTAGGGCGTTTCTATCAACTCCACATCCCTGTTTATCTCAACTAACAAAGGCACGTAAAGATTTTAAGATCACATGTTAGTCGCACAAATCAAGTTTCATCAAAGACATGCATGTAAAATCGGCTATATCTATTTCACCAAATCATTATCCACTACTGCAAGTCTAGGAAATAGTGAAGTATCATGTACAAAAAATTTTAAAATTGACCCAAAACGTGCTGACTCTGTGCAGGGTGCAGGAAATAAACGTGCTGACTCAATACTGACTCTCCCACCCCACACTTTTGAAATGAGCCGTGTCCTCACGGCACGACTCAAATCTAGACACACAAATGCATGCAATAAATAGATAAGGAAAGGAAAAGGGTAGAACAAGACTCCCCTGGGGTGTAGACGGTGGTCGGCTGAACTCGGATCAAGTCCGGGGCTAAAATGCGTAGCTCCAAGGGAATTATCCGGCCGACTAAGTCCAATCCCTGCAAAATGAAACCAAATCCTTTCCAAGGTACAATGTGACAATAATGACTCAAAACGACATAATAAGTAAATAAACCGAAATGTAAAAGAATTGCAAACCGTGCAGGGCTGCCTCCCTGCGAGCGCCTTTGTTTAACGTCGTTGGCTCGACAGTACCTCATGTAGGGATCACAAGGTAGGATCCCATGGGCGTGTGAGGTCAAACTTCTGCTCAGTAATTCCTTCTGTTCGGCCAGTGTGCTTCCCTAGTTGTGCACTTGGCTCTGCTCTCCAACTTTCCGACGGTTTCTTCCCTTTATAGCCTCGAGAAGATGAGGACATCTTGCCCATAGCTGCTGGCCTAGTAGTCTGAAGAGCCTGCTCTAGTGGGTCTGGAACTAGGGTCTCATAGTCTGTGGTGTGCACAATATCTGGTGGTTTCCTTGTGCATGGTCGGTTCACATCCTCGTAGACATAGAAATCGGCCTCCTTACCGCCATATGATAACGATAGTAGGCCTAAGTCCATGTTGATCTGAGTCTTCGTGTCGTAGAGGAATGGCCGTCCCAAAATCAGTCCTGGTGGCTCGCCCTTTCTGGAATTCTCCATCTGCAAGACATAGAAATCTGCAGGCACAGCAAGATCTCCTACCCGAAGGGTCAGATTTTCGAGAAGTCCAGTGGGGCAAACACACGACCTGTCTCCCAACTCTATAGATAGCTTAGGGGGCTTCAACGGACCGAGGTTCAGCGAGTAGTACAGCGAGTAAGGCATCACATTGATGGCAGCACCTAAGTCAATCAAGCAGTGGGGTATCTGGGTCTTGCCGATGCCACAGGTGACTGTGAAGGCTCCTGGGTCCTTATTCTTTCCTAGAGGTGTCTCATGGCTCGCTGTAGGCGACGGCCTCATCATCTGATCGGTTTGCGTTGGCCTGACCACCATCCTTGTTTCTGACTCAGCTTTCTCACATATCTGATCTCCACGAGTAACTACAGCATAAGAGGAACCGTGAGTTGTAGTGTCTTTGATGACAAGGGCCGGTGCTTCCTCAGGTATAAGCTGGCCGAATTCCTCTGTTGGTTTGACGGTCTCTTCAACTGCTGCATCCACCTTAATCACCTCAACTAGGCTGACGTTTCCTCTAGGGTTTTCAACTGTCTATGAGGGAAGTCGTCCTGCGTGCACACTGGCTGAGAGACCTGAGACTGTAGTAGTGAGCTGGGACATTTGCTTCTTCAAATCTTCTATGTCTCCTTTTGTCGTGGCCCGATCCTGAATCACAGCTGATGCCAGATCTTTTATCATGTCCTCGAGAGCCTTGTTGGATGAGCCTTGATTGCTCAGACCTGGCTGATTACTGTTCTGTCCTCTCTGCTGGTACTGATTTGGTGCATTCTGTTGGTACTGTCCAGGCGTATTTTGCCGAAACTGATGATGAGGATGCTGGTAAGGCTGCTGGGTCTGCTGAGGTGCATTCTGACGTGCTGTCTGCTGTTGCTGGTTGTTGTTCCTCCAGGTTCCCTGATTGGGTGCTGCTGCGCCATATTGCTTGACTGGGCCTGGTTGGTTGTCAAAATTCTGATAGTTGCCCACTGCATTCACGTCGGCCTGAACGTCAGTCTGTAAGGTAGGGCACTCGTCTGTCTTGTGTTCTGTGGATGTACAAAACTCACATGGCTTGACCTGGACTGGCGTCCTTCGGACCACATGCTTCATCAGCTCTCTCATCTCCTTGAGCTCGGCGAATACAGCACTGATAGAGGGCTCAACCGTTGACATGTTCCTTGTTCGGGCATATTCGTCCTCCCTTGTAGATTCATCCTGGAACCGCTCGCTTTCTGCTACTTCCATGATTGTTTGTCGGACTCTGGCTGGGGTCAAGTTCATGAGGTTGCCTCCAGCTGAGGCCTCTAGTAATTTCCTATCCAGTCTGCGGAGTCCATCCAGCATATACTCAACGACTAATTTCTCTGGGAGCTCAAGATTGCAGCAGCTCTTCTCCAAGGCTAGGAATTTCTCCACATACTCGTACATGTTCTCGTTTGGGCCTTGTTTGAGCTCTTGCAACTGTCTTCGGACTTGCATTGCGCGGGCTGCTGGATAGTATTTGCTAATGAATTTCCTCTGCATTTGCTCCCATGTGTAGATACTACTAGAGGGCAAGGATAAGAACCAGTCTGTAGCAGTGTCTGTAAGTGAGAAGTAAAATGCCTTCAGTTTGAAGTCATCCACCTCGGCTCCGTATGGCTTTAGGTTCAAACATATCCCGTGAAAACGTGTCTGGTGAGATGTGGCTGATTCTCCCTTGGTTCCAGAGAACTTGGGTAGATGATGGATGACTGAGGTGCTGACTGTTATGGCTGCGAGGTCTGGTCCTTCATAGATAGGCCACGTTTGGTCTCTGAAATTGGGAACCGAGAGCTCGCCCATGGTATGTCCTTCATCTTCGTCTTCCACATCATCTCTGACTACTGGCTGGCGTGGGGGTCTCTGAGGTGGTGGGTATGGATGTTGTGGATGGTATGGCAGTGGTGGATATGGTTGTGGATATTGAGGGTATGGCGGTTGTGGGTACTGTGGATATGGTGGTGGTGGATATTGCTGATATGGTGGGTACTGAGGGTATTGTGGGTACTGTGGTTGGGGTTGGTTCTATTGTTGGTTCTGAGGTTGTTGTTGTTGGAACTGTTGAAACGGTTGAAACTGTTCAGGGATAGCCCCCCTGATTTCACCATTCTGTACTCCTTGTACATTCTGGTTGACTTCTACGTTAATGTGACTGTTGCCACCAACACTGCTTCCTGCATGAGACATATTACAAGAAATAGCAAGCACCGGTCTAGCAAGCACCGGTCTAGCAAACACCGTAATAGCACAGACAGACTAGCAACAAAGGGTTCCCAGGAGATTGCAGGGGTCACAGCGGTCCCACTTAAAACCCAAAATCCTTAGACTCGTAAGTCTTGGTGACAGAACCCTCTGAGAGCTAGAAATTGGAAATCGAAAAGAATGAAAATCAAAAATCGAACAGTTGAAATTGAAATATCACCGAGATAAGCAAATTTCGAAATAATGCAAAGAGAAAAATAAACGAAAAAATAAAGAAGAACAAATTTCACCGTGCTTAGCTCCCCGGCAACGGCGCCATTTTGAACAGGCTGTCGTCGTACCTGTGCAAAAACAATTTATATTTTTCCTCGCTCTTGGCTGTGGGTTAGTACAGTGATGAGTAAGGGTTGAACCCTAGGGAGCTAGATGGTTACTACTTCGTTCTGAAATAGAGAAAAAACAAGAAACTAGTGTGAAAGTAAAGGTTAATGTAATGATCGAAAATTGCTAAGGGATTTATCAATCAGAGAAGATATTCAGGTTAGGGTATTATTCAATTGTGACTTCGTTTATCCTTGATTTCTAAGTATTTATTCTATCTTTCTTAGGGTTACTCCTGGTCTGGTTATAACCGTTTAATTCTAGCAAACCTAATACTCCTGGTCTGGTTATATTAGGTTTCGTGCAACTACTTATTCTAACTGGGTCGGTATCAAATAAGCAGTGAAAAGATAGTAAGGATTACTATGTTAAGTTGTACCCTTTCGGATCTCCCCTTAACCCAATAAATTCAAACTAATAATGTGCACAAGAACTAAATAGAAAGCATGAATAATGTTGAAGAACAGAATCTCAAAATAATCGTCACAATTATTTAACCCTAACCCGAATAATTGGATTAGTTACACATCGACATAAGTAAACAATGCAAATAATAAAAGGAAGAAACTTCACTAATTGACCGAGATGAAGAACAGGAGGAGCAAGGCACGGCTGAAGCAAGGAATGAGGTCTGGCTGTGTATGACTGAGATGCTGGCGGAGGAAGGAGGGACAGCTAGGGCACGGCTGTGTGTGTTGTGAGATCGATGGATTTCTCTGTGATTTTCGGCTGGTTTGAAGACTGCAGGATCTCCTGTATTTATAGGGTTTGAGAAACCCTAACTTGGTGAATAAGCTACGAAACCCTAGCATCGCATGCACATTGGGCCGGCTGCTGGACTTTGATTGGATGGGATAAGGCTGGAATGCTCGAATGGCCGGACGCATGGAGCTCGGAGGCTCGCTCGGAGGAATGCGCCAAAGAGCTCGGATGGCCGGTCGGGGGTGCGGGCTGGAGGTCGGATGCTCGATCGGCTGGACGGGCTGGAGCTCGCATGCCCGCTCGGAGGCACGCTCGCATGCCCGCTCGGATGGAGCTCGGATGGCCGAGTGGATGGCCGGCTGGAGCTCGGATGGCCGCTCGGACGTGGCCTGCTTCTTCCCGGACGCGACCTGGTTTTCTTCGGCCATCTTTTGATTTCCTCGGGCCATTCTTCATTTTTCTCGGCCATTCTTCATTTCAAGTGCCTATGGACCGGTCAAAAACTCCTTGTGATGTTTTAGGCTCCAAAAACCGTCTTTTGAATGTGATTCCTCCTAGAGCTTCCAATTCACCTGTAACACGAGACAATACTAAAAAGTAACTGTTCGTATATAAAAGTACTGGAATTGGTGGGATTTGATGACTCGATGAGTCGTGTAAATACGGCTCATCATTCGTCCCAAGTTAGTCTCTTTCTAAGGACAAACTTAGACAAACCTTAGAATGAGACTAACGAGACTAACTTGGGAGGAAAAAAGACAAACTTTAGTCTCATTCTAAGGTTTAAATAAGTTCGTCCCAAGTTAGTCTAAGTTCGTCCCAAGTTAGTCTCTTTCTAAGGACGAACTTAGACAAACCAATGAGACTAACGAGACTAACTTGGGAGGAACAAAGACAAACTTTAGTCTCATTCTAAGGTTTCTATAAGTTCATCCCAAGTTAGTCTAAGTTCGTCCCAAGTTAGTCTCTTACTAATGACAAACTTAGATAAACCTTAGAATGAGACTAACGAGACTAACTTGGGACGAACAAAGACAAACTTTAGTCTCATTCTAAGGTTTGTATAAGTTCTTCCCAAGTTAGTCTAAGTTCGTCCCAAGCTAGTCTCTTTCTAAGGACGAACTTAGACAAACCTTAGAATGAGACTAACGAGACTTACTTGGGACGAACAAAGACAAACTTTAGTCTCATTCTAAGGTTTGTATAAGTTCGTCCCAAGTTAGTCTAAGTTCGTCCCAAGTTAGTCTCTTTCTAAGGACGAACTTAGATAAACCTTAGAATGAGACTAACGAGACTAACTTGGGACGAACAAAGACAAACTTTAGTCTCATTCTAAGGTTTGTATAAGTTCGTCCCAAGTTAGTCTAAGTTCGTCCCAAGTTAGTCTCTTTCTAAGGACAAACTTAGACAAACCTTAGAATGTGACTAACGAGACTAACTTGGGAGGAACAAAGACAAACTTTAGTCTCCTTCTAAGGTTTGTATAAGTTCGTCCCAAGTTAGTCTATGTTCGTCCCAAGTTAGTCTCTTACTAAGGACAAACTTAGATAAACCTTAGAATGAGACTAACGAGACTAACTTGGGACGACCAAAGACAAACTTTAGTCTCATTCTAAGGTTTGAATAAGTTCGTCCCAAGTTAGTCTAAGTTCGTCCCAAGTTAGTCTCTTACTAAGGACAAACTTAGATAAACCTTAGAATGAGACTAACGAGACTTACTTGGGACGAACAAAGACAAACTTTAGTCTCATTCTAAGGTTTGTATAAGTTCGTCCCAAGTTAGTCTATGTTTGTCCCAAGTTAGTCTCTTACTAAGGACAAACTTAGATAAACCTTAGAATGAGACTAACGAGACTAACTTGGGACGAACAAAGACAAACTTTAGTCTCATTCTAAGGTTTGAATAAGTTCGTCCCAAGTTAGTCTAAGTTCGTCCCAAGTTAGTCTCTTTCTAAGGACGAACTTAGACAAACCTTAAAATGAGACTAACGAGACTAACTTGGGAGGAACAAAGACAAACTTTAGTCTCATTCTAAGGTTTCTATAAGTTCGTCCCAAGTTAGTCTAAGTTCGTCCCAAGTTAGTCTCTTACTAAGGACAAACTTAGATAAACCTTAGAATGAGACTAACGAGACTAACTTGGGACGAACAAAGACAAACTTTAGTCTCATTCTAAGGTTTGTATAAGTTCGTCCCAAGTTAGTCTAAGTTCGTCCCAAGTTAGTCTCTTTCTAAGGACGAACTTAGACAAACCTTTGAATGAGACTAACGAGACTAACTTGGGACGAACAAAGACAAACTTTAGTCTCATTCTAAGGTTTGTATAAGTTTGTCCCAAGTTAGTCTAAGTTCGTCCCAAATTAGTCTCTTTCTAAGGACGAACATAGATAAACCTTAGAATGAGACTAACGAGACTAACTTGGGACGAACAAAGACAAACTTTAGTCTCATTCTAAGGTTTGTATAAGTTCGTCCCAAGTTAGTCTAAGTTCGTCCCAAATTAGTCTCTTTCTAAGGACAAACTTAGACAAACCTTAGAATGAGACTAACGAGACTAACTTAAGAGGAACAAAGACAAACTTTAGTCTCATTCTAAGGTTTGAATAAGTTCGTCCCAAGTTAGTCTAAGTTCGTCCCAAGTTAGTCTCTTTCTAAGGACCAACTTAGACAAACCTTAGAATGAGACTAACGAGACTAACTTGGGAGGAACAAAGACAAACTTTAGTCTCATTCTAAGGTTTGAATAAGTTCGTCCCAAGTTAGTCTAAGTTCGTCCCAAGTTAGTCTAAGTTCGTCCCAAGTTAGTCTCTTTCTAAGGACGAACTTAGACAAACCAACGAGACTAACGAGACTAACTTGGGAGGAACAAAGACAAACTTTAGTCTCATTCTAAGGTTTCTATAAGTTCATCCCAGGTAAGTCTAAGTTCGTCCCAAGTTAGTCTCTTACTAAGGACAAACTTAGATAAACCTTAGAATGAGACTAACGAGACTAACTTGGGACGAACAAAGACAAACTTTAGTCTCATTCTAAGGTTTGTATAAGTTCGTCCCAAGTTAGTCTAAGTTCGTCCCAAGTTAGTCTCTTTCTAAGGACGAACTTAGACAAACCTTAGAATGAGACTAACGAGACTAACTTGGGACGAACAAAGACAAACTTTAGTCTCATTCTAAGGTTTGTATAAGTTCGTCCCAAGTTAGTCTAAGTTCGTCCCAAGTTAGTCTCTTTCTAAGGACGAACTTAGATAAACCATAGAATGAGACTAACGAGACTAACTTGGGACGAACAAAGACAAACTTTAGTCTCATTCTAAGGTTTGTATAAGTCCGTCCCAAGTTAGTCTAAGTTAGTCCCAAGTTAGTCTCTTTCTAAGGACAAACTTAGACAAACCTTAGAATGTGACTAACGAGACTAACTTGGGAGGAACAAAGACAAACTTTAGTCTCATTCTAAGGTTTGTATAAGTTCGTCCCAAGTTAGTCTAAGTTCGTCCCAAGTTAGTCTCTTTCTAAGGACGAACTTAGATAAACCTTAGAATGAGACTAACGAGTCTAACTTGGGACGAACAAAGACAAACTTTAGTCTCATTCTAAGGTTTGTATAAGTTCGTCCCAAGTTAGTCTAAGTTCGTCCCAAGTTAGTCTCTTTCTAAGGACAAACTTAGACAAACCTTAGAATGTGACTAACGAGACTAACTTGGGAGGAACAAAGACAAACTTTAGTCTCATTCTAAGGTTTGTATAAGTTCGTCCCAAGTTAGTCTATGTTCGTCCCAAGTTAGTCTCTTACTAAGGACAAACTTAGATAAACCTTAGAATGAGACTAACGAGACTAACTTGGGACGAACAAAGACAAACTTTAGTCTCATTCTAAGGTTTGTATAAGTTCGTCCCAAGTTAGTCTAAGTTTGTCCCAAGTTAGTCTCTTTCTAAGGACAAACTTAGACAAACCTTAGAATGTGACTAACGAGACTAACTTGGGAGGAACAAAGACAAACTTTAGTCTCATTCTAAGGTTTCTATAAGTTCATCCCAAGTTAGTCTAAGTTCGTCCCAAGTTAGTCTCTTACTAAGGACAAACTTAGATAAACCTTAGAATGAGACTAACGAGACTAACTTGGGACGAACAAAGACAAACTTTAGTCTCATTCTAAGGTTTGTATAAGTTCGTCCCAAGTTAGTCTAAGTTCGTCCCAAGTTAGTCTCTTTCTAAGGACGAACTTAGACAAACCTTAGAATGAGACTAACGAGACTAACTTGGGACGAACAAAGACAAACTTTAGTCTCATTCTAAGGTTTGTATAAGTTCGTCCCAAGTTAGTCTAAGTTCGTCCCAAGTTAGTCTCTTTCTAAGGACAAACTTAGACAAACCTTAGAATGAGACTAACGAGACTAACTTGGGAGGAACAAAGACAAACTTTAGTCTCATTCTAAGGTTTGAATAAGTTCGTCCCAAGTTAGTCTAAGTTCGTCCCAAGTTAGTCTCTTTCTAAGGACGAACTTAGACAAACCAATGAGACTAACGAGACTAACTTGGGAGGAACAAAGACAAACTTTAGTCTCATTCTAAGGTTTCTGTAAGTTCATCCCAAGTTAGTCTAAGTTCGTCCCAAGTTAGTCTCTTACTAAGGACAAACTTAGATAAACCTTAGAA
The DNA here is from genome assembly GCA_033675215.1 of Rhodiola kirilowii. Lineage (NCBI taxonomy): Eukaryota > Viridiplantae > Streptophyta > Magnoliopsida > Saxifragales > Crassulaceae > Rhodiola > Rhodiola kirilowii. The sequence continues at coordinate 20,952,835 of CM066197.1, forward strand.
TGAGACTAACGAGACTAACTTGGGACGAACAAAGACAAACATTAGTCTCATTCTAAGGTTTGTATAAGTTCGTCCCAAGTTAGTCTAAGTTTGTCCCAAGCTAGTCTCTTTCTAAGGACGAACTTAGACAAACCTTAGAATGAGACTAACGAGACTAACTTGGGACGAACAAAGACAAACTTTAGTCTCATTCTAAGGTTTGTATAAGTTCGTCCCAAGTTAGTCTAAGTTCGTCCCAAGTTAGTCTCTTTCTAAGGACGAACTTATATAAACCTTAGATTGAGACTAACGAGACTAACTTGGGACGAACAAAGACAAACTTTAGTCTCATTCTAAGGTTTGTATAAGTTCGTCCCAAGTTAGTCTCTTTCTAAGGACAAACTTAGACAAACCTTAGAATGTGACTAACGAGACTAACTTGGGAGGAACAAAGACAAACTTTAGTCTCATTCTAAGGTTTGTATAAGTTCGTCCCAAGTTAGTCTATGTTCGTCCCAAGTTAGTCTCTTTCTAAGGACGAACTTAGATAATCCTTAGAATGAGACTAACGAGACTAGCTTGGGACGAACAAAGACAAACTTTAGTCTCATTCTAAGGTTTGAATAAGTTCGTCCCAAGTTAGTCTCTTTCTAAGGACGAACTTAGACAAACCAGTGAGACTAACGAGACTAACTTGGGAGGAACAAAGACAAACTTTAGTCTCATTCTAAGGTTTCTCTAAGTTCGTCCCAAGTTAGTCTAAGTTCGTCCCAAGTTAGTCTCTTACTAAGGACAAACTTAGATAAACCTTAGAATGAGACTAACGAGACTAACTTGGGACGAACAAAGACAAACTTTAGACTCATTTTAAGGTTTGTATAAGTTTGTCCCAAGTTAGTCTAAGTTCGTCCCAAGTTAGTCTCTTTCTAAGGACGAACTTAGATAAACCTTAGAATGTGACTAACGAGACTAACATGGGACGAACAAAGACAAACTTTAGTCTCATTCTAAGGTTTGTATAAATTCGTTCCAAGTTTGTCTAAGTTTGTCCCAAGTTAGTCTCTTTCTAAGGACAAACTTAGACTAACCTTAGAATGAGACTAACGAGACTAACTTGGGACGAACAAAGACAAACTTTAGTCTCATTCTAAGGTTTGTATAAGTTCGTCCCAAGTTAGTCTAAGTTCGTCCTAAGTTTGTCTCTTACTAAGGACGAACTTAGATAAACCTTAGAATGAGACTAACGAGACTAACTTGGGACGAACAAAGACAAACTTTAGTCTCAGTCTAAGGTTTGTATAAGTTCGTCCCAAGTTAGTCTCTTTCTAAGGACAAACTTAGATAAACCTTAGAATGAGACTAACGAGACTAACTTGGGACGAACAAAGACAAACTTTAGTCTCATTCTAAGGTTTGTATAAGTTCATCCCAAGTTAGTCTGAGTTCGTTCCAAGTTAGTCTCTTTCTATGGACCAACTTAGACAAACCTAAGAATGAGACTAACGAGACTAACTTGGGACGAACAAAGACAAACTTTAGTCTCATTCTAAGGTTTGTATAAGTTCGTCCCAAGTTAGTCTAAGTTCGTCCCAAGTTAGTCTCTTTCTAAGGACGAACCTAGATAAACCTTAAAATGAGACTAACGAGACAAACTTGGGACGAACTTAGATAAACTTTAGTCTCATTTTAAAGTTTGTATAAGTTCGTCCCATATTAGTCTAAGTTCGTCACATGTTAGTCTCTTTCTAAGGACGAACTTAGATAAACCTTATAATGAGACTAACGAGACTAACTTGTGACGAACAAAGACAAACTTTAGTCTCATTCTAAGGTTTGTATAAGTTCGTCCCAAGTTAGTCTAAGTTTGTCCCAAGTTAGTATCTTTCTGAGGACGAACTTAGATAAACCTTAGAATGAGACTAACGAGACTAACTTGGGACGAACAAAGACAAACTTTAGTCTCATTCTAAGGTTTGTATAAGTTCATCCCAAGTTAGTCTAAGTTCGTCCCAAGTTAGTCTCTTTCTAAGGACGAACTTAGACAAACCTTAGAATAAGACTAACGAGACTAACTTGGGATGAACAAAGACAAACTTTAGTCTCATTCTAAGGTTTGTATAAGTTTGTCCCAAGTTAGTCTAAGTTCGTCCCAAGTTAGTCTCTTTCTAAGGACGAACTTAGATAAACCTTAGAATGAGACTAACGAGACTAACTTGGGACGAACAAAGACAAACTTTTGTCTCACACTAAGGTTTGTATAAGTTCATCCCAAGTTAGTCTAAGTTCGTCCCGAGTTAGTCTCTTTCTAAGGACGAACTTAGATAAACCTTAGAATGAGACTAACGAGACTAACTTGGGAAGAACAAAGACAACCTTTCTTCTCATTCTAAGGTTGGTATAAGTTCGTCCCAAGTTAGTCTAAGTTCGTCCCAAGTTTGTCTCTTTCTAAGGACGAACTTAGATAAACCTTAGAATGAGACTAACGAGACTAACTTGGGACGAACAAAGACAAACTTTAGTGTCATTCTAAGGTTTGTATAAGTTCGTCCCAAGTTAGTCTAAGTTCGTCCCAAGTTAGTCTCTTTCTAAGGACAAACTTAGACAAACCTTAAAATGAGACTAACGAGACTAACTTGGGAGGAACAAAGACAAACTTTAGTCTCATTCTAAGGTTTGTATAAGTTCGTCCCAAGTTAGTCTATGTTCGTCCCAAGTTAGTCTCTTACTAAGGACGAACTCAGATAAATCTTAGAATGAGACTAACGAGACTAACTTGGGACGAACAAAGACAAACTTTAGTCTCATTCTAAGGTTTGTATAAGTTCGTCCCAAGTTAGTCTAAGTTCGTCCCAAGTTAGTCTCTTTCTAAGGACAAACTTAGACAAACCTTAGAATGAGACTAACGAGACTAACTTGGGAGGAACAAAGACAAACTTTAGTCTCATTCTAAGGTTTGTATAAGTTCGTCCCAAGTTAGTCTAAGTTCGTCCCAAGTTAGTCTCTTACTAAGGACGAACTTAGATAAACCTTAGAATGAGACTAACGAGACTAACTTGGGACGAACAAAGACAAGCTTTAGTCTCAGTCTAAGGTTTGTATAAGTTCGTCCCAAGTTAGTCTAAGTTCGTCCCAAGTTCGTCTCTTTCTAAGGACGAACTTAGATAAACCTTAGAATGAGACTAACGAGACTAACTTGGGACAAACAAAGACAAACTTTAGTCTCATTATATGGTTTGTATAAGTTCGTCCCAAGTTAGTCTAAGTTCGTCCCGAGTTAGTCTCTTTCTGAGGACGAACTTAGATAAACCTTAGAATGAGACTAACGAGACTAACTTGGGACGAACAAAGACAAACTTTAGTCTCATTCTAAGGTTTGAATAAGTTCGTCCCAAGTTAGTCTAAGTTCGTCCCAAGTTAGTCTCTTTCTAAGGACGAACTTAGACAAACCAATGAGACTAACGAGACTAATTGGGAGGAACAAAGACAAACTTTAGTCTCATTCTAAGGTTTCTATAAGTTCGTCCCAAGTTAGTCTAAGTTCGTCCCAAGTTAGTCTCTTACTAAGGACAAACTTAGATAAACCTTAGAATGAGACTAACGAGACTAACTTGGGACGAACAAAGACAAACTTTAGTCTCATTCTAAGGTTTGTATAAGTTCGTCCCAAGTTAGTCTAAGTTCGTCCCAAGTTAGTCTTATTCTAAGGACGAACTTAGACAAACCTTAGAATGATACTAACGAGACTATCTTGGGACGAACAAAGACAAACTTTAGTCTCATTCTAAGGTTTGTATAAGTTCGTCCCAAGTTAGTCTAAGTTCGTCCCAAATTAGTCTCTTTCTAAGGACGAACTTAGATAAACCTTAGAATGAGACTAACGAGACTAACTTGGGACGAACAAAGACAAACTTTAGTCTCATTCTAAGGTTTGTATAAGTTCGTCCCAAGTTAGTCTAAGTTCGTCCCAAGTTAGTCTCTTTCTAAGGACAAACTTAGACAAACCTTAGAATGAGACTAACGAGACTAACTTAAGAGGAACAAAGACAAACTTTAGTCTCAGTCTAAGGTTTGTATAAGTTCGTCCCAAGTTAGTCTATGTTCGTCCCAAGTTAGTCTCTTACTAAGGACGAACTTAGATAAACCTTAGAATGAGACTAACGAGACTAACGTGGGACGAACAAAGACAAACTTTAGTCTCATTCTAAGGTTTGTATAAGTTCGTCCCAAGTTAGTCTAAGTTCGTCCCAAGCTAGTCTCTTTCTAAGGACGAACTTAGACAAACCTTAGAATGAGACTAACGAGACTAACTTGGGACGAACAAAGACAAACTTTAGTCTCATTCTAAGGTTTGTATAAGTTCGTCCCAAGTTAGTCTAAGTTCGTCCCAAGTTAGTCTCTTTCTAAGGACAAACTTAGATAAACCTTAGATTGAGACTAACGAGACTAACTTGGGACGAACAAAGACAAACTTTAGTCTCATTCTAAGGTTTGTATAAGTTCGTCCCAAGTTAGTCTAAGTTCGTCCCAAGTTAGTCTCTTTCTAAGGACAAACTTAGACAAACCTTAGAATGTGACTAACGAGACTAACTTGGGAGGAACAAAGACAAACTTTAGTCTCATTCTAAGGTTTGTATAAGTTCGTCCCAAGTTAGTCTATGTTCGTCCCAAGTTAGTCTCTTTCTAAGGACGAACTTAGATAATCCTTAGAATGAGACTAACGAGACTAACTTGGGACGAACAAAGACAAACTTTAGTCTCATTCTAAGGTTTGAATAAGTTCGTCCCAAGTTAGTCTAAGTTCGTCCCAAGTTAGTCTCTTTCTAAGGACGAACTTAGACAAACCAGTGAGACTAACGAGACTAACTTGGAAGGAACAAAGACAAACTTTAGTCTCATTCTAAGGTTTCTTTAAGTTCGTCCCAAGTTAGTCTAAGTTCGTCCCAAGTTAGTCTCTTACTAAGGACAAACTTAGATAAACCTTAGAATGAGACTAACGAGACTAACATGGGACGAACAAAGACAAACTTTAGTCTCATTCTAAGGTTTGTATAAGTTCGTTCCAAGTTAGTCTAAGTTTGTCCCAAATTAGTCTCTTTCTAAGGACAAACTTAGACTAACCTTAGAATGAGACTAACGAGACTAACTTGGGACGAACAAAGACAAACTTTAGTCTCATTCTAAGGTTTGTATAAGTTCGTCCCAAGTTAGTCTAAGTTCGTCCTAAGTTTGTCTCTTACTGAGGACGAACTTAGATAAACCTTAGAATGAGACTAACGAGACTAACTTGGGACGAACAAAGACAAACTTTAGTCTCAGTCTAAGGTTTGTATAAGTTCGTCCCAAGTTAGTCTCTTTCTAAGGACGAACTTAGATAAACCTTAGAATGAGACTAACGAGACTAACTTGGGACGAACAAAGACAAACTTTAGTCTCATTCTAAGGTTTGTATAAGTTCGTCCCAAGTTAGTCTAAGTTCGTTCCAAGTTAGTCTCTTTCTAAGGACAAACTTAGACTAACCTTAGAATGAGACTAACGAGACTAACTTAAGAGGAACAAAGACAAACTTTAGTCTCAGTCTAAGGTTTGTATAAGTTCGTCCCAAGTTAGTCTATGTTCGTCCCAAGTTAGTCTCTTACTAAGGACGAACTTAGATAAACCTTAGAATGAGACTAACGAGACTAACTTGGGACGAACAAAGACAAACTTTAGTCTCATTCTAAGGTTTGAATAAGTTCGTCCCAAGTTAGTCTAAGTTCGTCCCAAGTTAGTCTCTTTCTAAGGACGAACTTAGACAAACCAGTGAGACTAACGAGACTAACTTGGAAGGAACAAAGACAAACTTTAGTCTCATTCTAAGGTTTCTTTAAGTTCGTCCCAAGTTAGTCTAGGTTCGTCCCAAGTTAGTCTCTTTCTAAGGACGAACTTAGATAAACCTTAGAATGAGACTAACGAGACTAACATGGGACGAACAAAGACAAACTTTAGTCTCATTCTAAGGTTTGTATAAGTTCGTTCCAAGTTAGTCTAAGTTTGTCCCAAGTTAGTCTCTTTCTAAGGACAAACTTAGACTAACCTTAGAATGAGACTAACGAGACTAACTTGGGACGAACAAAGACAAACTTTAGTCTCATTCTAAGGTTTGTATAAGTTCGTCCCAAGTTAGTCTAAGTTCGTCCTAAGTTTGTCTCTTACTGAGGATGAACTTAGATAAACCTTAGAATGAGACTAACGAGACTAACTTGGGACGAACAAAGACAAACTTTAGTCTCAGTCTAAGGTTTGTATAAGTTTGTCCCAAGTTAGTCTCTTTCTAAGGACGAACTTAGATAAACCTTAGAATGAGACTAACGAGACTAACTTGGGACGAACAAAGACAAACTTTAGTCTCATTCTAAGGTTTGTATAAGTTCGTCCCAAGTTAGTCTAAGTTCGTTCCAAGTTAGTCTCTTTCTATGGACCAACTTAGACAAACCTAAGAATGAGACTAACGAGACTAACTTGGGACGAACAAACTTTAGTCTCATTCTAAGGTTTGTATAAGTTCGTCCCAGGTTAGTCTAAGTTCGTCCCAAGTTAGTCTCTTTCTAAGGACGAACTTAGATAAACCTTAAAATGAGACTAACGAGACAAACTTGGGACGAACTTAGATAAACTTTAGTCTCATTTTAAAGTTTGTATAAGTTCGTCCCATATTAGTCTAAGTTCGTCACAAGTTAGTCTCTTTCTAAGGACGAACTTAGATAAACCTTAGAATGAGACTAACGAGACTAACTTGTGACGAACAAAGACAAACTTTAGTCTCATTCTAAGGTTTGTATAAGTTCGTCCCAAGTTAGTCTAAGTTTGTCCCAAGTTAGTCTCTTTCTGAGGACGAACTTAGATAAACCTAAGAATGAGACTAACGAGACTAACTTGGGACGAACAAAGACAAACTTTAGTCTCATTCTAAGGTTTGTATAAGTTCGTCCCAAGTTAGTCTAAGTTCATCCCAAGTTAGTCTCTTTCTAAGGACGAACTTAGACAAACCTTAGAATAAGACTAACGAGACTAACTTGGGATGAACAAAGACAAACTTTAGTCTCATTCTAAGGTTTGTATAAGTTTGTCCCAAGTTAGTCTAAGTTCGTCCCAAGTTAGTCTCTTTCTAAGGACGAACTTAGATAAACCTTAGAATGAGACTAACGAGACTAACTTGGGACGAACAAAGACAAACTTTAGTCTCACTTTAAGGTTTGTATAAGTTCATCCCAAGTTAGTCTAAGTTCGTCCCGAGTTAGTCTCTTTCTAAGGACGAACTTAGATAAACCTTAGAATGAGACTAACGAGACTAACTTGAGAAGAACAAAGACAAACTTTCTTCTCATTCTAAGGTTGGTATAAGTTCGTCCCAAGTTAGTCTAAGTTCGTCCCAAGTTTGTCTCTTTCTAAGGACGAACTTAGATAAACCTTAGAATGAGACTAACGAGACTAACTTGGGACGAACAAAGACAAACTTTAGTGTCATTCTAAGGTTTGTATAAGTTCGTCCCAAGTTAGTCTAAGTTCGTCCCAAGTTAGTCTCTTTCTAAGGACAAACTTAGACAAACCTTAAAATGAGACTAACGAGACTAACTTGGGAGGAACAAAGACAAACTTTAGTCTCATTCTAAGGTTTGTATAAGTTCGTCCCAAGTTAGTCTATGTTCGTCCCAAGTTAGTCTCTTACTAAGGACGAACTCAGATAAACCTTAGAATGAGACTAACGAGACTAACTTGGGACGAACAAAGACAAACTTTATTCTCATTCTAAGGTTTGTATAAGTTCGTCCCAAGTTAGTCTAAGTTCGTCCCAAGTTAGTCTCTTTCTAAGGACAAACTTAGACAAACCTTAGAATGAGACTAACGAGACTAACTTGGGAGGAACAAAGACAAACTTTAGTCTCATTCTAAGGTTTGTATAAGTTAGTCCCAAGTTAGTCTAAGTTCGTCCCAAGTTAGTCTCTTACTAAGGACGAACTTAGATAAACCTTAGAATGAGACTAACGAGACTAACTTGGGACGAACAAAGACAAGCTTTAGTCTCAGTCTAAGGTTTGTATAAGTTCGTCCCAAGTTAGTCTAAGTTCGTCCCAAGTTCGTCTCTTTCTAAGGACGAACTTAGATAAACCTTAGAATGAGACTAACGAGACTAACTTGGGACAAACAAAGACAAACTTTAGTCTCATTCTATGGTTTGTATAAGTTCGTCCCAAGTTAGTCTAAGTCCGTCCCGAGTTAGTCTCTTTCTAAGGACGAACTTAGATAAACCTTAGAATGAGACAAACGAGACTAACTTGGGACGAACAAAGACAAACTTTAGTCTCATTCTAAGGTTTGAATAAGTTCGTCCCAAGTTAGTCTAAGTTCGTCCCAAGTTAGTCTCTTTCTAAGGACGAACTTAGACAAACCAATGAGACTAACGAGACTAACTTGGGAGGAACAAAGACAAACTTTAGTCTCATTCTAAGGTTTCTATAAGTTCGTCCCAAGTTTGTCTAAGTTAGTCTAAGTTCGTCCCAAGTTAGTCTCTTACTAAGGACAAACTTAGATAAACCTTAGAATGAGACTAACGAGACTAACTTGGGACGAACAAAGACAAACTTTAGTCTCATTCTAAGGTTTGTATAAGTTCGTCCCAAGTTAGTCTAAGTTCGTCCCAAGTTAGTCTCTTTCTAAGGACGAACTTAGACAAACCTTAGAATGAGACTAACGAGACTAACTTGGGACGAACAAAGACAAACTTTAGTCTCATTCTAAGGTTTGTATAAGTTCGTCCCAAGTTAGTCTAAGTTCGTCCCAAATTAGTCTCTTTCTAAGCACAAACTTAGATAAACCTTAGAATGAGACTAACGAGACTAACTTGGGACGAACAAAGACAAACTTTAGTCTCATTCTAAGGTTTGTATAAGTTCGTCCCAAGTTAGTCTAAGTTCGTCCCAAGTTAGTCTCTTTCTAAGGACGAACTTAGACAAACCTTAGAATGTGACTAACGAGACTAACTTGGGAGGAACAAAGACAAACTTTAGTCTCATTCTAAGGTTTCTATAAGTTCATCCCAAGTTAGTCTAAGTTCGTCCCAAGTTAGTCTCTTACTAAGGACAAACTTAGATAAACCTTAGAATGAGACTAACGAGACTAACTTGGGACGAACAAAGACAAACTTTAGTCTCATTCTAAGGTTTGTATAAGTTCGTCCCAAGTTAGTCTAAGTTCGTCCCAAGTTAGTCTCTTTCTAAGGACGAACTTAGACAAACCTTAGAATGAGACTAACGAGACTAACTTGGGACGAACAAAGACAAACTTTAGTCTCATTCTAAGGTTTGTATAAGTTCGTCCCAAGTTAGTCTAAGTTCGTCCCAAGTTAGTCTCTTTCTAAGGACAAACTTAGACAAACCTTAGAATGAGACTAACGAGACTAACTTGGGAGGAACAAAGACAAACTTTAGTCTCATTCTAAGGTTTGAATAAGTTCGTCCCAAGTTAGTCTAAGTTTGTCCCAAGTTAGTCTCTTTCTAAGGACGAACTTAGACAAACCAATGAGACTAACGAGACTAACTTGGGAGGAACAAATACAAACTTTAGTCTCATTCTAAGGTTTCTATAAGTTCATCCCAAGTTAGTCTAAGTTCGTCCCAAGTTAGTCTCTTACTAAGGACAAACTTAGATAAACCTTAGAATGAGATTAACGAGACTAACTTGGGACGAACAAAGACAAACTTTAGTCTCATTCTAAGGTTTGTATAAGTTCGTCCCAAGTTAGTTTAAGTTCGTCCCAAGCTAGTCTTTTTCTAAGGACGAACTTAGACAAACCTTAGAATGAGACTAACGAGACTAACTTGGGACGAACAAAGACAAACTTTAGTCTCATTCTAAGGTTTGTATAAGTTCGTCCCAAGTTAGTCTAAGTTCGTCCCAAGTTAGTCTCTTTCTAAGGAAGAACTTAGATAAACCTTAGATTGAGACTAACGAGACTAACTTGGGACGAACAAAGACAAACTTTAGTCTCATTCTAAGGTTTGTATAAGTTCGTCCCAAGTTAGTCTAAGTTCGTCCCAAGTTAGTCTCTTTCTAAGGACAAACTTAGACAAACCTTAGAATGTGACTAACGAGACTAACTTGGGAGGAACAAAGACAAACTTTAGTCTCATTCTAAGGTTTGTATAAGTTCGTCCCAAGTTAGTCTATGTTCGTCCCAAGTTAGTCTCTTACTAAGGACAAACTTAGATAAACCTTAGAATGAGACTAACGAGACCAACTTGGGACGAACAACGACAAGCTTTAGTCTCAGTCTAAGGTTTGTATAAGTTCATCCCAAGTTAGTCTAAGTTCGTCCCAAGTTAGTCTCTTTCTAAGGACAAACTTAGACAAACCTTAGAATGAGACTAACGAGACTAACTTGGGAAGAACAAAGACAAACTTTAGTCTCACTCTGAGGTTTGTATAAGTTCATCCCAAGTTAGTCTAAGTTCGTCCCAAGTTAGTCTCTTACTAAGGACGAACTTAGGTAAAGCTTAGAATGAGACTAACGAGACCAACTTGGGACGAACAACGACAAGCTTTATTCTCAGTCTAAGGTTTGTATAAGTTCATCCCAAGTTAGTCTAAGTTTGTCCCAAGTTCGTCTCTTTCTAAGGACTAACTTAGATAAACCTTAGAATGTGACTAACGAGACTAACTTGGGAGGAACAAAGACAAACTTTAGTCTCATTCTAAGGTTTGTATAAGTTCGTCCCAAGTTAGTCTATGTTCGTCCCAAGTTAGTCTCTTACTAAGGACAAACTTAGATAAACCTTAGAATGAGACTAACGAGACTAACTTGGGACGAACAAAGACAAACTTTAGTCTCATTCTAAGGTTTGTATAAGTTCGTCCCAAGTTAGTCTAAGTTCGTCCCAAGTTAGTCTCTTTCTAAGGACGAACTTAGACAAACCTTAGAATGAGACTAACGAGACTAACTTGGGACGAACAAAGACAAACTTTAGTCTCATTCTAAGGTTTGTATAAGTTCGTCCCAAGTTAGTCTAAGTTCGTCCCAAATTAGTCTCTTACTAAGGACGAACTTAGATAAACCTTAGAATGAGACTAACGAGACTAACTTGGGACGAACAAAGACAAACTTTAGTCTCATTCTAAGGTTTGTATAAGTTCATCCCAAGTTAGTCTAAGTTCGTCCCAAGTTAGTCTCTTTCTAAGGACAAACTTAGACAAACCTTAATATGAGACTAACGAGACTAACTTAAGAGGAACAAAGACAAACTTTAGTCTCATTCTAAGGTTTGTATAAGTTCGTCCCAAGTTAGTCTATGTTCGTCCCAAGTTAGTCTCTTGCTAAGGACGAACTTAGATAAACCTTTGAATGAGACTAACGAGACTAACTTGCGACGAACAAAGACAAACTTTAGTCTCATTGTAAGGTTTGTATAAGTTCGTCCCAAGTTAGTCTAAGTTCGTCCCAAGTTAGTCTCTTTCTAAGGACAAACTTAGACAAACCTTAGAATGAGACTAACGAGACTAACTTGGGAGGAACAAAGACAAACTTTAGTCTCATTCTAAGGTTTGAATAAGTTCGTCCCAAGTTAGTCTAAGTTCGTCCCAAGTTAGTCTCTTTCTAAGGACGATCTTAGACAAACCAATGAGACTAACGAGACTAACTTGGGAGGAACAAAGACAAACTTTAGTCTCATTCTAAGGTTTCTATAAGTTCATCCCAGGTTAGTCTAAGTTCGTCCCAAGTTAGTCTCTTACTAAGGATAAACTTAGATAAACCTCAGAATGAGACTAACGAGACTAACTTGGGACGAACAAAGACAAACTTTAGTCTCATTCTAAGGTTTGTACAAGTTCTTCCCAAGTTAGTCTAAGTTTGTTCCAAGTTAGTCTCTTTCTAAGGACGAACTTAGACAAACCTTAGAATGAGACTAACGAGACTAACTTGGGACGAACAAAGACAAAATTTAGTCTCATTCTAAGGTTTGTATAAGTTCGTCCCAAGTTAGTCTAAGTTCGTCCCAAGTTAGTCTCTTTCTAAGGACGAACTTAGATAAACCTTAGAATGAGACTAACGAGACTAACTTGGGACGAACAAAGACAAACTTTAGTCTCATTCTAAGGTTTGTATAAGTTCGTCCCAAGTTAGTCTAAGTTCGTTCCAAGTTAGTCTCTTTCTATGGACCAACTTAGACAAACCTAAGAATGAGACTAACGAGACTAACTTGGGACGTACAAAGACAAACTTTAGTATCATTCTAAGGTTTGTATAAGTTTGTCCCAAGTTAGTCTAAGTTCGTCCCAAGTTAGTCTCATTCTAAGGACGTACTTAGATAAACCTTAGAATGAGACTAACGAGACTAACTTGTGACGAACAAAGACAAACTTTAGTCTCATTCGAAGGTTTGTATAAGTTCGTCCCAAGTAAGTCTAAGTTCGTCCCAAGTTAGTCTCTTACTAAGGACAAACTTAGATAAACCTTAGAATGAGACTAACGAGACTAACTTGGGACGAACAAAGACAAACTTTAGTCTCATTCTAAGGTTTGTATAAGTTTGTCCCAAGTTAGTCTAAGTTCGTCCCAAGTTAGTCTCTTTCTAAGGACGAACTTAGATAAACCTTAGAATGAGACTAACGAGACTAACTTGGGACGAACAAAGACAAACTTTAGTCTCATTCTAAGGTTTTTATAAGTTCGTTCCAAGATAGTCTAAGTTTGTCCCAAGTTAGTCTCTTTCTAAGGACAAACTTAGACAAACCTTAGAAAGAGACTAACGAGACTAACTTGGGACGAACAAAGACAAACTTTAGTCTCATTCTAAGGTTTGTATAAGTTCGTCCCAAGTTAGTCTAAGTTCGTCCCAAGTTTGTCTCTTACTAAGGACGAACTTAGATAAACCTTAGAATGAGACTAACAAGACTAACTTGGGACGAACAAAGACAAACTTTAGTCTCAGTCTAAGGTTTGTATAAGTTCGTCCCAAGTTAGTCTCTTTCTAAGGACGAACTTAGATAAACCTTAGAATGAGACTAACGAGACTAACTTGGGACGAACAAAGACAAACTTTAGTCTCATTCTAAGGTTTGTATAAGTTCGTCCCAAGTTAGTCTAAGTTCGTTCCAAGTTAGTCTCTTTCTATGGACCAACTTAGACAAACCTAAGAATGAGACTAACGAGACTAACTTGGGACGAACAAAGACAAACTTTAGTCTCATTCTAAGGTTTGTATAAGTTCGTCCCAGGTTAGTCTAAGTTCGTCCCAAGTTAGTCTCTTTCTAAGGACGAACTTAGATAAACCTTAAAATGAGACTAACGAGACAAACTTGGGACGAACTTAGATAAACTTTAGTCTCATTTTAAAGTTTGTATAAGTTCGTCCCAAATTAGTCTAAGTTCGTCACAAGTTAGTCTCTTTCTAAGGACGAACTTAGATAAACCTTAGAATGAGACTAACGAGACTAACATGTGACGAACAAAGACAAACTTTAGTCTCATTCTAAGGTTTGTATAAGTTCGTCCCAAGTTAGTCTAAGTTTGTCCCAAGTTAGTCTCTTTCTGAGGACGAACTTAGATAAACCTTAGAATGAGACTAACGAGACTAACTTGGGACGAACAAAGACAAACTTTAGTCTCATTCTAAGGTTTGTATAAGTTCGTCCCAAGTTAGTCTAAGTTCGTCCCAAGTTAGTCTCTCTCTAAGGACGAACTTAGACAAACTTTAGAATAAGACTAACGAGACTAACTTGGGACAAACAAAGACAAACTTTAGTCTCATTCTAAGGTTTGTATAAGTTTGTCCCAAGTTAGTCTAAGTTCGTCCCAAGTTAGTCTCTTTCTAAGGACGAACTTAGATAAACCTTAGAATGAGACTAACGAGACTAACTTGGGACGAACAAAGACAAACTTTAGTCTTACTCTAAGGTTTGTATAAGTTCATCCCAAGTTAGTCTAAGTTCGTCCCGAGTTAGTCTCTTTCTAAGGACGAACTTAGATAAACCTTAGAATGAGACTAACGAGATTAACTTGGGAAGAACAAAGACAAACTTTCTTCTCATTCTAAGGTTGGTATAAGTTCGTCCCAAGTTAGTCTAAGTTCGTCCCAAGTTAGTCTAAGTTTGTCCCAAGTTTGTCTCTTTCTAAGGACGAACTTAGATAAACCTTAGAATGAGACTAACTTGGGACGAACAAAGACAAACTTTAGTCTCATTCTAAGGTTTGTATAAGTTCGTCCCAAGTTAGTCTCTTTCTAAGGATAAACTTAGACAAACCTTAGAATGAGACTAACGAGACTAACTTGGGAGGAACAAAGACAAACTTTAGTCTCATTCTAAGGTTTGTATAAGTTCGTCCCAAGTTAGTCTATGTTCGTCCCAAGTTAGTCTCTTACTAAGGACGAACTTAGATAAACCTTAGAATGAGACTAACGAGACTAACTTGGGACGAACAAAGACAAACTTTAGTCTCATTCTAAGGTTTGTATAAGTTCGTCCCAAGTTAGTCTAAGTTCGTCCCAAGTTAGTCTCTTTCTAAGGACAAACTTAGACAAACCTTAGAATGAGACTAACGAGACTAACTTGGGAGGAATAAAGACAAACTTTAGTCTCATTCTAAGGTTTGTATAAGTTCGTCCCAAGTTAGTCTAAGTTCGTCCCAAGTTAGTCTCTTACTAAGGACAAACTTAGATAAACCTTAGAATGAGACTAACGAGACTAACTTGGGACGAACAAAGACAAGCTGTAGTCTCAGTCTAAGGTTTGTATAAGTTCGTCCCAAGTTAGTCTAAGTTCGTCCCAAGTTCGTCACTTTCTAAGGACGAACTTAGATAAACCTTAGAATGAGACTAACGAGACTAACTTGGGACAAACAAAGACAAACTTTAGTCTCATTCTATGGTTTGTATAAGTTCGTCCCAAGTTAGTCTCTTTCTAAGGACGAACTTAGATAAACCTTAGAATGAGACTAACGAGACTAACTTGGGACGAACAAAGACAAACTTTAGTCTCATTCTAAGGTTTGTATAAGTTCGTCCCAAGTTAGTCTAAGTTCGTTCCAAGTTAGTCTCTTTCTATGGACCAACTTAGACAAACCTAAGAATGAGACTAACGAGACTAACTTGGGACGAACAAAGACAAACTTTAGTCTCAGTCTAAGGTTTGTATAAGTTCGTCCCAAGCTAGTCTCTTTCTAAGGACGAACTTAGATAAACCTTAGAATGAGACTAACGAGACTAACTTGGGACGAACAAAGACAAACATTAGTCTCATTCTAAGGTTTGTATAAGTTCGTCCCAAGTTAGTCTAAGTTCGTTCCAAGTTAGTCTCTTTCTATGGACCAACTTAGACAAACCTAAGAATGAGACTAACGAGACTAACTTGGGACGAACAAAGACAAACTTTAGTCTCATTCTAAGGTTTGTATAAGTTCGTCCCAAGTTAGTCTCTTTCTAAGGACGAACTTAGATAAACCTTACAATGAGACTAACGAGACAAACTTGGGACGAACTTAGATAAACTTTAGTCTCATTTTAAAGTTTGTATAAGTTCGTCCCATATTAGTCTAAGTTCGTCACAAGTTAGTCTCTTTCTAAGGATGAACTTAGATAAACCTTAGAATGAGACTAACGAGACTAACTTGTGACGAACAAAGACAAACTTTAGTCTCATTCTAAGGTTTGTATAAGTTCGTCCCAAGTTAGTCTAAGTTTGTCCCAAGTTAGTCTCTTTCTGAGGACGAACTTAGATAAACCTTAGAATGAGACTAACGAGACTAACTTGGGACGAACAAAGACAAACTTTAGTCTCATTCTAAGGTTTGTATAAGTTCGTCCCAAGTAAGTCTAAGTTCGTCCCAAGTTAGTCTCTTTCTAAGGACGAACTTAGACAAACCTTAGAATAAGACTAACGAGACTAACTTGGGACGAACAAAGACAAACTTTAGTCTCATTCTAAGGTTTGTATTAGTTTGTCCCAAGTTAGTCTATGTTCGTCCAAAGTTAGTCTCTTTCTAAGGACGAACTTAGATAAACCTTAGAATGAGACTAACGAGACTAACTTGGGACGAACAAAGACAAACTTTAGTCTCACTCTAAGGTTTGTATAAGTTCATCCCAAGTTAGTCTAAGTTCGTCCCGAGTTAGTCTCTTTCTAAGGACGAACTTAGATAAACCTTAGAATGAGACTAACGAGACTAACTTGGGAAGAACAAAGACAAACTTTCTTCTCATTCTAAGGTTGGTATAAGTTCGTCCCAAGTTAGTCTAAGTTCGTCCCAAGTTAGTCTAAGTTTGTCCCAAGTTTGTCTCTTTCTAAGGACGAACTTAGATAAACCTTAGAATGAGACTAACTTGGGACGAACAAAGACAAACTTTAGTCTCATTCTAAGGTTTGTATAAGTTCGTCCCAAGTTAGTCTAAGTTCGTCCCAAGTTAGTCTCTTTCTAAGGACAAACTTAGACAAACCTTAAAATGAGACTAACGAGACTAACTTGGGAGGAACAAAGACAAACTTTAGTCTCATTCTAAGGTTTATATAAGTTCGTCCCAAGTTAGTCTATATTCGTCCCAAGTTAGTCTCTTACTAAGGACGAACTCAGATAAACCTTAGAATGAGACTAACGAGACTAACTTGGGACGAACAAAGACAAACTTTAGTCTCATTCTAAGGTTTGTATAAGTTCGTCCCAAGTTAGTCTAAGTTCGTCCCAAGTTAGTCTCTTTCTAAGGACAAACTTAGACAAACCTTAGAATGAGACTAACGAGACTAACTTGGGAGGAATAAAGACAAACTTTAGTCTCATTCTAAGGTTTGTATAAGTTCGTCCCAAGTTAGTCTAAGTTCGTCCCAAGTTAGTCTCTTACTAAGGACGAACTCAGATAAACCTTAGAATGAGACTAACGAGACTAACTTGGGACGAACAAAGACAAACTTTAGTCTCATTCTAAGGTTTGTATAAGTTCGTCCCAAGTTAGTCTAAGTTCGTCCCAAGTTAGTCTCTTTCTAAGGACAAACTTAGACAAACCTTAGAATGAGACTAACGAGACTAACTTGGGAGGAATAAAGACAAACTTTAGTCTCATTCTAAGGTTTGTATAAGTTCGTCCCAAGTTAGTCTAAGTTCGTCCCAAGTTAGTCTCTTACTAAGGACAAACTTAGATAAACCTTAGAATGAGACTAACGAGACTAACTTGGGACGAACAAAGACAAGCTGTAGTCTCAGTCTAAGGTTTGTATAAGTTCGTCCCAAGTTAGTCTAAGTTCGTCCCAAGTTCGTCTCTTTCTAAGGACGAACTTAGATAAACCTTAGAATGAGACTAACGAGACTAACTTGGGACAAACAAAGACAAACTTTAGTCTCATTCTATGGTTTGTATAAGTTCGTCCCAAGTTAGTCTAAGTTCGTCCCGAGTTAGTCTCTTTCTAAGGGCGAACTTAGATAAACCTTAGAATGAGACTAACGAGACTAACTTGGGACGAACAAAGACAAACTTTAGTCTCATTCTAAGGTTTGAATAAGTTCGTCCCAAGTTGGTCTAAGTTTGTCCCAAGTTAGTCTCTTTCTAAGGACGAACTTAGACAAACCAATGAGACTAACGAGACTAACTTGGGAGGAACAAAGACAAACTTTAGTCTCATTCTAAGGTTTCTATAAGTTCGTCCCAAGTTAGTCTAAGTTCGTCCTAAGTTAGCCTCTTACTAAGGACAAACTTAGATAAACCTTAGAATGAGACTAACGAGACTAACTTGGGATGAACAAAGACAAACTTTAGTCTCATTCTAAGGTTTGTATAAGTTCGTCCCAAGTTAGTCTAAGTTCGTCCCAAGTTAGTCTCTTTCTAAGGACGAACTTAGACAAACCTTAGAATGAGACTAACGAGACTAACTTGGGACGAACAAAGACAAACTTTAGTCTCATTCTAAGGTTTGTATAAGTTCGTCCCAAGTTAGTCTAAGTTCGTTCCAAGTTAGTCTCTTTCTATGGACCAACTTAGACAAACCTAAGAATGAGACTAACGAGACTAACTTGGGACGAACAAAGACAAACTTTAGTCTCATTCTAAGGTTTGTATAAGTTCGTCCCAGGTTAGTCTAAGTTCGTCCCAAGTTAGTCTCTTTCTAAGGACGAACTTAGATAAACCTTAAAATGAGACTAACGAGACAAACTTGGGACGAACTTAGATAAACTTTAGTCTCATTTTAAAGTTTGTATAAGTTCGTCCCAAATTAGTCTAAGTTCGTCACAAGTTAGTCTCTTTCTAAGGACGAACTTAGATAAACCTTAGAATGAGACTAACGAGACTAACTTGTGACGAACAAAGACAAACTTTAGTCTCATTCTAAGGTTTGTATAAGTTCGTCCCAAGTTAGTCTAAGTTTGTCCCAAGTTAGTCTCTTTCTGAGGACGAACTTAGATAAACCTTAGAATGAGACTAACGAGACTAACTTGGGACGAACAAAGACAAACTTTAGTCTCATTCTAAGGTTTGTATAAGTTCGTCCCAAGTTAGTCTAAGTTCGTCCCAAGTTAGTCTCTCTCTAAGGACGAACTTAGACAAACCTTAGAATAAGACTAATGAGACTAACTTGGGACGAACAAAGACAAACTTTAGTCTCATTCTAAGGTTTGTATAAGTTTGTCCCAAGTTAGTCTAAGTTCGTCCCAAGTTAGTCTCTTTCTAAGGACGAACTTAGATAAACCTTAGAATGAGACTAACGAGACTAACTTGGGACGAACAAAGACAAACTTTAGTCTTACTCTAAGGTTTGTATAAGTTCATCCCAAGTTAGTCTAAGTTCGTCCCGAGTTAGTCTCTTTCTAAGGACGAACTTAGATAAACCTTAGAATGAGACTAACGAGACTAACTTGGGAAGAACAAAGACAAACTTTCTTCTCATTCTAAGGTTGGTATAAGTTCGTCCCAAGTTAGTCTAAGTTCGTCCCAAGTTAGTCTAAGTTCGTCCCAAGTTTGTCTCTTTCTAAGGACGAACTTAGATAAACCTTAGAATGAGACGAACTTGGGACGAACAAAGACAAACTTTAGTCTCATTCTAAGGTTTGTATAAGTTCGTCCCAAGTTAGTCTCTTTCTAAGGACAAACTTAGACAAACCTTAGAATGAGACTAACGAGACTAACTTGGGAGGAACAAAGACAAACTTTAGTCTCATTCTAAGGTTTGTATAAGTTCGTCCCAAGTTAGTCTATGTTCGTCCCAAGTTAGTCTCTTACTAAGGACGAACTTAGATAAACCTTAGAATGAGACTAACGAGACTAACTTGGGACGAACAAAGACAAACTTTAGTCTCATTCTAAGGTTTGTATAAGTTCGTCCCAAGTTAGTCTAAGTTCGTCCCAAGTTAGTCTCTTTCTAAGGACAAACTTAGACAAACCTTAGAATGAGACTAACGAGACTAACTTGGGAGGAATAAAGACAAACTTTAGTCTCATTCTAAGGTTTGTATAAGTTCGTCCCAAGTTAGTCTAAGTTCGTCCCAAGTTAGTCTCTTACTAAGGACAAACTTAGATAAACCTTAGAATGAGACTAACGAGACTAACTTGGGACGAACAAAGACAAGCTGTAGTCTCAGTCTAAGGTTTGTATAAGTTCGTCCCAAGTTAGTCTAAGTTCGTCCCAAGTTCGTCACTTTCTAAGGACGAACTTAGATAAACCTTAGAATGAGACTAACGAGACTAACTTGGGACAAACAAAGACAAACTTTAGTCTCATTCTATGGTTTGTATAAGTTTGTCCCAAGTTAGTCTCTTTCTAAGGACGAACTTAGATAAACCTTAGAATGAGACTAACGAGACTAACTTGGGACGAACAAAGACAAACTTTAGTCTCATTCTAAGGTTTGTATAAGTTCGTCCCAAGTTAGTCTAAGTTCGTTCCAAGTTAGTCTCTTTCTATGGACCAACTTAGACAAACCTAAGAATGAGACTAACGAGACTAACTTGGGACGAACAAAGACAAACTTTAGTCTCAGTCTAAGGTTTGTATAAGTTCGTCCCAAGTTAGTCTCTTTCTAAGGACGAACTTAGACAAACCTTAGAATGAGACTAACGAGACTAACTTGGGACGAACAAAGACAAACTTTAGTCTCATTCTAAGGTTTGTATAAGTTCGTCCCAAGTTAGTCTAAGTTCGTTCCAAGTTAGTCTCTTTCTATGGACCAACTTAGACAAACCTAAGAATGAGACTAACGAGACTAACTTGGGACGAACAAAGACAAACTTTAGTCTCATTCTAAGGTTTGTATAAGTTCGTCCCAAGTTAGTCTCTTTCTAAGGACGAACTTAGATAAACCTTACAATGAGACTAACGAGACAAACCTGGGACGAACTTAGATAAACTTTAGTCTCATTTTAAAGTTTGTATAAGTTCGTCCCATATTAGTCTAAGTTCGTCACAAGTTAGTCTCTTTCTAAGGATGAACTTAGATAAACCTTAGAATGAGACTAACGAGACTAACTTGGGACGAACAAAGACAAACTTTAGTCTCATTCTAAGGTTTGTATAAGTTCGTCCCAAGTTAGTCTAAGTTCGTCCCAAGTTAGTCTCTTTCTGAGGACAAACTTAGATAAACCTTAGAATGAGACTAACGAGACTAACTTGGGACGAACAAAGACAAACTTTAGTCTCATTCTAAGGTTTGTATAAGTTCGTCCCAAGTTAGTCTAAGTTCGTCCCAAGTTAGTCTCTTTCTAAGGACGAACTTAGACAAACCTTAGAATAAGACTAACGAGACTAACTTGGGACGAACAAAGACAAACTTTAGTCTCATTCTAAGGTTTGTATTAGTTTGTCCCAAGTTAGTCTATGTTCGTCCAAAGTTAGTCTCTTTCTAAGGACGAACTTAGATAAACCTTAGAATGAGACTAACGAGACTAACTTGGGACGAACAAAGACAAACTTTAGTCTCACTCTAAGGTTTGTATAAGTTCATCCCAAGTTAGTCTAAGTTCGTCCCGAGTTAGTCTCTTTCTAAGGACGAACTTAGATAAACCTTAGAATGAGACTAACGAGACTAACTTGGGAAGAACAAAGACAAACTTTCTTCTCATTCTAAGGTTGGTATAAGTTCGTCCCAAGTTAGTCTAAGTTCGTCCCAAGTTAGTCTAAGTTTGTCCCAAGTTTGTCTCTTTCTAAGGACGAACTTAGATAAACCTTAGAATGAGACTAACTTGGGACGAACAAAGACAAACTTTAGTCTCATTCTAAGGTTTGTATAAGTTCGTCCCAAGTTAGTCTAAGTTCGTCCCAAGTTAGTCTCTTTCTAAGGACAAACTTAGACAAACCTTAAAATGAGACTAACGAGACTAACTTGGGAGGAACAAAGACAAACTTTAGTCTCACTCTAAGGTTTATATAAGTTCGTCCCAAGTTAGTCTATATTCGTCCCAAGTTAGTCTCTTACTAAGGACGAACTCAGATAAACCTTAGAATGAGACTAACGAGACTAACTTGGGACGAACAAAGACAAACTTTAGTCTCATTCTAAGGTTTGTATAAGTTCGTCCCAAGTTAGTCTAAGTTCGTCCCAAGTTAGTCTCTTTCTAAGGACAAACTAAGACAAACCTTAGAATGAGACTAACGAGACTAACTTGGGAGGAATAAAGACAAACTTTAGTCTCATTCTAAGGTTTGTATAAGTTCGTCCCAAGTTAGTCTAAGTTCGTCCCAAGTTAGTCTCTTACTAAGGACAAACTTAGATAAACCTTAGAATGAGACTAACGAGACTAACTTGGGACGAACAAAGACAAGCTGTAGTCTCAGTCTAAGGTTTGTATAAGTTCGTCCCAAGTTAGTCTAAGTTCGTCCCAAGTTCGTCTCTTTCTAAGGACGAACTTAGATAAACCTTAGAATGAGACTAACGAGACTAACTTGGGACAAACAAAGACAAACTTTAGTCTCATTCTATGGTTTGTATAAGTTCGTCCCAAGTTAGTCTAAGTTCGTCCCGAGTTAGTCTCTTTCTAAGGACGAACTTAGATAAACCTTAGAATGAGACTAACGAGACTAACTTGGGACGAACAAAGACAAACTTTAGTCTCATTCTAAGGTTTGAATAAGTTCGTCCCAAGTTAGTCTAAGTTTGTCCCAAGTTAGTCTCTTTCTAAGGACGAACTTAGACAAACCAATGAGACTAACGAGACTAACTTGGGAGGAACAAAGACAAACTTTAGTCTCATTCTAAGGTTTCTATAAGTTCGTCCCAAGTTAGTTTAAGTTCGTCCTAAGTTAGTCTCTTACTAAGGACAAACTTAGATAAACCTTAGAATGAGACTAACGAGACTAACTTGGGATGAACAAAGACAAACTTTAGTCTCATTCTAAGGTTTGTATAAGTTCGTCCCAAGTTAGTCTAAGTTCGTCCCAAGTTAGTCTCTTTCTAAGGACGAACTTAGACAAACCTTAGAATGAGACTAACGAGACTAACTTGGGACGAACAAAGACAAACTTTAGTCTCATTCTAAGGTTTGCATAAGTTCGTCCCAAGTCAGTCTAAGTTCGTCCCAAAGTAGTCTCTTTCTAAGGACAAACTTAGACAAACCTTAGAATGAGACTAACGAGACTAACTTGGGACGAACAAAGACAAACTTTAGTCTCATTCTAAGGTTTGTATAAGTTCGTCCCAAGTTAGTCTAAGTTCGTCCCAAGTTAGTCTCTTTCTAAGGACAAACTTAGACAAACCTTAAAATGAGACTAACGAGACTAACTTGGGAGGAACAAAGACAAACTTTAGTCTCATTCTAAGGTTTATATAAGTTCGTCCCAAGTTAGTCTATATTCGTCCCAAGTTAGTCTCTTACTAAGGACGAACTCCGATAAACCTTAGAATGAGACTAACGAGACTAACTTGGGAGGAATAAAGACAAACTTTAGTCTCATTCTAAGGTTTGTATAAGTTCGTCCCAAGTTAGTCTAAGTTCGTCCCAAGTTAGTCTCTTACTAAGGACAAACTTAGATAAACCTTAGAATGAGACTAACGAGACTAACTTGGGACGAACAAAGACAAGCTTTAGTCTCAGTCTAAGGTTTGTATAAGTTCATCCCAAGTTAGTCTAAGTTCGTCCCAAGTTCGTCTGTTTCTAAGGACGAACTTAGATAAACCTTAGAATGAGACTAACGAGACTAACTTGGGACAAACAAAGACAAACTTTAGTCTCATTCTATGGTTTGTATAAGTTCGTCCCAAGTTAGTCTAAGTTCGTCCCGAGTTAGTCTCTTTCTAAGGACGAACTTAGATAAACCTTAGAATGAGACTAACGAGACTAACTTGGGACGAACAAAGACAAACTTTAGTCTCATTCTAAGGTTTGAATAAGTTCGTCCCAAGTTAGTCTAAGTTCGTCCCAAGTTAGTCTCTTTCTAAGGACGAACTTAGACAAACCAATGAGACTAATGAGACTAACTTGGGAGGAACAAAGACAAACTTTAGTCTCATTCTATGGTTTCTATAAGTTCGTCCCAAGTTAGTCTAAGTTCGTCCAAAGTTAGTCTCTTACTAAGGACAAACTTAGATAAACCTTAGAATGAGACTAACGAGACTAACTTGGGACGAACAAAGACAAACTTTAGTCTCATTCTAAGGTTTGTATAAGTTCGTCCCAAGTTAGTCTAAGTTCGTTCCAAGTTAGTCTCTTTCTATGGACCAACTTAGACAAACCTAAGAATGAGACTAACGAGACTAACTTGGGACGAACAAAGACAAACTTTAGTCTCAGTCTAAGGTTTGTATAAGTTCGTCCCAAGTTAGTCTCTTTCTAAGGACGAACTTAGATAAACCTTAGAATGAGACTAACGAGACTAACTTGGGACGAACAAAGACAAACTTTAGTCTCATTCTAAGGTTTGTATAAGTTCGTCCCAAGTTAGTCTAAGTTCGTTCCAAGTTAGTCTCTTTCTATGGACCAACTTAGACAAACCTAAGAATGAGACTAACGAGACTAACTTAAGACGAACAAAGACAAACTTTGGTCTCATTCTAAGGTTTGTATAAGTTCGTCCCAAGTTAGTCTCGTTCTAAGGACGAACTTAGATAAACCTTACAATGAGACTAACGAGACAAACCTGGGACGAACTTAGATAAACTTTAGTCTCATTTTAAAGTTTGTATAAGTTCGTCCCATATTAGTCTAAGTTCGTCACAAGTTAGTCTCTTTCTAAGGATGAACTTAGATAAACCTTAGAATGAGACTAACGAGACTAACTTGGGACGAACAAAGACAAACTTTAGTCTCATTCTAAGGTTTGTATAAGTTCGTCCCAAGTTAGTCTAAGTTCGTCCCAAGTTAGTCTCTTTCTGAGGACAAACTTAGAAAAACCTTAGAATGAGACTAACGAGACTAACTTGGGACGAACAAAGACAAACTTTAGTCTCATTCTAAGGTTTGTATAAGTTCGTCCCAAGTTAGTCTAAGTTCGTCCCAAGTTAGTCTCTTTCTAAGGACGAACTTAGACAAACCTTAGAATAAGACTAACGAGACTAACTTGGGACGAACAAAGACAAACTTTAGTCTCATTCTAAGGTTTGTATTAGTTTGTCCCAAGTTAGTCTATGTTCGTCCAAAGTTAGTCTCTTTCTAAGGACGAACTTAGATAAACCTTAGAATGAGACTAACGAGACTAACTTGGGACGAACAAAGACAAACTTTAGTCTCACTCTAAGGTTTGTATAAGTTCATCCCAAGTTAGTCTAAGTTCGTCCCGAGTTAGTCTCTTTCTAAGGACGAACTTAGATAAACCTTAGAATGAGACTAACGAGACTAACTTGGGAAGAACAAAGACAAACTTTCTTCTCATTCTAAGGTTGGTATAAGTTCGTCCCAAGTTAGTCTAAGTTCGTCCCAAGTTAGTCTAAGTTTGTCCCAAGTTTGTCTCTTTCTAAGGACGAACTTAGATAAACCTTAGAATGAGACTAACTTGGGACGAACAAAGACAAACTTTAGTCTCATTCTAAGGTTTGTATAAGTTCGTCCCAAGTTAGTCTAAGTTCGTCCCAAGTTAGTCTCTTTCTAAGGACAAACTTAGACAAACCTTAAAATGAGACTAACGAGACTAACTTGGGAGGAACAAAGACAAACTTTAGTCTCACTCTAAGGTTTATATAAGTTCGTCCCAAGTTAGTCTATATTCGTCCCAAGTTAGTCTCTTACTAAGGACGAACTCAGATAAACCTTAGAATGAGACTAACGAGACTAACTTGGGACGAACAAAGACAAACTTTAGTCTCATTCTAAGGTTTGTATAAGTTCGTCCCAAGTTAGTCTAAGTTCGTCCCAAGTTAGTCTCTTTCTAAGGACAAACTTAGACAAACCTTAGAATGAGACTAACGAGACTAACTTGGGAGGAATAAAGACAAACTTTAGTCTCATTCTAAGGTTTGTATAAGTTCGTCCCAAGTTAGTCTAAGTTCGTCCCAAGTTAGTCTCTTACTAAGGACAAACTTAGATAAACCTTAGAATGAGACTAACGAGACTAACTTGGGACGAACAAAGACAAGCTGTAGTCTCAGTCTAAGGTTTGTATAAGTTCGTCCCAAGTTAGTCTAAGTTCGTCCCAAGTTCGTCTCTTTCTAAGGACGAACTTAGATAAACCTTAGAATGAGACTAACGAGACTAACTTGGGACAAACAAAGACAAACTTTAGTCTCATTCTATGGTTTGAATAAGTTCGTCCCAAGTTAGTCTAAGTTCGTCCCGAGTTAGTCTCTTTCTAAGGACGAACTTAGATAAACCTTAGAATGAGACTAACGAGACTAACTTGGGACGAACAAAGACAAACTTTAGTCTCATTCTAAGGTTTGAATAAGTTCGTCCCAAGTTAGTCTAAGTTTGTCCCAAGTTAGTCTCTTTCTAAGGACGAACTTAGACAAACCAATGAGACTAACGAGACTAACTTGGGAGGAACAAAGACAAACTTTAGTCTCATTCTAAGGTTTCTATAAGTTCGTCCCAAGTTAGTCTAAGTTCGTCCTAAGTTAGTCTCTTACTAAGGACAAACTTAGATAAACCTTAGAATGAGACTAACGAGACTAACTTGGGATGAACAAAGACAAACTTTAGTCTCATTCTAAGGTTTGTATAAGTTCGTCCCAAGTTAGTCTAAGTTCGTCCCAAGTTAGTCTCTTTCTAAGGACGAACTTAGACAAACCTTAGAATGAGACTAACGAGACTAACTTGGGACGAACAAAGACAAACTTTAGTCTCATTCTAAGGTTTGAATAAGTTCGTCCCAAGTTAGTCTAAGTTCGTCCCAAGTTAGTCTCTTTCTAAGGACGAACTTAGACAAACCAATGAGACTAATGAGACTAACTTGGGAGGAACAAAGACAAACTTTAGTCTCATTCTATGGTTTCTATAAGTTCGTCCCAAGTTAGTCTAAGTTCGTCCAAAGTTAGTCTCTTACTAAGGACAAACTTAGATAAACCTTAGAATGAGACTAACGAGACTAACTTGGGACGAACAAAGACAAACTTTAGTCTCATTCTAAGGTTTGTATAAGTTCGTCCCAAGTTAGTCTAAGTTCGTTCCAAGTTAGTCTCTTTCTATGGACCAACTTAGACAAACCTAAGAATGAGACTAACGAGACTAACTTGGGACGAACAAAGACAAACTTTAGTCTCAGTCTAAGGTTTGTATAAGTTCGTCCCAAGTTAGTCTCTTTCTAAGGACGAACTTAGATAAACCTTAGAATGAGACTAACGAGACTAACTTGGGACGAACAAAGACAAACTTTAGTCTCATTCTAAGGTTTGTATAAGTTCGTCCCAAGTTAGTCTAAGTTCGTTCCAAGTTAGTCTCTTTCTATGGACCAACTTAGACAAACCTAAGAATGAGACTAACGAGACTAACTTGGGACGAACAAAGACAAACTTTGGTCTCATTCTAAGGTTTGTATAAGTTCGTCCCAAGTTAGTCTCGTTCTAAGGACGAACTTAGATAAACCTTACAATGAGACTAACGAGACAAACCTGGGACGAACTTAGATAAACTTTAGTCTCATTTTAAAGTTTGTATAAGTTCGTCCCATATTAGTCTAAGTTCGTCACAAGTTAGTCTCTTTCTAAGGATGAACTTAGATAAACCTTAGAATGAGACTAACGAGACTAACTTGGGACGAACAAAGACAAACTTTAGTCTCATTCTAAGGTTTGTATAAGTTCGTCCCAAGTTAGTCTAAGTTCGTCCCAAGTTAGTCTCTTTCTGAGGACAAACTTAGATAAACCTTAGAATGAGACTAACGAGACTAACTTGGGACGAACAAAGACAAACTTTAGTCTCATTCTAAGGTTTGTATAAGTTCGTCCCAAGTTAGTCTAAGTTCGTCCCAAGTTAGTCTCTTTCTAAGGACGAACTTAGACAAACCTTAGAATAAGACTAACGAGACTAACTTGGGACGAACAAAGACAAACTTTAGTCTCATTCTAAGGTTTGTATTAGTTTGTCCCAAGTTAGTCTATGTTCGTCCAAAGTTAGTCTCTTTCTAAGGACGAACTTAGATAAACCTTAGAATGAGACTAACGAGACTAACTTGGGACGAACAAAGACAAACTTTAGTCTCACTCTAAGGTTTGTATAAGTTCATCCCAAGTTAGTCTAAGTTCGTCCCGAGTTAGTCTCTTTCTAAGGACGAACTTAGATAAACCTTAGAATGAGACTAACGAGACTAACTTGGGAAGAACAAAGACAAACTTTCTTCTCATTCTAAGGTTGGTATAAGTTCGTCCCAAGTTAGTCTAAGTTCGTCCCAAGTTAGTCTAAGTTTGTCCCAAGTTTGTCTCTTTCTAAGGACGAACTTAGATAAACCTTAGAATGAGACTAACTTGGGACGAACAAAGACAAACTTTAGTCTCATTCTAAGGTTTGTATAAGTTCGTCCCAAGTTAGTCTAAGTTCGTCCCAAGTTAGTCTCTTTCTAAGGACAAACTTAGACAAACCTTAAAATGAGACTAACGAGACTAACTTGGGAGGAACAAAGACAAACTTTAGTCTCACTCTAAGGTTTATATAAGTTCGTCCCAAGTTAGTCTATATTCGTCCCAAGTTAGTCTCTTACTAAGGACGAACTCAGATAAACCTTAGAATGAGACTAACGAGACTAACTTGGGACGAACAAAGACAAACTTTAGTCTCATTCTAAGGTTTGTATAAGTTCGTCCCAAGTTAGTCTAAGTTCGTCCCAAGTTAGTCTCTTTCTAAGGACAAACTTAGACAAACCTTAGAATGAGACTAACGAGACTAACTTGGGAGGAATAAAGACAAACTTTAGTCTCATTCTAAGGTTTGTATAAGTTCGTCCCAAGTTAGTCTAAGTTCGTCCCAAGTTAGTCTCTTACTAAGGACAAACTTAGATAAACCTTAGAATGAGACTAACGAGACTAACTTGGGACGAACAAAGACAAGCTGTAGTCTCAGTCTAAGGTTTGTATAAGTTCGTCCCAAGTTAGTTTAAGTTCGTCCCAAGTTCGTCTCTTTCTAAGGACGAACTTAGATAAACCTTAGAATGAGACTAACGAGACTAACTTGGGACAAACAAAGACAAACTTTAGTCTCATTCTATGGTTTGTATAAGTTCGTCCCAAGTTAGTCTAAGTTCGTCCCGAGTTAGTCTCTTTCTAAGGACGAACTTAGATAAACCTTAGAATGAGACTAACGAGACTAACTTGGGACGAACAAAGACAAACTTTAGTCTCATTCTAAGGTTTGAATAAGTTCGTCCCAAGTTAGTCTAAGTTTGTCCCAAGTTAGTCTCTTTCTAAGGACGAACTTAGACAAACCAATGAGACTAACGAGACTAACTTGGGAGGAACAAAGACAAACTTTAGTCTCATTCTAAGGTTTCTATAAGTTCGTCCCAAGTTAGTCTAAGTTCGTCCTAAGTTAGTCTCTTACTAAGGACAAACTTAGATAAACCTTAGAATGAGACTAACGAGACTAACTTGGGATGAACAAAGACAAACTTTAGTCTCATTCTAAGGTTTGTATAAGTTCGTCCCAAGTTAGTCTAAGTTCGTCCCAAGTTAGTCTCTTTCTAAGGACGAACTTAGACAAACCTTAGAATGAGACTAACGAGACTAACTTGGGACGAACAAAGACAAACTTTAGTCTCATTCTAAGGTTTGCATAAGTTCGTCCCAAGTCAGTCTAAGTTCGTCCCAAAGTAGTCTCTTTCTAAGGACAAACTTAGACAAACCTTAGAATGAGACTAACGAGACTAACTTGGGACGAACAAAGACAAAATTTAGTCTCATTCTAAGGTTTGTATAAGTTCGTCCCAAGTTAGTCTAAGTTCGTCCCAAGTTAGTCTCTTTCTAAGGACAAACTTAGACAAACCTTAAAATGAGACTAACGAGACTAACTTGGGAGGAACAAAGACAAACTTTAGTCTCATTCTAAGGTTTATATAAGTTCGTCCCAAGTTAGTCTATATTCGTCCCAAGTTAGTCTCTTACTAAGGACGAACTCCGATAAACCTTAGAATGAGACTAACGAGACTAACTTGGGAGGAATAAAGACAAACTTTAGTCTCATTCTAAGGTTTGTATAAGTTCGTCCCAAGTTAGTCTAAGTTCGTCCCAAGTTAGTCTCTTACTAAGGACAAACTTAGATAAACCTTAGAATGAGACTAACGAGACTAACTTGGGACGAACAAAGACAAGCTTTAGTCTCAGTCTAAGGTTTGTATAAGTTCATCCCAAGTTAGTCTAAGTTCGTCCCAAGTTCGTCTCTTTCTAAGGACGAACTTAGATAAACCTTAGAATGAGACTAACGAGACTAACTTGGGACAAACAAAGACAAACTTTAGTCTCATTCTATGGTTTGTATAAGTTCGTCCCAAGTTAGTCTAAGTTCGTCCCGAGTTAGTCTCTTTCTAAGGACGAACTTAGATAAACCTTAGAATGAGACTAACGAGACTAACTTGGGACGAACAAAGACAAACTTTAGTCTCATTCTAAGGTTTGAATAAGTTCGTCCCAAGTTAGTCTAAGTTCGTCCCAAGTTAGTCTCTTTCTAAGGACGAACTTAGACAAACCAATGAGACTAATGAGACTAACTTGGGAGGAACAAAGACAAACTTTAGTCTCATTCTATGGTTTCTATAAGTTCGTCCCAAGTTAGTCTAAGTTCGTCCAAAGTTAGTCTCTTACTAAGGACAAACTTAGATATACCTTAGAATGAGACTAACGAGACTAACTTGGGACGAACAAAGACAAACTTTAGTCTCAATCTAAGGTTTGTATAAGTTCGTCCCAAGTTAGTCTAAGTTCATCCCAAGTTAGTCTCTTTCTAAGGACAAACTTAGACAAACCTTAGAATGAGACTAACGAGACTAACTTGGGAGGAATAAAGACAAACTTTAGTCTCATTCTAAGGTTTGTATAAGTTCGTCCCAAGTTAGTCTAAGTTCGTCCCAAGTTAGTCTCTTACTAAGGACAAACTTAGATAAACCTTAGAATGAGACTAACGAGACTAACTTGGGACGAACAAAGACAAGCTGTAGTCTCAGTCTAAGGTTTGTATAAGTTCGTCCCAAGTTAGTCTAAGTTCGTCCCAAGTTCGTCTCTTTCTAAGGACGAACTTAGATAAACCTTAGAATGAGACTAACGAGACTAACTTGTGACAAACAAAGACAAACTTTAGTCTCATTCTATGGTTTGTATAAGTTCGTCCCAAGTTAGTCTAAGTTCGTCCCGAGTTAGTCTCTTTCTAAGGACGAACTTAGATAAACCTTAGAATGAGGCTAACGAGACTAACTTGGGACGAACAAAGACAAACTTTAGTCTCATTCTAAGGTTTGAATAAGTTCGTCCCAAGTTAGTCTAAGTTTGTCCCAAGTTAGTCTCTTTCTAAGGACGAACTTAGACAAACCAATGAGACTAACGAGACTAACTTGGGAGGAACAAAGACAAACTTTAGTCTCATTCTAAGGTTTCTATAAGTTCGTCCCAAGTTAGTCTAAGTTCGTCCTAAGTTAGTCTCTTACTAAGGACAAACTTAGATAAACCTTAGAATGAGACTAACGAGACTAACTTGGGATGAACAAAGACAAACTTTAGTCTCATTCTAAGGTTTGTATAAGTTCGTCCCAAGTTAGTCTAAGTTCGTCCCAAGTTAGTCTCTTTCTAAGGACGAACTTAGACAAACCTTAGAATGAGACTAACGAGACTAACTTGGGACGAACAAAGACAAACTTTAGTCTCATTCTAAGGTTTGCATAAGTTCATCCCAAGTCAGTCTAAGTTCGTCCCAAAGTAGTCTCTTTCTAAGGACAAACTTAGACAAACCTTAGAATGAGACTAACGAGACTAACTTGGGACGAACAAAGACAAACTTTAGTCTCATTCTAAGGTTTGTATAAGTTCGTCCCAAGTTAGTCTAAGTTCGTCCCAAGTTAGTCTCTTTCTAAGGACAAACTTAGACAAACCTTAAAATGAGACTAACGAGACTAACTTGGGAGGAACAAAGACAAACTTTAGTCTCATTCTAAGGTTTATATAAGTTCGTCCCAAGTTAGTCTATATTCGTCCCAAGTTAGTCTCTTACTAAGGACGAACTCCGATAAACCTTAGAATGAGACTAACGAGACTAACTTGTGACGAACAAAGACAAACTTTAGTCTCATTCTAAGGTTTGTATAAGTTCGTCCCAAGTTTTCTCTTTCTAAGGACAAACTTAGACAAACCTTAGAATGAGACTAACGAGACTAACTTGGGAGGAACAAAGACAAACTTTAGTCTCATTCTAAGGTTTGTATAAGTTCGTCCCAAGTTAGTCTATGTTCGTCCCAAGTTAGTCTCTTACTAAGGACGAACTTAGATAAACCTTAGAATGAGACTAACGAGACTAACTTGTGACGAACAAAGACAAACTTTAGTCTCATTCTAAGGTTTGTATAAGTTCGTCCCAAGTTAGTCTAAGTTTGTCCCAAGTTAGTCTCTTTCTGAGGACGAACTTAGATAAACCTTAGAATGAGACTAACGAGACTAACTTGGGACGAACAAAGACAAACTTTAGTCTCATTCTAAGGTTTGTATAAGTTCGTCCCAAGTTAGTCTAAGTTCGTCCCAAGTTAGTCTCTTTCTAAGGACGAACTTAGACAAACCTTAGAATAAGACTAACGAGACTAACTTGGGACGAACAAAGACAAACTTTAGTCTCATTCTAAGGTTTGTATAAGTTTGTCCCAAGTTAGTCTAAGTTCGTCCCAAGTTAGTCTCTTTCTAAGGACGAACTTAGATAAACCTTAGAATGAGACTAACGAGACTAACTTGGGACGAACAAAGACAAACTTTAGTCTCACTCTAAGGTTTGTATAAGTTCATCCCAAGTTAGTCTAAGTTCGTCCCGAGTTAGTCTCTTTCTAAGGACGAACTTAGATAAACCTTAGAATGAGACTAACGAGACTAACTTGGGAAGAACAAAGACAAACTTTCTTCTCATTCTAAGGTTGGTATAAGTTCGTCCCAAGTTAGTCTAAGTTCGTCCCAAGTTAGTCTAAGTTCGTCCCAAGTTTGTCTCTTTCTAAGGACGAACTTAGATAAACCTTAGAATGAGACTAACTTGGGACGAACAAAGGCAAACTTTAGTCTCATTCTAAGGTTTGTATAAGTTCGTCCCATGTTAGTCTAAGTTCGTCCCAAGTTAGTCTCTTTCTAAGGACAAACTTAGACAAACCTTAAAATGAGACTAACGAGACTAACTTGGGAGGAACAAAGACAAACTTTAGTCTCATTCTAAGGTTTATATAAGTTCGTCCCAAGTTAGTCTATATTCGTCCCAAGTTAGTCTCTTACTAAGGACGAACTCAGATAAACCTTAGAATGAGACTAACGAGACTAACTTGGGACGAACAAAGACAAACTTTAGTCTCATTCTAAGGTTTGTATAAGTTCGTCCCAAGTTAGTCTAAGTTCGTCCCAAGTTAGTCTCTTTCTAAGGAAAAACTTAGACAAACCTTAGAATGTGACTAACGAGACTAACTTGGGAGGAACAAAGACAAACTTTAGTCTCATTCTAAGGTTTGAATAAGTTCGTCCCAAGTTAGTCTAAGTTCGTCCCAAGTTAGTCTCTTTCTAAGGACGAACTTAGACAAACCAATGAGACTAACGAGACTAACTTGGGAGGAACAAAGACAAACTTTAGTCTCATTCTAAGGTTTCTATAAGTTCATCCCAAGTTAGTCTAAGTTCGTCCCAAGTTAGTCTCTTACTAAGGACAAACTTAGATAAACCTTAGAATGAGACTAATGAGACTAACTTGGGACGAACAAAGACAAACTTTAGTCTCATTCTAAGGTTTGTATAAGTTCGTCCCAAGTTAGTCTAAGTTCGTCCCAAGTTAGTCTCTTTCTAAGGACGAACTTAGACAAACCTTAGAATGAGACTAACGAGACTAACTTGGGTCGAACAAAGACAAACTTTAGTCTCATTCTAAGGTTTGTATAAGTTCGTCCCAAGTCAGTCTAAGTTCGTCCCAAATTAGTCTCTTTCTAAGGACGAACTTAGACAAAGCTTAGAATGAGACTAACGAGACTAACTTGGGACGAACAAAGACAAACTTTAGTCTCATTCTAAGGTTTGTATAAGTTCGACCCAAGTCAGTCTAAGTTCGTCCCAAATTAGTCTCTTTCTAAGGACGAACTTAGACAAACCTTAGAATGAGACTAACGAGACTAACTTGGGACGAACAAAGACAAACTTTAGTCTCATTCTAAGGTTTGTATAAGTTCGTCCCAAGTTAGTCTAAGTTCGTCCCTAGTTAGTCTCTTTCTAAGGACAAACTTAGACAAACCTTAAAATGAGACTAACGAGACTAACTTGGGAGGAACAAAGACAAACTTTAAACTCATTCTAAGGTTTATATAAGTTCGTCCCAAGTTAGTCTATATTCGTCCCAAGTTAGTCTCTTACTAAGGACGAACTCAGATAAACCTTATAATGAGACTAACGAGACTAACTTGGGACGAACAAAGACAAACTTTAGTCTCATTCTAAGGTTTGTATAAGTTCGTCCCACGTTAGTCTAAGTTCGTCCCAAGTTAGTCTCTTTCTAAGGAAAAACTTAGACAAACCTAAGAATGAGACTAACGAGACTAACTTGGGAGGAATAAAGACAAACTTTAGTCTCATTCTAAGGTTTGTATAAGTTCGTCCCAAGTTAGTCTAAGTTCGTCCCAAGTTAGTCTCTTACTAAGGACAAACTTAGATAAACCTTAGAATGAGACTAACGAGACTAACTTGGGACGAACAAAGACAAGCTTTAGTCTCAGTCTAAGGTTTGTATAAGTTCATCCCAAGTTAGTCTAAGTTCGTCCCAAGTTCGTCTCTTTCTAAGGACGAACTTAGATAAACCTTAGAATGAGACTAACGAGACTAACTTGGGACAAACAAAGACAAACTTTAGTCTCATTCTATGGTTTGTATAAGTTCGTCCCAAGTTAGTCTAAGTTCGTCCCGAGTTAGTCTCTTTCTAAGGACGAACTTAGACAAACCAATGAGACTAATGAGACTAACTTGGGAGGAACAAAGACAAACTTTAGTCTCATTCTATGGTTTCTATAAGTTCGTCCCAAGTTAGTCTAAGTTCGTCCCAAGTTAGTCTCTTACTAAGGACAAACTTAGATAAACCTTAGAATGAGACTAACGAGACTAACTTGGGACGAACAAAGACAAACTTTAGTCTCATTCTAAGGTTTGTATAAGTTCGTCCCAAGTTAGTCTAAGTTCGTCCCAAGTTAGTCTCTTTCTAAGGACGAACTTAGACAAACCAATGAGACTAATGAGACTAACTTGGGAGGAACAAAGACAAACTTTAGTCTCATTCTATGGTTTCTATAAGTTCGTCCCAAGTTAGTCTAAGTTCGTCCCAAGTTAGTCTCTTACTAAGGACAAACTTAGATAAACCTTAGAATGAGACTAACGAGACTAACTTGGGACGAACAAAGACAAACTTTAGTCTCATTCTAAGGTTTGTATAAGTTCGTCCCAAGTTAGTCTAAGTTCGTCCCAAGTTAGTCTCTTTCTAAGGACGAACTTAGACAAACCTTAGAATGAGACTAACGAGACTAACTTGGGACGAACAAAGACAAACTTTAGTCTCATTCTAAGGTTTGTATAAGTTCGTCCCAAGTTAGTCTAAGTTCGTCCCAAATTAGTCTCTTTCTAAGGACGAACTTAGATAAACCTTAGAATGAGACTAACGAGACTAACTTGGGACGAACAAAGGCAAACTTTAGTCTCATTCTAAGGTTTGTATAAGTTCGTCCCAAGTTAGTCTAAGTTCGTCCCAAGTTAGTCTCTTTCTAAGGACAAACTTAGACAAACCTTAGAATGAGACTAACGAGACTAACTTGGGAGGAACAAAGACAAACTTTAGTCTACTTCTAAGGTTTGTATAAGTTCGTCCCAAGTTAGTCTGTGTTCGTCCCAAGTTAGTCTCTTACTAAGGAAGAACTTAGATAAACCTTAGAATGAGACTAACGAGACTAACTTGGAAAGAACAAAGACAAACTTTAGTCTCATTCTAAGGTTTGTATAAGTTCGTCCCAAGTTAGTCTAAGTTCGTCCCAAGTTAGTCTCTTTCTAAGGAAAAACTTAGACAAACCTTAGAATGTGACTAACGAGACTAACTTGGGAGGAACAAAGACAAACTTTAGTCTCATTCTAAGGTTTGAATAAGTTCGTCCCAAGTTAGTCTAAGTTCGTCCCAAGTTAGTCTCTTTCTAAGGACGAACTTAGACAAACCAATGAGACTAACGAGACTAACTTGGGAGGAACAAAGACAAACTTTAGTCTCATTCTAAGGTTTCTATAAGTTCATCCCAAGTAAGTCTAAGTTCGTCCCAAGTTAGTCTCTTACTAAGGACAAACTTAGATAAACCTTAGAATGAGACTAACGAGACTAACTTGGGACGAACAAAGACAAACTTTAGTCTCATTCTAAGGTTTGTATAAGTTCGTCCCAAGTTAGTCTAAGTTCGTCCCAAGTTAGTCTCTTTCTAAGGACGAACTTAGACAAACCTTAGAATGAGACTAACGAGACTAACTTGGGTCGAACAAAGACAAACTTTAGTCTCATTCTAAGGTTTGTATAAGTTCGTCCCAAGTCAGTCTAAGTTCGTCCCAAATTAGTCTCTTTCTAAGGACGAACTTAGACAAACCTTAGAATGAGACTAACGAGACTAACTTGGGACGAACAAAGACAAACTTTAGTCTCATTCTAAGGTTTGTATAAGTTCGACCCAAGTCAGTCTAAGTTCGTCCCAAATTAGTCTCTTTCTAAGGACGAACTTAGACAAACCTTAGAATGAGACTAACGAGACTAACTTGGGACGAACAAAGACAAACTTTAGTCTCATTCTAAGGTTTGTATAAGTTCGTCCCAAGTTAGTCTAAGTTCGTCCCTAGTTAGTCTCTTTCTAAGGACAAACTTAGACAAACCTTAAAATGAGACTAACGAGACTAACTTGGGAGGAACAAAGACAAACTTTAGTCTCATTCTAAGGTTTATATAAGTTCGTCCCAAGTTAGTCTATATTCGTCCCAAGTTAGTCTCTTACTAAGGACGAACTCAGATAAACCTTATAATGAGACTAACGAGACTAACTTGGGACGAACAAAGACAAACTTTAGTCTCATTCTAAGGTTTGTATAAGTTCGTCCCACGTTAGTCTAAGTTCGTCCCAAGTTAGTCTCTTTCTAAGGAAAAACTTAGACAAACCTAAGAATGAGACTAACGAGACTAACTTGGGAGGAATAAAGACAAACTTTAGTCTCATTCTAAGGTTTGTATAAGTTCGTCCCAAGTTAGTCTAAGTTCGTCCCAAGTTAGTCTCTTACTAAGGACAAACTTAGATAAACCTTAGAATGAGACTAACGAGACTAACTTGGGACGAACAAAGACAAGCTTTAGTCTCAGTCTAAGGTTTGTATAAGTTCATCCCAAGTTAGTCTAAGTTCGTCCCAAGTTCGTCTCTTTCTAAGGACGAACTTAGATAAACCTTAGAATGAGACTAACGAGACTAACTTGGGACAAACAAAGACAAACTTTAGTCTCATTCTATGGTTTGTATAAGTTCGTCCCAAGTTAGTCTAAGTTCGTCCCGAGTTAGTCTCTTTCTAAGGACGAACTTAGACAAACCAATGAGACTAATGAGACTAACTTGGGAGGAACAAAGACAAACTTTAGTCTCATTCTATGGTTTCTATAAGTTCGTCCCAAGTTAGTCTAAGTTCGTCCCAAGTTAGTCTCTTACTAAGGACAAACTTAGATAAACCTTAGAATGAGACTAACGAGACTAACTTGGGACGAACAAAGACAAACTTTAGTCTCATTCTAAGGTTTGTATAAGTTCGTCCCAAGTTAGTCTAAGTTCGTCCCAAGTTAGTCTCTTTCTAAGGACGAACTTAGACAAACCAATGAGACTAATGAGACTAACTTGGGAGGAACAAAGACAAACTTTAGTCTCATTCTATGGTTTCTATAAGTTCGTCCCAAGTTAGTCTAAGTTCGTCCCAAGTTAGTCTCTTACTAAGGACAAACTTAGATAAACCTTAGAATGAGACTAACGAGACTAACTTGGGACGAACAAAGACAAACTTTAGTCTCATTCTAAGGTTTGTATAAGTTCGTCCCAAGTTAGTCTAAGTTCGTCCCAAGTTAGTCTCTTTCTAAGGACGAACTTAGACAAACCTTAGAATGAGACTAACGAGACTAACTTGGGACGAACAAAGACAAACTTTAGTCTCATTCTAAGGTTTGTATAAGTTCGTCCCAAGTTAGTCTAAGTTCGTCCCAAATTAGTCTCTTTCTAAGGACGAACTTAGATAAACCTTAGAATGAGACTAACGAGACTAACTTGGGACGAACAAAGGCAAACTTTAGTCTCATTCTAAGGTTTGTATAAGTTCGTCCCAAGTTAGTCTAAGTTCGTCCCAAGTTAGTCTCTTTCTAAGGACAAACTTAGACAAACCTTAGAATGAGACTAACGAGACTAACTTGGGAGGAACAAAGACAAACTTTAGTCTACTTCTAAGGTTTGTATAAGTTCGTCCCAAGTTAGTCTGTGTTCGTCCCAAGTTAGTCTCTTACTAAGGAAGAACTTAGATAAACCTTAGAATGAGACTAACGAGACTAACTTGGAAAGAACAAAGACAAACTTTAGTCTCATTCTAAGGTTTGTATAAGTTCGTCCCAAGTTAGTCTAAGTTCGTCCCAAGTTAGTCTCTTTCTAAGGAAAAACTTAGACAAACCTTAGAATGTGACTAACGAGACTAACTTGGGAGGAACAAAGACAAACTTTAGTCTC
Source organism: Rhodiola kirilowii (assembly GCA_033675215.1). Lineage (NCBI taxonomy): Eukaryota > Viridiplantae > Streptophyta > Magnoliopsida > Saxifragales > Crassulaceae > Rhodiola > Rhodiola kirilowii. The sequence goes on from CM066197.1 coordinate 20,991,127, forward strand.
ATTCTAAGGTTTGAATAAGTTCGTCCCAAGTTAGTCTAAGTTCGTCCCAAGTTAGTCTCTTTCTAAGGACGAACTTAGACAAACCAATGAGACTAACGAGACTAACTTGGGAGGAACAAAGACAAACTTTAGTCTCATTCTAAGGTTTCTATAAGTTCATCCCAAGTTAGTCTAAGTTCGTCCCAAGTTAGTCTCTTACTAAGGACAAACTTAGATAAACCTTAGAATGAGACTAACGAGACTAACTTGGGACGAACAAAGACAAACTTTAGTCTCATTCTAAGGTTTGTATAAGTTCGTCCCAAGTTAGTCTAAGTTCGTCCCAAGTTAGTCTCTTTCTAAGGACGAACTTAGACAAACCTTAGAATGAGACTAACGAGACTAACTTGGGTCGAACAAAGACAAACTTTAGTCTCATTCTAAGGTTTGTATAAGTTCGTCCCAAGTCAGTCTAAGTTCGTCCCAAATTAGTCTCTTTCTAAGGACGAACTTAGACAAACCTTAGAATGAGACTAACGAGACTAACTTGGGACGAACAAAGACAAACTTTAGTCTCATTCTAAGGTTTGTATAAGTTCGTCCCAAGTTAGTCTAAGTTCGTCCCTAGTTAGTCTCTTTCTAAGGACAAACTTAGACAAACCTTAAAATGAGACTAACGAGACTAACTTGGGAGGAACAAAGACAAACTTTAGTCTCATTCTAAGGTTTATATAAGTTCGTCCCAAGTTAGTCTATATTCGTCCCAAGTTAGTCTCTTACTAAGGACGAACTCAGATAAACCTTAGAATGAGACTAACGAGACTAACTTGGGACGAACAAAGACAAACTTTAGTCTCATTCTAAGGTTTGTATAAGTTCATCCCAAGTTAGTCTAAGTTCGTCCCAAGTTAGTCTCTTTCTAAGGAAAAACTTAGACAAACCTTAGAATGAGACTAACGAGACTAACTTGGGAGGAATAAAGACAAACTTTAGTCTCATTCTAAGGTTTGTATAAGTTCGTCCCAAGTTAGTCTAAGTTCGTCCTAAGTTAGTCTCTTACTAAGGACAAACTTAGATAAACCTTAGAATGAGACTAACGAGACTAACTTGGGACGAACAAAGACAAGCTTTAGTCTCAGTCTAAGGTTTGTATAAGTTCATCCCAAGTTAGTCTAAGTTCGTCCCAAGTTCGTCTCTTTCTAAGGACGAACTTAGATAAACCTTAGAATGAGACTAACGAGACTAACTTGGGACAAACAAAGACAAACTTTAGTCTCATTCTATGGTTTGTATAAGTTCGTCCCAAGTTAGTCTAAGTTCGTCCCGAGTTAGTCTCTTTCTAAGGACGAACTTAGACAAACCAATGAGACTAATGAGACTAACTTGGGAGGAACAAAGACAAACTTTAGTCTCATTCTATGGTTTCTATAAGTTCGTCCCAAGTTAGTCTAAGTTCGTCCCAAGTTAGTCTCTTACTAAGGACAAACTTAGATAAACCTTAGAATGAGACTAACGAGACTAACTTGGGACGAACAAAGACAAACTTTAGTCTCATTCTAAGGTTTGTATAAGTTCGTCCCAAGTTAGTCTAAGTTCGTCCCAAGTTAGTCTCTTTCTAAGGACGAACTTAGACAAACCAATGAGACTAATGAGACTAACTTGGGAGGAACAAAGACAAACTTTAGTCTCATTCTATGGTTTCTATAAGTTCGTCCCAAGTTAGTCTAAGTTCGTCCCAAGTTAGTCTCTTACTAAGGACAAACTTAGATAAACCTTAGAATGAGACTAACGAGACTAACTTGGGATGAACAAAGACAAACTTTAGTCTCATTCTAAGGTTTGTATAAGTTCGTCCCAAGTTAGTCTAAGTTCGTCCCAAGTTAGTCTCTTTCTAAGGACGAACTTAGACAAACCTTAGAATGAGACTAACGAGACTAACTTGGGACGAACAAAGACAAACTTTAGTCTCATTCTAAGGTTTGTATAAGTTCGTCCCAAGTCAGTCTAAGTTCGTCCCAAATTAGTCTCTTTCTAAGGACGAACTTAGACAAACCTTAGAATGAGACTAACGAGACTAACTTGGGACGAACAAAGACAAACTTTAGTCTCATTCTAAGGTTTGTATAAGTTCGTCCCAAGTTAGTCTAAGTTCGTCCCTAGTTAGTCTCTTTCTAAGGACAAACTTAGACAAACCTTAAAATGAGACTAACGAGACTAACTTGGGAGGAACAAAGACAAACTTTAGTCTCATTCTAAGGTTTATATAAGTTCGTCCCAAGTTAGTCTATATTCGTCCCAAGTTAGTCTCTTACTAAGGACGAACTCAGATAAACCTTAGAATGAGACTAACGAGACTAACTTGGGACGAACAAAGACAAACTTTAGTCTCATTCTAAGGTTTGTATAAGTTCGTCCCAAGTTAGTCTAAGTTCGTCCCAAGTTAGTCTCTTTCTAAGGAAAAACTTAGACAAACCTTAGAATGAGACTAACGAGACTAACTTGGGAGGAATAAAGACAAACTTTAGTCTCATTCTAAGGTTTGTATAAGTTCGTCCCAAGTTAGTCTAAGTTCGTCCCAAGTTAGTCTCTTACTAAGGACAAACTTAGATAAACCTTAGAATGAGACTAACGAGACTAACTTGGGACGAACAAAGACAAGCTTTAGTCTCAGTCTAAGGTTTGTATAAGTTCATCCCAAGTTAGTCTAAGTTCGTCCCAAGTTCGTCTCTTTCTAAGGACGAACTTAGATAAACCTTAGAATGAGACTAACGAGACTAACTTGGGACAAACAAAGACAAACTTTAGTCTCATTCTATGGTTTGTATAAGTTCGTCCCAAGTTAGTCTAAGTTCGTCCCGAGTTAGTCTCTTTCTAAGGACGAACTTAGACAAACCAATGAGACTAATGAGACTAACTTGGGAGGAACAAAGACAAACTTTAGTCTCATTCTATGGTTTCTATAAGTTCGTCCCAAGTTAGTCTAAGTTCGTCCCAAGTTAGTCTCTTACTAAGGACAAACTTAGATAAACCTTAGAATGAGACTAACGAGACTAACTTGGGACGAACAAAGACAAACTTTAGTCTCATTCTAAGGTTTGTATAAGTTCGTCCCAAGTTAGTCTAAGTTCGTCCCAAGTTAGTCTCTTTCTAAGGACGAACTTAGACAAACCAATGAGACTAATGAGACTAACTTGGGAGGAACAAAGACAAACTTTAGTCTCATTCTATGGTTTCTATAAGTTCGTCCCAAGTTAGTCTAAGTTCGTCCCAAGTTAGTCTCTTACTAAGGACAAACTTAGATAAACCTTAGAATGAGACTAACGAGACTAACTTGGGATGAACAAAGACAAACTTTAGTCTCATTCTAAGGTTTGTATAAGTTCGTCCCAAGTTAGTCTAAGTTCGTCCCAAGTTAGTCTCTTTCTAAGGACGAACTTAGACAAACCTTAGAATGAGACTAACGAGACTAACTTGGGACGAACAAAGACAAACTTTAGTCTCATTCTAAGGTTTGTATAAGTTCGTCCCAAGTCAGTCTAAGTTCGTCCCAAATTAGTCTCTTTCTAAGGACGAACTTAGACAAACCTTAGAATGAGACTAACGAGACTAACTTGGGACGAACAAAGACAAACTTTAGTCTCATTCTAAGGTTTGTATAAGTTCGTCCCAAGTTAGTCTAAGTTCGTCCCTAGTTAGTCTCTTTCTAAGGACAAACTTAGACAAACCTTAAAATGAGACTAACGAGACTAACTTGGGAGGAACAAAGACAAACTTTAGTCTCATTCTAAGGTTTATATAAGTTCGTCCCAAGTTAGTCTATATTCGTCCCAAGTTAGTCTCTTACTAAGGACGAACTCAGATAAACCTTAGAATGAGACTAACGAGACTAACTTGGGACGAACAAAGACAAACTTTAGTCTCATTCTAAGGTTTGTATAAGTTCGTCCCAAGTTAGTCTAAGTTCGTCCCAAGTTAGTCTCTTTCTAAGGAAAAACTTAGACAAACCTTAGAATGAGACTAACGAGACTAACTTGGGAGGAATAAAGACAAACTTTAGTCTCATTCTAAGGTTTGTATAAGTTCGTCCCAAGTTAGTCTAAGTTCGTCCCAAGTTAGTCTCTTACTAAGGACAAACTTAGATAAACCTTAGAATGAGACTAACGAGACTAACTTGGGACGAACAAAGACAAGCTTTAGTCTCAGTCTAAGGTTTGTATAAGTTCATCCCAAGTTAGTCTAAGTTCGTCCCAAGTTCGTCTCTTTCTAAGGACGAACTTAGATAAACCTTAGAATGAGACTAACGAGACTAACTTGGGACAAACAAAGACAAACTTTAGTCTCATTCTATGGTTTGTATAAGTTCGTCCCAAGTTAGTCTAAGTTCGTCCCGAGTTAGTCTCTTTCTAAGGACGAACTTAGACAAACCAATGAGACTAATGAGACTAACTTGGGAGGAACAAAGACAAACTTTAGTCTCATTCTATGGTTTCTATAAGTTCGTCCCAAGTTAGTCTAAGTTCGTCCCAAGTTAGTCTCTTACTAAGGACAAACTTAGATAAACCTTAGAATGAGACTAACGAGACTAACTTGGGACGAACAAAGACAAACTTTAGTCTCATTCTAAGGTTTGTATAAGTTCGTCCCAAGTTAGTCTAAGTTCGTCCCAAGTTAGTCTCTTTCTAAGGACGAACTTAGACAAACCAATGAGACTAATGAGACTAACTTGGGAGGAACAAAGACAAACTTTAGTCTCATTCTATGGTTTCTATAAGTTCGTCCCAAGTTAGTCTAAGTTCGTCCCAAGTTAGTCTCTTACTAAGGACAAACTTAGATAAACCTTAGAATGAGACTAACGAGACTAACTTGGGACGAACAAAGACAAACTTTAGTCTCATTCTAAGGTTTGTATAAGTTCGTCCCAAGTTAGTCTAAGTTCGTCCCAAGTTAGTCTCTTTCTAAGGAAAAACTTAGACAAACCTTAGAATGAGACTAACGAGACTAACTTGGGAGGAATAAAGACAAACTTTAGTCTCATTCTAAGGTTTGTATAAGTTCGTCCCAAGTTAGTCTAAGTTCGTCCCAAGTTAGTCTCTTACTAAGGACAAACTTAGATAAACCTTAGAATGAGACTAACGAGACTAACTTGGGACGAACAAAGACAAGCTTTAGTCTCAGTCTAAGGTTTGTATAAGTTCATCCCAAGTTAGTCTAAGTTCGTCCCAAGTTCGTCTCTTTCTAAGGACGAACTTAGATAAACCTTAGAATGAGACTAACGAGACTAACTTGGGACAAACAAAGACAAACTTTAGTCTCATTCTATGGTTTGTATAAGTTCGTCCCAAGTTAGTCTAAGTTCGTCCCGAGTTAGTCTCTTTCTAAGGACGAACTTAGACAAACCAATGAGACTAATGAGACTAACTTGGGAGGAACAAAGACAAACTTTAGTCTCATTCTAAGGTTTTTATAAGTTCGTCCCAAGTTAGTCTAAGTTCGTCCCAAATTAGTCTCTTTCTAAGGACGAACTTAGATAAACCTTAGAATGAGACTAACGAGACTAACTTGGGACGAACAAAGGCAAACTTTAGTCTCATTCTAAGGTTTGTATAAGTTCGTCCCAAGTTAGTCTAAGTTCGTCCCAAGTTAGTCTCTTTCTAAGGACAAACTTAGACAAACCTTAGAATGAGACTAACGAGACTAACTTGGGAGGAACAAAGACAAACTTTAGTCTCATTCTAAGGTTTGTATAAGTTCGTCCCAAGTTAGTCTGTGTTCGTCCCAAGTTAGTCTCTTACTAAGGAAGAACTTAGATAAACCTTAGAATGAGACTAACGAGACTAACTTGGGACGAACAAAGACAAACTTTAGTCTCATTCTAAGGTTTGTATAAGTTCGTCCCAAGTTAGTCTCTTTCTAAGGAAAAACTTAGACAAACCTTAGAATGTGACTAACGAGACTAACTTGGGAGGAACAAAGACAAACTTTAGTCTCATTCTAAGGTTTGAATAAGTTCGTCCCAAGTTAGTCTAAGTTCGTCCCAAGTTAGTCTCTTTCTAAGGACGAACTTAGACAAACCAATGAGACTAACGAGACTAACTTGGGAGGAACAAAGACAAACTTTAGTCTCATTCTAAGGTTTCTATAAGTTCATCCCAAGTTAGTCTAAGTTCGTCCCAAGTTAGTCTCTTACTAAGGACAAACTTAGATAAACCTTAGAATGAGACTAACGAGACTAACTTGGGACGAACAAAGACAAACTTTAGTCTCATTCTAAGGTTTGTATAAGTTCGTCCCAAGTTAGTCTAAGTTCGTCCCAAGTTAGTCTCTTTCTAAGGACGAACTTAGACAAACCTTAGAATGAGACTAACGAGACTAACTTGGGACGAACAAAGACAAACTTTAGTCTCATTCTAAGGTTTGTATAAGTTCGTCCCAAGTCAGTCTAAGTTCGTCCCAAATTAGTCTCTTTCTAAGGACGAACTTAGACAAACCTTAGAATGAGACTAACGAGACTAACTTGGGACGAACAAAGACAAACTTTAGTCTCATTCTAAGGTTTGTATAAGTTCGTCCCAAGTTAGTCTAAGTTCGTCCCTAGTTAGTCTCTTTCTAAGGACAAACTTAGACAAACCTTAAAATGAGACTAACGAGACTAACTTGGGAGGAACAAAGACAAACTTTAGTCTCATTCTAAGGTTTATATAAGTTCGTCCCAAGTTAGTCTATATTCGTCCCAAGTTAGTCTCTTACTAAGGACGAACTCAGATAAACCTTAGAATGAGACTAACGAGACTAACTTGGGACGAACAAAGACAAACTTTAGTCTCATTCTAAGGTTTGTATAAGTTCGTCCCAAGTTAGTCTAAGTTCGTCCCAAGTTAGTCTCTTTCTAAGGAAAAACTTAGACAAACCTTAGAATGAGACTAACGAGACTAACTTGGGAGGAATAAAGACAAACTTTAGTCTCATTCTAAGGTTTGTATAAGTTCGTCCCAAGTTAGTCTAAGTTCGTCCCAAGTTAGTCTCTTACTAAGGACAAACTTAGATAAACCTTAGAATGAGACTAACGAGACTAACTTGGGACGAACAAAGACAAGCTTTAGTCTCAGTCTAAGGTTTGTATAAGTTCATCCCAAGTTAGTCTAAGTTCGTCCCAAGTTCGTCTCTTTCTAAGGACGAACTTAGATAAACCTTAGAATGAGACTAACGAGACTAACTTGGGACAAACAAAGACAAACTTTAGTCTCATTCTATGGTTTGTATAAGTTCGTCCCAAGTTAGTCTAAGTTCGTCCCGAGTTAGTCTCTTTCTAAGGACGAACTTAGACAAACCAATGAGACTAATGAGACTAACTTGGGAGGAACAAAGACAAACTTTAGTCTCATTCTATGGTTTCTATAAGTTCGTCCCAAGTTAGTCTAAGTTCGTCCCAAGTTAGTCTCTTACTAAGGACAAACTTAGATAAACCTTAGAATGAGACTAACGAGACTAACTTGGGACGAACAAAGACAAACTTTAGTCTCATTCTAAGGTTTGTATAAGTTCGTCCCAAGTTAGTCTAAGTTCGTCCCAAGTTAGTCTCTTTCTAAGGACGAACTTAGACAAACCAATGAGACTAATGAGACTAACTTGGGAGGAACAAAGACAAACTTTAGTCTCATTCTATGGTTTCTATAAGTTCGTCCCAAGTTAGTCTAAGTTCGTCCAAAGTTAGTCTCTTACTAAAGACAAACTTAGATAAACCTTAGAATGAGATTAACGAGACTAACTTGGGACGAACAAAGACAAACTTTAGTCTCATTCTAAGGTTTGTATAAGTTCGTCCCAAGTTAGTCTAAGTTCGTCCCAAGTTAGTCTCTTTCTAAGGACGAACTTAGACAAACCTTAGAATGAGACTAACGAGACTAACTTGGGACGAACAAAGACAAACTTTAGTCTCATTCTAAGGTTTGTATAAGTTCGTCCCAAGTTAGTCTAAGTTCGTCCCAAATTAGTCTCTTTCTAAGGACGAACTTAGATAAACCTTAGAATGAGACTAACGAGACTAACTTGGGACGAACAAAGCCAAACTTTAGTCTCATTCTAAGGTTTGTATAAGTTCGTCCCAAGTTAGTCTAAGTTCGTCCCAAGTTAGTCTCTTTCTAAGGACAAACTTAGACAAACCTTAGAATGAGACTAACGAGACTAACTTGGGAGGAACAAAGACAAACTTTAGTCTCATTCTAAGGTTTGTATAAGTTCGTCCCAAGTTAGTCTGTGTTCGTCCCAAGTTAGTCTCTTACTAAGGAAGAACTTAGATAAACCTTAGAATGAGACTAATGAGACTAACTTGGGACGAACAAAGACAAACTTTAGTCTCATTCTAAGGTTTGTATAAGTTCGTCCCAAGTTAGTCTAAGTTCGTCCCAAGTTAGTCTCTTTCTAAGGAAAAACTTAGACAAACCTTAGAATGTGACTAACGAGACTAACTTGGGAGGAACAAAGACAAACTTTAGTCTCATTCTAAGGTTTGAATAAGTTCGTCCCAAGTTAGTCTAAGTTCGTCCCAAGTTAGTCTCTTTCTAAGGACGAACTTAGACAAACCAATGAGACTAACGAGACTAACTTGGGAGGAACAAAGACAAACTTTAGTCTCATTCTAAGGTTTCTATAAGTTCATCCCAAGTTAGTCTAAGTTCGTCCCAAGTTAGTCTCTTACTAAGGACAAACTTAGATAAACCTTAGAATGAGACTAACGAGACTAACTTGGGACGAACAAAGACAAACTTTAGTCTCATTCTAAGGTTTGTATAAGTTCGTCCCAAGTTAGTCTAAGTTCGTCCCAAGTTAGTCTCTTTCTAAGGACGAACTTAGACAAACCTTAGAATGAGACTAACGTGACTAACTTGGGACGAACAAAGACAAACTTTAGTCACATTCTAAGGTTTGTATAAGTTCGTCCCAAGTTAGTCTAAGTTCGTCCCAAGTTAGTCTCTTTCTAAGGACGAACTTAGATAAACCTTAGAATGAGACTAACGAGTGATAATACACAATGTCGTAATGTGCAAATCAAACCTAAATTTATAATCCACTACCTTCAACTCACTATAGAATAGTAGAGCGGCAAGTAGGGGTCGAACCCAAGGGAAATAGATCACGTACTCGTTGTTCTTTGTGCAAGGAAATGAAAGTAAAGAGGGGGTTTTGAAAAGGTTTTGTTGAATGTAAATACAAGTGCAAGAAAAGTAAATGCAAAAGGTTGTTATTAATGGAGTGAATATTTAGTTTAGGGCACTCCCTTATGCTACATTTATCATAGGCAACCAATAGGTCATTCTACATCCCATAGTGTGTGATTGTTCCGGCAAGGGTAACAACCTAAAGTACTTCGGCAAAGGTAGTACACCACAGTTTTACCGAACTAGGTAGTAGTGTGGTGCCATAGACAACCCAAAGCATTTAAGCTCCACTACCTCACTATGGACGGTTTCAACCTTCTAATCTTGCCCTTATTAGATGTTTACAATCCGGCAAAGGTATTGCTCATCTATGTGTGCTATTCATTATTGCCGCAAAGCATCAAATGAATGTCACAATAAGGATCTTAGGCTCAACCAAGCTTAGTGGCAAGACATCCACTTTAGTATTGTTGCCTTTGATCCATATAATGATATACAAGGACTAGTAGAATGTAGGATGAAATTAATTACAAGTGCCTCAAAATGTGAACATAAGGGAAAAATCCCTAAACCAAATATGAAGCTTAGCTACTCGTATTCATGGTGTGGAATACAAGAGCTGAGTTCATTCCCATCTAGAAACACAAGTTTCAAGTGAGAATATGTAGGTTTGAAAGTAAAGTGCTTAGAAGGAGTAGAGAGAAGTTGAACTTGGAACTAGAACTTTGATGCAAAATGTAGAGAGATTTCACTAGTTTTTGGAGTAATTTTCGAATGTCATTTACAAGGGCCATGATGCTCCTTTTATAGAGGTGAGCTAGGGTTTTTTTGGAGTGGCACAAGTCCAAGTGGATTGGCATAAGTCATAAGATGAGATGCTTCTAGAACATCTAGGCTTCCTCTTAACTTGGGCTCCAAGCTTGCTCTGGAAGTAGTCGGAATTGCTTGGCATAAGCCAAAGTCAATATGCTTCTAGATCCTTCATGGGCCTTCCGAAAATGGCAAGTGGGCCATGGAATTGGCCCAATGGCAATCTTACTCGTGCGTGTATGTGTAACTCTCGGCCAGATTGTCTGTCTTCACTTCAACTCTTGTTTCGATCATCCAAACGACCTCGGCTGCTCTCGGTGTGAACTAGAGAGTTGTAGGGAATTGAGTCACCTTTGCAACGGCATGTGGCTCGTATTTTTCTGATCAGCGGTTCATTCCCAGCACTCCGTCGACTGTCCAAAGGTCTAATCTGAAACGGTGATGTTTTGGCTCCAAATGCTATCTTTTAAGTACGATTCCTCTTTAGACTCCAAAAGGCCCTACAATGCAAAATGACATTAACAAGCATATGTTCCATTGATCAAATGTCTCAATTAAAGGGAATTGTTGTCTCAATGATTCGTATAAATACGTCTCATCAAACCACCCCACACTTGAACTTGTTCGTCCCGAACAAGGCCTTAAGTCAAAAGAGGAATAAACAACTTCAACACCACAAGAACTTTTCGGCCACAAGATATATGCTAGTCTAGATTTCCCCTTTCCATGCATAACTCGACCATTACTCAAGCATTTTGCTAAAACACGAGATTCAACTTGATACATGTACCTTTGAGTCAAGATGCAAACCAATTCGGATGAGTGGGAGGTAGTCCTTTTTAGGCCCATGATCTACATTCTTGGATTCGGATCTTGTTACATGGTTATACTTGTTGCTTCTTCTAGCACGTGATGAATTCAAGCTCAAGGGTTGAGTCCTTTTTTTTTGATACTTTCCTTGGACATACTTGTAGTGAACTTGGCCTTTGGCCTTTTGGTGTGACTTTGATAATCCTTCACTTTGCTTCGGTTAGAACTTCACATGAGATGATTTTTCTTTCTTTTGAGCCTTGCTCCTTTTGTGATTTTCTTGTCCATTCCTTCTTGGGAGGTCCAATCATCGCCGTCAAGCATATGGAAATACCTCCCCGCTCTTTCTCATCCTTGTCGTTTTGTGCGAGTCAAGATGAGGGTCACTCATCTATTTTCCCGACTACTAGGACTAGAGATAGGACGGTTTGATTCCCGTCCCACCACTTGCATAAACGCTGCAATGGTGGAGTCAACTACAACCACGAGTCTCAAAGCGCAGCCTCCACAAGTCCATAGAACCATGTAACTCGAATCCCCGATCCTTGAGTGCTTTGTCAAGCCTCACTAGGACATTTCTATCAACTCCACATCCCCTATTTATCCCAACTCATAAGGACACATAAGAAGTTAGATGACATGTTAGTCGCACAATTATAATTTCATAAGAGTAATGCATGTACTAGGATCCATCTATTTCACATCATGAAAGCACAACTCCCCCATTCCTACGCATTTATTCACTAAACTACGCATTTTATTCAAAAAATTTAAAATTTTCAAAGGGAAACGTGCTGACTCATGCATGTGCAAGAAAAATAGACGTGATGACACAACAAACTACTAAACACCCCACCCCACACTTTTGAAATGAGCCGTGGCCTCACGGCACAACTCAATCAACACAATATGCACAAATCAATGGAAAGAAACAAGGTAAAAGAGTGAAACGGGACTCCCCTCGTATGCCATGAAGTGGCAAGGCGTGGACTAGCATCGGAAGCTCATGGGGAGCTAGGTCGGGCTCGGCTGCTCCTCCTGGGTGAGCCTTGGCTTTGGGTGCGTCCCGGTCTAGGACCGTCGCTGAGTTCCTCGGGCCTAAGGTCTCGAAAAGGTGTCCTTGGGTCAAGCCCAGTTGGCATAAAATGCGTAGGACAAAGAGCAAAGTGCGTAGCACTTGGACCGACCTACAAAAACATCCTTATTTCTTTCCAAACATAAAAGAGGTGAGGGTTAGCATATAATGCAAGAAAATAAAATGCAAGAAAATACTGTAAAATGCCAGGCTGCCTCCCGGCGAGCGCCTTTGTTTAACGTCGTTGGCTCGACGGTACCTCCTTCAAGGAGGTTCGGGTGGCTCGGCTAGGTCACATTCTTGAGCCGGCGGTGTGTCTCCATAATAAGGCTTAATCCTTTGTCCATTCACCTTGAACCGGTTCCCATCACTTGGGTTCTCAAGCTCTATAGCTCCATGGTTGAAAACTCGAACCACAGTGTATGGACCGGTCCATCTAGACCGAAGCTTCCCGGGCATCAATTTCAGCCGAGAGGAGAAGAGGAGGACCCTTTGGCCTACTTCAAAGTTGCGACGGAGAATGTACTTGTCATGATATAGCTTTGTCCGTGCCTTGTAATCAGTTTGCCCCTCATAGGCCTCAAGCCTCAACTCTTCAAGCTCACACAATTGTATCTTCCTTTCTAACCCGGCCGCCTTCAAATCCAAGTTGCAGTGCTTTAAGGCCCAATATGCCTTGTGCTCCAACTCCACCGGAAGGTGACATGCCTTACCATAGACCAACCGAAAGGGAGAGGTCCCAATGGGTGTCTTGTAAGCCGTCCTATATGCCCATAAGGCATCATTCAACCTTTGGCTCCAATCCTTCCTTGTTGGCTTTACCATCTTCTAAAGAATCCCCTTAATCTCGCGGTTGGAGATCTCCGCTTGTCCATTTGTTTGGGGGTGGTAAGCCGTGGAGGTCCTATGATGGAAGTGATAGTGTCTCAAAGTGGCGGTCATCATTCTATTGCAAAAGTGAGTGCCTTGGTCGCTTATGATGGCCTTAGGTACCCCATACCTACAAAAGATGTTAGTACGAAGAAAATCCACAACAGTTTTAGCATCATCACATCTAGTAGCCTTGGCCTCTACCCATTTTGAGACATAATCCACCGCAACAAGGATATAAGCAAATCCACATGAAATAGGAAAAGGCCCCATGAAATCGATGCCCCATATGTCAAAGACATCATTAACCAAGATGGGCACTTGGGGCATCTCATTCCTAGCCGAAATGTTGCCAACTCTTTGGCATCTATCACACCTCTTACAATGCTCAAATTAATCTCCAAAGACACTAGGCCAAAAGAAACCGCTATCTAGGATCTTCCTAGCGGTTCTCCTAGGCCCAAAGTGTCCATCACAAGCATGCTCGTGACAAAAGCTAATAACAGAAGCAATCTCAATATCGGGGATGCACCTTCTAAGCAATTGATCAACACCTATTTTCCACAAGTAAGGATCATCCCACACATAGAATCTAGCATCATGTCTAAGCTTCATGCATTGTGCTTTAGAGTAAGAGGGAGGAAATGTACCTCCAACCAAGTAGTTGACAATAGGAGCATACCATGGAAGCTTGGCCGAGAGAGCAAAGAGATGCTCGTCAGGAAATGTCTCGGTTATGGCCCCGGGCTCCTCATCTCGGACTAGTCGGCTCAAGTGATCCGCCACTGTGTTTTCAATGCCCTTCTTGTCCTTGATCTCCACATCAAACTCTTGCAATAACAAGATCCATCTAATCAATCTCGGCTTGGCTTCCTTCTTGGTCATCAAATACCGAATAGCCGCATGGTCCGAAAAGACTGTCACTTTTGTACCGAGCAAGTAAGACCGAAACTTCTCCAAAGCAAAGACCACGGCTAAGAGCTCCTTTTCTGTGGTGGAGTAGTTCCTTTGGGCCGCATCTAATGTCCTAGATGCATAGTAGATCACAACGGGCTTCTTCTCCTCTCTTTGCCCAAGGACTGCTCCCACCGCATAGTCACTAGCATCACACATAATCTCAAAACCCTTACTCCAATCCGGAGCACGAATGATAGGGGCGCTAGTGAGTGCTCTCTTTCACTCATCAAATGCTTCCTTGCATGCCTCGGTGAACTCAAAAGGGACATCCTTTTGCAAAAGATTGGATAGAGGCAACGCCTTCTTAGAAAAGTCCTTTATGAATCTCCGATAGAATCCAGCATGGCCAAGAAACGAATTGATGTCCCTTACCGTGGAGGGATAGGGCAGAGTCATAATCACATCTATTTTGGCTTTGTCGACCTCTACTCCCTCTTTTGAGACGATATGCCCCAAAACAACTCCGTGAGTAACCATAAAGTGGCACTTCTCATAATTGAGCACCAAGTTCATAGAGACGCAACGCTCTAGAACTGTGCTCAAATTCCCAAAGCAAGTATCAAAAGAATCTCCATGCACCGTGAAGTCATCCATGAATACCTCAATGAAGCTCCCAATCATATCTGAGAAGATACTAGTCACCACTCTCTGAAATGTGCCCGAGGCATTGCACAATCCAAACGACATCCTCCGAAAGGCAAACGTGCCAAATGGGCAAGTGAACGTGGTCTTCTCTTGGTCCTCGGGAGCTATAGGAATCTGATTGTACCCCGAGAACCCTTCCAAGAAGCAAAAATAAGGCTTGCTCGCCAATCGGTTCAACATCTGGTCAATGAAGGGAAGAGGGAAGTGATCCTTCCTCGTGACTGCATTCAACTTCCGGTAATCGATACACATCCTCCACCCGTTCTTCACCCTCGTAGCTACCATCTTGCCCTCGGCATTCTCCTCAACTGTAATACCTGTCTTCTTAGGGACGACATGCACCGGGCTCACCCACTGGCTATCCGAGATAGGATATATCACATCCGCATCTAGCAATTTCTGGATCTCCTTCTGGACCACCTCCATCATCATAGGATTAAGACGACGTTGAGGCTCCCTTGATGGTCTAGCCCCATCCTCCAATAGAATCCGATGCATACACACGGCCGGGCTAATACCCCTCAAATCTCCCAAAGTCCAACCGATCGCCATCTTGTGCCGGGACAACACTTCAATCAATCTCCTCTCTTGGTCCATCTCAAGTCCACTCTAGATGATGACCGGCAATGTCTCATTGCCCCCCAAGAATACATACTTCAAATGATCGGGCAATGGTTTGAGCTCTACTTTGGGCGCCTGCACAATAGAAGGTAAACATGTGTTAGTCTTGAAAAGACTGATTTGGTTCACTTCATACCTTGGCGTGAGTGGCCTAGAAATCTCCAAATGGTATAGGGCGTCTTCCATGCCCTTGGCCAAGTCATAGGAGCTCTCGGCCGAGTATAATGCTCTATCAAGCACGAGCTCAAGGGGGTCCGATTCACGCTCCGGCAGGGCCTCATGGACTAGATCATCCAAGGTATCTAAGGCATGTACGGTCTCAAACTCCAATGGGTGCTTCATCGCCCGAAAGATATCAAAGCTAAACACCTCCCCCTCGACCTCCATAGAGAGCATTCCACTTCCACAATCAATTTTCATCTTGGAGGTCTTGAGGAAGGGTCGACCAAGTAAGATAGGCGCATGATCATTAGGGCCGCAGTTCTCCATCTTTAGGACATAGAAATCCGCCGGGAAGACCAACTCTCCAACTTGCACTAGAACGTCCTCAATCTTTCCTTCGGGTTGCTTCAATGACCGGTCCGCCAATTGGATGGTGAGTCCGGTGGGCTCAAGAGGTCCAATCCGAAGGCTAGAATAGATGGAATAAGGTAAGACGTTGATCGAGGCTCCAAGATCCAACATGCAATTTTCGATCCGAATATTCCCTATAGTGCAAGGGATCGTGTAAGTGCCCGGATCACCACATTTTGG
This sequence comes from Rhodiola kirilowii, assembly GCA_033675215.1. Lineage (NCBI taxonomy): Eukaryota > Viridiplantae > Streptophyta > Magnoliopsida > Saxifragales > Crassulaceae > Rhodiola > Rhodiola kirilowii. The sequence continues at coordinate 21,006,802 of CM066197.1, forward strand.
GGGCACTGTCCTTTGGATCACCGCCGAAACGTTCCTGCTCATCAACTCTTGATCAACACAAGTCCCTCTCCTTCGGTTGGTGCATAGTTCTATCAAGAACTTATCATACCTCGGGATTTGCTTGATGGCCTCCAATAGGGGAATGTTGATCTCAACTCTACTAAAGAGCTCCCAAACATCCTTATCCATCACATATCTCTTGGGAGCACGGGTCGGAACGGGGAAAGGCAAGGGAATGCTTAAATCATGGTTTTTGGCATTGGATGGAAGTACTGGGCTTGGTTCATGTCCTTCGGTCTCGGGTTCGGGTGCTGGAACAGGTCCGATTGGTTCTTCTTCGCTTTCCTTTGAGCACTCTCCTTCCTTTGGCTCATCTAGCTCATCTAGCTCATCTACCAGCCTCTTACCACTCCTTAGAGTCACGGCACTGATATTGCCTCTTGGGTTTTGAATGGTTTGAGAGGGGAGCCGACCGGTTTCCTTCTTGAGTTCGGACACGGTTGTAGCAAGTTGGGATATCTGTTTTTGAATCTCGGCTATTGGCCCATCGGTTTTGGCTTGATTCTGCTTAATGGTGGCATTCATTTGGGCATTACTCGCGGCCATCTCTTTCATCATATCCTTCATCATATCCTCCAAGGACCGGTTTTGTCCAGCCGGGCTCGGACCGACTTGATTGTAACTTGGTCCCGGCCGGTTTTGTGAGGGTCCTCCTTGTTGGAACTGCCTTTGGGGAGGCCTATAGACACTCGAGGCAGCTTGAGGAGCGGCTTGTTGATGGTGGCATTGTTGAGCGAAGTCTTTAGGAATGCCATGGCGCCAAGTCTCACCGGCCGGTCCTTGTCCATAAGGGCGACTAGGTCCAGACCGATTTTGGTACCCTTGATAATTGCCCAAGGCATTCACGTCCTCATGCCCCTCTTCTAGCAACGTTGGGCAAGAATCCGTTTTGTGGTCCATAGACCCACAAAACTCACATGGCTTGGTTTTGGCTGCTGGTTCCCTTCTCATCAAATGTATCATCATTTCCTTCATTTGTTTCATATCTTCGGAAAGTTGGCTTGTAGGGGCTTCGGCCTTAGCAACACTTCTAGTACGAGAGAATTCCTCTTGACGGCTATTAGCCTCCTCAAAACGTGCATTTTCGGCCACCTTTCCGATCAAGTCCCTTATTCCTCTTAGTGTAAGAGTGGACATCGATCCTCCAGCCGAGGCATTCAAGAGCATCTTGTCTAAGGGCTTGAACCCATCCAACAAGTACTCAATTAGGAGCTTCTCGGGAAGCCCTAAGTTGCAACAACTCCCCTCGAGTTGGTTGAACTTCTCAAGATAGTCGTACATCGACTCATTCGGTCCTTGTTTCAACTCTTGCAATTGCCTCCTCACATGTGAGGCTCGGCCAATAGGGTAGTATTTGGCCAAAAATTTTGCTTGCATTTGGGTCCAAGACTGAATACTACCCGAGGGCAAAGAGAGGAACCAATCAATGGCCGAATCCAATAGAGAGAAGTAGAACGCCTTTAACTTGAAGTCATCTACTTCTACTCCATGGGGCTTGAGATTTTGGCATGTGCCATGAAAACGTTTGAGATGGGAAACCGCGGACTCCCCTTGAGTACCCGAGAACTTAGGCAAATTGTGCACAACTCCGGTGCTAACCAATATATCCTCTAGTTCCGGGCTCTCATAGATACACCAAGATTGGTTTCTAAAGTTGGGAGCCGAAAGTTCCCCCATGGTGGGTTCTTGATAGAACACATTCTCAAAGTTTTCATATTGCGCTCTTGGGGCGCGTTGTTGAGGTTGAGGTTGAGGTCTAGGCGGAGGTATAACCGGTTGCCTCGGATCCATTCGAGCTTGGTCCTCGGGCAACCCTTGGTTTCTCTCGGCCGCTTGCCTTTGCCTCATCTCTCGGAACAAGTTCTCCGGGTTCTCATAGAATGGAGGAATCCCGTCGTTTCGTTCCATGTCATTGTTTACCACATCTTCATCAAAATGATCACTATGATGAGACATGGTTTACAATGTGCTAAGAGCAACAAAAAGTAAAAACAAGAACAACTTTCAATGATTTATCTAAATTCCCCGGCAACGGCGCCAAAATTTGATAATACACAATGTCGTAATGTGCAAATCAAACCTAAATTTATAATCCACTACCTTCAACTCACTATAGAATAGTAGAGCGGCAAGTAGGGGTCGAACCCAAGGGAAATAGATCACGTACTCGTTGTTCTTTGTGCAAGGAAATGAAAGTAAAGAGGGGGTTTTGAAAAGGTTTTGTTGAATGTAAATACAAGTGCAAGAAAAGTAAATGCAAAAGGTTGTGATTAATGGAGTGAATATTCTGTTTAGGGCACTCCCTTATGCTACATTTATCATAGGCAACCAATAGGTCATTCTACATCCCATAGTGTGTGATTGTTCCGGCAAGGGTAACAACCTAAAGTACTCCGGCAAAGGTAGTACACCACGGTTTTACCGAACTAGGTAGTAGTGTGGTGCCATAGACAACCCAAAGCATTTAAGCTCCACTACCTCACTATGGACGGTTTCAACCTTCTAATCTAGCCCTTATTAGATGTTTACAATCCGGCAAAGGTATTGCTCATCTATGTGTGCTATTCATTATTGCCGCAAAGCATCAAATGAATGTCACAATAAGGATCTTAGGCTCAACCAAGCTTAGTGGCAAGACATCCACTTTAGTATTGTTGCCTTTGATCCATATAATGATATACAAGGACTAGTAGAATGTAGGATGAAATTAAGTACAAGTGCCTCAAAATGTGAACATAAGGGAAAAATCCCTAAACCAAATATGAAGCTTAGCTACTCGTATTCATGGTGTGGAATACAAGAGCTGAGTTCATTCCCATCTAGAAACACAAGTTTCAAGTGAGAATATGTAGGTTTGAAAGTAAAGTGCTTAGAAGGAGTAGAGAGAAGTTGAACTTCGAACTAGAACTTTGATGCAAAATGTAGAGAGATTTCACTAGTTTTTGGAGTAATTTTCGAATGTCATTTACAAGGGCCATGATGCTTCTTTTATAGAGGTGAGCTAGGGTTTTTTTTGGAGTGGCACAAGTCCAAGTGGATTGGCATAAGTCATTAGATGAGATGCTTCTAGAACATCTAGGCTTCCTCTTAACTTGGGCTCCAAGCTTGCTCTGGAAGTAGTCGGAATTGCTTGGCATAAGCCAAAAGTCAAGATGCTTCTAGATCCTTTATGGGCCTTCCGAAAATGGCAAGTGGGCCATGGAATTGGCCCAATGGCAATCTTACTCGTGCGTGTATGTGTAACTCTCGGCCAGATTGTCTGTCTTCACTTCAACTCTTGTTTCGATCATCCAAACGACCTCGGCTGCTCTCGGTGTGAACTAGAGAGTTGTAGGGAATTGAGTCACCTTTGCAACGGCATGTGGCTCGTATTTTTCTGATCAGCGGTTCATTCCCAGCACTCCGTCGACTGTCCAAAGGTCTAATCTGAAACGGTGATGTTTTGGCTCCAAATGCTATCTTTTAAGTACGATTCCTCTTTAGACTCCAAAAGGCCCTACAATGCAAAATGACATTAACAAGCATATGTTCCATTGATCAAATGTCTCAATTAAAGGGAATTGTTGTCTCAATGATTCGTATAAATACGTCTCATCAACGAGACTAACTTGGGACGAACAAAGACAAACTTTAGTCTCATTCTAAGGTTTGTATAAGTTCGTCCCAAGTTAGTCTAAGTTCGTCCCAAGTTAGTCTCTTTCTAAGGACAAACTTAGACAAACCTTAGAATGAGACTAACGAGACTAACTTGGGAGGAATAAAGACAAACTTTAGTCTCATTCTAAGGTTTGTATAAGTTCGTCCCAAGTTAGTCTAAGTTCGTCCCAAGTTAGTCTCTTACTAAGGACAAACTTAGATAAACCTTAGAATGAGACTAACGAGACTAACTTGGGACGAACAAAGACAAACTTTAGTCTCATTCTAAGGTTTGTATAAGTTCGTCCCAAGTTAGTCTAAGTTCGTCCCAAGTTAGTCTCTTTCTAAGGACAAACTTAGACAAACCTTAGAATGAGACTAACGAGACTAACTTGGGAGGAACAAAGACAAACTTTAGTCTCATTCTAAGGTTTGTATAAGTTCGTCCCAAGTTAGTCTAAGTTCGTCCCAAGTTAGTCTCTTACTAAGGACGAACTTAGATAAACCTTAGAATGAGACTAACGAGACCAACTTGGGACGAACAACGACAAGCTTTAGTCTCATTCTAAGGTTTGTATAAGTTCGACCCAAGTTAGTCTAAGTTCGTCCCAAGTTAGTCTCTTACTAAGGACGAACTTAGATAAACCTTAGAATGAGACTAACGAGACTAACTTGGGATGAACAAAGACAAACTTTAGTCTCATTCTAAGGTTTGTATAAACTCGTCCCAAGTTAGTCTAAGTTCGTCCCAAGTTAGTCTCTTTCTAAGGATGAACTTAGATAAACCATAGAATGAGACTAACGATACTAACTTGGGACGAACAAAGACAAACTTTAGTCTCATTCTAAGGTTTGTATAAGTTCATCCCAAGTTAGTCTAAGTTCGTCCCAAGTTAGTCTCTTTCTAAGGACGAACTTTGACAAACCTTAGAATGAGACTAACGAGACTAACTTGGGACTTACAAAGACAAACTTTAGTATCATTCTAAGGTTTGTATAAGTTTGTCCCAAGTTAGTCTAAGTTCGTCCCAAGTTAGTCTCATTCTAAGGACGTACTTAGATAAACCTTAGAATGAGACTAACGAGACTAACTTGTGACGAACAAAGACAAACTTTAGTCTCATTCGAAGGTTTGTATAAGTTCGTCCCAAGTTAGTCTAAGTTCGTCCCAAGTTAGTCTCTTTCTAAGGACAAACTTAGATAAACCTTAGAATGAGACTAACGAGACTAACTTGGGACGAACAAAGACAAACTTTAGTCTCATTCTAAGGTTTGTATAAGTTCGTCCCAAGTAATTCTAAGTTCGTCCCAAGTTAGTCTCTTTCTAAGGATGTGAACTTAGACAAACCTTAGAATGAGACTAACGAGACTAACTTGGGACGAACAAAGACAAACTTTAGTCTCATTCTAAGGTTTGTATAAGTTCGTCCCAAGTTAGTCTAAGTTCATCCGAAGTTAGTCTCTTTCTAAGGACAAACTTAGATAAACCTTAGAATGAGACTAACGAGACTAACTTGGGACAAACAAAGAAAAACTTTAGTCTCATTCTAAGGTTTGTATAAGTTCGTCCCAAGTTAGTCTAAGTTCGTCCCGAGTTAGTCTCTTTCTAAGGACGAACTTAGATAAACCTTAGAATGAGACTAACGAGACTAACTTGGGACGAACAAAGACAAACTTTAGTCTCATTCTAAGGTTTGAATAGAGGTGACATGTGGAGGAATAGTGAAGCCGCCGGTCCCTCCTCCCATAGGCGCCGGTTGCCGGTGGCCCAAGGGGGAGGATCTCCTCCCTTGGCCACCACTTCATCAAGTGGCCGGTCATCCTTGCCCATATGTGAGTTTTGTACAGTTTTGTGCAGTCTTTTCACAAAACTGTCAATGTGTTTCTTCCCCGGGCTGTCTTGACTCCACTCCTGATTCTTCTGATTAATTTGTTCTTGTCAATTCAACCTCAGGATCCTTGATATTTCTTCAGTCGGCATATGATCTTGACCTTGGATTGACTCTTGTTATCTTTTCAGCATAAAATCCTCTCCTTAGCGTGTTTTCACTCCAGTCTCTAAAATGCCCTGTGGAAATATATCGGGACTAACACGTAGAAGTTAGATAGACAAACAGTCTAATTTGGGGGGTTTTACTGTGTTTCTGACTCGTATAACTTTGGTCCATCAGATTACCCCCCACTTTTGTTGTTCGTCCCGAACAATGCTATTAAAGGGCGTAAGTTCTAAGTTTGGCTTTGGAATATAAAATTTAGACTGTGGTACTCGATCTATCCTAATTCATGCATTGCTTACTTATTACCAAATTAAACTGCGTAAATAAATAGAAGAAACTTAATACTTGTACCTCCGTGCTGAGATGCAAATTATATTAGATGTCTCGGGAGAAAGCCCTTTTTAGGCTCCTGGACTGCAACCTCGGGATTGTCTCTTACTATATGGTTTTCTGGTAGCTTTCTCTAGCACGTGATTCGGTTCAGGTTTCAGTGAGTTGAGCCTTTTTGATTTTCTTCTTTGGCGAGGGACTGCTTTTTTGTTGTAGTGAATCGGCCTTTGGCCTTTGATTTGACTTTTTGAGTTCTTCACTTTTTGTTCGGTTAAAACCTTCACAATTTTGGGCCTTTAGCCTCTTGATTTGCTTCATTGAGCTTTTCGTCTTTTTGTGACTGCAAGTCCATTTTCTCAAGCCTTTTTTGGGAGGTCCAATCATCGCCCGCAAGCCTATGGAAATACCTCCCCGCTCCTCTTGTCTTTGTCGTTTTGCGCGGGTCAAGATGAGGGTCGCTCATCTATTTTCTCGGCTATTTTGACTAGAGAGAGGACGGTCTGATTCCCGTCCTCACCTTTGCATAGATGCTTCTTGGCGGAGTTGACTTCAATTATTCACTGAAAACCCGAAGTGCAGCCTCCACTGACTTCGAAAACCATATAGTTTGATCTGATCCTTTGATTGCTTGCCAAGCCTCTCTAGGGCAGTTTATATCAACTCCACATCCCTAGTTATCTCAGCATAAAGGACAAATGGAAAGTTACATTCTAAGTTTTTAAACAGTTTGAATTTTCACAAGGTTAATGCATGAATTATGATTTATCTTTTTCACATTCTTAAGTTCATATTTTCAAAAAGGTACTTAATAAAAAAAACAGCCGCATGTTATTTATGTACACAGGTGGTTCTCACCCCCCACTTTTGAACGAAGGCGTGCCTTAGTTCAAAAGTCATGCAAGCTTAAACTAAATACTGAATTTAAATGACAGAAATTAAAGTGCGGAAAAGTAAGATAGTGTCGGGTTACCTCCCGACCAGTGCACTTGTTTAACGTCGTTGGCTCGACGATACCTCGTTGTGGATTACTGGTTTGGGTCCCATGGGTGGCTCAGGTCGAATTTCGCCACTGTTCCTGTGTTGATTCCTGTTTTGACTTTTCCTGATTTCTTGCTTTGGTTAGAACTCCATGGTTTCGGTAGGTTCTTCTTTTCATAACTCCGAGAAGGTGAGGTTCCCTTGACCATAGCTGCTGGTCCGTCGAGCCGTGCTCTCTTGCTTTTCCTTCCGGGTTTCCATTCTCTTGGCCCATGTCTTTGCCGCTTCTTCATGTATGGCCGGTTGGCATCTTTGCAAGTTTGGAAGTTCAGCATTGTGCCATCAAACATTGGCGACCACACACATGTCCCCATGTTAAGCCTCTTCTTTGTGGCAGCGACGAATGGTCGTCCTAGAACAAGCGAGTTTTCAGGGCTGCTTTGTTGAGTTGTGGTGAGTGAGAGCTCCGATGATGGCGTGTCTTGCCCTTGATTTACCTCCAACTTGCCTTGCACCTCAGTGTTAATTACTTCATTTTCAGGGGCTGTGATCCGCATACAAACCGAAGGGAAAAGTTGGGGAACTTCCACCATAAGGGTCAGGTCTTTCTTGGATAGTTTGATAATGAGGACCAAGCCTGCCTTAGGTGCTTCGATAGTGAGGATTGGGCATGTTTCGGGTGCTTCGAGCGCCAGGACTAGGCCTGCCGTGCTTTCCTCGGATGGATTGGTGATAAGGACCGGTTCAAGTAGCTCGGCTGGTTTGGTAATGAGGACTGGGTCTGATTTGGCTGGTTCCTCTTCGATTATTTGTGAGTCCTCATCCTCAGTTGGTTCTATGGGCTCCAATATTGGCTCCTTTAGAGCCGCCTCCATGTCCATTACTGCCCTTGTACTGATGTCTTCTCTCGGCTTTGTTGCGGGCAAGCTCGTAATGGGTGTGGTGTCGGGCTCGTTTTGCACTGAGTCCACTTCCATCGTTGGTGCCTTATCTTCAGTTTGGTGCATTGGCCCTTGTTTTGTGCTCTCTGCCAAATTGTCTATGAGTCTCCAGGTTTGAGACATGGTTAACTTCATGATCGAGCCTCTCGCTGCATCGTTAAGTCTTTTCCGCTCAAGTGGCATCATTCCACCGAGAAACCTTTGGATAAGATTGATTTTGGAGAATCCATGGTGCGGGCAGCTCGCCACAATGGAGTCAAAGTACGCCAAGTACTCGTCCAATGTTTCGTCCCGGAATTGCTCAAGATTGAGAATCTTCTCGCGGGTTTCAAGTCGGAGAGATGGAGGGCAAAACTTCTCAAGGAATTTGGCTTGTAGACCCCCATAATCACTTTCATACTCAGCACATGAGTAATACCATTTTAATGCCGAGTCAGTTAAAGAAAATTTAAAACATGTGAGTTTAAATTCCTCTAGCGATTCATTTTTAGGCCTCATGTGGTTGCATATGGAGTGGAACGTTTGTGTATGCCTTACGGGATCTTCTCCAAGAGCACCTCCGAATTGGGGGAGATGTCTAATCATTTCAAACATAAGGTTGCTACCCCCATTTTTCCAAGGTTCTATGTCGTAGTATGAAGACATGGCGAATTATGTATAATGGAAAAAAGAACAACTATCCATTTGCTGATTCCCCGGCAACGGCGCCAATTTGACAGAACCGCTCGTCGTCAAAGCGATTGTGCAAATAAATTTATAATAGTCCGCTACTCGCAACAATACTACTGGGTAGTACTTGGTAAGTAGGGGTCGAACCCAAGGGAACTAGGGGAATAATTGTTCTTCGGTGGGATTACGCAGTGTGGGAGCGTGTTTAAGGTCGGTTGGTTAGTTTTAAAGCTACCAGCTATTTTGATTGATTGATTGGTTGGTTCGTTGATTTTAATACTGGAAAGTAAATTACAGTTTATAATTAAAGAGAAATGTTCGGTTTCAGGGGACTTGTATTATATCCTGTTTATCATTGACCTTTAGTGAATCATCTAAGTATTCAAACGGTGAATCGAGGCTAGTTACAGCTCAAGACTTGCAACACCGGTTTAAAGCAACTCCTGTTCTATTTCAGTCTAGCGCCAATACCCTAAGGTATGCTAGCCTGGGTGCATCCACCTGATCTCACAGTTACGCTCGACTAGATGGGATTTAGGATGAGTCGAACTCCTCAGATAGCTTTGCTTGTTACAGCTTCCACTACCTGAGTATGATCACGAATTCCCACAGAAGAGCTTTGCTTGTTACAGCATCCACTCAACCTTGGAAACTCTGACTATATATGGCACATAGAACAAGTTTTGAATACTAAGACTAGACACTAAGTTAATAGTCTTAAAACATTTTATAATACAAGTGCGCCCCTTCTATCGAACTACTAGTTTAGCTACTATTCATCGCGCTAAACATTATACTAAGGAATTAAAGACAACAGTTAAATAAATACTAAAAATAATACTTACAACCGTTGAAGCGCCAAGGGAGCTTTCCTTTATTTCCAAAGCAAAATTACAACGTTACAAATATTACAACTTCTAGAGAGAGAAGTGAATTTGAGAATTGGTGTGTGAAATGAGGAGGAGCTCCTCCTTTTAAAGCCCAAAGGGGAGGAGATGGGTGGTGGAGATGGTGGACATGTGCATTTGATCCAAGGGAGGAGAAGGGAGGAGGAGGAGGAGGTGACATGTGGAGGAATAGTGAAGCCGCCGGTCCCTCCTCCCATAGCCACCGGTTGCCGGTGGCCCAAGGGGGAGGATCTCCTCCCTTGGCCACCACTTCATCAAGTGGCCGGTCATCCTTGCCCATATGTGAGTTTTGTACAGTTTTGTGCAGTCTTTTCACAAAACTGTCAATGTGTTTCTTCCCCGGGCTGTCTTGACTCCACTCCTGATTCTTCTGATTAATTTGTTCTGGTCAATTCCACGTCAGGATCCTTGATATTTCTTCAGTCGGCATATGATCTTGACCTTGGATTGACTCTTGTTATCTTTTCAGTATAAAATCCTCTCCTTAGCGTGTTTTCACTTCAGTCTCTAAAATGCACTGTGGAAATATATCGGGACTAACACATAGAAGTTAGATAGACAAACAGTCTAATTTGGGGGGTTTTACTGTGTTTCTGACTCGTATAACTTTGGTCCATCAATGAGACTAACGAGACTAACTTGGGACGAACTTAGACAAACTTTAGTCTCATTCTAAGGTTTGTATAAGTTCGTCCCAAGTTAGTCTAAGTTCGTCCCAAGTTAGTCTCTTTCTAAGGACGAACTTAGACAAACCTTAGAATGAGACTAACGAGACTAACTTGGGAGGAACAAAGACAAACTTTAGTCTCATTCTAAGGTTTGTATAAAATCGTCCCAAGTTAGTCTAAGTTCGTCCCAAGTTAGTCTAAGTTCGTCCCAAGTTAGTCTCTTTCTAAGGATGAACTTTGATAAACCTTAGAATGAGACTAACGATACTAACTTGGGACGAACAAAGAGAAACTTTAGTCTCATTCTAAGGTTTGTATAAGTTCGTCCCAAGTTAGTCTAAGTTCGTCCCAAGTTAGTCTCTTTCTAAGGACGAACTTAGACAAACCTTAGAATGAGACTAACGAGACTAACTTGGGACGTACAAAGACAAACTTTAGTATCATTCTAAGGTTTGTATAAGTTCGTCCCAAGTTAGTCTAAGTTCGTCCCAAGTTAGTCTCATTCTAAGGATGAACTTAGATAAACCTTATAATGAGACTAACGAGACTAACTTGTGACGAACAAAGACAAACTTTAGTCTCATTTGAAGGTTTGTATAAGTTCGTCCCAAGTTAGTCTAAGTTCGTCCCAAGTTAGTCTCGTTCTAAGGACAAACTTAGATAAACCTTAGAATGAGACTAACGAGACTAACTTGGGACGAACAAAGACAAACATTAGTCTCATTCTAAGGTTTGTATAACTTCGTCCCAAGTTAGTCTAAGTTCGTCCCAAGTTAGTCTCTTTCTAAGGATGTGAACTTAGACAAACCTTAGAATGAGACTAACGAGACTAACTTGGGACGAACAAAGACAAACTTTAGTCTCATTCTAAGGTTTGTATAAGTTCATCCCAAGTCAGTCTAAGTTCATCCCAAGTTAGTCTCTTTCTAAGGACGAACTTAGATAAACCTTAGAATGAGACTAACGAGACTAACTTGGGACGAACAAAGACAAACTTTAGTCTCATTCTAAGGTTTGTATAAGTTCGTCCCAAGTTAGTCTAAGTTCGTCCCGAGTTAGTCTCTTTCTAAGGATGAACTTAGATAAACCTTAGAATGAGACTAACGTGACTAACTTGGGACGAACAAAGACAAACTTTAGTCTCATTCTAAGGTTTGAATAAGTTCGTCCCAAGTAAGTCAAAGTTCGTCCCAAGTTAGTCTCTTTCTAAGGACGAACTTAGACAAACCAATGAGACTAACGAGACTAACTTGGGAGGAACAAAGACAAACTGTAGTCTCAATCTAAGGTTTCTATAAGTTCGTCCCAAGTTAGTCTAAGTTCGTCCCAAGTTAGTCTCTTACTAAGGACAAACTTAGATAAACCTTAGAATGAGACTAACGAGACTAACTTGGGACGAACAAAGACAAACTTTAGTCTCATTCTAAGGTTTGTATAAGTTTGTCCCAATTTCGTCTAAGTTCGTCCCAAGTTAGTCTCTTTCGAAGGACGAACTTAGATAAACCTTAGAATGAGACTAACGAGACTAACTTGGGACGAACAAAGACAAACTTTAGTCTCATTCTAAGGTTTGTATAAGTTCGTTCCAAGTTAGTCTAAGTTTGTCCCAAGTTTGTCTCTTTCTAAGGACAAACTTAGACAAACCTTAGAATGAGACTAACGAGACTAACTTGGGACGAACAAAGACAAACTTTAGTCTCATTCTAAGGTTTGTATAAGTTCGTCCCAAGTTAGTCTAAGTTCGTCCCAAGTTTGTCTCTTACTAAGGACGAACTTAGATAAACCTTAGAATGAGACTAACGAGACTAACTTGGGACGAACAAAGACAAACTTTAGTCTCAGTCAAAGGTTTGTATAAGTTCGTCCCAAGTTTGTCTAAGTTCGTCCCAAGTTAGTCTCTTTCTAAGGACGAACTTAGATAAACCTTAGAATGAGACTAACGAGACTAACTTGGGACGAACAAAGACAAACTTTAGTCTCATTCTAAGGTTTGTATAAGTTCGTCCCAAGTTAGTCTAAGTTTGTTCCAAGTTAGTCTCTTTCTATGGACCAACTTAGATAAACCTTAGAATGAGACTAACGAGACTAACTTGGGACGAACAAAGACAAACTTTAGTCTCATTCTAAGGTTTGTATAAGTTCGTCCCAAGTTAGTCTAAGTTCGTCCCAAGTTAGTCTCTTTCTAAGGATGAACTTAGACAAACCTAAGAATGAGACTAACGAGACTAACTTGGGACGAACAAAGACAAACTTTAGTCTCATTCTAAGGTTTGTATAAGTTCGTCCCAGGTTAGTCTAAGTTTGTCCCAAGTTAGTCTCTTTCTAAGGACGAACTTAGATAAACCTTAAAATGAGACTAACGAGACAAACTTGGGACGAACTTAGATAAACTTTAGTCTCATTTTAAAGTTTGTATAAGTTCGTCCCATATTAGTCTAAGTTCGTCACAAGTTAGTCTCTTTCTAAGGACAAACTTAGATAAACCTTAGAATGAGACTAACGAGACTAACTTGTGACGAACAAAGACAAACTTTAGTCTCATTCTAAGGTTTGTATAAGTTCGTCCCAAGTTAGTCTAAGTTCGTCTCAAGTTAGTCTCTTTCTGAGGACGAACTTAGATAAACCTTAGAATGAGACTAACGAGACTAACTTGGGACGAACAAAGACAAACTTTAGTCTCATTCTAAGGTTTGTATAAGTTCGTCCCAAGTTAGTCTAAGTTCATCCCAAGTTAGTCTCTTTCTAAGGATGAACTTAGACAAACCTTAGAATGAGACTAACGAGACTAACTTGGGAGGAACAAAGACAAACTTTAGTCTCATTTTAAGGTTTGTATAACTTCGTCCCAAGTTAGTCTAAGTTCGTCCCAAGTTAGTCTCTTTCTAAGGATGTAAACTTAGAAAAACCTTAGAATGAGACTAGCGAGACTAACTTGGGACGAACAAAAACAAACTTTAGTCTCATTCTAAGGTTTGTATAAGTTCGTCCCAAGTCAGTCTAAGTTCATCCCAAGTTAGTCTCTTTCTAAGGACGAACTTAGATAAACCTTAGAATGAGACTAACGAGACTAACTTGGGACGAACAAAGACAAACTTTAGTCTCATTCTAAGGTTTGTATAAGTTCGTCCCAAGTCAGTCTAAGTTCATCCCAAGTTTGTCTCTTTCTAAGGACGAACTTAGACAAACCTTAGAATGAGACTAACGAGACTAACTTGGGACGAACAAAGACAAACTTTAGTCTCATTCTAAGGTTTGTATAAGTTCGTCCCAAGTTAGTCTAAGTTCGTCCCAAGTTAGTCTCTTTCTAAGGACGAACTTAGACAAACCTTATAATGAGACTAACGAGACTAATTTGGGAGGAACAAAGACAAACTTTAGTCTCATTCTAAGGTTTGTATAAGTTCGTCCCAAGTTAGTCTAAGTTCGTCCCGAGTTAGTCTCTTACTAAGGACGAACTTAGATAAACCTTAGAATGAGACTAACGAGACTAACTTGGGACGAACAAAGACAAACTTTAGTCTCAGTCTAAGGTTTGTATAAGTTCGTCCCAAGTTAGTCTAAGTTCGTCCCAAGTTAGTCTCTTTCTAAGGACGAACTTAGATAAACCTTAGAATGAGACTAACGAGACTAACTTGGGACGAACAAAGACAAACTTTAGTCTCATTCTAAGGTTTGTATAAGTTCGTCCCAAGTTAGTCTCTTTCTATGGACGAACTTAGACAAACCTTAGAATGAGACTAACGAGACTAACTTGGGACGAACAAAGACAAACTTTAGTCTCATTCTAAGGTTTGTATAAGTTCGTCCCAAGTTAGTCTCTTTCTAAGGACGAACTTAGATAAACCTTAGAATGAGACTAACGAGACTAAATTGGGACGAACAAAGATAAACTTTAGTCTCATTCTAAGGTTTGTATAAGTTCGTCCCAAGTTAGTCTAAGTTCGTCCCAAGTTAGTCTCTTTCTAAGGATGAACTTAGACGAACCTAAGAATGAGACTAACGAGACTAACTTAGGACGAACAAAGACAAACTTTAGCCTCATTCTAAGGTTTGTATAAGTTCGACCCAGGTTAGTCTAAGTTCGTCCCAAGTTAGTCTCTTTCTAAGGACGAACTTAGATAAACCTTAGAATGAGACTAACAAGACAAACTTGGGACAAACTTAGATAAACTTTAGTCTCATTCTAAAGTTTGTATAAGTTCGTCCCAAGTTAGTCTAAGTTCGTCACAAGTTAGTCTCTTTCTAAGGACGAACTTAGATAAACCTTAGAATGAGACTAACGAGACTAACTTGGGATGAACAAAGACAAACTTTAGTCTCATTCTAAGGTTTGTATAAGTTCGTCCCAAGTTAGTCTAAGTTCGTCCCGAGTTAGTCTCTTTCTAAGGACGAACTGAGATAAACCTTAGAATGAGACTAACGAGATTAACTTGGGATGAACAAAGACAAACTTTCGCATCATTCTAAGGTTTGTATAAGTTCGTCCCAAGTTAGTCCAAGTTCGTCCCAAGTTTGTCTCTTTCTAAGGACAAACTTTGACAAACCTTATAATGAGACTAACGAGACTAACTTTGGACGAACAAAGCCAAACTTTAGTCTCATTCTAAGGTTTGTATAAGTTCGTCCCAAGTTAGTCTAAGTTCGTCTCAAGTTAGTCTCTTTATAAGGATGAACTTAGACAAACCTTAGAATGAGACTAACGAGACTAACTTGGGAGGAACAAAGACAAACTTTAGTCTCATTCTAAGGTTTGTATAAGTTCGTCCCAGGTTAGTCTAAGTTCATCCCGAGTTAGTCTCTTACTGAGGACGAACTTAGAGAAACCTTAGAATGAGACTAACGAGACTAACTTGGGACGAACAAAGACAAACTTTAGTCTCAGTCTAAGGTTTGTATAAGTTCGTCCCTAGTTGGTCCTAGTTCGTCCCAAGTTAGTCTCTTTCTAAGGACAAACTTAGATAAACCTTAGAATGAGACTAACGAGACTAACTTGGGACGAACAAAGACAAACTTTAGTCTCATTCTAAGGTTTGTATAAGTTCGTCCCAAGTTAGTCTAAGTTCGTCCCAAGTTAGTCTCTTTCTATGGACAAACTTAGATAAACCTTAGAATGAGACTAACGAGACTAACTTGGGACGAACAAAGACAAAACTTTAGTCTCATTCTAAGGTTTGTATATGTTCGTCCCAAGTTAGTCTCTTTCTAAGGACGAACTTTGATAAACCTTAGAATGAGACTAACGAGACTAAATTGGGACGAACAAAGATAAACTTTAGTCTCATTCTAAGGTTTGTATAAGTTCGTCCCAAGTTAGTCTAAGTTCGTCCCAAGTTAGTCTCTTTCTATGGACCAACTTAGATAAACCTTAGAATGAGACTAACGAGACTAACTTGGGACGAACAAAGACAAACTTTAGTCTCATTCTAAGGTTTGTATAAGTTCGTCCCAAGTTAGTCTCTTTCTAAGGACGAACTTAGATAAACCTTAGAATGAGACTAACGAGACTAAATTGGGACGAACAAAGATAAACTTTAGTCTGATTCTATGGTTTGTATAAGTTCATCCCAAGTTAGTGTAAGTTCGTCCCAAGTTAGTCTCTTTCTAAGGATGAACTTAGACAAATCTAAGAATGAGACTAACGAGACTAACTTGGGACGAACAAAGACAAACTTTAGCCTCATTCTAAGGTTTGTATAAGTTCGTCCCAGGTTAGTCTAAGTTCGTCCCAAGTTAGTCTCTTTCTAAGGACGAACTTAGATAAACCTTAGAATGAGACTAACGAGACAAACTTGGGACAAACTTATATAAACTTTAGTTTCATTCTAAAGTTTGTATAAGTTCGTCCCAAGTTAGTCTAAGTTCGTCACAAGTTAGTCTCTTTCTAAGGACGAACTTAGATAAACCTTAGAATGAGACTAACGAGACTAACTTGGGATGAACAAAGACAAACTTTAGTCTCATTCTAAGGTTTGTATAAGTTCGTCCCAAGTTAGTCTAAGTTCGTCCCGAGTTAGTCTCTTACTAAGGACGAACTTAGATAAACCTTAGAATGAGACTAACGAGACTAACTTGGGACGAACAAAGACAAACTTTAGTCTCAGTCTAAGGTTTGTATAAGTTCGTCCCAAGTTAGTCTAAGTTTGTCCCAAGTTAGTCTCTCTCCAAGGACGAACTTAGATAAACCTCATAATGAGACTAACGAGACTAACTTGGGACGAACGAAGACAAACTTTAGTTTCATTCTAAGGTTTGTATAAGTTCGTCCCAAGTTAGTCTAAGTTCGTCCCAAGTTAGTCTCTTTCTATGGACCAACTTAGATAAACCTTAGAATGAGACTAATGAGACTAACTTGGGACGAACTAAGACAAACTTTAGTCTCATTCTAAGGTTTGTATAAGTTCGTCCCAAGTTAGTCTAAGTTCGTCCCGAGTTAGTCTCTTTCTAAGGACAAACTTAGATAAACCTTAGAATGAGACTAACGAGATTAACTTGGGATGAACTTAGATAAACTTTAGTCTCATTCTAAAGTTTGTATAAGTTCGTCCCAAGTTAGTCTAAGTTCGTCACAAGTTAGTCTCTTTCTAAGGACGAACTTAGATAAACCTTAGAATGAGACTAACGAGACTAACTTGGGATGAACAAAGACAAACTTTTGTCTCATTCTAAGGTTTGTATAAGTTCGTCCCAAGTTAGTCTACGTTCGTCCCGAGTTAGTCTCTTACTAAGGACGAACTTAGATAAACCTTAGAATGAGACTAACGAGACTAACTTGGGACGAACAAAGACAAACTTTAGTCTCAGTCTAAGGTTTGTATAAGTTCGTCCCAAGTTAGTCTAAGTTCGTCCCAAGTTAGTCTCTTACTAAGGACGAACTTAGATAAACCTTAGAATGAGACTAACGAGACTAACTTGGGACGAACAGAGACAAACTTTAGTCTCAGTATAAGGTTTGTATAAGTTCGTCCCAAGTTAGTCTAAGTTCGTCCCAAGTTAGTCTCTTTCTAAGGACGAACTTAGATAAACCTTAGAATGAGACTAACGAGACTAACTTGGGACGAACAAAGACAAACTTTAGTCTCATTCTAAGGTTTGTATAAGTTCGTCCCAAGTTAGTCTAAGTTCGTCCCAAGTTAGTCTCTTTCTATGGACGAACTTAGATAAACCTTAGAATGAGACTAACGAGACTAACTTGGGACGAACAAAGACAAACTTTAGTCTCATTCTAAGGTTTGTATAAGTTCGTCCCAAGTTAGTCTCTTTCTAAGGACGAACTTAGATAAACCTTAGAATGAGACTAACGAGACTAAATTGGGACGAACAAAGATAAACTTTAGTCTCATTCTAAGGTTTGTATAAGTTCGTCCCAAGTTAGTCTAAGTTCGTCCCAAGTTAGTCTCTTTCTAAGGATGAACTTAGACAAACCTAAGAATGAGACTAACGAGACTAACTTAGGACGAACAAAGACAAACTTTAGCCTCATTCTAAGGTTTGTATAAGTTCGTCCCAGGTTAGTCTAAGTTCGTCCCAAGTTAGTCTCTTTCTAAGGACGAACTTAGATAAACCTTAGAATGAGACTAACAAGACAAACTTGGGACGAACTTAGATGAACTTTAGTCTCATTCTAAAGTTTGTATAAGTTCGTCCCAAGTTAGTCTAAGTTCGTCACAAGTTAGTCTCTTTCTAAGGACGAACTTAGATAAACCTTAGAATGAGACTAACGAGACTAACTTGGGAAGAACAAAGACAAACTTTAGTCTCATTCTAAGGTTTGTATAAGTTCGTCCCAAGTTAGTCTAAGTTCATCCCGAGTTAGTCTCTTTCTAAGGACGAACTTAGATAAACCTTAGAATGAGACTAACGAGATTAACTTGGGATGAACAAAGACAAACTTTCGCCTCATTCTAAGGTTTGTATAAGTTCGTCCCAAGTTAGTCCAAGTTCGTCCCAAGTTTGTCTCTTTCTAAGGACAAACTTTGACAAACCTTATAATGAGACTAACGAGACTAACTTGGGACGAACAAAGCCAAACTTTAGTCTCATTCTAAGGTTTGTATAAGTTCGTCCCAAGTTAGTCTAAGTTCGTCTCAAGTTAGTCTCTTTCTAAGGATGAACTTAGACAAACCTTAGAATGAGACTAACGAGACTAACTTGGGACGAACAAAGACAAACTTTAGTCTCAGTCTAAGGTTTGTATAAGTTCGTCCCAAGTTAGTCTAAGTTCGTCCCAAGTTAGTCTCTTTCTATGGACCAACTTAGATAAACCTTAGAATGAGACTAATGAGACTAACTTGGGACGAACTAAGACAAACTTTAGTCTCATTCTAAGGTTTGTATAAGTTCGTCCCAAGTTAGTCTAAGTTCGTCCCGAGTTAGTCTCTTTCTAAGGACAAACTTAGATAAACCTTAGAATGAGACTAACGAGATTAACTTGGGATGAACTTAGATAAACTTTAGTCTCATTCTAAAGTTTGTATAAGTTCGTCCCAAGTTAGTCTAAGTTCGTCACAAGTTAGTCTCTTTCTAAGGACGAACTTAGATAAACCTTAGAATGAGACTAACGAGACTAACTTGGGATGAACAAAGACAAACTTTTGTCTCATTCTAAGGTTTGTATAAGTTCGTCCCAAGTTAGTCTACGTTCGTCCCGAGTTAGTCTCTTACTAAGGACGAACTTAGATAAACCTTAGAATGAGACTAACGAGACTAACTTGGGACGAACAAAGACAAACTTTAGTCTCAGTCTAAGGTTTGTATAAGTTCGTCCCAAGTTAGTCTAAGTTCGTCCCAAGTTAGTCTCTTACTAAGGACGAACTTAGATAAACCTTAGAATGAGACTAACGAGACTAACTTGGGACGAACAGAGACAAACTTTAGTCTCATTCTAAGGTTTGTATATGTTCGTCCCAGGTTAGTCTAAGTTCGTCCCAAGTTAGTCTCTTTCTAAGGACGAACTTAGATAAACCTTAGAATGAGACTAACGAGACAAACTTGGGACGAACTTAGATAAACTTTAGTCTCATTCTAAAGTTTGTATAAGTTCGTCCCAAGTTAGTCTAAGTTCGTCCCAAGTTAGTCTCTTTCTAAGGACGAACTTAGATAAACCTTAGAATGAGACTAACGAGACAAACTTGGGACGAACTTAGATAAACTTTAGTCTCATTCTAAAGTTTGTATAAGTTCGTCCCAAGTTAGTCTAAGTTCGTCCCAAGTTAGTCTCTTACTAAGGACAAACTTAGATAAACCTTAGAATGAGACTAACGAGACTAACTTGTGACGAACAAAGACAAACTTTAGTCTCATTCTAAGGTTTGTATAAGTTCGTCCCAAGTTAGTCTAAGTTCGTCCCGAGTTAGTCTCTTTCTGAGGACGAACTTAGATAAACCTTAGAATGAGACTAACGAGACTAACTTGGGACGAACAAAGACAAACTTTAGTCTCATTCTAAGGTTTGTATAAGTTCGTCCCAAGTTAGTCTAAGTTCATCCCAAGGTAGTCACTTTCTAAGGACGAACTTAGACAAACCTTAGAATGAGACTAACGAGACTAACTTGGGACGAACGAAGACAAACTTTAGTTTCATTCTAAGGTTTGTATAAGTTCGTCCCAAGTTAGTCTAAGTTCGTCCCAAGTTAGTCTCTTTCTATGGACCAACTTAGATAAACCTTAGAATGAGACTAACGAGACTAACTTGGGACGAACTAAGACAAACTTTAGTCTCATTCTAAGGTTTGTATAAGTTCGTCCCAAGTTAGTCTAAGTTCGTCCCGAGTTAGTCTCTTTCTAAGGACGAACTTAGATAAACCTTAGAATGAGACTAACGAGACTAACTTGGGATGAACAAAGACAAACTTTAGTCTCATTCTAAGGTTTGTATAAGTTCGTCCCAAGTTAGTGTAAGTTCGTCCCGAGTTAGTCTCTTTCTAAGGACGAACTTAGATAAACCTTAGAATGAGACTAACGAGACTAACTTGGGACGAACAAAGACAAACTTTAGTCTCATTCTAAGGTTTGTATAAGTTCGTCCCAAGTTAGTCTAAGTTCGTCCCAAGTTAGTCTCTTTCTAAGGATGAACTTAGACAAACCAATGAGACTAATGAGACTAACTTGGGAGGAACAAAGGCAAACTTTAGTCTCATTCTAAGGTTTCTATAAGTTCGTCCCAAGTTAGTCTTAGTTCGTCCCAAGTTAGTCTCTTACTAAGGACAAACTTAGATAAACCTTAGAATGAGACTAACGAGACTAACTTGGGACGAACAAAGACAAACTTTAGTCTCATTCTAAGATTTGTATAAAATTGTCCCAAGTTAGTCTAATTTTGTCCCAAGTTAGTCTCTTTCTAAGGACAAACTTAGAATTACCTTAGAATGAGACTAACGAGACTAACTTGGGACGAACAAAGATAAACTTTAGTCTCATTCTAAGGTTTGTATAAGTTCGTCCCAAGTTAGTCTAAGTTCGTCCCAAGTTAGTCTCTTTCTAAGGACGAACTTAGATAAACCTTAGAATGAGACTAACGAGACTAAATTGGGACGAACAAAGATAAACGTTAGTCTCATTCTAAGGTTTGTATAAGTTCGTCCCAAGTTAGTCTAAGTTCATCCCAAGTTAGTCTCTTTCTATGGACGAACTTAGATAAACCTTAGAATGAGACTAACGAGACTAACTTGGGACGAACAAAGACAAACATAAGTCTCATTCTAAGGTTTGTATAAGTTCGTCCCAAGTTAGTCTAAGTTCGTCCCAAGTTAGTCTCTTTCTAAGGACGAACTTAGATAAACCTTAGAATGAGACTAACGAGACTAACTTGGGACGAACAAAGACAAACTTTAGTCTCAGTCTAAGGTTTGTATAAGTTCGTCCCAAGTTAGTCTAAGTTTGTCCCAAGTTAGTCTCTTTCTAAGGACGAACTTAGATAAACCTTATAATGAGACTAACGAGACTAACTTGGGACGAACGAAGACAAACTTTAGTTTCATTCTAAGGTTTGTATAAGTTCGTCCCAAGTTAGTCTAAGTTCGTCCCAAGTTAGTCTCTTTCTAAGGACGAACTTAGATATACCTTAGAATGAGACTAACGAGACTAAATTGGGACGAACAAAGATAAACGTTAGTCTCATTCTAAGGTTTGTATAAGTTCGTCCCAAGTTAGTCTAAGTTCGTCCCAAGTTAGTCTCTTTCTATGGACGAACTTAGATAAACCTTAGAATGAGACTAACGAGACTAACTTGGGACGAACAAAGACAAACTTTAGTCTCATTCTAAGATTTGTATAAGTTCGTCCCAAGTTAGTCTAAGTTCGTCCCAAGTTAGTCACTTTCTAAGGACGAACTTAGACAAACCTTAGAATGAGACTAACGAGACTAACTTGGGACGAACAAAGACAAACTTTAGTCTCATTCTAAGGTTTGTATAAGTTCGTCCCAAGTTAGTCTAAGTTCATCCCAAGTTAGTCTCTTTCTAAGGACAAACTTAGATAAACCTTTGAATGAGACTAACGAGACTAACTTGGGACAAACAAAGACAAACTTTAGTCTCATTCTAAGGTTTGTATAAGTTCGTCCCAAGTTAGTCTAAGTTCGTCCCAAGTTAGTCTCTTTCTAAGGACGAACTTAGATAAACCTTAGAATGAGACTAAAGAGACTAACTTGGGACGAACAAAGACAAACTTTAGTCTCATTCTAAGATTTGTATAAGTTCGTCCCAAGTTAGTCTAAGTTCGTCCCAAGTTAGTCACTTTCTAAGGACGAACTTAGACAAACCTTAGAATGAGACTAACGAGACTAACTTGGGACGAACAAAGACAAACTTTAGTCTCATTCTAAGGTTTGTATAAGTTCGTCCCAAGTTAGTCTAAGTTCATCCCAAGTTAGTCTCTTTCTAAGGACAAACTTAGATAAACCTTTGAATGAGACTAACGAGACTAACTTGGGACAAACAAAGACAAACTTTAGTCTCATTCTAAGGTTTGTATAAGTTCGTCCCAAGTTAGTCTAAGTTCGTCCCGAGTTAGTCGCTTTCTAAGGACAAACTTAGATAAACCTTAGAATGAGACTAACGAGACTAACTTGGGATGAACAAAGACAAACTTTAGTCTCATTCTAAGGTTTGTATAAGTTCGTCCCAAGTTAGTCTAAGTTCGTCCCAAGTTAGTCTCTTTCTAAGGACGAACTTAGATAAACCTTAGAATGAGACTAACGAGACTAACTTGGGACGAACAAAGACAAACTTTAGTCTCATTCTAAGATTTGTATAAGTTCGTCCCAAGTTAGTCTAAGTTCGTCCCAAGTTAGTCACTTTCTAAGGACGAACTTTGACAAACCTTAGAATGAGACTAACGAGACTAACTTGGGACGAACAAAGACAAACTTTAGTCTCATTCTAAGGTTTGTATAAGTTCGTCCCAAGTTAGTCTAAGTTCATCCCAAGTTAGTCTCTTTCTAAGGACGAACTTAGATAAACCTTTGAATGAGACTAACGAGACTAACTTGGGACAAACAAAGACAAACTTTAGTCTCATTCTAAGGTTTGTATAAGTTCGTCCCAAGTTAGTCTAAGTTCGTCCCGAGTTAGTCTCTTTCTAAGGACGAACTTAGATAAACCTTAGAATGAGACTAACGAGACTAACATGGGACGAACAAAGACAAACTTTAGTCTCCTTCTAAGGTTTGTATAAGTTCGTCCCAAGTTAGTCTAAGTTCGTCCCAAGTTAGTCTCTTTCTAAGGACGAACTTAGACAAACCAATGAGACTAACGAGACTAACTTGGGAGGAACAAAGACAAACTTTAGTCTCATTCTAAGGTTTCTATAAGTTCGTCCCAAGTTAGTCTAAGTTCGTCCCAAGTTAGTCTCTTACTAAGGACAAACTTAGATAAACCTTAGAATGAGACTAACGAGACTAACTTGGGACGAACAAAGACAAACTTTAGTCTCATTCTAAGGTTTGTATAAAATTGTCCCAAGTTAGTCTAAGTTTGTCCCAAGTTAGTCTCTTTCTAAGGACAAACTTAGAATTACCTTAGTATGAGACTAACGAGACTAACTTGGGACGAACAAAGATAAACTTTAGTCTCATTCTAAGGTTTGTATAAGTTCGTCCCAAGTTAGTCTAAGTTCGTCTCAAGTTAGTCTCTTTCTAAGGACGAACATAGATAAACCTTAGAATGAGACTAACGAGACTAAATTGGGACGAACAAAGATAAACGTTAGTCTCATTCTATGGTTTGTATAAGTTCGTCCCAAGTTAGTCTAAGTTCATCCCAAGTTAGTCTCTTTCTAAGGACGAACTTAGATAAACCTTAGAATGAGACTAACGAGACTAACTTGGGACGAACAAAGACAAACATAAGTCTCATTCTAAGGTTTGTATAAGTTCGTCCCAAGTTAGTCTAAGTTCGTCCCAAGTTAGTCTCTTTCTAAGGACGAACTTAGATATACCTTAGAATGAGACTAACGAGACTAACTTGGGACGAACAAAGACAAACTTTAGTCTCAGTCTAAGGTTTGTATAAGTTCGTCCCAAGTTAGTCTAAGTTTGTCCCAAGTTAGTCTCTTTCTAAGGACGAACTTAGATAAACCTTATAATGAGACTAACGAGACTAACTTGGGACGAACGAAGACAAACTTTAGTTTCATTCTAAGGTTTGTATAAGTTCGTCCCAAGTTAGTCTAAGTTCGTCCCAAGTTAGTCAATTTCTAAGGATGAACTTAGACAAACCTAAGAATGAGACTAACGATACTAACTTGGGACGAACAAAGACAAACTTTAGTCTCATTCTAAGGTTTGTATAAGTTCATCCCAGGTTAGTCTAAGTTCGTCCCAAGTTAGTCTCTTTCTAAGGACGAACTTAGATAAACCTTAGAATGAGACTAACGAGACAAACTTGGGACGAACTTAGATAAACTTTAGTCTCATTCTAAAGTTTGTATAAGTTCGTCCCAAGTTAGTCTAAGTTCGTCACAAGTTAGTCTCTTTCTAAGGACGAACTTAGATAAACCTTAGAATGAGACTAACGAGACTAACTTGTGACGAACAAAGACAAACTTTAGTCTCATTCTAAGGTTTGTATAAGTTCGTCCCAAGTTAGTCTAAGTTCGTCCCGAGTTAGTCTCTTTCTGAGGACGAACTTAGATAAACCTTAGAATGAGACTAACGAGACTAACTTGGGACGAACAAAGACAAACTTTAGTCTCATTCTAAGGTTTGTATAAGTTCGTCCCAAGTTAGTCTAAGTTCATCCCAAGGTAGTCACTTTCTAAGGACGAACTTAGACAAACCTTAGAATGAGACTAACGAGACTAACTTGGGACGAACGAAGACAAACTTTAGTTTCATTCTAAGGTTTGTATAAGTTCGTCCCAAGTTAATCTAAGTTCGTCCCAAGTTAGTCTCTTTCTATGGACCAACTTAGATAAACCTTAGAATGAGACTAACGAGACTAACTTGGGACGAACTAAGACAAACTTTAGTCTCATTCTAAGGTTTGTATAAGTTCGTCCCAAGTTAGTCTAAGTTCGTCCCGAGTTAGTCTCTTTCTAAGGACGAACTTAGATAAACCTTAGAATGAGACTAACGAGACTAACTTGGGATGAACAAAGACAAACTTTAGTCTCATTCTAAGGTTTGTATAAGTTTGTCCCAAGTTAGTCTAAGTTCGTCCCACGTTAGTCTCTTTCTAAGGACGAACTTAGACAAACCTTAGAATGAGACTAACGAGACTAACTTGGGACGAACAAAGACAAACTTTAGTCTCATTCTAAGGTTTGTATAAGTTCGTCCCAAGTTAGTCTAAGTTCATCCCAAGTTAGTCTCTTTCTAAGGACGAACTTAGATAAACCTTTGAATGAGACTAACGAGACTAACTTGGGACAAACAAAGACAAACTTTAGTCTCATTCTAAGGTTTGTATAAGTTCGTCCCAAGTTAGTGTAAGTTCGTCCCGAGTTAGTCTCTTTCTAAGGACGAACTTAGATAAACCTTAGAATGAGACTAACGAGACTAACTTGGGACGAACAAAGACAAACTTTAGTCTCATTCTAAGGTTTGTATAAGTTTGTCCCAAGTTAGTCTAAGTTCGTCCCAAGTTAGTCTCTTTCTAAGGACGAACTTAGACAAACCAATGAGACTAATGAGACTAACTTGGGAGGAACAAAGGCAAACTTTAGTCTCATTCTAAGGTTTCTATAAGTTCGTCCCAAGTTAGTCTTAGTTCGTCCCAAGTTAGTCTCTTACTAAGGACAAACTTAGATAAACCTTAGAATGAGACTAACGAGACTAACTTGGGACGAACAAAGACAAACTTTTGTCTCATTCTAAGGTTTGTATAAAATTGTCCCAAGTTAGTCTAATTTTGTCCAAAGTTAGTCTCTTTCTAAGGACAAACTTAGAATTACCTTAGAATGAGACTAACGAGACTAACTTGGGACGAACAAAGATAAACTTTAGTCTCATTCTAAGGTTTGTATAAGTTCGACCCAAGTTAGTCTAAGTTCGTCCCAAGTTAGTCTCTTTCTAAGGACGAACTTAGATAAACCTTAGAATGAGACTAACGAGACTAAATTGGGACGAACAAAGATAAACGTTAGTCTCATTCTAAGGTTTGTATAAGTTCGTCCCAAGTTAGTCTAAGTTCGTCCCAAGTTAGTCTCTTTCTATGGACGAACTTAGATAAACCTTAGAATGAGACTAACGAGACTAACTTGGGACGAACAAAGACAAACATAAGTCTCATTCTAAGGTTTGTATAAGTTCGTCCCAAGTTAGTCTAAGTTCGTCCCAAGTTAGTCTCTTTCTAAGGACGAACTTAGATAAACCTTAGAATGAGACTAACGAGACTAACTTGGGACGAACAAAGACAAACTTTAGTCTCATTCTAAGATTTGTATAAGTTCGTCCCAAGTTAGTCTAAGTTCGTCCCAAGTTAGTCACTTTCTAAGGACGAACTTAGAAAAACCTTAGAATGAGACTAACGAGACTAACTTGGGACGAACAAAGACAAACTTTAGTCTCATTCTAAGGTTTGTATAAGTTCGTCCCAAGTTAGTCTAAGTTCATCCCAAGTTAGTCTCTTTCTAAGGACAAACTTAGATAAACCTTTGAATGAGACTAACGAGACTAACTTGGGACAAACAAAGACAAACTTTAGTCTCATTCTAAGGTTTGTATAAGTTCGTCCCAAGTTAGTCTAAGTTCGTCCCGAGTTAGTCGCTTTCTAAGGACAAACTTAGATAAACCTTAGAATGAGACTACCGAGACTAACTTGGGATGAACAAAGACAAACTTTAGTCTCATTCTAAGGTTTGTATAAGTTCGTCCCAAGTTAGTCTAAGTTCGTCCCAAGTTTGTCTCTTTCTAAGGACGAACTTAGATAAACCTTAGAATGAGACTAACGAGACTAACTTGGGACGAACAAAGACAAACTTTAGTCTCATTCTAAGATTTGTATAAGTTCGTCCCAAGTTAGTCTAAGTTCGTCCCAAGTTAGTCACTTTCTAAGGACGAACTTTGACAAACCTTAGAATGAGACTAACGAGACTAACTTGGGACGAACAAAGACAAACTTTAGTCTCATTCTAAGGTTTGTATAAGTTCGTCCCAAGTTAGTCTAAGTTCATCCCAAGTTAGTCTCTTTCTAAGGACGAACTTAGATAAACCTTTGAATGAGACTAACGAGACTAACTTGGGACAAACAAAGACAAACTTTAGTCTCATTCTAAGGTTTGTATAAGTTCGTCCCAAGTTAGTCTAAGTTCGTCCCGAGTTAGTCTCTTTCTAAGGACGAACTTAGATAAACCTTAGAATGAGACTAACGAGACTAACATGGGACGAACAAAGACAAACTTTAGTCTCCTTCTAAGGTTTGTATAAGTTCGTCCCAAGTTAGTCTAAGTTCGTCCCAAGTTAGTCTCTTTCTAAGGACGAACTTAGACAAACCAATGAGACTAACGAGACTAACTTGGGAGGAACAAAGACAAACTTTAGTCTCATTCTAAGGTTTCTATAAGTTCGTCCCAAGTTAGTCTAAGTTCGTCCCAAGTTAGTCTCTTACTAAGGACAAACTTAGATAAACCTTAGAATGAGACTAACGAGACTAACTTGGGACGAACAAAGACAAACTTTAGTCTCATTCTAAGGTTTGTATAAAATTGTCCCAAGTTAGTCTAAGTTTGTCCCAAGTTAGTCTCTTTCTAAGGACAAACTTAGAATTACCTTAGTATGAGACTAACGAGACTAACTTGGGACGAACAAAGATAAACTTTAGTCTCATTCTAAGGTTTGTATAAGTTCGTCCCAAGTTAGTCTAAGTTCGTCTCAAGTTAGTCTCTTTCTAAGGACGAACATAGATAAACCTTAGAATGAGACTAACGAGACTAAATTGGGACGAACAAAGATAAACGTTAGTCTCATTCTATGGTTTGTATAAGTTCGTCCCAAGTTAGTCTAAGTTCATCCCAAGTTAGTCTCTTTCTAAGGACGAACTTAGATAAACCTTAGAATGAGACTAACGAGACTAACTTGGGACGAACAAAGACAAACATAAGTCTCATTCTAAGGTTTGTATAAGTTCGTCCCAAGTTAGTCTAAGTTCGTCCCAAGTTAGTCTCTTTCTAAGGACGAACTTAGATAAACCTTAGAATGAGACTAACGAGACTAACTTGGGACGAACAAAGACAAACTTTAGTCTCATTCTAAGATTTGTAGAAGTTCGTCCCAAGTTAGTCTAAGTTCGTCCCAAGTTAGTCTCTTTCTAAGGTCGAACTTAGATAAACCTTAGAATGAGACTAACGAGACTAACTTGGGACAAAAAAATGCAAACTTTAGTCTCATTCTAAGGTTTGTATAAGTTCGTGCCAAGTTAGTCTAAGTTCATCCCAAGTTTGTCTCTTTCTAAGGACGAACTTAGATAAACCTTAGAATGAGACTAACGAGACTAACTTGGGACGAACAAAGATAAACTTTAGTCTCATTCTAAGGTTTGTATAAGTTCGTCCCAAGTTAGTCTAAGTTCGTCCCAAGTTAGTCTCTTTCTAAGGACGAACTTAGACAAACCATAGAATGAGACTAACGAGACTAACTTAGGACGAACAAAGAAAAACTTTAGTCTCATTCTAAGGTTTGTATAAGTTCGTCCCAAGTTAGTCTAAGTTCGTCCCAAGTTAGTCTCTTTCTAAGGACAAACTTAGATAAACCTTAGAATGAGACTAACGAGACTAACTTGGGACGAACAAAGACAAACTTTAGTCTCATTCTAAGGTTTGTTAAAGTTCGTCCCAAGTTAGTCTAAGTTCGTCACGAGTTAGTCTCTTTCTAAGGACGAACTTATATAAACCTTAGAATGAGAACACTAACTTGGGACGAACAAAGACAAACTTTAGTCTCATTCTAAGGTTTGTATAAGTTCGTCCCAAGTTAGTCTAAGTTCGTCCCAAGTTAGTCTCTTTCTAAGGACGAACTTAGACAAACCTTAGAATGAGACTAACGAGACTAACTTGGGAGGAACAAAGACAAACTTTAGTCTCATTCTAAGGTTTGTATAAGTTCGTCCCAAGTTAGTCTAAGTTCGTCCCAAGTTAGTCACTTTCTAAGGACGAACTTAGACAAACCTTAGAATGAGACTAACGAGACTAACTTGGGACGAACAAAGACAAACTTTAGTCTCATTCTAAGGTTTGTATAAGTTCGTCCCAAGTTAGTCTAAGTTCATCCCAAGTTAGTCTCTTTCTAAGGACAAACTTAGATAAACCTTTAAATGAGACTAACGAGACTAACTTGGGACAAACAAAGACAAACTTTAGTCTCATTCTAAGGTTTGTATAAGTTCGTCCCAAGTTAGTCTAAGTTCGTCCCGAGTTAGTCGCTTTCTAAGGACAAACTTAGATAAACCTTAGAATGAGACTAACGAGACTAACTTGGGACGAACAAAGACAAACTTTAGTCTCATTCTAAGGTTTGTATAAGTTCGTCCCAAGTTAGTCTAAGTTCGTCCCAAGTTAGTCTCTTTCTAAGGACGAACTTAGATAAACCTTAGAATGAGACTAACGAGACTAACTTGGGACGAACAAAGACAAACTTTAGTCTCATTCTAAGATTTGTATATGTTCGTCCCAAGTTAGTCTAAGTTCGTCCCAAGTTAGTCACTTTCTAAGGACGAACTTTGACAAACCTTAGAATGAGACTAACGAGACTAACTTGGGACGAACAAAGACAAACTTTAGTCTCATTCTAAGGTTTGTATAAGTTCGTCCCAAGTTAGTCTAAGTTCATCCCAAGTTAGTCTCTTTCTAAGGACGAACTTAGATAAACCTTTGAATGAGACTAACGAGACTAACTTGGGACAAACAAAGACAAACTTTAGTCTCATTCTAAGGTTTGTATAAGTTCGTCCCAAGTTAGTCTCAGTTCGTCCCGAGTTAGTCTCTTTCTAAGGACGAACTTAGATAAACATTAGAATGAGACTAACGAGACTAACATGGGACGAACAAAGACAAACTTTAGTCTCCTTCTAAGGTTTGTATAAGTTCGTCCCAAGTTAGTCTAAGTTCGTCCCAAGTTAGTCTCTTTCTAAGGACGAACTTAGACAAACCAATGAGACTAACGAGACTAACTTGGGAGGAACAAAGACAAACTTTAGTCTCATTCTAAGGTTTCTATAAGTTCGTCCCAAGTTAGTCTAAGTTCGTCCCAAGTTAGTCTCTTACTAAGGACAAACTTAGATAAACCTTAGAATGAGACTAACGAGACTAACTTGGGACAAACAAAGACAAACTTTAGTCTCATTCAAAGGTTTGTATAAAATTGTCCCAAGTTAGTCTAAGTTTGTCCCAAGTTAGTCTCTTTCTAAGGACAAACTTAGAATTACCTTAGTATGAGACTAACGAGACTAACTTGGGACGAACAAAGATAAACTTTAGTCTCATTCTAAGGTTTGTATAAGTTCGTCCCAAGTTAGTCTAAGTTCGTCTCAAGTTAGTCTCTTTCTAAGGACGAACTTAGATAAACCTTAGAATGAGACTAACGAGACTAAATTGGGACGAACAAAGATAAACGTTAGTCTCATTCTATGGTTTGTATAAGTTCGTCCCAAGTTAGTCTAAGTTCATCCCAAGTTAGTCTCTTTCTAAGGATGAACTTAGATAAACCTTAGAATGAGACTAACGAGACTAACTTGGGACGAACAAAGACAAACATAAGTCTCATTCTAAGGTTTGTATAAGTTCGTCCAAGTTAGTCTAAGTTCGTCCCAAGTTAGTCTCTTTCTAAGGACGAACTTAGATAAACCTTAGAATGAGACTAACGAGACTAACTTGGGACGAACAAAGACAAACTTTAGTCTCATTCTAAGATTTGTATAAGTTCGTCCCAAGTTAGTCTAAGTTCGTCCCAAGTTAGTCTCTTTCTAAGGTCGAACTTAGATAAACCTTAGAATGAGACTAACGAGACTAACTTGGGACAAAAAATGCAAACTTTAGTCTCATTCTAAGGTTTGTATAAGTTCGTGCCAAGTTAGTCTAAGTTCATCCCAAGTTTGTCTCTTTCTAAGGACGAACTTAGATAAACCTTAGAATGAGACTAACGAGACTAACTTGGGACGAACAAAGATAAACTTTAGTCTCATTCTAAGGTTTGTATAAGTTCGTCCCAAGTTAGTCTAAGTTCGTCCCAAGTTAGTCTCTTTCTAAGGACGAACTTAGACAAACCATAGAATGAGACTAACGAGACTAACTTAGGACGAACAAAGAAAAACTTTAGTCTCATTCTAAGGTTTGTATAAGTTCGTCCCAAGTTAGTCTAAGTTCGTCCCAAGTTAGTCTCTTTCTAAGGACAAACTTAGATAAACCTTAGAATGAGACTAACGAGACTAACTTGGGACGAACAAAGACAAACTTTAGTCTCATTCTAAGGTTTGTTAAAGTTCGTCCCAAGTTAGTCTAAGTTCGTCCCGAGTTAGTCTCTTTCTAAGGACGAACTTAGATAAACCTTAGAATGAGAACACTAACTTGGGACGAACAAAGACAAACTTTAGTCTCATTCTAAGGTTTGTATAAGTTCGTCCCAAGTTAGTCTAAGTTCGCCCCAAGTTAGTCTCTTTCTAAGGAAGAACTTAGACAAACCTTAGAATGAGACTAACGAGACTAACTTGGGAGGAACAAAGACAAACTTTAGTCTCATTCTAAGGTTTGTATAAGTTCGTCCCAAGTTAGTCTAAGTTCGTCCCAAGTTAGGCTCTTACTAAGGATGAACTTAGATAAACCTTAGAATGAGACTTACGAGACTAACTTGGGACGAACAAAGACAAACTTTAGTCTCATTCTAAGGTTTGTATAAGTTCGTCCCAAGTTAGTCTAAGTTCCAAGTTAGTCTCTTTCTAAGGATGAACTTTTATACAAACCTTAGAATGAGACTAACGAGACTAACTTGGGACGAACAAAGACAAACTTTAGTCTCATTCTAAGGTTTGTCTAAGTTCGTCCCAAGTTAGTCTCTTTCTAAGGACGAACTTAGATAAACCTTAGAATGAGACTAACGAGACTAACTTTGGGACGAACAAAGATGAACATTAGTCTCATTCTAAGGTTAGTCTAAGTTCGTCCCAAGTTAGTCTGTTTCTAAGGACGAACTTATACAAACCTTAGAATAAGACTAACGAGAGTAACTTGGGACGAACAAAGACAAACTTTAGTCTCATTCTAAGGTTTGTCTAAGTTCGTCCCATCTTAGTCTAAGTTCATCCCAATATGTCTCTTTCTAAGGATGAACTTAGACAAACCTTAGAATGAGACTAACGAGACTAACTTCGGACGAACTTAGATAAACTTTAGTATCATTCTAAAGTTTGTATAAGTTCATCCCATCCCAAGTTAGTCTAAGTTCGCCTCAAGTTAGTCTCTTTCTAAGGATGAACTTAGATAAACCTTAGAATGAGACTAACGAGACTAACTTGGGAAGAATAAAGACAAACATTAGTCTCATTCTAAGGTTAGTCTAAGTTCGTCCCAAGTTAGTCTCTTTCTAAGGACGAACTTAGATAAACCCTTAGAATGAGACTAACGATACTAACTTGGGACGTACAAAGATAAACTTTAGTCTCATTCTAAAGTTTGTATATGTTCGTCCCTACTTAGTCTAAGTTCGTCCCAAGTTAGTCTCTTTCTAAGGATGAACTTTTATACAAACCTTAGAATGAGACTAACGAGACTAACTTGGGACGAACAAAGACAAACTTTAGTCTCATTCTAAGGTTTGTCTAAGTTCGTCCCATCTTAGTCTAAGTTCGTCCCAAGTTAGTCTCTTTCTGAGGATGAACTTAGACAAACCTTAGAATGAGACTAACGAGACTAACTTCGGACAAACTTAGATAAACTTTAGTATCATTCTAAAGTTTGTATAAGTTCGTCCCAAGTTAGTCTAAGTTCGTCCCAAGTTAGTCTCTTTCTAAGGATGAACTTAGACAAACCTTAGAATGAGATTAAGGAGACTAACTTGGGACGAACAAAGACAAACTTTAGTCTCATTCTAAGGTTTGTATAAGTTCGTCCCTAGTTAGTCTAAGTTCGTCCCAACTTAGGCTCTTTCTAAGATGGAACTTAGATAAACCTTAGAATGAGATTAACGAGCCTAACTTGGGATGAACAAAGACAAACTCTAGTCTCATTCTAAGGTTTGTCTAAGTTCGTTCCATCTTAGTCTAAGTTCGTCCCACGTTTGTCTCTTTCTAAGGACGAACTTAGACAACCCTTAGAATGAGACTAACGAGACTAACTTGGGACGAACAAAGACAAACTTTAGTCTCATTCTAAGGTTTGTCTAAGTTCGTCCCATCTTAGTAATGAAACTAACAAGACTAACTTCGGATGAACATAGGTAAACTTTAGTCTCATTCTAAAGTTTGTATAAGTTCGTCCCAAGTTAGTCTAAGTTCGTCCCAAGTTAGTCTCTTTCTAAGGACGAACTTAGATAAACCTTAGAATGAGATTAACGAGACTAACTTGGGACGAACAAAGACAAACTTTAGTCTCATTCTATGGTTTGTATAAGTTCGTCCCAAGTTAGTCTCTTTCTAAGGATGAACTTAGACAACCCTTAGAATGAGACTAACGAGACTAACTCTGGACGAACAAAGACAAACTTTAGTCTCATTCCAAGGTTTGTCTAAGTTCGTCCCATCTTAGTCTAAGTTCGTCCCACGTTTGTCTCTTTCTAAGGACGAACTTAGACAAACCTTAGAATGAGACTAACGAGACAAACTTGGGACGAACAAAGACAAACTTTAGTCTCATTCTAAGGTTTGTCTAAGTTCGTCCCATCTTAGTCTAAGTTCATCCCAAGTTAGTCTCTTTCTAAGGATGAACTTAGATAAACCTTAGAATGAGACTAACGAGACTAACTTGGGATGAACAAAGACAAACTTTAGTCTCATTCTAAGGTTTGTATAAGTTCTTCCCAAGTTAGTCTAAGTTTGTCCCAAGTTAGTCTCTTTCTAAGGATGAACTTAGACAAACCTTAGAATGAGACTAACGAGACTAACTTGGGACGAACAAAGACAAACTTTACTCTCATTCTAAGGTTTGTATAAGTGTGTCCCAAGTTAGTCTAAGTTCGTCCCAAGTTAGTCTCTTTCTAAGGACGAACTTAGATAAACCTTAGAATGAGACTAACGAGACTAACTTGGGACGAACAAAGACAAACTTTAGACTCATTCTAAGGTTTGTCTAAGTTCGTCCCATCTTAGTCTAAGTTTGTCCCACGTTTGTCTCTTTATAAGGACGAACTTAGATAAACCTTAGAATGAGACTAACGAGACTAACTTGGGACGAACAAAGACAAACTTTAGACTCATTCTAAGGTTTGTCTAAGTTCGTCCCATCTTAGTCTAAGTTTGTCCCACGTTTGTCTCTTTATAAGGACGAACTTAGATAAACCTTAGAATGAGACTAACGAGACTAAATTGGGACGAACAAAGACAAACTTTAGTCTCATTCTACGGTTTGTATAAGTTCATCCCAAGTTAGTCTCTTTCTAAGGACGAACTTAGATAAACCTTAGATGAGACTAACGAGACAAACTTGGGATGAACTTAGGTAAACTTGAGTCTCATTCTAAAGTTTGTATAAGTTCATCCCAAGTTAGTCTAAGTTCGTCCCAAGTTAGTCTCTTTCTAAGGACGAACTTAGATAAACCTTAGAATGAGACTAACGAGACTAACTTGGGATGAACTTAGGTAAACTTTAGTCTCATTCTAAAGTTTGTATAAGTTCGTCCCATCTTAGTCTAAGTCCGTCCCAAGTTAGTCTATTTCTAAGGACGAACTTATACATACCTTAGAATGAGACTAAGGAGACTTACTTGGGACGAACAAAGACAAACTTTAGTCTCCTTCTAAGATTTGTATAAGTTCGTCTCCAGTTAGTCTCTTTCTAAGGACGAACTTAGATAAACCTTAGAATGAGACTAACGAGACTAACTTGGGACGAACTTAGGTAAACTTTAGTCTCATTCTAAAGTATGTATAAGTTCATCCCAAGTTAGTATAAGTTCGTTCCAAGTTAGTCTCTTTCTAAGGACGAACTTAGATAAACCTTAGAATGAGACTAATGAGACTACCTTGGGATGAACTTAGGTAAACTTTAGTCTCATTCTAAGGTTTGTATAAGTTCGTCCCAAGTTAGTCTAAGTTCGTCCCAAGATAGTCTCTTTCTAAGGACGAACTTAGATAAACCTTAGAATGAGACTAACGAGACTAACTTGGGATGAACTTAGGTAAACTTTAGTCTCCTTCTAAGGTTGGTATAAGTTCGTCCCAAGTTAGTCTCTTTCTAAGGATGAACTTAGACAAACCTTAGAATGAGACTAACGAGACTAACTTGGGACGAACAAAGACAAACTTTAGTTTCATTCTAAGGTTTATATAAGTTCGTCCCAAGTTAGGCTAAGTTCGTCCCAAGTTAGTCTCTTTCTAAGGACGAACTTAGACAAACCTTAGAATGAGACTAACGAGACTAACTTGGGACGAACTTAGGTAAACTTTAGTCTCATTCTAAAGTTTGTATAAGTTCATCCCAAGTTAGTCTAATTTCGTCCCAAGTTAGTCTCTTTCTAAGGACGAACTTAGATAAACCTTAGAATGAGACTAACGAGACTAACTTGGGACGAACAAAGACAAACTTTAGTCTCATTCTAAGGTTTGTCTAAGTTCGTCCCATCTTAGTCCTAGTTCGTCCCACGTTTGTCTCTTTCTAAGGACGAACTTAGACAAACCTAAGAATGAGACTAACGAGACTAACTTGGAATGAACAAAGACAAACTTAAGTCTCATTCTACGGTTTGTATAAGTTCGTCCCAAGTTTGTCAAAGTTCATCCCAAGTTAGTCTGTTTCTAAGGACGAACTAAGACAAACCTTAGAATGAGACTAACGAGCCTAACTTGGGATGAACTTAGGTAAACTTTATTCTCATTCTAAGGTTTGAATAAGTTCGTCCCAATTTAGTCTAAGTTCATCCCAAGTTAGTCTCTTTCTAAGGACGAACTTAGAGAAACCTTAGAATGAGACTAACGAGACTAAATTGGGACGAACAAAGATAAACTTTAGTCTCATTCTAA
This sequence comes from Rhodiola kirilowii, assembly GCA_033675215.1. NCBI lineage: Eukaryota > Viridiplantae > Streptophyta > Magnoliopsida > Saxifragales > Crassulaceae > Rhodiola > Rhodiola kirilowii. Next base: position 21,042,584 of record CM066197.1, read on the forward strand.
GGTTTGTATAAGTTCGTCCCAAGTTAGCCAATTTCGAAGGTCGAACTTAGACAAACCTAAGAATGAGACTAACGAGACTAACTTGGGATGAACAAAGATGAACATTAGTCTCATTCTATGGTTAGTCTAAGTTCGTCCCAAGTTAGTCTGTTTCTAAGGATAAACTTAGATAAACCTTAGAATGAGATTAAGTAGACTAACTTGGGACGAACAAAGACAAACTTTAGTCTCATTCTAAGGTTTGTATAAGTTCGTCCCAAGTTAGTCTAAGTTCGTCCCAAGTTAGTCTAAGTTCGTCCCAAGTTAGTCTCTTTCTAAGGACGAACTTAGATAAACCTTAGAATGAGACTAACGAGACTAACTTGGGATGAACTTAGGTAAACTTTAGTCTCATTCTAAAGTTTGTATAAGTTCGTCCCAAGTTAGGCTTAGTTCGTCCCAAGTTAGTCTCTTTCTAAGGACGAACTTAGACAAACCTTAGAATGAGACTAACGAGCCTAACTTGGGATGAACAAAGACAAACTTTAGTCTCATTCTAAAGTTTGTATAAGTTCGTCTCCAGTTTGTCTCTTTCTAAGGACGAACTTAGATAAACCTTAGAATGAGACTAACGAGACTAAATTGGGACGAACAAAGATAAACTTTAGTCTCATTCTGAGGTTTGTATAAGTTCGTCCCAAGTTAGCCAATTTCTAAGGTCGAACTTAGACGACAAACCTAAGAATGAGACTAACGAGACTAACTTGGGATGAACAAAGATGAACATTAGTCTCATTCTTTGGTTAGTCTAAGTTCGTCCCAAGTTAGTCTGTTTCTAAGGACAAACTTAGATAAACCTTAGAATGAGATTAAGGAGACTAACTTGGGACGAACAAAGACAAACTTTAGTCTCATTCTAAGGTTTGTATAAGTTCGTCCCAAGTTAGTCTAAGTTCGTCCCAAGTTAGTCTCTTTCTATGGACGAACTTAGATAAACCTTAGAATGAGACTAACGAGACTAACTTGGGATGAACTTAGGTAAACTTTAGTCTCATTCTAAAGTTTGTATAAGTTCGTCCCAAGTTAGGCTTAGTTCGTCCCAAGTTAGTCTCTTTCTAAGGACGAACTTAGACAAACCTTAGAATGAGACTAACGAGCCTAACTTGGGATGAACAAAGACAAACTTTAGTCTCATTCTAAAGTTTGTATAAGTTTGTCTCCAGTTCGTCTCTTTCTAAGGACGAACTTAGATAAACCTTAGAATGAGACTAACGAGACTTACTTGGGATGAACTTTGGTAAACTTTAGTCTCATTCTAAAGTTTGTATAAGTTCATCCCAAGTTAGTCTAAGTTCGTCCCAAGTTAGTCTCTTTCAAAGGATGGACTTAGATAAACCTTAGAATGAGACTAACGAGACTAACTTGGGACGAACAAAGACAAACTTTAGTCTCATTCTAAGGTTTGTATAAGTTCGTCCCAAGTTAGTCTAAGTTCGTCCTAAGTTAGTCTCTTTCTAAGGATGAACTTAGACAAACCTGAGAAAGAGACTAACGAGACTAACTTGGGACGAACAAAGACAAACTTTAGTCTTATTTTAAGGTTTGTCTAAGTTCGTCCCATCTTAGTCTAAGTTCGTCCCACGTTTGTCTCTTTCTAAGGACGAACTTAGATAAACCTTAGAATGAGAGTAACGAGACTAACTTGGGACGAACAAAGACAAACTTTAGTCTCATTCTAAGGTTTGTATAAGTTCTTCCCAAGTTAGTCTAAGTTCGTCCCAAGTTAGTCACTTTCTAAGGACGAACTTAGATAAACCTTACAATGAGAATAACGAGACTAACTTGGGACGAACAAACACAAACTTTAGTCTCATTCTAAGGTTTGTCTAAGTTCGTCCCATCTTAGTCTAAGTTCGTCCCACGTTTGTCTCTTTCTAAGGACAAACTTAGATAAACCTTAGAATGAGACTAACGAGACTAACTTGGGACGAACAAACACAAACTTTAGTCTCATTCTAAGGTTTGTATAAGTTCTTCCCAAGTTAGTCTAAGTTCGTCCCAAGTTAGTCTCTTTCTAAGGACGAACTTAGATAAACCTTAGAATGAGACTAACGAGACTAACTTGGAATGAACTTAGGTAAACTTTAGCCTCATTCTAAATTTTGTATAAGTTCGTCCCATCTTAGTCTAAGTCCGTCCCAAGTTAGTCTATTTCTAAGGACGAACTTATACAAACCTTAGAATGAGACTAACGAGACTAACTTGGGACGAACGAAGACAAACTTTAGTCTCATTCTAAGGTTTGTATAAGTTCGTCTCCTGTTAGTCTCTTTCTAAGGACGAACTTAGATAAACCTTAGAATGAGACTAACGAGACTAACTTGGGATGAACTTAGGTAAACTTTAGTCTCATTCTAGAGTTTGTATAAGTTCGTCCCATCTTAGTCTAAGTCCGTCCCAAGTTAGTCTATTTCTAAGGACGAACTTATACAAACCTTAGAATGAGACTAACGAGACTAACTTGGGACGAACAAAGACAAACTTTAGTCTCCTTCTAAGATTTGTATAAGTTCGCCTCCAGTTAGTCTCTTTTTAAGGACGAACTTAGATAAACCTTAGAATGAGACTAACGAGACTAACTTGGTATGAACTTAGGTAAACTTTAGTCTCATTCTAAAGTTTGTATAAGTTCATCCCAAGTTAGTCTAAGTTCGTCCCAAGTTAGTCTCTTTCTAAGGACGAACTTAGATAAACCTTAGAATGAGACTAACGAGACTACCTTGGGATGAACTTAGGTAAACTTTAGTCTCATTCTAAGGTTTGTATAAGTTCGTCCCAAGTTAGTCTAAGTTCGTCCCAAGATAGTCTCTTTCTAAAGACGAACTTAGATAAACTTTAGAATGAGACTAACGAGACTAACTTGGGATGAACTTAGGTAAACTTTAGTCTCCTTCTAAGGTTTGTATATGTTCGTCCCAAGTTAGTCTCTTTCTAAGGATGAACTTAGACAACCCTTAGAATGAGACTAACGAGACTAACTTGGGACGAACAAAGACAAACTTTAGTCTCATTCTAAGGTTTATATAAGTTCGTCCCAAGTTAGGCTAAGTTCGTCCCAAGTTAGTCTCTTTCTAAGGACGAACTTAGACAAACCTTAGAATGAGACTAACGAGACTAACTTGGGACGAACTTAGGTAAACTTTAGTATCATTCTAAAGTTTGTATAAGTTCGTCCCAAGTTAGTCTAAGTTCGTCCCAAGTTAGTCTCTTTCTAAGGATGAACTTAGACAAACCTTAGAATGATATTAAGGAGACTAACTTGGGACGAACAAAGACAAACTTTAGTCTCATTCTAAGGTTTGTATAAGTTCGTCCCAAGTTAGTCTAAGTTCGTTCCAACTTAGTCTAAGTTCGTCCCAACTTAGGCTCTTTCTAAGATGGAACTTAGATAAACCTTAGAATGAGATTAACGAGCCTAACTTGGGATGAACAAAGACAAACTCAAGTCTCATTCTAAGGTTTGTCTAAGTTCGTTCCATCTTAGTCTAAGTTCGTCCCACGTTTGTCTCTTTCTAAGGACGAACTTAGACAACCCTTAGAATGAGACTAACGAGACTAACTTGGGACGAACAAAGACAAACTTTAGTCTCATTCTAAGGTTTGTCTAAGTTCGTCCCATCTTAGTAATGAAACTAACAAGACTAACTTGGGATGAACATAGGTAAACTTTAGTCTCATTCTAAAGTTTGTATAAGTTCGTCCCAAGTTAGTCTAAGTTCGTCCCAAGTTAGTCTCTTTCTAAGGACGAACTTAGATAAACCTTAGAATGAGATTAACGAGACTAACTTGGGACGAACAAAGACAAACTTTATTCTCATTCTAAGGTTTGTATAAGTTCGTCCCAAGTTAGTCTCTTTCTAAGGATGAACTTAGACAACCCTTAGAATGAGACTAACGAGACTAACTCTGGACGAACAAAGACAAACTTTAGTCTCATTCCAAGGTTTGTCTAAGTTCGTCCCATCTTAGTCTAAGTTCGTCCCACGTTTGTCTCTTTCTAAGGACGAACTTAGACAAACCTTAGAATGAGACTAACGAGACAAACTTGGGACGAACAAAGACAAACTTTAGTCTCATTCTAAGGTTTGTCCAAGTTCGTCCCATCTTAGTCTAAGTTCATCCCAAGTTAGTCTCTTTCTAAGGATGAACTTAGATAAACCTTAGAATGAGACTAACGAGACTAACTTGGGACGAACAATGACAAACATTAGTCTCATTCTAAGGTTTGTATAAGTTCTTCCCAAGTTAGTCTAAGTTCGTCCCAAGTTAGTCTCTTTCTAAGGATGAACATAGACAAACCTTAGAATGAGACTAACGAGACTAACTTGGGACGAAAAAAGACAAACTTTAGTCTCATTCTAAGGTTTGTATAAGTGTGTCCCAAGTTAGTCTAAGTTCGTCCCAAGTTAGTCTCTTTCTAAGGATGAACTTAGATAAACCTTAGAATGAGACTAACGAGACTAACTTGGGACGAACAAAGACAAACTTTAGACTCATTCTAAGGTTTGTCTAAGTTCGTCCCATCTTAGTCTAAGTTTGTCCCACGTTTGTCTCTTTATAAGGACGAACTTAGATAAACCTTAGAATGAGACTAACGAGACTAACTTGGGACGAACAAAGACAAACTTTAGACTCATTCTAAGGTTTGTCTAAGTTCGTCCTATCTTAGTCTAAGTTTGTCCCACGTTTGTCTCTTTATAAGGACGAACTTAGATAAACCTTAGAATGAGACAAACGAGACTAAATTGGGACGAACAAAGACAAACTTTAGTCTCATTCTACGGTTTGTATAAGTTCATCCCAAGTTAGTCTCTTTCTAAGGACGAACTTAGATAAACCTTAGAATGAGACTAACGAGTCTAACTTGGGATGAACTTAGGTAAACTTTAGTCTCATTCTAAAGTTTGTATAAGTTCATCCCAAGTTAGTCTAAGTTCGTCCCAAGTTAGTCTCTTTCTAAGGACGAACTTATATAAACCTTAGAATGAGTCTAACGAGACTAACTTGGGATGAACTTAGGTAAACTTTAGTCTCATTCTAAAGTTTGTATAAGTTCGTCCCATCTTAGTCTAAGTCCGTCCCAAGTTAGTCTATTTCTAAGGACGAACTTATACAAACCTTAGAATGAGACTAAGGAGACTAACTTGGGATGAACAAAGACAAACTTTAGTCTCCTTCTAAGATTTGTACAAGTTCGTCTCCAGTTAGTCTCTTTCTAAGGACGAACTTAGATAAACCTTAGAATGAGACTAACGAGACTAACTTGGGACGAACTTAGGTAAACTTTAGTCTCATTCTAAAGTGTGTATAAGTTCATCCCAAGTTAGTATAAGTTCGTTCCAAGTTAGTCTCTTTCTAAGGACGAACTTAGATAAACCTTAGAATGAGACTAACGAGACTACCTTGGGATGAACTTAGGTAAACTTTAGTCTCATTCTAAGGTTTGTATAAGTTCGTCCCAAGTTAGTCTAAGTTCGTCCCAAGATAGTCTCTTTCTAAGGACGAACTTAGATAAACCTTAGAATGAGACTAACGAGACTAACTTGGGATGAACTTAGGTAAACTTTAGTCTCCTTCTAAGGTTTGTATAAGTTCGTCCCAAGTTAGTCTCTTTCTAAGGATGAACTTAGACAAACCTTAGAATGAGACTAACGAGACTAACTTGGGACGAACAAAGACAAACTTTAGTCTCATTCTAAGGTTTATATAAGTTCGTCCCAAGTTAGGCTAAGTTCGTCCCAAGTTAGTCTCTTTCTAAGGACGAACTTAGACAAACCTTAGAATGAGACTAACGAGACTAACTTGGGACGAACTTAGGTAAACTTTAGTCTCATTCTAAAGTTTGTATAAGTTCATCCCAAGTTAGTCTAATTTCGTCCCAAGTTAGTCTCTTTCTAAGGACGAACTTAGATAAACCTTAGAATGAGACTAACGAGACTAACTTGGGACGAACAAAGACAAACTTTAGTCTCATTCAAAGGTTTGTCTAAGTTCGTCCCATCTTAGTCCTAGTTCGTCCCACGTTTGTCTCTTTCTAAGGACGAACTTAGACAAACCTTAGAATGAGACTAACGAGACTTACTTGGAACGAACAAAGACAAACTTAAGTCTCATTCTACGGTTTGTATAAGTTCGTCCCAAGTTTGTCTAAGTTCATCCCAAGTTAGTCTGTTTCTAAGGACGAACTAAGACAAACCTTAGAATGAGACTAACGAGCCTAACTTGGGATGAACTTAGGTAAACTTTAGTCTCATTCTAAGGTTTGAATAAGTTCATCCCAAGTTAGTCTAAGTTCATCCCAAGTTAGTCTCTTTCTAAGGACGAACTTAGAGAAACCTTAGAATGAGACTAACGAGACTAAATTGGGACGAACAAAGATAAACTTTAGTCTCATTCTAAGGTTTGTATAAGTTCGTCCCAAGTTAGCCAATTTCGAAGGTCGAACTTAGACAAACCTAAGAATGAGACTAACGAGACTAACTTGGGATGAACAAAGATGAACATTAGTCTCATTCTATGGTTAGTCTAAGTTCGTCCCAAGTTAGTCTGTTTCTAAGGATAAACTTAGATAAACCTTAGAATGAGATTAAGGAGACTAACTTGGGACGAACAAAGACAAACTTTAGTCTCATTCTAAGGTTTGTATAAGTTCGTCCCAAGTTAGTCTAAGTTCGTCCCAAGTTAGTCTAAGTTCATCCCAAGTTAGTCTCTTTCTAAGGACAAACTTAGATAAACCTTAGAATGAGACTAACGAGACTAACTTGGGATGAACTTAGGTAAACTTTAGTCTCATTCTAAAGTTTGTATAAGTTCGTCCCAAGTTAGGCTTAGTTCGTCCCAAGTTAGTCTCTTTCTAAGGACGAAATTAGACAAACCTTAGAATGAGACTAACGAGCCTAACTTGGGATGAACAAAGACAAACTTTAGTCTCATTCTAAAGTTTGTATAAGTTCGTCTCCAGTTCGTCTCTTTCTAAGGACGAACTTAGATAAACCTTAGAATGAGACTAACGAGACTAAATTGGGACGAACAAAGATAAACTTTAGTCTCATTCTGAGGTTTGTATAAGTTCGTCCCAAGTTAGCCAATTTCTAAGGTCGAACTTAGACGACAAACCTAAGAATGAGACTAACGAGACTAACTTGGGATGAACAAAGATGAACATTAGTCTCATTCTTTGGTTAGTCTAAGTTCGTCCCAAGTTAGTCTGTTTCTAAGGACAAACTTAGATAAACCTTAGAAATTAGAATAAGGAGACTAACTTGGGACGAACAAAGACAAACTTTAGTCTCATTCTAAGGTTTGTATAAGTTCGTCCCAAGTTAGTCTAAGTTCGTCCCAAGTTAGTCTCTTTCTAAGGACGAACTTAGATAAACCTTAGAATGAGACTAACGAGACTAACTTGGGATGAACTTAGGTAAACTTTAGTCTCATTCTAAAGTTTGTATAAGTTCGTCCCAAGTTAGGCTTAGTTCGTCCCAAGTTAGTCTCTTTCTAAGGACGAACTTAGACAAACCTTAGAATGAGACTAACGAGCCTAACTTGGGATGAACAAAGACAAACTTTAGTCTCATTCTAAAGTTTGTATAAGTTCGTCTCCAGTTCGTCTCTTTCTAAGGACGAACTTAGATAAACCTTAGAATGAGACTAACGAGACTTACTTGGGATGAACTTTGGTAAACTTTAGTCTCATTCTAAAGTTTGTATAAGTTCATCCCAAGTTAGTCTAAGTTCGTCCCAAGTTAGTCTCTTTCAAAGGATTGACTTAGATAAACCTTAGAATGAGACTAACGAGACTAACTTGGGACGAACAAAGACAAACTTTAGTCTCATTCTAAGGTTTGTATAAGTTCTTCCCAAGTTAGTCTAAGTTCGTCGCAAGTTAGTCACTTTCTAAGGACGAACTTAGATAAACCTTAGAATGAGAATAACGAGACTAACTTGGGACGAACAAACACAAACTTTAGTCTCATTCTAAGGTTTGTCTAAGTTCGTCCCATGTTAGTCTAAGTTCGTCCCACGTTTGTCTCTTTCTAAGGACGAACTTAGATAAACCTTAGAATGAGACTAACGAGACTAACTTGGGACGAACAAACACAAACTTTAGTCTCATTCTAAGGTTTGTATAAGTTCTTCCCAAGTTAGTCTAAGTTCGTCCCAAGTTAGTCTCTTTCTAAGGACGAACTTAGATAAACCTTAGAATGAGACTAACGAGACTAACTTGGGATGAACTTAGGTAAACTTTAGCCTCATTCTAAATTTTGTATAAGTTCGTCCCATCTTAGTCTAAGTCCGTCCCAAGTTAGTCTATTTCTAAGGACGAACTTATACAAACCTAAGAATGAGACTAACGAGACTAACTTGGGACGAACGAAGACAAACTTTAGTCTCATTCTAAGGTTTGTATAAGTTCGTCTCCTGTTAGTCTCTTTCTAAGGACGAACTTAGATAAACCTTAGAATGAGACTAACGAGACTAACTTGGGATGAACTTAGGTAAACTTTAGTCTCATTCTAGAGTTTGTATAAGTTCGTCCCATCTTAGTCTAAGTCCGTCCCAAGTTAGTCTATTTCTAAGGACGAACTTATACAAACCTTAGAATGAGACTAACGAGACTAACTTGGGACGAACAAAGACAAACTTTAGTCTCCTTCTAAGATTTGTATAAGTTCGTCTCCAGTTAGTCTCTTTTTAAGGACGAACTTAGATAAACCTTAGAATGAGACTAACGAGACTAACTTGGAATGAACTTAGGTAAACTTTAGTGTTATTCTAAAGTTTGTATAAGTTCATCCCAAGTTAGTCTAAGTTCGTCCCAAGTTAGTCTCTTTCTAAGGACGAACTTAGATAAACCTTAGAATTAGACTAACGAGACTACCTTGGGATGAACTTAGGTAAACTTTAGTCTCATTCTAAGGTTTGTATAAGTTCGTCCCAAGTTAGTCTAAGTTCGTCCCAAGATAGTCTCTTTCTAAAGACGAACTTAGATAAACCTTAGAATGAGACTAACGAGACTAACTTGGGATGAACTTAGGTAAACTTTAGTCTCCTTCTAAGGTTTGTATAAGTTCGTCCCAAGTTAGTCTCTTTCTAAGGATGAACTTAGACAAACCTTAGAATGAGACTAACGAGACTAACTTGGGACGAACAAAGACAAACTTTAGTCTCATTCTAAGGTTTATATAAGTTCGTCCCAAGTTAGGCTAAGTTCGTCCCAAGTTAGTCTCTTTCTAAGGACGAACATAGACAAACCTTAGAATGAGACTAACGAGACTAACTTGGGACGAACTTAGGTAAACTTTAGTCTCATTCTAAAGTTTGTATAAGTTCGTCCCAAGTTAGTCTAAGTTCGTCCCAAGTTAGTCTCTTTCTAAGGACGAACTTAGATAAACCTTAGAATGAGACTAACGAGACTAACTTGGGACGAACAAAGACAAACTTTAGTCTCATTCTAAGGTTTGTCTAAGTTCGTCCCATCTTAGTCTAAGTTCGTCCCATGTTTGTCTCTTTCTAAGGACGAACTTAGACAAACCTTAGAATGAGACTAACGAGACTAACTTGGGACGAACAAAGACAAACTTAAGTCTCATTCTACGGTTTGTATAAGTTCGTCCCAAGTTTGTCAAAGTTCGTCCCAAGTTAGTCTGTTTCTAAGGACGAACTAAGACAAACCTTAGAATGAGACTAACGAGCCTAACTTGGGATGAACTTAGGTAAACTTTAGTCTCATTCTAAGGTTTGAATAAGTTCGTCCCAAGTTAGTCTAAGTTCATCCCAAGTTAGTCTCTTTCTAAGGACGAACTTAGATAAACCTTAGAATGAGACTAACGAGACTAAATTGGGACGAACAAATATAAACTTTAGTCTCATTCTAAGGTTTGTATAAGTTCGTCCCAAGTTAGCCAATTTCGAAGGTCGAACTTAGACAAACCTAAGAATGAGACTAACGAGACTAACTTGGGATGAACAAAGATGAACATTAGTCTCATTCTATGGTTAGTCTAAGTTCGTCCCAAGTTAGTCTGTTTCTAAGGACAAACTTAGATAAACCTTAGAATGAGATTAAGGAGACTAACTTGGGACGAACAAAGACAAACTTTAGTCTCATTCTAAGGTTTGTATAAGTTCGTCCCAAGTTAGTCTAAGTTCGTCCCAAGTTAGTCTAAGTTCGTCCCAAGTTAGTCTCTTTCTAAGGACGAACTTAGATAAACCTTGTAATGAGACTAACGAGACTAACTTGGGATGAACTTAGGTAAACTTTAGTCTCATTCTAAAGTTTGTATAAGTTCATCCCAAGTTAGGCTTAGTTCGTCCCAAGTTAGTCTCTTTCTAAGGACGAACTTAGACAAACCGTAGAATGAGACTAACGAGCCTAACTTGGGATGAACCAAGACAAACTTTAGTCTCATTCTAAAGTTTGTATAAGTTCGTCTCCAGTTCGTCTCTTTCTAAGGACGAACTTAGATAAACCTTAGAATGAGACTAACGAGACTAAATTGGGACGAACAAAGATAAACTTTAGTCTCATTCTGAGGTTTGTATAAGTTCGTCCCAAGTTAGCCAATTTCTAAGGTCGATCTTAGACGACAAACCTAAGAATGAGACTAACGAGACTAACTTGGGATGAACAAAGATGAACATTAGTCTCATTCTTTGGTTAGTCTAAGTTCGTCCCAAGTTAGTCTGTTTCTAAGGACAAACTTAGATAAACCTTAGAATGAGATTAAGGAGACTAACTTGGGACGAACAAAGACAAACTTTAGTCTCATTCTAAGGTTTGTATAAGTTCGTCCCAAGTTAGTCAAAGTTCGTCCCAAGTTAGTCTCTTTCTAAGGACGAACTTAGATAAACCTTAGAATGAGACTAACGAGACTAACTTGGGATGAACTTAGGTAAACTTTAGTCTCATTCTAAAGTTTGTATAAGTTCGTCCCAAGTTAGGCTTAGTTCGACCCAAGTTAGTCTCTTTCTAAGGACGAACTTAGACAAACCTTAGAATGAGACTAACGAGCCTAACTTGGGATGAACAAAGACAAACTTTAGTCTCATTCTAAAGTTTGTATAAGTTCGTCTCCAGTTCGTCTCTTTCTAAGGACGAACTTAGATAAACCTTAGAATGAGACTAACGAGACTTACTTGGGATGAACTTTGGTAAACTTTAGTCTCATTCTAAAGTTTGTATGAGTTCGTCCCAAGTTAGTCTCTTTCAAAGGATGAACTTAGATAAACCTTAGAATGAGACTAACGAGACTAACTTGGGACGAACAAAGACAAACTTTAGTCTCATTCTAAGGTTTGTATAAGTTCGTCCCAAGTTAGTCTAAGTTCGTCCCAAGTTAGTCTCTTTTTAAGGATGAACTTAGACAAACCTGAGAAAGAGACTAACGAGACTAACTTGGGACGAACAAAGACAAACTTTAGTCTTATTCTAAGGTTTGTCTAAGTTCGTCCCATCTTAGTCTAAGTTCGTCCCACGTTTGTCTCTTTCTAAGGACGAACTTAGATAAACCTTAGAATGAGACTAACGAGACTAACTTGGGACGAACAAAGACAAACTTTAGTCTCATTCTGAGGTTTGTATAAGTTCTTCCCAAGTTAGTCTAAGTTCGTCCCAAGTTAGTCTCTTTCTAAGGACGAACTTAGATAAACCTTAGAATGAGACTAACGAGACTAACTTGGGATGAACTTAGGTAAACTTTAGCCTCATTCTAAATTTTGTATAAGTTCGTCCCATCTTAGTCTAAGTCCGTCCCAAGTTAGTCTATTTCTAAGGACGAACTTATACAAACCTTAGAATGAGACTAACGAGACTAACTTGGGACGAACAAAGACAAACTTTAGTCTCATTCTAAGGTTTGTATAAGTTCATCTCCTGTTAGTCTCTTTCTAAGGACGAATTTAGACAAACCTTAGAATGAGACTAACGAGACTAACTTGGGACGAACTTAGGTAAACTTTAGTCTCATTCTAAAGTTTGTATAAGTTCATCCCAAGTTAGTCTAATTTCGTCCCAAGTTAGTCTCTTTCTAAGGACGAACTTAGATAAACCTTAGAATGAGACTAACGAGACTAACTTGGGACGAACAAAGACAAACTTTAGTCTCATTCTAAGGTTTGTCTAAGTTCGTCCCATCTTAGTCTAAGTTCGTCCCATGTTTGTCTCTTTCTAAGGACGAACTTAGACAAACCTTAGAATGAGACTAACGAGACTAACTTGGGACGAACAAAGACAAACTTAAGTCTCATTCTACGGTTTGTATAAGTTCGTCCCAAGTTTGTCAAAGTTCGTCCCAAGTTAGTCTGTTTCTAAGGACGAACTAAGACAAACCTTAGAATGAGACTAACGAGCCTAACTTGGGATGAACTTAGGTAAACTTTAGTCTCATTCTAAGGTTTGAATAAGTTCGTCCCAAGTTAGTCTAAGTTTATCCCAAGTTAGTCTCTTTCTAAGGACGAACTTAGATAAACCTTAGAATGAGACTAACGAGACTAAATTGGGACGAACAAAGATAAACTTTAGTCTCATTCTAAGGTTTGTATAAGTTCGTCCCAAGTTAGCCAATTTCGAAGGTCGAACTTAGACAAACCTAAGAATGAGACTAACGAGACTAACTTGGGATGAACAAAGATGAACATTAATATCATTCTATGGTTAGTCTAAGTTCGTCCCAAGTTAGTCTGTTTCTAAGGACAAACTTAGATAAACCTTAGAATGAGATTAAGGAGACTAACTTGGGACGAACAAAGACAAACTTTAGTCTCATTCTAAGGTTTGTATAAGTTCGTCCCAAGTTAGTCTAAGTTCGTCCCAAGTTAGTCTCTTTCTAAGGACGAACTTAGATAAACCTTAGAATGAGACTAACGAGACTAACTTGGGATGAACTTAGGTAAACTTTAGTCTCATTCTAAAGTTTGTATAAGTTCGTCCCAAGTTAGGCTTAGTTCGTCCCAAGTTAGTCTCTTTCTAAGGACGAACTTAGATAAACCTTATAATGAGACTAACGAGACTAACTTGGGATGAACTTAGGTAAACTTTAGTCTCATTCTAAAGTTTGTATAAGTTCATCCCAAGTTAGGCTTAGTTCGTCCCAAGTTAGTCTCTTTCTAAGGACGAACTTAGACAAACCGTAGAATGAGACTAACGAGCCTAACTTGGGATGAACCAAGACAAACTTTAGTCTCATTCTAAAGTTTGTATAAGTTCGTCTCCAGTTCGTCTCTTTCTAAGGACGAACTTAGATAAACCTTAGAATGAGACTAACGAGACTAAATTGGGACGAACAAAGATAAACTTTAGTCTCATTCTGAGGTTTGTATAAGTTCGTCCCAAGTTAGCCAATTTCTAAGGTCGATCTTAGACGACAAACCTAAGAATGAGACTAACGAGACTAACTTGGGATGAACAAAGATGAACATTAGTCTCATTCTTTGGTTAGTCTAAGTTCGTCCCAAGTTAGTCTGTTTCTAAGGACAAACTTAGATAAACCTTAGAATGAGATTAAGGAGACTAACTTGGGACGAACAAAGACAAACTTTAGTCTCATTCTAAGGTTTGTATAAGTTCGTCCCAAGTTAGTCTAAGTTCGTCCCAAGTTAGTCTCTTTCTAAGGACGAACTTAGATAAACCTTAGAATGAGACTAACGAGACTAACTTGGGATGAACTTAGGTAAACTTTAGTCTCATTCTAAAGTTTGTATAAGTTCGTCCCAAGTTAGGCTTAGTTCGACCCAAGTTAGTCTCTTTCTAAGGACGAACTTAGACAAACCTTAGAATGAGACTAACGAGCCTAACTTGGGATGAACAAAGACAAACTTTAGTCTCATTCTAAAGTTTGTATAAGTTCGTCTCCAGTTCGTCTCTTTCCAAGGACGAACTTAGATAAACCTTAGAATGAGACTAACGAGACTTACTTGGGATGAACTTTGGTAAACTTTAGTCTCATTCTAAAGTTTGTATGAGTTCATCCCAAGTTAGTCTAAGTTCGTCCCAAGTTAGTCTCTTTCAAAGGATGAACTTAGATAAACCTTAGAATGAGACTAACGAGACTAACTTGGGACGAACAAAGACAAACTTTAGTCTCATTCTAAGGTTTGTATAAGTTCGTCCCAAGTTAGTCTAAGTTCGTCCCAAGTTAGTCTCTTTTTAAGGATGAACTTAGACAAACCTGAGAAAGAGACTAACGAGACTAACTTGGGACGAACAAAGACAAACTTTAGTCTTATTCTAAGGTTTGTCTAAGTTCGTCCCATCTTAGTCTAAGTTCGTCCCACGTTTGTCTCTTTCTAAGGACGAACTTAGATAAACCTTAGAATGAGACTAACGAGACTAACTTGGGACGAACAAAGACAAACTTTAGTCTCATTCTAAGGTTTGTATAAGTTCTTCCCAAGTTAGTCTAAGTTCGTCCCAAGTTAGTCTCTTTCTAAGGACGAACTTAGATAAACCTTAGAATGAGACTAACGAGACTAACTTGGGATGAACTTAGGTAAACTTTAGCCTCATTCTAAATTTTGTATAAGTTCGTCCCATCTTAGTCTAAGTCCGTCCCAAGTTAGTCTATTTCTAAGGACGAACTTATACAAACCTTAGAATGAGACTAACGAGACTAACTTGGGACGAACAAAGACAAACTTTAGTCTCATTCTAAGGTTTGTATAAGTTCATCTCCTGTTAGTCTCTTTCTAAGGACGAATTTAGACAAACCTTAGAATGAGACTAACGAGACTAACTTGGGACGAACTTAGGTAAACTTTAGTCTCATTCTAAAGTTTGTATAAGTTCATCCCAAGTTAGTCTAATTTCGTCCCAAGTTAGTCTCTTTCTAAGGACGAACTTAGATAAACCTTAGAATGAGACTAACGAGACTAACTTGGGACGAACAAAGACAAACTTTAGTCTCATTCTAAGGTTTGTCTAAGTTCGTCCCATCTTAGTCTAAGTTCGTCCCATGTTTGTCTCTTTCTAAGGACGAACTTAGACAAACCTTAGAATGAGACTAACGAGACTAACTTGGGACGAACAAAGACAAACTTAAGTCTCATTCTACGGTTTGTATAAGTTCGTCCCAAGTTTGTCAAAGTTCGTCCCAAGTTAGTCTGTTTCTAAGGACGAACTAAGACAAACCTTAGAATGAGACTAACGAGCCTAACTTGGGATGAACTTAGGTAAACTTTAGTCTCATTCTAAGGTTTGAATAAGTTCGTCCCAAGTTAGTCTAAGTTTATCCCAAGTTAGTCTCTTTCTAAGGACGAACTTAGATAAACCTTAGAATGAGACTAACGAGACTAAATTGGGACGAACAAAGATAAACTTTAGTCTCATTTTAAGGTTTGTATAAGTTCGTCCCAAGTTAGCCAATTTCGAAGGTCGAACTTAGACAAACCTAAGAATGAGACTAACGAGACTAACTTGGGATGAACAAAGATGAACATTAGTCTCATTCTATGGTTAGTCTAAGTTCGTCCCAAGTTAGTCTGTTTCTAAGGACAAACTTAGATAAACCTTAGAATGAGATTAAGGAGACTAACTTGGGACGAACAAAGACAAACTTTAGTCTCATTCTAAGGTTTGTATAAGTTCGTCCCAAGTTAGTCTAAGTTCGTCCCAAGTTAGTCTAAGTTCGTCCCAAGTTAGTCTCTTTCTAAAGACGAACTTAGATAAACCTTATAACGAGACTAACGAGACTAACTTGGGATGAACTTAGGTAAACTTTAGTCTCATTCTAAAGTTTGTATAAGTTCGTCCCAAGTTAGGCTTAGTTTGTCCCAAGTTAGTCTCTTTCTAAGGACGAACTTAGACAAACCTTAGAATGAGACTAACGAGCCTAACTTGGGATGAACAAAGACAAACTTTAGTCTCATTCTGAAGTTTGTATAAGTTCGTCTCCAGTTCGTCTCTTTCTAAGGACGAACTTAGATAAACCTTAGAATGAGACTAACGAGACTAAATTGGGACGAACAAAGATAAACTTTAGTCTCATTCTGAGGTTTGTATAAGTTCGTCCCAAGTTAGCCAATTTCTAAGGTCAAACTTAGACGACAAACCTAAGAATGAGACTAACGAGACTAACTTGGGATGAACAAAGATGAACATTAGTCTCATTCTTTGGTTAGTCTAAGTTCGTCCCAAGTTAGTCTGTTTCTAAGGACAAACTTAGATAAACCTTAGAATGAGATAAAGGAGACTAACTTGGGACGAACAAAGACAAACTTTAGTCTCATTCTAAGGTTTGTATAAGTTCGTCCCAAGTTAGTCTAAGTTCGTCCCAAGTTAGTCTCTTTCTAAGGACGAACTTAGATAAACCTTAGAATGAGACTAACGAGACTAACTTGGGATGAACTTAGGTAAACTTTAGTCTCATTCTAAAGTTTGTATAAGTTCGTCCCAAGTTAGGCTTAGTTCGTCCCAAATTAGTCTCTTTCTAAGGACGAACTTAGACAAACCTTAGAATGAGACTAACGAGCCTAACTTGGGATGAACAAAGACAAACTTTAGTCTCATTCTAAAGTTTGTATAAGTTCGTCTCCAGTTCGTCTCTTTCTAAGGACGAACTTAGATAAACCTTAGAATGAGACTAACGAGACTTACTTGGGATGAACTTTGGTAAACTTTAGTCTCATTCTAAATTTTGTATGAGTTCATCCCAAGTTAGTCTAAGTTCGTCCCAAGTTAGTCTCTTTCAAAGGATGAACTTAGATAAACCTGAGAATGAGACTAACGAGACTAACTTGGGACGAACAAAGACAAACTTTAGTCTCATTCTAAGGTTTGTATAAGTTCGTCCCAAGTTAGTCTAAGTTCGTCCCAAGTTAGTCTCTTTTTAAGGATGAACTTAGACAAACCTGAGAAAGAGACTAACGAGACTAACTTGGGACGAACAAAGACAAACTTTAGTCTTATTCTAAGGTTTGTCTAAGTTCGTCCCATCTTAGTCTAAGTTCGTCCCACGTTTGTCTCTTTCTAAGGACGAACTTAGATAAACCTTAGAATGAGACTAACGAGACTAACTTGGGACGAACAAAGACAAACTTTAGTCTCATTCTAAGGTTTGTATAAGTTCTTCCCAAGTTAGTCTAAGTTCGTCCCAAGTTAGTCTCTTTCTAAGGACGAACTTAGATAAACCTTAGAATGAGACTAACGCGACTAACTTGGGATGAACTTAGGTAAACTTTAGCCTCATTCTAAATTTTGTATAAGTTCGTCCCATCTTAGTCTAAGTCCGTCCCAAGTTAGTCTATTTCTAAGGACGAACTTATACAAACCTTAGAATGAGACTAATGAGACTAACTTGGGACGAACAAAGACAAACTTTAGTCTCATTCTAAGGTTTGTATAAGTTCGTCTCCTGTTAGTCTCTTTCTAAGGACAAACTTAGATAAACCTTAGAATGAGACTAACGAGACTAACTTGGGATGAACTTAGGTAAAATTTAGTCTCATTCTAAAGTTTGTATAAGTTCGTCCCAAGTTAGGCTTAGTTCCTCCCAAGTTAGTCTCTTTCTAAGGACGAACTTAGACAAACCTTTGAATGAGACTAACGAGCCTAACTTGGGATAAACGAAGACAAACTTTAGTCTCATTCTAAGGTTTGTATAAGTTCGTCCCAAGTTAGTCTAAGTTCGTCCCAAGTTAATCTCTTTCTAAGGATGAACTTAGACAAACCTTAGAATGAGACTAACGAGACTAACTTGGGACGAACAAAGACAAACTTTAGTCTCATTCTAAGGTTTGTCTAA
This sequence comes from Rhodiola kirilowii, assembly GCA_033675215.1. NCBI lineage: Eukaryota > Viridiplantae > Streptophyta > Magnoliopsida > Saxifragales > Crassulaceae > Rhodiola > Rhodiola kirilowii. The sequence continues at coordinate 21,060,358 of CM066197.1, forward strand.
GTTCGTCCCATCTTAGTCTAAGTTCGTCCCAAGTTAATCTCTTTCTAAGGATGAACTTAGACAAACCTGAGAAAGAGACTAACGAGACTAACTTGGGACGAACAAAGACAAACTTTAGTCTCATTCTAAGGTTTGTCTAAGTTCGTCCCATCTTAGTCTATGTTCGTCCCACGTTTGTCTCTTTCTAAGGACGAACTTAGATAAACCTTAGAATGAGACTAACGAGACTAACTTGGGACGAACAAAGACAAACTTTAGTCTCATTCTAAGGGCTGTATAAGTTCTTCCCAAGTTAGTCTAAGTTCGTCCCAAGTTAGTCTCTTTCTAAGGACGAACTTAGATAAACCTTAGAATGAGACTAACGAGACTAACTTGGGACGAACAAAGACAAACTTTAGTCATATTCTAAGGTTTGTTTAAGTTCATCTCCAATTAGTCTCTTTCTAAGGACGAACTTAGATAAACCTTAGGATGAGACTAACGAGACTAACTTGGGATGAACTTAGGTAAACTTTAGTCTCATTCTAAGGTTTGTATAAGTTCGTCCCAAGTTTGTCTAAGTTTGTCCCAAGTTAGTCTCTTTCTAAGGATGAACTTAGACAAACCTTAGAATGAGACTAACGAGACTAACTTGGGATGAACAAAGACAAACTTTAGTCTCATTCTAAGGTTTGTCTAAGTTCGTCCCATCTTAGTCTAAGTTCGTCCCATGTTTGTCTCTTTCTAAGGACAAACTTAGACAAACCTTAGAATGAGACTAACGAGACTAACTTGGGACGAACAAAGACAAACTTTAGTCTCATTCTAAGGTTTGGATAAGTTCGTCCCAAGTTAGTCTTAGTTCGTCCCAAGTTAGTCTCTTTCTAAGGACGAACTTAGATAAGCCTTAGAATGAGACTAACGAGACTAACTTGGGACGAACAAAGACAAACTTTAGTCTCATTCTAAGGTTTGTATAAGTTCTTCCCAAGTTAGTCTAAGTTCGTCCCAAGTTAGTCTCTTTCTAAGGACGAACTTAGATAAACCTTAGAATGAGACTAACGAGACTAACTTGGGACGAACAAAGACAAACTTTAGTCTCATTCTAAGGTTTGTATAAGTTCTTCCCAAGATAGTCTAAGTTCATCCCAAATTAGTCTCTTTCTAAGGACGAACTTAGATAAACCTTAGAATGAGACTAACGAGACTAACTTGGGATGAACTTAGGTAAACTTTAGCCTCATTCTAAATTTTGTATAAGTTCGTCCCATCTTAGTTTAAGTCCGTCCCAAGTTAGTCTATTTCTAAGGACGAACTTATACAGACCTTAGAATGAGACTAACGAGACTAACTTGGGACGAACAAAGACAAACTTTAGTCTCATTCTAAGGTTTGTATAAGTTCGTCTCCTGTTAGTCTCTTTCTAAGGACGAACTTAGATAAACCTTAGAATAAGACTAACGAGACAAACTTGGGATGAACTTAGGTAAAATTTAGTCTCATTCTAATGTTTGTATAAGTTCGTCCCAAGTTAGGCTTAGTTCCTCCCAAGTTAGTCTCTTTCTAAGGACGAACTTAGACAAACATTTGAATGAGACTAACGAGCCTAACTTGGGATGAACGAATACAAACTTTAGTCTCATTCTAAGGTTTGTATAAGTTCATCCCAAGTTAGTCTAAGTTCGTCCCAAGTTAATCTCTTTCTAAGGATGAACTTAGACAAACCTTAGAATGAGACTAACGAGACTAACTTGGGACGAACAAAGACAAACTTTTGTCTCATTCTAAGGTTTGTCTAAGTTCGTCCCATCTTAGTCTAAGTTCGTCCCAAGTTAATCTCTTTCTAAGGATGAACTTAGACAAACCTGAGAAAGAGACTAACGAGACTAACTTGGGACGAACAAAGACAAACTTTAGTCTCATTCTAAGGTTTGTCTAAGTTCGTCCCATCTTAGTCTAAGTTCGTCCCACGTTTGTCTCTTTCTAAGGATGAACTTAGATAAACCTTAGAATGAGACTAACGAGACTAACTTGGGACGAACAAAGACAAACTTTAGTCTCATTCTAAGGTTTGTATAAGTTCTTCCCAAGTTAGTCTAAGTTCGTCCCAAGTTAGTCTCTTTCTAAGGACGAACTTAGATAAACCTTAGAATGAGACTAACGAGACTAACTTGGGACGAACAAAGACAAACTTTAGTCTCATTCTAAGGTTTGTTTAAGTTCATCTCCAATTAGTCTCTTTCTAAGGACGAACTTAGATAAACCTTAGGATGAGACTAACGAGACTAACTTGGGATCAACTTAGGTAAACTTTAGTATCATTCTAAGGTTTGTATAAGTTCGTCCCAAGTTAGTCTAAGTTTGTCCCAAGTTAGTCTCTTTCTAAGGATGAACTTAGACAAACCTTAGAATGAGACTAACGAGACTAACTTGGGATGAACAAAGACAAACTTTAGTGTCATTCTAAGGTTTGTCTGAGTTCGTCCCATCTTAGTCTAAGTTCGTCCCACGTTTGTCTCTTTCTAAGGACAAACTTAGACAAACCTTAGAATGAGACTAACGAGACTAACTTGGGACGAACAAAGACAAACTTTAGTCTCATTCTAAGGTTTGTATAAGTTCGTCCCAAGTTAGTCTTAGTTCGTCCCAAGTTAGTCTCTTTCTAAGGACGAACTTAGATAAACCTTAGAATGAGACTAACGAGACTAACTTGGGACGAACAAAGACAAACTTTAGTCTCATTCTAACGTTTGTATAAGTTCGTCCCAAGTTAGTCCAAATTCGTCCCAAGTTAGTCTCTTTCTAAGGACGAACGTAGATAAACCTTAGAATGAGACTAACGAGACTAACTTGGGAAGAACAAAGACAAACTTTAGTCTCATTCTAAGGTTTGTATAAGTTCGTCCCAAGCTAGTCTAAGTCCGTCCCAAGTTAGTCTCTTTCTAAGGACGAACTTAGATAAACCTTAGAATGAGACTAACGAGACTAACTTGGGACGAACAAAGACAAACTTTAGTCTCATTCTAAGGTTTGAATAAGTTCGTCCCAAGTTAGTCTAAGTTCGTCCCAAGTTAGTCTCTTTCCAAGGACGAACTTAGATAAACCTTAGAATGAGACTAACGAGACTAACTTGGGACGAACAAAGACAAACTTTAGTCTCATTCTAAGGTTTGTATAAGTTCATCCCAAGTTAGTCTAAGTTCATCCCAAGTTTTTTCTTTCTGAGGACGAACTTAGATAAACCTTAGAATGAGACTAACGAGACTAACTTGGGACGAACAAAGACAAACTTTAGTCTCATTCTAAGGTTTGTATAAGTTCATCCCCAGTTAGTCTAAGTTCATCCCAAGTTTTTTCTTTCTGAGGACAAACTTAGATAAACCTTAGAATGAGACTAACGAGACTAACTTGGGACGAACAAAGACAAACTTTAGTCTCATTCTAAGGTTTGTATAAGTTCATCCCAAGTTAGTCTAAATTTGTCCCAAGTTAGTCTCTTTCTAAGGACGAACTTAGATAAACCTTAGAATGAGACTAACGAGACTAACTTGGGACAAACAAAGACAAACTTTAGTCTCATTTTTAGGTTTGTATAAGTTCGTCCCAAGTTAGTCTCTTTCTAAGGACGAACTTAGATAAACCTTAGAATGAGACTAACGAGGCTAACTTGGGACGAACAAAGACAAACTTTAGTCTCATTCTAACGTTTGTATAAGTTCGTCCCAAGTTAGTCCAAATTCGTCCCAAGTTAGTCTCTTTCTAAGGACGAACGTTGATAAACCTTAGAATGAGACTAATGAGACTAACTTGGGGCGAACAAAGACAAACTTTAGTCTCATTCTAAGGTTTGTAGAAGTTCGTCCCAAGTTAGTCTAAGTTCATCCCAAGTTTTTTCTTTCTAAGGACGAACTTAGATAAACCTTAGAATGAGACTAATGAGACTAATTTGGGACGAACAAAGACAAACTTTAGTCTCATTCTATGGTTTGTATAAGTTCGTCCCAAGTTAGTCTAAATTCATCCCAAGTTAGTCTCTTTCTAAGGACGAACTTAGATAAACCTTAGAATGAGACTAACGAGACAAACTTGGGACGAACAAAGACAAACTTTAGTCTCATTTTTAGGTTTGTATAAGTTCGTCCCAAGTTAGTCTCTTTCTAAGGACGAACTTAGATAAACCATAGAATGAGACTAACGAGACTAACTTGGGACGAACAAAGACAAACTTTAGTCTCATTCTAACGTTTGTATAAGTTCGTCCCAAGTTAGTCCAAATTCATCCCAAGTTAGTCTCTTTCTAAGGACTAACGTAGATAAACCTTAGAATGAGACTAACGAGACTAAAATGGGACGAACAAAGACAAACTTTAGTCTCATTCTAAGGTTTGTATAAGTTCGTCTCAAGTTAGTCTAAGTTCGTCCCAAGTTAGTCTCTTCCTAAGGACGAACTTAGATAAACCTTAGAATGAGACTAACGAGACTAACTTCGGACAAACAAAGACAAACTTTAGTCTCATTCTAAGGTTTGTATAAGTTCGTCCCAAGTTAGTCTAAGTTCATCACAAGTTAGTCTCTTTCTAAGGACGAACTTAGATAAACCTTAGAATGAGACTAACGAGACTAACTTGGGACGAACAAAGACAAACTTTAGTCTCATTCTAAGGTTTGTATAAGTTCATCCCAAGTTAGTCTAAGTTCATCCCAAGTTAGTCTCTTTCTAAGGACGAACTTAGATAAACCTTAGAATGAGACTAACGAGACTAACTTCGGACGAACAAAGACAAACTTTAGTCTCATTCTAAGGTTTGTATAAGTTCGTCCCAAGTTAGTCTCTTTCTAAGGACGAACTTAGATAAACCTTAGAATGAGACTAACGAATCTAACTTGGGACGAACAAAGACAAACTTTAACCTCATTCTATGGTTTGTATAAGTTCGTCCCAAGTTAGTCTAAGTTCGTCCCAAGTTAGTCTCTTTCCAATGACGAACTTAGATAAACCTTAGAATGAGACTAACGAGACTAACTTGGGGCGAACAAAGACAAACTTTAGCCTCATTCTAAGGTTTGTATAAGTTCGTCCCAAGTTAGTCTAAGTTCATCCCAAGTTTTTTCTTTCTAAGGACGAACTTAGATAAACCTTAGAATGAGACTAACGAGACTAACTTGGGACGAACAAAGACAAACTTTAGTCTCTTTCTAAGGTTTGTATAAGTTCGTCCCAAGTTAGTCTAAATTCGTCCCAAGTTAGTCTCTTTCTAAGGACGAACTTAGATAAACCCTAGAATGAGACTAACGAGACTAACTTGGGACGAACCAAGACAAACTTTAGTCTCATTTTTAGGTTTGTATAAGTTCGTCCCAAGTTAGTCTCTTTCTAAGGACGAACTTAGATAAACCTTAGAATGAGACTAACGAGACTAACTTGGGATGAACAAATACAAACTTTAGTCTCATTTTAACGTTTGTATAAGTTCGTCCCAAGTTAGTCCAAATTCGTCCCAAGTTAGTCACTTTCTAAGGACGAACGTAGATAAACCTTAGATTGAGACTAACGAGACTAACTTGGGACGAACAAAGACAAACTTTAGTCTCATTCTAACGTTTGTATAAGTACGTCCCAAGTTAGTCTAAGTTCGTCCCAAGTTAGTCTCTTTCTAAGGATGAACTTAGAAAAACCTTAGAATGAGACTAACGAATCTAACTTGGGACGAACAAAGACAAACTTTAGCCTCGTTCTAAGGTTTGTATAAGTTCGTCCCAAGTTAGTCTATGTTCGTCCAAAGTTAGTCTCTTTCCAAGGACGAACTTAGATAAACCTTAGAATGAGACTAACGAGACTAACGTGGGGCGAACAAAGACAAACTTTAGTCTCATTCTAAAGTTTGTATAAGTTCGTCCCAGGTTAGTCTAAGTTCATCCCAAGTTTTTTCTTTCTAAGGACGAACTTAGATAAACCTTAGAATGAGACTAACGAGACTAACTTGGGACGAACAAAGACAAACTTTAGTCTCTTTCTAAGGTTTGTATAAGTTCCTTTCAAGTTATTCCAAATTCGTCCCAAGTTAGTCTCTTTCTAAGGACGAACTTAGATAAACCTTAGAATGAGACTAACGAGACTAACTTGGGACGAACAAAGACAAACTTTAGTCTCATTTTTAGGTTTGTATAAGTTCATCCCAAGTTAGTCTCTTTCTAAGGACGAACTTAGATAAACCTTAGAATGAGACTAACGAGACTAACTTGGGACGAACAAAGACAAACTTTAGTCTCATTCTAACGTTTGTATAAGTTCGTCCCAAGTTAGTCCAAATTCGTCCCAAGTTAGTCTCTTTCTAAGGACGAACGTTGATAAACCTTAGAATGAGACTAATGAGACTAACTTGGCGCGAACAAAGACAAACTTTAGTCTCATTCTAAGGTTTGTATAAGTTCGTCCCAAGTTAGTCTAAGTTCATCCCTAGTTTTTTCTTTCAAAGGACAAACTTAGATAAACCTTAGAATGAGACTAACGAGACTAACTTAGGACGAACAAAGACAAACTTTAGGGTCATTCTAAGGTTTGTATAAGTTCGTCCCAATTTAGTCTAAATTCGTCCCAAGTTAGTCTCTTTCTAAGGACGAACTTAGATAAACCTTAAAATGAGACTAACGAGACTAACTTTTTTTTAAAGGAAGATTTAATTAAGGGGCATTGCCCAAATAAAGAAAACAAAATAGCACTAGGAGAGGGCCACTCCCATTAAACACTAAAGGTGACCTTGCGATTCGATTGGGGCGAATCAGCATCATCCTTGGAGCGCTATAGAATAGGCTTAATTTGAATGTTAGGAGCTAGGGGGATGGCTTTCATGAATCTGGCCTTGTCTTCCTTGGAGAGGATAAGATCTGGGAAAACGCTGTCATAACTCTTTTTTATCTCATCTAGATTGCCCTAGAGGGAACTGCTGAACGGAGCTGCTGTAGGAACAGCCATGTCAACCTCCTTGTCATTCTCTAAAGATACCACCACAGCCGACTTAGGATCGATTGAAGTCTCCTGAACCTCTTCACTAGCCATACCTACAAAAGTCTCACAAGGGAGAGCTACTTGTGTCTCAGGCGAGCGCAAATCACCCTTGCCTTTCACCTGCCCAATACTTACTTCCTGATTACTTTCAGCAGAGGTCTTCTTTCTGACCTTCCTTGCACTCTTTTTCTTCTTGACCGGCACCCATTCATCTAGCTTGCTAGTGTCCATAGTCTTATTCCCTTGAGCCGCAGCACTATTCTGGATAGTAATTCCTATTGGATTATGCTCCTTCATAACAGGCATATTGATCTGCTCCATAGGATCATTTTTTGAACCATGTTTCTTCCTACATATTGATAAATCATGCCCATGAACTTTGCAGTAGGAGCAATAGGCCATATTGCCTTCCACTTCTATTTTTTGCCAGAAAACTCTCCCATCAGATAGGGATATCCTAACTTCCTCCGGAATAGGAATACAAACATCAAGTTCCACACAAGCTCTAACATATCTAAGAGTGGTACAAGCCTTTAATCTCTCATCCAAATCGAGGAAACAACCAAATGAGTTCACAATACTAGCCACATAGTTACGAGTAACAAAACCAGGATGAATACCTGGTAATCTGACCCACTTTGTTGTAGTAGATGATTCCTTCTTCGGACTGTAATCAGGGGAATACCGAAACAGGCGAAACATAGCATACCCAACCTTTCGGAGAGAAGAAGTAAGGACCGCATTTGCATCTTCCTCAGAGTCTAAGATTATCATCAAATGCCTAGAATCCCAGATATCACTGACTGTAGCTCTGCCTTTTATAGGCCAGTTTTCTTTGAATACTTGCCGGATTACCTCAATGTTCGGCCTCCCCATGGTGAACTTCGCAACTAGCGAGTGTTTGAAGAGAGCTACCCCTGCTTCGAACTCAGCTGCTGTGAAGTGAACAGAAGGCTTCCCATCTAAAGTCGAGTATTGACGGGAAGGTAAAACGATTGGCTTGAAGCGAGGGACCAATCTAGGTCTCGCCACCGCCGAAGCAAATGAGTTACTCGGACCATTGCCCTTCACTGCCGAAGCATAAGAATTCACCTTTGCCATTGCCTCCGGCGACTTTGAACCAGCCTGAGCTAGCTCCGGACATACGGGTCTGACATTTGCATCGGATAGAACCAGATCTGGAGAGAGTGTCGGACTCGTCATTGAATCAGCCGTGATTCAAGAATAAACCCAGTCGACTGCCGGAGAAGAATGAGATGACCGCCGAGAAGAACCAGCCACGAACAGATTTCCAGATCTATTTTCCAGATCTGAAAATTGAAGACTACTGCGTCTTCAGAATCGCCAGCCACCGAGAGGAGATACGACCGTCGAGAGGGAAGAAGCTCGAGATCAATCGAAGGTGAGCCGACGGACAACCAGCCACGAGAAGATTGTCAGATCTGCTTTCCAAATCTGAAAAACGCAGACGACTGTACCTTCAGAATCGCCAACCGCCGAGAGTAGAACAGCCACGAGCAGGTTGCCTACCGCCGGGAAGCTCGAGATCTGAGACGAAAGGAGGCGAGCCAAAGAATCTCGCCGGAAAAGCCAGAGCTAGAGAGAGAAACGAAAAAGGATTTTCATTTTTAGACAAAGCTTACTTGGGACGAACAAAGACAAACTTTAGTCTCATTTTTAGGTTTGTATAAATTCGTCCCAAGTTAGTCTGTTTCTAAGGATGAACTTAGATAAACCTTAGAATGAGACTAACGAGACTAACCTGGGATGAACTTAGATACTTTAGTTTCATTCTAAGGTTTGTATAAGTTCATCCCTAGTTATTCTAAGTTCGTCCCAAGTTAGTCTTTTTCTAAGGACGAACTTAGATAAACCTTAGAATGAGACTAACGAGACTAACTTGGGATGAACAAAGACAAACTTTAGTCTCATTCTAAGGTTTGTATAAGTTTGTCCCAAGTTAGTCTAAGTTCGTCCCAAGTTAGTCTCTTTCCAAGGACGAACTTAGATAAACCTTAGAATGAGACTAACAAGACTAACTTGGGACGAACAAAGACAAACTTTAGTCTCATTTTAAGGTTTGTATAAGTTCGTCGTAATATAGTCTAAGTTCGTCCCAAGTTCGCCTCTTTATAAGGACGAACTTAGATAAACCTTAGAATGAGACTAACGAGACTAACTTGGGACGAACTTAGATAAACTTTAGTCTCATTCTAAAGTTTGTATAAGTTCATCCCAAGTTAGTCTAAGTTCGTTCCAAGTTAGTCTCTTTCTATGGACGAACTTAGATAAACCTTAGAATGAGACTAACGAGACTAACTTGGGACGAACAAAGACAAACTTTAGTCTCATTCTAAGGTTTGTATAAGTTCGTCCCAAGTAAGTCTAAGTTAATCCCAAGTTAGTCTCTTTCTAAGGACGAACTTAGATAAACCTTAGAATGAGACTAACGAGACTAACTTGGGACGAACAAAGACAAACTTTAGTCTCATTCTAAGGTTTATATGAGGTCGTCCCAAGTTAGTCTAAATTCGTCCCAAGTTAGTCTCTTTGTAAGGACGAACTTAGATAAACCTTAGAATGAGACTAACGACACTAACTTGGGATGAACAAAGACAAACTTTAGTCTCATTTTAAGGTTTGTATAAGTTCGTCCCAAGTTAGTCTCTTCCTAAGGACGAACTTAGATAAACCTTAGAATGAGACTAACGAGACTAACTTGGGACGAACTTAGATAAACTTTAGTCTAATTCTAAGGTTTGTATAAGTTCATCCCTAGTGAGTCTAAGATCGTCCCTAATTAGTCTCTTTCTAAGGTTGAGCTTAGATAAACCATAGAATGAGACTAACGAGACTAACTTGGGACGAACAAAGACAAACTTTAGTCTCATTCTAAGGTTTGTATAAGTTCATCCCAAGTTAGTCTAAGTTCGTCCCAAGTTTTCTCTTTCTAAGGACGAACTAAGATAAACCTTAGAATGAGACTAACGAATCTAACTTGGGACGAACAAAGACAAACTTTAGCCTCATTCTAAGGTTTGTATAAGTTCGTCCCAAGTTAGTCTAAGTTCGTCCCAAGTTAGTCTCTTTCCAAGGACGAACTTAGATAAACCTTAGAATGAGACTAACGAGACTAACTTTGGACGAACAAAGACAAACCTTAGTCTCATTCTAAGGTTTGTATAAATTCGTCCCAAGTTAGTCTAAGTTCGTCCCAAGGTAGTCTCTTTCTAAGGGCGAACTTAGATAAACCTTAGAATGAGACTAACGAGACTAACTTGAGACGAACAAAGACAAACTTTAGTCTCATTCTAACGGTTGTATAAGTTCGTCCCCAGTTAGTCGAAGTTCGTCCCAAGATAGTCTCTTTCTAAGGACGAACTTAGATAAACCTTAGAATGAGACTAACGAGACTAACTTGGGATGAACAAAGACAAACCTTAGTCTCATTTTAAGGTTTGTATAAGTTCGTCCCAAGTTAGTCTCTTCCTAAGGATGAACTTAGATAAACCTTAGAATGAGACTAACGAGACTAACTTGGGACGAACTTAGATAAACTTTAGTCTCATTCTAAGGTTTGTATAAGTTCATCCCTAGTGAGTCTAAGATCGTCCCAAGTTAGTCTCTTTCTAAGGTTGAACTTAGATAAACCATAGAATGAGACTAACGAGACTAACTTGGGACGAACAAAGACAAACTTTAGCCTCATTCTAAGGTTTGTATAAGTTCGTCCCAAGTTAGTCTAAGTTCGTCCCAAGTTAGTCTCTTTCCAAGGAGGAACTTAGATAGACCTTAGAATGAGACTAACGAGACTAACTTTGGACGAACAAAGACAAACCTTAGTCTCATTCTAAGGTTTGTATAAGTTCGTCCCAAGTTAGTCTCTTTCTAAGGACGGACTTAGACAAACCTTAGAATGAGACTAACAAGACTAACTTGGGACGAACAAAGACAAACATTAGTCTCATTCTAAGGTTTGTATAAGTTCATCACACGTTAGTCTAAGTTTGTCCCAAGTTACTCTTTTTCTAAGGATGAACTTAGATAAACCTTAGAATGAGACTAACGAGACTAACTTGGGACGAACTTAGATAAACTTTAGTCTCATTCTAAAGTTTTTATAAGTTCATCCCAAGTTAGTCTAAGTTCGTCCCAAGTTAGTCTCTTTCTAAGGACGAACTTAGATAAACCTTAGAATGAGACTAAAGAGACTAACTTGGGACGAACAAAGACAAACTTTAGTCTCATTCTAAGGTTTGTATAAGTTCGTCCCAAGTTAGCCTAAGTTCGTCCCAAGTTTTTCTCTTTCTAAGGCCGAACGTAGATAAACCTTAGAATGAGACTAACTTGGGACTAACAAAGACAAACTTTAGTCTGATTCTAAAGTTTGTATAAGTTCGTCCCAAGTTAGTCTAAGTTCGTCCCAAGTTAGTCTCTTTCTAAGGACGAACTAAGATAAACCTTAGAATGAGACTAACGAGACTAACTTGGGACGAACAAAGACAAACTTTAGTCTCATTCTAAGGTTTGTATAAGTTCGTCCCAAGTTAGTCTAAGTTCGTCCCGAGTTAGTCTCTTACTAAGGACGAACTTAGAAAAACCTTAGAATGAGACTAACGAGACTAACTTGGGACGAACAAAGACAAACTTTAGTCTCATTCTAAGGTTTGTATAAGTTCGTCCCAAGTTTGTCTAAGTTTGTCCCAAGTTAGTCTCTTTCTAAGGACGAACATAGATATACCTTAGAATGAGACTAACGAGACTGACTTGGGACGAACTTAGATAAACTTTAGTCTCATTCTAAAGTTTGTATAAGTTCGTCCCTAGTTAGTCTAAGTTCGTCCCAAGTTAGTCTCTTTCTAAGGACAAACTTAGATAAACCATAGAATGAGACTAACGAGACTAACTCGGGACGAACAAAGACAAACTTTAGTCTCATTCTAAGGTTTGTATAAGTTCGTCCCAAGTTAGTCTAAGTTCGTCCCAAGTCAGTATCTTTCTAAGGACGAACTTAGATAAAACTTAGAATGAGACTAACGAGACTAACTTGGGACGAACATAGACAAACTTTAGCCTCATTCTAAGGTTTGTATAAGTTCATCCCAAGTTAGTCTAAGTTCGTCCCAAGTTAGTCTCTTTCAAAGGACGAACTTCGATAAACCATAGAATGAGACTAACGAGACTAACTCGGGACGAACAAAGACAAACTTTAGTCTCATTCTAAGGTTTGTATAAGTTCGTCCCAAGTTAGTCTAAGTTCGTCCCAAGTCAGTATCTTTCTAAGGACGAACTTAGATAAAACTTAGAATGAGACTAACGAGACTAACTTGGGACGAACATAGACAAACTTTAGCCTCATTCTAAGGTTTGTATAAGTTCATCCCAAGTTAGTCTAAGTTCGTCCCAAGTTAGTCTCTTTCAAAGGACGAACTTCGATAAACCTTAGAATGAGACTAACGAGACTAACTTGGGACGAACAAAGACAAACTTTAGTCTCATTCTAAGGTTTGTATAAGTTCGTCCCAAGTTAGTCTAAGTTCGTCCCAAGTTAGTCTCTTTCTAAGGACGAACTTAGTTAAACCTTAGAATGAGACTAACGAGACTAACTTGAGACGAACAAAGACAAACTTTAGTCTCATTCTAAGGGTTGTATAAGTTCGTCCCAAGTTAGTCTAAGTTCGTCCCAAGTTAGTCTCTTTCAAAGGACGAACTTAGATAAACCTTAGAATGAGACTAACGAGACTAACTTGGGACGAACAAAGACAAACTTTAGTCTCATTATAAGGTTTGTATAAGTTCATCCCAAGTTAGTCTAAGTTCGTCCCAAGTTAGTCTCTTTCTAAGGACGAACTTAGATAAACCTTAGAATGAGACTAACGAGACTAACTTGAGACGAACAAAGACAAACTTTAGTCTCATTTTAAGGGTTGTATAAGTTCGTCCCAAGTTAGTCGAAGTTCGTCCCAAGTTAGTCTCTTTCAAAGGACGGACTTAGATAAACCTTAGAATGAGACTAACGAGACTAACTTGGGACGAACAAAGACAAACTTGAGTCTCATTCTAAGGTTTGTATAAGTTCGTCCCAAGTTAGTCTAAGTTCGTCCCAAGCTTTCTCTTTCTAAGGACGAACTTAGATAAACCTTAGAATGAGACTAACTAGACTAACTTGGGACGAACAAAGACAAACTTTAGTCTCATTCAAAAGTTTGTATAAGTTCGTCCCAAGTTAGTCTAAGTTCGTCCCAAGCTTTCTCTTTCTAAGGACGAACTTAGATAAACCTTAGAGTGAGACTAACTAGACTAAATTGGGACGAACAAAGACAAACTTTAGTCTCATTCTAAAGTTTGTAGAAGTTCATCCCTAGTTAGTCTAAGTTCTTCCCAAGTTAGTCTCTTTCTAAGGACGAACTTAGATAAACCATAGAATGAGACTAACGAGACTAACTCGGGACGAACAAAGACAAACTTTAGTCTCATTCTAAGGTTTGTATAAGTACGTCCCAAGTTAGTCTAAGTTCGTCCCAAGTTAGTCTCTTTCTAAGGACGAACTTAGATAAATCTTAGAATGAGACTAACGAGACTAACTTGGGACGAACAAAGACAAACTTTAGTCTCATTCTAAGGTTTGTATAAGTTCGTCCCAAGTTAGTCTAAGTTCATCCCAAGTTAGTCTCTTTCTAAGGACGAACTTAGATAAACCTTAGAATGAGACTAACGAGACTAACTTGAGACGAACAAAGACAAACTTTAGTCTCATTCTAACGGTTGTATAAGTTCGTCCCAAGTTAGTCGAAGTTCGTCCCAAGTTAGTCTCTTTCAAAGGACGAACTTAGATAAACCTTAGAATGAGACTAACGAGACTAACTTGGGACGAACAAAGACAAACTTTAGTCGCATTCTAAGGTTTGTATAAGTTCGTCCCAAGTTAGTCTAATTTCGTCCCAAGCTTTCTCTTTCTAAGGACGAACTTAGATAAACCTTAGAATGAGACTAACTAGACTAACTAGACTAACTTGGGACGAACAAAGACAAACTTTAGTCTCATTCTATGATTTGTTTAAGTTCGTCCCAAGTTATTCTTAGTTTGTCCCAAGTTAGTCTCTTTCTAAGGACGAACTTAGATAAACCTTAGAATGAGACTAACGAGACTAACTTGGGATGAACAAAGACAAAATTTAGTCTCATTCTAAGGTTTGTATAAGTTCGTCCCAAGTTAGTCTAAGTGCGTCCCAAGTTAGTCTCTTTCTAAGTTCGTCCCAAGTTAGTCTAAGTTCGTCCCAAGTTAGTCTCTTTCTAAGGGAGAACTTAGATAAACCTTAGAATGAGACTAACGAGACTAACTTGGGGCGAACAAAGATAAACTTTAGTCTCATTCTAAGGTTTGTATAAGTTCGTCACAAGTTAGTCTAACTTCGTCCCAAGTTAGTCTCTTTCTAAGGACGAACTTAGAAAAACCTTAGAATGAGACTAACCAGACTAACTCGGGACGAACAAAGACAAACTTTAGTCTCATTCTACGGTTTGTATAAGTTCGTCCCAAGTTTGTCTAAGTTCGTCCCAAGTTAGTCTCTTTCTAAGGACGAACTTAGATAAACCTTAGAATGAGACTAACGAAACTAACTTGGGACGAACAAAGACAAACTTTAGTCTCATTCTAAGGTTTGTATAAGTCCATCCCAAGTTAGTCTAAGTTCGTCCCAAGTTAGTCTCTTTCAAAGGACGAACTTAGATAAACCTTAGAATGAGACTAACGAGACTAACTTGGGACGAACAAAGACAAACTTTAGTCTCATTCTAATGTTTGTATAAGTTCATCCCAAGTTAGTCTAAGTTCGTCCCAAGTTTTCTCTTTCTAAGGACGAACTTAGATAAACCTTAGAATGAGACTAACTAGACTAACTTGGGATGAACAAAGACAAACTTTATTTTTTATTTTTTAAAACGAAAATTTTATTGAGGGGACATAGCCCAAACAAAGAAAATAGAACAAGCATGCGCGAGCCAGCGCTAGAAAAAAGACCTAACCAGGACTCTCATTATCACTAAAAGATACCTTGCGATTCGATTGAGGCGAATTAGCATCCTTGGGCCGCTTTAGAATAGGCTTAATTTGAGAACTAGGAGGTAGAAAACTGTCTTTCATGGATCTAATCTTGTCTTCCTTGGTGAGAATAAGATCCGGCATCACGCTATCATAACTCTTTTTAATCTCTTCTAGATTGTCCTTGATGGGGCTAATGATATAGGCTTCAGCCATATTCAACTCTCCAACCTCCGAATCATTAGATACCACCACACCCGACTTTGGGTCAATTGAAGTCTCCTCCTGGATATCTTCACTCGCCAAAGCAACAACAGTCTCACAAGAAAGAACTACTTGTTTCTCAGGAGGATGCAATTCCTGAATGACACTATCAGTAGTGATCTTCTTTCGAACCTTCCTTGCACTCTTTTTCTTCTTAACATGCACCCATTCATCTTGCTTACTAGTGTCCATAGTCTCATTCCCTTGCGCTGCAGCACTATTCTGGATGATAATTTCTATAGGATTACGCTCCTTCATAACAGGCATATTGATCTGCTCCTTTGGATCAATTTTTCACCCATGCTTCTTGCTACATATCGATAAATCATGCCCATAAACTTTGCAGTAGGAGCAATAGGCCATATTACCTTCCACTTCTATTTTCTGCCAGAAAACTCTCCCATCAGATAGAGAAATCCTAACTTCCTCCGGAATAGGAATACAAACATCAAGTTCCCCACAGGCTCTTACATATCTAAGAGTGGCACAAGCCTTTGATCTCTCATCCAAGTCGAGAAAACAACCAAAAGAATTCACAATACTAGCCACATAGTTACGAGTAACAAACCCAGGATGAATACCTGGTAATCTAACCCACTTAGTTGGTCTCATTCTAAGATTTGTATAAGTTCGTCCCAAGTTATTCTAAGTTCGTCCCAAGTTGGTCTCTTTCTAAGGACGAACTTAGATAAACCTTAGAATGAGACTAACGAGAATGACTTGGGACGAACAAAGACAAACTTTAGTCTCATTCTAAGGTTTGTATAAGTTCGTCCCAAGTTAGTCTAAGTGCGTCCCAAGTTAGTCTCTTTCTAAGGACGAACTTAGATAAACCTTAGAATGAGACTAACGAGACTAACTTGGGACGAACTTAGATAAACTTTAGTCTCATTCTAAAGTTTGTATAAGTTCGTCCCAAGTTAGTCTAAGTGCGTCCCAAGTTAGTCTCTTTCTAAGGAAGAACTTAGATAAACCTTAGAATGAGACTAATGAGACTAACTTGGGACGAACTTAGATGAACTTTAGTCTCATTCTAAAGTTTGTATAAGTTCGTCCCAAGTTAGTATAAGTTCGTCCCAAGTTAGTCTATTTCTAAGGGCGAACTTAGATAAACCTTAGAATGAGGCTAACGAGACTAACTTGGGACGAACAAAGACAAACTTTAGTCTCATTCTAAGGTTTGTATAAGTTCGTCTCAAGTTAGTCTAAGTGCGTCCCAAGTTAGTCTATTTATAAGGATGAACTTAGATAAACCTTAGAATGAGACTAACGAGACTAACTTGGGGCGAACAAAGACAAACTTTAGTCTCATTCTAAGGTTTGTATAAGTTCGTCCCAAGTTAGTCTAAGTTCGTCCCAAGTTAGTCTCTTTCTAAGGATGAACTTAGAAAAACCTTAGAATGAGACTAACGAGACTAATTCGGGACGAACAAAGACACACTTTAGTCTCATTCTACGGTTTGTATAAGTTCGTCCCAAGTTTGTCTAAGTTCGTCCCAAGTTAGTCTCTTTCTAAGGACGAACTTAGATAAACATTAGAATGAGACTAACGAAACTAACTTGGGACGAACAAAGACAAACTTTAGTCTCATTCTAAGGTTTGTATAAGTTCGTCCCAAGTTAGTCTCTTTCTAAGGACAAACTTAGATAAACCTTAGAATGAGACTAACGAGACTAACTTGGGACGAACAAAGACAAACTTCAGTCTCATTCTAAGGTTTGTATAAGTTCTTCCCAAGTTAGTCTAAGTTCGTCCCAAGTTTTCTCTTTCTAAGGACGAACTTAGATAAACCTTAGAATAAGACTAACTAGACTAACTTGGGAGGAACAAAGACAAACTTTAGTCTCATTCTAAGATTTGTATAAGTTCGTCCCAAGTTATTCTAAGTTCGTCCCAAGTTAGTATCTTTCTAAGGACGAACTTAGAGAAACCTTAGAATGAGACTAACGAGACTAACTTGGGACGAACAAAGACAAACTTAAGTCTCATTCTAAGGTTTGTCTAAGTTCGTCCCAAGTTAGTCTTTTTCTAAGGACGAACTTAGATAAACCTTAGAATGAGACTAACGAGACTAACTTGGGACGAACTTAGATGAACTTTAGTCTCATTCAAAAGTTTGTATAAGTTCGTCCCAAGTTAGTCTAAGTTTGTCCCAAGTTAGTCTCTTTCTAAGGACGAACTTAGATAAACCTTAGAATGAGACTAACGAGACTAACTTGGGACGAACAAAGACAAACTTTAGTCTCATTCTAAGGTTTGTATAAGTTCTTCCCAAGTTAGTCTAAGTTAATCCCAAGTTAGTCTCTTTCTAAGGACGAACTTAGATAAACCTTAGAATGAGACTAACGAGACTAACATGGGACGAACAAATACAAACTTTAGTCTCATTCTAAGGTTTGTATGAGGTCGTCCCAAGTTAGTCTAAATTCGTCCCAAGTTAGTCTCTTTCTAAGGACAAACTTAGATAAACCTTAGAATGAGACAAACGAGACTAACTTGGGACGAACAAAGACAAACTTTAGTCTCATTTTAAGGTTTGTATAAGTTCATCCCAAGTTAGTCTCTTCCTAAAGACGAACTTAGATAAACCTTAGAATGAGATTAACGAGACTAACTTGGCACGAACTTAGATAAACTTTAGTCTCATTCTAAGGTTTGTATAAGTTCATCCCTAGTGAGTCTAAGATCGTCCCAAGTTAGTCTCTTTCTAAGGACGAACTTAGATAAACCATAGAAATAGACTAACGAGACTAACTTGGGACGAACAAAGACAAACTTTAGTCTCATTCTAAGGTTTGTATAAGTTCGTCCCAAGTTAGTCTAAGTTCGTCCCAATTTTTCTCTTTCTAAGGACGAACTTAGATAAACCTTAGAATGAGACTAACGAATCTAACTTGGGACGAACAAAGACAAACTTTAGCCTCATTCTAAGGTTTGTATAAGTTCGTCCCAAGTTAGTCTAAGTTCGTCCCAAGTTAGTCTCTTTCCAAGGACGAACTTAGATAAACCTTAGAATGAGACTAACGAGACTAACTTTGGACGAACAAAGACAAACATTAGTCTCATTCTAAGGTTTGTATAAGTTCGTCCCAAGTTAGTCTAAGTTCGTCCCAAGTTTTCTCTTTCTAAGGACGAACTTAAATAAACCTTAGAATGAGACTAACGAGACTAACTTGGGACGAACAAAGACAAACTTTAGTCTCATTCTAAGGTTTGTATAAGTTCATCACAAGTTAGTCTAAGTTCGTCCCAAGTTACTCTTTTTCTAAGGACGAACTTAGATAAACCTTAGAATGAGACTAACGAGACTAACTTGGGACGAACAAAGATAAACTTTAGTCTCATTCTAAGGTTTGTATAAGTTCGTCCCAAGTTAGTCTAAGTTCGTCCCAAGTTAGTCTCTTTCTAAGGACGAACTTAGACAAACCTTAAAATGAGACTAACGAGACTAACTTGGGAGGAACAAAGACAAACTTTAGTCTCATTCTAAGGTTTGTATAAGTTCGTCCCAAGTTAGCCTAAGTTCGTCCAAAGTTTTTCTCTTTCTAAGGACGAACGTAGATAAACCTTAGAATGAGACTAACTTGGGACTAACAAAGACAAACTTTAGTCTCATTCTAAAGTTTGTATAAGTTCGTCCCAAGTTAGTCTAAGTTCGTCCCAAGTTAGTCTCTTTCTAAGGACGAACTTAGAAAAACCTTAGAATGAGACTAACGAGACTAACTTGGGAAGAACAAAGACAAACTTTAGTCTCATTCTAAGGTTTATATAAGTTCGTCCCATGTTTGTCTAAGTTTGTCCCAAGTTAGTCTCTTTCTAAGGACGAACTTAGATATACCTTAGAATGAGACTAACGAGACTAACTTGGGACGAACTTAGATAAACTTTAGTCTCATTCTAAAGTTTGTATAACTTCGTCCCTAGTTAGTCTAAGTTCGTCCCAAGTTAGTCTCTTTCTAAGGACGAACTTAGATAAACCATAGAATGAGACTAACGAGACTAACTCAGGACGAACAAAGACAAACTTTAGTCTCATTCTAAGGTTTGTATAAGTTCGTCCCAAGTTAGTCTAAGTTCGTCCCAAGTCAGTATCTTTCTAAGGACGAACTTAGATAAACCTTAGAATGAGACTAATGAGACTAACTTGGGACGAACAAAGACAAACTTTAGTCTCATTCTAAGGTTTGTATAAGTTCGTCCCAAGTTTGTCTAAGTTCGTCCCAAGTTAGTCTCTTTCTAAGGACGAACTTAGATAAACCTTAGAATGAGACTAACGAGACTAACTTGAGACGAACAAAGACAAACTTTAGTCTCCTTCTAAGGGTTGTATAAGTTCGTCCCAAGTTAGTCTAAGTTCGTCCCAAGTTAGTCTCTTTCAAAGGACGAACTTAGATAAACCTTAGAATGAGACTAACGAGACTAACTTGGGACGAACAAAGACAAACTTTAGTCTCATTCTAAGGTTTGTATAAGTTCGTCCCAAGTTAGTCTAAGTTCGTCCCAAGTTTTCTATTTCTAAGGACGAACTTAGATAAACCTTAGAATGAGACTAACTAGACTAACTTGGGACGAACAAAGACAAACTTTAGTCTCATTCTAAGGTTTACATAAGTTCGTCCCAAGTTAGTCTAAGTTCGCCCCAAGTTAGTCTCTTTCTAAGGACGAACTTAGATAAACTTTAGAATGAGACTAACGAGTCTAACTTGGGACGAACAAAGACAAATTTTAGTCTCATTCTACGGTTTGTATAAGTTCGTCCCAAGTTAGTCTAAGTTCGTCCCAAGTTTTCTCTTTCTAAGGACGAACTTAGATAAACCTTAGAATGAGACTAACTAGACTAACTTGGGACGAACAAAGACAAACTTTAGTCTCATTCTAAGGTTTACATAAGTTCGTCCCAAGTTAGTCTAAGTTCGCCCCAAGTTAGTCTCTTTCTAAGGACGAACTTAGATAAACCTTAGAATGAGACTAACGAGACTAACTTGGGACGAACAAAGACAAACTTTAGTCTCAGTCTAAAGTTTGTATAAGTTCGTCCCAAGTTAGTCTAAGTTCGTCCCAAGTTAGTCTCTTTCTAAGGACGAACTTAGATAAACCTTAGAATGAGACTAACGAGACTAACTTGGGGCGAACAAAGATAAACTTTAGTCTCATTCTAAGGTTTGTATAAGTTCGTCACAAGTTAGTCTAACTTCGTCCCAAGTTAGTCTCTTTCTAAGGACGAACTTAGAAAAACCTTAGAATGAGACTAACCAGACTAACTCGGGACGAACAAAGACAAACTTTAGTCTCATTCTACGGTTTGTATAAGTTCGTCCCAAGTTTGTCTAAGTTCGTCCCAAGTTAGTCTCTTTCTAAGGACGAACTTAGATAAACCTTAGAATGAGACTAACGAAACTAACTTGGGACGAACAAAGACAAACTTTAGTCTCATTCTAAGGTTTGTATAAGTCCATCCCAAGTTAGTCTAAGTTCGTCCCAAGTTAGTCTCTTTCAAAGGACGAACTTAGATAAACCTTAGAATGAGACTAACGAGACTAACTTGGGACGAACAAAGACAAACTTTAGTCTCATTCTAATGTTTGTATAAGTTCATCCCAAGTTAGTCTAAGTTCGTCCCAAGTTTTCTCTTTCTAAGGACGAACTTAGATAAACCTTAGAATGAGACTAACTAGACTAACTTGGGATGAACAAAGACAAACTTTATTTTTTATTTTTTAAAACGAAAATTTTATTGAGGGGACATAGCCCAAACAAAGAAAACAGAACAAGCATGCGCGAGCCAGCGCTAGAAAAAAGACCTAACCAGGACTCTCATTATCACTAAAAGATACCTTGCGATTCGATTGAGGCGAATTAGCATCCTTGGGCCGCTTTAGAATAGGCTTAATTTGAGAACTAGGAGGTAGAAAACTGTCTTTCATGGATCTAATCTTGTCTTCCTTGGTGAGAATAAGATCCGGCATCACGCTATCATAACTCTTTTTAATCTCTTCTAGATTGTCCTTGATGGGGCTAATGATATAGGCTTCAGCCATATTCAACTCTCCAACCTCCGAATCATTAGATACCACCACACCCGACTTTGGGTCAATTGAAGTCTCCTCCTGGATATCTTCACTCGCCAAAGCAACAACAGTCTCACAAGAAAGAACTACTTGTTTCTCAGGAGGATGCAATTCCTGAATGACACTATCAGTAGTGATCTTCTTTCGAACCTTCCTTGCACTCTTTTTCTTCTTAACATGCACCCATTCATCTTGCTTACTAGTGTCCATAGTCTCATTCCCTTGCGCTGCAGCACTATTCTGGATGATAATTTCTATAGGATTACGCTCCTTCATAACAGGCATATTGATCTGCTCCTTTGGATCAATTTTTGACCCATGCTTCTTGCTACATATCGATAAATCATGCCCATAAACTTTGCAGTAGGAGCAATAGGCCATATTACCTTCCACTTCTATTTTTTGCCAGAAAACTCTCCCATCAGATAGAGAAATCCTAACTTCCTCCGGAATAGGAATACAAACATCAAGTTCCCCACAGGCTCTTACATATCTAAGAGTGGCACAAGCCTTTGATCTCTCATCCAAGTCGAGAAAACAACCAAAAGAATTCACAATACTAGCCACATAGTTACGAGTAACAAACCCAGGATGAATACCTGGTAATCTAACCCACTTAGTTGGTCTCATTCTAAGATTTGTATAAGTTCGTCCCAAGTTATTCTAAGTTCGTCCCAAGTTGGTCTCTTTCTAAGGACGAACTTAGATAAACCTTAGAATGAGACTAACGAGAATGACTTGGGACGAACAAAGAAAAACTTTAGTCTCATTCTAAGGTTTGTATAAGTTCGTCCCAAGTTTGTCTAAGTGCGTCCCAAGTTAGTCTCTTTCTAAGGACGAACTTAGATAAACCTTAGAATGAGACTAACGAGACTAACTTGGGACGAACTTAGATAAACTTTAGACTCATTCTAAAGTTTGTATAAGTTCGTCCCAAGTTAGTCTAAGTGCGTCCCAAGTTAGTCTCTTTCTAAGGAAGAACTTAGATAAACCTTAGAATGAGACTAACGAGACTAACTTGGGACGAACTTAGATGAACTTTAGTCTCATTCTAAAGTTTGTATAAGTTCGTCCCAAGTTAGTATAAGTTCGTCCCAAGTTAGTCTCTTTCTAAGGGCGAACTTAGATAAACCTTAGAATGAGGCTAACGAGACTAACTTGGGACGAACAAAGACAAACTTTAGTCTCATTCTAAGGTTTGTATAAGTTCGTCTCAAGTTAGTCTAAGTGCGTCCCAAGTTAGTCTATTTATAAGGATGAACTTAGATAAACCTTAGAATGAGACTAACGAGACTAACTTGGGGCGAACAAAGACAAACTTTAGTCTCATTCTAAGGTTTGTATAAGTTCGTCCCAAGTTAGTCTAAGTTCGTCCCAAGTTAGTCTCTTTCTAAGGATGAACTTAGAAAAACCTTAGAATGAGACTAACGAGACTAATTCGGGACGAACAAAGACACACTTTAGTCTCATTCTACGGTTTGTATAAGTTCGTCCCAAGTTTGTCTAAGTTCGTCCCAAGTTAGTCTCTTTCTAAGGACGAACTTAGATAAACATTAGAATGAGACTAACGAAACTAACTTGGGACGAACAAAGACAAACTTTAGTCTCATTCTAAGGTTTGTATAAGTTCGTCCCAAGTTAGTCTCTTTCTAAGGACAAACTTAGATAAACCTTAGAATGAGACTAACGAGACTAACTTGGGACGAACAAAGACAAACTTCAGTCTCATTCTAAGGTTTGTATAAGTTCTTCCCAAGTTAGTCTAAGTTCGTCCCAAGTTTTCTCTTTCTAAGGACGAACTTAGATAAACCTTAGAATAAGACTAACTAGACTAACTTGGGACGAACAAAGACAAACTTCAGTCTCATTCTAAGGTTTGTATAAGTTCGTCCCAAGTTAGTCTAAGTTCGTCCCAAGTTTTCTCTTTCTAAGGACGAACTTAGATAAACCTTAGAATGAGACTAACGAATCTAACTTGGGACGAACAAAGACAAACTTTAGCCTCATTCTAAGGTTTGTATAAGTTCGTCCCAAGTTAGTCTAAGTTCGTCCCAAGTTAGTCTCTTTCCAAGGACGAACTTAGATAAACCTTAGAATGAGACTAACGAGACTAACTTTGGACGAACAAAGACAAACATTAGTCTCATTCTAAGGTTTGTATAAGTTCGTCCCAAGTTAGTCTAAGTTCGTCCCAAGTTTTCTCTTTCTAAGGACGAACTTATATAAACCTTAGAATGAGACTAACGAGACTAACTTGGGACGAACAAAGACAAACTTTAGTCTCATTCTAAGGTTTGTATAAGTTCATCACAAGTTAGTCTAAGTTCGTCCCAAGTTACTCTTTTTCTAAGGACGAACTTAGATAAACCTTAGAATGAGACTAACGAGACTAACTTGGGACGAACAAAGATAAACTTTAGTCTCATTCTAAGGTTTGTATAAGTTCGTCCCAAGTTAGTCTAAGTTCGTCCCAAGTTAGTCTCTTTCTAAGGACGAACTTAGACAAACCTTAAAATGAGACTAACGAGACTAACTTGGGAGGAACAAAGACAAACTTTAGTCTCATTCTAAGGTTTGTATAAGTTCGTCCCAAGTTAGCCTAAGTTCGTCCAAAGTTTTTCTCTTTCTAAGGACGAACGTAGATAAACCTTAGAATGAGACTAACTTGGGACTAACAAAGACAAACTTTAGTCTCATTCTAAAGTTTGTATAAGTTTGTCCCAAGTTAGTCTAAGTTCGTCCCAAGTTAGTCTCTTTCTAAGGACGAACTTAGAAAAACCTTAGAATGAGACTAACGAGACTAACTTGGGAAGAACAAAGACAAACTTTAGTCTCATTCTAAGGTTTATATAAGTTCGTCCCATGTTTGTCTAAGTTTGTCCCAAGTTAGTCTCTTTCTAAGGACGAACTTAGATATACCTTAGAATGAGACTAACGAGACTAACTTGGGACGAACTTAGATAAACTTTAGTCTCATTCTAAAGTATGTATAAGTTCGTCCCTAGTTAGTCTAAGTTCGTCCCAAGTTAGTCTCTTTCTAAGGACGAACTTAGATAAACCATAGAATGAGACTAACGAGACTAACTCAGGACGAACAAAGACAAACTTTAGTCTCATTCTAAGGTTTGTATAAGTTCGTCCCAAGTTAGTCTAAGTTCGTCCCAAGTCAGTATCTTTCTAAGGATGAACTTAGATAAACCTTAGAATGAGACTAACGAGACTAACTTGGGACGAACAAAGACAAACTTTAGTCTCATTCTAAGGTTTTTATAAGTTCGTCCCAAGTTTGTCTAAGTTCGTCCCAAGTTAGTCTCTTTCTAAGGACGAACTTAGATAAACCTTAGAATGAGACTAATGAGACTAACTTGGGACGAACAAAGACAAACTTTAGTCTCATTCTAAGGTTTGTATAAGTTCGTCCCAAGTTAGTCTAAGTTCATCCCAAGTTAGTCTCTTTCTAAGGACGAACTTAGATAAACCTTAGAATGAGACTAACGAGACTAACTTGGGACGAACAAAGACAAACTTTAGTCTCATTCTAAGGTTTGTATAAGGTCGTCCCAAGTTAGTCTAAGTTCATTCCTAGTTAGTCTCTTTCTAAGGACGAACTTAGATAAACCTTAGAATGAGACTAACGAGACTAACTTGGGACGAAAAAAGACAAACTTTAGTCTCATTTTAAGGTTTGTATAAGTTTGTCCCAAGTTAGCCTCTTTCTAAGGACGAACTTAGATAAACCTTAGAATGAGACTAACGAGACTAACTTGGGACAAACTTAGATAAACTTTAGTCTCATTCTAAGGTTTGTATAAGTTCATCCCTAGTTAGTCTAAGATCGTCCCAAGTTAGTCTCTTTCTAAGGACGAACTTAGATAAACCTTAGAATGAGACTAACGAGACTAACTTGAAGCGAACAAAGACAAACTTTAGTCTCATTCTAAGGTTTGTATAAGTTCGTCCCAAGTTAGTCTAAGTTCATCCCGAGTTTTTTCTTTCTAAGGATGAACTTAGATAAACCTTAGAATGAGACTAACGAGACTAACTTGGGACGAACTTAGATAAACTTTAGTCTCGTTCTAAAGTTTGTATAAGTTCGTCCCAAGTTAGTCTAAGTTCGTCCCAAGTTAGTCTCTTTCTAAGGACGAACTTATATAAACCTTAGAATGAGACTAACGAGACTAACTTGGGACGAACAAAGACAAACTTTAGACTCATTCTAAGGTTTGTATAAGTTCGTCCCAAGTTAGTCTCTTTTTAAGGACGAACTTAGATAAACCTTAAAATGAGACTAACGAGACTAACTTGGGACGAACAAAGACAAACTTTAGTCTCATTCTAAGGTTTGTATAAGTCTGTCCCAAGTTAGTCTAAGTTCGTCCCAAGTTAGTCTCTTTCTAAGGACGAACTTAGATAAACCTTATAATGAGACTAACGAGACTAACTTGGGACGAACGAAGACAAACTTTAGTCTCATTCTAAGGTTTGTATAAGTTCGTCCCAAGTTAGTCTAAGTTCGTCCCAAGTTTTCTCTTTCTAAGGACGAACTTAGATAAACCTTAGAATGAGACTAACTAGACTAACTTGGGATGAACAAAGACAAACTTTAGTCTCATTCGAAGATTTGTATAAGTTCGTCCCAAGTTATTCTAAGTTCGTCCCAAGTTATTCTAAGTTCGTCCCAAGTTAGTTTTTTTCTAAGGACGAACTTAGATAAACCTTAGAATGAGACTAACGAGACTAACTTGGGACGAACAAAGACAAACTTTAGTCTCATTCTAAGGTTTGTATAAGTTCGTCCCAAGTTAGTCTCTTTCTAAGGACGAACTTAGATAAACCTTAGAATGAGACTAACGAGACTAACTTGGGACGAATTTCGATAAACTTTAGTCTCATTCTAAAGTTTGTATAAGTTCGTCCCAAGTTAGTCTAAGTTTGTCCCAAGTTAGTCTCTTTCTAAGGACAAACTTAGATAAACCTGAGAATGACACTAACGAGACTAACTTGGGACGAACAAAGACAAACTTTAGTCTCATTCTAAGGTTTTTATAAGTTCGTCCCAAGTTTGTCTAAGTTCGTCCCAAGTTAGTCTCTTTCTAAGGACGAACTTAGATAAACCTTAGAATGAGACTAATGAGACTAACTTGGGACGAACAAAGACAAACTTTAGTCTCATTCTAAGGTTTGTATAAGTTCGTCCCAAGTTAGTCTAAGTTCATCCCAAGTTAGTCTCTTTCTAAGGACGAACTTAGATAAACCTTAGAATGAGACTAACGAGACTAACTTGGGACGAACAAAGACAAACTTTAGTCTCATTCTAAGGTTTGTATAAGGTCGTCCCAAGTTAGTCTAAGTTCATTCCTAGTTAGTCTCTTTCTAAGGACGAACTTAGATAAACCTTAGAATGAGACTAACGAGACTAACTTGGGACGAAAAAAGACAAACTTTAGTCTCATTTTAAGGTTTGTATAAGTTTGTCCCAAGTTAGCCTCTTTCTAAGGACGAACTTAGATAAACCTTAGAATGAGACTAACGAGACTAACTTGGGACAAACTTAGATAAACTTTAGTCTCATTCTAAGGTTTGTATAAGTTCATCCCTAGTTAGTCTAAGATCATCCCAAGTTAGTCTCTTTCTAAGGACGAACTTAGATAAACCTTAGAATGAGACTAACGAGACTAACTTGAAGCGAACAAAGACAAACTTTAGTCTCATTCTAAGGTTTGTATAAGTTCGTCCCAAGTTAGTCTAAGTTCATCCCGAGTTTTTTCTTTCTAAGGATGAACTTAGATAAACCTTAGAATGAGACTAACGAGACTAACTTGGGACGAACAAAGACAAACTTTAGTCTCATTCTACGGTTTGTATAAGTTCGTCCCAAGTTTGTCTAAGTTCGTCCCAAGTTAGTCTCCTTTTAAGGACGAACTTAGATAAACCTTAGAATGAGACTAACGAAACTAACTTGGGATGAACTTAGATAAACTTTAGTCTCATTTTAAAGTTTGTATATGTTCGTCCCTAGTTAGTCTACGTTCGTCCCAAGTTAGTCTCTTTCTTAGGACGAACTTAGATAAACCTTAGAATGAGACTAACGAGACTAACTTGGGACGAACAAAGACAAAGTTTAGTCTCATTCTAAGGTTTGTATAAGTTCGTCCCAAGTTAGTCTAAGTTCGTCACAAGTTAGTCTCTTTCTAAGGACGAACTTAGATAAACTTTAGAATGAGACTAACGAGACTAACTTGGGACGAAAAAAGACAAACTTTAGTCTCATTCTAAGGTTTGTATAAGTTCGTCCCAAGTTAGTCTAAATCCGTCCCAAGTTAGTCTCTTTCTAAGGAAGAACTTAGATAAACCTTAGAATGAGACTAACGAGACTAACTTGGGACGAACAAAGACAAACTTTAGTCTCATTCTAAGGACAAACTTAGATAAACCTTAGAATGAGACTAACGAGACTAACTTGGGACGAACAAAGACAAACTTTAGTCTCATTCTAAGGTTTGTATGAGGTCGTCCCAAGTTAGTCTAAATTCATCCCAAGTTAGTCTCTTTCTAAGGACGAACTTAGATAAACCTTAGAATGAGACTAACGAGACTAACTTGGGACGAACAAAGACAAACTTTAGTCTCATTTTAAGGTTTGTATAAGTTCGTCCCAAGTTAGTCTCTTTCTAAGGACGAACTTAGATAAACCTTAGAATGAGACTAACGAGACTAACTTGGGACAAACTTAGATGAACTTTAGTCTCATTCTAAGGTTTGTATAAGTTCATCCCTAGTTAGTCTAAGATAGTCCCAAGTTAGTCTCTTTCTAAGGACGAACTTAGATAAACCTTAGAATGAGACTAACGAGACTAACTTGGGGCGAACAAAGACAAACTTTAGTCTCATTCTAAGGTTTGTATAAGTTCGTCCCAAGTTAGTCTAAGTTCGTCCCAAGTTTTTTCTTTCTAAGGACGAACTTAGATAAATCTTAGAATGAGACTAACGAGACTAACTTGGGACGAACACAGACAAACTTTAGCCTCATTCTACGGTTTGTATAAGTTCGTCCCAAGTTTGTCTAAGTTTGTCCCAAGTTAGTCTCTTTCTAAGGACGAACTTAGATAAACCTTAGAATGAGACTAACGAAACTAACTTGGGACGAACTTAGATAAACTTTAGTCTCATTCTAAAGTTTGTATAAGTTCGTCCCTAGTTAGTCTAAGTTCGTCCCAAGTTAGTCTCTTTCTAAGGACGAACTTAGATAAACCTTAGAATGAGACTAACGAGACTAACTTGGGACGAACAAAGACAAACTTTAGTCTCATTCTAAGGTTGGTATAAGTTCGTCCCAAGTTAGTCTAAGTTCGTCCCAAGTTAGTCTCTTTCTAAGGACGAACTTAGATAAACCTTAGAATGAGACTAACGAGACTAACTTGGGACGAACAAAGACAAACTTTAGTCTCATTCTAAGGTTTGTATAAGTTCGTCCCAAGTTAGTCTAAGTTTGTCCCAAGTTAGTCTCTTTCTAAGGACGAACTTAGATAAACCTTAGAATGAGACTAACGAGACTAACTTGGGACGAACAAAGACAAACTTTTGTCTTATTCTAAGGTTTGTATAAGTTCGTCCCAAGTTAGTCTCTTTCTAAGGACGAACTTAGATATACCTTAGAATGCGACTAACAAGACTAACTTGGGACGAACAAAGACAAATGATACGGGGCGGAAATGGGACTTTACAATGTAGGATCTGATGGAGGAGGATAGGTAGTGCAACCCGACGATTCTTGAAGCCAACCACTGCTCGTACAATGACCTGTAACAAGTAATTGCCTAACCACACTGATGAGACGTATTTATACGACTCATTAAGTCATTAAAACCCACCATTTACGACATTTGATCATGAGAACGTTTACTCGTTAATGTCATTTTGGATTTCAGGGCCTTTTGGTGCTTAAAGAGGAAATGAGCTTAAAGATGGCATTTTAGGCCATAAAAGTATCACAAGGTGATTTGGAGGCAAAATGGGACCTAAGGACCTCATCCGGGGCCAAGGGACCCAAGTCGGGACCTAAGGACCTCATCCGGGGCCAAGGGACCCAAGTCAGGACCTAAGGACCTCAGCCGGGTCCCTGCCCGAGCGCTTGCCGAGTGCCCAGGTCCCTGCCCGAGCGCCTGTCTGAGTGCCTGGGTCCCTGTCCGAATGCCCGGGTCCCTGCCGAGAACACCAGGGCATGCGCCTGCGCCCGAGTGCCCGGGTCCCTGTCCGAATGCCCGGGTCCCTGCCGAGAACACCAAGGCATGCGCCTGCGCCCGAGCGCCCGACGCCCGATGCCTACGCCGAGTGGCCGATGCCTGCGCCGAGTGCCCGAGGCCTGCGCCCGAGTGCCCGAGGCCTGCGTCCGAGTTTCAAGTAATCCAAGGATTTTGCCGGGCCAAAATCAAACGACGCCCAATTCTTCAAGTGATATGGAGTCCTTGCATCATTGGGAACCATTTAGACCACTTTGGCCCGAGGAAATATGCCCGCGTCCCGGTTTTGGCCGAGAGTGCCCTAGAAGGACCCGGCTGCGCCCGGGAAGGACCAGGCCGCGTCCGGCCAGCGCCCCACAGGTTCCAATCGATTTTTGACGTAGCTCCGGGCATTTTCTAGCAAAACTTCCTTCTTGGAACTTGCTTAGAATCATCTCAACTATCCAGAACCGGAGCCCCGTGACCCAGAACTCAAAATCCAAAAATGGTCCTTCCGAAGGGCCAAACTTCAAGGTCAAGGTCAAGGGGTCAATGGTCAACCTTCCCTTGACTTTCTCGGCTCGTCCCCCAAGGATGACGTCAGCCCTAGAGTGTGCTTGTGCCAGAGCTGAAGATGTTGCTGCCAAGTGACCTAAGGCCAAGGAGTTAGGGCGGTTTTGGTCTTGCTTGTGCCAAACCACTTATGCCATTCAAACTTGAAGCCCAAGCCAATTCAAAGACCTAGAACCTTCCTCAAATCTCTATATAAGCAGCACCTTGGCCCTTGTAAATGACATTCGAAAATGTAGCAAAACTCTCTCATATTGTGCTCTTGTTGGTTTGGGCGTTGGAAATCAACAAGCTTTCAACTTCTCTCTTCCCCTTCTTTATTTATGCAATTTTACTTTCAAAGTTACGACCTTTAGTGTAGACCTTGCATTCCAATGGTGTCATTTATCCCGTATGTTCTTCCCATGAACATGAGTGGCTAATCCTTCCACTATTCGGTTTGGGGTCCCTACTCTTATGCATACATTTTGAGGCACTTGCACTCAATTCCTTTTGCACGTCCCATTAGTCCTTGGATATCATTCCATGGATCAAAAGCTTGATCAAGTGGCTGTTTTGAAACTAAGCTTGGTTAAAGTTTATGATCCTTAATGTAACATCCATTTGATGCTTTGCGGCAATGATGGATAGTACACATAGATGAGCAATACCTTTGCCGGATTGTGTAATCTAATAAGGACTTTATTAGAAGGTTAAAATCCGGGCCTAGCGAGGTAGTGGAGCTTAAATGCTTTGGGTTGTCTATGGCACCACACTACTACCTAGTTCGGTGAAACCGTGGTGTACTACCTTTGCCGGAGTACTTTAGGTTCTTACCCTTGCCGGAACAACCACACACTATGGGATGTGAAAATGGTTAATTGAATGTCTATGATGAATGTAGCATAAGAGAAGGTTACTAATGCTAAAGCACAACTTCGAGACCCTTTACTTAATGCTTCTTTGTGTTCACTAGTTCTTGTGCCATTATTGGTTGAACAACGAGGCTATGTGGAGGCTTGAAATGGCAAGACTAGCCGAGTAGTTCAATCCAGATCAGACAACGAAATCAAGTGGATGCTTGGAATGGCAAAGCTTGGTCTAGTGGTCTAGTCCTTCTATTAACTGTTTGGTCGATAATAAATCATGACACCAAGCGGTTGCACTAAGGCTAATACATCTTGGAATGGAGTATTAGTCTTGCTAGAACTAGAATCTATGTCTTAAGGACTTGACGGTGTGGCAAGTCAAGTGCTTGGAATGGCCTTGATACATCTTTGAACACGGAGTATGATCATTAGAGGTCAATGATGAGTTGCGCCGCAACAAAAGGCCCCTAAACCGAATACCATTCTCTTGATCACCATCCATTGTTTTACTTTTGCACTTTTTTTTTGCACTCACTTTCAATTGATCCCAAAACCCCCAACTTGCATTTACTTTACTTTTCTTCACTTGCATTGCATAAGAACAACAAGTAGCCATTACAACTTCTCTGGGTTCGACCCCTACTTGCCGCTTTACTAGTTTACTAGTGAGTTAATAGTAGTGGACTTATAAATTTAAAGTTGATTTGCACACTACGACATTGTGCTTGTCACACACTCTAAGTTTCCAAACCACACAACCACGCACGAAGTTGGAAGCACAATTTGGTTGCCGTCGAACGACCGCTTATGCAATCTCACAAGGAAACTACAAGAGCAAGGGGGTAGAGAACTCTCTCTTGGAAAAGATCTAGCAATAGCTAAAATCTGAAATGTTGATGAATAAATTTCAAAATCTGAATGTGTTTGCAAAATACATGTAGATGAGGATTAATACTAAGAAATGAAAGTAAATGCATGTGTTGCGGACTTGTGCAGCCACCATGGGATCTTGAGTAGCCTCTTTTGAACAATGAGCAGCCACCATGGAGTCTTGTGCATTCTCCTTTGATCCTTGTGCAACCATAAGTGCCCATGATTGATCTTTGTGCAACTATTAAGAGGCATGCTTTCAATTTGTGCTTGGTTTGATGTGCTAAGGGAAAAGCATCAATTCTGGTCCTTTATTGCTTTCTTTCTTGCACTAAATGAGGTTAGACTTCTCCCTTTGTTCTTCGTGCACGAGTCCTCCATAAGTGTCCCTTCTTTATGTCCATCCACTTTTGAGAATCTGATTAATAAAAGCACACTAGATTTAGGCAGCATATAGTTCTCATCAATTATAGTATAACAATCAACTAGGAGTGAATTCACCTCATGTTGAATTTGTTTTGCTCGGTTCCTAGTCATTGGACCTTTGTAAGCGTCTTTCGTCGATGCATCAGCTTGTAGTTGTATAGGATTACTTGTAATAGTAGATGAACGACGAGGTGAGGATAGTGTGTCCTCATCAACAAACTTTAGTCTCATTCTAAGGTTTGTATAAGTTCGCCCCAAGTTAGTCTAAGTTCGTCCCAAGTTAGTCTCTTTCTGAGGACGAACTTAGATAAACCTTAGAATTAGATTAACGAGACAAACTTGGGACGAACAAAGACAAACTTTAGTCTCATTCTAAGGTTTGTATAAGTTCGTCCCAAGTTTGTCTAAGTTTGTCCCAAGTTAGTCACTTTCTAAGGACGAACTTAGATAAACTTTAGAATGAGACTAACGAGACTAACTTGGGACGAACAACGACAAACTTTAGTCTCATTCTAAGGTTTGTATAAGTTTGTCCCAAGTTAGTCTCTTTCTAAGGACGAACTTAGATAAACCTTAGAATGAGACTAACGAGACTAACTTGGGACGAACAAAGACAAACTTTAGTCTCATTCTAAGGTTTGTATAAGTCCGTCCCAAGTTAGTCTAAGTTCGTCCCAAGTTAGTCTCTTTCGAAGGACGAACTTAGATAAACCTTAGAATGAGATTAACGAGACTAACTTGGGACGAACAAAGACAAACTATAGTCTCAGTCTAAGGTTTGTATAAGTTCGTCCCAAGTTAGTCTAAGTTCGTCCCAAGTTAGTCTCTTTCTAAGGACGAACTTAGATAAACCTTAGAATGAGACTAACGAGACTAACTTGGGACGAACAAAGACAAACTTTATTCTCATTCTAAGGTTTATATAAGTTCATCCCAAGTTAGTCTCTTTCTAAGGACGAACTTAGATAAACCTTAGAATGAGACTAACGAGACTAACTTGGGACGAACAAAGACAAACTTTAGTCTCATTCTAAGGTTTGTCTAAGTTTGTCCCAAGTTAGTCTCTTTCTAAGGACGAACTAAGAGAAACCTTAGAATGAGACTAACGAGACTAACTTTGGGACGAACAAAGATGAACTTTAGTCCAATTCTAAGGTTAGTCTAAGTTCGTCCCAAGTTAGTCTATTTCTAAGGACGAACTTATACAAACCTTAGAATGAGACTAATGAGACTAACTTGGGACGAACAAAGACAAACTTTAGTCACGTTCTAAGGTTTGTCTAAGTTCGACCCATCTTAGTCTAAGTTCGTCCCAAGTTAGTCTCTTTCTAAAGATGAACTTAGAAAAACCTTAGAATGAGACTAACGAGACTAACTTCGGACGAACTTAGATAAACTTTAGTCTCATTCTAAAGTTTGTATAAGTTCGTCCCAAGTTAGTCTAAGTTCGTCCCAAGTTAGTCTCTTTCTAAGGATGAACTTAGACAAACCTTAGAATGAGATTAAGGAGACTAACTTGGGACGAACAAAGACAAACTTTAGTCTCATTCTAAGGTTTGTATAAGTTCGTCCCAAGTTAGTCTAAGTTCGTCCCAAGTTAGTCTCTTTCTAAGGATGAACTTAGATAAACCTTAGAATGAGATTAACGAGCCTAACTTGGGATGAACAAAGACAAACTTTAGTCTCATTCTAAGGTTTGTCTAAGTTCGTTCGATCTTAGTCTAAGTTCGTCCCACGTTTGTTTCTTTCTAAGGACGAAGTTAGACAACCCTTAGAATGAGACTAACGAGACTAACTTGGGCCGAACAAAGACAAACTTTAGTCTCATTCTAAGGTTTGAATAAGTTTGTCCCAGGTTAGTCTAAGTTCATCCCAAGTTAGTCTCTTTCTAAGGACGAACTTAGATAAACCTTAGAATGAGACTAACGAGACTAACTTGGGACGAACAAAGACAAACTTTAGTCTCATTCTAAGGTTTGTCTAAGTTCGTCCCATCTTAAGTAATGAGACTAACGAGACTGACTTGGGAAGGAAGTTTTCGAAGATACTTCCTAAAGATTGGATAAAGATACACATCGAATATTTAGGAATATTTCCTAAATATTTGATGAGATATTTGGAGCAGATTTGGAGAGCGCCCATGCATATAAATAGATGGCTAGGGCGTCCATAATCTGCGTCGCTTCCTGAGAGAAAAGATAAACACGAGAGTTCGTGAGATTGGAGGAGGAGCGACCACCGGCTTATTATTCCTCACCGGAATATCAACGGAGAAGAAGCAGTCTGTTCAGTGTGCTGTTTAGACTGCTCTTGGAGAACTATCAAGCGCACACACACACGGTGATAAAGACACGTCTTTGAGAGAAGGCGACTGGACTTCCGAGAAGTCCAAGACTAGGCTGAGAGGGAAGTCTCGTCCTACCGATAGGGGATCGAGGGGAGTTGCGACGAACCGAGATTGCAAATCCGAGAGACGGAGTGTTAGTGGTGAGGCCATTACAAACGAGCAGTTGTGAAAGAGTAAGACCTCTTGTATCCCTAAACTCGTAATAAGATTTGTGTCCCTTTTCCGGGTGTGGGAAACCCCCCAGAGTAGGCGGAGCCGAACTGGGTTATCATATCGTGTGTGCTCCTTTTTTTGTGCTGTTTATGTTTTGTCTGCTAAGGTGTTCCAGCCTCTGTTTGAACATAAGCTGGAACTGTCCAACAAGTGTTCGAGACGCAGTTCGAACACCATCTGGAACTCGTCTTGACTAAGACAAGTAGATTTCAATTGGTATCAAAGCAGACACTCGACATACAGAGTGTGATCCGGTGACTGTTCAAGATGAGTTTGAAGGAAGGACAGAGCACTAACCGACCACCGTTGCTTGAAGGGCCGAATTATGCCTATTGGAAACCCAGGATGAAAGCCTTTTTGAAATCCCTCGATGAAAAGGCATGGAGAGCCGTGATGATAGGATGAACAGAACCCATGATGGCCAACCCTGAAGGAGCTGGTATGCCAAAACCTGAAGCTTTGTGGTCTGAAGCAGATGATGTAACGGCTGTTGGGAATTCAAAGGCCCTGAATGCAATATTCTATGGAGTGGACGAGAACGTGTTCAAACTGATTGCTGAATGTGAGGTGGCCAAGGAAGCATGGGATATTCTCAAAATAGCCTATGAGGGTCCATACAGTGAATCTGATAATGCATCAAGCAGTGGTGATGAAGGACTTGCTCATGAGACCTCGGCCAAGACGTACAAGGAACTCTATGAGAAGTGCCTATTGGTGATTGGCCTGAACAAGCCTGACAGAAGAAAAAGATAAAAAATGGCAGGAGGTTGAACTTCTCGTTGCACAGAAGGTGAAACTGCTAGACACCGTATCGGTTCCGAAAGCTGAAATGAAGAAAAATAGAGAAACACATCCTGCAGGCTTGGTGGGGCTAAGGAGAAAGAATGCTGAGCTGCACATCCGCAAAGAAGTTCATCTCAATATGACAGGTAATCCTCAACATCTCATCAATGTTAAACCTATTCGCAAGCGTCAGTTTGTCACTTTTGGAGATGGAGGGAAGGGCCAGGTGATCGGCTGTGGGACATTGAAGGTTCCGGATCTACCTGAGCTCGAGGATATCCTCCTAGTGGATGGGTTAAAGGTAAACCTGATCAGTATTAGTAGATTGTGTGCTGAAAGACAGTCTGCTACATTTTCTCGTGATACGTGTCAAGTACTGGATTGGAATGGAGACAAACTGTTGGAAGGAAGCAGGTCAATAAACAATAGCTACTGTCTAGGCTCAGTTGGAACAGGAGCTGCCACTGTCTGTCCGATAAACACGATACATGAAATGGAATTGCAAGGGACAGGTATGGTGTCCTCTTCTGGAATGGTGAAAGACGATGTTGCCCCCAACTCAGTTCTAGGAGATAAAATTCCAGAGGGAGGTCTAGCCGATGAAGCTACACCTACTCCAGCTGGGACACTTGACGATGCACCTGCGCTGCAACCCTCATGGAGAATTAACAGTCGAGCAAATGAGATCAAGTGTCGAGAGCTGGCTGCCTATTCATCTAGTCCGAAGAATGTCATCAAAACATTTATTGATGAGACTTGGGTGGTGGCCATTCACTTGGAACTGGGAGAGTTCACCAGATCTAAAGCATGGATGTCATATCATCTTGCGCATAGTCACGAACTGAAGAAGACTATGTATGGACTCACACAAGCGCCCAGAGCATGGTACGAGACGTTCCTCATCGACCATGGCTATGAGCGAGGGGGAGTAGAGCTTATGTTCGTCACGAGTACACTGAAGCTGCTTGGACAGTTTGTGAGACTCAGGGAAAAGGAGATGAAACACCTTCCTGGAACACACGTTGACCAGATGCTGGGAGAGCAGGAGAGCATCGCTGCATGCTGCACTTAGTTCCTATGGATGAAGCAGAATCTGTCTGAACACGGAGTGGAACGGGTGAAGAAGTTTCTGCCCAAGAACCCAGTACAACACTCCATGAGCAGATATCACTTCGTCAGAGAGGTGGTGGAGAAGAAGGTCATCACATCGAAACACATGACCACTATAACTGTCGTACTCACCATGCCACTAGACGCCGCTCAGTTCGACACACTTAGATCCTCTCTGGGTTTGTGTGTTATCGCCAACTAAGTGTTCCAGACGGAGGTCAGTCAAGAGCAGAGCCCCAGCAAATCAGATGGGCTGACCTACCAAAGAAGAGGGCTGGAACAGATGGTACGTGGTTGGAACTGATTACTAAGTTCAACATATTTGCAGCTTTATGAGGCGATATCAAGGAGGAGAGAGGTGATTGGACAAATATCTCAAGAGATATACACATAACCGTTTTTAGCAAGTGGAGGAGTCCAAATTTTTGAGAAATCAAAAAGGCAGTTGAATCGAAGTCGCATGAGGATACAATATCAGCAAACCCTAAGATCGGAGAAGGGAAAAAGAAGGGAGAAGAGGCGGCTGTGAGATAACTTAAAGAAGCTACTTCAAAGGCGTCAAAGGCTGATCCTAATCCAACTAAAAAGAGTGTGCAGACTGTGAAGGAATATCAGGCGATGGCTGAACCACTCCTCAATGAGGTAATCCCTTGTTCTCACTCCCAAGCTATTGCTCTCAATTTTGTTGATGAGGAAGTAAGGGCGATTTGTAAAGATTCAGTGAGTCATAAGGGTGACAAAGCGGTTAATGGGAAGCTGAAGGGTTTGAAACCTGTTGTAGATTCTGTGGCCGATGCTGCAGAAGAAGGTGAAGCCAGTAGGGCTAAGATTGTGGTTCTGATAAGCAGAAGCTGTTGAATGCAACGGTATATGCCACTGGCTTCGTGCTGAAGAAGACAGGAATCTGCATGAAAGTCGGCCTTGGAAGGAATGGAACTCCCAGGAAATATGCTGCACGAATTAGTGTTGTAAGGGGGAGAAAACTTGCTATGTTTGACTCTGAGATTGAGCAGGTTGTTGGGCCTTCTAGCAAGAGAAGTCTGGTATTAGATGAAGAGTCGGATGAATGTTTAGCAGAAAAGACTACTGAGGTAGTCGATGAAGAGAAGGTGACAGAGAGTGAAGCTGTTCGTATGAAGGCTGATGATGTGAAGCAACAAGAGCCTGAAGATGTTGTCTCTGATGAGTCAGACCGACCTAAAAATCAGACGGAGACAGGACAAGTAGAAGAGCAAGTTGTTATTGAACCTGTCATCTAAAAGAAGGAAAAGCAGTCAGATGTCCAAGAAGTAATCATGACTGAAGCAGAACATGGTGCTGGTAATCATGCACAGAGAGCTGGTCAAAATCCCAGATCATTAGCTGAATTAAAAGAGAAGCAGAAGGAAGGGACTAACTCAAGAAGGAGGGGAGCCTGTTAAGTCTGCAGAGAAGTCAGAGACAGACAAGGCTACTGAGAAAGTGTCTATTGAACCAGATGTTTCAAGGGAGTTAGAACATCCAGCTATCCCATATGTAGAGATGCATAAAGCTGACCTAGAGAGACCAGATAATGGAGATTGTAAGGACAATCGGGACTCGGTTTCATTGGTTGAGCTCAAGAAGTCTGAAAAGGAGAAACTAAAGAAGGAAGTGACCATCCAAGCATGCTCGATTGGAGTAACTACCAAGAAGGATGGTTAGAGAACAGATGCAGGGGGAGCAAGTGCATCCAAGAAAAAGAAGAGGAGTATTCCAGGTTTTGTTCCACCTAGTGTACCAACTGGAGTGACTATGCATATAGTATGGTGTGCCAGTACAGAAGCAGCAGCCAAGTGGAAGGCAGTGCAGAAAAGAAAGATCATCCCTGAAAGGCTGCTTAATGAGAAGACAGTTCCATCCCAATTGCAGATCTGACTCTATTCTTCTCGATGTTGTTCTTCATCACCATAGTCAATTGGAAGCCTACATCTCATAGAACCACGATCAACAAGGAGATGGGACAGCTGCTCTACCAGATTGGAAACAGGATGCTCATTGACATGGGAAGAATTATGTTCGACCAGATTGCAGAACACATCCTTCTACAAAGTCTCTGGACCAGATAATCTTCCCATCACTTATTTATGAGCTGATCATCAACCAGCATCCAGATTTGAAGACAGACCAGGACAGACTGTCAAGTGCTCCGTTGAAGTTGGTAGTTGATCACAATCTGTTCAAGGGTCGACATAAGAATGATCTGAAGGACCCCGGGGTGAACAGGAAGGATGCACCTGAGTCTTCCATAAAGAGAGCTACTGGTGAGAAGTTGTCCCGAGCTGAACGCGGACAACTACTTGAGGTCATACAGGCGTAGAGGACAAGAATCGATCAATTGGTGCGCGCTCTGTGATATCCCAATGATGATGAAGCAGATGAAGCTTGACGAGCTCATGGGGTCACTAAGGACATTTGAGATGAATTTTTCTGATGATCTTCGAAGAAGGATAGAAAAATGTGTTGCTCTGAAGACTGATGTATCTGAAGAGTGGAACAGCGTCAAGGACGAGTCTGAACCAGTTCAAGACATCAGTGAAGATGTTAAACTCTGGATCAAAAGACCTAGATACGATTCTGAAGTCCCGGAGGATGAGTGGAGGAGATAGAGGCATTGGCTACACTGATGGGAGCAGTTCAGGAAAGACTAAGTTTGTCAAAGCTGAACAGTCGGTGAACAGAGAGATGAACAGGTACCCTCTTGCCAACATGAAGAGTTCTAACGGAGAATGGAGACGAGACTCAAGAACCTGTTGGTACTGTCACAAGAAGGGGCACATCAAGCCAAGCTGTCATGAGTTCATGGCTGTACGCAGAAAGTTGCAGCAGAACAATACTCCAAGGATGACACGAGAATGGAGATTTAGAAAGTGGGCCGAGAATCTCTGATGGAGGAAACCAGATTATCAAAAACCTATCAGTTGCTGACCTGTGGTCGAACACCTGCTGAGACACCATGGTTTGACAGACTCACAGCATGTGTCACTGTCCAAGGCTATGTTCGAGGGGGAGCTGACAAGATTCCAGTTACCGAAGAGACCAGGTTGCTCGATTGGACCCCTTGCCAATTTGTGGCAAAAAGGGGGAGTGGTTTGAGGAAACTGTTCTGGTTCCTCAAGTTGTGTCTAAAGCCTAGATTGGGTTTTGCCAAAAATGCCAAGGGGGAGATTGATGTTCCCATGAATGGCATGCTGTTGGCAAAACGGCTTTAGACAGTTCAAGCAGGTGTTCAAGAAGAGTTCAATCACTGTCTTGAACTGCAGTACAGCGTACAGCAGACGCAGGAAGATTTCCGTATCCAGAAGATCGACGAGATTATTTGATTGGCGATCAATTGACGAGTCATCATTAAAGATCTGATATTCAAATGAATATCTTCAGCTTGGATTCGAGAATATTGGATGGCTTGGCACGGAAGTAATCTCCAAAGATTGGATATGGAAGAGATTGAATATCAATCAAATATTTCGGAGTATCTCCGAAATATTTGACAAGGATATTCTGATTGGAGTCGGCCATCGAGGAATTCAAAGATTCAGATATTCAAACGAATATCTACACATCAGATTAAAGGCGGCGTGGCTGACTTGGGAAGGAAGTTTTCGAAGATACTTCCTAAAGATTGGATAAAGATACACATCGAATATTTAGGAATATTTCCTAAATATTTGATGAGATATCTGGAGCAGATTTCGAGAGCGCCCATGCATATAAATAGATAGCTAGGGCGTCCATAATCTACGTCTCTTCCTGAGAGAAAAGATAAACACGAGAGTTCGTGAGATTGGAGGAGGAGCGACCACCGGCTGATTATTCCTCACCGGAATATCAACGGAGAAGAAGCAGTCTGTTCAGTGTGCTGTTCAGACTGCTCTTGGAGAACTATCAAGCGCACACACACACGGTGATAAAGACACGTCTTTGAGAGAAGGCGACTGGACTTCCGAGAAGTCCAAGACTAGGCCGAGAGGGAAGTCTCGTCCTACCGATAGGGGATCGAGGGGAGTTGCGACGAACCGAGATTGCTAATCCGAGAGACGGAGTGTTAGTGGTGAGGCCATTACAAACGAGCAGTTGTGAAAGAGTAAGACCTCTTGTATGCCTAAACTCGTAATAAGATTTGTGTCCCTTTTCCGCGTGTGGGAAACCCCCCAGAGTAGGCGGAGCCGAACTGGGTTATCATATCGTGTGTGCTCCTTTTTTTGTGCTGTTTATGTTTTGTCTGCTAAGGTGTTCCAGCCTCTATTTGAACATAACCTGGAACTATCCAACAAGTGTTTGAGACGCAGTTCGAACACCATCTGGAACTCGTCTTGACTAAGACAAGTAGATTTCAAGTTTCGTTAGTCTCATTCTAAGGTTTATCTAAGTTCGTCCTTAGAAAGAGAAAACTTGGGACGAACTTAGACTAACTTGGGACGAACTTATACAAACCTTAGAATGAGACTAAAGTTTGTCTTTGTTCATCCCAAGTTAGTCTCGTTAGTCTCATTCTAAGGTTTATCTAAGTTCGTCCTTGGAAAGAGACTAACTTGGGACGAACTTAGACTAACTTGGGACGAACTTATACAAACCTTAGAATAAGACTAAAGTTTGTCTTTGTTCGTCCAAAGTTAGTTTCATTAGTCTCATTCTAAGGTTTATCTAAGTTCGTCCTTAGAAAGAGAAAACTTGGGACGAACTTAGACTAACTTGGGATAAACTTATACAAACCATAGAATGAGACGAAAGTTTGTCTTTGTTCGTCCCAAGTTAGTCTCGTTAGTCTCATTCTAAGGTTTATCTAAGTTCGTCCTTAGAAAGAGACTAACTTGGGACGAACTTAGAATAACTAGGGATGAACTTATACAAACCTTAGAATAAAACTAAAGTTTGTCTTTGTTCGTCCAAAGTTAGTTTCGTTAGTCTCATTCTAAGGTTTATCTAAGTTCGTCCTTAGAAAGAGAAAACTTGGGACGAACTTAGACTAACTTGGGACGAACTTATACAAACCTTAGAATGAGACTAAAGTTTGTCTTTGTTCGTCCAAAGTTAGTTTCGTTAGTCTCATTCTAAGGTTTATCTAAGTTCGTCCTTAGAAAGAGAAAACTTGGGACGAACTTAGACTAACTTGGGATGAACTTATACAAACTTTAGAATGAGACTAAAGTTTGTCTTTGTTCGTCCGAAGTTAGTCTCGTTAGTCTCATTCTAAGGTTTATCTAAGTTCGTCCTTAGAAAGAGACTAACTTGGGACGAACTTAGACAAACCTAAAAATGAGACTAAAGTTTGTCTTGTTCGTCCCAAGTTAGTCTCGTTAGTCTCATTCTAAGGTTTATCTAAGTTCGTCCTTAGAAAGAGACTAACTTGGGATAAATTTAGACTAACTTGGGACGAACTTATACAAACCTTAGAAAGAGACTAAAGTTTGTCTTTGTTCGTCCCAAGTTAGTCTCGTTAGTCTCATTCTAAGGTTTATCTAAGTTCGTCCTTAGAAAGAAACAACTTGGGATGAACTTAGACTAACTTGGGACGAACTTATACAAACCTTAGAATGAGGCTAAAGTTTGTCTTTGTTCGCCCCAAGTTAGTCTCGTTAGTCTCATTCTAAGGTTTATCTAAGTTCGTCCTTGGAAAGAGACTAACTTGGGACGAACTTAGACTAAATTGGGACGAACTTATACAAACCTTAGAATGAGGCTAAAAATTTTCTTTGTTCGTCCCAAGTTAGATTCGTTAGTCTCATTCTAAGGTTTATCTAAGTTCGTCCTTAGAAAGAGACTAACTTGGGACGAACTTAGACTAACTTGGGACGAACTTATACAAACTTAGAATGAGACTAAATTTTGTCTTTGTTCGTCCGAAGTTAGTCTCGTTAGTCTCATTCTAAGGTTTATCTTAATTCGTCCTTAGAAAGAGACTAACTTGGGACGAACTTATACAAACCTTAGAATGAGACTAAAGTTTGTCTTTGTTCGTCCCAAGTTAGTCTCGTTAGTCTCATTCTAAGGTTTATCTAAGTTTGTCCTTAGAAAGAGACTAACTTGTGATGAACTTAGACGAACTTGGGAAGAACTTATGCAAACCTTAGAATGAGATTAAAGTTTGTCTTTGTTCGTCCGAAGTTAGTCTCGTTAGTCTCATTCTAAGGTTTATCTAAGTTCGTCCTTAGAAAGAGACTATCTTGGGACGAACTTAGACTAACTTGAGACGAACTTATACAAACCTTAGAATGAGACTAAAGTTTGTCTTTGTTCGTCCCAAGTTAGTCTTGTTAGTCTCATTCTAAGGTTTATCTACGTTCGTCCTTAGAAAGAGACTAACTTGGGACGAATTTGGACTAACTTGGGACGAACTTATACAAACGTTAGAATAAGACAAAAGTTTGTCTTTGTTCGTCCCAAGTTAGTCTCGTTATTCTCATTCTAAGGTTTATCTAAGTTCGTCCTTAGAAAGAGACTAACTTGGGAAGAACTTAGACTAACTTGGGACGAACTTATACGAACTTTAGAATGAGACTAAAGTTTATCTAAGTTCGTCCCAAGTTACTCTCATTAGTCTCATTCTATGGTTTATCTAAGTTCGTCCTTAGAAAGAGGCGAACTTTGGACGAACATAGACTAAATTAGGACGAACTTATACAAACGTTAAAATGAGACAAAAGTTTGTCTTTGT
Source organism: Rhodiola kirilowii (assembly GCA_033675215.1). NCBI lineage: Eukaryota > Viridiplantae > Streptophyta > Magnoliopsida > Saxifragales > Crassulaceae > Rhodiola > Rhodiola kirilowii. Next base: position 21,103,776 of record CM066197.1, read on the forward strand.
CCGTCCCAAGTTAGTCTTGTTAGTCTCATTTTAAGGTTTATCTAAGTACGTCCTTGGAAATTGACTAACTTGGGACGAACTTAGACTAACTTGGGACGAACTTATACAAACCTTAGAATGAGACTAAAGTTTTTCTTTGTTCGTCCCAAGTTAGTTTCGTTAGTCTCATTCTAAGGTTTATCTAAGTTCGTCCTTAGAAAGAGAAAACTTGGGACGAACTTAGACTAACTTGGGGCGAACTTATACAAACCTTAGAATGAGACTAAAGTTTGTCTTTGTTCGTCCCAAGTTAGTTTCGTTAGTCTCATTCTAAGGTTTATCTAAGTTCGTCCTTAGAAAGAGAAAACTTGGGACGAACTTAGACTAACTTGGGACAAACTTATACAAACCTTAGAATGAGACTAAAGTTTGTCTTTGTTCGTCCCAAGTTAGTCTCGTTAGTCTCATTCTAAGGTTTATCTAAGTTCGTCCTTAGAAAGAGACTAACTTGGGACGAACTTATACAAACCTTAGAATGAGACTAAAATTTGTCTTTGTTCGTCCCAAGTTAGTCTCGTTAGTCTCGTTAGTCTCATTCTAAGGTTTATCTAAGTTCGTCCTTAGAATGGGACTTACTTGGGACGAACTTAGTAACTTGGGACGAACTTCTACAAACCGTAGAATGAGACTAAAGTTTTTCTTTGTTCGTCCCAAGTTAGTTTCGTTAGTCTCATTCTAAGTTTTATCTAAGTTCGTCCTTAGAAAGAGATTAACTTGTGATGAACTTAGACTAACTTGGGACGAACTTATACAAACCTTAGAATGAGACTAAAGTTTGTCTTTGTTCGTCCAAAGTTAGTCTCGTTAGTCTCATTCTAAGGTTTATCTAAGTTCGTCCTTAGAAAGAGACTAACTTGGGACGAACTTAGACTAACTTGGGACGAATTTATACAAACTTTAGAATGAGACTAAAGTTTATCTAAGTTCGTCCCAAGTTAGTCTCGTTAGTCTCATTCTAAGGTTTATCTAAGTTCGTCCTTAGAAAGAGGCGAACTTGGGACGAACTTCGACTAAATTAGGACGAACTTATTCAAACCTTAAAATGAGACTAAAGTTTGTCTTTGTTCGTCCCAAGTTAGTCTCGTTAGTCTCATTCTAAGGTTTATCTAAGTTCGTCCTTGGAAAGAGACTAACTTGGGACGAACTTAGACTAACTTGGGACGAACTTAGACTAACTTGGGACGAACTTATACAAACCTTAGAATGAGACTAAAGTTTGTCTTTGTTCGTCCCAAGTTAGTCTCGTTAGTCTCATTCTATGGTTTATCTAAGTTCATCCTTAGAAAGAGACTAACTTAGGACAAACTTAGACTAACTTGGGACGAACTTATACAAACCTTAGAATGAGACTAAAGTTTATCTAACGAACTTATACAAACCTTATACAAAGTTAGTCTCGTTAGTCTCATTCTAAGGTTTATCTAAGTTCGTCCTTAGAAAGAGAAAACTTGGGACGAACTTAGACTAACTTGGGACGAACTTAGACTAACTTGGGACGAACTTAGAATAACTAACTTAGAATGAGACTAAAGTTTGTCTTTGTTCGTCCAAAGTTAGTCTCCATAGTCTCATTCTAAGGTTTCTCTAAGTTCGTCCTTAGAAAGAGACTAACTTGGGACGAACTTAGAATAACTAGGGATGAACATATACAAACCATAGAATGAGACTAAAGTTTATCTAAGTTCATCCCAAGTTAGTATCGTTAGTCTCATTCTAAGGTTTATCTAAGTTCGTCCTTAGAAAGAGACTAACTTGGGACGAACTTATACAAACCTTAGAATGAGACTAAAATTTGTCTTTGTTCGTCCCAAGTTAGTCTCGTTAGTCTCATTCTATGGTTTATCTAAGTTCGTCCCTAGAAAGGGACTAACTTGGGACGAACTTAGTAACTTGGGACGAACTTATACAAACCTTAGAATGAGACTAAAGTTTGTCTTTGTTCATCCCAAGTTAGTTTCGTTAGTCTCATTCTAAGGTTTATCTTAGTTCTTCCTTAGAAAGAGAAAACTTGGGATGAACTTAGACTAACTTGGGACGAACTTATACAAACCATAGAATGAGACTAAAGTTTGTCTTTGTTCGTCCCAAGTTAGTCTCGTTAGTCTCATTCTAAGGTTTATCTAAGTTCGTCCTTGGAAAGAAACTAACTTGAGACGAACTTAGACTAACTTGGGACGAACTTATACAAACCTTAGAATGAGACTAAAGTTTGTCTTTGTTCGTCCCAAGTTAGTTTGGTTAGTCTCATTCTAAGGTTTATCTAAGTTCGTCCATAGAAAGAGACTAACTTGGGACGAACTTAGAATAACTAGGGATGAACTTATACAAACCTTAGAATGAAACTAAAGTTTATCTAAGTTCATCCCAAGTTAGTCTCGTTAGTCTCATTCTAAGGTTTATCTAAGTTCGTCCTTAGAAAGAGACTGACTTGGGACGAACTTATACAAACCTAAAAATGAGACTAAAGTTTGTCTTTGTTCGTCCCAAGTTAGTCTCGTTAGTCTCATTCTAAGGTTTATCTAAGTTCGTCCTTAGAAAGAGACTAAGTTGGGACGAATTTAGACTAACTTGGGACGAACTTATACAAACCTTAGAAAGAGACTAAAGTTTGTCTTTGTTCATCCCAAGTTAGTCTCGTTAGTCTCATTCTAAGATTTATCTAAGTTCGTCCTTAGAAAGTGACTTACTTGGGACGAACTTAGACTAACTTGGGACGAACTTATATAAACCTTAAAATGAGACTAAAGTTCGTCTTTGTTCGTCCCAAGTTAGTACCGTTAGTCTCATTCTAAGGTTTATCTAAGTTTGTCCTTAGAAAGAAAAAACTTGGGATGAACTTAGACTAACTTGGGACGATCTTATACAAACCTTAGAATGAGGCTAAAGTTTGTCTTTGTTCGCCCCATGTTAGTCTCGTTAGTCTCATTCTAAGGTTTATCTTAATTCGTCCTTAGAAAGAGACTAACTTGGGATGAACTTAGACTAACTTGGGACGAACTTATACAAACCTTAGAATGAGACTAAAGTTTGTCTTTGTTCGTCCCAAGTTAGTCTCGTTAGTCTCATTCTAAGGTTTATCTAAGTTCGTCCTTAGAAAGAGACAAACTTGTGATGAACTTAGACTAACTTGGGACAAACTTATGCAAACCTTAGAATGAGACTAAAGTTTGTCTTTGTTCGTCCGAAGTTAGTCTCGTTAGTCTCATTCTAAGGTTTATCTAAGTTCGTCCTTAGAAAGAGACTAACTTGGGACGAACTTAGACTAACTTACAAACCTTAGAATGAGACTAAAGTTTGTCTTTGTTCGTCCCAAGTTAGTCTTGTTAGTCTCATTCTAAGGTTTATCTACGTTCGTCCTTAGAAAGAGACTAACTTGGGACGAATTTGGACTAACTTGGGACGAACTTATACAAACGTTAGAATGAGACAAAAGTTTGTCTTTGTTCGTCCCAAGTTAGTCTCGTTAGTCTCATTCTACGGTTTATCTAAGTTCGTCCTTAGAAAGAGACTAACTTGGGACGAACTTAGACTAACTTGGGACGAACTTATACGAACTTTAGAATGAGACTAAAGTTTATCTAAGTTCGTCCCAAGTTAGTCTCGTTAGTCTCATTCTAAGGTTTATCTAAGTTCGTCCTTAGAAAGAGGCGAACTTTGGACGAACTTAAACTAAATTAGGACGAACTTATACAAACCTTAAAATGAGACTAAAGTTTGTCATTGTTCGTCCCCAGTTAGTCTTGTTAGTCTCATTCTAAGGTTTATCTAAGTACGTCCTTGGAAATTGACTAACTTGGGATGAACTTAGACTAACTTGGGACGAACTTATACAAACCTTAGAATGAGACTAAAGTTTTTCTTTGTTCGTCCCAAGTTAGTTTCGTTAGTCTCATTCTAAGGTTTATCTAAGTTCATCCTTAGAAAGAGAAAACTTGGGACGAACTTAGACTAACTTGGGACGAACTTATACAAACCTTAGAATGAGACTAAAGTTTGTCTTTGTTCGTCCCAAGTTAGTCTCGTTCGTCTCATTCTAAGGTTTATCTAAGTTCGTCCTTGGAAAGAGACTAACTTGGGACGAACTTATACAAACCTTAGAATGAGACTAAAGTTTGTCTTTGTTCGTCCCAAGTTAGTTTCATTAGTCTCATTCTAAGGTTTATCTAAGTTCGTCCTTAGAAAGAGAAAACTTGGGACGAACTTAGACTAACTTGGGACAAACTTATACAAACCTTAGAATGAGACTAAAGTTTGTCTTTGTTCGTCCCAAGTTAGTCTCGTTAGTCTCATTCTAAGGTTTATCTAAGTTCGTCCTTAGAAAGAGACTAACTTGGGACGAACTTATACAAACCTTAGAATGAGACTAAAATTTGTCTTTGTTCGTCCCAAGTTAGTCTCGTTAGTCTCGTTAGTCTCATTCTAAGGTTTATCTAAGTTCGTCCTTAGAAAGGGACTAACTTGGGACGAACTTAGTAACTTGGGACGAACTTATACAAACCTTAGAATGAGACTAAAGTTTTTCTTTGTTCGTCCCAAGTTAGTTTCGTTAGTCTCATTCTAAGTTTTATCTAAGTTCGTCCTTAGAAAGAGACTAACTTGTGATGAACTTAGACTAACTTGGGACGAACTTAGACTAACTTGGTACGAACTTATACAAACCTGAGAATGAGACTAAAGTTTTTCTTTGTTCGTCCCAAGTTAGTTTCGTTAGTCTCATTCTAAGTTTTATCTAAGTTCGTCCTCAGAAAGAGATTAACTTGTGATGAACTTAGACTAACTTGGGACGAACTTATACAAACCTTAAAATGAGACTAAAGTTTGTCTTTGTTCTTCCGAAGTTAGTCTCGTTAGTCTCATTCTAAGGTTTATCTAAGTTCGTCCTTAGAAAGAGACTAACTTGGGACGAACTTATACAAACTTTAGAATGAGACTAAAGTTTATCTAAGTTCATCCCAAGTTAGTCTCGTTAGTCTCATTCTAAGGTTTATCTAAGTTCGTCCTTAGAAAGAGGCGAACTTGGGACGAACTTAGACTAAATTAGGACGAACTTATACAAACCTTAAAATGAGACTAAAGTTTGTCTTTGTTCGTCCCAAGTTAGTCTCGTTAGTCTCATTCTAAGGTTTATCTAAGTTCGTCCTTGGAAAGAGACTAACTTGGGACGAACTTAGACTAACTTGGGACGAACTTATAGCAACCTTAGAATGAGACTAAAGTTTGTCTTTGTTCGTCCCAAGTTAGTCTCGTTAGTCTCATTCTAAGGTTTATCTTAATTCGTCCTTAGAAAGAGACTAACTTGGGACGAACTTAGACTAACTTGGGACGAACTTATACAAACCTTAGAATGAAACTAAAGTTTGTCTTTGTTCGTCCCAAGTTAGTCTCGTTAGTCTCATTCTAAGGTTTATCTAAGTTCGTCCTTAGAAAGAGACAAACTTGTGATGAACTTTGACTAACTTGGGACGAACTTATGCAAACCTTATAATGAGACTAAAGTTTGTCTTTGTTCGTCCGAAGTTAGTCTCGTTAGTCTCATTCTAAGGTTTATCTAAGTTCGTCCTTAGAAAGAGACTAACTTGGGACGAACTTAGACTAACTTACAAACCTTAGAATGAGACTAAAGTTTGTCTTGGTTCGACCCAAGTTAGTCTTGTTAGTCTCATTCTAAGGTTTATCTACGTTCTTCCTTAGAAAGAGACTAACTTGGGACGAATTTGGACTAACTTGGGACAAACTTATACAAACGTTAGAATGAGACAAAAGTTTGTCTTTGTTCGTCCCAAGTTAGTCTCGTTAGTCTCATTCTAAGGTTTATCTAAGTTCGTCCTTAGAAAGAGACTAACTTGGGACGAACTTAGACTAACTTGGGACGAACTTATACAAACTTTAGAATGAGACTAAAGTTTATCTAAGTTCGTCCCAAGTTAGTCTCGTTAGTCTCATTCTAAGGTTTATCTAAGTTCGTCCTTAGAAAGAGGCGAACTTTGGACGAACTTAGACTAAATTAGGACGAACTTATACAAACCTTAAAATGAGACTAAAGTTTGTCTTTGTTCGTCCCCAGTTAGTCTTGTTAGTCTCATTCTAAGGTTTATCTAAGTACGTCCTTGGAAATTGACTAACTTGGGACGAACTTAGACTAACTTGGGACGAACTTACACAAACCTTAGAATGAGACTAAAGTTTTTCTTTGTTCGTCCCAAGTTAGTTTCGTTAGTCTCATTCTAAGGTTTATCTAAGTTCATCCTTAGAAAGAGAAAACTTGGGACGAACTTAGACTAACTTGGGACGAACTTATACAAATCTTAGAATGAGAATAAAGTTTGTCTTTGTTCGTCCCAAGTTAGTCTCGTTAGTCTCATTCTAACGTTTATCTAAGTTCGTCCTTGGAAAGAGACAAACTTGGGACGAACTTATACAAACCTTAGAATGAGACTAAAGTTTGTCTTTGTTCGTCCCAAGTTAGTTTCGTTAGTCTCATTCTAAGGTTTATCTAAGTTCGTCCTTAGAAAGAGAAAACTTGGGACGAACTTAGACTAACTTGGGATAAACTTATACAAACCTTAGAATGAGACTAAAGTTTGTCTTTGTTCGTCCCAAGTTAGTCTCGTTAGTCTAATTCTAAGGTTTATCTAAGTTCGTCCTTAGAAAGAGACTAACTTGGGACGAACTTATACAAACCTTAGAATGAGACTAAAATTTGTCTTTGTTCGTCCCAAGTTAGTCTCGTTAGTCTCGTTAGTCTCATTCTAAGGTTTATCTAAGTTCGTCCTTAGAAAGGGACTAACTTGGGACGAACTTAGTAACTTGGGACGAACTTATACAAACCTTAGAATGAGACAAAAGTTTGTCTTTGTTCGTCCCAAGTTAGTCTCGTTAGTCTCATTCTACGGTTTATCTAAGTTCGTCCTTAGAAAGAGACTAACTTGGGACGAACTTAGACTAACTTGGGACGAACTTATACGAACTTTAGAATGAGACTAAAGTTTATCTAAGTTCGTCCCAAGTTAGTCTCGTTAGTCTCATTCTAAGGTTTATCTAAGTTCGTCCTTAGAAAGAGGCGAACTTTGGACGAACTTAGACTAAATTAGGACGAACTTATACAAACCTTAAAATGAGACTAAAGTTTGTCTTTGTTCGTCCCCAGTTAGTCTTGTTAGTCTCATTCTAAGGTTTATCTAAGTACGTCCTTGGAAATTGACTAACTTGGGACGAACTTAGACTAACTTGGGACGAACTTATACAAACCTTAGAATGAGACTAAAGTTTTTCTTTGTTCGTCCCAAGTTAGTTTCGTTAGTCTCATTCTAAGGTTTATCTAAGTTCATCCTTAGAAAGAGAAAACTTGGGACGAACTTAGACTAACTTGGGACGAACTTATACAAATCTTAGAATGAGACTAAAGTTTGTCTTTGTTCGTCCCAAGTTAGTCTCGTTAGTCTCATTCTAACGTTTATCTAAGTTCGTCCTTGGAAAGAGACTAACTTGGGACGAACTTATACAAACCTTAGAATGAGACTAAAGTTTGTCTTTGTTCGTCCCAAGTTAGTTTCGTTAGTCTCATTCTAAGGTTTATCTAAGTTCGTCCTTAGAAAGAGAAAACTTGGGACGAACTTAGACTAACTTGGGACAAACTTATACAAACCTTAGAATGAGACTAAAGTTTGTCTTTGTTCGTCCCAAGTTAGTCTCGTTAGTCTCATTCTAAGGTTTATCTAAGTTCGTCCTTAGAAAGATACTAACTTGGGACGAACTTATACAAACCTTAGAATGAGACTAAAATTTGTCTTTGTTCGTCCCAAGTTAGTCTCGTTAGTCTCATTCTAAGGTTTATCTAAGTTCGTCCTTAGAAAGGGACTAACTTGGGACGAACTTAGTAACTTGGGACGAACTTATACAAACCTTAGAATGAGACTAAAGTTTTTCTTTGTTCGTCCCAAGTTAGTTTCGTTAGTCTCATTCTAAGTTTTATCTAAGTTCGTCCTCAGAAAGAGATTAACTTGTGATGAACTTAGACTAACTTGGGACGAACTTATACAAACCTTAAAATGAGACTAAAGTTTTTCTTTGTTCGTCCGAAGTTAGTCTCGTTAGTCTCATTCTAAGGTTTATCTAAGTTCGTCCTTAGAAAGAGACTAACTTGGGACGAACTTATACAAACTTTAGAATGAGACTAAAGTTTATCTAAGTTCATCCCAAGTTAGTCTCGTTAGTCTCATTCTAAGGTTTATCTAAGTTCGTCCTTAGAAAGAGGCGAACTTGGGACGAACTTAGACTAAATTAGGACGAACTTATACAAACCTTGAAATGAGACTAAAGTTTGTCTTTGTTCGTCCCAAGTTAGTCTCGTTAGTCTCATTCTAAAGTTTATCTAAGTTCGTCCTTGGAAAGAGACTAACTTCGGACAAACTTAGACTAACTTGGGACGAACTTATACAAACCTTAGAATGAGACTAAAGTTTGTCTTTGTTCGTCCCAAGTTAGTCTCGTTAGTCTCATTCTAAGGTTTATCTAAGTTCGTCCTTAGAAAGAGACAAACTTGTGATGAACTTTGACTAACTTGGGACGAACTTATGCAAACCTTATAATGAGACTAAAGTTTGTCTTTGTTCGTCCGAAGTTAGTCTCGTTAGTCTCATTCTAAGGTTTATCTAAGTTCGTCCTTAGAAAGAGACTAACTTGGGACGAACTTAGACTAACTTACAAACCTTAGAATGAGACTAAAGTTTGTCTTGGTTCGTCCCAAGTTAGTCTTGTTAGTCTCATTCTAAGGTTTATCTACGTTCGTCCTTAGAAAGAGACTAACTTGGGACGAATTTGGACTAACTTGGGACAAACTTATACAAACGTTAGAATGAGACAAAAGTTTGTCTTTGTTCATCCCAAGTTAGTCTCGTTAGTCTCATTCTAAGGTTTATCTAAGTTCGTCCTTAGAAAGAGACTAACTTGGGACGAACTTAGACTAACTTGGGACGAACTTATACAAACTTTAGAATGAGACTAAAGTTTATCTAAGTTCGTCCCAAGTTAGTCTCGTTAGTCTCATTCTAAGGTTTATCTAAGTTCGTCCTTAGAAAGAGGCGAACTTTGGACGAACTTAGACTAAATTAGGACGAACTTATACAAACCTTAAAATGAGACTAAAGTTTGTCTTTGTTCGTCCCCAGTTAGTCTTGTTAGTCTCATTCTAAGGTTTATCTAAGTACGTCCTTGGAATTTGACTAACTTGGGACGAACTTAGACTAACTTGGGACGAACTTATACAAACCTTAGAATGAGACTAAAGTTTTTCTTTGTTCGTCCCAAGTTAGTTTCGTTAGTCTCATTCTAAGGTTTATCTAAGTTTATCCTTAGAAAGAGAAAATTTGGGACGAACTTAGACTAACTTGGGACGAACTTATACAAATCTTAGAATGAGACTAAAGTTTGTCTTTGTTCGTCCCAAGTTAGTCTCGTTAGTCTCATTCTAACGTTTATCTAAGTTCGTCCTTGGAAAGAGACTAACTTGGGACGAACTTATACAAACCTTAGAATGAGACTAAAGTTTGTCTTTGTTCGTCCCAAGTTAGTTTCGTTAGTCTCATTCTAAGGTTTATCTAAGTTCGTCCTTAGAAAGAGAAAACTTGGGACGAACTTAGACTAACTTGGGACAAACTTATACAAACCTTAGAATGAGACTAAAGTTTGTCTTTGTTCGTCCCAAGTTAGTCTCGTTAGTCTAATTCTAAGGTTTATCTAAGTTCGTCCTTAGAAAGAGACTAACTTGGGACGAACTTATACAAACCATAGAATGAGACTAAAATTTGTCTTTGTTCGTCCCAAGTTAGTCTCGTTAGTCTCGTTAGTCTCATTCTAAGGTTTATCTAAGTTCGTCCTTAGAAAGGGACTAACTTGGGACGAACTTAGTAACTTGGGACGAACTTATACAAACCTTAGAATGAGACTAAAGTTTTTCTTTGTTCGTCCCAAGTTAGTTTCGTTAGTCTCATTCTAAGTTTTATCTAAGTTCGTCCTTAGAAAGAGACTAACTTGTGATGAACTTAGACTAACTTGGGACGAACTTAGACTAACTTGGGACGAACTTATACAAACCTTAGAATGAGACTAAAGTTTTTCTTTGTTCGTCCCAAGTTAGTTTCGTTAGTCTCATTCTAAGTTATATCTAAGTTCGTCCTTAGAAAGAGATTAACTTGTGATGAACTTAGACTAACTTGGGACGAACTTATACAAACCTTAGAATGAGACTAAAGTTTGTCTTTGTTCTTCCGAAGTTAGTCTCGTTAGTCTCATTCTGAGGTTTATCGAAGTTCGTCCTTAGAAAGAGACTAACTTGGGACGAACTTATACAAACTTTAGAATGAGACTAAAGTTTATCTAAGTTCGTCCCAAGTTAGTCTCGTTAGTCTCATTCTAAGGTTTATCTAAGTTCGTCCTTAGAAAGAGGCGAACTTGGGATGAACTTAGACTAAATTAGGACGAACTTATACAAACCTTAAAATGAGAGTAAAGTTTGTCTTTGTTCGTCCCAAGTTAGTCTCGTTAGTCTCATTCTAAAGTTTATCTAAGTTCGTCCTTGGAAAGAGACTAACTTGGGACGAACTTAGACTAACTTGGGACGAACTTATACAAACCTTAGAATGAGACTAAAGTTTGTCTTTGTTCGTCCCAAGTTAGTCTCGTTAGTCTCATTCTAAGGTTTATCTAAGTTCATCCTTAGAAAGAGACTAACTTGGGACAAACTTAGACTAACTTGGGACGAACTTATACAAACCTTAGAATGAGACTAAAGTTTGTCTTTGTTCATCCCAAGTTAGTCTCGTTAGTCTCATTCTAAGGTTTATGTAAGTTCGTCCTTAGAAAGAGAAAACTTGGGACGAACTTAGACTAACTTGGGACGAACTTATACAAACCTTAGAATGAGACTAAAGTTTGTCTTTGTTCGTCCCAAGTTAGTCTCGATAGTCTCATTCTAAGGTTTCTCTAAGTTCGTCCTTAGAAAGAGACTAACTTGGGACGAACTTAGAATAACTAGGGATGAACATATACAAACCTTAGAATGAGACTAAAGTTTATCTAAGTTCATCCCAAGTTAGTCTCGTTAGTCTCATTCTAAGGTTTATCTAAGTTCATCCTTAGAAAGAGACTAACTTGGGATGAACTTATACAAACCTTAGAATGAGAATAAAATTTGTCTTTGTTCGTCCCAAGTTAGTCTCGTTAGTCTCATTCTAAGGTTTATCTAAGTTCGTCCCTAGAAAGGGACTAACTTGGGACGAACTTAGTAACTTGGGACGAACTTATACAAACCTTAGAATGAGACTAAAGTTTGTCTTTGTTCATCCCAAGTTAGTTTCGTTAGTCTCATTCTAAGGTTTATCTAAGTTCGTCCTTAGAAAGAGACTAACTTGGGATGAACTTAGATTAACTTGGGACGAACTTATACAAACCTTAGAATGAGACTAAAGTTTGTCTTTGTTCGTCCCAAGTTAGTCTCGTTAGTCTCATTCTAAGGTTTATCTAAGTTCGTCCTTGGAAAGAGACTAACTTGAGACGAACTTAGACTAACTTGGGACGAACTTATACAAACCTTAAAATGAGACTAAAGTTTGTCTTTGTTCGTCCCAAGTTAGTCTCGTTAGTCTCATTCTAAGGTTTATCTAAGTTCGTCCTTAGAAAGAGACTAACTTGGGACGAACTTAGAATAACTAGGGATGAACATATACAAACCTTAGAATGAGACTAAAGTTTATCTAAGTTCGTCCCAAGTTAGTCTCGTTAGTCTCATTCTAAGGTTTATCTAAGTTCGTCCTTAGAAAGAGACTAACTTGGGATGAACTTATACAAACCTTAGAATGAGACTAAAGTTTGTCTTTGTTTGTCCCAAGTTAGTCTCGTTAGTCTCATTCTAAGGTTTATCTAAGTTCGTCCTTAGAACGAGACTAACTTGGGACGAACTTATACAAACTTTAGAATGAGACTAAAGTTTATCTAAGTTCGTCCCAAGTTAGTCTCATTAGTCTCATTCTAAGGTTTATCTAAGTTCGTCCTTAGATAGAGACTAACTTGGGATGAACTTATACAAACCTTAGAATGAGACTAAAGTTTGTCTTTGTTCGTCCCAAGTTAGTCTCGTTAGTCTCATTCTAAGGTTAATCTAAATTCGTCCTTAGAAAGAGACTAACTTGGGACGAACTTAGACTAACTTGGGACGAACTTATACAAACCTTAAAATGAGACTAAAGTTTGTCTTTGTTCGTCCCAAGTTAGTCTCGTTAGTCTCATTCTAAGGTTTATCTAAGTTCGTCCTTCGAAAGAGACTAACTTGGGACGAACTTAGAATAACTAGGGATGAACACATACAAACCTTAGAATTAGATTATAGTTTATCTAAGTTCATCCCAAGTTAGTCTCGTTAGTCTCACTCTAAGGTTTATCTAAGTTCGTCCTTAGAAAGAGACTAACTTGGGACGAACTTATACAAACCATAAAATGAGACTAAAGTTTGTCTTTGTTCGTCCCAAGTTAGTCTCGTTAGTCTCATTCTAAAGTTTATCTAAGTTCATCCTTAGAAAGAGACTAACTTGGGACGAACTTAGACTAACTTGGGACGAACTTATACAAACCTTAGAATGAGACTAAAGTGTGTCTTTGTTCGTCCCAAGTTAGTCTCGTTAGTCTCATTCTAAGGTTTATCTAAGTTCGTCCTTAGAAAGAAAAAACTTGGGACGAACTTAGACTAACTTGGGACGAACTTATACAAACCTTAGAATGAGACTAAAATTTGTCTTTGTTCGTCCCAAGTTAGTCTCGTTAGTCTCATTCTTAGGTTTATCTAAGTTCGTCCTTAGAAAGAGACTAACTTGGGACGATCTTAGATTAACTAGGGATGAACTTATACAAACCTTAGAATGAGACTAAAGTTCATCTAAGTTCATCCCAAGTTAGTCTCGTTAGTCTCATTCTAAGGTTTATCTAAGTTCGTCCTTAGAAAGAGACTAACTTGGGACGAACTTATACAAACCTTAAAATGAGACTAAAGTTTATCTTTGTTCGTCCCAAGTTAGTCTCGTTAGTCTCATTCTTAGGTTTATCTAAGTTCGTCCTTAGAAAGAGACTAACTTGGGACGATCTTAGATTAACTAGGGATGAACTTATACAAACCTTAGAATGAGACTAAAGTTTATCTAAGTTCGTCCCAAGTTAGTCTCGTTAGTCTCATTCTAAGGTTTATCTAAGTTCGTCCTTAGAAAGAGACTAACTTGGGACGAACTTATACAAACCTTAAAATGAGACTAAAGTTTGTCTTTGTTCGTCCCAACTTAGTCTCGTTAGTCTCATTCTAAGGTTTATCTAAGTTCGTCCTTAGAAAGAGACTAACTTGGAAAGAACTTAGACTAACTTGGGACGAACTTATACAAACCTTAGAATGAGACTAAAGTTTGTCTTTGTTCGTCCCAAAAGTCTCGTTAGTCTCATTCTAAGGTTTGTCTAAGTTCGTCCTTAGAAAGAGACTAACTTGGGACGAACTTAGACTAACTTGGGATGAACTTATACAAACTTTAGAATGAGACTAAAGTTTATCGAAGTTTGTCCCAAGTTAGTCTCGTTAGTCTCATTCTAAGGTCCATCTAAGTTCGTCCTTAGAAAGAGACTAACTTGGGACGTACTTAGACTATCTTGGGACGAACTTATACAAACCTTAGAATGAGACTAAAGTTTGTCTTTGTTCGTCCCAAGTTAGTCTCGTTAGTCTCATTCTAAGGTTTATCTAAGTTCGTCCTTACAAAGAGACAAACTTGGGACAAACTTAGACTAACTTGGGACAAACTTATACAAACCTTAGAATGAGACTAAAGTTTGTCTTTGTTCGTCCCAAGTTAGTCTCGATAGTCTCATTCTAAGGTTTATCTAAGTTCGTCCTTAGAAAGAAACTAACTTGGGACGAACATAGAATAACTAGGGATGAACATATACAAACCTTAGAATGAGACTAAAGTCCGTCTTTGTTCGTCCCAAGTTAGTCTCGTTAGTCTCATTCTAAGATTTATCTAAGTTCGTCCTTAGAAAGAGAAAACTTGAGACGAACTTAAACTAACTTGGTACAAACTTATACAAACCTTAGAATGAGACTAAAGTTTGTCTTTGTTCGTCCCAAGTTAGTCTCGTTAGTCTCATTCTAAGGTTTATCTAAGTTCGTCCTTAGAAAGAGACTAACTTGGGACGAACTTAGAATAACTAGGGATGAACATATACAAACCTTAGAATGAGACTAAAGTTTATCTAAGTTCATCCCAAGTTAGTCTCGTTAGTCTCATTCTAAGGTTTATCTAAGTTCATCCTTAGAAAGAGACTAACTTGGGACGAACTTATACAAACCTTAAAATGAGACTAAAGTTTGTCTTTGTTCGTCCCAAGTTAGTCTCGTTAGTCTCATTCTAAGGTTTATCTAAGTTCGTCCTTAGAAAGAGACTAACTTCGGACGAACTTAGACTAACTTGGGAAGAACTTATACAAACCTTAGAATGAGACTAAAGTTTGTCTTAGTTCGTCCCAAGTTAGTCTCGTTAGTCTCATTCTAAGGTTTATCTAAGTTCGTCCTTAAAAAGAAAAAACTTGGGACGAACTTAGACTAACTTGGGACGAACTTATACAAACCTTAGAATGAGACAAAAGTTTATCTAAGTTCGTCCCAAGTTAGTCTCGTTAGTCTCATTCTAAGGTTTATCTAAGTTCGTCCTTAGAAAGAGACTAACTTGGAAAGAACTTAGACTAACTTGGGACGAACTTATACAAACCTTAGAATGAGACTAAAGTTTGTCTTTGTTCGTCCCAAAAGTCTCGTTAGTCTCATTCTAAGGTTTGTCTAAGTTCGTCCTTAGAAAGAGACTAACTTGGGACGAACTTAGACAAACTTAGGACGAACTTATACAAACTTTAGAATGAGACTAAAGTTTATCGAAGTTCGTCCCAAGTTAGTCTCGTTAGTCTCATTCTAAGGTTTATCTAAGTTCGTCCTTAGAAAGAGACTAGCTTGGGATGAACTTAGACTAACTTGGGACGAACATATACAAACCTTAGAATGAGACTAAAGTTTGTCTTTGTTTGTCCCAAGTTAGTCTCGTTAGTCTCATTTTAAGGTTTATCTAAGTTCGTCCTTAGAAAGAGACTAACTTGGGACGAACTTAGACAAACTTGGGACGAACTTATACAAACTTTAGAATGAGACTAAAGTTTATCTAAGTTCGTCCCAAGTTAGTCTCGTTAGTCTCATTCTAAGGTTTATCTAAGTTCGTCCTTAGAAAGAGACTAGCTTGGGACGAACTTAGACTAACTTGGGACAAACTTATACAAACCTTAGAATGGGACTAAAGTTTGTCTTTGTTCGTCCCAAGTTAGTCTCGATAGTCTCATTCTAAGGTTTATCTAAGTTCGTCCTTAGAAAGAGACTAGCTTGGGACGAACTTAGACTAACTAGGGATGAACATATACAAACCTTAGAATGAGACTAAAGTTTGTCTTTGTTCGTCTCAAGTTAGTCTCGTTAGTCTCATTCTAAGGTTTATCTAAGTTCGTCCTTAGAAAGAGACTAACTTGGGACGAACTTAGACAAACTTGGGACGAACTTATACAAACTTTAGAATGAGACTAAAGTTTATCTATGTTCGTCCCAAGTTAGTCTCATTAGTCTCATTCTAAGGTTTATCTAAGTTCATCCTTAGAAAGAGACTAACTTGGGACGAACTTAGACTAACTTGGGATGAACTTATACAAACCTTAAAATGAGACTAAAGTTTGTCTTTGATCGTCCCAAGTTAGTCTCATTCTAAGGTTTATCTAAGTTCGTCCTTAGAAAGAGACTAACTTGTGACGAACTTAGACTAACTTGGGACGAACTTATACAAACCTTAGCATGAGACTAAAGTTTGTCTTTGTTCGTCCCAAGTTAGTCTCGTTAGTCTTAATCTAAGGTTTGTCTAAGTTCGTCCTTAGAAAGAGACTAACTTGGGACGAACTAAGACTAACTTGGGATGAACTTATACAAACTTTAGAATGAGACTAAAGTTTATCTAAGTTCGTCCCAAGTTAGTCTGGTTAGTCCCATTCTAAGGTTTATCTAAGTTCGTCCTTAGAAGGAGACTAACTTGGGACGAACTTAGACTTTCTTTGGACGAACTTATACAAACCTTAGAATGAGACTAAAGTTTGTCTTTGTTCATCCCAAGTTAGTCTCGTTAGTCTCATTCTAAGGTTTATCTAAGTTCGTCCTTAGAACGAGACTAACTTGGGACGAACTTAGACAAACTTGGGACGAACTTATACAAACTTTAGAATGAGACTAAAGTTTTTCTAAGTTCGTCCCAAGTTAGTCTCGTTAGTCTCATTCTAAGGTTTATCTAAGTTCGTCCTTAGAAAGAGACTAGCTTGGGATGAACTTAGACTAACTTGGGACGAACATATACAAACCTTAGAATGAGACTAAAGTTTGTCTTTGTTTGTCCCAAGTTAGTCTCGTTAGTCTCATTCTAAGGTTTATCTAAGTTCGTCCTTAGAACGAGACTAACTTGGGACGAACTTAGACAAACTTGGGACGAACTTATACAAACTTTAGAATGAGACTAAAGTTTATCGAAGTTCGTCCCAAGTTAGTCTCGTTAGTCTCATTCTAAGGTTTATCTAAGTTCGTCCTTAGAAAGAGACTAGCTTGGGACGAACTTACACTAACTTGGGACGAACTTATACAAACCTTAGAATGGGACTAAAGTTTGTCTTTGTTCGTCCCAAGTTAGTCTCGATAGTCTCATTCTAAGGTTTATCTAAGTTCGTCCTTAGAAAGAGACTAGCTTGGGACGAACTTAGACTAACTAGGGATGAACATATACAAACCTTAGAATGAGACTAAAGTTTGTCTTTGTTCGTCCCAAGTTAGTCTCGTTAGTCTCATTCTAAGGTTTATCTAAGTTCGTCCTTAGAAAGAGACTAACTTGGGACGAACTTCGACAAACTTGGGACGAACTTATACAAACTTTAGAATGAGACTAAAGTTTATCTATGTTCGTCCCAAGTTAGTCTCATTAGTCTCATTCTAAGGTTTATCTAAGTTCATCCTTAGAAAGAGACTAACTTGGGACGAACTAAGACTAACTTGGGATGAACTTATACAAACTTTAGAATGAGACTAAAGTTTATCTAAGTTCGTCCCAAGTTAGTCTGGTTAGTCCCATTCTAAGGTTTATCTAAGTTCGTCCTTAGAAGGAGACTAACTTGGGACGAACTTAGACTTTCTTTGGACGAACTTATACAAACCTTAGAATGAGACTAAAGTTTGTCTTTGTTCGTCCCAAGTTAGTCTTGTTAGTCTCATTCTAAGGTTTATCTAAGTTCGTCCTTAGAACGAGACTAACTTGGGACGAACTTAGACAAACTTGGGACGAACTTATACAAACTTTAGAATGAGACTAAAGTTTATCTAAGTTCGTCCCAAGTTAGTCTCGTTAGTCTCATTCTAAGGTTTATCTAAGTTCGTCCTTAGAAAGAGACTAGCTTGGGATGAACTTAGACTAACTTGGGACGAACATATACAAACCTTAGAATGAGACTAAAGTTTGTCTTTGTTTGTCCCAAGTTAGTCTCGTTAGTCTCATTCTAAGGTTTATCTAAGTTCGTCCTTAGAACGAGACTAACTTGGGACGAACTTAGACAAACTTTAGAATGAGACTAAAGTTTATCTAAGTTTGTCCCAAGTTAGTCTCGTTAGTCTCATTCTAAGGTTTATCTAAGTTCGTCCTTAGAAAGAGACTAGCTTGGGACGAACTTAGACTAACTTGGGACGAACTTATACAAACCTTAGAATGAGACTAAAGTTTGTCTTTGTTAGTCCCAAGTTAGTCTCATTAGTTTCATTCTAAGGTTTATCTAAGTTCGTCCTTAGAAAGAGACTAACTTGGGACGAACTTAGACAAACTTGGGACGAACTTATACAAACTTTAGAATGAGACTAAAGTTTGTCTATGTTCGTCCCAAGTTAGTCTCGTTAGTCTCATTCTAAGGTTTATCTACGTTCGACCTTAGAAAGAGACTAACTTGGAATGAACTTAGACTAACTTGGGACGAACTTATACAAAACTTAGAATGAGACTAAAGTTTGTCTTTGTTCGTCCCAAGTTAGTCTCGTTAGTCTCATTCTAAGGTTTATCTAAGTTCGTCCTTAGAAAGAGAGTAACTTGGGACGAACTTAGACTAACTTGGGACGAACTTATACAAACTTTAGAATCAGACTAAAGTTTATCTATGTTCGTCCCAAGTTAGTCTCGTTAGTCTCATTCTAAGGTTTATCTAAGTTCGTCCTTAGAAAGAGACTAACTTGGGACGAACTTAGACTAACTTGGGATGAACTTATACAAACCTTGAAATGAGACTAAAGTTTATCTTTGTTCGTCCCAAGTTAGTCTCGTTAGTCTCATTATAAGGTTTATCTAAGTTCGTCCTTAGAAAGAGACTAACTTGGGACGAACTTAGACTAACTTGGGACGAACTTATACAAACCTTAGAATGAGACTAAAGTTTGTCTTTGTTCGTCCCAAGTTAGTCTCGTTAGTCTCATTCTAAGGTTTGTCTAAGTTCGTCCTAAGAAAGAGACTAACTTGGGACGAACTTAGACTAACTTGGGACGAACTTATACAAACCTTAGAATGAGACTAAAGTTTGTCTTTGTTCGTCCCAAGTTAGTCTCGTTAGTTTCATTCTAAGGTTTATCTAAGTTCGTCCTTAGAAAGAGACTAACTTGGGACGAACTTAGACTAACTTGGGATGAACTTATACAAACCTTAGAATGAGACTAAAGTTTGTCTTTGTTCGTCCCAAGTTAGTCTCATTCTAAGGTTTATCTAAGTTCGTCCTTACAAAGAGACTAACTTGGGACGAACTTAGACTAACTTGGGACGAACTTATACAAACCTTAGAGTGAGACTAAAGTTTGTCTTTGTTCGTCCCAAGTTAGTCTCGTTAGTCTCATTCTAAGGTTTATCTAAGTTTGTCCTTTGAAAGAGACTAACTTGGGACGAACTTAGACTAACTTGGGATGAACTTATACAAACCTTAGAATGAGACTAAAGTTTGTCTTTGTTCGTCCCAAGTTAGTCTCGTTAGTCTCATTCTAAGGTTCATCTAAGTTCGTCCTTAGAAAGAGACTAACTTGGGACGAACTTATACAAACTGTAGAATGAGACTAAAGTTTATCTAAGTTCATCCCAAGTTAGTCTCGTTAGTCTCATTCTAAGGTTTATCTAAGTTCATCCTTAGAAAGAGACTAACTTGGGACGAACTTAGAATAACTTGGGACGAACTTATACAAACCTTAGAATGAGAGTAAAGTTTGTCTTTGTTCGTCCCAAATAGTCTCGTTAGTCTCATTCTAAATTTTATCTAAGTTCGTCCTTAGAAAGAGACTAACTTGGGACGAACTAAGGCAAACTTCGGGCAAACTTATACAAACTTTAGAATGAGACTAAAGTTTGTCTTTGTTCATCCCAAGTTAGTCTCGTTAGTCTCATTCTAAGGTTTATCTACGTTCGACCTTTGAAAGAGACTAACTTGGGATGAACTTTGACTAACTTGGGACGAACTTATACAAACCTTAGAATGAGACTAAAGTTTGTCATTGTTCGTCCCAAAATAGTCTCGTTAGTCTCATTCTAAGGTTTATCTAAGTTCGTCCTTAGAAAGAGACAAACTTGGGACGAACTTAGACTAACTTGGGACGAACTTATACAAACCTTAGAATGAGACTAAAGTTTGTCTTTGTTCGTCCCAAGTTAGTCTCGTTAGTCTCATTCTAAGGTTTGTCTAAGTTCGTCCTTACAAAGAGACTAACTTGGGACGAACTTAGACTAACTTGGGATGAACTTATACAAACTTTAGAATGAGACTAAAGTTTTTCTAAGTTCGTCCCAAGTTAGTCTCGTTAGTCCCATTCTAAGGTTTATCTAAGTTCGTCCTTAGAAGGAGACTAACTTGGGACGAACTTAGACTTTCTTCGGACGAACTTATACAAACCTTAGAATGAGACTGAAGTTTGTCTTTGTTCATCCCAAGTTAGTCTCGTTAGTCTCATTCTAAGGTTTATCTAAGTTCATCCTTAGAAAGAGACAAACTTGGCCCGAACTTAGACAAACTTGGGATGAACTTATACAAACATTAGAATGAGACTAAAGTTTATTTAAGTTCGTCCCAAGTTAGTCTCGTTAGTCTCATTCTATGGTTTATCTAAGTTCGTCCTTAGAAAGAGACTAACTTGGAACGAACTTAGACTAACTTTGGACGAACTTATACAAACCTTAGAATGAGACTAAAGTTTGTCTTTGTTCGTCCCAACTTAGTCTCGTTAGTCTCATTCTAAGGTTTATCTAAATTCGTCCTTTGAAAAAGACTAACTTGGGACGAACTAAGACAAACTTGGGACAAACTTATACAAACTTTAGAATGAGACTAAAGTTTGTCTTTGTTCGTCCCAAGTTAGTCTCGTTAGTCTCATTCTAAGGTTTATCTAAGTTCCTCCTTAGAAAGAGACTAACTTGGGACGAACTTAGACTAACTTGGGACGAACTTATACAAAACTTAGAATGAGACTAAAGTTTGTCTTTGTTTGTCCCAAGTTAGTCTCGTTAGTCTCATTCTAAGGTTTATCTAAGTTTGTCCTTAGAACGAGACTAACTTTGGACGAACTTAGACAAACTTGGGATGAACTTATACAAACTTTAGAATGAGACTAAAGTTTATCTAAGTTCGTCCCAAGTTAGTCTCGTTAGTCTCATTCTAAGGTTTATCTAAGTTCTTCCTTAGAAAGAGACTAGCTTGGGACGAACTTAGACTAACTTGGGACGAACTTATACAAACCTTAGAATGAGACTAAAGTTTGTCTTTGTTCGTCCCAAGTTAGTCTCATTCTAAGGTTTATCTAAGTTTGTCCTTAGAAAGAGACAAACTTGGGACGAGCTTAGACTAACTTGGGACGAACTTATACAAACCTTAGAATGAGACTAAAGTTTGTCTTTGTTCGTCCCAAGTTAGTCTCGTTAATCTCATTCTAAGGTTTGTCTAAGTTCGTCCTTACAAAGAGACTAACTTGGGACGAACTTAGACTAACTTTGGATGAACTTATACAAACTTTAGAATGAGACTAAAGGTTATCTAAGTTCGTCCCAAGTTAGTCTCGTTAGTCCCATTCTAAGGTTTATCTAAGTTCATCCTTAGAAGGAGACTAACTTGGGACGAACTTAGACTTTCTTGGGACGAACTTATACAAACCTTAGAATGAGACTAAAGTTTGTCTTTGTTCATCCCAAGTTAGTCTCGTTAGTCTCATTCTAAGGTTTATCTAAGTTCGTCCTTAGAAAGAGACTAACTTGGGACGAACTTAGACTAACTTGGGACAAACTTATACAAACCTTAGAGTGAGACTAAAGTTTGTCTTTGTTCGTCCCAAGTTAGTCTCGTTAGTCCCATTCTAAGGTTTATCTAAGTTCGTCCTTAGAAGGAGACTAACTTGGGACGAACTTAGACTTTCTTCGGACGAACTTATACAAACCTTAGAATGAGACTGAAGTTTGTCTTTTTTCATCCCAAGTTAGTCTCGTTAGTCTCATTCTAAGGTTTATCTAAGTTCGTCCTTAGAAAGAGACAAACTTGGCCCGAACTTAGACAAACTTGGGACGAACTTATACAAACATTAGAATGAGACTAAAGTTTATTTAAGTTCGTCCCAAGTTAGTCTCGTTAGTCTCATTCTATGGTTTATCTAAGTTCGTCCTTAGAAAGAGACTAACTTGGAACGAACTTAGACTAACTTGGGACGAACTTATACAAACCTTAGAATGAGACTAAAGTTTGTCTTTGTTCGTCCCAAGTTAGTCTCGTTAGTCTCATTCTAAGGTTTATCTAAATTCGTCCTTAGAAAAAGACTAACTTGGGACGAACTAAGACAAACTTGGGACAAACTTATACAAACTTTAGAATGAGACTAAAGTTTGTCTTTGTTCGTCCCAAGTTAGTCTCGTTAGTCTCATTCTAAGGTTTATCTAAGTTCCTCCTTAGAAAGAGACTAACTTGGGACGAACTTAGACTAACTTGGGACGAACTTATACAAAACTTAGAATGAGACTAAAGTTTGTCTTTGTTTGTCCCAAGTTAGTCTCGTTAGTCTCATTCTAAGGTTTATCTAAGTTTGTCCTTAGAACGAGACAAACTTTGGACGAACTTAGACAAACTTGGGACGAACTTATACAAACTTTAGAATGAGACTAAAGTTTATCTAAGTTCGTCCCAAGTTAGTCTCGTTAGTCTCATTCTAAGGTTTATCTAAGTTCTTCCTTAGAAAGAGACTAGCTTGGGACGAACTTAGACTAACTTGGGACGAACTTATACAAACCTTAGAATGAGACTAAAGTTTGTCTTTGTTCGTCCCAAGTTAGTCTCATTCTAAGGTTTATCTAAGTTTGTCCTTAGAAAGAGACAAACTTGGGACGAGCTTAGACTAACTTGGGACGAACTTATACAAACCTTAGAATGAGACTAAAGTTTGTCTTTGTTCGTCCCAAGTTAGTCTCGTTAATCTCATTCTAAGGTTTGTCTAAGTTCGTCCTTACAAAGAGACTAACTTGGGACGAACTTAGACTAACTTTGGATGAACTTATACAAACTTTAGAATGAGACTAAAGGTTATCTAAGTTCGTCCCAAGTTAGTCTCGTTAGTCCCATTCTAAGGTTTATCTAAGTTCATCCTTAGAAGGAGACTAACTTGGGACGAACTTAGACTTTCTTGGGACGAACTTATACCAACCTTAGAATGAGACTAAAGTTTGTCTTTGTTCATCCCAAGTTAGTCTCGTTAGTCTCATTCTAAGGTTTATCTAAGTTCGTCCTTAGAAAGAGACTAACTTGGGACGAACTTAGACTAACTTGGGACAAACTTATACAAACCTTAGAGTGAGACTAAAGTTTGTCTTTGTTCGTCCCAAGTTAGTCTCGTTAGTCTCATTCTAAGGTTTGTCTAAGTTCGTCCTTAGAAAGAGACTAACTTGGGATGAACTTAGACTAACTTGGGACGAACTTATACAAACCTTAGAATCAGACTAAAGTTTGTCTTTGTTCGTCCCAAGTTAGTCTTGTTAGTTTCATTCTAAGTTTTATCTAAGTTCGTCCTTAGAAAGAGACTAACTTGGGATGAACTTAGACTAACTTGGGACAAACTTATACAAACCTTAGAATGAGACTAAAGTTTGTCTTTGTTCGTCCCAAGTTAGTCTCGTTAGTCTCATTCTAAGGTTTATCTAAGTTTGTCCTTAGAAAGAGACTAACTTGGGCCGAACTTAGACAAACTTGGGACAAACTTATACAAACTTTAGAATGAGACTAAAGTTTATTTAAGTTCGTCCCAAGTTAGTCTCGTTAGTCTCATTCTATGGTTTATCTATGTTCGTCCTTAGAAAGAGACTAACTTGGAACGAACTTAGACTAACTTGGGACGAACTTATAGAAACTTTAGAATGAGACTAAAGTTTGTCTTTGTTCATCCCAAGTTAGTCTTGTTAGTCTCATTCTAAGGTTTATCTACGTTCGACTTTAGAAAGAGACTAACTTGGGACGAACTTATACAAACCTTAGAATGAGACTAATGTTTGTCTTTGTTCGTCCCAAAATAGTCTCGTTAGTCTCATTCTAAGGTTTATCTAAGTTAGTCCTTAGAAAGAGACTAACTTGGGATGAACTTAGACTAACTTTTGACGAACTTATACAAACTTTAGAATGAGACTAAAGTTTGTCTTTGTTCGTCCCAAGTTAGTCTCGTTAGTCTCATTCTAAGGTTTATCTACGTTCGACCTTAGAAAGAGACTAACTTGGAACGAACTTAGACTAACTTGGGACGAACTTATACAAAACTTAGAATGAGACTAAAGTTTGTCTTTGTTCGTCCCAAGTTAGTCTCGTTAGTCTCATTCTAAGGTTTATCTAAGTTCGTCCTTAGAAAGAGAGTAACTTGGGACGAACTTAGACTAACTTGGGACGAACTTATACAAACTTTAGAATGAGACTAAAGTTTATCTATGTTCGTCCCAAGTTAGTCTCGTTAGTCTCATTCTAAGGTTTATCTAAGTTCTTCCTTAGAAAGAGACTAGCTTGGGACGAACTTAGACTAACTTGGGACGAACTTATACAAACTTTAGAATGAGACTAAAGTTTATCTAAGTTCGTCCCAAGTTAGTCTCGTTAGTCTCATTCTAAGGTTTATCTAAGTTCGTCCTTAGAAAGAGACTAGCTTGGGACGAACTTAGACTAACTTGGGACGAACTTATACAAACCTTAGAATGAGACTAAAGTTTGTCTTTGTTAGTCCCAAGTTAGTCTCATTAGTTTCATTCTAAGGTTTATCTAAGTTCGTCCTTAGAAAGAGACTAACTTGGGACGAACTTAGACAAACTTGGGACGAACTTATACAAACTTTAGAATGAGACTAAAGTTTGTCTTTGTTCGTCCCAAGTTAGTCTCGTTAGTCTCATTCTAAGGTTTATCTACGTTCGACCTTAGAAAGAGACTAACTTGGAATGAACATAGACTAACTTGGGACGAACTTATACAAAACTTAGAATGAGACTAAAGTTTGTCTTTGTTCGTCCCAAGTTAGTCTCGTTAGTCTCATTCTAAGGTTTATCTAAGTTCGTCCTTAGAAAGAGAGTAACTTGGGACGAACTTAGACTAACTTGGGACGAACTTATACAAACTTTAGAATGAGACTAAAGTTTATCTATGTTCGTCCCAAGTTAGTCTCGTTAATCTCATTCTAAGGTTTATCTAAGTTCGTCCTTAGAAAGA
Organism: Rhodiola kirilowii; assembly: GCA_033675215.1. NCBI lineage: Eukaryota > Viridiplantae > Streptophyta > Magnoliopsida > Saxifragales > Crassulaceae > Rhodiola > Rhodiola kirilowii. The sequence goes on from CM066197.1 coordinate 21,128,679, forward strand.
GACTAACTTGGGACGAACTTAGACTAACTTGGGATGAACTTATACAAACCTTGAAATGAGACTAAAGTTTGTCTTTGTTCGTCCCAAGTTAGTCTCGTTAGTCTCATTATAAGGTTTATCTAAGTTCGTCCTTAGAAAGAGACTAACTTGGGACGAACTTAGACTAACTTGGGACGAACTTATACAAACCTTAGAATGAGACTAAAGTTTGTCTTTGTTCGTCCCAAGTTAGTCTCGTTAGTCTCATTCTAAGGTTTGTCTAAGTTCGTCCTAAGAAAGAGACTAACTTGGGACGAACTTAGACTAACTTGGGACGAACTTATACAAACCTTAGAATGAGACTAAAGTTTGTCTTTGTTCGTCCCAAGTTAGTCTCGTTAGTTTCATTCTAAGGTTTATCTAAGTTCGTCCTTAGAAAGAGACTAACTTGGGACGAACTTAGACTAACTTGGGATGAACTTATACAAACCTTAGAATGAGACTAAAGTTTGTCTTTGTTCGTCCCAAGTTAGTCTCATTCTAAGGTTTATCTAAGTTCGTCCTTACAAAGAGACTAACTTGGGACGAACTTAGACTAACTTGGGACGAACTTATACAAACCTTAGAATGAGACTAAAGTTTGTCTTTGTTCGTCCCAAGTTAGTCTCGTTAGTCTCATTCTAAGGTTTATCTAAGTTTGTCCTTTGAAAGAGACTAACTTGGGACGAACTTAGACTAACTTGGGACGAACTTATACAAACCTTAGAATGAGACTAAAGTTTGTCTTTGTTCGTCCCAAGTTAGTCTCGTTAGTCTCATTCTAAGGTTTATCTAAGTTCGTCCTTAGAAAGAGACTAACTTGGGACGAACTTAGACAAACTTGGGACGAACTTATACAAACTGTAGAATGAGACTAAAGTTTATCTAACTTCATCCCAAGTTAGTCTCGTTAGTCTCATTCTAAGGTTTATCTAAGTTCATCCTTAGAAAGAGACTAACTTGGGACGAACTTAGAATAACTTGGGACGAACTTATACAAACCTTAGAATGAGAGTAACGTTTGTCTTTGTTCGTCCCAAATTAGTCTCGTTAGTCTCATTCAAAATTTTATCTAAGTTCGTCCTTAGAAAGAGACTAACTTGGGACGAACTAAGGCAAACTTGGGGCAAACTTATACAAACTTTAGAATGAGACTAAAGTTTGTCTTTGTTCATCCCAAGTTAGTCTCGTTAGTCGCATTCTAAGGTTTATCTACGTTCGACCTTTGAAAGAGACTAACTTGGGATGAACTTTGACTAACTTGGGACGAACTTATACAAACCTTAGAATGAGACTAAAGTTTGTCATTGTTCGTCCCAAAATAGTCTCGTTAGTCTCATTCTAAGGTTTATCTAAGTTCGTCCTTAGAAAGAGACAAACTTGGGACGAACTTAGACTAACTTGGGACGAACTTATACAAACCTTAGAATGAGACTAAAGTTTGTCTTTGTTCGTCCCAAGTTAGTCTCGTTAGTCTCATTCTAAGGTTTGTCTAAGTTCGTCCTTACAAAGAGACTAACTTGGGACGAACTTAGACTAACTTGGGATGAACTTATACAAACTTTAGAATGAGACTAAAGTTTTTCTAAGTTCGTCCCAAGTTAGTCTCGTTAGTCCCATTCTAAGGTTTATCTAAGTTCGTCCTTAGAAGGAGACTAACTTGGGACGAACTTAGACTTACTTGGGACGAACTTATACAAACCTTAGAATGAGACTGAAGTTTGTCTTTGTTCATCCCAAGTTAGTCTCGTTAGTCTCATTCTAAGGTTTATCTAAGTTCGTCCTTAGAAAGAGACAAACTTGGCCCGAACTTAGACAAACTTGGGACGAACTTATACAAACTTTAGAATGAGACTAAAGTTTATTTAAGTTCGTCCCAAGTTAGTCTCGTTAGTCTCATTCTATGGTTTATCTAAGTTCGTCCTTAGAAAGAGACTAACTTGGAACGAACTTAGACTAACTTGGGACGAACTTATACAAACCTTAGAATGAGACTAAAGTTTGTCTTTGTTCGTCCCAAGTTAGTCTCGTTAGTCTCATTCTAAGGTTTATCTAAGTTCGTCCTTAGAAAAAGACTAACTTGGGACGAACTAAGACAAACTTGGGACAAACTTATACAAACTTTAGAATGAGACTAAAGTTTGTCTTTGTTCGTCCCAAGTTAGTCTCGTTAGTCTCATTCTAAGGTTTATCTAAGTTCCTCCTTAGAAAGAGACTAACTTGGGACGAACTTAGACTAACTTGGGACGAACTTATACAAAACTTAGAATGAGACTAAAGTTTGTCTTTGTTTGTCCCAAGTTAGTCTCGTTAGTCTCATTCTAAGGTTTATCTAAGTTCGTCCTTAGAACGAGACTAACTTTGGACGAACTTAGACAAACTTGGGACGAACTTATACAAACTTTAGAATGAGACTAAAGTTTATCTAAGTTCGTCCCAAGTTAGTCTCGTTAGTCTCATTCTAAGGTTTATCTAAGTTCTTCCTTAGAAAGAGACTAGCTTGGGACGAACTTAGACTAACTTGGGACGAACTTATACAAACCTTAGAATGAGACTAAAGTTTGTCTTTGTTCGTCCCAAGTTAGTCTCATTCTACGGTTTATCTAAGTTTGTCCTTAGAAAGAGACAAACTTGGGACGAGCTTAGACTAACTTGGGACGAACTTATACAAACCTTAGAATGAGACTAAAGTTTGTCTTTGTTCGTCCCAAGTTAGTCTCGTTAATCTCATTCTAAGGTTTGTCTAAGTTCGTCCTTACAAAGAGACTAACTTGGGACGAACTTAGACTAACTTTGGATGAACTTATACAAACTTTAGAATGAGACTAAAGGTTATCTAAGTTCGTCCCAAGTTAGTCTCGTTAGTCCCATTCTAAGGTTTATCTAAGTTCATCCTTAGAAGGAGACTAACTTGGGACGAACTTTGACTAACTTGGGACGAACTTATACAAACCTTAGAATGAGACTAAAGTTTGTCATTGTTCGTCCCAAAATAGTCTCGTTAGTCTCATTCTAAGGTTTATCTAAGTTCGTCCTTAGAAAGAGGCAAACTTGGGACGAACTTAGACTAACTTGGGACGAACTTATACAAACCATAGAATGAGACTAAAGTTTGTCTTTGTTCGTCCCAAGTTAGTCTCGTTAGTCTCATTCTAAGGTTTATCTAAGTTCGTCCTTAGAAAGAGACTAACTTGGGACGAACTTAGACAAACTTGGGACGAACTTATACAAACTGTAGAATGAGACTAAAGTTTATCTAAGTTCATCCAAAGTTAGTCTCGTTAGTCTCATTCTAAGGTTTATCTAAGTTCATCCTTAGAAAGAGACTAACTTGGGACGAACTTAGAATAACTTGGGACGAACTTATACAAACCTTAGAATGAGAGTAAAGTTTGTCTTTGTTCGTCCCAAATTAGTCTCGTTAGTCTCATTCTAAATTTTATCTAAGTTCGTCCTTAGAAAGAGACTAACTTGGGACGAACTAAGGCAAACTTGGGGCAAACTTATACAAACTTTAGAATGAGACTAAAGTTTGTCTTTGTTCATCCCAAGTTAGTCTCGTTAGTCTCATTCTAAGGTTTATCTACGTTCGACCTTTGAAAGAGACTAACTTGGGATGAACTTTGACTAACTTGGGACGAACTTATACAAACCTTAGAATGAGACTAAAGTTTGTCATTGTTCGTCCCAAAATAGTCTCGTTAGTCTCATTCTAAGGTTTATCTAAGTTCGTCCTTAGAAAGAGACAAACTTGGGACGAACTTAGACTAACTTGGGACGAACTTATACAAACCTTAGAATGAGACTAAAGTTTGTCTTTGTTCGTCCCAAGTTAGTCTCGTTAGTCTCATTCTAAGGTTTGTCTAAGTTCGTCCTTACAAAGAGACTAACTTGGGACGAACTTAGACTAACTTGGGATGAACTTATACAAACTTTAGAATGAGACTAAAGTTTTTCTAAGTTCGTCCCAAGTTAGTCTCGTTAGTCCCATTCTAAGGTTTATCTAAGTTCGTCCTTAGAAGGAGACTAACTTGGGACGAACTTAGACTTTCTTGGGACGAACTTATACAAACCTTAGAATGAGACTGAAGTTTGTCTTTGTTCATCCCAAGTTAGTCTCGTTAGTCTCATTCTAAGGTTTATCTAAGTTCGTCCTTAGAAAGAGACAAACTTGGCCCGAACTTAGACAAACTTGGGACGAACTTATACAAACTTTAGAATGAGACTAAAGTTTATTTAAGTTCGTCCCAAGTTAGTCTCGTTAGTCTCATTCTATGGTTCATCTAAGTTCGTCCTTAGAAAGAGACTAACTTGGAACGAACTTAGACTAACTTGGGACGAACTTATACAAACCTTAGAATGAGACTAAAGTTTGTCTTTGTTCGTCCCAAGTTAGTCTCGTTAGTCTCATTCTAAGGTTTATCTAAGTTCGTCCTTAGAAAAAGACTAACTTGGGACGAACTAAGACAAACTTGGGACAAACTTATACAAACTTTAGAATGAGACTAAAGTTTGTCTTTGTTCGTCCCAAGTTAGTCTCGTTAGTCTCATTCTAAGGTTTATCTAAGTTCCTCCTTAGAAAGAGACTAACTTGGGACGAACTTAGACTAACTTGGGATGAACTTATACAAAACTTAGAATGAGACTAAAGTTTGTCTTTGTTTGTCCCAAGTTAGTCTCGTTAGTCTCATTCTAAGGTTTATCTAAGTTCGTCCTTAGAACGAGACTAACTTTGGACGAACTTAGACAAACTTGGGACGAACTTATACAAACTTTAGAATGAGACTAAAGTTTATCTAAGTTCGTCCCAAGTTAGTCTCGTTAGTCTCATTCTAAGGTTTATCTAAGTTCTTCCTTAGAAAGAGACTAGCTTGGGACGAACTTAGACTAACTTGGGACGAACTTATACAAACCTTAGAATGAGACTAAAGTTTGTCTTTGTTCGTCCCAAGTTAGTCTCATTCTTAGGTTTATCTAAGTTTGTCCTTAGAAAGAGACAAACTTGGGACGAGCTTAGACTAACTTGGGACGAACTTATACAAACCTTAGAATGAGACTAAAGTTTGTCTTTGTTCGTCCCAAGTTAGTCTCGTTAATCACATTCTAAGGTTTGTCTAAGTTCGTCCTTACAAAGAGACTAACTTGGGAAAAACTTAGACTAACTTTGGATGAACTTATACAAACTTTGGAATGAGACTAAAGGTTATCTAAGTTCGTCCCAAGTTAGTCTCGTTAGTCCCATTCTAAGGTTTATCTAAGTTCATCCTTAGAAGGAGACTAACTTGGGACGAACTTAGACTTTCTTGGGACGAACTTATACAAACCTTAGAATGAGACTAAAGTTTGTCTTTGTTCGTCCCAAGTTAGTCTCGTTAGTCTCATTCTAAGATTTATCTAAGTTCGTCCTTAGAAAGAGACTAACTTGGGACGAACTTAGACAAACTTGGGACGAACTTATACAAACTGTAGAATGAGACTAAAGTTTATCTAAGTTCATCCCAAGTTAGTCTCGTTAGTCTCATTCTAAGGTTTATCTAAGTTCATCCTTAGAAAGAGACTAACTTGGAACGAACTTAGAATAACTTGGGACGAACTTATACAAACCTTAGAATGAGAGTAAAGTTTGTCTTTGTTCGTCCCAAATTAGTCTCGTTAGTCTCATTCTAAATTTTATCTAAGTTTGTCCTTAGAAAGAGACTAACTTGGGACGAACTAAGGCAAACTTGGGGCAAACTTATACAAACTTTAGAATGAGACTAAAGTTTGTCTTTGTTCATCCCAAGTTAGTCTCGTTAGTCTCATTCTAAGGTTTATCTACGTTCGACCTTTGAAAGAGACTAACTTGGGACGAACTTAGACTAACTTGGGACGAACTTATATAAACCTTAGAATGAGACTAAAGTTTGTCTTTGTTCGTCCCAAGTTAGTCTCGTTAGTCTCATTCTAAGGTTTATCTAAGTTTGTCCTTTGAAAGAGACTAACTTGGGACGAACTTAGACTAACTTGGGACGAACTTATACAAACGTTAGAATGAGACTAAAGTTTGTCTTTGTTCGTCCCAAGTTAGTCTCGTTAGTCTCATTCTAAGGTTTATCTAAGATCGTCCTTAGAAAGAGACTAACTTGGGACGAACTTAGACAAACTTGGGACGAACTTATACAAACTGTAGAATGAGACTAAAGTTTATCTAAGTTCATCCCAAGTTAGTCTCGTTAGTCTCATTCTAAGGTTTATCTAAGTTCATCCTTAGAAAGAGACTAACTTGGGACGAACTTAGAATAACTTGGGACGAACTTATACAAACCTTAGAATGAGAGTAAAGTTTGTCTTTGTTCGTCCCAAATTAGTCTCGTTAGTCTCATTCTAAATTTTATCTAAGTTTGTCCTTAGAAAGAGACTAACTTGGGACGAACTAAGGCAAACTTGGGGCAAACTTATACAAACTTTAGAATGAGACTAAAGTTTGTCTTTGTTCATCCCAAGTTAGTCTCGTTAGTCTCATTCTAAGGTTTATCTACGTTCGACCTTTGAAAGAGACTAACTTGGGATGAACTTTGACTAACTTGGGACGAACTTATACAAACCTTAGAATGAGACTAAAGTTTGTCATTGTTCGTCCCAAAATAGTCTCGTTAGTCTCATTCTAAGGTTTATCTAAGTTCGTCCTTAGAAAGAGACAAACTTGGGACGAACTTAGACTAACTTGGGACGAACTTATACAAACCTTAGAATGAGACTAAAGTTTGTCTTTGTTCGTCCCAAGTTAGTCTCGTTAGTCTCATTCTAAGGTTTGTCTAAGTTCGTCCTTACAAAGAGACTAACTTGGGACGAACTTAGACTAACTTGGGATGAACTTATACAAACTTTAGAATGAGACTAAAGTTTTTCTAAGTTCGTCCCAAGTTAGTCTCATTAGTCCCATTCTAAGGTTTATCTAAGTTCGTCCTTAGAAGGAGACTAACTTGGGACGAACTTAGACTTTCTTGGGACGAACTTATACAAACCTTAGAATGAGACTGAAGTTTGTCTTTGTTCGTCCCAAGTTAGTCTCGTTAGTCTCATTCTAAGGTTTATCTAAGTTCTTCCTTAGAAAGAGACTAGCTTGGGACGAACTTAGACTAACTTGGGACGAACTTATACAAACCTTAGAATGAGACTAAAGTTTGTCTTTGTTCGTCCCAAGTTAGTCTCATTCTAAGGTTTATCTAAGTTTGTCCTTAGAAAGAGACAAACTTGGGACGAGCTTAGACTAACTTGGGAGGAACTTATACAAACCTTAGAATGAGACTAAAGTTTGTCTTTGTTCGTCCCAAGTTAGTCTCGTTAATCTCATTCTAAGGTTTGTCTAAGTTCGTCCTTACAAAGAGACTAACTTGGGACGAACTTAGACTAACTTTGGATGAACTTATACAAACTTTAGAATGAGACTAAAGGTTATCTAAGTTCGTCCCAAGTTAGTCTCGTTAGTCCCATTCTAAGGTTTATCTAAGTTCATCCTTAGAAGGAGACTAACTTGGGACGAACTTAGACTTTCTTGGGACGAACTTATACAAACCTTAGAATGAGACTAAAGTTTGTCTTTGTTCATCCCAAGTTAGTCTCGTTAGTCTCATTCTAAGGTTTATCTAAGTTCGTCCTTAGAAAGAGACTAACTTGGGACGAACTTAGACTAACTTGGGACAAACTTATACAAACCTTAGAGTGAGACTAAAGTTTGTCTTTGTTCGTCCCAAGTTAGTCTCGTTAGTCTCATTCTAAGGTTTGTCTAAGTTCGTCCTTAGAAAGAGACTAACTTGGGATGAACTTAGACTAACTTGGGACGAACATATACAAACCTTAGAATCAGACTAAAGTTTGTCTTTGTTCGTCCCAAGTTAGTCTTGTTAGTTTCATTCTAAGGTTTATCTAAGTTCGTCCTTAGAAAGAGACAAACTTGGGACGAACTTAGACTAACTTGGGACGAACTTATACAAACCTTAGAATGAGACTAAAGTTTGTCTTTGTTCGTCCCAAGTTAGTCTCGTTAGTCTCATTCTAAGGTTTGTCTAAGTTCGTCCTTACAAAGAGACTAACTTGGGACGAACTTAGACTAACTTGGGATGAACTTATACAAACTTTAGAATGAGACTAAAGTTTTTCTAAGTTCGTCCCAAGTTAGTCTCATAAGTCCCATTCTAAGGTTTATCTAAGTTCGTCCTTAGAAGGAGACTAACTTGGGACGAACTTAGACTTTCTTGGGACGAACTTATACAAACCTTAGAATGAGACTGAAGTTTGTCTTTGTTCATCCCAAGTTAGTCTCGTTAGTCTCATTCTAAGGTTTATCTAAGTTCGTCCTTAGAAAGAGACAAACTTGGCCCGAACTTAGACAAACTTGGGACGAACTTATACAAACTTTAGAATGAGACTAAAGTTTATTTAAGTTCGTCCCAAGTTAGTCTCGTTAGTCTCATTCTATGGTTTATCTAAGTTCGTCCTTAGAAAGAGACTAACTTGGAACGAACTTAGACTAACTTGGGACGAACTTATACAAACCTTAGAATGAGACTAAAGTTTGTCTTTGTTCGTCCCAAGTTAGTCTCGTTAGTCTCATTCTAAGGTTTATCTAAGTTCGTCCTTAGAAAAAGACTAACTTGGGACGAACTAAGACAAACTTGGGACAAACTTATACAAACTTTAGAATGAGACTAAAGTTTGTCTTTGTTCGTCCCAAGTTAGTCTCGTTAGTCTCATTCTAAGGTTTATCTAAGTTCCTCCTTAGAAAGAGACTAACTTGGGACGAACTTAGACTAACTTGGGACGAACTTATACAAACCTTAGAATGAGACTAAAGTTTGTCTTTGTTCGTCCCAAGTTAGTCTCGTTAGTCTCATTCTAAGGTTTATCTAAGTTTGTCCTTAGAAAGAGACTAACTTGGGCCGAACTTAGACAAACTTGGGACAAACTTATACAAACTTTAGAATGAGACTAAAGTTTATTTAAGTTCGTCCCAAGTTAGTCTCGTTAGTCTCATTCTATGGTTTATCTATGTTCGTCCTTAGAAAGAGACTAACTTGGAACGAACTTAGACTAACTTGGGACGAACTTATAGAAACTTTAGAATGAGACTAAAGTTTGTCTTTGTTCATCCCAAGTTAGTCTTGTTAGTCTCATTCTAAGGTTTATCTACGTTCGACTTTAGAAAGAGACTAACTTGGGACGAACTTATACAAACCTTAGAATGAGACTAATGTTTGTCTTTGTTCGTCCCAAAATAGTCTCGTTAGTCTCATTCTATGGTTTATCTAAGTTAGTCCTTAGAAAGAGACTAACTTGGGATGAACTTAGAATAACTTGGGACGAACTTATACAAACTTTAGAATGAGACTAAAGTTTGTCTTTGTTCGTCCCAAGTTAGTCTCGTTAGTCTCATTCTAAGGTTTATCTACGTTCGACCTTAGAAAGAGACTAACTTGGAACGAACTTAGACTAACTTGGGACGAACTTATACAAAACTTAGAATGAGACTAAAGTTTGTCTTTGTTCGTCCCAAGTTAGTCTCGTTAGTCTCATTCTAAGGTTTATCTAAGTTCGTCCTTAGAAAGAAAGTAACTTGGGACGAACTTAGACTAACTTGGGACGAACTTATACAAACTTTAGAATGAGACTAAAGTTTATCTATGTTCGTCCCAAGTTAGTCTCGTTAGTCTCATTCTAAGGTTTATCTAAGTTCGTCCTTAGAAAGAGACTAACTTGGGACGAACTTAGACTAACTTGGGATGAACTTATACAAACCTTGAAATGAGACTAAAGTTTATCTTTGTTCGTCCCAAGTTAGTCTCGTTAGTCTCATTATAAGGTTTATCTAAGTTCGTCCTTAGAAAGAGACTAACTTGGGACGAACTTAGACTAACTTGGGACGAACTTATACAAACCTTAGAATGAGACTAAAGTTTGTCTTTGTTCGTCCCAAGTTAGTCTCGTTAGTCTCATTCTAAGGTTTGTCTAAGTTCGTCCTAAGAAAGAGACTAACTTGGGACGAACTTAGACTAACTTGGGACGAACTTATACAAACCTTAGAATGAGACTAAAGTTTGTCTTTGTTCGTCCCAAGTTAGTCTCGTTAGTTTCATTCTAAGGTTTATCTAAGTTCGTCCTTAGAAAGAGACTAACTTGGGACGAACTTAGACTAACTTGGGATGAACTTATACAAACCTTAGAATGAGACTAAAGTTTGTCTTTGTTCGTCCCAAGTTAGTCTCATTCTAAGGTTTATCTAAGTTCGTCCTTACAAAGAGACTAACTTGGGACGAACTTAGACTAACTTGGGACGAACTTAGACTAACTTGGGACGAACTTATATAAACCTTAGAATGAGACTAAAGTTTGTCTTTGTTCGTCCCAAGTTAGTCTCGTTAGTCTCATTCTAAGGTTTATCTAAGTTTGTCCTTTGAAAGAGACTAACTTGGGACGAACTTAGACTAACTTGGGACGAACTTATACAAACGTTAGAATGAGACTAAAGTTTGTCTTTGTTCGTCCCAAGTTAGTCTCGTTAGTCTCATTCTAAGGTTTATCTAAGATCGTCCTTAGAAAGAGACTAACTTGGGACGAACTTAGACAAACTTGGGACGAACTTATACAAACTGTAGAATGAGACTAAAGTTTATCTAAGTTCATCCCAAGTTAGTCTCGTTAGTCTCATTCTAAGGTTTATCTAAGTTCATCCTTAGAAAGAGACTAACTTGGGACGAACTTAGAATAACTTGGGACGAACTTATACAAACCTTAGAATGAGAGTAAAGTTTGTCTTTGTTCGTCCCAAATTAGTCTCGTTAGTCTCATTCTAAATTTTATCTAAGTTAGTCCTTAGAAAGAGACTAACTTGGGAAGAACTAAGGCAAACTTGGGGCAAACTTATACAAACTTTAGAATGAGACTAAAGTTTGTCTTTGTTCATCCCAAGTTAGTCTCGTTAGTCTCATTCTAAGGTTTATCTACGTTCGACCTTTGAAAGAGACTAACTTGGGATGAACTTTGACTAACTTGGGACGAACTTATACAAACCTTAGAATGAGACTAAAGTTTGTCATTGTTCGTCCCAAAATAGTCTCGTTAGTCTCATTCTAAGGTTTATCTAAGTTCGTCCTTAGAAAGAGACAAACTTGGGACGAACTTAGACTAACTTGGGACGAACTTATACAAACCTTAGAATGAGACTAAAGTTTGTCTTTGTTCGTCCCAAGTTAGTCTCGTTAGTCTCATTCTAAGGTTTGTCTAAGTTCGTCCTTACAAAGAGACTAACTTGGGACGAACTTAGACTAACTTGGGATGAACTTATACAAACTTTAGAATGAGACTAAAGTTTTTCTAAGTTCGTCCCAAGTTAGTCTCATTAGTCCCATTCTAAGGTTTATCTAAGTTCGTCCTTAGAAGGAGACTAACTTGGGACGAACTTAGACTTTCTTGGGACGAACTTATACAAACCTTAGAATGAGACTGAAGTTTGTCTTTGTTCATCCCAAGTTAGTCTCGTTAGTCTCATTCTAAGGTTTATCTAAGTTCGTCCTTAGAAAGAGACAAACTTGGCCCGAACTTAGACAAACTTGGTACGAACTTATACAAACTTTAGAATGAGACTAAAGTTTATTTAAGTTCGTCCCAAGTTAGTCTCGTTAGTCTCATTCTATGGTTTATCTAAGTTCGTCCTTAGAAAGAGACTAACTTGGAACGAACTTAGACTAACTTGGGACGAACTTATACAAACCTTAGAATGAGACTAAAGTTTGTCTTTGTTCGTCCCAAGTTAGTCTCGTTAGTCTCATTCTAAGGTTTATCTAAGTTCGTCCTTAGAAAAAGACTAACTTGGGACGAACTAAGACAAACTTGGGACAAACTTATACAAACTTTAGAATGAGACTAAAGTTTGTCTTTGTTCGTCCCAAGTTAGTCTCGTTAGTCTCATTCTAAGGTTTATCTAAGTTCCTCCTTAGAAAGAGACGAACTTGGGACGAACTTAGACTAACTTGGGACGAACTTATACAAAACTTAGAATGAGACTAAAGTTTGTCTTTGTTTGTCCCAAGTTAGTCTCGTTAGTCTCATTCTAAGGTTTATCTAAGTTCGTCCTTAGAACGAGACTAACTTTGGACGAACTTAGACAAACTTGGGACGAACTTATACAAACTTTAGAATGAGACTAAAGTTTATCTAAGTTCGTCCCAAGTTAGTCTCGTTAGTCTCATTCTAAGATTTATCTAAGTTCTTCCTTAGAAAGAGACTAGCTTGGGACGAACTTAGACTAACTTGGGACGAACTTATACAAACCTTAGAATGAGACTAAAGTTTGTCTTTGTTCGTCCCAAGTTAGTCACATTCTAAGGTTTATCTAAGTTTGTCCTTAGAAAGAGACAAACTTGGGACGAGCTTAGACTAACTTGGGACGAACTTATACAAACCTTAGAATGAGACTAAAGTTTGTCTTTGTTCGTCCCAAGTTGGTCTCGTTAGTCTCATTCTAAGGTTTATCTAAGTTCGTCCTTAGAAAGAGACTAACTTTGGACGAACTTAGACTACCTTGGGACGAACTTATACAAACCTTAGAATGAGACTAAAGTCTGTCTTTGTTCGTCCCAAGTTAGTCTCGTTAGTCTAGTTCTAAGGTTTATCTAAGTTCGTCCTTAGAAAGAGACTAACTTGGGACGAACTTAGACTACCTTGGGACGAACTTATAAAAACCTTAGAATGAGACTAAAGTTTGTCTTTGTTCGTCCCAAGTTAGTCTCGTTAGTCTCATTCTAAGGTTTATCTAAGTTCGTCCTTAGAAAGAGACTAACTTGGAACGAACTTAGACTAACTTGGGACGAACTTATACAAACCTTAGAATGAGACTAAAATTTGTCTTTGTTCGTCCTAAGTTAGTCTCGTTAGTCTCATTCTAAGGTTTATCTAAGTTCGTCCTTAGAAAAAGACTAACTTGGGACGAACTTTGACTAACTTGGGACGAACTTAAACAAACTTTAGAATGAGGCTAAAGTTTATCTAAGTTCGTCCCAAGTTAGTCTCATTAGTCTCATTCTAAGGTTTATCTAAGTTCGTCCTTAGAAAGAGACTAACTTGGGACGAACTTAGACTAAGTTGGGATGAACTTATACAAACCTTAGAATGAGACTAAAGTTTGTCTTTGTTCGTCCCAAGTTAGTCTCGTTAGTCTCATTCTAAGGTTTATCAAAGTTCGTCCTTAGAAAGAGACTAACTTGGGACGAACTTAGACGAACTTGGGACGAACTTAGACTAACTTGGGACGAACTTATACAAACTTTAGAATGAGACTAAAGTTTATCTAAGTTCGTCCCAAGTTAGTCTCGTTAGTATCAATCTAAGGTTTGTCTAAGTTCATCCTTTGAAAGAGACTAACTTGGAACGAACTTAGACTAACTTGAGACGAACTTATACAAACCTTAGAATGAGACAAAAGTTTGTCTTTGTTCATCCCAAGTTAGTCTCGTTAGTCTCATTCTAAGGTTTATATAAGTTCGTCCTTAGAAAGAGACTAACTTGGGACGAACTTTGACTAACTTGGGACGAACTTAAACAAACTTTAGAATGAGACTAAAGTTTATCTAAGTTCGTCCCAAGTTAGTCTCATTAGTCTCATTCTAAGGTTTATCTAAGTTCGTCCTTAAAAAGAGACTAACTTGGGACGAACTTAGACTAACTTGGGATGAACTTATACAAACCTTAGAATGAGACTAAAGTTTGTCTTTGTTCGTCCCAAGTTAGTCTCGTTAGTCTCATTCTAAGGTTTATCTAAGTTCGTCCTTAGAAAGAGACTAACTTGGGACGAACTTAGACTACCTTGGGACGAACTTATACAAACCTTAGAATGAGACTAAAGTCTGTCTTTGTTCGTCCCAAGTTAGTCTCGTTAGTCTAGTTCTAAGGTTTATCTAAATTCGTCCTTAGAAAGAGACTAACATGGGACGAACTTAGACTACCTTGGGACGAACTTATACAAACCTTAGAATGAGACTAAAGTTTGTCTTTGTTCGTCCCAAGTTAGTCTCGTTAGTCTCATTCTAAGGTTTATCTAAGTTCGTCCTTAGAAAGAGACTAACTTGGGACGAACTTAGACTAACTTGGGACGAACTTATACAAACCTTAGAATGAGACTAAAATTTGTCTTTGTTCGTCCTAAGTTAGTCTCGTTAGTCTCATTCTAAGGTTTATCTAAGTTCATCCTTAGAAAGAGACTAACTTGGGACGAACTTAGACTAACTTGGGACGAACTTATACAAACCTTATAATGCTACTAAAGTTTGTCTTTGTTTGTCCCAAGTTAATCTCGTTAGTCTCATTCTAAGGTTTTTCTAAGTTCGTCCTTAGAAAGAGACTAACTTGGGACGAACTTAGACTAACTTTGGACGAACTTAAACAAACCTTAGAATGAGACTAAAGTTTGTCTTTGTTCGTCCCAAGTTAGTCTCGTTAGTCTCATTCTAAGGTTTATCTAAGTTCGTCCTTAGAAAGAGACTAACTTGGGACGAACTTAGACTAACTTGGGACGAACTTATACATACCTTAGAATGAGACTAAAGTTTGTCTTTGTTCGTCCCAAGTTAGTCTCGTTAGTCTCATTCCAAGGTTTATCTAAGTTCATCCTTAGAAAGAGACTAAGTCGGGACGAATTTAGACTAACTTGGGACGAACTTATACAAACCTTAGAATGAGACTAAAGTTTGTCTTTGTTCGTCCCAAGTTAGTCTCTTTAGTCTCATTCTAAGGTTTATCTAAGTTCGTCCTTAGAAAGAGACTGACTTGGGACAAACTTAGACTAACTTGGGTCGAACTTATACAAACCTTAGAATGAGACTAAAGTTTGTCTTTGTTCATCCCAAGTTAGTCTTGTTAGTCTCATTCCAAGGTTTATCTATGTTCTTCCTTAGAAAGAGACTAACTTGGGACGAACTTAGACTAACTTGGGACGAACTTATACAAACCTTAGAATGAGACTAAAGTTTGTCTTTGTTCGTCCCAAGTTAGTCTCGTTAGTCTCATTCCAAGATTTATCTATGTTCGTCCTTAGAAAGAGACTAACTTGGGACGAACTTAGACTAACTTGGGACGAACTTATACAAACCTTAGAATGAGACTAAAGTTTGTCTTTGTTCGTCCCAAGTTAGTCTCGTTAGTCTCATTCTAAGGTTTATCTAAGTTCGTCCTTAGAAAGAGACTAACTTAGGACGAACTTTGACTAACTTGGGAGGAACTTATACGAACTTTAGAATGAGACTAAAGTTTATCTAAGTTCGTCCCAAGTTAGTCTCATTAGTCTCATTCTAAGGTTTGTCTAAGTTCATCCTTAGAAAGAGACTAACTTGGGACGAACTTAAACTAACTTGAGACGAACTTATACAAACCTTAGAATGAGACAAAAGTTTGTCTTTGTTCGTCCCAAGTTAGTCTCGTTAGTCTCATTCTAAGGTTTATCTAAGTTCGTCCTTAGAAAGAGACTAACTTGGGACGAACTTTGACTAACTTGGGACGAACTTAAACAAACTTTAGAATGAGGCTAAAGTTTATCTAAGTTCGTCCCAAGTTAGTCTCATTAGTCTCATTCTAAGGTTTATCTAAGTTCGTCCTTAGAAAGAGACTAACTTGGGACGAACTTAGACTAAGTTGGGATGAACTTATACAAACCTTAGAATGAGACTAAAGTTTGTCTTTGTTCGTCCCAAGTTAGTCTCGTTAGTCTCATTCTACGGTTTATCTAAGTTCGTCCTTAGAAAGAGACTAACTTGGGACGAACTTAGACTAACTTGGGATGAAGTTAGACAAACCTTAGAATGAGACTAAAGTTTGTCTTTGTTCGTCCCAAGTTAGTCTCGTTAGTCTCATTCCAAGGTTTATCTAAGTTCGCCCTTAGAAAAAGACTAACTTGGGACGAACTTATACAAACCTTAGAATGAGACAAAAGTTTGTCTTTGTTCGTCCCAAGTTAGTCTCTTTAGTCTCATTCTAAGGTTTATCTAAGTTCGTCCTTAGAAAGAGACTGACTTGGGACGAACTTAGACTAACTTGGGATGAACTTATACAAACTTTAGAATGAGACTAATGTTTATATAAGTTCGTCCCAAGTTAGTCTCGTTAGTCTCATTCTAAGGTTTATCTAAGTTCGTCCTTAGAAAGAGAGTAACTTGGGACGAACTTAGACTAACTTGTGATGAACTTATACAAACCTTAGAATGAGGCTAAAATTTGTCTTTAATCGTCCCAAGTTAGTCTCGTTAGTCTCATTCTAAGGTTTGCCTAAGTTCGTCCTTATAAAGAGACTAACTTGGGACGAACTTAGGACGAACTTATACAAACCTTAGAATGAGACTAAAGTTTGTCTTTGTTTGTCCCAAGTTAGTCTCGTTAGTCTCATTCTAAGGTTTATCTAAGTTCGTCCTTAGAAAGAGACTAACTTGGGATGAACTTAGACTAACTTGGGACGAACTTATACAAACCTTAGAATGAGACTAAAGTTTCTCTTTGTTCGTCCCAAGTTAGTCTCGTTAGTCTCATTCTAAGGTTTGTCTAAGTTCGTCCTCAGAAAGAGGCTAACTTGGGACGAACTTAGACTAACTTGGGACGAACTTATACAAACCTTAGAATGAGACTAAAGTTTGTCTTTGTTCGTCCCAAGTTAGTCTCGTTATTTTCATTCCAAGGTTTATCTAAGTTCATCCTTAGAAAGAGACTAAGTTGGGACGAATTTAGACTAACTTGGGATGAACTTATACAAACCTTAGAATGAGACTAAAGTTTGTCTTTGTTCGTCCCAAGTTAGTCTCTTTAGTCTCATTCTAAGGTTTATCTAAGTTCATCCTTAGAAAGAGACTGACTTGGGACGAACTTAGACTAACTTGGGACGAACTTATACAAACCTTAGAATGAGACTAAAGTTTGTCTTTGTTCATCCCAAGTTAGTCTCGTTAGTCTCATTCCAAGGTTTATCTATGTTCGTCCTTAGAAAGAGACTAACTTGGGACGAACTTAGACTAACTTGGGACGAACTTATACAAACCTTATAATGAGACTAAAGTTTGTCTTTGTTCGTCCCAAGTTAGTCTCGTTAGTCTCATTCCAAGGTTTATCTATGTTCGTCCTTAGAAAGAGACTAACTTGGGACGAACTTAGACTAACTTGGGACGAACATATACAAACCTTAGAATGAGACTAAAGTTTGTCTTTGTTCGTCCCAAGTTAGTCTCGTTAGTCTCATTCTAAGGTTTATCTAAGTTCGTCCTTAGAAAGAGAATAACTTAGGACGAACTTTGACTAACTTGGGACGAACTTATACGAACTTTAGAATGAGACTAAAGTTTATCTAAGTTCGTCCCAAGTTAGTCTCATTAGTCTCATTCTAAGGTTTGTCTAAGTTCATCCTTAGAAAGAGACTAACTTGGGACGAACTTAGACTAACTTGAGACGAACTTAAACAAACCTTAGAATGAGACTAAAGTTTGTCTTTGTTCGTCCCAAGTTAGTCTCGTTAGTCTCATTCTAAGGTTTATCTAAGTTCGTCCTTAGAAAGAGACTAACTTGGGACGAACTTTGACTAACTTGGGACGAACTTAAACAAACTTTAGAATGAGACTAAAGTTTATCTAAGTTCGTCCCAAGTTAGTCTCATTAGTCTCATTCTAAGGTTTATCTAAGTTCGTCCTTAGAAAGAGACTAACTTGGGACGAACTTAGACTAAGTTGGGATGAACTTATACAAACCTTCGAATGAGACTAAAGTTTGTCTTTGTTCGTCCCAAGTTAGTCTCGTTAGTCTCATTCTAAGGTTTGTCTAAGTTCGCCCTTAGAAAGAGGCTAACTTGGGACGAACTTAGACTAACTTGGGACGAACTTCTACAAACCTTAGAATGAGACTAAAGTTTGTCTTTGTTCGTCCCAAGTTAGTCTCGTTAGTCTCATTCCAAGGTTTATCTATGTTCGTCCTTAGAAAGAGACTAACTTGGCACGAACTTAGACTAACTTGGGACGAACTTATACAAACCTTAGAATGAGACTAAAGTTTGTCTTTGTTCGTCCCAAGTTAGTCTCGTTAGTCTCATTCTAAGGTTTATCTAAGTTCGTCCTTAGAAAGAGACTCACTTGGGACGAACTTAGACTAACTTGGGACGAACTTATACAAACCTTATAATGCTACTAAAGTTTGTCTTTGTTTGTCCCAAGTTAATCTCGTTAGTCTCATTCTAAGGTTTATCTAAGTTCGTCCTTAGAAAGAGACTAACTTGGGACGAACTTAGACTAACTTGGGACGAACTTAAACAAACCTTAGAATGAGACTAAAGTTTGTCTTTGTTCGTCCCAAGTTAGTCTCGTTAGTCTCATTCTAAGGTTTATCTAAGTTCGTCCTTAGAAAGAGACTAACTTGGGACGAACTTAGACGAACTTGGGACGAACTTATACAAACCTTAGAATGAGGCTAAAGTTTGTCTTTGTCTGTCCCAAGTTAGTCTCGTTAGTCTCATTCTAAGGTTTATCTAAGTTCGTCCTTAGAAAGAGACTAACTTGGGACGAACTTAGACTAACTTGGGACGAACTTATACAAACTTTAGAATAAGACTAAAGTTTATCTAAGTTCGTCCCAAGTTAGTCTCGTTAGTATCATTCTAAGGTTTGTCTAAGTTCATCCTTAGAAAGAGACTAACTTGGAACGAACTTAGACTAACTTGAGACGAACTTATACAAACCTTAGAATGAGACAAAAGTTTGTCTTTGTTCATCCCAAGTTAGTCTCGTTAGTCTCATTCTAAGGTTTATCTAAGTTCGTCCTTAGAAAGAGACTAACTTGGGACGAACTTTGACTAACTTGGGACGAACTTAAACAAACTTTAGAATGAGACTAAAGTTTATCTAAGTTCGTCCCAAGTCAGTCTCATTAGTCTCATTCTAAGGTTTATCTAAGTTCGTCCTTAAAAAGAGACTAGCTTGGGACGAATATAGACTAACTTGGGATGAACTTATACAAACCTTAGAATGAGACTAAAGTTTGTCTTTGTTCGTCCCCAAGTTAGTCTCGTTAGTCTCATTCTAAGGTTTATCTAAGTTCGTCCTTAGAAAGAGACTAACT
The DNA here is from genome assembly GCA_033675215.1 of Rhodiola kirilowii. Lineage (NCBI taxonomy): Eukaryota > Viridiplantae > Streptophyta > Magnoliopsida > Saxifragales > Crassulaceae > Rhodiola > Rhodiola kirilowii. The sequence continues at coordinate 21,147,804 of CM066197.1, forward strand.
TGGGACGAACTTAGACTACCTTGGGACGAACTTATACAAACCTTAGAATGAGACTAAAGTCTGTCTTTGTTCGTCCCAAGTTAGTCTCGTTAGTCTAGTTCTAAGGTTTATCTAAGTTCGTCCTTAGAAAGAGACTAACATGGGATGAACTTAGACTACCTTGGGACGAACTTATACAAACCTTAGAATGAGACTAAAGTTTGTCTTTGTTCGTCCCAAGTTAGTCTCGTTAGTCTCATTCTAAGGTTTATCTAAGTTCGTCCTTAGAAAGAGACTAACTTGGGACGAACTTAGACTAACTTGGGACGAACTTAGACTAACTTGGGACGAACTTATACAAACCTTAGAATGAGACTAAAATTTGTCTTTGTTCGTCCTAAGTTAGTCTCGTTAGTCTCATTCTAAGGTTTATCTAAGTTCATCCTTAGAAAGAGACTAACTTGGGACGAACTTAGACTAACTTTGGACGAACTTATACAAACCTTATAATGCTACTAAAGTTTGTCTTTGTTTGTCCCAAGTTAATCTCGTTAGTCTCATTCTAAGGTTTATCTAAGTTCGTCCTTAGAAAGAGACTAACTTGGGACGAACTTAGACTAACTTGGGACGAACTTAAACAAACCTTAGAATGAGACTAAAGTTTGTCTTTGTTCGTCCCAAGTTAGTCTCGTTAGTCTCATTCTAAGGTTTATCTAAGTTCGTCCTTAGAAAGAGACTAACTTGGGACAAACTTAGACTAACTTGGGACGAACTTATACAAACCTTATAATGCTACTAAAGTTTGTCTTTGTTTGTCCCAAGTTAATCTCGTTAGTCTCATTCTAAGGTTTATCTAAGTTCGTCCTTAGAAAGAGACTAATTTGGGACGAACTTAGACTAACTTGGGACGAACTTAGACTAACTTGGGACGAACTTAAACAAACCTTAGAATGAGACTAAAGTTTGTCTTTGTTCGTCCCAAGTTAGTCTCGTTAGTCTCATTCTAAGGTTTATCTAAGTTCGTCCTTAGAAAGAGACTAACTTGGGACGAACTTAGACGAACTTGGGACGAACTTATACAAACCTTAGAATGAGGCTAAAGTTTGTCTTTGTCTGTCCCAAGTTAGTCTCGTTAGTCTCATTCTAAGGTTTATCTAAGTTCGTCCTTAGAAAGAGACTAACTTGGGACGAACTTAGACTAACTTGGGACGAACTTATACAAACTTTAGAATGAGACTAAAGTTTATCTAAGTTCGTCCCAAGTTAGTCTCGTTAGTATCATTCTAAGGTTTGTCTAAGTTCATCCTTAGAAAGAGACTAACTTGGAACGAACTTAGACTAACTTGAGACGAACTTATACAAACCTTAGAATGAGACAAAAGTTTGTCTTTGTTCATCCCAAGTTAGTCTCGTTAGTCTCATTCTAAGGTTTATCTAAGTTCGTCCATAGAAAGAGACTAACTTGGGACGAACTTTGACTAACTTGGGACGAACTTAAACAAACTTTAGAATGAGACTAAAGTTTATCTAAGTTCGTCCCAAGTTAGTCTCATTAGTCTCATTCTAAGGTTTATCTAAGTTCGTCCTTAAAAAGAGACTAACTTGGGACGAACATAGACTAACTTGGGATGAACTTATACAAACCTTAGAATGAGACTAAAGTTTGTCTTTGTTCGTCCCAAGTTAGTCTCGTTAGTCTCATTCTAAGGTTTATCTAAGTTCGTCCTTAGAAAGAGACTAACTTGGGACGAACTTAGACTACCTTGGGACGAACTTATACAAACCTTAGAATGAGACTAAAGTCTGTATTTGTTCGTCCCAAGTTAGTCTCGTTAGTCTAGTTCTAAGGTTTATCTAAGTTCGTCCTTAGAAAGAGACTAACATGGGACGAACTTAGACTACCTTGGGACGAACTTATACAAACCTTAGAATGAGACTAAAGTTTGTCTTTGTTCGTCCCAAGTTAGTCTCGTTAGTCTCATTCTAAGGTTTATCTAAGTTCGTCCTTAGAAAGAGACTAACTTGGGACGAACTTAGACTAACTTGGGACGAACTTATACAAACCTTAGAATGAGACTAAAATTTGTCTTTGTTCGTCCTAAGTTAGTCTTGTTAGTCTCATTCTAAGGTTTATCTAAGTTCATCCTTAGAAAGAGACTAACTTGGGACGAACTTAGACTAACTTGGGACGAACTTATACAAACCTTATAATGCTACTAAAGTTTGTCTTTGTTTGTCCCAAGTTAATCTCGTTAGTCTCATTCTAAGGTTTATCTAAGTTCGTCCTTAGAAAGAGACTTACTTGGGACGAACTTAGACTAACTTGGAAAGAACTTAAACAAACCTTAGAATGAGACTAAAGTTTGTCTTTGTTCGTCCCAAGTTAGTCTCGTTAGTCTCATTCTAAGGTTTATCTAAGTTCGTCCTTAGAAAGAGACTAACTTGGGACGAACTTAGACTAACTTGGGACGAACTTATACAAACCTTAGAATGAGACTAAAGTCTGTCTTTGTTCGTCCCAAGTTAGTCTCGTTAGTCTCATTCTAAGGTTTATCTAAGTTCGTCCTTAGAAAGAGACTAACATGGGACGAACTTAGACTACCTTGGGACGAACTTATACAAACCTTAGAATGAGACTAAAGTTTGTCTTTGTTCGTCCCAAGTTAGTCTCTTTAGTCTCATTCTAAGGTTTATCTAAGTTCGTCCTTAGAAAGAGACTAACTTGGGACGAACTTAGACTAACTTGGGACGAATTTATACAAACCTTAGAATGAGACTAAAGTTTGTCTTTGTTCATCCCAAGTTAGTCTCGTTAGTCTCATTCCAAGGTTTATCTATGTTCGTCCTTAGAAAGAGACTAACTTGGGACGAACTTAGACTAACTTGGGACGAACTTATACAAACCTTAGAATGAGACTAAAGTTTGTCTTTGTTCGTCCCAAGTTAGTCTCGTTAGTCTCATTCCAAGAATTATCTATGTTCGTCCTTAGAAAGAGACTAACTTGGGACGAACTTAGACTAACTTGGGACGAACTTATACAAACCTAAGAATGAGACTAAAGTTTGTCTTTGTTCGTCCCAAGTTAGTCTCGTTAGTCTCATTCTAAGGTTTATCTAAGTTCGTCCTTAGAAAGAGACTAACTTGGGACGAACTTAGACTAACTTGGGACGAACTTATACGAACTTTAGAATGAGACTAAAGTTTATCTAAGTTCGTCCCAAGTTAGTCTCATTAGTCTCATTCTAAGGTTTGTCTAAGTTCATCCTTAGAAAGAGACTAACTTGGGACGAACTTAGACTAACTTGAGACGAACTTATACAAACCTTAGAATGAGACAAAAGTTTGTCTTTGTTCGTCCCAAGTTAGTCTCGTTAGTCTCATTCTAAGGTTTATCTAAGTTCGTCCTTAGAAAGAGACTAACTTGGGACGAAGTTAGACAAACCTTAGAATGAGACTAAAGTTTGTCTTTGTTCGTCCCAAGTTAGTCTCGTTAGTCGCATTCCAAGGTTTATCTAAGTTTGCCCTTAGAAAAAGACTAACTTGGGAGGAACTTAGACTAACTTGGGACGAACTTATACAAACCTTAGAATGAGACTAAAGTTTGTCTTTCTTCGTCCCAAGTTAGTCTCTTTAGTCTCATTCTAATGTTTATCTAAGTTCGTCCTTAGAAAGAGACTGACTTGGGACGAACTTAGACTAACTTGGGATGAACTTATACAAACTTTAGAATGAGACTAAAGTTTATATAAGTTCTTCCCAAGTTAGTCTCGTTAGTCTCATTCTAAGGTTTATCTAAGTTCGTCCTTAGAAAGAGAGTAACTTGGGACGAACTTAGACTAACTTGTGATGAACTTATACAAACCTTAGAATGAGGCTAAAATTTGTCTTTAATCGTCCCAAGTTAGTGTCGTTAGTCTCATTCTAAGGTTTGTCTAAGTTCGTCCTTATAAAGAGACTAACTTGGGACGAACTTGGGACGAACTTATACAAACCTTAGAATGAGACTAAAGTTTGTCTTTGTTTGTCCCAAGTTAGTCTCGTTAGTCTCATTCTAAGGTTTATCTAAGTTCGTGCTTAGAAAGAGACTAACTTGGGATGAACTTAGACTAACTTGGGACGAACTTATACAAACTTAGAATGAGACTAAAGTTTCTCTTTGTTCGTCCCAAGTTAGTCTCGTTAGTCTCATTCTAAGGTTTGTCTAAGTTCGTCCTTAGAAAGAGGCTAACTTGGGACGAACTTAGACTAACTTGGGACGAACTTATACAAACCTTAGAATGAGACTAAAGTTTGTCTTTGTTCGTCCCAAGTTAGTCTCGTTAGTTTCATTCCAAGGTTTATCTAAGTTCATCCTTAGAAAGAGACTAAGTTGGGACGAATTTAGACTAACTTGGGACGAACTTATACAAACCATAGAATGAGACTAAAGTTTGTCTTTGTTCGTCCCAAGTTAGTCTCGTTAGTCTCATTCTAAGGTTTATCTAAGTTTGTCCTTAGAAAGAGAATAACTTAGGACGAACTTTGACTAACTTGGGACGAACTTATACGAACTTTAGAATGAGACTAAAGTTTATCTAAGTTCGTCCCAAGTTAGTCTCATTAGTCTCATTCTAAGGTTTGTCTAAGTTCATCCTTAGAAAGAGACTAACTTGGGACGAACTTAGACTAACTTGAGACGAACTTATACAAACCTTAGAATGAGACAAAAGTTTGTCTTTGTTCGTCCCAAGTTAGTCTCGTTAGTCTCATTCTAAGGTTTATCTAAGTTTGTCCTTAGAAAGAGACTTACTTGGGACGAACTTTGACTAACTTGGGACGAACTTAAACAAACTTTAGAATGAGACTAAAGTTTATCTAAGTTCGTCCCAAGTTAGTCTCATTAGTCTCATTCTAAGGTTTATCTAAGTTCGTCCTTAGAAAGAGACTAACTTGGGACGAACTTAGACTAAGTTGGGATGAACTTATACAAACCTTCGAATGAGACTAAAGTTTGTCTTTGTTCGTCCCAAGTTAGTCTCGTTAGTCTCATTCTAAGGTTTATCTAAGTTCGTCCTCAGAAAGAGACTAACTTGGGACGAACTTAGACTAACTTGGGATGAAGTTAGACAAACCTTAGAATGAGACTAAGGTTTGTCTTTGTTCGTCCCAAGTTAGTCTCGTTAGTCTCATTCCAAGGTTTATCTAAGTTCGCCCTTAGAAAAAGACTAACTTGGGACGAACTTAGACTAACTTGGGACGAACTTATACAAACCTTAGAATGAGACTAAAGTTTGTCTTTGTTCGTCCCAAGTTAGTCTCTTTAGTCTCATTCTAAGGTGTATCTAAGTTCGTCCTTAGAAAGAGACTGACTTGGGACATACTTAGACTAACTTGGGATGAACTTATACAAACTTTAGAATGAGACTAAAGTTTATATAAGTTCGTCCCAAGTTAGTCTCGTTAGTCTCATTCTAAGGTTTATCTAAGTTCGTCCTTAGAAAGAGAGTAACTTGGGACGAACTTAGACTAACTTGTGATGAACTTATACAAACCTTAGAATGAGGCTAAAATTTGTCTTTAATCGTCCCAAGTTAGTCTCGTTACTCTCATTCTAAGGTTTGTCTAAGTTCGTCCTTATAAAGAGACTAACTTGGGACGAACTTGTACAAACCTTAGAATGAGACTAAAGTTTTTCTTTGTTTCTCCCAAGTTAGTCTCGTTAGTCTCATTCTAAGGTTTATCTAAGTTCGTCCTTAGAAAGAGACTAACTTGGGATGAACTTAGACTAACTTGGGACGAACTTATACAAACCTTAGAATGAGACTAAAGTTTGTCTTTGTTCGTCCCAAGTTAGTCTCGTTAGTCTCATTCTAAGGTTTGTCTAAGTTCGCCCTTAGAAAGAGGCTAACTTGGGACGAACTTAGACTAACTTGGGACGAACTTATACAAACCTTAGAATGAGACTAAAGTTTGTCTTTGTTCGTCCCAAGTTAGTCTCGTTAGTCTCATTCCAAGGTTTATCTATGTTCGTCCTTAGAAAGAGACTAACTTGGCACGAACTTAGACTAACTTGGGACGAACTTATACAAACCTTAGAATGAGACTAAAGTTTGTCTTTGTTCGTCCCAAGTTAGTCTCGTTAGTCTCATTCTAAGGTTTATCTAAGTTCGTCCTTAGAAAGAGACTAACTTGGGACGAACTTAGACTAACTTGGGACGAACTTATACAAACCTTATAATGCTACTAAAGTTTGTCTTTGTTTGTCCCAAGTTAATCTCGTTAGTCTCATTCTAAGGTTTATCTAAGTTCGTCTTTAGAAAGAGACTAACTTGGGACGAACTTAGACTAACTTGGGACGAACTTAAACAAACCTTAGAATGAGACTAAAGTTTGTCTTTGTTCGTCCCAAGTTAGTCTCGTTAGTCTCATTCTAAGGTTTATCTAAGTTCGTCCTTAGAAAGAGACTAACTTGGGACGAACTTAGACGAACTTGGGACGAACTTATACAAACCTTAGAATGAGGCTAAAGTTTGTCTTTGTCTGTCCCAAGTTAGTCTCGTTAGTCTCATTCTAAGGTTTATCTAAGTTCGTCCTTAGAAAGAGACTAACTTGGGACAAACTTAGACTAACTTGGGACGAACTTATACAAACTTTAGAATGAGACTAAAGTTTATCTAAGTTCGTCCCAAGTTAGTCTCGTTAGTATCATTCTAAGGTTTGTCTAAGTTCATCCTTAGAAAGAGACTAACTTGGAACGAACTTAGACTAACTTGAGACGAACTTATACAAACCTTAGAATGAGACAAAAGTTTGTCTTTGTTCATCCCAAGTTAGTCTCGTTAGTCTCATTCTAAGGTTTCTCTAAGTTCTTCCTTAGAAAGAGACTAACTTGGGACGAACTTTGACTAACTTGGGACGAACTTAAACAAACTTTAGAATGAGACTAAAGTTTATCTAAGTTCGTCCCAAGTTAGTCTCATTAGTCTCATTCTAAGGTTTATCTAAGTTCGTCCATAAAAAGAGACTAACTTGGGACGAACATAGACTAACTTGGGATGAACTTATACAAACCTTAGAATGAGACTAAAGTTTGCCTTTGTTCGTCCCAAGTTAGTCTCGTTAGTCTCATTCTAAGGTTTATCTAAGTTCGTCCTTAGAAAGAGACTAACTTGGGACGAACTTAGACTACCTTGGGACGAACTTATACAAACCTTAGAATGAGACTAAAGTCTGTCTTTGTTCGTCCCAAGTTAGTCTCGTTAGTCTAGTTCTAAGGTTTATCTAAGTTCGTCCTTAGAAAGAGACTAACATGGGACGAACTTAGACTACCTTGGGACGAACTTATACAAACCTTAGAATGAGACTAAAGTTTGTCTTTGTTCGTCCCAAGTTAGTCTCGTTAGTCTCATTCTAAGGTTTATCTAAGTTCGTCCTTAGAAAGAGACTAACTTGGGACGAACTTAGACTAACTTGGGACGAACTTATACAAACCTTAGAATGAGACTAAAATTTGTCTTTGTTCGTCCTAAGTTGGTCTCGTTAGTCTCATTCTAAGGTTTATCTAAGTTCATCCTTAGAAAGAGACTAACTTGGGACGAACTTAGACTAACTTGGGACGAACTTATACAAACCTTATAATGCTACTAAAGTTTGTCTTTGTTTGTCCCAAGTTAATCTCGTTAGTCTCATTCTAAGGTTTATCTAAGTTCGTCCTTAGAAAGAGACTAACTTGGGACGAACTTAGACTAACTTGGGACGAACTTAAACAAACCTTAGAATGAGACTAAAGTTTGTCTTTGTTCGTCCCAAGTTAGTCTCGTTAGTCTCATTCTAAGGTTTATCTAAGTTCGTCCTTAGAAAGAGACTAACTTGGGACGAACTTAGACTAACTTGGGACGAACTTATACATACCTTAGAATGAGACTAAAGTTTGTCTTTGTTCGTCCCAAGTTAGTCTCGTTAGTCTCATTCCAAGGTTTATCTAAGTTCATCCTTAGAAAGAGACTAAGTTGGGACGAATTTAGACTAACTTGGGACGAACTTATACAAACCTTAGAATGAGACTAAAGTTTGTCTTTGTTTGTCCCAAGTTAGTCTCTTTAGTCTCATTCTAAGGTTTATCTAAGTTCGTCCTTAGAAAGAGACTGACTTGGGACGAACTTAGACTAACTTGGGACGAACTTATACAAACCTTAGAATGAGACTAAAGTTTGTCTTTGTTCATCCCAAGTTAGTCTCGTTAGTCTCATTCCAAGGTTTATCTATGTTCGTCCTTAGAAAGAGACTAACTTGGGACGAACTTAGACTAACTTGGGACGAACTTATACGAACCTTAGAATGAGACTAAAGTTTGTCTTTGTTCGTCCCAAGTTAGTCTCGTTAGTCTCATTCCAAGAATTATCTATGTTCGTCCTTAGAAAGAGACTAACTTGGGACGAACTTAGACTAACTTGGGACGAACTTATACAAACCTTAGAATGAGACTAAAGTTTGTCTTTGTTCGTCCCAAGTTAGTCTCGTTAGTCTCATTCTAAGGTTTATCTAAGTTCGTCCTTAGAAAGAGACTAACTTAGGACGAACTTTAACTAACTTGGGACAAACTTATACGAACTTTAGAATGAGACTAAAGTTTATCTAAGTTCGTCCCAAGTTAGTCTCATTAGTCTCATTCTAAGGTTTGTCTAAGTTCATCCTTAGAAAGAGACTAACTTGGGACGAACTTAGACTAACTTGAGACGAACTTATACAAACCTTAGAATGAGACAAAAGTTTGTTTTTGTTCGTCCCAAGTTAGTCTCGTTAGTCTCATTCTAAGGTTTATCTAAGTTCGTCCTTAGAAAGAGACTAACTTGGGACGAACTTTGACTAACTTGGGACGAACTTAAACAAACTTTAGAATGAGACTAAAGTTTATCTAAGTTCGTCCCAAGTTAGTCTCATTAGTCTCATTCTAAGGTTTATCTAAGTTCGTCCATAGAAAGAGACTAACTTGGGACGAACTTAGACTAAGTTGGGATGAACTTGTACAAACCTTAGAATGAGACTAAAGTTTGTCTTTGTTCGTCCCAAGTTAGTCTCGTTAGTCTCATTCTAAAGTTTATCTAAGTTCGTCCTTAGAAAGAGACTAACTTGGGACGAACTTAGACTAACTTGGGATGAAGTTAGACAAACCTTAGAATGAGACTAAAGTTTGTCTTTGTTCGTCCCAAGTTAGTCTCGTTAGTCTCATTCCAAGGTTTATCTAAGTTCGCCCTTAGAAAAAGACTAACTTGGGACGAACTTAGACAAACCTTAGAATGAGACTAAAGTTTGTCTTTGTTCGTCCCAAGTTAGTCTCTTTAGTCTCATTCTAAGGTTTATCTAAGTTCGTCCTTAGAAAGAGACTGACTTGGGACGAACTTAGACTAACTTGGGATGAACTTATACAAACTTTAGAATGAGACTAAAGTTTATATAAGTTCGTCCCAAGTTAGTCTCGTTAGTCTCATTCTAAGGTTTATCTAAGTTCGTCCATAGAAAGAGAGTAACTTGGGATGAACTTAGACTAACTTGTGATGAACTTATACAAACCTTAGAATGAGGCTAAAATTTGTCTTTAATCGTCCCAAGTTAGTGTCGTTAGCCTCATTCTAAGGTTTGTCTAAGTTCGTCCTTATAAAGAGACTAACTTGGGACGAACTTGGGACGAACTTATACAAACCTTAGAATGAGACTAAAGTTTGTCTTTGTTTGTCTCAAGTTAGTCTCGTTAGTCTCATTTTAAGGTTTATCTAAGTTCGTGCTTAGAAAGAGACTAACTTGGGATGAACTTAGACTAACTTGGGACGAACTTATACAAACCTTAGAATGAGACTAAAGTTTCTCTTTGTTCGTCCCAAGTTAGTCTCGTTAGTCTCATTCTAAGGTTTTTCTAAGTTCGTCCTTAGAGAGAGGCTAACTTGGGACGAACTTAGACTAACTTGGGACGAACTTATACAAACCTTAGAATGAGACTAAAGTTTGTCTTTGTTCGTCCCAAGTTAGTCTCGTTAGTCTCATTCCAAGGTTTATCTAAGTTCATCCTTAGAAAGAGACTAAGTTGGGACGAATTTAGACTAACTTGGGACGAACTTATACAAACCTTAGAATGAGACTAAAGTTTGTCTTTGTTCGTCCCAAGTTAGTCTCTTTAGTCTCATTCTAAGGTTTATCTAAGTTCGTCCTTAGAAAGAGACTGACTTGGGACGAACTTAGACTAACTTGGGACGAACTTATACAAACCTTAGAATGAGACTAAAGTTTGTCTTTTTTCATCCCAAGTTAGTCTCGTTAGTCTCATTCCAAGGTTTATCTATGTTCGTCCTTAGAAAGAGACTAACTTGGGACGAACTTATACAAACCTTAGAATGAGACTAAAGTTTGTCTTTGTTTATCCCAAGTTAGTCTCGTTAGTCTCATTCCAAGGTTTATCTATGTTCGTCCTTAGAAAGAGACTAACTTGGGACGAACTTAGACTAACTTGGGACGAACTTATACAAACCTTAGAATGAGACTAAAGTTTGTCTTTGTTCGTCCCAAGTTAGTCTCGTTTGTCTCATTCTAAGGTTTATCTAAGTTCATCCTTAGAAAGAGACTAACTTAGGACGAACTTTGACTAACTTGGGACGAACTTATACGAACTTTAGAATGAGACTAAAGTTTATCTAAGTTCGTCCCAAGTTAGTCTCATTAGTCTCATTCTAACGTTTGTCTAAGTTCATCCTTAGAAAGAGACTAACTTGGGACGAACTTAGACTAACTTGAGACGAACTTATACAAACCTTAGAATGAGACAAAAGTTTGTCTTTGTTCGTCCCAAGTTAGTCTCGTTAGTCTCATTCTAAGGTTTATCTAAGTTCGTCCTTAGAAAGAGACTAACTTGGGACGAACTTTGACTAACTTGGGACGAACTTAAACAAACTTTAGAATTAGACTAAAGTTTATCTAAGTTCGTCCCAAGTTAGTCTCATTAGTCTCATTCTAAGGTTTATCTAAGTTCGTCCTTAGAAAGAGACTAACTTGGGACGAACTTAGACTAAGTTGGGATGAACTTATACAAACCTTAGAATGAGACTAAAGTTTGTCTTTGTTCGTCCCAAGTTAGTCTCGTTAGTCTCATTCTAAGGTTTATCTAAGTTCGTCCTTAGAAAGAGACTAACTTGGGACGAACTTAGACTAACTTGGGATGAAGTTAGACAAACCTTTGAATGAGACTAAAGTTTGTCTTTGTTCGTCCCAAGTTAGTCTCGTTAGTCTCATTCCAAGGTTTATCTAAGTTCGCCCTGAGAAAAAGACAAACTTGGGACGAACTTAGACTAACTTGGGACGAACTTATACAAACCTTAGAATTAGACTAAAGTTTGTCTTTGTTCGTCCCAAGTTAGTCTCTTTAGTCTCATTCTAAGGTTTATCTAAGTTCGTCCTTAGAAAGAGACTGACTTGGGACGAACTTAGACTAACTTGGGATGAACTTATACAAACTTTAGAATGAGACTAAAGTTTATATAAGTTCGTCCCAAGTTAGTCTCGTTAGTCTCATTCTAAGGTTTATCTAAGTTCGTCCTTAGAAAGAGACTAACTTGGGACGAACTTAGACTAACTTGGGACGAACTTATACAAACCTTAGAATGAGACTAAAATTTGTCTTTGTTCGTCCTAAGTTAGTCTCGTTAGTCTCATTCTAAGGTTTATCTAAGTTCATCCTTATAAAGAGACTAACTTGGGACGAACTTAGACTAACTTGGGACGAACTTATACAAACCTTATAATGCTACTAAAGTTTGTCTTTGTTTGTCCCAAGTTAATCTCGTTAGTCTCATTCTAAGGTTTATCTAAGTTCGTCCTTAGAAAGAGACTAACTTGGGACGAACTTAGACTAACTTGGGACGAACTTAAACAAACCTTAGAATGAGACTAAAGTTTGTCTTTGTTCGTCCCAAGTTAGTCTCGTTAGTCTCATTCTAAGGTTTATCTAAGTTCGTCCTTAGAAAGAGACTAACTTGGGACGAACTTAGACTAACTTGGGACGAACTTATACATACCTTAGAATGAGACTAAAGTTTGTCTTTGTTCGTCCCAAGTTAGTCTCGTTAGTCTCATTCCAAGGTTTATCTAAGTTCATCCTTAGAAAGAGACTAAGTTGGGACGAATTTAGACTAACTTGGGACGAACTTATACAAACCTTAGAATGAGACTAAAGTTTGTCTTTGATCGTCCCAAGTTAGTCTCTTTAGTCTCATTCTAAGGTTTATCTAAGTTCTTCCTTAGAAAGAGACTGACTTGGGAAGAACTTAGACTAACTTGGGACGAACTTATACAAACCTGAGAATGAGACTAAAGTTTGTCTTTGTTCATCCCAAGTTAGTCTCGTTAGTCTCATTCCAAGGTTTATCTATGTTCGTCCTTAGAAAGAGACTAACTTGGGACGAACTTAGACTAACTTGGGACGAACTTATACAAACCTTAGAATGAGACTAAAGTTTGTCTTTGTTCGTCCCAAGTTAGTCTCGTTAGTCTCATTCCAAGAATTATCTATGTTCGTCCTTAGAAAGAGACTAACTTGGGACGAACTTAGACTAACTTGGGACGAACTTAAACAAACCTTAGAATGAGACTAAAGTTTGTCTTTGTTCGTCCCAAGTTAGTCTCGTTAGTCTCATTCTAAGGTTTATCTAAGTTCGTCCTTAGAAAGAGACTAACTTGGGACGAACTTAGACTAACTTGGGACGAACTTATACATACCTTAGAATGAGACTAAAGTTTGTCTTTGTTCGTCCCAAGTTAGTCTCGTTAGTCTCATTCCAAGGTTTATCTAAGTTCATCCTTAGAAAGAGACTAAGTTGGGACGAATTTAGACTAACTTGGGACGAACTTATACAAACCTTAGAATTAGACTAAAGTTTGTCTTTGTTCGTCCCAAGTTAGTCTCTTTAGTCTCATTCTAAGGTTTATCTAAGTTCGTCCTTAGAAAGAGACTGACTTGGGACGAACTTAGACTAACTTGGGATGAACTTATACAAACTTTAGAATGAGACTAAAGTTTATATAAGTTCGTCCCAAGTTAGTCTCGTTAGTCTCATTCTAAGGTTTATCTAAGTTCGTCCTTAGAAAGAGACTAACTTGGGATGAACTTAGACTAACTTGGGACGAACTTATACAAACCTTAGAATGAGACTAAAATTTGTCTTTGTTCGTCCTAAGTTAGTCTCGTTAGTCTCATTCTAAGGTTTATCTAAGTTCATCCTTAGAAAGAGACTAACTTGGGACGAGCTTAGACTAACTTGGGACGAACTTATACAAACCTTATAATGCTACTAAAGTTTGTCTTTGTTTGTCCCAAGTTAATCTCGTTAGTCTCATTCTATGGTTTATCTAAGTTCGTCCTTAGAAAGAGACTAACTTGGGACGAACTTAGACTAACTTGGGACGAACTTAAACAAACCTTAGAATGAGACTAAAGTTTGTCTTTGTTCGTCCCAAGTTAGTCTCGTTAGTCTCATTCTAAGGTTTATCTAAGTTCGTCCTTAGAAAGAGACTAACTTGGGACGAACTTAGACTAACTTGGGACGAACTTATACATACCTTAGAATGAGACTAAAGTTTGTCTTTGTTCGTCCCAAGTTAGTCTCTTTAGTCTCATTCTAAGGTTTATCTAAGTTCGTCCTTAGAAAGAGACTGACTTGGGACGAACTTAGACTAACTTGGGACGAACTTATACAAACCTTAGAATGAGACTAAAGTTTGTCTTTGATCGTCCCAAGTTAGTCTCTTTAGTCTCATTCTAAGGTTTATCTAAGTTCTTCCTTAGAAAGAGACTGACTTGGGAAGAACTTAGACTAACTTGGGACGAACTTATACAAACCTGAGAATGAGACTAAAGTTTGTCTTTGTTCATCCCAAGTTAGTCTCGTTAGTCTCATTCCAAGGTTTATCTATGTTCGTCCTTAGAAAGAGACTAACTTGGGACGAACTTAGACTAACTTGGGACGAACTTATACAAAACTTAGAAAGAGACTAAAGTTTGTCTTTGTTCGTCCCAAGTTAGTCTCGTTAGTCTCATTCCAAGAATTATCTATGTTCGTCCTTAGAAAGAGACTAACTTGGGACGAACTTAGACTAACTTGGGACGAACTTAAACAAACCTTAGAATGAGACTAAAGTTTGTCTTTGTTCGTCCCAAGTTAGTCTCGTTAGTCTCATTCTAAGGTTTATCTAAGTTCGTCCTTAGAAAGAGACTAACTTGGGACGAACTTAGACTAACTTGGGACGAACTTATACATACCTTAGAATGAGACTAAAGTTTGTCTTTGTTCGTCCCAAGTTAGTCTCGTTAGTCTCATTCCAAGGTTTATCTAAGTTCATCCTTAAAAAGAGACTAAGTTGGGACGAATTTAGACTAACTTGGGACGAACTTATACAAACCTTAGAATTAGACTAAAGTTTGTCTTTGTTCGTCCCAAGTTAGTCTCTTTAGTCTCATTCTAAGGTTTATCTAAGTTCGTCCTTAGAAAGAGACTGACTTGGGACGAACTTAGACTAACTTGGGATGAACTTATACAAACTTTAGAATGAGTCTAAAGTTTATATAAGTTCGTCCCAAGTTAGTCTCGTTAGTCTCATTCTAAGGTTTATCTAAGTTCGTCCTTAGAAAGAGACTAACTTGGGATGAACTTAGACTAACTTGGGACAAACTTATACAAACCTTAGAATGAGACTAAAATTTGTCTTTGTTCGTCCTAAGTTAGTCTCGTTAGTCTCATTCTAAGGTTTATCTAAGTTCATCCTTAGAAAGAGACTAACTTGGGACGAACTTAGACTAACTTGGGACGAACTTATACAAACCTTATAATGCTACTAAAGTTTGTCTTTGTTCGTCCCAAGTTAATCTCGTTAGTCTCATTCTAAGGTTTATCTAAGTTCGTCCTTAGAAAGAGACTAACTTGGGACGAACTTAGACTAACTTGGGACGAACTTAAACAAACCTTAGAATGAGACTAAAGTTTGTCTTTGTTCGTCCCAAGTTAGTCTCGTTAGTTTCATTCTAAGGTTTATCTAAGTTCGTCCTTAGAAAGAGACTAACTTGGGACGAACTTAGACTAACTTGGGACGAACTTATACATACCTTAGAATGAGACTAAAGTTTGTCTTTGTTCGTCCCAAGTTAGTCTCGCTAGTCTCATTCTAAGGTTTTTCTAAGTTCGTCCTTAGAAAGAGGCTAACTTGGGACGAACTTAGACTAACTTGGGACGAACTTATACAAACCTTAGAATGAGACTAAAGTTTGTCTTTGTTCGTCCCAAGTTAGTCTCGTTAGTCTCATTCCAAGGTTTATCTGAGTTCATCCTTAGAAAGAGACTAAGTTGGGACGAATTTAGACTAACTTGGGACGAACTTATACAAACCTTAGAATGAGACTAAAGTTTGTCTTTGTTCGTCCCAAGTTAGTCTCTTTAGTCTCATTCTAAGGTTTATCTAAGTTCGTCCTTAGAAAGAGACTGACTTGGGACGAACTTAGACTAACTTGGGACGAACTTATACAAACCTTAGAATGAGACTAAAGTTTGTCTTTGTTTGTCCCAAGTTAGTCTCGTTAGTCTCATTCCAAGGTTTATCTATGTTCGTCCTTAGAAAGAGACTAACTTGGGACGAACTTAGACTAACTTGGGACGAACTTATACAAACCTTAGAATGAGACTAAAGTTTGTCTTTGTTCGTCCCAAGTTAGTCTCGTTAGTCTCATTCTAAGGTTTATCTAAGTTCGTCCTTAGAAAGAGACTAACTTAGGACGAACTTAGACTAACTTGGGACGAACTTATACGAACTTTAGAATGAGACTAAAGTTTATCTAAGTTCGTCCCAAGTTAGTCTCATTAGTCTCATTCTAACGTTTGTGTAAGTTCATCCTTAGAAAGAGACTAACTTGGGACGAACTTAGACTAACTTGAGACGAACTTATACAAACCTTAGAATGAGACAAAAGTTTGTCTTTGTTCGTCCCAAGTTAGTCTCGTTAGTCTCATTCTAAGGTTTATCTAAGTTCGTCCTTAGAAAGAGACTAACTTGGGACGAACTTTGACTAACTTGGGACGAACTTAAACAAACTTTAGAATTAGACTAAAGTTTATCTAAGTTCGTCCCAAGTTAGTCTCATTAGTCTCATTCTAAGGTTTGTCTAAGTTCGTCCTTAGAAAGAGACTAACTTGGGATGAACTTAGACTAAGTTGGGATGAACTTATACAAACCTTAGAATGAGACTAAAGTTTGTCTTTGTTCGTCCCAAGTTAGTCTCGTTAGTCTCATTCTAAGGTTTATCTAAGTTCGTCCTTAGAAAGAGACTAACTTGGGACGAACTTAGACTAACTTGGGATGAAGTTAGACAAACCTTTGAATGAGACTAAAGTTTGTCTTTGTTCGTCCCAAGTTAGTCTCGTTAGTCTCATTCCAAGGTTTATCTAAGTTCGCCCTGAGAAAAAGACAAACTTGGGACGAACTTAGACTAACTTGGGACGAACTTATACAAACCTTAGAATTAGACTAAAGTTTGTCTTTGTTCGTCCCAAGTTAGTCTCTTTAGTCTCATTCTAAGGTTTATCTAAGTTCGTCCTTAGAAAGAGACTGACTTGGGACGAACTTAGACTAACTTGGGATGAACTTATACAAACTTTAGAATGAGACTAAAGTTTATATAAGTTCGTCCCAAGTTAGTCTCGTTAGTCTCATTCTAAGGTTTATCTAAGTTCGTCCTTAGAAAGAGACTAACTTGGGACGAACTTAGACTAACTTGGGACGAACTTATACAAACCTTAGAATGAGACTAAAATTTGTCTTTGTTCGTCCTAAGTTAGTCTCGTTAGTCTCATTCTAAGGTTTATCTAAGTTCATCCTTAGAAAGAGACTAACTTGGGACGAACTTAGACTAACTTGGGACGAACTTAAACAAACCTTAGAATGAGACTAAAGTTTGTCTTTGTTCGTCCCAAGTTAGTCTCGTTAGTCTCATTCTAAGGTTTATCTAAGTTCGTCCTTAGAAAGAGACTAACTTGGGACGAACTTAGACTAACTTGGGACGAACTTATACATACCTTAGAATGAGACTAAAGTTTGTCTTTGTTCGTCCCAAGTTAGTCTCGTTAGTCTCATTCCAAGGTTTATCTAAGTTCACCCTTAGAAAGAGACTAAGTTGGGACGAATTTAGACTAACTTGGGACGAAATTATACAAACCTTAGAATGAGACTAAAGTTTGTCTTTGATCGTCCCAAGTTAGTCTCTTTAGTCTCATTCTAAGGTTTATCTAAGTTCTTCCTTAGAAAGAGACTGACTTGGGAAGAACTTAGACTAACTTGGGACGAACTTATACAAACCTTAGAATGAGACTAAAGTTTGTATTTGTTCATCCCAAGTTAGTCTCGTTAGTCTCATTCCAAGGTTTATCTATGTTCGTCCTTAGAAAGAGACTAACTTGGGACGAACTTAGACTAACTTGGGACGAACTTATACAAACCTTAGAATGAGACTAAAGTTTGTCTTTGTTCGTCCCAAGTTAGTCTCGTTAGTCTCATTCCAAGAATTATCTATGTTCGTCCTTAGAAAGAGACTAACTTGGGACGAACTTAGACTAACTTGGGACGAACTTATACAAACCTTAGAATGAGACTAAAGTTTGTCTTTGTTCGTCCCAAGTTAGTCTCGTTAGTCTCATTCTAAGGTTTATCTAAGTTCGTCCTTAGAAAGAGACTAACTTAGGACGAACTTTAACTAACTTGGGACGAACTTATACGAACTTTAGAATGAGACTAAAGTTTATCTAAGTTCGTCCCAAGTTAGTCTCATTAGTCTCATTCTAAGGTTTGTCTAAGTTCATCCTTAGAAAGAGACTAACTTGGGACGAACTTAGACTAACTTGAGACGAACTTATACAAACCTTAGAATGAGACAAAAGTTTGTCTTTGTTCGTCCCAAGTTAGTCTCGTTAGTCTCATTCTAAGGTTTATCTAAGTTCGTCCTTAGAAAGAGACTAACTTGGGACGAACTTAGACTAAGTTGGGATGAACTTATACAAACCTTAGAATGAGACTAAAGTTTGTCTTTGTTCGTCCCAAGTTAGTCTCGTTAGTCTCATTCTAAGGTTTATCTAAGTTCGTCCTTAGAAAGAGACTAACTTGGGACGAACTTAGACTAACTTGGGATGAAGTTAGACAAACCTTAGAATGAGACTAAAGTTTGTCTTTGTTCGTCCCAAGTTAGTCTCGTTAGTCTCATTCCAAGGTTTATCTAAGTTCGCCCTGAGAAAAAGACTAACTTGGGACGAACTTAGACTAACTTGGGACGAACTTATACAAACCTTAGAATTAGACTAAAGTTTGTCTTTGTTCGTCCCAAGTTAGTCTCTTTAGTCTCATTCTAAGGTTTATCTAAGTTCGTCCTTAGAAAGAGACTGACTTGGGACGAACTTAGACTAACTTGGGATGAACTTATACAAACTTTAGAATGAGACTAAAGTTTATATAAGTTCGTCCCAAGTTAGTCTCGTTAGTCTCATTCTAAGGTTTATCTAAGTTCGTCCTTAGAAAGAGAGTAACTTGGGATGAACTTAGACTAACTTGTGATGAACTTATACAAACCTTAGAATGAGGCTAAAATTTGTCTTTAATCGTCCCAAGTTAGTGTCGTTAGTCTCATTCTAAGGTTTGTCTAAGTTCGTCCTTATAAAGAGACTAACTTGGGACGAACTTGGGAGGAACTTATACAAACCTTAGAATGAGACTAAAGTTTCTCTTTGTTCGTCCCAAGTTAGTCTCGTTAGTCTCATTCTAAGGTTTGTCTAAGTTCGTCCTTAGAAAGAGGCTAACTTGGGACGAACTTAGACTAACTTGGGACGAACATATACAAACCTGAGAATGAGACTAAAGTTTGTCTTTGTTCGTCCCAAGTTAGTCTCGTTAGTCTCATTCCAAGGTTTATCTAAGTTCATCCTTAGAAAGAGACTAAGTTGGGACGAATTTAGACTAACGTGGGACGAACTTATACAAACCTTAGAATGAGACTAAAGTTTGTCTTTGTTCGTCCCAAGTTAGTCTCTTTAGTCTCATTCTAAGGTTTATCTAAGTTCGTCCTTAGAAAGAGACTGACTTGGGACGAACTTAGACTAACTTGGGACGAACTTATACAAACCTTAGAATGAGACTAAAGTTTGTCTTTGTTCATCCCAAGTTAGTCTCGTTAGTCTCATTCCAAGGTTTATCTATGTTCGTCCTTAGAGAGAGACTGACTTGGGACGAACTTAGACTAACTTGGGACGAACTTATACAAACCTTAGAATGAGACTAAAGTTTGTCTTTGTTTGTCCCAAGTTAGTCTCGTTAGTCTCATTCCAACGTTTATCTATGTTCGTCCTTAGAAAGAGACTAACTTGGGACGAACTTAGACTAACTTGGGACGAACTTATACAAACCTTAGAATGAGACTAAAGTTTGTCTTTGTTCGTCCCAAGTTAGTCTCGTTAGTCTCATTCTAAGGTTTATCTAAGTTCGTCCTTAGAAAGAGACTAACTTAGGACGAACTTTGACTAACTTGGGACGAACTTATACGAACTTTAGAATGAGACTAAAGTTTATCTAAGTTCGTCCCAAGTTAGTCTCATTAGTCTCATTCTAAGGTTTGTCTAAGTTCATCCTTAGAAAGAGACTAACTTGGGACGAACTTAGACTAACTTGAGACGAACTTATACAAACCTTAGAATGAGACAAAAGTTTGTCTTTGTTCGTCCCAAGTTAGTCTCGTTAGTCTCATTCTAAGGTTTATCTAAGTTCGTCCTTAGAAAGAGACTAACTTGGGACGAACTTTGACTAACTTGGGACGAACTTAAACAAACTTTAGAATGAGACTAAAGTTTATCTAAGTTCGTCCCAAGTTAGTCTCATTAGTCTCATTCTAAGGTTTATCTAAGTTTGTCCTTAGAAAGAGACTAACTTGGGACGAACTTAGACTAAGTTGGGATGAACTTATACAAACCTTAGAATGAGACTAAAGTTTGTCTTTGTTCGTCCCAAGTTAGTCTCGTTAGTCTCATTCTAAGGTTTATCTAAGTTCGTCCTTAGAAAGAGACTAACTTGGGACGAACTTAGACTAACTTGGGATGAAGTTAGACAAACCTTAGAATGAGACTAAAATTTGTCTTTGTTCGTCCCAAGTTAGTCTCGTTAGTCTCATTCCAAGGTTTATCTAAGTTCGCCCTGAGAAAAAGACTAACTTGGGACGAACTTAGACTAACTTGGGACGAACTTATACAAACCTTAGAATTAGACTAAAGTTTGTCTTTGTTCGTCCCAAGTTAGTCTCTTTAGTCTCATTCTAAGGTTTATCTAAGTTCGTCCTTAGAAAGAGACTGACTTGGGACGAACTTAGACTAACTTGGGATGAACTTATACAAACTTTAGAATGAGACTAAAGTTTATATAAGTTCGTCCCAAGTTAGTCTCGTTAGTCTCATTCTAAGGTTTATCTAAGTTCGTCCTTAGAAAGAGAGTAACTTGGGACGAACTTAGACTAACTTGTGATGAACTTATACAAGCCTTAGAATGAGGCTAAAATTTGTCTTTAATCGTCCCAAGTTAGTCTCGTTAGTCTCATTCTAAGGTTTGTCTAAGTTCGTCCTTATAAAGAGACTAACTTGGGACGAACTTATACAAACCTTAGAATGAGACAAAAGTTTGTCTTTGTTTGTCCCAAGTTAGTCTCGTTAGTCTCATTCTAAGGTTTATCTAAGTTCGTCCTTAGAAAGAGACTAACTTGGGACGAACTTAGACTAACTTGGGACAAACTTATACAAACCTTAGAATGAGACTAAAGTTTGTCTTTGTTCGTCCCAAGTTAGTCTCGTTAGTCTCATTCTAAGGTTTATCTAAGTTCGTCCTTAGAAAGAGACTAACTTGGGACGAACTTAGACTAACTTGAGACGAACTTATACAAACCTTAGAATGAGACAAAAGTTTGTCTTTGTTCGTCCCAAGTTAGTCTCGTTAGTCTCATTCTAAGGTTTATCTAAGTTCGTCCTTAGAAAGAGACTAACTTGGGACGAACTTTGACTAACTTGGGACGAACTTAAACAAACTTTAGAATGAGACTAAAGTTTATCTAAGTTCGTCCCAAGTTAGTCTCATTAGTCTCATTCTAAGGTTTATCTAAGTTCGTACTTAGAAAGAGACTAACTTGGGACGAACTTAGACTAAGTTGGGATGAACTTATACAAACCTTAGAATGAGACTAAAGTTTGTCTTTGTTCGTCCCAAGTTAGTCTCGTTAGTCTCATTCTAAGGTTTATCTAAGTTCGTCCTTAGAAAGAGACTAACTTGGGACGAACTTAGACTAACTTGGGATGAAGTTAGACAAACCTTAGAATGAGACTAAAGTTTGTCTTTGTTCGTCCCAAGTTAGTCTCGTTAGTCTCATTCCAAGGTTTATCTAAGTTCGCCCTGAGAAAAAGACTAACTTGGGACGAACTTAGACTAACTTGGGACGAACTTATACAAACCTTAGAATTAGACTAAAGTTTGTCTTTGTTCGTCCCAAGTTAGTCTCTTTAGTCTCATTCTAAGGTTTATCTAAGTTCGTCCTTAGAAAGAGATTGACTTGGGACGAACTTAGACTAACTTGGGACGAACTTAGACTAACTTGGGACGAACTTAGACTAACTTGGGTCGAACTTATACAAACTTTAGAATGAGACTAAAGTTTATATAAGTTCGTCCCAAGTTAGTCTCGTTAGTCTCATTCTAAGGTTTATCTAAGTTCGTCCTTAGAAAGAGAGTAACTTGGGACGAACTTAGACTAACTTGTGATGAACTTATACAAACCTTAGAATGAGGCTAAAATTTGTCTTTAATCGTCCCAAGTTAGTCTCGTTAGTCTCATTCTAAGGTTTGTCTAAGTTCGTCCTTATAAAGAGACTAACTTGGGACGAACTTGGGACGAACTTATACAAACCTTAGAATGAGACTAAAGTTTGTCTTTGTTTGTCCCAAGTTAGTCTCGTTAGTCTCATTCTAAGGTTTATCTAAGTTCGTCCTTAGAAAGAGACTAACTTGGGATGAACTTAGACTAACTTGGGACGAACTTATACAAACCTTAGAATGAGACTAAAGTTGCTCTTTGTTCGTCCCAAGTTAGTCTCGTTAGTCTCATTCTAAGGTTTGTCTAAGTTCGTCCTTAGAAAGAGGCTAACTTGGGACGAACTTAGACTAACTTGGGACGAACTTATACAAACCTTAGAATGAGACTAAAGTTTGTCTTTGTTCGTCCCAAGTTAGTCTCGTTAGTCTCATTCCAAGGTTTATCTAAGTTCATCCTTAGAAAGAGACTAAGTTGGGACGAATTTAGACTAACTTGGGACGAACTTATACAAACCTTAGAATGAGACTAAAGTTTGTCTTTGTTCGTCCCAAGTTAGTCTATTTAGTCTCATTCTAAGTTTTATCTATGTTCGTCCTTAGAAAGAGACTGACTTGGGACGAACTTAGACTAACTTGGGAAGAACTTATACAAACCTTAGAATGAGACTAAAGTTTGTCTTTGTTCATCCCAAGTTAGTCTCGTTAGTTTCATTCCAAGGTTTATCTATATTCGTCCTTAGAAAGAGACTAACTTGGGACGAACTTAGACTAACTTGGGACGAACTTATACAAACCTTAGAATGAGACTAAAGTTTGTCTTTGTTCGTCCCAAGTTAGTCTCGTTAGTCTCATTCCAAGGTTTATCTATGTTCGTCCTTAGAAAGAGACTAACTTGGGACGAACTTAGACTAACTTGGGACGAACTTATACAAACCTTAGAATGAGACTAAAGTTTGTCTTTGTTCGTCCCAAGTTAGTCTCGTTAGTCTCATTCTAAGGTTTATCTAAGTTCGTCCTTAGAAAGAGACTAACTTAGGACGAACTTTGACTAACTTGGGACGAACTTATACGAACTTTAGAATGAGACTAAAGTTTATCTAAGTTCGTCCCAAGTTAGTCTCATTAGTCTCATTCTAAGGTTTGTCTAAGTTCATCCTTAGAAAGAGACTAACTTGGGACGAACTTAGACTAACTTGAGACGAACTTATACAAACCTTAGAATGAGACAAAAGTTTGTCTTTGTTCGTCCCAAGTTAGTCTCGTTAGTCTCATTCTAAGGTTTATCTAAGTTCGTCCTTAGAAAGAGACTAACTTGGGACGAACTTTGACTAACTTGGGACGAACTTAAACAAACTTTAGAATGAGACTAAAGTTTATCTAAGTTCGTCCCAAATTAGTCTCATTAGTCTCATTCTAAGGTTTATCTAAGTTCGTCCTTAGAAAGAGACTAACTTGGGACGAACTTAGACTAAGTTGGGATGAACTTATACAAACCTTAGAATGAGACTAAAGTTTGTCTTTGTTCGTCCCAAGTTAGTCTCGTTAGTCTCATTCTAAGGTTTATCTAAGTTCGTCCTTAGAAAGAGACTAACTTGGGACGAACTTAGACTAACTTGGGATGAAGTTAGACAAACCTTAGAATGAGACTAAAGTTTGTCTTTGTTCGTCCCAAGTTAGTCTCGTTAGTCTCATTCCAAGGTTTATCTAAGTTCGCCCTGAGAAAAAGACTAACTTGGGACGAACTTAGACTAACTTGGGATGAACTTATACAAACCTTAGAATGAGACTAAAGTTTGTCTTTCTTTGTCCCAAGTTAGTCTCTTTAGTCTCATTCTAAGGTTTATCTAAGTTCGTCCTTAGAAAGAGACTGACTTGGGACGAACTTAGACTAACTTGGGATGAACTTATACAAACTTTAGAATGAGACTAAAGTTTATATAAGTTCGTCCCAAGTTAGTCTCGTTAGTCTCATTCTAAGGTTTATCTAAGTTCGTCCTTAGAAAGAGAGTAACTTGGGACGAACTTAGACTAACTTGTGATGAACTTATACAAACCTTAGAATGAGGCTAAAATTTGTCTTTAATCGTCCCAAGTTAGTCTCGTTAGTCTCATTCTAAGGTTTGTCTAAGTTCGTCCTTATAAAGAGACTAACTTGGGACGAACTTGGGACGAACTTATACAAACCTTAGAATGAGACTAAAGTTTGTCTTTGTTTGTCCCAAGTTAGTCTCGTTAGTCTCATTCTAAGGTTTATCTAAGTTCGTCCTTAGAAAGAGACTAAGTTGGGATGAACTTAGACTAACTTGGGACGAACTTATACAAACCTTAGAATGAGACTAAAGTTGCTCTTTGTTCGTCCCAAGTTAGTCTCGTTAGTCTCATTCTAAGGTTTGTCTAAGTTCGTCCTCAGAAAGAGGCTAACTTGGGACGAACTTAGACTAACTTGGGACGAACTTATACAAACCTTAGACTGAGACTAAAGTTTGTCTTTGTTCGTCCCAAGTTAGTCTCGTTAGTCTCATTCCAAGGTTTATCTAAGTTCATCCTTAGAAAGAGACTAAGTTGGGACGAATTTAGTCTGACTTGGGACGAACTTATACAAACCTTAGAATGAGACTAAAGTTTGTCTTTGTTCGTCCCAAGTTTGTCTCTTTAGTCTCATTCTAAGGTTTATCTATGTTCGTCCTTAGAAAGAGACTGACTTGGGACGAACTTAGACTAACTTGGGAAGAACTTATACAAACCTTAGAATGAGACTAAAGTTTGTCTTTGTTCATCCCAAGTTAGTCTCGTTAGTTTCATTCCAAGGTTTATCTATGTTCGTCCTTAGAAAGAGACTAACTTGGGACGAACTTAGACTAACTTGGGACGAACTTATACAAACCTTAGAATGAGACTAAAGTTTGTCTTTGTTCGTCCCAAGTTAGTCTCGTTAGTCTCATTCCAAGGTTTATCTATGTTCGTCCTTAGAAAGAGACTAACTTGGGACGAACTTAGACTAACTTGGGACGAACTTATACAAACCTTAGAATGAGACTAAAGTTTGTCTTTGTTCGTCCCAAGTTAGTCTCGTTAGTCTCATTCTAAGGTTTATCTAAGTTCGTCCTTAGAAAGAGACTAACTTAGGATGAACTTTGGCTAACTTGGGACGAACTTATACGAACTTTAGAATGAGACTAAAGTTTATCTAAGTTCGTCCCAAGTTAGTCTCATTAGTCTCATTCTAAGGTTTGTCTAAGTTCATCCTTGGAAAGAGACTAACTTGGGACGAACTTAGACTAACTTGAGACGACCTTGTACAAACCTTAGAATGAGACAAAAGTTTGTCTTTGTTCGTCCCAAGTTAGTCTCGTTAGTCTCATTCTAAGGTTTATCTAAGTTCGTCCTTAGAAAGAGACTAACTTGGGACGAACTTTGACTAACTTGGGACGAACTTAAACAAACTTTAGAATGAGACTAAAGTTTATCTAAGTTCGTCCCAAGTTAGTCTCATTAGTCTCATTCTAAGGTTTATCTAAGTTCGTCCTTAGAAAGAGACTAACTTGGGACGAACTTAGACTAAGTTGGGATGAACTTGTACAAACCTTAGAATGAGACTAAAGTTTGTCTTTGTTCGTCCCAAGTTAGTCTCGTTAGTCTCATTCTAAGGTTTATCTAAGTTCGTCCTTAGAAAGAGACTAACTTGGGACGAACTTAGACTAACTTGGGATGAAGTTAGACAAACCTTAGAATGAAACTAAAGTTTGTCTTTGTTCGTCCCAAGTTAGTCTCGTTAGTCTCATTCCAAGGTTTATCTAAGTTCGCCCTTAGAAAAAGACTAACTTGGGACGAACTTAGACTAACTTGGGACGAACTTATACAAACCTTAGAATGAGACTAAAGTTTGTCTTTGTTCGTCCCAAGTTAGTCTCGTTAGTCTCATTCTAAGGTTTATCTAAGTTCGTCCTTAGAAAGAGAGTAACTTGGGACGAACTTAGACTAACTTGTGATGAACTTATACAAACCTTAGAATGAGGCTAAAATTTGTCTTTAATCGTCCCAAGTTAGTCTCGTTAGTCTCATTCTAAGGTTTGTCTAAGTTCGTCCTTATAAAGAGACTAACTTGGGACGAACTTGGGACGAACTTATACAAACCTTAGAATGAGACTAAAGTTTGTCTTTGTTTGTCCCAAGTTAGTCTCGTTAGTCTCATTCTAAGGTTTATCTAAGTTCGTCCTTAGAAAGAGACTAACTTGGGATGAACTTAGACTAACTTGGGACGAACTTAAACAAACCTTAGAATGAGACTAAAGTTTCTCTTTGTTCGTCCCAAGTTAGTCTCGTTAGTCTCATTCTAAGGTTTGTCTAAGTTCGTCCTTAGAAAGAGGCTAACTTGGGACGAACTTAGACTAACTTGGGACGAACTTATACAAACCTTAGAATGAGACTAAAGTTTGTCTTTGTTCGTCCCAAGTCAGTCTCGTTAGTCTCATTCCAACGTTTGTCTAAGTTCATCCTTAGAAAGAGACTAAGTTGGGACGAATTTAGACTAACTTGGGACGAACTTATACAAACCTTAGAATGAGACTAAAGTTTGTCTTTGTTCATCCCAAGTTAGTCTCTTTAGTCTCATTCTAAGGTTTATCTAAGTTCGTCCTTAGAAAGAGACTGACTTGGGACGAACTTAGACTAACTTGGGACGAACTTATACAAACCTTAGAATGAGACTAAAGTTTGTCTTTGTTCATCCCAAGTTAGTCTCGTTAGTCTCATTCCAAGGTTTATCTATGTTCGTCCTTAGAAAGAGACTAACTTGGGACGAACTTAGACTAACTTGGGACGAACTTATACAAACCTTAGAATGAGACTAAAGTTTGTCTTTGTTCGTCCCAAGTTAGTCTCGTTAGTCTCATTCCAAGGTTTATCTATGTTCGTCCTTAGAAAGAGACTAACTTGGGACGAACTTAGACTAACTTGGGACGAACTTATACAAACCTTAGAATGAGACTAAAGTTTGTCTTTGTTCGTCCCAAGTTAGTCTCAATAGTCTCATTCTAAGGTTTATCTAAGTTCGTCCTTAGAAAGAGACTAACTTATGACGAACTTTGACTAACTTGGGACAAACTTATACGAACTTTAGAATGAGACTAAAGTTTATCTAAGTTCGTCCCAAGTTAGTCTCATTAGTCTCATTCTAAGGTTTGTCTAAGTTCATCCTTAGAAATAGACTAACTTGGGACGAACTTAGAGTAACTTGAGACGAACTTATACAAACCTTAGAATGAGACAAAAGTTTGTCTTTGTTCGTCCCAAGTTAGTCTCCTTAGTCTCATTCTAAGGTTTATCTAAGTTCGTCCTTAGAAAGAGACTAACTTGGGACGAACTTTGACTAACTTGTGACGAACTTAAACAAACTTTAGAATGAGACTAAAGTTTATCTAAGTTCGTCCCAAGTTAGTCTCATTAGTCTCATTCTAAGGTTTATCTAAGTTCGTCCTTAGAAAGAGACTAACTTGGGACGAACTTATACTAAGTTGGGATGAACTTATACAAACCTTAGAATGAGACTAAAGTTTGTCTTTGTTCGTCCCAAGTTAGTCTCGTTAGTCTCATTCTAAGGTTTATCTAAGTTCATCCTTAGAAAGAGACTAACTTGTGACGAACTTAGACTAACATGGGATGAAGTTAGACAAACCATAGATTGAGACTAAAGTTTGTCTTTGTTCGTCCCAAGTTAGTCTCGTTAGTCTCATTCCAAGGTTTATCTAAGTTCGCCCTTAGAAAAAGACTAACTTGGGACGAACTTATACTAACTTGGGACGAACTTATACAAACCTTAGAATGAGACTAAAGTTTGTCTTTGTTCGTCCCAAGTTAGTCTCTTTAGTCTCATTCTAAGGTTTATCTAAGTTCGTCCTTAGAAAGAGACTGACTTGGGACAAACTTAGACTAACTTGGGATGAACTTATACAAACTTTAGAATGAGACTAAAGTTTATATAAGTTCGTCCCAAGTTAGTCTCGTTAGTCTCATTCTAAGGTTTATCTAAGTTCGTCCTTAGAAAGAGAGTAACTTGGGACGAACTTAGACTAACTTGTTATGAACTTATACAAACCTTAGAATGAGGCTAAAATTTGTCTTTAATCGTCCCAAGTTAGTCTCGTTAGTCTCATTCTAAGGTTTGTCTAAGTTCGTCCTTATAAAGAGACTAACTTGGGACGAACTTATATAAACCTTAGAATGAGACTAAAGTTTGTCTTTGTTCGTCCCAAGTTAGTCTCGTTAGTCTCATTCTAAGGTTTATCTAAGTTCGTCCTTAGAAAGAGACTAACTTGGGATGAACTTAGACTAACTTGGGACGAACTTATACAAACCTTAGAATGAGACTAAAGTTTGTCTTTGTTCGTCCCAAGTTAGTCTCTTTAGTCTCATTCTAAGGTTTATCTAAGTTCGTCCTTAGAAAGAGACTAACTTGGGACGAACTTAGACTAACTTGGGACGAACTTATACAAACCTTAGAATGAGACTAAAGTTTGTCTTTGTTCGTCCCAAGTTAGTCTCTTTAGTCTCATTCTAAGGTTTATCTAAGTTCGTCCTTAGAAAGAGACTGACTTGGGACGAACTTAGACTAACTTGGGATGAACTTATACAAACCTTAGAATGAGACTAAAGTTTATCTAAGTTCGTCCCAAGTGACTCTCATTAGTCTCATTCTAAGGTTTATCTAAGTTCGTCCATAGAAAGAGACTAACTTGGGGCGAACTTAGACTAACTTGGGACGAACTTATATAAACCATAGAATGAGACTAAAGTTTGTCTTTGTTCGTCCCAATTTAGTCTCGTTAGTCTCATTCTAAGGTTTATCTAAGTTCGTCCTCAGAATGAGACTTACTTGGGACAAACTTTGACTAACTTGGGACGAACTTATACAAACCTTAGAATGAGACTAAAGTTTGTCTTTGTTCGTCCCAAGTTAATCTCGTTAGTCTCATTCTAAGGTTTATCTAAGTTCGTCCTTAGAAAGAGACTAACTTGGGACGAACTTAGACTAACTTGGGACGAACTTATACAAACCTTAGAATGAGACTAAAGTTTGTCTTTGTTCGTCCCAAGTTAGTCTCGCTAGTCTCATTCTAAGGTTTATCTAAGTTCGTCCTTAGAAAGAGACTAACTTGGGACGAACTTTGACTATCTTGGGACAAACTTATACGAACTTTAGAATGAGACTAAAGTTTATCTAAGTTCGTCCCAAGTGACTCTCATTAGTCTCATTCTAAGGTTTATCTAAGTTCGTCCATAGAAAGAGACTAACTTGGGGCGAACTTAGACTAACTTGGGACGAACTTATATAAACCATAGAATGAGACTAAAGTTTGTCTTTGTTCGTCCCAATTTAGTCTCGTTAGTCTCATTCTAAGGTTTATCTAAGTTCGTCCTCAGAATGAGACTTACTTGGGACAAACTTTGACTAACTTGGGACGAACTTATACAAACCTTAGAATGAGACTAAAGTTTGTCTTTGTTCGTCCCAAGTTAGTCTCGTTAGTCTAGTTCTAAGGTTTATCTAAGTTCGTCCTTAGAAAGAGACTAACTTGGGACAAACTTAGACTAACTTGGGACGAACTGATACAAACCTTAGAATGAGACTAAAGTTTGTCTTTGTTCGCCCCAAGTTAGTCTCGTTAGTCTCATTCTAAGGTTTATCTAAGTTCGTCCTTAGAAAGAGACTAACTTGGGACGAACTTAGACTAACTTGGCACGAACTTATACAAACTTTAGAATGAGTCTAAAGTTTATCTAAGTTCGTCCCAAGTTAGTCTCGTTAGTCTCATTGTAAGGTTTATCTAAGTTCATCCTTAAAAAGAGACTAACTTGGGATGAACTTAGACTAACTTGGGACGAACTTATACAAACCTTAGAATGAGACAAAAGTTTGTCTTTGTTCGTCCCAAGTTAGTCTCTTTAGTCTCATTCTAAGGTTTATCTAAGTTCGTCCTTAGAAAGAGACTTACTTGGGACGAACTTAGACTAACTTGGGACGAACTTATACAAACCTTAGAATGAGACTAATGTTTGTCTTTGTTCGTCCCAAGTTAATCTCGTTAGTCTCATTCTAAAGTTTATCTAAGTTCGTCCTTAGAAAGAGACTAACTTGGGACGAACTTAGACTAACTTGGGACGAACTTATACAAACCTTAGAATGAGACTAAAGTTTGTCTTTGTTCGTCCCAAGTTAGTCTCGTTAGTCTCATTCTAAGGTTTATCTAAGTTCGTCCTTAGAAAGAGACTAACTTGGGATGAACTTTGACTATCTTGGGACGAACTTATACGAACTTTAGAATGAGACTAAAGTTTATCTAAGTTCGTCCCAAGTTACTCTCATTAGTCTCATTCTAAGGTTTATCTAAGTTCGTCCTTAGAAAGAGACTAACTTGGGGCGAACTTAGACTAACTTGGGACGAACTTATATAAACCATAGAATGAGACTAAAGTTTGTCTTTGTTCGTCCCAAGTTAGTCTCGTTAGTCTCATTCTAAGGTTTATCTAAGTTCGTCCTTCGAAAGAGAAAACTTGGGACGAACTTAGACTAACTTGGGACGAACTTATACAAACCTTAGTGATGGACCATAATTGTATGAAACATAAATGCAGTTAAACCCACCAAATTAGACTGTTTGTCTATCTAACGTCTACGTGTTAGTCCCGATATATTTCCACAGGGCATTTTAGAGACTGAAGTGAAAACACGCTAAGGAGAGGATTTTATGCTGAAAAGATAACAAGAGTCAAACCAAGGTCAAGATCATATGCCGACTGAAGAAATATCAAGGATCCTGACGTTGAATTGACCATAACAAATTAATCAGAGGAATCAGGAGTGGAGTCAAGACAGCCCGGGGAAGAAACACATTGACAGTTTTGTGAAAAGACTACACAAAACTGTACAAAACTCACATTTGGGCAAGATGACCGACCACTTGAAGAAGTGGTGGCCAAAGGAGGAGCTCCTCCTCCTTCCACCACCGGCAACCGGCGGCTCCTCCACCCATGGTGACCGGCGGCTTTGCTCCTCCTCCACATGGCACCTCCTCCTTCCTCCTCTTCTCCTTCCTTGGATCAAAAGACATGTGCATCCATCTCCACCACCCATCTCCTCCCATTTTGGCTATAAAAGGAGGAGCTCCTCCCCTCATTTCAAACACACCTCAATCTCATTTCACTTCTCTCTCTAGAAGTTGTAACATTTGTAATGTTGTAATCTTGGCTTTGGAAATAAAGGATAGCTTCCTTGGCGCTTCAACGGTTGTAAGTAATTCTTAGTAATTATTCAACTGTTTTATTTCCTTAGTTATAATGTTTAGCGTGATGAATAGTAGCTAAACTTGTAGTTCGGTCTAAGGGGCGCACTTGTATTATAAAATGTTTTAAGACTATTAACTTAGTGTCTAGTCTTAGTATTCAAAACTTGTTCTATGTGCCATATATCAAGTCAGAGTTTCTAAGGTTAAGTGGAAGCTGTCACAAGCAAAGCTCTTCCGTAGAAATTTGTGATCATACTCGGTAAGTGGAAGCTGTCACAAGCAAAACTTATCGAGGAGTTCGACTTATCTAAAACACCACTTGGTCAAAAACGTAACTGGG
Source organism: Rhodiola kirilowii (assembly GCA_033675215.1). Lineage (NCBI taxonomy): Eukaryota > Viridiplantae > Streptophyta > Magnoliopsida > Saxifragales > Crassulaceae > Rhodiola > Rhodiola kirilowii. The sequence continues at coordinate 21,179,290 of CM066197.1, forward strand.
AGATCAAGTGGATGCACTTACAGCTAAGATACTTCGAAAGAATAAATTAGTTTTGCTTAGAACAAGTGTTGCTTTAAACGATGTTGCAAGTCTTGCGCTACGAAAGGGCCTCGATTCATCTTTGAATACTTAGATAATTCACTAAATGTCAATGATAAATAGGATATAATACAAGGCCCCTGAAACCCAACATTTCTCTTTAATTATAAACTGTAATTTACTTTCCAGTATTAAAATCAACCAACCAATCAATCAATCAAAATAGCTGGTAGCTTTAAAACCAACCAACCGACCTTAAACACGCTCCCACGCTGCGTAATCCCCCCGAAGAACAATTATTCCCCTGGTTCCCTTGGGTTCGACCCCTACTTACCAAGTACTACCCAGTAGTATAGTTGCGAGTAGCGGACTATTATAAATTTATTTGCACAAATCGCTTTGACGACGAGCGGTTCTGTCAAATTGGCGCCGTTGACGGGGAACTAGTCATCGGATATCTGTTCTTTAAACCGTTACGCGCTTCAAAACAACCATGTCTCGCGAAGAAAGTCACCATGACTATCAAGATGACGATGAGGAGATTTTTCCGCTATCTTACCAACTTGAATTCCGCAAGAAGATCATTAACATCAAGCAATCCCGGGATGAAACATTGGGCGAGTACTTATCGTACTTCGACTCCATTGTAGCAAGCTGCCCGCACCATGGATTCACAAACGTATTCATTCTTCAATGGTTTCTTGGCGGAATGCTACCGCATGAGCGGAAAAGGCTCAATGATTCAGTGGGAGGCTCATTCATGAGGTTGACCATAACTAAAATCTGGGACGCCATAGATAATTTGGCAGGAAGAACAAAACAAGGGCCGATACGCCTAACTGATAATAAAGTACCAACGGTGAAAAAGGACTCAGTACAAAACAAGCCCGGCACTACACCCATTGCAAGCTTGCCCACAGCAAACCCGGAAAAAGACATCAGAACAAGGGCAGTAATAAACGTGGAGGCGGCCCTAAAGGAGCCTACATTGGAGCCCACCAAGCCAACAAAGGATGAGGACTCTCGGATGGCCGAAGAAGAACTGCCCAAACCAGGCCCGGTCCTTGCGCTCGGAGTACCTGAGGTAGACCCGGTCATCATTACCAACCTATCCGTGAAAGACCCGGCCCTTGTGGTGGAAGCCCCCCAGCTTGTCCCCTCAGTTTGTATACGGATTGCAGCCCCTGAAGATGAAGTAATCAATGGTAAGGTGCAAGGCGAGATGGAGGCGGGACAAGGGCAAGAAAAGTCAACCATGGAGCACTCTCTCACCACGAGCCAACCAAACAGCCCTGGAAACTCACTCATGCTGAAACAGCCATTCACCTCTGCCGCAAAGAAGAGGGCTATCAGAGAACACAACCAGGATGCCAACCGTTCAAACAAGAAACAAAGAAATGGCCCGATGGAATGGAAGCCCGGATGGAGAAACAAGAAAGCCCGACTTAAAAGACCAGCGACTGTAGTAAAAGGTCCCTCACCTTCTCGAAAGAATCGGAAGAAGCGGAAGAATAGGAAGACAAAACCACCAGAACAATGGAGTCCTGACCCGAACTCAACATTCCACAAGAACTCGGAGAAGGTCAAAGCTGGAAACAACACAAGAATGGTGGAAAAGTTCGAATTAAGCCACCCATGGGACCCAAACCAGTAATCCACAACGAGGTACTGTCGAGCCAACGACGTTAAACAAGTGCACTGGTCGGGAGGTAACCCGACACTATCTTACTTTTCCGCACTTTAATTTCTGTCTTTTAAATTCAGTATTTAGTTTTAAGCTTGCATGACTTTTGAACTAAGGCACGCCTTCGTTCAAAAGTGTGGGGTGAGATCCACCTGTGTACATAAATAACATGCAGCTGTTTTTTTTTCTTTTTTAGTAATAGTATCTTTTTGAAAATATGAACTTAAGAATGTGAAAAAAGATAAATCGTAATTCATGCATTAACCTTGTGAAAATTCAACTGTTTAAAAACTTAGAATGTAACTTTCCATTTGTCCTTTGTGCTGAGATAACTAGGGATGTGGAGTTCATATAAACTTCCCTAGAGAGGCTTGGCAAGCAATCAAAGGATCAGATCAAACTATATGGTTTTCGAAGTCAGTGGAGGCTGCACTTCGGGTTTTCAGTGAATAATTGAAGTCAACTCCGCCAAAAAGCATCTATGCAAAGGCGAGGACGGGAATCAGACCGTCCTCTCTCTAGTCAAAATAGCCGAGAAAATAGATGAGCGACCCTCATCTTGACCCGCGCAAAACGACAAAGACATAAGGAGGGGGGAGGTATTTCCATAGGCTTGCGGCTCAATGAAGCAAATCAAGAGGCCAAAGGCCCAAAATTGTGAAGGTTTTAACCGAGCAAAAGTGAAGCACTCAAAAAGTCAAATCAAAGGCCAAAGGCCGATTCACTACAACAAAAAAGGAGTCCCTCGCCAAAGAAGAAAATCAAAAAGGCTCAACTCACTGAAACCCGAATCGAATCATGTTCTAGAGAAAGCTACAAGAAAACCATATAGTAAGAGACGATCCCAAGATTGCAGTCCAGGAGCCTAAAAAGGGGCTATCTCCCGAGACATCCAATATAATTTGCGTCTCAGCACGGAGGTACAAGTATTAAGTTTCTTCTATTTATTTACGCAGTTTAATTTGGTAATAAGTAAGCAATGCATGAATTAGGATAGATCGAGTACCACAGTCTAATTTTCATATTCCAAAGCCAAACTTAGAACTTACGCCCTTTAATAGCATTGTTCGGGACGAACAACTAAAAGTGTGGGGTAATCTGATGGACCATAATTGTATGAAACATAAATGCAGTTAAACCCACCAAATTAGACTGTTTGTCTATCTAACGTCTACGTGTTAGTCCCGATATATTTCCACAGGGCATTTTAGAGACTGAAGTGAAAACACGCTAAGGAGAGGATTTTATGCTGAAAAGATAACAAGAGTCAAACCAAGGTCAAGATCCTATGCCGACTGAAGAAATATCAAGGATCCTGACGTTGAATTGACCATAACAAATTAATCAGAGGAATCAGGAGTGGAGTCAAGACAGCCCGGGGAAGAAACACATTGACAGTTTTGTGAAAAGACTGCACAAAACTGTACAAAACTCACATTTGGGCAAGATGACCAACCACTTGAAGAAGTGGTGGCCAAAGGAGGAGCTCCTCCTCCTTCCACCACCGGCAACCGGCGGCTCCTCCACCCATGGTGACCGGCGGCTTTGCTCCTCCTCCACATGGCACTTCCTCCTTCCTCCTCTTCTCCTCCCTTGGATCAAAAGACATGTGCATCCATCTCCACCACCCATCTCCTCCCATTTTGGCTATAAAAGGAGGAGCTCCTCCCCTCATTTCAAACACACCTCAATCTCATTTCTTTTCTCTCTCTAGAAGTTGTAACATTTGTAATGTTGTAATCTTGGCTTTGGAAATAAAGGATAGCTCCCTTGGCGCTTCAACGGTTGTAAGTAATTCTTAGTATTTATTCAACTGTTTTATTTCCTTAGTTATAATGTTTAGCGTGATGAATAGGAGCTAAACTTGTAGTTCGGTCTAAGGGGCGCACTTGTATTATAAAATGTTTTAAGACTATTAACTTAGTGTCTAGTCTTAGTATTCAAAACTTGTTCTATGTGCCATATATCAAGTCAGAGTTTCTAAGGTTAAGTGGAAGCTGTCACAAGCAAAGCTCTTCCGTAGAAATTCGTGATCATACTCGGTAAGTGGAAGCTGTCTTATCGAGGAGTTCGACTTATCTAAAACACCACTTGGTCAAAAACGTAACTGGGAGATCAAGTGGATGCACTTACCGCTAAGATACTTTGAAAGAAGGAATTAGTTTTCTTAGAACAAGTGTTGCTTTAAACGATTTTGCAAGTCTTGCGCTACGAAAGGGCCTCGATTCATCTTTGAATACTTAGATAATTCACTAAATGTCAATGATAAATAGGATATAATACAAGGCCCCTGAAACCGAACATTTCTCTTTAATTATAAACTGTAATTTACTTTCCAGTATTAAAATCAACCAACCAACCAATCAATCAATCAAAATAGCTGGTAGCTTTAAAACCAACCAACCGACCTTAAACACGCTCCCACACTGCGTAATCCCCCCGAAGAAAAATTATTCTCCTGGTTCCCTTGGGTTCGACCCCTACTTACCAAGTACTACCCAGTAGTATAGTTGCGAGTAGCGGACTATTATAAATTTATTTGTACAAATCGCTTTGACGCGAGCGGTTCTGTCACTTAGAACGAGACTAAAGTTTGTCTTTGTTCATCCCAAGTTAGCCTCGTTAGTCTAGTTCTAAGGTTTATCTAAGTTCATCCTTAGAAAGAGACTAACTTGGGACGAACTTAGACTAACTTGGGACGAACTTATACAAACCTCAGAATGAAACTAAAGTTTGTCTTTGTTCGTCCCAAGTTAGTCTCGTTAGTCTCATTCTAAGGTTTATCTAAGTTCGTCCTCAGAAATAGACTAACTTGGGACGAACTTAGACTAACTTGGGACGAACTTATACAAACCTTAGAATGAGACTAAAATTTGTCTTTGTTCGTCCCAAGTTAGTCTCGTTAGTCTCATTCTAAGGTTTATCTAAGTTCGTCCTTAGAAAGAGACTAACTTGGGACGAACATAGACTAACTTGGGACGAACTTAGATAAAATTTAGAATGAGACTAAAGTTTGTCTTTGTTAGTCCCAAGTTAGTCTCGTTAGTCTCATTCTAAGGTTTATCTAAGTTCGTCCTAAGAAAGAGAAAACTTGGGACGAACTTAGACTAACTTGGGACAAACTTATACAAACCTTAGAATGAGACTAAAGTTTGTCTTTGTTCTTCCCAAGTTAGTCTCGTTAGTCTCATTCTAAGGTTTATCTAAGTTCGTCCTTAGAAAGAGACTAACTTGGGACGAACTTAGACTAACTTGGGATGAACTTATACGAACTTTAGAATGAGACTAAAGTTTATATAAGTTTGTCCCAAGTTAGTCTCGTTAGTCTCATTCTAAGGTTTATCTAAGTTCATCTTTAGAAAGAGAGTAACTTGGGACGAACTTAGACTAACTTGTGATGAACTTATACAAACCTTAGAATGAGGCTAAAATTTGTCTTTAATCGTCCCAAGTTAGTCTCGTTAGTTTTATTCTAAGGTTTCTCTAAGTTCGTCCTTATAAAGAGACTAACTTGGGACGAACTTATACAAACCTTAGAATGAGACTAAAGTTTGTCTTTGTTCGTCCCAAGTTAGTCTCGTTAGTCTCATTCTAAGGTTTAATTAAGTTCGTCCTTAGAAAGAGAAAACTTGGGACGAACTTATACAAACCTTAGAATGAGACTAAAGTTTGTCTTTGTTCGTCCCAAGTTAGTCTCGTTAGTCTCATTCGAAGGTTTAACTAAGTTCGTCCTTAGAAAGAGAAAACTTGGGACGAACTTAGACTAACTTGGGACGAACTTAAACAAACCTTAGAATGAGAGTAAAGTTTGTGTTTGTTCGTCCCAAGTTAGTCTCGTTAGTCTCATTCTAAGGTTTATCTAAGTTCGTCCTTAGAAAGATACTAACTTGGGACAAACTTAGACTAACTTGGGATGAACTTATACGAACTTTAGAATGAGACTAAAGTTTATCTAAGTTCGTCCCAATTTAGTCTCGTTAGTCTCATTCTAAGGTTTATCTAAGTTCGTCCTTAGAAAGTGAGTAACTTGGGACGAACTTGGACTAACTTGGGACGAACTTTGACTAACTTGTGATGAACTTATACAAACTTTAGAATGAGACTAAAGTTTGTCTTTAATCTTCCCAAGTTAGTCTCGTTAGTCTCATTCTAAGGTTTGTCTAAGTTCGTCCTTCGAAAGAGACTAACTTGGGACGAACTTGGGATGAATTTATGCATACGTTAGAATGAGACTAAAGTTTATCTTTGTTCGTCCCAAGTTAATCTCGTTAGTCTCATTCTAAGGTATATCTAAGTTCGTCCTTAGAATGAGACTAACTTGGGACGAACTTAGACTAACTTGGGACGAACTTATACAAACCTTAGAATGAGACAAAAGTTTGTCTTTGTTCGTCCCATGTTAGTCTCGTTAGTCTCATTCTAAGGTTTTTCTAAATTCGTCCTTAGAAAGAGACTAACTTGGGACGTACTTAGACTAACTTGGGATGAACTTATACAAACCTTAGAATGAGACTAAAATTTGTCTTTGTTCGTCCCAAGTTAGTCTCGTTAGTCTCATTCTAAGGTTTGTCTAAGTTCGTCCTTAGAAAGAGACTAACTTGGGGCGAACTTAGACTAACTTGGGACGAACTTATGTAAACCTTAGAATGAGACTAAAGTTTGTCTTTGTTCGTCCCAATTTTGTCTCGTTAGTCTCATTCTAAGGTTTATCTAAGTTCGTCCTTAGAAAGAGACTAACTTGGGATGAACTTAGACTAACTTGGGACAAACTTATACAAACCTTAGAATGAGACTAAAGTTTGTCTTTGTTCGTCCCAAGTTAGTCTCGTTAGTCTCATTCTAAAGTTTATCTAAGTTCGTCCTTAGAAAGAGACTAACTTGGGACGAACTTAGACTAACTTGGGACGAACTTATACAAACCTTAGAATGAGACTAAAATTTGTCTTTGTTCGTCCCAAGTTAGTCTCGTTAGTCTCATTCTAAGGTTTATCTAAGTTCGTCCTTAGAAAGAGACTAACTTGGGGCGAACTTAGACTAACTTGGGACAAACTTATGTAAACCTTAGAATGAGACTAAAGTTTGTGTTTGTTCGTCCCAATTTAGTCTCGTTAGTCTCATTCTAAGGTTTATCTAAGTTCGTCCTTAGAAAGAGACTAACTTGGGATGAACTTAGACTAACTTGGGACAAACTTATACAAACCTTAGAATGAGACTAAAGTTTGTCTTTGTTCGTCCCAAGTTAGTCTCGTTAGTCTCATTCTAAGGTTTTTCTAAGTTCGTCCTTAGAAAGAGACTAACTTGGGACGTACTTAGACTAACTTGGGACGAACTTATACAAACCCTAGAATGAGTCTAAAGTTTGTCTTTGTTCGTCCCAAGTCAGTCTCGTTAGTCTCATTCTAAGGTTTGTTTAAGTTCGTCCTTAGAAAGAGACTAACTTGGGACGAACTTATACTAACTTGGGACGAACTTATACAAACCTTTGAATGAGACTAAAGTTTGTCTTTGTTCGTCCCAAGTTAATCTCGTTAGTCTCATTCTAAGGTTTATCTAAGTTCGTCCTTAGAAAGAGACTAACTTGGGATGAACTTAGACTAACTTGGGACGAACTTATACAAACCTTAGAATGAGACTAAAGTTTGTCTTTGTTCGTCCCAAGTTAGTCTCGTTAGTCTCATTCTAAGGTTTATTTAAGTTCGTCCTTAGAAAGAGACTAACTTGGGGCGAACTTAGACTAACTTGGGACGAACTTATATAAACCATAGAATGAGACTAAAGTTTTTCTTTGTTCGTCCCAAGTTAGTCTCGTTAGTCTCATTCTAAGGTTTATCTAAGTTCTTCCTTCGAAAAGGAAAACTTGGGACGAACATAGACTAACTTGGGACGAACTTATACAAACCTTAGAATGAGACTAAAGTTTGTCTTTGTTCGTCCCAAGTTAGTCTTGTTAGTCTAGTTCTAAGGTTTATCTATGTTCGTCCTTAGAAAGAGACAAACTTGGGACGAACTTAGACTAACTTGGGACGAACTTAGACTAACTAGGGACGAACTTAAACAAACCTTAGAATGAGACTAAAGTTTGTGTTTGTTCGTCCCAAGTTAGTCTCGTTAGTCTCATTCTAAGGTTTATCTAAGTTCGTCCTTAGAAAGATACTAACTTGGGACAAACTTAGACTAACTTGGGATGAACTTATACGAACTTTAGAATGAGACTAAAGTTTATCTAAGTTCGTCCCAATTTAGTCTCGTTAGTCTCATTCTAAGGTTTATCTAAGTTCGTCCTTAGAAAGAGACTAACTTGGGACGAACTTATATAAACCATAGAATGAGACTAAAGTTTGTCTTTGGTCGTCCCAAGTTAGTCTCGTTAGTCTCATTCTAAGGTTTATCTAAGTTCGTCCTTCGAAAGAGAAAACTTAAGACGAACTTAGACTAACTTGGGACGAACTTATACAAACTATAGAGTGAGACTAAAGTTTGTCTTTGTTCGTCCCAAGTTAGTCTCGTTAGTCTAGTTCTAAGGTTTATCTAAGTTCGTCCTTAGAAAGAGACTAACTTGGGACGAACTTAGACTAACTTGGGATGAATTTATACAAACCATAGAATGAGACTAAAGTTTGTCTTTGTTCGTCCCAAGTTAGTCTCGTTAGTCTCATTCTAAGGTTTATCTAAGTTCGTCCTCAGAATGAGACTTACTTGGGACGAACTTAGACTAACTTGGGACGAACTTATACAAACCTTAGAATGAGACTAAAGTTTGTCTTTGTTCGTCCCAAGTTAGTCTCGTTAGTCTCATTCTAAGGTTTATCTAAGTTCGTCCTTAGAAAGAGACTAACTTGGGACGAACTTAGACTAACTTGGGACGAACTTATACAAACCTAAGAATGAGACTAAAGTTTGTCTTTGTCCGTCCCAAGTTAGTCTCGTTAGTCTCATTCTAAGGTTTATCTAAGTTCGTCCTTAGAAAGAGACTAACTTGGGACGAACTTAGACTAACTTGGGACGAACTTATACAAACTTTAGAATGAGTCTAAAGTTTATCTAAGTTCGTCCCAAGTTAGTCTCGTTAGTCTCATTCTAAGGGTAATCTAAGTTCATCCTTAAAAAGAGACTAACTTGGGATGAACTTAGACAAACTCGGGACGAACTTATACAAACCTTAGAATGAGACTAAAGTTTGTCTTTGTTCGTCCCAAGTTAGTCTCTTTAGTCTCATTCTAAGGTTTATCTAAGTTCGTCCTTAAAAAGAGACTGACTTGGGACGAACTTAGACTAACTTGGGACGAACTTATACAAACCTTAGAATGAGACTAAAGTTTGTCTTTGTTCGTCCCAAGTTAATCTCGTTAGTCTCATTCTAAGGTTTTTCTAAGTTCGTCCTTAGAAAGAGACTAACTTGGGACGAACTTAGAATAACTTGGGACGAACTTATACAAACCTTAGAATGAGACTAAAGTTTGTCTTTGTTCGTCCCAAGTTAGTCTCGTTAGTCTCATTCTAAGGTTTATCTAAGTTCGTCCTTAGAAAGAGACTAACTTGGGACGAACTTTGACTAACTTGGGACGAACTTATACGAACTTTAGAATGAGACTAAAGTTTATCTAAGTTCGTCCCAAGTTAGTCTCATTAGTCTCATTCTAAGGTTTATCTAAGTTCGTCCTTAGAAAGAGACTAACTTGGGGCGAACTTAGACTAACTTGGGACGAACTTATATAAACCATAGAATGAGACTAAAGTTTGTCTTTGTTCGTCCCAAGTTAGTCTCGTTAGTCTCATTCTAAGGTTTATCTAAGTTCGTCCTTCGAAAGAGAAAACTTGGTATGAACTTAGACTAACTTGGGACGAACTTATACAAACCTTAGAATGAGACTAAAGTTTGTCTTTGTTCGTCCCAAGTTAGTCTCGTTAGTCTTGTTCTAAGGTTTATCTAAGTTCGTCCTTAGAAAGAGACTAACTTGGGACGAACTTAGACTAACTTGGGACGAACTTATACAAACCTTAGAATGAAACTAAAGTTTGTCTTTGTTCGTCCCAAGTTAGTCTCGTTAGTCTCATTCTAAGGTTTATCTAAGTTCGTCCTCAGAAATAGACTAACTTGGGACGAACTTAGACTACCTTGGGATGAACTTATACAAATCTTAGAATGAGACTAAAATTTGTATTTGTTCGTCCAAAGTTAGTCTCGTTAGTCTCATTCTAAGGTTTATCTAAGTTCATCTTTAGAAAGAGACTAACTTGGGACGAACATAGACTAACTTGGGACGAACTTATATAAAATTTAGAATGAGACTAAAGTTTGTCTTTGTTCGTCCCAAGTTAGTCTCGTTAGTCTCATTCTAAGGTTTATCTAAGTTTGTCCTTAGAAAGAGAAAACTTGGGACGAACTTAGACTAACTTGGGACGAACTTATACAAACCCTAGAATGAGTCTAAAGTTTGTCTTTGTTCGTCCCAAGTCAGTCTCGTTAGTCTCATTCTAAGGTTTGTTTAAGTTCGTCCTTAGAAAGAGACTAACTTGCGACGAACTTATACTAACTTGGGACGAACTTATACAAACCTTTGAATGAGACTAAAGTTTGTCTTTGTTCGTCCCAAGTTAATCTCGTTAGTCTCATTCTAAGGTTTATCTAAGTTCGTCCTCAGAAAGAGACTAACTTGGGATGAACTTAGAGTAACTTGGGACGAACTTATACAAACCTTAGAATGAGACTAAAGTTTGTCTTTGTTCGTCCCAAGTTAGTCTCGTTAGTCTCATTCTAAGGTTTATTTAAGTTCGTCCTTAGAAAGAGACTAACTTGGGGCGAACTTAGACTAACTTGGGACGAACTTATATAAACCATAGAATGAGACTAAAGTTTTTCTTTGTTCGTCCCAAGTTAGTCTCGTTAGTCTCATTCTAAGGTTTATCTAAGTTCTTCCTTCGAAAAGGAAAACTTGGGACGAACATAGACTAACTTGGGACGAACTTATACAAACCTTAGAATGAGACTAAAGTTTGTCTTTGTTCGTCCCAAGTTAGTCTTGTTAGTCTAGTTCTAAGGTTTATCTATGTTCGTCCTTAGAAAGAGACAAACTTGGGACGAACTTAGACTAACTTGGGACGAACTTAGACTAACTAGGGACGAACTTAAACAAACCTTAGAATGAGACTAAAGTTTGTGTTTGTTCGTCCCAAGTTAGTCTCGTTAGTCTCATTCTAAGGTTTATCTAAGTTCGTCCTTAGAAAGATACTAACTTGGGACAAACTTAGACTAACTTGGGATGAACTTATACGAACTTTAGAATGAGACTAAAGTTTATCTAAGTTCGTCCCAATTTAGTCTCGTTAGTCTCATTCTAAGGTTTATCTAAGTTCGTCCTTAGAAAGAGACTAACTTGGGACGAACTTATATAAACCATAGAATGAGACTAAAGTTTGTCTTTGGTCGTCCCAAGTTAGTCTCGTTAGTCTCATTCTAAGGTTTATCTAAGTTCGTCCTTCGAAAGAGAAAACTTAAGACGAACTTAGACTAACTTGGGACGAACTTATACAAACTATAGAGTGAGACTAAAGTTTGTCTTTGTTCGTCCCAAGTTAGTCTCGTTAGTCTAGTTCTAAGGTTTATCTAAGTTCGTCCTTAGAAAGAGACTAACTTGGGACGAACTTAGACTAACTTGGGATGAATTTATACAAACCATAGAATGAGACTAAAGTTTGTCTTTGTTCGTCCCAAGTTAGTCTCGTTAGTCTCATTCTAAGGTTTATCTAAGTTCGTCCTCAGAATGAGACTTACTTGGGACGAACTTAGACTAACTTGGGACGAACTTATACAAACCTTAGAATGAGACTAAAGTTTGTCTTTGTTCGTCCCAAGTTAGTCTCGTTAGTCTCATTCTAAGGTTTATCTAAGTTCGTCCTTAGAAAGAGACTAACTTGGGACGAACTTAGACTAACTTGGGACGAACTTATACAAACTTTAGAATGAGTCTAAAGTTTATCTAAGTTCGTCCCAAGTTAGTCTCGTTAGTCTCATTCTAAGGGTAATCTAAGTTCATCCTTAAAAAGAGACTAACTTGGGATGAACTTAGACAAACTCGGGACGAACTTATACAAACCTTAGAATGAGACTAAAGTTTGTCTTTGTTCGTCCCAAGTTAGTCTCTTTAGTCTCATTCTAAGGTTTATCTAAGTTCGTCCTTAAAAAGAGACTGACTTGGGACGAACTTAGACTAACTTGGGACGAACTTATACAAACCTTAGAATGAGACTAAAGTTTGTCTTTGTTCGTCCCAAGTTAATCTCGTTAGTCTCATTCTAAGGTTTTTCTAAGTTCGTCCTTAGAAAGAGACTAACTTGGGACGAACTTAGAATAACTTGGGACGAACTTATACAAACCTTAGAATGAGACTAAAGTTTGTCTTTGTTCGTCCCAAGTTAGTCTCGTTAGTCTCATTCTAAGGTTTATCTAAGTTCGTCCTTAGAAAGAGACTAACTTGGGACGAACTTTGACTAACTTGGGACGAACTTATATGAACTTTAGAATGAGACTAAAGTTTATCTAAGTTCGTCCCAAGTTAGTCTCATTAGTCTCATTCTAAGGTTTATCTAAGTTCGTCCTTAGAAAGAGACTAACTTGGGGCGAACTTAGACTAACTTGGGACGAACTTATATAAACCATAGAATGAGACTAAAGTTTGTCTTTGTTCGTCCCAAGTTAGTCTCGTTAGTCTCATTCTAAGGTTTATCTAAGTTCGTCCTTCGAAAGAGAAAACTTGGTATGAACTTAGACTAACTTGGGACGAACTTATACAAACCTTAGAATGAGACTAAAGTTTGTCTTTGTTCGTCCCAAGTTAGTCTCGTTAGTCTTGTTCTAAGGTTTATCTAAGTTCGTCCTTAGAAAGAGACTAACTTGGGACGAACTTAGACTAACTTGGGACGAACTTATACAAACCTTAGAATGAAACTAAAGTTTGTCTTTGTTCGTCCCAAGTTAGTCTCGTTAGTCTCATTCTAAGGTTTATCTAAGTTCGTCCTCAGAAATAGACTAACTTGGGACGAACTTAGACTACCTTGGGATGAACTTATACAAATCTTAGAATGAGACTAAAATTTGTATTTGTTCGTCCAAAGTTAGTCTCGTTAGTCTCATTCTAAGGTTTATCTAAGTTCATCTTTAGAAAGAGACTAACTTGGGACGAACATAGACTAACTTGGGACGAACTTATATAAAATTTAGAATGAGACTAAAGTTTGTCTTTGTTCGTCCCAAGTTAGTCTCGTTAGTCTCATTCTAAGGTTTATCTAAGTTTGTCCTTAGAAAGAGAAAACTTGGGACGAACTTAGACTAACTTGGGACGAACTTATACAAACCCTAGAATGAGTCTAAAGTTTGTCTTTGTTCGTCCCAAGTCAGTCTCGTTAGTCTCATTCTAAGGTTTGTTTAAGTTCGTCCTTAGAAAGAGACTAACTTGCGACGAACTTATACTAACTTGGGACGAACTTATACAAACCTTTGAATGAGACTAAAGTTTGTCTTTGTTCGTCCCAAGTTAATCTCGTTAGTCTCATTCTAAGGTTTATCTAAGTTCGTCCTCAGAAAGAGACTAACTTGGGATGAACTTAGAGTAACTTGGGACGAACTTATACAAACCTTAGAATGAGACTAAAGTTTGTCTTTGTTCGTCCCAAGTTAGTCTCGTTAGTCTCATTCTAAGGTTTATTTAAGTTCGTCCTTAGAAAGAGACTAACTTGGGGCGAACTTAGACTAACTTGGGACGAACTTATATAAACCATAGAATGAGACTAAAGTTTTTCTTTGTTCGTCCCAAGTTAGTCTCGTTAGTCTCATTCTAAGGTTTATCTAAGTTCTTCCTTCGAAAAGGAAAACTTGGGACGAACATAGACTAACTTGGGACGAACTTATACAAACCTTAGAATGAGACTAAAGTTTGTCTTTGTTCGTCCCAAGTTAGTCTTGTTAGTCTAGTTCTAAGGTTTATCTATGTTCGTCCTTAGAAAGAGACAAACTTGGGACGAACTTAGACTAACTTGGGACGAACTTAGACTAACTTGGGATGACCTTATACAAACCTTAGAATGAGACTAAAGTTTGTCTTTGTTCGTCCCAAGTTAGTCTCGTTAGTCTCATTCTAAGGTTTATCTAAGTTCGTCCTTAGAAAGAGACTAACTTGGGACGAACTTTGACTAACTTGGGACGAACTTATACAAACTTTAGAATGAGACTAAAGTTTATCTAAGTTCGTCCCAAGTTAGTCTCATTAGTCTCATTCTAAGGTTTATCTAAGTTCGTCCTTAGAAAGAGACTAACTTGGGGTGAACTTAGACTAACTTGGGACGAACTTATATAAACCATAGAATGAGACTAAAGTTTGTCTTTGTTCGTCCCAAGTTAGTCTCGTTAGTCTCATTCTAAGGTTTATCTAAGTTCGTCCTTCGAAAGAGAAAACTTAAGATGAACTTAGACTAACTTGGGACGAACTTATACAAACCTTAGAATGAGACTAAAGTTTGTCTTTGTTCGTCCCAAGTTAGTCTCGTTAGTCTAGTTCTAAGGTTTATCTAAGTTCGTCCTTAGAAAGAGACTAACTTGGGACGAACTTAGACTAACTTGGGATGAACTTATACAAACCTTAGAATGAGACTAAATTTTGTCTTTGTTCGTCCCAAGTTAGTCTCGTTAGTCTCATTCTAAGGTTTATCTAAGTTCGTCCTCAGAATGAGACTTACTTGGGACGAACTTAGACTAACTTGGGACGAACTTATACAAACCTTAGAATGAGACTAAAGTTTGTCTTTGTTCGTCCCAAGTTAGTCTCGTTAGTCTCATTCTAAGGTTTATCTAAGTTCGTCCTTAGAAAGAGACTAACTTGGGACGAACTTAGACTAACTTGGGACGAACTTATACAAACCTAAGAATGAGACTAAAGTTTGTCTTTGTCCGTCCCAAGTTAGTCGCGTTAGTCTCATTCTAAGGTTTATCTAAGTTCATCCTTAGAAAGAGACTAACTTGGGACGAACTTAGACTAACTTGGGACAAACTTATACAAACTTTAGAATGAGTCTAAAGTTTATCTAAGTTCGTCCCAAGTTAGTCTCGTTAGTCTCATTCTAAGGGTAATCTAAGTTCATCCTTAATAAGAGACTAACTTGGGATGAACTTAGACTAACTCGGGACGAACTTATACAAACCTTAGAATGAGACTAAAGTTTGTCTTTGTTCGTCCCAAGTTAGTCTCTTTAGTCTCATTCTAAGGTTTATCTAAGTTCGTCCTTAAAAAGAGACTGACTTGGGACGAACTTAGACTAACTTTGGACGAACTTATACAAACCTTAGAATGAGACTAAAGTTTGTCTTTGTTCGTCCCAAGTTAATCTCGTTAGTCTCATTCTAAGGTTTATCTAAGTTCGTCCTTAGAAAGAGACTAACTTGGGGCGAACTTAGACTAACTTGGGACGAACTTATATAAACCATAGAATGAGACTAAAGTTTTTCTTTGTTCGTCCCAAGTTAGTCTCGTTAGTCTCATTCTAAGGTTTATCTAAGTTCGTCCTTCGAAAGAGAAAACTTGGTATGAACTTACACTAACTTGGGACGAACTTATACAAACCTTAGAATGAGACTAAAGTTTGTCTTTGTTCGTCCCAAGTTAGTCTCGTTAGTCTAGTTCTAAGGTTTATCTAAGTTCGTCCTTAGAAAGAGACTAACTTGGGACGAACTTAGACTAACTTGGGACGAACTTATACAAACCTTAGAATGAAACTAAAGTTTGTCTTTGTTCGTCCCAAGTTAGTCTCGTTAGTCTCATTCTAAGGTTTATCTAAGTTCGTCCTCAGAAATAGACTAACTTGGGACGAACTTAGACTAACTTGGGATGAACTTATACAAATCTTAGAATGAGACTAAAATTTGTCTTTGTTCGTCCCAAGTTAGTCTCGTTAGTCTCATTCTAAGGTTTATCTAAGTTCATCTTTAGAAAGAGACTAACTTGGGACGAACATAGACTAACTTGGGACGAACTTATATAAAATTTAGAATGAGACTAAAGTTTGTCTTTGTTCGTCCCAAGTTAGTCTCGTTAGTCTCATTCTAAGGTTTATCTAAGTTTGTCCTTAGAAAGAGAAAACTTGGGACGAACTTAGACTAACTTGGGACGAACTTATACAAACCTTAGAATGAGACTAAAGTTTGTCTTTGTTCTTCCCAAGTTAGTCTCGTTAGTCTCATTCTAAGGTTTATCTAAGTTCGTCCTTAGAAAGAGAGTAACTTGGGACGAACTTAGACTAACTTGTGATGAACTTATACAAACCTTAGAATGAGGTTAAAATTTGTCTTTAATCGTCCCAAGTTAGTCTCGTTAGTCTCATTCTAAGGTTTATCTAAGTTCGTCCTTATAAAGAGACTAACTTGGGACGAACTTGGGACGAACTTATACAAACCTTAGAATGAGACTAAAGTTTGTCTTTGTTCGTCCCAAGTTAGTCTCGTTAGTCTCATTCGAAGGTTTAACTAAGTTCGTCCTTAGAAAGAGACTAACTTGGGACGAACTTAGACTAACTTGGGACGAACTTATACAAACCTAAGAATGAGACTAAAGTTTGTCTTTGTCCGTCCCAAGTTAGTCGCGTTAGTCTCATTCTAAGGTTTATCTAAGTTCATCCTTAGAAAGAGACTAACTTGGGACGAACTTAGACTAACTTGGGACAAACTTATACAAACTTTAGAATGAGTCTAAAGTTTATCTAAGTTCGTCCCAAGTTAGTCTCGTTAGTCTCATTCTAAGGGTAATCTAAGTTCATCCTTAAAAAGAGACTAACTTGGGATGAACTTAGACTAACTCGGGACGAACTTATACAAACCTTAGAATGAGACTAAAGTTTGTCTTTGTTCGTCCCAAGTTAGTCTCTTTAGTCTCATTCTAAGGTTTATCTAAGTTCGTCCTTAAAAAGAGACTGACTTGGGACGAACTTAGACTAACTTTGGACGAACTTATACAAACCTTAGAATGAGACTAAAGTTTGTCTTTGTTCGTCCCAAGTTAATCTCGTTAGTCTCATTCTAAGGTTTATCTAAGTTCGTCCTTAGAAAGAGACTAACTTGGGGCGAACTTAGACTAACTTGGGACGAACTTATATAAACCATAGAATGAGACTAAAGTTTGTCTTTGTTCGTCCCAAGTTAGTCTCGTTAGTCTCATTCTAAGGTTTATCTAAGTTCGTCCTTCGAAAGAGAAAACTTGGTATGAACTTACACTAACTTGGGACGAACTTATACAAACCTTAGAATGAGACTAAAGTTTGTCTTTGTTCGTCCCAAGTTAGTCTCGTTAGTCTAGTTCTAAGGTTTATCTAAGTTCGTCCTTAGAAAGAGACTAACTTGGGACGAACTTAGACTAACTTGGGACGAACTTATACAAACCTTAGAATGAAACTAAAGTTTGTCTTTGTTCGTCCCAAGTTAGTCTCGTTAGTCTCATTCTAAGGTTTATCTAAGTTCGTCCTCAGAAATAGACTAACTTGGGACGAACTTAGACTAACTTGGGATGAACTTATACAAATCTTAGAATGAGACTAAAATTTGTCTTTGTTCGTCCCAAGTTAGTCTCGTTAGTCTCATTCTAAGGTTTATCTAAGTTCATCTTTAGAAAGAGACTAACTTGGGACGAACATAGACTAACTTGGGACGAACTTATATAAAATTTAGAATGAGACTAAAGTTTGTCTTTGTTCGTCCCAAGTTAGTCTCGTTAGTCTCATTCTAAGGTTTATCTAAGTTTGTCCTTAGAAAGAGAAAAGTTGGGACGAACTTAGACTAACTTAAGATGAAATTATACGAACTTTAGAATGAGACTAAAGTTTATATATGTTCGTCCCAAGTTAGTCTCGTTAGTCTCATTCTAAGGTTTATCTAAGTTCGTCCTTAGAAAGAGAGTAACTTGGGACGAACTTAGACTAACTTGTGATGAACTTATACAAACCTTAGAATGAGGCTAAAATTTGTCTTTAATCGTCCCAAGTTAGTCTCGTTAGTCTCATTCTAAGGTTTATCTAAGTTCGTCCTTATAAAGAGACTAACTTGGGACGAACTTGGGACGAACTTATACAAACCTTAGAATGAGACTAAAGTTTGTCTTTGTTCGTCCCAAGTTAGTCTCGTTAGTCTCATTCGAAGGTTTAACTAAGTTCGTCCTTAGAAAGAGAAAACTTGGGACGAACTTAGACTAACTTGGGACGAACTTATACAAACCTTAGAATGAGGCTAAAGTTTGTGTTTGTTCGTCCCAAGTTAGTCTCGTTAGTCTCATTCTAAGGTTTATCTAAGTTCGTCCTTAGAAAGAGACAAACTTGGGACAAACTTAGACTAACTTGGGATGAAATTATACGAACTTTAGAATGAGACTAAAGTTTATCTAAGTTCGTCCCAAGTTAGTCTCGTTAGTCTCATTCTAAGGTTTATCTAAGTTCGTCCTTAGAAAGTGAGTAACTTGGGACGAACTTGGACTAACTTGGGACGAACTTAGACTAACTTGTGATGAACTTATACAAACCTTAGAATGAGACTAAAGTTTGTCTTTAATCTTCCCAAGTTAGTCTCGTTAGTCTCATTCTAAGGTTTGTCTAAGTTCGTCCTTCGAAAGAGACTAACTTGGGACGAACTTGGGATGAACTTATACAAACGTTAGAATGAGACTAAAGTTTATCTTTGTTTGTCCCAAGTTAATCTCGTTAGTCTCATTCTAAGGTTTATCTAAGTTCTTCCTTAGAAAGAGACTAACTTGGGACGAACTTAGACTAACTTGGGACGAACTTATACAAACCTTAGAATGAGACTAAAGTTTGTCTTTGTTCGTCCCATGTTAGTCTCGTTAGTCTCATTCTAAGGTTTTTCTAAATTCGTCCTTAGAAAGAGACTAACTTGGGACGTACTTAGACTAACTTGGGGCGAACTTATACAAACCCTAGAATGAGACTAAAGTTTGTCTTTGTTCGTCCCAAGTCAGTCTCGTTAGTCTCATTCTAAGGTTTGTTTAAGTTCGTCCTTAGAAAGAGGCTAACTTGGGACGAACTTATACAAACCTTTGAATGAGACTAAAGTTTGTCTTTGTTCGTCCCAAGTTAGTCTCGTTAGTCTCATTCTAAGGTTTATCTAAGTTCGTCCTTAGAAAAAGACTAACTGGGGACGAACTTAGACTAACTTGGGACGAACTTATATAAACCTTAGAATGAGACTAAAGTTTGTCTTTGTCCGTCCCAAGTTAGTCTCGTTAGTCTCATTCTAAGGTTTATCTAAGTTTGTCCTTAGAAAGAGACTAACTTGGGACGAACTTATACAAACTTTAGAATGAGTCTAAAGTTTATCTAAGTTCGTCCCAAGTTAGTCTCGTTAGTCTCATTCTAAGGTTTATCTAAGTTCATCCTTAAAAAGAGACTAACTTGGGATGAACTTAGACTAACTTGGGACGAACTTATACAAACCTTAGAATGAGACTAAAGTTTGTCTTTGTTCGTCCCAAGTTAGTCTCGTTAGTCTCATTCTAAGGTTTATCTAAGTTCATCCTTAGAAAGAGACTAACTTGGGATGAACTTAGACTAACTTGGGACGAACTTATACAAACCTCAGAATGAGACTAACGTTTGTCTTTGTTTGTCCCAAGTTAGTCTCGTTAGTCTCATTCTAAGGTTTGTCTAAGTTCGTCCTTAGAAAGAGACTAACTTGGGACGAACTTAGACTAACTTGTGATGAACTTATACAAACTTTAGAATGAGGCTAAAATTTGTCTTTAATCGTCCCAAGTTAGTCTCGTTAGTCTCATTCGAAGGTTTGTCTAAGTTCGTCCTTAGAAAGTAACTAACTTGGGACGAACTTGGGACGAACTTATACAAACCTTAGAATGAGACTAAAGTTTGTCTTTGTTCGTCCCAAGTTAGTCTCGTTAGTCTCATTCTAAGGTTTATCTAAGTTCGTCCTTAGAAAGAGAGTAACTTGGGACGAACTTAGACTAACTTGTGATGAACTTATACAAACCTTAGAATGAGGCTAAAATTTGTGTTTAATCGTCCCAAGTTAGTCTCGTTAGTCTCATTCTAAGGTTTATCTAAGTTCGTCCTTATAAAGAGACTAACTTGGGACGAACTTGGGACGAACTTATACAAACCTTAGAATGAGACTAAAGTTTGCCTTTGTTCGTCCCAAGTTAGTCTCGTTAGTCTCATTCTAAGGTTTATCTAAGTTCGTCCTTAGAAAGAGACTAACTTGGGATAAACTTAGACTAACTTGGGATGAACTTATACGAACTTTAGAATGAGACTAAAGTTTATCTAAGTTCGTCCCAAGTTAGTCTCGCTAGTCTCATTCTAAGGTTTATCTAAGTTCGTCCTTAGAAAGTGAGTAACTTGGGACGAACTTAGACTAACTTGTGATGAACTTATACAAACCTTAGAATGAGACTAAAGTTTGTCTTTAATCGTCCTAAGTTAGTCTCGTTAGTCTCATTATAAGGTTTGTCTGAGTTCGTCCTTCGAAAGAGACTAACTTGGGATGAACTTGGGATGAACTTATAAAAGTCTTAGAATGAGACTAAAGTTTGTCTTTTTTCGTCCCAAGTTAATCTCGTTAGTCTCATTCTAAGGTTTATCTAAGTTCGTCCTTAGAAAGAGACTAACTTGGGATGAACTTAGACTAACTTGGGACGAACTTATACAAACCTTAGAATGAGACTAAAGTTTGTCTTTGTTCGTCCCAAGTTAGTCTCGTTAGTCTCATTCTAAGGTTTATTTAAGTTCGTCCTTAGAAAGAGACTAACTTGGGGCGAACTTAGACTAACTTGGGACGAACTTATATAAACCATAGAATGAGACTAAAGTTTGTCTTTGTTCGTCCCTAGTTAGTCTCGTTAGTCTCATTCTAAGGTTTATCTAAGTTCTTCCTTCGAAAGAGAAAACTTGGGACGAACATAGACTAACTTGGGACGAACTTATACAAACCTTAGAATGAGACTAAAGTTTGTCTTTGTTCGTCCCAAGTTAGTCTCGTTAGTCTAGTTCTAAGGTTTATCTATGTTCGTCCTTAGAAAGAGACTAACTTGGGACGAACTTAGACTAACTTTGGACGAACTTAGACTAACTTGGGATGAACTTATACAAACCTTAGAATGAGACTAAAGTTTGTCTTTGTTCGTCCCAATTTAGTCTCGTTAGTCTCATTCTAAAGTTTATCTAAGTTCGTCCTTAGAAAGAGACTAACTTGGGACGAACTTAGACTAACTTGGGACGAACTTATACAAACCGTAGAATGAGACTAAAATTTGTCTTTGTTCGTCCCAAGTTAGTCTCGTTAGTCTCATTCTAAAGTTTATCTAAGTTCGTCCTTAGAAAGAGACTAACTCTGGGCGAACTTAGACTAACTTGGGACGAACTTATAAAAACCTTAGAATGAGACTAAAGTTTGTCTTTGTTCGTCCCAAGTTAATCTCGTTAGTCTCATTCTAAGGTTTATCTAAGTTCGTCCTTAGAAAGAGACTAACTTGGGACGAACTTATACAAACCTTAGAATGAGACTAAAGTTTGTCTTTGTTCGTCCCAAGTTAGTCTCGTTAGTCTCATTCTAAGGTTTATTTAAGTTCGTCCTTAGAAAGAGACTAACTTGGGGCGAACTTAGACTAACTTGGGACGAACTTATATAAACCTTAGAATGAGACTAAATTTTGTCTTTGTTCGTCCCAAGTTAGTCTCGTTAGTCTCATTCTAAGGTTTATCTAAGTTCGTCCTTCGAAAGAGAAAACTTGGGACGAACATAGACTAACTTGGGACGAACTTATACAAACCTTAGAATGAGACTAAAGTTTGTCTTTGTTCGTCCCAAGTTAGTCTCGTTAGTCTAGTTCTAAGGTTTATCTATGTTCGTCCTTAGAAAGAGACTAACTTGGGACGAACTTAGACTAACTTTGGACGAACTTAGACTAACTTGGGATGAACTTATACAAACCTTAGAATGAGACTAAAGTTTGTCTTTGTTCGTCCCAATTTAGTCTTGTTAGTCTCATTCTAAAGTTTATCTAAGTTCGTCCTTAGAAAGAGACTAACTTGGGACGAACTTAGACTAACTTGGGACGAACTTATACAAACCGTAGAATGAGACTAAAATTTGTCTTTGTTCGTCCCAAGTTAGTCTCGTTAGTCTCATTCTAAAGTTTATCTAAGTTCGTCCTTAGAAACAGACTAACTTGGGGCGAACTTAGACTAACTTGGGGCGAACTTATGTAAACCTTAGAATGAGACTAAAGTTTGTCTTTGTTCGTCCCAAGTTAGTCTCGTTAGTCTCATTCTAAGGTTTATCTAAGTTCATCCTTAAAAAGAGACTAACTTGGGATGAACTTAGACTAACTTGGGACGAACTTATACAAACCTTAGAATGAGACTAAAGTTTGTCTTTGTTCGTCCCAAGTTAGTCTCGTTAGTCTCATTCTAAGGTTTATCTAAGTTCATCCTTAGAAAGAGACTAACTTGGGATGAACTTAGACTAACTTGGGACGAACTTATACAAACCTTAGAATGAGACTAATGTTTGTCTTTGTTTGTCCCAAGTTAGTCTCGTTAGTCTCATTCTAAGGTTTGTCTAAGTTCGTCCTTAGAAAGAGACTAACTTGGGACGAACTTAGACTAACTTGTGATGAACTTATACAAACTTTAGAATGAGGCTAAAATTTGTCTTTAATCGTCCCAAGTTAGTCTCGTTAGTCTCATTCTAAGGTTTGTCTAAGTTTGTCCTTAGAAAGAGACTAACTTGGGACGAACTTGGGACGAACTTATACAAACCTTAGAATGAGACTAAAGTTTGTCTTTGTTCGTCCCAAGTTAGTCTCGTTAGTCTCATTGTAAGGTTTATCTAAGTTCGTCCTTAGAAAGAGACTAACTTGGGATGAACTTAGACTAACTTGGGACGAACTTATAGAAACCTTAGAATGAGACTAAAGTTTGTCTTTGTTCATCCCAAGTTAGTCTCGTTAGTCTCATTCTAAGGTTTGTCTAAGTTCGTCCTGAGAAAGAGGCTAACTTGGGACGAAGTTAGACTAACTTGGGATAAACTTATACAAACCTTAGAATGAGACTAAAGTTTGCCTTTGTTCGTCCCAAGTTAGTCTCGTTAGTCTCATTCTAAGGTTTATCTAAGTTCGTCCTTAGAAAGAGACTAACTTGGGATAAACTTAGACTAACTTGGGATGAACTTATACGAACTTTAGAATGAGACTAAAGTTTATCTAAGTTCGTCCCAAATTAGTCTCGTTAGTCTCATTCTAAGGTTTATCTAAGTTCGTCCTTAGAAAGTGAGTAACTTGGGACGAACTTAGACTAACTTGTGATGAACTTATACAAACCTTAGAATGAGACTAAAGTTTGTCTTTAATCGTCCTAAGTTAGTCTCGTTAGTCTCATTCTAAGGTTTGTCTGAGTTCGTCCTTCGGAAGAGACTAACTTGGGATGAACTTGGGACGAACTTATACAAACCTTAAAATGAGACTAAAGTTTGTCTTTGTTCGTCACAAGTTAGTCTCGTTAGTCTCATTCTAAGGTTTATTTAAGTTCGTCCTTAGAAAGAGACTAACTTTGGGTGAACTTAGACTAACTTGGGACGAACTTATATAAACCATAGAATGAGACTAAAGTTTGTCTTTGTTCGTCCCAAGTTAGTCTCGTTAGTCTCATTCTAAGGTTTATCTAAGTTCGTCCTTCGAAAGAGAAAACTTGGGACGAACATAGACTAACTTGGGACGAACTTATACAAACCTTAGAATGAGACTAAAGTTTGTCTTTGTTCGTCCCAAGTTAGTCTCGTTAGTCTAGTTCTAAGGTTTATCTATGTTCGTCCTTAGAAAGAGACTAACTTGGGACGAACTTAGACTAACTTTGGACGAACTTAGACTAACTTGGGATGAACTTATACAAACCTTAGAATGAGACTAAAGTTTGTCTTTGTTCGTCCCAATTTAGTCTTGTTAGTCTCATTCTAAAGTTTATCTAAGTTCGTCCTTAGAAAGAGACTAACTTGGGACGAACTTAGACTAACTTGGGACGAACTTATACAACCCGTAGAATGAGACTAAAATTTGTCTTTGTTCGTCCCAAGTTAGTCTCGTTAGTCTCATTCTAAAGTTTATCTAAGTTCGTCCTTAGAAACAGACTAACTTGGGGCGAACTTAGACTAACTTGGGACGAACTTATGTAAACCTTAGAATGAGACTAAAGTTTGTCTTTGTTCGTCCCAAGTTAGTCTCGTTAGTCTCATTCTAAGGTTTATCTAAGTTCATCCTTAAAAAGAGACTAACTTGGGATGAACTTAGACTAACTTGGGACGAACTTATACAAACCTTAGAATGAGACTAAAGTTTGTCTTTGTTCGTCCCAAGTTAGTCTCGTTAGTCTCATTCTAAGGTTTATCTAAGTTCATCCTTAGAAAGAGACTAACTTGGGATGAACTTAGACTAACTTGGGACGAACTTATACAAACCTTAGAATGAGACTAATGTTTGTCTTTGTTTGTCCCAAGTTAGTCTCGTTAGTCTCATTCTAAGGTTTGTCTAAGTTCGTCCTTAGAAAGAGACTAACTTGGGACGAACTTAGAATAACTTGTGATGAACTTATACAAACTTTAGAATGAGGCTAAAATTTGTCTTTAATCGTCCCAAGTTAGTCTCGTTAGTCTCATTCTAAGGTTTGTCTAAGTTTGTCCTTAGAAAGAGACTAACTTGGGACGAACTTGGGACGAACTTATACAAACCTTAGAATGAGACTAAAGTTTGTCTTTGTTCGTCCCAAGTTAGTCTCGTTAGTCTCATTGTAAGGTTTATCTAAGTTCGTCCTTAGAAAGAGACTAACTTGGGATGAACTTAGACTAACTTGGGACGAACTTATAGAAACCTTAGAATGAGACTAAAGTTTGTCTTTGTTCATCCCAAGTTAGTCTCGTTAGTCTCATTCTAAGGTTTGTCTAAGTTCGTCCTGAGAAAGAGGCTAACTTGGGACGAAGTTAGACTAACTTGGGATGAACTTATACAAACCTTAGAATGAGACTAAAGTTTGCCTTTGTTCGTCCCAAGTTAGTCTCGTTAGTCTCATTCTAAGGTTTATCTAAGTTCGTCCTTAGAAAGAGACTAACTTGGGATAAACTTAGACTAACTTGGGATGAACTTATATGAACTTTAGAATGAGACTAAAGTTTATCTAAGTTCGTCCCAAATTAGTCTCGTTAGTCTCATTCTAAGGTTTATCTAAGTTCGTCCTTAGAAAGTGAGTAACTTGGGACGAACTTAGACTAACTTGTGATGAACTTATACAAACCTTAGAATGAGACTAAAGTTTGTCTTTAATCGTCCTAAGTTAGTCTCGTTAGTCTCATTCTAAGGTTTGTCTGAGTTCGTCCTTCGAAAGAGACTAACTTGGGATGAACTTGGGATGAACTTATATAAACCTTAGAATGAGACTAAAGTTTGTCTTTGTTCGTCCCAAGTTAATCTCGTTAGTCTCATTCTAAGGTTTATCTAAGTTCGTCCTTAGAAAGAGACTAACTTGGGACGAACTTAGACTAACTTGGGACGAACTTATACAAACCTTAAAATGAGACTAAAGTTTGTCTTTGTTCGTCTCAAGTTAGTCTCGTTAGTCTCATTCTAAGGTTTATTTAAGTTCGTCCTTAGAAAGAGACTAACTTTGGGTGAACTTAGACTAACTTGGGACGAACTTATATAAACCATAGAATGAGACTAAAGTTTGTCTTTGTTCGTCCCAAGTTAGTCTCGTTAGTCTCATTCTAAGGTTTATCTAAGTTCGTCCTTCGAAAGAGAAAACTTGGGACGAACATAGACTAACTTGGGACGAACTTATACAAACCTTAGAATGAGACTAAAGTTTGTCTTTGTTCGTCCCAAGTTAGTCTCGTTAGTCTAGTTCTAAGGTTTATCTATGTTCGTCCTTAGAAAGAGACTAACTTGGGACGAACTTAGACTAACTTTGGACGAACTTAGACTAACTTGGGATGAACTTATACAAACCTTAGAATGAGACTAAAGTTTGTCTTTGTTCGTCCCAATTTAGTCTCGTTAGTCTCATTCTAAAGTTTATCTAAGTTCGTCCTTAGAAAGAGACTAACTTGGGACGAACTTAGACTAACTTGGGACGAACTTATACAAACCGTAGAATGAGACTAAAATTTGTCTTTGTTCATCCCAAGTTAGTCTCGTTAGTCTCATTCTAAAGTTTATCTAAGTTCGTCCTTAGAAAGAGACTAACTTGGGGCGAACTTAGACTAACTTGGGACGAACTTATAAAAACCTTAGAATGAGACTAAAGTTTGTCTTTGTTCGTCCCAAGTTAATCTCGTTAGTCTCATTCTAAGGTTTATCTAAGTTCTTCCTTAGAAAGAGACTAACTTGGGACGAACTTAGACTAACTTGGGACGAACTTATACAAACCTTAGAATGAGACTAAAGTTTGTCTTTGTTCGCCCCAAGTTAGTCTCGTTAGTCTCATTCTAAGGTTTATTTAAGTTCGTCCTTAGAAAGAGACTAACTTGGGGCGAACTTAGACTAACTTGGGACGAACTTATATAAACCATAGAATGAGACTAAAGTTTGTCTTTGTTCGTCCCAAGTTAGTCTCGTTAGTCTCACTCTATGGTTTATCTAAGTTCGTCCTTCGTAAGAGAAAACTTGGGACGAACATAGACTAACTTGGGACGAACTTATACAAACCTTAGAATGAGACTAAAGTTTGTCTTTGTTCGTCCCAAGTTAGTCTCGTTAGTCTAGTTCTAAGGTTTATCAATGTTCGTCCTTAGAAAGAGACTAACTTTGGACGTACTTAGACTAACTTTGGACGAACTTAGACTAACTTGGGATGAACTTATACAAACCTTAGAATGAGACTAAAGTTTGTCTTTGTTCGTCCCAATTTAGTCTCGTTAGTCTCATTCTAAAGTTTATCTAAGTTCGTCCTTAGAAAGAGACTAACTTGGGACGAACTTAGACTAACTTGGGACGAACTTATACAAACCGTAGAATGAGACTAAAATTTGTCTTTGTTCGTCCCAAGTTAGTCTCGTTAGTCTCATTCTAAAGTTTATCTAAGTTCGTCCTTAGAAAGAGACTAACTTGGGGCGAACTGAGATGAACTTGGGACGAACTTATGTAAACCTTAGAATGAGACTAAAGTTTGTCTTTGTTCGTCCCAAGTTAGTCTCGTTAGTCTCATTCTAAGGTTTATCTAAGTTCATCCTTAAAAAGAGACTAACTTGGGATGAACTTAGACTAACTTGGGACGAACTTATACAAACCTTAGAATGAGACTAAAGTTTGTCTTTGTTCGTCCCAAGTTAGTCTCGTTAGTCTCATTCAAAGGTTTATCTAAGTTCATCCTTAGAAAGAGACTAACTAGGGATGAACTTAGACTAACTTGGGACGAACTTATATAAACCTTAGAATGAGACTAACGTTGTCTTTGTTTGTCCCAAGTTAGTCTCGTTAGTCTCATTCTAAGGTTTGTCTAAGTTCGTCCTTAGAAAGAGACTAACTTGGGACGAACTTAGACTAACTTGTGATGAACTTATACAAACTTTAGAATGAGGCTAAAATTTGTCTTTAATCGTCCCAAGTTAGTCTCGTTAGTCTCATTCTAAGGTTTGTCTAAGTTTGTCCTTAGAAAGAGACTAACTTGGGACGAACTTGGGATGAACTTATACAAACCTTAGAATGAGACTAAAGTTTGTCTTTGTTCGTCCCAAGTCAGTCTCGTTAGTCTCATTCTAAGGTTTATCTAAATTCTTCCTTAGAAAGAGACTAACTTGGGATGAACTTAGACTAACTTGGGACGAACTTATAGAAACCTTAGAATGAGACTAAAGTTTGTCTTTGTTCATCCCAAGTTAGTCTCGTTAGTCTCATTCTAAGGTTTGTCTAAGTTCGTCCTGAGAAAGAGGCTAACTTGGGACGAAGTTAGACTAACTTGGGATGAACTTATACAAACCTTAGAATGAGACTAAAGTTTGCCTTTGTTCGTCCCAAGTTAGTCTCGTTAGTCTCATTCTAAGGTTTATCTAAGTTCGTCCTTAGAAAGAGACTAACTTGGGATAAACTTAGACTAACTTGGGATGAACTTATACGAACTTTAGAATGAGACTAAAGTTTATCTAAGTTCGTCCCAAGTTAGTCTCGTTAGTCTCATTCTAAGGTTTATCTAAGTTCGTCCTTAGAAAGTGAGTAACTTGGGACGAACTTAGACTAACTTGTGATGAACTTATACAAACCTTAGAATGTGACTAAAGTTTGTCTTTAATCGTCCTAAGTTAGTCTCGTTAGTCTCATTCTAAGGTTTGTCTGAGTTCGTCCTTCGAAAGAGACTAACTTGGGATGAACTTGGGATGAACTTATAAAAACCTTAGAATGAGACTAAAGTTTGTCTTTGTTTGTCCCAAGTTAATCTCGTTAGCCTCATTCTAAGGTTTATCTAAGTTCGTCCTTAGAAAGAGACTAACTTTGGACGAACTTAGACTAACTTGGGACGAACTTATACAAACCTTAGAATGAGACTAAAGTTTGTCTTTGTTCGTCCCAAGTTAGTCTCGTTAGTCTCATTCTAAGGTTTATTTAAGTTCGTCCTCAGAAAGAGACTAACTTGGGGCGAACTTAGACTAACTTGGGACGAACTTATATAAACCATAGAATGAGACTAAAGTTTGTCTTTGTTCGTCCCAAGTTAGTCTCGTTAGTCTCATCCTAAGGTTTATCTAAGTTCGTCCTTCGAAAGAGAAAACTTGGGATGAACATAGACTAACTTGGGACATACAAACCTTAGAATGAGACTAAAGTTTGTCTTTGTTCGTCCCAAGTTAGTCTCGTTAGTCTAGTTCTAAGGTTTATCTATGTTCGTCCTTAGAAAGAGACTAACTTGGGACGAACTTAGACTAACTTTGGACGAACTTAGACTAACTTGGGATGAACTTATACAAACCTTAGAATGAGACTAAAGTTTGTCTTTGTTCGTCCCAATTTAGTCTCGTTAGTCTCATTCTAAAGTTTTTCAAAGTTCATCCTTAGAAAGAGACTAACTTGGGACGAACTTAGACTAACTTGGGACGAACTTATACAAACCGTAGAATGAGACTAAAATTTGTCTTTGTTCGTCCCAAGTTAGTCTCGTTAGTCTCATTCTAAAGTTTATCTAAGTTCGTCCTTAGAAAGAGACTAACTTGGGGCGAACTTAGACTAACTTGGGACGAACTTATGTAAACCTTAGAATGAGACTAAAGTTTGTCTTTGTTCGTCCCAATTTAGTCTCGTTAGTCTCATTCTAAGGTTTATCTAAGTTTGTCCTTAGAAAGAGACTAACTTGGGATGAACTTAAACTAACTTGGGACAAACTTATACAAACCTTAGAATGAGACTAAAGTTTGTCTTTGTTCGTCCCAAGTTAGTCTCGTTAGACTCATTCTAAGGTTTTTCTAAGTTCATCCTTAGAAAGAGACTAAGTTGGGACGTACTTAGACTAACTTGGGACGAACTTATACAAACCCTAGAATGAGACTAAAGTTTGTCTTTGTTCGTCCCAAGTCAGTCTCGTTAGTCTCATTCTAAGGTTTGTTTAAGTTCGTCCTTAGAAAGAGACTAACTTGGGATGAACTTATACTAACTTGGGACGAACTTATACAAACCTTTGAATGAGACTAAAGTTTGTCTTTGTTCGTCCCAAGTTAGTCTCGTTAGTCTCATTCTAAGGTTTATCTAAGTTCGTGCTTAGAAAGAGACTAACATGGGACGAACTTAGACTAACTTGGGACGAACTTATACAAACCTTAGAATGAGACTAAAGTTTGTCTTTGTCCGTCCCAAGTTAGTCTCGTTAGTCTCATTCTAAGGTTTATCTAAGTTCGTCCATAGAAAGAGACTAACTTGGGACGAACTTAGACTAACTTGGGACAAACTTATACAAACTTTAGAATGAGACTAAAGTTTATCTAAGTTCGTCCCAAGTTAGTCTCGTTAGTATCATTCTAAGGTTTGTCTAAGTTCATCCTTAGAAAGAGACTAACTTGGGACGAACTTAGACTAACTTGGGACGAACTTATACAAACCTTAGAATGAGACTAAAGTTTGTCTTTGTTCGTCCCATGTTAGTCTCGTTAGTCTCATTCTAAGGTTTATCTAAGTTCGTCTTTAGAAAGAGACTAACTTGGGACGAACTTAGACTAACTTGGGACGAACTTATACAAACTTTAGAATGAGACTAAAGTTTATCTAAGTTCGTCCGAAGTTAGTCTCGTTAGTCTCATTCTTAGGTTTATCTAAGTTTATCCTTAGAAAGAGACTAACTTAGGACGAACTTATACAAACCTTAGAATGAGACTAAAGTTTGTTTTTGTTCGTCCCATGTTAGTCTCGTTAGTCTCATTTTAAGGTTTATCTAAGTTCGTCCTTAGAAAGAGATTAACTTGGGACGAACTTAGACTAACTTGGGATGAACTTATACAAACTTTAGAATGAGACTAAAGTTTGTCTTTGTTCGTCCCAAGTTAGTCTCGTTAGTCTCATTCTAAGGTTTGTCTAAGTTCGTCCTTAGAAAGAGACTAACTTGGGACGAACTTAGACTAACTTGGGACGAACTTATACAAACCTTAGAATGAGACTAAAGTTTGTCTTCGTTCGTCCCAAGTTAGTCTCGTTAGTCTCATTCTAAGGTTTATCTAAGTTCGTCCTTAGAAAGAGACTAACTTGGGACGAACTTAAACTAACTTGGGACGAACTTATACAAACCTTAGAATGAGACTAAAGTTTGTCTTTGTTCGTCCCATGTTGGTCTCGTCAGTCTCATTCTAAGGTTTATCTTAGTTCGTCCTTAGAACGAGACTAACTTGGGACGAACTTAGACTAACTTGGGACGAACTTATAAAAACTTTAGAATGAGACTAAAGTTTATCTAAGTTCTTCCCAAGTTAGTCTCGTTAGTCTCATTCTAAGGTTTGTCTAAGTTCATCCTTAGAAAGACACTAACTTGGGATGAACTTAGACTAACTGGGGACAAACTTATACAAACCTTAGAATGAGACTAAGGTTTGTCTTTGTTCGTCCCAAGTTAGTCTCGTTTGTCTCCTTCTAAGGTTTATCTAAGTTCGTCCTTAGAAAGAGACTAACTTGGGACGAACTTAGACTAACTTGGGATGAACTTATACAAAGATTAGAATGACACTAAAGTTTGTCTTTGTCCGTCCCAAGTTAGTCTCGTTAGTCTCCTTCTAAGGTTTATCTAAGTTCGTCCTTAGAAAAAGAGACTAACTTGGGACGAACTTAGACTAACTTGGGACGAACTTAGACTAACTTGGGACGAACTTATACAAACCTTAGAATGAGACTAAAGTTTGTCTTTGTTCGTCCCATGTTATTCTCGTTAGTCTCATTCTAAGGTTTATCTTAGTTCGTCCTTAGAAAGAGACTAACTTGGGACGAACTTAGACTAACTTGGGACGAACTTATACAAACCCTAGAATGAGACTAAAGTTTGTCTTTGTTCGTCCCAAGTCAGTCTCGTTAGTCTCATTCTAAGGTTTGTTTAAGTTCGTCCTTAGAAAGAGACTAACTTGGGATGAACTTATACTAACTTGGGACGAACTTATACAAACCTTTGAATGAGACTAAAGTTTGTCTTTGTTCGTCCCAAGTTAGTCTCGTTAGTCTCATTCTAAGGTTTATCTAAGTTCGTCCTTAGAAAGAGACTAACATGGGACGAACTTAGACTAACTTGGGACGAACTTATACAAACCTTAGAATGAGACTAAAGTTTGTCTTTGTCCGTCCCAAGTTAGTCTCGTTAGTCTCATTCTAAGGTTTATCTAAGTTCGTCCATAGAAAGAGACTAACTTGGGACGAACTTAGACTAACTTGGGACAAACTTATACAAACTTTAGAATGAGACTAAAGTTTATCTAAGTTCATCCCAAGTTAGTCTCGTTAGTCTCATTCTAAGGTTGTCTAAGTTCATCCTTAGAAAGAGAGTAACTTGGGATGAACTTAGACTAACTTGGGACGAACTTATACAAACCTTAGAATGAGACTAAAGTTTGTCTTTGTTCGTCCCAAGTTAGTCTCGTTAGTCTCCTTTTAAGGTTTGTCTAAGTTCGTCCTTAGAAAGAGACTAACTTGGGACGAACTTATACAAACCTTAGAATGACACTAAAGTTTATCTTTGTTCGTCCCAAGTTAGTCTCGTTAGTCTCATTCTTAGGTTTATCTAAGTTTATCCTTTGAAAGAGACTAACTTAGGACGAACTTATACAAACCTTAGAATGAGACTAAAGTTTGTCTTTGTTCGTCCCATGTTAGTCTCGTTAGTCTCATTCTAAGGTTTATCTAAGTTCGTCTTTAGAAAGAGATTAACTTGGGACGAACTTAGACTAACTTGGGACGAACTTATACAAACCTTAGAATGAGACTAAAGTTTTTCTTTGTTCGTCCCAAGTTAGTCTCGTTAGTCTCATTCTAAGGTTTGTCTAAGTTCGTCCTTAGAAAGAGACTAACTTGGGACGAACTTAGACTAACTTGGGACGAACTTATACAAACCTTAGAATGAGACTAAAGTTTGTCTTTGTTCGTCCCAAATTAGTCTCGTTAGTCTCATTCTAAGGTTTATCTAAGTTCGTCCTTAGAAAGAGACTAACTTTGGACGAACTTATACAAACCTTAGAATGAGACTAAAGTTTGTCTTTGTTCGTCCCATGTTAGTCTCGTCAGTCTCATTCTAAGGTTTATCTTAGTTCGTCCTTAGAAAGAGACTAACTTGGGACGAATTTAGACTAACTTGGGACGAACTTATAAAAACTTTAGAATGAGACTAAAGTTTATCTAAGTTCTTCCCAAGTTAGTCTCGTTAGTCTCATTCTAAGGTTTGTCTAAGTTCATCCTTAGAAAGACACTAACTTGGGATGAACTTAGACTAACTTGGGACAAACTTATACAAACCTTAGAATGAGACTAAGGTTTGTCTTTGTTCGTCCCAAGTTAGTCTCGTTAGTCTCCTTCTAAGGTTTATCTAAGTTCGTCCTTAGAAAGAGACTAACTTGGGACAAACTTATACAAACCTTAGAATGAGACTAAAGTTTGTCTTTGTTCGTCCCAAGTTAGTCTCGTTAGTCTCATTCTAAGGTTTGTCTAAGTTCATCCTTAGAAAGAGACTAACTTGGGACGAACTTAGACTAACTTGAGATGAACTTATACAAACCTTAGAATGAGACTAAAGTTTATATTTGTTCGTCCCAATTTAGTCTCGTTAGTCTCATTCTAAGGTTTATCTAAGTTCGTCCTTAGAAAGAGAATAACTTGGGATGAACTTGGACTAACTTGGGACGAACTTATACAAACCTTAGAATGAGACTAAAGTTTATCTTTGTTCGTCCCAAGTTAGTCTCGTTAGTCTCATTCTAAGGTTTATCTAAGTTCATCCTTAGAAAGAGACTAACTTGGGACAAACTTATACAAACCTTAGAATGAGACTATAGTTTGTCGTTGTTCGTCCGATGTTAGTCTCCTTAGTCTCATTCTAAGGTTTATCTAAGTTCGTCCTCAGAAAGAGACTAACTTGGGACGAACTTAGACTAACTTGGGACGAACTTATACAAACCTTAGAATGAGACTAAAGTTTGTCTTTGTTCGTCCAAAGTTAGTCTCGTTAGACTCATTCTAAGGTTTATCTAAGTTCGTCCTTAGAAAGAGACTAACTTGGGACAAACTTATACTAACTTGGGACGAACTTATACAAACCTTAGAATGAGACTAAAGTTTGTCTTTGTTCGTCCCAAGTTAGTCTCGTTAGTCTCATTCTAAGGTTTATCTAAGTTCATCCTTAGAAAGAGACTAACTTGGGACGAACTTAGACTAACTTGGGACGAACTTATACAAACATTAGAATGAAGCTAAAGTTTGTCTTTGTTCGTCCCAAGTTAGTCTCGTTAGTCTCATTCTAAGGTTTGTCTAAGTTCGTCCTTAGAAAGAGACTAACTTGGGACGAACTTAGACTAAGTTGGGACGAACTTATACAAACCTTAGAATGAGACTAAAGTTTGTCTTTGTTCATCCCAAGTTAGTCTCATTAGTCTCATTCTAAGGTTTATCTAAGTTCGTCCTTAGAAAGAGACTAACTTGGGACGAACTTAGACTAACTTGGGACGAACTAATACAAACCTTAGAATGAGACTAAGGTTTGTCTTTGTTCGTCCCAAGTTATTCTCGTTAGTCTCATTCTAAGGTTTGTCTAAGTTCGTCCTTAGAAAGAGACTAACTTGGGACGAACTTAGACTAAGTTGGGACGAACTTATACAAACCATAGAATGAGACTAAAGTTTGTCTTTGTTCGTCCCAAGTTAGTCTAATTAGTCTCATTCTAAGGTTTATCTAAGTTCGTCCTTAGAAAGAGACTAACTTGGGATGAACTTAGACTAACTTGGGATGAACTTATACAAACCTTAGAATGAGACTAAAGTTTGTCTTTGTTCGTCCCAAGTTAGTCTCGTTAGTCTCATTCTAAGGTTTATCTTAGTTTGTCCTTAGAAAGAGACTAACTTGGGACGAACTTAGACTAACTTGGGACGAACTTATACAAACTTTAGAATGAGACTAAAGTTTATCTAAGTTCATCCCAAGTTAGTCTCGTTAGTCTCATTCTAAGGTTTGTCTAAGTTCATCCTTAGAAAGAGACTAACTTGGGATGAACTTAGACTAACTTGGGACGAACTTATACAAACCTTAGAATGAGACTAAAGTTTGTCTTTGTTCGTCCCAAGTTAGTCTCGTTAGTCTCCTTTTAAGGTTTATCTAAGTTCATCCTTAGAAACAGATTAACTTGGGATGAACTTAGACTAACTTGGGACGAACTTATACAAACCTTAGAATGAGACTAAAGTTTGTCTTTGTTCGTCCCATGTTAGTCTCGTTAGTCTCATTCTAAGGTTTATCTTAGTTCGTCCTTAGAAAGAGACTAACTTGGGACGAACTTAGACTAACTTGGGACGAACTTATACAAACTTTAGAATGAGACTAAAGTTTATCTAAGTTCATCCCAAGTTAGTCTCGTTAGTCTCATTCTAAGGTTTGTCTAAGTTCATCCTTAGAAAGAGACTAACTTGGGATGAACTTAGACTAACTTGGGACGAACTTATACCAACCTTAGAATGAGACTAAAGTTTGTCTTTGTTCGTCCCAAGTTAGTCTCGTTAGTCTCCTTTTAAGGTTTATCTAAGTTCGTCCTTAGAAAGAGACTAACTTGGGACGAACTTAGACTAACTTGGGACGAACTTATACAAACCTTAGAATGAGACTAAAGTTTGTCTATGTTCGTCCCAAATTAGTCTCGTTAG
The DNA here is from genome assembly GCA_033675215.1 of Rhodiola kirilowii. NCBI lineage: Eukaryota > Viridiplantae > Streptophyta > Magnoliopsida > Saxifragales > Crassulaceae > Rhodiola > Rhodiola kirilowii. The sequence continues at coordinate 21,214,398 of CM066197.1, forward strand.
TCTCATTTTAAAGTTTGTCTAAGTTCATCCTGAGAAAGAGACTAACTTGGGACGAACTTAGACTAACTTGGGACGAACTTATACAAACCTTAGAATGAGACTAAAGTTTGTCTTTGTTCGTCCCAATTTAGTCTCTTTAGTCTCATTCTAAGATTTATCTAAGTTCGTCCTTTGAAAGAGACTAACTTGGGACGAACTTAGACTAACTTGGGATGATCTTATACAAACTTTAAAATGAGACTAAAGTTTGTCTTTCTTCGTCCCAAGTTAGTCTCGTTAGTCTCATTCTAAGGTTTATCTAAGTTCATCCTTTGAAAGAGACTAACTTGGGACGAACTTGAACTAACTTGGGACGAACTTATACAAACCTTAGAATGATACTAAAGTTTGTCTTTGTTCGTTCCAAGTTAGTCTCGTTAGTCTCATTCTAAGGTTTATCTGAGTTCGTCCTTAGAAAGAGACTAACTTGGGATGAACTTAGACTAACTTGGGACGAACTTATACAAACCTTAGAATGAGACTAAAGTTTATCTTTGTTCGTTACAAGTTAGTCTCGTTAGTCTCATTCTTAGGTTTATCTAAGTTTATCCTTAGAAAGAGACTAACTTAGGACAAACATATACAAACCATAGAATGAGACTAAAGTTTGTCTTTGTTCGTCCCATGTTAGTCTCGTTAGTCTCATTCTAAGGTTTATCTAAGTTCGTCCTCAGAAAGAGACTAACTTGGGACGAACTTAGACTAACTTGGGACGAACTTATACAAACCTTAGAATGAGACTAAAGTTTTTCTTTGTTCGTCCCATGTTGGTCTCGTCAGTCTCATTCTAAGGTTTATCTTAGTTCGTCCTTAGAAAGAGACTAACTTGGGACGAACTTAGACTAACTTGGGACGAACTTATACAAACCTTAGAATGAGACTAAAGTTTATATTTGTTCGTCCCAATTTAGTCTCGTTAGTCTCATTCTAAGGTTTATCTAAGTTCGTCCTTAGAAAGAGACTAACTTGGGACGAACTTATAAAAACTTTAGAATGAGACTAAAGTTTATCTAAGTTCTTCCCAAGTTAGTCTCGTTAGTGTCATTCTAAGGTTTGTCTAAGTTCATCCTTAGAAAGACACTAACTTGGGATGAACTTAGACTAACTTGGGACAAACTTATACAAACCTTAGAATGAGACTAAGGTTTGTCTTTGTTTGTCCCAAGTTAGTCTCGTTAGTCTCCTTCTAAGGTTTATCTAAGTTCGTCCTTAGAAAGAGACTAACTTGGGACGAACTTAGACTAACTTGGGACGAACTTATACAAACCTTAGAATGAGACTAAAGTTTATATTTGTTCGTCCCAATTTAGTCTCGTTAGTCTCATTCTAAGGTTTATCTAAGTTCGTCCTTAGAAAGAGACTAACTTTGGACGAACTTAGACTAACTTCGGACGAACTTATACAAACCTTAGAATGAGACTAAAGTTTATCTTTGTTTGTCCCAAGTTAGTCTCGTTAGTCTCATTCTAAGGTTTATCTAAGTTCACCCTTAGAAAGAGACTAACTTAGGACAAACTTATACAAACCTTAGAATGAGAGTGTACGTTGTCGTTGTTCGTCCCAAGTTAGTCTCGTTAGTCTCATTCTAAGGTTTGTCTAAGTTCGTCCTTAGAAAGAGACTAACTTGGGACGAACTTAGACTAACTTGGGATGAACTTATACAAACCTTAGAATGAGACTAAAGTTTGTCTTTGTTCGTCCCAAGTTAGTCTCGTTAGTCTCATTCTAAGGTTTATCTAAGTTCGTCCATAGAAAGAGACTAACTTGGGACGAACTTATACAAGCCTTAGAATGTGACTAAAGTTTATCATTGTTCGTCCCAAGTTAGTCTCGTTAGTCTCATTCTAAGGTTTATCTAAGTTCGCCCTTAGAAAGAGACTACCTTGGGACGAACTTAGACTAACTTGGGTCGAACTTACACAAACCTTAGAATGAGACTAAAGTTTATATTTGTTCGTCCCAATTTAGTCTCGTTAGTCTCATTCTAAGGTTTTTCTAAGTTCGTCCTTAGAAAGAGACTAACTTGGGACGAACTTAGACTAACTTGGGACGAACTTATACAAACCTTAGAATGAGACTAAAGTTTATCATTGTTCGTCCCAAGGTAGTCTCGTTAGTCTCATTCTATGGTTTATCTAAGTTCGTCCTTAGAAAGAGACTAACTTGGGACGAACTTAGACTAACTTGGGTCGAACTTATACAAACCTTAGAATGAGACTAAAGTTTATATTTGTTCGTCCCAAGGTAGTGTCGTTAGTCTCATTCTAAGGTTTATCTAAGTTCGTCCTTAGAAATAGACTAACTTGGGACGAACTTAGACTAACTTGGGTCGAACTTATACAAACCTTAGAATGAGACTAAAGTTTATATTTGTTCGTCCCAAGTTAGTCTCGTTAGTCTCATTCTAAGGTTTATCTAAGTTCGTCCTTAGAAAGAGACTAACTTGGGACGAACTTAGACTAACTTGGGATGAACTTATACAAACCTTAGAATGAGACTAAAGTTTGTCTTTGTTCGTCCCAAGTTAGTCTCGTTAGTCTCATTGTAAGGTTTATCTAAGTTCGTCCTTAGAAAGAGACTAACTTGGGACGAACTTATACAAGCCTTAGAATGTGACTAAAGTTTATCATAGTTCGTCCCAAGTTAGTCTCGTTAGTCTCATTCTAAGGTTTATCTAAGTTCGCCCTTAGAAAGAGACTACCTTGGGACGAACTTAGACTAACTTGGGTCGAACTTACACAAACCTTAGAATGAGACTAAAGTTTATATTTGTTCGTCCCAATTTAGTCTCGTTAGTCTCATTCTAAGGTTTATCTAAGTTCGTCCTTAGAAAGAGACTAACTTGGGACGAACTTAGACTAACTTGGGACGAACTTATACAAACCTTAGAATGAGACTAAAGTTTATCATTGTTCGTCCCAAGGTAGTCTCGTTAGTCTCATTCTATGGTTTATCTAAGTTCGTCCTTAGAAAGAGACTAACTTGGGACGAACTTAGACTAACTTGGGTCGAACTTATACAAACCTTAGAATGAGACTAAAGTTTATATTTGTTCGTCCCAAGTTAGTCTCGTTAGTCTCATTCTAAGGTTTATCTAAGTTCGTCCTTAGAAAGAGACTAACTTTGGACGAACTTAGACTAACTTGGGTCGAACTTATACAAACCTTAGAATGAGAATAAAGTTTATCTTTGTTTGTCCCAAGTTAGTCTCGTTAGTCTCATTCTAAGGTTTATCTAAGTTCATCCTTAGAAAGAGACTAACTTAGGACAAACTTATACAAACCTTAGAATGAGAGTATACGTTGTCGTTGTTCGTCCCAAGTTAGTCTCGTTAGTCTCATTCTAAGGTTTGTCTAAGTTCGTCCTTAGAAAGAGTCTAACTTGGGACGAACTTAGACTAACTTGGGATGAACTTATACAAACCTTAGAATGAGACTAAAGTTTGTCTTTGTTCGTCCCAAGTTAGTCTCGTTAGTCTCATTCTAAGGTTTATCTAAGTTCGTCCATAGAAAGAGACTAACTTGGGACGAACATAGACTAACTTGGGACGAACTTATACAAACCTTAGAATGAGACTAAAGTTTGTCTTTGTTCGTCCCAAGTTAGTCTCGTTAGTCTCATTGTAAGGTTTATCTAAGTTCGTCCTTAGAAAGAGACTAACTTGCGACGAACTTATACAAACCATAGAATGTGACTAAAGTTTATCATTGTTCGTCCCATGTTAGTCTCGTTAGTCTCATTCTAAGGTTTATCTAAGTTCGCCCTTAGAAAGAGACGAACTTGGGACGAACTTAGACTAACTTGGGTCGAACTTATACAAACCTTGGAATGAGACTAAAGTTTATATTTGTTCGTCCCAATTTAGTCTCGTTAGTCTCATTCTAAGGTTTATTTAAGTTCGTCCTCAGAAAGAGACTAACTTGGGACGAACTTAGACTAACTTGGGACGAACTTATACAAACCTTAGAATGAGACTAAAGTTTATATTTGTTCGTCCCAAGGTAGTCTCGTTAGTCTCATTCTAAGGTTTATCTAAGTTCGTCCTTAGAAAGAGACTAACTTGGGACGAACTTAGACTAACTTGGGATGAACTTATACAAACCTTAGAATGAGACTAAAGTTTGTCTTTGTTCGTCCCAAGTTAGTCTCGTTAGTCTCATTCTAAGGTTTATCTAAGTTCGTCCATAGAAAGAGACTAACTTGGGACGAACTTAGACTAACTTGGGACGAACTTATACAAACCTTAGAATGAGACTAAAGTTTGTCTTTGTTCGTCCCAAGTTCGTCTCGTTAGTCTCATTGTAAGGTTTATCTAAGTTCGTCCTTAGAAAGAGACTAACTTGGGACGAACTTATACAAACCTTAGAATGTGACGAAAGTTTATCATTGTTCGTCCCAAGTTAGTCTCGTTAGTCTCATTCTAAGGTTTATCTAAGTTCGCCCTTAGAAAGAGACTAACTTGGGACGAACTTAGACTAACTTGGGTCGAACTTATACAAACCTTAGAATGAGACTAAAGTTTATATTTTTTCGTCCGAATTTAGTCTCGTTAGTCTCATTCTAAGGTTTATCTAAGTTCGTCCTTAGAAAGAGACTAACTTGGGACGAACTTAGACTAACTTGGGACGAACTTATACAAACCTTAGAATGAGACTAAAGTTTATCTTTGTTCGTCCCAAGGTAGTCTCGTTAGTCTCATTCTGAGGTTTATCTAAGTTCGTCCTTAGAAAAAGACTAACTTGGGACGAACTTAGACTAACTTGGGACGAACTTATACAAACCTTAGAATGAGACTAAATTTTGTCTTTGTTCGTCCCAAGTTAGTCTCGTTAGTCTCATTCTAAGGTTTATCTAAGTTCGTCCTTAGAAAGAGACTAACTTAGGACGAACTTATACAAACTTAGAATGTGACTAAAGTTTATCATTGTTCGTCCCAAGTTAGTCTCGTTAGTCTCATTCTAAGGTTTATCTAAGTTCGTCCTTAGAAAGAGACTAACTTGGGACGAACTTAGACTAACTTGGGACGAACTTATACAAACCTTAGAATGAGACTAAAGTTTATCTTTGTTCGTCCCAAGTTAGTCTCGTTAGTCTCATTCTAAGGTTTATCTAAGTTCGCCCTTAGAAAGAGACTAACTTGGGACGAACTTAGACTAACTTGGGACGAACTTATACAAACCTTAGAATGAGACTAAAGTTTATATTTTTTCGTCCGAATTTAGTCTCGTTAGTCTCATTCTAAGGTTTATCTAAGTTCGTCCTTAGAAAGAGACTAACTTGGGATGAACTTAGACTAACTTGGGACGAACTTATACAAACCTTAGAATGAGACTAAAGTTTTTCTTTGCTCGTCCCAAGTTAGTCTCGTTAGTCTCATTCTAAGGTTTATCTAAGTTCGTCCTTAGAAAGAGACTAACTTGGGACGAACTTATACAAACTTAGAATGTGACTAAAGTTTATCATTGTTCGTCCCAAGTTAGTCTCGTTAGTCTCATTCTAAGGTTTATCTAAGTTCGTCCTTAGAAAGAGACTAACTTGGGACGAACTTAGACTAACTTGGGACGAACTTATACAAACCTTAGAATGAGACTAAAGTTTATCTTTGTTCGTCCCAAGTTAGTCTCGTTAGTCTTATTCTAAGGTTTATCTAAGTTCATCCTTAGAAAGAGACTAACTTAGGACAAACTTATACAAACCTTAGAATGAGAGTATAGGTTGTCGTTGTTCGTCCCAAGTTAGTCTCGTTAGTCTCATTCTAAGGTTTGTCTAAGTTCGTCCTTAGAAAGAGACTAACTTGGGACGAACTTAGACTAACTTGGGATGAACTTATACAAACCTAAGAATGAGACTAAAGTTTGTCTTTGTTCGTCCCAAGTTAGTCTCGTTAGTCTCATTCTAAGGTTTATCTAAGTTCGTCCATAGAAAGAGACTAACTTGGGACGAACTTAGACTAACTTGGGACGAACTTATACAAACCTTAGAGTGTGACTAAAGTTTGTCTTTGTTCGTCCCAAGTTAGTCTCGTTAGTCTCATTGTAAGGTTTATATAGGTTCGTCCTTAGAAAGAGACTAACTTGGGACGAACTTATACAAACCTTAGAATGTGACTAAAGTTTATCATTGTTCGTCCCAAGTTAGTCTCGTTAGTCTCATTCTAAGGTTTATCTAAGTTCGCCCTTAGAAAGAGACTAACTTGGGACGAACTTAGACTAACTTGGGTCGAACTTATACAAACCTTAGAATTAGACTAAAGTTTATATTTGTTCGTCCCAATTTAGTCTCGTTAGTCTCATTCTAAGGTTTATCTAAGTTCGTCCTTAGAAAGAGACTAACTTGGGGCGAACTTAGACTAACTTGGGACGAACTTATACAAACCTTAGAATGAGACTAAAGTTTATCTTTGTTCGTCCCAAGTTAGTCTCGTTAGTCTCATTCTAAGGTTTATCTAAGTTCGTCCTTAGAAAGAGACTAACTTGGGACGAACTTAGACTAACTTGGGACGAACTTATACAAACCTTAGAATGAGACTAAAGTTTGTCTTTGTTCGTCCCAAGTTAGTCTCGTTAGTCTCATTCTAAGGTTTATCTAAGTTCGTCCTTAGAAAGAGACTAACTTGGGACGAACTTATACAAACCTTAGAATGTGACTAAAGTTTATCATTGTTCGTCCCAAGTTAGTCTCGTTAGTCTCATTCTAAGGTTTATCTAAGTTCGCCCTTAGAAAGAGACTAACTTGGGACGAACTTAGACTAACTTGGGTCGAACTTATACAAACCTTAGAATGAGACTAAAGTTTATATTTGTTCGTCCCAATTTAGTCTCGTTAGTCTCATTCTAAGGTTTATCTAAGTTCGTCCTTAGAAAGAGACTAACTTGGGACGAACTTAGACTAACTTGGGACGAACTTATACAAACCTTAGAATGAGACTAAAGTTTATCTTTGTTCGTCCCAAGGTAGTCTCGTTAGTCTCATTCTGAGGTTTATCTAAGTTCGTCCTTAGAAAGAGACTAACTTGGGACGAACTTAGACTAACTTGGGACGAACTTATACAAACCTTAGAATGAGATTAAAGTTTGTCTTTGTTCGTCCCAAGTTAGTCTCGTTAGTCTCATTCTAAGGTTTATCTAAGTTCGTCCTTAGAAAGAGACTAACTTGGGACGAACTTATACAAACTTAGAATGTGACTAAAGTTTATCATTGTTCGTCCCAAGTTAGTCTCGTTAGTCTCATTCTAAGGTTTATCTAAGTTCGTCCTTAGAAAGAGACTAACTTGGGACGAACTTAGACTAACTTGGGACGAACTTATACAAACCTTAGAATGAGACTAAAGTTTATCTTTATTCGTCCCAAGTTAGTCTCGTTAGTCTCATTCTAAGGTTTATCTAAGTTCATCCTTAGAAAGAGACTAACTTAGGACAAACTTATACAAACCTTAGAATGAGAGTATAGGTTGTCGTTGTTCGTCCCAAGTTAGTCTCGTTAGTCTCATTATAAGGTTTGTCTAAGTTCGTCCTTAGAAAGAGACAAACTTGGGACGAACTTAGACTAACTTGGGATGAACTTATACAAACCTTAGAATGAGACTAAAGTTTGTCTTTGTTCGTCCCAAGTTAGTCTCGTTAGTCTCATTCTAAGGTTTATCTAAGTTCGTCCATAGAAAGAGACTAACTTGGGACGAACTTAGACTAACTTGGGACGAACTTATACAAACCTTAGAGTGAGACTAAAGTTTGTCTTTGTTCGTCCCAAGTTAGTCTCGTTAGTCTCATTGTAAGGTTTATATAAGTTCGTCCTTAGAAAGAGACTAACTTGGGACGAACTTATACAAACCTTAGAATGTGACTAAAGTTTATCATTGTTCGTCCCAAGTTAGTCTCGTTAGTCTCATTCTAAGGTTTATCTAAGTTCGCCCTTAGAAAGAGACTAACTTGGGACGAACTTAGACTAACTTGGGTCGAACTTATACAAACCTTAGAATTAGACTAAAGTTTATATTTGTTCGTCCCAATTTAGTCTCGTTAGTCTCATTCTAAGGTTTATCTAAGTTCGTCCTTAGAAAGAGACTAACTTGGGGCGAACTTAGACTAACTTGGGACGAACTTATACAAACCTTAGAATGAGACTAAAGTTTATCTTTGTTCGTCCCAAGTTAGTCTCGTTAGTCTCATTCTAAGGTTTATCTAAGTTCGTCCTTAGAAAGAGACTAACTTGGGACGAACTTAGACTAACTTGGGACGAACTTATACAAACCTTAGAATGAGACCAAAGTTTGTCTTTGTTCGTCCCAAGTTAGTCTCGTTAGTCTCATTCTAAGGTTTATCTAAGTTCGTCCTTAGAAAGAGACTAACTTGGGACGAACTTATACAAACCTTAGAATGTGACTAAAGTTTATCATTGTTCGTCCCAAGTTAGTCTCGTTAGTCTCATTCTAAGGTTTATCTAAGTTCGCCCTTAGAAAGAGACTAACTTGGGACGAACTTAGACTAACTTGGGTCGAACTTATACAAACCTTAGAATGAGACTAAAGTTTATATTTGTTCGTCCCAATTTAGTCTCGTTAGTCTCATTCTAAGGTTTATCTAAGTTCGTCCTTAGAAAGAGACTAACTTGGGACGAACTTAGACTAACTTGGGACGAACTTATACAAACCTTAGAATGAGACTAAAGTTTATCTTTGTTCGTCCCAAGGTAGTCTCGTTAGTCTCATTCTAAGGTTTATCTAAGTTCGTCCTTAGAAAGAGACTAACTTGGGACGAACTTAGACTAACTTGGGACGAACTTATACAAACCTTAGAATGAGACTAAAGTTTGTCTTTGTTCGTCCCAAGTTAGTCTCGTTAGTCTCATTCTAAGGTTTATCTAAGTTCGTCCTTAGAAAGAGACTAACTTGGGACGAACTTATACAAACTTAGAATGTGACTAAAGTTTATCATTGTTCGTCCCAAGTTAGTCTCGTTAGTCTCATTCTAAGGTTTATCTAAGTTCGTCCTTAGAAAGAGACTAACTTGGGACGAACTTAGACTAACTTGGGACGAACTTATACAAACCTTAGAATGAGACTAAAGTTTATCTTTGTTCGTCCCAAGTTAGTCTCGTTAGTCTCATTCTAAGGTTTATCTAAGTTCATCCTTAGAAAGAGACTAACTTAGGACAAACTTATACAAACCTTAGAATGAGAGTATAGGTTGTCGTTGTTCGTCCCAAGTTAGTCTCGTTAGTCTCATTCTAAGGTTTGTCTAAGTTCGTCCTTAGAAAGAGACTAACTTGGGACGAACTTAGACTAACTTGGGATGAACTTTTACAAACCTTAGAATGAGACTAAAGTTTGTCTTTGTTCGTCCCAAGTTAGTCTCGTTAGTCTCATTCTAAGGTTTATCTAAGTTCGTCCATTGAAAGAGACTAACTTGGGACGAACTTAGACTAACTTGGGACGAACTTATACAAACCTTAGAGTGAGACTAAAGTTTGTCTTTGTTCGTCCCAAGTTAGTCTCGTTAGTCTCATTGTAAGGTTTAGATAAGTTCGTCCTTAGAAAGAGACTAACTTGGGACGAACTTATACAAACCTTAGAATGTGACTAAAGTTTATCATTGTTCGTCCCAAGTTAGTCTCGTTAGTCTCATTCTAAGGTTTATCTAAGTTCGCCCTTAGAAAGAGACTAACTTGGGACGATCTTAGACTAACTTGGGTCGAACTTATACAAACCTTAGAATTAGACTAAAGTTTATATTTGTTCGTCCCAATTTAGTCTCGTTAGTCTCATTCTAAGGTTTATCTAAGTTCGTCCTTAGAAAGAGACTAACTTGGGGCGAACTTAGACTAACTTGGGACGAACTTATACAAACCTTAGAATGAGACTAAAGTTTATATTTGTTCGTCCCAATTTAGTGTCGTTAGTCTCATTCTAAGGTTTATCTAAGTTCGTCCTTAGAAAGAGACTAACTTGGGACGAACTTAGACTAACTTGGGACGAACTTATACAAACCTTAGAATGAGACTAAAGTTTATCTTTGTTCGTCCCAAGGTAGTCTCGTTAGTCTCATTCTAAGGTTTATCTAAGTTCGTCCTTAGAAAGAGACTAACTTGGGACGAACTTAGACTAACTTGGGACGAACTTATACAAACCTTAGAATGAGATTAAAGTTTGTCTTTGTTCGTCCCAAGTTAGTCTCGTTAGTCTCATTCTAAGGTTTATCTAAGTTCGTCCTTAGAAAGAGACTAACTTTTGACGAACTTATACAAACTTAGAATGTGACTAAAGTTTATCATTGTTCGTCCCAAGTTAGTCTCGTTAGTCTCATTCTAAGGTTTATCTAAGTTCGTCCTTAGAAAGAGACTAACTTGGGACGAACTTAGACTAACTTGGGACGAACTTATACAAACCTTAGAATGAGACTAAAGTTTATCTTTGTTCGTCCCAAGTTAGTCTCGTTAGTCTCATTCTAAGGTTTATCTAAGTTCATCCTTAGAAAGATACTAACTTAGGACAAACTTATACAAACCTTAGAATGAGAGTATAGGTTGTCGTTGTTCGTCCCAAGTTAGTCTCGTTAGTCTCATTCTAAGGTTTTTCTAAGTTCGTCCTTAGAAAGAGACTTACTTGGGACGAACTTAGACTAACTTGGGATGAACTTATACAAACCTTAGAATGAGTCTAAAGTTTGTCTTTGTTCGTCCCAAGTTAGTCTCGTTAGTCTCATTCTAAGGTTTATCTAAGTTCGTCCATAGAAAAAGACTAACTTGGGACGAACTTAGACTAACTTGGGACGAACTTATACAAACCTTAGAATGAGACTAAAGTTTGTCTTTGTTCGTCCCATGTTAGTCTCGTTAGTCTCATTCTAAGGTTTATCTAAGTTGGTCCTCAGAAAGAGACTAACTTGGGACGAACTTTGATGTTCCCTTGTGTGGCATGTGTTTGGCAAAACGTTGTTAGACAGTTCGAGCAGGAGTTCAGGGGGAGTTCGAACATATCCTAGTACTCCTGTACAGCGTGATCAAGACGCAAAGGATATTTTCCGGAAGATATTGGGAACGAAGATTTCGTCAAGTTAAAGATGGCGTGCGACTTATTCGAACAACATATTCAAATGAATATTCACAAGTGAAGATGGCGTGACTTGCTTGGGAAAGAAGACGACTTCGTATATTCTTCCAAGGATTTGTGAAAGATATGCATCAAATATTCAGGAGTATCTCCCGAAATATTTGATGGGATTATCTTATGCGAATTAGGGTTTCGTCCGAGCATATAAATACAATGCAAAGGCAACCCTAATTCCCATCGCTTTCAAGATCAAAAATACACGAAGAAATCCTATCGATTGGAAAAGAAGAAAGCGACGGCCGTTGTGTTTTCCCCACTGGAAAAACATCGGTGTGAGCTCAGTCTGATACGTGCCATTCAGATTGACCAGAGGTGATCAAGTTCAGAGCACAAACAGAACGACCAGCTTTCAAGTGAAAGCGACCGAGCTTCAGGAAAGGTTCGAGTACGTTCGGAAAGAAGGTCTGAACGAAAGGGATCAAGGGGAGTTGCGACGAACCTTGGTTGCAAATCTGAGAGACGGAGTAGTAGAGGCTAGGCAATTACAAGGTGTAAGTGTAAGTCCACTGAAAAGCTCTATACTCGTAATAAAGATTTGTTGTCCCTTTTCCGGGTGTGGGAAACCCCCCAGAGTAGGCGTAGCCGAACTGGGTTATCAATCTGTGCGTACTCGTGTTTTATTGTTCTGTTCGTACTTGTTGTGGAACTGTGGTAGAAAGAGTTCAAGGTCTGTCCAAACACAACCTAGAACACTTGCTTGAACAGGGGATATAATTTCAATTGGTATCAGAGCAAACACTCGACACACTGAGTGGGATCCTGAACTGTTCAAGATGACCCTGAAAGAAGGACAAAGCATCACCAGACCTCCGCTGCTCGAAGGCTCGAACTATGCCACCTGGAAGCCCGTGATGAGATCATTTCTGAAATCTCTAGACGAAAAGGCTTGGAGAGCAGTGATGAAAGGTTGGACTGAACCCATGATGAACAATCTCACTGGAGAACCGGTTCCGAAACCAGAAGCTCTGTGGACAGAAGAGGAGGACAAAGCATCTATGGGAAATTCAAAGGCTATGAATGCGATCTTTTCTGCAGTAGATGAGAATGTCATGAAACTGATTATCAACTGTGAAGTAGCCAAGGAAGCTTGGGATATCCTCCAAACTGTCTTTGAAGGAATAGACAAGGTTCGTAATTCTCGGATGCAGGCTGTTACCACCAAGTTCGAAGAGATGAAAATGAAGGAAAGTGAAACTATCGCTGAGTACAACACCCGAGTTCTGGAACTGTCCAACGAGGCGTCTGCTCTAGGGAAACCTATCGATGAAGAAAGGTTGGCCAGTAAAGTCCTGAGATCACTACCTCCAAGATTTGCAATGAAGGTCACAGCCATTGAGGAAATGCACGACATCTCAAAGCTAAAGCTGGACGAATTGATAGGTTCTCTCAGAACTTACGAGATCAATCATGACTTCCAACCCGGAGATGTGAAGGGAATCACCCTCAAAGCAGACATGACAGAAGACAAACTGGACGGTGGGTGCACCACTGAGCAACTGGCCATGATGGCTCAGAATTTTGGAAGAATGGTAAGGAAAATCAATAGACGTGGTCCAGAACAAGGTCAGTCTTCATCAGCTGGTTTCAGAAACTGGAAATCCGGGAGATCAAGGTCAAGTGATATAAGGCAAGACTCCTCTGATAAAGGAAGGGAAGAGATTCAGTGCCATGAATGCAAAGGCTTCGGCCATATTGCCTCACAATGTGCCAATACCCTCATGAAGAAGAAGGCAATGGTCGCCAGCTTCAGCGACAGTGAGTCGGATGAAGAAAAAGGTGAAACCACCAACTTTGTGGCCTTTACCACTACTCTGGGAGAATGTAGCAGCACCGGTGCAACAGTTCCATCACAGGCGGAACTCCCCGCTGAAGACCTCTCAGACAGTGATGATGAAGAACTCACACAGGAGTCTCTCGCTCAGACATACAAAGATCTGTATGAGAAGTGGCTGCAACTGATCAAAATCAACAAGAAGCTGAATGACACAATTGCAAGCGTCACTATTGAAAAGGACAAGGTCTGGCAGGAGGCTGAGATTCTGCTCACACAGAAGGTTGAGCTCGAAGGCACAGTAGATTCACTAAATACGCGACTAGCTGAGATGAAACAGGAAAGGATGTGTCTCCTTGCTCAGAAAACAGAGCTCTTAGGAACTGTCTCCGCACTGAAAGTTGAAATGGAGAAGGACCGCGACACTCATCCTGTAGGCATGGCGGGTCTACGAAAAACTATCACAGATCTGAAGCGCAAAGAGGTGTTCCAACTGAGGAGGGTAGAACAGCTGGAACTTCAGCTAGAGTCTGAAAGGATGGATCGGTCAGACACTGAGAAGGAACTCAACCACCTCAAGCAGTCAGTAAAAATGCTGAACTCTGGCACTAAAGACTTGAATGATATTCTCAGGTCTCAAAGAACGGAGTCTGGACATCGTGGACTTGGTCTCACTAAAGAAGGATGCTCAAGTGGTACAGTGTTTGTTAAAACCAACCCAGTGGCTGAACAGAACCCAGAACAACAGCTGAAACAACACCAGAGACAGAAAGTGGATCAGCATCTGGGAGAAAAAAAGCCACAGTACCCAAGACCTCACTTGAGACAGCACTCTAGACAAAAAATTGATCTGTCCCAAGACAAGTCCAAGGGTAGTCAAAAAGGGACCGGGAATGCGTACCTCAGTTCAACTCCCAATCAGAGGAAAGATTTGCGCGCATGCTGGTACTGCTATCAGATTGGACACATCAGACGGCAGTGTCGACTGTTTCTTGCTGAACGTCGAGGACACCAATAACAGACCAAACCTCGACAGAAACAAGTCTGGGTTCCAAAGGAATAACCGATAATATGCATGATGGCCTGCTGCTCATCACGAGACACAGTGCAAGACAGTTGGTTCTTCGACAGCGGTTGCTCTGCCCACATGTCAGGTAACTCTGCATTTCTTTCTCATATTAGACCCGTTGAGAAGATGCGGTTTATTACCTTCGCGGATGGTAGGAAAGGTCAGGTGATCGGCTGTGGAACATTGAAGGTTCCGGATCTTCCTGCACTCGAGGATACTCTTCTGGTTGAAGGTTTGACAATGAATCTTATTAGCATCAGTCAACTATGCGACAATGGTCATTATGTGTCATTCTCTCGTGACTCATGCCTCGTTCTTAACGAGAATGGCGATTCCGTAATGAAAGGGAGAAGAGGGGCAAATAACTATTACACCATCAGAATGGGAGACGAAGACTTTATCAAGTCAAGGTCTACTCTAGACTATTTTCAAACCAAACATAGAGTTGTGCGAGGGGGAGTGAATACGAGTTTGCACACAAGGTCGGATAGGAGAATCGCACAAATCCAGTTTAGTAAGTGTACCAGGAGACTGTTGGATCACAGGGTGTCACAGTTACAGAACGAGTTTGAACAGAAGATAACAAAGTTGCAGAAGGAGTTCAAACAGCATCATCAGATTCATGCCAACTCATCAGACGAGAGATCGAACCAGATTGCACAGTTTGGAACACCCAGATCCTCTTTGGGTCTGTGTGGGTTCAAGCACTAAGTGTTCCAGGCAGTGGTCAGTCAAAGGCAAATCTCCAGCTACAACAGTTGGACTGACCACCTGAGCAAGAGAGCTGGAACAGAAGGTACAGCACGTATCGTCAACTATTTTTTTGAATATTCTCCAAGATCTTTCCTGCCGTTATTTGAAACGAGAGTTGACCAAATTGAGAAGATGAAATGACTGGAGTATTATTTCGTTTGAAACACAAAGCAGTTCGTAGTCTACTCTCCCTCTCTCACTCAAACCCTAGAACGGCATCCAGTGTCTTCTCTTCCAATCTCTCACACACTCAACGACGATGGTGAACACAAGGAAGTCAGCAAAGTCCGGCGTCAAATCCACTGAAAAGAAGAGGGAAGACATGCACTCCTCAAAAGCTCTGGCGGCGAAATCCAAAATCCCGACATCGAGAGCTCCGACGGTGAAAAAGGCGCCGTCTTTACAATCCAACACTGAATCTTTGGTCGAAGCAAAGAAGTCTGGCGAACGTACAACCACTGAAATCCCTCAGTCGACCGTGGTGGACCCTGTCGTCGCTGGTTCAACTCAAGCCTGTCTCCAATCGGAGGTAATTTCATCTCTTCCTTCAACTTCTGCAAGTATTCCGTCAGTTGAAAATATCGTGTTGAAAGAAGTTGTGAATGTGAGTATTGAGGTGGCTGTGAAGTCTGCTGACTATGATGGAGCCAGTAGGGCTGTTGATTGGGAAGTCAGTAGGGGTGTGACTGGTGATGTAGCGAGTAAGACAGTTATCGGGGATGAATCTATCAAGATTATGGAAGATAAGGTTCCCAGCAAGGTGGCTAGAGGACCAGCAGCATGGAGAGAGAAAATACATGCGTCTGGGTATGTTCGACCAGATGGTTTACGGAGAAAGAAGGGGACTCGCCGAGCTGTGTCTCCAAGACAGTGCCTCGCCAAGATCAGCTCTATCAGAGGGAGGCTCTCAGCAAAGTCTAATAATGGCCCAGATAAGAGCATTGGAGGCTCAGAAGGTGAACAATTCAGTAAGCAAAAGGAGGATGTATCCAAGATGATTCTTCCACCAGAAATTTCTGATTTGTTGAAGGAAGCCACAGCTAAAGGAGACTCTCCTACAGAAGAGGATGAAGAATTAGAGAAGCTATACAAAGACATTGACAATGTCATGGAGGACCTAGAAAAAGAGAAGGATCTGGAAGTGGCAAGATCAGAGGAACCTCCTCGTGTTCAGAGTATTGGTGCAGAAGAGTCTGATGCTGTGGAAGTTGATAGTGGTCCAACTGGGGAACCATGTGTTCAGACTTAGAGTAAGTCAGCAGAAGTTCCTGAGGATGTTTCTAAGAATTCAGTGGATGCTCCAGTTGTTGGTCAAGATGATCAGCATTGTGATCGTATGGAGGATGATGGTGCACAAGTTCGTGAGGATGCTGCAAAGACTATTTCAAAGGAGGGTACTCTTTCAGATAATGACCAAGATCTTGCTCCGCTTATCTTTCTCAAAAAGCCAAAGAAGGACATGGGAAAGAAAAAGTTGGCGTTTGAAAGAACTGCTAAGGGGACAGTCCAAGAGATTGCGAAGGAGGGCAACTTGGCAGGGGAGCTGATTCATCTAAGAAAATGAAACGTGGAGCCCCTGTTCCTGTTTCAATGGATGCTGGAAGTTGTGAAGTCCCATCTCCTGAGGCTGATACAGTTCCTGTTGGCTTGGTTAAGAAGGGTGTATGGTTTGTTAACAAAGATGCTGCAAGAAAGTGGCCATGCATCCAGAAGAGGAAAATCATACCTGAAAGATTGCTAGATGAGTCCCGGTATAAGGGAAAGGAGGTGGTTAAGGTTCTGAAAGAATCGGATCTGTTTTGGACGCTGGCTAGGTGCAAACCCTACAGTGAACAGCTTGTGCGTGAGGCAATGGCGAACTTGCCCCCTCACTTTGGGGTAGTTGGAGATCCTGAGTATGGAGTCTTCTTTGTTAGAGGGAGGAGAATTAAGATTGATCCGGAGCTAATCAATGTGTATTTCTCGATGGATGACCCGGCTGTTGATGAAGAAGAACCAAGCTTTGAGAAGGTTGTGAGCACCATCACTGCAGGCTTTGTTCAGTGGAGGCCTGAGTCGGTTGTGAATACAGCAGAGCTATCTACGTTCTATTCCATGCTGTTCTTCATTGCTGTGTTCAACTGGAGGCCGTCTACTCATCGCTCTACTGTCAACAAGGACATGGCCCAACTGCTTTATCAGATAGGGAACAAGCTGAAATTCAACCTGGGCAGAGTAATGTTCAAACAGATTGCTGAACATGCTACTTCGATGAGAACTCTGCACCAGATCTGTTTCCCATCTCTGATATATGAGCTCATTATCCATCAAGCTCTAGATTTGAAGGCCTCGCCTGACCAACTTTCAAAGGTACCCATCAGGTTCATCGTTGACCACAAGTTGTTTAAGGGGCGTCACGTGAACGATCTCAAGGAGAAAGGAAAAGTTGTGGCGGAGTCCAGTCGAGTGGGAGCCAGAATGGGGCAAGATGAGCGAAGCAAGTTGCTCAGGGATCTTAATGCTATCATTGCTGCGGATAAGGAACAGCATCGTCGGATCAATAAGCTTGCTCGCGCCCTCAGCTATCCTAGTGATGATGATGAATCTGAAGCTACAGCCTCTGAAGATGATTCCATTGAAGAAGCTTCTGATTAAAGGTCCTTTGAAACACTGAACTCTCTGAACTCGTTTTTTTTCTCGTTTAAAAACGTTCAGTATTATGTGCTTGTTCTGGCACAGTTTGATTTGCTGTTCGAACTCGATCAGCCCCTTGCCAGTTTGTGGCAAAAAGGGGGAGTATTTTGAGGTGGTGACAATTGTTGTTCCCTCAAGGTTTCCTACTGTCTAGATAGTTAGATAGATCTAGTGATTTGGTTTTTGCCAAAATGCCAAGGGGGAGATTGATGTTCCCTTGTGTGGCATGTGTTTGGCAAAACATTGTTAGACAGTTCGAGCAGTAGTTCAGGGGGAGTTCGAACATATCCTAGTACTCCTGTACAGCGTGATCAAGACGCAAAGGATATTTTCCGGAAGATATTGGGAACGAAGATTTTGTCAAGTTAAAGATGGCGTGCGACTTATTCGAACAAGATATTCGAATGAATATTCACTAGTGAAGATGGCGTGACTTGCTTGGGAAAGAAGACGACTTCGTATATTCTTCCAAGGATATGTGAAAGATATGCATCAAATATTAAGGAGTATCTCCCGAAATATTTGATGGGATTATCTTATGCGAATTAGGGTTTCGTCCGAGCATATAAATACAATGCAAAGGCAACCCTAATTCCCATCGCTTTCAAGATCAAAAATACACGAAGAGATCCTATCGATTGGAAAAGAAGAAAGCGACGGCCGTTGTGTTTTCCCCACTGGAAAACATCGGTGTGAGCTCAGTCTGATACGTGCCATTCAGATTGACCAGAGGTGATCAAGTTCAGAGCACAAACAGAACGACCAGCTTTCAAGTGAAAGCGACCGAGCTTCAGGAAAGGTTCGAGTACGTTCGGACAGAAGGTCTGAATGAAGGGGATCAAGGGGAGTTGCGACGAACCTTGGTTGCAAATCTGAGAGACGGAGTAGTAGAGGCTAGGCAATTACAAGGTGTAAGTGTAAGTCCACTGAAAAGCTCTATACTCGTAATAAAGATTTGTTGTCCATTTTCCGGGTGTGGGAAACCCCCCAGAGTAGGCGTAGCCGAACTGGGTTATCAATCTGTGCGTACTCGTGTTTTATTGTTCTGTTCGTACTTGTTGTGGAACTGTGGTAGAAAGAGTTCAAGGTCTGTCCAAACACAACCTAGAACACTTGCTTGAACAGGGGATATAATTTCAAACTTATACAAACCTTAGAATGTCACTAAAGTTTATCATTGTTCGTCCCAAGTTAGTCTCGTTAGTCTCATTCTAAGGTTTATCTAAGTTCGTCCTTAGAAAGAGACTAACTTGGGACGAACTTAGACTAACTTGGGTCGAACTTATACAAACCTTAGAATGAGACTAAAGTTTATATTTGTTCGTCCCAAGTTAGTCTTGTTAGTCTCATTCTAAGGTTTATCTAAGTTCGTCCTTAGAAAGAGACTAACTTGGGACGAACTTAGACTAACTTGGGACGAACTTATACAAACCTTAGAATGAGACTAAAGTTTGTCTTTGTTCGTCCCAAGTTAGTTTCGTTAGTCTCATTCTAAGGTTTATCTAAGTTCGTCCTTATAAAGAGACTAACTTGGGACGAACTTAGACTAACTTGGGTTGAACTTATACAAACCTTAGAATGAGACTAAAGTTTATATTTGTTCGTCCCAATTTAGTCTCGTTAGTCTCATTCTAAGGTTTATCTAAGTTCGTCCTTAGAAAGAGACAAACTTGGGACGAACTTAGACTAACTTGGGACGAACTTATACAAACCTTAGAATGAGACTAAAGTTTATCATTGTTCGTCCCAAGTTAGTCTCGTTAGTCTCATTCTAAGGTTTATCTAAGTTCGTCCTTTGAAAGAGACTAACTTGGGACGAACTTTGACTAACTTAGGACAAACTTATACAAACCTTAGAATGAGACTATAGTTTGTCGTTGTTCGTCCCAAGTTAGTCTCGTTAGTCTCATTCTAAGGTTTATCTAAGTTCGTCCTTAGAAAGAGACTAACTTGGGACGAACTTAGACTAACTTGGGACGAACTTATACAAACCTTAGAATGAGACTAAAGTTTGTCTTTGTTCGTGCCAAGTTAGTCTCGTTAGTCTCATTCTAAGGTTTATCTAAGTTCGTCCTTAGAAAGAGACTAACTTGGGACGAACTTATACAAACATTAGAATGTGACTAAAGTTTGTCATTGTTCGTCCCAAGTTAGTCTCGTTAGTCTCATTCTAAGGTTTATCTAAGTTCGTCCTTAGAAAGAGACTAACTTGGGACGAACTTAGACTAACTTGGGTCGAACTTAAACAAACCCTAGAATGAGACTAAAGTTGGCCTTTCTTCGTCCCAAGTTAGTCTCGTTAGTCTCATTCTAAGGTTTATCTAAGTTCGTCCTTAGAAATAGACTAACTTGGGACGAACTTACACTAACTTGGGACGAACTTATACAAACCTTAGAATGAGACTAAAGTTTGTCATTGTTCGTCCCAAGTTAGTCTCGTTAGTCTCATTCTAAGGTTTATCTAAGTTCGTCCTTAGAAAGAGACTAACTTGGGATGAACTAAGACCAACTTGGGGCGAACTTATACAAACCTTAGAATGAGACTAAAGTTTATCTAAGTTCGTCCCAAGTTAGTCTCGTTAGTCTCATTCTAAGGTTTATCTAAGTTCGTCCTTAGAAAGAGACTAACTTGGGACGAACTTATACAAACCTTAGAATGAGACTAAAGTTTGTCTCTGTTCGTTCCATGTTAGTCTCGTTAGTCTCATTCTAAGGTTTATCTAAGTTGTCCTTAGAAAGAGACTAACTTGGGACGAACTTAGACTAACTTAGGACGAACTTATACAAACCGCAGAATGAGACTAAAGTTTGTCTTTGTTCGTCCCAAATTAGTCTCGTTAGTCTCATTCTAAGGTTTATCTAAGTTCGTCCTTAGAAAGAGACTAACTTGGGACGAACTTAGACTAACTTGGGACGAACTTATACAAACCTTAGAATGAGACTAAAGTTTGTCTTGGTTCGTCCCAAGTTAGTCTCGTTAGTCTCATTCTAAGGTTTATCTAAATTCATGCTTAGAAAGAGACTAACTTGGGACGAACTTAGACTAACTTGGGACGAACTTATACAAACCTTAGAATGAGACAAAAGTTTGTCTTTGTTCGTCCCAAGTTAGTCTCATTAGTCTCATTCTAAGGTTTGTCTAAGTTCGTCCTTAGAAAGAGACTAACTTGGGACGAACTTAGACTAACTTGGGACAAACTTATGCAAACTTTAGAATGAGACTAAAGTTTATCTAAGTTCGTCCCAAGTTAGTCTCGTTAGTCTCATTCTAAGGTCTATCTAAGTTTGTCCTTAGAAAGAGGCGAACTTGGGATGAACTTAGACTAAATTAGGACGAACTTATACAAACCTTAGAATGAGACTAAAGTTTGTCTTTGTTCGTCCCAATTTAGTCTCGTTAGTCTCATCCTAAGGTTCATCCTTAGAAAGAGACTAACTTGGGACGAAGTTATACAAACCTTAGAATGAGACTAAAGTTTGTCTTTGTTCGTCCCAAGTTAGTCTCGTTAGTCTCATTCTAAGGTTTATCTAAGTTTGTCCCTAGAAAGAGACTAACTTGGGACGAACTTAGACTAACATGGGACGAACTTATACAAACCTTAGAATGAGACTAAAGTTTGTCTTTGTTCGTCCCAAGTTAGTCTCGTTAGTCTCATTCTAAGGTTTATCTAAGTTCGTCCTTCGAAAGAGACTAACTTGGGACGAACTTAGACTAACATGGGACGAACTTATACAAACTTTAGAATGAGACTAAAGTTTATCTAAGTTCGTCCCAAGTTAGTCTCGTTAGTCTCATTCTAAGGTTTGTCTAAGTTCATCCTTAGAAAGATACTAACTTGGGATGAACTTAGACTAACTTGGGACGAACTTATACAAACCTTAGAATGAGACTAAAGTTTGTCTTTGTTCATCCCAAGTTAGTCTCGTTAGTCTCATTCTAAGGTTTATCTAAGTTCGTCCTTAGAAAGAGACTAACTTGGGAAGAACTTAGACTAACTTGGGACGAACTTATACAAACCTTAGAATGAGACTAAAGTTTATCTAAGTTCATCCCAAGTTATTCTCGTTAGTCTCATTCTAAGGTTTATCTAAATTTGTCCTTAGAAAGAGACTAACTTGGGACAAACTTATACAAACCTTAGAATGTGACTAAAGTTTATCATTGTTCGTCCCAAGTTAGTCTCGTTAGTCTAATTCTAAGGTTTATCTAAGTTCGTCCTTAGAAAGAGACTAACTTGGGACGAACTTAGACTAACTTGGGTCGAACTTATACAAACCCTAGAATGAGACTAAAGTTTGTCTTTGTTCGTCCCAAGTTAGTCTCGTTAGTCTCAATCTAATGTTTATCTAAGTTCGTCCTTTGAAAGAGACTAACTTGGGATGAACTTAGACTAACTTGGGACGAACTTATACAAACCTTAGAATGAGACTAAAGTTTGTCTTTCTTCGTCCCAAGTTAGTCTCGTTAGTCTCATTCTAAGGTTTATCTAAGTTCATCCATAGAAAGAGACTAACTTGGGACGAACTTACACTAACTTGTGACAAACTTAGACTAACTTGGGTCGAACTTATACAAACCCTAGAATGAGACTAAAGTTTGTCTTTGTTCGTCCCAAGTTAGTCTCGTTAGTCTCAATCTAATGTTTATCTAAGTTCGTCCTTTGAAAGAGACTAACTTGGGATGAACTTAGACTAACTTGGGACGAACTTATACAAACCTTAGAATGAGACTAAAGTTTGTCTTTCTTCGTCCCAAGTTAGTCTCGTTAGTCTCATTCTAAGGTTTATCTAAGTTCATCCTTAGAAAGAGACTAACTTGGGACGAACTTACACTAACTTGGGACAAACTTATACAAACCTTAGAATGAGACTAAAGTTTGTCATTGTTCGTCCCAAGTTAGTCTCGTTAGTCTCATTCTAAGGTTTATCTAAGTTCGTCCTTAGAAAGAGACTAACTTGGGACGAACTTAGACTAACTTGGGACGAACTTGTACAAACCTTAGAATGAGACTAAAGTTTGTCTTTGTTCGTGCCAAGTTAGTCTCGTTAGTCTCATTCTAAGGTTTATCTAAGTTCGTCCTTAGAAAGAGACTAACTTGGGACGAACTTATACAAACCTTAGAATGTGACTAAAGTTTATCATTGTTCGTCCCAAGTTAGTCTCGTTAGTCTCATTCTAAGGTTTATCTAAGTTCGTCCTTAGAAAGAGACTAACTTGGGACGAACTTAGACTAACTTGGGTCGAACTTAAACAAACCCTAGAATGAGACTAAAGTTGGTCTTTCTTCGTCCCAAGTTAGTCTCGTTAGTCTCATTCTAAGGTTTATCTAAGTTCGTCCTTAGAAATAGACTAACTTGGGACGAACTTACACTATCTTGGGACGAACTTATACAAACCTTAGAATGAGACTAAAGTTTGTCATTGTTCGTCCCAAGTTAGTCTCGTTAGTCTCATTCTAAGGTTTATCTAAGTTCGTCCTTAGAAAGAGACTAACTTGGGATGAACTAAGACCAACTTGGGGCGAACTTATACAAACCTTAGAATGAGACTAAAGTTTATCTAAGTTCGTCCTTAGAAAGAGACTAACTTGGGACGAACTTATACAAACCTTAGAATGAGACTAAAGTTTGTCTCTGTTCGTTCCATGTTAGTCTCGTTAGTCTCATTCTAAGGTTTATCTAAGTTTGTCCTTAGAAAGAGACTAACTTGGGACGAACTTAGACTAACTTAGGACGAACTTATACAAACCGCAGAATGAGACTAAAGTTTGTCTTTGTTCGTCCCAAATTAGTCTCGTTAGTCTCATTCTAAGGTTTATCTAAGTTCGTCCTTAGAAAGAGACTAACTTGGGACGAACTTAGACTAACTTGGGACGAACTTATACAAACCTTAGAATGAGACTAAAGTTTGTCTTGGTTCGTCCCAAGTTAGTCTCGTTAGTCTCATTCTAAGGTTTATCTAAATTCATGCTTAGAAAGAGACTAACTTGGGACGAACTTAGACTAACTTGGGACGAACTTATACAAACCTTAGAATGAGACAAAAGTTTGTCTTTGTTCGTCCCAAGTTAGTCTCATTAGTCTCATTCTAAGGTTTGTCTAAGTTCGTCCTTAGAAAGAGACTAACTTGGGACGAACTTAGACTAACTTGGGACAAACTTATACAAACTTTAGAATGAGACTAAAGTTTATCTAAGTTCGTCCCAAGTTAGTCTCGTTAGTCTCATTCTAAGGTCTATCTAAGTTTGTCCTTAGAAAGAGGCGAACTTGGGATGAACTTAGACTAAATTAGGACGAACTTATACAAACCTTAGAATGAGACTAAAGTTTGTCTTTGTTCGTCCCAATTTAGTCTCGTTAGTCTCATCCTAAGGTTCATCCTTAGAAAGAGACTAACTTGGGACGAAGTTATACAAACCTTAGAATGAGACTAAAGTTTGTCTTTGTTCGTCCCAAGTTAGTCTCGTTAGTCTCATTCTAAGGTTTATCTAAGTTTGTCCCTAGAAAGAGACTAACTTGGGACGAACTTAGACTAACATGGGACGAACTTATACAAACCTTAGAATGAGACTAAAGTTTGTCTTTGTTCGTCCCAAGTTAGTCTCGTTAGTCTCATTCTAAGGTTTATCTAAGTTCGTCCTTCGAAAGAGACTAACTTGGGACGAACTTAGACTAACATGGGATGAACTTATACAAACTTTAGAATGAGACTAAAGTTTATCTAAGTTCGTCCCAAGTTAGTCTCGTTAGTCTCATTCTAAGGTTTGTCTAAGTTCATCCTTAGAAAGATACTAACTTGGGATGAACTTAGACTAACTTGGGACGAACTTATACAAACCTTAGAATGAGACTAAAGTTTGTCTTTGTTCATCCCAAGTTAGTCTCGTTAGTCTCATTCTAAGGTTTATCTAAGTTCGTCCTTAGAAAGAGACTAACTTGGGAAGAACTTAGACTAACTTGGGACGAACTTATACAAACCTTAGAATGAGACTAAAGTTTATCTAAGTTCATCCCAAGTTATTCTCGTTAGTCTCATTCTAAGGTTTATCTAAATTTGTCCTTAGAAAGAGACTAACTTGGGACAAACTTATACAAACCTTAGAATGTGACTAAAGTTTATCATTGTTCGTCCCAAGTTAGTCTCGTTAGTCTAATTCTAAGGTTTATCTAAGTTCGTCCTTAGAAAGAGACTAACTTGGGACGAACTTAGACTAACTTGGGTCGAACTTATACAAACCCTAGAATGAGACTAAAGTTTGTCTTTGTTCGTCCCAAGTTAGTCTCGTTAGTCTCAATCTAATGTTTATCTAAGTTCGTCCTTTGAAAGAGACTAACTTGGGATGAACTTAGACTAACTTGGGACGAACTTATACAAACCTTAGAATGAGACTAAAGTTTGTCTTTCTTCGTCCCAAGTTAGTCTCGTTAGTCTCATTCTAAGGTTTATTTCATCCATAGAAAGAGACTAACTTGGGACGAACTTACACTAACTTGTGACAAACTTAGACTAACTTGGGTCGAACTTATACAAACCCTAGAATGAGACTAAAGTTTGTCTTTGTTCATCCCAAGTTAGTCTCGTTAGTCTCAATCTAATGTTTATCTAAGTTCGTCCTTTGAAAGAGACTAACTTGGGATGAACTTAGACTAACTTGGGACGAACTTATACAAACCTTAGAATGAGACTAAAGTTTGTCTTTCTTCGTCCCAAGTTAGTCTCGTTAGTCTCATTCGGAGGTTTATCTAAGTTCATCCTTAGAAAGAGACTAACTTGGGACGAACTTACACTAACTTGGGACAAACTTATACAAACCTTAGAATGAGACTAAAGTTTGTCATTGTTCGTCCCAAGTTAGTCTCGTTAGTCTCATTCTAAGGTTTATCTAAGTTCGTCCTTAGAAAGAGACTAACTTGGGACGAACTTAGACTAACTTGGGACGAACTTGTACAAACCTTAGAATGAGACTAAAGTTTGTCTTTGTTCGTGCCAAGTTAGTCTCGTTAGTCTCATTCTAAGGTTTATCTAAGTTCGTCCTTAGAAAGAGACTAACTTGGGACGAACTTATACAAACCTTAGAATGTGACTAAAGTTTATCATTGTTCGTCCCAAGTTAGTCTCGTTAGTCTCATTCTAAGGTTTATCTAAGTTCGTCCTTAGAAAGAGACTAACTTGGGACGAACTTAGACTAACTTGGGTCGAACTTAAACAAACCCTAGAATGAGACTAAAGTTGGTCTTTCTTCGTCCCAAGTTAGTCTCGTTAGTCTCATTCTAAGGTTTATCTAAGTTCGTCCTTAGAAATAGACTAACTTGGGACGAACTTACACTATCTTGGGACGAACTTATACAAACCTTAGAATGAGACTAAAGTTTGTCATTGTTCGTCCCAAGTTAGTCTCGTTAGTCTCATTCTAAGGTTTATCTAAGTTCGTCCTTAGAAAGAGACTAACTTGGGATGAACTAAGACCAACTTGGGGCGAACTTATACAAACCTTAGAATGAGACTAAAGTTTATCTAAGTTCATCCCAAGTTAGTCTCGTTAGTCTCATTCTAAGGTTTATCTAAGTTCGTCCTTAGAAAGAGACTAACTTGGGACGAACTTATACAAACCTTAGAATGAGACTAAAGTTTGTCTCTGTTCGTTCCATGTTAGTCTCGTTAGTCTCATTCTAAGGTTTATCTAAGTTTGTCCTTAGAAAGAGACTAACTTGGGACGAACTTAGACTAACTTAGGACGAACTTATACAAACCGCAGAATGAGACTAAAGTTTGTCTTTGTTCGTCCCAAATTAGTCTCGTTAGTCTCATTCTAAGGTTTATCTAAGTTCGTCCTTAGAAAGAGACTAACTTGGGACGAACTTAGACTAACTTGGGACGAACTTATACAAACCTTAGAATGAGACTAAAGTTTGTCTTGGTTCGTCCCAAGTTAGTCTCGTTAGTCTCATTCTAAGGTTTATCTAAATTCATGCTTAGAAAGAGACTAACTTGGGACGAACTTAGACTAACTTGGGACGAACTTATACAAACCTTAGAATGAGACAAAAGTTTGTCTTTGTTCGTCCCAAGTTAGTCTCATTAGTCTCATTCTAAGGTTTGTCTAAGTTCGTCCTTAGAAAGAGACTAACTTGGGACGAACTTAGACTAACTTGGGACAAACTTATACAAACTTTAGAATGAGACTAAAGTTTATCTAAGTTCGTCCCAAGTTAGTCTCGTTAGTCTCATTCTAAGGTCTATCTAAGTTTGTCCTTAGAAAGAGGCGAACTTGGGATGAACTTAGACTAAATTAGGACGAACTTATACAAACCTTAGAATGAGACTAAAGTTTGTCTTTGTTCGTCCCAATTTAGTCTCGTTAGTCTCATCCTAAGGTTCATCCTTAGAAAGAGACTAACTTGGGACGAAGTTATACAAACCTTAGAATGAGACTAAAGTTTGTCTTTGTTCGTCCCAAGTTAGTCTCGTTAGTCTCATTCTAAGGTTTATCTAAGTTTGTCCCTAGAAAGAGACTAACTTGGGACGAACTTAGACTAACATGGGACGAACTTATACGAACCTTAGAATGAGACTAAAGTTTGTCTTTGTTCGTCCCAAGTTAGTCTCGTTAGTCTCATTCTAAGGTTTATCTAAGTTCGTCCTTCGAAAGAGACTAACTTGGGACGAACTTAGACTAACATGGGACGAACTTATACAAACTTTAGAATGAGACTAAAGTTTATCTAAGTTCGTCCCAAGTTAGTCTCGTTAGTCTCATACTAAGGTTTGTTTAAGTTCATTCTTAGAAAGATACTAACTTGGGATGAACTTAGACTAACTTGGGACGAACTTATACAAACCTTAGAATGAGACTAAAGTTTGTCTTTGTTCATCCCAAGTTAGTCTCGTTAGTCTCATTCTAAGGTTTATCTAAGTTCGTCCTTAGAAAGAGACTAACTTGGGACGAACTTAGACTAACTTGGGACGAACTTATACAAACCCTAGAATGAGACTTAAGTTTGTCTTTGTTCGTCCCAAGTTAGTCTCGTTAGTCTCAATCTAATGTTTATCTAAGTTCGTCCTTTGAAAGAGACTAACTTGGGATGAACTTAGACTAACTTGGGACGAACTTATACAAACCTTAGAATGAGACTAAAGTTTGTCTTTCTTCGTCCCAAGTTAGTCTCGTTTGTCTCATTCTAAGGTTTATCTAAGTTCATCCTTAGAAAGAGACTAACTTGGGACAAACTTATACAAACCTTAGAATGAGACTAAAGTTTGTCATTGTTCGTCCCAAGTTAGTCTCGTTAGTCTCATTCTAAGGTTTATCTAAGTTCGTCCTTAGAAAGAGACTAACTTGGGATGAACTAAGACTAACTTGGGGCGAACTTATACAAACCTAAGAATGAGACTAAAGTTTATCTAAGCTCGTCCCAAGTTAGTCTCGTTAGTCTCATTCTAAGGTTTATCTAAGTTCGTCCTTAACTTGGGACGAACTTATACAAACCTTAGAATGAGACTAAAGTTTGTGTTTGTTCGTCCCAAGTTAGTCTCGTTAGTCTCATTCTAAGGTTTGTCAAAGTTTATCCTTAGAAAGAGACTAACTTGGGACGAACTTATACAAACTTTAGAATGAGACTAAAGTTAATCTAAGTTCGTCCCAAGTTAGTCTCGTTAGTCTCATTCCCAAATTTATCCAAGTTCGTCCTTAGAAAGAGACTAACTTGGGACAAACTTATACAAACCTTAGAATGAGACTAAAGTTTGTCTCTGTTCGTTCCAAGTTAGTCTCGTTAGTCTCATTTTAAGGTTTATCTAAGTTCGTCCTTAGAAAGAGACTAACTTGGGACGAACTTAGACTAACTTAGGATGAACTTACACAAACCTAAGAATGAGACTAAAGTTTGTCTTTGTTCGTCCCAAGTTAGTCTCGTTAGTCTCATTCTAAGGTTTATCTAAGTTCGTCTTTAGAAAGAGACTAACTTGGGACGAACTTAGACTAACTTGGGACGAACTTATACAAACCTTAGAATGAGACTAAAGTTTGTCTTGGTTCGTCCCAAGTTAGTCTCGTTAGTCTCATTCTGAGGTTTATCTAAATTCGTGCTTAGAAAGAGACTAACTTGGGACGAACTTGGACTAACTTGGGACGAACTTATACAAACCTTAGAATGAGACTAAAGTTTGTCTTTGTTCGTCCCAAGTTAGTCTCATTAGTCTCATTCTAAGGTTTGTCTAAGTTCGTCCTTAGAAAGAGACTAACTTGGGACGAAATTAGGCTAACTTGGGACGAACTTATACAAACTTTAGAATGAGACTAAAGTTTATCTGAGTTCGTCCCAAGTTAGTCTCGTTAGTCTCATTCTAAGGTTTATTAAAGTTCGTCCTTAGAAAGAGGCGAACTTGGGACGAACTTAGACTAAATTAGGACGAACTTATACAAACCTTGGAATGAGACTAAAGTTTGTCTTTGTTCGTCCCACTTTAGTCTCGTTAGTCTCATCCTAAGGTTTATCTAAGTTCGTCCTTAGAAAGAGACTAACTTGGGACGAACTTATACAAACCTTAGAGTGAGACTTAAGTTTGTCTTTGTTCGTCCCAAGTTAGTCTCGTTAGTCTCATTCTAAGGTTTATCTAAGTTCATCCCTAGAAAGAGACTAACTTGGGACAAACTTAGACTAACATGGGACGAACTTATACAAACCTTAGAATGAGACTAAAGTTTGTCTTTGTTCGTCCCAAGTTAGTCTCGTTAGTCTCATTCTAAGGTTTATCTAAGTTCATCCTTAGAAAGAGACTAACTTGGGACGAACTTCGACTAACATGGGACGAACTTATACAAACTTTAGAATGAGACTAAAGTTTATCTAAGTTCGTCCCAAGTTAGTCTCGTTAGTCTCATTCTATGGTTTGTCTAAGTTCATCCTTAGAAAGATACTTACTTGGGATGAACTTAGACTAACTTGGGACGAACTTATACAAACCTTAGAATGAGACTAAAGTTTGTCTTTGTTCATCCCAAGTTAGTCTCGCTAGTCTCATTCTAAGGTTTATCTAAGTTCATCCTTAGAAAGAGACTAACTTGGGAAGAACTTAGACTAACTTGGGAAGAACTTATACAAACCTTAGAATGAGACTAAAGTTTATCTAAGTTCATCCCAAGTTAGTCTCGTTAGTCTCATTCTAAGGTTTATCTAAGTTCGTCCTTAGAAAGAGACTAACTTGGGACGAACTTAGACTAACTTGAGACGAACTTATACAAACCTTAGAATGAGACTAAAGTTTATCTTTGTTCGTCCCAAGTTAGTCTCGTTAGTCTCATTCTAAGGTTTATCTAAGTTCGTCCTTAGAAAGAGACTAACTTGGGACGAACTCAGACAAACTTGGGATGAACTTAGACAAATTTGGGACGAACTTATACAAACCTTAGAATGAGACTAAAGTTTGTCTCTGTTCGTCCCAAGTTAGTCTCGTTAGTCTCATTCTAAGGTTTGTCTAAGTTCGTCCTTAGAAAGAGACTAACTTGGGACGAACTCAGACAAACTTGGGATGAACTTAGACAAATTTGGGACGAACTTATACAAACCTTAGAATGAGACTAAAGTTTGTCTCTGTTCGTCCCAAGTTAGTCTCGTTAGTCTCATTCTAAGGTTTGTCTAAGTTCGTCCTTAGAAAGAGACTAACTTGGGACGAACTTAGACTAACTTGGGACGAACTTATACAAACCTTAGAATGAGACTAAAGTTTATCTAAGTTCATCCCAAGTTATTCTCGTTAGTCTCATTCTAAGGTTTATCTAAGTTCGTCCCTAGAAAGAGACTAACTTGGGACGAACTTAGACAAACTTGGGACGAACTTATACAAACCTTAGAATGAGACTAAAGTTTGTCTCTGTTCGTCCCAAGTTAGTATCGTTAGTCTCATTCTAAGGTTTGTCTAAGTTCGTCCTTAGAAAGAGACTAACTTGGGACGAACTTAGACTAACTTGGGACGAACTTATACAAACCTTAGAATGAGACTAAAGTTTGTCTCTGTTCGTCCCAAGTTAGTATCGTTAGTCTCATTCTAAGGTTTGTCTAAGTTCGTCCTTAGAAAGAGACTAACTTGGGACGAACTTAGATTAACTTGGGACGAACTTATACAAACCTTAGAATGAGACTAAAGTTTATCTAAGCTCGTCCCAAGTCTCGTTAGTCTCATTCTAAGGTTTATCTAAGTTCGTCCTTAGAAAGAGACTAACTTGGGATGAACTTAGACTAACTTGGGACGAACTTATACAAACCTTAGAATGAGACTAAAGTTTGTCTCTGTTCGTCCCAAGTTAGTATCGTTAGTCTCATTCTAAGGTTTGTCTAAGTTCATCCTTAGAAAGAGACTAACTTGGGACGAACTTAGACTAACTTGGGACGAACTTATACAAACCTTAGAATGAGACTAAAGTTTATCTAAGCTCGTCCCAAGTCTCGTTAGTCTCATTCTAAGGTTTATCTAAGTTCGTCCTTAGAAAGAGACTAACTTGGGATGAACTTAGACTAACTTGGGACGAACTTATACAAACCTTAGAATGTGACTAAAGTTTGTCTTTGTTCGTCTCAAGTTAGTCTCGTTAGTCTCATTCTAAGGTTTGTCTAAGTTATCCTTAGAAAGATACTAACTTGGGATGAACTTAAACTAACTTGGGACGAACTTAGACTAACTTGGGACGAACTTATACAAACCTTAGAATGAGACTAAAGTTTGTCTTTGTTCATCCCAAGTTAGTCTCGTTAGTCTCATTCTAAGGTTTATCTAAGTTCGTCCTTAGAAAGAGACTAACTTGGGAAGAACTTAGACTAACTTGGGATGAACTTATACAAACCTTAGAATGAGACTCAAGTTTATCTAAGTTTATCCCAAGTTATTCTCGTTAGTCTCATTCTAAGGTTTATCTAAGTTCGTCCTTAGAAAGAGACTAACTTGGGACAAACTTAGACTAACTTGGGACGAACTTATACAAACCTCAGAATGAGACTAAAGTTTATCTTTGTTTGTCCCAATTTAGTCTCATTAGTCTCATTCTAAGGTTTATCTAAGTTCGTCCTTAGAAAGAGACTAACTTGCGACGAACTAAGACTAACTTGGGACGAACTTATACAAACCTTAGAATGAGACTAAAGTTTATCTTTGTTCGTCCCAAGTTAGTCTCGTTAGTCTCATTCTAAAGTTTATCTAAGTTTGTCCTTAGAAAGAGACTAACTTGGGACGAACTGAGACTAACTTGGGACGAACTTGTACAAACCTTAGAATGAGACTAAAGTTTGTCTTTGTTCGTCCCAAGTCAGTTTTGTTAGTCTCATTCTAAGGTTTATCTAAGTTTGTCCTTAGAAAGAGACTAACTTGGGACGAACTCAGACAAACTTGGGACGAACTTAGACAAATTTGGGACAAACTTATACAAACCTTAGAATGAGACTAAAGTTTGTCTCTGTTCGTCCCAAGTTAGTCTCGTTAGTCTCATTCTAAGGTTTGTCTAAGTTCGTCCTTAGAAAGAGACTAACTTGGGACGTACTTAGACTAACTTGGGACGAACTTATACAAACCTTAGAATGAGACTAAAGTTTATCTAAGTTCATCCCAAGTTATTCTCGTTAGTCTCATTCTAAGGTTTATCTAAGTTCGTCCTTAGAAAGAGACTAACTTGGGACGAACTTAGACTAACTTGGGACGAACTTATACAAACCTTAGAATGTGACTAAAGTTTGTCTTTGTTCATCTCAAGTTAGTCTCGTTAGTCTCATTCTAAGGTTTGTCTAAGTTATCCTTAGAAAGATACTAACTTGGGATGAACTTAAACTAACTTGGGACGAACTTATACGAACCTTAGAATGAGACTAAAGTTTGTCTTTGTTCATCCCAAGTTAGTCTCGTTAGTCTCATTCTATGGTTTATCTAAGTTCGTCCTTAGAAAGAGACTAACTTGGGAAGAACTTAGACTAACTTGGGATGAACTTATACAAACCTTAGAATGAGACTCAAGTTTATCTAAGTTTATCCCAAGTTATTCTCGTTAGTCTCATTCTGAGGTTTATCTAAGTTCGTCCTTAGAAAGAGACTAACTTGGGACAAACTTAGACTAACTTGGGACGAACTTATACAAACCTTAGAATGAGACTAAAGTTTATCTTTGTTTGTCCCAATTTAGCCTCGTTAGTCTCATTCAAAGGTTTATCTAAGTTCGTCCTTAGAAAGAGACTAACTTGGGACGAACTAAGACTAACTTGGGACGAACTTATACAAACCTTAGAATGAGACTAAAGTTTATCTTTGTTCGTCCCAAGTTAGTCTCGTTAGTCTCATTCTAAGGTTTATCTAAGTTCGTCCTTAGAAAGAGACTAACTTGGGACGAACTTAGACTAACTTGGGACGAACTTGTACAAACCTTAGAATGAGACTAAAGTTTGTCTTTGTTCGTCCCAATTCAGTCTCGTTAGTCTCATTCTGTGGTTTATCTAAGTTCGTCCTTAGAAAGAGACTAACTTGGGACGAACTTAGACAAACTTGGGACGAACTTATACAAACCTTAGAATGAGACTAAAGTTTGTCTCTGTTCGTCCCAAGTTAGTCTCGTTAGTCTCATTCTAAGGTTTGTCTAAGTTCGTCCTTAGAAAGAGACTAACTTGTGACAAACTTAGACTAACTTGGGACGAACTTATACAAACCTTAGAATGAGACTAAAGTTTATCTAAGCTCGTCCCAAGTTAGTCTCGTTAGTCTCATTCTAAGGTTTATCTAAGTTCGTCCTTAGAAAGAGACTAACTTGGGACGAACTTAGACTAACTTGGGACGAACTTATACAAAACTTAGAATGTGACTAAAGTTTGTCTTTGTTCGTCTCAAGTTAGTCTCGTTAGTCTCATTCTAAGGTTTGTCTAAGTTATCCTTAGAAAGATACTAACTTGGGATGAACTCAAACTAACTTGGGACGAACTTATACGAACCTTAGAATGAGACTAAAGTTTGTCTTTGTTCATCCCAAGTTAGTCTCGTTAGTCTCATTCTATGGTTTATCTAAGTTCGTCCTTAGAAAGAGACTAACTTGGGAAGAACTTAGACTAACTTGGGATGAACTTATACAAACCTTAGAATGAGACTCAAGTTTATCTAAGTTTATCCCAAGTTATTCTCGTTAGTCTCATTCTAAGGTTTATCTAAGTTCGTCCTTAGAAAGAGACTAACTTGGGACAAACTTAGACTAACTTGGGACGAACTTATACAAACCTTAGAATGAGACTAAAGTTTATCTTTGTTTGTCCCAATTTAGTCTCGTTAGTCTCATTCAAAGGTTTATCTAAGTTCGTCCTTAGAAAGAGACTAACTTGGGACGAACTAAGACTAACTTGGGACGAACTTATACAAACCTTAGAATGAGACTAAAGTTTATCTTTGTTCGTCCCAAGTTAGTCTCGTTAGTCTCATTCTAAGGTTTATCTAAGTTCGTCCTTAGAAAGAGACTAACTTGGGACGAACTTAGACAAACTTGGGACGAACTTAGACAAACTTGGGACGAACTTATACAAACCTTAGAATGAGACTAAAGTTTGTCTCTGTTCGTCCCAAGTTAGTCTCGTTAGTCTCATTCTAAGGTTTGTCTAAGTTCGTCCTTAGAAAGAGACTAACTTGGGACGAACTTAGACTAACTTGGGACGAACTTATACAAACCTTAGAATGAGACTAAAGTTTATCTAAGCTCGTCCCAAGTTAGTCTCGTTAGTCTCATTCTAAGGTTTATCTAAGTTCGTCCTTAGAAAGAGACTAACTTGGGACGAACTTAGACTAACTTGGGATGAACTTATACAAACATTAGAATGTGACTAAAGTTTGTCTTTGTTCGTCTCAAGTTAGTCTCGTTAGTCTCATTCTAAGGTTTGTCTAAGTTATCCTTTGAAAGATACTAACTTGGGATGAACTTAAACTAACTTGGGACGAACTTATACGAACCTTAGAATGAGACTAAAGTTTGTCTTTGTTCATCCCAAGTTAGTCTCGTTAGTCTCATTCTATGGTTTATCTAAGTTCGTCCTTAGAAAGAGACTAAATTGGGAAGAACTTAGACTAACTTGGGATGAACTTATACAAACCTTAGAATGAGACTCAAGTTTATCTAAGTTTATCCCAAGTTATTCTCGTTAGTCTCATTCTAAGGTTTATCTAAGTTCGTCCTTAGAAAGAGACTAACTTGGGACAAACTTAGACTAACTTGGGACGAACTTATACAAACCTTAGAATGAGACTAAAGTTTATCTTTGTTTGTCCCAATTTAGTCTCGTTAGTCTCATTCTAAGGTTTATCTAAGTTCGTCCTTAGAAAGAGACTAACTTGGGACGAACTTAGACAAACTTGGGACGAACTTAGACAAACTTGGGACGAACTTATACAAACCTTAGAATGAGACTAAAGTTTGTCTCTGTTCGTCCCAAGTTAGTCTCGTTAGTCTCATTCTAAGGTTTGTCTAAGTTCGTCCTTAGAAAGAGACTAACTTGGGACGAACTTAGACTAACTTGGGACGAACTTATACAAACCTTAGAATGAGACTAAAGTTTATCTAAGCTCGTCCCAAGTTAGTCTCGTTAGTCTCATTCTAAGGTTTATCTAAGTTCGTCCTTAGAAAGAGACTAACTTGGGACGAACTTAGACTAACTTGGGATGAACTTATACAAACATTAGAATGTGACTAAAGTTTGTCTTTGTTCGTCTCAAGTTAGTCTCGTTAGTCTCATTCTAAGGTTTGTCTAAGTTATCCTTTGAAAGATACTAACTTGGGATGAACTTAATCTAACTTGGGACGAACTTATACGAACCTTAGAATGAGACTAAAGTTTGTCTTTGTTCATCCCAAGTTAGTCTCGTTAGTCTCATTCTATGGTTTATCTAAGTTCGTCCTTAGAAAGAGACTAACTTGGGAAGAACTTAGACTAACTTGGGATGAACTTATACAAACCTTAGAATGAGACTCAAGTTTATCTAAGTTTATCCCAAGTTATTCTCGTTAGTCTCATTCTAAGGTTTATCTAAGTTCGTCCTTAGAAAGAGACTAACTTGGGACAAACTTAGACTAACTTAGGATGAACTTATACAAACCTTAGAATGAGACTAAAGTTTATCTTTGTTTGTCCCAATTTAGTCTCGTTAGTCTCATTCTAAGGTTTATCTAAGTTCGTCCTTAGAAAGAGACTAACTTGGGACGAACTAAGACTAACTTGGGACGAACTTATACAAACCTTAGAATGAGACTAAAGTTTATCTTTGTTCGTCCCTAGTTAGTCTCGTTAGTCTCATTCTAAGGTTTGTCTAAGTTCGTCCTTAGAAAGAGACTAACTTGGGACGAACTTAGACTAACTTGGGACGAACCTATACAAACCTTAGAATGAGACTAAAGTTTATCTATGCTCGTCCCAAGTTAGTCTCGTTAGTCTCATTCTAAGGTTTATCTAAGTTCGTCCTTAGAAAGAGACTAACTTGGGACGAACTTAGACTAACTTGGGACGAACTTATACAAACCTTAGAATGTGACTAAAGTTTGTCTTTGTTCGTCTCAAGTTAGTCTCGTTAGTCTCATTCTAAGGTTTGTCTATGTTATCCTTAGAAAGATACTAACTTGGGATGAACTTAAACTAACTTGGGACGAACTTATACGAACCTTAGAATGAGACTAAATTTTGTCTTTGTTCATCCCAAGTTAGTCTCGTTAGTCTCATTCTAAGGTTTATCTAAGTTCGTCCTTAGAAAGAGACTAACTTGGGAAGAACTTAGACTAACTTGGGATGAACTTATACAAACCTTAGAATGAGACTCAAGTTTATCTAAGTTTATCCCAAGTTATTCTCGTTAGTCTCATTCTAAGGTTTATCTAAGTTCGTCCTTAGAAAGAGACTAACTTGGGACAAACTTAGACTAACTTGGGACGAACTTATACAAACCTTAGAATGAGACTAAAGTTTATCTTTGTTTGTCCAAATTTAGTCTCGTTAGTCTCATTCTAAGGTTTATCTAAGTTCGTCCTTAGAAAGAGACTAACTTGGGACGAACTAAGACTAACTTGGGACGAACTTATACAAACCTTAGAATGAGACTAAAGTTTATCTTTGTTCGTCCCAAGTTAGTCTCGTTAGTCTCATTCTAAGGTTTATCTAAGTTGGTCCTTAGAAAGAGACTAACTTGGGACGAACTGAGACTTACTTGGGACGAACTTGTACAAACCTTAGAATGAGACTAAAGTTTGTCTTTGTTCGTCCCAAGTCAGTTTTGTTAGTCTCATTCTAAGGTTTATCTAAGTTCGTCCTTAGAAAGAGACTAACTTGGGACGAACTAAGACTAACTTGGGACGAACTTATACAAACCTTAGAATGAGACTAAAGTTTATCTTTGTTCGTCCCAAGTTAGTCTCGTTAGTCTCATTCTAAGGTTTATCTAAGTTCGTCCTTAGAAAGAGACTAACTTGGGACGAACTTAGACTAACTTGGGACGAACTTGTACGAACCTTAGAATGAGACTAAAGTTTGTCTTTGTTCGTCCCAATTCAGTCTCGTTAGTCTCATTCTAAGGTTTATCTAAGTTCGTCCTTAGAAAGAGACTAACTTGGGACGAACTTAGACAAACTTGGGACGAACTTAGACAAACTTGGGACGAACTTATACAAACCTTAGAATGAGACTAAAGTTTGTCTCTGTTCGTCCCAAGTTAGTCTCGTTAGTCTCATTCTAAGGTTTGTCTAAGTTCGTCCTTAGAAAGAGACTAACTTGGGACGAACTTAGACTAACTTGGGACGAACTTATACAAACCTTAGAATGAGACTAAAGTTTATCTAAGCTCGTCCCAAGTTAGTCTCGTTAGTCTCATTCTAAGGTTTATCTAAGTTCGTCCTTAGAAAGAGACTAACTTGGGACGAACTTAGACTAACTTGGGACGAACTTATACAAACCTTAGAATGAGACTAAAGTTTATCTAAGCTCGTCCCAAGTTAGTCTCGTTAGTCTCATTCTAAGGTTTATCTAAGTTCGTCCTTAGAAAGAGACTAACTTGGGACGAACTTAGACTAACTTGGGACGAACTTATACAAACCTTAGAATGTGACTAAAGTTTGTCTTTGTTCGTCTCAAGTTAGTCTCATTCTAAGGTTTGTCTAAGTTATCCTTAGAAAGATACTAACTTGGGATGAACTTAAACTAACTTGGGACGAACTTATACGAACCTTAGAATGAGACTAAAGTTTGTCTTTGTTCATCCCAAGTTAGTCTCGTTAGTCTCATTCTAAGGTTTATCTAAGTTCGTCCTTAGAAAGAGACTAACTTGGGAAGAACTTAGACTAACTTGGGATGAACCTATACAAACCTTAGAATGAGACTCAAGTTTATCTAAGTTTATCCCAAGTTATTCTCGTTAGTCTCATTCTAAGGTTTATCTAAGTTCGTCCTTAGAAAGAGACTAACTTGGGACAAACTTAGACTAACTTGGGACGAACTTATACAAACCTTAGAATGAGACTAAAGTTTATCTTTGTTTGTCCCAATTTAGTCTCGTTAGTCTCATTCTAAGGTTTATCTAAGTTCGTCCTTAGAAAGAGACTACTTGGGACGAACTAAGACTAACTTGGGACGAACTTATACAAACCTTAGAATGAGACTAAAGTTTATCTTTGTTCGTCCCAAGTTAGTCTCGTTAGTCTCATTCTAAGGTTTATCTAAGTTCGTCCTTAGAAAGAGACTAACTTGGGACGAACTTAGACTAACTTGGGACGAACTTGTACAAACCTTAGAATGAGACTAAAGTTTGTCTTTGTTCGTCCCAATTCAGTCTCGTTAGTCTCATTCTAAGGTTTATCTAAGTTCGTCCTTAGAAAGAGACTAACTTGGGACGAACTTAGACAAACTTGGGACGAACTTAGACAAACTTGGGACGAACTTATACAAACCTTAGAATGAGACTAAAGTTTGTCTCTGTTCGTCCCAAGTTAGTCTCGTTAGTCTCATTCTAAGGTTTGTCTAAGTTCGTCCTTAGAAAGAGACTAACTTGGGAAGAACTTAGACTAACTTGGGACGAACTTATACAAACCTTAGAATGAGACTAAAGTTTATCTAAGCTCGTCCCAAGTTAGTCTCGTTAGTCTCATTCTAAGGTTTATCTAAGTTCGTCCTTAGAAAGAGACTAACTTGGGACGAACTTAGACTAACTTGGGACGAACTTATACAAACATTAGAATGTGACTAAAGTTTGTCTTTGTTCGTCTCAAGTTAGTCTCGTTAGTCTCATTCTAAGGTTTGTCTAAGTTATCCTTAGAAAGATACTAACTTGGGATGAACTTAAACTAACTTGGGACGAACTTATACGAACCTTAGAATGAGACTAAAGTTTGTCTTTGTTCATCCCAAGTTAGTCTCGTTAGTCTCATTCTAAGGTTTATCTAAGTTCGTCCTTAGAAAGAGACTAACTTGGGAAGAACTTAGACTAACTTGGGATGAACTTATACAAACCTTAGAATGAGACTCAAGTTTATCTAAGTTTATCCCAAGTTATTCTCGTTAGTCTCATTCTAAGGTTTATCTAAGTTCGTCCTTAGAAAGAGACTAACTTGGGACAAACTTAGACTAACTTGGGACGAACTTATACAAACCTTAGAATGAGACTAAAGTTTATCTTTGTTTGTCCCAATTTAGTCTCGTTAGTCTCATTCTAAGGTTTATCTAAGTTCGTCCTTAGAAAGAGACTAACTTGGGACGAACTAAGACTAACTTGGGACGAACTTATACAAACCTTAGAATGAGACTAAAGTTTATCTTTGTTCGTCCCAAGTTAGTCTCGTTAGTCTCATTCTAAGGTTTATCTAAGTTTGTCCTTAGAAAGAGACTAACTTGGGACGAACTGAGACTAACTTGGGACGACCTTGTACAAACCTTGGAATGAGACTAAAGTTTGTCTTTGTTCGTCCCAAGTCAGTTTTGTTAGTCTCATTCTAAGGTTTATCTAAGTTTGTCCTTAGAAAGAGACTAACTTGGGACGAACTCAGGCAAACTTGGGACGAACTTAGACAAATTTTGGACGAACTTATACAAACCTTAGAATGAGACTAAAGTTTGTCTCTGTTCGTCCCAAGTTAGTCTCGTTAGTCTCATTCTAAGGTTTGTCTAAGTTCGTCCTTAGAAAGAGACTAACTTGGGACGTACTTAGACTAACTTGGGACGAACTTATACAAACCTAAGAATGAGACTAAAGTTTATCTAAGTTCATCCCAAGTTATTCTCGTTAGTCTCATTCTAAGGTTTATCTAAGTTCGTCCTTAGAAAGAGACTAACTTGGGACGAACTTAGACTAACTTGGGACGAACTTATACAAATCTTAGAATGTGACTAAAGTTTGTCTTTGTTCGTCTCAAGTTAGTCTCGTTAGTCTCATTCTAAGGTTTGTCTAAGTTATCCTTAGAAAGATACTAACTTGGGATGAACTTAAACTAACTTTGGACGAACTTATACGAACCTTAGAATGAGACTAAAGTTTGTCTTTGTTCATCCCAAGTTAGTCTCGTTAGTCTCATTCTAAGGTTTATCTAAGTTCGTCCTTAGAAAGAGACTAACTTGGGAAGAACTTAGACTAACTTGGGATGAACTTATACAAACCTTAGAATGAGACTCAAGTTTATCTAAGTTTATCCCAAGTTATTCTCGTTAGTCTCATTCTAAGGTTTATCTAAGTTCGTCCTTAGAAAGAGACTAACTTGGGACAAACTTAGACTAACTTGGGACGAACTTATACAAACCTTAGAATGAGACTAAAGTTTATCTTTGTTTGTCCCAATTTAGTCTCGTTAGTCTCATTCTAAGGTTTATCTAAGTTCGTCCTTAGAAAGAGACTAACTTGGGACGAACTAAGACTAACTTGGGATGAACTTATACAAACCTTAGAATGAGACTAAAGTTTATCTTTGTTCGTCCCAAGTTAGTCTCGTTAGTCTCATTCTAAGGTTTATCTAAGTTTGTCCTTAGAAAGAGACTAACTTGGGACGAACTTGTACAAACCTTAGAATGAGACTAAAGTTTGTCTTTGTTCGTCCCAAGTCAGTTTTGTTAGTCTCATTCTAAGGTTTATCAAAGTTTGTCCTTAGAAAGAGACTAACTTGTGACGAACTCAGACAAACTTGGGACGAACTTAGACAAATTTGGGACGAACTTATACAAACCTTAGAATGAGACTAAAGTTTGTCTCTGTTCGTCCCAAGTTAGTCTCGTTAGTCTCATTCTAAGGTTTGTCTAAGTTCGTCCTTTGAAAGAGACTAACTTGGGACGTACTTAGACTAACTTGGGACGAACTTATACAAACCTTAGAATGAGACTAAGGTTTATCTAAGTTCATCCCAAGTTATTCTCGTTAGTCTCATTCTAAGGTTTATCTAAGTTCGTCCTTAGAAAGAGACTAACTTGGGACAAACTTAGACTAACTTGGGACGAACTTATACAAACCTTTGAATGAGACTAAAGTTTATCTTTGTTCGTCCCAATTTAGTCTCGTTAGTCTCATTCTAAGGTTTATCTAAGTTCGTCCTTAGAAAGAGACTAACTTGGGACAAACTTAGACTAACTTGGGACAAACTTATACAAACCTTAGAATGAGACTAAAGTTTATCTTTGTTCGTCCCAAGTTAGTCTCGTTAGTCTCATTCTAAGGTTTATCGAAGTTCGTCCTTAGAAAGAAACTAACTTGGGACGAACTTAGACTAACTTGGGACGAACTTGTACAAACCTTAGAATGAGACTAAAGTTTGTCTTTGTTCGTCCCAAGTCAGTCTCGTTAGTCTCATTCTAAGGTTTATCTAAGTTCGTCCCTAGAAAGAGACTAACTTGGGACGAACTTAGACAAACTTGGGACGAACTTAGACAAACTTAGGATGAACTTATACAGACCTTAGAATGAGACTAAAGTTTGTCTCTGTTCGTCCCAAGTTAGTCTCGTTAGTCTCATTCTAAGGTTTGTCTAAGTTCGTCCTTAGAAAGAGACTAACTTGGGACGAACTTAGACTAACTTGGGACAAACTTATACAAACCTTAGAATGAGACTAAAGTTTATCTAAGCTCGTCCCAAGTTAGTCTCGTTAGTCTCATTCTAAGGTTTATCTAAGTTCGTCCTTAGAAAGAGACTAACTTGGGACGAACTTATACAAACCTTAGAATGTGACTAAAGTTTGTCTTTGTTCGTCTCAAGTTAGTCTCGTTAGTTTCATTCTAAGGTTTGTCTAAGTTCATCCTTAGAAAGAGACTAACTTGGGACGAACTAAGACTAACTTGGGACGAACTTATACAAACCTTAGAATGAGACTAAAGTTTATCTTTGTTCGTCCCAAGTTAGTCTCGTTAGTCTCATTCTAAGGTTTATCTAAGTTTGTCCTTAGAAAGAGACTAACTTGGGACGAACTGAGACTAACTTGGGACGACCTTGTACAAACCTTGGAATGAGACTAAAGTTTGTCTTTGTTCGTCCCAAGTCAGTTTTGTTAGTCTCATTCTAAGGTTTATCTAAGTTTGTCCTTAGAAAGAGACTAACTTGGGACGAACTCAGACAAACTTGGGACGAACTTAGACAAATTTGGGACGAACTTATACAAACCTTAGAATGAGACTAAAGTTTGTCTCTGTTCGTCCCAAGTTAGTCTCGTTAGTCTCATTCTAAGGTTTGTCTAAGTTCGTCCTTAGAAAGAGACTAACTTGGGACGTACTTAGACTAACTTGGGACGAACTTATACAAACCTTAGAATGAGACTAAAGTTTATCTAAGTTCATCCCAAGTTATTCTCGTTAGTCTCATTCTAAGGTTTATCTAAGTTCGTCCTTAGAAAGAGACTAACTTGGGACGAACTTAGACTAACTTGGGACGAACTTATACAAACCTTAGAATGTGACTAAAGTTTTTCTTTGTTCGTCTCAAGTTAGTCTCGTTAGTCTCATTCTAAGGTTTGTCTAAGTTATCCTTAGAAAGATACTAACTTGGGATGAACTTAGACTAACTTGGGACGAACTTATACAAACCTTAGAATGAGACTAAAGTTTATCTAAGGTCGTCCCAAGTTATTCTCGTTAGTCTCATTCTAAGGTTTATCTAAGTTCGTCCTTAGAAAGAGACTAACTTGGGACAAACTTAGACTAACTTGGGACGAACTTATACAAACCTTAGAATGAGACTAAAGTTTATCTTTGTTCATCCCAATTTAGTCTCGTTAGTCTCATTCTAAGGTTTATCTAAGTTCGTCCTTAGAAAGAGACTAACTTGGGACGAACTTAGACTAACTTGGGACGAACTTATACAAACCTTTGAATGAGACTAAAATTTATCTTTG
The DNA here is from genome assembly GCA_033675215.1 of Rhodiola kirilowii. Lineage (NCBI taxonomy): Eukaryota > Viridiplantae > Streptophyta > Magnoliopsida > Saxifragales > Crassulaceae > Rhodiola > Rhodiola kirilowii. The sequence goes on from CM066197.1 coordinate 21,257,144, forward strand.
TTCGTCCCAAGTTAGTCTCGTTAGTCTCATTCTAAGGTTTATCTAAGTTCGTCCTTAGAAAGAGACTAACTTGGGACGAACTTAGACTAACTTCGGACGAACTTATACAAACCTTAGAATGAGACTAAAGTTTGTCTTTGTTCATCCCAAGTCAGTCTCGTTAGTCTCATTCTAAGGTTTATCTAAGTTTGTCCTTAGAAAGAGACTAACTTGGGATGAACTTAGACTAACTTGGGACGAACTTATACAACCCTTAGAATGAGACTAAAGTTTGTCATTGTTCGTCCCAAGTTAGTCTCGTTAGTCTCATTCTAAGGTTTGTCTAAGTTCGTCCTTAGAAAGAGACTAACTTGGGACGAACTTAGACTAACTTGGGACGAACTTATACAAACCATAGAATGAGACTAAAGTTTGTCTTTGTTCGTCCCAAGTTAGGCTCGTTAGTCTCATTCTAAGGTTTATCTAAGTTCATCCTTAAAAAGAGACTAACTTGGGACGAACTTAGACTAACTTGGGACGAACTTATACAAACCTTAGAATGAGACTAAAGTTTGTCTTTGTTCGTCCCAAGTTAGTCTCGTTAGTCTCATTCTAAGGTTTATCTAAGTTCGTCCTTAGAAAGAGACTAACTTGGGACGAACTTAGACTAACTTGGGATGAACTTATACAAACCTTAGAATGAGACTAAAGTTTGTCTTTGTTCGTCCCAAGTTAGTCTCGTTAGTCTCATTCTAAGGTTTGTCTAAGTTCGTCCTTAGAAAGAGACTAACTTGGGACGAACTTAGACTAACTTGGGATGAACTTATACAAACCTTAGAATGAGACTAAAGTTTGTCTTTGTTCGTCCCAAGTTAGTCTCGTTAGTCTCATTCTAAGGTTTATCTAAGTTCGTCCTTAGAAAGAGACTAACTTGGGACGAACTTATACAAACCTTAGAATGAGACTAAAATTTGTCTTTGTTTGTCCCAAGTTAGTCTCGTTAGTCTCATTCTAATGTTTATCTAAGTTCGTCCTTAGAAAGAGACTAACTTGGGACGAACTTAGACAAACCTTAGAATGATACTAAAGTTTGTCTTTGTTCGTCCCAAGTTAGTCTCGTTAGTCTCATTCTAAGGTTTGTCTATGTTCGTCCTTAGAAAGAGACAAACTTGGGATGAACTTAGACTTACTTGGGACGAAATTATACAAACCTTAGAATGAGACTAAAGTTTGTCTTTGTTCGTCCCAAGTTAGTCTCGTTAGTCTCATTCTGAGATTTATCTAAGTTCGTCTTTATAAAGAGACTAACTTGGGACGAACTTATACAAACCTGTAATATCTCTGATTTAAAATAATACTAGCATTATTTAATAGATAACTTAAATCAGGTGAGTAATTATAGAAACGAATTAATTTTTGTTGACTAAAATAGTTGGGTCAAAACAAAAATAGGGGGATAATAATGGGAAGAAAAAAAGGGACGTGTGGCTTATGAGTGGTTGAGAAGAATTAGGTGAATTTTATCAATCAACATTTGTATAAATATAGATATATGAGTTAGGGTTTTCAAAACAAACAAACCGAGAAGAAGAAAAAAAGGAAAGGTGCCGCCTGAGCATTTGGGAAAATTAGTGAGAAGATAGTACGGGAGAATTACTGGAGAAGGTGAGCCGATGTGCTGTCATATGACGTTAATGTTATGTTGTTTAATTATTTAGGGATTTTTATCAATTGGGAAAGAAGTAGATGCATGTGATGCTGTGATGTGGATCGATTGGCGATAAAAGTCCGTGCATATAGTTGGATTGTAATGCGGAGGTGATTAAGGAAGTTGCTAAACACTTGATGTGTATTGGAGCCATATGATTTGAAGTTAAGCAATTCTGTTATTGAGTGGATAATGATTAAAGACGACCTACTTGTTCAGAAACTTGTAATTAAGGAGTATATGACGATTAGTACCAACATAGTTACTGAGTTTTGATCCCTTGTTAAATTAGAATGGCGAGTGACGGTTATGATAGTCTGTTAGTAGTACATATGTAGGCGTGAGAATGTAAACCTATATTGTAAGGTTGCATGAAGGTTAACAGTGATCACGGACTTGTCTAAAGATAACGAAATTCTACATATTTGTCCAGGTGATACAAGAGAAGGTGCTTGACTACAGATATCACGTTTGTGCTTCCGAAAGTCATATTGAGTTGAAGAACAGTGAGTGGTTAATATGCTTAATTATGATACGTTATTTATATGACATGTGATATTGAATTGTTTGTGTGATTATGAAAGTGATGAAAACAAAACCCCTCGTCTTGCGAAGACGTTAAATATAAGTGGTGTCTATTGACGTGTGATTGATTGATATGATTACGTGATTTATGTGGAGTACTTTGATATGTGTATGTGCATCATATCATATTGACATGAGATGAGATTCTGGCGTGGCTCGGCCCGTTTGTGGTTATTCAGGCGTGGCCCAACCCGCTCGTGGTTCTCCTGGCGTAGCTCATCCCGTTTGTGGTTATTCTGACGTGGCTCCGCACGCTCGTGGTTTATTCTGACGAGGCTCAGCGCAGTTGTGGTTTTTTTTGCTGTGGCTCAGCTCGCTCGTGACAGGGTCCCGCGGACCGGCAGTGACGACTGCCATTGATGGTTGTATTGCACGCATTCATGCATTCACACAATATTGCATATGTTATTATTGTGATGTGAAACTTGGTGTATGTGATTGTGGACATGTGCTTATGAATATGGATGTTGTAATTAAGTGTAATAATTATTCACTGAGTCTCCTCAGACTCACCCCCTCTTCCCCCATCTTTTTCAGATAAGTGAGTCGTCAAGTTAGGAGTTGTCAATTTTCTTTGGAAGGGAGCTTCTCGTTTCGCGTATGGTGCCACACAACCAGTCATCCTTTTGGAGTTATTTTATTTCATCTGGTTATTCTGTTTTCTGTTAGACATGTCGCTCCGTTGTACTTTAGATAGGATGTTAGTAGTGAGACTTGTTACGTTATATTTCCAGTGATTGATTTCATTTTGGTTATTTTTATTTAAAATGCACATTTTCGTAAGTAAGTTTTCGGTTGGAAGTAAGTGAGAGGCTTGCTTGGCAATGGGTGAAGTGCCGGTCTCGTCCTAGATTTTGGGTCGTGACAAAACCTTAGAATGAGACTAAAGTCTGTCTTTGTTCGTCCCAATTTAGTCTCGTTAGTCTCATTCTAAGGTTTATCTAAGTTCGTCCTTAGAAAGAGACCAACTTGAGACGAACTTAGACTAACTTGGGACGAACTTATACAAACCTTAGAATGAGACTAAAGTTTATCTTTGTTCGTCCCAAGTTAGTCTCGTTAGTCTCATTCTAAGGTTTATCTAAGTTCGTCCTTAGAAAGAGACTAACATGGGACGAACTTAGACTAACTTGGGACAAACTTTTACAAACCTTAGAATGAGGCTAAAGTTTGTCTTTGTTCGTCCCAAGTTAGTCTCGTTAGTCTCATTCTAAGGTTTATCTAAGTTCGTCCTTAGAAAGAGACTAACTTGGGACGAACTTATACAAACCTCAGAATGAGACTAAAGTTTGTCTTTGTTTGTCCCAAGTTAGTCTCGTTAGTCTCATTCTAAGGTTTATCTAAGTTCGTCCTTAGAAAGAGACGAACTTCGGGCAAACTTAGAGTAACTTGGGACGAACTTATACAAACCTTAGAATGAGACTAGAGTTTGTCTTTGTTCGTCCCAAGTTAGTCTCGTTAGTCTCATTCTAAGGTTTATCTAAGTTCGTCCTTAGAAAGAGACTAACTTGGGACGAACTTAGAATAACTTGAGACGAAGTTGCACAAATCTTAGAATGAGACTAAAGTTTGTCTTTGTTCGTCCCAAGTTAGTCTAGTTAGTCTCATTCTAAGGTTTATCTAAGTTTTTCCTTAGAAAGAGAAAACTTGGGACAAACTTAGAATAACTTGGGACGATCTTATACAAACCTTAGAATGAGACTAAAGTTTGTCTTTGTTTGTCCCAAGTTAGTCTCGTTAGTCTCATTCTAAGGTTTATCTAAGTTCGTCCTGAGAAAGAGACTAACTTGGGACGAACTTAGAGTAACTTGGGACGAACTTATACAAACCTTAGAATGAGACTAGAGTTTGTCTTTGTTCGTCCCAAGTTAGTCTCGTTAGTCTCATTCTAAGGTTTATCTAAGTTCGTCCTCAGAAAGAGACTAACTTGGGACGAACTTAGAATAACTTGAGACGAAGTTACACAAATCTTAGAATGAGACTAAAGTTTGTCTTTGTTCGTCCCAAATTAGTCTAGTTAGTCTCATTCTAAGGTTTATCTAAGTTTGTCCTTAGAAAGAGAAAACTTGGGACAAACTTAGAATAACTTGGGACGAACTTATACAAACCTTAGAATGAGACTAAAGTTTGTCTTTGTTCGTCCCAAGTTAGTCTCGTTAGTCTCATTCTAAGATTTGTCTATGTTCGTCCTTAGAAAGAGACTAACTTGGGGCGAACTTAGACTTACTTGGGAAAAACTTTTACAAACCTTAGAAAGAGGCTAAAGTTTGTCTTTGTTCCTCCAAAGTTAGTCTCGTTAGTCTCATTCTAAGGTTTATCTAAGTTTGTCCTTAGAAAGAGACTAACTTGGGACGAACTTAGACTAACTTGGGATGAACTTAGACTAACCTGTGACGAACTTATACAAACCATAGAATGAGACTAAAGTTTGTCTTTGTTCGTCCCAAGTTAGTCTCGTTAGTCTCATTCTAAGGTTTATCTAAGTTCGTCCTTAGAAAGAGACTAACTTGGGAGAAACTTAGACTAACTTGGGACTAACTTATACAAACCTTAGAATGAGACTAAAGTTTGTCTTTGTTCGTCCCAATTTAGTCTCGTTAGTCTCATTCTAAGGTTTATCTAAGTTCGCCCATAGAAAGAGACTAACTTGGGACGAACTTAGACTAACTTGCGACGAACTTATACAAACCTTAGAATGAGACTAAAGTTTATCTTTGTTCATCCCAAGTTAGTCTCGTTAGTCTCATTCTAAGGTTTATCTATGTTCGTCCATAGAAAGAGACTAAGTTGGGACGAACTTATACAAACCTTAGAATGAGACTAAAGTTTATCTTTGTTCGTCCCAATTTAGTCTCGTTAGTCTCATTCTATGGTTTATCTAAGTTCGTCCTTAGAAAGAGACTAACTTGGGACGAACTTAGAATAACTTGAGACGAAGTTACACAAATCTTAGAATGAGACTAAAGTTTGTCTTTGTTCGTCCCAAGTTAGTTTAGTTAGTCTCATTCTAAGGTTTATCTAAGTTTGTCCTTAGAAAGAGAAAACTTGGGACAAACTTAGAATAACTTAGGACTAACTTATACAAACCTTAGAATGAGACTAAAGTTTGTCTTTGTTCGTCCCAAGTTAGTCTCGTTAGTCTCATTCTAAGATTTGTCTAAGTTCGTCCTTAGAAAGAGACTAACTTGGGATGAACCTAGACTAACTTGGGATGAACTTAGACTAACTTGGGACGAACTTATACAAACCTTAGAATGAGACTAAAGTTTGTCTTTGTTCGTCCCAAGTCAGTCTCGTTAGTCTCATTCTAAGGTTTATCTAAGCTCACCCTTAGAAAGAGACTAACTTGGGACGAACTTAGACTAACTTGGGACGAACTTATACAAACCATAGAATGAGACTAAAGTTTGTCTTTGTTCGTCCCAAGTTAGGCTCGTTAGTCTCATTCTAAGGTTTATCTAAGTTAATCCTTAAAAAGAGACTAACTTGGGACGAACTTAGACTAACTTGAGACGAACTTATACAAACCTTAGAATGAGACTAAAGTTTGTCTTTGTTCGTCCCAAGTTAGTCTCGTTAGTCTCATTCTAAGGTTTATCTATGTTCGTCCTTAGAAAGAGACTAACTTGGGACGAACTTAGACTAACTTGGGATGAACTTATACAAACCTTAGAATGAGACTAAAGTTTGTCTTTGTTCGTCCCAAGTTAGTCTCGTTAGTCTCATTCTAAGGTTTGTCTAAGTTCGTCCTTAGAAAGAGACTAACTTGGGACGAACTTAGACTAACTTGGGATGAACTTGTACAAACCTTAGAATGAGACTAAAGTTTGTCTTTGTTCGTCCCAAGTTAGTCTCGTTAGTCTCATTCTAAGGTTTATCTAAGTTCGTCCTTAGAAAGAGACTAACTTGGGACGAACTTATACAAACCTTAGAATGAGACTAAAATTTGTCTTTGTTTGTCCCAAGTTAGTCTCGTTAGTCTCATTCTAATGTTTATCTAAGTTCGTCCTTAGAAAGAGACTAACTTGGGACGAACTTAGACAAACCTTAGAATGATACTAAAGTTTGTCTTTGTTCGTCCCAAGTTAGTCTCGTTAGTCTCATTCTAAGGTTTGTCTATGTTCGTCCTTAGAAAGAGACAAACTTGGGATGAACTTAGACTTACTTGGGACGAAATTATACAAACCTTAGAATGAGACTAAAGTTTGTCTTTGTTCGTCCCAAGTTAGTCTCGTTAGTCTCATTCTGAGATTTATCTAAGTTCGTCTTTATAAAGAGACTAACTTGGGACGAACTTATACAAACTCGTAATATCTCTGATTTAAAATAATACTAGCATGATTTAATAGATAACTTAAATCAGGTGAGTAATTATAGAAACGAATTAATTTTTGTTGACTAAAATTGTTGGGTCAAAACAAAAATAGGGGGATAATAATGGGAAGAAAAAAAGGGACGTGTGGCTTATGGGTGGTTGAGAAGAATTAGGTGAATTTTATCAATCAACATTTGTATAAATATAGATATATGAGTTAGGGTTTTCAAAACAAACAAACCGAGAAGAAGAAAAAAAGGAAAGCTGCCGCCTGAGCATTTGGGAAATTAGTGAGAAGATAGTACGGGAGAATTACTGGAGAAGGTGAGCCGATGTGCTGTCATATGACGTTAATGTTATGTTGTTTAATTATTTAGGGATTTTTATCAATTGGGAAAGAAGTAGATGCATGTGATGCTGTGATGTGGATCGATTGGCGATAAAAGTCCGTGCATATAGTTGGATTGTAATGCGGAGGTGATTAAGGAAGTTGCTAAACACTTGATGTGTATTGGAGCCATATGATTTGAAGCTAAGCAATTCTGTTATTGAGTGGATAATGATTAAAGACGACCTACTTGTTCAGAAACTTGTAATTAAGGAGTATATGACGATTAGTACCAACATAGTTACTGAGTTTTGATCCCTTGTTAAATTAGAATGGCGAGTGACGGTTATGATAGTCTGATAGTAGTACATATGTAGGCGGGAGAATGTAAACCTATATTGTAAGGTTGCATGAAGGTTAACAGTGATCACGTACTTGTCTAAAGATAACGAAATTCTACATATTTGTCCATGTGATACAAGAGAAGGTGCTTGAGTACAGATATCACGTTTGTGCTTCCGAAAGTCATATTGAGTTGAAGAACAGTGAGTGGTTAATATGCTTAATTATGATACGTTATTTATATGACATGTGATATTGAATTGTTTGTGTGATTATGAAAGTGATGAAAACAAAACCCCTCGTCTTGCAAAGACGTTAAATATAAGTGGTGTCTATTGACGTGTGATTGATTGATATGATTACGTGATTTATGTGGAGTACTTTGATATGTGTATGTGCATCATATCATATTGACATGAGATGAGATTCTGGCGTGGCTCGGCCCGTTTGTGGTTATTCTGGCGTGGCCCAACCCGCTCGTGGTTCTCCTGGCGTAGCTCAGCCCGTTAGTGGTTATTCTGACGTGGCTCAGCACGCTCGTGGTTTATTCTGACGAGGCTCAGCGCAGTTGTGGTTTTTTTGTTGTGGCTCAGCTCGCTCGTGAGAGGGTCCCGCGGACCGGCAGTGACGACTGCCATTGATGGTTGTATTGCACGCATTCATGCATTCACACAATATTGCATATGTTATTATTGTGATGTGAAACTTGGTGTATGTGATTGTGGACTTGTGCTTATGAATATGGATGTTGTAATTAAGTGTAATAATTATTCACTGAGTCTCCTCAGACTCACCCCCTCTTCCCCCATCTTTTTCAGATAAGTGAGTCGTCAAGTTAGGAGTTGTCAATTTTCTTTGGAAGGGAGCTTCTCGTTTCGCGTATGGTGCCACACAACCAGTCATCCTTTTGGAGTTATTTTATTTCATCTGGTTATTCTGTTTTCTGTTAGACATGTCGCTCCGTTGTACTTTAGATAGGATGTTAGTAGTGAGACTTGTTACGTTATATTTCCAGTGATTGATTTCATTTTGGTTATTTTTATTTAAAATGCTCATTTTTGTAAGTAAGTTTTCGGTTGGAAGTAAGTGAGAGGCTTGCTTGGCAACGGGTCAAGTGCCGGTCTCGTCCTAGATTTTGGGTCGTGACAAAACCTTAGAATGAGACTAAAGTCTGTCTTTGTTCGTCCCAATTTAGTCTCGTTAGTCTCATTCTAAGGTTTATCTAAGTTCGTCCTTAGAAAGAGACCAACTTGGGACGAACTTAGACTAACTTGGGACGAACTTATACAAACCTTAGAATGAGACTAAAGTTTATCTTTGTTCGTCCCAAGTTAGTCTCGTTAGTCTCATTCTAAGGTTTATCTAAGTTCGTCCTTAGAAAGAGACTAACATGGGACGAACTTAGACTAACTTGGGACAAACTTTTAAAAACCTTAGAATGAGGCTAAAGTTTGTCTTTGTTCGTCCCAAGTTAGTCTCGTTAGTCTCATTCTAAGGTTTATCTAAGTTCGTCCTTAGAAAGAGACTAACTTGGGACGAACTTATACAAACCTCAGAATGAGACTAAAGTTTGTCTTTGTTTGTCCCAAGTTAGTCTCGTTAGTCTCATTCTAAGGTTTATCTAAGTTCGTCCTTAGAAAGAGACGAACTTCGGACGAACTTAGAGTAACTTGGGACGAACTTATACAAACCTTAGAATGAGACTAGAGTTTGTCTTTGTTCGTCCCAAGTTAGTCTCGTTAGTCTCATTCTAAGGTTTATCTAAGTTCGTCCTTAGAAAGAGACTAACTTGGGACGAACTTAGAATAACTTGAGACGAAGTTGCACAAATCTTAGAATGAGACTAAAGTTTGTCTTTGTTCGTCCCAAGTTAGTCTAGTTAGTCTCATTCTAAGGTTTATCTAAGTTTTTCCTTAGAAAGAGAAAACTTGGGACAAACTTAGAATAACTTGGGACGAACTTATACAAACCTTAGAATGAGACTAAAGTTTGTCTTTGTTTGTCCCAAGTTAGTCTCGTTAGTCTCATTCTAAGGTTTATCTAAGTTCGTCCTTAGAAAGAGACTAACTTGGGACGAACTTAGAGTAACTTGGGACGAACTTATACAAACCTTAGAATGAGACTAGAGTTTGTCTTTGTTCGTCCCAAGTTAGTCTCGTTAGTCTCATTCTAAGATTTATCTAAGTTCGTCCTCAGAAAGAGATTAACTTGGGGCGAACTTAGAATAACTTGAGACGAAGTTACACAAATCTTAGAATGAGACTAAAGTTTGTCTTTGTTCGTCCCAAATTAGTCTAGTTAGTCTCATTCTAAGGTTTATCTAAGTTTGTCCTTAGAAAGAGAAAACTTGGGACAACCTTAGAATAACTTGGGACGAACTTATACAAACCTTAGAATGAGACTAAAGTTTGTCTTTGTTCGTCCCAAGTTAGTCTCGTTAGTCTCATTCTAAGATTTGTCTATGTTCGTCCTTAGAAAGAGACTAACTTGGGGCGAACTTAGACTTACTTGGGAAAAACTTTTACAAACCTTAGAAAGAGGCTAAAGTTTGTCTTTGTTCCTCCAAAGTTAGTCTCGTTAGTCTCATTCTAAGGTTTATCTAAGTTTGTCCTTAGAAAGAGACTAACTTGGGACGAACTTAGACTAACTTGGGATGAACTTAGACTAACCTGTGACGAACTTATACAAACCATAGAATGAGACTAAAGTTTGTCTTTGTTCGTCCCAAGTTAGTCTCGTTAGTCTCATTCTAAGGTTTATCTAAGTTCGTCCTTAGAAAGAGACTAACTTGGGAGAAACTTAGACTAACTTGGGACTAACTTATACAAACCTTAGAATGAGACTAAAGTTTGTCTTTGTTCGTCCCAATTTAGTCTCGTTAGTCTTATTCTAAGGTTTATCTAAGTTCGCCCATAGAAAGAGACTAACTTGGGACGAACTTAGACTAACTTGCGACGAACTTATACAAACCTTAGAATGAGACTAAAGTTTATCTTTGTTCGTCCCAAGTTAGTCTCGTTAGTCTCATTCTAAGGTTTATCTATGTTCGTCCATAGAAAGAGACTAAGTTGGGACGAACTTATACAAACCTTAGAATGAGACTAAAGTTTATCTTTGTTCGTCCCAATTTAGTCTCGTTAGTCTCATTCTATGGTTTATCTAAGTTCGTCCTTAGAAAGAGACTAACTTGGGACGAACTTAGAATAACTTGAGACGAAGTTACACAAATCTTAGAATGAGACTAAAGTTTGTCTTTGTTCGTCCCAAGTTAGTCTAGTTAGTCTCATTCTAAGGTTTATCTAAGTTTGTCCTTAGAAAGAGAAAACTTGGGACAAACTTAGAATAACTTAGGACTAACTTATACAAACCTTAGAATGAGACTAAAGTTTGTCTTTGTTCGTCCCAAGTTAGTCTCGTTAGTCTCATTCTAAGATTTGTCTAAGTTCGTCCTTAGAAAGAGACTAACTTGGGATGAACCTAGACTAACTTGGGATGAACTTAGACTAACTTGGGACGAACTTATACAAACCTTAGAATGAGACTAAAGTTTGTCTTTGTTCGTCCCAAGTCAGTCTCGTTAGTCTCATTCTAAGGTTTATCTAAGTTCACCCTTAGAAAGAGACTAACTTGGGACGAACTTAGACTAACTTGGGACGAACTTATACAAACCATAGAATGAGACTAAAGTTTGTCTTTGTTCGTCCCAAGTTAGGCTCGTTAGTCTCATTCTAAGGTTTATCTAAGTTAATCCTTAAAAAGAGACTAACTTGGGACGAACTTAGACTAACTTGAGACGAACTTATACAAACCTTAGAATGAGACTAAAGTTTGTCTTTGTTCGTCCCAAGTTAGTCTCGTTAGTCTCATTCTAAGGTTTATCTAAGTTCGTCCTTAGAAAGAGACTAACTTGGGACGAACTTAGACTAACTTGGGATTAACTTATACAAACCTTAGAATGAGACTAAAGTTTGTCTTTGTTCGTCCCAAGTTAGTCTCGTTAGTCTCATTCTAAGGTTTGTCTAAGTTCGTCCTTAGAAAGAGACTAACTTGTGACGAACTTAGACTAACTTGGGATGAACTTATACAAACCTTAGAATGAGACTAAAGTTTGTCTTTGTTCGTCCCAAGTTAGTCTCGTTAGTCTCATTCTAAGGTTTATCTAAGTTCGTCCTTAGAAAGAGACTAACTTGGGACGAACTTATACAAACCTTAGAATGAGACTAAAATTTGTCTTTGTTTGTCCCAAGTTAGTCTCGTTAGTCTCATTCTAATGTTTATCTAAGTTCGTCCTTAGAAAGAGACTAACTTGGGACGAACTTAGACAAACCTTAGAATGATACTAAAGTTTGTCTTTGTTCGTCCCAAGTTAGTCTCGTTAGTCTCATTCTAAGGTTTGTCTATGTTCGTCCTTAGAAAGAGACAAACTTGGGATGAACTTAGACTTACTTGGGACGAAATTATACAAACCTTAGAATGAGACTAAAGTTTGTCTTTGTTCGTCCCAAGTTAGTCTCGTTAGTCTCATTCTGAGATTTATCTAAGTTCGTCTTTATAAAGAGGCTAACTTGGGACGAACTTATACAAACTCGTAATATCTCTGATTTAAAATAATACTAGCATGATTTAATAGATAACTTAAATCAGGTGAGTAATTATAGAAACGAATTAATTTTTGTTGACTAAAATTGTTGGGTCAAAACAAAAATAGGGGGATAATAATGGGAAGAAAAAAAGGGACGTGTGGCTTATGGGTGGTTGAGAAGAATTAGGTGAATTTTATCAATCAACATTTGTATAAATATAGATATATGAGTTAGGGTTTTCAAAACAAACAAACCGAGAAGAAGAAAAAAAGGAAAGCTGCCGCCTGAGCATTTGGGAAATTAGTGAGAAGATAGTACGGGAGAATTACTGGAGAAGGTGAGCCGATGTGCTGTCATATGACGTTAATGTTATGTTGTTTAATTATTTAGGGATTTTTATCAATTGGGAAAGAAGTAGATGCATGTGATGCTGTGATGTGGATCGATTGGCGATAAAAGTCCGTGCATATAGTTGGATTGTAATGCGGAGGTGATTAAGGAAGTTGCTAAACACTTGATGTGTATTGGAGCCATATGATTTGAAGCTAAGCAATTCTGTTATTGAGTGGATAATGATTAAAGACGACCTACTTGTTCAGAAACTTGTAATTAAGGAGTATATGACGATTAGTACCAACATAGTTACTGAGTTTTGATCCCTTGTTAAATTAGAATGGCGAGTGACGGTTATGATAGTCTGATAGTAGTACATATGTAGGCGGGAGAATGTAAACCTATATTGTAAGGTTGCATGAAGGTTAACAGTGATCACGTACTTGTCTAAAGATAACGAAATTCTACATATTTGTCCATGTGATACAAGAGAAGGTGCTTGAGTACAGATATCACGTTTGTGCTTCCGAAAGTCATATTGAGTTGAAGAACAGTGAGTGGTTAATATGCTTAATTATGATACGTTATTTATATGACATGTGATATTGAATTGTTTGTGTGATTATGAAAGTGATGAAAACAAAACCCCTCGTCTTGCAAAGACGTTAAATATAAGTGGTGTCTATTGACGTGTGATTGATTGATATGATTACGTGATTTATGTGGAGTACTTTGATATGTGTATGTGCATCATATCATATTGACATGAGATGAGATTCTGGCGTGGCTCGGCCCGTTTGTGGTTATTCTGGCGTGGCCCAACCCGCTCGTGGTTCTCCTGGCGTAGCTCAGCCCGTTAGTGGTTATTCTGACGTGGCTCAGCACGCTCGTGGTTTATTCTGACGAGGCTCAGCGCAGTTGTGGTTTTTTTGCTGTGGCTCAGCTCGCTCGTGACAGGGTCCCGCGGACCGGCAGTGACGACTGCCATTGATGGTTGTATTGCACGCATTCATGCATTCACACAATATTGCATATGTTATTATTGTGATGTGAAACTTGGTGTATGTGATTGTGGACTTGTGCTTATGAATATGGATGTTGTAATTAAGTGTAATAATTATTCACTGAGTCTCCTCAGACTCACCCCCTCTTCCCCCATCTTTTTCAGATAAGTGAGTCGTCAAGTTAGGAGTTGTCAATTTTCTTTGGAAGGGAGCTTCTCGTTTCGCGTATGGTGCCACACAACCAGTCATCCTTTTGGAGTTATTTTATTTCATCTGGTTATTCTGTTTTCTGTTAGACATGTCGCTCCGTTGTACTTTAGATAGGATGTTAGTAGTGAGACTTGTTACGTTATATTTCCAGTGATTGATTTCATTTTGGTTATTTTTATTTAAAATGCTCATTTTCGTAAGTAAGTTTTCGGTTGGAAGTAAGTGAGAGGCTTGCTTGGCAACGGGTCAAGTGCCGGTCTCGTCCTAGATTTTGGGTCGTGACAAAACCTTAGAATGAGACTAAAGTCTGTCTTTGTTCGTCCCAATTTAGTCTCGTTAGTCTCATTCTAAGGTTTATCTAAGTTCGTCCTTAGAAAGAGACCAACTTGGGACGAACTTAGACTAACTTGGGACGAACTTATACAAACCTTAGAATGAGACTAAAGTTTATCTTTGTTCGTCCCAAGTTAGTCTCGTTAGTCTCATTCTAAGGTTTATCTAAGTTCGTCCTTAGAAAGAGACTAACATGGGACGAACTTAGACTAACTTGGGACAAACTTTTACAAACCTTAGAATGAGGCTAAAGTTTGACTTTGTTCGTCCCAAGTTAGTCTCGTTAGTCTCATTCTAAGGTTTATCTAAGTTCGTCCTTAGAAAGAGACTAACTTGGGACGAACTTATACAAACCTCAGAATGAGACTAAAGTTTGTCTTTGTTTGTCCCAAGTTAGTCTCGTTAGTCTCATTCTAAGGTTTATCTAAGTTCGTCCTTAGAAAGAGACGAACTTCGGACGAACTTAGAGTAACTTGGGACGAACTTATACAAACCTTAGAATGAGACTAGAGTTTGTCTTTGTTCGTCCCAAGTTAGTCTCGTTAGTCTCATTCTAAGGTTTATCTAAGTTCGTCCTTAGAAAGAGACTAACTTGGGACGAACTTAGAATAACTTGAGACGAAGTTGCACAAATCTTAGAATGAGACTAAAGTTTGTCTTTGTTCGTCCCAAGTTAGTCTAGTTAGTCTACTTCTAAGGTTTATCTAAGTTTTTCCTTAGAAAGAGAAAACTTGGGACAAACCTAGAATAACTTGGGACGAACTTATACAAACCTTAGAATGAGACTAAAGTTTGTCTTTGTTTGTCCCAAGTTAGTCTCGTTAGTCTCATTCTAAGGTTTATCTAAGTTCGTCCTTAGAAAGAGACTAACTTGGGACGAACTTAGAGTAACTTGGGACGAACTTATACAAACCTTAGAATGAGACTAGAGTTTGTCTTTGTTCGTCCCAAGTTAGTCTCGTTAGTCTCATTCTAAGGTTTATCTAAGTTCGTCCTCAGAAAGAGATTAACTTGGGGCGAACATAGAATAACTTGAGACGAAGTTACACAAATCTTAGAATGAGACTAAAGTTTGTCTTTGTTCGTCCCAAATTAGTCTAGTTAGTCTCATTCTGAGGTTTATCTAAGTTTGTCCTTAGAAAGAGAAAACTTGGGACAAACTTAGAATAACTTGGGACGAACTTATACAAACCTTAGAATGAGACTAAAGTTTGTCTTTGTTCGTTCCAAGTTTGTCTCGTTAGTCTCATTCTAAGATTTGTCTATGTTCGTCCTTAGAAAGAGACTAACTTGGGGCGAACTTAGACTTACTTGGGAAAAACTTTTACAAACCTTAGAAAGAGGCTAAAGTTTGTCTTTGTTCCTCCAAAGTTAGTCTCGTTAGTCTCATTCTAAGGTTTATCTAAGTTTGTCCTTAGAAAGAGACTAACTTGGGACGAACTTAGACTAACTTGGGATGAACTTAGACTAACCTGTGACGAACTTATACAAACCTTAGAATGAGACTAAAGTTTGTCTTTGTTCGTCCAAAGTTAGTCTCGTTAGTCTCATTCTAAGGTTTATCTAAGTTCGTCCTTAGAAAGAGACTAACTTGGGAGGAACTTAGACTAACTTGGGACTAACTTATACAAACCTTAGAATGAGACTAAAGTTTGTCTTTGTTCGTCCCAATTTAGTCTCGTTAGTCTCATTCTAAGGTTTATCTAAGTTCGCCCATAGAAAGAGACTAACTTGGGACGAACTTAGACTAACTTGCGACGAACTTATACAAACCTTAAAATGAGCCTAAAGTTTATCTTTGTTCGTCCCAAGTTAGTCTCGTTAGTCTCATTCTAAGGTTTATCTATGTTCGTCCATAGAAAGAGACTAACTTCGGACGAACTTATACAAACCTTAGAATGAGACTAAAGTTTATCTCTGTTCGTCCCAATTTAGTCTCGTTAGTCTCATTCTATGGTTTATCTAAGTTCGTCCTTAGAAAGAGACTAACTTGGGACGAACTTAGAATAACTTGAGACGAAGTTACACAAATCTTAGAATGAGACTAAAGTTTGTCTTTGTTCGTCCCAAGTTAGTCTAGTTATTCTCATTCTAAGGTTTATCTAAGTTTGTCCTTAGAAAGAGAAAACTTGGGACAAACTTAGAATAACTTGGGACGAACTTATACAAACCTTAGAATGCGACTAAAGTTTGTCTTTGTTCGTCCCAAGTTAGTCTCGTTAGTCTCATTCTAAGATTTGTCTAAGTTCGTCCTTAGAAAGAGACTAACTTGGGATGAACCTAGACTAACTTGGGATGAACTTAGACTAACTTGGGATGAACTTATACAAATCTTAGAATGAGACTAAAGTTTGTCTTTGTTCGTCCCAAGTTAGTCTCGTTAGTCTCATTCTAAGGTTTATCTAAGTTCGTCCTTAGAAAGAGACTAACTTGGGACGAACTTAGAGTAACTTGGGACGAACTTATACAAACCTTAGAATGAGACTAGAGTTTGTATTTGTTCGTCCCAAGTTTGTCTCGTTAGTCTCATTCTAAGGTTTATCTAAGTTCGTCCATAGAAAGAGACTAACTTGGGACGAACTTAGAATAACTTGGGACGAACTTATACAAACCTTAGAATGAGACTAAAGTTTGTCTTTGTTCATCCCAAGTTAGTCTCGTTAGTCTTATTCTAAGGTTTGTCTAAGTTCGTCCTTAGAAAGAGACTAACTTGGGGCGAACTTAGACTAACTTGGGACAAACTTTTACAAACCTTAGAATGAGGCTAAAGTTTGTCTTTGTTTGTCCCAAGTTAGTCTCGTTAGTCTCATTCTAAGGTTTATCTAAGTTCGTCCTTAGAAAGAGACTAACTTGGGACGAACTTATACAAACCTCAGAATGAGACTAAAGTTTGTCTTTGTTTGTCCCAAGTTAGTCTCGTTAGTCTCATTCTAAGGTTTATCTAAGTTCGTCCTTAGAAAGAGACGAACTTCGGACAAACTTAGAGTAACTTGGGACGAACTTATACAAACCTTAGAATGAGACTAGAGTTTGTCTTTGTTCGTCCCAAGTTAGTCTCGTTAGTCTCATTCTAAGGTTTATCTAAGTTCGTCCTTAGAAAGAGACTAACTTGGGACGAACTTAGAATAACTTGAGACGAAGTTGCACAAATCTTAGAATGAGACTAAAGTTTGTCTTTGTTCGTCCCAAGTTAGTCTAGTTAGTCTCATTCTAAGGTTTATCTAAGTTTTTCCTTAGAAAGAGAAAACTTGGGACAAACTTAGAATAACTTGGGACGAACTTATACAAACCTTACAATGAGACTAAAGTTTGTCTTTGTTCTTCCCAAGTTAGTCTAGTTAGTCTCATTCTAAGGTTTATCTAAGTTTGTCCTTAGAAAGAGAAAACTTGGGACAAACTTAGAATAACTTGGGACGAACTTATACAAACCTTAGAATGAGACTAAAGTTTGTCTTTGTTCGTCCCAAGTTAGTCTCGTTAGTCTTATTCTAAGATTTGTCTATGTTCGTCCTTAGAAAGAGACTAACTTGGGGCGAACTTAGACTTACTTGGGAAAAACTTTTACAAACCTTAGAAAGAGGCTAAAGTTTGTCTTTGTTCCTCCAAATTTAGTCTCGTTAGTCTCATTCTAAGGTTTATCTAAGTTTGTCCTTAGAAAGAGACTAACTTGGGACGAACTTAGACTAACTTGGGATGAACTTAGACTAACCTGTGATGAACTTATACAAACCTTAGAATGAGACTAAAGTTTGTCTTTGTTCGTCCCAAGTTAGTCTCGTTAGTCTCATTCTAAGGTTTATCTAAGTTCGTCCTTAGAAAGAGACTAACTTGGGAGGAACTTAGACTAACTTGGGACTAACTTATACAAACCTTAGAATGAGACTAAAGTTTGTCTTTGTTCGTCCCAATTTAGTCTCGTTAGTCTCATTCTAAGGTTTATCTAAGTTCGCCCATAGAAAGAGACTAACTTGGGACGAACTTAGAGTAACTTGGGACGAACTTATACAAACCTTAGAATGAGACTAGAGTTTGTCTTTGTTCGTCCCAAGTTAGTCTAGTTAGTCTCATTCTAAGGTTTATCTAAGTTTGTCCTTAGAAAAAGAAAACTTGGGACGAACTTAGAATAACTTGGGACGAAATTATACAAACCTTAGAATGAGACTAAAGTTTATTTTTGTTCGTCCCAAGTTAGTCTCGTTAGTCTCATTCTAAGGTTTATCTAAGTTCGTCCTTAGAAAGAGACTAACTTGGGACGAACTTAGACTAACTTGGGATGAACTTAGACTAACCTGGGACGAACTTATACAAACCTTAGAATGAGACTAAAGTTTGTCTTTGTTCGTCGCTAGTTAGTCTCGTTAGTCTCATTCTAAGGTTTATCTAAGTTCGTCCTTAGAAAGAGACTAACTTGGGAGGAACTTATACAAACCTTAGAATGAGACTAAAGTTTGTCTTTGTTCGTCCCAATTTAGTCTCGTTAGTCTCATTCTAAGGTTTATCTAAGTTCGCCCATAGAAAGAGACTAACTTGGGACGAACTTAGACTAACTTGCGACGAACTTATACAAACCTTAGAATGAGACTAAAGTTTGTCTTTGTTCGCCCCAAGTCAGTCTCGTTGGTCTCATTCTAAGGTTTATCTAAGTTCATCCTTGGAAAGAGACTAACTTGGGACTAACTTAGATTAACTTGGGACGAACTTATACAAACTTTAGAATGAGACTAAATTTTGTATTTGTTCGTCCCAAGTTTGTCTTGTTAGTCTCATTCTAAGGTTTATCTAAGTTCGTCCTTAGAAAGAGACTAACTTGGGATGAACTTAGAATAACTTGGTACGAACTTATACAAACCTTAGAATGAGGCTAAAGTTTGTCTTTGTTCATCCCAAGTTAGTCTCGTTAGTCTCATTCTAATGTTTGTCTAAGTTCGTCCTTAGAAAGAGACTAGCTTGGGGCGAACTTAGACTAACTTGGGACAAACTTTTACAAACCTTAGAATGAGGCTAAAGTTTGTCTTTGTTCGTCCCAAGTTAGTCTCATTAGTCTCATTCTAAGGTTTATCTAAGTTCGTCCTTAGAAAGAGACTAACTTGGGACGAACTTATACAAACCTTAGAATGAGACTAAAGTTTGTCTTTGTTTGTCCCAAGTTAGTCTCATAAGTCTCATTCTAAGGTTTATCTAAGTTCGTCCTTAGAAAGAGACTAACTTGGGACGAACTTTGAATAACTTGGGACGAACTTATACAAACCTTAGAATGGGACTAAAGTTTATCTTTGTTCGTCCCAAGTTAGTCGCGTTAGTCTCATTCTAAGGTTTGTCTAAGTTCGCCCTTAGAAAGAGACTAACTTGGGGCGAACTTAGACTAACTTGGGACAAACTTTTACAAACCTTAGAATGAGGCTATAGTTTGTCTTTGTTCGTCCCAAGTTAGTCTCGTTAGTCTCATTCTAAGGTTTATCTAAGTTCTTCCTTAGAAAGAGACTAACTTGGGACGAACTGATACAAACCTTAGAATGAGACTAAAGTTTGTCTTTGTTTGTCCCAAGTTAGTCTGGTTAGTCTCATTCTAAGGTTTATCTAAGCTCGTCCTTAGAAAGAGACTAACTTGGGACGAACTTAGAGTAACTTGGGGCGAACTTATACAAACCTTAGAATGAGACTAAAGTTTGTCTTTGTTCGTCCCAATTTAGTCTCGTTAGTCTATTCTAAGGTTTATCTAAGTTCGTCCTTGGAAAGAGACTAACTTGGGACTAACTTAGATTAACTTGGGACGAACTTATACAAACTTTAGAATGAGACTAAATTTTGTATTTGTTCGTCCCAAGTTTGTCGTGTTAGTCTCATTCTAAGGTTTATCTAAGTTCGTCCTTAGAAAGAGACTAACTTGGGATGAACTTAGAATAACTTGGTACGAACTTATACAAACCTTAGAATGAGGCTAAAGTTTGTCTTTGTTCGTCCCAAGTTAGTCTCGTTAGTCTCATTCTAAGGTTTGTCTAAGTTCGTCCTTAGAAAGAGACTAGCTTGGGGCGAACTTAGACTAACTTGGGACAAACTTTTACAAACCTTAGAATGAGGCTAAAGTTTGTCTTTGTTCGTCCCAAGTTAGTCTCATTAGTCTCATTCTAAGGTTTATCTAAGTTCGTCCTTAGAAAGAGACTAACTTGGGACGAACTTATACAAACCTTAGAATGAGACTAAAGTTTGTCTTTGTTTGTCCCAAGTTAGTCTCGTAAGTCTCATTCTAAGGTTTATCTAAGTTCGTCCTTAGAAAGAGACTAACTTGGGACGAACTTTGAATAACTTGGGACGAACTTATACAAACCTTAGAATGGGACTAAAGTTTATCTTTGTTCGTCCCAAGTTAGTCTCGTTAGTCTCATTCTAAGGTTTATCTAAGTTCATCCTTAGAAAGAGACTAACTTGAGACGAACTTAGACAAACTTGGGACGAACTTATACAAACCTTAGAATGAGACTAAAGTTTGTCTTTGTTCGTCCCAAGTCAGTTTCGTTAGTCTCATTCTAAGGTTTATCTCAGTTCGTCCTTAGAAAGAGACTAACTTGGGACGAACTGATACAAACCTTAGAATGAGACTAAAGTTTGTCTTTGTTTGTCCCAAGTTAGTCTCGTTAGTCTCATTCTAAGGTTTATCTAAGTTCGTCCTTAGAAAGAGACTAACTTGGGAGGAACTTAGACTAACTTGGGACTAACATATACAAACCTTAGAATGAGACTAAAGTTTGTCTTTGTTTGTCCCAAGTTAGTCTCGTTAGTCTCATTCTAAGGTTTATCTAAGTTCGCCCTTAGAAAGAGACTAACTTGGGACGAACTTAGAATAACTTGGGATGAACTTATACAAACCTTAGAATGAGACTAAAGTTTGTCTTTGTTCGTCCCAAGTTAGTCTCGTTAGTCTTATTCTAAGGTTTGTCTAAGTTCGTCCTTAGAACGAGACTAACTTGGGGCGAACTTAGACTAACTTGGGACAAACTTTTACAAACCTTAGAATGAGGCTAAAGTTTGTCTTTGTTCGTCCCAAGTTAGTCTCGTTAGTCTCATTCTAAGGTTTATCTAAGTTCGTCCTTAGAAAGAGACTAACTTGGGACGAACTTATACAAACCTTAGAATGAGACTAAAGTTTGTCTTTGTTTGTCCCAAGTTAGTCTCGTTAGTCTCATTCTAAGGTTTATCTAAGTTCGTCCTTAGAAAGAGACTAACTTGGGACGAACTTAGAGTAACTTGGGGCGAACTTATACAAACCTTAGAATGAGACTAGAGTTTGTCTTTGTTCGTCCCAAGTTAGTCTCGTTAGTCTCATTCTAAGGTTTATCTAAGTTTGTCCTTAGAAAGAGACTAACTTGGGACGAACTTAGACTAACTTGGGATGAACTTAGACTAACCTGGGACGAACTTATACAAACCTTAGAATGAGACTAAAGTTTGTCTTTGTTCGTCCCAAGTTAGTCTCGTTAGTCTCATTCTAAGGTTTATCTAAGTTCGTCCTTAGAATGAGACTAACTTGGGAGGAACTTAGACTAACTTGGGACTAACTTATACAAACCTTAGAATGAGACTAAAGTTTGTCTTTGTGCGTCCCAATTTAGTCTCGTTAGTCTCATTCTAAGGTTTATCTAAGTTCGCCCATAGAAAGAGACTAACTTGGGACGAACTTAGACTAACTTGCGACGAACTTATACAAACCTTAGAATGAGACTAAAGTTTATCTTTGTTCGCCCCAAGTCAGTCTCGTTAGTCTCATTCTAAGGTTTATCTAAGTTTGTCCTTAGAAAGAGACTAACTTGGGACGAACTTAGACAAACTTGGGACGAACTTATACAAACTTTAGAATGAGACTAAAGTTTGTATTTGTTCGTCCCAAGTTTGTCTCGTTAGTCTCATTCTAAGGTTTATCTAAGTTCGTCCTTAGAAAGAGACTAACTTGGGACAAACTTAGACTAACTTGGGATGAACTTATACAAACCTTAGAATGAGACTAAAGTTTGTCTTTGTTCGTCCCAAGTTAGTCTTGTTAGTCTCATTCTAAGGTTTGTCTAAATTCATCCTTAGAAAGAGACTAACTTGGGATGAACTTAGACTAACTTGGGACGAACTTATACAAACCTTAGAATGAGACTTAAGTTTGTCTTTGTTGGTCCCAAGTTAGTCTCGTTAATCTCATTCTAAGGTTTATCTAAGTTCGTCCTTAGAAAGAGACTAACTTGGGAGGAACTTAGACTAACTTGGGACTAACTTATACAAACCTTAGAATGAGACTAAAGTTTGTCTTTGTTTGTCCCAATTTAGTCTCGTTAGTCTCATTCTAAGGTTTATCTAAGTTCGCCCTTAGAAAGAGACTAACTTGGGACGAACTTAGACTAACTTGGGACGAACTTATACAAACCTTAGAATGAGACTAAAGTTTATCTTTGTTCGTCCCAAGTTAGTCTCGTTAGTCTCATTCTAAGGTTTATCTAAGTTCGTCCTTAGAAAGAGACTAACTTGGGACGAACTTAGACTAACTTGGGACGAACTATACAAACCTTAGAATGAGACTAAAGTTTGTCTTTGTTTGTCCCAAGTCAGTCTCGTTAGTCTCATTCTAAGGTTTATCTAAGTTTGTCCTTAGAAAGAAACTAACTTGGGACGAACTTAGATTAACTTGGGACGAACTTATACAAACCTTAGAATGAGACTAAAGTTTGTATTGTTCGTCCCAAGTATGTCTCGTTAGTCTCATTCTAAGGTTTATATAAGTTCGTCCTTAGAAAGAGACTAACTTGGGACGAACTTAGAATAACTTGGGACGAACTTATACAAACCTTAGAATGAGACTAAAGTTTGTCTTTGTTTGTCCCAAGTCAGTCTCGTTAGTCTCATTCTAAGGTTTATCTAAGTTCGCCCTTAGAAAGAGACTAACTTGGGGCGAACTTAGACTAACTTGGGACAAACTTTTACAAACCTTAGAATGAGGCTAAAGTTTGTCTTTGTTCGTCCCAAGTTAGTCTCGTTAGTCTCATTCTAAGGTTTATCTAAGTTCGTCCTTAGAAAGAGACTAACTTGTGACGAACTTATACAAACCTTAGAATGAGACTAAAGTTTGTCTTTGTTTGTCCCAAGTTAGTCTCGTTAGTCTCATTCTAAGGTTTATCTAAGTTCATCCTTAGAAAGAGACTAACTTGGGACGAACTTAGAGTAACTTGAGACGAACTTATACAAACCTTAGAATGAGACTAGAGTTTGTCTTTGTTCGTCCCAAGTTAGTCTCGTTAGTCTCATTCTAAGGTTTATCTAAGTTTGTCCTTAGAAATAGACTAACTTGGGACGAACTTAGAATAACTTGAGACGAACTTATACAAATCTTATAATGAGACTAAAGTTTGTCTTTGTTCGTCCCAAGTTAGTCTAGTTAGTCTCATTCTAAGGTTTATCTAAGTTTGTCCTTAGAAAGAGAAAACTTGGGACGAACTTAGAATAACTTGGGACGAACTTATACAAACCTTAGAATGAGACTAAAGTTTGTCTTTGTTCGTCCCAAGTTAGTCTCGTTAGTCTCATTCTAAGATTTGTCTAAGTTCTTCCTTAGAAAGAGACTAACTTGGGGCGAACTTAGACTTACTTGGGACAAACTTTTACAAACCTTAGAAAGAGGCTAAAGTTTGTCTTTGTTCCTCCAAAGTTAGTCTCGTTAGTCTCATTCTAAGGTTTATCTAAGTTTGTCCTTAGAAAGAGACTAACTTGGGACGAACTTAGACTAACTTGGGATGAACTTAGACTAACCTGGGACGAACTTATACAAACCTTAGAATGAGACTAAAGTTTGTCTTTGTTCGTCCCAAGTTAGTCTCGTTAGTCTCATTCTAAGGTTTATCTAAGTTCGTCCTTAGAAAGAGACTAACTTGGGAGGAACTTAGACTAACTTGGGACTAACTTATACAAACCTTAGAATGAGACTAAAGTTTGTCTTTGTTCGTCCCAATTTAGTCTCGTTAGTCTCATTCTAAGGTTTATCTAAGTTCGCCCATAGAAAGAGACTAACTTGGGACGAACTTAGACTAACTTGCGACGAACTTATACAAACCTTAGAATGAGACTAAAGTTTATCTTTGTTCGTCCCAAGTTAGTCTCGTTAGTCTCATTCTAAGGTTTATCTAAGATTGTCCTTAGAAAGAGACTAACTTGGGACGAACTTAGACAAACTTGGGACGAACTTATACAAACCTTAGAATGAGACTACAGTTTGTCTTTGTTCGCCCCAAGTCAGTCTCGTTGGTCTCATTCTAAGGTTTATCTAAGTTCGTCCTTGGAAAGAGACTAACTTGGGACGAACTTAGATTAACTTGGGACGAACTTATACAAACTTTAGAATGAGACTAAAGTTTGTATTTGTTCGTCCCAAGTTTGTCTCGTTAGTCTCATTCTAAGGTTTATCTAAGTTCGTCCTTAGAAAGAGACTAACTTGGGACGAACTTAGACTAACTTGGGATGAACTTATACAAACCTTAGAATGAGACTAAAGTTTGTCTTTGTTCGTCCCAGTCAGTCTTGTTAGTCTCATTCTAAGGTTAGTCTAAGTTCATCCTTAGAAAGAGACTAACTTGGGATGAACTTAGACTAACCTGGGACGAACTTATACAAACCTTAGAATGAGACTTAAGTTTGTCTTTGTTGGTCCCAAGTTAGTCTCGTTAGTCTCATTCTAAGGTTTATCTAAGTTCGTCCTTAGAAAGAGACTAACTTGGGAGGAACTTAGACTAACTTGGGACTAACTTATACAAACCTTAGAATTAGACTAAAGTTTGTCTTTGTTTGTCCCAATTTAGTCTCGTTAGTCTCATTCTGAGGTTTATCTAAGTTCGCCCTTAGAAAGAGACTAACTTGGGACGAACTTAGACTAACTTGGGACGAACTTATACAAACCTTAGAATGAGACTAAAGTTTATCTTTGTTCGTCCCAAGTTAGTCTCGTTAGTCGCATTCTAAGGTTTATCTAAGTTCGTCCTTAGAAAGAGACTAACTTGGGACGAACTTAGTCTAAATTGGGACGAACTTATACAAACCTTAGAATGAGACTAAAGTTTGTCTTTGTTTGTCCCAAGTCAGTCTCGTTTGACTCATTCTAAGGTTTATCTAAGTTTGTCCTTAGAAAGAGACTAACTTGGGACGAACTTAGATTAACTTGGGACGAACTTATACAAACCTTAGAATGAGACTAAAGTTTGTATTTGTTCGTCCCAAGTTTGTCTCGTTAGTCTCATTCTAAGGTTTATATAAGTTCGTCCTTAGAAAGAGACTAACTTGGGACGAACTTAGAATAACTTGGGACGAACTTATACAAACCTTAGAATGAGACTAAAGTTTGTCTTTGTTTGTCCCAAGTCAGTCTCGTTAGTCTCATTCTAAGGTTTATCTAAGTTCGCCCTTAGAAAGAGACTAACTTGGGGCGAACTTAGACTAACTTGGGTTAAAGTTTTACAAACCTTAGAATGAGGCTAAAGTTTGTCTTTGTTCGTCCCAAGTTAGTCTCGTTAGTCTCATTCTAAGGTTTATCTAAGTTCGTCCTTAGAAAGAGACTAACTTGTGACGAACTTATACAAACCTTAGAATGAGACTAAAGTTTGTCTTTGTTTGTCCCAAGTTAGTCTCGTTAGTCTCAATCTAAGGTTTATCTAAGTTCATCCTTAGAAAGAGACTAACTTGGGACGAACTTAGAGTAACTTGAGACGAACTTATACAAACCTTAGAATGAGACTAGAGTTTGTCTTTGTTCGTCCCAAGTTAGTCTCATTCTAAGGTTTATCTAAGTTCGTCCTTAGAAAGAGACTAACTTGGGAAGAACTTAGAATAACTTGAGACGAACTTATACAAATCTTATAATGAGACTAAAGTTTGTCTTTGTTCGTCCCAAGTTAGTCTAGTTAGTCTCATTCTAAGGTTTATCTAAGTTTGTCCTTAGAAAGAGAAAACTTGGGACGAACTTAGAATAACTTGGGACGAACTTATACAAACCTTAGAATGAGACTAAAGTTTGTCTTTGTTCGTCCCAAGTTAGTCTCGTTAGTCTCATTCTAAGATTTGTCTAAGTTCGTCCTTAGAAAGAGACTAACTTGGGGCGAACTTAGACTTACTTGGGACAAACTTTTACAGACCTTAGAAAGAGGCTAAAGTTTGTCTTAATTCGTCCAAAGTTAGTCTCGTTAGTCTCATTCTAAGGTTTATCTAAGTTCGTCCTTAGAAAGAGACTAACTTGGGACGAACTCAGACTAACTTGGGATGAACTTATACAAACCTTAGAATGAGACTAAAGTTTGTCTTTGTTCATCCCAAGTTAGTCTCATTAGTCTCATTCTAAGGTTTTTCTAAGTTCATCCTTAGAAAGAGACCAACTTGGGATGAACTTAGACTAACTTGGGACGAACTTATACAAACCTTAGAATGAGACTAAAGTTTGTCTTTGTTCGTCCCAAGTTAGTCTCGTTAGTCTCATTCTAAGGTTTATCTAAGTTCGTCCTTAGAAAGAGACTAACTTGGGAGGAACTTAGACTAACTTGTGACGAACTTATACAAACCATAGAATGAGACTAAAGTTTATCTTCGTTCGTCCCAAGTTAGTCTCGTTAGTCTCATTCTAAGGTTTATCTAAGTTCGTCCTTAGAAAGAGACTAACTTGGGACGAACTTAGACTAACTTGGGGCGAACTTATACAAACCTTAGAATGAGACTAAAGTTTGTCTTTGTTCGTCCCAAGTCAGTCTCGTTAGTCTCATTCTAAGGTTTATCTAAGTTCGTCCTTAGAAAGAGACTAACTTGGGACGAACTTAGATTAACTTGGGACGAACTTATACAAACCTTAGAATGAGACTAAAGTTTGTATTTGTTCGTCCCAAGTTTGTCTCGTTAGTCTCATTCTAAGGTTTATCTAAGTTCGTCCTTAGAAAGAGACTAACTTGGGACGAACTTAGAATAACTTGGGACGAACTTATACAAACCTTAGAATGAGACTAAAGTTTGTCTTTGTTCGTCCCAAGTTAGTCTCGTTAGTCTCATTCTAAGGTTTGTCTAAGTTCGTCCTTAGAAAGAGACTAACTTGGGGCGAACTTAGACTAACTTGGGACAAACTTTTACAAACCTTAGAATGAGGCTAAAGTTTGTCTTTGTTCGTCCCAAGTTAGTCTCGTTAGTCTCATTCTAAGGTTTATCTAAGTTCGTCCTTAGAAAGAGACTAACTTGGAACGAACTTATACAAACCTTAGAATGAGACTAAAGTTTGTCTTTGTTTGTCCCAATTTAGTCTCGTTAGTCTCATTCTAAGGTTTATCTAAGTTCGCCCTTAGAAAGAGACTAACTTGGGACGAACTTAGAATAACTTGGGATGAACTTATACAAACCTTAGAATTAGACTAAAGTTTGTCTTTGTTTGTCCCAAGTCAGTCTCGTTAGTCTCATTCTAAGGTTTGTCTAAGTTCGTCCATAGAAAGAGACTAACTTGGGGCGAACTTAGACTAACTTGGGACAAACTTTTACAAACCTTAGAATGAGGCGAAAGTTTGTCTTTGTTCATCCCTAGTTAGTCTCGTTAGTCTCATTCTAAGGTTTATCTAAGTTCGTCCTTAGAAAGAGACTAACTTGGGACGAACTTATACAAACCTTAGAATGAGACTAAAGTTTGTCTTTGTTTGTCCCAAGTTTGTCTCGTTAGTCTCATTCTAAGGTTTATATAAGTTCATCCTTAGAAAGAGACTAACTTGGGCAAACTTATACAAACCTTAGAATGAGACTAGAGTTTGTCTTTGTTCGTCCCAATTTTGTCTCGTTAGTCTATTCTAAGGTTTATCTAAGTTCGTCCTTAGAAAGAGACTAACTTGGAACGAACTCAGAATAACTTGAGACGAACTTATACAAACCTTAGAATGAGACTAGAGTTTGTCTTTGTTCGTCCCAAGTTAGTCTCGTTAGTCTCATTCTAAGGTTTATCTAAGTTCGTCCTTAGAAAGAGACTAACTTGGGACGAACTTAGAATAACTTGAGACGAAGTTACACAAATCTTAGAATGAGACTAAAGTTTGTCTTTGTTCGTCCCAAGTTAGTCTAGTTAGTCTCATTCTAAGGTTTATCTAAGTTTGTCCTTAGAAAGAGAAAACTTGGGACAAACTTAGAATAACTTGGGACGAACTTATACAAACTTTAGAATGAGACTAAAGTTTGTCTTTGTTCGTCCCATGTTAGTCTCGTTAGTCTCATTCTAAGATTTGTCTAAGTTCGTCCTTAGAAAGAGACTAACTTGGGGCAAACTTAGACTTACTTGGGACAAACTTTTACAAACCTTAGAAAGAGGCTAAAGTTTGTCTTTGTTCCTCCAAAGTTAGACTCGTTAGTCTCATTCTAAGGTTTATCTAAGTTTGTCCTTAGAAAGAGACTAAATTGGGACGAACTTAGACTAACTTGGGATGAACTTAGACTAACCTAGGACGAACTTATACAAACCTTAGAATGAGACTAAAGTTTGTCTTTGTTCGTCCCAAGTTAGTCTCGTTAGTCTCATTCTAAGGTTTATCTAAGTTCGTCCTTAGAAAGAGACTAACTTGGGAGGAACTTAGACTAACTTGGGACTAACTTATACAAACCTTAGAATGAGACTAAAGTTTATCTTTGTTCGTCCCAAGTTAGTCTCGTTAGTCTCATTCTAAGGTTTATCTAAGTTCGTCCTTAGAAAGAGACTAACTTGGGAAGAACTTAGACAAACTTGGGACGAACTTATACAAACCTTAGAATGAGACTAAAGTTTGTCTTTGTTCGCCCCAAGTCAGTCTCGTTGGTCTCATTCTAAGGTTTATCTAAGTTCGTCCTTGGAAAGAGACTAACTTGGGACGAACTTAGATTAACTTGGGACGAACTTATACAAACCTTAGAATGAGACTAAAGTTTTTATGTGTTCGTCCCAAGTTTGTCTCGTTAGTCTCATTCTAAGGTTTATCTAAGTTCGTCCTTAGAAAGAGACTAACTTGGGATGAACTTAGAATAACTTGGTACGAACTTATACAAACCTTAGAATGAGGCTAAAGTTTGTCTTTGTTCATCCCAAGTTAGTCTCGTTAGTCTCATTCTAAGGTTTGTCTAAGTTCGTCCTTAGAAAGAGACTAACTTGGGGCGAACTTAGACTAACTTGGGACAAACTTTTACAAACCTTAGAATGAGGCTAAAGTTTGTCTTTGTTCGTCCCAAGTTAGTCTCGTTAGTCTCATTCTAAGGTTTATCTAAGTTCGTCCTTAGAAAGAGACTAACTTGGGACGAACTTATACAAACCTTAGAATGAGACTAAAGTTTGTCTTTGTTTGTCCAAAGTTTGTCTCGTAAGTCTCAGTCTAAGGTTTATATAAGTTCGTCCTTAGAAAGAGACTAACTTGGGACGAACTTAGACAAACTTGGGACGAACTTATACAAACCTTAGAATGAGACTAAAGTTTGTCTTTGTTCGTGCCAAGTCAGTCTCGTTAGTCTCATTCTAAGGTTTATCTAAGTTCGTCCTTAGAAAGAGACTAACTTGGGACGAACTTAGATTAACTTGGGACGAACTTATACAAACCTTAGAATGAGACTAAAGTTTGTATTTGTTCGTCCCAAGTTTGTCTCGTTAGTCTCATTCTAAGGTTTATCTAAGTTCGTCCTTAGAAAGAGACTAACTTGGGACGAACTTAGAATAACTTGGGACGAACTTATACCAACCTTAGAATGAGACTAAAGTTTGTCTTTGTTCGTCCCAAGTTAGTCGCGTTAGTCTCATTCTAAGGTTTGTCTAAGTTTGCCCTTAGAAAGAGACTAACTTGGGACGAACTTAGACTAACTTGGGACAAACTTTTACAAACCTTAGAATGAGGCTAAAGTTTGTCTTTGTTCGTCCCAAGTTAATCTCGTTAGTCTCATTCTAAGGTTTATCTAAGTTCGTCCTTAGAAAGAGACTAACTTGGGACGAACTTATACAAACCTTAGAATGAGACTAAAGTTTGTCTTTGTTTGTCCCAAGTTAGTCTCGTTAGTCTCATTCAAAGGTTTATCTAAGTTCGTCCTTAGAAAGAGACTAATTGGGACGAACTTAGAGTAACTTGGGATGAACTTATACAAACCTTAGAATGAGACTAGAGTTTGTCTTCGTTCGTCCCAATTTAGTCTCGTTAGTCTATTCTAAGGTTTATCTAAGTTCGTCCTTAGAAAGAGACTAACTTGGAACGAACTTAGAATAACTTGAGACGAACTTATACAAATCTTAGAATGAGACTAAAGTTTGTCTTTGTTCGTCCCAAGTTAGTCTCATTCTAAGTTTTATCTAAGTTTGTCCTTAGAAAGAGAAAACTTGGGACGAACTTAGAATAACTTGGGACGAACTTATACAAACCTTAGAATGAGACTAAAGTTTTTCTTTGTTCGTCCCTAGTTAGTCTCGTTAGTCTCATATTAAGATTTGTCTAAGTTCGTCCTTAGTAAGAGACTAACTTGGGGCGAACTTAGACTTACTTGGGATAAACTTTTACTAACCTTAGAAAGAGGCTAAAGTTAGTCTTTGTTCGTCCAAAGTTAGTCTCGTTAGTCTCATTCTAAGGTTTATCTAAGTTCGTCCTTAGAAAGAGACTAACTTGGGACGAACTTAGACTAACTTGGGATGAACTTATACAAACCTTAGAATGAGACTAAAGTTGGTCTTTGTTCGTCCCAAGTTAGTCTTGTTAGTCTCATTCTAAGGTTTGTCTAAGTTCATCCTTAGAAAGAGACTAACTTGGGATGAACTTAGACTAACTTGGGACGAACTTATACAAACCTTAGAATGAGACTTAAGTTTGTCTTTGTTGGTCCCAAG
The DNA here is from genome assembly GCA_033675215.1 of Rhodiola kirilowii. Taxonomy (NCBI): domain Eukaryota; kingdom Viridiplantae; phylum Streptophyta; class Magnoliopsida; order Saxifragales; family Crassulaceae; genus Rhodiola; species Rhodiola kirilowii. The sequence goes on from CM066197.1 coordinate 21,287,713, forward strand.
TTAGTCTCGTTAGTCTCATTCTAAGGTTTATCTAAGTTCGTCCTTAGAAAGAGACTAACTTGGGAGGAACTTAGACTAACTTGGGACTAACTTATACAAACCTTAGAATGAGACTAAAGTTTGTCTTTGTTCGTCCCAAGTCAGTCTCGTTAGTCTCATTCTAAGGTTTATCTAAGTTCGTCCTTAGAAAGAGACTAACTTGGGACGAACTTAGATTAACTTGGGACGAACTTATACAAACCTTAGAATGAGACTAAAGTTTGTATTTGTTCGTCCCAAGTTTGTCTCGTTAGTCTCATTCTAAGGTTTATCTAAGTTCGTCCTTAGAAAGAGACTAACTTGGGACGAACTTAGAATAACTTGGGACGAACTTATACCAACCTTAGAATGAGACTAAAGTTTGTCTTTGTTCGTCCCAAGTTAGTCGCGTTAGTCTCATTCTAAGGTTTGTCTAAGTTTGCCCTTAGAAAGAGACTAACTTGGGGCGAACTTAGACTAACTTGGGACAAACTTTTACAAACCTTAGAATGAGGCTAAAGTTTGTCTTTGTTCGTCCCAAGTTAGTCTCGTTAGTCTCATTCTAAGGTTTATCTAAGTTCGTCCTTAGAAAGAGACTAACTTGGGACGAACTTATACAAACCTTAGAATGAGACTAAAGTTTGTCTTTGTTTGTCCCAAGTTAGTCTCGTTAGTCTCATTCTAAGGTTTATCTAAGTTCGTCCTTAAAAAGAGACTAATTGGGACGAACTTAGAGTAACTTGGGATGAACTTATACAAACCTTAGAATGAGACTAGAGTTTGTCTTCGTTCGTCCCAATTTAGTCTCGTTAGTCTATTCTAAGGTTTATCTAAGTTCGTCCTTAGAAAGAGACTAACTTGGAACAAACTTAGAATAACTTGAGACGAACTTATACAAATCGTAGAATGAGACTAAAGTTTGTCTTTGTTCGTCCCAAGTTAGTCTCATTCTAAGGTTTATCTAAGTTTGTCCTTAGAAAGAGAAAACTTGGGACGAACTTAGAATAACTTGGGACGAACTTATACAAACCTTAGAATGAGACTAAAGATTTTCTTTGTTCGTCCCTAGTTAGTCTCGTTAGTCTCATATTAAGATTTGTCTAAGTTCGTCCTTAGTAAGAGACTAACTTGGGGCGAACTTAGACTTACTTGGGATAAACTTTTACAAACCTTAGAAAGAGGCTAAAGTTTGTCTTTGTTCGTCCAAAGTTAGTCTCGTTAGTCTCATTCTAAGGTTTATCTAAGTTCATCCTTAGAAAGAGACTAACTTGGGACGAACTTATAGTAACTTGAGACGAACTTATACAAACGTTAGAATGAGACTAGAGTTTGTCTTTGTTCGTCCCAAGTTAGTGTAGTTAGTCTCATTCTAAGGTTTATCTAAGTTTGTCCTTAGAAAAAGAAAACTTGGGACGAACTTAGAATAACTTGGGACGAACTTATACAAACCTTAGAATGAGACTAAAGTTTGTCTTTGTTTGTCCCAAGTTAGTCTCGTTAGTCTCATTCTAAGGTTTGTCTAAGTTCGTCCTTAGAAAGAGACTAACTTGGGGCGAACTTAGACTAACTTGGGACAAACTTTTACAAACCTTAGAATGAGACTAAAGTTTGTCTTTGTTTGTCCAAAGTTTGTCTCGTAAGTCTCAGTCTAAGGTTTATATAAGTTCGTCCTTAGAAAGAGACTAACTTGGGACGAACTTAGACAAACTTGGGACGAACTTATACAAACCTTAGAATGAGACTAAAGTTTGTCTTTGTTCGTGCCAAGTCAGTCTCGTTAGTCTCATTCTAAGGTTTATCTAAGTTCGTCCTTAGAAAGAGACTAACTTGGGACGAACTTAGATTAACTTGGGACGAACTTATACAAACCTTAGAATGAGACTAAAGTTTGTATTTGTTCGTCCCAAGTTTGTCTCGTTAGTCTCATTCTAAGGTTTATCTAAGTTCGTCCTTAGAAAGAGACTAACTTGGGACGAACTTAGAATAACTTGGGACGAACTTATACCAACCTTAGAATGAGACTAAAGTTTGTCTTTGTTCGTCCCAAGTTAGTCGCGTTAGTCTCATTCTAAGGTTTGTCTAAGTTTGCCCTTAGAAAGAGACTAACTTGGGACGAACTTAGACTAACTTGGGACAAACTTTTACAAACCTTAGAATGAGGCTAAAGTTTGTCTTTGTTCGTCCCAAGTTAATCTCGTTAGTCTCATTCTAAGGTTTATCTAAGTTCGTCCTTAGAAAGAGACTAACTTGGGACGAACTTATACAAACCTTAGAATGAGACTAAAGTTTGTCTTTGTTTGTCCCAAGTTAGTCTCGTTAGTCTCATTCAAAGGTTTATCTAAGTTCGTCCTTAGAAAGAGACTAATTGGGACGAACTTAGAGTAACTTGGGATGAACTTATACAAACCTTAGAATGAGACTAGAGTTTGTCTTCGTTCGTCCCAATTTAGTCTCGTTAGTCTATTCTAAGGTTTATCTAAGTTCGTCCTTAGAAAGAGACTAACTTGGAACGAACTTAGAATAACTTGAGACGAACTTATACAAATCTTAGAATGAGACTAAAGTTTGTCTTTGTTCGTCCCAAGTTAGTCTCATTCTAAGTTTTATCTAAGTTTGTCCTTAGAAAGAGAAAACTTGGGACGAACTTAGAATAACTTGGGACGAACTTATACAAACCTTAGAATGAGACTAAAGTTTTTCTTTGTTCGTCCCTAGTTAGTCTCGTTAGTCTCATATTAAGAATTGTCTAAGTTCGTCCTTAGTAAGAGACTAACTTGGGGCGAACTTAGACTTACTTGGGATAAACTTTTACTAACCTTAGAAAGAGGCTAAAGTTAGTCTTTGTTCGTCCAAAGTTAGTCTCGTTAGTCTCATTCTAAGGTTTATCTAAGTTCGTCCTTAGAAAGAGACTAACTTGGGACGAACTTAGACTAACTTGGGATAAACTTATACAAACCTTAGAATGAGACTAAAGTTGGTCTTTGTTCGTCCCAAGTTAGTCTTGTTAGTCTCATTCTAAGGTTTGTCTAAGTTCATCCTTAGAAAGAGACTAACTTGGGATGAACTTAGACTAACTTGGGACGAACTTATACAAACCTTAGAATGAGACTTAAGTTTGTCTTTGTTGGTCCCAAGTTAGTCTCGTTAGTCTCATTCTAAGGTTTATCTAAGTTCGTCCTTAGAAAGAGACTAACTTGGGAGGAACTTAGACTAACTTGGGACTAACTTATACAAACCTTAGAATGAGACTAAAGTTTGTCTTTGTTCGTCCCAAGTCAGTCTCGTTAGTCTCATTCTAAGGTTTATCTAAGTTCGTCCTTAGAAAGAGACTAACTTGGGACGAACTTAGATTAACTTGGGACGAACTTATACAAACCTTAGAATGAGACTAAAGTTTGTATTTGTTCGTCCCAAGTTTGTCTCGTTAGTCTCATTCTAAGGTTTATCTAAGTTCGTCCTTAGAAAGAGACTAACTTGGGACGAACTTAGAATAACTTGGGACGAACTTATACCAACCTTAGAATGAGACTAAAGTTTGTCTTTGTTCGTCCCAAGTTAGTCGCGTTAGTCTCATTCTAAGGTTTGTCTAAGTTTGCCCTTAGAAAGAGACTAACTTGGGGCGAACTTAGACTAACTTGGGACAAACTTTTACAAACCTTAGAATGAGGCTAAAGTTTGTCTTTGTTCGTCCCAAGTTAGTCTCGTTAGTCTCATTCTAAGGTTTATCTAAGTTCGTCCTTAGAAAGAGACTAACTTGGGACGAACTTATACAAACCTTAGAATGAGACTAAAGTTTGTCTTTGTTTGTCCCAAGTTAGTCTCGTTAGTCTCATTCTAAGGTTTATCTAAGTTCGTCCTTAAAAAGAGACTAATTGGGACGAACTTAGAGTAACTTGGGATGAACTTATACAAACCTTAGAATGAGACTAGAGTTTGTCTTCGTTCGTCCCAATTTAGTCTCGTTAGTCTATTCTAAGGTTTATCTAAGTTCGTCCTTAGAAAGAGACTAACTTGGAACAAACTTAGAATAACTTGAGACGAACTTATACAAATCTTAGAATGAGACTAAAGTTTGTCTTTGTTCGTCCCAAGTTAGTCTCATTCTAAGGTTTATCTAAGTTTGTCCTTAGAAAGAGAAAACTTGGGACGAACTTAGAATAACTTGGGACGAACTTATACAAACCTTAGAATGAGACTAAAGATTTTCTTTGTTCGTCCCTAGTTAGTCTCGTTAGTCTCATATTAAGATTTGTCTAAGTTCGTCCTTAGTAAGAGACTAACTTGGGGCGAACTTAGACTTACTTGGGATAAACTTTTACAAACCTTAGAAAGAGGCTAAAGTTTGTCTTTGTTCGTCCAAAGTCAGTCTCGTTAGTCTCATTCTAAGGTTTATCTAAGTTCATCCTTAGAAAGAGACTAACTTGGGACGAACTTATAGTAACTTGAGACGAACTTATACAAACGTTAGAATGAGACTAGAGTTTGTCTTTGTTCGTCCCAAGTTAGTGTAGTTAGTCTCATTCTAAGGTTTATCTAAGTTTGTCCTTAGAAAAAGAAAACTTGGGACGAACTTAGAATAACTTGGGACGAACTTATACAAACCTTAGAATGAGACTAAAGTTTGTCTTTGTTTGTCCCAAGTTAGTCTCGTTAGTCTCATTCTAAGGTTTGTCTAAGTTCGTCCTTAGAAAGAGACTAACTTGGGGCGAACTTAGACTAACTTGGGACAAACTTTTACAAACCTTAGAATGAGGCTAAAGTTTGTCTTTGTTCGTCCCAAGTTAGTCTCATTACTCTCATTCTAAGGTTTATCTAAGTTCGTCCTTAGAAAGAGACTAACTTGGAACGAACTTATACAAACCTTAGAATGAGACTAAAGTTTGTCTTTGTTTGTCCCAAGTTAGTCTCGTTAGTCTCATTCTAAGGTTTATCTAAGTTCGTCCTTAGAAAGAGACTAACTTGGGACGAACTTAGAGTAACTTGGGACGAACTTATACAAACCTTAGAATGAGACTAGAGTTTGTCTTTGTTCGTCCCAAGTTAGTCTAGTTAGTCTCATTCTAAGGTTTATCTAAGTTTGTCCTTAGAAAAAGAAAACTTGGGACGAACTTAGAATAACTTGGGATGAACTTATACAAACCTTAAAATGAGACTAAAGTTTGTCTTTGTTCGTCCCAAGTTAGTCTCGTTAGTCTCATTCTAAGATTTGTCTAAGTTCGTCCTTAGAAAGAGACTAACTTGGGGCGAATTTAGACTTACTTGGGACAAACTTTTACAAACCTTAGAAGAGGCTAAAGTTTGTCTTTGTTCGTCCAAAGTTAGTCTCGTTAGTCTCATTCTAAGGTTTATCTAAGTTCGTCCTTAGAAAGAGACTAACTTGGGACGAACTTAGACTAACTTGGGACGAACTTATACAAACCTGAGAATGAGACTAAAGTTTGTCTTTGTTCGTCCCAAGTTAGTCTCGTTAGTCTCATTCTAAGGTTTATCTAAGTTCGTCCTTAGAAAGAGACTAACTTGGGAGGAACTTAGACTAACTTGGGACTAACTTATACAAACCTTAGAATGAGACTAAAGTTTGTCTTTGTTCGTCCCAATTTAGTCTCGTTAGTCTCATTCTAAGGTTTATCTAAGTTCGCCCTTAGAAAGAGACTAACTTGGGACGAACATAGATTAACTTGGGACGAACTTATACAAACCTTAGAATGAGACTAAAGTTTGTATTTGTTCGTCCCAAGTTTGTCTCGTTAGTCTCATTCTATGGTTTATCTAAGTTCGTCCTTAGAAAGAGACTAACTTGGGACGAACTTAGAATAACTTGGGACGAACTTATACAAACCTTAGAATGAGACTAAAGTTTGTCTTTGTTCGTCCCAAGTTAGTCTCGTTAGTCTCATTCTAAGGTTTGTCTAAGTTCGTCCTTAGAAAGAGACTAACTTGGGGCGAATATAGACTAACTTGGGACAAACTTTTACAAACCTTAGAATGAGGCTAAAGTTTGTCTTTGTTCGTCCCAAGTTAGTCTCGTTACTCTCATTCTAAGGTTTATCTAAGTTCGTCCTTAGAAAGAGACTAACTTGGAACGAACTTATACAAACCTTAGAATGAGACTAAAGTTTGTCTTTGTTTGTCCCAAGTTAGTCTCGTTAGTCTCATTCTAAGGTTTATCTAAGTTCATCCTTAGAAAGAGACTAACTTGGGACGAACTTAGAGTAACTTGGGAAGAACTTATACAAACCTTAGAATGAGACTAGAGTTTGTCTTTGTTCGTCCCAAGTTAGTGTAGTTAGTCTCATTCTAAGGTTTATCTAAGTTTATCCTTAGAAAAAGAAAACTTGGGACGAACTTAGAATAACTTGGGACGAACTTATACAAACCTTAGAATGAGACTAAAGTTTGTCTTTGTTTGTCCCAAGTTAGTCTCGTTAGTCTCATTCTAAGGTTTGTCTAAGTTCGTCCTTAGAAAGAGACTAACTTGGGGCGAACTTAGACTAACTTGGGACAAACTTTTACAAACCTTAGAATGAGGCTAAAGTTTGTCTTTGTTCGTCCCAAGTTAGTCTCGTTACTCTCATTCTAAGGTTTATCTAAGTTCGTCCTTAGAAAGAGACTAACTTGGAACGAACTTATACAAACCTTAGAATGAGACTAAAGTTTGTCTTTGTTTGTCCCAAGTTAGTCTCGTTAGTCTCATTCTAAGGTTTATCTAAGTTCGTCCTTAGAAAGAGACTAACTTGGGACGAACTTAGAGTAACTTGGGACGAACTTATACAAACCTTAGAATGAGACTAGAGTTTGTCTTTGTTCGTCCCAAGTTTGTCTAGTTAGTCTCATTCTAAGGTTTATCTAAGTTTGTCCTTAGAAAAAGAAAACTTGGGACGAACTTAGAATAACTTGGGATGAACTTATACAAACCTTAGAATGAGACTAAAGTTTGTCTTTGTTCGTCCCAAGTTAGTCTCGTTAGTCTCATTCTAAGATTTGTCTAAGTTCGTCCTTAGAAAGAGACTAACTTGGGACGAACTTAGAATAACTTGGGACGAACTTATACAAACCTTAGAATGAGACTAAAGTTTGTCTTTGTTCGTCCCAAGTTAGTCTCGTTAGTCTCATTCTAAGGTTTGTCTAAGTTCGTCCTTAGAAAGAGATTAACTTGGGCCGAACTTAGACTAACTTGGGACAAACTTTTACAAACCTTAGAATGAGGCTAAAGTTTGTCTTTGTTCGTCCCAAGTTAGTCTCGTTACTCTCATTCTAAGGTTTATCTAAGTTCGTCCTTAGAAAGAGACTAACTTGGAACGAACTTATACAAACCATAGAATGAGACTAAAGTTTGTCTTTGTTTGTCCCAAGTTAGTCTCGTTAGTCTCATTCTAAGGTTTATCTAAGTTCATCCTTAGAAAGAGACTAACTTGGGACGAACTTAGAGTAACTTGGGAAGAACTTATACAAACCATAGAATGAGACTAAAGTTTGTCTTTGTCCGTCCCAAGTCAGTCTCGTTAGTCTCATTCTAAGGTTTATCTAAGTTCGTCCTTAGAAAGAGACTAACTTGGGACGAACATAGATTAACTTGGGACGAACTTATACAAACCTTAGAATGAGACTAAAGTTTGTATTTGTTCGTCCCAAGTTTGTCTCGTTAGTCTCATTCTATGGTTTATCTAAGTTCGTCCTTAGAAAGAGACTAACTTGGGACGAACTTAGAATAACTTGGGACGAACTTATACAAACCTTAGAATGAGACTAAAGTTTGTCTTTGTTCGTCCCAAGTTAGTCTCGTTAGTCTCATTCTAAGGTTTGTCTAAGTTCGTCCTTAGAAAGAGACTAACTTGGGGCGAATATAGACTAACTTGGGACAAACTTTTACAAACCTTAGAATGAGGCTAAAGTTTGTCTTTGTTCGTCCCAAGTTAGTCTCGTTACTCTCATTCTAAGGTTTATCTAAGTTCGTCCTTAGAAAGAGACTAACTTGGAACGAACTTATACAAACCTTAGAATGAGACTAAAGTTTGTCTTTGTTTGTCCCAAGTTAGTCTTGTTAGTCTCATTCTAAGGTTTATCTAAGTTCGTCCTTAGAAAGAGACTAACTTGGGACGAACTTAGAGTAACTTGGGACGAACTTATACAAACCTTAGAATGAGACTAGAGTTTGTCTTTGTTCGTCCCAAGTTAGTCTAGTTAGTCTCATTCTAAGGTTTATCTAAGTTTGTCCTTAGAAAAAGAAAACTTGGGACGAACTTAGAATAACTTGGGATGAACTTACACAAACCTTAGAATGAGACTAAAGTTTGTCTTTGTTCGTCCCAAGTTAGTCTCGTTAGTCTCATTCTATGATTTGTCTAAGTTCGTCCTTAGAAAGAGACTAACTTGGGACGAACTTAGAATAACTTGGGACGAACTTATACAAACCTTAGAATGAGACTAAAGTTTGTCTTTGTTCGTCCCAAGTTAGTCTCGTTAGTCTCATTCTAAGGTTTGTCTAAGTTTGTCCTTAGAAAGAGATTAACTTGGGCCGAACTTAGACAAACTTGGGACAAACTTTTACAAACCTTAGAATGAGGCTAAAGTTTGTCTTTGTTCGTCTCAAGTTAGTCTCGTTACTCTCATTCTAAGGTTTATCTAAGTTCGTCCTTAGAAAGAGACTAACTTGGAACGAACTTATACAAACCTTAGAATGAGACTAGAGTTTGTCTTTGTTTGTCCCAAGTTAGTCCTGTTAGTCTCATTCTAAGGTTTATCTAAGTTCGTCCTTAGAAAGAGACTAACTTGGGACGAACTTAGAGTAACTTGGGACGAACTTATACAAACCTTAGAATGAGACTAGAGTTTGTCTTTGTTCGTCCCAAGTTAGTCTAGTTAGTCTCATTCTAAGGTTTATCTAAGTTTGTCCTTAGAAAAAGAAAACTTGGGACGAACTTAGAATAACTTGGGACGAACTTATACAAACCTTAGAATGAGACTAAAGTTTGTCTTTGTTTGTCCCAAGTTAGTCTCGTTAGTCTCATTCTAAGGTTTGTCTAAGTTCGTCCTTAGAAAGAGACTAACTTGGGGCGAACTTAGACTAACTTGGGACAAACTTTTACAAACCTTAGAATGAGGCTAAAGTTTGTCTTTGTTCATCCCAAGTTAGTCTCGTTACTCTCATTCTAAGTTTTATCTAAGTTCGTCCTTAGAAAGAGACTAACTTGGAATGAACTTATACAAACCTTAGAATGAGACTAAAGTTTGTCTTTGTTTGTCCCAAGTTAGTCTCGTTAGTCTCATTCTAAGGTTTATCTAAGTTCGTCCTTAGAAAGAGACTAACTTGGGACGAACTTAGAGTAACTTGGGACGAACTTATACAAACCTTAGAATGAGACTAAAGTTTGTCTTTGTTCGTCCCAAGTTAGTCTCGTTAGTCTCATTCTATGGTTTATCTAAGTTCGTCCTTAGAAAGAGACTAACTTGGGACGAACTTAGACTAACTTGGGATGAACTTATACAAACCTTAGAATGAGATTAAAGTTTGTCTTTGTTCGTCCCAAGTTAGTCTCGTTAGTCTCATTCTAAGGTTTGTCTAAGTTCATCCTTAGAAAGAGACTAACTTGGGATGAACTTAGACTAACTTGGGATGAACATATACAAACCTTAGAATGAGACTAAAGTTTGTCTTTGTTCGTCCCAAGTTTGTCTCGTTAGTCTCATTCTAAGGTTTATCTAAGTTAGTCCTTAGAAAGAGACTAACTTGGGAGGAACTTAGACTAACTTGGGACTAACTTGTACAAACCTTAGAATGAGACTAAAGTTTGTCTTTGTTCGTCCCAATTTAGTCTCGTTAGTCTCATTCTAAGGTTTATCTTAGTTCGCCCTTAGAAAGAGACTAACTTGGGACGAACTTAGACTAACTTGGGATGAACTTATACAAACCTTAGAATGAGACTAAAGTTTATCTTTGTTCGTCCCAAGTTAGTCTCGTTAGTCTCATTCTAAGGTTTATCTAAGTTTGTCCTTAGAAAGAGACTAACTTGGGACGAACTTAGACTAACTTGGGACAAACTTATACAAACCTTAGAATGAGACTAAAGTTTGTCTTTGTTCGTCCCAAGTTATTCTCGTTAGTCTCATTCTAAGGTTTATCTAAGTTCGTCCTTAGAAAGAGACTAACTTGGGAGGAACTTATACAAACCTTAGAATGAGACTAAAGTTTGTCTTTGTTTGTCCCAAGTTAGTCTCGTTAGTCTCATTCTAAGGTTTATCTAAGTTCGTCCTTAGAAAGAGACTAACTTGGGACGAACTTAGAGTAACTTGGGATGGACTTATACAAACCTTAGAATGAGACTAGAGTTTGTCTTTGTTCGTCCCAAGTTAGTCTCGTTCGTCTCATTCTAAGGTTTATCTAAGTTCGTCCTTAGAAAGAGACTAACTTGGGACGAACTTAGAATAACTTGAGACGAAGTTACACAAATCTTAGAATGAGACTAAAGTTTGTCTTTGTTCGTCCCAAGTTAGTCTAGTTAGTCTCATTCCAAGGTTTATCTAAGTTTGTCCTTAGAAAGAGAAAACTTGGGACAAACTTAGAATAACTTGGGACAAACTTTTACAAACCTTAGAAGAGGCTAAAGTTTGTCTTTGTTCGTCCAAAGTTAGTCTCGTTAGTCTCATTCTAAGGTTTATCTAAGTTCGTCCTTAGAAAGAGACTAACTTGGGACGAACTTAGACTAACTTGGGACGAACTTATACAAACCTGAGAATGAGACTAAAGTTTGTCTTTGTTCGTCCCAAGTTAGTCTCGTTAGTCTCATTCTAAGGTTTATCTAAGTTCGTCCTTAGAAAGAGACTAAATTGGGAGGAACTTAGACTAACTTGGGACTAACTTATACAAACCTTAGAATGAGACTAAAGTTTGTCTTTGTTCGTCCCAATTTAGTCTCGTTAGTCTCATTCTAAGGTTTATCTAAGTTCGCCCTTAGAAAGAGACTAACTTGGGACGAACATAGATTAACTTGGGACGAACTTATACAAACCTTAGAATGAGACTAAAGTTTGTATTTGTTCGTCCCAAGTTTGTCTCGTTAGTCTCATTCTATGGTTTATCTAAGTTCGTCCTTAGAGAGACTAACTTGGGACGAACTTAGAATAACTTGGGACGAACTTATACAAACCTTAGAATGAGACTAAAGTTTGTCTTTGTTCGTCCCAAGTTAGTCTCGTTAGTCTCATTCTAAGGTTTGTCTAAGTTCGTCCTTAGAAAGAGACTAACTTGGGGCGAATATAGACTAACTTGGGACAAACTTTTACAAACCTTAGAATGAGGCTAAAGTTTGTCTTTGTTCGTCCCAAGTTAGTCTCGTTACTCTCATTCTAAGGTTTATCTAAGTTCGTCCTTAGAAAGAGACTAACTTGGAACGAACTTATACAAACCTTAGAATGAGACTAAAGTTTGTCTTTGTTTGTCCCAAGTTAGTCTCGTTAGTCTCATTCTAAGGTTTATCTAAGTTCATCCTTAGAAAGAGACTAACTTGGGACGAACTTAGAGTAACTTGGGAAGAACTTATACAAACCTTAGAATGAGACTAGAGTTTGTCTTTGTTCGTCCCAAGTTAGTGTAGTTAGTCTCATTCTAAGGTTTATCTAAGTTTATCCTTAGAAAAAGAAAACTTGGGACGAACTTAGAATAACTTGGGACGAACTTATACAAACCTTAGAATGAGACTAAAGTTTGTCTTTGTTTGTCCCAAGTTAGTCTCGTTAGTCTCATTCTAAGGTTTGTCTAAGTTCGTCCTTAGAAAGAGACTAACTTGGGGCGAACTTAGACTAACTTGGGACAAACTTTTACAAACCTTAGAATGAGGCTAAAGTTTGTCTTTGTTCGTCCCAAGTTAGTCTCGTTACTCTCATTTTAAGGTTTATCTAAGTTCGTCCTTAGAAAGAGACTAACTTGGAACGAACTTATACAAACCTTAGAATGAGACTAAAGTTTGTCTTTGTTTGTCCCAAGTTAGTCTCGTTAGTCTCATTCTAAGGTTTATCTAAGTTCGTCCTTAGAAAGAGACTAACTTGGGACGAACTTAGAGTAACTTGGGACGAACTTATACAAACCTTAGAATGAGACTAGAGTTTGTCTTTGTTCGTCCCAAGTTAGTCTCGTTAGTCTCATTCTAAGATTTGTCTAAGTTCGTCCTTAGAAAGAGACTAACTTGGGACGAACTTAGAATAACTTGGGACGAACTTATACAAACCTTAGAATGAGACTAAAGTTTGTCTTTGTTCGTCCCAAGTTAGTCTCGTTAGTCTCATTCTAAGATTTGTCTAAGTTCGTCCTTAGAAAGAGACTAACTTGGGACGAACTTAGAATAACTTGGGACGAACTTATACAAACCTTAGAATGAGACTAAAGTTTGTCTTTGTTCGTCCCAAGTTAGTCTCGTTAGTCTCATTCTAAGGTTTGTCTAAGTTCGACCTTAGAAAGAGATTAACTTGGGCCGAACTTAGACTAACTTGGGACAAACTTTTACAAACCTTAGAATGAGGCTAAAGTTTGTCTTTGTTCGTCCCAAGTTAGTCTCGTTACTCTCATTCTAAGGTTTATCTAAGTTCGTCCTTAGAAAGAGACTAACTTGGAACGAACTTATACAAACCATAGAATGAGACTAAAGTTTGTCTTTGTTTGTCCCAAGTTAGTCTCGTTAGTCTCATTCTAAGGTTTATCTAAGTTCATCCTTAGAAAGAGACTAACTTGGGACGAACTTAGAGTAACTTGGGAAGAACTTATACAAACCATAGAATGAGACTAAAGTTTGTCTTTGTCCGTCCCAAGTCAGTCTCGTTAGTCTCATTCTAAGGTTTATCTAAGTTCGTCCTTAGAAAGAGACTAACTTGGGACGAACATAGATTAACTTGGGACGAACTTATACAAACCTTAGAATGAGACTAAAGTTTGTATTTGTTCGTCCCAAGTTTGTCTCGTTAGTCTCATTCTATGGTTTATCTAAGTTCGTCCTTAGAAAGAGACTAACTTGGGACGAACTTAGAATAACTTGGGACGAACTTATACAAACCTTAGAATGAGACTAAAGTTTGTCTTTGTTCGTCCCAAGTTAGTCTCGTTAGTCTCATTCTAAGGTTTGTCTAAGTTCGTCCTTAGAAAGAGACTAACTTGGGGCGAATATAGACTAACTTGGGACAAACTTTTACAAACCTTAGAATGAGGCTAAAGTTTGTCTTTGTTCGTCCCAAGTTAGTCTCGTTACTCTCATTCTAAGGTTTATCTAAGTTCGTCCTTAGAAAGAGACTAACTTGGAACGAACTTATACAAACCTTAGAATGAGACTAAAGTTTGTCTTTGTTTGTCCCAAGTTAGTCTTGTTAGTCTCATTATAAGGTTTATCTAAGTTCGTCCTTAGAAAGAGACTAACTTGGGAGGAACTTAGAGTAACTTGGGACGAACTTATACAAACCTTAGAATGAGACTAGAGTTTGTCTTTGTTCGTCCCAAGTTAGTCTAGTTAGTCTCATTCTAAGGTTTATCTAAGTTTGTCCTTAGAAAAAGAAAACTTGGGACGAACTTAGAATAACTTGGGATGAACTTATACAAACCTTAGAATGAGACTAAAGTTTGTCTTTGTTCGTCCCAAGTTAGTCTCGTTAGTCTCATTCTATGATTTGTCTAAGTTCGTCCTTAGAAAGAGACTAACTTGGGACGAACTTAGAATAACTTGGGACGAACTTATACAAACCTTAGAATGAGACTAAAGTTTGTCTTTGTTCGTCCCAAGTTAGTCTCGTTAGTCTCATTCTAAGGTTTGTCTAAGTTCGTCCTTAGAAAGAGATTAACTTGGGCCGAACTTAGACAAACTTGGGACAAACTTTTACAAACCTTAGAATGAGGCTAAAGTTTGTCTTTGTTCGTCTCAAGTTAGTCTCGTTACTCTCATTCTAAGGTTTATCTAAGTTCGTCCTTAGAAAGAGACTAACTTGGAACGAACTTATACAAACCTTAGAATGAGACTAGAGTTTGTCTTTGTTTGTCCCAAGTTAGTCCTGTTAGTCTCATTCTAAGGTTTATCTAAGTTCGTCCTTAGAAAGAGACTAACTTGGGACGAACTTAGAGTAACTTGGGACGAACTTATACAAACCTTAGAATGAGACTAGAGTTTGTCTTTGTTCGTCCCAAGTTAGTCTAGTTAGTCTCATTCTAAGGTTTATCTAAGTTTGTCCTTAGAAAAAGAAAACTTGGGACGAACTTAGAATAACTTGGGACGAACTTATACAAACCTTAGAATGAGACTAAAGTTTGTCTTTGTTTGTCCCAAGTTAGTCCCGTTAGTCTCATTCTAAGGTTTGTCTAAGTTCGTCCTTAGAAAGAGACTAACTTGGGGCGAACTTAGACTAACTTGGGACAAACTTTTACAAACCTTAGAATGAGGCTAAAGTTTGTCTTTGTTCATCCCAAGTTAGTCTCGTTACTCTCATTCTAAGTTTTATCTAAGTTCGTCCTTAGAAAGAGACTAACTTGGAACGAACTTATACAAACCTTAGAATGAGACTAAAGTTTGTCTTTGTTTGTCCCAAGTTAGTCTCGTTAGTCTCATTCTAAGGTTTATCTAAGTTCGTCCTTAGAAAGAGACTAACTTGGGACGAACTTAGAGTAACTTGGGACGAACTTATACAAACCTTAGAATGAGACTAAAGTTTGTCTTTGTTCGTCCCAAGTTAGTCTCGTTAGTCTCATTCTATGGTTTATCTAAGTTCGTCCTTAGAAAGAGACTAACTTGGGACGAACTTAGACTAACTTGGGATGAACTTATACAAACCTTAGAATGAGATTAAAGTTTGTCTTTGTTCGTCCCAAGTTAGTCTCGTTAGTCTCATTCTAAGGTTTGTCTAAGTTCATCCTTAGAAAGAGACTAACTTGGGATGAACTTAGACTAACTTGGGATGAACTTATACAAACCTTAGAATGAGACTAAAGTTTGTCTTTGTTCGTCCCAAGTTTGTCTCGTTAGTCTCATTCTAAGGTTTATCTAAGTTAGTCCTTAGAAAGAGACTAACTTGGGAGGAACTTAGACTAACTTGGGACTAACTTGTACAAACCTTAGAATGAGACTAAAGTTTGTCTTTGTTCGTCCCAATTTAGTCTCGTTAGTCTCATTCTAAGGTTTATCTTAGTTCGCCCTTAGAAAGAGACTAACTTGGGACGAACTTAGACTAACTTGGGATGAACTTATACAAACCTTAGAATGAGACTAAAGTTTATCTTTGTTCGTCCCAAGTTAGTCTCGTTAGTCTCATTCTAAGGTTTATCTAAGTTTGTCCTTAGAAAGAGACTAACTTGGGACGAACTTAGACTAACTTGGGACAAACTTATACAAACCTTAGAATGAGACTAAAGTTTGTCTTTGTTCGTCCCAAGTTATTCTCGTTAGTCTCATTCTAAGGTTTATCTAAGTTCGTCCTTAGAAAGAGACTAACTTGGGAGGAACTTATACAAACCTTAGAATGAGACTAAAGTTTGTCTTTGTTTGTCCCAAGTTAGTCTCGTTAGTCTCATTCTAAGGTTTATCTAAGTTCGTCCTTAGAAAGAGACTAACTTGGGACGAACTTAGAGTAACTTGGGATGAACTTATACAAACCTTAGAATGAGACTAGAGTTTGTCTTTGTTCGTCCCAAGTTAGTCTCGTTAGTCTCATTCTAAGGTTTATCTAAGTTCGTCCTTAGAAAGAGACTAACTTGGGACGAACTTAGAATAACTTGAGACGAAGTTACACAAATCTTAGAATGAGACTAAAGTTTGTCTTTGTTCGTCCCAAGTTAGTCTAGTTAGTCTCATTCCAAGGTTTATCTAAGTTTGTCCTTAGAAAGAGAAAACTTGGGACAAACTTAGAATAACTTGGGACGAACTTATACAAACCTTAGAGTGAGACTAAAGTTTGTCTTTGTTCATCCCAAGTTAGTCTCGTTAGTCTCATTCTAAGGTTTATCTAAGTTCGTCCTTAGAAAGAGACTAACTTGGGAGGAACTTAGACTAACTTGGGACTAACTTATACAAACCTTAGAATGAGACTAATGTTTGTCTTTGTTCGTCTCAATTTAGTCTCGTTAGTCTCATTCTAAGGTTTATCTAAGTTCGCCCATATGAAGAGACTAACTTGGGACGAACTTAGACTAACTTGCGACGAACTTATACAAATCTTAGAATGAGACTAAAGTTTGTCTTTGTTCGTCCCAAGTTAGTCTAGTTAGTCTCATTCCAAGGTTTATCTAAGTTTGTCCTTAGAAAGAGAAAACTTGGGACAAACTTAGAATAACTTGGGACGAACTTATACAAACCTTAGAATGAGACTAAAGTTTGTCTTTGTTCGTCCTAAGTTAGTCTCGTTAGTCTCATTCTAAGATTTGTCTAAGTACGTCCTTAGAAAGAGACTAACTTGGGACGAACTTAGATTAACTTGGGACGAATTTATACAAACCTTAGAATGAGACTAAAGTTTGTATTTGTTCGTCCCATGTTTGTCTCGTTAGTCTCATTCTAAGGTTTATCTAAGTTCGCCCATAGAAAGAGACTAACTTGGGACGAACTTAGACTAACTTGCGACGAACTTATACAAACATTAGAATGAGACTAAAGTTTATCTTTATTCGTCCCAACTTAGTCTCGTTAGTCTCATTCTAAGGTTTATCTAAGTTTGTCCTTAGAAAGAGACTAACTTGGGACGAACTTAGACAAACTTGGGAGGAACTTATACAAACCTTAGAATGAGACTAAAGTTTGTCTTTGTTCGCCCCAAGTCAGTCTCGTTGGTCTCATTCTAAGGTTTATCTAAGGTCGTCCTTGGAAAGAGACTAACTTGGGACGAACTTAGATTAACTTGGGACAAACTTATACAAACTTTAGAATGAGACTAAAGTTTGTATTTGTTCGTCCCAAGTGTGTCTCGTTAGTCTCATTCTAAGGTTTATCTAAGTTCGTCCTTAGAAAGAGACTAACTTGGGATGAATTTAGAATAACTTGGTACGAACTTATACAAACCTTAGAATGAGGCTAAAGTTTGTCTTTGTTCGTCCCAAGTTAGTCTCGTTAGTCTCATTCTAAGGTTTGTCTAAGTTCGTCCTTAGAAAGAGACTAACTTGGGGCGAACTTAGACTAACTTGGGACAAACTTTGACAAACCTTCGAATTAGGCTAAAGTTTGTCTTTGTTCGTCCCAAGTTAGTCTCGTTAGTCTGATTCTAAGGTTTATCTAAGTTTGTCCTTAGAAAGAGACTAACTTGGGACGAACTTATACAAACCTTAGAATGAGACTACTTTGTTTGTCCCAAGTTAGTCTCGTTAGTCTCATTCTAAGGTTTATCTAAGTTCGTCCTTAGAAAGAGACTAACTTGGGACGAACTTAGACAAACTTGGGACGAACTTATACAAACCTTAGAATGAGACTAAAGTTTGTCTTTGTTCGTCCCAAGTTAGTCTCGTTAGTCTCATTCTAAGATTTGTCTAAGTTCGTCCTTAGAAAGAGACTAACTTGGGGCGAACTTAGACTTACTTGGGACAAACTTTTACAAACCTTAGAAAGAGGCTAAAGTTTGTCTTTGTTCCTCCAAAGTTAGTCTCGTTAGTCTCATTCTAAGGTTTATCTAAGTTTGTCCTTAGAAAGAGACTAACTTGGGACGAACTTAGACTAACTTGGGAGGAACTTAGACTAACTTGGGACTAACTTATACAAACCTTAGAATGAGACTAAAGTTTGTCTTTGTTCGTCTCAATTTAGTCTCGTTAGTCTCATTCTAAGGTTTATCTAAGTTCGCCCATAGAAAGAGACTAACTTGGGACGAACTTAGACTAACTTGCGACGAACTTATACAAACTTTAGAATGAGACTAAAGTTTATCTTTGTTCGTCCCAAGTTAGTCTCGTTAGTCTCATTCTAAGGTTTATCTATGTTCGTCCTTAGAAAGAGACTAACTTGGGACGAACTTAGACAAACTTGGGACGAACTTATACAAACCTTAGAATGAGACTAAAGTTTGTCTTTGTTCGCCCCAAGTCAGTCTCGTTGGTCTCATTCTAAGGTTTATCTAAGTTCGTCCTTGGAAAGAGACTAACTTGGGACGAACTTAGCTTAACTTGGGACGAACTTATACAAACTTTAGAATGAGACTAAAGTTTGTATTTGTTCGTCCCAAGTTTGTCTCGTTAGTCTCATTCTAAGGTTTATCTAAGTTCATCCTTAGAAAGAGACTAACTTGGGACGAACTTAGATTAACTTGGGACGAATTTATACAAACCTTAGAATGAGACTAAAGTTTGTATTTGTTCGTCCCATGTTTGTCTCGTTAGTCTCATTCTAAGGTTTATCTAAGTTCGTCCTTAGAAAGAGACTAACTTGGGACGAACTTAGAATAACTTGGGACGAACTTATACCAACCTTAGAATGAGACTAAATTTTGTCTTTGTTCGTCACAAGTTAGTCGCGTTAGTCTCATTCTAAGGTTTGTCTAAGTTCGCCCTTAGAAAGAGACTAACTTGGGGCGAACTTAGACTAACTTGGGACTAACTTTTACAAGCCTTAGAATGAGGCTAAAGTTTGTCTTTGTTCGTCCCAAGTTAGTCTCGTTAGTCTCATTCTAAGGTTTATCTAACTTCGTCCTTAGAAAGAGACTAACTTGGGACGAACTTATACAAACCTTAGAATGAGACTAAAGTTTGTCTTTGTTTGTCCCAAGTTAGTCTCGTTAGTCTCATTCTAAGGTTTATCTAAGTTCGTCCTTAGAAAGAGACTAACTTGGGACGAACTTAGAGTAACTTGGGACGAACTTATACAAACCTTAGAATGAGACTAAAGTTTGTCTTTGTTTGTCCCAAGTTAGTCTCGTTAGTCTCATTCTAAGGTTTATCTAAGTTTGTCCTTAGAAAGAGAAAACTTGGGACAAACTTAGAATAACTTGGGACGAACTTATACAAACCTTAGAATGAGACTAAAGTTTGTCTTTGTTCGTCCTAAGTTAGTCTCGTTAGTCTCATTCTAAGATTTGTCTAAGTACGTCCTTAGAAAGAGACTAACTTGGGACGAACTTAGATTAACTTGGGACGAATTTATACAAACCTTAGAATGAGACTAAAGTTTGTATTTGTTCGTCCCATGTTTGTCTCGTTAGTCTCATTCTAAGGTTTATCTAAGTTCGCCCATAGAAAGAGACTAACTTGGGACGAACTTAGACTAACTTGCGACGAACTTATACAAACATTAGAATGAGACTAAAGTTTATCTTTATTCGTCCCAACTTAGTCTCGTTAGTCTCATTCTAAGGTTTATCTAAGTTTGTCCTTAGAAAGAGACTAACTTGGGACGAACTTAGACAAACTTGGGAGGAACTTATACAAACCTTAGAATGAGACTAAAGTTTGTCTTTGTTCGCCCCAAGTCAGTCTCGTTGGTCTCATTCTAAGGTTTATCTAAGGTCGTCCTTGGAAAGAGACTAACTTGGGACGAACTTAGATTAACTTGGGACAAACTTATACAAACTTTAGAATGAGACTAAAGTTTGTATTTGTTCGTCCCAAGTGTGTCTCGTTAGTCTCATTCTAAGGTTTATCTAACTTCGTCCTTAGAAAGAGACTAACTTGGGATGAATTTAGAATAACTTGGTACGAACTTATACAAACCTTAGAATGAGGCTAAAGTTTGTCTTTGTTCGTCCCAAGTTAGTCTCGTTAGTCTCATTCTAAGGTTTGTCTAAGTTCGTCCTTAGAAAGAGACTAACTTGGGGCGAACTTAGACTAACTTGGGACAAACTTTGACAAACCTTCGAATGAGGCTAAAGTTTGTCTTTGTTCGTCCCAAGTTAGTCTCGTTAGTCTGATTCTAAGGTTTATCTAAGTTTGTCCTTAGAAAGAGACTAACTTGGGACGAACTTATACAAACCTTAGAATGAGACTACTTTGTTTGTCCCAAGTTAGTCTCGTTAGTCTCATTCTAAGGTTTATCTAAGTTCGTCCTTAGAAAGAGACTAACTTGGGACGAACTTAGACAAACTTGGGACGAACTTATACAAACCTTAGAATGAGACTAAAGTTTGTCTTTGTTCGTCCCAAGTTAGTCTCGTTAGTCTCATTCTAAGATTTGTCTAAGTTCGTCCTTAGAAAGAGACTAACTTGGGGCGAACTTAGACTTACTTGGGACAAACTTTTACAAACCTTAGAAAGAGGCTAAAGTTTGTCTTTGTTCCTCCAAAGTTAGTCTCGTTAGTCTCATTCTAAGGTTTATCTAAGTTTGTCCTTAGAAAGAGACTAACTTGGGACGAACTTAGACTAACTTGGGATGAACTTAGACTAACCTGGGACGAACTTATACAAACCTTAGAATGAGACTAAAGTTTGTCTTTGTTCGTCCCAAGTTAGTCTCGTTAGTCTCATTCTAAGGTTTATCTAAGTTCGTCCTTAGAAAGAGACAAACTTGGGAGGAACTTAGACTAACTTGGGACTAACTTATACAAACCTTAGAATGAGACTAAAGTTTGTCTTTGTTCGTCTCAATTTAGTCTCGTTAGTCTCATTCTAAGGTTTATCTAAGTTCTCCCATAGAAAGAGACTAACTTGGGACGAACTTAGACTAACTTGCGACGAACTTATACAAACTTTAGAATGAGACTAAAGTTTATCTTTGTTCGTCCCAAGTTAGTCTCGTTAGTCTCATTCTAAGGTTTATCTAAGTTCGTCCTTAGAAAGAGACTAACTTGGGACGAACTTAGACAAACTTGGGACGAACTTATACAAACCTTAGAATGAGACTAAAGTTTGTCTTTGTTCGCCCCAAGTCAGTCTCGTTGGTCTCATTCTAAGGTTTATCTAAGTTCGTCCTTGGAAAGAGACTAACTTGGGACGAACTTAGCTTAACTTGGGACGAACTTATACAAACTTTAGAATGAGACTAAAGTTTGTATTTGTTCGTCCCAAGTTTGTCTCGTTAGTCTCATTCTAAGGTTTATCTAAGTTCATCCTTAGAAAGAGACTAACTTGGGACGAACTTAGATTAACTTGGGACGAATTTATACAAACCTTAGAATGAGACTAAAGTTTGTATTTGTTCGTCCCATGTTTGTCTCGTTAGTCTCATTCTAAGGTTTATCTAAGTTCGTCCTTAGAAAGAGACTAACTTGGGACGAACTTAGAATAACTTGGGACGAACTTATACCAACCTTAGAATGAGACTAAATTTTGTCTTTGTTCGTCACAAGTTAGTCGCGTTAGTCTCATTCTAAGGTTTGTCTAAGTTCGCCCTTAGAAAGAGACTAACTTGGGGCGAACTTAGACTAACTTGGGACAAACTTTTACAAGCCTTAGAATGAGGCTAAAGTTTGTCTTTGTTCGTCCCAAGTTAGTCTCGTTAGTCTCATTCTAAGGTTTATCTAACTTCGTCCTTAGAAAGAGACTAACTTGGGACGAACTTATACAAACCTTAGAATGAGACTAAAGTTTGTCTTTGTTTGTCCCAAGTTAGTCTCGTTAGTCTCATTCTAAGGTTTATCTAAGTTCGTCCTTAGAAAGAGACTAACTTGGGACGAACTTAGAGTAACTTGGGACGAACTTATACAAACCTTAGAATGAGACTAGAGTTTGTCTTTGTGCGTCCCAATTTAGTCTCGTTAGTCTATTCTAAGGTTTATCTAAGTTCGTCCTTAGAAAGAGACTAACTTGGAACGAACTTAGAATAACTTGAGACGAACTTATACAAATCTTAGAATGAGACTAAAGTTTGTCTTTGTTCGTCCCAAGTTAGTCTAGTTAGTCTCATTCTAAGGTTTATCTAAGTTTGTCCTTAGAAAGAGAAAACTTGGGACGAACTTAGAATAACTTGGGACGAACTTATACAAACCTTAGAATGGGACTAAAGTTTGTCTTTGTTCGTCCCAAGTTAGTCTCGTTAGTCTCATATTAAGATTTGTCTAAGTTCGTCCTTAGAAAGAGACTAACTTGGGGCGAACTTAGACTTACTTGGGACAAACTTTTACAAACCTCAGAAAGAGGCTAAAGTTTGTCTTTGTTCGTCCAAATTTAGTCTCATTAGTCTCATTCTAAGTTTTATCTAAGTTCGTCCTTAGAAAGAGACAAACTTGGGACGAACTTAGACTAAGTTGGGATGAACTTATACCAACCTTAGAATGAGACTAAAGTTTGTCTTTGTTCGTCCCAAGTTAGTCTTGTTAGTCTCATTCTAAGGTTTGTCCAAGTTCATCCTTAGAAAGAGACTAACTTGGGATGAACTTAGACTAACTTGGGACGAACTTATACAAACCTTAGAATGAGACTTAAGTTTGTCTTTGTTGGTCCCAAGTTAGTCTCGTTAGTCTCATTCTAAGGTTTATCTAAGTTCGTCCTTAGAAAGAGACTAACTTGGGAGGAACTTAGCCTAACTTGGGACTAACTTATACAAACCTTAGAATGAGACTAAAGTTTGTCTTTGTTCGTCCCAATTTAGTCTCGTTAGTCTCATTCAAAGGTTTATCTAAGTTCGCCCATAGAAAGAGACTATCTTGGTATGAACTTAGACTAACTTGCGACGAACTTATACAAACCTTAGAATGAGACTGAAGTTTATCTTTGTTCGTCCCAAGTTAGTCTCGTTAGTCTCATTCTAAGGTTTATCTAAGTTCGTCCTTAGAAAGAGACTAACTTGGGACGAACTTAGACAAACTTGGGACGAACTTATACAAACCTTAGAATGAGACTAGAGTTTGTCTTTGTGCGTCCCAATTTAGTCTCGTTAGTCTATTCTAAGGTTTATCTAAGTTCGTCCTTAGAAAGAGACTAACTTGGAACGAACTTAGAATAACTTGAGACGAACTTATACAAACCTTAGAATGAGACTAAAGTTTATCTTTGTTCGTCCCAAGTTAGTCTCGTTAGTCTCATTCTAAGGTTTATCTAAGTTCGTCCTTAGAAAGAGACTAACTTGGGACGAACTTAGAGTAACTTGGGACGAACTTATACAAACCTTAGAATGAGACTAGAGTTTGTCTTTGTGCGTCCCAATTTAGTCTCGTTAGTCTATTCTAAGGTTTATCTAAGTTCGTCCTTAGAAAGAGACTAACTTGGAACGAACTTAGAATAACTTGAGACGAACTTATACAAATCTTAGAAAGAGACTAAAGTTTGTCTTTGTTCGTCCCAAGTTAGTCTAGTTAGTCTCATTCTAAGGTTTATCTAAGTTTGTCCTTAGAAAGAGAAAACTTGGGACGAACTTAGAATAACTTGGGACGAACTTATACAAACCTTAGAATGGGACTAAAGTTTGTCTTTGTTCGTCCCAAGTTAGTCTCGTTAGTCTCATATTAAGATTTGTCTAAGTTCGTCCTTAGAAAGAGACTAACTTGGGGCGAACTTAGACTTACTTGGGACAAACTTTTACAAACCTCAGAAAGAGGCTAAAGTTTGTCTTTGTTCGTCCAAATTTAGTCTCGTTAGTCTCATTCTAAGTTTTATCTAAGTTCGTCCTTAGAAAGAGACTAACTTGGGACGAACTTAGACTAAGTTGGGATGAACTTATACCAACCTTAGAATGAGACTAAAGTTTGTCTTTGTTCGTCCCAAGTTAGTCTTGTTAGTCTCATTCTAAGGTTTGTCCAAGTTCATCCTTAGAAAGAGACTAACTTGGGATGAACTTAGACTAACTTGGGACGAACTTATACAAACCTTAGAATGAGACTTAAGTTTGTCTTTGTTGGTCCCAAGTTAGTCACGTTAGTCTCATTCTAAGGTTTATCTAAGTTCGTCCTTAGAAAGAGTCTAACTTGGGAGGAACTTAGACTAACTTGGGACTAACTTATACAAACCTTAGAATGAGACTAAAGTTTGTCTTTGTTCGTCCCAATTTAGTCTCGTTAGTCTCATTCAAAGGTTTATCTAAGTTCGCCCATTGAAAGAGACTAACTTGGTATGAACTTAGACTAACTTGCGACGAACTTATACAAACCTTAGAATGAGACTAAAGTTTATCTTTGTTCGTCCCAAGTTAGTCTCGTTAGTCTCATTCTAAGGTTTATCTAAGTTCGTCCTTAGAAAGAGACTAACTTGGGACGAACTTAGACAAACTTGGGACGAACTTATACAAACCTTAGAATGAGACTAAAGTTTGTCTTTGTTCGCCCCAAGTCAGTCTCGTTGGTCTCATTCTAAGGTTTATCTAAGGTCGTCCTTGGAAAGAGACTAACTTGGGACGAACTTAGATTAACTTGGGACGAACTTATACAAACTTTAGAATGAGACTAAAGTTTGTATTTGTTCGTCCCAAGTGTGTCTCGTTAGTCTCATTCTAAGGTTTATCTAAGTTCGTCCTTAGAAAGAGACTAACTTGGGATGAACTTAGAATAACTTGTTACAAACTTATACAAACCTTAGAATGAGGCTAAAGTTTGTCTTTGTTCGTCCCAAGTTAGTCTCGTTAGTCTCATTCTAAGGTTTGTCTAAGTTCGTCCTTAGAAAGAGACTAACTTGGGGCGAACTTAGACTAACTTGGGACAAACTTTTACAAACCTTAGAATGAGGCTAAAGTTTGTCTTTGTTCGTCCCAAGTTAGTCTCGTTAGTCTCATTCTAAGGTTTATCAAAGTTCGTCCTTAGAAAGAGACTAACTTGGGACGAACTTATACAAACCTTAGAATGAGACTAAAGTTTGTCTTTGTTTGTCCCAAGTTAGTCTCGTTAGTCTCATTCTAAGGTTTATCTAAGTTCATCCTTAGAAAGAGACTAACTTGGGACGAACTTAGAGTAACTATACAAACCTTAGAATGAGACTAGAGTTTGTCTTTGTTCGTCCCAAGTTAGTCTCGTTAGTCTCATTCTAAGGTTTATCTAAGTTCGTCCTTAGAAAGAGACTAACTTGGGACGAACTTAGAATAACTTGAGACGAACTTATACAAATCTTAGAATGAGACTAAAGTTTGTCTTTGTTCGTCCCAAGTTAGTCTAGTTAGTCTCATTCTAAGGTTTATCTAAGTTTGTCCTTAGAAAGAGAAAACTTGGGACGAACTTAGAATAACTTGGGATGAACTTATACAAACCTTAGAATGAGACTAAAGTTTGTCTTTGTTCGTCCCAAGTTAGTCTCGTTAGTCTCATTCTAAGGTTTATCTAAGTTCGTCCTTAGAAAGAGACTAACTTGAAACGAACTTATACAAACCTTAGAATGAGACTAAAGTTTGTCTTTGTTCGTCCCAAGTTAGTCTCGTTAGTCTCATTCTAAGATTTGTCTAAGTTCGTCCTTAGAAAGAGACTAACTTGGGGCGAACTTAGACTTACTTGGGACAAACTTTTACAAACCTTAGAAAGAGGCTAAAGTTTGTCTTTGTTCGTCCAAAGTTAGTCTCGTTAGTCTCATTCTAAGGTTTATCTAAGTTCGTCCTTAGAAAGAGACTAACTTGGGATGAACTTATACAAACCTTAGAATGAGACTAAAGTTTGTCTTTGTTCGTCCCAAGTTAGTCTCGTTAGTCTCATTTTAAAGTTTGTCTAAGTTCATCCTTAGAAAGAGACTAACTTGGGATGAACTTAGACTAACTTGGGACGAACTTATAGAAACCTTAGAATGAGACTAAAGTTTGTCTTTGTTCGTCCCAAGTTAGTCTCGTTAGTCTCATTCTAAGGTTTATCTAAGTTCGTCCTTAGAAAGAGACTAACTTGGGAGGAACTTAGACTAACTTGGGACTAACTTATACAAACCTTAGAATGTGACTAAAGTTTGTCTGTGTTCGTCCCAATTTAGTCTCGTTAGTCTCATTCTAAGGTTTATCTAAGTTCGCCCTTAGAAAGAGACTAACTTGGGACGAACTTAGACTAACTTGGGACGAACTTATACAAACCATAGAATGAGACTAAAGTTTATCTTTGTTCGTCCCAAGTTAGTCTCGTTAGTCTCATTCTAGGGTTTATCTAAGTTCGTCCTTAGAAAGAGACTAACTTGGGACGAACTTAGACTAACTTGGGACGAACTTATACAAACCTTAGAATGAGACTAAAGTTTGTCTTTGTTCGTCCCAAGTCAGTCTCGTTAGTCTCATTCTAAGGTTTATCTAAGTTCGTCCTTAGAAAGCGATTAACTTGGGACGAACTTAGATTAACTTGGGACGAACTTATACAAACCGTAGAATGAGACTAAAGTTTGTATTTGTTCGTCCCATGTTTGTCTCGTTAGTCTCATTCTAAGGTTTATCTAAGTTCGTCCTTAGAAAGAGACTAACTTGGGACGAACTTAGAATAACTTGGGACGAACTTATACAAACCTTAGAATGAGACTAAAGTTTGTCTTTGTTCGTCCCAAGTTAGTCTCGTTAGTCTCATTCTAAGGTTTGTCTAAGTTCGTCCTTAGAAAGAGACTAACTTGGGGCGAACTTAGACTAACTTGGGACAAACTTTTACAAACCTTAGAATGAGGCTAAAGTTTGTCTTTGTTCGTCCCAAGTTAGTCTCGTTACTCTCATTCTAAGGTTTATCTAAGTTCGTCCTTAGAAAGAGACTAACTTGGAACGAACTTATACAAACCTTAGAATGAGACTAAAGTTTGTCTTTGTTTGTCCCAAGTTAGTCTCGTTAGTCTCATTCTAAGGTTTATCTAAGTTCGTCCTTAGAAAGAGACTAACTTGGGACGAACTTATACAAACCTTAGAATGAGACTAGAGTTTGTCTTTGTTCGTCCCAAGTTATTCTAGTTAGTCTCATTCTAAGGTTTATCTAAGTTTGTCCTTAGAAAGAGAAAACTTGGGACGAACTTAGAATAACTTGGGACGAACTTATACAAACCTTAGAATGAGACTAAAGTTTGTCTTTGTTCGTCCCAATTTAGTCTCGTTAGTCTCATTCTAAGATTTGTCTAAGTTCATCCTTAGAAAAGGACTAACTTGGGGCGAACTTAGACTTACTTGGGACAAACTTTTACAAACCTTAGAAAGAGGCTAAAGTTTGTCTTTGTTCGTCCAAAGTTTGTCTTTGTTCGTCCAAAGTTAGTCTCGTTAGTCTCATTCTAAGGTTTATCTCAGTTCGTCCATAGAAAGAGACTAACTTGGGACGAACTTAGACTAACTTGGGATGAACTTATACAAACCTTAGAATGAGATTAAAGTTTGTCTTTGTTCGTCCCAAGTTAGTCTCGTTAGTCTCATTCTAAGGTTTGTCTAAGTTCATCCTTAGAAAGAGACTAACTTGGGATGAACTTAGACTAACTTGGGACGAACTTATACAAACCTTAAAATGAGACTAAAGTTTGTCTTTGTTCGTCCCAAGTTAGTCTCGTTAGTCTCATTCTAAGGTTTATCTAAGTTAGTCCTTAGAAAGAGACTAACTTGGGAGGAACTTAGACTAACTTGGGACTAACTTGTACAAACCTTAGAATGAGACTAAATTTTGTCTTTGTTCGTCCCAATTTAGTCTCGTTAGTCTCATTCTAAGGTTTATCTTAGTTCGCCCTTAGAAAGAGACTAACTTGGGACGAACTTAGACTAACTTGGGACGAACTTATACAAACCTTAGAATGAGACTAAAGTTTATCTTTGTTCGTCCCAAGTAAGTCTCGTTAGTCTCATTCTAAGGTTTATCTAAGTTTGTCCTTAGAAAGAGACTAACTTGGGACGAACTTAGACTAACTTGCGACGAACTTATACAAACCTTAGAATGAGACTAAAGTTTGTCTTTGTTCGTCCCAAGTTAGTCTCGTTAGTCTCATTCTAAGGTTTATCTAAGTTCGTCATTAGAAAGAGACTAACTTGGGAGGAACTTAGACTAACTTGGGACTAACTTATACAAACCTTAGAATGAGACTAAAGTTTGTCTTTGTTCGTCCCAATTTTGTCTCGTTAGTCTCATTCTAAGGTTTATCTTAGTTCGCCCTTAGAAAGAGACTAACTTGGGACGAACTTAGACTAACTTGGGACGAACTTATACAAACCTTAGAATGAGACTAAAACTTATCTTTGTTCGTCCCAAGTAAGTCTCGTTAGTCTCATTCTAATGTTTATCTAAGTTCGTCCTTAGAAAGAGACTAACTTGGGACGAACTTAGACTAACTTGGGACGAACTTATACAAACCTTTGAATGAGACTAAAGTCTGTCTTTGTTCGTCCCAAGTCAGTCTCGTTAGTCTCATTCTAAGGTTTATCTAAGTTCGTCCTTAGAAAGAGACTAACTTGGGACGAACTTAGACTAACTTGGGACGAACTTATACAAACCTTAGAATGAGACTAAAGTTTGTCTTTGTTCGTCCCAAGTCAGTCTCGTTAGTCTAATTCTAAGGTTTATCTAAGTTCGTCCTTAGAAAGAGACTAATTTGGGACGAACTTAGACTAACTTGGGACGAACTTATACAAACCTTTGAATGAGACTAAAGTTTGTATTTGTTCGTCCCAAGTTTGTCTCGTTAGTCTCATTCTAAGGTTTATCTAAGTTCGTCCTTAGAAAGAGACTAACTTGGGACAAACTTAGACTAACTTGGGATGAACTTATACAAACCTTAGAATGAGACTAAAGTTTATCTTCGTTCGTCCCAAGTTAGTCTCGTTAGTCTCATTCTAATGTTTATCTAAGTTCGTCCTTAGAAAGACACTAACTTGGGACGAACTTAGACTAACTTAAGACGAACTTATACAAACCTTAGAATGAGACTAAAGTTTGTCTTTGTTCATCCCAAGTTAGTCTCGTTAGTCTCATTCTTAGGATTATCTAAGTTTGTCCTTAGAAAGAGACTAACTTGGGAGGAACTTAGACTAACTTGGGACTAACTTATACAAACCTTAGAATGAGACTAAAGTTTGTCTTTGTTCGTCCCAATTTAGTCTCGTTAGTCTCATTCTAAGGCTTATCTAAGTTCGCCCTTAGAAAGAGACTAACTTGGGACGAACTTAGACTAACTTGGGATGAACTTATACACACCTTAGAATGAGGCTATAGTTTATCTTTGTTCGTCCCAATTTAGTCTCGTTAGTCTCATTCTAAGGTTTATCTAACTTCGCCCTTAGAAATAGACTAACTTGGGACGAACTTAGACTAAATTGGGACGAACTTATACAAACCTTAGAATGAGACTAAAGTTTATCTTTGTTCGTCCCAACTTAGTCTCGTTAGTCTCATTCTAAGGTTTATCTAAGTTCGTCCTTAGAAAGAGACTAACTTGGGGCGAACTTAGACTAACTTGGGACAAACTTTTACAAACCTTAGAAAGAGGCTTTAGTTTGTCTTTGTTCGTCCAAAGTTAGTCTCGGTAGTCTCATTCTAAGGTTTATCTAAGTTCGTCCTTAGAAAGAGACTAACTTGGGACGAACTTAGACTAACTTGGGACAAACTTATACAAACTTTAGAATGAGACTAAAGTTTATCTAAGTTCGTCCCAAGTTAGTCTCGTTAGTCTCATTCTAAGGTTTATCTAAGTTCGTCCTTAGAAAGAGACTAACTTGGGACGAACTTAGACTAACTTGGGACGAACTTGGACAAACCTTAGAATGAGAATAAAGTTTGTCTTTATTCGTCCCAAGTTAGTCTCGTTAGTCTCATTCTAAGGTTTATCTAAGTTCGTCCTTAGAAAGAGACTAACTTGGGATGAACTTAGACTAAGTTGGGACGAACTTAGATAAACCTTAGAATGAGACTAAAGTTTGTCTTTGTTCGTCCCAAGTTAGTCTCGTTAGTCTCATTCTAAGGTTTGTCTAAGTTCGTCCTTAGAAAGAGACTAACTTGGGACGAACTTCGACTAACTTGGGACGAACTTATACAAACCTTAGAATGAGACTAAAGTTTGTCTTTGTTCGTCCCAAGTTCATCTCGTTAGTCTCATTCTAAGGTTTATCTAAGTTCGTCCTGAGAAAGAGACTAACTTGAGATGGACTTAGACTAACTTGAGACGAACTTATACAAACCTTAGAATGAGACAAAAGTTTGTCTTTGTTCGTCCCAAGTTAGTCTCGTTAGTCTCATTCTAAGGTTTATCTAAGTTCGTCCTTAGAAAGCGACTAACTTGGGATGAACTTAGACTAACTTGGGACGAACTTATACAAACTTTAGAGTGAGACAAAAGTTTGTCTTGTTTCGCCCCAAGTTAGTCTCGTTAGTCTCATTCTAAGGTTTATCTAAGTTTGTCCTTAGAAAGAGACTAACTTGGGATGAACTTAGACTAACTTGGGACGAACTTAGACTAACTTGGGATGAACTTATACAACTTTTAGAGTGAGACTAAAGTTTGTCTTTGTTCGCCCATAGTTAGTCTCGTTAGTCTCATTCTAAGGTTTATCTAAGTTCGTCCTTATAAAGAGACTAACTTGCGACGAGGGACGAACTTAGACTAACTTGGGATGAACTTATACAAACCTTAGAATGAGACTAAAGTTTGTCTTTGTTCGCCCCAAGTTAGTCTCGTTAGTCTCATTCTAAGGTTTATCTATGTTCGTCCTTAGAAAGAGACTAACTTGGGACGAACTTAGACTAACTTGGTACGAACTTATACAATCTTAGAATGAGACTAAAGTTTGTCTTTGTTCGTCCCAAGTTAGTCTCGTTTGTCTCATTCTAAGGTTTATCTAAGTTCGTCCTTAGAAAGAGACTAACTTGGGACGAACTTAGACTAACTTGGAACGAACTTATACAAACTTAGAATGAGACTAAAGTTTGTCTTTGTTCATCCCAAGTTAGTCTCGTTAGTCTCAATCTAAGGTTTATCTAAGTTCGTCCTTAGAAAGAGACTAACTTGGGACGAATTTAGACTAACTTGGTACGAACTTATACAAACCTTATAATGAGACTAAAGTTTGTCTTTGTTCGTCCCAAGTTAGTCTCGTTAGTCTCAATCTAAGGTTTATCTAAGTTCGTCCTTAGAAAGCGACTAACTTGGGATGAACTTAGACTAACTTGGGACGAACTTATACAAACTTTAGAGTGAGACTAAAGTTTGTCTTGTTTCGCCCCAAGTTAGTCTCGTTAGTCTCATTCTAAGGTTTATCTAAGTTTGTCCTTAGAAAGTGACTAACTTGGGATGAACTTAGACTAACTTGGGACGAACTTAGACTAACTTGGGATGAACTTATACAACTTTTAGAGTGAGACTAAAGTTTGTCTTTGTTCGCCCATAGTTAGTCTCGTTAGTCTCATTCTAAGGTTTATCTAAGTTCGTCCTTATAAAGAGACTAACTTGGGATGAGGGACGAACTTAGACTAACTTGGGATGAACTTATACAAACCTTAGAATGAGACTAAAGTTTGTCTTTGTTCGCCCCAAGTTAGTCTCGTTAGTCTCATTCTAAGGTTTATCTATGTTCGTCCTTAGAAAGAGACTAACTTGGGACGAACTTAGACTAACTTGGTACGAACTTATACAAACTTAGAATGAGACTAAAGTTTGTCTTTGTTCGTCCCAAGTTAGTCTCGTTTGTCTCATTCTGAGGTTTATCTAAGTTCGTCCTTAGAAAGAGACTAACTTGGGACGAACTTAGACTAACTTGGAACGAACTTATACAAACTTAGAATGAGACTAAAGTTTGTCTTTGTTCATCCCAAGTTAGTCTCGTTAGTCTCATTCTAAGGTTTATCTAAGTTCGTCCTTAGAAAGAGACTAACTTGGGACGAATTTAGACTAACTTGGTACGAACTTATAGAAACCTTATAATGAGACTAAAGTTTGTCTTTGTTCGTCCCAAGTTAGTCTCGTTAGTCTCATTTTAAGGTTTATCTAAGTTCGTCCTTAGAAAGCGACTAACTTGGAATGAACTTAGACTAACTTGGGACGAACTTATACAAACTTTAGAGTGAGACTAAAGTTTGTCTTGTTTCGCCCCAAGTTAGTCTCGTTAGTCTCATTCTAAGGTTTATCTAAGTTTGTCCTTAGAAAGAGACTAACTTGGGATGAACTTAGACTAACTTGGGACGAACTTAGACTAACTTGGGATGAACTTATACAACTTTTAGAGTGAGACTAAAGTTTGTCTTTGTTCGCCCATAGTTAGTCTCGTTAGTCTCATTCTAAGGTTTATCTAAGTTCGTCCTTATAAAGAGACTAACTTGGGACGAGGGACGAACTTAGACTAACTTGGGATGAACTTATACAAACCTTAGAATGAGACTAAAGTTTGTCTTTGTTCGCCCCAAGTTAGTCTCGTTAGTCTCATTCTAAGGTTTATCTATGTTCGTCCTTAGAAAGAGACTAACTTGGGACGAACTTAGACTAACTTGGTACGAACTTATACAAACTTAGAATGAGACTAAAGTTTGTCTTTGTTCGTCCCAAGTTAGTCTCGTTTGTCTCATTCAAGGTTTATCTAAGTTCGTCCTTAGAAAGAGACTAACTTGGGACGAACTTAGACTAACTTGGAACGAACTTATACAAACTTAGAATGAGACTAAAGTTTGTCTTTGTTCATCCCAAGTTAGTCTCGTTAGTCTCATTCTAAGGTTTATCTAAGTTCGTCCTTAGAAAGAGACTAACTTGGGACGAATTTAGAATAACTTGGTACGAACTTATACAAACCTTATAATGAGACTAAAGTTTGTCTTTGTTCGTCCCAAGTTAGTCTCGTTAGTCTCATTCTAAGGTTAATCTAAGGTCGTCTTTAGAAAGATACTAACTTGGGACGAACTTAGACTAACTTGGGACAAACTTATACAAACCATAGAATGAGACTAAAGTCTGTCTTTGTTCATCCCAAGTTAGTCTCGTTAGTCTCATTCTAAGGTTTATATGAGTTCGTCCTTAGAAAGAGACTAACTTGAGACGAACTTAGACTAGCTTGGGATGAACTTATACATACCTTAGAATGAGACTAAAGTTTGTCTTTGTTTGTCCCAAGTTAGTCTCGTTAGTCTCATTCTAAGGTTTATCTAAGTTCGTCCTTAGATCCCAAGTTAGTCCCAAGTTAGTCTAAGTTAGTCTCGTTTGTCTAACTTAGACTAACTTGAGACGAACTTAGACTAACTTGGGACGAACAAAGACAAACCTTAGAATGAGACTAAAGTTGTCTTTGTTCGTCCGAAGTTAGTCTTTGTTCGTCCCAAGTTAGTCTCGTTAGTCTCATTCTAAGGTTTATCTAAGTTCGTCCTTAGAAAGAGACTAACTTGGGATGAACTTAGACTAACTTGGGACAAACTTAGATAAACCTTAGAATGAGACTATGGTTTGTCTTTGTTCGTCCCAAGTTAGTATCGTTAGCCTCATTCTAAGGTTTGTCTAAGTTCGTCTTAGGAAGAGACTAACTTGGGACAAACTTAGACTAACTTGGGACGAACTTATACAAACCTTAGAATGAGACTAAGTTTGTCTTTGTTCATCCTAAGTTAGTCTCGTTAGTGTCATTCTAAGGTTTGTCTAAGTTCGTCTTTAGAAAGAGACTAACTTGGGGCGAACTTAGACTAACTTGGGACAAACTTTTACAAACCTTAGAATGAGGCTAAAGTTTGTCTTTGTTCGTCCCAAGTTAGTCTTGTTACTCTCATTCTAAGGTTTATCTAAGTTCGTCCTTAGAAAGAGACTAACTTGGAACGAACTTATACAAACCGTAGAATGAGACTAAAGTTTGTCTTTGTTTGTCCCAAGTTAGTCTCGTTAGTCTCATTCTAAGGTTTATCTAAGTTCGTCCTTAGAAAGAGACTAACTTGGGACGAACTTATACAAACCTTAGAATGAGACTAGAGTTTGTCTTTGTTCGTCCCAAGTTAGTCTAGTTAGTCTCATTCTAAGGTTTATCGAAGTTTGTCCTTAGAAAGAGAAAACTTGGGACGAACTTAGAATAACTTGGGACGAACTTATACAAACCTTAGAATGAGACTAAAGTTTGTCTTTGTTCGTCCCAAGTTAGTCTCGTTAGTCTCATTCTAAGATTTGTCTAAGTTCATCCTTAGAAAAGGACTAACTTGGGGCGAACTTAGACTTACTTGGGACAAACTTTTACAAACCTTAGAAAGAGGCTAAAGTTTGTCTTTGTTCGTCCAAAGTTTGTCTTTGTTCGTCCAAAGTTAGTCTCGTTAGTCTCATTCTAAGGTTTATCTAAGTTCGTCCTTAGAAAGAGACTAACTTGGGACGAACTTAGACTAACTTGGGATGAACTTATACAAACCTTAGAATGAGTTTAAAGTTTGTCTTTGTTCGTCCAAAGTTAGTCTCGTTAGTCTCATTCTAAGGTTTGTCTAAGTTCATCCTTAGAAAGAGACTAACTTGGGATGAACTTAAACTAACTTGGGACGAACTTATACAAACCTTAAAATGAGACTAAAGTTTGTCTTTGTTCGTCCCAAGTTAGTCTCGTTAGTCTCATTCTAAGGTTTATCTAAGTTAGTCCTTAGAAAGAGACTAACTTGGGAGGAACTTAGACTAACTTGGGACTAACTTGTACAAACCTTAGAATGAGACTAAATTTTGTCTTTGTTCGTCCCAATTTATTCTCGTTAGTCTCATTCTAAGGTTTATCTTAGTTCGCCCTTAGAAAGAGACTAACTTGGGACGAACTTAGACTAACTTGGGACAAACTTATACAAACCTTAGAATGAGACTAAAGTTTATCTTTGTTCGTCCCAAGTTAGTCTCGTTAGTCTCATTCTAAGGTTTATCTAAGTTTGTCCTTAGAAAGAGACTAACTTGGGACGAACTTATAAAACCTTAGAATGAGACTAAAGTTTGTCTTTGTTCGTCCCAAGTTAGTCTCGTTAGTCTCATTCTAAGGTTTATCTAAGTTCGTCCTTAGAAAGAGACTAACTTGGGAGGAACTTAGACTAACTTGGGACTAACTTATACAAACCTTAGAATGAGACTAAAGTTTGTCTTTGTTCGTCCCAATTTTGTCTCGTTAGTCTCATTCTAAGGTTTATCTAAGTTCGCCCTTAGAAAGAGACTAACTAGGGACGAACTTAGACTAACTTGGGACGAACTTATACAAACCTTAGAATGAGACTAAAGTTTGTATTTGTTCGTCCCAAGTTAGTCTCGTTAGTCTTATTCTAAGGTTTATCTAAGTTCGCCCTTAGAAAGAGACCAACTTGGGACGAACTTAGACTAACTTGGGACGAACTTATACAAACCTTAGAATGAGACTAAAACTTATCTTTGTTCGTCCCAAGTTAGTCTCGTTAGTCTCATTCTAATGTTTATCTAAGTTCGTCCTTAGAAAGAGACTAAATTGGGACGAACTTAGACTAACTTGGGACGAACTTGTACAAACCTTTGAATGAGACTAAAGTTTGTCTTTGTTCGTCCCAAGTCAGTCTCGTTAGTCTCATTCTAAGGTTTATCTAAGTTCGTCCTTAGAAAGAGACTAACTTGGGACGAACTTAGACTAACTTGGGACGAACTTATACAAACCTTAGAATGAGACTAAAGTTTGTCTTTGTTCGTCCCAAGTCAGTCTCGTTAGTCTAATTCTAAGGTTTATCTAAGTTCGTCCTTAGAAAGAGACTAATTTGGGACGAACTTAGACTAACTTGGGACGAACTTATACAAACCTTTGAATGAGACTAAAGTTTGTATTTGTTCGTCCCAAGTTTGTCTCGTTAGTCTCATTCTAAGGTTTATCTAAGTTCGTCCTTAGAAAGAGACTAACTTGGGACGAACTTAGACTAACTTGGGATGAACTTATACAAACCTTAGAATGAGACTAAAGTTTATCTTCGTTCGTCCCAAGTTAGTCTCGTTAGTCTCATTCTAAGGTTTATCTAAGTTCGTCCTTAGAAAGAGACTAACTTGGGACGAACTTAGACTAACTTAAGACGAACTTATACAAACCTTAGAATGAGACTAAAGTTTATCTTT
Organism: Rhodiola kirilowii; assembly: GCA_033675215.1. Classification (NCBI taxonomy): domain Eukaryota; kingdom Viridiplantae; phylum Streptophyta; class Magnoliopsida; order Saxifragales; family Crassulaceae; genus Rhodiola; species Rhodiola kirilowii. The sequence goes on from CM066197.1 coordinate 21,323,465, forward strand.
GTTCGTCCCAACTTAGTCTCGTTAGTCTCATTCTAAGGTTTATCTAAGTTCGTCCTTAGAAAGAGACTAACTTGGGGCGAACTTAGACTAACTTGGGTCAAACTTTTACAAACCTTAGAAAGAGGCTAAAGTTTGTCTTTGTTCGTCCAAAGTTAGTCTCGGTAGTCTCATTCTAAGGTTTATCTAAGTTCGTCCTTAGAAAGAGACTAACTTGGGACGAACTTAGACTAACTTGGGACAAACTTATACAAACTTTAGAATGAGACTAAAGTTTATCTAAGTTCGTCCCAAGTTAGTCTCGTTAGTCTCATTCTAAGGTTTATCTAAGTTCGTCCTTAGAAAGAGACTAACTTGGGACGAACTTAGACTAACTTGGGACGAACTTGGACAAACCTGAGAATGAGACTAAAGTTTGTCTTTATTCATCCGAAGTTAGTCTCGTTAGTCTCATTCTAAGGTTTATCTAAGTTCGTCCTTAGAAAGAGACTAACTTTGGATGAACTTAGACTAACTTGGGACGAACTTAGATAAACCTTAGAATGAGACTAAAGTTTGTCTTTGTTCGTCCCAAGTTAGTCTCGTTAGTCTCATTCTAAGGTTTGTCTAAGTTCGTCCTTAGAAAGAGACTAACTTGGGACGAACTTAGACTAACTTGGGACGAACTTATACATACCTTAGAATGAGACTAAAGTTTGTCTTTGTTCGTCCCAAGTTCATCTCGTTAGTCTCATTCTAAGGTTAATCTAAGTTCGTCCTGAGAAAGAGACTAACTTGAGATGAACTTAGACTAACTTGAGACGAACTTATACAAACCTTAGAATGAGACAAAAGTTTGTCTTTGTTCGTCCCAAGTTAGTCTAGTTAGTCTCATTCTAAGGTTTATCGAAGTTTGTCCTTAGAAAGAGAAAACTTGGGACGAACTTAGAATAACTTGGGACGAACTTATACAAACCTTAGAATGAGACTAAAGTTTGTCTTTGTTCGTCCCAAGTTAGTCTCGTTAGTCTCATTCTAAGATTTGTCTAAGTTCATCCTTAGAAAAGGACTAACTTGGGGCGAACTTAGACTTACTTGGGACAAACTTTTACAAACCTTAGAAAGAGGCTAAAGTTTGTCTTCGTTCGTCCAAAGTTTGTCTTTGTTCGTCCAAAGTTAGTCTCGTTAGTCTCATTCTAAGGTTTATCTAAGTTCGTCCTTAGAAAGAGACTAACTTGGGACGAACTTAGACTAACTTGGGATGAACTTATACAAACCTTAGAATGAGGCTATAGTTTATCTTTGTTCGTCCCAATTTAGTCTCGTTAGTCTCATTCTAAGGTTTATCTAACTTCGCCCTTAGAAATAGACTAACTTGGGACGAACTTAGACTAAATTGGGATGAACTTATACAAACTTTAGAATGAGACTAAAGTTTATCTTTGTTCGTCCCAACTTAGTCTCGTTAGTCTCATTCTAAGGTTTATCTAAGTTCGTCCTTAGAAAGAGACTAACTTGGGGCGAACTTAGACTAACTTGGGTCAAACTTTTACAAACCTTAGAAAGAGGCTAAAGTTTGTCTTTGTTCGTCCAAAGTTAGTCTCGGTAGTCTCATTCTAAGGTTTATCTAAGTTCGTCCTTAGAAAGAGACTAACTTGGGACGAACTTAGACTAACTTGGGACAAACTTATACAAACTTTAGAATGAGACTAAAGTTTATCTAAGTTCGTCCCAAGTTAGTCTCGTTAGTCTCATTCTAAGGTTTATCTAAGTTCGTCCTTAGAAAGAGACTAACTTGGGACGAACTTAGACTAACTTGGGACGAACTTGGACAAACCTGAGAATGAGACTAAAGTTTGTCTTTATTCATCCGAAGTTAGTCTCGTTAGTCTCATTCTAAGGTTTATCTAAGTTCGTCCTTAGAAAGAGACTAACTTGGGAGGAACTTAGACTAACTTGGGACTAACTTATACAAACCTTAGAATGAGACTAAAGTTTGTCTTTGTTCGTCCCAATTTTGTCTCGTTAGTCTCATTCTAAGGTTTATCTAAGTTCGCCCTTAGAAAGAGACTAACTTGGGACGAACTTAGACAAACTTGGGACGAACTTATACAAACCTTAGAATGAGACTAAAGTTTGTATTTGTTCGTCCCAAGTTAGTCTCGTTAGTCTTATTCTAAGGTTTATCTAAGTTCGCCCTTAGAAAGAGACCAACTTGGGACGAACTTAGACTAACTTGGGACGAACTTATACAAACCTTAGAATGAGACTAAAACTTATCTTTGTTCGTCCCAAGTTAGTCTCGTTAGTCTCATTCTAATGTTTATCTAAGTTCGTCCTTAGAAAGAGACTAAATTGGGACGAACTTAGACTAACTTGGGACGAACTTGTACAAACCTTTGAATGAGACTAAAGTTTGTCTTTGTTCGTCCCAAGTCAGTCTCGTTAGTCTCATTCTAAGGTTTATCTAAGTTCGTCCTTAGAAAGAGACTAACTTGGGACGAACTTAGACTAACTTGGGACGAACTTATACAAACCTTAGAATGAGACTAAAGTTTGTCTTTGTTCGTCCCAAGTCAGTCTCGTTAGTCTAATTCTAAGGTTTATCTAAGTTCGTCCTTAGAAAGAGACTAATTTGGGACGAACTTAGACTAACTTGGGACGAACTTATACAAACCTTTGAATGAGACTAAAGTTTGTATTTGTTCGTCCCAAGTTTGTCTCGTTAGTCTCATTCTAAGGTTTATCTAAGTTCGTCCTTAGAAAGAGACTAACTTGGGACGAACTTAGACTAACTTGGGATGAACTTATACAAACCTTAGAATGAGACTAAAGTTTATCTTCGTTCGTCCCAAGTTAGTCTCGTTAGTCTCATTCTAAGGTTTATCTAAGTTCGTCCTTAGAAAGAGACTAACTTGGGACGAACTTAGACTAACTTAAGACGAACTTATACAAACCTTAGAATGAGACTAAAGTTTGTCTTTGTTCATCCCAAGTTAGTCTCGTTAGTCTCATTCTTAGGATTATCTAAGTTTGTCCTTAGAAAGAGACTAACTTGGGAGGAACTTAGACTAACTTGGGACTAACTTATACAAACCTTAGAATGAGACTAAAGTTTGTCTTTGTTCGTCCCAATTTAGTCTCGTTAGTCTCATTCTAAGGTTTATCTAAGTTCGGCCTTAGAAAGAGACTAACTTGGGACGAACTTAGACTAACTTGGGATGAACTTATACAAACCTTAGAATGACGCTATAGTTTATCTTTGTTCGTCCCAATTTAGTCTCGTTAGTCTCATTCTAAGGTTTATCTAACTTCGCCCTTAGAAATAGACTAACTTGGGACGAACTTAGACTAAATTGGGATGAACTTATACAAACCTTAGAATGAGACTAAAGTTTATCTTTGTTCGTCCCAACTTAGTCTCGTTAGTCTCATTCTAAGGTTTATCTAAGTTCGTCCTTAGAAAGAGACTAACTTGGGGCGAACTTAGACTAACTTGGGTCAAACTTTTACAAACCTTAGAAAGAGGCTAAAGTTTGTCTTTGTTCGTCCAGAGTTAGTCTCGGTAGTCTCATTCTAAGGTTTATCTAAGTTCGTCCTTAGAAAGAGACTAACTTGGGACGAACTTAGACTAACTTAGGAATACTTATACAAACTTTAGAATGAGACTAAAGTTTATCTAAGTTCGTCCCAAGTTAGTCTCGTTAGTCTCATTCTAAGGTTTATCTAAGTTCGTCCTTAGAAAGAGACTAACTTGGGACGAACTTAGACTAACTTGGGACGAACTTGGACAAACCTAAGAATGAGACTAAAGTTTGTCTTTATTCATCCGAAGTTAGTCTCGTTAGTCTCATTCTAAGGTTTATCTAAGTTCGTCCTTAGAAAGAGACTAACTTGGGATGAACTTAGACTAACTTGGGACGAACTTAGATAAACCTTAGAATGAGACTAAAGTTTGTCTTTGTTCGTCCCAAGTTAGTCTCGTTAGTCTCATTCTAAGGTTTGTCTAAGTTCGTCCTTAGAAAGAGACTAACTTGGGACGAACTTAGACTAACTTGGGACGAACTTATACATACCTTAGAATGAGACTAAAGTTTGTCTTTGTTCGTCCCAAGTTCATCTCGTTAGTCTCATTCTAAGGTTAATCTAAGTTCGTCCTGAGAAAGAGACTAACTTGAGATGAACTTAGACTAACTAGAGACGAACTTATACAAACCTTAGAATGAGACAAAAGTTTGTCTTTGTTCGTCCCAAGTTAGTCTCGTTAGTCTCATTCTAAGGTTTATCTAAGTTCGTCCTTAGAAAGAGACTAACTTGGGACGAACTTAGACTAACTTGGTACGAACTTATACAATCTTAGAATGAGACTAAAGTTTGTCTTTGTTCGTCCCAAGTTAGTCTCGTTTGTCTCATTCTAAGATTTATCTAAGTTCGTCCTTAGAAAGAGACTAACTTGGGACGAACTTAGACTAACTTGGAAATAACTTATACAAACTTAGAATGAGACTAAAGTTTGTCTTTGTTCATCCCAAGTTAGTCTCGTTAGTCTCATTCTAAGGTTTATCTAAGTTCGTCCTTTGAAAGAGACTAACTTGGGACGAATTTAGACTAACTTGGTACGAACTTATACAAACCTTATAATGAGACTAAAGTTTGTCTTTGTTCGTCCCATGTTAGTCTCGTTAGTCCCATTCTAAGGTTAATCTAAGGTCGTCCTTAGAAAGATACTAACTTGGGACGAACTTAGACTAACTTGGGACAAACTTATACAAACCATAGAATGAGACTAAAGTTTGTCTTTGTTCGTCCCAAGTTAGTCTCGTTAGTCTCATTTTAAGGTTTATCTGAGTTCGTCCTTAGAAAGAGACTAACTTGAGACGAACTTAGACTAGCTTGAGATGAACTTATACATACCTTAGAATGAGACTAAAGTTTGTCTTTGTTTGTCCCAAGTTAGTCTCGTTAGTCTCATTCTAAGGTTTATCTAAGTTCGTCCTTAGATCCCAAGTTAGTCCCAAGTTAGTCTAAGTTAGTCTCGTTTGTCTAACTTAGACTAACTTGAGACGAACTTAGACTAACTTGGGACGAACAAAGTCAAACCTTAGAATGAGACTAAAGTTGTCTTTGTTCATCCGAAGTTAGTCTTTGTTCGTCCCAAGTTAGTCTCGTTAGTCTCATTCTAAGGTTTATCGAAGTTCGTCCTTAGAAAGAGACTAACTTGGGATGAACTTAGACTAACTTGGGACAAACTTAGATAAACCTTAGAATGAGACTATGGTTTGTCTTTGTTCGTCCCAAGTTAGTATCGTTAGCCTCATTCTAAGGTTTGTCTAAGTTCGTCTTAGGAAGAGACTAACTTGGGACGAACTTAGACTAACTTGGGACGAACTTATACAAACCTTAGAATGAGACTAAGTTTGTCTTTGTTCATCCCAAGTTAGTCTCGTTAGTGTCATTCTAAGGTTTGTCTAAGTTCGTCCTTAGAAAGAGACTAACTTGGGGCGAACTTAGACTAACTTGGGACAAACTTTTACAAACCTTAGAATGAGGCTAAAGTTTGTCTTTGTTCATCCCAAGTTAGTCTCGTTACTCTCATTCTAAGGTTTATCTAAGTTCGTCCTTAGAAAGAGACTAACTTGGAACGAACTTATACAAACCTTAGAATGAGACTAAAGTTTGTCTTTGTTTGTCCCAAGTTAGTCTCGTTAGTCTCATTCTAAGGTTTATCTAAGTTCGTCCTTAGAAAGAGACTAACTTGGGGCGAACTTAGACTAACTTGGGACAAACTTTTACAAACCTTAGAAAGAGGCTTTAGTTTTTCTTTGTTCGTCCAAAGTTAGTCTCGGTAGTCTCATTCTAAGGTTTATCTAAGTTCGTCCTTAGAAAGAGACTAACTTGGGACAAACTTAGACTAACTTGGGACAAACTTATACAAACTTTAGAATGAGACTAAAGTTTATCTAAGTTCGTCCCAAGTTAGTCTCGTTAGTCTCATTCTAAGGTTTATCTAAGTTCGGCCTTAGAAAGAGACTAACTTGGGACGAACTTAGACTAACTTGGGATGAACTTATACAAACCTTAGAATGACGCTATAGTTTATCTTTGTTCGTCCCAATTTAGTCTCGTTAGTCTCATTCTAAGGTTTATCTAAGTTCGTCCTTAGAAAGAGACTAACTTGGGATGAACTTAGACTAACTTGGGACGAACTTAGATAAACCTTAGAATGAGACTAAAGTTTGTCTTTGTTCGTCCCAAGTTAGTCTCGTTAGTCTCATTCTAAGGTTTGTCTAAGTTCGTCCTTAGAAAGAGACTAACTTGGGACGAACTTAGACTAACTTGGGACGAACTTATACAAACCTTAGAATGAGACTAAAGTTTGTCTTTGTTTGTCCCAAGTTCATCTCGTTAGTCTCATTCTAAGGTTTATCTAAGTTCGTCCTGAGAAAGAGACTAACTTGAGATGGACTTAGACTAACTTGAGACGAACTTATACAAACCTTAGAATGAGACAAAAGTTTGTCTTTGTTTGTCCCAAGTTAGTCTCTTTAGTCTCAATCTAAGGTTTATCTAAGTTCGTCCTTAGAAAGCGACTAACTTGGGATGAACTTAGACTAACTTGGGACTAACTTATACAAACTTTAGAGTGAGACTAAAGTTTGTCTTGTTTCGCCCCAAGTTAGTCTCGTTAGTCTCATTCTAAGGTTTATCTAAGTTTGTCCTTAGAAAGAGACTAACTTGGGATGAACTTAGACTAACTTGGGATGAACTTATACAACTTTTAGAGTGAGACTAAAGTTTGTCTTTGTTCGCCCATAGTTAGTCTCGTTAGTCTCATTCTAAGGTTTATCTAAGTTCGTCCTTATAAAGAGACTAACTTGGGACGAGGGACGAACTTAGACTAACTTGGGATGAACTTATACAAACCTTAGAATGAGACTAAGGTTTGTCTTTGTTCGCCCCAAGTTAGTCTCGTTAGTCTCATTCTAAGGTTTATCTATGTTCGTCCTTAGAAAGAGACTAACTTGGGACGAACTTAGACTAACTTGGTACGAACTTATACAAACTTAGAATGAGACTAAAGTTTGTCTTTGTTCGTCCCAAGTTAGTCTCGTTTGTCTCATTCTGAGGTTTATCTAAGTTCGTCCTTAGAAAGAGACTAACTTGGGACGAACTTAGACTATTTGGAACGAACTTATACAAACTTAGAATGAGACTAAAGTTTGTCTTTGTTCATCCCAAGTTAGTCTCGTTAGTCTCATTCTAAGGTTTATCTAAGTTCGTCCTTAGAAAGAGACTAACTTGGGACGAATTTAGACTAACTTGGTACGAACTTGTACAAACCTTATAATGAGACTAAAGTTTGTCTTTGTTCGTCCCAAGTTAGTCTCGTTAGTCTCATTCTAAGGTTTATCTAAGTTCGTCCTTAGAAAGCGACTAACTTGGAATGAACTTAGACTAACTTGGGACGAACTTATACAAACTTTAGAGTGAGACTAAAGTTTGTCTTGTTTCGCCCCAAGTTAGTCTCGTTAGTCTCATTCTAAGGTTTATCTAAGTTTGTCCTTAGAAAGAGACTAACTTGGGATGAACTTAGACTAACTTGGGACGAACTTAGACTAACTTGGGATGAACTTATACAACTTTTAGAGTGAGACTAAAGTTTGTCTTTGTTCGCCCATAGTTAGTCTCGTTAGTCTCATTCTAAGGTTTATCTAAGTTCGTCCTTATAAAGAGACTAACTTGGGACGAGGGACGAACTTAGACTAACTTGGGATGAACTTATACAAACCTTAGAATGAGACTAAAGTTTGTCTTTGTTCGCCCCAAGTTAGTCTCGTTAGTCTCATTCTAAGGTTTATCTATGTTCGTCCTTAGAAAGAGACTAACTTGGGACGAACTTAGACTAACTTGGTACGAACTTATACAAACTTAGAATGAGACTAAAGTTTGTCTTTGTTCGTCCCAAGTTAGTCTCGTTTGTCTCATTCTAAGGTTTATCTAAGTTCGTCCTTAGAAAGAGACTAAGTTGGGACGAACTTAGACTAACTTGGAACGAACTTATACAAACTTAGAATGAGACTAAAGTTTGTCTTTGTTCATCCCAAGTTAGTCTCGTTAGTCTCATTCTAAGGTTTATCTAAGTTCGTCCTTAGAAAGAGACTAACTTGGGACGAATTTAGACTAACTTGGTACGAACTTATACAAACCTTATAATGAGACTAAAGTTTGTCTTTGTTCGTCCCAAGTTAGTCTCGTTAGTCTCATTCTAAGGTTAATCTAAGGTCGTCCTTAGAAAGATACTAACTTGGGACGAACTTAGACTAACATGGGACAAACTTATACAAACCATAGAATGAGACTAAAGTCTGTCTTTGTTCGTCCCAAGTTAGTCTCGTTAGTCTCATTCTAAGGTTTATATGAGTTCGTCCTTAGAAAGAGACTAACTTGAGACGAACTTAGACTAGCTTGGGATGAACTTATACATACCTTAGAATGAGACTAAAGTTTGTCTTTGTTTGTCCCAAGTTAGTCTCGTTAGTCTCATTCTAAGGTTTATCTAAGTTCGTCCTTAGATCCCAAGTTAGTCCCAAGTTAGTCTAAGTTAGTCTCGTTTGTCTAACTTAGACTAACTTGAGACGAACTTAGACTAACTTGGGACGAACAAAGACAAACCTTAGAATGAGACTAAAGTTGTCTTTGTTCGTCCCAAGTTAGTCTCGTTAGTCTCATTCTAAGGTTTATCTAAGTTTGTCCTTAGAAAGAGACTAACTTGGGATGAACTTAGACTAACTTGGGACGAACTTAGACTAACTTGGGATGAACTTATACAACTTTTAGAGTGAGACTAAAGTTTGTCTTTGTTCGCCCATAGTTAGTCTCGTTAGTCTCATTCTAAGGTTTATCTAAGTTCGTCCTTATAAAGAGACTAACTTGGGACGAGGGACGAACTTAGACTAACTTGGGATGAACTTATACAAACCTTAGAATGAGACTAAGGTTTGTCTTTGTTCGCCCCAAGTTAGTCTCGTTAGTCTCATTCTAAGGTTTATCTATGTTCGTCCTTAGAAAGAGACTAACTTGGGACGAACTTAGACTAACTTGGTACGAACTTATACAAACTTAGAATGAGACTAAAGTTTGTCTTTGTTCGTCCCAAGTTAGTCTCGTTTGTCTCATTCTGAGGTTTATCTAAGTTCGTCCTTAGAAAGAGACTAACTTGGGACGAACTTAGACTATTTGGAACGAACTTATACAAACTTAGAATGAGACTAAAGTTTGTCTTTGTTTATCCCAAGTTAGTCTCGTTAGTCTCATTCTAAGGTTTATCTAAGTTCGTCCTTAGAAAGAGACTAACTTGGGACGAATTTAGACTAACTTGGTACGAACTTATACAAACCTTATAATGAGACTAAAGTTTGTCTTTGTTCGTCCCAAGTTAGTCTCGTTAGTCTCATTCTAAGGTTTATCTAAGTTCGTCCTTAGAAAGCGACTAACTTGGAATGAACTTAGACTAACTTGGGACGAACTTATACAAACTTTAGAGTGAGACTAAAGTTTGTCTTGTTTCGCCCCAAGTTAGTCTCGTTAGTCTCATTCTAAGGTTTATCTAAGTTTGTCCTTAGAAAGAGACTAACTTGGGATAACTTAGACTAACTTGGGACGAACTTAGACTAACTTGGGATGAACTTATACAACTTTTAGAGTGAGACTAAAGTTTGTCTTTGTTCGCCCATAGTTAGTCTCGTTAGTCTCATTCTAAGGTTTATCTAAGTTCGTCCTTATAAAGAGACTAACTTGGGACGAGGGACGAACTTAGACTAACTTGGGATGAACTTATACAAACCTTAGAATGAGACTAAAGTTTGTCTTTGTTCGCCCCAAGTTAGTCTCGTTAGTCTTATTCTAAGGTTTATCTATGTTCGTCCTTAGAAAGAGACTAACTTGGGACGAACTTAGACTAACTTGGTACGAACTTATACAAACTTAGAATGAGACTAAAGTTTGTCTTTGTTCGTCCCAAGTTAGTCTCGTTTGTCTCATTCTAAGGTTTATCTAAGTTTCCCTTAGAAAGAGACTAACTTGGGACGAACTTAGACTAACTTGGAACGAACTTATACAAACTTAGAATGAGACTAAAGTTTGTCTTTGTTCATCCCAAGTTAGTCTCGTTAGTCTCATTCTAAGGTTTATCTAAGTTCATCCTTAGAAAGAGACTAACTTGGGACGAATTTAGACTAACTTGGTACGAACTTATACAAACCTTATAATGAGACTAAAGTTTGTCTTTGTTCGTCCCAAGTTAGTCTCGTTAGTCTCATTCTAAGGTTAATCTAAGGTCGTCCTTAGAAAGATACTAACTTGGGACGAACTTAGACTAACATGGGACAAACTTATACAAACCATAGAATGAGACTAAAGTCTGTCTTTGTTCGTCCCAAGTTAGTCTCGTTAGTCTCATTCTAAGGTTTATATGAGTTCGTCCTTAGAAAGAGACTAACTTGAGACGAACTTAGACTAGCTTGGGATGAACTTATACATACCTTAGAATGAGACTAAAGTTTGTCTTTGTTTGTCCCAAGTTAGTCTCGTTAGTCTCATTCTAAGGTTTATCTAAGTTCGTCCTTAGATCCCAAGTTAGTCCCAAGTTAGTCTAAGTTAGTCTCGTTTGTCTAACTTAGACTAACTTGAGACGAACTTAGACTAACTTGGGACGAACAAAGACAAACCTTAGAATGAGACTAAAGTTGTCTTTGTTCGTCCGAAGTTAGTCTTTGTTCGTCCCAAGTTAGTCTCGTTAGTCTCATTCTAAGGTTTATCTAAGTTCGTCCTTAGAAAGAGACTAACTTGGGATGAACTTAGACTAACTTGGGACAAACTTAGATAAACCTTAGAATGAGACTATGGTTTGTCTTTGTTCGTCCCAAGTTAGTATCGTTAGCCTCATTCTAAGGTTTGTCTAAGTTCGTCTTAGGAAGAGACTAACTTGGGACACACTTAGACTAACTTGGGACGAACTTATACAAACCTTAGAATGAGACTAAGTTTGTCTTTGTTCATCCTAAGTTAGTCTCGTTAGTGTCATTCTAAGGTTTGTCTAAGTTCGTCTTTAGAAAGAGACTAACTTGGGGCGAACTTAGACTAACTTGGGACAAACTTTTACAAACCTTAGAATGAGGCTAAAGTTTGTCTTTGTTCGTCCCAAGTTAGTCTTGTTACTCTCATTCTAAGGTTTATCTAAGTTCGTCCTTAGAAAGAGACTAACTTGGAACGAACTTATACAAACCGTAGAATGAGACTAAAGTTTGTCTTTGTTTGTCCCAAGTTAGTCTCGTTAGTCTCATTCTAAGGTTTATCTAAGTTCGTCCTTAGAAAGAGACTAACTTGGGACGAACTTATACAAACCTTAGAATGAGACTAGAGTTTGTCTTTGTTCGTCCCAAGTTAGTCTAGTTAGTCTCATTCTAAGGTTTATCGAAGTTTGTCCTTAGAAAGAGAAAACTTGGGACGAACTTAGAATAACTTGGGACGAACTTATACAAACCTTAGAATGAGACTAAAGTTTGTCTTTGTTCGTCCCAAGTTAGTCTCGTTAGTCTCATTCTAAGATTTGTCTAAGTTCATCCTTAGAAAAGGACTAACTTGGGGCGAACTTAGACTTACTTGGGACAAACTTTTACAAACCTTAGAAAGAGGCTAAAGTTTGTCTTTGTTCGTCCAAAGTTTGTCTTTGTTCGTCCAAAGTTAGTCTCGTTAGTCTCATTCTAAGGTTTATCTAAGTTCGTCCTTAGAAAGAGACTAACTTGGGACGAACTTAGACTAACTTGGGATGAACTTATACAAACCTTAGAATGAGATTAAAGTTTGTCTTTGTTCGTCCCAAGTTAGTCTCGTTAGTCTCATTCTAAGGTTTGTCTAAGTTCATCCTTAGAAAGAGACTAACTTGGGATGAACTTAAACTAACTTGGGACGAACTTATACAAACCTTAAAATGAGACTAAAGTATGTCTTTGGTCGTCCCAAGTTAGTCTCGTTAGTCTCATTCTAAGGTTTATCTAAGTTAGTCCTTAGAAAGAGACTAACTTGGGAGGAACTTAGACTAACTTGGGACTAACTTGTACAAACCTTAGAATGAGACTAAATTTTGTCTTTGTTCGTCCCAATTTAGTCTCGTTAGTCTCATTCTAAGGTTTATCTTAGTTCGCCCTTAGAAAGAGACTAACTTGGGACGAACTTAGACTAACTTGGGACAAACTTATACAAACCTTAGAATGAGACTAAAGTTTATCTTTGTTCGTCCCAAGTTAGTCTCGTTAGTCTCATTCTAAGGTTTATCTAAGTTTGTCCTTAGAAAGAGACTAACTTGGGACGAACTTAGACTAACTTGGGACGAACTTATAAAAACCTTAGAATGAGACTAAAGTTTGTCTTTGTTCGTCCCAAGTTAGTCTCGTTAGTCTCATTCTAAGGTTTATCTAAGTTCGTCCTTAGAAAGAGACTAACTTGGGAGGAACTTAGACTAACTTGGGACTAACTTATACAAACCTTAGAATGAGACTAAAGTTTGTCTTTGTTCGTCCCAATTTTGTCTCGTTAGTCTCATTCTAAGGTTTATCTAAGTTCGCCCTTAGAAAGAGACTAACTTGGGACAAACTTAGACTAACTTGGGACGAACTTATACAAACCTTAGAATGAGACTAAAGTTTGTATTTGTTCGTCCCAAGTTAGTCTCGTTAGTCTTATTCTAAGGTTTATCTAAGTTCGCCCTTAGAAAGAGACCAACTTGGGACGAACTTAGACTAACTTGGGACGAACTTATACAAACCTTAGAATGAGACTAAAACTTATCTTTATTCGTCCCAAGTTAGTCTCGTTAGTCTCATTCTAATGTTTATCTAAGTTCGTCCTTAGAAAGAGACTAAATTGGGACGAACTTAGACTAACTTGGGACGAACTTGTACAAACCTTTGAATGAGACTAAAGTTTGTCTTTGTTCGTCCCAAGTCAGTCTCGTTAGTCTCATTCTAAGGTTTATCTAAGTTCGTCCTTAGAAAGAGACTAACTTGGGACGAACTTAGACTAACTTGGGACGAACTTATACAAACCTTAGAATGAGACTAAAGTTTGTCTTTGTTCGTCCCAAGTCAGTCTCGTTAGTCTAATTCTAAGGTTTATCTAAGTTCGTCCTTAGAAAGAGACTAATTTGGGACGAACTTAGACTAACTTGGGACGAACTTATACAAACCTTTGAATGAGACTAAAGTTTGTATTTGTTCGTCCCAAGTTTGTCTCGTTAGTCTCATTCTAAGGTTTATCTAAGTTCGTCCTTAGAAAGAGACTAACTTGGGACGAACTTAGACTAACTTGGGATGAACTTATACAAACCTTAGAATGAGACTAAAGTTTATCTTCGTTCGTCCCAAGTTAGTCTCGTTAGTCTCATTCTAAGGTTTATCTAAGTTCGTCCTTAGAAAGAGACTAACTTGGGACGAACTTAGACTAACTTAAGACGAACTTATACAAACCTTAGAATGAGACTAAAGTTTGTCTTTGTTCATCCCAAGTTAGTCTCGTTAGTCTCATTCTTAGGATTATCTAAGTTTGTCCTTAGAAAGAGACTAACTTGGGAGGAACTTAGACTAACTTGGGACTAACTTATACAAACCTTAGAATGAGACTAAAGTTTGTCTTTGTTCGTCCCAATTTAGTCTCGTTAGTCTCATTCTAAGGTTTATATAAGTTCGGCCTTAGAAAGAGACTAACTTGGGACGAACTTAGACTAACTTGGGATGAACTTATACAAACCTTAGAATGAGGCTATAGTTTATCTTTGTTCGTCCCAATTTAGTCTCGTTAGTCTCATTCTAAGGTTTATCTAACTTCGCCCTTAGAAATAGACTAACTTGGGACGAACTTAGACTAAATTGGGATGAACTTATACAAACCTTAGAATGAGACTAAAGTTTATCTTTGTTCGTCCCAACTTAGTCTCGTTAGTCTCATTCTAAGGTTTATCTAAGTTTGTCCTTAGAAAGAGACAAACTTGGGGCGAACTTAGACTAACTTGGGTCAAACTTTTACAAACCTTAGAAAGAGGCTAAAGTTTGTCTTTGTTCGTCCAAAGTTAGTCTCGGTAGTCTCATTCTAAGGTTTATCTAAGTTCGTCCTTAGAAAGAGACTAACTTGGGACGAACTTAGACTAACTTGGGACAAGCTTATACAAACTTTAGAATGAGACTAAAGTTTATCTAAGTTCGTCCCAAGTTAGTCTCGTTAGTCTCATTCTAAGGTTTATCTAAGTTCGTCCTTAGAAAGAGACTATCTTGGGACGAACTTAGACTAACTTGGGACGAACTTGGACAAACCTGAGAATGAGACTAAAGTTTGTCTTTATTCATCCCAAGTTAGTCTCGTTAGTCTCATTCTAAGGTTTATCTAAGTTCATCCTTAGAAAGAGACTAACTTGGGATGAACTTAGACTAACTTGGGACGAACTTAGATAAACCTTAGAATGAGACTAAAGTTTGTCTTTGTTCGTCCCAAGTTAGTCTCGTTAGTCTCATTCTAAGGTTTGTCTAAGTTCGTCCTTAGAAAGAGACTAACTTGGGACGAACTTAGACTAACTTGGGACGAACTTATACATACCTTAGAATGAGACTAAAGTTTGTCTTTGTTCGTCCCAAGTTCATCTCGTTAGTCTCATTCTAAGGTTAATCTAAGTTCGTCCTGAGAAAGAGACTAACTTGAGATGAACTTAGACTAACTTGAGACGAACTTATACAAACCTTAGAATGAGACAAAAGTTTGTCTTTGTTCGTCCCAAGTTAGTCTCGTTAGTCTCATTCTAAGGTTTATCTAAGTTCGTCCTTAGAAAGCGACTAACTTGGGATGAACTTAGACTAACTTGGGACGAACTTATACAAACTTTAGAGTGAGACTAAAGTTTGTCTTGTTTCGCCCCAAGTTGGTCTCGTTAGTCTCATTCTAAGGTTTATCTAAGTTTGTCCTTAGAAAGAGACTAACTTGGGATGAACTTAGACTAACTTGGGACGAACTTAGACTAACTTGGGATGAACTTATACAACTTTTAGAGTGAGACTAAAGTTTGTCTTTGTTCGCCCATAGTTAGTCTCGTTAGTCTCATTCTAAGGTTTATCTAAGTTCGTCCTTATAAAGAGACTAACTTGGGACGAGGGACGAACTTAGACTAACTTGAGACGAACTTATACAAACCTTAGAATGAGACAAAAGTTTGTCTTTGTTCGTCCCAAGTTAGTCTCGTTAGTCTCATTCTAAGGTTTATCTAAGTTCGTCCTTAGAAAGAGACTAACTTGGGACGAACTTAGACTAACTTGGTACGAACTTATACAATCTTAGAATGAGACTAAAGTTTGTCTTTGTTCGTCCCAAGTTAGTCTCGTTTGTCTCATTCTAAGATTTATCTAAGTTCGTCCTTAGAAAGAGACTAACTTGGGACGAACTTAGACTAACTTGGAACGAACTTATACAAACTTAGAATGAGACTAAAGTTTGTCTTTGTTCATCCCAAGTTAGTCTTGTTAGTCTCATTCTAAGGTTTATCTAAGTTCGTCCTTAGAAAGAGACTAACTTGGGACGAATTTAGACTAACTTGGTACGAACTTATACAAACCTTATAATGAGACTAAAGTTTGTCTTTGTTCGTCCCAAGTTAGTCTTGTTAGTCTCATTCTAAGGTTAATCTAAGGTCGTCCTTAGAAAGATACTAACTTGGGACGAACTTAGACTAACTTGGGACAAACTTATACAAACCATAGAATGAGACTAAAGTTTGTCTTTGTTCGTCCCAAGTTAGTCTCGTTAGTCTCATTCTAAGGTTTATCTGAGTTCGTCCTTAGAAAGAGACTAACTTGAGACGAACTTAGACTAGCTTGGGATGAACTTATACATACCTTAGAATGAGACTAAAGTTTGTCTTTGTTCGTCCCAATTTAGTCTCGTTAGTCTCATTCTAAGGTTTATATAAGTTCGGCCTTAGAAAGAGACTAACTTGGGACGAACTTAGACTAACTTGGGATGAACTTATACAAACCTTAGAATGAGGCTATAGTTTATCTTTGTTCGTCCCAATTTAGTCTCGTTAGTCTCATTCTAAGGTTTATCTAACTTCGCCCTTAGAAATAGACTAACTTGGGACGAACTTAGACTAAATTGGGATGAACTTATACAAACCTTAGAATGAGACTAAAGTTTATCTTTGTTCGTCCCAACTTAGTCTCGTTAGTCTCATTCTAAGGTTTATCTAAGTTCGTCCTTAGAAAGAGACAAACTTGGGGCGAACTTAGACTAACTTGGGTCAAACTTTTACAAACCTTAGAAAGAGGCTAAAGTTTGTCTTTGTTCGTCCAAAGTTAGTCTCGGTAGTCTCATTCTAAGGTTTATCTAAGTTCGTCCTTAGAAAGAGACTAACTTGGGACGAACTTAGACTAACTTGGGACAAACTTATACAAACTTTAGAATGAGACTAAAGTTTATCTAAGTTCGTCCCAAGTTAGTCTCGTTAGTCTCATTCTAAGGTTTATCTAAGTTCGTCCTTAGAAAGAGACTATCTTGGGACGAACTTAGACTAACTTGGGACGAACTTGGACAAACCTGAGAATGAGACTAAAGTTTGTCTTTATTCATCCCAAGTTAGTCTCGTTAGTCTCATTCTAAGGTTTATCTA
This sequence comes from Rhodiola kirilowii, assembly GCA_033675215.1. Taxonomy (NCBI): domain Eukaryota; kingdom Viridiplantae; phylum Streptophyta; class Magnoliopsida; order Saxifragales; family Crassulaceae; genus Rhodiola; species Rhodiola kirilowii. Next base: position 21,340,143 of record CM066197.1, read on the forward strand.
AGTTCATCCTTAGAAACAGACTAACTTGGGATGAACTTAGACTAACTTGGGACGAACTTAGATAAACCTTAGAATGAGACTAAAGTTTGTCTTTGTTCGTCCCAAGTTAGTCTCGTTAGTCTCATTCTAAGGTTTGTCTAAGTTCGTCCTTAGAAAGAGACTAACTTGGGACGAACTTAGACTAACTTGGGACGAACTTATACATACCTTAGAATGAGACTAAAGTTTGTCTTTGTTCGTCCCAAGTTCATCTCGTTAGTCTCATTCTAAGGTTAATCTAAGTTCGTCCTGAGAAAGAGACTAACTTGAGATGAACTTAGACTAACTTGAGACGAACTTATACAAACCTTAGAATGAGACAAAAGTTTGTCTTTGTTCGTCCCAAGTTAGTCTCGTTAGTCTCATTCTAAGGTTTATCTAAGTTCGTCCTTAGAAAGCGACTAACTTGGGATGAACTTAGACTAACTTGGGACGAACTTATACAAACTTTAGAGTGAGACTAAAGTTTGTCTTGTTTCGCCCCAAGTTGGTCTCGTTAGTCTCATTCTAAGGTTTATCTAAGTTTGTCCTTAGAAAGAGACTAACTTGGGATGAACTTAGACTAACTTGGGACGAACTTAGACTAACTTGGGATGAACTTATACAACTTTTAGAGTGAGACTAAAGTTTGTCTTTGTTCGCCCATAGTTAGTCTCGTTAGTCTCATTCTAAGGTTTATCTAAGTTCGTCCTTATAAAGAGACTAACTTGGGACGAGGGACGAACTTAGACTAACTTGGGATGAACTTATACAAACCTTAGAATGAGACTAAAGTTTGTCTTTGTTCGCCCCAAGTTAGTCTCGTTAGTCTCATTCTAAGGTTTATCTATGTTCGTCCTTAGAAAGAGACTAACTTGGGACGAACTTAGACTAACTTGGTACGAACTTATACAAACTTAGAATGAGACTAAAGTTTGTCTTTGTTCGTCCCAAGTTAGTCTCGTTTGTCTCATTCTAAGGTTTATCTAAGTTCGTCCTTAGAAAGAGACTAACTTGGGACGAACTTAGACTAACTTGGAACGAACTTATACAAACTTAGAATGAGACTAAAGTTTGTCTTTGTTCATCCCAAGTTAGTCTTGTTAGTCTCATTCTAAGGTTTATCTAAGTTCGTCCTTAGAAAGAGACTAACTTGGGACGAATTTAGACTAACTTGGTACGAACTTATACAAACCTTATAATGAGACTAAAGTTTGTCTTTGTTCGTCCCAAGTTAGTCTTGTTAGTCTCATTCTAAGGTTAATCTAAGGTCGTCCTTAGAAAGATACTAACTTGGGACGAACTTAGACTAACTTGGGACAAACTTATACAAACCATAGAATGAGACTAAAGTTTGTCTTTGTTCGTCCCAAGTTAGTCTCGTTAGTCTCATTCTAAGGTTTATCTGAGTTCGTCCTTAGAAAGAGACTAACTTGAGACGAACTTAGACTAGCTTGGGATGAACTTATACATACCTTAGAATGAGACTAAAGTTTGTCTTTGTTTGTCCTAAGTTAGTCTCGTTAGTCTCATTCTAAGGTTTATCTAAGTTCGTCCTTAGATCCCAAGTTAGTCCCAAGTTAGTCTAAGTTAGTCTCGTTTGTCTAACTTAGACTAACTTGAGACGAACTTAGACTAACTTGGGACGAACAAAGACAAACCTTAGAATGAGACTAAAGTTGTCTTTGTTCGTCCCAAGTTAGTCCCGTTAGTCTCATTCTAAGGTTTATCTAAGTTCGTCCTTAGAAAGAGACTAACTTGGGATGAACATAGACTAACTTGGGACAAACTTAGATAAACCTTAGAATGAGACTATGGTTTGTCTTTGTTCGTCCCAAGTTAGTATCGTTAGCCTCATTCTAAGGTTTGTCTAAGTTCGTCTTAGGAAGAGACTAACTTGGGATGAACTTAGACTAACTTGGGACGAACTTATACAAACCTTAGAATGAGACTAAGTTTGTCTTTGTTCATCCCAAGTTAGTTTCGTTAGGGTCATTCTAAGGTTTGTCTAAGTTCGTCCTTAGAAAGAGACTAACTTGGGATGAACTTAGACTAACTTGGGACGAACTTATACAAACCTTAGAATGAGACTAAAGTTTGTATTTGTTCGTCCCAAGTTAGTCTCGTTAGTCTTATTCTAAGGTTTATCTAAGTTCGCCCTTAGAAAGAGATTAACTTGGGACGAACTTAGACTAACCTGGGACGAACTTATACAAACCTTAGAATGAGACTAAAACTTATCTTTGTTCGTCCCAAGTTAGTCTCGTTAGTCTCATTCTAATGTTTATCTAAGTTCGTCCTTAGAAAGAGACTAACTTGGGACCAACTTAGACTAACTTGGGACGAACTTATACAAACCTTTGAATGAGACTAAAGTTTATCTTCGTTCGTCCCAAGTTAGTCTCGTTAGTCTCATTCTAAGGTTTATCTAACTTCGCCCTTAGAATGGGACTAACTTGGGACGAACTTAGACTAACTTGGGACGAACTTATACAAACCTTAGAATGAGACTAAAGTTTGTCTTTGTTCGTCCCACGTCAGTCTCGTTATTCTAATTCTAAGGTTTATCTAAGTTCGTCCTTAGAAAGAGACTAACTTGGGGCGAACTTAGACTAACTTGGGACAAACTTTTAGAAACCTTAGAAAGAGGCTAAAGTTTGTCTTTGTTTGTCCAAAGTTTGTCTCGTTAGTCTCATTTTAAGGTTTATCTAAGTTCGTCCTTAGAAAGAGACTAACTTGGGACGAACTTAGACTAACTTGGGACAAACTTATACAAACTTTAGAATGAGACTAAAGTTTATCTAAGTTCGTCCCAAGTTAGTCTCGTTAGTCTCATTCTAAGGTTTATCTAAGTTCGTTCTTAGAAAGAGACTAACTTGGGACGAACTTAGACTAACTTGGGACGAACTTGGACAAACCTTAGAATGAGACTAAAGTTTGTCTTTGTTCATCCCAAGTTAGTCTCGTTAGTCTCATTCTAAGGTTTATCTAAGTTCGTCCTTAGAAAGAGACTAACTTGGGATGAACTTAGACTAACTTGGGACGAACTTAGATAAACCTTAGAATGAGACTAAAGTTTGTCTTTGTTCGTCCCAAGTTAGTCTCGTTAGTCTAATTTTAAGGTTTGTCTAAGTTCGTCCTTAGAAAGAGACTAACTTGGGACGAACTTAGACTAACTTGGGACGAACTTATACAAACCTTAGAATGAGACTAAAGTTTGTCTTTGTTCGTCCCAAGTTCATCTCGTTAGTCTCATTCTAAGGTTTATCTAAGTTCGTCCTGAGAAAGAGACTAACTTGAGATGAACTTAGACTAACTTGAGACGAACTTATACAAACCTTAGAATGAGACAAAAGTTTGTCTTTGTTCGTCCCAAGTTAGTCTCGTTAGTCTCATTCTAAGGTTTATCTAAGTTCGTCCTTAGAAAGCGACTAACTTGGGATGAACTTAGACTAACTTTGGACGAACTTATACAAACCTTAAAATGAGACTAAAGTTTGTCTTTGTTCTTCCCAAGTTAGTCTAGTTAGTCTCATTCTAAGGTTTATCTAAGTTCGTCCTTAGAAAGAGACTAACTTGGGAGGAACTTAGACTAACTTGGGACTAACTTGGGACTAACTTGTACAAACCTTAGAATGAGACTAAATTATGTCTTTGTTCGTCCCAATTTAGTCTCGTTAGTCTCATTCTAAGGTTTATCTTAGTTCGCCCTTAGAAAGAGACTAACTTGGGACGAACTTAGACTAACTTGGGACGAACTTATACAAACCTTAGAATGAGACTAAAGTTTATCTTTGTTCGTCCCAAGTTAGTCTCGTTAGTCTCATTCTAAGGTTTATCTAAGTTTGTCCTTAGAAAGAGACTAACTTGGGACGAACTTAGACTAACTTGGGACGAACTTATACAAACCTTAGAATGAGACTAAAGTTTGTCTTTGTTCGTCCCAAGTTAGTCTCGTTAGTCTCATTCTAAGGTTTATCTAAGTTCGTCCTTAGAAAGAGACTAACTTGGGAGGAACTTAGACTAACTTGGGACTAACTTATACAAACCTTAGAATGAGACTAAAGTTTGTCTTTGTTCGTCCCAATTTTGTCTCGTTAGTCTCATTCTAAGGTTTATCTAAGTTCGCCCTTAGAAAGAGACTAACTTGGGACGAACTTAGACTAACTTGGGACGAACTTATACAAACCTTAGAATGAGACTAAAGTTTGTATTTGTTCGTCCCAAGTTAGTCTCGTTAGTCTTATTCTAAGGTTTATCTAAGTTCGCCCTTAGAAAGAGACCAACTTGGGACGAACTTAGACTAACTTGGGACAAACTTATACAAACCTTAGAATGAGACTAAAACTTATATTTGTTCGTCCCAAGTTAGTCTCGTTAGTCTCATTCTAATGTTTATCTAAGTTCGTCCTTAGAAAGAGACTAACTTGGGACGAACTTAGACTAACTTGGGACGAACTTATACAAACCTTTGAATGAGACTAAAGTTTGTCTTTGTTCGTCCCAAGTCAGTCTCGTTAGTCTCATTCTAAGGTTTATCTAAGTTCGTCCTTAGAAAGAGACTAACTTGGGACGAACTTAGACTAACTTGGGACGAACTTATACAAACCTTAGAATGAGACTAAAGTTTGTCTTTGTTCGTCCCAAGTCAGTCTCGTTAGTCTAATTCTAAGGTTTATCTAAGTTCGTCCTTAGAAAGAGACTAATTTGGGACGAACTTAGACTAACTTGGGACGAACTTATACAAACCTTTGAATGAGACTAAAGTTTGTATTTGTTCGTCCCAAGTTTGTCTCGTTAGTCTCATTCTAAGGTTTATCTAAGTTCGTCCTTAGAAAGAGACTAACTTGGGACGAACTTAGACTAACTTGGGATGAACTTATACAAACCTTAGAATGAGACTAAAGTTTATCTTCGTTCGTCCCAAGTTAGTCTCGTTAGTCTCATTCTAAGGTTTATCTAAGTTCGTCCTTAGAATGAGACTAACTTGGGACGAACTTAGACTAACTTAAGACGAACTTATACAAACCTTAGAAAGAGGCTAAAGTTTGTCTTTGTTCGTCCAAAGTTAGTCTCGGTAGTCTCATTCTAAGGTTTATCTAAGTTCGTCCTTAGAAAGAGACTAACTTGGGACGAACTTAGACTAACTTGGGACAAACTTATACAAACTTTAGAATGAGACTAAAGTTTATCTAAGTTCGTCCCAAGTTAGTCTCGTTAGTCTCATTCTAAGGTTTATCTAAGTTCGTCCTTAGAAAGAGACTAACTTGGGACGAACTTAGACTAACTTGGGACGAACTTGGACAAACCTTAGAATGAGACTAAAGTTTGTCTTTATTCGTCCCAAGTTAGTCTCGTTAGTCTCATTCTAAGGTTTATCTAAGTTCGTCCTTAGAAAGAGACTAACTTGGGATGAACTTAGACTAACTTGGGACGAACTTAGATAAACCTTAGAATGAGACTAAAGTTTGTCTTTGTACGTCCCAAGTTAGTCTCGTTAGTCTCATTCTAAGGTTTGTCTAAATTCGTCCTTAGAAAGAGACTAACTTGGGACGAACTTAGACTAACTTGGGACGAAATTATACAAACCTTAGAATGAGACTAAAGTTAGTCTTTGTTCGTCCCAAGTTCATCTCGTTAGTCTCATTCTAAGGTTAATCTAAGTTCGTCCTGAGAAAGAGACTAACTTGAGATGAACTTAGACTAACTTGAGACGAACTTATACAAACCTTAGAATGAGACAAAAGTTTGTCTTTGTTCGTCCCAAGTTAGTCTCGTTAGTCTCATTCTAAGGTTTATCTAAGTTCGTCCTTAGAAAGCGACTAACTTGGGTTGAACTTAGACTAACTTGGGACGAACTTATGCAAACTTTAGAGTGAGACTAAAGTTTGTCTTGTTTCGCCCCAAGTTAGTCTCGTTAGTCTCATTCTAAGGTTTATCTAAGTTTGTCCTTAGAAAGAGACTAACTTGGGATGAACTTAGACTAACTTGGGACGAACTTAGACTAACTTGGGATGAACTTATACAACTTTTAGAGTGAGACTAAAGTTTGTCTTTGTTCGCCCATAGTTAGTCTCGTTAGTCTCATTCTAAGGTTTATCTAAGTTCGTCCTTATAAAGAGACTAACTTGGGACGAGGGACGAACTTAGACTAACTTGGGATGAACTTATACAAACCTTAGAATGAGACTAAAGTTTGTCTTTGTTCGCCCCAAGTTAGTCTAGTTAGTCTCATTCTAAGGTTTATCTATGTTCGTCCTTAGAAAGAGACTAACTTGGGACGAACTTAGACTAACTTGGTACGAACTTATACAAACTTTGAATGAGACTAAAGTTTGTCTTTGTTCGTCCCAAGTTAGTCTCGTTTGTCTCATTCTAAGGTTTATCTAAATTCGTCCTTAGAAAGAGACTAACTTGGGACGAACTTAGACTAACTTGGAACGAACTTATACAAACTTAGAATGAGACTAAAGTTTGTCTTTGTTCATCCCAAGTTAGTCTCGTTAGTCTCATTCTAAGGTTTATCTAAGTTCGTCCTTAGAAAGAGACTAACTTGGGACGAATTTAGACTAACTTGGTACGAACTTATACAAACCTTATAATGAGACTAAAGTTTGTATTTGTTCGTCCCAAGTTAGTCTCGTTAGTCTCATTCTAAGGTTAATCTAAGGTTGTCCTTAGAAAGATACTAACTTGGGACGAACTTAGACTAACTTGGGACAAACTTATACAAACCATAGAATGAGACTAAAGTTTGTCTTTGTTCGTCCCAAGTTAGTCTCGTTAGTCTCATTCTAAGGTTTATCTGAGTTCGTCCTTAGAAAGAGACTAACTTGAGACGAACTTAGACTAGCTTGGGATGAACTTATACATACCTTAGAATGAGACTAAAGTTTGTCTTTGTTTGTCCCAAGTTAGTCTCGTTAGTCTCATTCTAAGGTTTATCTAAGTTCGTCCTTAGATCCCAAGTTAGTCCCAAGTTAGTCTAAGTTAGTCTCGTTTGTCTAACTTAGACTAACTTGAGACGAACTTAGACTAACTTGGGACGAACAAAGACAAACCTTAGAATGAGACTAAAGTTTTCTTTGTTCGTCCGAAGTTAGTCTTTGTTCGTCCCAAGTTAGTCTCGTTAGTCTCATTCTAAGGTTTATCTAAGTTCGTCCTTAGAAAGAGACTAACTTGGGATGAACTTAGACTAACTTGGGACAAACTTAGATAAACCTAAGAATGAGACTATGGTTTGTCTTTGTTCGTCCCAAGTTAGTATCGTTAGCCTCATTCTAAGGTTTGTCTAAGTTCATCTTAGGAAGAGACTAACTTGGGAAGAACTTAGACTAACTTGGGACGAACTTATACAAACCTTAGAATGAGACTAAGTTTGTCTTTGTTCATCCCAAGTTAGTCTCGTTAGTGTCATTCTAAGGTTTGTCTAAGTTCGTCCTTAGAAAGAGACTAACTTGGGATGTACTTAGACTAACTTGGGACGAACTTAGATAAACCTTAGAATGAGACTAAAGTTTGTCTTTGTTCGTCCCAAGTTAGTCTCGTTAGTCTCATTCTATGGTTTATCTAAGTTCGTCCTTAGATTGAGACTAACTTGGGACGAACAAAGACAAACTTGGGACGAACTTATACAAACCTTAGAATGAGACTAAAGTTTATCTTTGTTCATCCCAATTTAGTCTCGTTAGTCTCATTCTAAGGTTTATCTAAGTTCTTCCTTAGAAAGAGACTAACTTGGGACGAACTTTGACTAACTTGGGATGAACTTAGACAAACCTTAGGATGAGACTAAAGTTTGTCTTTGTTCGTCCCAAGTTAGTCTCGTTAGTCTCATTCTAAGGTTTATCTAAGTTCTTCCTTAGAAAGAGACTAACTTGGGACGAACTTAGACTAACTTGGGACGAACTTATACAAACCTTAGAATGAGACTAAAGTTTGTATTTGTTCGTCCCAAGTTAGTCTCGTTAGTCTTATTCTAAGGTTTATCAAAGTTCGCCCTTAGAAAGAGACTAACTTGGGATGAACTTAGACTAACTTGGGACGAACTTATACAAACCTTAGAATGAGACTAAAGTTTGTCTTTGTTTGTCCCAATTTTGTCTCGTTAGTCTCATTCTAAGGTTTATCTAAGTTCGCCCTTAGAAAGAGACTAACTTGGGACGAACTTAGACTAACTTGGGACGAACTTATACAAACCTTAGAATGAGACTAAAGTTTGTATTTGTTCGTCCCAAGTTAGTCTCGTTAGTCTTATTCTAAGGTTTATCTAAGTTCGCCCTTAGAAAGAGACTAACTTGGGACGAACTTAGACTAACCTGGGACGAACTTATACAAACCTTAGAATGAGACTAAAACTTATCTTTGTTCATCCCAAGTTAGTCTCGTTAGCCTCATTCTAATGTTTATCTAAGTTCGTCCTTAGAAAGAGACTAACTTGGGACGAACTTAGACTAACTTGGGACGAACTTATACAAACCTTTGAATGAGACTAAAGTTTGTCTTTGTTCGTCCCAAGTCAGTCTCGTTAGTCTCATTCTAAGGTTTATCAAAGTTCGTCCTTAGAAAGAGACTAACTTGGGACGAACTTAGACTAACTTGGGACGAACTTATACAAACCTTAGAATGAGACTAAAGTTTGTCTTTGTTCGTCCCAAGTCAGTCTCGTTAGTCTAATTCTAAGGTTTATCTAAGTTCGTCCTTAGAAAGAGACTAATTTGGGACGAACTTAGACTAACTTGGGACGAACTTATACAAACCTTTGAATGAGACTAAAGTTTGTATTTGTTCGTCCCAAGTTTGTCTCGTTAGTCTCATTCTAAGGTTTATCTAAGTTCGTCCTTAGAAAGAGACTAACTTGGGACGAACTTAGACTAACTTGGGATGAACTTTTACAAACCTTAGAATGAGACTAAAGTTTATCTTCGTTCGTCCCAAGTTAGTCTTGTTAGTCTCATTCTAAGGTTTATCTAAGTTCGTCCTTAGAAAGAGACTAACTTGGGACGAACTTAGACTAACTTGGGAAGAACTTATACAAACCTTAGAATGAGACTAAAGTTTGTCTTTGTTCGTCCCAAGTTAGTCTCGTTAGTCTCATTCTTAGGTTTATCTAAGTTCGTCCTTAGACAGAGAAGTCCTTAGAAAGGGACTAACTTGGGAGAACTTAGACTAACTTGGCACTAACTTATACAAACCTTAGAATGAGACTAAAGTTTGTCTTTGTTCGTCCCAATTTAGTCTCGTTAGTCTCATTCTAAGGTTTATCGAAGTTCGCCCTTAGAAAGAGACTAACTTGGGACAAACTTAGACTAACTTGGGATGAACTTATACAAACCGTAGAATGAGGCTAAAGTTTATCTTTGTTCGTTCCAATTTAGTCTCGTTAGTCTCATTCTAAGGTTTATCTAAGTTCGCCCTTAAAAAGAGACTAACTTGGGACGAACTTAGACTAAATTGGGACGAACTAATACAAACCTTAGAATGAGACTAAAGTTTATCTTTGTTCGTCCCAAGTTAGTCTCGTTAGTCTCATTCTAAGGTTTATCTAAGTTCGTCCTTAGAAAGAGACTAACTTGGGGCGAACTTAGACTAACTTGGGACAAACTTTTACAAACCTTAGAAAGAGGCTAAAGTTTGTCTTTGTTCATCCAAAGTTTGTCTCGTTAGTCTCATTCTAAGGTTTATCTAAGTTCGTCCTTAGAAAGAGACTAACTTGGGACGAACTTAGACTAACTTGGGACAAACTTATACAAACTTTAGAATGAGACTAAAGTTTATCTAAGTTCGTCCCAAGTTAGTCTCGTTAGTCTCATTCTAAGGTTTATCTAAGTTCGTCCTTAGAAAGAGACTAACTTGGGACGAACTTAGACTAACTTGGGACGAACTTGGACAAACCTTAGAATGAGACTAAAGTTTGTCTTTGTTCATCCCAAGTTAGTCTCGTTAGTCTCGTTCTAAGGTTTATCTATGTTCGTCCTTAGAAAGAGACTAACTTGGGATGAACTTAGACTAACATGGGACGAACTTAGATAAACCTTAGAATGAGACTAAAGTTTTTCTTTGTTCGTCCCAAGTTAGTCTCGTTAGTCTCATTTTAAGGTTTGTCTAAGTTCGTCCTTAGAAAGAGACTAACTTGGGACGAACTTAGACTAACTTGGGACGAACTTATACAAACCTTAGAATGAGACTAAAGTTTGTCTTTGTTCGTCCCAAGTTCATCTCGTTAGTCTCATACTAAGGTTTATCTAAGTTCGTCCTGAGAAAGAGACTAACTTGAGATGAACTTAGACTAACTTGAGACGAACTTATACAAACCTTAGAATGAGACAAAAGTTTGTCTTTGTTCGTCCCAAGTTAGTCTCGTTAGTCTCATTCTAAGGTTTATCTAAGTTCGTCCTTAGAAAGCGACTAACTTGGGATGAACTTAGACTAACTTGGGACTAACTTATACAAACTTTAGAGTGAGACTAAAGTTTGTCTTGTTTCGCCCCAAGTTAGTCTCGTTAGTCTCATTCTAAGATTTATCTAAGTTCGTCCTTAGAAAGAGACTAACTTGGGATGAACTTAGACTAATTTGGGACGAACTTAGACTAACTTGGGATGAACTTATACAACTTTTAGAGTGAGACTAAAATTTGTCTTTGTTCTCCCCAAGTTAGTCTCGTTAGTCTCATTCTAAGGTTTATCTAAGTTCGTCCTTATAAAGAGACTAACTTGGGACGAGGGACGAACTTAGACTAACTTGGGATAAACTTATACAAACCTTAGAATGAGACTAAAGTTTGTCTTTGTTCGCCCCAAGTTAGTCTCGTTAGTCTCATTCTAAGGTTTATCTATGTTCGTCCTTAGAAAGAGACTAACTTGGGATGAACTTAGACTAACTTGGTACGAACTTATACAAACATTAGAATGAGACTAAAGTTTGTCTTTGTTCGTCCCAAGTTAGTCTCGTTAGTCTCATTCTAAGGTTTATCTAAGTTCGTCCTTAGAAAGAGACTAACTTGGGACGAACTTAGACTAACTTGGAACGAACTTATACAAACTTAGAATGAGACTAAAGTTTGTCTTTGTTCATCCCAAGTTAGTCTCGTTAGTCTCATTCTAAGGTTTATCTAAGTTCGTCCTTAGAAAGAGACTAACTTGGGATGAACTTAGACTAACTTGGGACAAACTTATACAAACTTTAGAATGAGACTAAAGTTTATCTAAGTTCGTCCCAAGTTAGTCTCGTTAGTCTCATTCTAAGGTTTATCTACGTTCGTCCTTAGAAAGAGACTAACTTGGGACGAACTTAGACTAACTTGGGACAAACTTATACAAACTTTAGAATGAGACTAAAGTTTGTCTTTGTTCGTCCATAGTTAGTCTCGTTAGTCTCATTCTAAGGTTTATCTGAGTTCGTCCTTAGAAAGAGACTAACTTGAGACGAACTTAGACTAGCTTGGGATGAACTTATACATACCTTAGAATGAGACTAAAGTCTGTCTTTGTTTGTCCCAAGTTAGTCTCGTTAGTCTCATTCTAAGGTTTATCTAAGTTCGTCCTTAGATCCCAAGTTAGTCTAAGTTAGTCTCGTTGGTCTAACTTAGACTAACTTGAGACGAACTTTGACTAACTTGGGACGAACAAAGACAAACCTTAGAATGAGACTAAAGTTGTCTTTGTTCGTCCGAAGTTAGTCTTTGTTTGTCCCAAGTTAGTCTCGTTAGTCTCATTCTAAGGTTTATCTAAGTTCGTCCTTAGAAAGAGACTAACTTGGGATGAACTTAGACTAACTTGGGACGAACTTAGATAAACCTTAGAATGAGACTATGGTTTGTCTTTGTTCGTCCCAAGTTAGTATCGTTAGCCTCATTCTAAGGTTTGTCTAAGTTCGTCTTAAAAGAGACTAACTTGGGACGAACTTAGACTAACTTGGGACGAACTTATACAAACCTTAGAATGAGACTAAGTTTGTCTTTGTTCATCCCAAGTTAGTCTCGTTAGTGTCATTCTAAGGTTTGTCTAAGTTCGTCCTTAGAAAGAGACTAACTTGGGATGAACTTAGACTAACTTGGGACGAACTTAGATAAACCTTAAAATGAGACTAAAGTTTGTCTTTGTTCGTCCCAAGTTAGTCTCGTTAGTCTCATTCTAAGGTTTATCTAAGTTCGTCCTTAGAAAAAGACTAACTTGGGACGAACTTAGATTAACTTGGAACGAACTTATACAAACTTAGAATGAGACTAAAGTTTGTCTTTGTTCATCCCAAGTTAGTCTCGTTAGTCTCATTCTAAGGTTTATCTAAGTTCGGCCTTAGAAAGAGACTAACTTGGGATGAACTTAGACTAACTTGGGACAAACTTATACAAACTTTAGAATAAGACTAAAGTTTATCTAAGTTCATCCCAAGTTAGTCTCGTTAGTCTCATTCTAAGGTTTATCTAAGTTCATCCTTAGAAAGAGACTAACTTGGGACGAACTTAGACTAACTTGGGAAAAACTTATACAAACTTTAGAATGAGACTAAAGTTTGTATTTGTTCGTCCCAAGTTAGTCTCGTTAGTCTTATTCTAAGGTTTATCTAAGTTCGCCCTTAGAAAGAGACTAACTTGGGATGAACTTAGACTAACTTGGGACGAACTTATACAAACCTTAGAATGAGACTAAAGTTTGTCTTTGTTCGTCCCAATTTTGTCTCGTTAGTCTCATTCTAAGGTTTATCTAAGTTCGCCCTTAGAAAGAGACTAACTTGGGACGAACTTAGACTAACTTGGGACGAACTTATACAAACCTTAGAATGAAACTAAAGTTTGTATTTGTTCGTCCCAAGTTAGTCTCGTTAGTCTTATTCTAAGGTTTATCTAAGTTCGCCCTTAGAAAGAGACTAACTTGGGACGAACTTAGACAAACTTGGGACGAACTTATACAAACCTTAGAATGAGACTAAAACTTATCTTTGTTCGTCCCAAGTTAGTCTCGTTAGTCTCATTCTAATGTTTATCTAAGTTCGTCCTTAGAAAGAGACTAACTTGGGACGAACTTAGACTAACTTGGGACGAACTTATAAAAACCTTTGAATGAGACTAAAGTTTGTCTTTGTTCGTCCCAAGTTAGTCTCGTTAGTCTCATTCTAAGGTTTATCTAAGTTCATCCTTAGAAAGAGACTAACTTGGGACGAACTTAGACTAACTTGGGACGAACTTATACAAACCTTAGAATGAGACTAAAGTTTGTCTTTGTTCGTCCCAAGTCAGTCTCGTTAGTCTAATTCTAAGGTTTATCTAAGTTCATCCTTAGAAAGAGACTAATTTGGGACGAACTTAGACTAACTTGGGACGAACTTATACAAACCTTTGAATAAGACTAAAGTTTGTATTTGTTCATCCCAAGTTTGTCTCGTTAGTCTCATTCTAAGGTTTATCTATTCGTCCTTAGAAAGAGACTAACTTGGGACGAACTTAGACTAACTTGGGATGAACTCTTACAAACCTTAGAATGAGACTAAAGTTTATCTTCGTTCGTCCCAAGTTAGTCTCGTTAGTCTCATTCTAAGGTTTATCTAAGTTCGTCCTTAGAAAGAGACTAACTTGGGACGAACTTAGACTAACTTGGGACGAACTTATACAAACCTTAGAATGAGACTAAAGTTTGTCTTTGTTCGTCCCAAGTTAGTCTCGTTAGTCTCATTCTTAGGTTTATCTAAGTTCGTCCTTAGAAAGATAAGTCCTTAGAAAGAGACTAACTTGGGAGGAACTTAGACTAACTTGGGACTAACTTATACAAACCTTAGAATGAGACTAAAGTTTGTCTTTGTTCGTCCCAATTCAGTCTCGTTAGTCTCATTCTAAGGTTTATCTAAGTTCGCCCTTAGAAAGAGACTAACTTGGGACAAACTTAGACTAACTTGGGATGAACTTATACAAACCTTAGAATGAGGCTAAAGTTTATATTTGTTCGTCCCAATTTAGTCTCGTTAGTCTCATTCTAAGGTTTATCTAAGTTCGCCCTTAGAAAGAGACTAACTTGGGATGAACTTAGACTAAATTGGGACGAACTTATACAAACCTTAGAATGAGACTAAAGTTTATCTTTGTTCGTCCCAAGTTAGTCTCGTTAGTCTCATTCTAAGGTTTATCTAAGTTCGTCCTTAGAAAGAGACTAACTTGGGGCGAACTTAGACTAACTTGGGACAAACTTTTACAAACCTTAGAAAGAGGCTAAAGTTTGTCTTTGTTCGTCCAAAGTTAGTCTCGTTAGTCTCATTCTAAGGTTTATCTAAGTTCGTCTTTAGAAAGAGACTAACTTGGTACGAACTTAGACTAACTTGGGACAAACTTATACAAACTTTAGAATGAGACTAAAGTTTATCTAAGTTCGTCCCAAGTTAGTCTCGTTAGTCTCATTCTAAGGTTTATCTAAGTTCGTCCTTAGAAAGAGACTAACTTGGGACGAACTTAGACTAACTTGGGACGAACTTGGACAAACCTTAGAATGAGACTAAAGTTTGTCTTTGTTCGTCCCAAGTTAGTCTCGTTAGTCTCATTCTAAGGTTTATCTAAGTTCGCCCTTAGAAAGAGACTAACTTGGGATGAACTTAGACTAACTCGGGACGAACTTAGAAAAACCTTAGAATGAGACTAAAGTTTGTCTTTGTTCGTCCCAAGTTAGTCTCGTTAGTCTCATTCTAAGGTTTGTCTAAGTTCTTCCTTAGCAAGAGACTAACTTGGGACGAACTTAGACTAACTTGGGACGAACTTATACAAACCTTAGAATGAGACTAAAGTTTGTGTTTGTTCGTCCCAAGTTCATCTTGTTAGTCTCATTCTAAGGTTTATCTAAGTTCGTCCTGAGAAAGAGACTAACTTGAGATGAACTTAGACTAACTTGAGACGAACTTATACAAACCTTAGAATGAGACAAAAGTTTGTCTTTGTTCGTCCCAAGTTAGTCTCGTTAGTCTCATTCTAAGGTTTATCTAAGTTCGTCCTTAGAAAGCGACTAACTTGGGATGAACTTAGACTAACTTGGGACGAACTTATACAAACTTTAGAGTGAGACTAAAGTTTGTCTTGTTTCGCCCCAAGTTAATCTCGTTAGTCTCATTCTATGGTTTATCTAAGTTCGTCCTTAGAAAGAGACTAACTTGGGATGAACTTAGACTAATTTGGGACGAACTTAGACTAACTTGGGATGAACTTATACAACTTTTAGAGTGAGACTAAAGTTTGTCTTTGTTCGCCCCAAGTTAGTCTCGTTAGTCTCATTCTAAGGTTTATCTAAGTTCGTCCTTATAAAGAGACTAACTTGGGACGAGGGACGAACTTAGACTAACTTGGGATGAACTTATACAAACCTTAGAATGAGACTAAAGTTTGTCTTTGTTCGCCCCAAGTTAGTCTCGT
This sequence comes from Rhodiola kirilowii, assembly GCA_033675215.1. Taxonomy (NCBI): domain Eukaryota; kingdom Viridiplantae; phylum Streptophyta; class Magnoliopsida; order Saxifragales; family Crassulaceae; genus Rhodiola; species Rhodiola kirilowii. The sequence continues at coordinate 21,355,544 of CM066197.1, forward strand.
TAGTCTCATTCTAAGGTTTATCTATGTTCGTCCTTAGAAAGAGACTAACTTGGGACGAACTTAGACTAACTTGGTACGAACTTATACAAACATTAGAATGAGACTAAAGTTTGTCTTTGTTCGTCCCAAGTTAGTCTCGTTAGTCTCATTCTAAGGTTTATCTAAGTTCGTCCTTAGAAAGAGACTAACTTGGGACGAACTTAGACTAACTTGGAACGAACTTATACAAACTTAGAATGAGACTAAAGTTTGTCTTTGTTCATCCCAAGTTAGTCTCGTTAGTCTCATTCTAAGGTTTATCTAAGTTCGTCCTTAGAAAGAGACTAACTTGGGACTAATTTAGACTAACTTGGTACGAACTTATACAAACCTTATAATGAGACTAAAGTTTGTCTTTGTTCGTCCCATGTTAGTCTCGTTAGTCTCATTCTAAGGTTAATCTAAGGTCGTCCTTAGAAAGATACTAACTTGGGACGAACTTAGACTAACTTGGGATAAACTTATACAAACCTTAGAATGAGACTAAAGTTTGTCTTTGTTCGTCCCAAGTTAGTCTCGTTAGTCTCATTCTAAGGTTTATCTGAGTTCGTCCTTAGAAAGAGACTAACTTGAGACGAACTTAGACTAGCTTGGGATGAACTTATACATACCTTACAATGAGACTAAAGTTTGTCTTTGTTTGTCGCAAGTTAGTCTCGTTAGTCTCATTCTAAGGTTTATCTAAGTTCGTCATTAGATCCCAAGTTAGTCCCAAGTTAGTCTAAGTTAGTCTCGTTTGTCTAACTTTGACTAACTTGAGACGAACTTAGACTAACTTGGGACGAACAAAGACAAACCTTAGAATGAGACTAAAGTTGTCTTTGTTCGTCCGAAGTTAGTCTTTGTTCGTCCCAAGTTAGTCTCGTTAGTCTCATTCTAACGTTTGTCTAAGTTCGTCCTAAGAAAGAGACTAACTTGGGATGAACTTAGACTAACTTGGGACGAACTTAGATAAACCTTAGAATGAGACTATGGTTTGTCTTTGTTCGTCCCAAGTTAGTATCGTTAGCCTCATTCTAAGGTTTGTCTAAGTTCGTCTTAGAAAGAGACTAACTCGGGACGAACTTAGACTAACTTGGGACGAACTTATACAAACCTTAGAATGAGACTAAGTTTGTATTTGTTCATCCCAAGTTAGTCTCGTTAGTGTCATTCTAAGGTTTGTCTAAATTCGTCCTTAGAAAGAGACTAACTTGGGATGAACTTAGACTAACTTGGGACGAACTTAGATAAACCTTAGAATGAGACTAAAGTTTGTCTTTGTTCGTCCCAAGTTAGTCTCGTTAGTCTCATTCTATGGTTTATCTAAGTTCGTCCTTAGATTGAGACTAACTTGGGACGAACAAAGACAAACTTGGGACGAACTTATACAAACCTTAGAATGAGACTAAAGTTTATCTTTGTTCATCCCAATTTAGTCTCGTTAGTCTCATTCTAAGGTTTATCTAAGTTCTTCCTTAGAAAGAGACTAACTTGGGACGAACTTTGACTAACTTGGGATGAACTTATACAAAACTTAGAATGAGACTAAAGTTTGTCTTTGTTCGTCCCAAGTTAGTCTCGTTAGTCTCATTCTAAGGTTTATCTAAGTTCGTCCTTAGAAAGAGACTAACTTGGGACGAAATTAGACTAACTTGGAACGAACTTAGACTAACTTGGAACGAACTTATACAAACTTAGAATGAGACTAAAGTTTGTCTTTGTTCATCCCAAGTTAGTCTCGTTAGTCTCATTCTAAGGTTTATCTAAGTTCGTCCTTAGAAAGAGACTAACTTGGGACTAATTTAGACTAACTTGGTACGAACTTATACAAACCTTATAATGAGACTAAAGTTTGTCTTTGTTCGTCCCATGTTAGTCTCGTTAGTCTCATTCTAAGGTTAATCTAAGGTCGTCCTTAGAAAGATACTAACTTGGGACGAACTTAGACTAACTTGGGATAAACTTATACAAACCTTAGAATGAGACTAAAGTTTGTCTTTGTTCGTCCCAAGTTAGTCTCGTTAGTCTCATTCTAAGGTTTATCTGAGTTCGTCCTTAGAAAGAGACTAACTTGAGACGAACTTAGACTAGCTTGGGATGAACTTATACATACCTTACAATGAGACTAAAGTTTGTCTTTGTTTGTCCCAAGTTAGTCTCGTTAGTCTCATTCTAAGGTTTATCTAAGTTCGTCCTTAGATCCCAAGTTAGTCCCAAGTTAGTCTAAGTTAGTCTCGTTTGTCTAACTTTGACTAACTTGAGACGAACTTAGACTAACTTGGGACGAACAAAGACAAACCTTAGAATGAGACTAAAGTTGTCTTTGTTCGTCCGAAGTTAGTCTTTGTTCGTCCCAAGTTAGTCTCGTTAGTCTCATTCTAAGATTTATCTAAGTTCGTCCTAAGAAAGAGACTAACTTGGGATGAACTTAGACTAACTTAGGACGAACTTAGATAAACCTTAGAATGAGACTATGGTTTGTCTTTGTTCGTCCCAAGTTAGTATCGTTAGCCTCATTCTAAGGTTTGTCTAAGTTTGTCTTAGAAAGAGACTAACTCGGGACGAACTTAGACTAACTTGGGACGAACTTATACAAACCTTAGAATGAGACTAAAGTTTATCTTTGTTCGTCCCAATTTAATCTCGTTAGTCTCATTCTAAGGTTTATCTAAGTTCTTCCTTAGAAAGAGACTAACTTGGGACGAACTTTGACTAACTTGGGATGAACTTATACAAACCTTAGAATGAGACTAAAGTTTATCTTTGTTCGTCCCAAGTTTGTCTCGTTAGTCTCATTCTAAGGTTTATCTATGTTCGTCCTTAGAAAGAGACTAACTTGGGACGAACTTTGACTAACTTGGGACGAACTTATACAAACCTTAGAATGAGACTAAAGTTTGTCTTTGTTCGTCCCAAGTTAGTCTCGTTAGTCTCATTCTAAGGTTTATCTAAGTTCGCCCTTAGAAAGAGACTAACTTTGGACGAACTTAGACTAACTTGGGACGAACTTATACAAACCTTAGTATGAGACTAAAGTTTGTCTTTGTTCGTCCCAAGTTAGTCTCGTTAGTCTCATTCTAAGGTTTGTCTAAGTTCGTCCTTAGAAAGAGACTAACTGGGGACGAACTTAGACTAACTTGGGACGAACTTATACAAACCTTAGAATGAGACTAAAGTTTCTCTTTGTTCGTCCCAATTTAGTCTCGTTAGTCTCATTCTATGGTTTATCTAAGTTCGTCCTTTGAAAGAGACTAACTTGGGACGAACTTAGACTAACTTGGGACGAACTTATACAAACCTTAGACGAACTTATACAAACTTTAGAATGAGACTAAAATTTATCTAAGTTCGTCCCAAGTTTGTCTCGTTAGTCTCATTCTAAGGTTTGTCTAAGTTCTTCCTTAGAAAGAGACTAACTTGGGACGAACTTAGACAAACCTGGGACGAACTTATACAAACCTTAGAATGAGACTAAAGTTTATCTTTGTTCGTCCCAATTTAGTCTCGTTAGTCTCATTCTAAGGTTTGTCTAAGTTCATCCTTAAAAAGAGACTAACTTGGGATGATTTTAGACTAACTTGGAACGAACTTATACAAACCTTAGAATGAGACTAAAGTTTGTCTAAGTTTGTCCCAAGTTAGTCTCGTTAGTCTCATTCTAAGGTTTGTCTAAGTTCATCCTTAGAAAGAGACTAACTTGGGACGAACTTAGACTAACTTGGGACGAACTTATACAAACCTTAGAATGAGACTAAAGTTTGTCTTTGTTCGTCCCAAGTTAGTCTCGTTAGTCTCATTCTAAGGTTTGTCTAAGTTCAACCTTAAAAAGAGACTAACTTGGGATGATTTTAGACTAACTTGGAACGAACTTATACAAACCTTAGAATGAGACTAAAGTTTGTCTAAGTTCGTCCCAAGTATGTCTCGTTAGTCTCATTCTAAGGTTTGTCTAAGTTCATCCTTAGAAAGAGACTAACTTGGGACGAACTTAGACAAACTTGGGACGAACTTATACAAACCTTAGAATGAGACTAAAGTTTATCTTTGTTCGTCCCAATTTAATCTCGTTAGTCTCATTCTAAGGTTTATCTAAGTTCTTCCTTAGAAAGAGACTAACTTGGGACGAACTTTGACTAACTTGGGATGAACTTATACAAACCTTAGAATGAGACTAAAGTTTATCTTTGTTCGTCCCAAGTTTGTCTCGTTAGTCTCATTCTAAGGTTTATCTATGTTCGTCCTTAGAAAGAGACTAACTTGGGACGAACTTTGACTAACTTGGGACGAACTTATACAAACCTTAGAATGAGACAAAAGTTTGTCTTTGTTCGTCCCAAGTTAGTCTCGTTAGTCTCATTCTAAGGTTTATCTAAGTTCGCCCTTAGAAAGAGACTAACTTTGGACGAACTTAGACTAACTTGGGATGAACTTATACAAACCTTAGTATGAGACTAAAGTTTGTCTTTGTTCGTCCCAAGTTAGTCTCGTTAGTCTCATTCTAAGGTTTGTCTAAGTTCGTCCTTAGAAAGAGACTAACTGGGGACGAACTTAGACTAACTTGGGACGAACTTATACAAACCTTAGAATGAGACTAAAGTTTCTCTTTGTTCGTCCCAATTTAGTCTCGTTAGTCTCATTCTATGGTTTATCTAAGTTCGTCCTTTGAAAGAGACTAACTTGGGACGAACTTAGACTAACTTGGGACGAACTTATACAAACCTTAGACGAACTTATACAAACTTTAGAATGAGACTAAAATTTATCTAAGTTCGTCCCAAGTTTGTCTCGTTAGTCTCATTCTAAGGTTTGTCTAAGTTCTTCCTTAGAAAGAGACTAACTTGGGACGAACTTAGACAAACCTGGGACGAACTTATACAAACCTTAGAATGAGACTAAAGTTTATCTTTGTTCGTCCCAATTTAGTCTCGTTAGTCTCATTCTAAGGATTGTCTAAGTTCATCCTTAAAAAGAGACTAACTTGGGATGATTTTAGACTAACTTGGAACGAACTTATACAAACCTTAGAATGAGACTAAAGTTTGTCTAAGTTTGTCCCAAGTTAGTCTCGTTAGTCTCATTCTAAGGTTTGTCTAAGTTCATCCTTAGAAAGAGACTAACTTGGGACGAACTTAGACTAACTTGGGACGAACTTATACAAACCTTAGAATGAGACTAAAGTTTGTCTTTGTTCGTCCCAAGTTAGTCTCGTTAGTCTCATTCTAAGGTTTGTCTAAGTTCAACCTTAAAAAGAGACTAACTTGGGATGATTTTAGACTGACTTGGAACGAACTTATACAAACCTTAGAATGAGACTAAAGTTTGTCTAAGTTCGTCCCAAGTTTGTCTCGTTAGTCTCATTCTAAGGTTTGTCTAAGTTCATCCTTAGAAAGAGACTAACTTGGGACGAACTTAGACAAACTTTGGACGAACTTATACAAACCTTAGAATGAGACTAAAGTTTATCTTTGTTCGTCCCAATTTAATCTCGTTAGTCTCATTCTAAGGTTTATCTAAGTTCTTCCTTAGAAAGAGACTAACTTGGGACGAACTTTGACTAACTTGGGATGAACTTATACAAACCTTAGAATGAGACTAAAGTTTATCTTTGTTCGTCCCAAGTTTGTCTCGTTAGTCTCATTCTAAGGTTTATCTATGTTCGTCCTTAGAAAGAGACTAACTTGGGACGAACTTTGACTAACTTGGGACGAACTTATACAAACCTTAGAATGAGACTAAAGTTTGTCTTTGTTCGTCCCAAGTTAGTCTCGTTAGTCTCATTCTAAGGTTTATCTAAGTTCGCCCTTAGAAAGAGACTAACTTTGGACGAACTTAGACTAACTTGGGACGAACTTATACAAACCTTAGTATGAGACTAAAGTTTGTCTTTGTTCGTCCCAAGTTAGTCTCGTTAGTCTCATTCTAAGGTTTGTCTAAGTTCGTCCTTAGAAAGAGACTAACTGGGGACGAACTTAGACTAACTTGGGACGAACTTATACAAACCTTAGAATGAGACTAAAGTTTCTCTTTGTTCGTCCCAATTTAGTCTCGTTAGTCTCATTCTATGGTTTATCTAAGTTCGTCCTTTGAAAGAGACTAACTTGGGACGAACTTAGACTAACTTGGGACGAACTTATACAAACCTTAGACGAACTTATACAAACTTTAGAATGAGACTAAAATTTATCTAAGTTCGTCCCAAGTTTGTCTCGTTAGTCTCATTCTAAGGTTTGTCTAAGTTCTTCCTTAGAAAGAGACTAACTTGGGACGAACTTAGACAAACCTGGGACGAACTTATACAAACCTTAGAATGAGACTAAAGTTTATCTTTGTTCGTCCCAATTTAGTCTCGTTAGTCTCATTCTAACGTTTATCGAAGTTCTTCCTTAGAAAGAGACTAACTTGGGACGAACTTTGACTAACTTGGGATGAACTTATACAAACCTTAGAATGAGACTAAAGTTTATCTTTGTTCGTCCCAAGTTTGTCTCGTTAGTCTCATTCTAAGGATTATCTATGTTCGTCCTTAGAAAGAGACTAACTTGGGACGAACTTAGACTAACTTGGGACGAACTTATACAAACCTTAGAATGAGACTAAAGTTTGTCTTTGTTCGTCCCAAGTTAGTCTCGTTAGTCTCATTCTAAGGTTTATCTAAGTTCGTCCTTAGAAAGAGACTAATTTGGGACGAACTTAGACTAACTTGGGACGAACTTATACAAACCTTAGTATGAGACTAAAGTTTGTCTTTGTTCGTCCCAAGTTAGTCTCGTTAGTCTCATTCTAAGGTTTGTCTAAGTTCGTCCTTAGAAAAAGACTAACTTGGGATGAACTTAGACTAGCTTGGGACGAACTTATACAAACCTTAGAATGAGACTAAAGTTTGTCTTTGTACGTCCCAAGTTAGTCTCGTTAGTCTCATTCTAAGGTTTATCTAAGTTCGTCCTTAGAAAGAGACTAACTTGGGATGAACTTAGACTAACTTGGGACGAACTTATACAAACTTTAGAATGAGACTAAAGTTTATCTAAGTTCGTCCCAAGTTAGTTGACGGAGCCCACCGCACTGTCGTTAAGGTGCGCTGTTCTCTGTGCAAAAGCAAATTTATATTTCGCTACTCGTTACCTTACTACAGGGTAGCAAGTGGTAAGTAGGGGTCGAACCCAAGGGAATTAGGGGGATTGTCGTTCTTTGAGTGATTTGTACAGCGAGGGAGTGTGTTTTAGGTAGATTGAGGTTTTAGTGCGGAAATGTAAGTGATTGGTTGGTTGTTTTTGGTTTTTAGTGCGGAAAAGTAAATGACAGAAAAGTAAATACTGAAAATAAAAGTAGAAGACCTACAGTGGGTGATGCGTGATTGGTAAGCCTTCCGGAACGTGAGCAGTTGATAGAGCAGTTTATACTAAGAAAGTAAATGCAGGTGGTGTTTGAATCTAAGGAAAGCATTCGGTTTCGGGGGCCTTGTATCATATCATGTTTATCATTGACCTTTAGTGATCCTTCTAAGTATTCAAACGTGTATCAAGGCCATTCCAAGCACTCGATTTGCACACACTGTCTAGCCCATTCCAAGGTCGTAGAGCACTTGCTCTACTTGGACTAATACCCCATTCCAAGGTATATTAGCCTGTGTGCATCCATTTGACCAGTCATTCCTGACCAACCAAATGGTGTTTTAGAAAGGTCAAACTCCTCAGATAAGCTTTGCCATTCCAAGAAACCACTTATCCGAGTATGTTTACGAACCCCACGGAAGAGCTTTGCCATTCCAAGCATCCACTCAACCTTGGAAGTTCTAACCTAATATATGGCACATAGAACAAATTTGAATACAAAGAAGAGGCACTAAAATATGGCCTAAAACATTTTATGATACAAGTACACCCCTTCAACCGAATGAAGAGTTTAGTTACGAATATCCATAGAGGTGGATACCATAGCTAAGTACTTACGGTTTTTGAAAGACAGTAAGTAAGGGAAAGGGGTGAGTACTTCTAGAACCGACAAGAGTACTCGAGAACAAAGAAAAGCTTGAGTACTCAAGAACCGACAGGAGTACTCAAGACCGAACTATAATAATCAAGAACCAACAGGAGTATTATATATTGAAAACCAAACTTACAAATGCCAAACTTTCTAGAGAGATAAGTGTATGATTTTTTGATTGTGGATGATTTACAAATGAGAGGGGAGGCATGTATTTATAGCCAAAAGGGGAGGAGATGTGTGGAGGAGAAGCCACCACATGGCAAGCTGTCATGGTGGCTTGAAAGCCGCCGGTTGCCGGTCATGGAGGAGGAGAAGCCTCCTCCTTTGGTCACTGACAGGCGTCGTTTGACCTGCAAATTTGAATTTATAATTTCCTTGCGAGAAACTAGTGCAGTGGCAAGCAAGGGTCGAACCCTAGGGAGCTAGCTAGTTACTACTTGTTCTGTGAAAAGAAAAGACAATTGGTTGTGAGAAAACGATTTAGGAAATAAAAGAAAGTAGGAAATAAGCGAAGATGTAATAATCAGAGAGGAATATTCAGGTTAGGGTTTCTAAATTGTGACTAGTTTATCATTGACTTCTAAATATCATGTTTCTAAATTCCTAAGTGTGGTTACTCCCATTCCAAGTTATAACCTAAAATAGGGACGAACTTATACAAACCTTAGAATGAGACTAACTTGGGACGAACTTAGACTAACTTGGGACGAACTTATACAAACCTTAGAATGAGACTAAAGTTTGTCTTTGTTCGTCCCAAGTCAGTCTCGTTAGTCTAATTCTAAGGTTTATCTAAGTTCGTCCTTAGAAAGAGACTAATTTGGGACGAACTTAGACTAACTTGGGACGAACTTATACAAACCTTTGAATGAGACTAAAGTTTGTATTTGTTCGTCCCAAGTTTGTCTCGTTAGTCTCATTCTAAGGTTTATCTAAGTTCGTCCTTAGAAAGAGACTAACTTGGGACGAACTTAGACTAACTTGGGATGAACTTTTACAAACCTTAGAATGAGACTAAAGTTTATCTTCGTTCGTCCCAAGTTAGTCTTGTTAGTCTCATTCTAAGGTTTATCTAAGTTCGTCCTTAGAAAGAGACTAACTTGGGACGAACTTAGACTAACTTGGGAAGAACTTATACAAACCTTAGAATGAGACTAAAGTTTGTCTTTGTTCGTCCCAAGTTAGTCTCGTTAGTCTCATTCTTAGGTTTATCTAAGTTCGTCCTTAGACAGAGAAGTCCTTAGAAAGGGACTAACTTGGGAGAACTTAGACTAACTTGGCACTAACTTATACAAACCTTAGAATGAGACTAAAGTTTGTCTTTGTTCGTCCCAATTTAGTCTCGTTAGTCTCATTCTAAGGTTTATCGAAGTTCGCCCTTAGAAAGAGACTAACTTGGGACAAACTTAGACTAACTTGGGATGAACTTATACAAACCGTAGAATGAGGCTAAAGTTTATCTTTGTTCGTTCCAATTTAGTCTCGTTAGTCTCATTCTAAGGTTTATCTAAGTTCGCCCTTAAAAAGAGACTAACTTGGGACGAACTTAGACTAAATTGGGACGAACTAATACAAACCTTAGAATGAGACTAAAGTTTATCTTTGTTCGTCCCAAGTTAGTCTCGTTAGTCTCATTCTAAGGTTTATCTAAGTTCGTCCTTAGAAAGAGACTAACTTGGGGCGAACTTAGACTAACTTGGGACAAACTTTTACAAACCTTAGAAAGAGGCTAAAGTTTGTCTTTGTTCATCCAAAGTTTGTCTCGTTAGTCTCATTCTAAGGTTTATCTAAGTTCGTCCTTAGAAAGAGACTAACTTGGGACGAACTTAGACTAACTTGGGACAAACTTATACAAACTTTAGAATGAGACTAAAGTTTATCTAAGTTCGTCCCAAGTTAGTCTCGTTAGTCTCATTCTAAGGTTTATCTAAGTTCGTCCTTAGAAAGAGACTAACTTGGGACGAACTTAGACTAACTTGGGACGAACTTGGACAAACCTTAGAATGAGACTAAAGTTTGTCTTTGTTCATCCCAAGTTAGTCTCGTTAGTCTCGTTCTAAGGTTTATCTATGTTCGTCCTTAGAAAGAGACTAACTTGGGATGAACTTAGACTAACTTGGGACGAACTTAGATAAACCTTAGAATGAGACTAAAGTTTTTCTTTGTTCGTCCCAAGTTAGTCTCGTTAGTCTCATTTTAAGGTTTGTCTAAGTTCGTCCTTAGAAAGAGACTAACTTGGGACGAACTTAGACTAACTTGGGACGAACTTATACAAACCTTAGAATGAGACTAAAGTTTGTCTTTGTTCGTCCCAAGTTCATCTCGTTAGTCTCATACTAAGGTTTATCTAAGTTCGTCCTGAGAAAGAGACTAACTTGAGATGAACTTAGACTAACTTGAGACGAACTTATACAAACCTTAGAATGAGACAAAAGTTTGTCTTTGTTCGTCCCAAGTTAGTCTCGTTAGTCTCATTCTAAGGTTTATCTAAGTTCGTCCTTAGAAAGCGACTAACTTGGGATGAACTTAGACTAACTTGGGACTAACTTATACAAACTTTAGAGTGAGACTAAAGTTTGTCTTGTTTCGCCCCAAGTTAGTCTCGTTAGTCTCATTCTAAGATTTATCTAAGTTCGTCCTTAGAAAGAGACTAACTTGGGATGAACTTAGACTAATTTGGGACGAACTTAGACTAACTTGGGATGAACTTATACAACTTTTAGAGTGAGACTAAAATTTGTCTTTGTTCTCCCCAAGTTAGTCTCGTTAGTCTCATTCTAAGGTTTATCTAAGTTCGTCCTTATAAAGAGACTAACTTGGGACGAGGGACGAACTTAGACTAACTTGGGATGAACTTATACAAACCTTAGAATGAGACTAAAGTTTGTCTTTGTTCGCCCCAAGTTAGTCTCGTTAGTCTCATTCTAAGGTTTATCTATGTTCGTCCTTAGAAAGAGACTAACTTGGGATGAACTTAGACTAACTTGGTACGAACTTATACAAACATTAGAATGAGACTAAAGTTTGTCTTTGTTCGTCCCAAGTTAGTCTCGTTAGTCTCATTCTAAGGTTTATCTAAGTTCGTCCTTAGAAAGAGACTAACTTGGGACGAACTTAGACTAACTTGAAACGAACTTATACAAACTTAGAATGAGACTAAAGTTTGTCTTTGTTCATCCCAAGTTAGTCTCGTTAGTCTCATTCTAAGGTTTATCTAAGTTCGTCCTTAGAAAGAGACTAACTTGGGATGAACTTAGACTAACTTGGGACAAACTTATACAAACTTTAGAATGAGACTAAAGTTTATCTAAGTTCGTCCCAAGTTAGTCTCGTTAGTCTCATTCTAAGGTTTATCTACGTTCGTCCTTAGAAAGAGACTAACTTGGGACGAACTTAGACTAACTTGGGACAAACTTATACAAACTTTAGAATGAGACTAAAGTTTGTCTTTGTTCGTCCCAAGTTAGTCTCGTTAGTCTCATTCTAAGGTTTATCTGAGTTCGTCCTTAGAAAGAGACTAACTTGAGACGAACTTAGACTAGCTTGGGATGAACTTATACATACCTTAGAATGAGACTAAAGTCTGTCTTTGTTTGTCCCAAGTTAGTCTCGTTAGTCTCATTCTAAGGTTTATCTAAGTTCGTCCTTAGATCCCAAGTTAGTCTAAGTTAGTCTCGTTGGTCTAACTTAGACTAACTTGAGACGAACTTAGACTAACTTGGGACGAACAAAGACAAACCTTAGAATGAGACTAAAGTTGTCTTTGTTCGTCCGAAGTTAGTCTTTGTTTGTCCCAAGTTAGTCTCGTTAGTCTCATTCTAAGGTTTATCTAAGTTCGTCCTTAGAAAGAGACTAACTTGGGATGAACTTAGACTAACTTGGGACGAACTTAGATAAACCTTAGAATGAGACTATGGTTTGTCTTTGTTCGTCCCAAGTTAGTATCGTTAGCCTCATTCTAAGGTTTGTCTAAGTTCGTCTTAGAAAGAGACTAACTTGGGACGAACTTAGACTAACTTGGGACGAACTTATACAAACCTTAGAATGAGACTAAGTTTGTCTTTGTTCATCCCAAGTTAGTCTCGTTAGTGTCATTCTAAGGTTTGTCTAAGTTCGTCCTTAGAAAGAGACTAACTTGGGATGAACTTAGACTAACTTGGGACGAACTTAGATAAACCTTAAAATGAGACTAAAGTTTGTCTTTGTTCGTCCCAAGTTAGTCTCGTTAGTCTCATTCTAAGGTTTATCTAAGTTCGTCCTTAGAAAAAGACTAACTTGGGACGAACTTAGATTAACTTGGAACGAACTTATACAAACTTAGAATGAGACTAAAGTTTGTCTTTGTTCATCCCAAGTTAGTCTCGTTAGTCTCATTCTAAGGTTTATCTAAGTTCGGCCTTAGAAAGAGACTAACTTGGGATGAACTTAGACTAACTTGGGACAAACTTATACAAACTTTAGAATGAGACTAAAGTTTATCTAAGTTCATCCCAAGTTAGTCTCGTTAGTCTCATTCTAAGGTTTATCTAAGTTCATCCTTAGAAAGAGACTAACTTGGGACGAACTTAGACTAACTTGGGAAAAACTTATACAAACTTTAGAATGAGACTAAAGTTTGTATTTGTTCGTCCCAAGTTAGTCTCGTTAGTCTTATTCTAAGGTTTATCTAAGTTCGCCCTTAGAAAGAGACTAACTTGGGATGAACTTAGACTAACTTGGGACGAACTTATACAAACCTTAGAATGAGACTAAAGTTTGTCTTTGTTCGTCCCAATTTTGTCTAGTTAGTCTCATTCTAAGGTTTATCTAAGTTCGCCCTTAGAAAGAGACTAACTTGGGACGAACTTAGACTAACTTGGGACGAACTTATACAAACCTTAGAATGAAACTAAAGTTTGTATTTGTTCGTCCCAAGTTAGTCTCGTTAGTCTTATTCTAAGGTTTATCTAAGTTCGCCCTTAGAAAGAGACTAACTTGGGACGAACTTAGACAAACTTGGGACGAACTTATACAAACCTTAGAATGAGACTAAAACTTATCTTTGTTCGTCCCAAGTTAGTCTCGTTAGTCTCATTCTAATGTTTATCTAAGTTCGTCCTTAGAAAGAGACTAACTTGGGACGAACTTAGACTAACTTGGGACGAACTTATAAAAACCTTTGAATGAGACTAAAGTTTGTCTTTGTTCGTCCCAAGTTAGTCTCGTTAGTCTCATTCTAAGGTTTATCTAAGTTCATCCTTAGAAAGAGACTAACTTGGGACGAACTTAGACTAACTTGGGACGAACTTATACAAACCTTAGAATGAGACTAAAGTTTGTCTTTGTTCGTCCCAAGTCAGTCTCGTTAGTCTAATTCTAAGGTTTATCTAAGTTCATCCTTAGAAAGTGACTAATTTGGGACGAACTTAGACTAACTTGGGACGAACTTATACAAACCTTTGAATAAGACTAAAGTTTGTATTTGTTCATCCCAAGTTTGTCTCGTTAGTCTCATTCTAAGGTTTATCTATTCGTCCTTAGAAAGAGACTAACTTGGGACGAACTTAGACTAACTTGGGATGAACTCTTACAAACCTTAGAATGAGACTAAAGTTTATCTTCGTTCGTCCCAAGTTAGTCTCGTTAGTCTCATTCTAAGGTTTATCTAAGTTCGTCCTTAGAAAGAGACTAACTTGGGACGAACTTAGACTAACTTGGGACGAACTTATACAAACCTTAGAATGAGACTAAAGTTTGTCTTTGTTCGTCCCAAGTTAGTCTCGTTAGTCTCATTCTTAGGTTTATCTAAGTTCGTCCTTAGAAAGATAAGTCCTTAGAAAGAGACTAACTTGGGAGGAACTTAGACTAACTTGGGACTAACTTATACAAACCTTAGAATGAGACTAAAGTTTGTCTTTGTTCGTCCCAATTCAGTCTCGTTAGTCTCATTCTAAGGTTTATCTAAGTTCGCCCTTAGAAAGAGACTAACTTGGGACAAACTTAGACTAACTTGGGATGAACTTATACAAACCTTAGAATGAGGCTAAAGTTTATCTTTGTTCGTCCCAATTTAGTCTCGTTAGTCTCATTCTAAGGTTTATCTAAGTTCGCCCTTAGAAAGAGACTAACTTGGGATGAACTTAGACTAAATTGGGACGAACTTATACAAACCTTAGAATGAGACTAAAGTTTATCTTTGTTCGTCCCAAGTTAGTCTCGTTAGTCTCATTCTAAGGTTTATCTAAGTTCGTCCTTAGAAAGAGACTAACTTGGGGCGAACTTAGACTAACTTGGGACAAACTTTTACAAACCTTAGAAAGAGGCTAAAGTTTGTCTTTGTTCGTCCAAAGTTAGTCTCGTTAGTCTCATTCTAAGGTTTATCTAAGTTCGTCTTTAGAAAGAGACTAACTTGGTACGAACTTAGACTAACTTGGGACAAACTTATACAAACTTTAGAATGAGACTAAAGTTTATCTAAGTTCGTCCCAAGTTAGTCTCGTTAGTCTCATTCTAAGGTTTATCTAAGTTCGTCCTTAGAAAGAGACTAACTTGGGACGAACTTAGACTAACTTGGGACGAACTTGGACAAACCTTAGAATGAGACTAAAGTTTGTCTTTGTTCGTCCCAAGTTAGTCTCGTTAGTCTCATTCTAAGGTTTATCTAAGTTCGCCCTTAGAAAGAGACTAACTTGGGATGAACTTAGACTAACTCGGGACGAACTTAGAAAAACCTTAGAATGAGACTAAAGTTTGTCTTTGTTCGTCCCAAGTTAGTCTCGTTAGTCTCATTCTAAGGTTTGTCTAAGTTCGTCCTTAGCAAGAGACTAACTTGGGACGAACTTAGACTAACTTGGGACGAACTTATACAAACCTTAGAATGAGACTAAAGTTTGTGTTTGTTCGTCCCAAGTTCATCTTGTTAGTCTCATTCTAAGGTTTATCTAAGTTCGTCCTGAGAAAGAGACTAACTTGAGATGAACTTAGACTAACTTGAGACGAACTTATACAAACCTTAGAATGAGACAAAAGTTTGTCTTTGTTCGTCCCAAGTTAGTCTCGTTAGTCTCATTCTAAGGTTTATCTAAGTTCGTCCTTAGAAAGCGACTAACTTGGGATGAACTTAGACTAACTTGGGACGAACTTATACAAACTTTAGAGTGAGACTAAAGTTTGTCTTGTTTCGCCCCAAGTTAATCTCGTTAGTCTCATTCTATGGTTTATCTAAGTTCGTCCTTAGAAAGAGACTAACTTGGGATGAACTTAGACTAATTTGGGACGAACTTAGACTAACTTGGGATGAACTTATACAACTTTTAGAGTGAGACTAAAGTTTGTCTTTGTTCGCCCCAAGTTAGTCTCGTTAGTCTCATTCTAAGGTTTATCTAAGTTCGTCCTTATAAAGAGACTAACTTGGGACGAGGGACGAACTTAGACTAACTTGGGATGAACTTATACAAACCTTAGAATGAGACTAAAGTTTGTCTTTGTTCGCCCCAAGTTAGTCTCGTTAGTCTCATTCTAAGGTTTATCTATGTTCGTCCTTAGAAAGAGACTAACTTGGGACGAACTTAGACTAACTTGGTACGAACTTATACAAACATTAGAATGAGACTAAAGTTTGTCTTTGTTCGTCCCAAGTTAGTCTCGTTAGTCTAATTCTAAGGTTTATCTAAGTTCGTCCTTAGAAAGAGACTAACTTGGGACGAACTTAGACTAACTTGGAACGAACTTATACAAACTTAGAATGAGACTAAAGTTTGTCTTTGTTCATCCCAAGTTAGTCTCGTTAGTCTCATTCTAAGGTTTATCTAAGTTCGTCCTTAGAAAGAGACTAACTTGGGACTAATTTAGACTTACTTGGTACGAACTTATACAAACCTTATAATGAGACTAAAGTTTGTCTTTGTTCGTCCCATGTTAGTCTCGTTAGTCTCATTCTAAGGTTAATCTAAGGTCGTCCTTAGAAAGATACTAACTTGGGACGAACTTAGACTAACTTGGGATAAACTTATACAAACCTTAGAATGAGACTAAAGTTTGTCTTTGTTCGTCCCAAGTTAGTCTCGTTAGTCTCATTCTAAGGTTTATCTGAGTTCGTCCTTAGAAAGAGACTAACTTGAGACGAACTTAGACTAGCTTGGGATGAACTTATACATACCTTACAATGAGACTAAAGTTTGTCTTTGTTTGTCCCAAGTTAGTCTCGTTAGTCTCATTCTAAGGTTTATCTAAGTTCGTCATTAGATCCCAAGTTAGTCCCAAGTTAGTCTAAGTTAGTCTCGTTTGTCTAACTTTGACTAACTTGAGACGAACTTAGACTAACTTGGGACGAACAAAGACAAACCTTAGAATGAGACTAAAGTTGTCTTTGTTCGTCCGAAGTTAGTCTTTGTTCGTCCGAAGTTAGTCTCGTTAGTCTCATTCTAACGTTTATCTAAGTTCGTCCTAAGAAAGAGACTAACTTGGGATGAACTTAGACTAACTTGGGACGAACTTAGATAAACCTTAGAATGAGACTATGGTTTGTCTTTGTTCGTCCCAAGTTAGTATCGTTAGCCTCATTCTAAGGTTTGTCTAAGTTCGTCTTAGAAAGAGACTAACTCGGGACGAACTTAGACTAACTTGGGACGAACTTATACAAACCTTAGAATGAGACTAAGTTTGTATTTGTTCATCCCAAGTTAGTCTCGTTAGTGTCATTCTAAGGTTTGTCTAAATTCGTCCTTAGAAAGAGACTAACTTGGGATGAACTTAGACTAACTTGGGACGAACTTAGATAAACCTTAGAATGAGACTAAAGTTTGTCTTTGTTCGTCCCAAGTTAGTCTCGTTAGTCTCATTCTATGGTTTATCTAAGTTCGTCCTTAGATTGAGACTAACTTGGGACGAACAAAGACAAACTTGGGACGAACTTATACAAACCTTAGAATGAGACTAAAGTGTATCTTTGTTCATCCCAATTTAGTCTCGTTAGTCTCATTCTAAGGTTTATCTAAGTTCTTCCTTAGAAAGAGACTAACTTGGGACGAACTTTGACTAACTTGGGATGAACTTATACAAAACTTAGAATGAGACTAAAGTTTGTCTTTGTTCGTCCCAAGTTAGTCTCGTTAGTCTCATTCTAAGGTTTATCTAAGTTCGTCCTTAGAAAGAGACTAACTTGGGACGAACTTAGACTAACTTGGAACGAACTTATACAAACTTAGAATGAGACTAAAGTTTGTCTTTGTTCATCCCAAGTTAGTCTCGTTAGTCTCATTCTAAGGTTTATCT
Organism: Rhodiola kirilowii; assembly: GCA_033675215.1. Taxonomy (NCBI): domain Eukaryota; kingdom Viridiplantae; phylum Streptophyta; class Magnoliopsida; order Saxifragales; family Crassulaceae; genus Rhodiola; species Rhodiola kirilowii. The sequence goes on from CM066197.1 coordinate 21,372,803, forward strand.
AAGTTCGTCCTTAGAAAGAGACTAACTTGGGACTAATTTAGACTAACTTGGTACGAACTTATACAAACCTTATAATGAGACTAAAGTTTGTCTTTGTTCGTCCCATGTTAGTCTCGTTAGTCTCATTCTAAGGTTAATCTAAGGTCGTCCTTAGAAAGATACTAACTTGGGACGAACTTAGACTAACTTGGGATAAACTTATACAAACCTTAGAATGAGACTAAAGTTTGTCTTTGTTCGTCCCAAGTTAGTCTCGTTAGTCTCATTCTAAGGTTTATCTGAGTTCGTCCTTAGAAAGAGACTAACTTGAGACGAACTTAGACTAGCTTGGGATGAACTTATACATACCTTACAATGAGACTAAAGTTTGTCTTTGTTTGTCCCAAGTTAGTCTCGTTAGTCTCATTCTAAGGTTTATCTAAGTTCGTCCTTAGATCCCAAGTTAGTCCCAAGTTAGTCTAAGTTAGTCTCGTTTGTCTAACTTTGACTAACTTGAGACGAACTTAGACTAACTTGGGACGAACAAAGACAAACCTTAGAATGAGACTAAAGTTGTCTTTGTTCGTCCGAAGTTAGTCTTTGTTCGTCCCAAGTTAGTCTCGTTAGTCTCATTCTAAGATTTATCTAAGTTCGTCCTAAGAAAGAGACTAACTTGGGATGAACTTAGACTAACTTAGGACGAACTTAGATAAACCTTAGAATGAGACTATGGTTTGTCTTTGTTCGTCCCAAGTTAGTATCGTTAGCCTCATTCTAAGGTTTGTCTAAGTTTGTCTTAGAAAGAGACTAACTCGGGACGAACTTAGACTAACTTGGGACGAACTTATACAAACCTTAGAATGAGACTAAAGTTTATCTTTGTTCGTCCCAATTTAATCTCGTTAGTCTCATTCTAAGGTTTATCTAAGTTCTTCCTTAGAAACAGACTAACTTGGGACGAACTTTGACTAACTTGGGATGAACTTATACAAACCTTAGAATGAGACTAAAGTTTATCTTTGTTCGTCCCAAGTTTGTCTCGTTAGTCTCATTCTAAGGTTTATCTATGTTCGTCCTTAGAAAGAGACTAACTTGGGACGAACTTTGACTAACTTGGGACGAACTTATACAAACCTTAGAATGAGACTAAAGTTTGTCTTTGTTCGTCCCAAGTTAGTCTCGTTAGTCTCATTCTAAGGTTTATCTAAGTTCACCCTTAGAAAGAGACTAACTTTGGACGAACTTAGACTAACTTGGGACGAACTTATACAAACCTTAGTATGAGACTAAAGTTTGTCTTTGTTCGTCCCAAGTTAGTCTCGTTAGTCTCATTCTAAGGTTTGTCTAAGTTCGTCCTTAGAAAGAGACTAACTGGGGACGAACTTAGACTAACTTGGGACGAACTTATACAAACCTTAGAATGAGACTAAAGTTTCTCTTTGTTCGTCCCAATTTAGTCTCGTTAGTCTCATTCTATGGTTTATCTAAGTTCGTCCTTTGAAAGAGACTAACTTGGGACGAACTTAGACTAACTTGGGACGAACTTATACAAACCTTAGACGAACTTATACAAACTTTAGAATGAGACTAAAATTTATATAAGTTCGTCCCAAGTTTGTCTCGTTAGTCTCATTCTAAGGTTTGTCTAAGTTCTTCCTTAGAAAGAGACTAACTTGGGACGAACTTAGACAAACCTGGGACGAACTTATACAAACCTTAGAATGAGACTAAAGTTTATCTTTGTTCGTCCCAATTTAGTCTCGTTAGTCTCATTCTAAGGTTTGTCTAAGTTCATCCTTAAAAAGAGACTAACTTGGGATGATTTTAGACTAACTTGGAACGAACTTATACAAACCTTAGAATGAGACTAAAGTTTGTCTAAGTTTGTCCCAAGTTAGTCTCGTTAGTCTCATTCTAAGGTTTGTCTAAGTTCATCCTTAGAAAGAGACTAACTTGGGACAAACTTAGACTAACTTGGGACGAACTTATACAAACCTTAGAATGAGACTAAAGTTTGTCTTTGTTCGTCCCAAGTTAGTCTCGTTAGTCTCATTCTAAGGTTTGTCTAAGTTCAACCTTAAAAAGAGACTAACTTGGGATGATTTTAGACTAACTTGGAACGAACTTATACAAACCTTAGAATGAGACTAAAGTTTGTCTAAGTTCGTCCCAAGTTTGTCTCGTTAGTCTCATTCTAAGGTTTGTCTAAGTTCATCCTTAGAAAGAGACTAACTTGGGACGAACTTAGACAAACTTGGGACGAACTTATACAAACCTTAGAATGAGACTAAAGTTTATCTTTGTTCGTCCCAATTTAATCTCGTTAGTCTCATTCTAAGGTTTATCTAAGTTCTTCCTTAGAAAGAGACTAACTTGGGACGAACTTTGACTAACTTGGGATGAACTTATACAAACCTTAGAATGAGACTAAAGTTTATCTTTGTTCGTCCCAAGTTTGTCTCGTTAGTCTCATTCTAAGGTTTATCTATGTTCGTCCTTAGAAAGAGACTAACTTGGGACGAACTTTGACTAACTTGGGACGAACTTATACAAACCTTAGAATGAGACTAAAGTTTGTCTTTGTTCGTCCCAAGTTAGTCTCGTTAGTCTCATTCTAAGGTTTATCTAAGTTCGCCCTTAGAAAGAGACTAACTTTGGACGAACTTAGACTAACTTGGGACGAACTTATACAAACCTTAGTATGAGACTAAAGTTTGTCTTTGTTCGTCCCAAGTTAGTCTCGTTAGTCTCATTCTAAGGTTTGTCTAAGTTCGTCCTTAGAAAGAGACTAACTGGGGACGAACTTAGACTAACTTGGGACGAACTTATACAAACCTTAGAATGAGACTAAAGTTTCTCTTTGTTCGTCCCAATTTAGTCTCGTTAGTCTCATTCTATGGTTTATCTAAGTTCGTCCTTTGAAAGAGACTAACTTGGGACGAACTTAGACTAACTTGGGACGAACTTATACAAACCTTAGACGAACTTATACAAACTTTAGAATGAGACTAAAATTTATCTAAGTTCGTCCCAAGTTTGTCTCGTTAGTCTCATTCTAAGGTTTGTCTAAGTTCTTCCTTAGAAAGAGACTAACTTGGGACGAACTTAGACAAACCTGGGACGAACTTATACAAACCTTAGAATGAGACTAAAGTTTATCTTTGTTCGTCCCAATTTAGTCTCGTTAGTCTCATTCTAAGGATTGTCTAAGTTCATCCTTAAAAAGAGACTAACTTGGGATGATTTTAGACTAACTTGGAACGAACTTATACAAACCTTAGAATGAGACTAAAGTTTGTCTAAGTTTGTCCCAAGTTAGTCTCGTTAGTCTCATTCTAAGGTTTGTCTAAGTTCATCCTTAGAAAGAGACTAACTTGGGACGAACTTAGACTAACTTGGGACGAACTTATACAAACCTTAGAATGAGACTAAAGTTTGTCTTTGTTCGTCCCAAGTTAGTCTCGTTAGTCTCATTCTAAGGTTTGTCTAAGTTCAACCTTAAAAAGAGACTAACTTGGGATGATTTTAGACTAACTTGGAACGAACTTATACAAACCTTAGAATGAGACTAAAGTTTGTCTAAGTTCGTCCCAAGTTTGTCTCGTTAGTCTCATTCTAAGGTTTGTCTAAGTTCATCCTTAGAAAGAGACTAACTTGGGACGAACTTAGACAAACTTTGGACGAACTTATACAAACCTTAGAATGAGACTAAAGTTTATCTTTGTTCGTCCCAATTTAATCTCGTTAGTCTCATTCTAAGGTTTATCTAAGTTCTTCCTTAGAAAGAGACTAACTTGGGACGAACTTTGACTAACTTGGGATGAACTTATACAAACCTTAGAATGAGACTAAAGTTTATCTTTGTTCGTCCCAAGTTTGTCTCGTTAGTCTCATTCTAAGGTTTATCTATGTTCGTCCTTAGAAAGAGACTAACTTGGGACGAACTTTGACTAACTTGGGACGAACTTATACAAACCTTAGAATGAGACTAAAGTTTGTCTTTGTTCGTCCCAAGTTAGTCTCGTTAGTCTCATTCTAAGGTTTATCTAAGTTCGCCCTTAGAAAGAGACTAACTTTGGACGAACTTAGACTAACTTGGGACGAACTTATACAAACCTTAGTATGAGACTAAAGTTTGTCTTTGTTCGTCCCAAGTTAGTCTCGTTAGTCTCATTCTAAGGTTTGTCTAAGTTCGTCCTTAGAAAGAGACTAACTGGGGACGAACTTAGACTAACTTGGGACGAACTTATACAAACCTTAGAATGAGACTAAAGTTTCTCTTTGTTCGTCCCAATTTAGTCTCGTTAGTCTCATTCTATGGTTTATCTAAGTTCGTCCTTTGAAAGAGACTAACTTGGGACGAACTTAGACTAACTTGGGACGAACTTATACAAACCTTAGACGAACTTATACAAACTTTAGAATGAGACTAAAATTTATCTAAGTTCGTCCCAAGTTTGTCTCGTTAGTCTCATTCTAAGGTTTGTCTAAGTTCTTCCTTAGAAAGAGACTAACTTGGGACGAACTTAGACAAACCTGGGACGAACTTATACAAACCTTAGAATGAGACTAAAGTTTATCTTTGTTCGTCCCAATTTAGTCTCGTTAGTCTCATTCTAAGGTTTGTCTAAGTTCATCCTTAAAAAGAGACTAACTTGGGATGATTTTAGACTAACTTGGAACGAACTTATACAAACCTTAGAATGAGACTAAAGTTTGTCTAAGTTTGTCCCAAGTTAGTCTCGTTAGTCTCATTCTAAGGTTTGTCTAAGTTCATCCTTAGAAAGAGACTAACTTGGGACGAACTTAGACTAACTTGGGACGAACTTATACAAACCTTAGAATGAGACTAAAGTTTGTCTTTGTTCGTCCCAAGTTAGTCTCGTTAGTCTCATTCTAAGGTTTGTCTAAGTTCAACCTTAAAAAGAGACTAACTTGGGATGATTTTAGACTAACTTGGAACGAACTTATACAAACCTTAGAATGAGACTAAAGTTTGTCTAAGTTCGTCCCAAGTTTGTCTCGTTAGTCTCATTCTAAGGTTTGTCTAAGTTCATCCTTAGAAAGAGACTAACTTGGGACGAACTTAGACAAACTTGGGACGAACTTATACAAACCTTAGAATGAGACTAAAGTTTATCTTTGTTCGTCCCAATTTAATCTCGTTAGTCTCATTCTAAGGTTTATCTAAGTTCTTCCTTAGAAAGAGACTAACTTGGGACGAACTTTGACTAACTTGGGATGAACTTATACAAACCTTAGAATGAGACTAAAGTTTATCTTTGTTCGTCCCAAGTTTGTCTCGTTAGTCTCATTCTAAGGTTTATCTATGTTCGTCCTTAGAAAGAGACTAACTTGGGACGAACTTTGACTAACTTGGGACGAACTTATACAAACCTTAGAATGAGACTAAAGTTTGTCTTTGTTCGTCCCAAGTTAGTCTCGTTAGTCTCATTCTAAGGTTTATCTAAGTTCGCCCTTAGAAAGAGACTAACTTTGGACGAACTTAGACTAACTTGGGACGAACTTATACAAACCTTAGTACGAGACTAAAGTTTGTCTTTGTTCGTCCCAAGTTAGTCTCGTTAGTCTCATTCTAAGGTTTGTCTAAGTTCGTCCTTAGAAAGAGACTAACTGGGGACGAACTTAGACTAACTTGGGACGAACTTATACAAACCTTAGAATGAGACTAAAGTTTCTCTTTGTTCGTCCCAATTTAGTCTCGTTAGTCTCATTCTATGGTTTATCTAAGTTCGTCCTTTGAAAGAGACTAACTTGGGACGAACTTAGACTAACTTGGGACGAACTTATACAAACCTTAGACGAACTTATACAAACTTTAGAATGAGACTAAAATTTATCTAAGTTCGTCCCAAGTTTGTCTCGTTAGTCTCATTCTAAGGTTTGTCTAAGTTCTTCCTTAGAAAGAGACTAACTTGGGACGAACTTAGACAAACCTGGGACGAACTTATACAAACCTTAGAATGAGACTAAAGTTTATCTTTGTTCGTCCCAATTTAGTCTCGTTAGTCTCATTCTAAGGATTGTCTAAGTTCATCCTTAAAAAGAGACTAACTTGGGATGATTTTAGACTAACTTGGAACGAACTTATACAAACCTTAGAATGAGACTAAAGTTTGTCTAAGTTTGTCCCAAGTTAGTCTCGTTAGTCTCATTCTAAGGTTTGTCTAAGTTCATCCTTAGAAAGAGACTAACTTGGGACGAACTTAGACTAACTTGGGACGAACTTATACAAACCTTAGAATGAGACTAAAGTTTGTCTTTGTTCGTCCCAAGTTAGTCTCGTTAGTCTCATTCTAAGGTTTGTCTAAGTTCAACCTTAAAAAGAGACTAACTTGGGATGATTTTAGACTAACTTGGAACGAACTTATACAAACCTTAGAATGAGACTAAAGTTTGTCTAAGTTCGTCCCAAGTTTGTCTCGTTAGTCTCATTCTAAGGTTTGTCTAAGTTCATCCTTAGAAAGAGACTAACTTGGGACGAACTTAGACAAACTTTGGACGAACTTATACAAACCTTAGAATGAGACTAAAGTTTATCTTTGTTCGTCCCAATTTAATCTCGTTAGTCTCATTCTAAGGTTTATCTAAGTTCTTCCTTAGAAAGAGACTAACTTGGGACGAACTTTGACTAACTTGGGATGAACTTATACAAACCTTAGAATGAGACTAAAGTTTATCTTTGTTCGTCCCAAGTTTGTCTCGTTAGTCTCATTCTAAGGTTTATCTATGTTCGTCCTTAGAAAGAGACTAACTTGGGACGAACTTTGACTAACTTGGGACGAACTTATACAAACCTTAGAATGAGACTAAAGTTTGTCTTTGTTCGTCCCAAGTTAGTCTCGTTAGTCTCATTCTAAGGTTTATCTAAGTTCGCCCTTAGAAAGAGACTAACTTTGGACGAACTTAGACTAACTTGGGACGAACTTATACAAACCTTAGTATGAGACTAAAGTTTGTCTTTGTTCGTCCCAAGTTAGTCTCGTTAGTCTCATTCTAAGGTTTGTCTAAGTTCGTCCTTAGAAAGAGACTAACTGGGGACGAACTTAGACTAACTTGGGACGAACTTATACAAACCTTAGAATGAGACTAAAGTTTCTCTTTGTTCGTCCCAATTTAGTCTCGTTAGTCTCATTCTATGGTTTATCTAAGTTCGTCCTTTGAAAGAGACTAACTTGGGACGAACTTAGACTAACTTGGGACGAACTTATACAAACCTTAGACGAACTTATACAAACTTTAGAATGAGACTAAAATTTATCTAAGTTCGTCCCAAGTTTGTCTCGTTAGTCTCATTCTAAGGTTTGTCTAAGTTCTTCCTTAGAAAGAGACTAACTTGGGACGAAGTTAGACAAACCTGGGACGAACTTATACAAACCTTAGAATGAGACTAAAGTTTATCTTTGTTCGTCCCAATTTAGTCTCGTTAGTCTCATTCTAACGTTTATCGAAGTTCTTCCTTAGAAAGAGACTAACTTGGGACGAACTTTGACTAACTTGGGATGAACTTATACAAACCTTAGAATGAGACTAAAGTTTATCTTTGTTCGTCCCAAGTTTGTCTCGTTAGTCTCATTCTAAGGATTATCTATGTTCGTCCTTAGAAAGAGACTAACTTGGGACGAACTTAGACTAACTTGGGACGAACTTATACAAACCTTAGAATGAGACTAAAGTTTGTCTTTGTTCGTCCCAAGTTAGTCTCGTTAGTCTCATTCTAAGGTTTATCTAAGTTCGTCCTTAGAAAGAGACTAATTTGGGACGAACTTAGACTAACTTGGGACGAACTTATACAAACCTTAGTATGAGACTAAAGTTTGTCTTTGTTCGTCCCAAGTTAGTCTCGTTAGTCTCATTCTAAGGTTTGTCTAAGTTCAACCTTAAAAAGAGACTAACTTGGGATGATTTTAGACTAACTTGGAACGAACTTATACAAACCTTAGAATGAGACTAAAGTTTGTCTAAGTTCGTCCCAAGTTTGTCTCGTTAGTCTCATTCTAAGGTTTGTCTAAGTTCATCCTTAGAAAGAGACTAACTTGGGACGAACTTAGACAAACTTGGGACGAACTTATACAAACCTTAGAATGAGACTAAAGTTTATCTTTGTTCGTCCCAATTTAATCTCGTTAGTCTCATTCTAAGGTTTATCTAAGTTCTTCCTTAGAAAGAGACTAACTTGGGACGAACTTTGACTAACTTGGGATGAACTTATACAAACCTTAGAATGAGACTAAAGTTTATCTTTGTTCGTCCCAAGTTTGTCTCGTTAGTCTCATTCTAAGGTTTATCTATGTTCGTCCTTAGAAAGAGACTAACTTGGGACGAACTTTGACTAACTTGGGACGAACTTATACAAACCTTAGAATGAGACTAAAGTTTGTCTTTGTTCGTCCCAAGTTAGTCTCGTTAGTCTCATTCTAAGGTTTATCTAAGTTCGCCCTTAGAAAGAGACTAACTTTGGACGAACTTAGACTAACTTGGGACGAACTTATACAAACCTTAGTACGAGACTAAAGTTTGTCTTTGTTCGTCCCAAGTTAGTCTCGTTAGTCTCATTCTAAGGTTTGTCTAAGTTCGTCCTTAGAAAGAGACTAACTGGGGACGAACTTAGACTAACTTGGGACGAACTTATACAAACCTTAGAATGAGACTAAAGTTTCTCTTTGTTCGTCCCAATTTAGTCTCGTTAGTCTCATTCTATGGTTTATCTAAGTTCGTCCTTTGAAAGAGACTAACTTGGGACGAACTTAGACTAACTTGGGACGAACTTATACAAACCTTAGACGAACTTATACAAACTTTAGAATGAGACTAAAATTTATCTAAGTTCGTCCCAAGTTTGTCTCGTTAGTCTCATTCTAAGGTTTGTCTAAGTTCTTCCTTAGAAAGAGACTAACTTGGGACGAACTTAGACAAACCTGGGACGAACTTATACAAACCTTAGAATGAGACTAAAGTTTATCTTTGTTCGTCCCAATTTAGTCTCGTTAGTCTCATTCTAAGGATTGTCTAAGTTCATCCTTAAAAAGAGACTAACTTGGGATGATTTTAGACTAACTTGGAACGAACTTATACAAACCTTAGAATGAGACTAAAGTTTGTCTAAGTTTGTCCCAAGTTAGTCTCGTTAGTCTCATTCTAAGGTTTGTCTAAGTTCATCCTTAGAAAGAGACTAACTTGGGACGAACTTAGACTAACTTGGGACGAACTTATACAAACCTTAGAATGAGACTAAAGTTTGTCTTTGTTCGTCCCAAGTTAGTCTCGTTAGTCTCATTCTAAGGTTTGTCTAAGTTCAACCTTAAAAAGAGACTAACTTGGGATGATTTTAGACTAACTTGGAACGAACTTATACAAACCTTAGAATGAGACTAAAGTTTGTCTAAGTTCGTCCCAAGTTTGTCTCGTTAGTCTCATTCTAAGGTTTGTCTAAGTTCATCCTTAGAAAGAGACTAACTTGGGACGAACTTAGACAAACTTTGGACGAACTTATACAAACCTTAGAATGAGACTAAAGTTTATCTTTGTTCGTCCCAATTTAATCTCGTTAGTCTCATTCTAAGGTTTATCTAAGTTCTTCCTTAGAAAGAGACTAACTTGGGACGAACTTTGACTAACTTGGGATGAACTTATACAAACCTTAGAATGAGACTAAAGTTTATCTTTGTTCGTCCCAAGTTTGTCTCGTTAGTCTCATTCTAAGGTTTATCTATGTTCGTCCTTAGAAAGAGACTAACTTGGGACGAACTTTGACTAACTTGGGACGAACTTATACAAACCTTAGAATGAGACTAAAGTTTGTCTTTGTTCGTCCCAAGTTAGTCTCGTTAGTCTCATTCTAAGGTTTATCTAAGTTCGCCCTTAGAAAGAGACTAACTTTGGACGAACTTAGACTAACTTGGGACGAACTTATACAAACCTTAGTATGAGACTAAAGTTTGTCTTTGTTCGTCCCAAGTTAGTCTCGTTAGTCTCATTCTAAGGTTTGTCTAAGTTCGTCCTTAGAAAGAGACTAACTGGGGACGAACTTAGACTAACTTGGGACGAACTTATACAAACCTTAGAATGAGACTAAAGTTTCTCTTTGTTCGTCCCAATTTAGTCTCGTTAGTCTCATTCTATGGTTTATCTAAGTTCGTCCTTTGAAAGAGACTAACTTGGGACGAACTTAGACTAACTTGGGACGAACTTATACAAACCTTAGACGAACTTATACAAACTTTAGAATGAGACTAAAATTTATCTAAGTTCGTCCCAAGTTTGTCTCGTTAGTCTCATTCTAAGGTTTGTCTAAATTCTTCCTTAGAAAGAGACTAACTTGGGACGAAGTTAGACAAACCTGGGACGAACTTATACAAACCTTAGAATGAGACTAAAGTTTATCTTTGTTCGTCCCAATTTAGTCTCGTTAGTCTCATTCTAACGTTTATCGAAGTTCTTCCTTAGAAAGAGACTAACTTGGGACGAACTTTGACTAACTTGGGATGAACTTATACAAACCTTAGAATGAGACTAAAGTTTATCTTTGTTCGTCCCAAGTTTGTCTCGTTAGTCTCATTCTAAGGATTATCTATGTTCGTCCTTAGAAAGAGACTAACTTGGGACGAACTTAGACTAACTTGGGACGAACTTATACAAACCTTAGAATGAGACTAAAGTTTGTCTTTGTTCGTCCCAAGTTAGTCTCGTTAGTCTCATTCTAAGGTTTATCTAAGTTCGTCCTTAGAAAGAGACTAATTTGGGACGAACTTAGACTAACTTGGGACGAACTTATACAAACCTTAGTATGAGACTAAAGTTTGTCTTTGTTCGTCCCAAGTTAGTCTCGTTAGTCTCATTCTAAGGTTTGTCTAAGTTCGTCCTTAGAAAAAGACTAACTTGGGATGAACTTAGACTAGCTTGGGACGAACTTATACAAACCTTAGAATGAGACTAAAGTTTGTCTTTGTACGTCCCAAGTTAGTCTCGTTAGTCTCATTCTAAGGTTTATCTAAGTTCGTCCTTAGAAAGAGACTAACTTGGGATGAACTTAGACTAACTTGGGACGAACTTATACAAACTTTAGAATGAGACTAAAGTTTATCTAAGTTCGTCCCAAGTTAGTTGACGGAGCCCACCGCACTGTCGTTAAGGTGCGCTGTTCTCTGTGCAAAAGCAAATTTATATTTCGCTACTCGTTACCTTACTACAGGGTAGCAAGTGGTAAGTAGGGGTCGAACCCAAGGGAATTAGGGGGATTGTCGTTCTTTGAGTGATTTGTACAGCGAGGGAGTGTGTTTTAGGTAGATTGAGGTTTTAGTGCGGAAATGTAAGTGATTGGTTGGTTGTTTTTGGTTTTTAGTGCGGAAAAGTAAATGACAGAAAAGTAAATACTGAAAATAAAAGTAGAAGACCTACAGTGGGTGATGCGTGATTGGTAAGCCTTCCGGAACGTGAGCAGTTGATAGAGCAGTTTATACTAAGAAAGTAAATGCAGGTGGTGTTTGAATCTAAGGAAAGCATTCGGTTTCGGGGGCCTTGTATCATATCATGTTTATCATTGACCTTTAGTGATCCTTCTAAGTATTCAAACGTGTATCAAGGCCATTCCAAGCACTCGATTTGCACACACTGTCTAGCCCATTCCAAGGTCGTAGAGCACTTGCTCTACTTGGACTAATACCCCATTCCAAGGTATATTAGCCTGTGTGCATCCATTTGACCAGTCATTCCTGACCAACCAAATGGTGTTTTAGAAAGGTCAAACTCCTCAGATAAGCTTTGCCATTCCAAGAAACCACTTATCCGAGTATGTTTACGAACCCCACGGAAGAGCTTTGCCATTCCAAGCATCCACTCAACCTTGGAAGTTCTAACCTAATATATGGCACATAGAACAAATTTGAATACAAAGAAGAGGCACTAAAATATGGCCTAAAACATTTTATGATACAAGTACACCCCTTCAACCGAATGAAGAGTTTAGTTACGAATATCCATAGAGGTGGATACCATAGCTAAGTACTTACGGTTTTTGAAAGACAGTAAGTAAGGGAAAGGGGTGAGTACTTCAAGAACCGACAAGAGTACTCGAGAACAAAGAAAAGCTTGAGTACTCAAGAACCGACAGGAGTACTCAAGACCGAACTATAATAATCAAGAACCAACAGGAGTATTATATATTGAAAACCAAACTTACAAATGCCAAACTTTCTAGAGAGATAAGTGTATGATTTTTTGATTGTGGATGATTTACAAATGAGAGGGGAGGCATGTATTTATAGCCAAAAGGGGAGGAGATGTGTGGAGGAGAAGCCACCACATGGCAAGCTGTCATGGTGGCTTGAAAGCCGCCGGTTGCCGGTCATGGAGGAGGAGAAGCCTCCTCCTTTGGTCACTGACAGGCGTCGTTTGACCTGCAAATTTGAATTTATAATTTCCTTGCGAGAAACTAGTGCAGTGGCAAGCAAGGGTCGAACCCTAGGGAGCTAGCTAGTTACTACTTGTTCTGTGAAAAGAAAAGACAATTGGTTGTGAGAAAACGATTTAGGAAATAAAAGAAAGTAGGAAATAAGCGAAGATGTAATAATCAGAGAGGAATATTCAGGTTAGGGTTTCTAAATTGTGACTAGTTTATCATTGACTTCTAAATATCATGTTTCTAAATTCCTAAGTGTGGTTACTCCCATTCCAAGTTATAACCTAAAATAGGGTCTTTCCGGACGCCTATACCACAATCTACTTCCTTTCTGGGTCGTAGAATTCTAAACCTAGCAATTTAACATTCCATTCCAAGATATATTAAATTCGTGCTCTATTTGTTTGTAGCTCTCTAGTATCAAACAAACAGTAAAAATAGAGTTTATATTCCTCGGCTAAGTCTAACCTTTCCGGGTATCAACTTAGCTTCGTAATATGAACCGAGATAAAATAGCACAAGGATTAGTAGAATAACGAAACAAGCATTAAAAACCAAGTCTCAAAACATTGTCACAATGTTAAAACCCTAACCCGAATAAGCGGATTAGTTACACATAGCCATAGAATGAAAACAATGCATAAAAAGTAAAGACTTCTCTATAATGCCGAGAGTAATAAACTGAGAACTGGCCAGAAGGACTGATGGATGATTTTGGGACGCTGATGGGACCCGTTGTATGGCAGCATTGCTCTTCTATTTATAGAGTTGTGATGGGCCTTGCTCTCCCCAAAATTCGGCCGAACCCTTAGAGTTTTGAGGAAAAGTCGGACACGCCTAATGTAGATTTGGAAAGATTTCCAAATCTCATTCCTTGCTTGATCTTTAAGCTATCATATTGCTTGGAGATGACGCAACCTGGAAGCTTCTGGAATCCTCTACGCCGCCTCAATAAACCGCCGTGGAAGGAGAGGAAAAGACGAGCTGGACTTGGCTTGGGCTTTGGTCTCGCACAGCCGGTCGAACATGCACTCGGATGGCCGGGCGGATGGTTGGGTGCGCGCTCGGATGGCCGGGCGGATGGGAGGTCGGATGCCCGAGCGGATGCTCGAGCTGCGCAAGGCATGGAGGTCGGACAGCCGCTCGGATGGCCTAGCGGATGGATGCTCGGATGCCCGGATGCGTCTGGCCTTCTCGTGTGCTGACTGTGCTCACATGTTGTTGCTCCGGTCGTTTCTTGCTCGTTGGTCGAAAACCAGTATGGTTTGGCCTGAGATGTAGCCTAACATGTGATCTATATCATGGTGTCAACCAATATTCCATTCGATCCTCCTATGTCGAACGACACGAGGGTAATCCCCTGAGTACGACCAGCCTTCTGGCGCATGGGCACATGGGACAATCCCCTCGGACGCCGCCTGGAATCCTCGGATGCCTGCTCGGACTCGCGCTCGGACGCCCGGTCGGGTACCCGGTCGCATGGCCGCTCGGACGCACGGGCGCATGGAACTCGGATGTCCGCTCGGCTGCCTGTCTTTTCTCGGACGCGGCCTGGTCCCTGCTCGGCCCTCCCTCAATTTCTTCGGGCAATCTTCATTTTTCCTCGGGCAATCTTCATCTCAAATGCATATAAACCGGTCATAAACTCCTTGTGATGTTTTTGGCTCCAAAAGCCGTCTTTTGAATGAGATTCCTCTTAGAGCGTCCAAATTACCTGAAATGCGAAACAACACTAAGAAGTAACTGTTTGCATATAAAAGTACTGGAATTGGTGGGATTTGATGACTCGATGAGTCGTATAAATACGGCTCATCAAACCACCCCACACTTAAACTTGTTCGTCCCGAACAAGAACTAGGTCATAAGAGGAAATAAATGAAGTACGAACATCACAAAGCTTCGGCATCCTAGACGTGCTACATGGACATGAATTGACTACTCTAGATCTCGCCTGTTATGCATGCTTGCTACTAATATCATTGTGCGAAAACATGGGTTAAAGATACGTGTTACCTTTGGGTCGAGATGCAAATCAATTCGGATGTATCTGGAGATAGCCCTGTTTAGACCCATGAACCCTCATTCTCGGACTCGAACTCGCTGCTATATGGTTATGCTTTGCCGCTTTTTCTTGAACGTGATTGATTCGAGCTCCACATAACCATACATCCTGAGTTCGGTCTTTGAATGATCTGTCAAGTCTCTCTAGGGCGTTTCTATCAACTCCACATCCCTGTTTATCTCAACTAACAAAGGCACGTAAAGATTTTAAGATCACATGTTAGTCGCACAAATCAAGTTTCATCAAAGACATGCATGTGAAATCGGCTATATCTATTTCACCTAATCATTATCCAATACTGCAAGTCTAGGAAATAGTGAAGTATCATGTACAAAAATTTTAAAATTGACCCGAAACGTGCTGACTCTGTGTGGTGGGCATGCTGACTCGATAACTAACTCGATAACCGTCCCACCCCACACTTTTGAAATAAGCCGTGTCCTCACGGTACGACTTAGATCAAGACTCATAATGCAGGCAAATAATAAGGAAAAGAAGAGAAAGGAGTGGAACAATACTCCCCTGATGGTCGTGGAACGGGTATGGGGCTGTCCTGGCTGTGCGCTCGCACGGGTGTGCTTGTGCGTTCGCACAAGACTGACCAGAAGCATGAAATAGCTGTGCGTCCGCACACTGACCGTGCGTTCTCATCCGTGGCTGTGCTGAGATTCTGTGCGATCGCACGATGTACCCTGCGAGCTCGCATGAACTGTTCCCTGCATGAAAATCATCTTCTCTCCAAGTACAATGTGACAATAATGACACAAAACACAGATAAACATAATAAGTAAATAAACTGAAAAGCAAAAAGTGCAGGGCTGCCTCCCTGCGAGCGCCTTTGTTTTACGTCGTTGGCTCGACGGTACCTCCTCTAAGTGGCAGGAGGCTCAGGAAGAGGAATCTCATCAGCGGTGGTGTCAAGGGGATCGGCTAGGTCAAACTCCTGGGCTGGTATCTCGATCTCTCCGTGGTAGTGCTTCACCCTCTGCCCATTGACCTTAAAGCGCCGGCCATCTGTAGGGCACTCTAGCTCGAGCACTCCATGGTTATAAACACGAGTCACTGAATATGGGCCTGTCCATCTAGATCGCAACTTCCCTGGCATCAATAGTAGGCGTGATGAAAAGACCAGGACCTATTGCCCAACTTCAAACGTGCGCCTCAGGATAAACTTGTCGTGGTAGAGCTTGGTCCGCGCCTTGTAGTCTGTTTGGCTCTCATAAGCCTCGAGGCGCAATTCCTCCAACTCGCACAACTGTAGTTTCCTGTCCAGCCCAGCTGCCTGTAAATCTGGATTGCACTTCTTCAGTGCCCAATACGCCTTGTGCTCTAGCTCCACTGGCAAGTGGCACGCCTTCCCATAGACCAACCGAAAAGGCGATGTGCCTATTGGTGTCTTGTAAGCTGTCCTGTACGCCCACAATGCCTCATCTAACCGCTGGCTCCAATCCTTCCTAGTCGGTCCTACCATCTTCTCCAGAATTCCCTTAATTTCGCGGTTGGAGATCTCCGCTTGCCCATTCGTCTGGGGGTGATATGCTGTGGAAGTCCGGTGATGAACATGGTAGTGCTTCAGTGTGGATGTCATGATACGGTTGCAGAAGTGCGTCCCCTGATCACTGATAATGGCCTTAGGCACTCCGTACCTGCAAAAGATGTTAGTGCGCAAAAAGTCTACGACAGTTCTAGCATCAGCACATCTAGTGGCCTTGGCCTCTACCCACTTGGACACATAATCAACTGCAACTAAGATAAACTCAAAACCACATGAAGCGGGAAAAGGACCCATGAAATCTATCCCCCAAATGTCAAACACATCATTCACTAATATGGGGACCTGTGGCATCTCCTGTCTGGCCGAAATGTTACCTACTCTCTGGCATTTATCACATCTCTTACAATGATCGTAGGCATCTCTAAAAACATGTGGCCAAAAGAATCCACTATCTAATATCTTCCTAGCAGTCCTCCTAGGGCCGAAATGGCCTCCACACTCTAACTCATGGCAAAAACTGATAACTGAAGCAATATCATCATCAGGGATACATCGTCTAAGAATCTGGTCTACGCCTATTTTCCACAAGTACGGATCATCCCACACATAGTATTTAGCATCATGCTTCAGTTTCAAACACTGTGCCCTAGAATACGAAGGTGGGAACTTACCTCCTACCAGGTAGTTCACTAGAGGAGCGAACCATGGCGTCTTACCTGAAATAGCATACAAGTGCTCATCCGGAAACGTCTCGGTAATCTGCCCGGCATCCTCCTCTCTGACAAGATGGCTCAAGTGATCTGCAACTGTGTTCTCTATGCCCTTCTTGTCCCTAATCTCCACGTCAAACTCCTGTAAGAGCAGGATCCACCTAATGAGCCTTGGCTTTGCCTCCTTCTTCGTCATCAAGTACCTAATAGCTGCATGGTCAGAATAGACAACAACTTTAGTACATAACAGATATGATCTAAATTTTTCCAAGGCAAAGACCACGGCTAGCAGCTCCTTTTCTGTGGTCGAATAGTTCCTCTGGGCCACGTCCAGTGTCCTCGAAGCGTAGTAGATCACCACGGGCTTCTTGTCCACGTTCTGACCGAGAACTGCTCCTACAGCATAATCACTCGCGTCACACATAATCTCAAAGGGCTGCGCCCAGTCCGGAGCTCTAATGATAGGCGTGCTGGTGAGGGCCTCCTTCAGCTCATCAAACGCTGCCCTGCACTGATCTGTAAACTCAAAAGGAATGTCTTTCTGTAAGAGGTTAGATAAAGGCAGCGCCTTTTTAGAAAAATCCTTAATGAATCTACGATAGAAACCAGCATGCCCCAAAAACGACTTAATATCACGGACTGTGGAGGGATATGGCAGAGTAACAATCAAATCTATCTTAGCTTTGTCTACCTCTATCCCCTCATGTGAAACTATGTGACCGAGCACGACTCCATGAGTAACCATAAAGTGACACTTTTCATAATTAAGTACCAAATTCATCGAAACACATCGTGACAAAACTGTACTCAAATGATCTAGGCATGCATCAAAAGTGTCACCATGCACAGTAAAGTCATCCATAAACACCTCAATAAATGATCCTATCATGTCAGAAAAAATACTAGTAACGACCCGCTGAAAAGTGCCGGGTGCGTTACACAAGCCAAAAGACATCCGGCGAAAAGCAAATGTACCGAACGGACATGTGAAGGTCGTCTTCTCCTGGTCCTCGGGTGCTATGGGAATCTGATTATAGCCTGAAAATCCATCTAGAAAACAAAAATAAGGCTTACCTGCCAAGCGGTCGAGCATCTGGTCAATAAATGGAAGAGGAAAGTGATCCTTGCGCGTAACTGCATTCAGCTTCCTGTAGTCTATGCACATGCGCCATCCATTCTTGACTCGTGTAGTCACCATCTCGCCCTCGGCATTCTTATCCACTGTGATCCCAGTTTTCTTCGGTACAACATGTACCGGACTTACCCACTGACTGTCTGAGATCGGGTAAATCACATCAGCATCCAGAAGCTTCTGGATCTCCTTCTGGACCACCTCCATCATGATAGGGTTCAATCTGCGCTGAGGTTCCCTCGACGGTCTAGCTCCATCCTCCAACAATATCCGATGCATGCAAACTGCCGGGCTAATTCCCCTGATGTCGGCCAGTGTCCATCCGATGGCCAGTTTGTGCTCGGTCAGCACTCCAATCAACCTGCGCTCCTGATCTGCCTCGAGCCCACTCTTAATGATGACTGGCAGCGTGCTATCCTCCCCTAAGAATGCATACTTCAAGTGACTAGGCAGAGGCTTCAACTCTACTGTAGGTGCCTGCACAACAGAAGGCAAACACACTTGTGATTTGAATAAACGAACTGCATTAACCTCGTACCTCGGGGTGAGTGGCTGGGCAATCTCGAGCTGGTCTAGGGCGTCCATGATCTCCTCGGTATGCTCATATGAATCCTCGGCCGAGTACACTGCCTCTTCGATCACCTGCTCTAGTGGGTCGGTCCCTCTCTCTGGATGTACCTCCTGGACAAGGTCGTCCAAGGTGTCTAAGGCATGGACCGCCTCGTACTCTGTGGGATGCTTCATGGCCCTGAAGATGTCGAAACTGAACACCTCCCCCTCGACTTCCATGGAGAGCGTCCCACTGTCGCAATCTATCTTCATCTTCGACGTCTTGAGGAACGGTCGGCCTAGTAGGATGGGTGCATGATCGGTCGGGCCACTGTTCTCCATCTTGAGCACATAGAAGTCAGCTGGGAATACTAGCTCTCCCACCTGTACGAGCACATCCTCGATCTTGCCCTCGGGCTGCTTGCATGACCTGTCCGCCAACTGTATAGTAAGACCTGCAGGCTCAAGAGGTCCAATGCGCAAACAGGAGTATATGGAATAAGGTAAAACATTGATAGATGCACCGAGATCAAGCATGCAATTCTCTATCCTAATGTTACCGATCGTGCAGGGAATGGTGTAGGTGCCTGGATCACCGCATTTTGGTGGCACCTTGCGCTGAATCACCGCTGAAACATTCCTGCTCATGAGCTCCTGGTCGGGCTGGATTCCTCTTCGTCTATTTGTGCACAACTCCTTTAGAAACTTGGAGTACCTTGGGATCTGCTTGATGGCCTCGAGAAGTGGAATGTTGATTTCTACCTTGCTGAATAGCTCCCACACGTCCCTGTCCATCACATACTTTTTCGGAGCTCGAACCTGCACAGGAAAAGGCAAAGGTACCTGAACGTTGGAATTCTCGGTCACTGGAACCGGGTCTGGCCGAGAGACTGGAGTCTTGTCCTCTGGATCCCGCCCGGCCAAGTCCTGGCTGTAGGTGTCGGACTCGGCCAATGCTCCTTTGGGCTCTGGAGGGCTTTCTTCCTCGGATGGCCTAGATGCCACTCGTCCACTCCTCAACGTGACTGCACTGACATTCCCCTTTGGATTCGGAATGGTCTGCGAGGGTAGTCGTCCAGCGTTCAGATTGCTTGCGAGGTCTGAGACTATCGCATTGAGCTGGGACATCTGTTTCTTCAATTCGGCAATGTCTCCTTTGGTCGTGGCCCGATCCTGGATCACGGCTGATGCCAGATCCTTTATCATGTCTTCGAGAGCCTTGTTTGAGCTGTTATTGTCCGGGCCCTGCTGGTTGTTGATCGGTCCTCGGTGCTGGTACTGACTAGGCCCGTTTTGCTGATACTGACGATGAGGAGGCTGGTAGGGCTGCTGATTCTGCTGGGGTGCTTCCTGCTGTGCTGGCTGCTTCTTGGCATAATGCTGATGATTGTCGTTCCTCCATGGTTGCCCGTTCGGTCCTTGTCCGCTCCCGGCCGGTCCATACTGTCGGACTGGCCCGGCCCGGTTGCCATGAGCCTGATAGTCACCTATTGCATTCACCTCACCCTGGTCATCCTCCACTATGGTCGGGCATTCATCTGTCTTATGGTCCGTGGCTGCACAAAAGCCGCATGGCTTGACTGGAACTGGAGTCCTCCTGATGACTTATTGCATCATCTCTTTGAGCTGTCTGATCTCTTCGGCCATTGCACTAGATGGGGGCTCGACTTTAGACACGTTCCTGGTCCGGGTGTACTCTTCCTCTTTGTTGGACTCATCTTGGAAGCGTTCACTCTCAGCTACTGCCATAATCTTACGTCTCACACCTGCTGGGGATAGGTCCATAAGGTTGCCTCCAGCCGAGGCATCTAGGAGCTTTCTGTCGAGTTTGCGAAGGCCATCTAGCATGTATTCTACGAGCAGCTTCTCTGGGAGTCCAAGATTGCAGCAACTTTTCTCCAAGGCGTTGAATTTTTCTACGTACTCGTACATGGTCTCGTTAGGTCCCTGCCTGAGATCCTGTAACTGCCTTCGGACTTGCATGGCTCTCCCTGCTGGGTAATACTTGGCGAGGAATGCTCTTTGCATCTGATCCCATGTGTAAATACTGCCTGAAGAAAGAGACAAGAACCAGTCGCTTGCCGAGTCTGTAAGTGAGAAATAGAAAGCCTTTAATTTGAAATCCTCGACTTCGACTGTGTGTGGCTTGAGGTTCTGGCATATCCCGTGATAGCGCTGTAGATGAGTTGTGGCCGACTCTCCTTTGGCTCCTGAAAACTTGGGCAGGTAGTGGACGACTGATGTGTTGATAGTTATGGCGGCTAGGTCTGGTCCTTCATAGATGGGCCACGTTTGGTCTCTGAAATTGGGAACCGAGAGCTCGCCCATGGTAGGTCCTTCATCTTCGTCCTCCTCATCGTTTCTGACTACTGGCTGGCGTGGGGGTCTCTGAGGTGGTGGGTATGGATGTTGTGGATGGTATGGCAATGGTGGGTACTGTGGTGGGTACTGAGGATATGGTGGTTGTGGATACTGCTGATATGGTGGTGGATACTGAGGATACTGCGGTTGAGGTTGGTTTTGTTGTTGTTGAACTTGTCCCGGGATAGCCCCCCGGATCTCTCCATTCTGTACCTGTTCGACTTCGTCATTGTGACCATTGTCACCAACTCTACTTCCTGCATGAGAAATGGCGCAAGAAATAGCAAGCACCGAAATAGAAATACACCGAAATAACAAGCACAGACTAGCAACAAAGGATCCCCAGGAGAGTGGAGGAGTCACAACGGTCTCACTTAAAACCCACACTCCTTAGACTCGTAAGTCTTGGTGACAGGATCCTCTAAAAGCTAGAAATTGGAAATTGAGAGAATCGGAAAACGAAATCGAGGCAGTTGAATAGGGAATCACCGAATAGCAGAGTTCGATTTAAACAAAAAGGAAATAAACGAAAAATTGAAAAAAAACTAAATAAGGAAAGAACAATTTCACCGTGCGTAGCTCCCCGGCAACGGCGCCAAAATTTGACAGGCGTCGTTTGACCTGCAAATTTGAATTTATAATTTCCTTGCGAGAAACTAGTGCAGTGGCAAGCAAGGGTCGAACCCTAGGGAGCTAGCTAGTTACTACTTGTTCTGTGAAAAGAAAAGACAATTGGTTGTGAGAAAACGATTTAGGAAATAAAAGAAAGTAGGAAATAAGCGAAGATGTAATAATCAGAGAGGAATATTCAGGTTAGGGTTTCTAAATTGTGACTAGTTTATCATTGACTTCTAAATATCATGTTTCTAAATTCCTAAGTGTGGTTACTCCCATTCCAAGTTATAACCTAAAATAGGGTCTTTCCGGACGCCTATACCACAATCTACTTCCTTTCCGGGTCGTAGAATTCTAAACCTAGCAATTTAACATTCCATTCCAAGATATATTAAATTCGTGCTCTATTTGTTTGTAGCTCTCTAGTATCAAACAAACAGTAAAAATAGAGTTTATATTCCTCGGATAAGTCTAACCTTTCCGGGTATCAACTTAGCTTCGTAATATGAACCGAGATAAAATAGCACAAGGATTAGTAGAATAACGAAACAAGCATTAAAAACAAAGTCTCAAAACATTGTCACAATGTTAAAACCCTAACCCGAATAAGCGGATTAGTTACACATAGCCATAGAATGAAAACAATGCATAAAAAGTAAAGACTTCTCTATAATGCCGAGAGTAATAAACTGAGAACTGGCCAGAAGGACTGATGGATGATTTTGGGACGCTGATGGGACCCGTTGTATGGCAGCATTGCTCTTCTATTTATAGAGTTGTGATGGGCCTTGCTCTCCCCAAAATTCGGCCGAACCCTTAGAGTTTTGAGGAAAAGTCGGACACGCCTAATGTAGATTTGGAAAGATTTCCAAATCTCATTCCTTGCTTGATCTTTAAGCTATCATATTGCTTGGAGATGACGCAACCTGGAAGCTTCTGGAATCCTCTACGCCGCCTCAATAAACCGCCGTGGAAGGAGAGGAAAAGACGAGCTGGACTTGGCTTGGGCTTTGGTCTCGCACAGCCGGTCGAACATGCACTCGGATGGCCGGGCGGATGGTTGGGTGCGCGCTCGGATGGCCGGGCGGATGGGAGGTCGGATGCCCGAGCGGATGCTCGAGCTGCGCAAGGCATGGAGGTCGGACAGCCGCTCGGATGGCCTAGCGGATGGATGCTCGGATGCCCAGATGCGTCTGGCCTTCTCGGGTGCTGACTGTGCTCACATGTTGTTGCTCCGGTCGTTTCTTGCTCGTTGGTCGAAAACCAGTATGGTTTGGCCTGAGATGTAGCCTAACATGTGATCTATATCATGGTGTCAACCAATATTCCATTCGATCCTCCTATGTCGAACGACACGAGGGTAATCCCCTGAGTACGACCAGCCTTCTGGCGCATGGGCACATGGGACAATCCCCTCGGACGCCGCCTGGAATCCTCGGATGCCTGCTCGGACTCGCGCTCGGACGCCCGGTCGGGTACCCGGTCGCATGGCCGCTCGGACGCACGGGCGCATGGAACTCGGATGTCCGCTCGGCTGCCTGTCTTTTCTCGGACGCGGCCTGGTCCCTGCTCGGCCCTCCCTCAATTTCTTCGGGCAATCTTCATTTTTCCTCGGGCAATCTTCATCTCAAATGCATATAAACCGGTCATAAACTCCTTGTGATGTTTTTGGCTCCAAAAGCCGTCTTTTGAATGAGATTCCTCTTAGAGCGTCCAAATTACCTGAAATGCGAAACAACACTAAGAAGTAACTGTTTGCATATAAAAGTACTGGAATTGGTGGGATTTGATGACTCGATGAGTCGTATAAATACGGCTCATCAAACCACCCCACACTTAAACTTGTTCGTCCCGAACAAGAACTAGGTCATAAGAGGAAATAAATGAAGTACGAACATCACAAAGCTTCGGCATCCTAGACGTGCTACATGGACATGAATTGACTACTCTAGATCTCGCCTGTTATGCATGCTTGCTACTAATATCATTGTGCGAAAACATGGGTTAAAGATACGT
This sequence comes from Rhodiola kirilowii, assembly GCA_033675215.1. NCBI lineage: Eukaryota > Viridiplantae > Streptophyta > Magnoliopsida > Saxifragales > Crassulaceae > Rhodiola > Rhodiola kirilowii. The sequence goes on from CM066197.1 coordinate 21,396,140, forward strand.
GTTACCTTTGGGTCGAGATGCAAATCAATTCGGATGTATCTGGAGATAGCCCTGTTTAGACCCATGAACCCTCATTCTCGGACTCGAACTCGCTGCTATATGGTTATGCTTTGCCGCTTTTTCTTGCACGTGATTGATTCGAGCTCCACATAACCATACATCCTGAGTTCGGTCTTTGAATGATCTGTCAAGTCTCTCTAGGGCGTTTCTATCAACTCCACATCCCTTTTTATTTCAACTAACAAAGGCACGTAAAGATTTTAAGATCACATGTTAGTCGCACAAATCAAGTTTCATCAAAGACATGCATGTGAAATCGGCTATATCTATTTCACCTAATCATTATCCAATACTGCAAGTCTAGGAAATAGTGAAGTATCATGTACAAAAATTTTAAAATTGACCCGAAACGTGCTGACTCTGTGTGGTGGGCATGCTGACTCGATAACTAACTCGATAACCGTCCCACCCCACACTTTTGAAATAAGCCGTGTCCTCACGGTACGACTTAGATCAAGACTCACAATGCAGGCAAATAATAAGGAAAAGAAGAGAAAGGAGTGGAACAATACTCCCCTGATGGTCGTGGAACGGGTATGGGGCTGTCCTGGCTGTGCGCTCGCACGGGTGTGCTTGTGCGTTCGCACAAGACTGACCAGAAGCATGAAATAGCTGTGCGTCCGCACACTGACCGTGCGTTCTCGTCCGTGGCTGTGCTGAGATTCTGTGCGATCGCACGATGTACCCTGCGAGCTCGCATGAACTGTTCCCTGCATGAAAATCATCTTCTCTCCAAGTACAATGTGACAATAATGACACAAAACACAGATAAACATAATAAGTAAATAAACTGAAAAGCAAAAAGTGCAGGGCTGCCTCCCTGCGAGCGCCTTTGTTTTACGTCGTTGGCTCGACGGTACCTCCTCTAAGTGGCAGGAGGCTCAGGAAGAGGAATCTCATCAGCGGTGGTGTCAAGGGGATCGGCTAGGTCAAACTCCTGGGCTGGTATCTCGATCTCTCCGTGGTAGTGCTTCACCCTCTGCCCATTGACCTTAAAGCGCCGGCCATCTGTAGGGCACTCTAGCTCGAGCGCTCCATGGTTATAAACACGAGTCACTGAATATGGGCCTGTCCATCTAGATCGCAACTTCCCTGGCATCAATAGTAGGCGTGATGAAAAGACCAGGACCTATTGCCCAACTTCAAACGTGCGCCTCAGGATAAACTTGTCGTGGTAGAGCTTGGTCCGCGCCTTGTAGTCTGTTTGGCTCTCATAAGCCTCGAGGCGCAATTCCTCCAACTCGCACAACTGTAGTTTCCTGTCCAGCCCAGCTGCCTGTAAATCTGGATTGCACTTCTTCAGTGCCCAATACGCCTTGTGCTCTAGCTCCACTGGCAAGTGGCACGCCTTCCCATAGACCAACCGAAAAGGCGATGTGCCTATTGGTGTCTTGTAAGCTGTCCTGTACGCCCACAATGCCTCATCTAACCGCTGGCTCCAATCCTTCCTAGTCGGTCCTACCATCTTCTCCAGAATTCCCTTAATTTCGCGGTTGGAGATCTCCGCTTGCCCATTCGTCTGGGGGTGATATGCTGTGGAAGTCCGGTGATGAACATGGTAGTGCTTCAGTGTGGATGTCATGATACGGTTGCAGAAGTGCGTCCCCTGATCACTGATAATGGCCTTAGGCACTCCGTACCTGCAAAAGATGTTAGTGCGCAAAAAGTCTACGACAGTTCTAGCATCAGCACATCTAGTGGCCTTGGCCTCTACCCACTTGGACACATAATCAACTGCAACTAAGATAAACTCAAAACCACATGAAGCGGGAAAAGGACCCATGAAATCTATCCCCCAAATGTCAAACACATCATTCACTAATATGGGGACCTGTGGCATCTCCTGTCTGGCCGAAATGTTACCTACTCTCTGGCATTTATCACATCTCTTACAATGATCGTAGGCATCTCTAAAAACATGTGGCCAAAAGAATCCACTATCTAATATCTTCCTAGCAGTCCTCCTAGGGCCGAAATGGCCTCCACACTCTAACTCATGGCAAAAACTGATAACTGAAGCAATATCATCATCAGGGATACATCGTCTAAGAATCTGGTCTACGCCTATTTTCCACAAGTACGGATCATCCCACACATAGTATTTAGCATCATGCTTCAGTTTCAAACACTGTGCCCTAGAATACGAAGGTGGGAACTTACCTCCTACCAGGTAGTTCACTAGAGGAGCGAACCATGGCGTCTTACCTGAAATAGCATACAAGTGCTCATCCGGAAACGTCTCGGTAATCTGCCCGGCATCCTCCTCTCTGACAAGATGGCTCAAGTGATCTGCAACTGTGTTCTCTATGCCCTTCTTGTCCCTAATCTCCACGTCAAACTCCTGTAAGAGCAGGATCCACCTAATGAGCCTTGGCTTTGCCTCCTTCTTCGTCATCAAGTACCTAATAGCTGCATGGTCAGAATAGACAACAACTTTAGTACATAACAGATATGATCTAAATTTTTCCAAGGCAAAGACCACGGCTAGCAGCTCCTTTTCTGTGGTCGAATAGTTCCTCTGGGCCACGTCCAGTGTCCTCGAAGCGTAGTAGATCACCACGGGCTTCTTGTCCACGTTCTGACCGAGAACTGCTCCTACAGCATAATCACTCGCGTCACACATAATCTCAAAGGGCTGCGCCCAGTCCGGAGCTCTAATGATAGGCGTGCTGGTGAGGGCCTCCTTCAGCTCATCAAACGCTGCCCTGCACTGATCTGTAAACTCAAAAGGAATGTCTTTCTGTAAGAGGTTAGATAAAGGCAGCGCCTTTTTAGAAAAATCCTTAATGAATCTACGATAGAAACCAGCATGCCCCAAAAACGACTTAATATCACGGACTGTGGAGGGATATGGCAGAGTAACAATCAAATCTATCTTAGCTTTGTCTACCTCTATCCCCTCATGTGAAACTATGTGACCGAGCACGACTCCATGAGTAACCATAAAGTGACACTTTTCATAATTAAGTACCAAATTCATCGAAACACATCGTGACAAAACTGTACTCAAATGATCTAGGCATGCATCAAAAGTGTCACCATGCACAGTAAAGTCATCCATAAACACCTCAATAAATGATCCTATCATGTCAGAAAAAATACTAGTAACGACCCGCTGAAAAGTGCCGGGTGCGTTACACAAGCCAAAAGACATCCGGCGAAAAGCAAATGTACCGAACGGACATGTGAAGGTCGTCTTCTCCTGGTCCTCGGGTGCTATGGGAATCTGATTATAGCCTGAAAATCCATCTAGAAAACAAAAATAAGGCTTACCTGCCAAGCGGTCGAGCATCTGGTCAATAAATGGAAGAGGAAAGTGATCCTTGCGCGTAACTGCATTCAGCTTCCTGTAGTCTATGCACATGCGCCATCCATTCTTGACTCGTGTAGTCACCATCTCGCCCTCGGCATTCTTCTCCACTGTGATCCCAGTTTTCTTCGGTACAACATGTACCGGACTTACCCACTGACTGTCTGAGATCGGGTAAATCACATCAGCATCCAGAAGCTTCTGGATCTCCTTCTGGACCACCTCCATCATGATAGGGTTCAATCTGCGCTGAGGTTCCCTCGACGGTCTAGCTCCATCCTCCAACAATATCCGATGCATGCAAACTGCCGGGCTAATTCCCCTGATGTCGGCCAGTGTCCATCCGATGGCCAGTTTGTGCTCGGTCAGCACTCCAATCAACCTGCGCTCCTGATCTGCCTCGAGCCCACTCTTAATGATGACTGGCAGCGTGCTATCCTCCCCTAAGAATGCATACTTCAAGTGACTAGGCAGAGGCTTCAACTCTACTGTAGGTGCCTGCACAACAGAAGGCAAACACACTTGTGATTTGAATAAACGAACTGCATTAACCTCGTACCTCGGGGTGAGTGGCTGGGCAATCTCGAGCTGGTCTAGGGCGTCCATGATCTCCTCGGTATGCTCATATGAATCCTCGGCCGAGTACACTGCCTCTTCGATCACCTGCTCTAGTGGGTCGGTCCCTCTCTCTGGATGTACCTCCTGGACAAGGTCGTCCAAGGTGTCTAAGGCATGGACCGCCTCGTACTCTGTGGGATGCTTCATGGCCCTGAAGATGTCGAAACTGAACACCTCCCCCTCGACTTCCATGGAGAGCGTCCCACTGTCGCAATCTATCTTCATCTTCGACGTCTTGAGGAACGGTCGGCCTAGTAGGATGGGTGCATGATCGGTCGGGCCACTGTTCTCCATCTTGAGCACATAGAAGTCAGCTGGGAATACTAGCTCTCCCACCTGTACGAGCACATCCTCGATCTTGCCCTCGGGCTGCTTGCATGACCTGTCCGCCAACTGTATAGTAAGACCTGCAGGCTCAAGAGGTCCAATGCGCAAACAGGAGTATATGGAATAAGGTAAAACATTGATAGATGCACCGAGATCAAGCATGCAATTCTCTATCCTAATGTTACCGATCGTGCAGGGAATGGTGTAGGTGCCTGGATCACCGCATTTTGGTGGCACCTTGCGCTGAATCACCGCTGAAACATTCCTGCTCATGAGCTCCTGGTCGGGCTGGATTCCTCTTCGTCTATTTGTGCACAACTCCTTTAGAAACTTGGAGTACCTCGGGATCTGCTTGATGGCCTCGAGAAGTGGAATGTTGATTTCTACCTTGCTGAATAGCTCCCACACTTCCCTGTCCATCACATACTTTTTCGGAGCTCGAACCTGCACAGGAAAAGGCAAAGGTACCTGAACGTTGGAATTCTCGGTCACTGGAACCGGGTCTGGCCGAGAGACTGGAGTCTTGTCCTCTGGATCCCGCCCGGCCAAGTCCTGGCTGTAGGTGTCGGACTCGGCCAATGCTCCTTTGGGCTCTGGAGGGCTTTCTTCCTCGGATGGCCTAGATGCCACTCGTCCACTCCTCAACGTGACTGCACTGACATTCCCCTTTGGATTCGGAATGGTCTGCGAGGGTAGTCGTCCAGCGTTCAGATTGCTTGCGAGGTCTGAGACTGTCGCATTGAGCTGGGACATCTGTTTCTTCAATTCGGCAATGTCTCCTTTGGTCGTGGCCCGATCCTGGATCACGGCTGATGCCAGATCCTTTATCATGTCTTCGAGAGCCTTGTTTGAGCTGTTATTGTCCGGGCCCTGCTGGTTGTTGATCGGTCCTCGGTACTGGTACTGACTAGGCCCATTTTGCTGATACTGACGATGAGGAGGCTGGTAGGGCTGCTGATTCTGCTGGGGTGCTTCCTGCTGTGCTGGCTGCTTCTTGGCATAATGCTGATGATTGTCGTTCCTCCATGGTTGCCCGTTCGGTCCTTGTCCACTCCCGGCCGGTCCATACTGTCGGACTGGCCCGGCCCGGTTGCCATGAGCCTGATAGTCACCTATTGCATTCACCTCACCCTGGTCATCCTCCACTATGGTCGGGCATTCATCTGTCTTATGGTCCGTAGCTGCACAAAAGCCGCATGGCTTGACTGGAACTGGAGTCCTCCTGATGACTTATTGCATCATCTCTTTGAGCTGTCTGATCTCTTCGGCCATTGCACTAGATGGGGGCTCGACTTTAGACACGTTCCTGGTCCGGGTGTACTCTTCCTCTTTGTTGGACTCATCTTGGAAGCGTTCACTCTCTGCTACTGCCATAATCTTACGTCTCACACCTGCTGGGGATAGGTCCATAAGGTTGCCTCCAGCCGAGGCATCTAGGAGCTTTCTGTCGAGTTTGCGAAGGCCATCTAGCATGTATTCTATGAGCAGCTTCTCTGGGAGTCCAAGATTGCAGCAACTTTTCTCCAAGGCGTTGAATTTTTCTACGTACTCGTACATGGTCTCGTTAGGTCCCTGCCTGAGATCCTGTAACTGCCTTCGGACTTGCATGGCTCTCCCTGCTGGGTAATACTTGGCGAGGAATGCTCTTTGCATCTGATCCCATGTGTAAATACTGCCTGAAGAAAGAGACAAGAACCAGTCGCTTGCCGAGTCTGTAAGTGAGAAATAGAAAGCCTTTAATTTGAAATCCTCGACTTCGACTGTGTGTGGCTTGAGGTTCTGGCATATCCCGTGATAGCGCTGTAGATGAGTTGTGGCCGACTCTCCTTTGGCTCCTGAAAACTTGGGCAGGTAGTGGACGACTGATGTGTTGATAGTTATGGCGGCTAGGTCTGGTCCTTCATAGATGGGCCACGTTTGGTCTCTGAAATTGGGAACCGAGAGCTCGCCCATGGTAGGTCCTTCATCTTCGTCCTCCTCATCGTTTCTGACTACTGGCTGGCGTGGGGGTCTCTGAGGTGGTGGGTATGGATGTTGTGGATGGTATGGCAATGGTGGGTACTGTGGTGGGTACTGAGGATATGGTGGTTGTGGATACTGCTGATATGGTGGTGGATACTGAGGATACTGCGGTTGAGGTTGGTTTTGTTGTTGTTGAACTTGTCCCGGGATAGCCCCCCGGATCTCTCCATTCTGTACCTGTTCGACTTCGTCATTGTGACCATTGTCACCAACTCTACTTCCTGCATGAGAAATGGCGCAAGAAATAGCAAGCACCGAAATAGAAATACACCGAAATAACAAGCACAGACTAGCAACAAAGGATCCCCAGGAGAGTGGAGGAGTCACAACGGTCTCACTTAAAACCCACACTCCTTAGACTCGTAAGTCTTGGTGACAGGATCCTCTAAAAGCTAGAAATTGGAAATCGAGAGAATCGGAAAACGAAATCGAGGCAGTTGAATAGGGAATCACCGAATAGCAGAGTTCGATTTAAACAAAAAGGAAATAAACGAAAAATTGAAAAAAAACTAAATAAGGAAAGAACAATTTCACCGTGCGTAGCTCCCCGGCAACGGCGCCAAAATTTGACAGGCGTCGTTTGACCTGCAAATTTGAATTTATAATTTCCTTGCGAGAAACTAGTGCAGTGGCAAGCAAGGGTCGAACCCTAGGGAGCTAGCTAGTTACTACTTGTTCTGTGAAAAGAAAAGACAATTGGTTGTGAGAAAACGATTTAGGAAATAAAAGAAAGTAGGAAATAAGCGAAGATGTAATAATCAGAGAGGAATATTCAGGTTAGGGTTTCTAAATTGTGACTAGTTTATCATTGACTTCTAAATATCATGTTTCTAAATTCCTAAGTGTGGTTACTCCCATTCCAAGTTATAACCTAAAATAGGGTCTTTCCGGACGCCTATACCACAATCTACTTCCTTTCCGGGTCGTAGAATTCTAAACCTAGCAATTTAACATTCCATTCCAAGATATATTAAATTCGTGCTCTATTTGTTTGTAGCTCTCTAGTATCAAACAAACAGTAAAAATAGAGTTTATATTCCTCGGCTAAGTCTAACCTTTCCGGGTATCAACTTAGCTTCGTAATATGAACCGAGATAAAATAGCACAAGGATTAGTAGAATAACGAAACAAGCATTAAAAACCAAGTCTCAAAACATTGTCACAATGTTAAAACCCTAACCCGAATAAGCGGATTAGTTACACATAGCCATAGAATGAAAACAATGCATAAAAAGTAAAGACTTCTCTATAATGCCGAGAGTAATAAACTGAGAACTGGCCAGAAGGACTGATGGTTGATTTTGGGACGCTGATGGGACCCGTTGTATGGCAGCATTGCTCTTCTATTTATAGAGTTGTGATGGGCCTTGCTCTCCCCAAAATTCGGCCGAACCCTTAGAGTTTTGAGGAAAAGTCGGACACGCCTAATGTAGATTTGGAAAGATTTCCAAATCTCATTCCTTGCTTGATCTTTAAGCTATCATATTGCTTGGAGATGACGCAACCTGGAAGCTTCTGGAATCCTCTACGCCGCCTCAATAAACCGCCGTGGAAGGAGAGGAAAAGACGAGCTGGACTTGGCTTGGGCTTTGGTCTCGCACAGCCGGTCGAACATGCACTCGGATGGCCGGGCGGATGGTTGGGTGCGCGCTCGGATGGCCGGGCGGATGGGAGGTCGGATGCCCGAGCGGATGCTCGAGCTGCGCAAGGCATGGAGGTCGGACAGCCGCTCGGATGGCCTAGCGGATGGATGCTCGGATGCCCGGATGCGTCTGGCCTTCTCGGGTGCTGACTGTGCTCACATGTTGTTGCTCCGGTCGTTTCTTGCTCGTTGGTCGAAAACCAGTATGGTTTGGCCTGAGATGTAGCCTAACATGTGATCTATATCATGGTGTCAACCAATATTCCATTCGGTCCTCCTGTGTCGAACGACACGAGGGTAATCCCCTGAGTACGACCAGCCTTCTGGCGCATGGGCACATGGGACAATCCCCTCGGACGCCGCCTGGAATCCTCGGATGCCTGCTCGGACTCGCGCTCGGACGCCCGGTCGGGTACCCGGTCGCATGGCCGCTCGGACGCACGGGCGCATGGAACTCGGATGTCCTCTCGGCTGCCTGTCTTTTCTCGGACGCGGCCTGGTCCCTGCTCGGCCCTCCCTCAATTTCTTCGGGCAATCTTCATTTTTCCTCGGGCAATCTTCATCTCAAATGCATATAAACCGGTCATAAACTCCTTGTGATGTTTTTGGCTCCAAAAGCCGTCTTTTGAATGAGATTCCTCTTAGAGCGTCCAAATTACCTGAAATGCGAAACAACACTAAGAAGTAACTGTTTGCATATAAAAGTACTGGAATTGGTGGGATTTGATGACTCGATGAGTCGTATAAATACGGCTCATCAGTCACCTCCTCCAAAAGCCACCGGTCACATGGGGAAAAAGGATGAGTTTTGTGAGGTTTTGTGACGTTTTCACAAAACTATCGGTGTATTTCGGCCCTGGACTGACTTTGATTGCTCTTCGGTTTGATTTGTTTTGAGTGATTCCATGTCAGGATCTTGAGATTTCTTCAGTCGGCGTCTGATCTTGACCTCGGAATGACTCGTAACATCTTTTCTGCGTAAAATCCTCTCCTTAGCGTGTATTCTCTCTGGTCTCTAAAATGCCCTGTAGATAAATATCGGAACTAACAAGCAAAAGTTAAATAGACAAACAGTCTAATTTAGTGGGTTTAACTGTGTTTTTGATTTGTATAATTATGGTCCATCAGATCACCCCACACTTTTAGTTGTTCGTCCCGAACAATGCTATTAAAGGGCGGCACTAAGTAAGCTTTTAAAATATGAAAGTTAGACTGTGGGACTAGATTTATCCTAATTCATGCATTACTACTTATTACCAAATTGAACTGTGTAAATAAATAGAAGAAACTTGATACTTGTACCTCCGTGCTGAGATGCAAATTATTTTGGATGTTTTGGGAGATAGCCCTTTTCAGGCTCCTGGACTGCAACCTCGGGACCGTCTCGCACTATATGGTTTCCTTGTAGCTTTCTCTAGCACGTGATTCAGTTCAGGTTTCAATGGTTTGGTCTTTGATTTTCTTTTGGCGAGGGACAGCTTTTGTAGTGAATCGGCCTTTGGCCTTTGATTTGACTCTTTGAGTACTTCACTTTTTGTTCGGTTAAAACCTTCACAATTTTGGGCCTTTGGCCTCTTGATTTGCTTCTTTGAGCTTTTGCCTTTTTTGTGACTTGCTAGTTCATTTTCTCAAGCCTTTTTGGGAGGTCCAATCATCGCCCGCAAGCCTATGGAAATACCTCCCCGCTCCTCTCATCCTTGCCGTTTCGCGCGGGTCAAGATGAGGGTCGCTCATCTATTTTCTTGGCTACTTTGACTAGAGATAGGACGGTCTGATTCCCGTCCTTGCCTTTTTTCTTTTTTCTTTTTCCATAAACACTGCATGGCGGAGATGACTTCAATCTTCACTGAAACCCGAAGTGCAGCCTCCACTGACTTCGAAAACCATATAGCGAAATTCAGTCCTTCGATTGCTTGCCAAGCCTCTCTAGGGCAGTTTATGTCAACTCCACATCCCTAGTTTATCTCAGCACAAAGGGACAAATGAGAAGTTACATTCTAAGTTTTTAAACAGTTGAATTTTCACAAGGTTAATGCATGAATTATGATCTATCTTTTTCACATTCTCAAGTTCATATTTTCAAAAAGATAATACTAAGGAAAAAGAAAACATGTTATTTATTTACAAAGGTGGTTCTCACCCCACACTTTTGAACGAAGGCGTGCCTTTCAGCAAGACTTAGTTCAAAAGCCATGCAAGGAAACAATTATGAGAAGGAAATGACATTAAGGAAAAGGGAAGAACAGAACTCCCTTTATTGTGTCGAATGAATGACATGTCATGAGGCTGGATAATCGAGGGAGTTTGGCTGGGGCCTTGAACTCTTGGCGTAGGCCTGGCTGGCTTAATGTTGCACCCAAGTCCGATTCCTGAATAGTCATTTCTTCTATGCACCAAGTGGGTGAGAGCGACTTACGGAAAAAACTAAATGACAGAAAAATAAAAGACAGAAAGTAAGATAGGTGTCGGGTTACCTCCCGACCAGTGCCTTTGTTTAACTTCGTTGGCTCGACAGTACCTCATTCCTGGATCACTGGTTTGGATCCCATGGTTGTGTGAGGTCAAACTTTTTCTTGGCTGCCCTTTTGATTTGCCCAAAGAACACATATGGCAGCGGGCTCAGTTCTGCTCTCCCTTGATCCGGAGGCTTCTTTTTCACATATCCCCGAGAAGGCGAGTACTCCTTAACCATAGCTGCTGGTCCATCAAGTCGAGCTCTCTTGCTTCTCCTTCCGGGTTTCCATTCCTTTGGCCCATGTCTTGGCCGTTTCTTCATGTTTGAATGGCTGGCACCTTTGCAATTCTGAAAGTTTAGTATTGTGCCATTGAACACGAGCGACCTTGAGCTTGTTCCCATGCCAAGCCTTTTCTTTGTGGCAGAGATGATTGGCCATCCTAGAACGAGTGAGTTTTCAGCCGGCTTTTCTTGGCTCATGATGAGTGAGTGCTCCATCTTCGGCTCTTCTGGCTCATGATTTGCCTCCAACTCCCCTTGCACCTCATCATTGATCACTTCATCTTCAGGGGCTGTGATCCGCATACAAACCGAGGGGACAAGTTGGGGGACTTCCACCACAAGGGCTGGGTCTTTCTCGAGCAGCTCATCAGTGAGGATCGGGCTTGCCGTGATTTTCTCGGTTAGTTCGGCAGTGATGTTCGGGACTTCTGTTGGCTCGGCAGTGAGGACTGTATTAGACTTGGCTGGTTCGGAAATCAGGTCCGGGACCGGCGTGGTTTCCTCGGGCAGATTAATGATGAGGACCGGGACTGAATTGGGCAGTTCGGCACTGAGGTCTGGGTATATCTCGGGCAACTCTTCGGTTAGGACCAAAATTGATTTGGGCAGTTTGGCAATGCGGTCCCAGATCAGTTATGTAGCCGCCCAGAATTCCTCATGTTCGACCTCGTCTTGGTGTATCGGGGCCCTCATTTTCCGGATGCTAGCTGTCAATTCTTCCTCCTCATCCTCGAGTGGCTCGGTGGGCTCTTCTTTAGGCGTCAGTGGGCCGTTTTCTTCTAAATGCCCGGGATAATCTGATCTAGGCTCCTCCTCGCTAATCCTTGGCTTCGCATTGAGCATCTCATTGACCTGATTTGCAAATTTTTTTATGAGCACCTTTGTCTCTGCCCAAGATTTCTCGGCTTCGGCCTGGTTTTAGTCTATCATGTTGGCCTGCTGCTGGTTGCTAGATGCCAGCTCTGTTGTAACGTCCTCGAGTGGCTCAGCCTAATCTTCTCTTGACCTTACGGCAAAATCGTCTATTAGGTTCCATAGATCATCCATGGCTAAGTTATTCACCGAACCTCTCGCTGCATCATTAATCCTATTCCACTCTTGTGGCATCATTCCACCTAGAAACCTTTGAAGAAGATATAAGTTCGTGAATCCATGGTGCGGGCAGATCGTTACAAGAGAATCAAAGTACCATAAGTACTCGTCCAAAGTTTCATCCCGGGATTGCTTTTGGTTGTTGATCTTCTCGCGAATTTCAAGTTTGGAAGCTGGCTGGGCTCTTTGACGGGGATAGGTGCCATAATTTGACAGGGGAAACTCTTTTAGAAATTTGGCTTGAAGATTTTCATAACAGCTTTCATACTCTGCACATGAGTAATACCACTCTATTGCCGAGTCAGTTAAAGAAAGTTTGAAGCATTTCAGCTTAAACTCCTCTAACGTCTCATTCTCAGGTTTCATGTGGCAGCAGATGTGGTGAAACAGTTGGCAATGTATCACAGGGTCCTCTTCAATGGTACCTCCGAATTCGGGGAGACAGCTAGGCATTTCAAACATAAGGTTGCGCTGCCCCCAACTTCCCAAGGTTCTATGTCGTAGTATGAAGACATGTCGAATTATGTAAAAAAAAAGAACATCTATCCATTTGCTAATTCCCCGGCAACGGTGCCAGTTTTGTCGTTAAGGTGCGGTGTTCTCTGTGCAAAAGCAAATTTATATTCCGCTACTCGTGACCTTACTACTGGGTAGCAAGTGGTAAGTAGGGGTCGAACTCAAGGGAATTAGGGGGATAGTCGTTCTTTGTGGGATTTGTACAGCGAGGGAGCGTGTTTTAGGTTGATTGAGGTTTTAGTGCGGAAAAGTAAGTGATTGGTTGGTTGTTTTTGGTTTTTAGTGTGGAAAAGTAAATGACATAAAAGTAAATACTGAAAATAAAAGTAGAAGACTTACAGTGGGTGATGCGTGATTGGTAAGCCTTCCGGAACGTGAGCAGTTGATAGAGCAGTTTATACTAAGAAAGTAAATGCAGGTGGTGTTTGAATCTAAGGAAAGCATTCGGTTTCGGGGGCCTTGTATCATAGCCTGTTTATCATTCACCTTTAGTGATCCTTCTAAGTATTCAAACATGTATCAAGGCCATTCCAAGCACTCGATTTGCACACACTGTCTAGCCCATTCCAAGGTCGTAGAGCACTTGTTCAACATAGACTAATAGCCCATTCCAAGGTATATTAGCCTGTGTGCATCCATTTGACCAGTCATTCCCGACCAACCAAATGGTGTTTTAGAAAGGTCAAACTCCTCAGATAAGCTTTGCCATTCCAAGCATCCACTTATCAGAGTATGTTTACGAACCCCCACGGAAGAGCTTTGCCATTCCAAGCAGCCACTCAACCTTGGAAGTTCTAACCTAATATATGGCACATAGAACAAGTTTTGAATACAAAGAAGAGGCACTAAAATATGGCCTAAAACATTTTATGATACAAGTACACCACTTCAACCGAATGAAGAGTTTAGCTACGAATATCCATAGAGGTGGATACCATAGCTAAGTACTTACGGTTTATGAAAGACAGTAAGTAAGGGAAAGGGGTGAGTACTTCAAGAACCGACAAGTGTACTTGAGAACAAGGAAAAGCTTGAGTACTCAAGAACCGACAGGAGTACTCAAGACCGAACTATAATACTCAAGAACCAACAGGAGTATTATATATTGAAAACCAAACTTACAAATGCCAAACTTTCTAGAGAGATAAGTGTATGAATTTTTGATTGTGGATGATTTACAAATGAGAGGGGAGGCATGTATTTATAGCCAAAAGGGGAGGAGATGTGTGGAGGAGAAGCCACCACATGGCAAGCTCTCATGGTGGCTTGAAAGCCGCCGGTTGCCGGTCATGGAGGAGGAGAAGCCTCCTCCTTTGGTCACCTCCTCCAAAAGCCACCGCTCACATGGGGAAAAAGGATGAGTTTTGTAAGGTTTTGCGACATTTTCACAAAACTATCGGTGTATTTCGGCCCCGGACTGACTTTGATTGCTCTTCGGTTTGATTTGTTTTGAGTGATTCCATGTCAGGATCTTGAGATTTCTTCAGTCGGTGTTTGATCTTGACCTCGGAATGACTCGTAACATCTTTTCTGCGTAAAATCCTCTCCTTAGCGTGTATTCTATCTGGTCTCTAAAATGCCCTGTAGATAAATATCGGAACTAACAAGCAAAAGTTAAATAGACAAACAGTCTAATTTAGTGGGTTTAACTGTGTTTTTGATTCGTATAATTATGGTCCATCATTAGTCTCGTTAGTCTCATTCTAAGGTTTGTCTAAGTTCATCCTTAGAAAGAGACTAACTTGGGACGAACTTATACAAACCTTAGAATGAGACTAAAGTTTATCTTTGTTCGTCCCAATTTAGTCTCGTTAGTCTCATTCTAAGGTTTATCTAAGTTCTCTCTTAGAAAGAGACTAACTTGGGACGAACTTAGACTAACTTGGGATGAACTTATACAAACCTTAGAATGAGACTAAAGTTTATCTTTGTTCGTCCCAAGTTAGTCTCGTTAGTCTCATTCTAAGGTTTATCTAAGTTCGTCCTTAGAAAGAGACGAACTTGAGACGAACTTAGACTAACTTGGGACAAACTTATACAAACTTTTGAATGAGACTAAAGTTTATCTAAGTTCCTCCCAAGTTTGTCTCGTTAGTCTCATTCTAAGGTTTGTCTAAATTCATCCTTAGAAAGAGACTAACTTGGGATGAACTTAGACTAACTTGGGACGAACTATACAAACCTTAGAATGAGACTAAAGTTTGTCTTTGTTCGTCCCAAGTTAGTCTCGTTAGTCTCATTCTAAGGTTTATCTCAGTTCGTCCTTAGAAAGAGACTAACTTGGGACGAACTTAGACTAACTTGGGACAAACTTATACAAACCTTAGAATGAGACTAAAGTTTGTCTTTGTTTGTCCCAAGTTAGTCTCGTTAGTCTCATTCTAAGGTTTATCTAAGTTCGTCCTTAGAAAGAGACTAACTTGGGACGAACTTATACAAACCTTAGAATGAGACTAAAGTTTGTCTTTGTTCGTCCCAAGTTAGTCTTGTTAGTCTCATTCTAAGGTTTATCTAAGTTCATGCTTATAAAGAGACTAACTTTGGACGAACTTAGACAAACTTGGGACGAACTTATACAAACCTTAGAATTATACTAAAGTTTGTCTTTGTTCGTCCCAAGTTAGTCTCGTTAGTCTCATTCTAAGGTTTATCTATGTTCGTCCTTAGAAAGAGACTGACTTGGGACGAACTTAGACTAACTTGGGAAAAATTTATACAAACCTTACAATGAGACTAAAGTTTATCTTTGTTCGTCCCAATTTAGTCTCGTTAGTCTCATTCTAAGGTTTATCTAAGTTCGTCCTTAGAAAGAGACTAACTTGGGACGACCTTAGCCTAACTTGGGACGAACTTATACAAACCTTAGAATAAGACTAAAGTTTGTCTTTGTTCGTCCCAAGTTAGTCTCGTTAGTCTCATTCTAAGGTTTATCTAACTTTGTCCTTAGAAAGAGACTAACTTGGGATGAACTTAGACTAACTTGGGACTAACTTATACAAACCTTAGAATATGACTAAAATTTATCTAAGTTCGTCCCAACTCCCAAGTTAGTCTCGTTAGTCTCATTCTATGGTTTATCGAAGTTCGTCCTTAAAAAGAGACTAACTTGGAACGAACTTAGACTA
This sequence comes from Rhodiola kirilowii, assembly GCA_033675215.1. Taxonomy (NCBI): domain Eukaryota; kingdom Viridiplantae; phylum Streptophyta; class Magnoliopsida; order Saxifragales; family Crassulaceae; genus Rhodiola; species Rhodiola kirilowii. The sequence goes on from CM066197.1 coordinate 21,411,589, forward strand.
AATTGGGACGAACTTATACAAACCTTAAAATGAGACTAAAGTTTGTCTTTGTTCGTCCCAAGTTAGGCTCGTTAGTCTCATTCTAAGGTTTATCTAAGTTCATCCTTAGAAAGAGACTAACTTGGGACGAACTTAGACAAACTTGGGACGAACTTATACAAACCTTAGAATGAGACTAAAGTTTGTCTTTGTTCGTCCCAAGTTAGTCTCATTAGTCTCATTCTAAGGTTTGTCTAAGTTCGTCGTTAGAAAGAGACTAACTTTGGGATGAACTTAGACTAACTTGGGACGAACTTATCCAAACCTTAAAATGAGACTAAAGTTTGTCTTTGTTCGTCCCAAGTTAGTCTCGTTAGTCTCATTCTAAGGTTTATCTTAGTTCGTCCTTAGAAAGAGACTAACTTGGGACGACCTTAGACTAACTTGGGACGAACTTATACAAACCTTAGAATGAGACTAAAGTTTGTCTTTGTTCGTCCCAAGTTATTCTCGTTAGTCTCATTCTAAGGTTTATCTATGTTCGTCCTTAGAAAGAGACTAACTTGGGACGAACTTAGACAAACTTGGGACGAACTTATACAAACCTTAGAATGAGACTAAAGTTTATCTTAGTTCGTCCCAATTTTGTCTCGTTAGTCTCATTCTATGGTTTATCTAAGTTCGTCCTTAGAAAGAGACTAACTTGGGACGAACTTAGCCTAACTTGGGACGAACATATACAAACCTTAGAATGAGACTAAAGTTTGTCTTTGTTCGTCCCAAGTTAGTCTCGTTAGTCTCAAGCTAAGGTTTATCTAAGTTCGTGCTTAGAAAGAGACTAACTTGGGAAGAACTTAGACTAACTTGGGACAAACTCATACAAACCTTAGAATTAGACTAAAGTTTGTCTTTGTTCGTCCCAAGTTAGTCTCGTTAGTCTCATTCTAAGGTTTATCTATGTTTGTCCTTAGAAAGAGACTAACTTGGGACGAACTTAGACTAACTTGGGACGAACTTATACAAACCTTAGAATGAGACAAAAGTTTATCTTTGTTCGTCCCAATTTAGTCTCGTTAGTCTCATTCTAAGGTTTATCGAAGTTCGTCCTTAGAAAAAGACTAACTTGGGACGAACTTAGCCTAACTTGGGACGAACTTAGCCTAACCGGGATGAACTTATACAAACCTTAGAGTGAGACTAAAGTTTGTCTTTGTTCGTCCCAATTTAGTCTCGTTAGTCTCATTCTAAGGTTTATCTAAGTTCGTCCTTAGAAAGAGACTAACTTGGGACGAACTTAGACTAACTTGGGACGAACTTATACACACCTTAGAATGAGACAAAAGTTTATCGTTGTTCGTCCCAATTTAGTCTCGTTAGTCTCATTCTAAGGTTTATCGAAGTTCGTCCTTAGAAAGAGACTAACTTGGGACGAACTTAGCCTAACTTGGGACGAACTTAGCCTAACTTGGGATGAACTTATACAAACCTTAGAATGAGACTAAAGTTTGTCTTTTTTCGTCCCAAGTTAGTCTCGTTAGTCTCATTCTAAGGGTTGTCTAAGTTCATCCTTAGAAAGAGACTAACTTGGGACGAACAAAGACTAACTTGGGACGAACTTATACAAACTTTAGAATGAGGCTAAAGTTTATCTAAGTTCGTCCCAAGTTAGTCTCGTTAGTCTCATTCTAAGGTTTATCTAAGTTCGTCCTTAGAAAGAGACCAATTTGCGATGAACTTAGACTAACTTGGGACGAACTTATACAAACCTTAGAATGAGACTAAAGTTTGTCTTTGTTCGTCCCAAGTTAGTCTCGTTAGTCTCATTCTAAGGTTTATCTAAGTTCGTGCTTAGAAAGAGACTAACTTGGGACGAAATTAGACTAACTTAGGACAAACTTATACAAACCTTAGAATGAGACAAAAGTTTATCTTTGTTCGTCCCAATTTAGTCTCGTTAGTCTCATTCTAAGGTTTATCGAAGTTCGCCCTTAGAAAGAGACTAACTTGGGACGAACTTAGCCTAACTTGGGACGAACTTAGCCTAACTTGGGTTGAACTTATACAAACCTTAGAATGAGACTAAAGTTTGTCTTTGTTCGTCCCAATTTAGTCTCGTTAGTCTCATTCTAAGGTTTATCTATGTTCGTCCTTAGAAAGAGACTAACTTGGGACGAACTTAAACTAACCTTAGAATGAGACTCAAGTTTATCTAAGTTTATCCCAAGTTATTCTCGTTAGTCTCATTCTAAGGTTTATCTAAGTTCGTCCTTAGAAAGAGACCAACTTGGGACAAACTTAGACTAACTTGGGACGAACTTATACAAACCTTAGAATGAGACTAAAGTTTATCTTTGTTTGTCCCAATTTAGTCTCGTTAGTCTCATTCTAAGGTTTATCTAAGTTCGTCCTTAGAAAGAGACTAAATTGGGACGAACTAAGACTAACTTGGGACGAACTTAGCCTAACTTGGGATGAACTTATACAAACCTTAGAATGAGACTAAAGTTTGTCTTTGTTCGTCCCAAGTTAGTCTCGTTAGTCTCATTCTAAGGTTTATCTAAGTTCGTCCTTAGAAAGAGACTAACTTGGGACGAACTTATACAAACCTTAGAATGAGACTAAAGTTTATCTAAGTTCGTCCCAAGTTAGTCTCGTTAGTCTCATTCTATGGTTTATCGAAGTTCGTCCTTAGAAAGAGACTAACTTGGGACGAACTTAGACTAACTTGGGATGAACTTTTACAAACCTTAAAATGAGACTAAAGTTTGTCTTTGTTCGTCCCAAGTTAGTCTCGTTAGTCTCATTCTAATGTTTATCTATGTTCGTCCTTAGAAAGAGACTAACTTGGGACGAACTTAGACTAACTTGGGACGAACTTATACAAACCTTAGAATGAGACAAAAGTTTATCTTTGTTCGTCCCAATTTAGTCTCGTTAGTCTCATTCTAAGGTTTATCGAAGTTCGCCCTTAGAAAGAGACTAACTTGGGACGAACTTAGCCTAACTTGGGACGAACTTAGCCTAACTTGGGTTGAACTTATACAAACCTTAGAATGAGACTAAAGTTTGTCTTTGTTCGTCCCAATTTAGTCTCGTTAGTCTCATTCTAAGGTTTATCTATGTTCGTCCTTAGAAAGAGACTAACTTGGGACGAACTTAAACTAACTTGGGACAAACTTATACAAACCTTAGAATGAGACTAAAGTTTGTCTTTGTTTCTCCCAAGTTAGTCTCGTTAGTCTCATTCTAAGGTTGATCTATGTTCGTCCTTAGAAAGAGACTAACTTGGGACGAACTTAGACAAACTTGGGACGAACTTATACAAACCTTAGAATGAGACGAAAGTTTATCTTAGTTCGTCTCAATTTAGTCTCGTTAGTCTCATTCTATGGTTTATCTAAGTTCGTCCTTAGAAAGAGACTAACTTGGGACGAACTTAGCCTAACTTGGGACGAACTTATACAAACCTTAGAATGAGACTAAAGTTTGTCTTTGTTCGTCCCAAGTTAGTCTCGTTAGTCTCATTCTAAGGTTTATCTAAGTTTGTCCTTAGAAAGAGTCTAACTTGGGGTGAACTTAGACTAACTTGGAACGAACTTATACAAACTTTAGAATGAGACTAACGTTTGTCTTTGTTCGTCCCAAGTTAGTCTCGTTAGTCTAATTCTAAGGGTTGTCTAAGTTCATCCTTAGAAAGAGACTAACTTGGGACGAACAAAGACTAACTTGGGATGAACTTATACAAACTTTAGAATGAGGCTAAAGTTTATCTAAGTTCGTCCCAAGTTAGTCTCGTTAGTCTCATTCTAAGGTTTATCTAAGTTCGTCCTTAGAAAGAGACCAATTTGGGATGAGCTTAGACTAACTTGGGACGAACATATACAAACCATAGAATGAGACTAAAGTTTGTCTTTGTTCGTCCCAAGTTAGTCTCGTTAGTCTCATTCTAAGGTTTATCTAAGTTTGTGCTTAGAAATAGACTAACTTGGGACGAACTTAGACTAACTTAGGACAAACTTATACAAACCTTAGAATTAGACTAAAGTTTGTCTTTGTTCGTCCCAACTTAGTCTCGTTAGTCTCATTCTAAGGTTTATCTATGTTCGTCCTTAGAAAGAGACTAACTTGGGACGAACTTATACAAACCTTAGAATGAGACTAAAGTTTATCTAAGTTCGTCCCAAGTTAGTCTCGTTAGTCTCATTCTATGGTTTATTTAAGTTCGTCCTTAGAAAGAGACTAACTTGGGACGAACTTAGACTAACTTGGGATGAACTTATACAAACCTTAAAATGAGACTAAAGTTTGTCTTTGTTCGTCCCAAGTTAGTCTCGTTAGTCTCATTCTATGGTTTATCTAAGTTCGTCCTTAGAAAGAGACTAACTTGGGACGAACTTAGCCTAACTTGGGACGAACTTATACAAACCTTAGAATGAGACTAAAGTTTGTCTTTGTTCGTCCCAAGTTAGTCTCGTTAGTCTCATTCTAAGGTTTATCTAAGTTCGTCCTTAGAAAGAGTCTAACTTGGGACGAACTTAGACTAACTTGGAACGAACTTATACAAACTTTAGAATGAGACTAACGTTTGTCTTTGTTCGTCCCAAGTTAGTCTCGTTAGTCTAATTCTAAGGGTTGTCTAAGTTCATCCTTAGAAAGAGACTAACTTGGGACGAACAAAGACTAACTTGGGACCAACTTATACAAACTTTAGAATGAGGCTAAAGTTTATCTAAGTTCGTCCCAAGTTAGTCTCGTTAGTCTCATTCTAAGGTTTATCTAAGTTCGTCCTTAGAAAGAGACCAATTTGGGATGAACTTAGACTAACTTGGGACGAACTTATACAAACATTAGAATGAGACTAAAGTTTGTCTTTGTTCGTCCCAAGTTAGTCTCGTTAGTCTCATTCTAAGGTTTATCTAAGTTCGTGCTTAGAAATAGACTAACTTGGGACGAACTTAGACTAACTTAGGACAAACTTATACAAACTTTAGAATTAGACTAAAGTTTGTCTTTGTTCGTCCCAACTTAGTCTCGTTAGTCTCATTCTAAGGTTAATCTATGTTCGTCCTTAGAAAGAGACTAACTTGGGACGAACTTAGCCTAACTTGGGACGAACTTAGCCTAACTTGGGATGAACTTATACAAACCTTAGAATGAGACTAAAGTTTGTCTTTTTTCGTCCCAAGTTAGTCTCGTTAGTCTCATTCTAAGGGTTGTCTAAGTTCATCCTTAGAAAGAGACTAACTTGGGACGAACAAAGACTAACTTGGGACGAACTTATACAAACTTTAGAATGAGGCTAAAGTTTATCTAAGTTCGTCCCAAGTTAGTCTCGTTAGTCTCATTCTAAGGTTTATCTAAGTTCGTCCTTAGAAAGAGACCAATTTGCGATGAACTTAGACTAACTTGGGACGAACTTATACAAACCTTAGAATGAGACTAAAGTTTGTCTTTGTTCGTCCCAAGTTAGTCTCGTTAGTCTCATTCTAAGGTTTATCTAAGTTCGTGCTTAGAAAGAGACTAACTTGGGACGAAATTAGACTAACTTAGGACAAACTTATACAAACCTTAGAATGAGACAAAAGTTTATCTTTGTTCGTCCCAATTTAGTCTCGTTAGTCTCATTCTAAGGTTTATCGAAGTTCGCCCTTAGAAAGAGACTAACTTGGGACGAACTTAGCCTAACTTGGGACGAACTTAGCCTAACTTGGGTTGAACTTATACAAACCTTAGAATGAGACTAAAGTTTGTCTTTGTTCGTCCCAATTTAGTCTCGTTAGTCTCATTCTAAGGTTTATCTATGTTCGTCCTTAGAAAGAGACTAACTTGGGACGAACTTAAACTAACTTGGGACAAACTTATACAAACCTTAGAATGAGACTAAAGTTTGTCTTTGTTTCTCCCAAGTTAGTCTCGTTAGTCTCATTCTAAGGTTGATCTATGTTCGTCCTTAGAAAGAGACTAACTTGGGACGAACTTAGACAAACTTGGGACGAACTTATACAAACCTTAGAATGAGACGAAAGTTTATCTTAGTTCGTCTCAATTTAGTCTCGTTAGTCTCATTCTATGGTTTATCTAAGTTCGTCCTTAGAAAGAGACTAACTTGGGACGAACTTAGCCTAACTTGGGACGAACTTATACAAACCTTAGAATGAGACTAAAGTTTGTCTTTGTTCGTCCCAAGTTAGTCTCGTTAGTCTCATTCTAAGGTTTATCTAAGTTCGTCCTTAGAAAGAGTCTAACTTGGGATGAACTTAGACTAACTTGGAACGAACTTATACAAACTTTAGAATGAGACTAACGTTTGTCTTTGTTCGTCCCAAGTTAGTCTCGTTAGTCTAATTCTAAGGGTTGTCTAAGTTCATCCTTAGAAAGAGACTAACTTGGGACGAACAAAGACTAACTTGGGATGAACTTATACAAACTTTAGAATGAGGCTAAAGTTTATCTAAGTTCGTCCCAAGTTAGTCTCGTTAGTCTCATTCTAAGGTTTATCTAAGTTCGTCCTTAGAAAGAGACCAATTTGGGATGAACTTAGACTAACTTGGGACGAACATATACAAACCATAGAATGAGACTAAAGTTTGTCTTTGTTCGTCCCAAGTTAGTCTCGTTAGTCTCATTCTAAGGTTTATCTAAGTTTGTGCTTAGAAATAGACTAACTTGGGACGAACTTAGACTAACTTAGGACAAACTTATACAAACCTTAGAATTAGACTAAAGTTTGTCTTTGTTCGTCCCAACATAGTCTCGTTAGTCTCATTCTAAGGTTTATCTATGTTCGTCCTTAGAAAGAGACTAACTTGGGACGAACTTATACAAACCTTAGATTGAGACTAAAGTTTATCTAAGTTCGTCCCAAGTTAGTCTCGTTAGTCTCATTCTTTGGTTTATTTAAGTTCGTCCTTAGAAAGAGACTAACTTGGGACGAACTTAGACTAACTTGGGATGAACTTATACAAACCTTAAAATGAGACTAAAGTTTGTCTTTGTTCGTCCCAAGTTAGTCTCGTTAGTCTCATTCTATGGTTTATCTAAGTTCGTCCTTAGAAAGAGACTAACTTGGGACGAACTTAGCCTAACTTGGGACGAACTTATACAAACCTTAGAATGAGACTAAAGTTTGTCTTTGTTCGTCCCAAGTTAGTCTCGTTAGTCTCATTCTAAGGTTTATCTAAGTTCGTCCTTAGAAAGAGTCTAACTTGGGACGAACTTAGACTAACTTGGAACGAACTTATACAAACTTTAGAATGAGACTAACGTTTGTCTTTGTTCGTCCCAAGTTAGTCTCGTTAGTCTAATTCTAAGGGTTGTCTAAGTTCATCCTTAGAAAGAGACTAACTTGGGACGAACAAAGACTAACTTGGGACCAACTTATACAAACTTTAGAATGAGGCTAAAGTTTATCTAAGTTCGTCCCAAGTTAGTCTCGTTAGTCTCATTCTAAGGTTTATCTAAGTTCGTCCTTAGAAAGAGACCAATTTGGGATGAACTTAGACTAACTTGGGACGAACTTATACAAACCTTAGAATGAGACTAAAGTTTGTCTTTGTTCGTCCCAAGTTAGTCTCGTTAGTCTCATTCTAAGGTTTATCTAAATTCGTGCTTAGAAATAGACTAACTTGGGACGAACTTAGACTAACTTAGGACAAACTTATACAAACTTTAGAATTAGACTAAAGTTTGTCTTTGTTCGTCCCAACTTAGTCTCGTTAGTCTCATTCTAAGGTTAATCTATGTTCGTCCTTAGAAAGAGACTAACTTGGGACGAACTTAGCCTAACTTGGGACGAACTTAGCCTAACTTGGGATGAACTTATACAAACCTTAGAATGAGACTAAAGTTTGTCTTTTTTCGTCCCAAGTTAGTCTCGTTAGTCTCATTCTAAGGGTTGTCTAAGTTCATCCTTAGAAAGAGACTAACTTGGGACGAACAAAGACTAACTTGGGACGAACTTATACAAACTTTAGAATGAGGCTAAAGTTTATCTAAGTTCGTCCCAAGTTAGTCTCGTTAGTCTCATTCTAAGGTTTATCTAAGTTCGTCCTTAGAAAGAGACAAATTTGGGATGAACTTAGACTAACTTGGGACGAACTTATACAAACCTTAGAATGAGACTAAAGTTTGTCTTTGTTCGTCCCAAGTTAGTCTCGTTAGTCTCATTCTAAGGTTTATCTAAGTTCGTGCTTAGAAAGAGACTAACTTGGGACGAAATTAGACTAACTTAGGACAAACTTATACAAACCTTAGAATTAGACTAAAGTTTGTCTTTGTTCGTCCCAACTTAGTCTCGTTAGTCTCATTCTAAGGTTTATCTATGTTCGTCCTTAGAAAGAGACTAACTTGGGACGAACTTATACAAACCTTAGAATGAGACTCAAGTTTATCTAAGTTTATCCCAAGTTATTCTCGTTAGTCTCATTCTAAGGTTTATCTAAGTTCGTCCTTAGAAAGAGACCAACTTGGGACAAACTTAGACTAACTTGGGACGAACTTATACAAACCTTAGAATGAGACTAAAGTTTATCTTTGTTTGTCCCAATTTAGTCTCGTTAGTCTCATTCTAAGGTTTATCTAAGTTCGTCCTTAGAAAGAGACTAACTTGGGACGAACTAAGACTAACTTGGGACGAACTTAGCCTAACTTGGGATGAACTTATACAAACCTTAGAATGAGACTAAAGTTTGTCTTTGTTCATCCCAAGTTAGTCTCGTTAGTCTCATTCTAAGGTTTATCTAAGTTCGTCCTTAGAAAGAGACTAACTTGGGACGAACTTATACAAACCTTAGAATGAGACTAAAGTTTATCTAAGTTCGTCCCAAGTTAGTCTCGTTAGTCTCATTCTATGGTTTATCGAAGTTCGTCCTTAGAAAGAGACTAACTTGGGACGAACTTAGACTAACTTGGGATGAACTTATACAAACCTTAAAATGAGACTAAAGTTTGTCTTTGTTTGTCCCAAGTTAGTCTCGTTAGTCTCATTCTAATGTTTATCTATGTTCGTCCTTAGAAAGAGACTAACTTGGGACGAACTTAGACTAACTTGGGACGAACTTATACAAACCTTAGAATGAGACAAAAGTTTATCTTTGTTCGTCCCAATTTAGTCTCGTTAGTCTCATTCTAAGGTTTATCGAAGTTCGCCCTTAGAAAGAGACTAACTTGGGACGAACTTAGCCTAACTTGGGACGAACTTAGCCTAACTTGGGTTGAACTTATACAAACCTTAGAATGAGAATAAAGTTTGTCTTTGTTCGTCCCAATTTAGTCTCGTTAGTCTCATTCTAAGGTTTATCTATGTTCGTCCTTAGAAAGAGACTAACTTGGGACGAACTTAAACTAACTTGGGACAAACTTATACAAACCTTAGAATGAGACTAAAGTTTGTCTTTGTTTCTCCCAAGTTAGTCTCGTTAGTCTCATTCTAAGGTTGATCTATGTTCGTCCTTAGAAAGAGACTAACTTGGGACGAACTTAGACAAACTTGGGACGAACTTATACAAACCTTAGAATGAGACGAAAGTTTATCTTAGTTCGTCTCAATTTAGTCTCGTTAGTCTCATTCTATGGTTTATCTAAGTTCGTCCTTAGAAAGAGACTAACTTGGGACGAACTTAGCCTAACTTGGGACGAACTTATACAAACCTTAGAATGAGACTAAAGTTTGTCTTTGTTCGTCCAAAGTTAGTCTCGTTAGTCTCATTCTAAGGTTTATCTAAGTTCGTCCTTAGAAAGAGTCTAACTTGGGATGAACTTAGACTAACTTGGAACGAACTTATACAAACTTTAGAATGAGACTAACGTTTGTCTTTGTTCGTCCCAAGTTAGTCTCGTTAGTCTAATTCTAAGGGTTGTCTAAGTTCATCCTTAGAAAGAGACTAACTTGCGACGAACAAAGACTAACTTGGGATGAACTTATACAAACTTTAGAATGAGGCTAAAGTTTATCTAAGTTCGTCCCAAGTTAGTCTCGTTAGTCTCATTCTAAGGTTTATCTAAGTTCGTCCTTAGAAAGAGACCAATTTGGGATGAACTTAGACTAACTTGGGACGAACATATACAAACCATAGAATGAGACTAAAGTTTGTCTTTGTTCGTCCCAAGTTAGTCTCGTTAGTCTCATTCTAAGGTTTATCTAAGTTCGTGCTTAGAAATAGACTAACTTGGGACGAACTTAGACTAACTTAGGACAAACTTATACAAACCTTAGAATTAGACTAAAGTTTGTCTTTGTTCGTCCCAACTTAGTCTCGTTAGTCTCATTCTAAGGTTTATCTATGTTCGTCCTTAGAAAGAGACTAACTTGGGACGAACTTATACAAACCTTAGAATGAGACTAAAGTTTATCTAAGTTCGTCCCAAGTTAGTCTCGTTAGTCTCATTCTATGGTTTATTTAAGTTCGTCCTTAGAAAGAGACTAACTTGGGACGAACTTAGACTAACTTGGGATGAACTTATACAAACCTTAAAATGAGACTAAAGTTTGTCTTTGTTCGTCCCAAGTTAGTCTCGTTAGTCTCATTCTATGGTTTATCTAAGTTCGTCCTTAGAAAGAGACTAACTTGGGACGAACTTAGCCTAACTTGGGACGAACTTAGCCTAACTTGGGACGAACTTATACAAACCTTAGAATGAGACTAAAGTTTGTCTTTGTTCGTCCCAAGTTAGTCTCGTTAGTCTCATTCTAAGGTTTATCTAAGTTCGTCCTTAGAAAGAGTCTAACTTGGGATGAACTTAGACTAACTTGGAACGAACTTATACAAACTTTAGAATGAGACTAACGTTTGTCTTTGTTCGTCCCAAGTTAGTCTCGTTAGTCTAATTCTAAGGGTTGTCTAAGTTCATCCTTAGAAAGAGACTAACTTGGGACGAACAAAGACTAACTTGGGACCAACTTATACAAACTTTAGAATGAGGCTAAAGTTTATCTAAGTTCGTCCCAAGTTAGTCTCGTTAGTCTCATTCTAAGGTTTATCTAAGTTCGTCCTTAGAAAGAGACCAATTTGGGATGAACTTAGACTAACTTGGGACGAACTTATACAAACCTTAGAATGAGACTAAAGTTTGTCTTTGTTCATCCCAAGTTAGTCTCGTTAGTCTCATTCTAAGGTTTATCTAAGTTCGTGCTTAGAAATAGACTAACTTGGGACGAACTTAGACTAACTTAGGACAAACTTATACAAACTTTAGAATTAGACTAAAGTTTGTCTTTGTTCGTCCCAACTTAGTCTCGTTAGTCTCATTCTAAGGTTTATCTATGTTCGTCCTTAGAAAGAGACTAACTTGGGACGAACTTAGACTAACTTGGGACGAACTTATACAAACCTTAGAATGAGACAAAAGTTTATCTTTGTTCGTCCCAATTTAGTCTCGTTAGTCTCATTCTAAGGTTTATCGAAGTTCGTCCTTAGGAAGAGACTAACTTGGGACGAACTTAGCCTAACTTGGGACGAACTTAGCCTAACTTGGGATGAACTTATACAAACCTTAGAATGAGACTAGAGTTTGTCTTTGTTCGTCCCAAGTTAGTCTCGTTAGTCTCATTCTAAGGTTTATCTAAGTTCGTCCTTAGAAAGAGACTAACTTGGGACGAACTTATACAAACCTTAGAATGAGACTAAAGTTTATCTAAGTTCGTCCCAAGTTAGTCTCGTTAGTCTCATTCTATGGTTTATTGAAGTTCGTCCTTAGAAAGAGACTAACTTGGGACGAACTTAGACTAACTTGGGATGAACTTATACAAACCTTAAAATGAGACTAAAGTTTGTCTTTGTTCGTCCCAAGTTAGTCTCGTTAGTCTCATTCTAAGGTTTATCTATGTTCGTCCTTAGAAAGAGACTAACTTGGGACGAACTTATACTAACTTGGGACGAACTTATACAAACCTTAGAATGAGACAAAAGTTTATCTTTGTTCGTCCCAATTTAGTCTCGTTAGTCTCATTCTAAGGTTTATCGAAGTTCGTCCTTAGAAAGAGACTAACTTGGGACGAACTTAGCCTAACTTGGGACGAACTTAGCCTAACTTGGGATGAACTTATACAAACCTTAGAATGAGACTAAAGTTTGTCTTTGTTCGTCCCAATTTAGTCTCGTTAGTCTCATTCTATGGTTTATCTATGTTCATCCTTAGAAAGAGACTAACTTGGGACGAACTTAGACTAACTTGGGACGAACTTATACAAACCTTAGAATGAGACTAAAGTTTGTCTTTGTTTCTCCCAAGTTAGTCTCGTTAGTCTCATTCTAAGGTTGATCTATGTTCGTCCTTAGAAAGAGACTAACTTGGGATGAACTTAGACAAACTTGGGACGAACTTATACAAACCTTAGAATGAGACGAAAGTTTATCTTAGTTCGTCCCAATTTAGTCTCGTTAGTCTCATTCTATGGTTTATCTAAGTTCGTCCTTAGAAAGAGACTAACTTGGGACAAACTTAGCCTAACTTGGGACGAACTTATACAAACCTTAGAATGAGACTAAAGTTTGTCTTTGTTCGTCAGAAGTTAGTCTCGTTAGTCTCATTCTAAGGTTTATCTAAGTTTGTCCTTAGAAAGAGTCTAACTTGGGACGAACTTAGACTAACTTGGAACGAACTTATACAAACTTTAGAATGAGACTAACGTTTGTCTTTGTTCGTCCCAAGTTAGTCTCGTTAGTCTCATTCTAAGGGTTGTCTAAGTTCATCCTTAGAAAGAGACTAACTTGGGACGAACAAAGACTAACTTGGGACGAACTTATACAAACTTTAGAATGAGACTAAAGTTTATCTAAGTTCGTCCCAACTTAGTCTCGTTAGTCTCATTCTTAGGTTTATCTAAGTTCGTCCTTTAGAAAGAGACCAATTTGGGACGAACTTAGACTAACTTGGGACGAACTTATACAAACCTTAGAATGAGACTAAAGTTTGTCTTTGTTCGTCCCAAGTTAGTCTCGTTAGTCTCATTCTAAGGTTTATCTAAGTTCGTCCTTAGAAAGAGACTAACTTGGGACGAAATTAGACTAACTTGGGACGAACTTATACAAACCTTAGAATGAGACAAAAGTTTATCTTTGTTCGTCCCAATTTAGTCTCGTTAGTCTCATTCTAAGGTTTATCGAAGTTCGTCCTTAGAAAGAGACTAACTTGGGACGAACTTAGCCTAACTTGGGACGAACTTAGCCTAACTTGGGATGAACTTATACAAACCTTAGAATGAGACTAAAGTTTGTCTTTGTTCGTCCCAATTTAGTCTCGTTAGTCTCATTCTAAGGTTTATCTATGTTCGTCCTTAGAAAGAGACTAACTTGGGACGAACTTATACAAACCTTAGAATGAGACTAAAGTTTGTCTTTGTTTCTCCCAAGTTAGTCTCGTTAGTCTCATTCTAAGGTTGATCTATGTTCGTCCTTAGAAAGAGACTAACTTGGGACGAACTTAGACAAACTTGGGACGAACTTATACAAACCTTAGAATGAGACTAAAGTTTGTCTTTGTTCGTCCCAAGTTAGTCTCGTTAGTCTCATTCTAAGGTTTATCTAAGTTCGTCCTTAGAAAGAGTCTAACTTGGGACGAACTTAGACTAACTTGGAACGAACTTATACAAACTTTAGAATGAGACTAACGTTTGTCTTTGTTCGTCCCAAGTTAGTCTCGTTAGTCTAATTCTAAGGGTTGTCTAAGTTCATCCTTAGAAAGAGACTAACTTGGGACGAACAAAGACTAACTTGGGACCAACTTATACAAACTTTAGAATGAGGCTAAAGTTTATCTAAGTTCGTCCCAAGTTAGTCTCGTTAGTCTCATTCTAAGGTTTATCTAAGTTCGTCCTTAGAAAGAGACCAATTTGGGATGAACTTAGACTAACTTGGGACGAACTTATACAAACCTATGAATGAGACTAAAGTTTGTCTTTGTTCGTCCCAAGTTAGTCTCGTTAGTCTCATTCTAAGGTTTATCTAAGTTCGTGCTTAGAAATAGACTAACTTGGGACGAACTTAGACTAACTTAGGACAAACTTATACAAACTTTAGAATTAGACTAAAGTTTGTCTTTGTTCGTCCCAACTTAGTCTCGTTAGTCTCATTCTAAGGTTTATCTATGTTCGTCCTTAGAAAGAGACTAACTTGGGACGAACTTAGACTAACTTGGGACGAACTTATACAAACCTTAGAATGAGACAAAAGTTTATCTTTGTTCGTCCCAATTTAGTCTCGTTAGTCTCATTCTAAGGTTTATCGAAGTTCGTCCTTAGGAAGAGACTAACTTGGGACGAACTTAGCCTAACTTGGGACGAACTTAGCCTAACTTGGGATGAACTTATACAAACCTTAGAATGAGACTAAAGTTTGTCTTTGTTCGTCCCAAGTTAGTCTCGTTAGTCTCATTCTAAGGTTTATCTAAGTTCGTCCTTAGAAAGAGACTAACTTGGGACGAACTTATACAAACCTTAGAATGAGACTAAAGTTTATCTAAGTTCGTCCCAAGTTAGTCTCGTTAGTCTCATTCTATGGTTTATTGAAGTTCGTCCTTAGAAAGAGACTAACTTGGGACGAACTTAGACTAACTTGGGATGAACTTATACAAACCTTAAAATGAGACTAAAGTTTGTCTTTGTTCGTCCCAAGTTAGTCTCGTTAGTCACATTCTAAGGTTTATCTATGTTCGTCCTTAGAAAGAGACTAACTTGGGACGAACTTAGACTAACTTGGGACGAACTTATACAAACCTTAGAATGAGACAAAAGTTTATCTTTGTTCGTCCCAATTTAGTCTCGTTAGTCTCATTCTAAGGTTTATCGAAGTTCGTCCTTAGAAAGAGACTAACTTGGGACGAACTTAGCCTAACTTGGGACGAACTTAGCCTAACTTGGGATGAACTTATACAAACCTTAGAATGAGACTAAAGTTTGTCTTTGTTCATCCCAATTTAGTCTCGTTAGTCTCATTCTATGGTTTATCTATGTTCATCCTTAGAAAGAGACTAACTTGGGACGAACTTAGACTAACTTGGGACGAACTTATACAAACCTTAGAATGAGACTAAAGTTTGTCTTTGTTTCTCCCAAGTTAGTCTCGTTAGTCTCATTCTAAGGTTGATCTATGTTCGTCCTTAGAAAGAGACTAACTTGGGATGAACTTAGACAAACTTGGGACGAACTTATACAAACCTTAGAATGAGACGAAAGTTTATCTTAGTTCGTCCCAATTTTGTCTCGTTAGTCTCATTCTATGGTTTATCTAAGTTCGTCCTTAGAAAGAGACTAACTTGGGACAAACTTAGCCTAACTTGGGACGAACTTATACAAACCTTAGAATGAGACTAAAGTTTGTCTTTGTTCGTCCGAAGTTAGTCTCGTTAGTCTCATTCTAAGGTTTATCTAAGTTTGTCCTTAGAAAGAGTCTAACTTGGGACGAACTTAGACTAACTTGGAACGAACTTATACAAACTTTAGAATGAGACTAACGTTTGTCTTTGTTCGTCCCAAGTTAGTCTCGTTAGTCTCATTCTAAGGGTTGTCTAAGTTCATCCTTAGAAAGAGACTAACTTGGGACGAACAAAGACTAACTTGGGACGAACTTATACAAACTTTAGAATGAGACTAAAGTTTATCTAAGTTCGTCCCAACTTAGTCTCGTTAGTCTCATTCTTAGGTTTATCTAAGTTCGTCCTTTAGAAAGAGACCAATTTGGGACGAACTTAGACTAACTTGGTACGAACTTATACAAACCTTAGAATGAGACTAAAGTTTGTCTTTGTTCGTCCCAAGTTAGTCTCGTTAGTCTCATTCTAAGGTTTATCTAAGTTCGTGCTTAGAAAGAGACTAACTTGGGACGAAATTAGACTAACTTGGGACGAACTTATACAAACCTTAGAATGAGACAAAAGTTTATCTTTGTTCGTCCCAATTTAGTCTCGTTAGTCTCATTCTAAGGTTTATCGAAGTTCGTCCTTAGAAAGAGACTAACTTGGGACGAACTTAGCCTAACTTGGGACGAACTTAGCCTAACTTGGGATGAACTTATACAAACCTTAGAATGAGACTAAAGTTTGTCTTTGTTCGTCCCAATTTAGTCTCGTTAGTCTCATTCTAAGGTTTATCTATGTTCGTCCTTAGAAAGAGACTAACTTGGGACGAACTTATACAAACCTTAGAATGAGACTAAAGTTTGTCTTTGTTTCTCCCAAGTTAGTCTCGTTAGTCTCATTCTAAGGTTGATCTATGTTCGTCCTTAGAAAGAGACTAACTTGGGACGAACTTAGACAAACTTATACAAACCTTAGAATGAGACGAAAGTTTATCTTAGTTCGTCCCAATTTAGTCTCGTTAGTCTCATTCTATGGTTTATCTAAGTTCGTCCTTAGAAAGAGACTAACTTGGGACAAACTTAGCCTAACTTGGGACGAACTTATACAAACCTTAGAATGAGACTAAAGTTTGTCTTTGTTCGTCCCAAGTTAGTCTCGTTAGTCTCATTCTAAGGTTTATCTAAGTTCGTCCTTAGAAAGAGTCTAACTTGGGACGAACTTAGACTAACTTGGAACGAACTTATACAAACTTTAGAATGAGACTAACGTTTGTCTTTGTTCGTCCCAAGTTAGTCTCGTTAGTCTCATTCTAAGGGTTATCTAAGTTCATCCTTAGAAAGAGACTAACTTGGGACGAACAAAGACTAACTTGGGACGAACTTATACAAACTTTAGAATGAGGCTAAAGTTTATCTAAGTTCGTCCCAAGTTAGTCTCGTTAGTCTCATTCTAAGGTTTATCTAAGTTCGTCCTTAGAAAGAGACCAATTTGGGACGAACTTAGACTAACTTGGGACGAACTTATACAAACCTTAGAATGAGACTAAAGTTTGTCTTTGTTCGTCCCAAGTTAGTCTCGTTAGTCTCATTCTAAGGTTTATCTAAGTTCGTGCTTAGAAAGAGACTAACTTGGGACGAACTTAGACTAAATTGGGACGAACTTATACAAACCTTAGAATGAGACTAAAGTTTGTCTTTGTTCGTCCCAAGTTAGTCTCGTTAGTCTCATTCTAAGGTTTATCTAAGTTCGTCCTTAGAAAGAGTCTAACTTGGGACGAACTTAGACTAACTTGGAACGAACTTATACAAACTTTAGAATGAGACTAACGTTTGTCTTTGTTCGTCCCAAGTTAGTCTCGTTAGTCTCATTCTAAGGGTTGTCTAAGTTCATCCTTAGAAAGAGACTAACTTGGGACGAACAAAGACTAACTTGGGACGAACTTATACAAACTTTAGAATGAGGCTAAAGTTTATCTAAGTTCGTCCCAAGTTAGTCTCGTTAGTCTCATTCTAAGGTTTATCTAAGTTCGTCCTTAGAAAGAGATCAATTTGGGACGAACTTAGACTAACTTGGGACGAACTTATACAAACCTTAGAATGAGACTAAAGTTTGTCTTTGTTCGTCCCAAGTTAGTCTCGTTAGTCTCATTCTAAGGTTTATCTAAGTTCGTGCTTAGAAAGAGACTAACTTGGGACGAACTTAGACTAACTTAGGACAAACTTATACAAACCTTAGAATTAGACTAAAGTTTGTCTTTGTTCGTCCCAACTTAGTCTCGTTATTCTCATTCTAAGGTTTATCTATGTTCGTCCTTAGAAAGAGACTAACTTGGGACGAACTTAGACTAACTTGGGACGAACTTATACAAACCTTAGAATGAGACAAAAGTTTATCTTTGTTCGTCCCAATTTAGTCTCGTTAGTCTCATTCTAAGGTTTATCGAAGTTCGTCCTGAGGAAGAGACTAACTTGGGACGAACTTAGCCTAACTTGGGACGAACTTAGCCTAACTTGGGATGAACTTATACAAACCTTAGAATGAGACTAAAGTTTGTCTTTGTTCGTCCCAATTTAGTCTCGTTAGTCTCATTCTAAGGTTTATCTAAGTTCGTCCTTAGAAAGAGACTAACTTGGGACGAACTTATACAAACCTTAGAATGAGACTAAAGTTTATCTAAGTTCGTCCCAAGTTAGTCTCGTTAGTCTCATTCTATGGTTTATCGAAGTTCGTCCTTAGAAAGAGACTAACTTGGGACGAACTTAGACTAACTTGGGATGAACTTATACAAACCTTAAAATGAGACTAAAGTTTGTCTTTGTTCGTCCCAAGTTAGTCTCGTTAGTCTCATTCTAAGGTTTATCTATGTTCGTCCTTAGAAAGAGACTAACTTGGGACGAACTTAGACTAACTTGTGACGAACTTATACAAACCTTAGAATGAGACAAAAGTTTATCTTTGTTCGTCCCAATTTAGTCTCGTTAGTCTCATTCTAAGGTTTATCGAAGTTCGTCCTTAGAAAGAGACTAACTTGGGACGAACTTAGCCTAACTTGGGACGAACTTAGCCTAACTTGGGATGAACTTATACAAACCTTAGAATGAGACTAAAGTTTGTCTTTGTTCGTCCCAATTTAGTCTCGTTAGTCTCATTCTAAGGTTTATCTATGTTCGTCCTTAGAAAGAGACTAACTTGGGACGAACTTAGACTAACTTGGGACGAACTTATACAAACCTTAGAATGAGACTAAAGTTTGTCTTTGTTTCTCCCAAGTTAGTCTCGTTAGTCTCATTCTAAGGTTGATCTATGTTCGTCCTTAGAAAGAGACTAACTTGGGACGAACTTAGACAAACTTGGGACGAACTTATACAAACCTTAGAATGAGACGAAAGTTTATCTTAGTTCGTCCCAATTTAGTCTCGTTAGTCTCATTCTATGGTTTATCTAAGTTCGTCCTTTGAAAGAGACTAACTTGGGACGAACTTAGCCTAACTTGGGACGAACTTATACAAACCTTAGAATGAGACTAAAGTTTGTCTTTGTTCGTCCCAAGTTAGTCTCGTTAGTCTCATTCTAAGGTTTATCTAAGTTCGTCCTTAGAAAGAGTCTAACTTGGGACGAACTTAGACTAACTTGGAACGAACTTATACAAACTTTAGAATGAGACTAACGTTTGTCTTTGTTCGTCCCAAGTTAGTCTCGTTAGTCTCATTCTAAGGGTTGTCTAAGTTCATCCTTAGAAAGAGACAAACTTGGGACGAACAAAGACTAACTTGGGACGAACTTATACAAACTTTAGAATGAGGCTAAAGTTTATCTAAGTTCGTCCCAAGTTAGTCTCGTTAGTCTCGTTCTAAGGTTTATCTAAGTTCGTCCTTAGAAAGAGACCAATTTGGGACGAACTTAGACTAACTTGGGACGAACTTATACAAACCTTAGAATGAGACTAAAGTTTGTCTTTGTTCGTCCCAAGTTAGTCTCGTTAGTCTCATTCTAAGGTTTATCTAAGTTCGTGCTTAGAAAGAGACTAACTTGGGACGAACTTTTGACTAACTTGGGACGAACTTTTGACTAACTTAGGACAAACTTATACAAACCTTAGAATTAGACTAAAGTTTGTCTTTGTTCGTCCCAACTTAGTCCCGTTAGTCTCATTCTAAGGTTTATCTATGTTCGTCCTTAGAAAGAGACTAACTTGGGACGAACTTAGACTAACTTGGGAAGAACTTATACAAACCTTAGAATGAGACAAAAGTTTATCTTTGTTCGTCCCAATTTAGTCTCGTTAGTCTCATTCTAAGGTTTATCGAAGTTCGTCCTTAGGAAGAGACTAACTTGGGACGAACTTAGCCTAACTTGGGACGAACTTAGCCTAACTTGGGATGAACTTATACAAAACTTAGAATGAGACTAAAGTTTGTCTTTGTTCGTCCCAAGTTAGTCTCGTTAGTCTCATTCTAAGGTTTATCTAAGTTCGTCCTTAGAAAGAGACTAACTTGGGACGAACTTATACAAACCTTAGAATGAGACTAAAGTTTATCTAAGTTCGTCCCAAGTTAGTCTCGTTAGTCTCATTCTATGGTTTATTGAAGTTCGTCCTTAGAAAGAGACTAACTTGGGACGAACTTAGACTAACTTGGGATGAACTTATACAAACCTTAAAATGAGACTAAAGTTTGTCTTTGTTCGTCCCAAGTTAGTCTCGTTAGTCTCATTCTAAGGTTTATCTAAGTTCTTCCTTAGAAAGAGACTAACTTGGGACGAACTTAGACTAACTTGGGACGAACTTATACAAACCTTAGAATGAGACTAAAGTATTTCTTTGTTTGTCCCAAGTTAAACTCGTTAGTCTCATTCTAAGGTTTGTCTAAGTTCGTCCTTAGGAAGAGACTAACTTGGGACGAACTTAGCCTAACTTGGGACGAACTTAGCCTAACTTGTGATGAACTTATACAAACCTTAGAATGAGACTAAAGTTTGTCTTTGTTCGTCCCAAGTTAGTCTCGTTAGTCTCATTCTAAGGTTTATCTAAGTTCGTCCTTAGAAAGAGACTAACTTGGGACGAACTTATACAAACCTTAGAATGAGACTAAAGTTTGTCTTTGTTCGTCCCAAGTTAGTCTCGTTAGTCTCATTCTAAGGTTTATCTAAGTTCGTGCTTAGAAAGAGACTAACTTGGGACGAACTTAGACTAACTTAGGACAAACTTATACAAACCTTAGAATTAGACTAAAGTTTGTCTTTGTTCGTCCCAACTTAGTCTCGTTAGTCTCATTCTAAGGTTTATCTAAGTTCGTCCTTAGAAAGAGACTAACTTGGGATGAACTTATACAAACCTTAGAATGAGACTAAAGTTTATCTAAGTTCGTCCCAAGTTAGTCTCGTTAGTCTCATTCTATGGTTTATCGAAGTTCGTCCTTAGAAAGAGACTAACTTGGGACGAACTTAGACTAACTTGGGATGAACTTATACAAACCTTAAAATGAGACTAAAGTTTGTCTTTGTTCGTCCCAAGTTAGTCTCGTTAGTCTCATTCTAAGGTTTATCTAAGTTCTTCCTTAGAAAGAGGCTAACTTGGGACGAACTTAGACTAACTTGGGATGAACTTATACAAACCTTAGAATGAGACTAAAGTTTGTCTTTGTTTGTCCCAAGTTAGACTCGTTAGTCTCATTCTAAGGTTTGTCTAAGTTCGTCCTTAGAAAGAGACTAACTTGGGACGAACTTAGACTAACTTGGGACGAACTTATCCAAACCTTAAAATGAGACTAAAGTTTGTCTTTGTTCGTCCCAAGTTAGTCTCGTTAGTCTCATTCTAAGGTTTATCTAAGTTCGTCCTTAGAAACATACTAACTTGGGACGAACTTTTACAAAACTTAGAATGAGACTAAAATTTGTCTTTGTTCGTCCCAAATTAGTCTCGTTAGTCTCATTCTAAGGTTTATCTATGTTCGTCCTTAGTAAGAGACTAACTTGGGACGAACTAACACAAACTTGGGACGAACTTATACAAACCTTAGAATGAGACTAAAGTTTATCTTTGTTCGTCCCAATTTAGTCTCGTTAGTCTCATTCTAAGGTTTATCTATGTCCGTCCTTAGAAAGAGACAAACTTGGGACGAACTTATACAAACCTTAAAATGAGACTAAAGTTTGTCTTTGTTCGTCCCAAGTTAGTCTCGTTAGTCTCATTCTAAGGTTTATCTAAGTTCGTCCTTAGAAAGAGACTAACTTGGGACGAACTTAGACTAACTTGGGAAGAACTTATACAAACCTTAGAATGAGACTAAAGTTTGTCTTTGTTCGTCCCAAGTTAGTCTCGTTAGTCTCATTCTAAGGTTTGTCTAAGTTCGTCGTTAGAAAGAGACTAACTTTGGGACAAACTTAGACTAACTTGGGACGAACTTATCCAAACCTTAAAATGAGACTAAAGTTTGTCTTTGTTCGTCCCAAGTTAGTCTCGTTAGTCTCATTCTAAGGTTTATCTTAGTTCATCCTTAGAAAGAGACTAACTTGGGATGAACTTATACAAACCTTAGAATGAGACTAAAGTTTATCTTTGTTCGTCCCAATTTAGTCTCGTTAGTCTCATTCTATGGTTTATCTAAGTTCGTCCTTAGAAAGAGACTAAGTTGGGACGAACTTAGCCTAACTTGGGACGAACTTATACAAACCTTAGAATGAGACTAAAGTTTGTCTTTGTTCGTCCCAAGTTAGTCTCGTTAGTCTCATTCTAAGGTTTATCTAAGTTCGTCCTTAGAAAGAGTCTAACTTGGGACGAACTTAGACTAACTTGGGACGAACTTATACAAACTTTAGAATGAGCCTAACGTTTGTCTTTGTTCGTCCCAAGTTAGTCTCGTTAGTCTCATTCTAAGGTTTGTCTATGTTCATCCTTAGAAAGAGACCAACTTGGGACGAACAAAGACTAACTTGGGACGAACTTATACAAACTTTAGAATGAGACTAAAGTTTATCTAAGTTCGTCCCAAGTTAGTCTCGTTAGTCTCATTCTAAGGTTTATCTAAGTTCGCCCTTAGAAAGAGACCAACTTGGGACGAACTTATACAAACCTTAGAATGAGACTAAAGTTTGTCTTTGTTCGTCCCAAGTTAGTCTCGTTAGTCTCATTCTAAGGTTTGTCTAGGTTCGTCCTTAGAAAGAGACTAACTTAGGACGAACTTAGACTAATTGGGACGAACTTATCCAAACCTTAAAATGAGACTAAAGTTTGTTATTGTTCGTCCCAAGTTAGTCTCGTTAGTCTCATTCTAAGGTTTATCTAAGTTCGTCCTTAGAAAGAGACTAACTTGGGACGAACTTATACAAACCTTAGAATGAGACTAAAGTTTGTCTTTGTTCGTCCCAAGTTAGTCTCGTTAGTCTCATTCTAAGGTTTATCTATGTTCGTCCTTAGTAAGAGACTTACTTGGGACGAACTAATACAAACTTGGGACGAACTTATACAAACCTTAGAATGAGACTAAAGTTTATCTTTGTTCGTCCCAATTTAGTCTCGTTAGTCTCATTCTAAGGTTTATCTATGTTCGTCCTTAGAAAGAGACTAACTTGGGACAAACTTATACAAACCTTAGAATGAGACTAAATTTTGTCTTTGTTCGTCCCAAGTTAGTCTCGTTAGTCTCATTCTAAGGTTTATCTAAGTTCGTCCTTAGAAAGAGACTAACTTGGGATGAACTTAGACTAACTTGGGACGAACTTATACAAACCTTAGAATGAGACTAAAGTTTGTCTTTGTTCGTCCCAAGTTAGTCTCGTTAGTCTCATTCTAAGGTTTGTCAAAGTTTGTCGTTAGAAAGAGACTAACTTTGGGACGAACTTAGACTAACTTGGGATGAACTTATCCAAACCTTAAAATGAGACTAAAGTTTGTCTTTGTTCGTCCCAAGTTAGTCTCGTTAGTCTCATTATATGGTTTATCTTAGTTCGTCCTTAGAAAGAGACTAACTTGGGATGAACTTATACAAACCTTAGAATGAGACTAAAGTTTGTCTTTGTTCGTCCCAAGTTAGTCTCGTTAGTCTCATTCTAAGGTTTATCTATGTTCGTCCTTAGAAAGAGACTAACTTGGGACGAACTTATACAAACCTTAGAATGAGACTAAAGTTTATCTTTGTTCGTCCCAATTTAGTCTCGTTTGTCTCATTCTATGGTTTATCTAAGTTCGTCCTTAGAAAGAGACTAAGTTGGGACGAACTTAGCCTAACTTGGGACGAACTTATACAAACCTTTGAATGAGACTAAAGTTTGTCTTTGTTTGTCCCAAGTTAGTCTAGTTAGTCTCATTCTAAGGTTTATCTAAGTTCGTCCTTAGAAAGAGTCTAACTTGGGACGAACTTAGACTAACTTGGGACGAACTTATACAAACTTTAGAATGAGACTAAGGTTTGTCTTTGTTCGTCCCAAGTTAGTCTCGTTAGTCTTATTCCAAGGTTTGTCTAAGTTCATCCTTAGAAAGAGACTAACTTGGGACGAACAAAGACTAACTTGGGACGAACTTATACAAACTTTAGAATGAGACTAAAGTTTATATAAGTTCGTCCCAAGTTAGTCTCGTTAGTCTCATTCTAAGGTTTATCTAAGTTCGTCCTTAGTAAGAGACCAACTTGGGACGAACTTATACAAACCTTAGAATGAGACTAAAGTTTGTCTTTGTTCGTCCCAAGTTAGTCTCGTTAGTCTCATTCTAAGGTTTGTCTAAGTTCGTCCATAGAAAGAGACTAACTTGAGACGAACTTAGACTAACTTGGGACGAACTTATCCAAACCTTAAAATGAGACTAAATTTTGTTATTGTTCGTCCCAAGTTAGTCTCGTTAGTCTCACTCTAAGGTTTATCTAAGTTCGTCCTTAGAAAGAGACTAACTTGGGACGAACTTAGACTAACTTGGGACGAACTTATACAAACCTTAGAATGAGACTAAAGTTTGTCTTTGTTCGTCCCAAGTTAGTCTCGTTAGTCTCATTCAAAGGTTTATCTATGTTCGTCCTTAGTAAGAGACTAACTTGGGACGAACTAACACAAACTTGGGACGAACTTATACAAACCTTAGAATGAGCCTAAGTTTTTCTTTGTTCGTCCCAATTTAGTCTCGTTAGTCTCATTCTAAGGTTTATCTATGTTCGTCCTTAGAAAGAGACTAACTTGGGACGAACTTATACAAACCTTAGAATGAGACTAAAGTTTGTCTTTGTTCATCCCTATTTAGTCTCGTTAGTCTCATTCTAAGGTTTATCTAAGTTCGTCCTTAGAAAGAGACTAACTTGGGACGAACTTAGACTAACTTGGGATGAACTTATACAAACCTTAAAATGAGACTAAAGTTTGTCTTTGTTCGTCCCAAGTTAGTCTCGTTAGTCTCATTCTAAGGTTTATCTAAGTTCTTCCTTAGAAAGAGACTAACTTGGGACGAACTTAGACTAACTTGGGACGAACTTATACAAACCTTAGAATGAGACTAAAGTATTTCTTTGTTTGTCCCAAGTTAAACTCGTTAGTCTCATTCTAAGGTTTGTCTAAGTTCGTCCTTAGGAAGAGACTAACTTGGGACGAACTTAGCCTAACTTGGGACGAACTTAGCCTAACTTGTGATGAACTTATACAAACCTTAGAATGAGACTAAAGTTTGTCTTTGTTCGTCCCAAGTTAGTCTCGTTAGTCTCATTCTAAGGTTTATCTAAGTTCGTCCTTAGAAAGAGACTAACTTGGGACGAACTTATACAAACCTTAGAATGAGACTAAAGTTTGTCTTTGTTCGTCCCAAGTTAGTCTCGTTAGTCTCATTCTAAGGTTTATCTAAGTTCGTGCTTAGAAAGAGACTAACTTGGGACGAACTTAGACTAACTTAGGACAAACTTATACAAACCTTAGAATTAGACTAAAGTTTGTCTTTGTTCGTCCCAACTTAGTCTCGTTAGTCTCATTCTAAGGTTTATCTAAGTTCGTCCTTAGAAAGAGACTAACTTGGGATGAACTTATACAAACCTTAGAATGAGACTAAAGTTTATCTAAGTTCGTCCCAAGTTAGTCTCGTTAGTCTCATTCTATGGTTTATCGAAGTTCGTCCTTAGAAAGAGACTAACTTGGGACGAACTTAGACTAACTTGGGATGAACTTATACAAACCTTAAAATGAGACTAAAGTTTGTCTTTGTTCGTCCCAAGTTAGTCTCGTTAGTCTCATTCTAAGGTTTATCTAAGTTCTTCCTTAGAAAGAGGCTAACTTGGGACGAACTTAGACTAACTTGGGATGAACTTATACAAACCTTAGAATGAGACTAAAGTTTGTCTTTGTTTGTCCCAAGTTAGACTCGTTAGTCTCATTCTAAGGTTTGTCTAAGTTCGTCCTTAGAAAGAGACTAACTTGGGACGAACTTAGACTAACTTGGGACGAACTTATCCAAACCTTAAAATGAGACTAAAGTTTGTCTTTGTTCGTCCCAAGTTAGTCTCGTTAGTCTCATTCTAAGGTTTATCTAAGTTCGTCCTTAGAAACATACTAACTTGGGACGAACTTTTACAAAACTTAGAATGAGACTAAAATTTGTCTTTGTTCGTCCCAAATTAGTCTCGTTAGTCTCATTCTAAGGTTTATCTATGTTCGTCCTTAGTAAGAGACTAACTTGGGACGAACTAACACAAACTTGGGACGAACTTATACAAACCTTAGAATGAGACTAAAGTTTATCTTTGTTCGTCCCAATTTAGTCTCGTTAGTCTCATTCTAAGGTTTATCTATGTCCGTCCTTAGAAAGAGACAAACTTGGGACGAACTTATACAAACCTTAAAATGAGACTAAAGTTTGTCTTTGTTCGTCCCAAGTTAGTCTCGTTAGTCTCATTCTAAGGTTTATCTAAGTTCGTCCTTAGAAAGAGACTAACTTGGGACGAACTTAGACTAACTTGGGAAGAACTTATACAAACCTTAGAATGAGACTAAAGTTTGTCTTTGTTCGTCCCAAGTTAGTCTCGTTAGTCTCATTCTAAGGTTTGTCTAAGTTCGTCGTTAGAAAGAGACTAACTTTGGGACAAACTTAGACTAACTTGGGACGAACTTATCCAAACCTTAAAATGAGACTAAAGTTTGTCTTTGTTCGTCCCAAGTTAGTCTCGTTAGTCTCATTCTAAGGTTTATCTTAGTTCATCCTTAGAAAGAGACTAACTTGGGATGAACTTATACAAACCTTAGAATGAGACTAAAGTTTATCTTTGTTCGTCCCAATTTAGTCTCGTTAGTCTCATTCTATGGTTTATCTAAGTTCGTCCTTAGAAAGAGACTAAGTTGGGACGAACTTAGCCTAACTTGGGACGAACTTATACAAACCTTAGAATGAGACTAAAGTTTGTCTTTGTTCGTCCCAAGTTAGTCTCGTTAGTCTCATTCTAAGGTTTATCTAAGTTCGTCCTTAGAAAGAGTCTAACTTGGGACGAACTTAGACTAACTTGGGACGAACTTATACAAACTTTAGAATGAGCCTAACGTTTGTCTTTGTTCGTCCCAAGTTAGTCTCGTTAGTCTCATTCTAAGGTTTGTCTATGTTCATCCTTAGAAAGAGACCAACTTGGGACGAACAAAGACTAACTTGGGACGAACTTATACAAACTTTAGAATGAGACTAAAGTTTATCTAAGTTCGTCCCAAGTTAGTCTCGTTAGTCTCATTCTAAGGTTTATCTAAGTTCGCCCTTAGAAAGAGACCAACTTGGGACGAACTTATACAAACCTTAGAATGAGACTAAAGTTTGTCTTTGTTCGTCCCAAGTTAGTCTCGTTAGTCTCATTCTAAGGTTTGTCTAGGTTCGTCCTTAGAAAGAGACTAACTTAGGACGAACTTAGACTAATTGGGACGAACTTATCCAAACCTTAAAATGAGACTAAAGTTTGTTATTGTTCGTCCCAAGTTAGTCTCGTTAGTCTCATTCTAAGGTTTATCTAAGTTCGTCCTTAGAAAGAGACTAACTTGGGACGAACTTATACAAACCTTAGAATGAGACTAAAGTTTGTCTTTGTTCGTCCCAAGTTAGTCTCGTTAGTCTCATTCTAAGGTTTATCTATGTTCGTCCTTAGTAAGAGACTTACTTGGGACGAACTAATACAAACTTGGGACGAACTTATACAAACCTTAGAATGAGACTAAAGTTTATCTTTGTTCGTCCCAATTTAGTCTCGTTAGTCTCATTCTAAGGTTTATCTATGTTCGTCCTTAGAAAGAGACTAACTTGGGACAAACTTATACAAACCTTAGAATGAGACTAAATTTTGTCTTTGTTCGTCCCAAGTTAGTCTCGTTAGTCTCATTCTAAGGTTTATCTAAGTTCGTCCTTAGAAAGAGACTAACTTGGGATGAACTTAGACTAACTTGGGACGAACTTATACAAACCTTAGAATGAGACTAAAGTTTGTCTTTGTTCGTCCCAAGTTAGTCTCGTTAGTCTCATTCTAAGGTTTGTCAAAGTTTGTCGTTAGAAAGAGACTAACTTTGGGACGAACTTAGACTAACTTGGGATGAACTTATCCAAACCTTAAAATGAGACTAAAGTTTGTCTTTGTTCGTCCCAAGTTAGTCTCGTTAGTCTCATTATATGGTTTATCTTAGTTCGTCCTTAGAAAGAGACTAACTTGGGATGAACTTATACAAACCTTAGAATGAGACTAAAGTTTGTCTTTGTTCGTCCCAAGTTAGTCTCGTTAGTCTCATTCTAAGGTTTATCTATGTTCGTCCTTAGAAAGAGACTAACTTGGGACGAACTTATACAAACCTTAGAATGAGACTAAAGTTTATCTTTGTTCGTCCCAATTTAGTCTCGTTTGTCTCATTCTATGGTTTATCTAAGTTCGTCCTTAGAAAGAGACTAAGTTGGGACGAACTTAGCCTAACTTGGGACGAACTTATACAAACCTTTGAATGAGACTAAAGTTTGTCTTTGTTTGTCCCAAGTTAGTCTAGTTAGTCTCATTCTAAGGTTTATCTAAGTTCGTCCTTAGAAAGAGTCTAACTTGGGACGAACTTAGACTAACTTGGGACGAACTTATACAAACTTTAGAATGAGACTAAGGTTTGTCTTTGTTCGTCCCAAGTTAGTCTCGTTAGTCTTATTCCAAGGTTTGTCTAAGTTCATCCTTAGAAAGAGACTAACTTGGGACGAACAAAGACTAACTTGGGACGAACTTATACAAACTTTAGAATGAGACTAAAGTTTATATAAGTTCGTCCCAAGTTAGTCTCGTTAGTCTCATTCTAAGGTTTATCTAAGTTCGTCCTTAGTAAGAGACCAACTTGGGACGAACTTATACAAACCTTAGAATGAGACTAAAGTTTGTCTTTGTTCGTCCCAAGTTAGTCTCGTTAGTCTCATTCTAAGGTTTGTCTAAGTTCGTCCATAGAAAGAGACTAACTTGAGACGAACTTAGACTAACTTGGGACGAACTTATCCAAACCTTAAAATGAGACTAAATTTTGTTATTGTTCGTCCCAAGTTAGTCTCGTTAGTCTCACTCTAAGGTTTATCTAAGTTCGTCCTTAGAAAGAGACTAACTTGGGACGAACTTAGACTAACTTGGGACGAACTTATACAAACCTTAGAATGAGACTAAAGTTTGTCTTTGTTCGTCCCAAGTTAGTCTCGTTAGTCTCATTCAAAGGTTTATCTATGTTCGTCCTTAGTAAGAGACTAACTTGGGACGAACTAACACAAACTTGGGACGAACTTATACAAACCTTAGAATGAGCCTAAGTTTTTCTTTGTTCGTCCCAATTTAGTCTCGTTAGTCTCATTCTAAGGTTTATCTATGTTCGTCCTTAGAAAGAGACTAACTTGGGACGAACTTATACAAACCTTAGAATGAGACTAAAGTTTGTCTTTGTTCATCCCTATTTAGTCTCGTTAGTCTCATTCTAAGGTTTATCTAAGTTCGTCCTTAGAAAGAGACTAACTTGGGACGAACTTAGACTAACTTGGGACGAATTTATACAAACCTTAGAATGAGACTAAAGTTTGTCTTTGTTCGTCCCAAGATAGTCTCGTTAGTCTCATTCAAAGGTTTATCTAAGGTCAGCCTTAGAAAGAGACTAACTTGGGACGAACTTAGACCAACTTGGGACGAACTTATACAAACCTTAGAATATGACTAAAGTTTATCTAAGTTCGTCCCAAGTTAGTCTCGTTAGTCTCATTCCATGGTTTATCGAAGTTCGTCCATAAAAAGAGACTAACTTGGGACGAACTTAGACTAACTTGAGACGAACTAAGAATAAATTGGGACAAACTTAGACTAACTTGGGACGAACTTATACAAACCTTAAAATGAGACTATAGTTTGTCTTTGTTCGTCCAAAGTTAGTCTCGTTAGTCTCATTCTAAGGTTTATCTAAGTTCGTCCTTAGAAAGAGACTAACTTGGGACGAACTTCGACTAACTTGGGACGAACTTATACAAACCTTAGAATGAGACTAAAGTTTGTCTTTGTTCGTCCCAAGTTAGTCTCGTTAGTCTCATTCTAAGGTTTGTCTAAGTTCGTCGTTAGAAAGAGACTAACTTTGGGATGAACTTAGACTAACTTGGGACGAACTTCTCCAAACCTTAAAATGAGACTAAAGTTTGTCTTTGTTCGTCCCAAGTTAGTCTCATTAGTCTCATTCTAAGGTTTATCTTAGTTCGTCCTTAGAAAGAGACTAACTTGGGACGAACTTAGACTAACTTGGGACGAACTTATACAAACCTTAGAATGAGACTAAAGTTTGTCTTTGTTCGTCCCAAGTTAGTCTCGTTAGTCTCATTCTAAGGTTTATCTTAGTTCGTCCTTAGAAAGAGACTAACTTGGGACGAACTTAGACTAACTTGGGACGAACTTATACAAACCTTAGAATGAGACTAAAGTTTGTCTTTGTTCGTCCCAAGTTAGTCTCGTTAGTCTCATTCTAAGGTTTATCTTAGTTCGTCCTTAGAAAGAGACTAACTTGGGACGAACTTAGACTAACTTGGGACGAACTTATACAAACCTTAGAATGAGACTAAAGTTTGTCTTTGTTCGTCCCAAGTTAGTCTCGTTAGTCTCATTCTAAGGTTTATCTTAGTTCGTCCTTAGAAAGAGACTAACTTGGGACGAACTTATACAAACCTTAGAATGAGACTAAAGTTTATCTAAGTTCGTCCC
This sequence comes from Rhodiola kirilowii, assembly GCA_033675215.1. NCBI lineage: Eukaryota > Viridiplantae > Streptophyta > Magnoliopsida > Saxifragales > Crassulaceae > Rhodiola > Rhodiola kirilowii. The sequence goes on from CM066197.1 coordinate 21,442,029, forward strand.
AAGTTAGTCTCGTTAGTCTCATTCTAAGGTTTATCTAAGATCGTCTTTAGAAAGAGACCAACTTGGGACGAACTTAGACTAACTTGGGACGAACTTATACAACCCTTAGAATGAGACTAAAGTTAGTCTTTGTTTGTCCTAAGTTAGTCTCGTTAGTCTCATTCTAAGGTTTGTCTAAGTTCGTCCTTAGAAAGAGACTAACTTGGGATGAACTTAAACTTGGGACGAACTTATCCAAACCTTAAAATGAGACTAAAGTTTGTCTTTGTTCATCCTAAGTTAGTCTCGTTAGTCTCATTCTAATGTTTATCTAAGTTCGTCCTTAGAAAGAGACTAACTTGGGACGAACTTAGACTAACTTGGGACGAACTTATACAAACCTTAGAATGAGACTAAAGTTTGTCTTTGTTCGTCCCAAGTTAGTCTCGTTAGTCTCATTCTAAGGTTTATCTAAGTTCGTCCTTAGAAAGAGACTAACTTGGGACGAACTTAGACTAACTTGGGACGAACTTATACAAACTTTAGAATGAGACTAACGTTTGTCCTTGTTCGTCCCAAGTTAGTCTCAATAGTCTCATTCTAAGGTTTGTCTAAGTTCATCCTTAGAAAGAGATTAACTTGGGACGAACAAATACTAACTTGGGACGAACTTATACAAACTTTAGAATGAGACTAAAGTTTATCTAAGTTCGTCCCAAGTTAGTCTCGTTAGTCTCATTCTAAGGTTTATCTAAGTTCGTCCTTAGAAAGAGACCAACTTGGGATGAACTTAAACTTGGGACGAACTTATCCAAACCTTAAAATGAGACTAAAGTTTGTCTTTGTTCATCCCAAGTTAGTCTCGTTAGTCTCATTCTAATGTTTATCTATGTTCGTCCTTAGAAAGAGACTAACTTGGGACGAACTTAGACTAACTTGGGACGAACTTATACAAACCTTAGAATGAGACTAAAGTTTGTCTTTGTTCGTCCCAAGTTAGTCTCGTTAGTCTCATTCTAAGGTTTGTCTAAGTTCGTCCTTAGAAAGAGACTAACTTGAGACGAACTTAGACTAACTTGGGACGAACTTATCCAAACCTTAAAATGAGACTAAAGTTTGTCTTTGTTCGTCCCAAGTTAGTCTCGTTAGTCTCATTCTAAGGTTTATCTAAGTTCGTCCTTAGAAAGAGACTAACTTGGGACGAACTTAGACTAACTTGGGACGAACTTATACAAACCTTAGAATGAGACTAAAGTTTGTCTTTGTTCGTCCCAAGTTAGTCTCGTTAGTCTCATTCTAAGGTTTATATAAGTTCGTCCTTAGAAAGAGACTAACTTGGGACGAACTTAGACTAACTTGGGACGAACTTATACAAACCATAGAATGAGACTAAAGTTTGTCTTTGTTCATCCCAAGTTAGTCTCGTTAGTCTCATTCTAAGGTTTATCTATGTTCGTTCTTAGAAAGAGAATAACTTGGGACGAACTTAGACTAACTTGGGACGAACTTATACAAACCTTAGAATGAGACTAAAGTTTGTCTTTGTTCGTCCCAAGTTAGTCTCGTTAGTCTCATTCTAAGGTTTGTCTAAGTTCATCCTTAGAAAGAGACTTACTTGGGACGAACTTAGACTAAATTGGGACGAACTTCTCCAGACCTTAAAATGAGACTAAAGTTTGTCTTTGTTCGTCCCAAGTTAGTCTCGTTAGTCTCATTCTAAGGTTTATCTAAGTTCGTCCTTAGAAAGAGACTAACTTGGGACGAACTTAGACTAACTTGGGACGAACTTATACAAACCTTAGAATGAGACTAAAGTTTGTCTTTGTTTGTCCCAAGTTAGTCTCGTTAGTCTCATTCTAAGGTTTATCTAAGTTCGTCCTTAGAAAGATGGTGTTCCCTTAAGTGGCATGTATTTGGCAAAACATAGCTTAGACAGTTCGAGCAGGTGTTCAGGGGGAGTTCGAACAATATCCTGGTACTCCTGTACAGCGTGATCAAGATGCAAGGATATTCCCGGAAGATATTGGACTACGAAGATCTCGTCAATATGATGACGGCCAACGACTTATTCGAGTAGTAGATATTCGAATGAATATCTACATCAAAGCGGCAAGCTTATTTGGGCAAGAAGACTTCGGATTATCTTCCAACCTATTTAAAAGATATTCATAAAATATCTAGGAATATTTCCTAAATATTTGATGGGATTATCTTGTGCGAATTTGGGTTTCGCTCGAGCATATAAATACAATGCAAGGGCAACCCTAATTCTCATCGCTTTCAAAGATCAAATATACACGAGCATATCCTGCTGATTGGAGAAGAAGAAAGCGACGGCCAGCTGTGTTTCCTGATTGAGAATACACCGGTGCAAGTGCAGTCTGTTCAAGTGCAACACTGACTGCCTGAAGCGTATCATCTGCCGCACACAATGAAGGTAAACAAACTTTCGAGAGAAAGCATCCGAGCTTCTGGAGAAGGTCGAGAACGTTCAGACTGTAGGTTCTGAACGAAGGGGATCGAGGGGAACTGCGGTGAACCTCGGTTGCAAATCTGGGAGACGGAGTATTGAGGATAGGCTGTTACAAGGTGTAAGTGTAAGTCCCTGTGGAATTCCTATACTCGTAATATAGATTTGTTGTCCCTTTTTGGGTGTGGGAAACCCCCCAGAGTAGGCGGAGCCGAACTGGGTTATCAGTCTGTGTGTCTCTACTACCTGTATCTGTTTGCTGAACTGTTGTGATAAGAGTTCAACCTCTGTGTGTTGAACTGTTGTGCAAAGAGTCCCAGGTCTGTCGCAACAGTACCTTGGACACAAGCTTGAACAGGGGACATAATTTCAATTGGTATCAAAGCAAACACTCGACACACTGAGTGGGATCCTGAATTGTTCAAGATGACTCTGAAAGAAGGACAAAGCATCAACAGGCCTCCTTTGCTTGAGGGATGTAACTATGCCACCTGGAAGCCCGTGATGAGATCATTTCTAAAATCACTAGACGAGAGGGCCTGGAAGGCAGTGCTGAGAGGTTGGACTGAACCCACGATGAATAACCTCACTGGAGTGCCGGTTCCAAAACCAGAAGCTCTGTGGACAGAAGACGAGGATAAAGCTTCCATGGGAAACTCAAAGGCTATGAATGCAATCTTCTCAGCAGTGAATGAAAACGTCATGAAACTGATCATCAACTGTGAAGTCGCCAAGGAAGCATGGGACATTCTCCAGACAGCCTTTGAAGGTACAGACAAGGTTCGCAACTCTCGCATGCAGGCTGTTACAACCAAGTTCGAAGAGATGAAAATGAAGGAGGATGAGAATATCTCTGAGTACAACACCAGAGTTCTGGAACTGTCCAACGAGGCATCTGCACTGGGAAAACCCATTGATGAAGAGAGATTGGCCAGTAAGATCTTGAGATCACTTCCTCCAAGATTCGCCATGAAAGTCACTGCCATTGAGGAAATGCACGACATCACCAAACTGAAGCTGGACGAACTGATGGGTTCTCTCAGAACCTACGAGATCAATCGTGATTTCCAAACCAGTGAGCATAAAGGAATCGCCCTTAAAGCAGACATGACGGAAGATAAACTGGACGGAGGCTGCACCACTGAGCAGCTGGCTATGATGGCACAAAATTTTGGAAGAATGGTGCGGAAAATCAACAGACGCGGTCCAGAACAAGGTCAGTCTTCATCAACTGGTTACAGAAACTGGAAATCCAGCAGGCCAAGGTCAAGCGATTCGAGGCAAGACTCGTCTGACAAAGTAAAAGAAGAGATTCAGTGTCATGAATGCAAGGGTTTTGGTCATATTGCTTCACAATGTGTAAACCCTAAACCCTAAACCCTAAACCAGTCTTTACTGGGGGTTATTACTCATTTTTGTACTTGCTGTTTTATTTTCCAATTATTTCTTCAATTAAAATTAAGAGAACGAAAGAGAATACTAACTAATAGTAGGACTTCTCTTATACCATTCGGAAGGATCTCATTTCATAATTATCCATGACTGTTTATGTCTCGAGCATGTGCGTATCGACCCGTGCAGTGCTGTAGCTAACGCGTTAAGTATCCCGCCTGGGGAGTACGTTCGCAAGAATGAAACTCAAAGGAATTGACGGGGGCCCGGCGACAGTGAGTCAGACGAAGAGAAAGAAGAAGGTGAAACCACCAACTTTGTGGCCTTCACTACAACTCTGGGTGAATGCAGCAGCACTGGTGAAACAGTTCCATCTCAGCAGGAACTCCCAGCTGAATACCCTTCAGACAGTGATGATGAAGAACTCACACAGGAGACTCTCGCTCAGACATACAAAGATCTATATGGGAAGTGGCTGCAACTGGTCAAGATCAATAAGAAGCAGAATGACACAATTGCTAGCGTCTCTATAGAAAAAGAAAAGGTCTGGCAGGAGGTTGAGATTCTACTAACACAAAAGGCAGAGCTCGAATGCACGGTGGACTCTCTGAATACTCAACTGGCTGAGATAAAATAGAAAAAAGTGGATCTCCTTGCTCAGAGAACAGAACTCCTGGGGTCCTCACTGAAAGTCGAAATGGATTATGACACTCATCCTGGAGGCATGACCGGTCTAAGAAAAACCATCACAGACCTGAAACGAAAAGAAGTGTTCCAACTGAGGAGGGTAGAACAGCAGGAACTTCAGCTAGAATCTGAAAAGATGGATCACTCTGACACGACGGAGGAACTCAATCGCCTCAAACAGTCGGTAAGAATGCTTAACTCTGGCACCAAGAACTTAAATGATATTCTTAGATCTCAGAGAATGGAGTCCGGACATAGAGGACTGAGGTTCACAGGAGAAGGCAGCTCCAAAGGCACTATGTCTACTAAAGCAAGGCCAGTGTCGGAACAGATGCCAGAACAGAAGGTGAGACAGCACCCGAGACAGAAAGTGGATTTGTCCCAAGATCAGTCCAAAGGAAACAGCCGAGCTGATCACAAGGAGATGGAGAGAACACTCAGGGGTGGAAAGACTCGTGGAACTCCTGTCCAACGCCGAGATTTCTCTCCAGTAAGGCCAAGGGGAGAATGGCGCACCTACTGGTATTGCAATCAGATGGGACACATTAAACTAAAGTGTCGCCTGTTTTTATCCGAACGACGTGCTTTCCAGCAACGAACCACATCGCAACAGAAACAAGTCTGGGTTCAAAAGGCAGACCGAACCGTTTGCATGGTAGCCTGTTACACCTCAAACTACTTATCGCATGATAATTGGCTCTTCGACAGCGGATGCTCCGCACACATGACAGGTAACTCTCAATATCTTACCCACATTAGACCTATTGAGCACATGTGGTTTGTCACCTTCGGGGATGGTGAAAAGGGTCAGGTGATCGGCTGTGGGACATTGATGGTTCCGGATCTCCCTGCACTCAAGAACACCCTTCTTGTGAAGGGACTGACCAGGAATCTTATCAGCATCAGTCAACTATGCGACGATGGACACTATGTGTCATTCTCCAGCTACTCGTGTCTTTTTCTAGACCAGAATGGCGATACGCTGATGAAAGGAAAAAGGGATGCCAACAACTGCTATACTATTAGGGTGGGTCTGACAGAGTCGATGAACAATGTGCATTCGCACCATGGCCAGCAACCGGTTGCTCTCCCATGTGCATACGCACAACCTAGCTTTCTGCGAGGGGGAGTGGAGAAGACCTTGCACACAAGGTCTGATTGTCGATGCGCACAAATCAAGGTTGCAGGGTGTCCCAAGAAGCTGTTGAATCAGTCGGTGGTACAGTTGCAAAAGAAGTTCGTACACTGCACACAGGAATGTGCCTGGCCCCGTACAAGGAAATATGAATGCTCACGAAAGATGGTAACTCTGATGCAGCATACTTGTGTGAAACCATATGGCAGGTCACGGAGTGAAACACCCAGATCCCCAGGGGGTCTATGTGGTGTCAACCACTAAAAGCATCCAACGGTGGTCAGTCATAGTCGAATCTCCAGCTGAACCAGTTGGACTGACCACCTAATAGATAGAGCTGGAACAGAAGGCACAGCGCATGAAAATCAATTTGTTGAATATTCTCGAAGATTTTTCATGCTGTTATTTGAATCAAGGGTTGTCTGATTTGGGAAGTTGAAAAGGCCGGAGGATATTTTGAAACACAAACCAGTTGAGTGTGTTCAATTTCTTCTCTCTCTCGTCCCCAAAACCCTAGAACGGCATCTTCTCTCTCTCAACCACTCATACACTCAACGGAGATGGTAAACACGGGGAAATCAGCGAAGTCCGGCGTCAAATCTGCTGAAAAGAAGAGGGAAGGCATGCAGGCCTCAAAAGCTCTGGCGACGAAATCCAAAAATCCAAAATCGAAAGCTTCGAAGGTGCAAAAGGCGTCGCCTTTACGCTCCGACACCGATTCCTTGGCGCAAGCAAAGAAGTCTACTGAATAAATAATTCCTCAGCCAGTCACGGTAGACTCGTCCTTCGTCGCTGGTTCAAGCCGAGTTCATCCCCAATATGAGGTAACTCTGAATTCTTAGTCCGTTCCCTTGGTTTCTGCAAATATTACTGTGGTAGAAAAGATTGTGGTGGACGGAGTTGTGAGTATGGATAGTGAAGCCAGTAGGGCTGTGGGGATTGCAGCCTGTAGGGCTGAGTTTGGTGATGATAATGGCAAGAAGGTCATTGGTGTTAGGGCTGTTGTTGATGACAAAACCATTCCTAAAAATATTCCTGTCAAGATTGTGGAATGCCGTGAGCCCAGCAAGGTGGCTGGAGGGTCAGCAACATGGAGGGAGAAGATCCATGCATCTGGATATATTCGCCCAGATGGTCTACGGAGAAAGAAGGGATCTCACCGTGTTGTGTCTCCAAGACAGTGCCTTGCCAGGATCAGATCTGTCAGAGTGAGTCTCATAACAATGTCTGATGAGGGGACAGAAAATCTTCTTGATGCCTCTGGGAAAAGGAAGCTTGTGATGGATGAGGAGTCTGATGATGGCCCGGATAAGAGCATTGGAGGTTCGAAAGATGAACCAATCAGTAAGCCTGAGGAGGGCGTGTCCGAGATGGTTCATCCACCAGAAAATCCTGAGGTGTTGAAGGAAGCCACAGTTAAAGGAGCTTCACCTGCAGAAGAGGATGAAGAGTTGGAGAAGCTGTACAAAGACATTGACAATGTCATGGAAGATTTGGAAAAGGAAAACAATCTAGGAGTTGACGAGTCTGAAGAACTTCTTTGTGCTCAGGGAAGTGAGGCAAAAAAGTCTGTCGCTGAGAAAGCTACTAATGTTCCAACTGTGGTACCATGTGTTCAGAATGAAGGTGAGACAGTTGAAGTCTCAGAGGAAGTTGCTAAGGTTACAGTAGCTACTCCAGTTGTTGGACAAGATGTTCTGCATAGTAATCGTATGGAGGATGATGGTGCACAAGTTCGTGAGGATACAGCGAAGCTAGTTTCAAAGGAGGGTACTCTTTCAGATGATGACCAAGATCTTGCTCCACTTATCTCTCTCAAAAAACCAAAGAAGGACAAGGGAAAGATGAAGGTGGCCTTTGAAAGATCTGCTAAGGGAACAGTCCAAGAGATTGCGAAGGAGGGCAACCTGGCAGGGGGAGCTGATTCATCTAAGAAAAGAAAACGTATAGCTCCTGTCCCTGTTTCAGTAGATGCTGGAAGATGTGAAGTCCCATCTCCTGAGGCTGATACTGTTCCAGTTGGATTGGTCAAGAAAGGTGTCTGGTACGTCAGTCGTGATGCGTACAAAAAGTGGAGCTGTGTGCTGAAAAGAAAAATCATACCTGAGAGGTTACTGGAGGAGTCCCGCTACAAGGGAAAGGAGTTGATTGAGGTGCTTAAGGAGTCTGATTTGTTCTGGACGTTGGACAGATGCAAGGCTTTCGACGAGCAATTAGTCCGTGAAGCCATGGTAAACCTTCCTCCTGGATTTGGGGTTGTTGGAGAAGCAGATTATGGGGTCTTCCACGTTAGAGGAAGACGGATCAAGATTGATCCTGAGCTGATCAATGTATACTTCTCCATGGACAACCCAGTTGTTGATGAAGAGGAATCAAGCTTTGAGAAGATAGTAAGCACCATCACTGCAGGCTCTGTTCGCTGGAGGCCTGAGTCAGTTGTGCACATAGCGGATTTGTCTACGTTTTATTCAATGCTGTTCTTCATAGCTGTGTTCAACTGGAGGCCATCTACTCATCGCTCTACTGTCAACAAGGACATGGCCCAACTGATTTATCAGATAGGGAATAAGCTGAAATTCATCCTGGGCAGAGTAATGTTCAAATAGATTGTTGAACACGCTACTTCGATGAGAACTCTGCACCAGATCTGTTTCCCATCTCTGATATATGAGCTGATCATTCATCAAGCTCCAGATTTGAAGGCCTCGCCTGACCATCTCACAAAGGCACCCAGCAAGTTCATCGTTGACCATAAATTGTTTAAAGGGCGTCATGTGAACGATCTCAAGGAGGGGAACCAGAAAACAAAGGGTGTTGCGGAGTCCAGCCGAGGGGGAGCCAGAATGGGTCGTGATGAGAGGAGCAAGCAGCTCCAGGATCTGAATGCCACCATTGCTGCGGACAAGGAACAACGCCGTCAGATCAACAGGCTCGCTCGAGCCCTTAGCTATCCTAGCGATGATGAATCAGAAGCAACAGTCTCTGAAGATAATTCCGTTGAAGAAGCTTCTGATTAAAGGTCCATTGACAAACTGAACCCTCTGAACTTTTTGTTTAAAACTATCGTTCTTAGTGCTTGTTCCGGCACATTTTGATTGTCTGTTCGAACTCGGATCGCACCCCTTGCCAGTTTGTGGCAAAAAAGGGGGAGTATTTTGGAGGAGACAATTCTTGTTTCCCTCAAAGTTGTCTACTGTCTAGATAGTTAGATAGACCTAGTTATCTAGTAGATCTGGTTTTGCCAAAATGCCAAGGGGGAGATTGATGTTCCCTTAAGTGGCATGTATTTGGCAAAACATAGCTTAGACAGTTCGAGCAGGTGTTCAGGGGGAGTTCGAACAATATCCTAGTACTCCTGTACAGCGTGATCAAGACGCAAGGATATTCCCGGAAGATATTGGACTACGAAGATCTCGTCAATATGATGACGGCCAATGACTTATTCGAGTAGTAGATATTCGAATGAATATCTATATCAAAGCGGCAAGCTTATTTGGGCAAGAAGACTTCGGATTATCTTCCAACCGATTTAAAAGATATTCATCAAATATCTAGGAATATTTCCTAAATATTTGATGGGATTATCTTGTGTGAATTAGGGTTTTGCTCGAGCATATAAATACAATGCAAGGGCAACCCTAATTCTCATCGCTTTCAAAGATCAAATATACACGAGCATATCCTGCTGATTGGAGAAGAAGAAAGCGACGGCCGGCTGTGTTTCCTCATTGAGAATACACCGGTGCAAGTGCAGTCTGTTCAAGTGCAACACAGACTGCCTGAAGCATATCAACTGCCGCACACAACGAAGGTAAACAAGCTTTCGAGAGAAAGCATCCGAGTTTCTGGAGAAGGTCGAGAACGTTTAGACTGTAGGTTCTAAACGAAGGGGATCGAGGGGAACTGCGGTGAACCTCGGTTTCAAATCTGAGAGACGGAGTATTGAGGATAGGCTGTTACAAGGTGTAAGTGTAAGTCCCTGTGGAATTCCTATACTCGTAATAAAGATTTGCTGTCCCTTTTCGGGTGTGGGAAACCCTCCAGAGTAGGCGGAGCCGAACTGGGTTATCAGTCTGTGTGTCTCTACTACCTTTATCTGTTTGCTGAACTGTTGTGATAAGAGTTCAACCTCTGTGTGTTGAACTGTTGTGCAAAGAGTCCCAGGTCTGTCGTAACAGTACCTTGGACACAAGCTTGAACAGGGGACATAATTTCAAAAGAGACTAACTTGGGACAAACTTAGACTAACTTGGGACGAACTTATACAAACCTTAGAATGAGACTAAAGTTTGTCTTTGTTCGTCCCAAGTTAGTCTCGTTAGTCTCATTCTAAGGTTTATCTAAGTTCGTCCTTAGAAAGAGACTAACTTGGGACGAACTTAGACTAACTTGGGACAAACTTATACAAACTTTAGAATGAGACTAAAGTTTGTCTTTGTTCGTCCCAAGTTAGTCTCGTTAGTCTCATTCTAAGGTTTATCTAAGTTCATCCTTAGAAAGAGACTAACTTGGGACGAACTTAGACTAACTTGGGACGAACTTATCCAAACCTTAAAATGAGACTAAAGTTTGTCTTTGTTCGTCCCAAGTTAGTCTCGTTAGTCTCATTCTAAGGTTTGTCTAAGTTCGTCCTTAGAAAGAGACCAACTTGGGACGAACTTAGACTAACTTGGGACGAACTTATACAAACCTTAGAATGAGACTAAAGTTTGTCTTTGTTCGTCCCAAGTTAGTCTCGTTAGTCTCATTCTAAGGTTTATCTAAGTTCGTCCTTAGAAAGAGACTAACTTGGGATGAACTTAGACTAACTTGGGACGAACTTATACAAACCTTAGAATGAGACTAAAGTTTGTCTTTGTTCGTCCCAAGTTAGTCTCGTTAGTCTCATTCTAAGGTTTATCTAAGTTCGTCCTTAGAAAGTGAGTAACTTGGGACGAACATGGTCTAACTTGGGACGAACTTATACAAACCTTAGAATGAGACTAAAGTTTGTTTTTGTTCGTCCCAAGTTAGTCTTGTTAGTCTCATTCTAAGGTTTGTCTAAGTTTGTCCTTAGAAAGAGACCAACTTGGGACGAACTTAGACTAACTTGGGATGAACTTACACAAACCTTAGAATGAGACTAAAGTTTGTCTTTGTTCGTCCCAACTTAGTCTCGTTAGTCTCATTCTAAGGTTTGTCCAAGTTCGTCCTTAGAAAGAGACTAACTTGGGACGAACTTATACTAACTTGGGACGAACTTATCCAAACCTTAAAATGAGACTAAATTTTGTCTTTGTTCGTCCCAAGTTAGTCTCGTTAGTCTCATTCTAAGGTTTATCTAAGTTCGTCCTTAGAAAGTGAGTTACTTGGGACGGACTTGGACTAACTTGGACTAACTTGGGACGAACTTATACAAACCTTAGAATGAGACTAAAGTTTGTCTTTGTTCGTCCCAAGTTAGTCTCGTTAGTCTCATTCTAAGGTTTGTCTAAGTTCGTCCTTAGAAAGAGACCAACTTGGGACGAACTTAGACTAACTTGGGATGAACCTATACAAACCTTAGAATGAGACTAAATTTTGTTCTTGTTCGTCCCAAGTTAGTCTCGTTAGTCTCATTCTAAAGTTTGTCTAAGTTCGTCCTTAGAAAGAGACCAACTTGGGACGAACTTAGACTAACTTGGGACAAACTTATACAAACCTTAAAATGACACTAAAGTTTGTCTTTGTTCGTCCCAAGTTAGTCTCGTTAGTCTCATTCTAAGGTTTGTCTAAGTTCGTCCTTAGAAAGAGACCAACTTGGGACGAACTGAGACTAACTTGGGACGAACTTATACAAACCGTAGAATGAGACTAAATTTTGTCTTTGTTCGTCCCAAGTTAGTCTTGTTAGTCTCATTCTAAGGTTTATCTAAGTACGTCCTTAGAAAGAGACTAACTTGGGACGAACTTAGACTAACTTGGGACGAACTTATACAAACCTTAGAATGAGACTAAAGTTTGTCTTTGTTCGTCCCAAGTTAGTCTCGTTAGTCTCATTCTAAGGTTTATCTAAGTTCGTCCTTAGAAAGAGACTAACTTGGGACGAACTTATACTAACTTGGGACGAACTTATACAAACCTTAGAATGAGACTAAAGTTTGTCTTTGTTCGTCCCAAGTTAGTCTCGTTAGTCTCATTCTAAGGTTTATCTAAGTTCGTCCTTAGAAAGAGACTAACTTGGGACGAACTTAGACTAACTTGGGACGTACTTATACAAACCTTAGAATGAGGCTAAAGTTTGTCTTTGTTCGTCCCAAGTTAGTCTCGTTAGTCTCATTCTAAGGTTTGTCTAAGTTCGTCCTTAGAAAGAGACTAACTTGGGACGAACTTATACAAACCTTAGAATGAGACAAAAGTTTGTCTTTGTTCGTGCCAAGTTAGTCTCGTTTGTCTCATTCTAAGGTTTATCTAAGTTCGTCCTTAAAAAGAGACTAACTTGGGACGAACTTAGACTAACTTGGGACGACCTTATACAAACCTTAGAATGAGACTAAAGTTTGTATTTGTTCGTCCCAAGTTAGTCTCGTTAGTCTCATTCTAAGGTTTATCTAAGTTCGTCCTTAGAAAGAGACTAACTTGAGACGAACTTAGATTAACTTGGGACGAACTTAGACTAACTTGGGACGAACTTATACAAACCTTAGAATGAGACTAAAGTTTGTCTTTGTTCGTCCCAAGTTAATCTCGTTAGTCTCCTTCTAAGGTTTATCTAAGTTCGACCTTAGAAAGAGACTAACTTGGGACGAACTTAGACAAACTTGGGACGAACTTATACAAACCTTAGAATGAGACTAAAGTTTGTCTTTGTTCGTCCCAAGTTAGTCTCGTTAGTCTCATTCTAAGGTTTATCTAAGTTCGTCCTTAGAAAGAGACTAACTTGGGATGAACTTAGACTAACTTGGGACGAACTTATACAAACCTTAGAATGAGACTAAAGTTTGTCTTTGTTCGTCCCAAGTTAGTCTCGTTAGTCTCATTCTAAGGTTTATCTAAGTTCGTCCTTAGAAAGTGAGTAACTTGGGACGAACATGGTCTAACTTGGGACGAACTTATACAAACCTTAGAATGAGACTAAAGTTTGTTTTTGTTCGTCCCAAGTTAGTCTTGTTAGTCTCATTCTAAGGTTTGTCTAAGTTTGTCCTTAGAAAGAGACCAACTTGGGACGAACTTAGACTAACTTGGGATGAACTTACACAAACCTTAGAATGAGACTAAAGTTTGTCTTTGTTCGTCCCAACTTAGTCTCGTTAGTCTCATTCTAAGGTTTGTCCAAGTTCGTCCTTAGAAAGAGACTAACTTGGGACGAACTTATACTAACTTGGGACGAACTTATCCAAACCTTAAAATGAGACTAAATTTTGTCTTTGTTCGTCCCAAGTTAGTCTCGTTAGTCTCATTCTAAGGTTTATCTAAGTTCGTCCTTAGAAAGTGAATTACTTGGGACGGACTTGGACTAACTTGGACTAACTTGGGACGAACTTATACAAACCTTAGAATGAGACTAAAGTTTGTCTTTGTTCGTCCCAAGTTAGTCTCGTTAGTCTCATTCTAAGGTTTGTCTAAGTTCGTCCTTAGAAAGAGACCAACTTGGGACGAACTTAGACTAACTTGGGATGAACTTATACAAACCTTAGAATGAGACTAAATTTTGTTCTTGTTCGTCCCAAGTTAGTCTTGTTAGTCTCATTCTAAAGTTTGTCTAAGTTCGTCCTTAGAAAGAGACCAACTTGGGACGAACTTAGACTAACTTGGGACAAACTTATACAAACCTTAAAATGACACTAAAGTTTGTCTTTGTTCGTCCCAAGTTAGTCTCGTTAGTCTCATTCTAAGGTTTGTCTAAGTTCGTCCTTAGAAAGAGACCAACTTGGGACGAACTGAGACTAACTTGGGACGAACTTATACAAACCGTAGAATGAGACTAAATTTTGTCTTTGTTCGTCCCAAGTTAGTCTTGTTAGTCTCATTCTAAGGTTTATCAAAGTTCGTCCTTAGAAAGAGACTAACTTGGGACGAACTTAGACTAACTTGGGACGAACTTATACAAACCTTAGAATGAGACTAAAGTTTGTCTTTGTTCGTCCCAAGTTAGTCTCGTTAGTCTCATTCTAAGGTTTATCTAAGTTCGTCCTTAGAAAGAGACTAACTTGGGACGAACTTATACTAACTTGGGACGAACTTATACAAACCTTAGAATGAGACTAAAGTTTGTCTTTTTTCGTCCCAAGTTAGTCTCGTTAGTCTCATTCTAAGGTTTATCTAAGTTCGTCCTTAGAAAGAGACTAACTTGGGACGAACTTAGACTAACTTGGGACGTACTTATACAAACCTTAGAATGAGGCTAAAGTTTGTCTTTGTTCGTCCCAAGTTAGTCTCGTTAGTCTCATTCTAAGGTTTGTCTAAGTTCGTCCTTAGAAAGAGACTAACTTGGGACGAACTTATACAAACCTTAGAATGAGACAAAAGTTTGTCTTTGTTCGTGCCAAGTTAGTCTCGTTTGTCTCATTCTAAGGTTTATCTAAGTTCGTCCTTAGAAAGAGACTAACTTGGGACGAACTTAGACTAACTTGGGACGACCTTATACAAACCTTAGAATGAGACTAAAGTTTGTATTTGTTCGTCCCAAGTTAGTCTCGTTAGTCTCATTCTAAGGTTTATCTAAGTTCGTCCTTAGAAAGAGACTAACTTGAGACGAACTTAGATTAACTTGGGACGAACTTAGACTAACTTGGGACGAACTTATACAAACCTTAGAATGAGACTAAAGTTTGTCTTTGTTCGTCCCAAGTTAATCTCGTTAGTCTCCTTCTAAGGTTTATCTAAGTTCGACCTTAGAAAGAGACTAACTTGGGACGAACTTAGACAAACTTGGGACGAACTTATACAAACCTTAGAATGAGACTAAAGTTTGTCTTTGTTCGTCCCAAGTTAGTCTCGTTAGTCTCATTCTAAGGTTTATCTAAGTTCGTCCTTAGAAAGAGACTAACTTGGGACGAACTTAGAATAACTTGGGACGAACTTATACAAACCTTAGAAGGAGACTAAAGTTTATCTTTGTTCGTCCCAAGTTAGTCTCGTTAGTCTCATTCTAAGGTTTATCTAAGTTCGTCCTTAGAAAGAGACTAACTTGGGACGAACTTAGACTAACTTGGAACGAACTTATACAAACCTTAGAATGAGACTAAAGTTTGTCATTGTTCGTCCCAAGTTAGTCTCGTTAGTCTCATTCTAAGGTTTGTCTAAGTTCGTCCTTAGAAAGAGACTAACTTGGGACGAACTTATACAAACCTTAGAATGAGACCAAAGTTTGTCTTTGTTCGTCCCAAGTTAGTCTCGTTAGACTCATTCTAAGGTTTATCTAAGTTCGTCCTTAGAAAGAGCCTAACTTGGGACGAACTTAGACTAACTTGGGACGAACTTATACATACCTGAGAATGAGACTAAAGTTTGTCTTTGTTCGTCCCAAGTTAGTCTCGTTAGTTTCATTCTAAGGTTTATCTAAGTTCGTCCTTAGAAAGAGACTAACTTGGGACAAACTAAGACTAACTTGGGACGAACTTAGACTAACTTGGGACGAACTTATACAAACCTTAGAATGAGACTAAAGTTTGTCTTTGTTCGTCCCAAGTTAGTCTTGTTAGTCTCATTCTAAGGTTTGTCTAAGTTCGTCCTTAGAAAGAGACTAACTTGGCGAACTTAGACTAACTTGGGATGAACTTATACAAACCTTAGAATGAGACTAAAGTTTGTCTTTGTTCGTCCCAAGTTAGTCTCGTTAGTCTCATTCTAATGTTTATCTATGTTCGTCCTTAGATAGGGACTAACTTGGGACGAACTTAGACGTACTTGGGACGAACTTATACAAACCTTAGAATAAGACTAAAGTTTGTCTTTGTTCGTCCCAAGTTAGTCTCGTTAGTCTCATTCTAAGGTTTATCACAGTTCGTCCTTAGAAAGAGACTATTTTGGGACGAACTTAGACTAACTTGGGACGAACTTATACAAACCTTAGAATGAGACTAAATTTTGTCTTTGTTCGTCCCAAGTTAGTCTCATTAGTCTCATTCTATGGTTTATCTAAGTTCGTCCTTAGAAAGAGACTAACTTGGGACGAACTTAGACTAACTTGGGACGAACTTATACAAACCTTAGAATGAGACAAAAGTTTGTCTTTGTTTGTCCCAAGTTAGTCTCGTTAGTCTCATTCTATGGTTTATCTAAGTTCATCCTTAGAAAGAGACTAACTTGGGACGAACTTAGACTAACTTGGGACGAATTTATACAAACCTTAGAATGAAACTAAAGTTTATCTTTGTTCGTCCTAATTTAGTCTCGTTAGTCTCATTCTAAGGTTTATCTTTGATCATATGTCAGTTACCTTATTTGAGGATATTCATATTCAGTGGGAGTTTGGCTTGTGCGCTGCTCTATGTTATATATAGATTTTGATCTATACTATCGAATTATGTTCTGCTGAATTGTTGTTGCTAGTATGCACTCTGTGTAATGTTGTCGATCTCGCTTTAGGGACCAGTTGGAAATAGACATGTAAGGTCACAGTTCATGTAATTTCCATGCTGCACACTCATGATGAATCCATGTCATTTAATTATGTTGGCATCCGTGACAAGCTCGGTCAAGTATCGATGATGCATACGAAGGCCGCCTTAATCCCATGTCATCATAGTTAATGGACCGGATAGGGGATATACCTTTATGATATGATAGCAGTTTAGAGCTCACTTTTGTTATACATTTATTATTTACAAATGTGACCCAGTGGGAGGTTGTTGGGTTAATTTTGTAAATTAACCAATAATGTGGGGTCACACATGTAAATAAAATGAATATGTGTGCTATCATTTAAATAAGCCTGACTAAAGTGGTCTAGTTGTGATTTATATTGGCTTATGAGTATAATGTCATGAGGGTTATTGTGTAGATACCGATTGGTAATTAACTTTCTATGAGAGGCGGAAAGGTAATTACGACAATAGTGGTTGCCCTGTCACACCACTATTTATATGGGTTATGGTCCCCGGTTCACCACATCGAAAAGATGACAGCTTTTCTTGCCCTCTCGGTAGAAAAGCTGAGATGACTCTAGTGGCAGGACTGGAAGACCTAATCAGGTGTACTCATGTGCACATCCGTTTCAGAGATTCGCTTCCGCGTATTGAAGATCAATACGGTATGTTCTCTTTAATCTGAATTGAGTTTCGATCCTTGGTGTATTACTGTTGATTATCAGTAATTTAGATCTAACAT
The DNA here is from genome assembly GCA_033675215.1 of Rhodiola kirilowii. Taxonomy (NCBI): domain Eukaryota; kingdom Viridiplantae; phylum Streptophyta; class Magnoliopsida; order Saxifragales; family Crassulaceae; genus Rhodiola; species Rhodiola kirilowii. The sequence continues at coordinate 21,458,981 of CM066197.1, forward strand.
CTGCATCAATTATTAAATTTTTGGAACCTATGACAAGTGACACATTTAAGGCGCGATTTGCCGACTGTCAATTTGATGAGACAAATTTCCTTGCATTAGGAGGAGATAAAATAAATTATGAAAAAAGACAAGTAATAACTTGGAATGCAGAGAACTGAAAAAAGACAGTCTCATTTTGATCCTCATACAAATCAATGTGAACTAGAAGTTCAAAAGATTATCCACTTACAAAATGTGGAAAACACATCGCCTGATGCATTCACAAATGTTAAAACAGTGACAAAGTCATATATTCCAGCTATCAATGCTCCTTGCAAAATAAATCTTCTTGATAAAGATATTGGAAATAAATTCGCAAGTGAGTCCAAAACACGACATAAACGTGCTTGACCAAATGGGTCCAAGGATAAAAATCCAAGAAAAAAAAGGTTCATGATAAAAAATTAATGCATCAACTACTATTTCAAAAGAAAATGATATGAATCATGAAGAGACTTCTTTGAAAGATAATGAGATACCTGAAACTGATGACAATGAAGAAATTTCGATCAATTATGTCATTTTAAGGGAAAAGGTGGAATAGAAAAGAAATTAGAGTGGATAATATATTCACATATTCTATGGCTCTAGATATTACAGAAGAAAATGAGGATCATGAACCAAGATCGGTTAATGAATGACGACAAAGAAATGATTGGCCAAAATGGAAAAGTGTCATCGAGGCAGAATTGAATTCACTTGAAAAACACCAAGTCTTTAGAAAAATTTCCCTAACACCCGAGAATGTCAAACCTGTTGGTTATAAATGGATATTTGTGCGTAAACGAACCAACAAAATGAAGTTGTAAGATATAAAGCACGACTTACAGCACAGAGCTTCTCGCAAAGACCATGCATTGATTATGAAGAGACATATTCACCGGTCATAGATGCAATAACATTCTGATTTTTATTGAGTTTGTCAGTCTTAGAAGGACTCCAAATGCATTTAATGGATGTCGTGACAGAATATTTATATGGGTCACATGATAATGACTTTTACATGAAAATTCCCGAAGGATTAAAATTGCCTGAAGCATATAGCTCAAAACCGTGAGAAATGTACTCAATACAACAAAGAGCTTTATGGTTTAAAACAATCCGGTTGAATATGGTACAATCGTCTAAGTGAATATCTCTTAAAGGAGGGGCACATTAACAATGCAATTCGTCCATGTGTTTTTATTAAAAGGGCAAAAACTGGATTTTCTATTATTGCGGTTTATGTTGATGATTTAAATATCATTGGGACTCAGATGAACATACCTAGACGATTGCATATTTAAAAAGTGAATTTGAAATGAAAGATTCGGGCAAAACAAAATTCTGCCTTGGCATACAAATTGAGCATTTATCAAAGGGCATTTTTGTTCATCGGTCCTCGTATACTGAAAGGGTCCTCAAACGATTTAATATGGATAAATCACATCCGTTGAGTTTGCCTAAGGTTGTTCGATCACTTATTGTGACAAAAGATCCATTTCGTCATCCAGAAAAGGATGAAGAACTACTTGGTCTTGAAGTACCATATCTTAGTGCTATTGGGGCACTAATGTATCTTGCTAATTATACACGACCTGATATTGCATTTTCGGTTAATTTACTAGCAAGATATAGTTCTTCTCCAACTCGAAGACATTGGAATGGCATTAAGCAAATTTTAAGATATCTTCGAGGAACAACTGATATGGGCTTATTTTATTCAAAAGACTCAAAATCAGGATTAATTGTATATGTCGATGCCGGGTATTTATCTGACCCCCATAAAGTGTGATCACAAACGGGTTATGTGTTTACATATGGTGATACCGCTATATCTTGGCGCTCTACCCAACAGACCCTTGCAACCACTTCTTCTAATCATGCTGAAATATTAGCACTTCATGAAGCAAGCCGTGAATGTGTGTGGCTGAAGCCTTAAATCCATCATATTAGAGGATTGACAGAACCGCTCGTCGTCAAAGCGATTTGTGCAAATAAATTTGTAATAGTCCGCTAATCGCAACTATACTACTGGGTAGTACTTGGTAAGTAGGCGTCGAACCCAAGGGAACCAGGGGAATAATTGTTCTTCGGGGGGATTACGCAGCGTGGGAGCGTGTTTAAAGTCGGTTGGTTGGTTTTAAAGCTACCAGCTATTTTGATTGATTGATTGGTTGGTTGGTTGATTTTAATACTAGAAAGTAAATTACAGTTTATAATTAAAGAGAAATGTTCGGTTTCAGGGGCCTTGTATTATATCCTATTTATCATTGACATTTAGTGAATTATCTAAGTATTCAAAGATGAATCGAGGCCCTTTCGTAGCGCAAGACTTGCAACATCGTTTAAAGCAACACTTGTTCTAAGCAAAACTAATTCCTTCTTTCGAAGTATCTTAGCTGTAAGTGCATCCACTTGATCTCCCAGTTACGTTTTTGACCGAGTGGTGTTTTAGATAAGTCGAACTCCTCGATAAGTTTTGCTTGTGACAGCTTCCACTTACCGAGTATGATCACGAATTTCTACGGAAGAGCTTTGCTTGTGACAGCTTCCACTCAACCTTAGAAACTCTGACTTGATATATGGCACATAGAACAAGTTTTGAATACTAAGACTAGACACTAAGTTAATAGTCTTAAAACATTTTATAATACAAGTGCGCCCCTTAGACCGAACTACAAGTTTAGCTACTATTCATCACGCTAAACATTATAACTAAGGAAATAAAACAGTTGAATAAATACTAAGAATTACTTACAACCGTTGAAGCGCCAAGGGAGCTATCCTTTATTTCCAAAGCCAAGATTACAACATTACAAATGTTACAACTTCTAGAGAGAGAAGTGAAATGAGATTGAGGTGTGTTTGAAATGAGGGGAGGAGCTCCTCCTTTTATAGCCAAAATGGGAGGAGATGGGTGGTGGAGATGGATGCACATGTCTTTTGATCCAAGGGAGGAGAAGAGGAGGAAGGAGGAGGTGCCATGTGGAGGAGGAGCAAAGCCGCCGGTCACCATGGGTGGAGGAGCCGCCGGTTGCCGGTGGTGGAAGGAGGAGGAGCTCCTCCTTTGGCCACCACTTCTTCAAGTGGTCGGTCATCTTGCCCAAATGTGAGTTTTGTACAGTTTTGTGCAGTCTTTTCACAAAACTGTCAATGTGTTTCTTCCTCGGGCTGTCTTGACTCCACTCCTGATTCCTCTGATTAATTTGTTATGGTCAATTCAACGTCAGGATCCTTGATATTTCTTCAGTCGGCATATGATCTTGACCTTGGTTTGACTCTTGTTATCTTTTCAGCATAAAATCCTCTCCTTAGCGTGTTTTCACTTCAGTCTCTAAAATGCCCTGTGGAAATATATCGGGACTAACACGTAGACGTTAGATAGACAAACAGTCTAATTTGGTGGGTTTAACTGCATTTATGTTTCATACAATTATGGTCCATCAGATTACCCCACACTTTTAGTTGTTCGTCCCGAACAATGCTATTAAAGGGCGTAAGTTCTAAGTTTGGCTTTGGAATATGAAAATTAGACTGTGGTACTCGATCTATCCTAATTCATGCATTGCTTACTTATTACCAAATTAAACTGCGTAAATAAATAGAAGAAACTTAATACTTGTACCTCCGTGCTGAGATGCAAATTATATTGGATGTCTCGGGAGATAGCCCTTTTTAGGCTCCTGGACTGCAATCTTGGGATCGTCTCGCACTATATGGTTTTCTGGTAGCTTTCTCTAGCACGTGATTCGGTTCAGGTTTCAGTGGTTTGAGTACTTTGATTTTCTTTTGGCGAGGGACTGCTTTTGTAGTGAGTCGGCATTTGGCCTTTGTTTTGACTTTTTGAGTTCTTCACTTTTTGTTCGGTTAAAACCTTCACAATTTTGGGCCTTTGGCCTCTTGATTTGCTTCATTGAGCTTTTCACCTTTTTGTGACTGCTAGTCCATTTTCTTTTTCGCCTTTTTGGGAGGTCCAATCATCGCCCGCAAGCCTATGGAAATACCTCCCCGCTCCTCTCGTTTTTGCCGTTTTCGCGCGGGTCAAGGTGAGGGTCACTCATCTATTTTCTCGGCTACTTTGACTAACGTTTCGCGCGGGTCAAGATGAGGGTCGCTCATCTATTTTCTCGGCTACTTTGACCGGAGATATGACGGTTTGATTCCCGTCCTCGCCTTTTGCATTGCATGGCGGAGATGACTTCAATTTTCACTGAAACCCGAAGTGCAGCCTCCAATGACTTCGAAAACCATATAGTTTGATCTGATCCTTTGACTGCTTGCCAAGCCTCTCTAGGGCAGTTTATGTCAACTCCACATCCCTAGTTATCTCAGCACAACGGACAAATGGAAAGTTACATTCTCAGTTTTTAAATAGTTGAATTTTCACAAGGTTAATGCATGAATTATGATTTATCTTTTTCACATTCTTAAGTTCATATTTTCAAAAAGATACTATTACTAAAAAAAGAAAAAACAGCTGCATGTTATTTATGTACATAGGTGGTTCTCACCCCCCACTTTTGAACGAAGGCATGCCTTAGTTCAAAAGTCATGCAAGCTTAAAACTAAATACTGAATTTAAATGACAGAAATTAAAGTGCGGAAAAGTAAGATAGTGTCGGGTTACCTCCCGACCAGTGCACTTGTTTAACGTCGTTGGCTCGACAGTACCTCGTTGTGGATTACTGGTTTGGGTCCCATGGGTGGCTGAGGTCGAACTTTGCCACCGTTCCAGTGTTGCTTCTTCCTGACTTCTTGCCGGATGTTGTGTTCTGGTCAAGACTCCTTTGTTTCGGGATTTTTTCCTTCCAATACCCCGGAGGGGGTGATGGACCTTTCACTACCAGCCTTTCGAAGTTTTTGTATTTGGGACTGCCTAGTCCAGTTGCGGTAAAGCAATGCTCCATCGAGGGGTCATTCTGCAGAGGTGCTTTTCCCATTCTCCTTTGAGCTTCTTCTTGGATCGCATAGTTCGCGGCGACTTGCTCATTAATTAAGGGGAAAAGTCGGGAAGGCCTCATGAGACTTGGTTCTGCCTCGTTATGTTGGTTCGTGAAGAACTGATCGTAGATAGTTTCAGCTGCCTGGGTAATGATAGTCGGGTATGGCTTGGGCAGTTCGTCAGTGGTGTTCTGGACTCCTACTTCGTTGCTTCCGGTGCTTTCCATGTCTGATTCCTCAGACGGTTCAGGAGTCTCTTCTGACGGTTCGGTGGTTTCTTCTTCATCAGCCTCAGGATCAGCTTCTTCTGTCTGCATTTCCTCATCAGTTTGGGGTACTCGTCGTGTGGTAGCGGCCAGGCCGATTATAAGGCACCACATGTCTGCAACGGTGAAGTTTGTTGCAGACCTTCTCATAGCTTCGTTAACTCTTCCCAGCTGTTCGGCCCTCATCCCACGAAGAAATTTTTGGAGAAGAACTCTCTTCGTAAATCCATGGTGCGGGCAGCTTGAGACGATGGCATCGTAGTTTATGTAGTATTCGTCCAAAGTCTCATCCCGGGATTGTTGAAGGTTCAGGATCTTCTCGCGGGTTTCTTGGCGTAAAGATGGTGGGGAGAATTCTTTCAGGAACGGAACGCAGAGGTCTACGAAACGTTCTGCACTGCAAGCGGTGGATGTGTAGTACCATATCGTGGCGAAGTCGGCTAGAGAGAATTTGAAGCATTTCAGCTTAAACTCTTCTAACACTTCGTTTTCAGGTTTGATGTTGTGGCAGACTTGGTGGAAGTTTCGACAGTGCTGTACAGGGTCTTCTCCCTCCGTTCCTCCGAACAGGGGCAGAAATCGCGTTGTCCATGCATGCGTAACGGGTAGTGTCATAGAGAGATGAACAGAAAAGAAAAAGGGGAGGGAAGAACAGTTATCCGATGGCTGATTCCCCGGCAACGGCGCCAATTTGACAGAACCGCTCGTCGTCAAAGCGATTTGTGCAAATAAATTTATAATAGTCCGCTACTCGCAACTATACTACTGGGTAGTACTTGGTAAGTAGGGGTCGAACCCAAGGGAACCAGGGGAATAATTGTTCTTCGGGGGGATTACGCAGCGTGGGAGCGTGTTTAAGGTCGGATGGTTGGTTTTAAAGCTACCAGCTATTTTGATTGATTGATTGGTTGGTTGGTTGATTTTAATACTGGAAAGTAAATTACAGTTTATAATTAAAGAGAAATGTTCGGTTTCAGGGGCCTTGTATTATATCCTATTTATCATTGACATTTAGTGAATTATCTAAGTATTCAAAGATGAATCGAGGCCCTTTCGTAGCGCAAGACTTGCAACATCGTTTAAAGCAACACTTGTTCTAAGCAAAACTAATTCCTTCTTTCGAAGTATCTTAGCTGTAAGTGCATCCACTTGATCTCCCAGTTACGTTTTTGACCAAGTGGTGTTTTAGATAAGTCGAACTCCTCGATAAGTTTTGCTTGTGACAGCTTCCACTTACCGAGTATGATGTTCCCTTGTGTGGCATGTGTTTGGCAAAACGTTGTTAGACAGTTCGAGCAGGAGTTCAGGGGGAGTTCGAACATATCCTAGTACTCCTGTACAGCGTGATCAAGACGCAAAGGATATTTTCCGGAAGATATTGGGAACGAAGATTTCGTCAAGTTAAAGATGGCGTGCGACTTATTCGAACAAGATATTCGAATGAATATTCACAAGTGAAGATGGCGTGACTTGCTTGGGAAAGAAGACGACTTCGTATATTCTTCCAAGGATTTGTGAAAGATATGCATCAAATATTCAGGAGTATCTCCCGAAATATTTGATGGGATTATCTTATGCGAATTAGGGTTTCGTCCGAGCATATAAATACAATGCAAAGGCAACCCTAATTCCCATCGCTTTCAAGATCAAAAATACAGGAAGAAATCCTATCGACGGCCGTTGTGTTTTCCCCACTGGAAAAACATCGGTGTGAGCTCAGTCTGATACGTGCCATTCAGATTGACCAGAGGTGATCAAGTTCAGAGCACAAACAGAACGACCAGCTTTCAAGTGAAAGCGACCGAGCTTCAGGAAAGGTTCGAGTACGTTCGGACAGAAGGTCTGAACGAAGGGGATCAAGGGGAGTTGGGACGAACCTTGGTTGCAAATCTGAGAGACGGAGTAGTAGAGGCTAGGCAATTACAAGGTGTAAGTGTAAGTCCACTGAAAAGCTCTATACTCGTAATAAAGATTTGTTGTCCCTTTTCCGGGTGTGGGAAACCCCCCAGAGTTGGCGTAGACGAACTGGGTTATCAATCTGTGCGTACTCGTGTTTTATTGTTCTGTTCGTACTTGTTGTGGAACTGTGGTAGAAAGAGTTCAAGGTCTGTCCAAACACAACCTAGAACACTTGCTTGAACAGGGGATATAATTTCAGAGTATGATCACGAATTTCTACGGAAGAGCTTTGCTTGTGACAGCTTCCACTCAACCTTAGAAACTCTGACTTGATATATGGCACATAGAACAAGTTTTGAATACTAAGACTAGACACTAAGTTAATAGTCTTAAAACATTTTATAATACAAGTGCGCCCCTTAGACCGAACTACAAGTTTAGCTACTATTCATCGCGCTAAACATTATAACTAAGGAAATAAAACAGTTGAATAAATACTAAGAATTACTTACAACCGTTGAAGCGCCAAGGGAGCTATCCTTTATTTCCAAAGCCAAGATTACAACATTACAAATGTTACAACTTCTAGAGAGAGAAGTGAAATGAGATTGAGGTGTGTTTGAAATGAGGGGAGGAGCTCCTCCTTTTATAGCCAAAATGGGAGGAGATGGGTGGTGGAGATGGATGCACATGTCTTTTGATCCAAGGGAGGAGAAGAGGAGGAAGGAGGAGGTGTCATGTGGAGGAGGAGCAAAGCTGCCGGTCACCATGGGTGGAGGAGCCGCCGGTTGCCGGTGGTGGAAGGAGGAGGAGCTCCTCCTTTGGCCACCACTTCTTCAAGCGGTCGGTCATCTTGCCCAAATGTGAGTTTTGTACAGTTTTGTGCAGTCTTTTCACAAAACTGTCAATGTGTTTCTTCCCCGGGCTGTCTTGACTCCACTCCTGATTCCTCTGATTAATTTGTTATGGTCAATTCAACGTCAGGATCCTTGATATTTCTTCAGTCGGCATATGATCTTGACCTTGGTTTGACACTTGTTATCTTTTCAGCATAAAATCCTCTCCTTAGCGTGTTTTCACTTCAGTCTCTAAAATGCCCTGTGGAAATATATCGGGACTAACACGTAGACGTTAGATAGACAAACAGTCTAATTTGGTGGGTTTAACTGCATTTATGTTTCATACAATTATGGTCCATCAAGGATCATGTGATCTTTCAGGTGATAAAGAAATCCCTATTGTCATATTTGAGGATAATGCTGCTTGTATGGCTCAAATTAAAAATGGTTATATAAAAGGAGATTGAACAAAACACATCTCTCCAAAGTTCTTCTTTACACATGAACTTCAAAAGAGCGGAGAGATTGATGTTTGTCAGATTCGTTCTTGTAACAACTTAGCTGATTTGTTTACAAAGGCACTTCCCACAACTCTCTTTGAAAAATTGGTTTATAAAATCAGCAAGCGAAAGCTTAGAGATTTATGTTAAAGGCCACATTGAGGGGGAGAATACGCGTTACACTCTTTTCCTTATTTTAGGTTTTATCCCTTTGGGTTTTTCTAAATAAGTTTTTTAATGAGGTAACATTTATGCGTAATATACAATTATGTACTCTTTTTCCTTCACTAGGTTTTTTCCCACAGGGTTTTCCTAGTAAGGTTTTAATGAGGCATAATATGTATATGAGTCATCCAAAGGGGGAGTGTTATGAATATTGCAATGTTGAATGACCTTTAGCTCTTCATATAGCCATGTCTCTTAGCTCTTCATGTGCCTCATAAAGTTTAGATTTATTTCTTACATTGATTTCAATGTCTCTCCATATGTCCATGTACCCCTATATAAAGGGATGATTTGTAAAGATCAAAATCAATGAAAACATTACAATTCCCTCTCTATACATTTTTCTCTTCATACATGTTCATGTTCTTCTTCTACCTTTGAATTTCTTCTCCATATCCTTAATTTTCACAACAGTTTCTTTATATTTTTTCTTTATTTTATTTGTAGGTTTTGATGTGTTACTTGTTTCGTCATGTCACGTGCAGGTACCCTAGTCGGTGACCGCAATAACGAGATCCCCCCTCTTGAGGGCAATCAGAACGTGCCTACCTACTTCAAAGAACCAAAATGGGAGTTCCACCCTCGCCAAAAGGCGAATGTAGGTAGACTAGCATAATTGAATAAGAGGGAACCTGTAGAACCGAATGCTGCTAATGGTGATGCGAGGCAACTGCCTCCACCACGGCCGCCAAACTACAGAGAGTCGGATGAAGAGGATGAAGATTATTATGAACCTATGATGAAGTAGTTATCTGCCCCTAATTTTCGAAATCAACCTTGGTGTATCCATGAGGGGCCAGACATGGAAGAAATCGAGATCAGGACTGCGATATTGCACCATCTTACAAAATATTTGGGTTGGCATGGAGAATCAGCCACCAGGCATCTGCAGGATTTTCATGGCATCTGCCAGACTCTCAGACCATATGGCATCTGCAGGATTTTCAGGATTTTCTTGACCTGAGACTCTCAGGTCACAATGGAGAAATTAAAATTCAAGGCTTTCCACTTTTCATAACCAATATGGCTAAATCTTGGTTTTTGTCTCTTTCTTCATGTAGCATCAGAACATGGGATCAGATGTAGAAATGGTTTCTTACTAAATACTATTGTAGCTAAGGCTGGACAGGTTCGTAGACAGCTACAAGATATTAGACAAGGAGCCAATGAATTGATGTATGACTATCTAGAGAAATTGAATGCACTGGAGCATAACTACTCCAACAAGAGAGTACTTGAGAAGTTGGTGATCAAGTATTTGTGGCATGAGTTGAGGCCGCTTGAAAAGATTTTGCTTGATGCTTCAGCTAGTGGAACAATCATGAATTTATCTCCAACTGGCGTCTAGCAATTGATCATTGAATTGGCTAAGAACGCAAAATTCTGAAGCTGCTCTCATTTAGGCCAAGCACGAGTTGCAGTCTTCCCAGCGGCAGTATTACACTGTTTTGGCGGACAAGGTGCAGGCTCAGTGGCTGTCCGATGGGGACCGCAACACTACAATTTTTCATGCAATGCTCAAAGCTCTTCGTAGGTTTAATCGGATTGTGTTCGAAAAGGATGATGGGAACAGTACTTCCGACAGGGACGAGATTGGTAACATGGCTCTGCATCACTTCCAAGCTCGCTTGTCTGCTTTCTCAGTTGTTCCCGCGGTGCAAGCCTTCCAGCACATTGAGGCTGCGGTCACCGATGATGATAACTCTGGGCTCACTGCCACTCCGGATGAGGCCGAGAGCTGGGTCACTATCACCAATATGAATCCTTCTAGTGCCCCTGAACCTGATGGTTTCACAGGTCACTTCTATACTCATTGCTGGAAAGTTATCAAGGACACCTTATGAAAAGCTATTGTGTGCTTCTTTCATGGTATGCAGCTCCCTAGCTCTGTCACATCCACTCATTTTGTCCTCTTACCCAAGAAGCCTAATGCCTCTAAAGTTGAACATCTCCGTCTGATCAGTGTCTGCAACTTCTTCCACAAGATTATTTCAGGCATTCTTAACACTCGGCTCTCCAAGGTTCTCCCCTCTATTATCAGCCCAGAACAAGCTGGTTTCATGCCAGCTCGCGGGGCCATGGAATCCTAACGGGAATTCGAAAATAGGTCCCCAGCCAAGGCAGACCCTGCCGAGTACTCTCGGACAAGTCTCGATCGAAGGCTCCAAGAAGGCCTCGCCAGCCGAGACCCTCCGGCCAACAATGCACCATGCGCAAGGCACTCGCCCTCATGACCAATCGAACTCCTCGGCCCAGGTCGCTCGCACACCCGAGGCACGCAAGGCCACGACGCTCGAAGATCCCCACGCATCCCTAACGGGTGCCCGAGTAATCGAGGCGGCCAACACAATCCAGCACCCGGGGGTTCTCCACTCGGCCCCAGACCAGGCGCTCAGCCAACAGGCCTCGGATGACCACCCGGGCAAAGCAGTAGCGCACCAGAAGCACTTCCTGGCCGAGGCACCGGCACACCTGGCCGAAGGGTACTCGGGCGAGGCGATAGACAAGGCACAATGGCTAGCCGGTCAACCCAAATCCACTGCATTGAATGATCAGCCGTTACTAAATCGTCCTCTATCTGTTACACTTGGACCAGCCGAGGGAGATGTACATGTGGAGGTATCCGGTCAAGGAAGATCCCTGCCCATAAAAGCCCAGGCGTTACCAAATCACATTATAGCCGTTGGGGAGCTGATTCACTTGGACTTGCCCGTTGTGACCAAGGAGGAGCCGATGAGTATCAAGGCAAAGAGCCGTTGGGAGTCAAAGCCAAGGAGTCGTTGGGGGGAGATCCGTTGGGGAGGCGTTACACTTTGAAGAGTAACGCTCGAGCATTCAATGAGGGCAACGGCTAGTAATTCTTCTTCCATTTTCATTCCAAGGCGTCACTAAATAATGAGGAGCAGTGAGTAGCACTCGGGCATCCAAGAAAATACCAAAAGAGTTATCTTTGGATCAAGACCTTAGTGTCGAGGGTACCAACCCTTCGGCGCTTGGGTATTCCTTGATCGAAAGCATAGCAGCTTAGCTCATTGTGACTCATTGTAACGTGTTCCCACCTTAGTTCTTTCATTCCCACCTTCATCATCAATAAACCCTTGTGACTTTACCCATTTACCTCTTTTTCCCGAGTAATATTGCCTAAACCCCACATTTGTTCGAGCCTTTTGGCTAATTTCCATTTCCACTGCGCTATTCAGGAATTTGCCAAGGCACCAGCCGGCAAATTCCTATCAAGTGGTATCGGAGCCGTTCCGATCCCACGGGACGCTCCTAGGCAAAGTATCTAATGTGGAGTTTTGATGAGTCGAGTTTTCGACTCATTTATAGTCATTCTTCACTATAGTTTTGAATCGTTTCCAACGTTATTTTGATGTCATTTGACCTCTATCTCTACATTTCAAGTAGAAAACAAGTTTCCCCCATGGGCAAGGCCTAAATATGAAGATTGGTTGAGTTTCGGGGCAATACCGAGCATATTGACCTTTGCAACTTGTTTTGGACCCCTAGGGCGGATCCGGTGTCCGATTTGGCTGATCTTTAGCTTGTTGGAAAGGTATTTCAAAGGGCTACAACTTTGTAGTTTACACCAAGACCAAATTCGGACGGGAAGAACACCAAAAAGGCCCCAGTCGGTCAATTGAGAAGTCCAGTTGACCGACTCGATTGAAACTCAGCAGCTCATCAGATCTTGAACATCCCAGTCGACCGACTGGGAGTCAAGCAAAGCCTAGTCGACCGACTGGATGAAAAACTCAGATTTCTGCACCCAGATTTCAGTCGAATCTATAAATAGAAAGAGGGCTTTTGACCTAAAGTGTGGAGGTTTTTGGAGAGAAGAAGATTGGAAAAGAGGCTCATCCAAAGTCATCAATCATCATCCAACCAAGGAGAAGTGAAGATCAAAGGGAGACATTAGGATTAACCATCCTACTCTATTCCTCTTCTATTCTACTTGTTGTTGCCATTAAACCCTACTCACACCATGTTGTCTTACATGATGTGTGAGTAGTGGATCTTGTGTTGTGAGGGTCTTATGACTCTCCTTGGTACTCTTTGATCACATTATATACATTGATATTCATATGGATGATTGTTGATTTCATTTTCTCTTGTGTTATGAATGTTATGCACTCTAGGTGTTTGAGAAAATGCCTAAGTGACAATTTGGACTAAAACTTGAACCTATGTCTTGGAAAAGCTAGTGGATAGTTATAGGATGGAGAAATAATCATATCTTAAGCATGAAAGTGAACTTATGATATGATGCTTGACTAAGGATTGAATGTTTAATGCATTGTAGTTGGTCAATTAGGAAATCATTAATTAATCCCATTAAATAGTGTCAAATTCATGTTCACTATGCTCTTTGAGGACCATCTATGAGGACTACCAAGGTCATGGGCGCATGAGAGGGGCAGAATGACGAGGTCAAGCCCACTACCTCCAAGAAGAAATGGCGCAACACTATTGGCTGAAAAGGAAGCTGCCGAACGGAGATCCCAATACGAAGCGAGGCAACTCTTGTTTGACAAGATGGAAATTTGCAAAGCCAAGTTAGAGACCCGATTTGATGCTCTCCTCACTATGATGGATAATCAGCGCAAGGACTTGACACAAATAATTGCCCAGACTTTAGAGAAGTGCCAGCCCAAGCCGAGCTCCAAGTTGAACATCGAAGAGGTCCCAACATGCGACAAGGAGGTAATGGACTTAGATCTCTCCACTTCCAAAGGTTCTAATATGGTGGAAGTAACCACAAGAAAGGGAGAGCAACCTTTGGAGGGCGAGACGAGCCTCGCACAAGAGGAACGCTCGGTGCACACAATGGCCCAAACCAGCGCCGAGTTCCCTTGCGATGATAGCTGCCCGAGCAAGATTGATCAAGGGCTCTTGGAGAAGGCCCCCCATAGCTGAGAAGCCTCCATATATCGACGCATTCTTGGGAGAGCAGGTCAAGATTGGTAAAGTCCCAGCGCCCATCCTTGCCTATAATCATCGGCGGCTCAATGGCGAGGACTTCGCCAAACTAGGGCAGCGAGAAGAGCTATTTCGGCCAAGTCCACTAGGTCAGTTTGTCATCCTAGTGCATATTGCCTAACAATCTTGGTGACCAGATGTGGCCATGGCGCGACAACTACCAAAGATGGCCCTTGGACGAGCGAAGCCTTGTTCCTTTTGATCGGGGAAAAGAAGTAGACCACTTGGGCGACAACCAAGCTCCATGCTTGAAGCCACCGACATTTTATAACAACCTTGGTACCCCCCGGACTTGGCCGACGCACGAGCGACTCAAACATGGGGCCTTACATGATTGGGGAACCATCCCCTTTGATCCGGAGAAACTAAAGGTAAGCCAAGTGACGCTTGGAGACAGTAAGGAGATGAATATGTCCATCAAGGGACAAGGGCAGCAACAACCCAAGATGCTAGAAGGGCTATGGGGGGACAAGCCATCCGCGGGAATAACGCGTGCGGATTCCAATCACATGTGGGATCTGAGCCCTAAGTCTTTGCGAGGAGCTGAGGAACACGGCCAGAGGTCTGCTCAACTGAGGCAGCGAGGAGAGCCATTTGGACCGGGGCCAACCAAGTCGATGGGCACAACACTCAATACCAAGGCTCCCACACTTCCAAATAAGGGCACCCAAAAGAAGGCACCACCAAGGCCGAGAAAGGTAGCGGCCACCCGACTAGGGCAGGTCCTATTACTTATGCAAATTATTCTAACAGTTATGTTTAGACGCCTTGGTCAAGTTTGCCTAGGAGGTCATTTCACCTCTGTGCCTTTTGATCCGGGCATATAAGAGAGACCGGACCACGAGCAAAGTCAAACATGGCCGCACGACTGCTTAGGGACCAGGCCTTTTGATCGAGGTAAACTTGAAAAGTGTTCCAGCTTGCAAGAAGAGGAGCCCCAGAACATGGAAGGCCTGATACGACATCACTGGAGGAGGCGTGACCTCATGCCCTTTGACCCGGGGATAGTGAAGAAAGCCAACTCAGTCGCACCAATAATAAGGGGAAGTCATCACGACCTTGAGGACAAGGTCGTCATTCAAGGGGGGAGGAATGATGGGAATTCGGAAACGGGTCCCCAGCCGAGGCAGACCCTGCCAAGTACTCTCGGACAAGTCTCGACTGAAGGCTCCAAGAAGGCCCCGCCAACCGAGACCCTCCGGCCAACAATGCTCCATGCGCAAGGCACTCGCCCTCATGGCCAATCGGACTCCTCGACCCAGGTCGCTCGCACATCCGAGGCACGCAAGGCCACGACGCTCGAAGATCCCCACGCATCCCTAACGGGTGCCCGAGTACTCGAGGCGGCCAACACAATCCAGCACCCGGGGGTTCTCTGCTCGGCCCCAGAGCAGGCGCTCGGCCAACAGGCCTCGACCGACCACCCGGGCAAAGCAGCAGCGCACCAGAAGCACTTCCTGGCTGAGGCACCGGCACACTTGGCCGAAGGGCACTCGGGAGAGGCGATAGACAAGGCACAATGGCTAGCTGGTCAACCCAAAGCCACTGCATTGAATGATCAGCCGTTACTAAATCTTCCTCTATCCGTTACACTTGGACCAGCCGAGGGAGATGTACATGTGGAGGTAGACGGTCAAGGAAGATCCCTGTCCATAAAAGCCCAGGCATTACCAAATCACATTATAGCCGTTGGGGAGCTGATTCACTTGGACTTGCCCGTTGTGACCAAGGAGGAGCCGATGAGTATCAAGGCAAAGAGCTGTTGGGAGTCAAAGCCAAGGAGCCGTTGGGGGGAGATCCGTTGGGGAGGCGTTACTCTTTGAAGAGTAACGCTTGAGCATTCAATGAGGGCAACGGCTAGTAATTCTTCTTCTATTTTCATTCCAAGGCGTCACTATATAATGAGGAGCAGGGCGTAGCACTCGGGCATCCAAGAAAATACCAAAAGAGTTATCTTTGGATGAAGACCTTAGTGTCGAGGGTACCAACCCTTTGGCGCTTGGGTATTCCTTGATCGAAAGCATAGCAGCTTAGCTCATTGTGACTCATTGTAACGTGTTCCCACCTTAGTTCTTTCATTCCCACCTTCATCGTCAATAAACCCTTGTGGCTTTACCGATTTACGTCTTTTGCCCGAGTAATATTGCCTAAACCCCACATTTGTTCGAGCCTTTTGGCTAATTTCCATTTCCGCTGCGCTATCCAGGAATTTGCCAAGGCACCAGCCGGCAAATTCCTATCAAATCCATTACTCTTGCGCACGAGTTAACTTGTTTCATTAACAAGGGCAGAGCGGGCGGCAATATCATTATGAAGATTGACATGGCGAAGGCTTATGATAGGGTTTCGTGGCTTTTTCTGATTCGCATGATGAAAGCCTTGGGTTTTAATGAGCGATGGTGCGACTTAATCTATCGTACGATCTCTAACTGCTACTACTCGGTCCTTTGGGATGGCACCCCGTTTGGTCGCTTCAAGTCGAATAGGGGAGTGCGTCAAGGTGACCCGCTCTCGCCCAGTCTGTTCATCCTCTGCATGGAGTGCTTTAGCCGATTGCTCCACAAGCATATCAATGATGGCATAATTCAGCCGTCTTTTATTAGTGGGAGTGCCCTTCAGGTGCATCACCTCCTCTACGCGGACGACCTTCTTATTTTCACCAATGGCACTAAGCGTTCCATTGAGGCTATGATGGAGATGCTCAATAGTTTCTGCTCCTGGACGGGCCAACACATCAACAAGGAGAAAAGTAACATCTTTCTGCAACATAACATGCGTCGGACTCGGAAAAATTTGCTGCTCTGCCTCACTGGCTTTACTGAAGGACACTTCCGTACCACTTACCTTGGTGCGCCACTGTTCCCCGGCCGAGTTTAGTGTGAGTACTTTCAGAAATTGGAGGATAAAGTGCGGACTTGCATCACAGGTTGGCTGCGTAATATGTTAACAATGGGTGGCCGTCTCACTCTTGTCGAAGCTATCCTCAACTTTATGGTTGTACATATCCTGGCAAGCCTCCCCACACCTATTGGTGTTATTGATCGCATTAATAGCCTCCTCTCTAACTTCATTTGGGATAGTGGTGGGCAGAGTCGTCGTCATTGGGTTAATTGGCCTGATATTTGCAAGAGTAAACAATGTGGGGGTCTTGGCATTCGAAATTTGAAAGACATCCGGCAAGCCTTTCTGTACAAAATGGCGTGGCGCTGCATGGATCCTACGTCCCTCTGGGGGAGGTTTGTCCGGTCTACCTACAGGGTGGGGACTCCTTGCTCTCACATTTGGACGCACGTTAGCAAAGTCCTCCCGGACCTGCGTGCCCAGTGCTCCTGGAACATTGGCAAAGGGGACATTAATGTTGCTAATTTCTGCTGGCTTTATGGCGCCACCCCTCCTTTGGCTCTGCGTGCCCTACCCATGCATGTGATTTTAGCCGACCAAGACAACAGGGATGCACTCATTCAATGCCTCCCTTCTCATGGCCAGCACTCTCTTCAAACGACCACCATCTCAGACACTCCAGACTCTCTGGAATGGTGCCGCAGCTCCTCAGGCGTGTTCACTACTAAAGAGTTCCACCTCATGCGGAATAACCCCGTCCACATTGACAAAATTATGTCCACCATCTGGCGGCCTTGGCTCCCCCCAAGCTCAGTGTGTTTCTTTGGAAACTCAGGAACCGAGTTGTGCCGTTAGATGACAGAGTGAAAAAGTGTGGCATCGCCCTTGCTTCGATGTGCCGCTGCTGCCACTGTCCCAAGGAAGAAATGACGACTCATCTGTTCTTCCATAGTGATGCTGCTAATCTTGTGTGGAACGTTGGTCAGACTCTTCTCGACATCCCGAAGCCCCAGACTTTAAGGATGCTTTGGGACATACTCAAGCAGCTCTCCACAAACACCAGCTACGTGGATGGCCTTCAGATTGCCTATGTGTGCTGTAGTATTTGGGAGCTTTGGTGTCTCCGCAATGCCCGTATTCATAATGATTCTCATGTTGATATCTCCTTCAAGCTCCGTTCCTGGATCCAAAAGCTTGCTCCCATCATCCGCATCCCTCACTCCCACTGCGTGTTGCATGAGGCCATGCTCAAATCTCTTAGGCTCCCGATTCCCTACATCCCCAGGACACGCTGGAAAAAGTGGATGCCGAGTCCCACATGCCTCATGACGGAGCGCACCACACCGTTGTTAATGTGCGATGGCTCTGTGCAAAAATAAATTTATAAGTCCGCTACTCGTTACTCTACTATTGGGTAGTAAAGCGGTAAGTAGGGGTCGAACCCAAGGGAATTAGTGGATAGTTGTTCTTTCGAAAATAGAAAGTAAGACAGTTGGGGGTTGGTTGTGATTTTAGTACTGAAAGTGAAATCTTCCCCTGGTAGATGAGATGTTGTTCTGGTCGAGATCCAGAGCAAATCCTAAAACAACTTATGCACTAAAACAAGTAATGAGGAAATAAAACGACACGCAAAGTTGTTACCCAGTTCGGCGTTAACGAGCCAACGTCTGGGGGGGCGTTCTCTAGCCCGGTGGATAGCAATTCACTATTATTGAGTATTGCGAGTACAGGGTTTACCGTTTACAGAATCCCTCTTAAACAACCTGAGCATCGGACACTCTAGTAATTGCAATCTAGGTCTCCCCCTAGATCTTCGCTCCCGCTCCGTATCCACCAGAATGATTCTCCGTGAGAATCAGCGCCTTCTCCCGAATGCGCAGTAACAGAACTTCAGTGCGAGCCTTCAGCTTCATCCTTCGATCAATCTGTTGAGCACCAATGCAGATTGATCCGAGCACCTTCGAGTAACCAGTTACGGTTAGTTCTCCAGCCGTATACGTGCGTCGTGAATAACCAGTTACGATTGATTCACCACCGTTTGCCTCCTCCTCCCTTCAATGAGTATGAGCGTGTATTGTATCTCCGTGAGTGCTGCTAATAACCGAGTATTAGCACTCCTTATATAGAGCGGTCGAAACCCTAAAACAATAAGGATTCCTAAACTAAACCGCCTCTATCTTTAGGAAACCTTTCCTAATCTCTTGCGCATATCTCTTGTAGATAATCCTCCGTTCGAGTCTTCAAACTAGATTAAGCAACCTTCGATTATCTTCTCGACAAAGATAGCTTCAAGCGCAAGCAACCGACTCCAAGGATATTTCCAATAAACCATAAGCACCTGACTCGACAAAGATGATTTAGGAAATTCACTGCTGCGTCAGAGTTGTGCTAAGTCGGCTTAGACAAGTTTCCAAATCCGAATATGGAAACTTCCAACTTCTGTCCACTGATGTGCAACCGCCTTGATCTTCCAACGGTCGACTAGGTTTCCTAATCTTATTTAGGAAACACTTCTTCTGCTTCACCTTGTTCTAGGACAGTTGTCTCTTCCAGTCTTGAACAACAGCTAGAACAACTATACTAAGTTTTGTCAAACTACATGCCATATAAACTAACAATCTCCCCCTTGGCATTTTTGGCAAAACTACCTATTTGAAGCTACATGTACTACTAATACAGATGAATCTTTGAGAAGATTTCAAACTCCCTAGCTGAGCTACTAACTAAGCTACCAACTGAATCTTTGAGG
This sequence comes from Rhodiola kirilowii, assembly GCA_033675215.1. NCBI lineage: Eukaryota > Viridiplantae > Streptophyta > Magnoliopsida > Saxifragales > Crassulaceae > Rhodiola > Rhodiola kirilowii. Next base: position 21,478,242 of record CM066197.1, read on the forward strand.
AGATTTCAAAATCCAAACACAATAAAAGCACAACGAATCTTTTAAAGAGATTTCAAACTCCAAACATGATAAACACTCTAGCACAACTGAATCTTTTAAGGAGCTTTCAAACTCCAAACACAATAAAAGCACAACGAATCTTTTAAGGAGATTTCAAACTCCAAACATGATAAACACTCTAGCACAACTGAATCTTTTAAGGAGCTTTCAAACTCCAAATTTACTCCCCCTTTTTGCCATAAAGTGACAAGGGAGTACCACGACTTCACAAGATGCAGATAATATGAAATACCTTGAAAATCCTTTGAAACTCATTCTATCCATACTGCCTCCAGGTCAACCTATCACGTATAGATAAGAGAGAACCGGTTGACCAACCTGATCCGAAACCACTTAGTTGTCAATGACACACAGACCCAGAGAGGATCTAAGTGTCTCAAACTGAAGATTGTCCAAAGCCTTTGTGAATATGTCTGCAAGCTGTTTCTCCGTTGATACGTGGGTCAGGGTGAGAGTCTTCTTTTCTACAAGTTCCCGAATGAAATGATGCCTGATATCGATATGCTTTGTTCTAAAATGTTGTACTGGATTCTTAGATATATTGATGGCACTCATGTTGTCACAGTAGAGAGTCATCATACCTTGTTTTACCCCGTATTCCTCTAGCATCTGTTTCATCCATACCATCTGGGTACAACAACTTCCGGCTGCAATATATTCTGCTTCAGCGGTAGATAAGGATATACTATTCTGCTTCTTACTGAACCAAGAGACCAGATTGTTTCCTAGAAAGAAACATCCTCCAGAGGTACTTTTGCGATCCTCTACATTCCCAGCCCAATCTGCATCACAATAGCCTACCATACATGCGTTAGTATCCTTGGTATACCATATACCATAGTCAGCTGTTCCACAAACATATCTGATAATTCTCTTCACATTCATCAGGTGACTCTCCTTGGGATTAGCTTGATATCTGGCACAGACACCAACTGCATGAGCAATGTCCGGTCTACTGGCTGTTAGGTATAGAAGACTGCCAATCATGCTTCTGTACAAGGTTTGATCCACCTTAGTACCAGCATCATCCTTTGTGACCTTCACATGAGTTGCAGCAGGGGTTCTCTTATGAGTTGCTTTCTCCAGATTAAACTTCTTGATAAGGTTCCTTGCATACTTGCTTTGGGAGATAAAGATTCCATCTGCCTTCTGTTTAACTTGTAACCCTAGGAAATGACTCATCTCTCCTACCATGCTCATCTGGAATTCGCTTTTCATTTGTTCAACAAATTTGTCCACCAGCGTCTGTCTGCTAGAGCCGAACACAATATCATCCACGTATATCTGAGCAATGATGAAGTCTGACCCTGTGTGCTTCACAAACAGCGTCTTATCTACTCCCCCTCGCACATATTCATGAGAGACAAGGAACTCTGTAAGCCGCTCATACCAGGCCATGGGCGCCTGTTTAAGACCATATAGAGCCTTCTTCAGGTGATACACATATTCCGGGTGATGAGGATCTTCGAATCCCTTTGGTTGGGCTACATAAACTTCTTCATTTAGCACCCCGTTGAGAAAAGCACTCTTTACGTCCATCTGAAACAACTTGAACTTCAGGTGGCATGCAAGAGCTAAGAGAAGTCGAATGGCTTCCAAACGAGCAACAGGGGCAAATGTCTCATCAAAGTCTATTCCTTCAATCTGAGTATAGCCTTGAGCCACAAGTCTTGCCTTGTTTCTAGTGATGTTTCCTTGCTCATCAGACTTGTTCTTGAAAATCCACTTCGTGCCAATAACATTCACATTATCAGGACGTGGAACAAGGTTCCAAACATCATTGCGCTAAAATTCACCAAGTTCTTCTTGCATGGCAACAACCCAGTATTCATCATTGATGGCTTCCTTGACGTTCTTGGGTTCGATAGAAGATATGAAGCATGCAAAGCCAGCCAGATCTCGAAAGTTTACTTTTTTATCTCTAGTAATGATGCCTTCATTTAGATCACCAATCACCTCGCTGATGGGATGATTCTTCTCGATGGCCTTTGAGGGATGAAGGACACGAGGGGAATCAGGAGACGTTGTATCTGGATTATTATCTTCTTCTGGCTGATTGTCATTCGAGGTCGGAAGTTTGGGATCTGTGTTAGAAATGACAGTTGTGTTGGGACAATTGATTCCCAATTGGTCTGGAAGGGATGGAGTATCATCATCATCTGCAGTATGTGTCTCAGGAGCTTCTGGCACAACATCTTGAACAACCACATTAATGGATTCCATGACGACTCCAGTTCACTTGTTGTAGACACGATATGCCCTGCTGTTAGTAGAGTAACCCAGAAAGATCCCTTCATCACTTTTAGGATCCAGCTTCTGCAGATACTCTCGATCTCTGAGAATATAGCACTGGCTTCCGAAGACATGAAAGTACTTTACTGTAGGTCGTTTACCCTTCCATAACTCATAGCAAGTCTTCTCTGTTCCGGATCGAATCGTCACTCTGTTAATGACATAGCAGGCTGTATTCATTGCTTCCGCCCAAAATTTTAAAGGCACCTTCTTTGCGTGAAGCATAACTCGAGTCATCTCCTGAATAGTTCGATTCTTTCTCTCCACAACTCCATTCTGTTGAGGAGTGATAGGAGAAGAGAATTGTTGTATAATCCCTCTTTTTGAACAGAAATCAGCAAGAGCAGCATTCTCAAACTCTTTCTGATGGACCAAAGTTATACGAGTCAGAAACACAGTAAAACCCCCTTAATTAGACTGTTTGTCTATCTAACGTCTACGTGTTAGTCCCGATATATTTTCACAGGGCATTTTAGAGACTGAAGTGAAAACACGCTAAGGAGAGGATTTTAAGCTGAAAAGATAACAAGAGTCAATCCAAGGTCAAGATCATATGCCGACTGAAGAAATATCAAGGATCCTGACGTTGAATTGACCAGAACAAATTAATCAGAGGAATCAGGAGTGGAGTCAAGACAGCCCGGGGAAGAAATACATTGACAGTTTTGTGAAAAGACTGCACAAAACTGTACAAAACTCACATTTGGGCAAGATGACTGGCCACCACTCAAGGAGGTGGCCAAGGGAGGAGCTCCTCCCCCTTCCACCACCGGCAACCGGAGGCTCCTCCACCCATGGTGACCGGCGGCTTTTTGCTCCTCCACATGGCACCTCCTCCTTCCTCCTCTTCTCCTCCCTTGGATCAAATGCACATGTCCACCATCTCCACCACCCATCTCCTCCCATTTTGGCTATAAATACAAGCCTCCTCCTCCTCATTTCACACACAAAATCTCAAATTCACTTCTCTCTCTAGAAGTTGTAATATTTGTAACGTTGTAATTTTGCTTTGGAAATAAAGGAAAGCTCCCTTGGCGCTTCAACGGTTGTAAGTATTATTTTTAGTATTTATTTAACTGTTGTCTTTACTTCCTTAGTATAATGTTTAGTGCGATGAATAGTAGCTAAACTAGTAGTTCGGTAGAAGGGGCGCACTTGTATTATAAAATGTTTTAAGACTATTAACTTAGTGTTTAGTCTTAGTATTCAAAACTTGTTCTATGTGCCATATATAGTCAGAGTTTCCAAGGTTGAGTGGATGCTGTAACAAGCAAAGCTCTTCTGTGGGAATTCGTGATCATACTCAGGTAGTGGAAGCTGTAACAAGCAAAGCTATCTGAGGAGTTCGACTCATCCTAAATCCCATCTGGTCGAGCGTAACTGTGAGATCCGGTGGATGCACCCAGGCTAGCATACCTTAGGGTATTGGCGCTAGACTGAAATAGAACAGAAGTTGCTTTAAACCGGTGTTGCAAGTCTTGAGCTGTAACTAGCCTCGATTCACCGTTTGAATACTTAGATGATTCACTAATGGTCAATGATAAACAGGATATAATACAAGTCCCCTGAAACCGAACATTTCTCTTAATCATTAAAATAAATTTACTTTCCAGTATTAAAACCAACCAATCAATCAATCAAAATAGCTGGTAGCTTTAAAACCAACCAACCGACCTTAAACACGTTCCCACGCTGCGTAATTCCTCCCCGAAGAACAATTATTCCCCTAGTTCCCTTGGGTTCGACCCCTACTTACCAAGTACTACCCAGTAGTATAGTTGCGAGTAGCGGACTATTATAAATTTATTTGCACAATCGCTTTGACGACAAGCGGTTCTGTCAAATTGGCGCCGTTGCCGGGGAACTAGTCATCGGATAATTGTTCTTCCCTCCCCTTTCTTTTTTTTTCTTTTTCCTATGTCATTACCCGTTACGCATGCATGGACAACGCGATTTCTGCCCCTGTTCGGAGGAACGGAGGGAGAAGACCCTGTACAGCACTGCCGAAACTTCCACCAAGTCTGCCACAACATCAAACCTGAAAACGAAGTGTTAGAAGAATTTAAGCTGAAATGCTTCAAATTCTCTCTAACCGACTTCACCACGATATGGTACTACACATCCACCGCTTGCAGTGCAGAACGTTTCGCAGACCTCTACGTTCCGTTCCTGAAAGAATTCTCCCCACCTTCCTTACGCCAAGAAACCCGCGAGAAGATCCTGAACCTTCAACAATCCCGGGATGAGACTTTGGACGAATACTACATAAAATTCGATGCCATCGTCTCAAGCTGCCCGCACCATGGATTTACGAAGAAAATTCTTCTCCAAAAATTTCTTCGTGGGATGAGGTCCGAAGAGCTAGGAAGAGTCAACGAAGCTATGAGAAGGTCTGCCGCAAACCTCACCATTGCAGACATGTGGTACCTGATAACTGGCCTAGCCGCTGCCACAAGACGAGTTCCCCACACTGACGAGGAAATGCAGACAGAAGAAGCTGACCCTGAGGCTGACAAAGAAGAAACCACCGAGCCGTCAGAAGAGACTCCCGAACCATCCGAGGAATCAGACATGGAAAGCACCAGAAGCAACGAAGTAGAAGTCCAGAATACCACCAACGAACTGCCTATTCCATACCCGACTATCATTACCCAGGCAGCTGAGACTATCTACGATCAGTTCTTCACGAACCAACATTACGAGGCAGAACCAAGCCTCATGAGGCCTTCCCTACTTTTCCCCTTGATCAATGAGCAAGTCGCAGCGAACTATGCGATCCAAGAAGAAGCTCAAAGGAGAATGGGAAAAGGGCCTGAGCAGAATGACTCCTACATGGAGCACGCTTACGCCATGACTGGACAAGGCAGCCCTAAACAGGAGAACACCCAGTTCAAAAAGCTGATAGTGAAAGGTCCCTCGCCTTCTCAGAGACGTTGGAAGGAGATACCATCAGAATTGGACCCAAACCCGTCATCTGCTAAAAAATCAAGAAGACTCACCGCAAGAATCAAAGTCGGTGGAATCAAGAAGTTCGACCTCAGCCACCCATGGGACCCAAACCAATGAACCAAAAACGAGGTATCGTCGAGCCAACGACGTTAAACAAGTGCACTGGTCGGGAGGTAACCCGACACTATCTTACTTTTCCGCACTTTAATTTCTGTCATTTAAATTCAGTATTTAGTTTTAAGCTTGCATGACTTTTGAACTAAGGCAAGCCTTCGTTCAAAAGTGGGGGGTGAGAACCACATGTGTACATAAATAACATGCAGCTGTTTTTCTTTTTTAATAAGTACCTTTTTGAAAATATGAACTTAAGAATGTGAAAAAGATAAATCATAATTCATGCATTAACCTTGTGAAAATTCAACTGTTTAAAAACTTAGAATGTAACTTTCCATTTGTCCTTTGTGCTGAGATAACTAGGGATGTGGAGTTGATATAAACTGCCCTAGAGAGGCTTGGAAAGCAATCAAAGGATCAGATCAAACTATATGGTTTTCGAAGTCAGTGGAGGCTGCACTTTGGGTTTTCAGTGAATAATTGAAGTCAACTCCGCCATGAAGCATCTATGCAAAGGCGAGGACGGGAATCAGACCGTCCTCTCTCTAGTCAAAATAGCCGAGAAAATAGATGGGAGACCCTCATCGTGACCCGCGCAAAATGACAAAGATGAGAGGAGCGGGGAGGTATTTCCATAGGCTTGCGGGCGATGATTGGACCTCCCAAAAAGGCTCGAGAAAATGGACTAGCAATCACAAAAAGACAAAAAGCTCAATGAAGCAAATCAAAAGAGGCCAAAGGCCCAAAATTGTGAAGGTTTTAACCGAGCAAAAGTGAATCACTCAAAAAATTCAAATCAAAGGCCAAAGGCCGATTCACTACAACAAAAAAGCAGTCCCTCGCCAAAGAAGAAAATCAAAAAGGCTCAACTCACTTAAACCCGAATCGAATCACGTGCTAGAGAAAGCTACCAGAAAACCATATAGTAAGAGACGATCCCGAGGTTGCAGTCCAGGAGCCTAAAAAGGGCTATCTCCCGAGACATCCAATATAATTTGCATCTCAGCACGGAGGTACAAGTATTAAGTTTCTTCTATTTATTTACGCAGTTTAATTTGGTAATAAGTAAGCAATGCATGAATTAGGATAGATCGAGTACCACAGTCTAATTTTCATATCCCAAAGCCAAAATTAGAACTTACGCCCTTTAATAGCATTGTTCGGGACGAACAACTAAAAGTGGGGGGTAATCTGATGGACCAAAGTTATACGAGTCAGAAACACAGTAAAACCCCCTTAATTAGACTGTTTGTCTATCTAACGTCTACGTGTTAGTCCCGATATATTTTCACAGGGCATTTTAGAGACTGAAGTGAAAACACGCTAAGGAGAGGATTTTAAGCTGAAAAGATAACAAGAGTCAATCCAAGGTCAAGATCATATGCCGACTGAAGAAATATCAAGGATCCTGACGTTGAATTGACCAGAACAAATTAATCAGAGGAATCAGGAGTGGAGTCAAGACAGCCCGGGGAAGAAATACATTGACAGTTTTGTGAAAAGACTGCACAAAACTGTACAAAACTCACATTTGGGCAAGATGACCGGCCACCACTCAAGGAGGTGGCCAAGGGAGGAGCTCCTCCCCCTTCCACCACCGGCAACCGGCGGCTCCTCCACCCATGGTGACCGGCGGCTTTTTGCTCCTCCACATGGCACCTCCTCCTTCCTCCTCTTCTCCTCCCTTGGATCAAATGCACATGTCCACCATCTCCACCACCCATCTCCTCCCATTTTGGCTATAAATACAAGCCTCCTCCTCCTCATTTCACACACAAAATCTCAAATTCACTTCTCTCTCTAGAAGTTGTAATATTTGTAACGTTGTAATTTTTCTTTGGAAATAAAGGAAAGCTCCCTTGGCGCTTCAACGGTTGTAAGTATTATTTTTAGTATTTATTTAACTGTTGTCTTTACTTCCTTAGTATAATGTTTAGCGCGATGAATAGTAGCTAAACTAGTAGTTCGGTAGAAGGGGCGCGCTTGTATTATAAAATGTTTTAAGACTATTAACTTAGTGTTTAGTCTTAGTATTCAAAACTTGTTCTATGTGCCATATATAGTCAGAGTTTCCAAGGTTGAGTGGATGCTGTAACAAGCAAAGCTCTTCTGTGGGAATTCGTGATCATACTCAGGTAGTGGAAGCTGTAACAAGCAAAGCTATCTGAGGAGTTCGACTCATCCTAAATCCCATCTGGTCGAGCATAACTGTGAGATCCGGTGGATGCACCCAGGCTAGCATACCTTAGGGTATTGGCGCTAGACTGAAATAGAACAGGAGTTGCTTTAAACCGGTGTTGCAAGTCTTGAGCTGTAACTAGCCTCGATTCACCGTTTGAATACTTAGATGATTCACTAATGGTCAATGATAAACAGGATATAATACAAGTCCCCTGAAACCGAACATTTCTCTTAATCATTAAAATAGTAATTTACTTTCCAGTATTAAAACCAACCAATCAATCAATCAAAATAGCTGGTAGCTTTAAAACCAACCGACCTTAAACACGTTCCCACGCTGCGTAATTCCCCCCTGAAGAACAATTATTCCCCTAGTTCCCTTGGGTTCGACCCCTACTTACCAAGTACTACCCAGTAGTATAGTTGCGAGTAGCGGAATATTATAAATTTATTTGCACAATCGCTTTGACGACAAGCGGTTCTGTCACTTTCCCATGATCACTTCTGATTTTTACTATATGCTCGTCTTTATCTTCTCTTTCGCGTTCCAGTTGAGTGCACAGCTGAATAAACGCCTGAACTGCATCTGACTTTTCTCTCAAAAAACAAGGCCAGGGGAACCTTGTGAAATCGTCAACACAAACAAGAACATACCTTTTGCCAGAATAACTTTCCACTTGCATAGGCCCCATTAGGTCAATATGAAGCAGTTCCAGGGGTCTGCTTGTATTAATCTGAGTGGTGCTCTTGTGAGGGACTTTGATTTGTTTTCCAATCTGACAGTCTCCGCAAACAATGCTAAGTTCTCCTCGAACTCTGGGAATGCCTCGAACAAGCCCCTCTGAAGTAATATTCTGTAACGTTCTAAGGTTCACATGTCCCATTCGCTGATGCCATAAGTTCATCTCTTCAGTACGGCTCAGTAAGCATGTAGTTTCAGCATTGGGTTTACCTAGGTTGAGAAGATAGCAGTTATTTGACGACCTTCTTCCTGTGAGGACTGGTTCATTCTTTTGGTTTAACACCACGCATTCATCCTGGGAGAATTGAACATGATGCTCTCCATCGCACAACTGACTTATGCTGATAAGGTTGGCCTGTAAACCTTTGCCAAGAAGAACTTCTTTCAATCTGGGTAGACCTTGAACATTTAGGATTCCTTTCCCAATGACTTTGCTCTCTACACCATCACCAAAAGTCACATTAGAACTTCCTTTGCATTCTTCTATACTGGTTAGAAACTCGGGATTGCCAGTCATATGTCTCGAACATCCACTGTCAAAGTACCACTTTTCTTTCTTCAGATGACTGGACGAACTGAATGCAACATAACACACTTCACTTCTTTGCTTAACTCTCCAAACTTGCTTCATTCGTGGTTTCTGAACTTGTTTCACCTTTCTGAAGGACATATGAAACTCATGACATCTTGCCTTAATGTGTCCCATTTGATTACACAAGAAACATCTTCGTCTGTCTTGCTGTCTTGTGAGATGTAGTGTGGTAAGCCAAGATAATTTTCTTTGTGGGAAATGATTGGCTGGAACAGTTTCCGGTTCTGGCTTAGCAAAAGATCTTCTTTGAGTACGATGTTCAGCTGGAACAAGTTGTGGTAGTAGTTGTGGCACAGCCTTAACAAAAGCCGTCTTTCCGGAGCTTGATCCTTGAGTAAATCCAAGCCCTTTATGACCACCCCCTATCCTTTGTGCTCCCAGAATAGAGTCTAGATCTTTTGTTCCATAGTTCAGCATTTTGACTGTCTTTTTCAAGTGATTCAGCTCTTCTATTGTCGCCTCATGGGCAAGTTTGCCTGTTTCGATTTCACATTTGAGGGAATCAATAATATCAGTAAGATTTACCTCTCTTCTTTTCAGAGTATCATTTTCTTGCTTTAGGTCATCTGTATCTCCTGAATGATCTCCTTGGTAGTTGTTACTTCGAAGTTTCAGGGAGGATATAACTGCCAGTAACTCCGTTTTTCGGGAGCTTAGCTCAGCTCTTTCGTTTGTCGCTGCCATCAACTGGGCTTTGAGATCAGTAATAGTCTGCTGATAATTTAGTTTTAAGGTGCTAACCTCTTTCTTGAGCTTCTCCTTTTCTGCAGTTAGATCTTCTAGAGAGTTCTGTAGATCTGTTTTTCGCTTGATATCAACCAGTCATTGTTGAGATAGATCTTTGTAGTTGTTAGTAATTTCCTCGTCAGTAATTTCATCATGGTCACTGTAGCTAGAATATAGAGTGTGATCTTCAGGTGATTTCATGGTCTCTTCCTCTATGCTTTGGTCCTTTGTGGGTTTGAAACATCCGGTAAGAGCAACAAAGTTGTTGGTTTCCCCCTCAGAGTCACTATCACTCCAATTCACAGCATATGCATTCTTTTTCTTCTGTGTGTTAATACATTCTGCCCGGATATGACTAAAGCCTTCACATTCTCTGCATTGGATCCCTTTGCCCTTGTTCTCGGATAAGGAGTCTTCAGCACTATTTTTCTTGTGAATTTTTTCTTCTTTCTGAAACTTGGTTCTGTTATTCTTCTGGAATCTTGAGTCAGACGACTGGCTGGACTCAGTCCCTTTACCGTACTGCCTTCTTATAAATTTCCCAAAGTTTTTGGCAAACATGGCATACTGTTGTTCTGACGCATCGTCTGCCTTGTCCTTAACAACTTCAGCCTTTAGACCAACGCTGGAGACTTTTGTGAGACGGTCTTCTTCATTCATGTCCATCTCATGGGTCTGCAGGGAGCCCATCAGTTCATCTAGTCTCATGGTTTTCACATCATTGGCTTCCTTGACGGCAAGAGCTTTCATGGCAAACCGCTTTGTGAGAGATCTCAACACCTTTCTCACCAGTGTTTCCTCAGTCATTGGTTCTCCTAGCGCGAATGCTTCGTTAGAGATGTCAAGAACCCGAGTGTTGAAGTCAACAATGGTCTCATCCTCCTGCATTCTAAGATTTTCGAATTTTGATGTGACCGTCTCCATTCTAGAGATTTTAACTTTGGTTGTTCCTTCATGAGCAGTTTGTAGTATGTCCCAAGCCGCCTTGGCAATCTCAAAGGTAGAGATCATCTTGAAGTTCTTTCCATCAACTCCAGAGAATATGGCATTCATTGCTTTAGAGTTCGCCGCTTCAGCTTTCTTTTGAACCTCAGTCCACTTGTCTTTAGCAAGAAGGCTAACCTTACCTTCTTCGTTGGTAGCCACTGGGTGAGTCCATCCTTGTTCAACAGCTTCCCAGACTGATTCGTCTTGAGACTTTAGAAACGCCTTCATTCGTACCCTCTAGTAGCCATATTTGTTTCCTTCGAGCAGAGGAGGTCTCGTGATGTTCTGCCCTTCTCTTAAATCCATCTCACCAGCCTTCGGATCTTACTCTGTGTGTCGAGTATTTGCTCTGATACCAATTGAAATCTTCTCCTGGTAGATGAGATGTTGTTCTAGTCGAGATCCAGAGCAAATCCTAAAACAACTTATGCGCTAAAACAAGTAATGCGGAAATAAAACGACATGCAAAGTTGTAACCCAGTTCGGCGTTAACGAGCCTACGTCTCGGGGGCGTTCTCTAGCCCGGTGGATAGCAATTCACTATTATTGAGTATTGCGAGTACAGGGTTTACCGTTTACAGAATCCCTCTTAAACAACCTGGGCCTCGGACAATCTAGTAATTGCAATCTAGGTCTCCCCCTAGATCTTCGCTCCCGCTCCGTATCCACCAGAATGATTCTCCGTGAGAATCAGTGCCTTCTCCCGAATGCGCAGTAACAGAACTTCAGTGCGAGCCTTCAGCTTCGTCCTTCGATCAATCTGTTGAGCACCAATGCAGATTGATCCGAGCGCCTTCGAGTAACCAGTGACGGTTAGTTCTCCAGCCGTATACGTGCGTCGTGAATAACCAGTTACGATTGATTCACCGCCGTTTGCCTCCTCCTCCCTTCAATGAGTATGAGCGTGTATTGTATCTTCGTGAGTGCTGCTAATAACCGAGTATTAGCACTCCTTATATAGAGCGGTCGAAACCCTAAAACAATAAGGATTCCTAAACTAAACCGCCTCTATCTTTAGGAAACCTTTCCTAATGTCTTGCGCATATCTCTTGTAGATAATCCTATGTTCGAGTCTTCAAACTAGATTAAGCAACCTTCGATTATCTTCTCGACTAAGATAGCTTCAAGCGCAAGCAACCGACTCCAAGGATATTTCCAATAAACCATAAGCACCTGACTTGACAAAGATGATTTAGGAAATTCACTGCTGCGTCAGAGTTGTGCTAAGTCGGCTTAGACAAGTTTCCAAATCCGAATATGGAAACTTCCAACTTCTGTCCACTGATGTGCAACCGCCTTGATCTTCCAACGGTCGACTAGGTTTCCTAATCTGATTTAGGAAACACTTCTTCTGCTTCAACATGTTCTAGGACAGTTGTCTCTTCCAGTCTTGAACAACAGATAGAACAACTATACTACGTTTTGTCAAACTACATGCCATATAAACTAACAGAAAGTAACGTGGGTTGGTTGTGATTTTAGTACTGAAAATTAAATGACTGAAAGTAAAGAAAGTAAATACGGGACTGAAAGTAAATACTGAAAAGTAAAGTGCTTGAAGGACAAGACTTGCTGAAAGTAAGTGCGTAAAAGTAAAGTGCTTGAAGGACAAGACTTGCTGAAAATAAATCTTGAAGGACAAGACTTGTTGAAAGTAAATGCTTGAAGGACAAGACTTGCGGAAAGTAAGCAGTTGATATGGGACTGAAAGTAAAGTGACAAGTGATGTTTTAATTAAAGGAAAGGATTCGGTTTTAGGGGCCTTGTATCATAAATCTGTTTATCATCGACCTCTAATGATCATACTAAGTGTTCAAAGATGTATCAAGGCTATTTCTAGCACATGACTTGCCACATCGTTTAGAACACTTGTTCTATTTGGGCTAATTCCTCCTTTCGAAGTATCTTAGCTTATGTGCATCCATTTGATCAATCATTTCCGATCAACCAAATGGTGTTTTAAAGAGGTTGAACTCCACAGTTAAGTTGTGCCCTTTCGAGCCTCCACTTAACCACGAAGGTTCACGAACCCATGGAAGAGCTTTGCTCTTTCGAGCATCCACTCAACCAATAGCGTTCTGACCTAATATATGGCACATAGAACAAGTTTTGAACACAAAGAGGCACTAAGAGAAGGGTCTAAAACATTGTATGATACAAGCACACCCCTTCAACCGAATGAAGGGTTTAGCTACGAATATCCATAGAGGTGGATATCATAGCTAAGTGCTTAGTAAAGTAAAGGTTTTGAAAGACAGGAAAGTAAAGGTTTTTGGAAATCAAGACAAGGAAATTAAAGGGGAGAATACTCAAGAACCAACAGGATTAAACTCAAGAACAACGAAAAGTAAAGGAAATGCTTGTGTACTTCAAGAACCGACAAGAGTACTCAAGAACAAACTTGGAGCTTCAATATCAAAGTGGTGTGTTTACATGGATTGTGCCCAAACTCTAGAGAGATAAGTAACAAGTGACTATGGACTAAGGACTAGAACTTGGGACACTTTACAAATGAAGGGAAGTGTGGTATTTATAGGCAAGGAGAAGGAGGAGATGTGGAGGGGAAGCAAGCCACATGTCAAGAGGGGGATGGAAGGGCCAAATAGCCGTCGACCTTAGGTGGCAAAGCCACAAAGCCGCCGGGCAAGGTGGCATCTCCCCATGGCTAGCCGCCCATGTGGTGAGGAGGAGGCGAAGTTGAGTGGATTGAGATCTTTTCCCCAAAAGCCATCGGTTGGCATGTAACTCCGGTTGCCCTTTGGTTGCCTCTTTGGTTGCTTCTTGGTTGATATCAAAAGACAAGGCACTTAGACTTGACATTTCACTTGTGTTCTTGATCTTTGTTGGAATAAGTCATTGGGACTTAGTTGTGGCTTGATCGGAGTATTGTCGGATTATGGCCAGTTCTGACTTGTAATCCACTTTTAGCGTTAAGAACTCCATTTTAGCTCGTTTCATCTTTACTCCTTGAAATAGCCTGTAGAACAGAAGTGAAACTAACAAGTAAAAGTTGTCAAGATAAAGCGTCTAATTTGGTGGGTTTAACTGTCTTAACGAATCATATAAATATGGTCCATCACCTCACTTTGAACGTCGCTTGGGACGCTATTGGCTCCCGCGGGGCCTGCATTCTTCGTAATAGCATCGGGGCGGTCCTTCACTGTAGCATGATCACCCCCACTCTCCCGCTCACCGCTCTAACCACCGTGATCCGTCAGCTACGTATGGAAGGTCATGATATTGCTGTCTGTCAGTCCTGTCACCCGTTCCTGATTGAGCTCCAATCTAAGCGTGGCCGGCTGGGCACCTTGCATGGGACCAAGTTCACCAAAATTTGCAGAGCTGCAAACAACCCGGCCTACCTCCTTGCCTCCTCTGAGCACTCTATCGTCTCGCCTGCCTTCAAGCTCTCCCTCAAAGCCGACCGCCTTGACCTCCCCTCCCCTGCAGTGCCTGCTCTTCCCATGAGTAGTTCTTCTGTTCTTCTTGCTCTCCTTTTGTATCTAGTCGTGTCTAGTCCAGTCTCTAGTATGTTCAGTGTTTTTAAGGACCTAGGTATTATCACTAGCTCCTGGCACTTGAGGACTCTCCTTTGTAGCCACGGTTCAGGCTGTTTGAACCTCTTTCTTTCAATAAATCTGCTAGCTCCGACCAACTTTAATTAAAAAAAAAGAATGCAAGGTTCAGAGTGGAAGTAAACCACCAAGAGGAATTCAGTAGGACCAGAAATGTTTCAATGGCTGAAAACCCATCAAATTCGATGACCAAAGAGCTGAAAGAGATGAAGGAGATGATGTAGAAAATCATGATAAATCAGGTAACCCAAGTGAAGCCATGTGAGTTTTGCACTACTACGGACCATAAAATGGACTCTTGTCCCACTTTGCTGGAAAAAGAACAGGTTGATGTCAATGCGGTGGGTGGATTCCAGAATTACAATAACCGTTCACCTCAGAGACAGTCTGGGCTAGTAGTCAATGGATTCAACTTGAAAAGTGATAGTACTACCTCCAAGGAGCCAGCTCAGCAGGTTGCACCTCAGCAGCAATTTGAATTCCACTTTTTCTCGTCTCTGGGTACCACAGCATATCGTCATCAGCGGTAAGTACAATAATCAAGGTCAGTACCACGGCGAGGGTAGAACTACAATCAAGCAAGCCTTAGCAATTTGAATTCCAGCAAGTCTCTGGAAGATGTGGTGAAGGAGCTAGCATCTAATACCCAGCAGTTGGCCATAACAGTACAGCAAAACCAGGCAAGAATGGATAGAGCAATTGCGGAATTGTCCAAGCAGATGTCCCACCTTGCTAGAGCCATTTTTGAATAGATGGCTGATCTGGAGAAGCTACTGTTGTAAACCATACCTAACCCAAACGGGAATGTCAGCGCAATCAAACTAGAGTGGAAAGACATTCATCGGTGAAAAAAATGAGTCAGAGTCCTAGTGTTCCGCGCACAAAGACAAGACTAACATTTGGCGTGCCGATTTAAAGTCTTCACAGGACGCAAAGTTAACATCGCCACAGGACGTGATCAACCCATTGACCGTGCCCAACGAAGAGGTTATCGCAACGCCCAACGAGAATATAAGAGTTGGGTGTGGGGATCTAAAGTCTTCGTTGGGCGCAATAGTCTCCGCTCAACCAAATTTTTTTGAATTCTAACACTTTGCTTCCGTTTCCTACGCAGGGCAAATCTCCTAAGCGCTATATAATGGACAAAGAAGTGAGGAAACTGTTCAGTAGGGTGGAAATCAACATTCCACTGCTCGAGGCGATTAAGCAAAGTCCACGCTACGTGAAATTCTTGAAGGAGTTGTGCACCAAGCGAAGCCATTTCACTAGCGCTGAGCAGATATTAATAAGATAAAATGTCTCTGTTGGAATTTGGTGAAAGGTGCCTGCTAAATGTGGTGATCCGGTACCTACACTATTCCTTGCACTATTAGTAACTTCCATATTAATAAATGCATGCTTGATCTTGGTGCTTCGATTACTGTTTTGCTATATTTTATATATTCTTGACTTTGTATTGGTCCACTAGATCATGTAAGCAGACAGATCATGTAAGCAACCAGAAGGCAAATTGAGGATGTGTTGGTGTAGGTATAGGAACTGGTATTCCCTGCTAATTTCTATGTGCTGAAGATGGATAGCGGTGATCCGACAAATCATGCACCTATTCTACTTGGTCATCTATTCTTAAAGACGTCTAAGATGAAGATGGACTGTGACAGTGGCACTCTTTCTATGCGTTAAATAAACGGCAGTAAATTTTAGAATATATTTTTGACTACAGGTTAAACGAAATGAAATCCTACGTTGGTTTTAATTATGGAGGAAATTAGTTGATTGGTCGAATTTTGATGGAATCGAGTTAGTTCTAATCGGACTGGTTTGCTTTGGACCATTTTGGGGAATCAATTCAGTTCTAATCTGACTGGTTTGGTTTGGTTGGTCCATTAAGGGAATTGGTGCAATGTGGTCCATTTTGTTTACTCGGTCCAATTTAATCTAGTTCAATTAAAGTGAATTGGATCGGTTCAATTTTGCGATCCAATTCAAATTTGGTTCAATTACACTTAATTATTTAATTTACTTTGATTTAATTAAGGTGAGGTGTATTTCTGAACATTAAAGTGTACATCACATATGACATATGCTTTATTTTGGGGTGACATTTGGAGTGTATTAATTGAAGAATAATCGTCGTAAATTGCGTGTAGATTAATACAAAAGGGGTGTTGGAAAGGTGTATGCTTGTAATTTATATGGGTATTAGACGACGCGTCAAACTTACATTTACAATCTCCTGCAAATAACTAGTCAATGGCAAGCAGGGTCGAACCCAAGAGATCTGGTTTTGGAAGTTGTATCTATAGACAAATAAAGAAACATGGGGGTTTTTAGGAGTGTTAGTGTAAAAGAGGCAAATTGCGAAGAAGGTTTCATACATATTTTTTTTGTGCTCTACAAATTTGCACAGTTTATAGGGATAGCTGTTGTTACGCCAGCTCGGGTTGGTTGTTTGACCATACTGTCTGTTTTGTCTGGCTCTGTCGTTACTGTTGTTGTTGTATCCTTGGTATCCTCCCATAGCATTCACTTCTGCCGGTTCCTCTTCTATTAATGTCGGGCATGCGTCAGTCTTGTGGTCCGTAGAACCACAAAATTTGCAAGGCTTTACTTGAACTGGTTGTCTTCGCAGGATCTGAATCATCATCTCCTTTATTTGTTTCATCTCTTCTGGCATAGAGCTCATTGATGTTTCAGCTTTTGCCACATTCTTTGTTCGGGAAAATTCTTCCTGCTGAGTTGTCTCTTCTCTGAACCGGGCATTTTCAGCAACGTTGGTGATGAGATTTCTTATGCCACTCAGTGATAGATTCATCATAGATCCTCCAGCTGAGGCATCCAGAAGCATTTTGTCTAAGGGTCTTAATCCTTCAATGAGGTATTCGATGATGAGTTTCTCGGGCAGTCCAATGGTACAGCAGCTTCTTTCCAGGTGGTTGAATTTCTCTAGGTAGTCATACATGGTTTCGTTGGGCCCCTGCTTGATGTCTTGTAGTTGCCTCCTTACTTGCATTGCTCTTCCTGCTGGGTAGTATTTGTCTAAGAACTTCTTCTGCATCTGAGCCCATGTTCTGATGCTACCGGAAGGTAATAAAAGGAACCAGTCGTTTGCCGCGTCAATGAGGGAAAAGTAGAACGCTTTTAACTTGAAGTCATCTATACTCACTCGATTGGGTTTTAGATTTTGGCAAATGCCGTGTAAGCATTGGAGATGAGTTGTTGCTGATTCTCCATGAGCTCCTGAGAACTTGGGCAAGCTATGGGCCACTTATGCGTTGATGGTAATGTATTCCAGTTCAGGGCCCTCGTAGATGCACCATGGTTGCGTTTCGAAATCTGGGGCATTTAGCTCTCCCATCGTAGGTGCGCGGTAGTTGCTATTCCCATAGTAGTTGTCAAAGACAGGTTCTTGCCTAGGCATTTGTCGAGGTTGAGGGTGTGGGCGATGTATAGGGGGTTGCACTGGACCAGCTGCATTTTGGTCCTCGGGTGGTCCTTGGTTATGTCGGGCGGCCTCCCTATCACGAGCTCTTCTGTCTCGGATGATTTGTTCCGGATCATCGACAAATGGAAGTGGTACCTCATCATTCCGATCGTACATGTTTATTTCTTCGTCATCCTGGTAGTCATGGTGGCTTCCTTCGCGAGACATGGTTGTTTTGAAGCGAGTATCGATTCAAAGAACTTTATCCGATTAATTAACTAATTCCCCGGCAACGGCGCCAATTTGACAACACTGCCTTGTCGCAAGGCAATGTGTACAAATAAATTTATAAGTCCGCTACTCGCGACTTAACTACTGGGTAGCAAGTGGTAAGTAGGGGTCGAACCCAAGGGAATTAGGAGGATAAGTCGTTCTTTGAGGGATTGTACAGGCGGGGAACGTGATTTTAGGGTTGATTGAGGTTTTAGCGCGAATAACTACGTGACTTTTTGGTTGGTTATGGTTTTTAGTGGGGAAAAGTAAATAATAGAAAAGTAAATACTGAAAATAAAAGGAAGACTTACAGCGGTTGTTGCGTGATCGGCAAGTCTTGCGGAACGTCAGCAGTTGATAGTGCAGTTTATACTAAGAAAGTAAAGTGCAGGTGGTGTTTTGAGTCAAGAAAAGATTCGGTTTCAGGGGCCTTGTATCATAGTTGTTTATCATTGACCGCTAATGATCATACTACGTGTTCAAAGATGAATCGAGGCTATTTCTAGCACAAGACTTGCAACATCGTTTAAAACACTTGTTCTATTTTAGACTAATTCCTCCTTTCGAAGTATCTTAGCCTTATGTGCATCCATTTGATCTTCAGTTACGATAAACCAAATGGTTTTTGAAATAGGTCAAACTCCTCAGATAAGCTTTGCCCGTTAAAGCATCCACTTACCCGAGTATGTTCACGAACCCCACGGAAGAGCTTTGCCCGTTAAAGCTTCCACTCAACCTTGGAAGTTCTAACCTGTTATATGGCACATAGAACAAGTTTTGAACACAGAGAGGCACTAGGTGCCGGATCTAAAACATTGTATGATACAAGTACACCCCTTCAACCGAATGAAGGGTTTAGCTACGAATATCCATGGGAGAGGACATCATAACTAAGTACTTGAAAAGGTTTTTGAAAGACAGTAAAGTAAAGTTTTCGAAAGTAAAGACAGTAAGGGAAAGAAGTGAGTACTTCAAGAACCGACAAGAGTACTCAAGAATAATAAAGTAAAGCTTGAGTACTCAAGAACCGACAAGTGTACTCAAGAACGATCTACAATATTCAAGAACCAACAAGAATATTATAGATTTCAAACCAAAGATTACAAAGTACCAAAACTAGAGAGATAAGTGTTTTTGAGATTTGAGGATGATTTACAAATGAGTTTGGCATTGGTATTTATAGCCAAATGGGGAGAGAATGGAGGGTGAAGATGGCTTTCATCCAAGGGAGGAGAAGGGAGGAAGAAGGTTGTGGTGGAGGAGGAGACAAGTGGCAAGCTCTTGTGGTGTGTGGAGGAGCCGCCGGTTGCAAGGAGGAAATGGAGGAGGGGAGGTGACTTTGGTCACCTCCTCCACAAAACCGCCGGTCACCATGGGAGAAGAGTGAGTTTTGTGCAGTCTTTTCACAAAACTATCGGTGTATTTCAGCTCCGGACTGACTTCGGTTGCTCTTTGGTTTGATTTGTTTTGAGTGATTCCATGTCAGGATCTTGAGATTTCTTCAGTCGGCGTCTGATCTTGACCTTGGAATGACTCGTAACATCTTTTCTGCGTAAGAACTCCTCCTTAGCGTGTATTCTCTCTAATCTCTAAAATGCCCTGTAGATAAATATCGAAACTAACAAGCAAAAGTTAAATAGACAAACAGTCTAATTTAGTGGGTTTAACTGTGTTTTTGATTCGTATAATTATGGTCCATCACATACCTTTAGGGTTTACTGAAAAGACACCTTTTTCTGGAGACTTGAGCTGTCCAGATTTTTCCTTCTTGAGAAGAGATGTGCCGATCTGCACTGTCTCCCCCTCAATCGTAGGAACTGTTGCCAACAAGACTGAGTCTTGTGAGGTCGCCGGTGGCATTGTGGTGGAATCAACAGCCTTGGTGACTCCCTCCGTAGGATTCAGAGTCGGAATCACAGGCACAGGAGGCTTCGAAGGTGTCTTCTTGGTTTTAAAGGTCTCACCTTTCACTACAGACGCTTTAGTTAGTGTCTTTGGTCGAGAAGAGGGCTTCTTGCTGCCTTCTTCAGCGGCGGAGGAACTGCTCTTCCTAGTGTTCACCATCTTCGATTGAGTTTGAGAGGATTATTTGAGAGAATAGTCTTGCGAGAGGCAATTAGGGTTTCGACATAGTGCGGATGGATTCAAAACCTGTGCCTCCTTCCTCTTAAATAAGCCTGCAAATATCACCGAAACAGTTTTTTGAATTTTAAAAATCAAATCGGAAGATTACAGCCTTCTCGGTCTTCGGATAAAAGGAGACGTTGTAGATATCTCCAACAAAAAATCTTCCTCTTTAAGAAATTCCATGTCAGCATAGTAGATAGGAAATACTGATCTGGCTAACCTTCCAAGGAGCTTGCACAGTACATTGCTCCTTACTACCTGGCACGTCAGCAACAAATAAGAGTTCTGCTCAGCTGACTACCCCTGGCGACAAAGTCTTCTAGTTTTTCAAGACACACATGCCAAGTGCAGACCTTAGTGTCTCAAATCTCTCTGCATCCAAAGGTTTTGTTAGAATATCCGCCAGTTGTTTTTCTGTTGGCATGTGGAGCAGACTAATGACTTTGTCTTCAACTAGTTCTCTAATGAAATGGTGTCGGTTGTCAATGTGCTTTGTCCGCGAATGCTGTACTGGATCCTTAGAGATACTGATTGCACTCATGTTGTCACAGTATAATGTCATAGTATTCTGATCCAGTCCCACTTCCTTGAGCATCTGCTTCATTCAATGATGATGTTTGGCGTGGAAAGAAATGAAGTCCGGTATGCTCGAAGTTTGAGTCAATGAATCATGCGGACGTCTGAAGAATACTATGCGCGGAGGTCTTCTGCATTTCCCTAATTGCTAAGACGTCCACGAATCATAAATCAAGAGATGTCCGCGGAAGACACCTTGTCAGGGCCATGCGAACGGACACTGTTTTCATGCCACTGGTCTGATTTGTGCGAGCGCAAAAGCGCGGAGGGCTGAAGCATTAAGGGCGCGGAGGTCTTCTGCATTTCCATAATTGTTGAGACCTTCGCGGAATATAAATCAAGAGACGTCCGCGCGTGACAGCTGGTAGTCAAAATTTCCTAATTTTGGATTTGCATTCTCGGGAAGGATATAAATAGAATAAGACGAGCGAAACCCAAAAATGCTGGTTCTGGACGAAATAGAGAGGAGAAGAAGCTTGAGCGTGGATTCGTTGCTGGATTCAAGTATTAGAGTTGAGCTGCAGTTGGTGGAGGATTCATCATTAGTAATTTCGTTTCATTCTATTCAAACAACTTGATGATGTATTCCTTCGCGATGAGTAGCTAAACTCATATGTGTAGGCTAGAACTCGACATTGTGATGTTTTGACTTGAGACCTATATTGATTTCTATGTTTTGCGTTATATTATTATGCAATGTTTATGGAACTTATGTGCTAGCATAAGTGGAACCCTAGCGGGGGAGCTTTTGTTTGTTTGTTGATTCCAATTGTCAAAGTTTACTAGCAACCTAGCGGGGATAGTAAACTAGGACACGAGTAATATACCACTAGGATTAAAAACCCTAGGACAACTTGTTTAAATCTTCATGCAACTCTAGCGAGTTAGGGTCCTTATTATCGCTAGCACGAGATTAAGTACTATAATAAGAACGGGGAGTACAACCTAGCGGGGAGCTCTAAGTTGTAGAACATTAGAATTCAAAACGGTTTGGTCCATGATTTAGTCTTGCATCACAGTCGAAAGTTCTAGCCTGCACTACTCTTTAATATTTTATACTCGAATTTGTGCGACGATTGCTCTTTAGATAATTGATCATTGTTACTTGTTTGCGTTTTTATTTACTTGCTGGAAATTTACAACCCCCATTGTCACGCTTTTACTTAGTGAACAGATTCTTATACCGATCTCTGTGGATACGACCCGACTTACCACTAGCTAGTCGGAGATAAAGAAATATTATTTTTGACGGGTACAACGACGCCCGTCAAATTTTGGCGTCGTTGCCGGGGATTGGTAACGAAGAATCTCACTAAGTTTTTATTTCTTTTAGTTTTATTTTATTGTCTTTTACTTTGTCACTTGATTATTCTCTGTTTAAGTAACAATGTCACAGAGAAGTGTTGAACGTGATCATGAAGAGCGAAGTAGTGTACAAGGAGACAACATACAAGAACAGGGGCAAGAATTGCCCGCTGTTAATCAAAGATTACCACCCCCCAGAAATCAGCAATTTGTGAATGAGTTTGCTAGACATCGTGCAGCTAGACACGAGAATTACGATGATTACGAGGATGAGTTGGATCGACAATACCTCGGTGGAGGAAACTATTATGGACAGTTAGCTAGGCGTCGGGATTTGGGACGCACTATGAGAGGAGTATGTGCGCCGTATATTGATGAGGCACCTTGGTGCATTAGGTTGGATGAGGACGCATAGGACATCGAGATAAAGAGTGGGGTGATACACAACTTGCCCAAGTTTGGAGGAATGCCCGATGAGAACCCCCTAAGGCACTTGAAGGAATTTCATGGAGTTTGCATGTCCATGAAAACAACATCGGTTCCGGAAAATATTTGTAAGTTAAAGACATTTCCTTTTTCTTTAGAAAGTCAAGCTAAATCTTGGTTAATGTCTTTGCCTTCAGGTTCGATTACTTCATGGGATCAAATGCAAAGGAAGTTCATGGACAAGTACTACTCCCATTCGAAGGCGGCTCAAACAAGAAAGGAGCTCTCTATGGTTAGACAAGGACGTGGAGAAACATTGTTCGATTATTTGGAGAGGTTTAGGCAATTGGAAGAGAATTGTCTGAATCATGGAATCCCACAGAGGATGCTGCTGGAATACTTCATGGATGGGATGGTTCTAATGGAAAGGAGAATGTTAGATGCCTCTGCTCAAGGGTCTATCCTTGACATGTACCCCGAGGAGATATGGGAGTTGATAGGGAAAGTTGCCGAGAGCACAAGGTATTTGGAAGAAACATATAAACCTGCACCAGTTGCTAACGTGAATGTACATTCTGAATTGCAGGAACTGAAGAATATGATGGCTCAATTAGTGACGCAACAACCACAAAGAAATCAACAAGTGGAGTGTAAGGTAAACAAGTCCACTTTTAATTCACTGAATAACGATAACGCTGTTTTTCAGGAAAGAATAGAAGGCGTGAATATAGTGGGCTACATGAACAAGGGAGATTTGTCACCAATGAGGTATGATGGATATCAAGGCAATAACAAATGGAAGCCTAGGCAAAATGAGGGTGGTTGGCAAAGGAACAACAACTACGATGTGGGGCAATCTTCGTACCCACAAAAGCAGCCGTACAAACCACCGCACATCAAACAAGGAGAAGACAGCCTGATCAAGGAATTTAGGGATGAAGTGAGAGGCAAGTTCAAAGAACTCACTGAAAAGATGGTGCAACAAGATGGAGACGTTATATAGCTGAAGAAGCAAGTGTCTCAAATTGCCAAAGATGTATACGAAAGGCGTGAAGACAAAGGGAAGCTGCCTTCACAAACAATCCCCAATCCTAGGCAAAATGTGAGTGTGAACGTGATAAAGGATGAAGAGGAGATGAAGGCTGGAGGAAAAGAAAAAGAGCAAGGTTTGGACTCAGCATCAGTGGATACCACGGACGTCTCAGCAATTAAGGCACGGACGCCTGCTGAATTTCAACAAAATGAAGAGACCTCCGCGGAGAATAATCAAGAGACGTGCGCAGAATTCCAAATAAGTGATTTCCAGATTTTGAATTCTAACCCTCTTGTGCCATCGCCATTTGTCATGCAGGTTATTGAGCGTCAAGATGCTATAAATGATGAAATTCAACAGAAGGGGTATGAGGACACGAAAACCAACGCACAAATGCAAGAATTGAAGCGAGGGCAACAAGGAGCGTTGACCAATCGAACTAGAGACCCAGGTGCCTTCACGGTGACCTGTGGCATTGGTAACACGCTTATTCCCCACTGTTTGATTGATTTGGGAGCGTCTATTAATGTGATGCCTTATGATCTATATTGTTCATTAAAACTTGGACCGGTGAAACCGATCAAGTTAACTATTTAGTTAGGCAACAAGTCGTGTGTTCATCCCTATGGTTTGCTTGAGAATTTAACCTTGAATGTTGGTGAAGTTGTTGTGCCTGCAGATTTTTATGTCTTGCAGATGGAGGACACCCAGACTAAGGAGTCACCAACACTCATTCTAGGACGACCTATCTTGTTTGCGACGAAGGCGAAGATTGATGTTGCCGAGGGTATTGTAATCCTCAAATATGGTGGTAAGATGGCTGAGTTTCATGTCTTTGAGGATGACCACCAGCCTTGTGCGGAAAAACCACCTGAGATAACTGGTAAGACTTGTTCTAATATTATAACTGCTGAATCGTTGCGTGTGATTCAGGGTGTCTGTGAGCAGCTGAAGGTAACAAGGAAAACACACCCACCAGATGAAAAGTGAGTTAAGAAAAAAAAGTGTGGGGTGGCTGCGCAGAAGCGGTGGACACCTAAAGAAAAGAACTTGAGATCGAAGCCACCTGAAGGCGGACTGAGCATTGGGAAACGGTTAACTCGTGGAAGTGCTGAGGAGAGGAGCACGATGAGCAGTAAGTTTGATTTGGAGCAGCCTTGGGATCCTAACTTGTGATCCCTAAAGAGGTAATGTCCAGCCAAGGACGTAAAACAAAGGCGCTTATCGGGAGGCAACCCGGTGTGTTTT
The DNA here is from genome assembly GCA_033675215.1 of Rhodiola kirilowii. NCBI lineage: Eukaryota > Viridiplantae > Streptophyta > Magnoliopsida > Saxifragales > Crassulaceae > Rhodiola > Rhodiola kirilowii. The sequence goes on from CM066197.1 coordinate 21,502,872, forward strand.
TACTTTACACATGTTAGGAGTAGATTGATTAGTGGAATTGAGAATCTGATAATGCACCCCGAGTGCATTTCTTTTCTATTTCTGGTGGTTTCAGGTGATTAAATGAAGAAAGGAATTCTACATCAGTGTAGTTCGCGCACGTCTCAACAAATATCTGCGCGGACGCCTGAGAAATTAAGCTAATTCAAGAGACGTCTGTGGCATTAAACAAAGAAGACTTCCGCGGAAAATGGCAAATGGTAAATCGCAGCAACCACCACCACCAGACTATTAGGGGAGTACCAGTTCCTTCGTTTTTATTTTTATTTATTGTCTTTTATTTTTATTTGAGTCTATTTTGTTTGTCCGTCTTATCTCTTAAGTTGTACCGTGAGGACACGGGTCAATTTATGTCTGGGGTGGGATGTTATAGAGTCAGTTATGTGTCGTGATGAACTGATGATGCACTGCTATGCTTTTCTCATATGTCGAAATCTCATTTCCAGCTTTTTATGACTATTGTGCTCATTTGACTAAAAATGCGAAATTTCAAAAAATTTCGATGCTTTGTTCTTTCGAGTTGTGATATGCAGGGATGTGGAGTTGACAGAAATGTCCTAGAAAGGTACGGCAAATTGCAGGAAGTTCTGAGTGTTTTGTTCTGATGATTGAGAAAAGCGGTGGAGGTTGACGCTTCACTAGCCTAGTCCTGAGAGTAGCTCCGTCACCAAGTATACAAGTTTATTCATGCGTTCGCAGTGGTGGCGGGATAGAGAAAACGAACTGTCCATCTCTAGTCGAAGTAGCTGGGAATGGGTGGGTAACCCCTACCTTGCCTCATGCAGAAAAGACGAGGATGAGAAAAGAGCGGGATGCACTCCTATGCTGTTATCCGGAGGCTATGATTGGAGTGGTTCAAGGGCGCAAATGATTATGTGGACAAGAAACAACTTCAAAAGCCAAAGGCAAACCATCAAGTAGAAAAAAGAAAGAAAAATCAGAAATCTGATTGATTCAAGCAAAGATGTGTCGTTTATCAAAGTCCATACAAGTTAAAGAATTCAAGACTCAACGGTATGAAAGCAGTGAATAAATCATGTGTCAGAGAAACCCGGTGACTCAATTCTAAGGACCAAAACTCAGAAAAGAATGATGTGTCCGTGGTACCTATAGGGGACTATCTCCCAATCATCCAAGGTCGTTTGGATTGCAACTAGCGAGGTAACAAGTATCGAAAAATCTATCTATACTCGCATTGTTAGAATCTTAAGCATGAAAAGATTAATTGCTGGATTTGAGATTGAGATGTAAGGATTTGCATGACTAGTACATTGTAATTTGTTCTGTGGCTTTGTTCTTGTTCGAGACGAACAAGTTCAAGTGTGGGGTAGTTTGATGAGTCGTAGTTGTATGACTATTTTATATGTTAAAACCACGTCTCTTAGTGGTTGCTTGTATATTATTTCACTACCTGTGTGTAGTTTTTGTTCGCAGGTACATTCGGAGACCATGGAAGGAATATCGGCTAAAGAGAGCCTATTTGATGATGTTTGGCGTGGAAAGAAATGAAGTTCGGTATGCTCAAAGTCTGAGTTAATGAATCACGCGGACGTCTGAAGAATACTATGCGCGGAGGTCTTTTGCATTTCCCTAATTGCTAAGACGTCCGCGAATCATAAATCAAGAGACGTCCGCGGAAGACACCTGGTCAGGGCCATGCGAACGCACACTATTTTCATGCCACTGGTCTGATTTGTGCGAGCACAAAAGCACGGAGGGCTGAAGCATTAAGGGCGCGGAGGTCTTCTGCATTTCCATAATTGTTGAGACCTCCGCGGAATATAAATCAAGAGACGTCCGCGCGTGACAGCTGGTAGTCGAAATTTCCTAATTTCGGATTTGCATTCTCGGGAAGGATATAAATAGAATAAGACGAGCGAAACCCAAAAAAGCTGGTTCTGGACGAAATAGAGAGGAGAACAAGCTTGAGTGTGGATTCGTTGCAGGATTCAAGTATTAGAGTTGAGCTGCAGTTGGTGGAGGATTCATCATTAGTATTTTTGTTTCATTCTATTCAAACAACTTGTTGATGTATTCCTTCGCGATGAGTAGCTAAACTCATATGTGTAGGCTAGAACTCGACATTGTGATGTTTTGACTTGAGACCTATATTGATTTCTATGTTTTGCGTTATATTATTATGCAATGTTTATGGAATTGATGTGCTAGCATAAGTGGAACCCTAGCGGGGGAGCTTTTGTTTGTTTGTTGATTCCAATTGTCAAAGTTTACTAGTAACCTAGCGGGGATAGTAAACTAGGACACGAGTAATATACCACTAGGATTAAAAACCCTAGGACAACTTGTTTAAATCTTCATGTAACTCTAGAGAGTTAGGGTCCTTATTATCGCTAACGCGAGATTAAGTACTATAATAAGAACGGGGAGTACAACCTAGCGGGGAGCTCTAAGTTGTAGAACATTAGAATTCAAAACGGTTTGGTCCATGATTTAGTCTTGCATCACAGTCGAAAGTTCTAGCCTGCACTGCTCTTTAATATTTTATACTCAAATTTGTGCGACGATTGCTCTTTAGATAATTGAGCATTGTTACTTGTTTGCGTTTTTATTTACTTGCTGGAAATTTACAACCCCCATTGTCACGCTTTTACTTAGTGAACAGATTCTTATACCGATCTCTGTGGATACGACCCAACTTACCACTAGCTAGTCGGAGATAAAGAAATATTATTTTTGACGGGTACAACGACGCCCGTCAGTTGTTGCCCACGAAAAAGCATCCACCAGAAGTACTCTTTCTATCTTCGATATTGATAGCCCAGTCTGCATCTGAGTAGCGAACAATACACCCACTTGTATCTCTAGTATACCACAGACCATAATCAGCAGTACCACTTACATGTTTGATGATCCTTTTCACCAGCAACAATTGACTTTCCTTCGGATTGGCCTGATATCTGGCACAGACTCCCACAGCTTGACAGATATCTGGTCTGGTCGCACTCAGGTATAACAAGCTCCCGATCTTGCTTTTGTACAAGGTCTGGTCCACTGAGGCTCCTGCATCATCCTTAGTGATCTTCACATGTGTAGCAGCGGGAGTTCTCTTGTGGGTAGCCTTGTCCAGTCCAAACTTCTTTACTAGATTTCTAGCATCCTTGGCTTGAGTCAAGAAAATCCCTTCCTTCGACTGTGTAACTTGCAGCCCCAAGAAGTAGTTCATTTCACCCACCATGCTCATTTGAAACTCGCTTTGCATATGGGCCACAAACTCATCCACCATTTTCTGAGAGTTAGAACCAAACACTATGTCATCGACGTAGATCTGAGCAATGATAAAGTGTTTGTTCTGCTTTTTCATGAACATCGTCTTGTCTATTCCTCCTCGAGTGTACCCCATGCTTATGAGGAATTGAGTCAACCTTTCATACCAAGCTCTAGGGGCTTGCTTTAGTCCGTACAGCGCCTTCTTCAGTTTGTAAACATAATCTGGATAATGAGGGTCCTCAAAACCTTTCGGCTGTGCCACATACATTTCCTCGCATAGCAGGCCGTTCAAGAAGGCACTCTTCACATCCATCTGGAACAGTTTGAACTTTAGGTAGCATGCCACTGCAAGCAGAAGAAGAATAGCTTCCAAGCGTGCTACTGGGTCGAATGTCTCGTCAAAGTCAATCCCCTCGATCTGAGTGTATCCTTAAGTAACCAGCCTGGCTTTGTTTCTCATAATATTGCCACTTTCATCGATCTTGTTTTGGAATATCCACTTTGTTCCAATGATATTGACTCCACTTGGACGAGGAACAAGATCCCATACATTGTTACGAGTGAATTCTCCCAACTCCTCTTGGATGGCCGTGATCCAATGATCATCTTTCAAGGCTTCCTTCACATTCTTGGGTTCCACCTTTGACAGATAGCAACTATAGTTAATCATATCTCTATAATTAACATGAGGTTTACCTCTGGTTCTGATCTTGTCGTGAGGGTTGCCAATAATACAGGACAGAGGATGATTCTTTTGGATTCTGCTAGAAGGTTGCAAGCTGGTTTCACCACCTTCTGATTGAGTTTGATTCACCTCACTTTCATCAGTATCTTGCATGTGAACGTCATTATTCTCCCGGGCCGATTTTAAGACAGTTTCAGGTACAACTTCAGAATTTGCATCGGGAACCCACTCTTGCATATGTACATCATCATCTTTGTTGGCCGTATCTAGCACAGTTTCAGGCACAATCTCAGAATTTGCATCTGGTACTGATCCTTGTGCAGGCTTACGACGAGTATCCTGGGTTTCCATATCATCATCTGACTCCTTCCTCAGAAGGGACTCCTTGGCATCATCGATCACCACATTGATTGACTCAACCAATGTTCTAGTTCTCTTATTGTAGACACGATAGGCTCTACTGTTTGGAGAATAACCCATGAACAGTCCTTCAACAAACTTCCTGTCCAGCTTCTGTCTTTGCTCCCTATCAGTCAGAATATAGCAAGTACTTCCAAAAACATGAAGGTGCTTAACAGTAGGCTTTCTTTCTTTCCATAGCTCATAGCTAGTCTTGTCCATCCCTGGTAAATCAGGACTCTGTTCAGGACGTAGGTAGCGGTTAACATAGCTTCAGCCCAAAGATTCAGGGGAACGTTCTTCGCATGCAGCATAACTCTCGTCATCTATTGTACGGTTTGATTTCTTCACTCTACAACTCCGTTCTGTTGCGGTGTGATAGGAGAAGAGAATTGATGAACAATCCCTTGCTCGTCACAGAACTGTGCAAACCTCTCATTCTCAAACTCCCTTCCATGGTCACTTCGTATGGATAAGAGGTGTTCTCCTTGATCTATCCTTTCATTGATCAGGCAGGTAGCAAGTTGAACAAAGGCATGCACCGCTTCGGACTTTTCACGTAAGAACATGATCCAAGAGTATCTGGTGTAGTCATCTATGCATACATTAGCATACCTTTTGCATCCAATAATCTCCACCTGCATTGGTCCCATTAGATCCATATGCAGCAGCTCAAGAGGACGCTTGGTGTAGATTCTATCCACTTTCTTGTGTGCTGCTCGAGTCTGCTTTCCCGCTTGACAATCACCACAAATAATTTGCATATCTCCTCTAATATTAGGAATACCTTCAAGTAACCTTTCGTTGGCCAAGAATTTCAAAGATCTGAAATTTATGTGTCCCAAGCGTTGATGCAATAGGTGCACTTCATCGGACTTGCTTAACATGCATGTAATTGCAGCTGGGGTTGTAGCACGGCTTAGGAGATAACAGTTGTTCCTCGCACGATCTCCTTCTATCACACAAACACCATGTTTGTCATATACTTGGTAGGAGTTTCTTGTGAGTTGAACTTGATTTCGGTCATCGCACAGCTGGCTAATGCTGAGCAGATTAGCCTTTAACCCATCGACCCAATAGACATCATCTAGATGTGGTATACCTGCCACATTCAGTGTTCCCTTGGCGAGAACTCTTGCTCTTTTCCCGTCACCAAAAGTTACATGGTGCCCGTCGATCGGTCTCAGATTAGTCAGGTTTTCTCAAATTCCAGTCATGTGTCTTGAACAGCCGCTGTCAAAGAACCAGCTCTCCTCATCCTCCTTGTCACTTGAACTGTACAAGACACAGCAGTATTGATCATTCCTTGGTCTCCACACCATGCTGCTTTGTCTCCTTGGTGGGTCTTTGAACTGACTGTCACGTCTATAACGATAGCAATGACGCTTGATGTGTCCAGGTTTGCTGCAGTAGTAGCACACCCTAGCACGTTGGCATCCACTATCTCTAGGGACACGAAAATGGTTGTAAGTTTCTCTGGCATAGACGAGCTTCTCCGCTGTCTTGTTTTTGTTATCTTTAAGAACTGTGCCACTAGCTTTTACAAACTTTGTGTCACCACTTTTCTTCTCTCCAGTGAATCCAAGTCCGGTAGTGTCTTTTATTCTTCTTTGCACAGATAAAATCTGGTCCAGATTCTTGGATCCTGTGTTCAGACCATTCAGGAGCTTCTTGATTGTGCCCATCTTCTCCAAGAGTTTCTTTGATTATTGGTTGTCTCCTTCTGCAGTTTGTTTCAGTTCTTTTACTTCTTTCTCCAAAATTTCTTTCTCCTGCACCAGAATGTCGACTTTGGATTCTAGTTCCTGCTTTCTAGTTTCAGTAGGATAATACCTGTATTTAGCCTTTTTGATATCTACCAGCTCAGTCCATTTTGAGAACAATAGTGCATATTTCTCAGGAATGCACTCATCAGTGATTTCTTCTTCATCACTTTCTTCAGCTTCGTTCTCTTACACATCAGCATCTGCTTTCTTGGCACATTCGGTGGAACTAGTCCTGGCAGGGTTTGTGGTACAGCATATTGATGGACCAAAGTTATACGAGTCAGAAACACAGTAAAACCCCCCAAATTAGACTGTTTGTCTTTCTAACTTCTACGTGTTAGTCCCGATATATTTCCACACGGCATTTTAGAGACTGAAGTGAAAACACGCTAAGGAGAGGATTTTATGCTGAAAAGATAACAAGAGTCAATCCAAGGTCAAGATCATATGCCGACTGAAGAAATATCAAGGATCCTGACGTTGAATTGACCAGAACAAATTAATCAGAAGAATCAGGAGTGGAGTCAAGACAGCCCGGAGAAGAAACACATTGACAGTTTTGTGAAAAGACTGCACAAAACTGTACAAATCTCACATTGGACAAGGATGACCGGCCACTTGAAGAAGTGGTGGCCAAGGGAGGAGCTCCTCCTTCTTAGCCACCGCCTACCGGCGGCTTGGGGTGGTGGTGACCGGCGGCTTTTGCCCCTCCTCCACATGTCACCACCACCTTCCTCCTCCTCCACCACTCCTCTTCCTCCATGTGTGGCCATCTCCTACATCCATTTTCTCCTCCAATCAAAATGCAACACTTACCACCCATCTCCACCACCCATCTCCTCCCCTTTGGGCTATAAAAGGAGGAGCTCCTCCTCCTCATTTCACACACCAAAATCAAAATTCACTTCTCTCTCTAGAAGTTGTAATACTTGTAATGTTGTAATTTTGCTTTGGAAATAAAGGATAGCTCCCTTGGCGCTTCAACGGTTGTAAGTAATTCTTAGTATTTATTTAACTGTTTTATTTCCTTAGTATAATGTTTAGCGCGATGAATAGTAGCTAAATTAGTAGTTCGGTAGAAGGGGCGCACTTGTATTATAAAATGTTTTAAGACTATTAACTTAGTGTCTAGTCTTAGTATTCAAAACTTGTTCTATGTGCCATATATAGTCAGAGTTTCCAAGGTTGAGTGGATGCTGTAACAAGCAAAGCTCTTCTGTGGGAATTCGTGATCATACTCAGGTAGTGGAAGCTGTAACAAGCAAAGCTATCTGAGGAGTTCGACTCATCCTAAACCCCATCTGGTCGAGCGTAACTATGAGATCAGGTGGATGCACCCAGGCTAGCATACCTTAGGGTATTGGCGCTAGACTGAAATAGAACAGGAGTTGCTTTAAACCGGTGTTGCAAGTCTTGAGCTGTAACTAGCCTCGATTCACCGTTTGAATACTTAGATGATTCACTAATGGTCAATGATAAACAGGATATAATACAAGTCCCCTGAAACCGAACATTTCTCGTTAATTATAAACTGTAATTTACTTTCCAGTATTAAAATCAACCAACCAACCAATCAATCAATCAAAATAGCTGGTAGCTTTAAAACCAAACAACCGACCTTAAACACGCTCCCACGCTGCGTAATCCCCCCCGAAGAACAATTATTCCCCTAGTTCCCTTGGGTTTGACCCCTACTTACCAAGTACTACCCAGTAGTATAGTTGCGAGTAGCGGACTATTATAAATTTATTTGCACAATCGCTTTGACGACGAGCGGTTCTGTCAAATTGGCGCCGTTGCCGGGGAACTAGTCATCGGATAACTGTTCTTCCCTCCCCTTTCTTTTTCTTTCTTTTTCCTATGTCATTACCCGTTACGCATGCATGGACAACGCGATTTCTGCCCCTGTTCGGAGGAACGGAGGGAGAAGACCCTGTACAGCACTGCCGAAACTTCCACCAAGTCTGCCACAACATCAAACCTGAAAACGAAGTGTTAGAAGAATTTAAGCTGAAATGCTTTAAATTCTCTCTAACCGACTTCGCCACGATATGGTACTACACATCCACCGCTTGCAGTGCAGAACGTTTCGTAGACCTCTGCGTTCCGTTCCTGAAAGAATTCTCCCCACCATCTTTACGCCAAGAAACCCGCGAGAAGATCATGAACCTTCAACAATCCCGGGATGAGACTTTGGACGAATACTACATGAACTACGATGCCATCATCTCAAGCTGCCCGCACCATGGATTTACGAAGAAAAATCTTCTCCAAAAATTTCTTCGTGGGATGAGGTCCGAAGAGCTGGGAAGAGTCAAAGAAGCTATGAGAAGGTCTGCCGCAAACCTCACCATTGCAGACATATGGTACCTGATAACTGGCCTAGCCGCTGCCACAAGACGAGTTCCCCACACTGACGAGGAAATGCAGACAGAAGAAGCTGACCCTGAGGCTGACAAAGAAGAAACCACCGAGCCGTCAGAAGAGACTCCCGAACCATCCGAGGAATCAGACATGGAAAGCACCGGAAGCAACGAAGTAGAAGTCTAGAATACCACCGACGAACTGCCTATTCCATACCCGACTATCATTACCCAGGCAGCTGAGACTATCTACGATCAGTTCTTCACGAACCAACATTACGAGGCAGAACCAAGCCTCATGAGGCCTTCCCGACTTTTCCCTTTAATTAATGAGCAAGTCGCCGTGAACTATGCGATCCAAGAAGAAGCTCAAAGGAGAAATGGAAAAGGGCCTGAGCAGAATGACTCCTACATGGAGCACGCTTTCGCCATGACTGGACAAGGCAGCCCTAAACAGGAGAACACCCCGTTCAAAAAGCTGATAGTGAAAGGTCCCTCGCCTTCTCAGAGACGTTGGAAGGAGATACCATCAGAACTGGACCCAAACCCGTCATCTGCTAAAAAATCAGGAAGACTCACCGCAAGAATCAAAGTCGGTGGAATCAAGAAGTTTGACCTCAGCCACCCATGGGACCCAAACCAATGAACCACAAACGAGGTATCGTCGAGCCAACGACGTTAAACAAGTGCACTGGTCGGGAGGTTACCCGACACTATCTTACTTTTCCGCACTTTAATTTCTGTCATTTAAATTCAGTATTTAGTTTTAAGCTTGCATGACTTTTGAACTAAGGCACGCCTTCGTTCAAAAGTGGGGGGTGAGAACCACCTATGTACATAAATAACATGCGGCTGTTTTTCTTTTTTAATAAGTACCTTTTTGAAAATATGAACTTAAGAATGTGAAAAAGATAAATCATAATTCATGCATTAACCTTGTGAAAATTCAAACTGTTTAAAAACTTAGAATGTAACTTTCCATTTGTCCTTTATGCTGAGATAACTAGGGATGTGGAGTTGATATAAACTGCCCTAGAGAGGCTTGGCAAGCAATCAAAGGATCAGATCAAACTATATGGTTTTCGAAGTCAGTGGAGGCTGCACTTCGGGTTTTCAGTGAATAATTGAAGTCAACTCCGCCAAGAAGCATCTATGCAAAGGCGAGGACGGGAATCAGACCGTCCTCTCTCTAGTCAAAATAGCCAAGAAAATAGATGAGTGACCCTCATCTTGATCCGCGCAAAACGACAAAGACAAGAGGAGCGGGGAGGTATTTCCATAGGCTTGCGGGCGATGATTGGACCTCCCAAAAAAGGCTTGAGAAAATGGACTTGCAGTCACAAAAAGACGAAAAGCTCAATGAAGCAAATCAAGAGGCCAAAGGCCCAAATTGTGAAGGTTTTGACCGAACAAAAAGTGAAGAACTCAAAAAGTCAAATCAAAGGCCAAAGGCCGATTCACTACAACAAAAAAGCAGTCCCTCGCCAAAGAAGAAAATCAAAAAGGCTCAACTCATTGAAACCTAAACTGAATCACGTGCTAGAGAAAGCTACAAGAAAACCATATAGTACGAGACGATCCCAAGATTGCAGTCCAGGAGCCTAAAAAGGGCTATCTCCCGAGACATCCAATATAATTTGCATCTCAGCACGGAGGTACAAGTATTAAGTTTCTTCTATTTATTTACGCAGTTTAATTTGGTAATAAGTAAGCAATGCATGAATTAGGATAGATTGAGTACCACAGTCTAATTTTCATATTCCAAAGCCAAACTTAGAACTTACGCCCTTTAATAGCATTGTTCGGGACGAACAACTAAAAGTTGGGGGTAATCTGATGGACCAAAGTTATACGAGTCAGAAACACAGTAAAACCCCCCAAATTAGACTGTTTGTCAATCTAACTTCTACGTGTTATTCCCGATATATTTCCACAGGGCATTTTAGAGACTGAAGTGAAAACACGCTAAGGAGAGGATTTTATGCTGAAAAGATAACAAGAGTCAATCCAAGGTCAAGATCATATGCCGACTGAAGAAATATCAAGGATCCTGACGTTGAATTGACCAGAACAAATTAATCAGAAGAATCAGGAGTGGAGTCAAGACAGCCCGGAGAAGAAACACATTGACAGTTTTGTGAAAAGACTGCACAAAACTGTACAAATCTCACATTGGACAAGGATGACCGGCCACTTGAAGAAGTGGTGGCCAAGGGAGGAGCTCCTCCTCCTTGGCCACCGCCTACCGGCGGCTTGGGGTGGTGGTGACCGGCGGCTTTTGCCCCTCCTCCACATGTCACCACCACCTTCCTCCTCCTCCACCACTCCTCTTCCTCCATGTGTGGCCATCTCCTCCATCCATTTTCTCCTCCAATCAAAATGCAACACTTACCACGCATCTCCACCACCCATCTCCTCCCCTTTGGGCTATAAAAGGAGGAGCTCCTCCTCCTCATTTCACACACCAAAATCAAAATTCACTTCTCTCTCTAGAAGTTGTAATACTTGTAATGTTGTAATTTTGCTTTGGAAATAAAGGATAGCTCCCTTGGAGCTTCAACGGTTGTAAGTAATTCTTAGTATTTATTCAACTGTTTTATTTCCTTAGTATAATGTTTAGCGCGATGAATAGTAGCTAAATTAGTAGTTCGGTAGAAGGGGCGCACTTGTATTATAAAATGTTTTAAGACTATTAACTTAGTGTCTAGTCTTAGTATTCAAAACTTGTTCTATGTGCCATATATAGTCAGAGTTTCCAAGGTTGAGTGGATGCTGTAACAAGCAAAGCTCTTCTGTGGGAATTCGTGATCATACTCAGGTAGTGGAAGCTGTAACAAGCAAAGCTATCTGAGGAGTTCGACTCATCCTAAACCCCATCTGGTCGAGCGTAACTGTGAGATCAGGTGGATGCACCCAGGCTAGCATACCTTAGGGTATTGGCGCTAGACTGAAATAGAACAGGAGTTGCTTTAAACCGGTGTTGCAAGTCTTGAGCTGTAACTAGCCTCGATTCACCGTTTGAATACTTAGATGATTCACTAATGGTCAATGATAAACAGGATATAATACAAGTCCCCTGAAACCGAACATTTCTCGTTAATTATAAACTGTAATTTACTTTCCAGTATTAAAATCAACCAACCAACCAATCAATCAATCAAAATAGCTGGTAGCTTTAAAACCAACCAACCGACCTTAAACACGCTCCCACGCTGCGTAATCCCCCCTGAAGAACAATTATTCCCCTAGTTCCCTTGGGTTCGACCCCTACTTACCAAGTACTACCCAGTAGTATAGTTGCGAGTAGCGGACTATTATAAATTTATTTGCACAATCGCTTTGACGACGAGCGGTTCTGTCACCTATCATGCACGTCAGAGCGACAAAGTTGCTTGTTTCTTCCTCCTCTGTGATCTCCTCAAATTTCATCATCACTCCAGCTGACATTCAACGACTTCCCATTCTTCTTCTTCAGGGTGTTGGCACACTCTTCTTGTATGTGGCAAAACCCACCGCATTCCCTGCACTTTATGCCTCTGGTTTGCCCGCTTTTGCCATTCTCCTTCTGGTCAGACTGTCTTTCCCACAGCTGGAAATCTACTCTCTTGGCATCTTGAGTTTTTGACTGATTCAGGCTATTCTGGCCAGCATCCCTACGGTTGATCTTCTTCAATAATTTGTTGAAGTTCTTTGTGAGTAATGTCAGTTCCTCGCTTACTCCATTAGTTGATTCATCGTCTACTCCAGTCTCAGCTTTTAAGCCTACAGATTTAACCTTGGCTTCTGGTACAGTCAGATGTTGCAGTTCATAAGTTCATAGATTTCCAATCAATTCTTTCCAGCTCATGGTCTTTGTATTATTTGCCTCTTCAATCGCAGTCACCTTCATAGCAAAACGTTTAGGCAGAGACCTCAGAATCTTTTGCACAACCTTTTCTTCGGGCAGAGCTTCACCAAGGGTAGATGCCTCATTCACAAGATCACAGACTCTGGCATTGAAGTCTTTTATGGATTCATCCTCCAACATCTTTAGCTCCTCAAATCTGGATGTCAACATCTTAATCCTAGACTGTTTCACCTTGTCAGTTCCTTCGAAATGAGTGGACAATGTGTCCCATGCCTCCTTAGCGCTTTCACAGTTCAGGATGAGTTTGAAAATTGACTCATCTACAGCTGAGAAGATAGCATTTAGAGCTTTGGCATTCCCCATAGCGAGACGCTCCTCTTGTTCAGTCCATTCTGTTTCTGGCTTAGGAACAATCTTCCCGTCATCAGTTACCAGCAGGAGAGGATTCCAGCCAATTAGCACAGATCTCTAAGCTTTCTCATCCACATTTTTGATGAACGCCTTCATCCTGGATTTCCAGTAGCCATAATTAGGGCCTTCTAATAGTACCAGGCGAGTAGTAATTTGTCCTTCCATGATGCTCATCTTAGAACGGTAGCTAGCTTCCCAAGATTCCACTCCGTGTGTTGAGAACCTGCTCTGATACCAATTGAAAAAGCTACGCGTAAGAACAACTCAACTGTACCAGTTAGAGGTGGAACACTCTGTGGTACAGTTTGTTGCACAGGCTAAGATAAACAGAATGAAATGCAAAATAGTAAAGGACTCAAAGCAATTGGTGACCCAGTTCGGCTCAATGTAGCCTACGTCTGGGGGACTTCTCACAAGTCCAAGGAACAATCCACTATTACGGTGTATAGTACAGATTGATGTTCGAACAGCCTTTCAAACTACTGATACACCTATACTACCCTCCAAGTGAATTGGGTGATCTAAGCTTCCTTAGATCTAGAGACTCCCGTCTTGTTTGTCTGGACCTCCTCCCGAGGCTGATGTAGTTGTGATGGTCGTCTTGTTGTGTGAGTCGGACTACACGCACAGATTAGTACAGTGCAGCGACGACACCGCTTGAACTCTGAAAGAATTTGTGCAGAGCAACAATGTATGAGTTCAAGTAAATAAAGCAAGTCGCTTACCAACTTGCGGCCTCAATCCTTCTATGAAAGCACGACGTAGATCAGAATGGTGTAGTTTGCACAATGATTGATGGCTCTCTCACACGACGTCTCTCAAGTGTTGCTTGCTGAACGACAAACCCTGGCCTCCTTTAGATAGCCGTGTGAGACTAGAGGATAAGGAAACCCTAGATTTGATTTCCTAATCCGAATCTGAGATATGGATAATTGTTGTTGCATATTTAAACTGAATCCACATCTCTTTATCTCCTAAGAGGCGGTTTGATGATGTGGCGGTCGAGCAGATACGAATGTGATCTATCAGTTCGAATAACTAGGAGAATGCAGATTTTTTGGAACTGAAGGATATGTCTCGCACAGATGCTAGCACAGATTATATTTGCGTTCTTGCACAGATTGTCATTTTGCCTAGATGGCACTTTATGCTCCAACAATTGCGTTTGTTGGTTTCACAGGACAAATTGCTACCCAACCTTGATTAATTTGTCCAGCTAATCCCGGAAATGTAACATAGTAAACTTGCACAGCTTGCTGGGTAAGAATGTAAGGGTCGTAATGGGGGTATGGTCTTTGAGTGTTCACGATGACAACCCTGTTAGACGGGTATGACCTAACAAACTGAGGGTCGTACCAACGGCACTTGAACAAGACAACCTTTAGGCGATGGTTGCTTCTGCATCTCATATGAATTATTTCTTCAATCACCCTGTAGTAGTGTGTACCCTCTGTTCCCTTCACGTAAACATGACTGTTCACCGTGTTCCTCCCTTCACCATGGCTTTCAATGTGAAACTTGTAGTTGTTCACTTTGTATGTCGCCGAACATGCAACGTCGGATTTGAATCCAGCGGACAAGTAGTGAATCCATTGTGGTAGTCCTATTGTTTCTCCAAGCTCCCAAACCTGAACATAATATTAAGCGGTGTTCATGAAAGTGCAAGTACAGTTTAATTTGCTACATAATGGAACAAAATTTGAGTTGATTCTACTTATATGGGAATTCAGCCATTCTGGGAATTCCGTTAATACGACATCGTATATTTGCTGATCATTAAGTCGTGGGCGTCTTTGTCTTAAGACGGTCTCAAATAATTCCAAATATTGTTCAAGTTCAGGGGTGTTGCTAAAGATGTAATGAGTTGCTTTTTTAAATTCTCGGCTGTCTAATACCCTCCTTTTACTTTTGCTGCCACCAACTCCTGGGTAATTGAATATAGAAGTTTGAGGGTCCTCAAATTTTGATGTCCCAACTTCGTTCGTTTGTATCGTATGCCGGTTGTTGTTAAATCCGGACCTAGGTAGTCGGACCCCAAATACGAAGTCTCCAGCTGTATGTATGCGTTAACAATACTGACTTCCACCTCAGCTCTATTTCCCTTATGGCCCAACCGTTTAAGACAGTATATGAAACGCTCAAATGGATACATCCAACGATAGTGTACTAGTCCACCAAGTAGGACCTCATCAGCAAAATGAATTGGTAGGTGTTCCATTGAGTCGAAAAATGACGAGGGAAATATGGACTCCAGCTTACACAGTGTCACCGATATGTTGTTCTGCCAGTGTTCCATCCGCTCAACGTGAAGGGAAGATGCACATATATCTCGAAAAAATGTACAAAACTCGGATACAGCTTCCCAGATCTTATTCGGTAAAAACCCCTTGAAAGCAATCGGCATGAGTCGCTCTATAAATACGTGTGCGTCGTGTGACTTGTAACCAACTAGTTTTAGTGCACTCATATCTACTTTGTTCCCCAAATTAGATCGAAAATCCATCATGAAACTTCAGAGACATCACCCAAATAAGAACATGTTTCTGTTGTTCTCTCGTAAGCTGATACTTACCCTTATTCGCTACCATACGACCGCGACAAGTTTTCAGTTCCAATTCTGGTCTTCGACAGTACAACCCGATATCTTTTTACACTTCACACCGTCATCTTTTGTTTTCCCCTTTACATCCATGATGGTGTTGAATAAATTCTCAAAAACATTCTTTTCAATGTGCATGACGTCTAGATTATGTCTAAGTTTCACGTCCACCCAGTAAGGTAGTCCCCAAAAAATTGATTTCTTCGTCCAGTTGTGTTCCACACCGAAGCCGTCGCAAACCTCATTGATATGCCGCTCCCAGATATATTTTAAGTTCCTAACCCTGTCATGAACTGCTTCACCATATCGAAATTGGACTGGACCATTAAAGTCGGTTTGATCTCTGTAAAAATTCATAGCATCACCCCGATATGGATGATTTTCTGATAGAAATCGTCTGTGACAGCCAAAATACGATACTTTTCTTCCATTTTTCAACACGAATGTTTTCGTGTCATCCATACATTGGGGGCAGCCGAGTTTTCCTTGAGTTGACCACCCCGACAACATTGCATATGCAGGGAAATCAGATACAGCCCACATGAGAGTTGTCCTCAACGTAAAACTCTGTCTGCGATTAGCATCATACGTGTCGACCCCAACATTCCAAAGATGTACCAAGTCATCAATAAGAGGCCTTAGATATATTTCCAAACGCTTCTTTGGACTAGATGGACCTAGGATTAGTATAGTTAACCAAATGAATATCGTTTTCATGCACAACCACGGTGGTAAGTTGTATGGTGTTACCATGACAGGCCAAACGGAGTACTGTTTAGTGGACATACCCCATGGATTAAATCCATCAGTGCATAATCCCAATCTTACGTTACGTGCATCCGATGCCGAGTGAGGATGACACCGATCAAATTGCTTCCAAGATTCTCCGTCCGAAGGGTGTACCATGCGATGCACGTCTGCTTTGGGTAAAGCGTGCCAGGACATTTCTTTTGCCAGGCTTTGAGATAAAAAAAAGTCTCTGTAAACGCGGTATATTCGACAAGTAAAACATTTGCCTTCTCGCATTTCGTTGGTACGATGAAGAACTTTCTGTGCGTCTTAGACGATGATATCTTCGTTCTGAGCAGAAGCGACATACTGTCAAACTTTCATCGCAACCGTAGTAAATCATACACCCCCCCCCCCCCCCCCCACGCAAACGTCAATCCTTTGGTACCCCATCCTTTGATACACCCCCATGTTCAATATAGTTCGACGACTCGGGAATATCATCAGTTGTGGCAATATCTGGAACTATCTCTGGGAAGGCCTCGTCAGTCCAAATTTGTTCTTCAGTATCAAGAACTAGGTAAAATGTAGTCGGGTCGGGTAGAGTTGGGACTGTATTTACGTACTGCATTTCTGCCAGATCATCCCCATGTAAGGTCCAATTGAAGTAATTTGGTGTGAAATTGTATTTGTACAAAGGTGCCTCCACCCTTCTTATATTGATGAATCGCTTGTTTTTGCATTTTTACATGGACAGCGGATTGAGTTGTTGCTGGCAAGAAAACCTTTTGCGACAGCTGTTGCAATAAAATTATTGACCCCAGCGATGAAAACATCATTGGCACATGACTCCCCATGAGCACCCGCTTCGTACATCCATCTCCGTTCTTCATATAAATATGCCATGCTTATACTAATATGCGATTTCAACGGAAACTAAAATAGAGTACCTAAAGTCGTGTCTGGGTTGAAGCAAATATCAACACACAAGTGGTCGGTCACAATAGGAGCTTCGCCTTAATTACTTGGACATTGCAAAGAAGCCGTTTGAGTAAAATTGGAATAGTTGAATGTAAGCGAGAAAGATGGTGTTACTAGATTTGGTCTTTGCAAATGTTTAGTATTTATATACGTCATTTGCAACATTAAGTTTTTAGTTTGGTATTCTTATCAATAAAAAAAATTATGACCGAGTGGTATTCAACTGTTTATGTTCAATATTCCGTCTACAAGGCGGTACGTTTCTGTCACTAAGTGATGAAATTACAACGAGCTTTCGACGATGTTTTGCAATTGAATATTTATTGTCGGTACATATATTCACCAAAAATACAGCGCCGTTGTATATCAATGAACGTCAGTGCCTATACATGCAGCGCCGTTGTGTGTCACTAAAAGGCAGCGCTTATTTGTAAGCGATGTTGCAATGATGAACTGAGACGCGCTTTCATTGTAAGCGATGTTGAAATGATGAACTGAGACAGCGCTTTCATTATAAGCGATGTTGAAATGATGAACAGAGACATCGCTTTCATTAGAAACGATGTTGAAATGATTAACTGAGACAGCGCTTTCATCTTAGGCGATGTTATAAGTAGACGGTTGACGGTAAATTGGCAGAAAGTAGACGCATTATATACCTTATGCTCAGACTTTTTTTTCTTTTATAGATCTTCTTCGATTGCTTGTACAAGTCAGTTAACTACATTATATGCAGTTATGTTCATGACAAGCTCCATTCTGTTCTCATATGTCTTCTTATGAATTTATCTCTCAATATGAACGACAAATTCAGAATAATACAAAGGAGAACAGCATGGAGCTGATCATGAAAGTAGACTATATAATACAGTTGATTGATATGTACTGCAAATCCAAAAAAGATCTTTAAAAGAAAATAAGTCACAGCATAACAAACAACAGAATCGGAACAATTAGAACACTTGATTGTAAACAGAGGAACATTTAGAATACATGTTTGTTTGCAAATGCCCTTATTTATAGCACATGTTGAAGATTAGGTGGATAAGAAGGTAATAAATACGATACATGTTGAAGATCAGGTGGATAAGCTGGTAATAAATACGATATATGTTCAGTCAACACAGAGGCTCTATTCCGTCACAAATTGACGAAAACACGTCGAATTCTCGACGCTTTTATGCAACGGATAAATATTAACGCTAACATTGTTGCTGCACAGTATATTATGTGTGAATTGACGGAATAGTAATGGAACAATGATGAAACGTTTTCCGTGAAAGGCACGTTGCATTTCCGTTTCTGGTGACGGAAATGTAAAGGAATAAAGACGTAGAAATTATGTTTACCAATTTTTGTTCTAATTTTCTTGATGTTACACACATATATATATATAGGGGTGTCAACAATTATTATGGAAGACAACAAAATAATTAAAGCTGTGATTCATGAAGTCACCCGACATCGCTCAATAATGATCGTCACATCATATAAAAAAAAGAAAAAAACAAATAGTGATCGTCACATCGTGGGGAAAATTTTTTGATACACAGATATTCATGTCTGATTTCTTGATATACGTGGGTGGTATCGTCGATCATTCTGACACTTAATTTTTTCAGCTTTGTATGATAATACATATATATATGTCCACATATTTATATTGGACGAAGTGTAAACTCAAGTTAACTTCATTAACGTTAATTGGGGTGCATTAAAAAATTTAATAACTTAACAGAAAAAGTTAACTTCAATAGATACGTTGAACATCAAAAACGAAGTACTGATTAGTTAAGATGTAAGTAATGATAATTTCATAAATTCAACGCGGGTGCGATCATTGATTTTTAGTTCACCCACGGGGTGATGGCAGATCAACTTTGGGCTACACTTTCACACTGGTTTGGCCTTAAAAGACATACTTTGTATACTATTGTCTTTGTTGTGTCTGTATTTTTATCAGCTGGAGCTATGATATCCTAGACAGTCCGAGACATTGTCGCAAGGATTTATAAAATCTTGAGCGGAGCAAATATATCCTTCAGAACCGCCTTCGAATTCATCTCCGGACGATGAAGTAAATAAACGTTCAGCTTCAGAATTCTTACTCATTCTTACAAATCTATGGGTTTCAAATTTAGATAGTAATTTGTACGTGCTTTTATATATATAGGCACCGTTAAAAGAATATACGTCGCGTTTTCGATAGTAGTCCGTTTCCCATTTTCTAAAATTAAAACGCACATTTATAACTGACAAGGGTAGTTAACTTGATTAGATACGTTGCACATCAATATATACCAGAGTTTATGATACTTGAGTTCAGATGATGTGGAACGTTAATTTCATAAATTCAACGAGTTTTTGGTACTTGCTTTCCAGGTGACCCACGGGGTGACGGCTGGTCAACTTCTTCGTCACCATCACATGGATTTGTATTTGAAGACGAACATTGTCTATTGTTCTCTTCATCGTATCTGTATTTTTCCATACTGAAGCTATGTTCTCCTAAACATTCCGAGCCATTATCACATGATAGAATACATCTTGAGCGGAACAAACATATCCTTCAGAACCGCTTGATTCTTCATCAGACATCTCTGCAAACAAACGGTCGGCTGCAGAATTCGAACTCATTATATGAAATTGTTGGGATGAAAATAAAAGGACAAGAGCTAGTGCGTTTACTTATAGGGTGGACGATATCTGATTCCGTCTTATTTCAGTTATTATTCCGTGACTCTTACCAATGTCACTTCTTTATAAGCGCCGTTGCATTTATGTACAGAGACTGCGCCTTAATTTAAGCGCTGCCTTAATATAAATAAATGGCGCTTTCATAAAAGGCGACGTTAGAAATAACTTATAACAGCGCTTTCATATATAGGTGCCATTATATGTGTAGTGAACACGGCGACTGAAGAATAAACGCCCTCGAACCCTAAAAAATAAATTTCAACACATTTTTTAACCAGACTGGTAAATTCCCTTTATGCCAAATTTTTCACCCGCCGTACGCATTTCACTCTCGCGGAGGTTTAATTTTGTCGCCCAGGTATGTCGTTTAGTTGTCATCCTATTTCGGTGCTTATTGTCTCTATTTTGCATAAGTTTTCGGTGGAATCCGTCACATATTGATTTTACCTTAACTTTTGTCTTCCATTTCGTAGATACGGTTTCGTGTAAACTTGAAAAATTGGTTGACTCCAGCGTATGGATGTATTCATTTAGTTAGGGTACTCAGTTCAGGAAACTGATTATTTATTCACTGTGAAACTATGAGAATGTAGGGAGGCTGTAGTGCGAAACTGATTCTACAAACCAAGTACAACAGTAAAATACTTCTCTGTTTCGGTTTACATTAAAGTGCCGTCTTATGCTTATGCTGTTTACTCACAGGACGATGGTTAACACACCAACTAGTGTCGACAGAGCCTCATCAGCGACAGGTAATAAAACATCGAAACGTAACAAAGGGGTGCAACCCTTCTGACCTGTTTAATTGACAAGCATAAAGATGGCACAAAGGAACCGGTCACGATAGCAGCAGATGGAACTATCGACGGTGAAGTAGGGAAATTATTCAGAACATACATTGGTAATATCATACAGTATGTTAATATATTAAATGCACAATGTGTTATTTATACGTTAATCTGTGCGTTTGGTACATGCAGGTCTGGTTGCGAAAAAGCATATGCCAATTTCATATGAAAAATGGACGTTAGCACGCCCGGAGCAGAGGGAGTTGGTGTGGGAGACTTTGGTCCGGATTATTAACTGTGAAACGATTAATTGTTAACTTTATACTTTGTGCAAGTATTAACCATTCATTTAATTCTGCAGAAAATGTTTGATGTGCCTCAGAATGACTTAACTACGGTGTTGAAGAAAACGGAGATGTGGGCAGCGGCTAAAATATGGAGAGAATTTAAGAGGGAGCTAGCAAATAAGTACATTTTTGGTCCGAAAGAAGGAGAGGACCCACGACAGATGTATCCGTTCATTGATACGGATCAATGGAAGTCCTTTGTGGAACAACGCCTGACTCCCGAGGCACTACAACTTAGGGAGCTGAACATTGTGCGAGCGAAATCAAACCGGTACCCGCATACTATGTCCAGGGGTGGGTACAAGAAGGCAAAAGCGGATATCGTCGCGTGCAAATTAGCGGAGATGGAGGCTCAGGGTTTAATATCCCCGAGGGATGACCCTTTCATCGATGTTGGAAGGCATGAGGTTTGGAAGAGGGGGCACCAAAGGACTAATAAAGAGTACGTGAATGACCATATGAGGGAGGTTGCCGACAAAATTGTAAGTTCTATGATTACAGTAAATAATTACGTAACTCTCTGTGACTGTGATGAACGTCCATTCACTTCGGTAGCAGGATGAATTGGAGAAGCAAGTGAGGGACAGAAAATTTATATGCCATGGTCGACGTGACATATTAACAGAGGCCATAGGAAAGGACGAGTACCCTGGACGAACACGGGGGTGGGAGTGTTTGGTAGGTTGGAAGAAAGTATTTGGGAAGTAGTCTTCTTCGTCGACCACACAGTGCACTGCCACTTCACACGCTCTTATGATTCGTAGCCCTCAAATTGGTTCCGATGATGACCCATTTGGAGATATACCCAAGGTAATATTCAGTCCTTTTTTACATTACGAAGAAATTTTAATTTACTTCGTTACTGTGTCTGATTTTTTCCATTTCAGGTTAGGAAGAAATGCTTGCTGCACGTAGAAGGAGGAGGTTCGGATCACGGCAGGATACTTGTAGCACTTGGCAGAGTGATGCGAGGACGCTTCGTCCAGTGTCAAGAGCTGCCTGATGAGATGGTGAAGGTGGTTGTAGAGATTGAACTTGAACCATCGGCAGAGCTTCCAATGAAGTTGGGGCTCAAGGAGAAAGTATCAGATGCACTGGGTGATTTTGTGGGATGGCCGAAATGTCTGGTAGACATTGATGAAAAGGTAGCTGATAAGTAAATTCAGTTATATGACAAGAAACACCTATAAGTATATCAATGTGATTAGGTTCATCGATTTTTTTGTTTTCCGCACAGGGATATGACGATTACAAATTTTTCAAACTCCAATGCAGCAGTTTTGACAACGAAACTCTTGTAGGAATGACAATGAATTGCCATTTTTTGTACGAACACGCGAAAATGATGTCCACGTCGACTATCTATTCGGTGTACATTGCTAGCGAAGTTTTCGGTGAAGATTGTTATATCCAGCTGGAAAAATTTGACATTTTGCAGTTCACCTCATTGGAAGCTTTGAGTGCAACCGCAGTTGAAGTGTACATAGGGTAAATATTTTTTTATTAGTATTAATTGTTGTGAACAATGAAATTTTTTGACTCACTTAATTATTCAAATGGCAACAGATTTATACACGATAAGATCCCACCGGGTATTAGGTTTGGATACTTCATATCGAGTCATATGACTCTATCCGTCGCATTCGAAACGAGGGTGGTTTGCTTCGAAAGGAGATTGCAAATGCCAGACTACGTTCATAATTTTTGCTACTTCCTCCCCTACGTCCATGTCAAAAAGTAAGTTGATATTTTTCGTAGTGTTCTGTGTTTTCGATGAAATGCATTGTATACGAATATAACATTTCACTAATTATTTATTAGGTTCCATTGGATGTTAATTGTCATATTCCCTGAGAAGCGCTTGGTCCTTTGGCTTGATCCACTCGCAACACCACCGGTGGATGATGCAATCAATTTCGTCAACACGTAACGACGACTATGCTAATCCACTATTTATTACCAGTACTGCATGTGCTACAACTTATATTAATTATATTAATGTTACAGGGGCATGCGTACATACTTCAATCTCCCGTCAGATTCAGATATACAGTGGAGGACTGTAACGGTATGGACTTGACAAATAACAACAGAAAAGACCGAATTCTTTTATTCCTTTACAAAGTTCCCGTTAATTATAGACCGTTGCTAAATTTCCGTCACTATAACATGTTATTTCCATCAACATATGACGGAAAATTGACAGAATTTGGATGGAACAATTTATGCAACCATATTTTATTGGTGCGCTATATATATATGAGAACTCTTGAAATCATTCATCCCACCACATTCATTAGCAACGTACTTCAATCTAATCGTCAACATGTTATAAATCAATCAGTGACAACTTTGTATTCCATGAATTAAATAAAATATAGTGCTTTCCAAATCAATTCGTAACGCAAATTGTCAATTAACCCCTTGATAAATAATGTTTTTTATATAATAAATTATATTTGAAATCATTTGTCTAATGCAAATTGATTATACGTTAAAATAAATTGATAATACACGACAAAGTAATATAAAAAAATTTTTGTAGTGCTAATTATGTTTCGCAAATAAGACAGCGCTTCCCTGTTGAAGCGATGTCTTAATTGACATTATAAACGGCGCCTTACAAATGAAATGCTGTCTGAGAGTAACGGAACAATGACGGAAATGTGACGGAAATTTGGATACATATACTGGAAATGAGATGAAGAAGATTCTTAAGAATTTATGACTCTTGACAGACAGACAAGGTAAAATTTGGTAAAAGGTGGCATGCACTAAAATATTTGAAATGCAACCGGACAGATGTTAGGAATTCTCATAACATTACTTTGGTTTGAATTCTCAAACTGCGGTCCAGTTGCAATTCAACTATGTGAGTTCATGACATCTTTTATAAAATTGTAACTTCTCTTGTAAGAAACTAATCTCAGTCAAGAGCCATGAAATTCTTCAGAATCATCTTGCACCCCATCTCTAGTATATGTTGCAAAACTTTTGTTCTAACAAATGCTGAAATGTTGAAAATGAGTGTGTTGAAAGATGCAAAGAGTTCTCTTATATAGGCCAAAACTGAAATTTGTTTTTCAGTCAAAATTCAGTCAATATTCTGTCACATGTCACGGAAAAATAATGTAATATCGACGGAAAAATTTGAAAAGACAACGGTCACCTAACTGACGAAATAATAATGGAATAGTAATGGAATATGCGACGGTATACACACACGGAAAATCAACGGAATGTATGCGAATAACATCTGCGGGTAGTTTCCGTTATTTTTTCGTTACTTATATTCCGTCGCTAATCCGAGAACTCATGCGCGAAGGAATTAGTGTTGACGGAATTATAACGGAAATACCTCGAAAATGTTTTTGGTGACGGAATGGAGTCGAAAATGTACCGTTTTATTTACCGTCGCCGTTGCTTATGACGTTATTGCGACGGAATTTTTCTACGGAAAATTTGGAAAAATGTGTAGTGTTGTAAACTTAGGAGGTAACAAGTGTTGCCAATACAACAAGAAAAAAGCTCATTATCAACGGTAATTTTTGTTGAATGTAAGCTATTTCCGTTGAATTTACATGTAAAACCAACATAAATATATGTTGGAATGTTGTGGGTTATAGTGGCGTGGATTTTTACAAAAACTACATTTTCAACGGTTAGTTCATTATATTTCTAATATAAATTTACTAATATACTTTCAAATTTATTAACGACGGATTTTCAATTTATTTATAACAGAAGTTTTCGTTGATGATATACTTTTATATAAATAAGGGTAAATTACAAAAATATTGTCCAGACTACCGCCTCATTTCAAATTAGGTACTGGACTTTTTCGATTTTCAATTTAGTAATTTTTGTATCAATTTACATACATTTTGTTTCCGAATTCGAGTTTTTGAGAAATTTTAAGGTCGAAAACTTATGAGTTTCGTCCCAGGGCTAACTTTATTTGCTCAAATTTATTTTTATTGTGGTCATTGATATGATGAATATGATGGAACATGTGCAAATTGATACAACAATCACTGAATATAATTACTGGTGTTACGAATTTTGTTCTTTAAGTCTACGAATTTTGATCTTTTTAGTTTTACTATTTTTACACGAATTTTGTTCTTTAACTCTACGAATTTTGATTCTTTAAGTTTTATTTAAATTACAACTTTTGTTCTTTAAGCTACGAATTTTGATTACTTCTCATTTCTCACCAAATTTGTTACTTCTCATATGATATTTTCCCTAACACAACAATCCCAACTTATTTATTTCTAATTCATTTGTGATGATTTTATATAAATATTATCAACAAATTATTTTCCATTACATTTATTTGTAATTATAACACATAAATTGCAACGAATTTATTTCCAACCAAAGTTTGAAGGTTATATATATACTATCAACAAAATATTTTCCGTCAAATTTAATTTGCAGCTTATAAGACATAAATCTCAATGGATTTGTTTCAAACCGTTTGAAGTTTTTCCATCATTTTTTTTCTTTTCTGAGACCATTGACGTGATGTATAAATATTCAACGTCATTTTCATTTGTTGTGATCTCAACATGATAGCCATTTCGGCGTATATCTTTGAAATTCAATAGGTTTCTTTTCTATTTGGTTGACAACATTGCATCATCTATGATAAATTGTGTATCATTAGGTAACACTATATGAGATTTTGCATAGCCTTCAATAAGACTTGTTGATACATCAGATGTTGTATTGACATTAGCTTTAGCTAATTTGAGATGCAAAAAATAGATTCTATCTCTCAGAATCGTATGTGTTGTTGGACTATCCGCCAAACATAGCATTTTGCCATCGTCTTTTATCGTAAATGAGAGACAATTATCCATGTCTCTTCAAAGACAAATAAATAAATAAAATTAGAAATACTTTAAAGAGAAGTGCAAACAAAGCATAAAACATAAAATACTAAAAATACTAAAAAAATAAATGCTTAAATTTAATATGTAAGGCATCATCTTTTATGTCGTCTTTCCATCGCTGATTAATTTGTCAAACTCTACATTGGCCTCTTAAAAAAATCTCCAACATCTAAATGAGTGAGATTCATATATGTTCAAATGGGTGATATCCTTAGGATATCACTTGTTCAGTAAATTTATTTTGACACATTTTGCTTTCATGGAGACTTGATAAAAATCAAGGTGTTCGGAAGTACAACAAGTACGACCCCAATGATATAATTTTTTCATCATTTTATTGATGATATTTTCATGTCATGAGGAGTGTTCAATTGAGGACATGGTTTTAAAGTGAGGACGTGGGGACAATTTCAGGCCATTGGATTAAATGATCTAAAGGTACAGAATGAATCCAAAAAGTGAAAGTTGTTTGTCATTTTGCACTTTTATCTTTTACCTAAAAGATAAAAGTGCAAAATGACAAAAAACAACTTTTGGACTCATTATGCACCTTTAGATCAAATAATCTAAAGGTGTAGATTTGTCCATACGTCCTCATTTATGGAGGTGTCCTCAATTGAACGCCCCCTTCATATCATAACTTCACTTTTCAAGTGATTTGTAACATTGTGAAATTATACTCGCGTATACATTTTATAATCTTGCAATTGCAAGTGTATATAATCAAAGAAAGTTCTATATCATTGCCTTTTGGTGATCGTTCATCTCTTCAAATCCTTTCAAAGGAGAGGGGGATCATTGATTCTCAAATTTCCATAGACAATCTCTCATGGAGATAATGTTGAATGATATCATGGCATTAGCCATCTTTCTTTTGGACAATTGCTTTATTTCCTTGTTTTGTAGTATCTTAAAGATACAAGGCATTTAGGCGGATTTTAATATTATGAATCAATACAGAATAACCATTGTCACATCATGGCTTTAGCCATCTTTACTGAACAAGTGTCGTATTTCCTTTTTTGTAGTATCTTAAAGATACATGACACTTAGGCGGTATCAATATCAAGAATCAATGCCGAATAATCATTGCCATGCTCAATAGTATTAAAATCAAGTTTTATAAGATTGACATTACATAATAATATAAGATAAATATAATCTGAATTGATTTCAAGCAATGAAATGAAACAATAAACAAGAACATTAGCCACAAGTAAAATTAAAGATGACATATAACATGAAAAATAAACATGTTATAAATAAAATTATAAAATGAATTGATTTTTCCAAATGTTAGGCGGTTTTGAGATTTCCTCGAAAAGGGCTCAATGTTGCAATTATTGCATCACAATGAGAAAATGAAGGAAGAGGACAAGATGGTGTATCCCTACCTTGGATCTCATAGAGAAATTGATAGAGTCGCACAACGAAGCTGATGGAATAGGGAAAACCCTAATTCGATTTTTCTTTGATTGAAAATAAGCTGCTAATGAAGATTACATGAGTTTACTTAAATAGGAAAATAAAACGAAACCCTAAATGAAAATTACTAAAAACCGAAAATTTCTAAAAAAATTAAAAATTCGAAATAAAATAGTAAACAACTCCGAAAGCCCAAAAAAGCCCATACTTCACAAGCAAAGCTTGTGAATTCTGATCGTCTCGTCGTTCCGCTCAGAATAAGGTATTATGGGCTGAAAACGGACACCGGAAGCGCCAATCCTGCTAACTAGCGCCAATTTCCTCTAATCCTCAGTTATCGCTAATCTGCCTGCATCAGAAATCGTGCTGATAACATATTGTGAAAAAATATGCATATGGAGAAAAAACTTAAAGGTAGAAGAACGCATGTGAAGAGAGAAAGGTAGAGATGAAAAGATTTCTTATTGATATTGATCTTTACAAATGATCTCTTTATATAAAGGTACATCAACATATGAAAAGAATAGAAATTAATATAGGAGACTAAATCTAAGAATCAATAATATCATCTGTTATCCAAAAAAATGGCATTCAACATAATTGCAATATTTATAACAAATTATAAGTGGTATGTACTCGGATAAAAAAACATTTAATGCCCGTCCAGGAGTGACGGTCAACGCCAGCTCCGTATCCTCACCAGTGTCGACTCGAGCAAAAGTCATTATATAATCTCACCCGTCACAGGTCACACCATCCAGTGAATTTCAACCGTCAATTTTCTCGAAACGTTGAAACGCAAACATTTACCCATCGCAGACAACGAAAGAGAAAACAAGAACAGCTTAATCAGGGAAAATTTACAAATCTAACCCAAATACAAACTCAAATCACCCATATACACCAAACCAAACTCAAATCACCAATTTACCCCACTTTTTAATAATTCCGGTATGCCACAAACCGGATCTAATAATTCCGGCTTTTCCCCAACCGGAATTATTCGAAAAGTGCAGTCGAGGCTTGGATCGGGGCCTACGTGGACCAGATTAGTCTGAGGTGGCAAGCCATGTAGAGTCCCGGTGCAGGACTTGCCTGAAATAATGCAGTTCCAGTTTGGGATACACCGGTATTAAGCCAACAGGCTTTTCAGACCTGGTCGGGGTATCACGGAGGTGTGGCAGGGAGGAGCGGCGGTTAGAGGGAGGAGGGAGAGCTTCGTCGGCAGAATGGAGAAGAGAAGGAAACCCTCGTTTTTTGTATTCACAGAATTCAGGTTCCGCTTACACCGGTATTATTATAATTCCGGTTTTTCGTGAACCGGAACCCACGTGTATGACAACTCAGCGCCACTTGGTCCACTACGTCCCATTATCGTTCCATATCATCACTTTTTAACAATTCCGGTTCAAGAAAAACCGAAATCTTTGGTTCCGATTTGTGTTGAGCCGAAATTATTAAAAAGTGAGGTAGATTGGTGATTTAAGTTTGGTTTGGTGTATTTTAGTTATTTGAGTTTCCAATTGGGGCAAACTGGTGATTTTTCCCTTAATCAGCATCCAACCATCTCATCCGGCGAATCGTCGAGCATCATCGTTTACAGATTCACCAGATCGTCCGTTTAGGTTCCGACATCGTAGCCAATTTCTCATGGACTGAAGACACGATTCGATTTGGCTTATTTTTTAGGGTTTTTTATGTGAATTTAGGTGAATTTGCTTGATTGGGGTAGCGTGGTAGGAAATCATGGCGACTGGTATCGGGAATACCAATCGTTCATCGGACGACATCGTTGACTCGACGCCGTTGCTGTCGAGCTCGAATTCGCCTCTTGATGAGAGTCGTCGATCTCTGCGGAGACATAGTTTGTGGGAGGCGGCTAGGGTTTTACGGCGGGCTAGCAGGCGTAGGATGATGCGAGAGCCTTCGATGCTTGTTAGGGAAACGGCGGCTGAACAGCTGGAAGAGAGACAGAGTGATTGGGCGTATTCGAAGCCCGTGGTTGTGTTGGACATGATTTGGAATTTCGCATTTGTAGCGGTGGCGTTTGCTGTGTTAGTTTTGAGAAGAAATGAGATGCCAAGTGTGCCGTTGAGGCTTTGGATTTTGGGGTATGCTTTGCAGTGCCTGCTGCATATGGTGTGTGTGACTGTGGAGTTTAGGAGGTCAAGGGGTAGAGGACATGTGAGTGTCGGGGAGGATGTTTTGGATGGAGGTAGTAGTGGGGATAGCACCGGATCAACTGTAGGACGCGAGTCTGGATCACAGTATGTAACATTGCCGCAGCTTGAGGAGGAGGGAACCAGGTATATAAATGCTTCAGTTTTTGGTACTATTACAAGTTGATGGTATTGGGACATAGATCCATGTACTGATGTCTGGGATACTATATGTATGGATTTGACGTTCAGCAACATAGATTTAGGTGACATAGATTATGATTCCACTCATTTATGTTCGTCGATATAGCAAACAGCGGTCAATTTGTTTTAAGACTTTAGTGTAATTGTAACAGTTGGTAGTGGGTGTGGGGTAAAAGTATGTTAGTAGACGATGTTACTTGATTTTTCCTTAATCTTTATGCAGTGTTGCCAAGCATTTGGAGTCTGCCAACACCATGTTTTCCTTTATCTGGTGGATCGTTGGATTCTACTGGGTATCAGCAGGTGGCCAAGCGTTGGCTACAGACTCCCCTCGGCTTTACTGGTTGGTTCAGATTGTTGTGTTATGATGCTAACTTATGCAGGTGTTTTTACTTATCCTTTTTTGTTTGTTATGCAGGCTCTGTATCGTCTTCCTTGCATTTGATGTGTTCTTTGTGGTGTTTTGTGTTGCGCTGGCCTGTGTGATTGGCATTGCAGTTTGCTGCTGTCTTCCATGCATCATTGCCATATTATATGCTGTTGCAGATCAGGTAGTTTCCTTACAGTTCACTGAACGTTGACTTTGTCATATGTGTCTTACTCTATCCATTATTTTTCATATATTAATACGTTTTCTGTTCAGTTCCAAAGCGATCCTTGTTGTTTTATTGAAATGGTGTATCGAAGATGCATTTTCATTAGCATATGTTTGTTTTAGGGAGAAACCGTAGGTTCTGGTTTCGGTGTATGAGAGGTAGTTTGGACAACTATTGTTAAGTCTAAATGTTTTGCGCATGTAACAACAATAGTCAGTGCGGTTCATATAGTCTTGTTAGTCTGTAAGTGTAACTAATATGGCATCTTAAAATCTATCGAACAACCGAACTATTCTTTCTTCTGGAAGTTCATGATGTGCAATCTTTAACCTAGCAGTCTTTGGATTCCGTTTTTTTGCTTCATTTTCATTTCCTCATTTTCATTATTATGATAGGTGTCTTCCGTTATGAGGTTCAGTTTGATTCTTGGAGAAGTTTTTTTTTTGAGGGATCGAAAGAAACAATTTGTAGAAAATTAAATTTATTGTTTGGTTATCATATAATGATGTATTGAAATTTCTTGAGAAAAATTGTATTGTTTTCCTTGTTTCTTTGGCCATTTCCAAGGTTAACCAACACAAAACACAATTTTGTGACGATTCCATGTGAAAATCCAATTCCCTTAATTTTTCATTCGAAATTTCAATCTCCAAACGAGGAATCCCATGTTATTTGCTTTTGTTATTCTAAATGTTATGTGAATAGTAGGTAGAGTCGTAGAGATATCATTTTTTACTGTGACTTTTAGAGGACATGGGTCATATTCGTAATCATTTTGCTCTCCACACTGTTGGATGTGTGCTAGTTTCACCGTAAGATTGGGATTCCTGATGCGCACTAGAATAAGCTTCTTATTGCAGGTGACCTTGGCCATCTGTGATTATCATGGGTTGTTTTCACTTTCTTGACATGTCGCCAATGTTTTGGATCACTTTCTTGGTTTTTTGTTTCCTGAAGTGGTAAGTAGAGGCCAACTACTTTCAGAAAATGGTTAAATGAGATTTCTTTGACACTTTCCGTATTCATAACAGATAGCATCAAATTTAGACGGCATTTACGGTTTGGTCCTTTTCAGATGCCTGCTTAATCTATCTGAAAGTTGTTATTTCAAAGCAGGAGGGAGCCTCGAAGGAAGAAATTGAACAATTGACAAAATACAATTTCCGTAGGATTGGAGCTGTTGAGAAACTCGGTGGCGATAACCAGGGTTATTCTGGAGGAATCATGACTGAATGCAACACCGATACACCTACTGAGCACATTCTGTCTGAAGAGGATGCGGTATATTCTTTCCGACCAGTCAATTGTTTTTTTTTAAGTACTACATTTATAATATTCAATATTTCACTAGCATATGCTAACAGGATAGCTCTCAATTATTTTCATGACTTATGTTTTAAAACTCGCAATCTTTCAGGAGTGCTGCATCTGCCTCTCATCCTATGACGATGGGGTTGAGCTGCGTGAACTCCCTTGTGGCCACCACTTCCATTGCAAGTGCGTAGACAAGTGGCTCTTCATCAACGCCACCTGCCCACTTTGCAAATACAACATCTTAAAGAGCAGCAATTACGACCGTGAGGAAGTCTAAAACACCTTCGCCAACACATGTTCATCTTCCGCCAGTTGCAATATTTCACTGCAATATTTCACTGCGGGTCTATATATCGTGTTCTAGTCACTAAGCTACAAAGCCAACAGTTTCGCGCCCTTGTAATCATCCTCCTTCAGGGCTTCATAAAGTCGTTTTCCTTGTAATAATCACACTTTATTGACAATTTTCTCAACTTCTTTACGCTGTATACATGTAGTGATTAATGTGAATCCAAGATGAAGATGGCACTCTTTCTGTATCCTTATATCAGCAAATAAAACTCACTGTCCGACCCAACTAGATACAGAAAGCAAAAGAGTTACATGTTAAAGTACCCTACAACTCAGAGAACCAGCAATACTTCTGACTGACTGACGTACAGCTCCATCTGAAGTTCAGAGAAAGGGCAGTCTTGGTGTGGAGCAATGAAGTAGCTTAGAACTTGGATTTGTAGCCCCATGGGTTCTTGCTTGCCCAGTTCCACTGGTCTCTGCACATCTCCTGGATACCATATTTTGCTCTGTAGAGGGTATTCAAAAGAAGAAGAAATTTGTTTTTTAAGAATCAGCAAAAATATCATCAGTTTATATCGTCCCTATTAGCCACAATCAGTTTGAAACGACCGCATATGATCCTAACATATTGATGTCCATCATTCATAGTTTTGAGCACCGATTTCTAGACTATCTGCATGCCATATCATCCCAGAATGTCTGGATGTATTTCAATATCAGCCAGTTAGGAACTTAAGTGCAAGCAAAAGTAACTTGTGTGAAAAACATGGTGATAAACTTACTTCCAATTGAGATCTTTCTCGGCTTTTTCAGTATCTGCATAGACAGCGCTTGAATCACCTGGTCTTCTCGGACACAATTTGATATTGATTTTCTGATGAACAGTTGCAACAAGTTTTGTAAGCCATGTTTTCAGGCAGGCGGCGCACAAAGGGCAATTAAAGTAAGGAAACATGTACCTTGCCAGATGCTTTTTCGAAAGCTGCAACCATTTCAAACACAGATGTGCCTTGCCCAGTCCCCAAATTATAAGCTACGCAGCCTGCAACATAAATGAGGCTAAATATTCATATATTGCTAAGACATATAAAAGGTGCGGCAAAAGAAAAAGAGAGATTATTGAAGCATTCATATGGTAAGCCTGCTATAGGATTGCGGACCTATGTTGTCCGTTTTAAGTAGTTTCCTAAGAGCAGCAATGTGACCATCAGCTAAGTCCATGACATGGATGTAATCTCTGACCTGTTAGCGAAGTATATCTTACAGTGACAAAATCCATGTACTTAAAATTGAGACCAAAGACAAAATGAGAAACAGTGACCTACTCCGCTGCCATCCATTGTGGGATAATCATTGCCAAACACATTAATCTCCGGTAATCTGCCCACAGCTACTTGCTGTATAAAAGGCATAAGATTGTTCGGAATGCCCTTTGGATCCTCACCAATTTTACCACTTGAATGAGCCCCTACAGGGTTGAAGTACCTAAGCAGAATGATTCTCCATTCAGGATCCGCGCGCTGAATATCTCGAGCCACGTCTTCGAGTATAAGCTATGGAAAATAACAGAAAGCAAATGTTGCATATTCCAGCGCAACAAAATGGAGAAAGTGAAAAGCATCTGTAAATATGAGTTGGTGATCTCAGCCTTCAACCGGAGTGGAGCTGAGCCGGAGACGGTGGAGCAAGACGGCCTGAATCGGTGCTTGAAGGTGGCTACTCAACCAGCGTGAATAAAACTGAAGTTTGAAGATCTGAAGAACCACACGATCGGGCACACGACCGGGCACGCGATCGGCCATCCGATCGGCTAGCTGGTGTAGATTCTGTAAAGACTGAAACTTTAGGGGCTGTGTTGTATTTACCTAGAACTTGAGGGACTGATGTGTGAGGCGCGAGTCTGAATTTGTATTTGAGAACTCAAAACCCAGAATTGGGATTAGGGTTCTAAAAAACACGAGCGAAGAGAGCTGATAGCGTAGAGAGTGATTGAAGCTGTTCGACTGCAATTGCTTGAGGCTAGGAGTTCGTCTGTGATCGTTGAAGGCTCCGGTTGGTTCAATTATCAATAAGATCGTCTTGGTTGCTGGAGTAGGGACACCCGGTCCCGAACCAGGGTAAATCGCTGTCTTGCGTTGTTGTTTGTTCGTTTGATTTTATTCATTGCGTTGCTGTGTCGATCGATAAGGAATTACAATTGGTATCAAGAGCTTTTTTCGGCATTGCAATGACATCAACGAAGGTGAAGGTTGAGAGGTTCGACGGAAAGGGTGACTTTTCTTTATGGAAGAAAAGGATGGAGGCTGTGTTGTGCCAGATGAAGGTGTCTAAGGCTTTACAAGGCGCACACAAACTCCCGGCTTCCATGACTGAAGAGGAGAAAGAAGAGGCCATGGAGTTAGCCTATAGTACCCTGATTTTGCATCTTGATGACAAAGTGTTAAGAGAGGTATCAAAGGAGAAAACAGCTGCTGGGATTTGGACGAAATTGGAGGCCCTGTATTCTACTTGAAGGGCAAGCTATTTGGGTTCAAGATGGATAGTAGTAAGCCAATTGAGGATTTTCTTGATGATTTTGCGAAGATCATCATTGATCTGGAAAATATCAAAGAAAAGGTGGAGGATGAGGATCAAGTCATAATGATCCTGAATGCCTTGCCTCCTGAGTATGCTACATTGGTGGAGACAATGAAATATGGAAGAGAGTCTCTCTCAATGGAAGAAGTGCTTGCTGCCCTGAAATCCAAGTCACTCGAAGCCAAGGCCAACCATGATAGCTGATGGTCTAATGGCTTTTGGAAGGCAGTTCAAGTCCCATAATAATCAGAAGAGAAATTTCAAAGGAAAATCCCAAAAGAAGTCTACAAATCCACAAAGCCCAAGGACTGATCAGAAGAAGCTAAAGTGCTATTTCTGCCATAAGGAGGGGCATTTTAGAAGGGGCTGTCCAGATAGAAAGAAGCAGTTTGGTGGAAAGAAGGAAGAGCAAGGTGATGCAGCTCTGGTAGAAGATGGATATGAGAGTGCTGACCTGCTAGCTGTCACAGATGGAGATTCAACTACAAGATGGATCTTGGATAGTGGTTGTTCATACCATATGACACCAAACAAGGCTTGGTTCAGTAAGCTTGAAGAAAGAAAGCAAGGGACAGTCCACCTTGGCAATAATAAGTCCTGCACAATGGCTGGAATTGGAGATGTGAGACTCAGAATGGAGGATGGACAAGAGATCACACTCTCTTGTGTCAGGTATGTACCTGAACTGAAAAGGAACTTGATATCCCTTGGCATGTTAGATAAGCAAGGATATACTTTTAAAGCTGAAAATGAAGTGATGAAAGTTACTAAAGGCTCACTAGTGATTATGAAAGGCATTGTTATGAATGGCATATATGTTTTACTAGGAAATACAATTGTTGGGGCACAAATTAATTATGCTGAAAAGAAGGTTAATGATATGTCTTTGTGGCATTTAAGACTTGCTCATGTAGGAGAAAAAGGCCTAGAAAAACTATATGAACAAGGTTGCTTAGGGGCTGAAAAACCTGAGAAATTACTGTTTTGTGAAAACTGCATCTTAGGTAAAGCAACTAAGGTTAAATTTAATAAAGGCATTCATAGAACTAGTGATGTTTTGGATTATGTACACTCAGATTTATGGGGACCAACCAGAACTGAGTCTCATAGTGGGAAAAAGTATTTTATGACTTTCATTGATGACTTTTCTAGAAGAGTATGGATATATTTCCTTGCAAGGAAATCTGATGCATTTGAAACCTTTAAAACCTGGAAAACATTGGTAGAAAACCAGACTGGTAAACATATAAAGAGATTAAGGACTGATAATGGCTTAGAATACCTTAACAGTGAATTCATTAACTTTTGCAAGCTTGCTGGTATAGCAAAGCATCATACAGTTGCAGGTAATCCACAGCAGAATGGCCTGGCTGAGCGCTATAACAGAACCATCTTGGAGAGGGTAAGATGCTTGCTGCTGCAGGCAGGTATGTCTAAGAACTTTTGGGCTGAGGCAGCCAATACAGCATGCTATTTAATTAATAGGTGTCCTTCTGCTGCTATTGAGTTTAAAACACCTATGCAAATGTGGTCTAATCATCCAGTAGACTATAGCATGCTTAAAGTGTTTGGTTGTGCTGCATATGCTCATGTTAGACAGGATAAGTTGGAACCTAGAGCACTAAAATGTGTTTTTCTGGGTTATCCAGATGGAGTTAAGGGCTATAAGTTGTGGTGTCTTGAAAAGAATCATAAGAAGACTTTCATTAGTAGAGATGTAGTCTTTAATGAGTTTGAATTCCCTCTTAAGGTAAGTCAAAATGTGTCTGAAATTGAGAAGGGAAATAGTCTGGAAATAATAGGTGCTGATAAGGGTAAGCCTGCTTTAGTTGAGGTGGGGCAGGGGAATGTAGCTGAGCCTGAGTTAGCTAGAACTGATCTCCCTGAACCCCAGCAACAGGAGGATGACCATGAGAACCCTTCAGATGTGCCTATAGTTCCTCAAGATTATGTCCTGACTAGAGACAGAACTAGGAGACCTCACAGGAAACCTGTTAGATATGGATATGAGACTGGAGAAAATAATGTAGTGGCTTATGCTTTCAGTGTAGCTGCTGACGTCCCTGAAATGAACCTAGAACTGTTAGAGAAGCATTAGAATCAAAAGAAGCAGATGAGTGGTTTAAAGCCATGGAGGAAGAAATGAGATCCCTGAAGAAGAATGATACCTGGAAATTAGTAGACAGACCTGATGGTGTTAAGCTAGTGGGCTGTAAATGGGTATTTAAATTTAAGGAGGGAATTCCAGGGGTAGAGAAGCCAAGATATAAGGCTAGGTTAGTGGCAAAAGGCTTTACACAAAGGGAAGGTGTAGATTTTAATGAGATTTACTCTCCAGTTGTTAAGCATAGATCAATAAGGATTGTTCTGTCTATTGTTGCTCATTGTAACTTAGAATTAGAACAGCTTGACGTTAAAACTGCCTTTCTATATGGGAGTCTTGATGAAACCATTTACATGTCACAACCTGAATGTTTTATATCTGGAAATGCTGAGAACTCTGTTTGTCTGCTTAATAAATCCTTGGCTGACCAAAGCAGTTCCCAGCACAAAATTCCAACTGTGCTTGGAACTGATCAGCATGGATGAAACAGGCTAAAGAAGCCTGAACCAAGACGATCTGGAGGATCATCAACTCAAGGTGGAGATTGTAAATATGAGTTGGTGATCTCAGCCTTCAATCGGAGTGGAGTTGAGCCGGAGACTGTGGAGCAAGACGGCCTGAATCGGTGCTTGAAGGTGGCTACTCAACCAGCGTGAATAAAACTGAAGTTTGAAGATCTGAAGAACCACACGATCGGGCACACGACCGGGCACGCGATCGGCCATCCGATCGGCTAGCTGGTGTAGATTCTGTAAAGACTGAAACTTTAGGGGCTGTGTTGTATTTACCTAGAACTTGAGGGACTGATGTGTGAGGCGCGAGTCTGAATTTGTATTTGAGAACTCAAAACCCAGAATTGGGATTAGGGTTCTAAAAAACACGAGCGAAGAGAGCTGATAGCGTAGAGAGTGATTGAAGCTGTTCGACTGCAATTGCTTGAGGCTAGGAGTTCGTCTGTGATTGTTGAAGGCTCCGGTTGGTTCAATTATCAATAAGATCGTCTTGGTTGCTGGAGTAGGGACACCCGGTCCCGAACCAGGGTAAATCGCTGTCTTGCGTTGTTGTTTGTTCGTTTGATTTTATTCATTGCGTTGCTGTGTCGATCGATCAGGAATTACAGCATCTATTGAAGACTTGAAAATGAAAAAAATACCTTAGTCCTTCCATATGGATTTGTAGCCATTAATTTTGAATTCTCATCGCATGGAACTTTTTCAGGCTGGCCATAAACTGTAGCAGATGACGAGAAGACCATCTGCTCTCAAAAGCCATACGTTAAATCAAAAACACTTGACCCAACTATCAACGATCTAAACACATCATTCAAACAAGAAAAATGCTAGAACATCAGATAATGAATGACATACGTACCTTCTTACATTTATATCTCGTCATAACATCATACAAATTTAGCGTCCCAACCACATTGTTTTCGTAGTAAAGTTGAGGCTTGGAAACACTCTCTCCAACAGCTTTAAGCCCGGCAAAATGGATCACAGCATCAAATCTGCAGCCACACAAAAAAAGCATTGAACTAGTGATACC
Organism: Rhodiola kirilowii; assembly: GCA_033675215.1. NCBI lineage: Eukaryota > Viridiplantae > Streptophyta > Magnoliopsida > Saxifragales > Crassulaceae > Rhodiola > Rhodiola kirilowii. The sequence goes on from CM066197.1 coordinate 21,540,870, forward strand.
AATTTAAACTCCAAAACAACCTATTAAAGAATCAGTTAAAGAAATAAAGCTAGCATTTTGGGCGCATACTTGTTCTTAGCAAACAACTTGTCCAGCTCCACCTTATTCCTCAAATCCACCTGCAATTCAAAATTTACATAGTTAAAGCTGCAATCTTTCAAATACACATCACCAGAGAGCAGAATACTAATGAATAAAATTGCGTTTACCAGATGGAACCAGAGTTTTTGAGAAAGCAGAGGACCCACAACTTCCCTAACCCTATCAACAGCTTCCATGGAAGAGTTATCAAGATTATCAACAACGCAAACCATATATCCGGCATTCAAAAGTTGGACCACCGTATGACTGCCGATAAAACCAGCGCCACCAGTCACCAAAATGGTCTGATCGGAAGACGACGCCATTGCAGCAGCTCAAACCAACCACAATGCCGATCGATTATCGACCAGACACACCCAGCGTCGATCAGGAACTTCGCGAAACCAAGTCTCGAGTTTTTAGAAGCGAGAGGAAATAAGGTTTTAAAAGCGGATAAAAAGCAGCGAAATTTATGGGTTTTCGCATGTTGGGGGATTCCGAATTAACTCCGGATAACGCTCTCGCCCAGGATGATGAGAAAGACATAATTCAGCGCGCAATCCGCAGACGTGATGATTGCGACGACGTTTTGGACATGAGAACGGTGCTTCAAGCTTTTATACAGATAGAGGGCGAAGCTTAAATGGGCAAAAGAAGGAGACGTCAATTCTTTTTTTTTCCACAGCATTCTAAAAGGCAGACTTAACGGAAATAACATCCAAATGTTCAAGTGTTATGATAATGGGACTCTTACCACGGAGCCAGGAAGAATTAAAGTCGAATTTGGGGAATTCTTCAAGGGTCTTCATGGTAAATCCAGTAGCTGTACAAAGATTAACAATGAAGTTTTACGACATGGTAACCTAGTCAGTGGGAAGCAATGTCGTCAGCTAGTGCGAGATGTCGCCATTGGGCCAGACAGGTCCGGCCGAATGTGAGGCAGCCGAAGCTGCTGATTCAGGCCACATTTGGCCAAAACAAAAAATAAGCCATAGACAAAGACGACATAACTCAGAGTCTCGTAAGCAAATCGCTAGGGGAAAGTCGGCACTCTGCAAAGCTCAAACTCTAATCGACACAAAACACAAAACAAACTTCCATCTTCAATCGATTCTCATACAACAAGTTCGCCAGTCCCTTAATTTCGTCTCAGTTTCAGCTTTCCAGGTTCCTTCCTCTTTTCTAATTGTATTTTATTGTTGGGTTTTGTGTGAATAGGATATTACTCATTAGAATACTTATAATGTCTAGACGTAAACATGAATATGGTTTTTCAAAACTCCAAAAACAGGGAAAGGTTGAAGCTTTTATATATTCTCAAAAGGGGGCTCTTCAAAAGTTTATTGTGAGGTATTTTTTTACTAAAGAAATTGAGAACCCAAGCTTAAATGAAAATGGAATTGTGCAAGAAGATAAAGTAATTCTTAAGGAAAAGAGTCATATTGATTGCCAAACTTATGAACAAGTAAATGATAGTAGTCATCTGAATACAATAGTTTCAAGAAACATATATGATACAAGTCAATGAACACAAATTGATAAAAATTTGAGAGACTTACTAGTTGAGACTTGAGAGGGTCCTATTCATGTTACTAGTAGTGATTTCCCTAAGGATAAAGATGAAAGACATTTTTCATCGAAACATTTTTTAACAATTGCCTAATGGAGAACAATATAGGCGAAGATGACTAATTTATTAGAGCGACTTAGATAGAGTATTTTCTTTTTCTTATAAATTGTTTGGTGTCGGTTATAATGGATGTAAGTTCTCTAGTGAAGGCAGTAATGATTGGAGAAATTTAAGTAGAGACTTAAAAAGTCATCAATCTAGTGATGGACATGTTAAAACTTCCATAACGTGGCAATATTATGAGCGTCAAAAACTGAAAAGGCCCATTTTTTCTGTTTCGCTTCAGGCTCCGAGCCTTGAGACGGCCTTGGCCAGATAAGGCGTCGGGTCCAAACATATTCTCAAGTTTATTCTGCAAAAGGATTTGGGGTCTATTCGGCAAGGAACTTAGTAATGCCATGAGACATAGCCTGAGATACATGCGAGCTCACGTTGTAGTTGAGTCCTTTATTTTATACTCATCTTATCTACTTGTTTTGTGGTAAGTTGATGACGTGGGAGAAAGCTTGACATCTTTTTGCAAGCTTCAAATGCAAGAACTGTTAGTGTTACCGATTGTTGCAACAGTTGTAGATTTGCAACCATATTGCCTAAGATGTCCATCATGTAGCTTATAGCAGTTGATAAATAAAGAAAAATAAGCCACAACATGGTATTTATGAGTTTTGGCTACGCCTAACACTACACCAGAATACATCCTAGTGCACACTTTTTTATCGTCGCATAGAGTGCTAAATGTGTCGCATGTAGTGCGATTTCGTTTATAGGACACAATGTGTGTCGCTTAAAATGTGTCTCGAAAGCGATGTAGCGTAAAGTCTGTGCGACACACTAATCGAACACAGCTCGCATAAAGTTTAACACTTATACAACAATTGTTTTTGTTAGTCCCATGCACTGTGGAACGAGTTCTACTCTTTAACGGCATATGCTGCATTTTACACACAACATCATTTTCCGAATATTGTCGCATTAATAGATATATGGGACATGATATACTTATCGTGACATCCTGGATCAATAACATATAAGGTCATACACTTCTGACTTAAGGACGTTGTTGTCGCATTTGTTGAAATATGGGACAGCATATACTTTCGTGACATTCCTTATCAATAGCAAGAAGGTCATACGCTTCTGACTGTAACATGTTTGTGTCGCATCAAACGATATATGCTTATTACCTATGTAACTTATTATCGTATAAAAGGTGTTACGATTAGAATCTGAAACACATACATTTAAATCCAGGCAACTGACGGTTGAAATATAATATAGTGAAAAACAATTTAAAATGACCGGTAAATACCGGGTCGTCCAAGGAGCAATTGTAAACCTAAGATCACTATTCAATTTTACTCAATAAGTCTATTTCCAATCGGTTGTGAGAAATATGATTATCAATTATCAAACAATGACTAATGCAATGTAAGGGTTGTTTTCAAGGTTTTAAAGGCATTCCTAGGGGGCTACATCCCTCCTTGGTGTACTATACTCTCTATGCATAATTTCATGCAAGAATGAACTATATAATGGTTAGATTAAGGCTTGTATATCCTTCAAGTCAAATTCCACCTCTCGGTTACTTCTCCGACTTGAGGAATATATACCTTATACACACAAATCTCAATCTCTCGATATTTTTGACTCGCGTCCTACTCATATCTCTCGATTGTCAACTCTCGTTGCATAATCGATCCTTATGAGGAGGTGAAGCTCTAGCCTATCTCGATGCTAGGGTGAGTCACGCTAGTGATCATCACTTAGCAAGGGTGAATCTACTTCATCCTAGAACTCTAAGTCTCATTCGCTAGAATACTCAACTTCAAGTTCATAATTATAGACCACTTAGGCATTTCTCAAACACTTGGTGGGCATATAGTTAACATGTTATACAAGTAGATTCACAACCATACAAAATCTTCATTCATGCATATTATCAATAGATGGGAGAGTATTACACACCAAGGAGGTTCATAGAACCCTAGAAACAAAAGGGACTACTCACAAATCATATTCATTAATGATCAAAAGTAGTTCTTACAAAGATGATGAAATGGAACAAACAAGATGAAGAAAGTAAGATGAAAGTCTCCCTTCTATCTTAGATTAACTCCAACTTAGTCGATGATCTTCCAAAATCCTTGTGCTCTTCAAAACCCTCTAAAAACCCTTGATAGTCTTCGATACTTGTGGCCGAAGCCAAAGTTTCTATTTATAGCCATCGATTAAAAGAGCTGCCTTTCAGTTGGGACCCGGGCGGGTCAAGTGGGGACTCGGGTGACTGCCGGAGCTGAGCCGAAGAAGGAAGGCAGGGGACCCGGGCGAGCTACTGATGACTCGGGCGGGTGCGTGTTTTGGCCGAGCTGGGTGCACAAGGGACTCAGACGGGTGCGTCCAGACTCGGGCGGGCGCTGGGATATCCGGAGAGGCGCGGCTGGAGAGACCCGACCGGGTGGAGTGGGACTCGGCCGGGTGCGGGGCTTTGTCCGAGCAGGTAGCTGAAGAGACCTAGGCGGGTGCCATGGGACTCGAGCGGGTCTCTGCTGATTTTGTGAGAAACTCCTCCTTTTCTAGCTAAAACTGAGATATTCCATGAGGTTTGATCTTCCCAAGCTCCGGAGTCGTATAAGCAGTTTATAACCTAGATCATCAATAAATAGGTCAAATGGCCACATACTAAGGTCAGAAACGAATCAAAACACCTAGTAAAAGAAGAGAAATGATATTCAAGAATTTGACTTATCAAAATACTCCACACTTAGGGTTTGATCGTCCCGAGCAAACAATAAAAACAAGCCAAGAGAAGACAAGGGTCGAAAGGTTATTCTAGAGCAACGCTCATTATTAGCAAATAAACTCCTTTTCGTAGGTGTTACGAGTGCATTTAGCGTATGCACCAAGCCTTTAAACCCCTAGGCTACCCTAGTGGACGAGTTATAGTCTCGTGAGAGTTTTCAGAAACGGGAATACTCACAAATCCCCCATGCATTTATCCCATTAGAGTGAAAGCAAAAATGTTTAACAATTAAGGCATGGATTTCTCAAAACTTACTTCACATCCCAAGCGAGCATCACAATCCCTATACATTTTAAGAAAGCTTTCAAACCGTTTAAGATCACATGAGGGTGCACATTCAAGGAAGTCAATACTAGCGCTATCAAGTGCCTAACCTAGAAGTCTATTCATTTTTGAAGCAAGGCTTTTGAAAGATGATTAATGCTTTTTGCACAAAAATGGCGTTCGATCACCTATGCTAGCTAGGGCTAGTCCACGGGCTCACGATATAAACTCATTTCCAAGTTTTAGACGCTAAAGTCGTAATCCATAAGGAAAGAGGAGTTTTGGTCATCACAATAAATAAATGATAATCGATAACAACTTAAAATAAGTCGTCGCATATTTTAATACTATGTGATGACTTTTTCAAGTCATCACTAATTTTGGTCGCAAAATGCGATAATGAGCGATAATTATTTTTGGTCATCACATTAGATGATAATCAATAACAACTTTGAAAAAGTCATCACATTTTCTAATATTTTGTAATGACTTTTTTACGTCATCACTATTTTTAGTCGCAAATTTACAGTTTTGTTGTAGTGCCTCCAGCTCAGAAATAAATCCCAAGGGCATGCAAAAGTTTTTGTATGGAAGAAAAGCATATCCTTGTGGGAGCAAAATAAGTATGAATCCTTCAACAGTTTCTCATCCAGAATATCAAGGATATCAGCAGTAGCTTTGAAGATATCATCTTCATTCACTTGCACGATACAAGCAAATTGGAAAGTACCTTTCTGATCCCTGATGATGCACGCAGCTTGATCAATATTGGCTGCTGACAAGCGTCGTCGTGCAAGTCAAATTTAAATTTATATTTTCCCTACAATGAGCTAGTAAAGCGGCAAGTAGGGGTCGAACCCTAGAGAGTTGGTGAGGTTACTTGTTGTCCTATGAACAAATTGATTGGGGTTTGTGTGAGCAGTTTGTTAAAAGTGCAAGAGAAAATAAAAGGAAGGTAATTCGATCAGAGAAAGTATTCGGTCTAGGGTTTCCTATTGTGACTCATTTATCATTGACTTCTAATAATCAGATTTTTGTGTTCCTAAGTGTGGTTACTCCGTTCTAGGTTATAACCTAAGGTAGGGCTGTTCCAAGCACCTACACCACAATCTACTCCGTTCCAGGTTATAGACTTCTAGTTCTAGCAAACCTAATACTCCGTTCCAGGTTATATTAGGTTAAGTGCAACTACTCGTTCTAACGGTCTAGTATCAAACAAGTAGCAAATATACGGGCTGAATTGCTCGGCTAAGTTTTACCATTCCAAGTATCCGCTTAGCTCTACAATTCAGTCCGGGATAAATAAGCACAAGAACTAGTAGAACACGAAAATGGCATTAAGCAAGGAGTCTCAAAACATCGTCACAATATATTAAACCCTAAACCAAATAATGAATTTAGCTACTCATGTCCATGGAAAATAACAAAAACAATGTAAAATAAAGTAGAGGAATTCTTCTCTCGTCGAAGGTTTAGAGTAACGGCCGGAATGATGAGAGAGAAGCTCTGGATCCGTGTAGATGGAGAATGAGCTGATGGGAGATGATGATGGATCTTCTGAGGGATGCTTTGAAAAGCTTGATATGAAGTCTTATTTATAGCAAAAGTCCTAGAGCTCCAAAGTTTGTTTTTGGAACGAGTCCAAAAACGAATGAGGAAACATGTCCAAATCTCTCAACCGACTTTGCTTGGCTTGCAAGTTAACTTGGCTTGCAAGTTAACTTAGCCAACAAGTTAACTTGGCCAACACGCATGCTTAAACCGCCACGCTTGGAAGAGCCGAAGAATTGCATGGACGTGGTGGAGCGCGGCCTGGTCACGGCCTCGGACGCTGGTTGCGGGCCTCGGACGCTATTGGTACTGCTAATGTCTCTATGAAACGCGGTACCCACTGAGTCTCGACTTCGGCTATTGATTTGACCATCTAAATGACCTCGAATGCTCTCGGTGTGAACTAGAGAGTTGTAGGAAATTGAGTTATTTACGCAACGACTTGTGGCTCATATTTTTCTGATCAGCGGTCCATTCCCAGCACTATGTCGACTGTCCAAAGGGCTGATCTGCCATTGTGATGTTTTCGGTGCAAAACACCGTCTTTAGTGCACGTTTCCTCCTAGAGCTTCCGAAGCACCTGAAATGCAAAAAAATACTTAAAAAGTGTATATTCGCATATAAAAGTGTCAAAATAGATGGGATTAGTTGACTCGATGAGTCGTATAAATACGGCTCATCAAACCACCCCACACTTAAACTTGTTCGTCCTGAACAAGAACTAAGTCATAGAAGGAAAATAAATGAAACACCACAATTTCTTCGACATCCTAGATAATGCTTCATGAATATGAGTCGTTAATCTAGACTTGGCTTTCTATGCATAACTCGATCGCTACTAATATAATCATGCTCAACATGGAATAAATTGATACCTGTTACCTTTGAGCCAAGATCCAAATCAATTCGGATGAGTGGGAGATAGTCCTCTTTAGACCCATGAGCTGCATTCGATGTTCCGGACTGTCGCTATATGGTTATACTTCATTGCTTTTTCTTGCACGTGATTTGTTCGAGCTTCAAGGTGTTTGAGTTTTTCTTCTTCCTTTTTTTTGTTGGACAGCTTTTGTAGTGAGTTTAGCCTTTAGCTCTTGATGTAACAGTGGTGTACTTCACTTGATTGCGTGTAGAATTTCACAATCGGCCTGATTTCTCAACCGGGCTGAGTTCACTTGAGCTTTGCTCCTTTGTTGTGATTTGCATGTCCTTTTTCTTCTTTTGAGAGAGGTCCAATCATCGCCCGCAAGCATATGGAAATGCCTCCCCGCTCTTTCTCATCCTCGTCCCTTTTGACGCGAGTCAAGGTGAGCGTCGCTCATCTGTTTTTTCGGCTACTTCAGACTAGAGATAGGATGGTAAGTTTTCCCGTCCCGCCTTCCTACATAAACGCTGCAGTGGCGGAGCAAACTCTGAACCAATAAGTCTCGAAGTGCTAGCCTCCACAAAATCCACATAACAATATAACTCGAAACCCGGTCCTTTGAATGCTTTGTCAAGTCTCTCTAGGACATTTCAATCAACTCCACATCCCTGTTTATCTCAACTCTAAAGGCACGTAATGGGTTAAATTCACATGTCATCACACAATTGAAATTTCACGAGAGAAGCGCATTTAATCAATTCTTCTATTTCACATTATCAACATTCAATACCGCATATCTAGGAAATAGAGAGAAATTCGTACTTTCAAAATTTTTAAATTTTAAGGGAAACGTGCTGCCACTATGCAGGTGCAAAAAATAAACGTGTTGACGCAACAAACTGACTCTCCCACCCCACACTTTTGAACCAAGCCGTGTCCTCACGGTATGCCTTAAACTCAAAGACACAACAATGCAAGACACACAAACGTAGGAAAAAACAAATAGAGAATAAGAGTGAACATGCACTCCCCTCGTGTCATCGCGTGACGGTGTAAATTCTGGTCAACCAAGTTGGTCAATGCTGGTCAATGGTCAACCGCGTCCTATGAAGACTTTAAGTCCCGCGTTTGATAGAGACGTTAACGTAATGTTAACACCGAACGCGGCCAGCTAATGTTAAGGGCGGACGCAATCCGCACTAAACCGCACCTGTTTCCTGCACGAAAAACATCTCTTTTCCCAAAAGACAATGTGAGGAACATGACTCAAGACTCAAACAAATATAAAATAAAATAAAAAATGAGAAAAACAAAAATTTGTCGGGCTACCTCCATGCGAGCGCTTTTGTTTTACGTCGTTGGCTCGATGGTACCTCGTTAGGGATCACAAGTTAGGATCCCATGGACGTGTGAGGTAAAACTTTGCCTCAGCGACACCTTCAATCTGCCCAAAGCCCTCGTCCAGTGGTGTGCTCGTGTCTGTTCTCCATCGATCAGGTGGATTTGCCTTCACATCCTTCCGAGTTGGCGAGGACACCTTGATCATAGCTACTGGCCCAGTCGCATGCGTGGTCTCATCTGGTGGTCCTCCAGTGTCTCTCCATCCGGGTTTCCATTCAAACGTGCCATGTCTCGGTCGCTTCCTCATGTATGGACCGTCGGAATCCTCGTGAATATGGAAGTTCGATGTCTTGCCAGCAAACGCAAGTGACATCAAGCATGTTCCCGTGTCAATCTTGGTTTTAGTGGAAAGGAGGAATGGTCGTCCCAAAATAGGTGCTGGAGGATCATTATCTCTAGCATGTCCCATCTGCAAAACATAAGAGTCAACATCACGAGTGATTGTGAAGGCACCTGGATCCTTACTCTTTCCAGGCGGTGCCTCATGACTCGTAGCAAGTGGGTGCTCCATCGTTGGGTCGTTTTTCGCATGTCTCGCCTCCAATCTACCTCCTAGCTCATCCTTATCGATCACATGGCCTTCGGGAGCTCTTACCTGCATAGAAAACGAAGGAAGAGGGTCAGTTCTTGGTGGGCATCAGTGTGGGTCACGTCCACTGTAGACGTTATGGGCGCGTCCGGCCTTAACATTATAGGCGTGTTCGCTTCAGACATAAGCGTCGAGCTAATGTCTCCTTCGAACGCGATCGGCACTGATTGCGACTCATTTTCTTCATTTTCTACCTCTGGTTCGTCTATCATGGCCAATGCGGTGTCGTGCACAATCTGCACTGAATCAGCTTCCACTGTCTGTGACTTATCATTTATTTTGTGCAGCTGACCTTGTCTAAACTTCTGTGCCATATCATCTATCAGGTCCCATGCGTCATAAATGTCTAAATTTATTAATGACCCTCCTGCCGCGGCATCAAGCATAGAACACTCTAGTGGCATCATCCCATCAAGAAATCTCTCAAGAATAAATAAATCTGTGAATCCATGGTGTGGACAGCTTCCCTGAATGTCATCGAAGCTCACATAGTACTCATATAATGTTTCGCCCTGGAATTGCTCAATGGTAATAATTTTCTCACGAATTTCCACTCGAAGGGATGGCGGAGAAAACTTCTTTAGAAATCCGGCTCGTAGATCCACATAATGACTTTCACAATCTGTATATGATGAGTAATACCAAGATTTTGCGGAGTCAGTTAAAGAAACAAAAAATATTTTAGCTTAAACATCTCTAATGACTCTTCTTTAGGCTTTATGCGGCAGCAGACTGAGTGGAACGTTTTCACATGTGCCACGGGGTCTTCTCCGATGGTACCTCTAAATTTGGGGGACGCCGAATCTTCCAAAACTTAACCTCGCTGCCCTCGTATTCATCTTCCTCATTGTCTTCGTCGTCACGAATTGGTTCACTATAATAGGAATATATAGCGAATCATAAAACAAAAAAAAATAGAAAACAAAAAGAACAACTTCACCGAAGCACAGCTCCCCGGCAACGGCGCCAAAATTTGACAAGCGTCATCGTTCAAGTCAAATTTATATTTATATTTTCCCTATAATGAGCTAGTAAAGCGGCAAGTAGGGGTCGAACCCTTGAGAGCTGGTGAGGTTACTTGTTGTCCTGTGAACAAATTGATTGGGGTTTGTGTGAGCAGTTTGTTAAAAGTGCAAGAGAAAATAAAAGGAAGGTAATTCAATCAGAGAAAGTATTCGGTCTAGGGTTTCCCATTGTGACTCGTTTATCATTGACTTCTAATAATCGGATTTTTGTGTTCCTAAGTGTGGTTACTCCGTTCCAGGTTATAACCTAAGGTAGGGCCGTTCCAAGCACCTACACCACAATCTACTCCGTTCCAGGTTATAGACTTCTAGTTTACCAAACCTAATACTCCGTTCCAGGTTATATCAGGTTAAGTGCAACTACTCGTTCTAACGGTCTAGTATCAAACAAGCAGCAAATATAGGGGTTGAATTGCTCGGCTAAGTTTTACCATTCCAAGTATTCGCTTAGCTCTGCAATTTAGTCCGGGATAAATAAGCACAAGAACTAGTAGAAAACGAAAATAGCATTAAGCAAAGAGTTTCAAAACTTCGTCACAATATATTAAACCCCACTACTACAAACGAGTCATTATGCATCGGTTCAAAGAAAGGATTATGCAACGCTTCTTTAATATGCATCGGTTTTAGGAGAAACCGATGCATAAGGTTACCAATATGCAACGGTTTTGGACGAACCGATGCATATTAATTACCTTATGCATCGGTTCAGATAAACCAATGCATAAGCTCTACAATATGCATCGGTTCTCTTAGAACCGTTGCATATTGTAGACATTATGCATCGGTTCGGTTAAAACTGTTGCATATTGTTGAACTTTAAGCATCGGTTTTTGATGAACTGATGCTTAAGGTCAATTAAAAATTAGGTTTCTTGGCTGAGCTGCTCAATTCCTCCGTCTCACTTCCCTCGATTCGCAGCTGAACCTTGACGATTCCGTTCGATTTTGCTCCGATTTCATTCCATTCCGACGACGCATTGTGATTCGCACCGCATTGTGATTCCATTCCGTTCGATTCGCATTCGACGACTCCGTTCGATTCGCACCGCATCGTGATTCCATTCTGACGACGCCTTCGACGACCCTACTCGATTCCATTACTACCGCCATTCCCTCTGGTACAAATCCCAGGTATGATATTGGGTCAAATTTGTTGAATTTATGTGTGTTTAGGGTTTATGGTGACATGTTACCCGATTTGTAGGGTTTTGTGTAGGCTTCCACGGCTTTGCTACTCAGACGCCGGTCCACGTTGCCGCTAGACTCCTTCACTCAATGCAGTTGCTGTGTTTAGGTATGAGTTTATGTTTAGGATTTGTGTTGCCATCATTGTTTCATATTTTGGTGCTTGATGATGAAATGAGCAAGAAAACAATTGCAGTGGACTGTGCCATTCATCTTTTGCCACTGTGTTTATGTCGCTCATCATTGTTGGTATATATTTTTGGTTGTTGAATCCGTTTGTTCTTAATTTCTAACTTGTATTCGTTAACTACTTGTAGTCATTGTTAGTGGATTTGCAAGAGAAGGCTTCTCCTCTCCAACTTCATCCTCTGAACATCATTACATCCTCTCCCCTTCGGTGGTTCTTCACTTCCTCAATTCCTGGTATTTGATGTTTATCAATCTTTCTTATTTTCCTATGAACATGGAGATTTGAATTTATTTTTCTTTGTTAACTAATTTGATCTTGTTGTTTATAGCTCTAGTCCGTACTTATTGCACACCAACCATTAAGATTATTCTTCGCGAGCTTCTATTCTAAGGTAAACTGCACGATTAAATTATATATTCACTACTTATGTTTTCATTCATGTTGTGCAAGCAATTGATATAATCTTATTCTAACAATAATAAGTTTTTGAGTTATGCAATATGATAATGGTAATAATATCACAATTGATATAATCTTATTCTAGCTGTAATATTTACATGTTTCATGTAGTGGATTTATAATGAATCGAGAGTGGGTGTCCGGTAATAGGTTGAGTGATGAGTACGAGAAAGGGATTATGGATTTTTGTGCGTTTGCGTCAGCATATGCGTCTAGAAACAACATTGAACGTGTCATTTGTCCGTGTATGGGTTGTTGGAATTACAAAAAGATCAAACCGAAGAAGTTACGTAAACACCTTTTGTTAGAGGGGATTAACCCACAATATACGGTGTTGTATATGCTACTTATTTCGTTATCACACATCATTTTATTTGTTTAATAATCGTCTTCATTTATGTATTCATATATTTAATGTGTTTAATCTGACATTTAATGTGACTCCTTTACAGGATCATGGCTAGTAGCTGCAGCAGCAGCGGTGAGGATGATTTTTGTGTCTCTTCCTGCGCACCGAGACAGAAGAAAGGCCCAGTATACATGGCGAAGTTGATTAAGTAACACACAACGGCTGGTACCAAGCTCACGATCAGCTTCGATAGTAAAAGTAATCCCAAAGTGAAGAAGGGAGACACTTGGAGGAGCTTCTTGGGTATGGTGGCTCGTTCTCGAGTTCCTATCACCTACCCCGATTGGAGGAAAGTTCCTGACCATTATAAGATAACTTTGTGGAGAGATGCAACTATAAGTTTTTCTTTAATTGACACTTATACTTGTTTGTGATGTTCATTATTTTTTTATTAATTATAACTTGTTATATGTCTCTTTAGGTAATTTTTGAGGGATGCGAGCTGCATAAAAAGCATGAGATGAAGGTTGCTGGTAGCATATGGAAGAATTTCAAGTCAAGACTGGCAAGAGAGTACATCCACGGCGACAAGGCAACTGAAGATCCTTTGGTTGAGTATAAGTATCTTGATAAAGATACCTGGAAGATGTTTAAGGAGCAGCAGCTCTATGAAAATGCTATGAAGTTAAGAGAGACTAACAAAGAGCTTGTTAAGAAGAATGTGTATGCGCACATACTTGGTCGAGGAGGCTACAGAAAGCTTGAAGATAAATTGACAACCGAGAAGATAGCCGAGTTATAGTCAATTTATTGGCGCAGGGAGCAATTGAAGAGGTGCATTCCAGTGTCACTATAGAGAGACATGAGCTGTGGAAGAGGGGACGGAAAATGAAGAATGACGAGTTCGTCACCGAGGCATCCCAGCGAGTGGCAACAAAGATTGTAAGTTATTTCTTATGTCAATTTCAATAGTTAATATCATACACTATCTTTTGGTATTTAATGATTGTTTTATATAGGATGAGTTAGTGGTAAGATCCTCTCAAGGACAGTTCTCGTCTCAAAATCAACGACATGACATACTGACTGAGGTGATTGGGACGCCCGAGCCCAAAGGACTCACCCGAGGAGTAGGATCACACATTCCGTGGAGGGTTGGGTTACCAATCTCCACCTCCTCGGGTGGCACACCCAGTTCCAGTAATATTCGAAGAGATGTGTCCGACCACTGCATCCATCATTGTCCCATTGATTCAGACCCGTGGAAGAACATACCAGAGGTACATTTACAATTATTAAATTTATTATTTATGTTGGTTAAATATATGTAATACTTTTTGTGTTTGTTTACAAATTATTACTTCTACTAACAGGGTGGCTTGAAGAGCCTTTTATACATCGAGGGGCAACTTGAAGGTGACAAACAGCTTGTGGATATCGGTCAATGCGTAAATGGCCGGTTTGTTAACTTTCGAGCAATACCCAAAAATAACGTGAAAAGGAAGGTCGATAAAGCACTTTTACGAGGTCGAGGTGCAGCCTTACCAACAGCCCATCCAAAGCTCTCGAATGTTCAGCAAGCAGTTAACCATCACATGGCTTGGCCGAAAGACTTGGTCGTTGTCGATAAAAGGGTGAGATCATCGAAGATTATCACTTCATTTGCTTCATTGTGTTATATTACAAATAAAATAAGATATTTAAGCTTCACGAAAATTTAACGTGCAGGCATATGACATACACTTATACGAGTCTTTGCCACTTACTGGCGATGATTTCGTAGATGAAATGTCCGTGGACTGTAGACTTCTACGTGAGGTGTGGAAGACTTTGGGTAGAGACACGATTGTAGTACAAGCCAATGCTGAGGTGTTCGGTGACGACTACGATATCTACTACTGTGACGAGGAAGTCACGGACCTATTAAAGTTTAAAGCGTTGGGGAACGCAGCATCTGAGTTATATATATGGTAATATTTATATCTTTAATCATTTTTTTGCAATTAGTCTAACTAACACAATTTTTTACTTTGTAGTCATTTACACGATCAGATGGTTCGTTCGGATATCAAGTTTGGTTTTTTTATTCCGTCATTGATGACCCCAACCATAGAGAAAAACGAGAGATTGGCGACGTTATTCGGGATATTATAGCATATGTACGGGCTAATAATGGTGCGGAAGTTGAAGACATTAGCCAAGTGAGCTCTTTAGATATATATATATACATATGTTATTCATTTAACTATTTAATTGTTGATTGTTGATTTAGTTCTCCTGTTTTAACTCTTTAAGTGTTGATTTAGCTTTTTACACGTTAATCGTTGATTAGACGTCACTCTTTAATTGTTGACTTAGTTCTCTTATTTTTTTTGTAGTACTGCTTTCCTAATGGAGTAGAGTCATACGAAGTCGACAAGATTCTTGAAGTTCGGGATGAAATCGCCGGCTACCTACGTGACTACGTGACCACTCATTTCGCGGTATAGGACATTAAACTTGGACAACATTGGTTATGTGATGTTTTGTGGCGTATTTGTACCAAAGAGACAAAAATATATGTGTATGAATGATATTGTATTGAAATTTCAGTGAAATGATGTTTAGCATGTAAGCTGTATTGTATTTCAAAGTTGAAACAGCAGGGTTTAGTATTGATGTTTAATTTCAGGTGGATTTGAGCTTTTGTAAAGCTAAATCTACAATTTTTTTAAGCGTATGCATCGGTTTTGCCTTAAACCGTTGCATAATGTGTCGACATTATGCATCGGTTTCTCTGAAAAACCGTTGCATAATGTATGAACATTATGCATCGGTTCAAGGAAAAACTGATGCGTAATATAAGACATTATGCAACGCTTCATTATGCATCAGAACCAAAACCGATGCATAATAACCAAAAAACCATTGCATATTGACTCGTTTGTAGTAGTGCCCTAAACCGAATAATGAATTTAGCTACTCATGTCCATGGAAAATAACAAAAACAATGTAAAAGAAAGTAAGAAATTATTCTCTCGTCGAAGGTTTAGAGTAACGGCCGGAATGATGAGAGAGAAGCTCTGGATCCGTGTAGATGGAGAATGAGCTGATGGGAGATGATGATGGATCTTGTGAGGGATGCTTTGAAAGGCTTGATATGAGGTCTTATTTATAGCAAAAGTCCTAGGGCTCCAAAGTCTGTTTTTGGAACGAGTCCAAAAACGAATTAGGAAACATGTCCAAATCTCTCAATCGACTTTGCTTGGCTTGCAAGTTAACTTAGCCAACAAGTTAACTTGGCCAACACGCATGCTTAAACCGCCACGCTTGGACGAGCCAAAGAATTGCATGGACGTGGTGGAGCGCAGCCTGGTCACGGCCTCGGACGCTGGTTGCGGGCCTCGGACGCTATCGGTACTGCTAATGTCTCTACAAAACGCGGTACTCACTGAGTCCCAACTTCGGCTATTGATTTGACCTTCTAAATGACCTCGATTGCTCTTGGTGTGAACTAGAGAGTTGTAGGAAATTGAGTTATTTACGCAACAGCCTATGGCTCATATTTTTCTGATCAGCGGTCCATTCCCAGCACGCCGTCAACTGTCCAAAGGTCTAATCTGCCATTGTGATGTTTTCAGCGCAAAACACCGTCTTTAATGCTCGTTTCCTCCTAGAGCTTTCGAAGCACCTGAAATGCAAAACAACACTTAAAAAGTAAATGTTCGCATATAAAAGTGTCAAAATAGATTGGATTAGTTGACTCGATGAGTCGTATAAATACGGCTCATCAGCTGCCAAGGATAAGGACAGGCCGCTGGAGCAAGGAATCCAGCCTAGCCAGGATCCTCTATCGCTGTAAGCTGGTTCCCTTGTTTGGTGGATGTCAAGGGTACAAGTATTAGCAAAGGATCTTTTGTATTTGCCTCTAATCAGCGGAGCCATGCAGGAGGCCCATCTCTTCAGATTAGATATAATGTCTTGATTAATGGAGTCAAACATGACCTTGTTCCTGAACTTCCAGATCTCCCACAGAGCACAGCAAGCCATGCAGGTGGCCATAAAGCTCATAAAATCCTTTGTATTAGTGGTCTTAAGCCAATCCTTCCGAAGCATATATAAACTGGTAGGAATTCTTTTGCCGAATAGAATCCTTAGGAAGTTCCAGGTATTTTTTGCAGTGTCACTGTCCAGGAAAAGGTGAGATATATTTTCCACTTTGGGGTCTGGACATCACTTGCATTTAGAGACAATAGCAATGCCTATTTTTTTCCAGATTATCATCTGTGGGGATGCCTCAGTGAAGAAGTTTCCAGGTAAAAACACTGATTTTAGGAGGAATTCAGGGTTGCCATATCACTGAATAAAAGTTGTAACTAGGTGACAAAGCACAGTCGTCGTGTGCTAAGGCAAGAATAAATTTATAGTCCGCTACTCGCGACTTTACTACTGGGTAGCAAGTGGTAAGTAGGGGTCGAACCCAAGGGAATTAGGGGGATAAGTTGTTCTTTGAGGGATCATACAGGGAGGGAGCGTGTTTTAGGTTGATTGAGGTTTTAGTGCGGAAAAGTAAGTGTTTTTTTTGTTGGTTTTGGTTTTTAGTGCGGAAAAGTAAATGACAGAAAAGTAAATACTGAAAATAAACGGAAGAAGACTTACAGTGGTTGTTGCGTGATTGGCAAGTCTTCCGGGAGGTGAGCAGTTGATAAGGCAGTTTATACTAAGGAAGTAAATGCAGGTGGTGTTTTTAATCTAAGGAAAGCATTCAGTTTCGGGGGCCTTGTATCATAATCTGTTTATCATTGACCGCTAATGACCATACTAAGTGTTCAAAAGTGAATCGAGGCTATTCCTAGCACAAGACTTGCCACACCGTCAAGTCTTTTGCAAGACGTAGAACTCTTGTTCTAATATGTGCATCCAGTTGACCATCATTCCTGATAAATCAAATGGTTTTTGAAAGAGGTTGATCTCCACAGATAAGCTGTGCTCTTCCGAGCCTCCACTTATCCACGGAGGTCACGAGTTCATGGTAGAGTTTTGCTCCCGAGCATCCACTCTACCAATGAAGTTCTGACCTAATAAATGGCACTTAGAACAAGTTGAACACAAAGAGACATTAAGAAAAAGGTCTAAAACATTTTATGATACAAGTACACCCCTTCAACCGAATGAAGGGTTTAGCTACGGTTATCCATGGAAGAGGATACCATAGCTAAGTACTTGAAAAGTAAAGGTTTTGAAAGACAGGAAAAGTAAAGGTTTGAAAGTAAAAACAAGGAAAGTAAAATTGCAGTTTTGAAAGACAGGAAAGTAAAGTTTTGAAAGTAAAGACAAGGAAAGTAAAATTGCAGTTTTGAAAGACAGGAAAGTAAAGTTTTCGAAAGTAAAAGACAGGAAAGTAAAGTTGCTGAATTAAAAAGACAGTAAAGTAAAGAAAAGAGTACTTACAAAAACCGTTGAAAGTGCTAAAGATCAAGCTTTGATTCCAAGTAACGTGATTACAAGATTAGTGCCTAAACTCTAGAGAGCAGTGAGAGCTTCTCTCACTAACTTGTGGTATGAGATGATGGAATGAGATGGGATTGTGGGATGATTTTTACATGAGGGCATGGCCTCTATTTATAGGGAAATGGATACTTGGGAGCTAAGTTTTGGGGATGAAATATCCCAATTGGATAAGAAGAACAGAAGACTTGGGGACTAAGTTTGGACTTGAAAATATCCCAAAAGACTTGGAGGCTAAGTTTCCTTCTCCACCTCCTTGCACATGGCTGCGCCACCTGCAGTTAGCTGAGTGGTGCCACGTGGCTTGGCCGGAGCTAGGTTGGAGATTGGCCGGAGATTGATCGGAGTTCGCCGGAGTTGCCGAAATTTGGCCGGAATCTGATCGGAGCTTTGGCCGGAGCTTCTTGGATTTTGGATAGTGTATTCTGAATGAAAATGTCATTCTAAGATGATCTCAAGAAGGAAGTTAAGCCAAATTCTGCCCCGAACATGGTCGAAATCCCAAATCGGTTGAAATTGCCCTTGTTTGGCCTTTACCGGGCTCGGTGCCTTTGCATTGCTTTCATGTCCAAATGCCGACTGTTCTAGCATATTTGAGTGATTCCAAGTCGGTTCTTGAAAGTTGGAATTTGGTCGTATCCTGGAATGACTCGTAATTCATTTTCAGCTTTAAAACTCCTCCTTAGCCTGTATTCTCTCTAGACTTCAAAATACCCTGTAGATAAATATCGGAACTAACAAGCAAAAGTTAAATAGACAAAGAGTCTAATTTGGTGGGTTTAACTGTGTTTATAATTCATACAATTATGGTCCATCAGATCACCGCACACTTTTAGTTGTTCGTCCCGAACAATGCTTTTTAAAGGGCGGCACACACAATCCAAGTAAAAACTTTTAAATATGAAAGTGAGAATATGAACTAGATTTATCCTATTCATGCGTTACTTACTTATTACCAAACTAAACCGTGTAAATACTTAGAAGAAACTTGATACTTGTACCTTTGCGCCGAAATGCAAATTAATTCGGATGTTTCGGGAGATAGCCCTTTTCAGGCTCCTGGACTGCATTCTCGGGATCGACTCGCACTATATGATTTCCTTGTAGCTTTCTCTAGCACGTGATTCGGTTCGGGTTTCATTGAGTTGAGCCTTTTTGATTTTCTTTTTTTGGCGAGGGACAGCTTTTTTGTAGTGAATCGGCCTTTGGCCTTTGATTTGACTCTTTGAGTACTTCACTTTTGTTCGGTTAAAACCTTCACAATTTTGGGCCTTTGGCCTCTTGATTTGCTCTTTGAGCTTTTGCCTTTTTGTGGCTTGCTAGTCCATTTTCTCAAGCCTTTTTGGGAGGTCCAATCATCGCCCGCGAACATATGGAAATACCTCCCCGCTCTTTCTCATCCTCGCCGTTTCGCGCGGGTCAAGATGAGGGTCGCTCATCTATTTTCCCGGCTACTAGGACTAGAGATAGGACGGTTTGATTCCCGTCCCGCTTTTTTTCTGCATAAACGCTGCATGGCGGAGATGACTTCAATCTTCACTGAAACCCGAAGTGCAGCCTCCACTGACTTCGAAAACCATATAGTTAGATTCGATCCTTCGATTGCTTGCCAAGCCTCTCTAGGGCATTTTCTATCAACTCCACATCCCCTGTTTATCTCAGCACAAAGGGACAAATGAGAAGTTACATTCTAAGTTTTTAAACAGTTGAATTTTCACAAGGTAAATGCATAAATTTAGATCTATCGTTTTCACATTCTCAAGTTCATATTTTCAAAAAGATAATATTAAGGGAAAAGGAAAAAGAAAGCATGATAATTATCTATGTGCAAAGGCGGTTCTCACCCCACATTTTTGAACGAAGGCGTGCCTCACAGCACGACTTAGTTCAAAAGCCGATTGCAAGCAAATATTTACAGGAAAGGTGAGAACGGCACAAGGCAAAAACTAAATGACATAAAGTAAAATGACTGAAAGTAAGATAGGTGTCGGGTTACCTCACGACCAGTGCCTTTGTTTAACGTCGTTGGCTCGACGATACCTCAATCATGGATCATAAGGTCGGATCCCATGGGTGACTTAGGTCATATTTTTCTGTTGTCAAGTTGACCTCGCCATGGTAGTGTTTGACTTGCTGTCCATTCGCATTGAATCGTCTTCCATCCTCCATGCTTTCCAACTCAAGCATCCCATGGTTGAATATCTTAGTCACGGTATAAGGACCGGTCCATCTTGATTTCAGTTTACCTGGCATAAACTTCAACCGTGAGGAGAAGAGTAGTACTTGTTGTCCTTCCTCAAATGAGCGCCGGAGGAAGAATTTGTCATGATATAATTTTGTTCGCGCCTTGTAGTCCGTTTGCCCTTCATAGGCCTCAAGCCGCAATTCTTCAAGTTCGCATAGCTTAAGCTTCCTATCTAGTCCGACAGCTTTTAAATCTGGATTGCACTGCTTGAGCACCCAATAGGCTTTATGTTCTAATTCCACCGGAAGGTGGCATGCTTTTCCATAAACAAGTCTAAATGGAGAGGTCCCAATTGGCGTCTTGTATGCCGTCCGATAAGCCCAAAGAGCTTCATCCAGCCTTTGACTCCAATCTTTCCTTGCCGGCTTCACCATCTTTTCTAGAATACTCTTGATTTCGCGGTTGGAGATCTCTGCTTGACCATTGCTTTGAGGGTGATATGCCGTGGCCATCCGGTGGTGGACATGGTAGTGTTTTAAGGTGGAAGCCATCATGCGGTTGCAGAAATGAGTTCCTTGGTCGCTGATTATGGCCTTGGGTACTCCGTACCTACAAAACAGGTTAGTGCGCAAAAATTCTATGACAGTCTTTGCATCGTCGCACCTTGTGGCCTTGGCTTCTACCCATTTTGACACATAATCTACAGCAACTAAAATGTAAGTATACCCGCATGAAACTGGGAATGGTCCCATAAAATCAATGCCCCAAATGTCAAAAACATCGTTGACCATTATGGGTACTTGAGGCATCTCATTTCTAGCTGACACATTTCCTACCCTTTGACACCTATCGCACTTTTGACACTTTTCATATGCATCTCCAAATATACTTGGCCAGAAAAAGCCGCTATCTAGGATTTTTCTAGCGGTTCTCCTAGGCCCGAAGTGTCCTCCACATGCAAACTCATGGCAAAAGCTAATAACAGAAGCTATTTCATTATCGGGGATGCATCTCCAACGTATTTGATCTGCTCCTATTTTCCACAAATAAGGATCATCCCATAAGTAATGTTTAGCATCATGCCAAAGTTTCATGCATTGTGCTTTAGTAAAAGAAGGAGGAAATGTACCTCCTACAAGGTAGTTGACGATTGAGGCATACCACGACACCTTGGTTGAGACGGCGTATAGGTGCTCGTCTGGAAATGACTCGGTTATGTGCCCTTCTTCTTCCTCCCGGACAATCCTGCTTAGATGGTCTGCCACAGTATTCTCAATCCCGTTTTTGTCCCTTATCTCCATATCAAATTCTTGCAGTAGCAAGATCCACCGAATGAGCCTTGGTTTGGCCTCCTTTTTCTTCATTAGGTAACGGATGGCAGCATGGTCAGAATAAACTATCACTTTTGCTCCAAGCAAATAGGATCTAAATTTTTCCAGAGCGAATACCACTTCCAAGAGTTCCTTCTCGGTGGTGGAGTAGTTTCGTTGGGAAGGATCTAGGGTTCTTGAGGCATAGTAGATCACTCCCGCCTTCTTATCAATTTTTTGGCCGAGAACTGCCCCCACAGCAAAGTCGCTTGCGTCGCACATGATTTCAAAAGGTTTTTTCCAATCCGGAGTTGGGATGACGGGGGTGCTAGTGAGGGCCTTTTTGAGCTCATTGAAGGCTTCCTTGCATGTATTGGTGAATTCAAAAGAGACTTCTTTTTGGAGGAGAGTGGATAGAGGCAAAGCCTTTTTAGAGAAGTCCTTGATGAACCGTCGGTAAAATCCCGCATGCCCAAGGAAGGATTGGATGTCTCGGACAGTGGAGGGGTATGGTAAAGTCATGATCAGGTCTATCTTAGATTTATCCACCTCAATGCCTTCTTGTGAGACGACGTGCCCTAAGACTACTCCATGAGTTACCATGAAGTGGCATTTCTCATAGTTGAGCACAAGGTTCATCGAGACACATCGTGCCAGAATCGTGCTTAAGTTGTCTAGGCAAGCGTCGAATGTATCACCATAGATGGTGAAGTCGTCCATGAAGACTTTGATAAATATCCCGATCATATCTGAGAAGATGCTGGTTACCACTCTTTGGAAAGTTCCCGGAGCATTGCATAGACCGAACGACATTCTTCTGAAAGCAAATGTGCCGAATGGGCAGGTGAATGTGGTATTCTATTAGTCCTCAGGCGCTATGGGAATCTGGTTGTAGCCTGAGAATCCGTCTAGGAAGCAAAAGTACGGTTTGCCTGCCAGTCGGTCTAACATTTGATCGATGAATGGCAGAGGGAAATGGTCCTTTCTTGTGACGGCGTTCAATTTTCTGTAGTCGATGCACATTCTCCAGCCGTTCTTGACCCTTGTTGTCACCATTTTTCCTTTGGCATCTTCCTCGATTGTGATTCTAGTTTTCTTCGGGACTATGTGGACTGGACTCACCCACTGGCTATCCGATATTGGATAGATTAGATCTGCATCCAAGAGCTTCTGTATTTCCTTCTGGACGATTTCCATCATGATTGGATTGAGTCGTCGCTGAGGTTCTCTTGACGGCTTAGCTCCATCCTCGAGTAAGATGCGATGCATGCAAACTGCTGGGTTGACTCCTCTCAAGTCGGCTAGAGTCCATCCAATAGCCAACTTATGTTGTCTCAGCACTTTTATCAAACGACGCTCCTGGTCTATTTCTAGGCCACTCTTTATGATTACCGGGAGCGTGTTATTTTCCCCTAGGAATGCGTATTTCAGATGCACGGGCAGGGGCTTCAATTCTATTTTGGGAGCTTGCATCACCGAGGGTAAAAAGGTATTTGATTTGAATAATTTTACCTCGTTGACTTCATATCCTGGTGTGAGAGGCTCCGAGATTTTTAAGTGGGCTAGTGTTTCATGCAGGCCTTCGGCCAAGTTATAAGAGCTCTCGGCTCCATTGAGTTTGAGTTATAAGGGATCCTCTCTTGGTTCTGATTGAACTTCTTGGACTAGGTCGTCCAAAGCGTCGAGAGCGTGCACTTCCTCGAACTCTATGGGATGCTTCATTGCTCTGAACATGTCGAAGCTGAAAACCTCTCCTTCTACTTCCATTGATAGCATCCCACTCCCGCAGTCTATTTTCATTTTTGAGGTTTTAAGAAATGGTCGACCGAGAAGGATAGGAGCATGGTCTGTTGGCCCACTATTCTCCATTTTAAGGACGTAGAAGTCTGCTGGAAACACCAATTCTCCTACTTGGACCAAAACGTCTTCAATTTTGCCCTCGGGCTGTTGGCACGACCGGTCTGCCAGTTGAATAGTGAGACCGGTGGGTTCGAGCGGCCCGATCCTAAGGCATGAGTAGATAGAGAAGGGCAAGACGTTGATTGATGCTCCAAGGTCTAGCATGCAGTTCTCGATTCGGATGTTACCAATTGTGCATGGAATGGTGTAAGTTCCCGGATCTCTGCATTTGGGGGGCACCTTTCGTTGCATGACAGCCGATACGTCCCTTCTCATTAGCTCTTGATCATTTCTATTGCTCCTCCTCCGGTTGGTGCAAAGATCCTTTAGAAACTTAGCATATCGAGGGATTTGTTTGATGGCTTCTAAGAGGGGGATGTTAATTTTGACTTTGCTGAATAATTTGAACACGTCCTCATCCATGACATGTTGTTTTGGTACTCGGGCTGGCACTGGAAATGGAAGCGCGGCGCGGATCTTGGAGGTATCGGTTCTGGGTACCGGGTGTGGCCTTTGTTCTTCGGATGGTGGAACCAGGCTAGGCCTGTGTTCCTCAGGTGCGTCCCCATTTTTCTCGGCCGCATCCTGCTCAAGAGTTTCGAGAGTCTCGGGCTTCATTTGTTCTTCTCCGGACAACCTTGGGCTTTTGTCCTCCGCTTGCTCCATGGGTTCGACGACAAGCTTTCTCCCACTCCTTAGGGTCACGGCATTAACATTTTCCTTCGGGTTTTGAATGGTTTGTGAAGGAAGTTGACCAGGCTCATTATTTCGCTCGAATATTGAGGTGGCGAGCTGAGACATTTGTTTTTTCAGGTCGGCTATTGCTCCATCATTTTTCGCCTGGTTTTGATACACAGTAGTACTCAACCGCTGCACAGAGCCCGATAATTGCTGCACAGTACTCGAGGATTGTTGCACAGTACCCTTCAATTGCTGCACAGCACTCGAGGATTGCTGCACAGTACTCGAGAGTTTCTTCATCATGTCCTCCAGCCACTTGTTTGGTCCTTGCTGATTACTCGGGCCCGCCTGATATTGATTTGGAGCCTTCTATTGATATTGGCCCATCGGGTACTGGTTTGGTCCCCTTTGTTGATACTGGCTCGTTGGTGGGGCGTTCTGGTTGTACTGCTTGTGGGGAGGTTGGTAGAACGTCTGAGCTAGCTGAGGGACAGCTGGTTGTGTTTCCTTCTGAGGATAGTTGTTGTTATGCCAGCTCGGGTTGGTTGCTTGACCATACTGTCTGTTTTGTCCAGCTCTGTCGTTGCTGTTGTTGTTCCCTTGGTATCCTCCCACTGCATTGGCCTCCACCGGGTTGACTTCGATCAAAGTTGGGCATGCATCAGTCTTGTGGTCCGTAGAGCCACAAAACTCGCAAGGTCTTACTTGAACTGTCTGCATTCATAGGAATCGCATCATCATTTCCTTCATTTGTCTCATCTCTTTTGGCATGGATTTTACTGATGTCTCGGCTTGTGATACGTTTTTTATTTGGAAGAATTCATCTTGACGAGTAGTCTCCTTTCTAAACCGAGCATTTTCAGCAACGTTGGTGATGAGATCCCTTATGCCACTTAATGATAGATTCATCATGGATCCTCCAGCTGAGGCATCCAGGAGCATTTTGTCTAACTCAGTTCGTCCATTAATTAGGTACTCGATGATGAGCTTCTCGGGTAGTCCAAGAGTGCAGCAGCTTCTCTCCAGGTGGTTGAATAACTCCAGGTAGTCGTACATGGTTTCATTAGGTCCCTGCCTTTTGTCCTGCAGTTGCCTTCTTACTTGCATCGCTCTTGTTGCTGGGTAGTATTTGTCCATGAATTTCCTTTGCATCTGAACCCATGTTCTGATGCTTCCCGAAGGCAATGAAAGGAACCAGTCGTTTGCCGAGTTAATGAGGGAAAAATAGAACGCCTTTAACTTGAAGTCGTCTATATTTACGCCATTCTATTTTAAGTTTTGGCAAATACCATGTAAGCGCTGGAGATGAGTCATTGCTGATTCTCCATTAGTTCCTGAGAACTTTGGCAAATTGTGGACCACGGACATGTCGACGGAAATGTTTTCTAGTTCAGGGCCCTGGCGAATGCACCACGGCTGCGTTTCGAATTCTGGGGCATTGAGCTCTCCCATAGTAGGTGCACGGTAGTTGACATCCCCATAGTAGTTATTGTAGACAGGTTCTTGTCTTGACATTTGTCGAGGTTGAGGGGGTGGTGGATATCTAGGGGATTGTTGCACTGGACCACCTGCATTTCGGTCGTACAGGTTTATCTCGTCGTCATCATAGTAATTATGGTGGCTTCCTTCGCGAGACATGGTTGTTTTGAAGCGAGTATTGATTCAAAGAACTTATCCGATTAGGTAACTAATTCCCCGGCAGCGGCGCCAATTTTGACAGAGCACAGTCGTCGTGTGCTAAGGCAAGAATAAATTTATAGTCCGCTACTCGCGACTTTACTACTTGGTAGCAAGTGGTAAGTTGGGGTCGAACCCAAGGGAATTAGGGGGATAAGTTGTTCTTTGAGGGATCGTACAGGGAGGGAGCGTGTTTTAGGTTGATTGAGGTTTTAGTGCGGAAAAGTAAGTGTTTTTTGGTTGGTTTTGGTTTTTAGTGCGGAAAAGTAAATGACAGAAAAGTAAATACTGAAAATAAAAGGAAGAAGACTTACAGTGGTTGTTGCGTGATTGGCAAGTCTTCCGGGAGGTGAGCAGTTGATAAGGCAGTTTATACTAAGGAAGTAAATGCAGGTGGTGTTTTTAATCTAAGGAAAGCATTCGGTTTCGGGGGCCTTGTATCATAATCTGTTTATCATTGACCGCTAATGACCATACTAAGTGTTCAAAAGTGAATCGAGGCTATTCCTAGCACAAGACTTGCCACACCGTCTAGTCTTTTGCAAGACGTAGAACTCTTGTTCTAATATGTGCATCCAGTTGACCATCATTCCTGATAAATCAAATGATTTTTGAAAGAGGTTGATCTTCACAGATAAGCTGTGCTCTTCCGAGCCTCCACTTATCCACGGAGGTCACGAGTTCATGGTAGAGCTTTGCTCTTCCGAGCATCCACTCTACCAATGAAGTTCTGACCTAATATATGGCACTTAGAACAAGTTGAACATAAGGAGACATTAAGAAAAAGGTCTAAAACATTTTATGATACAAGTACACCCCTTCAACCGAATGAAGGGTTTAGCTACGGTTATCCATGGAAGAGGATACCATAGCTATGTACTTGAAAAGTAAAGGTTTTGAAAGACAAGAAAAGTAAAGGTTTGAAAGTAAAAACAAGGAAAGTAAAATTGCAGTTTTGAAAGACAGGAAAGTAAAGTTTTGAAAGTAAAGACAAGGAAAGTAAAATTGCAGTTTTGAAAGACAGGAAAGTAAAGTTGCTGAATTAAAAAGACAGTAAAGTAAAGAAAAGAGTACTTACAAAAACCGTTGAAAGTGCTAAAGATCAAGCTTTGATTCCAAGTAACGTGATTACAAGATTAGTGCCCAAACTCTAGAGAGAAGTGAGAGCTTCTCTCACTAACTTGTGGTATGAGATTTTGGAATGAGATGGGATTGTGGGATGATTTTTACATGAGGGCATGGCCTCTATTTATAGGGAAATGGATACTTGGGAGCTAAGTTTTGGGGATGAAATATCCCAATTGGATAAGAAGAACAGAAGACTTGGGGACTAAGTTTGGACTTGAAAATATCCCAAAAGACTTGGAGGCTAAGTTTCCTTCTCCACCTCCTTGCACATGGATGCGCCACCTGCAGCCAGCTGAGTGGTGCCACGTGGCTTGGCCGGAGCTAGGTTGGAGGTTGGTCGGAGATTGGCCGGAGTTCGCCGGAGTTACCGGAATTTGGCCGGAATCTGACCGGAGCTTTGGCCGGAGCTTCTTTGATTTTGGAGAGTGTATTCTAAATGAAAATGTCATTCTAAGATGATCTCAAGAAGGAAGTTAAGCCAAATTCTGCCCCGAACATGGTCGAAATCCCAAATCGGCTGAAATTGCCCTTGTTTGGCCTTTACCGGGCTCGGTGCCTTTGCATTGCGTTCCTGTCCAAATGCCGACTGTTCTAGCATATTTGAGTGATTCCAAGTCGGTTCTTGAAAGTTGGAAGTTGGTCGTGTCCTGGAATGACTCGTAATTCATTTTCAGCTTTAAAACTCCTCCTTAGCCTGTATTCTCTCTAGACTTTAAAAATACCCTGTAGATAAATATCGGAACTAACAAGCAAAAGTTAAATAGACAAAGAGTCTAATTTGGTGGATATAACTGTGTTTATGATTCATACAATTATGGTCCATCACTAGGGATAGCCATTCTTCTGTTCTCATAATAGGTCTTGGCTGTGAACTTCCCAGAACCAGAGGCCCTCCAAATCAGTGTATCCGGGAAGTTGGATAACTAGACGAGAGGTAAAATCCCTCTCACCACATCAGGGTATAGCTCCAGAAATTTATTTCTCTTGCTAGGATCATGCATGATATCTTTTAAGGTCCAATAACCCAATGTTTTGGGAAGTTTGTAGTCAAGCCAGTCGCAGAAATGGCTCATTGGGATATCACCTCTTCCTATAGATTAATGACTTTCTCTTTTCAATCTCTTGATAAGGGGGAGGACCTCCTTCCAAGTTGGGGAATTCTTCTTAGTGTGTAAGTATTTCTCCCTGCAAAAATTCAACCAACTAGATTCATTCAGCAAGAATTTCCAAGCTACTTTAGCAAGCATAGCCTTTTTGACTCTCTCTCCATGTCCTTGATACCAAGACCACCTTCCTTTTTCGGCAAACAAATAGTCTTCCAAAAAATCCAGTGATGTTTTCCATCCCATAGAAAGTTTGCAAAGAGTCTCTCCAAACTATGAAGGCAGGTTTTAGGGACTGGAATCACTGACGTGGTGTGTATACTTAAAGAGTTGAGGACTGATAGGATAAGAGTTGAGGACTGAGGACTGGAATCCTGTGATTTTGCATCTTATATTATCTTCCAAGTACTTAAAATAAGTAATATGGGCCCCCCCGGGAAGAGAGGAGCACCCAAGTACCTGGTGGGAACGTGGTATTCTTTGAACTGAGTCTCCATGAGGATATTCTGTTTCCTAGAAGGGATAATGTGCTTAGAGAAAAAAATTTTACTCTTAGAAGGATTTAATTGTTGCCCAGAAATTCCACAAAAGTGTTGAAGAGCTTTGATGAGGTTCTTCACGTAATTGATATGCCCATTAGAGAAGAGTAGCAGGTCATCCGCATACATTAGATGATGAATGTGAGATTTGCATCCTTCAACCTTAAAAGGTAAGAGTTGTCTTCTGTTCATACCAGCATTGATGAGTTTACTCAAATAGTCCATGGCTATAATAAATAAAGAAGGGGACAGGGGGTCACCCTGCCTAACCCCTCTGTTAGATTTGAAGAAGCCATAGGGAGAGCCATTCCAAATAATAGAATACCAGCAATTGGAGATATTTCTGTATATAAGATCTATCCATTGATTAGAAAAACCGAGAGCAGCAAGGACCTTCAGGATGAATCTCCAAGAAATTCTATCATAAGCCTTGGACATGTCAATTTTTAGCATAATATTACCCCCATAGCATTTGGAATTAATATCCCTCACCGTGTCATGAGCCATACCAATACAGTCATGTATATTCCTTCATTCAATGAAGCCAAACTATTCTGGACTAACAACCTTGTTCAGAACAGAATTTAGACGTGAGTTGAGGATCTTAGAGATGATTTTGTGAATAAAGTTGCATAAACTGATTGGCCTGATCTGGTCAAGGCTGGAAGCTTTGTGGACTTTGGGGATCATCACAATATTGGTGGCGGAAATAATTTTAGGCAGACATAAACCTTCAAAGAAACCACACACAGCTTCGAAGAGGTCATCTTTGATAATTTCCCAGCAGCTTTTGAAGAATTTGCCATTAAAACCATCTGGCCCTGGAGAACTGTCCAAGTGCATGCTAAAGACATTATGCTTGATCTCCTCCATCGATGGAATTTCAGAGAGTTTATCATTTTCCTCCTTAGTGATGACAGGATCAATAATGTTTTTCAGCTCAATGTCTCCTGGATCAGGAAAAAGCCCAAACAGATTTTTAAAATAAGTACTGACCATGAGGCCAATGGCATCAGCATCTTCAGTAGTTTTACCGTCATCCATAATCAGTTTGATAGTGTTCTGGGTTCTTCTGGCTTTGATAGAGGCATCAAAAAAAGGCCGAGTTTCTGTCCCCTTCATGAAGCCATTTCACCTTGGCTTTTTCCTCTAGCATCTCATTTTGGATTCTCAATAGGTCACTAAGCTGCTATCTCACCTCTTTTATTTCAGAGTTAGTACCCTGATTCCACTCCTTTTGCAGACTGTCCTCCAGGATAGAAATAGTCAATAAAGCGTCCTTTATCTTTATATTAATGTCTCCGAAAGTGCTCCAGTTCCAGGCTTTCAGAATTTGGCTTGTCTTTTTCAGTTTTAGAGTGAAGTTGACTAGAGGGTTGATGTGTTGTCTCTGGGACCAGGCTTCTCTAACTATAGCAGGAAAATCTCTGTGGGAGGTCCACATTCCCATGAACTTGAAAACATGGTGGCGTCTCTTTTTTTCCTCCTCTAAGTAAAGAAGGATGGGACAATGGTCGGAGGCATTCCTAGGGAGATGCCTCAACTATAAGTCACGGGGTCTTGACCCATAATTGCTCTATTTGGTCGTTTTCATCATCTTTTCACGTACTCAGGTCCATATCGAGTCATTGGGTAATTCAAGCCTAAAACACTAGGAAAGAGATTAAATGATAAAAAATGTCCGGAAAACAAACCTAATCCATCATCGAATGAAGTGAATAATAGGTTAAGAACTCGACCAATCAGGCCTCTTGTACGCGCTACCTGCTCCCGACACAAGTCTCATGTTTTGCCCAAGCACTTCAGTTATGATCTGAATCTGAGTATCGACTGGAAGAGGTTCTTTCTCATCGAGGACACATCCATAACCATTTTCATCGCCATCCATATCATTCAACGCTTGACGAACCCTCTCTTCCATTTGTGCCTACATATACATTGTTAAGTGTCAATACAATGAGAAAAGTGAACCGCCGGGAACTGCAGGGAAAATTTTGCAACCACACAATAAACTAAGAGCAACAACATGAGAATAAGATTGACAAAAAATAATCCATAAGGAACAACAAAGTTTTCAACACAGAAAGACTGGCAGATGTCATAGCACATCAACATTTTACTAAGAGCAACAAACATGAATAAGAGTAACATGGCAGATAGAAATTGCTAGAAAAAAATATAGAATATAACAAGAGGACATGAATGATTAACATGCAACATTTCAAATAAATTGAACATGAATAAGATGAGAAAACATGAACAGGACCCTAATTATTATCGAAAACAAAATTTGGCAGAAAAAAGAACCAGAACATATTATTCAGCAAGCAAATAGTAGTTGGTAAACATGACTATAATAGCAACAAAACATTATTTACCAACATCAACATATGACATATCAACATTATACCAATTATGAACATGTGCAACATCAATAACAACATACATATACACATTAAGTGATGCTAAAAACAAAACAAAACTTAACTGCAATAGCAGCATAGACAGGATCAGCAAAGTACACCTTTGAGTAATTAGCGACAATGTGAGCCCTTTCTCATTGGGGTTTGAGTTGGGCTGCCCTCATGTAGAATGCAACCTTACCAGAGTGGTGGTCGATTCTTTCAGATTCTGTGTGCACTTTTGACATTGGCTCGCCTCTTCCTATTATAGCCAAATTTAACCAAGTTATTGAGAAGTTTGAAAAACATAACAACATTTAAGAAAAATAATTAATACATTAAATGAGTAAAGCAAATTGTTGTTTGATACTTTTATTAAATGGTTAATCTGATTTTTGGGGTCGTCAAAGTGGCTTTTAAGCCATTCCCACTGATCACGGCGATCCAGAAACTCCCAGGGAATTACTTCAGGCCCATGTTCTCTATAGAATAACTTGCAGTCTGACTTCCAATCTCGGCACCTCTCAGTGGCCCTTTTAAAGACAAAATTCCATAGCCGATCATCATTTGGATTAATAACGAAGTTTGGCTGCAAAGATAAAGAAAAATTATATGTCACAACATTGAATCTCTACATGGAGTAGTTAAATAGAACTGAAAAGTGTTGAAACATGTAGTACTTACATATAAGTGGTCATACACAATCTGTCGGTTATTCTCCTCGAGCTCCCTAAATGATGGGGCTAGCATTGAGACTTTGTCCCTTACTACACTTCCAATCTCGTGCACTATCAAGCTACAAACTCTCAAGTTCGACAGCCCAGTACCATCACTTAGAAACTCAACCTTGATTGGTTGCCCCTTGTTACGCGTGTACTTTTAAAAAGCCACATTAGATCCATTCACTACACCCCTCACCTTCTTCTTCTCTCCGCCCACATCCCATGTATGACAAATTAAATAATAATTAATACATGAGTAATAATAAAAAAACACATAACAAAATAAAGCATTGAAAAAATGACATAAATCAAAAAAATGCATAACCTGATGTAGTCATGGGGAAGAGGTAGACAAACAGGGTGTGGAATTGACTCAGTGGGATCATCATCAAATGAAATTATGGCTTTGGTGGCAGGTTTTTTGTAGGTGGTGGATTCACTACACTATTTTTGCTAACACGGGGTTCTGAAACACGATTTAGGGAGGGTTTTTTTAGCTTGCCTAGGAGGAGTATTTCTAACAGGTGGAGGATGTACCTTCTTCTTGCGAGGAGGAGTCTGCGCGACATGCACTAGTGTAGGAGGAGTCTTGGCCAACGCATCCAGCTTCTTTGTCTTTCCAGCTGGTTTCATGGCACCAAGTATGCCCTAGACCGCTCCGTGTTGTGCAATTTTGTATCCATGACTGGCTGAGATGGTGTCAGTGAAGGGGCTTCGTCGGCTGTAGGATCCTCTTCATTAGGGCACGGTGGGGACTTGGCTAGACGTAGTCGGGTGAAACTCAGCTGGCAGAGGGTGAACAAAGCTTCATTTTGTGCTTGTTGGTCACTTCTGGTGCATCGAGCAAGGGAGATCGCTTCAGCTTTATAGTCTTTGTTTTCGGCATCGATCTGTGGTGGAGGGAGAACACGAGTGAAGGCGTTGAGATGGTGGAAGTCGATCGATCTGGAAATGCGGTGGAATGGGTTCGCAGACGAGATGGAAGAGGTTGGCTAGGGTTTTAGAATTAGCCAATTTCAACTTCTCTGTCAAACACGAAGTGTATATGAGAATAGATAGTGGGCCTGGGCTTTGGTTTAATTTTTGGACCAGACTATTGTTTTAAGCGACGTTGTATCTTATTTTTCTCCCATAAACGATATGAAATTTGTGCTCCAACTTGAAAATTTGTTCCCCCCCACCCAAATCGGTATGACCTTTTGCGACAATATGCATCGAACTCTGTCCCATAATAGTATTGAAAAATCTTATAGAATAAAAGGGATGATCAAATCCAAAATACAAGTTCCAAAAAAATAATGCCCACATCTTTTTCACAATGATGCAAAGTAACATAACATAGCTAACTGACAGATGCTTGTCGTCACAGCAAATGTGCAAATAAATTTATAAGTCCGCTATTCGCGACTAGACTACTGGGTAGCAAGTGGTAAGTAGGGGTCGAACCCAAAGGAGTCAGTGTGGATTAGTTGTTTTTACGGGATTGTCACAAAAGTAAATACAGTTGGGGGTTGGGTTTGAGTGTTTTGGGAACTGAAAGTAAATTACAATAATTGATAATGGACGGTGAGGAAAGTATTCGGTTTTAGGGGCCTTGTAATATATTTGTTTATCATTGACCGCTAATGATCATACCAAGTGTTCAAAGATGAATTGAAACTATTTCTAGCGCAAGACATGATCATGCTAAGTATTCAAACGGTGTATCAAGGCCATTCTAAGCACTCGATTTGCGTACACTGTCTAGCCTATTCCAAGGACGTAGAACACTTATTCTATTTAGACTAATACTCCATTCCCGGTTCTATTAGCCTATGTGCATCCATTTGATCAATCATTCCCGATCAACCAAATGGTGTTTAAGATGAGTCAAACTTCTCAGATAAGCTTTGCCATT
Organism: Rhodiola kirilowii; assembly: GCA_033675215.1. NCBI lineage: Eukaryota > Viridiplantae > Streptophyta > Magnoliopsida > Saxifragales > Crassulaceae > Rhodiola > Rhodiola kirilowii. Next base: position 21,574,288 of record CM066197.1, read on the forward strand.
CCAAGCATCCACTTATCCGTACAAGTTTACGAACCCCGCTGTAGAGTTTTGCCATTCCAAGCATCCACTCTACCTTGGACGTTCTGACTTAATATATGGCACATAGAATAAGTTTTGAATACAAAGGTGTACTAAAGAGTAAGATCTAAAACATTTATAATACAAGTACACACCCTTAAACCGAATAATTAATTTAGCTACTAATCATGGCAGTGGTTATCATAACTATGAACTTGGAAATAAACACGAGTTTATAAATGCAATTTAAATAAATAAAAAGACTTACAACCGTTGAAGCGCCAAGGATCAAGCTTTGATTCCAAAGTAAAATTACATGATTAGTGCCCAAAATCTAGAGAGATTTTGTAGAGAGAGAAGCTCTCCACATTTTGGTGTGTTTCAAATGAGGAGGAGGAGCTCCATATTTATAGGCCAAGGAGGAGGAGATGGAGGGTGGAGATGGTGGCATGTGGAGGAGCATCCAAGGGTGGAGGAGGAGGCTTTGAAGATGTGGAGGAGCCACCACATGGCAACTTCTCCATGGAGGAGCAAAAGCCGCCGGCGGCTTTGGGAGGAGAGGAGGAGGAGCCGCCACTTGGAGGGAGGAGAGTGGAGGAGCCACCATGTGAGGGAGGAGCCGCCCATGTGAGGAGGAGCATCCCTTCTAGAAGCTTGTGATCTTCACAAAAGTCATCGGTTTGACCGGATCTGACCGGAGCTTTGGCCGGAGCTTCTTAGATTTTGGAGAGTGTATTTTGAATGAAAATGTCATTCTAAGATGATCTCAAGAAGGAACCTAAGCCAAATTCCGCTTGGAACATGGTCGAAATCTCAAATCCGATGAAATTGCCCTTGTTTGGCCTTTACCGGGCTCGGTGCTTTTGCCTTGCGTTCTTGTCCATTTGCCGACGGTTCTAGAATATATGAGTGATTCCAAGTCGGTTCCATGAAGGATGTTGAGGCTGATTTTGAGTGTAGCATGGTCGTGACCTAGAATGACTCGTTCTTCATTTTCCGCTTAAAAACTCCTCCTTAGCGTGTTTTCTCTCTAAGTGCAAAAATACCCTGTAGAAATATATCGGGACTAACAAGCAGAAGTTAAATAGACCAACAGTCTAATTTGGTGGGTTTTACTGTGTTTTTGATTCGTATAATTATGGTCAATCACTAACACATGCAAATGTTCTCATATTTCATCATCCCTTTCATTATCTTCTTGTGCCATCATCATTGTATGCTCTAGGGACTCTTCTGCCACTTCCATAGTGTCATCTCACTCGTCATCTTCATGTTCTATCACCATTTCCTCGTCATCTTCATCATCATCCCCTGCTGCAAACACATCGTCTTCATCCAAAATCAATTGTCAACGTGCTCTTGGTATTTTCTCTATATTATGGTCAATATTTGATGGTTGCACATTATTTGTAACGTGCGCGGGCATATACTCTTGATAAGGATCATCTTCTTGAGGCAAAACAAGTGTGTGTCTCACTGCCGTGTGTGTCACAACTACATCATCTTCTTGAGGCAAAACAAGTGTGTGTCTCACTATCGTGTGTTTCACTACTACACTCATCTTGTCTTGCAAGGGAGCGTGGACTATAAGTTCCACTATGCGAAACAATAGTTGAGGCTAAAAAGCTTATCTTGCTGTTGTGGCTAGACAATAAGGCCAATCTTGATACCAACTGGTAGATATATCCACGTATAGAAGTCTGATGAGTTGAGTTTTTGACTCATGAATACCCATTTTTCACTATAGTTTTGGGTCATTTCTGACGATATTTTGATGGCATTTGACCCTTATCCGTACATTTCAGGTACAAAATGACTTTCCATCGATGAGCAGCCCTTAAAGATCTAGTTTCCACGAAATATAAAAAATTCAGGGATAATTGGGCACTTTAGGGTTGTACTCGCCCTGGTACGCCCTTGATTGATCAACTCTGGGTATGGTACTCGCCCGAGTGACCATGTCACTCGCCCGAGTACCGACTTGCCCTCAAAACTCAAAATTCGGTTGACTATGTCACTCAGCCGAGTACGACGCGTTACCCACCCGAGTACCAGCTTCCCCCTGCACTAGATCACTTTCTGATAGCAGTACTCGCCCAAGTACGAGTCTGCCTGCAATTTTGTCTGCCACAGTACTCGCCCGAGTACGACTGCTGTGCCAGATTTTTGGACTCAAGACTACAAATAGGAAGAGAGGGTTTTGACAAAAAGAGAGAGGTGGTTTTTAGAGAGAAATAGTGTGAGAAGAAGGCTAAGGAAGGACAACCATCATCAAAGGTTTGCTTGGGGAGAAGGGAGAAGACCAAGGAAGGATTCTAGAGCTTGCTCACCATCTACCACTTGGGTTTTCTCTACTCATCTTTTCTCCCCCCTATTGTAGCTTTGTATTGATAACATGTAACATGATGATGTGTGAGTAGTCCTTGTGTTTTGAGGGTTTCACAACCCTCCTTGGTACTCTTTGATCAAAAATATACATTGATATTCATATGATTGATTGTTGATTTCATTTTCTCTTGTGTTATGAAATGTTATGCACTCTAGGTGTTTGTCAAAATGCCTAAGAGACACCTTAGACTAAAACTTGAACCTGTCACTTGGGAAAGCTAGGGGATAGTTCTACGATGGAGAAAATGATCATATCTTAAGCATGAAAGTGAACCTTAGGATGTGATGCTTGACTAGAATTGAATGTTAAATTCATTAGAGTTTGTCAATGAGCAAATCATTAATTAATGGTGTCAAATTCATGTTCACTATGCTCTTTATACATGTCATGCTACTAAGTGTTTGATGAAATGCCTAAGTAACATGTTGAATCATAAAACTAAACCTAAGAATCGAACGACCTTAGCGATAGTTTGGATGTAGTGAATATGATCATTTCTACGGATATGAAGTGAACTAGTCCTTTATGCCTATTTCATTTAAAACCTTCGGAGATGTTCCAAGGATAATAAAGGTTATAGAGTGAATCAACATCTTGATCAAGTGAGGTTCTAATTAAGAAGGTTTGGCTAAGAATAGATTCACACAGAAGTTGGTCTACCTTAGTCTAAACTAGTAGAGATTCTATCGCATTCATTTGCGTGTAAAAATCTACAACATTCAAAAAATAGTCCCTTTTAGTGCTATCCATCTCTTTAGGATCTGTATTAAACATATGCAATCAAATAGGACTACATGCATCCCATTCGCGTATTCAACTTGTACAGTGTTCTGAATGATGTCGTAATAAGTAACATCACTGACAGGTCGTCGTCGGTACCTGTAAATTTGTATTTATAATGTCCACTCACTCTTGGCTTAGTATAGCTGTAAGTAAGGGGTCGAACCCTAGAGAGCTAGATGGTTACTACTTGTTCTGTAAGAAAGGAAAGTAAACGATTGGGTAAGAGTAAACAGTTTAGGAAACAAGTGCGAATAAAGAAATAAAGTGAGTGAATAATAATGATGAGAGTATTCAGACTAGGGTTTGATTGTGACTTGTTTTATCATCGACTTCTAATATTTTAATTCATAGTTTTTAAGAGTGGTTGACCCGACAAAGGTGCCTACCCAAGTAACCCGACAAAAGTGTTACTCCACCACTTAACCCGACAAAGGTGTTAAGATTTTAATTCCCCTAGGTTTAATAACCCGACAAAGGTGTTATCTAACCTAGCCGTGCTACCTATCCAAACGACAAAGTATTAGATAGATGATAAATATAGAAATATTGCGCAACTAAGTTTTACGACAAAGTATCCACCTAGTCTAGCAATAATTCATGGGATTTATGCACGAGATTTAGTAAAATATGAATAGCATTAAAAACCAAGTCTCAAAAACATTCGTCACAATGAGTAAACCCTAGCCCGAATAATGGAATTAGTTACACATGGCCATTAGGGCAAAAACAATAAATAAACGAGTAAACTTCACTAGTGCCGAGAGTGACTGAAGTCCGGGCCGTGAGGGCTGAGGTGCGGCTGAGCAAGGGCGGAGCAAGGGCTGATGTGCCGAGAGCAATGAGGACGGATGAGCCGAGAGAGCAGGGGCGTGTACCGAGAGAGCTAGGCGTGCGCCGAGCCAATGAGCCGAGATGAGTGAATTGAGAGATGAGCTCTCGATTCTGTGATGAGGGATGATTTGAATGGCTGAGTTGCTCCTCTATTTATAGGATTGAATGAGGCACGAAATCCCTCTTGGACTAGGTCAAATCGGTGGCCCAAAAGACAAATTAGGAAAAGTTTCCTAAATTGACTTTGCTTGACCTCTAAGTTAACTTCTTGTGCAAGTCTTCCAGAGTCTTCTAGGGACTTCCAGAACCTTCCAGGAGCTTCTAAACTGCCAAGGACGAAATTGGGAAATTTCTCGAAAATCACTGTTCACGACCCGAATACTGTTCACCGGACACTGTGCATGCTGGAATCACTGTTCATGAGTACTGTTCATGCCGGAATTACTAATCACGAGCCGAAAAATACTGTTCACGACGCTCCTCTGGCTTCGTTCTTCAACTGCGATGCTTCTGGCATGAAAATGCTGTCTTTTAAGCGCGTTTCCTCCTAGAGCTTCCGAAACACCTGAAATGCAAAACAACACTAAGAAGTAACTGTTTGCATGATAAAGTGCCGAAATTGGTGGGATTTGATGACTCGATGAGTCGTATAAATACGGCTCATCAAACCACCCCACACTTAAACTTGTTCGTCCCGAACAAGGACTAGGTCATAAGAGGAACAAAAACTGTAAACACCACAATGCTTTGGCATCCTAGACATGCTACATGAACATGATTCGGTTAATCAAGATTTCGCTTTCTATGCATGCTCGTTACTAATAGCCTTGTGCGAAAACATGGGTTAATGATACGTGTTACCTTTGGGCCGAGATGCAAATCAATTCGGATGTCTCGGGAGATAGCCCTTTTTAGACCCATGAACCGCATTCTCGGACTCGAACTCTTGCTATATGGTTATTGACAGAACCGCTCGTCGTCAAAGCGATTTGTGCAAATAAATTTATAATAGTCCGCTACTAGCAACTATACTACTGGGTAGTACTTGGTAAGTAGGGGTCGAACCCAAGGGAACCAGGGGAATAATTGTTCTTCGGGGGGATTACGCAGCGTGGGAGCGTGTTTAAGGTCGGTTGGTTGGTTTTAAAGCTACCAGCTATTTTGATTGATTGATTGGTTGGTTGATTTTAATACTGGAAAGTAAATTACAGTTTATAATTAAAGAGAAATGTTCGGTTTCAGGGGACTTGTATTATATCCTGTTTATCATTGACCTTTAGTGACTCTCCTAAGTATTCAAACGGTGTATCAAGGCCATTCCAAGCACTCGATTTGCGTACACTGTCTAGCCTATTCCAAGGACGTAGAACACTTATTCTATTTAGACTAATACTCCATTCCCGGTTATATTAGCCTATGTGCATCCATTTGATCAATCATTCCTGATCAACCAAATGGTGTTTAAGATGAGTCAAACTTCTCAGATAAGCTTTGCCATTCCAAGCATCCACTTATCCGTACAAGTTTACAAACCCCGCTGTAGAGTTTTGCCATTCCAAGCATCCACTCTACCTTGGACGTTCTGACTTAATATATGGCACATAGAATAAGTTTTGAATACTTAGACTAGACACTAAGTTAATAGTCTAAAACATTTTATGATACAAGTGCGCCCCTTAGACCGAATTACAAGTTTAGCTACTATTCATCGCGCTAAACGTTATAACTAAGGAAATAAAACAGTTGAATAAATACTAAGAATTACTTACAACCGTTGAAGCGCCAAGGGAGCTATCCTTTATTTCCAAAGCAAGATTACAACATTACAATTATTACAATTTCTAGAGAGAGAAGTGAAATGAGATTGAAGTGTGTTGAAATGAGGAGGAGGAGGCCTCCTTTTATAGCCCAAAGGGGAGGAGATGGGTGGTGGAGATGGGTGGTAAGTGTTGCATTTTGATTGGAGGAGAAAATGGAGGGAGGAGATGGCCACATGTGGAGGAAGAGGAGTGGTGGAGGAGGAGGAAGGTGGTGGTGACATGTGGAGGAGCTCCAAAAGCCGTCGGTCACCACCCCTCAAAGCCGCCGGTAGGCGGTGGCCCAAGGGGGAGGAGCTCCTCCCTTGGCCACCACTTCATCAAGTGGCCGGTCATCCTTGCCCAATGTGTGAGTTTGTACAGTTTTGTGCAGTCTTTTCACAAAACTGTAAATGTGTTTCTTCCCCGGGCTGTCTTGACTCCACTCCTGATTCTTCTGATTAATTTGTTATGGTCAATTCAACGTCAGGATCCTTGATATTTCTTCAGTCGGCATATGATCTTGACCTTGGATTGACTCTTGTTATCTTTTCAGCATAAAATCCTCTCCTTAGCGTGTTTTCACTTCAGTCTCTAAAATGCCCTGTGGAAATATATCGGGACTAACACGTAGAAGTTAGATAGACAAACAGTCTAATTTGGTAGGTTTAACTGCATTTATGTTTCATACAATTATGGTCCATCAGATTACCCCACACTTTTAGTTGTTCGTCCCGAACAATGCTATTAAAGGGCGTAAGTTCTAAGTTTGGCTTTGGAATATGAAAATTAGACTGTGGTACTCGATCTATCCTAATTCATGCATTGCTTACTTATTACCAAATTAAACTGCGTAAATAAATAGAAGAAACTTAATACTTGTACCTCCGTGCTGAGATGCAAATTATATTGGATGTCTCGGGAGATAGCCCTTTTTTGGCTCCTGGACTGCAACCTCGGGATCGTCTCTTACTATATGGTTTTCTGGTAGCTTTCTCAAGCACGTGATTCGGTTCAGGTTTCAGTGGTTTGAGTACTTTGATTTTCTTTTGGCGAGGGACTGCTTTTGTAGTGAGTCGGCATTTGGCCTTTGTTTTGACTTTTTGAGTTCTTCACTTTTTGTTCGGTTAAAACCTTCACAATTTTGGGCCTTTGGCCTCTTGATTTGCTTCATTGAGCTTTTCGCCTTTTTGTGACTGCTAGTCCATTTTCTCGAGCCTTTTTGGGAGGTCCAATCATCGCCTGCAAGCCTATGGAAATACCTCCCCGCTCCTCTCTTTTTTGCCGTTTTCGCGTGGGTCAAGGTGAGGGTCGCTCATCTATTTTCTCGGCTACTTTGACTGTCTTTTTTGCGCGGGTCAAGATGAGGGTCGCTCATCTATTTTCTCGGCTACTTTGACCGGAGATAGGACAGTCTGATTCCCGTCCTCGCCTTTTGCATTGCATGGCGGAGATGACTTCAATTTTCACTAAAACCCGAAGTGCAGCCTCCACTGACTTCGAAAACCATATAGTTTGATCTGATCCTTTGATTGCTTGCCAAGCCTCTATATGGCAGTTTATGTCAACTCCACATCCCTAGTTATATCAGCACAAAGGACAAATGGAAAGTTACATTCTAAGTTTTTAAACAGTTGAATTTTCACAAGGTTAATGCATGAATTACGATTTATCTTTTTCACATTCTTAAGTTCATATTTTCAAAAAGATACTATTACTAAAAAATAAAAAACAGCAAGCATGTTATTTATGTACATAGGTGGTTCTCACCCCCCACTTTTGAACGAAGGCGTGCCTTAGTTCAAAAGTCATGCAAGCTTAAAACTAAATACTGAATTTAAAAGACAGAAATTAAAGTGCGGAAAAGTAAGATAGTGTCGGGTTACCTCCCGACCAGTGCACTTGTTTAACGTCGTTGGCTCGATGATACCTCGTTTGTGGTTCATTGGTTTGGGTCCCATGGGTGGCTGAGGTCAAACTTTGCCACCGTTCCAGTGTTGCTTCTTCCTGACTTCTTGCTGGATGTTGTGTTCTGGTTAGGACTCCTTGGTTTCGGGATCTTTTCTTTCCCATACCCCGGAGGGAGTGATGGACCTTTCACTACCAGCCTTTCGAAGTTTTTGTATTTGGGACTGCCTAGTCCGGTTGCGGCCTAGCACTGCTCCATCGAGGGGTCATTCTGCAGAGGTGCTTTTCCCATTCTCCTTTGAGCTTCTTCTTGGATCGCATAGTTCGCGGCGACTTGCTCATTAATTAAGGGGAAAAGTCGGGAAGGCCTCATGAGGCTTGGTTCTGCCTCGTTATGTTGGTTCGTGAAGAACTGATCGTAGATAGTTTCAGCTGCCTGGGTAATGATAGTCGGGTATGGCTTGGGCAGTTCGTCAGTGGTGTTCTGGACTCCTACTTCGTTGCTTCCGGTGCTTTCCATGTCTGATTCTTCAGACGGTTCAGGAGTCTCTTCCGACGGTTTGGTGGTTTCTTCTTCATCAGCCTCAGGATCAGCTTCTTCTGTCTGCATTTCCTCATCAGTTTGGGGTACTCGTCTTGTGGTAGCGGCCAGGCCGATTATAAGGCACCACATGTCTGCAACGGTGAAGTTTGTTGCAGATCTTTTCATAGCTTCGTTAACTCTTCCCAGCTCTTCGGCCCTCATCCCACGAAGAAATTTTTGGAGAAGAACTTTCTTCGTAAATCCATGGTGCGGGCAGCTTGAGACGATGGTATCGTAGTTCATGTAGTATTCGTCCAAAGTCTCATCCCGGGATTGATGAAGGCTCATGATCTTCTCACGGGTTTCTTGGCGTAAAGATGGTGGGGAGAATTCTTTCAGGAACGGAACGCAGAGGTCTACGAAACGTTCTGCACTGCAAGCGGTGGATGTGTAGTACCATATCGTGGCGAAGTCGGTTAGAGAGAATTTAAAGCATTTCAGCTTAAATTCCTCTAATACTTCGTTCTCCGGTTTGATGTGATGGCAGACGTGGTGGAAGTTTCGGCAGTGCTGTACAGGGTCTTCTCCCTCCGTTCCTCCGAACAGGGGTAGAAATCGCGTTGTCCATGCATGCGTAATGGGTAATGACATAGGAAAAAGAAAGAAAAAGAAAGGGGAGGGAAAGAACAACTATCCGATAACTGATTCCCCGGCAACGGCGCCAATTTGACAGAACCGCTCGTCGTCAAAGCGATTTGTGCAAATAAATTTATAATAGTCCGCTACTAGCAACTATACTACTGGGTAGTACTTGGTAAGTAGGGGTCGAACCCAAGGGAACCAGGGGAATAATTGTTCTTCGGGGGGATTACGCAGCGTGGGAGCGTGTTTAAGGTCGGTTGGTTGGTTTTAAAGCTACCAGCTATTTTGATTGATTGATTGGTTGGTTGGTTGATTTTAATACTGGAAAGTAAATTACAGTTTATAATTAAAGAGAAATGTTCGGTTTCAGGGGACTTTTATTATATCCTGTTTATCATTGACCTTTAGTGACTCTCCTAAGTATTCAAATGGTGTATCAAGGCCATTCCAAGCACTCGATTTGCGTACACTGTCTAGCCTATTCCAAGGATGTAGAACACTTATTCTATTTAGACTAATACTCCATTCCCGGTTATATTAGCCTATGTGCATCCATTTGATCAATCATTCCCGATCAACCAAATGGTGTTTAAGATGAGTCAAACTTCTCAGATAAGCTTTGCCATTCCAAGCATCCACTTATCCGTACAAGTTTACGAACCCCGCTGTAGAGTTTTGCCATTCCAAGCATCCACTCTACCTTGGACGTTCTGACTTAATATATGGCACATAGAATAAGTTTTGAATACTTAGACTAGACACTAAGTTAATAGTCTAAAACATTTTATAATACAAGTGCGCCCCTTAGACCGAACTACAAGTTTAGCTACTATTCATCACGCTAAACATTATAACTAAGGAAATAAAACAGTTGAATAAATACTAAGAATTACTTACAACCGTTGAAGCGCCAAGGGAGCTATCCTTTATTTCCAAAGCAAGATTACAACATTACAAATATTACAATTTCTAGAGAGAGAAGTGAAATGAGATTGAAGTGTGTTGAAATGGGGAGGAGGAGGCCTCCTTTTATAGCCCAAAGGGGAGGAGATGGGTGGTGGAGATGGGTGGTAAGTGTTGCATTTTGATTGGAGGAGAAAATGGAGGGAGGAGATGGCCACATGTGGAGGAAGAGGAGTGGTGGAGGAGGAGGAAGGTGGTGGTGACATGTGGAGGAGCTCCAAAAGCCGCCGGTCACCACCCCTCAAAGCCGCCGGTAGGCGGTGGCCCAAGGGGGAGGAGCTCCTCCCTTGGCCACCACTTCATCAAGTGGCCGGTCATCCTTGCCCAATGTGTGAGTTTGTACAGTTTTGTGCAGTCTTTTCACAAAACTGTAAATGTGTTTCTTCCCCGAGCTGTCTTGACTCCACTCCTGATTCTTCTGATTAATTTGTTATGGTCAATTCAACGTCAGGATCCTTGATATTTCTTCAGTCGGCATATGATCTTGACCTTGGATTGACTCTTGTTATCTTTTCAGCATAAAATCCTCTCCTTAGCGTGTTTTCACTTCAGTCTCTAAAATGCCCTGTGGAAATATATCGGGACTAACACGTAGAAGTTAGATAGACAAACAGTCTAATTTGGTGGGTTTAACTACATTTATGTTTCATACAATTATGGTCCATCAGTTATGCTTCATCGCTTTTTCTTGCACGTGATTGATTCGAGCTTCAAAGTGTTGAGTGCTTTTCGGCCAGCTATAGTGTCTCGGGTTGATGTATCAATTGAGCTCTTCACTTGATTTCGGTGTAAACTTTCACAATGATGATAGATTTGTTACTTTGTGGTGCGGATTGTGACTTTCTTGAACCTACTTGCTCTCACTCATCATCGTCCTTTTGACTCGGGTCAAGCCAAGGGTCGCTTGTCTATTTTCCCGGCTACTTGGACTAGAGCTTGGACAATGTGAAGTATTCCCGTCCCGACCAACCGCAAAGGATACCGCAGTGGTGGAGCAGACTCGTACTATGTTTCTTCGAAGTGCTAGCCTCCACGAGATCCACATAACCATATATCTTGAGTTCGGCCTTTGAACGATCTGTCAAGTCTCTCTAGGGCGTTTCTATCAACTCCACATCCCTGTTTATCTCAACTAACAAAGGCACGCAATATTTTAAGATCACATGTAATCACCCAAGTCTAATTTCACTAAAGACATGCATATAATCGCCTCTATCTATTTCACCTTATCATTATCCAATACCGCAAGTCTAGGAAATAGTGAAGAAACATGTACAAAAATTTTAAAAATTATGGGAAACGTGCTGACTCTGTGCAGGATGCAAGAAAATAAACGTGCTGACTCGATGACTGACTCTCCCACCCCACACTTTTGAAATAAGTCGTGTCCTCACGACACGACTTAAGCTCTAGACACGACTATGCATGACAAACAAACAAAAGGGAAATAAGAAGAAAGTAAGGTTGGACAGACACTTCCCTCGTGCGATGCGTGATGCTCAGAAACAACTGATTATTCTCCTTTGAGTCCTCGAAGAGAACCATTGAGACTTGTATCGCAAGGTGAGTTTGTCACAAAATGAAAGGGCTATGTCAAGAAATTAAGACAAATTAAGGATTCCCAGGAGATTGGAGGAGTCACAAACGGTCTCACTTAAAAACCAATCTCCTTAGACTCGTAAGTCTTGGTGACAGAATCCTTAAAAGCTTATGTTTCTCGACACAGTTTATTCAAGGTGTGAAACTACTCACGTTGGATAACAGTCTTACGCAAATACCTCAAATGGCATGCGGTTGGATTCCCAGCCGTGTGCGCTCTGTCCCCTGCATGAAAATCAGCTTCTTTCCCAAGTAGAATGTGACATATGATGACTCTAAACATGGATAAACATAGAACGACTCTAAATAAGACTAAGAAAAGAACGAGAAAGTGCCGGGCTGCCTCCCGGCGAGCGCCTTTGTTTAACGTCGTTGGCTCGACAGTACCTCCTCTATATGTTGTCGGGAGGCTCGGCTAGGTCAATCTCATTAGTGGTGGTGTCGATCTATCCTTGGTAGTGCTTTACCCGCTGCCCATTGACTTTGAACCGATTGCCATCCTTCGGGTTTTCTAGCTCGAGTGCGCCGTGATTGAAGACATGTGTGATCGTGTAGGGTCCTGTCCATCGGGACCTCAACTTCCCGGGCATGAGCCGTAGCCGTGATGAGAATAGGAGCACCTGTTGCCCGACTTCAAACGTGCGCCGAAGAATGAACTTGTCGTGGTAGAGCTTGGTCCGCGCCTTGTAGTCTGTTTGGCTCTCATAAGCCTCGAGGCGCAGCTCCTCAAGCTCGCACAACTGCAATTTCCTGTCTAGCCCGGTTGCCTGTAAGTCTGGGTTGCACTTCTTCAGTGCCCAATACGCCTTGTGCTCTAACTCAACCGGCAAGTGACATGCCTTCCCATAGACCAACCGAAAAGGCGAGGTGCCTATCGGTGTCTTGTAGGCTGTCCGGTACGCCCATAGGGCCTCATCAAGCCGCTGACTCCAATCTTTCCGGGCCGGGCTCACCATCTTTTCCATAATTCCCTTGATTTCGCGGTTGGAGATCTCCGCTTGCCCATTCGTCTGGGGGTGATATGTTGTGGAAGTCCGGTGGTGAACGTGGTAGTGTCTCAGAGTGGACGCCATCATTCGGTTGCAAAAGTGTGTCCCCTGATCGCTAATAATGGCCTTAGGTACTCCGTACCTACAAAAGATGTTAGTGCGCAAAAAGTCTATGACAGTTCTAGCATCATCACACCTAGTGGCCTTGGCTTCTACCCATTTGGACACATAATCAACCGCAACTAAGATGTAAGTATAACCACACGACACTGGAAAGGGACCCATGAAATCGATGCCCCATATGTCAAAAACATCATTCACAAGTATGGGTACTTGGGGCATCTCATTCCTAGCTGAGATATTACCTACACGCTGACATCTATCACATCCCTTACAATGGTCGTAGGCATCTCTAAAAACATGTGGCCAAAATAATCCACTATCTAAAATATTCCTAGCCGTTCTCCTAGGGCCGAAGTGGCCACCACATGCATGCTCATGGCAAAAGCTAATCACAGAAGCAATCTCATCATCGGGGATGCACCGTCTAAGAACCTGATCTACACCAATTTTCCATAAGTACGGGTCATCCCACACATAGTATTTCGAATCATGCTTCAACTTCAAACACTGGGCCCTAGAATAAGAGGGCGGGAACTTACCTCCGACCAGGTAGTTCACTAAGGAAGCATACCATGGCACCTTACCTGTAAGAGCATATAAGTGCTCGTCCGGGAACATCTCAGTAATCTGCCCGGCATCTTCCTCTCGGACAAGTCGGCTCAAGTGGTCGGCCACCGTGTTCTCTATGCCCTTCTTGTCCTTAATCTCCAAGTCAAACTCCTGTAGGAGCAGGATCCACCTAATGAGCCTCGGCTTTGCCTCCTTCTTCGTCATCAAGTACCTGATAGCTGCATGGTCAGAATAAACAACTACTTTTGTACCGAGCAAATAAGACCGAAATTTCTCCAAGGCAAAGACCACGGCTAGCAGCTCTTTTTCTGTGGTCGAATAGTTCTTCTAGGCCACGTCCAGTGTCCTCGAAGCATAGTAAATCACCACGGGCTTCTTGTCCACCTTCTAGCCGAGAACTGCTCCTACTGCGTAGTCACTCGCGTCGCACATGATCTCAAAGGGCTGTGCCCAGTCCGGAGCTCTGATGATAGGCGTGCTGGTGAGGGCCTGTTTCAGCTCGTCAAATGCTGCCCTGCACTGATCTGTAAACTCAAAAGGAATGTCTTTCCGCAAGAGGTTAGATAAAGGCAACGCCTTTTTAGAGAAATCCTTAATGAATCTACGATGGAAACCAGCATGCCCCAAAAATGATTTAACATCACAGACTGTAGAGGGATATAGTAGAGTAACAATCAAATCTATCTTGGCTTTGTCTACCTCTATACCCTCATGTGAGACTATGTGACCGAGTACTACTCCATGGGTAACCATAAAGTGATACTTTTCATAATTGAGTACCAAATTCATAGAAACACAACGTGCTAACACCGTACTCAAGTTATCTAGACATGCATCAAAAGTGTCACCATGCACAGTAAAGTCATCCATGAACACCTCTATAAACGAACCTATCATGTCAGAAAAAATACTAGTAACGACCCACTGAAAAGTGTCGGGTGCATTACACAAGCCAAAGGACATTCGGCGAAAAGCAAACGTACCGAATGGACATGTAAAGGTCATTCTCTCCTGATCCTCGGGTGCTATGGGAATCTAATTATAGCCTGAAAATCCATCTAAAAAGCAGAAATATGGCTTACCTGCCAATCGGTCGAGCATCTGATCAATGAACAGAAGAGGAAAGTGATCCTTGCGCGTTACGGCATTCAGTTTCCTGTAATCTATGCACATGCGCCATCCATTCTTCACTCTGGTCGTGACCATCTCGCCATCGGCATTCTGTTCCACTGTAATCCCAATCTTCTTCGGCACAACATGTACCGGGCTCACCCACTGACTGTCTGAGATTGGGTAAATCACGTCTGCATCTAGTAGCTTCTGAATCTCCTTCTGAACGACCTCCATCATAATTGGGTTCAATCTGCGTTGAGGTTCCCTCGAAGGCTTTGCTCCATCATCCAGCAAAATCCGATTCATACAAACTGCTGGGCTGATTCCCTTGATGTCGGCTAGTGTCCATCCGATGGCCAGTTTGTGTTCGGTCAGCACTCTAATCAATCGCTGCTCCTGTTCTGCCTCGAGTCCACTCTTGAGGATGACTGGTAGTGAGTCGTTCTCCCCTAGGAACGCATACTTCAAGTGTTCGAGTAGAGGCTTCAATTCCACTGTAGGTGCCTACACAACAGAAGGCAAACACACATTAGATTTAAATAAGCGAATTGTATTAACCTCATACCTCGGTGTGAGCGGCTGGGCAATCTCTAACTGGGTGAGAGCATCCATGATAGTCTCGGTGAGCTCATAGGAATCCTCGTGTGAGTACACGGCCTGTTCGATTGCTAGCTCAAGTGGGTCGGTCCCTCTCTCCGGATGTACTTCCTGGACAAGGTCGTCCAGTGTGTCTAAGGCATGGACCGCCTCGTACTCCATCGGATGCTTCATGGCCCTGAAGATGTCAAAACTGAACACTTCTCCTTCAACTTCCATGGAGAGTGTTCCACTGTCGCAATCTATCTTCATCTTTGACGTCTTAAGGAACGGTTGCCCGAGTAGGATG
Organism: Rhodiola kirilowii; assembly: GCA_033675215.1. Classification (NCBI taxonomy): domain Eukaryota; kingdom Viridiplantae; phylum Streptophyta; class Magnoliopsida; order Saxifragales; family Crassulaceae; genus Rhodiola; species Rhodiola kirilowii. The sequence goes on from CM066197.1 coordinate 21,589,421, forward strand.
GGTGCGTGATCGGTCAGGCCGCAGTTCTCCATCTTGAGCACATAGAAGTCGGCTGGAAATACTAGCTCTCCCACCTGTACGAGCACATCTTCGATCTTGCCCTCGGGCTGTTTGCATGACCTGTCCGCCAGCTGTATAGTGAGACCTGCAGGTTCTAGAGGACCAATACGCAAAGAGGAGTATATGGAATATGGTAAAACATTGATAGATGCACCGAGATCGAGCATACAATTTTCTATCCTAATGTTACCGATCGTGCAGGGAATGGTGTAGGTGCCTAGATCACCGCATTTTGGTGGCACCTTGCGCTGAATCACCGCTGAAACATTCCTGCTCATGAGCTCCTGGTCGGGCTGGGTTCCTCGCCTTCTATTCGTGCACAACTCCTTCAGGAACTTGGAGTACCTCGGGATCTGCTTGATAGCCTCAAGGAGCGAGATGTTGATTTCCACCTTGCTGAATAGCTCCCACACTTCCCTGTCCATCACATACTTCTTTGGAGCTCGAACCTGTACAGGAAAAGGTAGAGGAACAGTGACATTAGATTTGCTAGGCGTCGGGCTCGGGTCTGGTCGAGACTCCTCTGGTATGGGTATCGGGCTTGGCCGAGAGTCCTCGTCTGCCGGTGGGCTGTCGTCCTCTGATGGTCTGGGCACTGATGATGTTCCCCTTCCACTCCTGAGCGTCACTGCATTGACATTCCCTCTTGGATTCTGAATTGTCTGGGAGGGAAGTCGCCCTGCGTCGTTCTTGAGTTCCGAGACCGTCGTGGCAATCTGAGACATCTGTCTCGTCAAGTCGGCTATTGCTCCGTCGGTCTTGGCCTGATTCTGGTGGATGGTTGCGGACAACTGCTGGGTGGTTGCGAACAATTGCTTGGTGCTAGCTGCCAGCTCTTTTACTATTTCTTCTAAGGACTTGTTGGGGCCGTGGTTGCTTGGGCCTGCCTGGTTGTTATTTGGTCCTCGCTGTTGATATTGACCAGGCGTATTCTGCTAATACTGGTGATGTGGATGCCGGTAGGGCTGCTGGTTCTGCTGAGGCGTGCCTTGTCGTGCTGGCTCTCTCTAGGCCTGATGCTGATGATTATTGTTTTTCCAGGGCTGTCCGTTGGCTCCTTGATTGGTCGTGGATGTGCCATACTGTCGGACTGGTCCAGCCCTGTTGCCATAGTTCTGATAGTCACCTACTGCATTGACCTCAGCCTGGTCGTCCTCTAAGATGGTTGGGCACTCGTCTGTTTTGTGATCTGTAGCTGCACAAAACCCGCATGGCTTAGTCTGGATTGGTTGTCTTCGGATGACATGCTGCATCATCTCCTTGAGCTCTTTGATCTCTGCGGCCATGGTACTAGATGGAGGCTCGACCTTTGAGACGTTCCTGGTCCTGGTAAATTCTTCCTCTTTGTTGGACTCATCCTGGAACCGTTCACTTTCCGCCACTTCCATGATTTTTGTCTCACTCCTGCCGGGGATAGGTTCATTAGGTTGCGTCCAGCTGAGGCATCTAGGAGTTTCCTGTCGAGTCTGCGAAGGCCATCTAGCATATATTCGACGAGCAGCTTCTCTGTGAGTCCAAGGTTGCAGCAGCTCTTCTCCAAGGCGTTGAACTTTTCCACATCCTCGTACATGGTCTCGTTGGGTCTTTGCCTGAGGTCCTGTAGCTGCCTTTGGACTTGCATTGCTCTCCCTGCTGGGTAGTACTTGGCGAGGAATGCTCGTTGCATATGATCCCATGTGTAAATACTACCTGAAGGAAGAGACAAGAACCAATCATTAGCCGAGTCTGTTAGTGAGAAATAGAAAGCTTTTAACTTGAAATCCTCGACTTTGACGGTGTGTGGCTTGAGGTTCTGGCATATCCCGTGATAGTGCTGTAGATGAGTTGTGGCCGACTCTCCCTTGGTTCCTGAGAATTTGGGCAGGTAATGGACTACTGATGTGTTGATGGTTATGGTGGCGAGGTCTGGTCCTTCGTAGATGCACCAAGACTGGTCTTTGAAGTTGGGAACCGAGAGCTCTCCCATGGTTGGTTCTGCATCGAGGTCGTCCTCGTGATCATCGTCCCTGGCTGCCGGTTGTCGTAGAGGTCGTGGAGGTGGTGGGTACTGCTGAGGTGGTGGATATTGCTGGTAGTGCAATGGTGGAAATTGTGGATAGGGTTGCGGGTATGGCTGATATGGAGGTGGTGGATACGGCTGATATTGAGGGTAGGGTTGATATGGCTGAGGTTGGAACGGTGGTTGGTGCTGAAGTTGTCCAGGGGCAGCTCCCCTGATCTCTCCATTCTGTCTTAGCGGGCCTTGCTCATCGTGTTGCAGAAGCGCCCCTTCTCTGTCTTGGTTGACCTGTTCGACTTCTTCGTTGTCGCCTACCCTACTTCCTGCATGAGACATGGCACAAGAGTAGCAAAGCGCAAACTAGCAAATAAAGGATTCCCAGGAGATTGGTGGAGTCACAAATGGTCTCACTTAAAACCCAATCTCCTTAGACTCGTAAGTCTTGGTGACAGAATCCTTTAAAAGCTAGGAAATAGAAATAAAAGGAAATAAAAGCAAAAAAAACGAAAAAGGAAGGAACAAATTTCACCGTGCGTAGCTCCCCGGCAACGAAGCCAAAATTTGACAGGTCGTCGTCGGTACCTGTAAATTTGTATTTATAATGTCCACTTACTCTTGGCTTAGTATAGCTGTAAGTCAGGGGTCGAACCCTAGAGAGCTAGATGGTTACTACTTGTTCTGTAAGAAAGGAAAGTAAACGATTGGGTAAGAGTAAACAGTTTAGGAAACAAGTGCGAATAAGGAAATAAAGTGAGTGAATAATAATGATGAGAGTATTCAGACTAGGGTTTGATTGTGACTTGTTTTATCATCGACTTCTAATATTCTAATTCATAGTTTTTAAGTGTGGTTGACCCGACAAAGGTGCCTACCCAAGTAACCCGACAAAAGTGTTACTCCACCACTTAACCCGACAAAGGTGTTAAGCTTTTAATTCCCCTAGGTTTAATAACTCGACAAAGGTGTTATCTAACCTAGCCGTGCTACCTATCCAAACGACAAAGTATTAGATAGATGATAAATATAGAAATATTGCGCAACTAAGTTTTACGACAAAGTATCCACCTAGTCTAGCAATAATTCATGGGATTTATGCACGAGATTTAGTAAAACATGAATAGCATTAAAACCAAGTCTCAAAAACATTCGTCACAATGAGTAAACCCTAGCCCGAATAATGGAATTAGTTACACATGGCCATTAGGGCAAAAACAATAAGTAAACGAGTAAACTTCACTAGTGCCGAGAGTGACTGAAGTCCAGGCCGTGAGGGCTGAGGTGCGGCTGAGCAAGGGCAGAGCAAGGGCTGATGTGCCGAGAGCAATGAGGACGGATGAGCCGAGAGAGCAGGGGCGTGTACCGAGAGAGCTAGGCGTGCGCCGAGCCAATGAGCCGAGATGAGTGAATTGAGAGATGAGCTCTCGATTCTATGATGAGGGATGATTTGAATGGCAGAGTTGCTCCTCTATTTATAGGATTGAGTGAGGCACAAAATCCCTCTTGGACTAGGTCAAATCGGTGGCCCAAAAGACAAATTAGGAAAAGTTTCCTAAATTGACTTTGCTTGATCTCTAAGTTAACTTCTTGTGCAAGTCTTCCAGAGTCTTCTAGGGACTTCCAGAACCTTCCAGGAGCTTCTAAACCGCCAAGGACGAAATTGGGAAATTTCCCGAAATCACTGTTCACAACCCGAATACTGTTCACCCCGGACACTGTTCATGCTGAATCACTGTTCACGAGTACTGTTCATGCCGGAATTACTATTCACGAGCCGAAAAATACTGTTCACGACGCTCCTCTGGCTTCGTTCTTCAACTGCGATGCTTCTGGCATGAAAATGCCGTCATTTAAGCGCGTTTCCTCATAGAGCTTTCGAAACACCTGAAATGCAAAACAACACTAAGAAGTAACTGTTTGCATGATAAAGTGCCGAAATTGGTGGGATTTGATGACTCGATGAGTCGTATAAATATGGCTCATCAATCACCATCTTTCACCATCACCCCATAATTTTGAGTCTTCAACTTTTGTTCCTGATCCCAAATATCAAACTTCACACCATTGACATAACACTGAGAGTAACATGTGTATGATTGAGGCATACGTGCTAAACTGTGCAACTCTGCACAATAGAATTCATAGCCGTCTCTTTTCAAGATATCCATCTGTGGAGATAGGAAACATTTATATCAATTAATAATGATTAAATTAATAAGTACAAATATGAATTAACATTCACTTACCCAGTCATGAAAATATTTCAGGAAATGCTTCACATGCTCTTTTTGTGTTTTATTTGGGCACTCCCGTTCAAACATCTCGGCATGCTTAAGCAAATATTCATGCGCTTGTTCGCAATGTTCGACGAAGCACTAATGAGCCATGTCAAGTTGTATCTTACTCAATCTGCTCCTTGGAGAATTACCACTCACATTGACTAGATGAGAGTAAACATTCAGGTTATATAATGGAGCTTCACTTGACGAGTCCATCTCGGATGATGAGTCATTCATATACAATTTGCAATATGTTATACATTCATGTAGAACATATTTCTCAGTGATGCATCCTTCTGGGTATCTACTATTTCAAACTCATCTCTTATACTCGCCTAATTGCCTGCAATAGGGAAAAAAATCGTAGTTAGTAAAACACTTAGTTAGTAAAACATCAGTTTATAATAGAAGTCTTTATGAGACTATGAGTAAGTAATTAAACCTCTTAATAAGATACATCCATCTATAGTGCACCGGTCCCTTAAGCAACACTTGTTCTGGAAGATGGATCAATAAGTGAACCATGATGGTGAAGAAAGCAGGAGGAAATACCATCTACAATTTGCATAGAATAATAACAATGTCATCTTTCATTTGAGTTACTTCTTCAACCACCAGCTCTTTGCAACATAATTTTTGAAACCATCGTGATAATGATATAAGGGGATCAATTACATAATGTGGCAAGTACGGTCTAATGAACACTAGAAGTAGTCGTTGCAACATGACGTGGCAATCATGTGTCTTCAATTCCATTAAATTTCTTATCTTCCACATTAATTTTGTTCTTCAAACTACCCGCATAACCATAAGAATATTTTGCATCCTTAAAGAATTCAAAAATCTCTGCCCTCTCATCGGGTGAAACGGTATAAGGGGCTTGTGAAACCTTATCCTTTCTTGATGTTGAGCATTTTTCCTTCCACCACAGTTCCTTACGAATCCCTTATTTCTCCAAACCTACCCGAGTCTTAATGTCATCTTTGGTGTTTCCTTGAAGACCAAGTATAGTACCAATGATGTTATCAAATACATTTTTCTCTATATGCATCACATCATCGAATAAGGTTGTCTCAATTTGCTTCAATAAGGCAAATTATGAAAATGCTCAAATAAGTCCAACACAATTTCTCCTTCACACCTCTCTGCTTCAAATCTGGATGGATGCAAAGTATAGGTACTCATGGCTTAATACAGAAGATAAAATCTCTTCTCCTGTTAAAGAAGGGGGGCATCGCGTATTTCCACTTCCCCATTAAACTTAGAAGTCGCATACCTCCACTGATGATCTCTATCAAGCCATCTGCGATGTCCTTGGCGGGACATTCTCCCTGCTAAATGTTGAGCATCAATGTCATCCAAACACATAGGACATGTTTTGTATCCTTTAAACTTTAGACCTCCCAACATTCCCAAACTCGAGAAGTCGTCGATTGTCCAGAGAACTACAACCTTCATGTTGAATGATGATCCATCATGTCTATCATATGTGAGAACATTGGTGTCCCACAACATACTTAACTCATCAATCAAAGGTTCCATAAACACGTTCAAGCACTTGCCATGAGATTTCGGACCTGAAATCAATATAGCAAGAATGTTGAATTCTTTCTTCATGCACAAAGAAGGTGGCAAATTATAAGACATCACTACAATTGGCCAAATGCCATGAGAAAGAGCAGCTGCTCAAAGGGATTAAAACCATCTGTAGCTAATCCAAGACGAACATTTCTAATATCTTTTAAAAATTTGGGGCATTTTTTATATTAAAGTCTCGCCTTCACTATCTGCAGGATGTCTAATAAGACCTTCCCCCACTTTTCTTTTTCCGTGCCACCTTATATCCTTAGCTATATCTTGTTCTGTTTATAGTATAGCACACAACCATATTCACATGCGTAAATGATCTCATATTCCATTTCCATATTCTTCAATAGTCTCTTAACTTCACAATACAAACCAGGATAATTGTTTTAACTCGGAAGGAGGTCTTTATTGATCTTCAAATGATCGTTCAAGCTCTTGTCAGACCATCCACTATCGACTTTAACTGTCATTGCCCTTAAAATGGTGTCCAATATAGTTTTGTCACTTTCTGCATATAATGGAGCTTGTGCTTCCGCTACGACCTTTGATACTTATCATATGCATCTTTGCCAAAAGAATCATTTTCGAGGCCCCCTTGTTGATCTCGAAAAGGAAAAGTGTCATTAAGAATCTCCATTGTCGGATTGAAATAATAACCATCGCCTTCTTCAACCATCAAACTATTCTTTTCCATAACATATGGTCGTCGTTGTGTGTATAATGATGATGAAGCTTCAATCGGTTCTTTTCCATGGGAGGTCCAAGTTGTGCAAATGAGTTTGGATCTCATCTAATGACAACTTTTCATGGTGCAACCAACAACACCTACATGGACACGGATAAGTAGTTGTCCGAGGTTTTTTTTGCTTCACAAAGTCTAAGAATGCCATAATTCCTTGGGAAAACCGCAAATCACATTTGTTCGACATATGCATCCAACTTCTATCCATGCTTTCCTTTATGTTATCAAATGTGGTACAAATCTTTAAGCCAAAGAACAATTAAACAAAAACTACTAAATTAAGTACCAAATGAACACATGTATATATAAGATGAATCAATAATAAAAAAAATCTCTACACACAAAGACCGATTTGTAGCTTGGCCCTGTCTAACAAAAACCTCAACCAAAGACATTGCTGCTACTAGCTATATGCATGGCCCCTGCCACAAAGATTTGATTTCTAATCAAGCGAAAATGGCCCCTACCTCAAACACTCCATTTCACATCATCTAGCTAGCTATAGACAATATATATGGAAGGTCCAATTTGTGCTTCAACCGGCAACCACCAGCTTAACCACATGCAAAAAATGGAAGTAACTCCCCTGTTGCAAATAGCCTATTTTGTTCATGTGTGTTTCCCACAGCGTATGTATATATGCATCTAGCTAGTTTCAAACTAACACACAAATCACCAACATTTGTTGCGCTACATATGTTCTCCCCATTCTAACAGCCCATGAACACACAACTTTCAAGCATCAAGGAGCTCGGTTGCATCTATGTACAAGTCTGAAAACTTTGACTACAAAATAAACATTTCCAAGAAAACTTGCTCAAATTTAAGGATGATTACCTTGCAAAACTTGTAGATCTCACAAACAAATGACAGAGAATAACAGTATGGAGCTTCTTTGCTGACAGTTGGGGCCTCTAGCAGTGGATATTCTGAAAAAAGTGGGTGAAAATTCGATTTGCAAGGGGTACTCTGCTGCTTTTGTTTGCATTAAATGTTTCACGTTCACGCAAAATATTTTGATAAAAATATCGCGCAAGAGGAAAATGCAAGGTCGCTCTCTTCAATGTGTATTTAATTTCAAATGTTAACTGCAAGGTCAAGGACGACAAGAGCTGATGTGGCCATCCGTTTTTCATTATTACGGGACGTACATAGGGGGTCGCTTAATTTATGTTCAACAAGTTGATGAGACATAATAATCGAGTCACGTTAACTATTGTCGCATTTACTTATTAATGGGACTTAAAATATGTGTCACTTTAACTATTGTCGCATTAACACTATTAAGGGACAAAAGTTTTTGTGTCGAAAAACAAATTTCGCATAACACCTTTATTGCGACAAACAACAATTGTCGGTCGTATATAATGTTGTATGCAACACGGATAATGCAACAAATTGCAAAGCTTGTCCCGTCAGTTCAAATCTGGTGTAGCGTAACCGTACCAGAGCTGATTTTTAGCCTTAAAGGCCATATGAAGAGAAATATTTATCGAGCTCGGTTAAGGAGTAAAATCGAGCACATAATTGAGTTGTTCACGAACATAATCGAACACAGCATTTGTCGGCTCGTGTAATAAACAAGCTTCAAAATTATGCTCATCGGCTCGTTTAAGTTTGAGCCGAGTATTGACCGAGCTTGTTTACGAGCGACTCACAAGTGTGTCTGCTCATTTACAGCCCTAGTTATGGGTAATGAGGGAGATCAAGCACTCCCCAAAGCCTTGGAGCACTATAAAAAAGGCATACCATAACCATCATTGCCATCGAATTGAAAAAGAAAAGTCTCTAGTTTATCTTAATTTATTGTACTTGTAATGAGCTTTACTCTTGAGCCGTGCTTTTCCCTTTGAGCGAGGGTTAATGACAAATTGTTTGCTGACACTTTTCTTATTTTCTTTTATGTTTGCAGTTCAATATAAACGACTCACATCATATTACCTATACTATGATTTACACATAAATTATGATTGTACATTGTTATTCAATTCAGAATCAGCATTCTGAAGTCAAAAATAACAATCTAAAATTATAGCCTTAATTACAAAATTACTCGATTCATAGAACACGTAGACACTGGACCTATGTGACCTTGATTCGGACACCCAACACGTCTCAATTCTCAAACTTCTAGTTAAGGCAATTGTTGGGGGATTGTCTTCTTCTTCTTGCAACTCAGCAGTAAAAATAAGCAAGGTAAAGATGGTAGCTTCTTCTTCTCTAGTCACTACAAATTTAGCTCAGATATGCAGTGGAATTATGCAATGATTTGTTTACCGCTTAAAACTTATGCAAATGTAATACAATGTTTATACAGGGGTTTTTATTTTAAAAAAAAAGATTTTTCGTCAGTTTTTTCAGCGGGTTTTCCACAAATTTTGCGATGTAACATATGCAGTGTTAATTACCACTGCAAAAAGCAAAAGTAACGGTGAATTTACAGTGGTATTGCTGTAATAATTTTTCAGCGGTAAAATTTCACTGGAAAATGACCGCAAACAAGGTTATTAAAAACCATATAATTTTTATTTCCCCACCTTTTAAATCCATCTCCCGAACATAAAAAAAATCCATCTTCCCTGCCCTAGAACCGTATCGAGACTTTTCAGTCTAAGGTCTACCTCACTTCCACCCATTTTCACGGCCTCTCGTCCCAGCTTCGCCCATCCGCACTATCCACATCCAGCCATCCATCGGGTTATTTGAGGTATGGATTTGGTTATTTCCTCGTGGTGCTTTCAACATCCATGAATACCGATGTGAAGTTTAGGCGTTCTTATTTTTAGTTTGTTTAGGTTGTTTTGGTGTTGATTCAATAGAGTTAGCCGCTTGACGCCTCTGCTGGCTCCCTGCCGGCGCACCCTTCTTCATCCACCATCCACCGCACATCTCTCCAAGCTGATTTTAGGGTTTTTTTGAAATTGAAATTGGATTTGGAGGATTTGGGTGATAGTGGTTTTGTGGTGGTTGGATCAGTGGATTTGGGTGGTGGTAGTGTTGTTGTGATTGGATTTGGGTGGTGGCAGTGTTGTTGTTTTAAGTTTGTTTAGGTTGTTTTGGTGTTGATTTCCAACATAATTAGGCTGATTTAGATTGTGAGTCTGTTAATTTCTAATTCTACATAATCCATTAGTGGTAGTACTACCGTGCTAGCATGTCTATTTAGTTCCGATTTTCCAAGTGTTCTCAGTACACTTGATGTAATGCCTATCTAGTCACCATGTTTTGATTTGTTGATAAACCTTTTCCAATTTTTGTCTATATTGGTTTCAGAAAACTAGCAAGAGAGTTCATTGAGGCTACTCAAGCAGGTTGGCAAGGTAATGCAGAGCAAACGCAGAGAAAGCCGGGATTAGGAAAAACCCTAATTCTGTTTTTTCATTATTCAAAAGCTGCCGAATGAAATTACATAAGTTTACTTAAATAGGAAAATAAAACGAAACCCTAATACGGAAATTACTAAAAACCGAAAATTTCTAAAAACATTAAAAATTCGAAATAAAATAGGAAACGATCCCGGATGGCTCAAAAAGCCCATACTTCACTAGCGAAGCTCGTGATTTCTGATCGCCACGCCGTTCCGCTCAAAATAAGGTATTATGGGCTGAAACCGGACACCGGCAACTCCAATTCAGCTATTTCGCCACAATCCTGATTTTTTGCAAATCTGTCTGCATCATCCCCTCCCGGGTCGAAAAGATTCATCCTCGAATCCGAACCCATCCCCGTATCAGAAGACGCACCTTGAAACAGAATCAACTACTTAACCTTGAACACATCCGAAGTGCGAACATGGCTAGGCAGGGTCAATAAGTCCGAACGCTCGCGGGGAACAGCACCATACACCAATCCACCTTCCAACGCCAAATTTGAGCCTTTGCGTGCAACAGCGTCAACATGATTGTCACTCCCATAGTTGCAATTTTCTGCGTGACTTGAGGCATCTACCTGGCCAAGGCATAGCTCCATTGAATGATAATCATGATGCCCCTTGGGCGAAGAGCCAAATTGCACTTTCAGATGATCATTACCTGTTCCTATAAGACCCGATAGACCTCCTGAATTCATATCTGATTCGAGAGGCACCATAGATGGCAAATGACCATTGACACCTTCAACTGTTTCTCCCTCTGGTTCAGAGTCATCCGCATGCACACCGTTTACCATAGATGTATGGTCTATACCTTCCACATTGGGTTGTAAGATACTCTCCGATAAATCTTCAACAGTATTTACCTTCAGGACAGGAGCTTGCAGTGCTCTTTCTGACAATGTTTCAGCTTCTATTTGATCATGCTCTTCCTCAACCACGTCATCACCATATACATCAAAAACAGGATCCCTTTCTGGAACAGGGACATCCTCGGGAGCATTATGCGTAAACAGTCCACGGGAACTCGAAACTTTAGGGCACTCCGCTTCACGATGCCCAATCTCTCCGCAGCCCTGGGAGCACTCTGCTTGACGATGCCCCATCTCTCCGCCATCAAAGACAGGGATATCAACTCGGAACCCAAGCTCCCATCGTCGGTCACGCTGAATGTCTGGCTCTGCGAACAGGTTATCCTTAGCCTCGATGTCGGCATCGACATGATGGGCTTCAAGTTCGCCCAAACGGCGAGTTAGATAGTCAACCTGCCGGCGCAGGTCAGCAATCTCACGAACTCCAAAATCTTCGATATCACGATCCACAACAGCAGCACCGCCTCCGAGTCTACCTCTAGCCATCGCGCAGGACCACCGTAGTCTGATACCAGATAATGCAGAGCAAACGCAGAGAAAGTCGGGATTAGGAAAAACCTTAATTCTGTTTTTTCATTATTCAAAAGCTGCCGAATGAAATTACATAAGTTTACTTAAATAGGAAAATAAAACGAAACCCTAATACGGAAATTACTAAAAACCGAAAATTTCTAAAAACATTAAAAATTCGAAATAAAATAGGAAACGATCCCGGATGGCTCAAAAAGCCCATACTTCACTAGCAAAGCTCGTGATTTCTGATCGCCACGCCGTTCCGCTCAAAATAAGGTATTATGGGCTGAAACCGGACACCGGCAACTCCAATCCAGCTATTTCGCCACAATCCTGATTTTTCGCTAATGTGTCTGCATCACAAGGACATGCGTGCTTAGAAAGTGGCTAAGAGTGTTTGATCCTTGGAGTCAAAGCTCCGATCTGACGGTGCTTAATAGTTGATCTGGAAAAGGTAAAGCTTCGTCATCTCAGGTAGAATCTACTGAGATTGCGAGTTTTTGATCATTTAAGATTCCAATACTGAAAACCCATTTCTACACTTTGAGTTGTCAATTCAGACTTGGGACTTATGTTGATTTATGTTGTTCTTAGCTTTTGGTGCTTGGTTCTTAATTTGTGATTACATGTCTTGGATATCCTCAAGTTATTTTTTTGGCATTGCTGGTGTGTAGATGATCAACTATATCAATAATCCATTGACGATTGTCGATTGTGTGTACCTGTGTCACAGGATGGCTTTGTTCATCCAAGTTTTTTCATCTGAATGCCTTTGACTTGAGTAGGTGTAACGGTAGATATGAATCTAGTTTCATGAATAAGGTTGTCAAGTGTTGCCTTTGACTTGAGTAGGTGCTCGATATTATGGCTAATGGTGAAGCGCAAGTCGAGGCTGCAGGAAGTGCCATAACAAAACAATTGTGTTTCTTCACCTAGAACGATCCTTTGCAGAGAGGATGACTGGGTGATAGTGAAGAAACAGAGAGAATAGATTGCTGGTGTACTCCACAAAATAAGGTCAGTCTCCCTTTACTGCATAATAATGTTGGTGTTGATTTATGGTAAATCCAGTGTTCAAGAAATCGGCCGCCTAGGCGGTAATTTTCTTTTTTCCAATCTGTTTTTTCCACAAATCGGCTTCTAGATCGGTGGAGCGATTTTCCCCTGTCTAGGCGGCGCCTGGGCAGTCTATGCGGCGCCTAGGCGACACCTGAGTGGCTGCGCGGCGATTAATCGGTTGACTAGTCGGTATCAAACCTTAGAAATTGGGATATCAAATCGGTTGATGGTGGAAATCGCTGGAGCTATCAAACCCTAAAAACTGAAAGAGGGTGGACGAAAATGATTTATGATGGTTTTATGAGATCTAGTTAATTGGGCTTCATGTTGGCTGATTTGTCAGGCCAGCTCAGCAATAAAATGAGCTCACGGGCCAACAAAAAACAAGCTAACCGTGTTATGGATCGGGATTCTCTCCTTGTGCATAGTAACATCTCATATTTCCTCACGCATAGTAATGTACACATGTCAACTTGTGATTGGTTTATGAATAGTGATGACAAATGTCACATTTTGATTGGTTGGAGATTATTAATTGAAACTATATATTTAAAAATATGATAAATCATAAAATATAAAATGAAAAAATTTATAAAATACGGATATTTATCGCAAGTTTCACTAGAAATTTATCGCAAGTTTCACTGGAAATTTGTCGCAAGTTTCAATTAGAAATTTGTCGCAAGTTTCATCCACAATCATCCACAATACGGATATTTATCGCAAGTTTCACTAGAAATTTGTAGTATCTTTTTCAATCTTTTTTACTTATGGTTTAATTTACCAATATATTATATGATATTATATTTATGCAATATGGGTCTCTATAAATAGAATTCGAAAAATTAAAAATATTGATATATTTTATATATAAATTTTTTCATTTTATATTTTATGATTTATCATATTTTTAAATATATAGTTTCAATTAATAATCTCCATCCAATCAAAATGTGACATTTGTCATCACTATTCATAAACCAATCACAAGTTGACATGTGTACATTACTATGCGTGAGGAAATATGAGATGTTACTATGCACAAGGAGAGAATCCCGATCCCCGTGTTATATGGGGTTACATTAAAATATATTATATTAGCTTATCATTATAAATGGAAAAAAAATCAAACAAACGTGTACAAAATATTTTTTATTGAAACGTGTACAAACTATAAATGAATTGTTATAAACTTATTTCTTTCTCAATTTTGTTAGCTTATATAATATAATTATATATTTAAATAATTATTTCTTATAAATAAATATTAAAAAATACAAAATTATAAAATCGATTAATCTTCGCCTTGACCCCGATTAATCCCCGATTAATCTTCAAGCTAGGACCATTTCCGTCCGACTAGCGCCTAGCGTTTTTTACAACCTTGGGTAAACCACATGGTTGATTTCTAACTTATGTTGCTGCTATAGGGTTCATAACATTAGTTCAATTTCACAACTTGTAGTTTTATTGAAATCGAACCTTTGATCGCCTTATCAAAAAAAGAAAAAGAAAAAAGAAATCAAACCTTTGATCAATGTTCTTTAATAATGATTTATATATTTTTTGGACATGTTGCTATCTGGTTGCAGTGTCCTTCATATTAATCTGGTTATGGATGTTTACGATTCATCGGTCAATATTTGATGTAGTGTTTGTATCTTTCAACATTGATAACAATTTTCCGATATCATGCTCTCTAAATGTCATTAAAAAAATATGCTCATTGTTGGTGGTTCTTTTTTTTGAAAGTTCATTGTTGGTGATTCTTAGTTCTATGTGAAAGCTTCAAATTTACATCATGCATTTTCATTTTGTAGTACAGACACAATCTTTTGATCCTTTACAGCTTGTCATCATACATTTTTTACATAAGATAGTTGCATTAGTTTTAAATAAAGTTTTATGTAAATTGTGTTGCAGAGTTGTTATGACTTTACCTAGAGGTCGTGGGCTTGGCGAAGAGTAAGTCCCCTGCACGAGGCCGGGGAGGTGATGTTGATATCCAACATCGGTGAATGAGTTGGTGCAAGCAGCCTAGCACCCATTGCAGGTGTACTCATAATCGCATCAAATACTCAGCTATAGACCCGATTTCGTCTAGAAATATGGATTTGGATCGGGACAAAACCTAATTTATATATGTCTAAACGTTTTAAGTGCTGAATTTCAGATACTAGCAACATTTTGATTTAATGTTGGCGCCCGTACTTAAATTTGGTAGAACTAAGCGCGTCAAAATTTGTGTACGCGCTTAAATAGCGCTTAGTACTTAGAACTAAGTGCTATTTAAGTGCTATTTAAGTACGCGCGTCAAACGTTTTAAGTGCTATTTATGTCTCCTGAGATTTGGTTTTTAATGCTTGTTTCGTTATTCCATTAAACCTTGTGCTAATTATCTCGATTAATATTGTGAAACTAAGTTGATACTCGGAAAGGTTAGACTTAGTAGAACGATATAAATCTCTTATTTACTATTTGTTGGATACTAGACCGTTGAGAACAAGTAGGGCACGAATTTAATATGTCTTGGAATGGAATGTTAAATTGCTAGGTTTAAATTGTGGTATAGGCGTCCGGAAAGACCCTATTTTAGGTTATGACTTGGAATGGGAGTAACCACACTTAGGAATTTAGAAACATGATATTTAGAAGTCGATGATAAAACTAGTCACAATTAAGAAACCCTAATCTGAATACTTCTCTCTGATTATTACATCTTCGTTATTTCCTATTTTCTCTTATTTCCTAAACTGTTTTCTCACAACCAATCGTCTTTTCTTTTCTTTTTCAGAGCAAAGTAGTAACCATCTAGCTCCCTTGGGTTCGACCCTTGCTTGCCGCTGTACTAACCCACAGTTTGAAGTGAGGAAATTATAAATTGTTTTTGCACAGGTACGACGACAGCCTGTTCAAAATGGCGCCGTTGCCATTCCTTTTCAATTTATTTACAATTTTAATTATTGAATCCATTAATTTCATTGATTAAAATATTTATTTACGGTTTTTATTAGTTGAAAAGCCACAGTAAAATTGTAGTATCTAATAACAGGAATGTCACCGCACAACTTAGGTAATTTTATTATGTAAACCGTAGCGCAATCACTGCAAAACCAAGGAAAAACAACCGTCGTAAAACCCTTGAATAATCAAGGAATATTTTGTACCAAAAAAGCGTTGCAAAATTCACGCAAGCTTTTCAGTGGTAATCCATTGATTTTCCCTCTGTTATTCAGCGGGTTTTCACTGTAAACCCGCTGAAAGATTTCACTGAAAATGTATGGAAAAACCAGCGTAAATTTTTATGCGGAGATCTGAAATACGACGATAAGTTTACCGTTGTATATTCACCACAATTTCATCATTTCCCGCAATTTTGCAGCGGTATTCCTTCAAAAATCGACCATTGTAATTTTGGTCTAAATTTGTAGTGTGAATCTTCCTAAAAGCCGTCAATTGCAGTATAGTAAAGGTCGCTTGGATATCAAATTGGATTGCGTGATTTCACTTTCCGAAATCGATATTTACACCCTTATAATTTAGCCTCGGGTTACATGAAACTCGAAGTGGGATAATCCAAATGAAAACACTATTATTCTAGGCTGCGAATAATAGCACGCTTAGGGTTGGAGGTGATTTGAGAACAAAGATGGATGTTGGAGTTTCTCACAATTTCAGAGTAATTTCAGAGTGTTTGTATGGGGATTACGCCTTCCAATTTATAGAGAATCAAACAAGACGAATACTGGATGCGTCTCGAAGCCAATAGCAGTGTCTGCTGTTCAGACTCCGCGCATGCACTTAACACATTAGCGTCGCGTGCTGTGTATACATTAGCAGCTAATGTGTATTCTGCACGTGACACACTTAATGTGTATTGTACACGCGCGACAAGTCGCTTCCAATGTACACATTAGCCATCGCGCGTTGATTACACATTATCAGTTAATGTATATGCTGCACCCGATCTGCTAAAGTGTAAGCAGAACACGAATCTCTCTGACTTTGAGACCCATATAACACTCAATTTCATCTCGAATTGTCTTATGTCATTAGGGTATTGTTCCCTAATATGCTTAATCATCCCAAAGAGTTATAAACCCTAAAAGTTCCAACAGTAAACCTTATTCAAATCCAATGAGCGGCCTGTCGGCAGACTTGAGGTCCTCTCCATGATCCGTTTGGATGTCTTTTTGACATAAGTTTTGCAACCAAACAACATCATTGCAAAGCAATTATGATGCATATGATGACTGCGAGGACTGTGACTTTTTGGTACATTCAATGCACCCAGTACTTAGAGCATCCGCACCCGTTCAAGCATTTTATCTCCTCGAGAACTTTCTCACGGAGCAATTTCTATTACTATTCATTGAACAGTAACAATATTTCTGCATATTCTGTGCAGCATTGCCATCCTGCGGAGAACTTCCTAATACTATTCATGAAAATTTTTTTCTCTCCGATTTATTCTTATGTGAATTATTGATCAATAATGTAGCGAGAATTTGGTAATCAATAGTTGAAGTGGTGTTTCATCACATCAATTTAAAAGGAATTGAAATTACATTAATGCAAAATACATAACTGAATGGAAATAACATTTTACAGAATTGAAAAATACACGAACTAAAAGCTCGGATGGTAACAGTCTGAATAATCTCCGGAACCATCTTGGTCATTGCTAGCTTCGTCTTCCTCTTACTCTCGAAGGATGGCAGCCTTCCTCTTCGAAAAATATCTTTTGGACTTTGGAGTCATCACATCTGTATTTATTTGCATGATCTTCGTTTCTTCCTCGATTTTTGCAAGGTTAAAAGCTTTTCTTGCAATTTCCAGTCATTCTCCATTTGCTTTTGGTTCAAATCGAGAAATTTCTTTTGAGTTCCTGCAATGGTCAACAAAGCCTCATTTGTGAAAGGATTTGCGAGTTTCTTACCTTTTCTTCTAGCTTCCTTGGCTGCCTTCACTCCAGGCGGCCTAATCGAACTCGTTGAACTTCCAGGATTGCTTTCGGGTGTAGAAAATCCGGGAACTTCAGAGGAAAGACTTGGAGGTACGTCATGTGTATGCACTGCTTCGACTACTGGACTTGCTTGATATGTGTAAGAAGGGGTGGGGGGTATTTGCTTCAATAATTGCAAATGTTTGATGATTTTTACTTGTTCCCAACCATCAAAATGTATGAATGTTTTCTTCTTTTTGGCCACATATAGTACTTGTGCTTTCCTTATCTATCAATTAAGTATTCAAAATTTTAAATCATAATCAATATATTATAATATAAAAATTGCATTTAACAATTTACGCGAATAATTTACCTCATCTTGCAAATTACATCCCGATTCCTGATTTCTTCTAGTGTACGAAATACAAGAGCCCTGAAGAACCAAATTTGGCTTCATCTTAGCGAAACGTGATTGAAGAGCAGATTGAGACCTAGAATCGGTCGTAATTATTTCATCCTCTCCCATGACCCAATTTGATTGAAAATCGGTGTGATTTTTTTCCCACAACTTATCAACTTTTTGTCTGGCGCCAGAAATTGGATCAACCGATTGACGACAATAAGATATGCAAAGTTGCACATCTTCGGACATAGACCAATTGCTAGACATGTTATGAGAGAAATGAAAAATAATTATTGTTGTAAGCAATTTTGGTGTGAATTGTTGTTGAAATGAATGATATATTTATAGGCAATTGTATGTAGATTTTAAATTTATTTTTTCAAAATTTATTTTTGAAATATTGCCGTTGGTGAGAATTATACCGTTAGATCAGATTTTTGAATTTATTTTATTCCCGTTGGTGTTGATCGCGACACGTTATGACATTAGTGGGCGCGCTCTGAGTAGACGTTAACTCGTTAATGTCTTATGTGGGCGCGGCGTACTAATGTTAAGGCAGGACGCGCGGCGGATTGATGTCGCGTTCAATTTAAACATTAGGGCTGCGTCACGTTCAATGTAAACATTAGGGCTAATGTCTACGTTGGGCGCGACGGTAATGTCAATGCCGGACGCGCGGCAGGTCAATTTCTGATTTTGAATCGGCAAGTTTATCTGTTTGAAAACTGTAGATTGAATTATGTTCTGAGTTCGATTGATGTCGAAAATCATCTAGCAAGTGAGCGACTGAGTTTTCAATGTTCAATTTGATCGATTTCGTACGATTGGTTTTTCACGCGATTCACGCGCACAGCTTCACTCGCGGAGGACGTTGCTCACGCGTTCTCGTCTAGCATTTCTGATCGGACGTTTTCGTCTCCAAAGCCTCTCCGAGAATGCAATCTCACCAAGAATGTCTCCGCTGCACAAAAATCGTTCGTCGAACGTCCCAAAATCTGGTCGAGAACTCCACCGCTGCATATGCCCTTAATACTACTTTAATATATTATTTTGTCTCTCTTCTTGGTCATGTAAGCAAGATTCCACATCTCATAGGGCACGCCACTCCCTCCCTCCCTCTTACTTCTTCTTTCAGCTGATAGCACTGCAACAGTGCTACTAGAGAACGGTGTTTACTACATCATGTCATAGCGTCCTTGTGATCTGCCCTTTAATTTGGTTGCTTATTTGAAAGTAAAGTTACAGACTTTAGTGTCCTCTGGGCTACTTCTGGCCTCTTTGATTTGAAGATACTTGGGAGAGTAAATGCTTGCTGGGTTTTTTCTCAAGATCTGGTAGGGTACCTGACCTCATTCTTTGATTTTTCTTCAGTTTGGGTCTGCCTCAGGCATGATGTTAAACTTTGATGTGGTTGGGTTTCTCGACTTTGAGGGATGATGAAATGTGGTTTTCGATCTGACCTAGTACAGAGAAATAAGTTTAGCACATTCTGCAAATTTGGCTTTAATTGGTGTTGTTTATGTATGAGATGAGATCCCAAATCCCTGCATTTTTCCTTGTTGCCACTTTACTTCAAATCTCCTCTCATTGACCCAGACCTGTACCTTTGACTGATGTTGATTCTTTTGGATTATAGCTGACCAAGTTAAGAATAGATTAAAGCTGAAACTGAGCAGATTCAAACCCAATTTCATTTTTCTGTCATGTCTAAGCTTCCTTAACATCAGCTGTCATTTTTGTCTCTTAATCAAAATTCAATGGGTTTTGTAGCTGATTTGGTCTTGCAGAGCTGTGGATACCAGGAGCCAGAATGGAGTTCGATAAAAAATGTAGAGTTAGTCTGAGCCCAAACACGGTTCTTTTGCCAATTCCACCTAGTTCGAGAGCTGAGAAGAGGAGTTCAAAAGGGAAACCAAGGCGCATGGATGAGTTGCTCATTATAGAGGACAATGACTTCACTGAAATTAAATTTAGTCGTTTTCGCAGTGCATCTTGTAAACATGAGTCATTGAGACATCTTGAGTTGGGCAGTGGCATGGAGCCGAGACAGCTAAGACGGGGCTCTGTGTATCAAACTTCTGGTGAGATAAGGAGTATAAAGCAGCCGGGCACTGAAGGTCTTAGAAGTAAAATTGAAATTTCTCATAGTGGTGATAAGTATGTTTCCGTTAGAAATGTTCCCTCTCTTTGTAGCTACAACACTAGTATTAGTCCACCGAATAAATTTCAAATAAATCCTAAAGGAGAGACGTGCTCCTCGGACGACTCTATCAGAAACAAAGAAGTTCTGAGTAGCATGCTGAAACTTTCCATGCAAGGGGAACCGGTGAGAGATCCAAATTGTGGATTTGAGCACGTTGCAGGACCTTTGATTGATGCTAAATGCTCTTTAGACAAGAACATGTGCCGTTCATTACACAAATCAGTTTCTGTCAATGTTGAAATGCAGCAGTCCCCTCGTAAATCCAGTATGGAGTCTCGATTTAGTTCTATAAAGAAAATCATCGATCCTTTCATGAAGTCTAAGTCTCACAAAAGTCCTTTGGGTTATGATTTGGGGTTTGGTGAGTCCAGAAAAACAGAAATGGTAAATGTTAGTAATGGGATCAGTCGGGAATCTTTGCTGTCTGGAACTGCGGGCAAAGCGCCACATAACAATTTGGACACTGATTCTCATTTTGTTGAGAATGATTGTTGTCATTTGGCTAAGGCTTGTTCGCCAACTGACCTACAAGGTTGTCTGAAATTGAAAAAGGTAAATGGTGTAGAGGTCTTTGAATTCCCACTGAAGTCCCCAGAAGACATTTTTGTCGCCAAGACTTGGAATACAAAGAATGCTGATTCATGGGTGTACACATTCCACACTAAGCTCAACAGAAAACATAGTAATGCAAGCGCACGAGGATTAAAAGTTTCTGAGAACATGGATGCAACTATTGTGGGTCAGATGCAAGTTTCATCCTACTTACACTCGGAGTATGGAGACAATGACGTTGGAGACACCTTGACAACTGAATTCGTGTTGTATGACATAGCACATGCAAATAGATGTGTCCCTAAAAAATCTTTGGGCTCCTCAATCGCTTCACCTGATACTTTTAGACTGTCAAAAGGACCATTGAGAAGCGCTATTGAAGACAAACTAAAGTCAGACAACTTGGCAGGGCATGAGAAATTGATGACTACATTGAAACATGCTTCTGATTTGAACTTTTGGGACCCAATATCATACCCTTGGGCTCCGGCATATCTGCACCCGAATCTCGAGGTGGCAGCAATTGTCATTCAAGTTCCATCCGAGAAACGGGAAAGCTTGAAGCATGGGAATGCAGAGAATTTCAAAGACATGGGCTATATTCATGCTAAAAGAAGAACTCAGTTTCGGTCAACCGTGCGTTCACCAAAGATCAACGTTGTAGCTTCAGCAGGAAATCATAGTTTGCCTGACGCTGAATCCCAAGGGCCTTCTCCGTTACTGAGTCGGTGGAGGTCAGGTGGAGGATGCGAGTGTGGTGGATGGGACATGATGTGCCCCCTTATTGTCCTTAACAACGGTACAGATAGTCGGAAAGGCTCCCATCTTCCTCTTATTATGAAAAATATTCCCACGGAACTTTTTGTCCAGGTAAATTTATTGCCTTGCTGTTTAGAATTATTATAAAAAATCTATGATAAGTCGGACTGATCGGTTATTGTGAGATTGTCTGAGTTCAGGGACTGAAGGAAGACATGCCGGCATTATCCATGACAGCTGTTGAAGAGGGACATTACTCAGTTGACTTCCACGCTCGCCTATCTGGCCTTCAGGCATTTTCCATCTGCATTGCAATGCTCCACAGTTCAGAAATATCACCAGCCACGAGGAATAACCAAAATATGAGCACAACGCTGCCCAACACTCTGAAAATGTTCCTTGAGGATGATGTTGAGTTCCTAATAGAACCCATCAGAGACATAAGCAAGAAAAAGACAGTAACCTCACCACCAACAACGGAAGCGAAAACAAGGGCCACCCGGACTAGAAAAGAAACCTCCTCTTTTACTTTCAACCCACCATTCTCACCAATCTCTCGCGCATAAGGGGCTACATTATTTCCCGGTTATGCGTCACTGGTCCAGCCTGAATAGCGTTAGTTGTAGAATACAATTTTTGACAATGTAACCTTTTTATGGTTCATAATTTCTATAAAAAAAACGAACAAACAGGAGAAGTTACCGTTAGGAGGAATTCAGCAAGATTGCAGAGAATCGAAATGGGGGAGAAGTTGAGCTGAAGTTTTATTAGGGCATCCGCGCCCATTCAGCACCTCCTCAAATGGAGAAGGTGCTCAATCAGCACATCCTTGATCTGTAATTTATGCACCAGTTTAAAAGTTGAGCACCTCCTTGTACTATTTATCAAATAAAATATTATTATTTTTTATTTTAAAAAATTAATTATAACTTGATAAATTAATCGAGATTTCCCAATCACATTTTACTAATCCGCGTGTGACACGTGTATACATTTGGATTGTGAAAATCTCAAATTCAGTATACTATCCTTTGAATTATTGGATTAGAATTCTGATAATTTTTTGGACCAATCACTATGTCACACGTGT
The DNA here is from genome assembly GCA_033675215.1 of Rhodiola kirilowii. NCBI lineage: Eukaryota > Viridiplantae > Streptophyta > Magnoliopsida > Saxifragales > Crassulaceae > Rhodiola > Rhodiola kirilowii. Next base: position 21,611,854 of record CM066197.1, read on the forward strand.
ATCTGATAAGATTTTTTGAAATCCAAAAATTTCCATCTATAATAGACCTATAGATATTCAAGACTCACACCATCTCTTCTCTTTCACTCATCAACAACTATATGGATCAATTTGATTTCGATGGAAACAGAAGGTGGTACCAACAACAAAGAGGAGAAAGTGATACAATTACTAATTCTTTCATCATCAATGCGGCCGTGCTAGCAACAATCGGTGATGAAGATGATTCTCCCTCTCGTCGTCAACCAAATGGAGAAAAACAAAGACACTCTAGGGGACAGAATTTATTGGAGGACTATTTTGTTGAAAGTCCTATTTTTCAACCACAAGACTTTCGTCGGAGGTACCGAATGAGTAGTAACTTGTTCAACCGTATCAAAATCGAACTTTAAAATCATGATACATTCTGGCATCAACAGTGTGATGCCACCGGATTGCTTGGTCTCCTTCCCGAGCAAAAGATGACCGGCGCTATACGAATATTGACATACGGATCGTGTGCAGATCAATGTGCCGAGCTTACAAGGATGAAGTAGTCAACAACACTCAAATGTATGAAGATGTGGTGTGAACAAATAATCGAGGTTTACAAAAATGATTACCTACGTTTTCCAAATGCAGCTGATCTATCTAGACTTCTACGCAAGACGGAGCAGCGAGGATTTCCTGGTATGGTAGGCAGTATTGATTGCATGCACTGGGAATGGAAAAATTGTCCAACTGCTCGGCATGGTTGATATTCAGGTCGTAAAGGGCATCCCACTATCATTCTAGAGGCAGTAGCCTCGTACGATACCTGGATATGGCACAACTTCATTGGTGTGCCTAGGGCACAAAATGATATCAATGTCTTGTACAAATTAGACATATTCGACCCTCTCCTTGTTGGAATCTCACCACGAGTCACGTATAAAGTCAATGGGAGCACATACGACAATAGTTATTATTTAGCCGATGGTATTTATCCAAGGTACTCCGCTTTGTCAAAACAATTCCTAATCCACAAACTGATACAGAGAAGTTATTTGCATAGAAACAAGAATCTTATCGTAAAGATGTGGAAAGGTGTTTTGGGATTCTACAATCCCGTTGGGCAATACTTCGTCCCGCAGGTATGACCCATCGACTAAGTGTTTTGAAAAAAATTATGTTAGCTTGCATTATAATGCATAACATGATTATTGAGGAAGAATTTGTCGAGCATGAAGAGGAAGATCTGTACAATCCATCTTTTGCTTTCACAGTGTATGATGGGTCAGTTGATCCAAATGGTAGTCGAATTCATCATGATTCAGTTGAAAGAGCCGAACGATTGGAAGCATTTCATAATCGTCTTATTACTCTTCAATCTGCATATTTACATACACAACTTCAAAGTGACCTAGTGAAGCATAACTGGGCCATGGCAACCAGTGAGGAACTTTGAATTTTCTTTATGTCTTTCAACTTTTAATCATTTCAATTTCGGTTATATGCTTAAATTTGTTTATGTATTTCAAGTTCGTATGTATTTGAGTGTCGGTTGTGTTTTATTTCAATTTCAACATTTTATTTCTTATTCAATTAAACATTAAATTGATCTATTAAAATCATAGATAAAATTACATAATCAAATCATAATACTAAACTATTCTAATCGTCAAAGTTAAGATTACGATTTGGATGATAACAATCATCAAATTTTCCCGAAGTACCTTGCCCGTCAGTGTCATCATATTGTTGCATGATCATGGCTTTTCTTTGGGAGAAATACCTTTTTGATAGAGGAGTCATAAATTCGGTGTAAGTTTCCATGATTTATTTCTCATCGTCCATCATCTTCAAACGCATAGCTTCTTTTTGTATTTCTACTTCTTTATGTCCCTTTTTCATTTGCCATTCTATGTAATTTGCTTGGTTAGTCGCCATGGTTCCAAAGCATCATCTCGGCGTTTACTTGCGGATTGTATCCCCTTTTTTGTTGTTTCTTTGGCAGCCTTTACTCCAGGCGGTCTAACCGGACTTGATGAATTTCTAGGATGACTTTCGGGTGTAAAAAAATTGAGATCTTCAATGCTAACATTTGGGGACTCTTCATTGGCGGCAGGACTAGCTTCATATGTGTAAGTCGGTGGAAATTCTACTTTTGATATGAGCAAACATTTGATGATCATTCACTACTTCCCAACATGGAAAATGTATGAATTCTTTCTTCTTCTTTGAGACGTACATAGTTTGCGCTTTTCTTATCTACCATTCAAATAATTAAACGAATGTAATTCAAAATATGTAAATATATATGTATATATAGCTCGTCTTGCAAATTGCATCCGGATTCCCAACTTCTTTGTGCATAGGAAATACAAGAACCTCAGTAAATCAAGTTTGCCTTCAATTTGCAAAATCGAGAAGCAAGTGACACTTGCGACCTCTAATCCATCCTAGGTTGGTTGCCATTCAAAATCCCATTTTGATCAAAATCAACATGAATTTTTTCCCACAACTTATCAATCTTTTGCTTGTTGCCAGAAATTGGATCAATGGATTGCCGACAATATGAGATGCACAATTGGACATCTTCGGTCATAGACCAAGAATGAGACATTTTGGAATATGAAACTTTGAAATTTATGAAAATATTTGAAGTAGAGAGATGATTGACACAAATGTAGATGATTTTGAATGAATTATAAATGAAAATAAGTGTGTATTTATAGACTTGATGTAGATAATTTTTAAATATTTTTTTCAGATTTGTTTTCGGATTTTTTTGAAATATTTCCATTATAAATTAATTTGAACCGTCAAATTAAATCTTGGTTCAAATGAACAAACCAGATTAATGAACCATTTTTATAATCTCGTTGAACCACATTTAACGCAAAGTCAAATTTGGTCAAATGCTGATTTTTTAAAACAAAACTTGAAACTGGGCCAAAATCAACCCAAGCGCAGCACAGGCCCAAATGAAACCCTAATTGTGCAATTGCTCCAGCACGTCCGAGATGCGCAGCTGCTGCCGCACGTTCGAGATTAGCACGTCCTCATCGTCGCCGCTGCACAACTCCACCATGCCGCACCTGCTCCACGTATGCTCGCACGTCCTCCAATTGCTCTCCTGTGCAGATGCCCTTAACAACTCTGATTTCAACAATACAACGTTCCATGTAAATGTACTAGCATTCCTCTTAGTTTCTAATGTTACAGATGACACCTTATAAACATATCGTGATAATTGATATAGAGGTGGAAGTGGGTTACGAAATTCGTGGGTTGGCCCGCGTGGATTGTAGGTTGGCACGATCCAACCCGACCCGTGCGACCCAACTCGTGGGGTCTCGAATGGTGGGTTTAGCTCGTGGGTTGCGTTGGGTTGAGTCTTGATCAACCCAGCCCGACCCACGGGTTCGAGGAAAATTTTCAAATTACTAAAAATTGAACTTTCCTTTCCAATTTTACTCAATCTCCAGATTAGTTTCCCAATTTACACTTGTTTTCTAAGACGTCGTTGCCCACTGCGTCTTAAGCCCCATGCCGTTTCTTATGAGTCAGCGGGTTGATGTGGATTTTTCTAAATTCAATGATTTATAAGGACGCTGTTACAAAGAGCAGCTTATTTGTAACTAAGTTCGAGCCCTAACTTTTCTCTCCCCGTTCTGTTACGAAGCTCTGTCCCAAAATCGTTCCACCTGCAAAATCAAATCCGCACCGTTCGGTCGAAGTCTGATCCACCTTGCTCCGTGCACAGTTGTAGCCGTCGACGTCGCTATGTCTGTTCGTACGACACCGCTCCGTTCCTACTCCGATACTCCATGCCAAAATCAAAAATTTCCAGTAAGCTCCTTGACTCATTTGTAACAATTTCAATTGGAAAACGAATGCTAGTAGTGTCAATGTATGTTGGACAACTTTGAGTTTATTGTGTTCTAAAATCAGTTTGAGTATTTTGGTGTTTGTTTGTTTTTTTGTTGATAGAAGCTCTTGGTGTTTGGTGATATTTTATTTTCATGATGTTTTCTCGATGTAGTTTTCTTAACTATACATGTATCGGCTACATTTTTGTTTTTTCCATTAGTTTTAGTAATGGATAGTGATGAAATCGATGAAACGACAATGTCAACTATAGAAGTATTTGAAATTCCCACACATGACGAGTTTGATAGAGATTATCTAGAGAACCTTGATGTTGATGGTGAGGAAGGGTATATGGAAGTACCCATCGGCGTTGAAGAAGATAATAACTCCCTTTTGGATTTCCCACCATTCAATGATGTTTCGGCTTGGATTAACCATCCACGATAGACGACCACGGGTATCACAATAAACAGTTCAATACGAAAGAGCTGCGCAAAGATGGACTGTTTTTGAACAAGAAGTCTCTTATATATGCTTGTCTGAGATATTTTATTAAAAATGCCGTGAGTATCGCGTTAGATATTTGGATACAAAACGAATGCTACTCGAATGCCGCAGAGGTAAGGATTATTGTCAATGGGAATTACGAGCTTCGAAGAAGAAAAAGGAAGGTATGTGGAGAATCACCACATACGGTGGAGATCATACATGTGAGGTTGATATTATCCGCCGTGACAACATCCATTTCAACAAACACTTTATTGGAATGGACATAAAAGACATAATTCGAGAGGCTTTGAGATATATTCCTAAGAAAGTGAGGGAGTTGATGCGATCAAAACATGTGTACAAGATAAGTTACATAAAAACTTGGAAAGCGCACCAAAAAGCCTATATTTATTTATTTGGAGAGTGGGATGAATCGTTCGCAAAATTACCGGCTTACATGGATGTGCTTAAAGAGACCAATCCCGGTAGTATTGTTTATTGGGATAAATCGACGCTTGATAGGGGCAATAAAAGCATGAATAGAGTATTTTGGCCATTTAGCCCGGCTGTTAATGGCTTCACCCATTGTTGTCCCGTCATTTCTATTGACGCAACTCATTTGAACGGGAAGTGGAAAGGGGTTTTAATGATTGCGGTTGCTCTCGACGCGGAAAATGAAATTCTCCCTCTTGCTTATGCATTGGTAGAGAGTGAAAACATCGATAGTTGGAAGTGGTTCATGACGTGCATTCGAAATGGCGTCACACAACGAGAAGGATTATGCATTATTTTTGATAGACACGCGAGAATTAGGGGAGTCACGAAAGAAGATGATTGGAAGCCACCGAAGGCTTATCACCGTATTTGCATAAGGCATTTGCATCCAATTTCAATCTAAAGGTGAAGTGTATGGCCAAGAAAGCATTACTTACTAGCATTGGCTATGAGAATCAACAAGTAAAGTTTTGCAATCGTTTTAAAGAATTGAAAGAATTGTTGAAGGATAACCAAGATGCTCTGAAGTGGTTGGATAAAGTTAATACGGAAAAATGGGCGTTATCTTATGATACTGGGGGTCGAAGATGGGGGTCCATGACCACTAATGTGTCCGAATCTTTCAATCACGTGCTTATGGCGTGTCGTGATTTGCCTATCACCGCTATTGTTCACTTCACATTTAAGCAAGCCAATGCTTGGTTTATCGAGCGACGTGATGCACTGTTAGACCACAACAAATATTTTGTTATGAAGATCGAGAGCAAAAACAATGCAGATTTGGTGAAATCCACACAGTGCAAGGTACAAATGTTTGACCGGAGTAAAGGTATAGCGTCTGTTCTTACCAAATCAAAGGAACATGCGCATAAAGTTTCTATGGAAGATAAAACGTGTGGTTGCGGAAAATGACAATTATTTCACTATCCATGTTGTCACGCTTTAGCGGTGTGTGAAGAAGAGGAAATCTCCATACATACGTGATTGCGTGGCTGCTGAATGTAGCACGCAAGCGTGTAACGACACTTGGTCAAATACATTTACTCCACAACCGGATATCACACAGTGGAAAGAATATTTTGGCCCCAAGCATATTCCCAAAAAGTAGTTCAAATGAACCAAGAGAGGAAGGCATCCAACAAAACAGAGACGTAACAAAATGGATGCAAGGCGTGATCCAAGAACCTCACATGTCGAAGCTCCTAGTGAACAAGCATCTGATAGGCCGAAGAGAGTGTACAAGTGTTCAATATGTGGGGTTGCAGGTCACACAAAAAAATCTTGTACTTTGCCTCGTGTGGTGAATTAGGAAACTAGATTTTGCGTAGTGTTGAAGTTTATCTTTTTGGCACACTTCTTGTAAACAACTTTTGTGTTTCATTAATACATTTTCGTAAAAACACTTCTTATTTCTTGTCGAGTTACAGTATATATTGTATATTGTTTTACAGATTTGCCACTACGCAGTCGTTCTGAGGCCATTCCTGATGTGCCATCTCCATCGGCAAGCTCTGACGAAGTAGATACATTGTTACCGGATGTGTCACACCTTGTTCATCCGGGTCCTATTGTCGGCATGCTTTTGTATAAGCATCCCACTCATCGGTCTACGATGATTTAAGAAACATTGGTTAGTTATAATTACATTTCATTTCAAGTTGTGTCTTGTATTACATTATGCTAATTATCTACTATACTTTGCAGGGTACATATGTATTAATAGTTTGTCACCGTGGGATTAGCTGGGATGCTGATGAGCGTGTCTTACCTTACATCATTAGGCGGGATTTTAACCATGGTATTACATGCAGAACTATGAGGTCGACTGTTCATTTATGACCGCTTTAGTGGAGAGATGGCGTTCTGAGACGCATACGTTTCATTTGTGTCACGGGAGATGACCATCACTTTAAAGGATGTCGGGATCTTGACTGGACTTCCTATACATGGTCGAGCTGTGACTACGCACCAGTAGGTGGAGGATTATGGTCTGTTGTGTGTACAGCTATTAGGAGTGGTCCCTCAAGGGAAGCGACCTACCACAGTGAGACGTACATGGCTCAGAGATCATATGTGGATCGTTCCCGCAGAGGCCAGTGAGATGGAGGTACAGAGATATGCGCGAGCATATATACTTGGCATGTTGGGGTCATCTCTCTTCCCAGATTCTTTAGGCAGTGAGATATCACTCCACTACCTACCATTACTGGCAAACCTCGACTCTCTCTCATCCTATAGTTGGGGTGCTGCGGTGTTGGCATACTTTTATCGTAGTTTATGCACTGCGCGTGACTCGAAGGCTGACAGGTGTCATTGTACCTGTGCAAAAACATTTATAATTCCGACTAGCAAGTGGTAAGTCGGGTCGTATCCACAAAGATCGGTGTGAGAATCTGTTCACTAAGTATCAGAGTAACAATTGGGGGGGTTTTCGAACAAGTAAAAATAAACACAATTAAGCAACAATGATCACTTGTCAAGATGAGCAATTGTCACACAAATTCAAGTAATAAGTTCAAAGAGATGTGCAAGCTAGAACTCTCGACTGTGATGCAAGACTAAATCATTAACCCAACCGTTTTGATTTCTAATGTTCTACAACTTATAGCTCCCCGCTAGGTTGCACTACAAGTTGTCCTAGGGTGTCAATCGTAGTGGTATATTACTTGTATCCTAGTTTACTATCCCCGCTAGGTTGCTAGTAAACTGTGATAAGTGAAATCGACACACAAACAAAAGCTCCCCGCTAGGTTGCACTAATGCTAGCGTATCAAATCCATAAACAATGCATAGTAATATAGCTCAAAACATAGAAATTCAATATGAGTCTCAAATCAAAGCATCACAATATCAAGTTCTAGCCTACACAAATGAGTTTAGCTACTCATCATAATGCAATACATAATCAAGCATTTGAATGGAACGAAATGATGTTACTGATGGTGAACTCTTCACCAAGCTTTCTTCGATTCTTCTCCAAATTGTCTTCCCAAAATTCACACTGCCGAGAGAGACCACAGCAATCCACCAATGGTGTCTTCTCCAAAAGAACCAAATCACACGACTAAAAGACCAGACAATTTCCCTCCTTTCACCAACCAAAAGCCACGGCAAAAAAGACACAGTGTATGTCTTTCTCTCCCAATTCTACACGGACCAAAGCCAATTTGATTTTCCCTTTCTCCTTTCTTTTATCTTCTCAATTTCAACTCCTCGAATTCTATTCTCTCTTCCCCAATGTGGCTATTCGATATTCGAAGTCGGTCTGTTTCATCTCGAGAAAATGAAAATCGAATTTAGGAATTTCGCCAGCTGGCGTTCCGCACGGACGCCTCTTGAATTTTGTCACCCGCGGACGTCTCTTGCATTACGATAAATCTTCAGACGTCCGCGCCGTAACTCCTTAAGGCCTCCGCGGACTGCACTGATGAAAACTCCAAAGTGCTCCGGTCTTCATTTCTTTCCGCGCAAAACATCTTCTAATAGGCTCTCTTTAGCCGGTATTCCTTCTATGGTCTCCGAATGTACCTGAGAATGAAAACTACACACAGGTAGTGAAATAATATACAGGTAACACTTAGAGACGGGGTTTAAACATATAAAATAGTCGTACAACTATGACTTATCAAACTACCCCACACTTGAACTTGTTCGTCCCGAACAAGAACAAAGCCATAGAACGAATTACAATGTACTAGTCATGCTAATCCTTACATCTCAATCTCAAATCCAGCCACTAATCCTATCATGCTTAAGATTCTAACAATGCGAGTAAAGATAGATTTTTCGATACTTGTTACCTCGCGAGTTGCAATTCAAACGACCTTGGATGTTTGGGAGATAGTCCCCTATAGGTACCACGGACATTGCATTCTTTTCTGAGTTTTAGTCTTTTGATTGAGTCGGCGGCTTTCTCTGACACGTGATTAATTCACTGCTTTCGTTCCGTTGATTCTTGAATTCCTAAACTTGTATGGACTTTGATAAACGACACATCTTTGCTTGAATCAATCAAATTTTGATTTTCTTCTTACTTGATGGTTTGCCTTCGGTTTTTGAATTTGTTTCTTGTCCACTTAATCATTTGCGCCCTTCAACCACTCTAATCATAGCCTCCGAATAACAGCATAGGAGTGCATCCCGCTCTTTTCTCATCCTCGTCGTTTCTGCATGAGGCAAGGTAGGGGTTACCCATCCATTCCCAGCTACTCCGACTAGAGATGGACAGTTCGTTTTCTCTGTCCCGCCACCACTGTGAACGCATGAATATACTTGAATTACTTGGTGACGGAGCTACTCTCAGGACTAGGCTAGTGAAGCGTCAACCTCCACCGCTTTTCTCAATCATCAAAACCAAAAACTCAGAACTTCCTGCAATGTGCCGTATCCTTCTAGGACATTTCTGTCAACTCCACATCCCTGCATATCACAACTCACAAGAACAAAGCATCGAATTTTTTTTAAAATAATAGACGGTATAAAATATGCTACTTACTTTTTAATGGCCTAGCTATCTCATTTACCCAGATTTGATGTGTTAATGTTAATCTCGTATTTTTCTGAACAAAAATAATAGACGGTATAAAATAAGCTATTTACTTTTTAAAGGCCTAGCTATCTCATTACCCAAGCATAGAACCACACTAGTTAATATATTTGGTTCTGTGTACTTCAAAAATAATAGACGGTATAAAATATGCTAGTTACTTTTTAATGGCCTAGCTATCTCATTTACCCAGATTTGATGTGTTAATGTTAATCTCGTATTTTTCTGATACAAAAATAATAGATGGTATAAAATAAGCTATTTACTTTTTAAAGGCCTAGCTATCTCATTTACCCAAGCATAGAACCACACTAGTTAATATATGGATTGAGATTCTCTCCTCATAAATCCCCTCCTCATATCTTCCTCATGGCCACGTGTCGACCAACGATTGGTCCATAATTAAAAAAAAGCATTAAATCTTCTCAGGACAAATGTCACTCACTGATTGGTCCACAATTAATAGAAAAAATCATATAACTTGTAACTATTAAACATCTCATAAATCATATAATATAAAATGAATTTTTTTATAAAATATATCAATATTTTTAATTTTGCGGACTCTATTTATAGAGATCCATATTGCATAAATATAATATTATATAATATGTTGGTAAATTAAACCACAAGTAAAAAAGATTGAAAAAAGATACTACAAATTTCGGGTGAAACTTGCGATAACCCATACTTATTTTAGAGTTATCATATTGTGGATGAATGCGATAACTTTGCGAAAAAATGTATTGTTATCGTAAAATCGCGCGATTTTACGATAACAATACATTTTTCGCAAAGTTATTGCAATAACCCATATTTATTTTAGAGTTATCGTATTGTGGATGAATCCGATAACTTTACGAAAAAATGTATTGTTATCGTAAAATTGCGCGATTTTACGATAACAATACATTTTTTCGTAAAGTTATCGCATTCATCCACAATACGATAACTCTAAAATAAATATGGGTTATCGCAAGTTTCACCAAAAATTTGTAGTATCTTTTTTCAATCTTTTTTACTTGTGGTTTAATTTACCAACATATTATATAATATTATATTTATGCAATATGGATCTCTATAAATAGAGTCCGCAAAATTAAAAATATTGATATATTTTAAAAAAAAATTCATTTTATATTATATGATTTATGAGATGTTTAATAGTTACAAGTTATATGATTTTTTCTATTAATTGTGGACCAATCAGTGAGTGACATTTGTCCTGAGAAGATTTAATGCTTTTTTTTAATTATGGACCAATTGTTGGTCGACACGTGGCCATAAGGAAGATATGAGGAGGGGATTTATGAGGAGAGAATCCCAATCCTTAATATATTTGGTTCTGTGTACTTCAACGTAAATCAAATTAACTTGTCCCTTGGCAGATAGTCAGATACGAGATAAAAGTCGAACGCACAGACAATATTAGCATGACTCTGAGGGTGACATTCGTAAATTGGTATAATCTAAGGTGTATTAAATTAGTCAAAAACAATTTATATAACCGGTAATTTCGGATTAAGCACATGTAATATGTAAGATTGTGATTCAGTTTGGCTACTCTACTTGAAATGATGAATCGTGTTAGAAATAGTATTCAACACAGACTCAGAACACAATTTCTAAAGTACAAACTCAACAACTTCTTAAATTGTATGAATAAGGAAGTCCATTTAGGGATTCATAAAAGCTTTCTCGTCGGTGGCACTTTAAGTTCCATCACGTGATATAGAGACAATCTTGATGGATGAATGTATGTATCACAAGTTCAATGGGAGTAAGTTCTATTTTCGTATTACTCGATTCCTGAAGGCGGAAATTTCAGTCTCAATTAATGCCCTACAATTCTCCGGTGAAGTTCCAGAGTCATCAACGTAGGTTTGATCTTCTTCTGTAAATTATTTGCTTGATTAACATGAGTTGCATTTAAGGCTCCAATTGTACGGAATTTATTCTAACAACTGGTATCAGTAGCCACCCAATTTTTGTGTTCATTGAACATGATTTAGCTCAGAAAATTGGTGAAAACTTGAAGCTGAAATATGGGTCGTTTGTTTATTTACTGACACTATTTTGATGGTGAGTAGATGACAAGGCGTCGTTAGGACCTTGCAAATTGAATTTATAAACTCCTCACTATTGGCTCACTAAAGATAGTAGAGCGGCAAGTAAGGGTCGAACCCAAGGGAGTTAGCTTGGTTACTCGTAGGTCTCGTGGAAGCAAGAACAGATTTTCACCAAAATCTGCTTAGATCATCAAATCACGCTTGAATGTGCGTGGAGGGAGAGTTAGCTCCCTATGAGGTGTGAACCTCTTGGATATCTAAGCAACAATGGTGAGAATCAGGTTCAACTGCTTGTAAGTAAAAGAAAATGAAATGCAACAGTTGGGGTTTTGGGTTTTAAAGAAAGTAAATGACAAGTACGTGAATAAAGTGTAATATGAGAAATATCTAGTCGTGGGTTCTTTGCTACATGTTTATCCTTGGCACTATGTGGATAAATCTATCTCATGGTGCGCCGTTCCGGCTAAGGAACGCGCCCTTGACCTTGGCTTCCTTCGCGTTAGTTCGTAGCACGCCGACTAGGTCGTGCTCTTGAGCCCCGGCTAAGGTAGCTCATCGAACGCAAGTTGAAGGGAACGCCGGTCCTAGTCCTTTCTTAGGTCGCGCGGAAGCGCTTGGGGGTTTCAAGTCGCGCCGACTAGGTCACGTCTTCGTACTCCGTCTAGGTGGTACTTCGAAACCTTACCCCAAACAAACCCACTTGGCCTAAGTGTTACTATCTACCATCACGGCTAGTATCCGGTAGATGATAACAATAAGGTCTCGAGCCTTTGCTAAGCTTTGTGGTTAGACATCCACTTAGCGTAGCTCTCGACCCATAGATTAAGCACAAGGACTAGTAACGAGATAGAAAATGTAAGTGCGGTGCCTCAAAACATAGTTGCAATTACGAACCCACAACTAGATCGAGAGATTTAGCTACTAGTATTCATGGGGTGAATACAATAGCCTTGCATAAGTAAATAGAAATGTAAAATACGAGAAGGAGTAGAGAGAGAAGTGCAAAGGGAATAAAGGACACTTGTATTGCTAGATTTCCGGAACAAAAGGAACAATCACAAAACGTGCACACTTTCCAAGGGAATGAAGGAGTTCTTTTATAGGAAATGAGGAGGATTCTAGGCCCTTGGATGAGACTTGATCTCCAAGTTGAGTGGCATAAGCGGTTTGGCATTAGTAAAGACCTAGAACCTTCTCTCCATAGGGGAATTGGCATTGTGAACTTTGCATTGGAAGAAGCACACGGAGGCCGACGTCAGCACCTCGAAGGACGAGCCGAGAAAGTCAAGGAAGAGGTCAACGGTCAACTCTTGACTTTGCCCTTGAATTGAAGGCCATTTGGGGAGACCAAGAATGGATTGCGAGTTTGTGACTCTGGCCGGTGGATTTGGCTTCTTTAGACAATTCTAAGACTTTCTTAAGAAGAGTGCTAAGTCAGAAAATGCCTCGAACTATGATGAATTCCACAATTTCCCCTTTTGTGCCTTATATTGGCCTTGACCGGGCTCGGGACCTTTACTTTCGAATTTCACCGGGCTAGCTCTTGATCTATCATGCTTGATCAATATGAAGACCAGTCTTTCAAGCCAGAAATGCCATTAGATGATTGGAATGACGATTGGCCAATAAGGCTTGAATAGGACATTTGATTCGGCGCTGATCATACTCGGACCTTGAAGCTCGATTTGGTTCGGCTTAGGATAGCAGGTCATTCGATGTTTTGGTCTTGGTAGCAAGGTGGTCATGTGTACTTGATGTTAGGACCTTGAAACCAGACTTTTGAATAGGATTTAGAGCTTGGGCGACCGACAAGGATAGCTTCCCGGTCAGCCCGGCGATACCCGGATGCATTCCCCAGCCAGCCCGGTTGCTCCTGGGTCGCGACCGCATTTTCTCGGCTGGCCCGATATCAAGGTTTCGGTACTCGGCATTCTCGGCAGACCCGGTATGATTCCTCGGGTGGCCCTTCCGAGCGCCTGGTGCGGCATACTCGGTCTCTCTCGGATGCGGTGCGGACCAAACTAGGCCCAGACCGGCCAGAACTCCAATTGGTGAATTTTAGGCACAAGGGCCATCTTTTGCGCGCGATTCCTCATAAGTCCTCATAAGTACCTGTAATGCAAAAATACATTAGCAAGCATCTGTTCATATGACCTTGAATGTCAATTAGTGGGAATTGTTGACTTAATAAGTCGTGTAAACACGGCTTATCAGTAGACATGCACAAATATGGATTCAGACCGGGTTCGGGTCGGCCTATTCCATATTTTATAACCTATTCAACCGGGTCGGGCTCAAAATCTTGTTCAAGTGATAGACCATAATTGTATGAATCATAAACACAGTTAACCCCACCAAATTAGACTCTTTGTCTATTTAACTTTTGCTTGTTAGTTCCGATATTTATCTACAGGGTATTTTAAAGTCTAGAGAGAATACAGGCTAAGGAGAAGTTTTAAAGCTGAAAATGAATTACGAGTCATTCCAGGTCACGACCAAATTCTGACTTTCAAGAACCTGACGTGGAATCACTCAAAACAAGTCCAACCGAAGAGCAACCAGAGTCAGACCGGAGCTAAAAGGATCGATGGCTTTTGTGAAAGATCACAAACACACATCTCTCACCCACTCCCCTCCACCTAGCCGGCGGCTCCCCTCACTCACACTCCCCTCCTCCTCTCCTCTCACGCCACCTAGCCGGCGGCTTTTCTCCCCTCCACCTCACCCCGGCGGCTTTGAGCTCTTCCTCCCCCCATTTGACAAGTGTCATGCCTCTCATCCACATCTATCTCCTCCTCTAAGCCTATAAATAGAGACCTCCATTGCCTTTGTAAATCATCCCACAAACACATTCCAACATCCACAAGTTACTTATCTCTCTAGTTTGTAAACACAATTATGTAATCACTTTACTTTGAAATGGAAGCTTGGTCTTGAGCACTCTTATCGGTTTTTGTAAGTACTCTCTTCTTTACTTTACTGTCTTTCAAAGTACTTTACTTTCCTGTCTTTACTTTCGAAAACTGTACTTTACTGTCTTTCAAAAACCTTTACTTTTTCAAGTACTTAGCTATGATGTCCTGTTCCATGGATATTCGTAGCTAAACTCTTCATTCGGTTGAAGGGATGTACTTGTATCATACTATGTTTTAGACCCTTCTCTTAGTGCCTCTTTGTGTTCAACTTGTTCTAGGTGCCATATATTAGGTCAGAATTCCATTGGTTGAGTGGATGCTTGGAAGAGCAAAGCTCTGCCATGGGTTCGTGATCTTCCGTGGATAAGTGGAGGCTCGGAAGAGCACAGCTTATCTGTGGAAGTCAACCTCTTTAAAACACCATTTGGTTTATCAGGAATGATGATCAAATGGATGTACATACTAGAACAAGAGTTCTTTGTCTTGCAAAAGACTAGACAGTGTGGCAAGTCATGTGCTAGGAATAGCCTTGATTCACTTTTGAACACTTAGTATGATCATTAGAGGTCAATGATAAACGAAAATATGATACAAGGCCCCTGAAACCGAATCTTTCCTTAAATTGTAATATCAACTGTTACTTTACTTTTCAGTACCAAAAACCAAAAACAACCCCCCAACTGCTTCATTTAATCCCCCCTTTTCGAAAGAACAACTATTCACCTGACTCCCTTGGGTTCGACCCGTACTTACCACTGACTACCCAAAATAGTTAAGTCGCGAGTATCGGAGATATAAATTTATTTTTGCACAGAGAACATCGCACCTTAACGACAGTGCGGTGGGCTCCGTCATCAAGCCTGTCGTATTTAGCGGGCCGAGTACCTCATCGGGCCAACCCGTTACAATTATGTACCTATACGTTTTAATTTTCATGCATATCTTGAATAAAAATAGCATAATTTCAAAACATATATGTGATCTAAGACACTATTAAAGAACAAGTGTAGCTACATCAAAATAGTTCTTCATGACATATTGATTAATTTACTCTTTTCTTATAAAGTTGAACATAATAAAAATTAGGGTTTAATTTGTAGCGGGTCAATGGGCGGGCCTATAAGGTCGGTCGGGCTAAAATATATGTCCAAGACCGGCCCTAATAAAAATACGGATCGTAACGGGCTGGTCCGTCAAGCTATTATACTTGTCCAAGCCCGTTTCGATGACCAGGCGAGCAAGTCGGTCCCGGCGGGCTAATCAGGATTTATGCACGTCTAGTGCCGAGTTCATAACCTGCTTCTCCCATTTCACTATTTTTTTCATTAAATTTGATGAACTCGCCGGAAAAATGATGGAGAAATGCCTATAACGGAGTTTTTTTTTGCCCTGTTTTGAAACCCAAATCTTGATTTTGTCCTGTTTTAAACTCAAATATCGATTTTGCCATGTTTAAATAATATCGGTTCGAGGGAACCCGGTTTGACTCATTTATTGATAAAAACCGGTTTGGAGGAACCCGGTTTCTGCCAAAGTGGTTTGATGACTGTGCACCTGCGTGACATTATTTGGTCCTACGTGGATCAAAAAAACACAATTCTGGCCACGTGACAAACCGGGCGAGAGAATCGATCTCATTTGCATGAAACCGGTCCATCGGAAACCGGTCTCATGCACTTGGGATTGAAAGTTAATAGCTTGCTTTTTCATGACTGTGGTTATGGTCAGTCCACTAGAGAAACATTCTCAAGAGAAGTAATATCGAGAGCTGGGAGATCAGGACTGGTTGAGAACTTGAGCCATCTCTTCTTCTCCATGTGCCTAAGGCATGGCTGCATTAGGAGGCCAATAGCGCCATCAATAAGGCTTACAACCATGACCTTCCGCGTCGATAGAGCAAGCACTACACATATTAATATAGTTGGTGGAATGCACATGATAATGGATCCGATTGTGTCGATAGGGATTTATAAGGTCGTGATGTGGCTGGCTGTTTTATCCTTAGTCTTATGAGTGCAAGGAATTCCAAGATCATTTCGAAACAAAACAGGAAGTTTTCTGCCGCGACTATTTCTTGGAAGCTCATCTATGAAAGCATGACGATACCAGAAGCAGAGAACAAGATTCGAACAACAGCAGTTCCGTAGTGGGATCGCTTTACAAAAAACTCAGGGAGCATTCCTTGTTCTGCCATACTCAAAAAGTTGGAAAGAATCACTGCTCATTTCAGCCACGAACATGCCCATGTTGGACATTGTCGTAGCGCTCTAAATCCACCAACTCAACCACGCTCTCGCAATCATCTTAGCAGGGACGGACTTAGGAATTTTAGTAGGGTGTGATAAAGAAAAAAATTTAATGGTTAAAAAGAACTATTACATTAAAATAAAGCTCAAGTGCATGAGACCAGTTTTGATGGTTAAAAAAGAACTATTTTGATGGTTAAAAAATTTTGATGCTTATAAAAGAACTTTTATATCTTAGCAATGACAGCAAAATAAGCATCACTCCTTGATCAAAAAAAATAATAATAAGCATCACTCCACATGTCAAGCTCAAGTGCATTAGACCGGTTTCATGTAAATGAGACCGTTTTCCGGTCCCAGTTTGCCACGTGGCCATAATTGCATTTCTTTGGGTCCACAAAGGATCAAATAATACCACGCAGGTGCATAGTTAGCAAATCAATTTCTTCCAAACCGGTTTCGTTGAAAATCAACCAAACTGGTTTAGGAGAAATCAATTTTTATCGAAAATGAGCCAAACCAGGTTCTCCAAACCAATTTATTAAAAATAGGACGAAATCGATATTTAAATTTAAAACAGAACAAAATCAAAATTTAGATTTTAAAACAGGGCAAAAATATATAATAAAAAAACTCCTAAAAACGTGGCTGAAACTACCTCATACCACCTGCAACCGTTGCCAACTACTAACAACAGCCTGAAATTCGTCGAATGACTGCTGCGCGGACAAGTTTCGTGTTGCTCCGAGTCATTGGCATGGTCTAGGTTCGGATCTCACTGCTGCGCGGACAAGTTTCATCTTGCTCGGATCACGCCCTTCGTCGCACTCTCAGATCCGCTTATGTCCTATTCCGTAGTGGTTTTCATGCTGAAATCAATGGAGGAAATAAATTGCAGAAGGTCCTACGTTGCTGTACTTGTTTGGATCTAGACGTGCTTTGGCTTCCCTCGACTCTGTGATATGTTACGGCTTGATTTCTCGGCACTCGAATTCGGGATTGTCGATTGTTTCTGGATCACGATTTAGGCCACTAATTGTTTTGCTTGAGTTTGATGTCGGAATCCATGGAGGTGTGGGCTCTAGTGGTCGACGCAAACAAGTACTGTTGCGTTGAAGAAATGGGATGAAGCTCATTTGAGCTTGATTTTCATTTTTTAGGCTGCCACGAAGGTTGCTTTGAGTGATTGATTTATTTAATTAATTTTTATTGTTGTGGCTGCAGAGAGGATTTATAAATGAAACCGTAGTTGATTTATTTTATAGTTAAAGTTTGTCGGAGCCATCCAATTTATTAGAATAAGGTTCAAAACGCCTGAACCGCGCTTAATACAGGAGTGCTCGAAAGAAGCTAGCAAAGTAAAATGAACTCTCAAGTGCCGGACACGGGTTATAAAATCTCCAGTATTAAAAACACCGAACATGTTATACAATAGACAGGGGAGTTTCTCACCAAACTAACCCTCTTTCAAACTCGAATTATCCAAATGCATCATTTGAAACTCAAATAACTAGATTACCTCATTTTAACAATATCGGTTCCTCAGGAACCAGTACCCTTCATTTTTTTATAACCCGGTTCCTCTCCTACCGAGAATGTACAAAAATGAAGACGTGGCTCAATTTTGAGCCTACGTGGACCAAAACGAGATGAAGTGGCATATACGTCAATACTGGTTCCAGAGAAACTGATATCATAATGATACTGGTTTTCAGGATATCGGGAGCAATGAAATTAAAACTCCAGGGGTTTCTTCTCATCTCCCTCATTCGATCCGCCGACTCCCTCAATCAAAATCCACCGACTCCGACGCCGCCGAACGCGCCAGCCTCCGACTTCGAAGCACCTAACCTCCACCGACTGCCGACTCTAAAGCACCTGAACAATTCTGGTTCGGCAGCACCCGGTATGTAGTCGATTTTGATTTTGATTGTTGATTTTGATTAAGTTAGGGTTCTTAAAGAATATGGTTTGGTTAATTGTTGATTTGGATTGTTAATTGTTGATTTTGATTATTAATTGTTGATTTTAATAGTCGAATTTGATTGAATTGTGGATTTTAATAGTCGATTTTTATTGTTAATCGTTCAATTTGGTTATTGATGAAATTGGGGATGAAATGGTGTAATTGTTGAAGTTATGTTGATATTGAATTTTTTATAATATTAAATTATTGAAATTGGTGATGAAATGGTGTAATTTTTGAAATTGTGTTGGTATTGAATTTTTTTATAATATTGAATTATTTACATATTTATGAAATTTTGATTTTTGTGATGTAGATATGGACTCACAAAGACCATCTTCACAAAGATCATCGCAAGCTATATTGCATCCGAATATGGGTGTGGATGACATAATTCATCATGGTTCGATTGACGCATCAGTCCTCAGTCAACAGGGTACACATCGTACCGAGGCTATTTGGAACCCACATGTAAATATTCTAAATTATGTTAATTATCATTTATAATTTAATATGTTACTAATGTTGAATGGCATTGTTGTTTGACAGTTGGATCCAAAAGGGAAGGCGAACGTACCCCTTAAGGTTCATAAAGGGGGTGTCTTGGCCCTCGATGCTCGCTTACATGTGGTACCTATTGGATTTTATCCATGGACTCGGGTTTGCGATGTGAAGGCTGATCTGTCACTATTGACAGCTGTGGTCGAGAGATGGAGGCCAGAAACTCACACCTTCCATTTTAATGATGATGAGGCTACAATCACGTTACAGGACATATCACTTCTTACCGGGCTACCTGTAGATGGAGAGCCCATGACAGGCAGGTCGCAGTTGATTTTTGAGGAGGGTTCAGTGAAATTGCAGGGGGTATACCTCGATTGCTTTGATAACTCGCCGGCTATGGCGAAGAGAAGTTGGTTCGCGAACCATTTGGCGCATATTCCTGCTGATGCAGATGAGGAGACGTTGAAGAAATACGCAACGGCGTATCTCCTCACTCTTATAGGATCGACATTGTTTACAGACAAGAGCATGAAGACGATCCTGCTTTACTTTCTTCCCTTGCTAGAGCATCTGGATAGGGTCCGCAATTATAGTTGGGGAAGTGATGTGTTGGCGTATCTATAAAGTAACATGTGTAGTGCGTGTAAGATCAGACACAGTCAGCTTGGTAGGGCATCGTTGATTATTCAGTTTTGGTCATGGGACAGACTGTCTCGTATCAGTGTGCCGACGGTAAGAGTTCCTGTTGTGTTACCGCCGCCAAATGCGGAGTTTGATCCAGTTTTCCGTGGAGCGTGGTCTTACGTGTAAGTGTTTATGTTTAGAAATTATAGTTTATAAATTATTTTACTTTTACTGATAATTCATTTTTGTGTGCAAGAAATGGATTGGGCCCAAAAGTTAGATAGGGGTACCTCACGACAGTTTGTTGCAGTATCGTGATACGATACATAAGATGCAATCGAGAGATTTCACATGGAGACCGTATGAAGAAAGAATGTTTGAGTTGCTGAACCCGACTTGTCACGAGGGTCGAGATGCCACGTGGAGAGCTGAAGTGCCACTTATCTACTTCAATATTATTGAGTGGCATCATCTAGCACAGGTTGCGAGACAGTACGATTTCAGACATGGTGTCCTACCAAACCCAGCTGGAAGTTTAGACCAATGCCACCGAATGGATTGGGATTGCGAGATAGTACAGTTTCAGAAGAATAGGGATTGGACAGTCTTCCACGGCAGTTACATTGCCTTGTGGTTCACTCGACATGAGAGGTTGCTTGATGGAGATATGGCATACCCGGGTGATGACATCAACCAACCCACTCCACAGTATTATCAGTGGTATTTCATGCACACTCGTCGTTTATATCAGCCGAGGGTAAACGATGAGGTGGAGGAGGATGGGGACGGCGTTGCGCAGCAGACACGACCTAGTCATGCTTATCGTCAAGATTCACATACGATACTCGAGAATGTAAGTTTCCCTTTCTTGCTTAATTATTAATGAATAAGAGTTCGTTATTGTTTCACTAACTAAAATTGGAATGAATTTTGCAGATACGTGGTTACGTCATTTGTGCACGTGATGTCAGTCAGTGGTTCCTCAACTCCACAGATGATTATTCATGGAGGGGATTTCATAGAATCTTCCACACTGCGTATACGGAAGTGGGGAACCTTACGGATCCCACTATTGTGGGTGTTGATACATAGACTATTACTCTCTATGCAGGTACTTTGTATACACACTTAATTTATTTGAATGATGGACAATTACTAATTTAATATGTTGATTCAGGCGATGCATTTGCTGATGATGTGGGAGGACAGGAGGATTATGATACAAATGTTGATTCAGGCGATGCAGTTGCTAATGATATGGGAGTAGATGAGGATTATCACCGACCATCTAGCTCTTCACAGCCACTGCGCAGAGGCGAGCGCTAACATGGGGAAGAGGGCACGGAGAGGGCGAGGTGGTCGTGGAGCTGAAGAATGAGGCTTGTGTTATCATGTTTTGTCATGTGAGGGATGTTTTTGTGAACTTGAATATTTGAATATTGGTTTTTGAAATTTTCTTCATCGTTTGAACTTAAATTTTCTAATTGATAGAAAACGACTCCTTTTCTACAAGAGCTCTGCAGAGGTCTCCTTGAACTTCAACTCCTTCTCATATGCCACATCGCCAAGTTTAGCTTTCAAAACCTCATCTTTTACCTTCGTCATGAAGTTGCTTTGCAAGTGACGAACGCATACACAATGGTATGCCATAAGGCTCCTGCCATTCAGGTTCACGCATGGCAGCCAATATTCCATTGTGCCTATCAGAAACAATGCACAACCCTTCCCGTTGGGTCACTCCTTTCCGGATACAAGACATAAACCACTTCAGCTGGAAGTGTTCTCGCTCTCTAGAAGCGCAAAGCCTAAGGGCAGTATGTGGTTGTTCGCGTCTAACCCAATTGCAACCAACAATAATCTCACTGTTGTGCTTTCCATGCCTTCTAGTAACTTATTTCATACCTATAATCTCACTGAAATAAATCTCGTATCTGTCTAGCGGACAACCTCATGTTTTCACTCATCGCATTCAACATCTCCCTCGCTATGAAATGTGCATTCAAGTGGATGTTACTTTGTAGGATGCTGTTGTTATGGCATATGTGGTCCCCTCCGTACTTGCGGACCGTTCAGTAACTTGTTCGTTGCATCACCACCAGTCGAAGGCACGATGGACATACTTCTTCACCCTTTCAACATTCTAAAACCATTTTGGTAGTGTCAGACTTTCTTACCCTATACTCCACCCGATTAAGATTTGAGTATTTCTGCACAGCAAGTATGGCATCCTCTTTTTTACATAAAGTAGTACCGTTTTGAAGATTTTGGGAGTGAGGATGGTGGCCCTTCACATTCTCATCGAATGGTCGATATGTTTCCCACACCGAAATATCTGTGAAACTCGGATGATCCCAGACGATCTGATCTTGAACTATTACAACATCAGGATTTTCAGCAGCAACATTCTCTAATTCCTCCATCTCATCACGGCCACACTCGTCTATTATTGGATTATCCAACGTTGCCAATGTGGACATATACACGTCATCAGAATCATCATTCATGTTAGACATAGAATAGTAAGAACAATATGAGAGATGATTGATTTGAAGAGAGACGATTGAATTGTGTGTTGAAAATGAAGAAACTGAGGTCGGTTTTATAGTTGAATGATACCAATTTGCCAGGAACCGGGAACATTGTAATTTTGGTGGCCCGGGAACCGGGACTTTCACATCTTATCAATTCCCAATCGGGTCTGTCATCTCTGAAAAGCCTGTTCGTTGGAATCTTTTGTTGCAAAAGGTACCGATTTCCCCCAAACCAGTATCCTTTTAGTTTAGTCACATCCCAACTGGGTCTGTGATGCCCCGACCAGGTCTAAAAAGTATGTTCGATGAATCCTGGTCTCGCTCAAACTGGTACTACCATATTCTCGGTTTCTCAGAAATCGATACTCTAGCTGGATGCCATGCTAGCACGGAAGGGGTCTGGTTGGTCCACGTAGGCCCAAAATCGAGCCATGTCTTTATTTTTGTACATTCCCGGTCGGAGAGGAACCGGGATTATAAAATAATGAATAGTACCAATTCCTCATGAGCCGGGATTGTTAAAAATGGGGTAATCTAGTTATTTTAGTTTCAACTGGTGCATTTGGGTAATTCGAGTTTGGAATTGGGGTAGTTTGGTGAAAAACTATAGACAGTGATTAAAACTAGAGTCATGCAACGTAGCATGTAGAGCAAGTAAGGTAGGTCGATGGGAGCTGGAGGCGGCATCCTAAAAGCTCTTGGCGGATGGCTATGGGAAGAGGGAGACATGAATCCCCTAGAAGGATAATATCTGTGGAATCGAGGGATATGGCTTGACGGTTGGCAGCGTTGTAGATGCGGTGGACAGTCGAGTTATCTAGAAGAATGTTTATGCGAGTAGCTACGCCATGATAGGGTTTTGCCGCACAAAGAGAGAAGAAATAACAACATGAGATGATTGGACCACCTGACGTGTCATGTTCATTCATTACACCATTTTGCCCCATATGCAACAAGACATGGCACACTGTTGCAAAATCCGCGTTACATAATGTCTATAGTGACACTCGACGTCTATTTCTTAAGACACCTAATGTCACGCAATCAAAGCCTCCATCGTGTCACCCGTTGCGTAAGAACACCAAGGCAACATGTAGTTAAGCAGCATTCCGTATTATGTTGCTTAAGTTACTTACACAACGACCTCAAAAGCAGCATATTACCTTAGGTTGCATAAGTACAAAATTTCAACATGCTATAAAGTGACAAGTGGTCTCGCGTTGCTTAAGATTTCCTATGGAATGCCTTCAAAAGCAACAAGAACACTTGTGTTACGTTGGATATCTTATGCAATAACCGTTGTTGTAATAGAATGTTTTTGTTGCGTAAGTGTCGCATTTATTTTGAAAGGATAGAATTTATGAACCTCGTACAACATTTATGCCGGTTGTTGAGCTACTTTTTACTTAAGCAACGAGCACAATACGACCTTGTTCCCTAAGGTTTGAATGTTTATAAAATTTCATGTTTGGTTTCCCGTGTCTCATTTTCCAGACACATATACGAGCTCCATTTGCTCCTACCTGCGCCTCCACAACACTAGAGCCAAGATTGATCTGTTGCAGATCTCCGTGTAATCTTCCACAAGTACCTATCGATAGTATACATATTGATTTGGGATTCCTTCCACAAATCGATGATGTACATGAATATGAAGATGATGAAGATGAAGATGAAGATGATTATGAAGAGGAAGAAGAGGATGATTGTGAATATGAAGATGATGATCATGAAGATGTCGAACTATTGGATGAAAAGGATGATTATTCTGATGAGGAGGATGATGCCGATGACGATTGATGGTGATACAAATGTAGGCGAAGGCATGTTATTAGCGGTTATTATTTTATCTAAAGCAACGCCATTATCTGTAGTCGTTGCGTAAGATAATTATGTTATATTTGGGGAAATTTTCCAAAAGGAGGATATGAAAATTTAGGCACAAAGTTTTCAATTCGGGCGCTCACATAATATAATGCAACGCCATTATCTGAAGTCGTTGTGTTCGACAAATATGAAATTTAGGGAGGCAAAATTTAGAAATCGATGGAATAAAAATCTAGGCACAAAATTTTAAATTTGGGCTCCTGCCAATTCTATTGCAACGCTATTATCTGTAGTCGTTGCGTAAGACAATTATGAAATTTTGGGAGGCAAAATTTATAATAGGAGGCAGTGAAAATCTAGTCACAAAATTTTCATTTGGGATCCTACCAATTCTATTGCAACGACATTATCTGTATTGCGTAAGACAAATACAAAATTTTGGGAGGCAAAATTTATAAAAGGAGGGAGTGAAAATTTAGTTCCAAAATTTTCATTTGGGGTCCTGCCAGTTCTATTGCAACGCCATTATTTTTATTCGTTGTGTAAGGAAAATATTAGATTTTGGGAGGCAAAATTTAGACAGTGAGGAGAACGAAAATTAGGTGGGAAAACGAATATTAAGGAAATTTTGTTACTTTTGTATTCCCGCCAATTTTAAGGCAACATGTACCTATGCAACGCGGGGTTTTTTATTGCAAAAGTAAGGGTTAAGAGGGTTACGAGGGTTTGAGGGTTTATAGGGTTACGAGGGTTTGATGGTTTATAGGGTTATAAGAGGGTTATGTTATGCTTTAATTGAGCGATCAAACAGTACATAAGGGCTAGGAGGGTTATGCGGTGTTATGTTACGAGTTAATTGTTAGATCAAACAATGCATGAGAGGGTTATGCACTAATGACAATTGTAGATAATGCCTATACGGGTTATGTTCATGAGTTGAAGGCAAGATCATAAATGCATAAGGTGGAACATAAGAGTGGTTATGTTATGAGTTGTTGGAATTAGATTGATCAAATACACATGGTTGTTAAATTTAACTTGTTTTAAGGAGTTATGCACTAATGAGAGCTAGCCTTCGATTCCTGTCACAAATTCTAATCACATTATAAACAATGACAAACAAATATCAATGACAATAAGTTATAACATGTTTTCATAAAATGTACATAAGAGTTAAGTTATTGATTTAAAGGTAAGATCACAAATGCATAAGGTTGTACATAAGGCTATTTATGTTATGAGTGGTGTGACTTATATTGATCAAATATATATATGGTTGTTCGACTAACTTGGCTGAAAACAGAAAAGAACAATTTCACCGTGCGTAGCTCCACGGCAATGGTGCCAAAATTTGACAGGTCGTCGTCGGTACCTGCAAATTTGAATTTATAATTGTCCACTACTCTTGGCTTTAGCAAAGCGGCAAGTAGGGGTCGAACCCAAGGGAGCTAGAGAAGTTACTTGTTGTTCTGTAAAAAGAAAGACAATTGGGGTTGAGAGAGATTAGGAAACAGTGCAAGAATAGGAAATTAAACTAGGATGTATCAATCAGAGAGATTATTCGGTCTAGGGCTTTGTATTGTGAATATGTTTATCATCGATTTCTAAATATCTAATTTTGCGTTCGTAAGTGTGGTTACTCCGTTTCAGGTTATAACCTAAGGAAGTACCGTTTCAAGTCACTACGCCACAATCTACTCCGTTTCAGGTTATAGACTTCTAGTTCTAGCAAACCTAATACTCCGTTTCAGATTATATTAGAGTTAGTGCCACTATTCTAACGGTTTAGTATCAAATAGGTAGCATACATAGGGTATGGATTACTCGGTTAAGCTTTACTGTTTTGGGTCTCCACTTAACCTTGCAATTCAACCGAGATTAACATGCACAAGAACTAGTAGAACATGGAAATAGCATTAAGCATCAAATCTCAAAATGATCGTCACAATACTTAAAACCCTAAACCGAACAAGTGGTTTAGCTACTCATATCCATGGAAAAACAATAAGACAATAATAAAGGAAAGAATGATCTTCTCTATTGCCGAAGGAAGAGGAACCGGAGCCGGAATGTTGGAAAGCGCCGAGGAGGACTTCGGACCGAGAGGAGAGGAGAGCTCGAATTCTGTGTTGTGGGATGCTTTTTGGCCTTGAGGAGAGGTCTTATTTATAGCAAAAGTCTAGGGCTTCCAAGTCCGGATTTGGAACGAGTCCAAAAACGAATTAGGAAACATGTCCAAATCTTGGCTTTTGCTTGGCTTGCAAGCAAACTTAGCTAGTAAGTTAACTTGGCCAACAAGTCTTCCAGAGTCTTCCAGAAGGTTCCAGAAGCTTCTAAACCACCACGCCCCAGTGAGATGACGAGCCGAGATTGGTGGACCTTGGACTCGGTTTTGGACGGAACTAGGCATTTCTCGGGCATGGGCTGGTTTTACTCGTGCGTTTTGTGTGGAAAGTGAGATCGTCCAAGTTTTTGGGTATTTCAAACAACTTGGTCAATCCAGATTTGTCAGATTCGCCCGTCTGGTCGAGCAACTTGGTTTCAGTGCCTATTAGTGCGTGCGGGACCTTTGGAATTGGGCCAACTGACAATATGCTCGGGCGTTCTTCTTGGTTTTCTGACATTGTCCACCTTATCTGCTATTTTGATCACTTTTCTCGAGGTGGATTCATCACATCAGCTTGTTTGCTCGGGTAACTTGAATTTGGTGCTAGATTGCTCGGTTGAGGCCTGGAACTCTACTGGGCGCGGCCTGGTCCTGCTCGGGCCAGAGTGGCTTTGTCGAGTTTTCTCGGGCTCTCCTCCAATTTCCTCGGGCATTCCTTAGGTCAAGTGTAGATAGGTCGGTCCTCAACTCCTTATGATGTTTTTAGCTCAGAAAGCCATCTTTTAAGCACGATTCCCGTTAGAGCTTCCAAATCACCTGAAATACAAAACAACACTAAGAAGTAACTGTTTGTATAATAAAGTGCTGGAATTGGTGGGATTTGTTGACTCGATGAGTCGTATAAATGCGGCTCATCAAACCACCCCACACTTAAACTTGTTCGTCCCAAACAAGGACTAGGTCATAAGAGGAAAATAACTGAAACATCACAATTCCTTCGGCATCCTATATATTGCTACATGAATATGACTCGCTAATCTAGACTTCACTTTTCCACGCATATCTCGTTACTAAAAGTATCGTACTCAAACATGGAAATAACTTGATACGTGTTACCTTTGGCCGAGATGCAAATCAATTCGGATGTCTGGGAGATAGTCCTTTTTAGACCCCTGAACTGCACTCTCAGTTCTGAACTCTCGCTATATGGTTATACTTCATTGCTTTCTCTTGCACGTGATTGATTCGAGCTTCAAGGTGTTTGAGTTCTTTTGGGACAGCTTTTGTAGTGACTTGACTTTTGATGTAACAGTGGTGTACTTCACTTATGTTGCGTGTAAAACTTCACAACTGACTGATTTTTTGTGTGTGCACTGCTCCTCCGTGGTTCCTCTTCTTTGATGATGGTCCAATCATCGCCCGCAAGCATATGGGAATACCTTCATGCTCTCACTCATCCTCGTCCTTTCGACGCGAGTCAAGCCGAGGGTCGCTCGTCTGTTTTCCCGGCTACTTGGACTAGAGATTGGACGGTGTGTTGTTTTCCCGTCCCACCTGACCGCATAAGTACTGCAGTGGCGGAGCAGACTCTTAAACATGTCGTCTCGAAGTGCTAGCCTACACGAAATCCACATAACCATATAACTTGTGATCCGGTCCTTTGAATGTTCTGTCAAGTCTCTCTAGGACGTTTCTATAAACTCCACATGTTTATCTCAACTTACAAAGGCACGTAGTGGGTTAAGTTCACATGTCATTGCACAATTCAATTTTCACAAGAGACATGCATGTAATCGGCTCTATCTATTTCACACCATCAAAATTCAATATCGCAATTCTAGGAAATAGAGAGAATTTGTACAAAAAATTTTAAAATTTAAGGGAAACGAAGAGAAACGTGCTGACTCTTATGCAAGGTGCAGAAAATAAACGTGCTGACACAACGACTGACTCTCCCTCCCCACACTTTTGAACAAAGCCGTGTCCTCACGGCACGACTTAGACTCTAGACTCACAATGCATGCAAATAGTATGGAAAAAGTAGAGAAAAGGGTTGGAACATTACTGATGGAGCATATTTATATGATT
Organism: Rhodiola kirilowii; assembly: GCA_033675215.1. Taxonomy (NCBI): domain Eukaryota; kingdom Viridiplantae; phylum Streptophyta; class Magnoliopsida; order Saxifragales; family Crassulaceae; genus Rhodiola; species Rhodiola kirilowii. The sequence continues at coordinate 21,640,095 of CM066197.1, forward strand.
CATTAAGTACTACTAAACCCACCAATTAGACATTTGGTCATACGAACAAGTGCTTGTTAATACCATTTTGTGTATACAGGCTATTTTGGGGTCTAAAGAGGAAACACGCTTAAAAAGGGAGAATTGTGCCAAAAAGCCAGCCAAGGCCCGAGGACCTCAGCTAGGGACCGATAAACTTCACCCGGGTACCAAGATCCGTACCCGAGCCCGTCCGAGAAACCAGGTCCCCGCCCGAGAGAGTCCCAGGCCGCGCCCAGGCCGTCTAGCACTGAATTCAAGTTGCCCGGGCAAACGAGCTGATCTGACAAATCCACCTCAAGCAAAGTGATCAAAATGGCAAATAAGGTGGACAATGTCAGAAAACCAAGGAGAACGCCCGGGAAGATTGGCAGTTGGCCCAATTCCAAAGCAAAGGCCCCGCGCGCATAGGCACCGAAACCAAGTCGCTCGACCAAACCACGGAATCTGGAAAATCTGGCTCGACCAAAGTGTTTTAATTGCCCAATAACCTGGATAATCTCACTTCCCAGACAAAACGCCCGAGTGGAACCAGCTAAAGCCCGATCAAGGCCAAAATAGGGCAATATCGACCGTTTTGGGATTTCGACCATGTTCCGGGCATAATTTGGCTTAGCATCCTTCTTGAGATCATCTTAGAATGACTTTTTCATTGAGAATACACTCTTCAAAATCCAAGAAGCTCCGGCCAAAGCTCCGGTCAGATTCCGGCCATATTCCGGCAAACTCCGGCCATGCTCTGGAGAACCTCCGGTGATGCTCCGATCAAGCTCATCCAACCACCACCATGCTCCGGTCATTTCTTGCTCCGGCCACACTCCGGTGAAGTCCAACCAAATCCAAACTAATTCTTGTCCGGTTGGCCATACTATTCACTTCGGTTGACCTTTGGGAACAAACCAAGCCTCAACTAAGTCCAAGTGACTTGCCCTTTGGTTCAACCTAGTTGAAGTGATCAAGTGGATGCCCCTTGGCTCACCAAAGCCTTAGCCACCCATGTGCAAGGTCTTGTGCACCCTTTGGCTCAAACCAAACTCCAACCGAGCTCAAACCGAAGACTTGAAGAGCAACTAGAGGCGGTTTTGGGGAGTGCCACCTATGGCTGGTGGATTTGGAGAGGCCATGTGCAATTGGCCAAGTGGTTGGAGGAGATACACTTGCCCAAAATGAATGGCTTGAATGAATGCCAAGTGGTTGGCTCTCCTCTTCTTCCTATCCAAACTTGGGATATTTCTTCAAGCAAAACTTAGCCTCCAAGTTTCCTAAGCTTATAAATAGAGGGCTTACCTCATGTAATAAGGGTCCTTAGTACTTTGTTCGAAAATCCCATGTTACCTTAGAGAGAAGAGAGCTTAACTCTCTTTCTCTTCACTTTCAATGCAAACACACTTTGTTCTTCATTTCCAAGCTTTGTTTACTTGTTCTTGAGCTCCTAAGCTCCTTAATTTCCAGCAAGCTCTCTTTACTTTGTTGTCAAGTTCTTGATTTGGAGCTCCTCTCCCTTTACTTTCCTTGTTGTTCTCTTTACTTTCTTGTCGGTTTGCTTACTTTCCTTGTTCTAGCCAAAACTACTTGTATTCCTTGACATGAATACAAGTAGTTAAAGCTTTTGTTCTTGTTACAAAAAGCTCACAATTTCATTTCCTTTACTTTCTTGTCAAAACCGAAGTCCTCTTTTTACTTTCCTTGTTCTTGTTTTCTTATTTTCTTTCGTAAGTATGGTGCTTGTATTCCTTACCATGAATACAAGTAGCTAAAGCATATTCGGTCAAAGGGTGTTCATACCTTGTGTATGCATCTTGAGACTTGAACTTAATGCTATTTTGTGTCAACTAGTTCGGTGCCATTATTTGGTTGAACGACAAGGCTAAGTGGATGCTCGAAAGAGGAAAGCTTAGCCGAGTAGTTCAATCTTGATTAGACAACTAGGCTAAGTGGATGCTCGAAAGAGCAAAGCTTAGCCGAGTAGTTTACTCTTCCTTAAGTCGCTTGGTTGATCGTTACTGAAGATCAAGTGGCTGCACTTAGAACTAGAAGTCTATGTCTTGATTTTGGAGTAGATTGTGGTGTAAGCGCTTGAAAAAGCCTTACTTTAGGGTTTAAGTCTTGAAAAGGAATAAATCCACACTTATGAACACAAAGTAAGATCTTTGACGTCCATGATGGTTGTCTCACAAGTAGAGACCCTAGACTGAATATCTTTCGTCCTTACTTACCTGTCATTTACTTTCAGTACTTTACTTTTCCGTCATTTACATTTCAGCACTTTACTTTTCAGCACATTTACTTTTATGCACTTTACTTTTACGCACTTTACTTTTACGCACTTTACTTTTACGCACTTTACTTTACGCACTTTATTTTCAGTCTTTACATTTCCGTACGCTTACTACAGACTTGTTCAACATCAATCCAACATAACTTTGGCACGCATTGCGCTTGAAATATAGCGTGCGACCAGTGCCAAAAGTGTGTTGCGGTTGATATTGAACTCGACTGTTCCAGCACTTTACTTTCAGTATTTACTTTACGCAATTTACTTTCCGCACTTTACTTTCAGTATTTTACTTTCAGCACTTTACTTTCCGTAATTTACTTTCAGCACTTTACTTTCTGTACGCTTACTACAGACCTTTTCAATATCAATCCATCATAACTTTGGTACGCATAGCGCTTGAAATATAGCGTGCGGCCAAGACCAAAAGTATGTTGACTGATTGATATTGAACTCGACTGTTCCAGCACTTTACTTTTCAGTCATTTCCTTTCAGTACTAAAACCACAACAAACCCATCTTACTTTCAGTACTAAAACCACAACCAACCCCAATCGCACTTAATTTTCTGTACAAATTCCTCAAAGAACAACCATTCCACCAATTCCCTTGGGTTCGACCCCTACTTACCGCTTTACTACCCAATAGTAAAGTCACAAGTAGCGGACTTATAAATTAATTTTGTACACATTGCCTCGCGACAAGGCAGTGTTGTCAATTACTCCCCTCGGGTGGTCGTTCTAGCCCGGTATGGTCTGGCTGAGGCCTGGTTTTGGTGCACCGGAGGTCATGCGCTCGCATGGTGCTCTGCCAAGGCCTTGTGCGTTCGCACAAAACTGACCAGTCACATGGAATTCGCGTGCGCTCGCATGAATGGTCCTGCGCGCTCGCATGAATGGTCCTGCGCGCTTGCATGGTGCTGTGCTGAGGCCTTGTGCGTTCGCATGGTGCTGTGCCGAGGCCTTGTGCGTTCGCACGAATGGAGACCAGTCGCATGAAATTGTTGTGCGTTCACACTTCCAGCCTGCGAGAGTCCATGCGATCGCATGGTATAAGCATGCGAACGCATGAGGCTAGTCTGTTCCTTGCATGAAAATCATCTCCTTTCCCAAGTACAATGTGATGAATATGACTAAAACATAAAACAAAAAATAAGTAAATAGACTGAAAAGTAATGCCGGGCTGTGATCGGTCGAATTCTTGACCTATTATTCACTTCATTCGATGATGGATTAGGTTTGTTTTCCAGACATTTTGTTGTCATTTAACCTCTTTTCTAGTGTTTTAGGTCATATATCACATTCCTAATACTTTTGGATTGATCTGAAGCAAAACAATGCATTTAGTAGAGATTTCGGTAAAAACAGGGCAGATTGACCTTTCCGACTTGTTTTGCACGCACAGATCTCATATGGTGTCCAAATTGTGTGATTCAAAGCTTGTTGGAAAGCTATTTCAAAGGGTTACAACTTTGTAGTTTACGACAAGATCAAATTCGGAGGTTAAGGACATGAAAAATTCACCCGAAGTCTCTACCTTTTTGCATGGCCGTGACTGCCGTGACCACAACACAACATCATGGTAGTCACGGCCCCTTTTTGTCCCAGAGCAGTTTTGGAGCATGCCAAGCATGCCGTGACATGTCTAAATGTCATGATAGTCACGGCCCCGTCGAAGACAGTTCTAAAAACGATTTTTGGGCTTTTTTGGACTGATTTTTCGGAAGTTTCCTAATATCGTTTTTGGGCTTTTTGGCCTTTTGGAAAGCTATAAATAGAGGGTTGGCTGACTAAAATCAGTGTGGACGAATTGAGGAGAGTGCTTAATTGGAGTAAAGAAACCCTAACTTGGGAGAAGACAGAGTTTTATCACGAGAGATTCGTCGAGCACCCGCGCCATTACGGTTTCCTCGCCCTTATCTCTTTATTACACAATTTGTGGTTTAATCACTATGAATAGCGAGTAGTCTTCCTTATTCTGGGATCCTACGGATCCCGTGCTATGTAACCCTGACTCTCATGTGATCAATTGAAGTTTATTATTTATGCGATTCGATTATTCAATTTCATTGTGTGCTTAATTTTATCGTTCTATGCATGTATTTACATCAAAGGGTATGTTTGCAATGATAGAGCGTATTTAGGTTATACGCCGAAAGGTGGATGGGCCCTAGGGATTAACCGGATTGCATGAAATTGATGTTAGGTCATGTTTACATTATTTAATAGGAAAACCTTTAATTTAATAAATCGAAATCGTTGATAATCCGTGGATGGGCGGCGTTCAACGATTGAGATTAATCTAGACAATGATCCGTGGATGGGCGGCTTGTCTAGTGTTATTTCGGCTATATTCCATATTCGATAGCATGAATAATTAACGTAGAATGATTGCATGATTAGTGGGGTTAGCACGGGTGAAGTACGGATTCTGGAATTCTTCCTCTGATAAAAACACAACCTTTATTTTCTGCACATTTAATTTCTGCAATTTTTCGTGACAACCAACTCTTGTTAATTCGGAATAGCTAAATAGGTCGCTAGTTAACTAGTATTCACACGCATTGCTCCTTGGATCGACCCTTGGCTTACCAAGGTTTACAAATTTTGTTTGACTGCAATTGAACCCCTAAAACTTATAATTTGACGACTATATAGGATTAAAAATACGCTTGTCAAAATGGCGCCGTTGCCGGGGAGCAGCGTTTAGTGTGATATTAGATTTAACTTGTGTAGTTTAGACTATTCCATTTTTTTTGTATATACTTCCTTGTGCATACTCTATATACTTCTGACCTTCACTAATCACTTTCATTTTGCATGTTGCGAGAATGTTCTCTTTTGGTCATCAAGACGCCTACCCAAGGGAAGAGCCTTATTGTGAGACATATTCATATGATGCGAATTGGGAGGGAAATCAACATCAGTTTTATGATCAACGGTATTATCGAGATGACCATTATCAAGATGACCACTATCATGAGAGTTATCAGGGCCAATCGTAGCAGCAACAACATCAGCTCTATGATCAACATTATTATCAAGATGATCCCTATTATGAGAGCTACCAGAACCAGTCACAGCAGCAACAACCTCAGGACACTGGAGAATACTCCCGTATAAAGTCTATGCTGACTAGCTTCATGGCCGAGCACGATATGAGAATGAAAAGAATGGAGCAGACACTCGAGCAGATCGCCATTCGGAACAAGATACTGAAAGACCAGTTAGAGCAACAAGCTATTGCAGCCACCAATGAATGCGGAGATGAGGACATTGAGATGACAATGGCAAATCATCAAGAAGTTCAAGTCTATGAAGCACATTCATCTTCAGTTTTATTCCCAATCCACGTGGAAGATGATCAGGATACGAGAATGCTCTCTATACCAGAACAACCTGTTTGTGAGGATGGTTTAGAGGTGTTTAGAATGGTTGCCAAGGCCTACACTGAGTTGGAGGATGATGTGTCTTGTACTGATGACGTCTCAGAAGATGAAGATACATCTCCCTCCACTACTACTGCTTCAAAGGGTCATTTAGATGGGCAAATAGAAGAGAACATCATTCCGCAAGATTTTCTGGACGCTGAAGAGCCACCAAGGGATCATAGATACGAAGACTTTGTTGATGTGTATAGAGCTCGTTTAAAGAGGGCCCTCGCATACGCCTGAATACGTTGGTGAAGGAAAACTCTGAAGTATATGCACCTGAAATCTTATCTAAAGAGTATAAAGGAAGTGTTCTTACTGGAGCTAGCGCTGAATATATTTGTCTTGACACACCACCTCCAGACAAGTTTCGACAGTTCTTGCCTTACGTCTTGAAACTGTTATTAGGGAGCCTCCACAGTCCCTTTATTCTTAAGGGTCTCAAATTTTTGAAGGGACTGCATGCTCTACTCGACGTCCGTATCATTCTTGATGGACGTAAATTCAAATGGGATTTGAAGGTGGATTGACACTTCCTCCCTTGCTGAGTCTCGCCAAGACGTTAAACTAGGTCTCTTCGGGGAGTAACCCGCGCTGTGAGTTTTATTTCATTGCATTTCGTACATTGCGTGTGACCCTTGCAGGAATCCAAGTGTGGAGTGCATGAATTTCAGGCAGAAAGCGGCTCGGGACAGCACAAGCAATCCAAGTACGGATCATCCCACACATAATATTTAGAATCATGCTTCAGTTTTAAACATTGAGCTTTAGAATAGGAGGGCGGAAACTTACCTCCGACCAGGTAGTTCACCAAGGAAGCATACCATGGCGACTTACCTGTGAGAGCATACAAGTGCTCGTCTGGGAAGGTCTCGGTAATCTGCCCGACATCTTCTTCTCGGACAAGTCGGCTCAAGTGGTCGGCCTTCGTGTTCTCTATGCCCTTCTTGTCCTTGATCTCCAGATCGAACTCTTGTAGGAGCAGAATCCACCTAATGAGCCTTGGTTTTGCCTCCTTCTTCGTCATCAAGTACCTAATAGCTGCATGGTCAGAATAGACAACAACCTTAGTACCGAGCAAATAAGATCTGAATTTATCTAAGGCAAAGACCACGGCTAGCAGTTCTTTCTCTGTGGTCAAGTAGTTCTTTTGGGCCACGTCTAGAGTCCTCGAAGCGTAGTAGATCACTATGGGCTTTTTGTCCACTCTCTGGCCGAGGACCGCTCCTACTGCATAGTCGCTCGCGTCGCACATAATCTCGAATGGCTGACTCCAGTCCGCTGCTCTGATGTGGGCTTGCTGGTGAGGGCCTGTTTAAGCTCATCGAATGCTGACCTGCACTGATCTGTAAACTCAAAAGGAACATCTTTTTGCAAAAGATTAGATAAAGGCAACACCTTTTTAGAGAAATCATTTATGAACCTACGATAGAAACCAGCATGTCCAAGAAACGATTTAATATCACGGACTGTAGATGGATAGGGCAGAGTAACAATCAGGTCTATCTTAGCTTTATCAACCTCTATACCCTCATGTGAGACTATGTGACCGAGAACTACTCCATGAGTAACCATAAAGTGACACTTTTCATAGTTGAGTACCAAATTCATAGAAACACACCGTGCTAAAACTGTACTCAAATTAGCTAAGCATGCATCAAAAGTGTCACCGTGCACAGTAAAATCATCCATGAACACCTCTATAAAAGCACTGACGGAGCGCACCACACCGTCGTTAATGTGCGATGGCTCTGTGCAAAAATAAATTTATAAGTCCGCTACTCGTACTCTACTATTGGGTAGTAAAGCGGTAAGTAGGGGTCAAACCCAAGGGAATTAGTGGATAGTTGTTCTTTCGAAAATGGAAAGTAAGACAGTTGGGGGTTGGTTGTGATTTTACTACTGAAAAGTAAATGACTGAAAGTAAAGAAAGTAAATACGGGACTGAAAGTAAATACTGAAAAGTAAAGTGCTTGAAGGACAAGACTTGCGGAAAGTAAATGCTTGAAGGACAAGACTTGCTGAAAGTAAGTGCTTGAAGGACAAGACTTGCTGAAACTAAATGCTTGAAGGACAAGACTTGCGGAAAGTAAGCAGTTGATATGGGACTGAAAGTAAAGTGACAGGTGATGTTTTAATTAAAGGAAAGGATTCGGTTTTAGGGGCCTTGTATCATAAATCTGTTTATCATCGACCTCTAATGATCATACTAAGTGTTCAAAGATGTATCAAGGCTATTTCTAGCACATGACTTGCCACATCGTTTAGAACACTTGTTCTATTTGGGCTAATTCCTCCTTTCGAAGTATCTTAGCTTATGTGCATCCATTTGATCAATCATTTCCGATCAACCAAATGGTGTTTTAAAGAGGTTGAACTCCACAGTTAAGCTGTGCCCTTTCGAGCCTCAACTTAACCACGAAGGTTCACGAACCCATGGAAGAGCTTTGCTCTTTCGAGCATCCACTCAACCAATAGCGTTCTGACCTAATATATGGCACATAGAACAAGTTTTGAACACAAAGAGGCACTAAGAGAAGGGTCTAAAACATTGTATGATACAAGCACACCCCTTCAACCGAATGAAGGGTTTAGCTACGAATATCCATAGAGGTGGATATCATAGCTAAGTGTTTAGTAAAGTAAAGGTTTAGACAGGAAAGTAAATGTTTTTGGAAATCAAGACAAGGAAAGTAAAGGGGAGAATACTCAAGAACCAATAGGAGTAAACTCAAGAACAATGAAAAGTAAAGGAAATGCTTGAGTACTTCAAGAACCGACAAGAGTACTCAAGAACAAACTTGGAGCTTTAATATCAAAGTGGTGTGTTTACATGGATTGTGCCCAAACTCTAGAGAGATAAGTAAAAAGTGACTATGGATTTTTTCACACAAAATGGGATGATGAACTAAGGAGGAGAAGCTTGGTATTTATAGGCAAGGAGGAGGGAGGAGGAGCCAACACATGGCAAGAGGGGAGAGGGGGAGGAAATAGCCGCCGGCCATAGGTGGCAAGGCTCAAAAGCCGCCGGCCATGTGGCTTCTCCACATGCAAAGCCGCCGGCCTAGGTGGAGGGGAGGAGAGTGTGAGTGTGAGTGGATTGTGATCTTTTGCTCCAAAAGCCATCGGTTGCCTCCCAACTCTGGTTACACTTTGGCTGCCCTTTGATTGCTCTTTGGTTGCTTCTTAGTTGTCATCAAAAGGTGAGGAACTTAGACTTGGCATTTCACTTGTGTTCTTGATCTTTGTTGGAATAAGTCATTGGGACTTAGTTGTGGCTTGATCGGAGTATTGTCGGAGTATGGTCAGTTCTGACTTGTAATCCACTTTTAGCGTTAATAACTCCATTTTAGCTCGTTTCATCTTTACTCCTTGAAATAGCCTGTAGAACAAAAGTGAAACTAACAAGTGAAAGTTGTCAAGATAAAGCGTCTAATTTGGTGGGTTTAACTGTCTTAATGAATCATATAAATATGGTCCATCAAGCACCTATCATGTCAGAGAATATACTAGTAACGACCAGTTGGAAAGTACCGGGTGCGTTACACAAACCAAACGACATTCTGTGAAAAGAAAACGTACCGAATGGACATGTGAAGGTCGTTTTCTCCTGATCCTCTGGTGCTATGGGAATCTGGTTATAGCCCGAAAATCCATCTAGAAAGCAGAAATAGGGCTTACCTGCCAAGCGGTCGAGCATCTGATAAATGAATGGAAGTGGAAGTGGTCCTTGTGTGTGACGGCGTTTAGCTTCTTGTAATCTATGCACATCCTCCATCCATTCTTTACTCGGGTCGTGACCATATCACCCTTGGCATTCTTTTCCACCGTGATCCCGGTCTTTTTCGGCACGACATGTACCGGGCTCACTGATGGACCATAATTGTATGAAACATAAATGCAGTTAAACCCACCAAATTAGACTGTTTTTCTGTCTAACTTTTACGTGTTAGTCCCGATATATTTCCACAGGGCATTTTAGAGACTGAAGTGAAAACACGATAAGGAGAGGATTTTATGCTGAAAAGATAACAAGAGTCAAACCAAGGTCAAGATCATATGCCGACTGAAGAAATATCAAGGATCCTGACGTTGAATTGACCATAACAAACTAATCAGAGGAATCAGGAGTGGAGTCAAGACAGCCCGGGGAAGAAACACATTGACAGTTTTGTGAAAAGACTGCACAAAACTGTACAAAACTCACATTTGGGCAAGATGACCGACCACTTGAAGAAGTGGTGGCCAAAGGAGGAGCTCCTCCTCCTTCCACCACCGGCAACCGGCGGCTCCTCCACCCATGGTGACCGGCGGCTTTGCTCCTCCTCCACATGGCACCTCCTCCTTCCTCCTCTTCTCCTCCCTTGGATCAAAAGACATGTGCATCCATCTCCACCACCCATCTCCTCCCATTTTGGCTATAAAAGGAGGAGCTCCTCCCCTCATTTCAAACACACCTCAATCTCATTTCACTTCTCTCTCTAGAAGTTGTAATATTTGTAACGTTGTAATTTTGCTTTGGAAATAAAGGATAGCTCCCTTGGCGCTTCAACGGTTGTAAGTAATTCTTAGTATTTATTCAACTGTTTTATTTCCTTAGTTATAATGTTTAGCGCGATGAATAGTAGCTAAACTTGTAGTTCGGTCTAAGGGGTGCACTTGTATTATAAAATGTTTTAAGACTATTAACTTAGTGTCTAGTCTAAGTATTCAAAACTTATTCTATGTGCCATATATTAAGTCAGAACGTCCAAGGTAGAGTGGATGCTTGGAATGGCAAAACTCTACAGCGGGGTTCGTAAACTTGTACGGATAAGTGGATGCTTGGAATGGCAAAGCTTATCTGAGAAGTTTGACTCATCTTAAACACCATTTGGTTGATCGGGAATGATTGATCAAATGGATGCACATAGGCTAATATAACCGGGAATGGAGTATTAGTCTAAATAGAATAAGTGTTCTACGTCCTTGGAATAGGCTAGACAGTGTACGCAAATCGAGTGCTTGGAATGGCCTTGATACACCGTTTGAATACTTAGGAGAGTCACTAAAGGTCAATGATAAACAGGATATAATACAAGTCCCCTGAAACTGAACATTTCTCTTTAATTATAAACTGTAATTTACTTTCCAGTATTAAAATCAACCAACCAACCAATCAATCAATCAAAATAGCTGGTAGCTTTAAAACCAACCAACCGACCTTAAACACGCTCCCACGCTGCGAATCCCCCCGAAGAACAATTATTCTCCTGGTTCCCTTGGGTTCGACCCCTACTTACCAAGTACTACCCAGTAGTATAGTTGCGAGTAGCGGACTATTATAAATTTATTTGCACAATCGCTTTGACGACGAGCGGTTCTGTCAAATTGGCGCTGTTGCCGGGGAATCAGTCATCGGATAACTGTTCTTTGAATCGTTACGCGCTTCAAAACAACCATGTCTCGCGAAGAAAGTCACCATGACTATCAAGATGACGATGAGGAGATTTTTCCGCTATCTTACCAACTTGAATTCCGCGAGAAGATCATTAACATCAAGCAATCCCGGGATGAAACATTGGACGAGTACTTATCGTACTTCGACTCCATTGTAGCAAGCTGCCCGCACCATGGATTCACAAACGTATTCCTTCTTTAATGGTTTCTTGGCGGAATGCTACCGCATGAGCGGAAAAGGCTCAATGATTCAGTGGGAGGCTCATTCATGAGGTTGACCATAACTAAAATCTGGGACGCCATAGATAATTTGGCAGGAAGAACAAAACAAGGGCCGATACGCCTAACTAGGGGAGAGCAAACGGTAATTTACCGTTTTACCGTTTACCGTTTTACCGTTTACCGATTTACCGACATGTAAAATTCTATTCCGTTTACCGTTACCGATTTACCAATTTACCGATATTTCGGTAAAACGGTAAATCGGTAAATTTCGGTAAATTTACCGAATTTACCGATTTTACCGAAAATTATTATTTTTCTAATTTTTTAAATATATATTATAAATCTTATAAATATATATGTTGATTTTTAATATATATAAATATTTTTGTAATTTTTTTCTTTATAATATATTATTTATTTATTTATTTATTTATATTTTCGGTAAAACGGTAAAACGGTAAATTTACCGATTTCAGAATTTATTCCGTTTACCGACTTATTTTTACCGTTTTACCGTTGGTAAATTTACCGATTTACCGTTTTACCGATTTACCGAACCGAATTGATTCGGTAACGGTAAATTTACCGACGGTAAACGGTAATTACCGAATTTTGCTCTCCCCTACGCCTAACTGATAATAAAGTACCAACGGTGAAAAAGGACTCATTACAAAACAAGCCCGGCACTACACCCATTGCAAGCTTGCCCACAGCAAACCCGGAAAAAGACATCAGAACAAGGGCAGTAATAAATGTGGAGGTGGCCCTAAAGGAGCCTACATTGGAGCCCACCAAGCCAACAAAAGATGAGGACTCTCGGATGGCCGAAGAAGAACTGCCCAAACCAGGCCCGGTCCTTGCACTCGGAGTACCTGAGGTAGACCCGGTCATCATTACCAACCTATCCGTGAAAGACCCGGCCCTTGTGGTGGAAGCCCCCCAGCTTGTCCCCTCAGTTTGTATACGGATTGCAGCCCCTGAAGATGAAGTAATCAATGGTAAGTTGCAAGGCGAGATGGAGGCGGGACAAGGGCAAGAAAAGTCAACCATGGAGCACCCTCTCACCACGAGCCAACCAAACAGCCCTGGAAACTCACTCATGCTGAAACAGCCATTCACCTCTGCCGCAAAGAAGAGGGCTATCGAAGAGCACAACCAGGGTGCCAACCATTCAAACAAGAAACAAAGAAATGGCCCGATGGAATGGAAGCCCGGATGGAGAAACAAGAAAGCCCGACTTAAAAGACCAGCGACTGTAGTAAAAGGTCCCTCACCTTCTCGAAAGAATCGGAAGAAGCGGAAGAATAGGAAGACAAAACCACCAGAACAATGGAGTCCTGACCCGAACTCAACATCCGGCAAGAAGTCAGGAAGAAGCAACACTGGAACGGTGGCAAAGTTTGACCTCAGCCACCCATGGGACCCAAACCAGTAATCCACAACGAGGTACTGTCGAGCCAACGACGTTAAAAAAGTGCACTGGTCGGGAGGTAACCCGACACTATATTACGTTCCGCACTTTAATTTCTGTCTTTTAAATTCAGTATTTAGTTTTAAGCTTGCATGACTTTTGAACTAAGGCACGCCTTCGTTCAAAAGTTTGGGGGTGAGATCCACCTCTGTACATAAATAACATGCGGCTGTTTTCTTTTTTAATAAGTACCTTTTTGAAAATATGAACTTAAGAATGTGAAAAAGATAAATCATAATTCATGCATTAACCTTGTGAAAATTCAACTGTTTAAAAACTTAGAATGTAACTTTCCATTTGTCCTTTGTGCTGAGATAACTAGGGATGTGGAGTTGATATAAACTGCCCTAGAGAGGCTTGGCAAGCAATCAAAGGATCAGATCAAACTATATGGTTTTCGAAGTCAGTGGAGGCTGCACTTCGGGTTTCCAGTGAATAATTGAAGTCAACTCCGCCAAAAAGCATCTATGCAAAGGCGAGGACGGGAATCAGACCGTCCTCTCTCTAGTCAAAATAGCCGAGAAAATAGATGAGCGACCCTCATCTTGACCCGCGCAAAACGACAAAGACAAGAGGAGCGGGGAGGTATTTCCATAGGCTTGCGGGCGATGATTGGACCTCCCAAAAAGGCTTGGGAAAATGGACTAGCAGTCACAAAAAGGCGAAAAGCTCAATGAAGCAAATCAAGAGGCCAAAGGCCCAAAATTGTGAAGGTTTTAACCGAGCAAAAGTGAAGCACTCAAAAAGTCAAATCAAAGGCCAAAGGCCGATTCACTACAACAAAAAAGCAGTCCCTCGCCAAAGAAGAAAATCAAAAAGGCTCAACTCATTGAAACCCGAATCGAATCATGTGCTAGAGAAAGCTACAAGAAAACCATATAGTAAGAGACGATCCCAAGATTGCAGTCCAGAAGCCTAAAAAGGGCTATCTCCCGAGACATCCAATATAATTTGCATCTCAGCACGGAGGTACAAGTATTAAGTTTCTTCTATTTATTTACGCAGTTTAATTTGGTAATAAGTAAGCAATGCATGAATTAGGATAGATCGAGTACCACAGTCTAATTTTCATATTCCAAAGCCAAACTTAGAACTTACGCCCTTTAATAGCATTGTTCGGGACGAACAACTAAAAGTGTGGGGTAATCTGATGGACCATAATTGTATGAAACATAAATGCAGTTAAACCCACCAAATTAGACTGTTTTTCTGTCTAACTTCTACGTGTTAGTCCAGATATATTTCCACAGGGCATTTTAGAGACTGAAGTGAAAACACGCTAAGGAGAGGATTTTATGCTGAAAAGATAACAAGAGTCAAACCAAGGTCAAGATCATATGCCGACTGAAGAAATATCAAGGATCCTGACGTTGAATTGACCATAACAAATTAATCAGAGGAATCAGGAGTGGAGTCAAGAAAGCCCGGGGAAGAAACACATTGACAGTTTTGTGAAAAGACTGCACAAAACTGTACAAAACTCACATTTGGGCAAGATGACCGACCACTTGAAGAAGTGGTGGCCAAAGGAGGAGCTCCGCCTCCTTCCACCACCGGCAACCGGCGGCTCCTCCACCCATGGTGACCGGCGGCTTTGCTCCTCCTCCACATGGCACCTCCTCCTTCCTCCTCTTCTCCTCCCTTGGATCAAAAGACATGTGCATCCATCTCCACCACCCATCTCCTCCCATTTTGGCTATAAAAGGAGGAGCTCCTCCCCTCATTTCAAACACACCTCAATCTCATTTACATTCTCTCTCTAGAAGTTGTAATATTTGTAACGTTGTAATTTTGCTTTGGAAATAAAGGATAGCTCCCTTGGCGCTTCAACGGTTGTAAGTAATTCTTAGTATTTATTCAACTGTTTTATTTCCTTAGTTATAATGTTTAGCGCGATGAATAGTAGCTAAACTTGTAGTTCGGTCTAAGGGGTGCACTTGTATTATAAAATGTTTTAAGACTATTAACTTAGTGTCTAGTCTAAGTATTCAAAACTTATTCTATGTGCCATATATTAAGTCAGAACGTCCAAGGTAGAGTGGATGCTTGGAATGGCAAAACTCTACAGCGGGGTTTGTAAACTTGTACGGATAAGTGGATGCTTGGAATGGCAAAGCTTATCTGAGAAGTTTGACTCATCTTAAACACCATTTGGTTGATCGGGAATGATTGATCAAATGGATGCACATAGGCTAATATAACCGGGAATGGAGTATTAGTCTAAATAGAATAAGTGTTCTACGTCCTTGGAATAGGCTAGACAGTGTACGCAAATCGAGTGCTTGGAATGGCTTTGATACACCATTTGAATACTTAGGAGAGTCACTAAAGGTCAATGATAAACAGGATATAATATAGGTCCCCTGAAACCGAACATTTCTCTTTAATTATAAACTGTAATTTACTTTCCAGTATTAAAATCAACCAACCAACCAATCAATCAATTAAAATAGCTGGTAGCTTTAAAACCAACCAACCGACCTTAAACACGCTCCCACGCTGCGTAATCCCCCCGAAGAACAATTATTCCCCTGGTTCCCTTGGGTTCGACCCCTACTTACCAAGTACTACCCAGTAGTATAGTTGCAAGTAGCGGACTATTATAAATTTATTTGCACAATCGCTTTGACGACGAGCGGTTCTGTCACTCACCCATTGGCTATCTGAGATCGGGTAGATCACATCCACATCTAGTAATTTCTGAATTTCCTTCTGGACAACCTCCATCATGATCAGGTTCAATCTCCATTGAGGTTTTCTCGAAGGCTTTGCTCCATCCTCGAGCGAAATCCGATGCATACAAACTGCCGGGCTAATTCCCTTGATGTCGGCCAATGTCCATCCGATGGCCAGCTTGTGCTCGGTCAGTACCTCGATCAACCGTCGCTCCTGAACTGTCCCTAGCCTGTTCTTGATGATGACTGGCAATGTGTCATTCTCTCCCAAGAACACATACTTCAAGTGTCCGGGTAGCGGATTCAATTCCACAGTAGGTGCCTGCACAACAGATGTCAAACACACTTTAGATTTAAATAGTCAAACTTCATTAACCTCATACCTCGGTGTGAGTGGTCGTGTGATGGACCATAATTGTATGAAACATAAATGCAGTTAAACCCACCAAATTAGACTGTTTGTCTATCTAACTTCTACGTGTTAGTCCCGATATATTTTTGCAGGGCATTTTAGAGACTGAAGTGAAAACACGCTAAGGAGAGGATTTTATGCTGAAAAGATAACAAGAGTCAATCCAATGTCAAGATCATATGCCGACTGAAGAAATATCAAGGATCCTGACGTTGAATTGACCATAACAAATTAATCAGAAGAATCAGGAGTGGAATCAAGACAGCCCGGGGAAGAAACACATTGACAGTTTTGTGAAAAGACTGCACAAAACTGTACAAAACTCACATATGGGCAAGGATGACCGGCCACTTGATGAAGTGGTGGCCAAGGGAGGAGCTCCTCCCCCTTGGGCCACCGGCAACCGGCGGCTATGGGAGGAGTGACCGGCGGCTTCACTATTCCTCCACATGTCACCTCCTCCTCCTCCTCCCTTCTCCTCCCTTGGATCAAATGCACATGTCCACCATCTCCACCACCCATCTCCTCCCCTTTTGGCTATAAAAGGAGGCCTCCTCCTCCTCATTTCAACACACTTCAATCTCATTTCACTTCTCTCTCTAGAAATTGTAATATTTGTAATCTTGTAATCTTGCTTTGGAAATAAAGGATAGCTCCCTTGGCGCTTCAACGGTTGTAAGTAATTCTTAGTATTTATTCAACTGTTTTATTTCCTTAGTTATAATGTTTAGCGCGATGAATAGTAGCTAAACTTGTAGTTCGGTCTAAGGGGCGCACTTGTATTATAAAATGTTTTAGACTATTAACTTAGTGTCTAGTCTAAGTATTCAAAACTTATTCTATGTGCCATATATTAAGTCAGAACGTCCAAGGTAGAGTGGATGCTTGGAATGGCAAAACTCTACAGCGGGGTTCGTAAACTTGTACGGATAAGTGGATGCTTGGAATGGCAAAGCTTATCTGAGAAGTTTGACTCATCTTAAACACCATTTGGTTGATCGGGAATGATTGATCAAATGGATGCACATAGGCTAATATAACCAGGAATGGAGTATTAGTCTAAATAGAATAAGTGTTCTACGTCCTTGGAATAGGCTAGACAGTGTACGCAAATCGAGTGCTTGGAATGGCCTTGATACACCGTTTGAATACTTAGGAGAGTCACTAAAGGTCAATGATAAACAGGATATAATACAAGTCCCCTGAAACCGAACATTTCTCTTTAATTATAAACTGTAATTTACTTTCCAGTATTAAAATCAACCAACCAACCAATCAATCAATCAAAATAGCTGGTAGCTTTAAAACCAACCAACCGACCTTAAACACGCTCCCACGCTGCGTAATCCCCCCGAAGAACAATTATTCCCCTGGTTCCCTTGGGTTCGACCCCTACTTACCAAGTACTACCCAGTAGTATAGTTGCTAGTAGCGGACTATTATAAATTTATTTGCACAAATCGCTTTGACGACGAGCGGTTCTGTCAAATTGGCGCCGTTGCCGGGGAATCAGTTATCGGATAGTTGTTCTTTCCCTCCCCTTTCTTTTTCTTTCTTTTTCCTATGTCATTACCCATTACGCATGCATGGACAACGCGATTTCTGCCCCTGTTCGGAGGAACGGAGGGAGAAGACCCTGTACAGCACTGCCGAAACTTCCACCACGTCTGCCATCACATAAAACCGGAGAACGAAGTATTAGAGGAATTTAAGCTGAAATGCTTTAAATTCTCTCTAACCGACTTCGCCACGATATGGTACTACACATCCACCGCTTGCAGTGCAGAACGTTTCGTAGACCTCTGCGTTCCGTTCCTGAAAGAATTCTCCCCACCATCTTTACGCGAAGAAACCCGTGAGAAGATCATGAGCCTTCATCAATCCCGGGATGAGACTTTGGACGAATACTACATGAACTACGATGCCATCGTCTCAAGCTGCCTGCACCATGGATTTACGAAGAAAGTTCTTCTCCAAAAATTTCTGCGTGGGATGAGGGCCGAAGAGCTGGGAAGAATTAACGAAGCTATGAAAAGGTCTGCAACAAACTTCACCGTTGCAGACATGTGGTGCCTTATAATCGGCCTGGCCGCTACCACAAGACGAGTACCCCAAACTGATGAGGAAATGCAGACAGAAGAAGCTGATCCTGAGGCTGATGAAGAAGAAACCACCGAACCGTCGGAAGAGACTCCTGAACCGTCTGAAGAATCAGACATGGAAAGCACCGGAAGCAACGAAGTAGGAGTCCAGAACACCACTGACGAACTGCCCAAGCCATACCCGACTATCATTACCCAGGCAGCTGAAACTATCTACGATCAGTTCTTCACGAACCAACATAACGAGGTAGAACCAAGCCTCATGAGGCCTTCCCGACTTTTCCCCTTAATTAATGAGCAAGTCGCCGCGAACTATGCGATCCAAGAAGAAGCTCAAAGGAGAACGGGAAAAGCACCTCTGCAGAATGACCCCTCGATGGAGCAGTGCTATGCCGCAACCGGACTAGGCAGTCCCAAATACAAAAACTTCGAAAGGCTGGTAGTGAAAGGTCCATCACTCCCTCCGGGGTATTGGAAAGAAAAGATCCCGAAACCAAGGAGACCTAACCAGAACACAACATCCAGCAAGAAGTTAGGAAGAAGCAACACTGGAACGGTGGCAAAGTTTGACCTCAGCCACTCATGGGACCCAAACCAATGAACCACAAACGAGGTATCGTCGAGCCAACGCCGTTAAACAAGTGCACTAGTCGGGAGGTAACCCGACACTATCTTACTTTTCCGCACTTTAATTTCTGTCTTTTAAATTCAGTATTTAGTTTTAAGCTTGCATGACTTTTGAACTAAGGCACGCCTTCGTTCAAAAGTGGGGGGTGAGAACCACCTATGTACATAAATAACATGCTTGCTGTTTTTTCTTTTTTTAGTAATAGTATCTTTTTGAAAATATGAACTTAAGAATGTGAAAAAGATAAATCGTAATTCATGCATTAACCTTGTGAAAATTCAACTGTTTAAAAACTTAGAATGTAACTTTCTATTTGTCCTTTGTGCTGAGATAACTAGGGATGCAGATTTGACATAAACTGCCCTAGAGAGGCTTGGCTAGCAATCAAAGGATCAGATCAAACTATATGGTTTTCGAAGTCAGTGGAGGCTGCACTTCGGGTTTTAGTGAAAATTAAAGTCATCTCCGCCATTGATAAGCCGTGTTTACACGACTTATTAAGTCAACAATTCCCACAAATTGACATTCAAGGTCACATGAACAGTTGCTTGCTAATGTATTTTCGCATTACAGGTACATTCGAGGACTTATGAGGAATCGTGCACAAAAGATGGCATTTAAGCCTAAAAATCACCAGTTGGAGTTCTGGCCGGTCAGGGCCTCATTTGGTCCGCGCCGCATCCGAGAAAAACCGAGTATGCCGCACCAGGCGCTCGGAAGGGCCACCCGAGGAATCATACCGGGTCTGCCGGGAATGCCGAGTACCGAAACCTTGATATCGGGCCAGCCGAGAAAATGCGGCCGCAACCCAGGCGCAACCGGGCTGGCTGGGGAATGCATCCGGGTATCGCTGGGCTGACCGGGAAGCTATCCTTGTCGGTCGCCCAAGCTCTAAATCCTATTCAAAAGTCTGGTCTCAAGGTCCTAACATCAAGTACACATGACCACCCTGCTACCAAGACCCAAACATCGAATGACCTGCTATCCTAAGCCGAACCAAATCGAGCTTCAAGGTCCGAGCACGACCAGCGCCCCACAAGTTCCAACTGATCTTTGACCTAGCTCCGGGCATTTTATGGCAAAACCTCCTTCTTGGAACTTGCTTAGAATCATCTCAACTACCCAGAACCGGAGTCCCGAGACCCAGAACTCAAAATCCACAAATGGTCTTTCCGAAGGACCTACAATTCAAGGGCAAGTCAAGAGTTGACCGTTGACCTCTCCCTTGACTTTCTCGGCTCGTCCTTCGAGGTGCTGACGTCGGCCTCCGTGTGCTTCTTCCAATGCAAAGTCCACAACGCCAATCCTCCCTTGCCCAATGTGGAAAGAAGGTTCTAGGTCTTTGCTTGTGCCAAACCGATATTGCCACTCAACTTGGAGATCAAGTCTCATCCAAGGGCCTAGAATCCTCCTCATTTCCTATAAAAGAACTCCTTCATTCCCTTGGAAATTGTCCCAGATTTGGTGATTGTTCCTTTTGTTCCGGAAATCTAGCAATACAAGTGTCCTTTATTCCTTTTGCACTTCTCTCTCTACTCCTTCTCGTATTTTACATTTCCATTTACTTATGCAAGGCTATTGTATTCACCCCATGAATACTAGTAGCTAAATCTCTCTATCTAGTTGTGGGTTCGTAATTGCAACCATGTTTTGAGGCACCGCACTTACATTCTCTATCTCGATTACTAGTCCTTGTGCTTAATCTATGGGTCGAGAGCTACGCTAAGTGGATGTTTAGTCACAAGGTTTAGCGAAGGCTCGAGACCCTATTGTTATCATTTACCGGATACTAGTCGTAATGGTAGATAGTAACACTTAGGCCAAGTGGGTTTGTTTGGGGTAAGGTTTCGAAGTACCACCTAGACGGAGTACGAAGACGTGACCTAGTCGGCGCGACTCGAAACCCCCAAGCACTTCCGCGCGACCTAAGAAAGGACTAGGACCGGTGCTCCCTTCAACTTGCGTTCGATGAGCTACCTTAGCCGGGGCTCAAGAGCATGACCTAGTCGGCGTGCTACGAACTAACGCGAAGGAAGCCAAGGTCAAGGGCGCGTTCCTTAGCCGGAACGTCGCACCATGAGATAGAGTTATCCACATAGTGCCAAGGATAAACACGTAGCAAGGAACCCGCGACTAGATATTCCTCATATTGCACTTTATTCACGTACTTGTCATCTACTCTCTTTAAAACCCAAACCCCAACTGTTGCATTTCCTTTTCTCTTACGAACAAGCAGTTGAACCTGGTTCTCACCATTGTTGCTTAGATATCCAAGAGGTTCACACCTCATAGGGAGCTATTTCTCCCTCCACGCACATTCAAGTGTGATTCGATGATCTAAGCAGATTTTTGGTGAAAATCTATACTTGCTCCCACGAGACCTGCGAGTAACCAAGCTAATTCCCTTGGGTTCGACCCTTACTTGCCGCTCTACTAATTTTAGTGTGCCAAAGGTGAGGAGTTTATAAATTCAATTTGCAAGGTCCTAACGACGCCTTGTCAAATTTGGCGCCATTGCCGGGGAGTTAGTTGTATTTGGTGAAGTTTGGTCTTAGTTCATTTTCTTTCTTTTTATTTTTTGGGGTTATTTGTGCCGGGTGCAAATCATGTCGCACGCTGGTAGTCGCATGGGCGACAATATCGTCGACGAGAGAGTCGACGATTTCGTGGAACACCCCGAGGACCCACCTCCATTTTACGATGACCCCGAGCGGCTCATTCGAGAGCGAAATCGCATCGCGCGCGAGGCCGCGAGACGAGACCCAGGAGCGCCCGAGGTTCGACACGAGGCCGGCCCTAGGCCGGTACCTCGCCCATTCCCGCCTGCACAACAGCGCGCTCCGCGTCACGAGCCGGTACATGACGCGCTATACGACGAGTTCGAGGACATACGCGAGCCAACTTTGGGCGAACTTTCGGCCTCGAAATTTCGAAACCAGCCATGGTGCATCTACGAAGGCCCAGAAATGGAAAACATCGTGATCAACACGGCCGTAGTACACTATTTGCCGAAG
This sequence comes from Rhodiola kirilowii, assembly GCA_033675215.1. Taxonomy (NCBI): domain Eukaryota; kingdom Viridiplantae; phylum Streptophyta; class Magnoliopsida; order Saxifragales; family Crassulaceae; genus Rhodiola; species Rhodiola kirilowii. The sequence goes on from CM066197.1 coordinate 21,661,784, forward strand.
TTCGCTGGGACCCAAGGAGAGTCCGCGGTTATGCACCTCCAACGATTTCATGGCGTGTGCCAAAATATGCGTCCACCTGGGATCGATGTGGCGGATTTCAAGCTCAAGGCGTTCTTCTTCTCGCTCGTCGACGTGGCGAATGACTGGTTCCTCTCGCTACCGTCCGGAAGTATTCGTACATGGGGCCAAATGCAAAAGAAGTTCCTCGACAAGTACTACCCCGCCGGTCGAGCCATTCAAGTGCGGAGGCAACTCCAAGAAATTAAGCAAGGGGCGAACGAATCGATGTACGACTACCTCGAAAAATTTAATCGACTCGAGCGAAGTTGTTGCAACCTCGGATTGCCCGAAAAACTGGTGGTCGAGTACTTGTTGGACGGGTTCCGCCCGCTCGATAAAACGCTCCTTGATGCCTCGGCTGGAGGCACGATGATGAGCCTACCCTTGAGCGGAATCCGGGAACTAGTCACGAAGGTAGCCGAGAACGCGAGGTTTCGCGAGGAAACGACTCGGCAAGAAGAGTTCTCTCGCACGAAAAGCGTGGCCAAGGCCGAATCACCAGCGCAACCTATTGCGGAGCAGTTGAAGGAGATGAGAGAAATGAAGGAAATGATGGCGACTTTGATTAGGAGGCAGCCGGTAGTGGTAAAGCCGTGCGAGTTTTGTGGCGCATCGGACCACAAGACCGATGCGTGCCCAACGTTGTACGAAGAGGACCCGGTAGAAGTCAATGCGATAGACGGGCACCAGGCCTACAACAATCGCTCCGGGCCAAATCAGGTTTATGGACGCGCACCACCGGGCCAGGACTGGCGGAACAATGCGCCAAGGGAAGGCCACCAGCAGTTCCATCATGCGCAGCAAGGCGCACCCCAGGCAAGCCAAGGCTACTATCGCCCGCCGCATCGGCAGTTCCAGCAGAACGGGCCCGGCCAATACCAGCGCGCACCGAGCCACGACCAGGCTGGTCCGAGTAATCGAGGCCCTGGCAAGTCCCTCGAGGAAATTGTGAAGGAACTTGCCATTACAATGCAGCAGCAGCAGATTAAGACGGACGGGGCCATTGCGGACCTCGCCAAGCAAGTTTCCCAAATCGCCACCGACGTGGCCGAGCTAAAGAGCGAGCCAGGCAAGCTCCCCTCGCAAACTGTGAAAAACCCTCGAGGAAATGTAAGCGCTGTGACGCTTAGGAGTGCGGGGAGGCTAGCCGAGGATGAGCCAGGCTCAGATGAGGAAGTGGGTCAAGAAGAGTCCGAGGAGGAACAGATGGAGCCCGAGGCATTCGCCCATATAGGGCCGGACACGACCGAAGAACGCAGCGAGAACTCGGCGCGTGCACCTGAGAACGAAGGGCCGCGCCCGGTACCTGAGGCCGATAATGCGAATACTAGCGCGCCACTTCCGTTCCCCGTCCTTGCTCGAGCGCCCAGGAAATATGTGATGGATAAGGACGTATGGGACCTGTTCAGCAAGGTGGAAATTAATATCCCCCTCCTCGAGGCCATCAAACAGATTCCCAGATATGCTAAGTTTTTGAAGGAATTATGCACGAATAGAAGGAGAGGTCCTCGAGTGGACCAAGAGCTGATGAGTAGGAATGTGTCGGCCGTGATTCAACGAAAGGTTCCGCCCAAATGCGGAGATCCAGGCACCTACACCATTCCTTGCACGATAGGCAACATTAGGATCGAGAATTGCATGCTAGACCTGGGAGCTTCGATCAATGTCCTGCCTTATTCGATCTACTCGTGCCTTAGGATAGGGCCTCTCGAGCCAGCTGGGCTCACCATTCAGTTGGCGGACCATTCGTTGAAGCAACCGGAAGGAAAGATCGAAGATGTACTTGTGCAAGTGGGAGAACTCCTATTCCCAGCGGACTTCTATGTCCTAAAGATGGAAAACTGTGGGCCAGGAGATCATGCGCCTATTCTACTAGGCCGGCCCTTCTTGAAAACGTCGAAAATGAAGATTGATTGTGATAGCGGGACATTATCGATGGAGGTCGAGGGCGAAGTTTTCAGCTTCGACATATTCCGGGCCATGAAGCACCCCTTTGAGTTCGAATCAGTCCATGCGCTCGACACCCTCGACGATCTGGTCGAGGAGTTCCATCCGGAACGCGAGGAGGACCCGCTCGAGCTCGCGCTGATAAATGCCGTGTATGCGCACGAGGACTCATACGAGCTGGCCGATGGCGTCCGGGACACGCTGCTAGCGCTCGAAGTTTCTCGACCCTTGACCCGGTACTACGAGGCGTGCGAGGTGCGGCTATTAAGGCCAAATCTACGATACCGTCCATCGAGCAAGCCCCCGAGGTCGAGCTCAAGCCCCTACCTGAGCATTTTAAGTACGCCTTCCTGGGCAAGAATAACACTCTTCCAGTCATCATAAAGAATGGGCTTGGTGCGGACCAGGAGCGGCGTCTTGTCGAGGTCCTGAGCCGGCACAAACTGGCCATCGGGTGGACTCTTGCGGATATTCGAGGAATCAGCCCGGCTGTGTGCATGCATCGTATTTTACTCGAGGATGGTGCGAAGCCATCAAGGGAACCACAGCGCCGACTGAACCCGATCATGATGGAAGTGGTCCAGAAGGAAATCCAAAAATTGCTCGATGCGGACGTGATTTATCCGATCTCGGACAGCCAATGGGTGAGCCCAGTTCATGTTGTGCCAAAAAAGACTGGCATAACAATCGAGGAAAATGCCGAGGGGCAAATGGTTGCGACTCGAGTGAAGAATGGGTGGCGAATGTGCATCGATTATCGAAAGCTAAATGCCGTCACAAGGAAGGACCACTTTCCCCTCCCATTCATCGACCAAATGCTCGACCGCCTAGCCGGCAAGCCCTATTTCTGTTTCCTCGACGGGTTCTCGGGCTACAACCAGATTCCTATCGCGCCCGAGGACCAGGAGAAGACCACGTTCACGTGCCCGTTCGGTACCTTCGCATTCCGCCGCATGTCCTTCGGCCTTTGCAATGCGCCCGGCACGTTCCAGCGGGTCGTCACGAGCATTTTCTCGGACATGATTGGGTCGATGATCGAAGTCTTCATGGATGATTTCACAGTTTATGGGAACTCGTTCGATGCATGCCTAGAGAACTTGAGCGCCGTCTTGGCTCGATGTGTCTCGATGAACCTAGTGCTCAACTACGAGAAATGCCATTTTATGGTCACTCATGGGGTCGTCTTGGGGCACATCGTCTCGCACGAAGGAATCAGGGTCGACAAGGCCAAAATTGATGTAATTTCTACCCTCCCCTATCCCACGACTGTGCGAGACATCAAGTCTTTTCTTGGGCACGCTGGGTTCTACAGGCGATTTATTAAGGACTTTTCGAAGAAAACCTTGCCTCTCTCGACCCTGCTCCAGAAGGACGTCCCTTTCGAGTTCACGGGCGCGTGCCAAGCGACATTTGACGAGTTGAAACAGGCGCTCATTAGCGCACCTATCATTTGCGCGCCCGACTGGACTCGGCCCTTCGAGATCATGTGCGATGCGAGCGACTACGCGGTAGGCGCGGTACTCGGCCAGCGGATCGAGCGAAGGCCGGTAGTGATCTACTACGCATCGAAGACTCTCGACACGGCCCAAAGGAATTACTCGACGACTGAGAAGGAGCTGCTCGCCGTGGTCTTTGCCTTGGAAAAATTTAGATCATATTTGCTGGGTACAAAAGTGGTTGTTTAATCAGATCACGCGGCCATTCGATATTTGATGACCAAGAAGGAGGCCAAGCCGCGCCTGATCCGATGGGTTTTGTTGCTACAAGAGTTCAACGTGGAAATTAAGGATAAAAAGGGGGTGGAAAATACTGTGGCCGACCATTTGAGCCGACTGGTTCGAGAAGAGGAACCCGGCCGAATTACCGAGGTCTTTCCCGATGAGCACCTCTACGCTCTCGCGGGACGGGTGCCTTGGTATGCGCAGATTGTAAACTTTTTGGTCGGAGCCAAGTTTCCACCCGCCTACTCGAAGGCCCAGCGCCTGAAACTCAAGCACGATGCAAGGCACTACGTTTGGGACGACCCGTACCTCTGGAAAATTGGGTCAGACCAAATTCTTCGAAGATGCATTCCGGATGAGGAGATTGCTTCGGTGCTCAGCTTTTGTCACGAGCATGCTTGTGGAGGGCACTTTGGCCCGCGAAGGACCGCGCGGAAAATTCTGGATAGCGGGTTCTTTTGGCCTAGCATATTTCGAGACTCGTACAATCACTGTAAAAAATGCGACAAGTGCCAAAGGGTAGGCAACGTGTCCGCTAGAAACAAAATGCCCCAAGTTCCCATTCTCGTAAATGATGTATTCGACATCTGGGGCGTCGACTTCATGGGACCATTCCCGGCCTCGAACGGATTCGTCCATATCCTCGTGGCAGTCGACTACGTCTCGAAATGGGTCGAGGCCAAGGCCACCCGGTGCAACGATGCGAAGGCTGTTGTGGAATTCTTGCGCACCAACATCTTCTGCCGGTATGGCGTGCCTAAGGCCATCATTAGCGACCAAGGTTCGCACTTTTGCAACCGAGTCATGGCTACCACCTTGAGGCGCTACCACGTTCACCATCGAACTTCTACAGCCTATCATCCCCAAACCAATGGTCAAGCGGAGATCTCCAACCGCGAGATCAAGGGGATCCTTGAGAAAATGGTGAAGCCGACTCGCACAGATTGGAGCCAAAGGCTCGATGAAGCGCTTTGGGCCTACCAGACCGCCTATAAGACGCCGATTGGGACCTCGCCCTTTCGGCTAGTATTCGGCAAAGCGTGCCATCTGCCGGTCGAGCTCGAGCACAAGGCCTATTGGGCCCTTAAGCAATGTAACTCGGATTTGCGAGCCGCTGGGTTGGACCGAAAGATGCAATTGTGCGAGCTGGAGGAGTTGCGCCTCGAGGCCTACGAGGGCCAATCAGACTACAAAGCGCGCACCAAACTCTACCATGATAAGTTCATCCTCCAGCGTGACTTCGAAATGGGCCAGCGTGTGCTCCTATTTTCTTCGCGCTTAAGGCTCATGCCGGGCAAGCTCCGCTCGAAGTGGACGGGCCCTTTTACCATTGCGCGCGTATTTAATCATGGGGCCCTCGAGCTGGAGAACCCGAGTGATGGCAGTCGGTTCGTGGTCAATGGGCAACGGGTAAAGCATTACCACGATGAGATCATAGCACCCCCCCAGGAATTTGACCTAGCCGAGCCATTCGAACCTCCTTGAATGGAGGTCCCGTCGAGCCAACGATGTTAAACAAAGGCGCTCGCAGGGAGGCAGCCCGGCATTTGTTTTTTTTGTTTATTTTTATGTTTACTTTTGAATAACTAAGCCTGGGAAAAGAGTATTTCTTGCAGGAACTGGACCTCGGCGCTAGGCGCGCAAAACATGGAAGGGAGGAACCTACTGGGCCAACTTCTTCAAATGGGAATTCTGACTCGACCAAAGTGCTTAGAATGGTAGATTTGTCGAAGGATCTGAGAATTCCCGAAGTGCCCAGGCGAGGTCGCTCGCAGGCCCTAGTACCAGGCCCTGCGCGCGCGAACCAAGCGCCAACCGGCTACTCCCGACCCAACGATCGAAAACGAAAAATATGGCTCGACAGAAGTTCTTGTAACATTGAGAGGCCTCGACTGAGCAAGATTCATCGCATTCGCACGAGGGGAGTTCCTGTTCTCTCTTACCCTTCTCTTTTTCTCGCATGCATTGAGCCTTACCCCGAGTCGTGTCGTGAGGACACGGCTCATTTCAAAAGTGTGGGGTGGGGAGGTCGTTTGTCGTGTCAGCACGTTTAATTCCTTGCATTTTGCACGAGTCAGCACGTTTCCCTTGAAATTTTTAAATTTTTCGAATAAGGAATGCGTTCTAGCTTCATGATATGCGAATTTGAGCATTAATGATGTGAAATAGATAGAACCAAGTACTTGCATTTTTCCTACAGAATCTGGATTGCGTGATGATATGAGATTAACTCTTTATTTGTCTTCGTGAGTTGGGATAAATAGAAGGGATGTGGAGTTGAAAGAAAGGGCCCTAGTGGAGCTTGACAAAAGCACTCGAGGGACTGGAACGAGTCATATGGTTATACGGACTTGTGGAGGCTACGCTTCGAGACCTCTCGGCCAATGCACACACTACGCGCATGAGGCGAGACGGGAAAACAGACCGTCTTCATTCGGGACCGACTAGCCGGGAAAATGGGTGAGCGACCCTCGACCTGACCCGCGCTAGATGGCCGCCTGAGCGAGAGCGGGAAGGGTATTTCCATAGCTTGCGGGCGATGATTGGACCCTTTCAAAGAAATGGACGAGCAATTTCCAGAAAAGAGCAAGGCTCAAGAAAAGAAAAATTCCAATACAAAAGCAAGGCTCCAGAAAAATCATCATCATCCAAAGAGAAATTCTTCCCGAAGTCAAGTGAGACACCACAAATCAATGTCAAGGCCAAAGGCCAAGCTCACTACAAAAACCGTCCGCACAACAACAAAAAGACTTGACCAAAAAGCTCGAATCACATCACGTGCTAGAAGAAGCAATAAGTATAACCATATGGCAAGTACCCGGGTCCAAGAGTGTAGATCATGGGTTCGAAAAGGGCTATCTCCCACTCATCCCAATTGGTTTGCATCCCGGCTCATGAGGTAACACGTATCGAGTTGATTAAATGTTTGAGCATGATTCGTCGAGTAGTAGTTGAATTATTACGAGGAAAGGTAATATCTAGATTAGCACTCTATTGCATATCTTGGACCAAGAGGCTTGTGGGGAAGCATTTGTCTTTCCTCTTATTTCCTAGACTTTGTTCGGGACGAACAAGTTTAAGTGTGGGGTGATTTGATAAGCCGTGTTTACACGACTTATTAAGTCAACAATTCCCACAAATTGACATTCAAGGTCACATGAACAGTTGCTTGCTAATGTATTTTTGCATTACAGGTACATTCGAGGACTTATGAGGAATCGTGCACAAAAGATGGCATTTAAGCCTAAAAATCACCAGTTGGAGTTCTGGCCGGTCAGGGCCTCATTTGGTCCGCGCCGCATCCGAGAAAAACCGAGTATGCCGCACCAGGCGCTCGGAAGGGCCACCCGAGGAATCATACCGGGTCTGCCGGGAATGCCGAGTACCGAAACCTTGATATCGGGCCAGCCGAGAAAATGCGGTCGCAACCCAGGCGCAACCGGGCTGGCTGGGGAATGCATCCGGGTATCGCTGGGCTGACCGGGAAGATATCCTTGTCGGTCGCCCAAGCTCCAAATCCTATTCAAAAGTATGGTCTCAAGGTCCTAACATCAAGTACACATGACCACCCTGCTACCAAGACCCAAACATCGAATGACCTGCTATCCTAAGCCGAACCAAATTGAGCTTCAAGGTCCGAGCACGACCAGCGCCCCACAAGTTCCAACTGATCTTTGACCGAGCTCCGGGCATTTTATGGCAAAACCTCCTTCTTGGAACTTGCTTAGAATCATCTCAACTACCCAGAACTGGAGTCCCGAGACCCAGAACTCAAAATCCACAAATGGTCTTTCCGAAGGACCTACAATTCAAGGGCAAGTCAAGAGTTGACCGTTGACCTCTCCCTTGACTTTCTCGGCTCGTCCTTCGCGGTGCTGACGTTGGCCTCCGTGTGCTTCTTCCAATGCAAAGTCCACAATGCCAATCCTCCCTTGCCCAATGTGGAAAGAAGGTTCTAGGTCTTTGCTTGTGCCAAACCGATATTGCCACTCAACTTGGAGATCAAGTCTCATCCAAGGGCCTAGAATCCTCCTCATTTCCTATAAAAGAACTCCTTCATTCCCTTGGAAATTGTCCCAGATTTGGTGATTGTTCCTTTTGTTCCGGAAATCTAGCAATACAAGTGTCCTTTATTCCTTTTGCACTTCTCTCTCTACTCCTTCTCGTATTTTACATTTCCATTTACTTATGCAAGGCTATTGTATTCACCCCATGAATACATACTAGTAGCTAAATCTCTCTATCTAGTTGTGGGTTCGTAATTGCAACCATGTTTTGAGGCACCGCACTTACATTCTCTATCTCGATTACTAGTCCTTGTGCTTAATCTATGGGTCGAGAGCTACGCTAAGTGGATGTTTAGTCACAAGGTTTAGCGAAGGCTCGAGACCCTATTGTTATCATCTACCGGATACTAGTCGTAATGGTAGATAGTAACACTTAGGCCAAGTGGGTTTGTTTGGGGTAAGGTTTCGAAGTACCACCTAGACGGAGTACAAAGACGTGACCTAGTCGGCGCGACTCGAAACCCCCAAGCACTTCCGCGCGACCTAAGAAAGGACTAGGACCGGTGCTCCCTTCAATTTGCGTTCGATGAGCTACCTTAGCCGGGGCTCAAGAGCACGACCTAGTCGGCGTGCTACGAACTAACGCGAAGGAAGCCAAGGTCAAGGGCGCGTTCCTTAGCCGGAACGTCGCACCATGAGATATAGTTATCCACATAGTGCCAAGGATAAACATGTAGCAAGGAACCCGTGACTAGATATTCCTCATATTGCACTTTATTCACGTACTTGTCATCTACTCTCTTTAAAACCCAAACCCCAACTGTTGCATTTCCTTTTCTCTTACGAACAAGCAGTTGAACCTGGTTCTCACCATTGTTGCTTAGATATCCAAGAGGTTCACACCTCATAGGGAGCTAACTCTCCCTCCACGCACATTCAAGTGTGATTCGATGATCTAAGCAGATTTTTGGTGAAAATCTGTTCTTGCTCCCACGAGACCTGTGAGTAACCAAGCTAATTCCCTTGGGTTCGACCCTTACTTGCCGCTCTACTAATTTTAGTGAGCCAAAGGCGAGGAGTTTATAAATTCAATTTGCAAGGTCCTAACGACGCCTTGTCAGCCATGCAATGCAAAAGGCGAGGACGGGAATCAGACCGTCCTATCTCCGGTCAAAGTAGCCGAGAAAATAGATGAGCGACCCTCATCTTGAAGGCGAAAAGCTCAATGAAGCAAATCAAGAGGCCAAAGGCCCAAAATTGTGAAGGTTTTAACCGAACAAAAAGTGAAGAACTCAAAAAGTCAAAACAAAGGCCAAATGCCGACTCACTACAAACGCAGTCCCTCGCCAAAAGAAAATCAAAGTACTCAAACCACTGAAACCTGAACCGAATCACGTGCTAGAGAAAGCTACCAGAAAACCATATAGTAAGAGACGATCCCGAGGTTGCAGTCCAGGAGCCAAAAAAGGGCTATCTCCCGAGACATCCAATATAATTTGCATCTCAGCACGGAGGTACAAGTATTAAGTTTCTTCTATTTATTTACGCAGTTTAATTTGGTAATAAGTAAGCAATGCATGAATTAGGATAGATCGAGTACCACAGTCTAATTTTCATATTCCAAAGCCAAACTTAGAACTTACGCCCTTTAATAGCATTGTTCGGGACGAACAACAAAAAGTGTGGGGTGATCTGATGGACCATAATTGTATAAACATAAATGCAGTTAAACCCACCAAATTAGACTGTTTGTCTATCTAACTTCTACGTGTTAGTCCCGATATATTTTTGCAGGGCATTTTAGAGACTGAAGTGAAAACACGCTAAGGAGAGGATTTTATGCTGAAAAGATAACAAGAGTCAATCCAATGTCAAGATCATATGCCGACTGAAGAAATATCAAGGATCCTGACGTTGAATTGACCATAACAAATTAATCAGAAGAATCAGGAGTGGAATCAAGACAGCCCGGGGAAGAAACACATTGACAGTTTTGTGAAAAGACTGCACAAAACTGTACAAAACTCACATATGGGCAAGGATGACCGGCCACTTGATGAAGTGGTGGCCAAGGGAGGAGCTCCTCCCCCTTGGGCCACCGGCAACCGGCGGCTATGGGAGGAGTGACCGGCGGCTTCACTATTCCTCCACATGTCACCTCCTCCTCCTCCTCCCTTCTCCTCCCTTGGATCAAATGCACATGTCCACCATCTCCACCACCCATCTCCTCCCCTTTTGGCTATAAAAGGAGGCCTCCTCCTCCTCATTTCAACACACTTCAATCTCATTTCACTTCTCTCTCTAGAAATTGTAATATTTGTAATCTTGTAATCTTGCTTTGGAAATAAAGGATAGCTCCCTTGGCGCTTCAACAGTTGTAAGTAATTCTTAGTATTTATTCAACTGTTTTATTTCCTTAGTTATAATGTTTAGCGCGATGAATAGTAGCTAAACTTATAGTTCGGTCTAAGGGGTGCACTTGTATTATAAAATGTTTTAGACTATTAACTTAGTGTCTAGTCTAAGTATTCAAAACTTATTCTATGTGCCATATATTAAGTCAGAACGTCCAAGGTCGAGTGGATGCTTGGAATGGCAAAACTCTACAGCGGGGTTCATAAACTTGTACGGATAAGTGGATGCTTGGAATGGCAAAGCTTATCTGAGAAGTTTGACTCATCTTAAACACCATTTGGTTGATCGGGAATGATTGATCAAATGGATGCACATATGCTAATATAACCGGGAATGGAGTATTAGTCTAAATAGAATAAGTGTTCTACGTCCTTGGAATAGGCTAGACAGTGTACGCAAATCGAGTGCTTGGAATGGCCTTGATACACCGTTTGAATACTTAGGAGAGTCACTAAAGGTCAATGATAAAAAGGATATAATACAAGTCCCCTGAAACCGAACATTTCTCTTTAATTATAAACTGTAATTTACTTTCCAGTATTAAAATCAACCAACCAACCAACCAATCAATCAAAATAGCTGGTAGCTTTAAAACCAACCAACCGACCTTAAACACGCTCCCACGCTGCGTAATCCCCCCGAAGAACAATTATTCCCCTGGTTCCCTTGGGTTCGACCCCTACTTACCAAGTACTACCCAGTAGTATAGTTGCTAGTAGCGGACTATTATAAATTTATTTGCACAAATTGCTTTGACAACGAGCGGTTCTGTCATCGTGCAATCTCTAACTGGGCAAGGGCATCGAGGATGGTCCCACTGATCTCGTACGAGTCCTCGGGTGAGTACACGGCTCTCTCGAGTGCAAGCTCGATCGGGTCTGCGGCTTTCTCGGGTTGCACCTCCTGGATAAGGTCGTCCAGTGTATCTAGGGCATGGACTGTTTCGTACTCTGCTGGATGCTTCATGGCCCGGAAGATGTCGAAGCTAAATACTTCCCCTTCGACTTCCATGGACAGAGTGCCACTGCCGCAGTCTATCTTCATCTTCGATGTCTTCAGGAATGGTCGGCCTAGTAGGATACGGGCATGGTCTGTCGGGCCGCAGTTCTCCATCTTGAGCACGTAGAAATCTGCTGGGAACACAAGCTCTCCTACTTGCACGAGCACATCTTCGATCTTTCCCTCGAGCTGCTTGCATGATCGGTCCGCCAACTGTATAGTGAGTCTTGCAGGTTCTAGAGGACCAATGCGAAGACAGGAGTATATAGAATATGGCAAGACATTAATAGATGCACCGAGGTCAAGCATGCAATTCTCGATTCTAATATTGCTCATTGTGCAAGGGATAGTGTAGGTGCCTGGATCACCTGCACATGAAACGATAGAGGAGTACTAATGTTAGCATTATCAGTCGCGGGTACCGGGCCTGACCAAGATGCTTCGGTCGCTGGAGTCGGGCTCGGTCTGGATGTGTTGAGTGTGTCCGGTCCGCTGGTTCCAAGAATTTCTGGCCCGGCTGGTTCTTTTTCGGTCGTTGGCGGGCTGTCGTTCTCTGCTGGCCCGATGGACATTGCTGTCGTGTGCTTTCCGCTCCTGAGTGTCACTGCATTGACGTTCCCCCTTGGATTTTGAATCGTCTGCGATGGGAGTCACCCTGGATCGTTCTTGAGCTCCGAGACCGTCGTGGAGATCTGGGACATCTGTTTGGACAGATCAGCAATGGCTTCCTCGGTTTTAGCCTGGAATTGATGTACTGAGGTGGCAAGGTTCTTCACGATATCCTCCAGGGACTTGTTCGGTTGACTTGGGCCTGCCTGGTCTCGGTTTTGTCTCTGCTGGTACTGGCCTGGCCCATTTTGTCCTCCTTGCTGTTGTCGGTATGGCGGCCGGTAGTACTGTTGGGCTTGCTGAGGTGCGGCCGGTTGTGCTGGCTCCCTCTGGGCGTTGGTGTGCTGATTGTCATTTCTCCAGTTCTGCCCATTAGCCCCTTTCCCAGTCGCGGATGGTCCATATTGTCGGAGTGGCCCAGCTTGGTTGCCATAGCCCTGGTAGTCGCCTACTGCATTCACCTCGCCCTGGTCATTGATGGACCATATTTATATGATTCATTAAGATAGTTAAACCCACCAAATTAGACACTTTGTCTTAACAACGTTTACTTGTTAGTTCCACTTTTGTTATACAGCCTATTTTGAGGTTTAGAGAAGAAATGAGCTAAAAAGAGGGTTCTTAAACCAAAAATGGATTACAAGTCAAGTCGAGGACCGAAGAGCCTAGTCGGGACCGAGAAATCTCGGGCCGCGTCCTGGAAATGCCGGACGCGCCTGGGAGCCCATACCGAGGACCGCATGTCCCTGCCGAGAGAACCGGGCCGAGTGCCGAGAGAGCCGGGACGCGTCCCAGGAACGCCCGAGAACCAACACCGAGCGCCCGTGCCGAGACCCGCGCCGAGACCCGTACCGAGAGCGCCCGAGGCCCGCAACCGAGAAAAACAGGTCCGCGCCCGAGGCCTGCGCCCGACCAGAACTTCCAACCAGGCCCAGCGAGGCCTTGAGCAGATTCCGCTAAAACTACTTCGATCATTAGGCTTAGAATTGCATCAGCAATCCAAATCAGCACTCCAAGAGCCAAGGACCGCCGGCCAAAATTCCGGCAGCTCCGGCCAAAATTCTGGCCAATCTCCAGCCATGGTCCAATCAACTTCCGGCGATGCTCCGATCAAGCCAAATCCAACCACCACCTTGCTTTGGTCATTTTAGCCCAACTCCGGTCAAACTCCGGCGAAGTCCAACCAAACTACTTAATTCCTGGTTAGGTTATACTATTCACATCTCTTTTGGTTTGAAACCATACCTCAACCAAAATTGCCCAAGCCTCAACCATGCTCATGTAGTTGCCCTTTGGCACCTCCCATGCTTTAGCCACCCATGTGCAAGGCAAGTGCACCCTTTGGCTCATCCAAACCCCAACCGAAGAGCAACCAAAGAGCAACCAAGGCCAACCGAACTTATGGGAGGACTAGAGGCGGTTGGAGGAGGAAATATCTCATTCCACTCACTCCTCCAACCGTTACATTTGGCTATAAAAGGAGGCTTCCCCTCCTTGAATCAATATCATTTGTAACTTAGGTATAGAATCTCTCTAAAATCCATACCACAAATCCTTGTAAACACTTGTGTTTTGAAATCAAAAGCTCTACCTTCTCTCTTGTTCTTGAGTGTTCTTGAGAGTTCTTGAGTGAAGTTTGAGTTTGTTCTTCATTTTCTTTGTCAAAAACCGTGAGCCCTCTTTTGCTTTCTTGTCTTTATTTTTCTTTGAATCTTGAGTACTCTTGTTGGTTCTTGAGTGCTCAAGTTTGTTCTTGAGTTTTACTTTCCAAAACCTTACTTTCTTGTCTTTGTTTTCAAAACCAAAACCTTTACTTTTCTACTGTAATTACATACATAGCTGTGGTAATGACATGTGATGATTGTCAGGATGAACTTGGTGTGAATAACTAGTACATCCAAAGATGGCTGTGGTAATTATTATCTACTGTAATTACATACATAGCTGTGATAATTAATTGGCCCCAAGGAAAATTATTATCTACTGTAATTACATACATAGCTGTGGTAATGACATGTGATGATTGTCAGGATGAACTTGGTGTGAATAACTAGTACATCCAAAGATGGCTATTTATTTGATACCGTTTATCATCAATGTTTGAATAATACTACAACAAGAGTACCACTTACAGTTAATAGTACTAATCAAAGATTTGATGTTAATGTTTTGCTGGGTATCTTGATATGTCATATTTATTTATATATGCATTATGTGAGCTTGAAAACTGATTTACATTTGTTTTTTTCAGCTTACATTGTCTGCTAGTTCAGTTGCTGCCGACATAAGTATTGTCCCTATGCTTAATGGGACAAACTTCAAGGACTGGAAAGAGAACATTATGATTCTCTTGGGCTGCATGGATCTTGATTTGGCATTAAGGGAGCCTAAGCCGGATGCTATCACTGACACTAGCAGTGAATCCGATCAGGTTTATAAGGGAACGTGGGAGCGTTCCAACAGGCTGAGTTTGATGATCATTTGTCGCGGCATTCCAGAGGCATTTAGGAGTGCGGTACGTGATGAGGATACTACTGCTAAGGACTATCTTGCTGCAATAGAGAAGTGCTGTGTGAAGAATGATAAAGCTGACACAAGTGTGCTTTTGGTAAAGTTGATTGCTATGAGGTACTCTGGAAAGGGTAATATCTGGGAGTACATCATGGAGATGTCCAACCTTGCTTCGAAGCTTAAGAGCTTGAAGCTTGATTTATCTGAGGATATATTGGTGCACTTAGTGTTGATATCTCTTCCTGGACAATACAGCCAGTTTAAGATTTCTTACAATTGTGAGAAGGAGAAATGGTCTCTTAACGAGCTCATTTCATTTTGTGTCCAAGAGGAAGAGAGGTTGAAGCAAGACATGACAGAAAGTGCTCACCTGACCTGCACTTCTAAAGACAAGGGTAAAAGAATTATTGAGGATTATAAAGATGCTACTTCTGAGGGTTCATCTTTCATGAAGACGCAAGTTACTTGCTACTTCTGTGAGAAGATCGGGCACAAAAAGAAGGATTGCCTTAAGTACGCCGCTTGGCTGCTTAAAAAGGGTAACCTCCTTATTTTAGTTCATTCTGAAGTTAATTTATCTTCAGTATTTGGAAATATATGGTGGTTATTAATCACACACGTGTTTCAATGCAGGGTTGTTTGAGCTTCCTAAGACCAAGTGGTGATGAAAGACACATCTATTTCGGTGATGGTCAGTCCGAGGAAATGGAAGCAATAGGGCACTTAGATTATTGTTATTTTTTGGTCATTTTCTGAATTTGATGTATTTTTTCATGTATCGTCTTTTAGACGAAACTTAATTTCTATTTCTGTTTGGACAAATCTGGTTACAATTGTTCATTTTGGAAATGAGAAATTACTTTATCCATAAATTCGAATGTTATTGGGACCAGTTTATTCAAATTTTATGATAATCTACATATGTTAGAATTTTCATCATTTAATAAATCTCTGCATGTCAAATTTGTCTTTGGACATGTTCAAATAATTTACGGCTGAAGTTGAGTGACGATTCAACTGAAGAATAAAGGAAGTTATATTTGATTGTGGTGGTGAATACTACAGTAGATATGACAAATCAAGTGAACGATGTTCATAACTATATGCTAGGCATCTTGAGAAATACAATTCTAGTTGAAGCATTAAAGATAGCTGCTTGTATTCTAATAATAAAGTTTACAGATACTTTATTGGATAATTTGTCCAATCAAAGGCCTTTCAGATTTACTATCCCACTACTAAGTTAAGTTTTGGACAAAAAACCGCAATATTTTGAGGATGTTGAGTTTGGGGGGAGAATCATATTGGAAATATTTTTGAACCCAGACTGAGAATTCGAACAGTATTTCTGAAGTACAAACTCAACAATCTTTGGATGATACGTAATCTAAGGAAATTCATATATGGATTTATACAGGCTTCTCGTTTGTGATACTTTAAGTTTCATAAAGTGATGGTCTCATACGATTTTGAGACAAACTAAATGGATGAATACGTGTATCACTAGTTCAGTGGGAGTAGAGTTATTATCCTTATACCTTATCCGTTAAAGGAGATAAATTAAGTCTCAATCGGTGTCTAAAAGTATTTTGGAAAATTGAGGAAATACAAAAGATTCATAACGTTTCAGCCTTATAGAGACTTATGTATAATCAGGTATGTATGCGACCAGATGTTGTGTACATTGTTGGCATGCCATGCAGACATATAAGCAACCCTTTGAGTGGATCATTGGGTGGCAGTAAAGAAAGTTGTTGGATTCTTAAAGAGAACAAAACATTACATGCTCACATAAAGAAAATTGGATAAAATGGAGATCATTGGGTATTCTTATTCCGATTTCGTTTTCACAAGATACCAATATGTTCAAGATCCACAATTAGTTATGAGGTATCTAATTAGGGAATATGACTGCAAAACTTTTGTCACAAGACGACACTTTATATAAGGCATTGAAAGACCATTAAGGACATTGTGACAATAAATTACAGAGTGGTCAGATTTCCTTAGATCACTTTAGGACCAAACTCCATGATTATCACCGCATGTCTTTTAAGAGCATGTTGCTCACATGTGTCTAATCAAATTTTGAGGATATCCGAAATTAGTGGGAGTTTGTGTTGTAATTATGTTTTGCTCTACGTTGTATATGAATATTATACATTTAAGTTCTGCAGAAATAAAATGTACAGTGCACTCTGTTGTATATTGGTTTAAGGATTGATCTCCGTAAAGTTAAGGTGACCAGTTGGAAATAGGCATGTGTAGATCACAATTCATGTAATTTCCATGCTACACATCTGATGAGTCGTATTTATACGACTCATCGAATCAATTAATACCATTTATTTTGACACTTTATTATGTGAACAATTGCTTTTTAGTATGGTTTTGCCTCTCAGGTGTTTCGGAAGCTCTAGGAGGAAACTCGCATAAAAGATGACATTTCGTGCCAAAAACACCACAATGGCAGATCAGACCTTCGGAGGTTCGGCAGAGTGCTGGGAATTGACCACTGCACAGACAAATACGAGCTATATGTCGTTGCGTAGCTGACTCAATTCTCTACAACTCTCTAGATCACACAGGGAGCATCCGAGGTCATTTAGATGGTCAAATCAAGAGCCGAAGTTGAAAACAGTGGGGACCACAGACGCATGTCATTTTATGAACAGTGTTTGCGGTGGTAATATGTACACAGTCTGCGGAGCTAATATGCACAGCGTCTGCGGCCACGGATGGTAATATGTACACAGTCACAATAGAAATCCTAAGCTGAATATTCTCTCTAATTAGAATCTTCGTGTTATTTTCTCTTTTGCACTCTGAATTGCTAACCCCCCCTTTCTTATTTATTTTCAGAGACATCTTTAACAACCAGTTCCCTTGGGTTTGACCCTGCTTACCACTTGCTAGTAGTTGCAGGAGAAGTATAAATATCAAATTTGACGCGTCAAACGACACGCGTCAAATTTTGGCGCTGTTGCCAGGGAGCTACGCTTCGGTGAATTTGTTTCTTTTCTTTTTATTTTATTTTTAGTTATATTTTGTGCTTTGCTACTTGCTGCATAATGTCTCGTGCTGGTAGTGTGAACGGTGATAATAACAGCAATAATAACGAGATCGACATAGCTGGTGATTATCATATAGAGCTGTGTCAGCCTACGATGAAGGAGCTATCTGCCCCAAATTTTCAGAATATACCTTGGTGTCTGTACGAGGGGCGAAACACGTAGGAAATGGAGATCAAGACTGCGGTAGTGCAATATCTACCGAAGTTTTTGGGTCGGCAAGGGAAATCAGCCACCATGCATCTACAGGATTTCTATGGCATCTGCCAGACTCTCTGACCCTATGGAGTCACAGTGGAGAATTTTAAACTTAAAGCTTTTCACTTTTCTTTAACTGACATGGCTCGATCTTGGTTTCTGTCTCTCCCTCAGGTAGCATCAGAACATGGGACCAGCTGCAGAAAAAGTTCCTCGACAAATACTACCCAGCAGCTAAGGCAGGGCAAGTTCGTAGACAGTTGTAGGGACATCAGGAAAGGGCCTAACGAGTCGATGTATGACTATCTAGAGAAGTTTAATGCCCTGGAGCAGAGCTGCTGTAATTTTGGAAAGCCAAAGAAGCTGATTATTGAGTACCTGCTTGATGGCCTGAGGCCACTCAATAGGATGCTGCTTGATGCCTCAACTGGAGGCACCATCATGAATTTATCCCCAACAGGAGTAAGGAATTTGATAATTGAAGTGGCCGAGAATGCCAAATTCAGAGAGGAGGTCAGCCGCCAAGAGAAATTTAGCCGAACCAGACATGTTGCAAAGACTGAGACCCCAACATCTGATGAGCTGAAAGAACTAAAAGAGATGATGAAGGTTCTAATGACTAATCAGATAGCTCAGCTAATGTTGTGTGAATTTTGTGGTGCAACTAATCATAAGACATATGCTTGCCCAAATCTACAGGAGGATACACAGGCCAATATCAATGCAGTGGGTGAATTCTAAAATTACAACAACCATGCACCCCAACAACCTCAGCAACAGTACTATTGCCCACTATACCGTCAACATCAGGGCAGCTACTGTAATCAGGGGCAATATCAGCAGCGAGGGCAGAACTATAATCAAGTAGGCCCTAGCAATCAGAATTCCAGCAAGTCTCTGGAAGATGTGGTGAAGGAGCTGGCGGCTAGAACCCAGTAATTAGCCTTGGCCATTTCAAAGACCGGTGTAGATATAGCAGAACTATCAAAGCAAATGTCCCAGATAGCGCAGATAGTTTTTGTGCTGAAGAATTATCAAGGAAAGCTACTATCGCAGACATTGCCTAATCCGAGGGGAAATGTCAGTGAATTGGCAGTTACGGGTGAAGAACGAGTAGACAGCAGAGAAAAGGTGGCCAAACAGAGAGGACCGTGGATGATGAACATTTTGTTGGCATCTGCGAGTCGCTAAAGAACACACAACACGCGGCGACAAACTACACATCAACCGCGTCCTGCCCATCATCCGCGGATGTAGAACATTTAAGAAGCGCAGACGATGATCATGTTATCAGTCCGCGGATGGAACACTTAAAGTGTTCTTCACCCGTGGCCTGGTCTGTGATGACTTTAAAAACTGATCCTTCTTTACTATTTCCAGTGCAAGTGAGGGCTCCTGGGAAGCATATGATTTACAAGGATGAGTTAGGAGACGAGTTGGAGGCAAAGCGTGTTCCAAAAAAGCCAACAGAGGAGCACCTGGTTGCTGCGAGTCAAGAGGCACCACCTGCAAAGTGTAAGGACCCATGTGCTTTCACATACACCAGTGGTGTTGGTGAGACTCTTATACATCACTGTTTGATCAATCTAGGTGCTGCTATTAATGCTATGCCTTACTCGTTATATTGCTCTCTGAGACTTGGACCATTAAAACCTCCTAATATGTTGGTAGAGTTAGGAGATAAAACTCGTGTTCGTCCAGTTGGTTTGCTTGAAAACCTAACCCTCCATGTTGGAGATCTTGCAGTTCCTGCAGACTTCTATGTTTTGCAGATGGGAGACGCTAGAGATGATGATCCTCCAACACTTATCTTGGAACGTCCATTTTTCTTTGCCACAAAGACCAAGATTGACATGGAAACAGGCTTGTTGTCACTTGCGTTTGCTGGCAATACATCAAACTTTTATATCTACGAGGATGTTGACTGTCCATGCATGAAGAAGCCACCTTACATCGTGCACACACCAAATCTCGGTGCCATATCTCCTTACCTACCGGACAAGACTGGTTGTGCAGGTAGACCAGCAGCTATGAGAGAAGTGTCCTCGCAAACTCAGGAGGATGTGAAGGCAAACCCGCCTGATCGATGGAGGATAGACACGAGCACACTATTCCATGAGGGCTATGAGCAGAGTGAAGGAGTTGCTGGGATGAAGTTTGACCTCACACGCCCATGGGATCCTAACTTGTGATCCCTAATGAGGTATCGTCGAGCCAACGACGTAAAACAAAGGCGCTCTCAGGGAGGCAGCCCGACAAATTTTTGTTTTTATGTCGTTTATGTTTGCTTGAGTCTTGAGTCATGTTTTTTACATTGTCTTTTGGGAAAAGAGATGTTTTTCATCTAGGAAACATGTCAGACTCAGTGTGGAACGCGCCGAGTGCGAATATTAGCATCGCGCCCACAGCACACGTTAGTGGCGCGCCGAGTGTGAACATTAAGGCGTTGCCCCTAATGTCTATTGTGGGCGCGGTTGACCATTGAACAGCGTTGACAGACTTGTTTGACAAGAATTCTCACCATCACGCGACGAAACGAGGGGAGTGCACTTTCACCTTTATTCTCTATTTACTTTTTCCCTATGGTTGTGTGTCTTCCATTGTTGTGTCTTTGAGCTTCAGCCGTACCGTGAGGACACGGCTTGGTTCAAAAGTTTGGGGTGGGAGAATCAGTCAGTCAGCACGTTTATTTTTCTTGCATATTGCACAATGTTAGCACGTTTCCATTTGAAAAAATGAAAGTATGTAATTTCTCTTCTAATCTTGAATATGCAGTATTGGATGTTGATGTGAAATAGATGAGCTGACTATACTGTATTTCTCTCGTGAAATCTGAATTGTGCTTTTACATGTGAATTTAACCCAATATGTATCCTTTTTGGTTGAGATAAACAGGGATGTGGAGTTGATAGAAATGTCCTAGAGAGACTTGAAGAAGCATTTAAAGGACCAAATTTCGAGTTATAGGGTTATGTGGATTCCGTGGAGGCTAGCACTTTGAGACAATATCGTTCAGAGTGTGCTCCGCTGCTGCAGCGTTTATATAGGTTGGCGGGATAGAAAAATAGACCGTCCTATCTCTAGTTCAAAGTAACTGGGAAAAGGTGGAGGGCCCCCCGTCTTGATTCGCGTCAAAAAGGTCGAGGATGAGAAAGAGCGGGGAGGTATTTCCATATGCTTGCGGGCGATAATTGGACCTTCTTCAAAAGAAAGGAAGGAAAGGACAAGCTATTCACAACAAAGGAGCAAAGCTCAAGAAAAATCAGCCAAATTGTGAAGGTTTATACAAAAAAAGTGAAGTACTTCATTCATGCACAAGAGCCAAAGGCCAAAGAAAGTCACTACATCAAAAGCTGTCCAACAAAAGAAGAACGAAAAACTCAAAAACCTTGAAGCTCGAATGAATCACGTGCAAGAAAAAGCAATGAAGTTCAACCATATAGTTAGAGTTCGGGACAGCGAGTTCAGATCATGGGTCTAAAGAGGACAATCTCCCATTTATTGGAATTGGTTTGGATTTTAGCTCAAAGGTAACACGTATCAAGTTATTTCTGTGTTAAGCATGATGATTTGAGTAATGATTTTGTTATGCATATAAAAGCAAGTCTAGACTACCGACTCATATTCATGTGCATCTATTCAGGACGTCGAAGAAATTGTGGTGTCATATTTGTTTTCCTTCTATGACTTAGTTCTTGTTCGGGACAAACAAGTTTAAGTGTGGGGTGGTTTGATGAGTCATATTTATACGACTCGTCGAATCAGTTAATCCCATTTATTTTGACACTTTATTATGCGAACAATTACATTTTAGTACGGTTTTGCATTTTAGGTGTTTCGGAAGTTCTAGGAGGAAACTCGCATAACAGATGGCATTTCGTGCAAAAAACACCACAATGGCAGATCAGACCTTCAAAGGTTCGGCGGAGAGCTGACTATTTACCACTGATTGTAAAAATACGAACTACATGTTGTTGCGTAGCTGACTCAATTCTCTACAACTTCTCGAGTTCACACGGAGAGCATCCGAGGTCATTTGGATTGTCAAATCAAGAGCCGAAGTTGGAAATAGTGGGGACCGCGGATGATGGACCATAATTGTATGAAACATAAATGCAGTTAAACCCACCAAATTAGACTGTTTGTCTATCTAACATCTACGTGTTAGTCCCGATATATTTTCACAGGGCATTTTAGAGACTGAAGTGAAAACACGCTAAGGAGAGGATTTTATGCTGAAAAGATAACAAGAGTCAATCCAAGGTCAAGATCATATGCCGACTGAAGAAATATCAAGGATCCTGACGTTGAATTGACCATAACAAATTAATCAGAAGAATCAGGAGTGGAGTCAAGACAGACCGGGGAAGAAACACATTGACAGTTTTGTGAAAAGACTGCACAAAACTGTACAAAACTCACATTTGGGCAAGATGACCGGCCACCATTCAAGGAGGTGGGCAAGGGAGGAGCTCCTCCCCCTTGGGTGAACGGCAACCGGCGGCGCCACCTCCTCCACCAAAAGCCGCCGGCCTCCTCCCCTTCCTCCACATGTGGCCATCTCCTCCCTTGATTTCTCCTCCAATCAAAATGCAACACTTGCAACCCATCTCCACCACCCATCTCCTCCCATTTTGGCTATAAAAGGAGGAGCTCCTCCCCTCATTTCAAACACACCTCAATCTCATTTCACTTCTCTCTCTAGAAGTTGTAACATTTGTAATGTTGTAATCTTGGCTTTGGAAATAAAGGATAGCTCCCTTGGCGCTTCAACGGTTGTAAGTAATTCTTAATATTTATTCAACTGTTTTATTTCCTTAGTTATAATGTTTAGCGCGATGAATAGTAGCTAAACTTGTAGTTCGGTCTAAGGGGCACACTTGTATTATAAAATGTTTTAAGACTATTAACTTAGTGTCTAGTCTAAGTATTCAAAACTTATTCTATGTGCCATATATTAAGTCAGAACGTCCAAGGTAGAGTGGATGCTTGGAATGGCAAAACTCTACAGCGGGGTTCGTAAACTTGTACGGATAAGTGGATGCTTGGAATGGGAAAGCTTATCTGAGAAGTTTGACTCATCTTAAACACCATTTGGTTGATCGGGAATGATTGATCAAATGGATGCACATAGGCTAATATAACCGGGAATGGAGTATTAGTCTAAATAGAATAAGTGTTCTACGTCCTTGGAATAGGCTAGACAGTGTACGCAAATCGAGTGCTTGGAATGGCCTTGATACACCGTTTGAATACTTAGGAGAGTCACTAAAGGTCAATGATAAACAGGATATAATACAAGTCCCCTGAAACTGAACATTTCTCTTTAATTATAAACTGTAATTTACTTTCCAGTATTAAAATCAACCAACCAACCAATCAATCAATCAAAATAGCTGGTAGCTTTAAAACCAACCAACCGACCTTAAACACGCTCCCACGCTGCGTAATCCCCCCGAAGAACAATTATTCCCCTGGTTCCCTTGGCTTCGACCCCTACTTACCAAGTACTACCCAGTAGTATAGTTGCGAGTAGCGGACTATTATAAATTTATTTGCACAAATCGCTTTGACGACGAGCGGTTCTGTCAAATTGGCGCCGTTGCCGGGGAGTTGTGCATAGGAATAGTTGTTCTATTTTCTTTTTTCTTTTTTCTTTTATCATGCAATTCACCATGTCATACTACTACGGAATGGAACCTTGGAACAATACGGAGTTTTCCCCACCACCCTTCGAACTTGAAATCCGCGAGAAGATCAACAAAATAACGCAATCCCGGGACAAAACATTGGATGAGTACTTATGGTACTTCGATTCCATTGTGACAAGCTGCCCGCACCATGGATTCACCAATTTCGATCTTCAAACAAAGTTTCTCTGTGGAATGTTGCCACATGAGTGGGACCAGCTAAATAATGCAGCAAGAGGATCAATGTGGGACTTAACCGAGGATGATCTTTGAAAATTAATAAACGATTTGGCCGCAAGGTCAAGACCAAGCCAAGATCAGGCCGAGCCAATCGAGGACGGTATAACGGAGCTGGCATCTAGCATCCAGCAGTTGGACAACACAATGCAACAAATCAGGGCCAAAACTGAACTATGGGCGGCAGAAAAGGAGCTGGCAGCTAGCACCCAGCAATTGGCCACAGACATGCAGCAATTGAGTGCATTGATGCACCAATTCACGGCTGAACCCGAGGAGCCGACTGAGGATGAGGACCCGCAAATGACCGAAGAAGAACTGCCCCAATCAGACCCGGTCCTTATCACCAACCCATCCGAGGAAATCACTGTCCTAACTGCAGAGCCTACAGAAATCCCGAACCTCACTGCTGAAGCGGCCGAAGAAATCAAGCCAGGCCCGGTACTTGCGCTCGAAGCACCCGAGAAAGTCCCGGACCTCATTGCCGAACTATCCGAGAAAGCCCCAATTCCACTCACCACGACTCAACAAGGAAAACCGCCTGAAAACTCACTCGTTCCAAGACAACCATCCATCACTGCCGCAATAAAGAAGATTGGCAGAGGCGCATGCCTGATGTCGCCTACATTGAATGGCACAAAACCAAATTTCCAAACTCACAAAGGTGCCAACTATTCCAACATGAAGAGGCGACAAAGGCATGGGCCGAAAGAATGGAAACCCGGAAGAAGTAACAAGCAAGCACGACGCATTGGACCAGCAGCTATGGTCAAGGAAACCTCACCCTCTCGGAGCAAAAGGGCTGCCGAGAAAAAGTTTGACCTCACCCACCCATGGGATCCGACCTTATGATCCATGATTGAGGTACTGTCGAGCCAACGACGTTAAACAAGTGCACTGGTCGGGAGGTAACCCGACACTATCTTACTTTCTGCACTTTATTTTCCATCTTTTTATTTTCTGTGTTTTAGTTTTTATCTATAAGTCGCTCTCACCCACTTGGTGCATAGAAGATTTGACTATTCAGGAATCGGACTTGGGTGCAACATTAAGCCAGTCAGGGCTACGCTAACAATTCAAGGCCCCAGCCGAACTCCCTCGATTATCCAGCCTCGAGCCATGTCGTTCACTCGACACCTTAAAGGGAGTTCTGTCTTTCCTTTTCCTTAATATCATTTCCTTCTCGTATAACAACTGCTTGCATGGATTTTGAATTAAGTCATTTCGTAAAAAGAATGCCTTCGTTCAAAAGTGTGGGGTGAGAACCACCTGTATATAGTAGTTAATAAATAATATGTTTTTGAAAGTATGAACTTAAGAATGTTAAAAAGATAGACCGAAATTCATGCATTTACCTTGTGAAAATTCAACTGTCTAAAAACTTAGAACGTAACTTCTCATTTGTCCCTTTGTGCTGAGATAAACTAGGGATGTGGAGTTGATATAAACTGCCCTAGAGAGGCTTGGCAAGCAATCAAAGGATCAGATCAAACTATATGGTTTTCGAAGTCAGTGGAGGCTGCACTTCGGGTTTTCAGTGAATAATTGAAGTCAACTCCGCCAAAAAGCATCTATGCAAAGGCGAGGACGGGAATCAGACCGTCCTCTTTCTAGTCAAAATAGCCGAGAAAATAGATGAGCGACCCTCATCTTGACCCGCGCAAAATGACAAAGACAAGAGGAGCGGGGAGGTATTTCCATAGGCTTGCGGGCGATGATTGGACCTCCCAAAAAGGCTTGAGAAAATGGACTAGCAGTCACAAAAAGGCGAAAAGCTCAATGAAGCAAATCAAGAGGCCAAAGGCCCAAAATTGTGAAGGTTTTAACCGAGCAAAAGTGAAGCACTCAAAAAGTCAAATCAAAGGCCAAAGGCCGATTCACTACAACAAAAAAGCAGTCCCTCGCCAAAGAAGAAAATCAAAAAGGCTCAACTCACTGAAACCTGAATCGAATCATGTGCTAGAGAAAGCTACAAGAAAACCATATAGTAAGAGACGATCCCAAGATTGCAGTCCAGGAGCCTAAAAAGGGGCTATCTCCCGAGACATCCAATATAATTTGCATCTCAGCACGGAGATACAAGTATTAAGTTTCTTCTATTTATTTACGCAGTTTAATTTGGTAATAAGTAAGCAATGCATGAATTAGGATAGATCGAGTACCACAGTCTAATTTTCATATTCCAAAGCCAAACTTAGAACTTACGCCCTTTAATAGCATTGTTCGGGACGAACAACTAAAAGTGTGGGGTAATCTGATGGACCATAATTGTATGAAACATAAATGCAGTTAAACCCACCAAATTAGACTGTTTGTCTATCTAACGTCTACGTGTTAGTCCCGATATATTTTCACAGGGCATTTTAGAGACTGAAGTGAAAACACGCTAAGGAGAGGATTTTATGCTGAAAAGATAACAAGAGTCAATCCAAGGTCAAGATCATATGCCGACTGAAGAAATATCAAGGATCCTGACGTTGAATTGACCATAACAAATTAATCAGAAGAATCAGGAGTGGAGTCAAGACAGACCGGGGAAGAAACACATTGACAGTTTTGTGAAAAGACTGCACAAAACTGTACAAAACTCACATTTGGGCAAGATGACCGGCCACCATTCAAGGAGGTGGGCAAGGGAGGAGCTCCTCCCCCTTGGGTGACCGGCAACCGGCGGCGCCACCTCCTCCACCAAAAGCCGACGGCCTCCTCCCCTTCCTCCACATGTGGCCATCTCCTCCCTTGATTTCTCCTCCAATCAAAATGCAACACTTGCCACCCATCTCCACCACCCATCTCCTCCCATTTTGGCTATAAAAGGAGGAGCTCCTCCCCTCATTTCAAACACACCTCAATCTCATTTCACTTCTCTCTCTAGAAGTTGTAACATTTGTAATGTTGTAATCTTGGCTTTGGAAATAAAGGATAGCTCCCTTGGCGCTTCAACGGTTGTAAGTAATTCTTAGTATTTATTCAACTGTTTTATTTCCTTAGTTATAATGTTTAGCGCGATGAATAGTAGCTAAACTTGTAGTTCGGTCTAAGGGGCGCACTTGTATTATAAAATGTTTTAAGACTATTAACTTAGTGTCTAGTCTAAGTATTCAAAACTTATTCTATGTGCCATATATTAAGTCAGAACGTCCAAGGTAGAGTGGATGCTTGGAATGGCAAAACTCTACAGCGGGGTTCGTAAACTTGTACGGATAAGTGGATGCTTGGAATGGCAAAGCTTATCTGAGAAGTTTGACTCATCTTAAACACCATTTGGTTGATCGGGAATGATTGATCAAATGGATGCACATAGGCTAATATAACCGGGAATGGAGTATTAGTCTAAATAGAATAAGTGTTCTACGTCCTGGGAATAGGCTAGACAGTGTACGCAAATCGAGTGCTTGGAATGGCCTTGATACACCGTTTGAATACTTAGGAGAGTCACTAAAGGTCAATGATAAACAGGATATAATACAAGTCCCCTGAAACCGAACATTTCTCTTTAATTATAAACTGTAATTTACTTTCCAGTATTAAAATCAACCAACCAACCAATCAATCAATCAAAATAGCTGGTAGCTTTAAAACCAACCAACCGACCTTAAACACGCTCCCACGCTGCGTAATCCCCCCGAAGAATAATTATTCCCCTGGTTCCCTTGGGTTCGACCCCTACTTACCAAGTACTACCCAGTAGTATAGTTGCGAGTAGCGGACTATTATAAATTTATTTGCACAAATCGCTTTGACGACGAGCGGTTCTGTCAGCGGACGTAGGCCATTTTATGAACAGTGTCCATGGATGGTAATATGTACACAGTCCGCGGAGCTAATATGCACAGCGCCCGCGGCCGATGTCAGCAGAACCAAAATTTGGAAATTCAGCCCAAAAATTAGACTGGGAAACTCAGTTTTTGCTGTAAATAAGAGGATCGGGTTAGGGTTTCCATCATCTCATAATTCCATCATTTAGAAGATTGCTCTAGAGGAGAAGGCGAAGCTTTCTTTTCTACCTTTCATCATGCATTGTGTTTTTATTTCAATTATGTGTAGCTAAACTCTCAATTCAGTTTAGGGTTTTGCATATTGTGACTTATGTTTGGAGACTCTTTTCTTAATACTATTTCATGTTTCTCTAGTTCTTGTGCTTCATCCTATGTATTGAATTGTTAGGTTAAGTGGAAACTTTGCCGTAAAGCTTAATTTGACAACCAATTCTTATTGTTAATATCTACTGGAAACTTTTCCGAAAAGGTAGATCGTAACACCTGGATTTAATAATACCTTTGCCGGATTCTTCTATCTAGGAAAGAACTAGAAGTCTAGCACCTTTGCCGGGTTAGATGTGTTGTATCACTTTTGCCGGGATACTTTAGGAATTACCTTTGCAGGAATTCCACACTTAGTAACTTGAGATTTTATATTTAGCAGTCAATGATAAACATGTCACAATAGAAACCCTAAGCTGAGTGTTCTCTCTAATTGGAATCTTCGTGTTATTTTCTCTGTTGCACTCTTAATTGCGAAAAAACCCCTTTTCTTATTTATTTTTAGAGACAACTTCAACAACCACTTCCCTTGGGTTCGACCCTGCTTACCACTTGCTAGTAGTTGCAGGAGAAATATAAATATTAAATTTGACGCGTTAGACGACGCGCGTCGACATCCATGATTGATCTGTGTCATTCAGTTATGCTAATATACGTGACAACTTTAGTCCCGTAACAATTATTGCTACGAATACTAGCTTGATCCTATGTTAGTATAATTGATGGACGAGATTGTTTGGAATATACTCAATATGACAGTACATTTGATATCACTAAGGTTACACGTCTAGTTGGATTTATATTTATGATCCAGTGGGAGATTGTTAGATTATTTTATAATTTAATGTTTGGATCATACTGTAAATAGTAGATGTGTATACTATCATGGTTTATAAGTCAATAATAAAGTGATCTATTATATAGTTGGCTTTAGAGTATATAAATTAAGGTGATCATGCAATATTAAACATATGTGTAGATACCAGTTCATAAATACGTTTTTTTGAGGGAAAGGATTCGTAATTATGAAAACTTATAGCAGTTATGTACAATGCTATAAAAGGATAGTGGTCCCCAGTTTCACGGAGGCTCTCAGTCTTATTCTCTCTCAAATAATTCTGGTGTAAAGTCGTGCGAAAAAATTGGAAGTTTTCACTACAGTGTTCCTGAGAAGAACCCAAGTGAAGAACGATAGAATCAGGTCAGATGTTTGCTGCTTTATTAACATAAATATGGGTATTACGATCCTAGGTAAATGAAATTAATCTAACAAATGAAATTAATCTAACAAAGCTGTCTGATTTACAAGTCAATTTGGGATTTCTAAGCACTTATTTATATCTTTCATGTGACAATATTGTATCATGAGATTCTGGGTCACGTTTCGTCATCAAAGTGGGTAAAGTAAGATGGTCCTGTTGTCAAGCAGTCGTAGTTCAGCTCACCTGGTTTTGCATATTTTTGCCTGTCACAATTGAGTAGTGTTAAATGTCTAATAACAAGATGCGCAGTAGGCTGCATCAGCTCTATGAAATAGTGTAAACAATTGATCATATTATTTACCAATCTTGATCAATAAGCATGTCATCAGTCAACCCAAACTTCCTGAGCTCTTGCTCGTTGTGATGCATTGATAAACTGTCACTACACCATTTTACAGATTAGGAGACATTTTTTCGCCCGTCGCATAAACCCCTAAAAATGTCGCATACATGTTATGCGACAATAAAAGTGTCAGGAAAGAACGGTCGCATATTCCAAGTCGCGAAAAGTATAAGCGACAAACAAAAAAAGCACATGTCGCGTTAAATTAACCTCTTATGCGACATTTGTTATATTTAGTCACGTAATCAATGAGACGAGTTCCACTCTTATATGACCGTAAAATTGTCGCATAAAACCTTTTTTATTATTTTATTTCAATTCTATAAATATTAAATAAAATTTATATTCGAATTTAAATTTACTGAACCTTAACAAGCCAAAATTTAAATAATTTAAATAATATTTTCATTTGAATTCAAAATTACATAAACATCATTATTACATGTACTTCATTCTCATTGAAGCTTAACAAGCCAAAAATACATGTACTAACTAGTAGTAATTAACTATACAAAAATTTCTATCCCAAATATACTTGGCAATTGAATCCAACATGAGCCAAACTCACCAGTGGTGACTGTTGTAGTCAGCCTGGGATATTTTCTGTTCTCTAGCTTTTGCTGGTGACTTCGTATGTGACGGTACTTGGAGGAGGACGCTGCTGCATTGATTCTGGATATTGTTTCATTGCATCTGAACAAGGAGAAACCAATGGGTTTCGGTGCGTTTGCTGAAGGTGTGATAACTGTGGTTTTGGGAAGTACTCCCAAAGCCCTCTTGACCCCACGGGTTGCTGCATGACTGCAAAACAAGCAATTGTAGTTAAAATCAATCTATTATCATAGCACTAGAGCAAAAAAGAATATACAAATTTGCAAAGACCACCTGCTTCTGCGCAGCATACTAACCAGGAATATTTTTTTTTACCATACTCACTTCATCAGATACTTTAAATTGATTGACCTATTTCTTATCAACAAAGAAAATTTGATTGACCTACCTGCCTATATGAGTATTAGAAAGCAGTACTTGAAGTTGTGAGCAATACCAGTTGAAACCAGTGAATTGATGGACAGCATCAATCAGATGATGGATAGCTGCAACAGGTGCAAAAGAAACTTCATTCACATCAGGAGCGCCATGAGAGACAACTTCATCCCCATGGCTGCTCTGGTTCCCATGGCTTCTTCAAGATGAAGATGAAGTTTCCCCAAGATAAAGTTTCCCCATGGCAGCCTTTGGAATCGAAGAGGGGAGTTAGGATTTCGGCACATAGGAGAAATGGAAAAGAAAAGGGAAGAGAGGCATGAAGGTATCAACTTAGGGTT
The DNA here is from genome assembly GCA_033675215.1 of Rhodiola kirilowii. NCBI lineage: Eukaryota > Viridiplantae > Streptophyta > Magnoliopsida > Saxifragales > Crassulaceae > Rhodiola > Rhodiola kirilowii. The sequence continues at coordinate 21,692,225 of CM066197.1, forward strand.
TTTGATTTGGGCCTTGGATATTTGGGCTGAAGCTTTATTATTATGTGGCTTATTTCTCAAGAAAACGTCGCTTAAAGGTAATCGAAAAAAATTGAAATTGAAATTTCATTTCCCTCCAATCTGAAAATTGCTTTTGCCCCCAAACGAAATAGTATTAAGCGACGTTGTTACCTAAATTTGTGACATAAACTATACAGAACAGAAATATAACATATTCAAGTACATGTCTCTCCCCCTGTATCCCAATGAAAAAACACAAATCTATGGAAATAAAAAACATGACAAATATGAGAATGGAAAATCTATGGAAGAAAATGGAAATAAAAAACATGACAAGTATGAGAATGTGTGTGAGAGTTTTATATAACTTCAAAAAAGTGTGCCTTTTGCGACATACTTTGGATACAAAGGTCGCTTAATTCAAACACGGTAGGTCACCTCTCTTTAATGCACAAGAAATTTGAAACATTCAAGGGTTGTAATGCCAGCATCTGCATCGGGGATTTTAATTCGTACTATTATGCGGCAAATTTTTACTTGTCGCAAAAGGTAAGTCACATAATAAGTTTAACGTGACAAATTTTACGCGTCGCTTAAACTAATGTCGCAATAACCATATTATGGGACATAAATTTCGTGTCGCTTAAAGTAAAGTCGCTTAATCCTCTTTCTGTGACATTATGTTTGCGTCGCATAAACTTATGTCGCATATTTCTGTTCTTGCGACAAACACATAAAATCGTAGTCGTATAAACCTTGTTATGCGACAAAGCTTTTGCGACGGCGCTCAAAATTTGTCGCGTAGCATGTAAAATGGTGTAGTGTGTACCTGTCACAAGTTACCAATTAAGACTCAGAGATATTTTTACTAGTTCAATCAGGTGTTCAAACCGTTAATATTTTTGTCTGGATGAAAAGAGATAGAAAGTGTACCTCCCACCATAACCTTTTTCCATAACAACCATATCCGCATTGCCAATGTTATGCAGTCCTTGAAATTGTTCTACTGTCCACTTATACCATCTCATTAGAAATACACGCAATGTTAAGCCGTGTGACACTATCACAATATTCATATTTGGGTTTCTGTTTCCAGGGGGTTGAAACCTTCCTATGTCAATGTCTGCCCTCAGTGTCTCCCTGAACCCTGCGAAGCATTTATAAATGTTATTTTTTTTCTTTGATTACGTACTTAACAATCTCTTTGTAATATGTATATTATATACTACCTGTTATTCTGTCGTACACATCAGCTGCAGATTCACCATTAGGAAATCGGTAAAAGAAACGCCCATATAGAGCTCGAACAGCTTTCTGTATCTTCATCGTCTCCCTGTCCTGGAAGTTCCCTTAAAAGAATTCGGATGAGAAAAAGGGGTGTTATTGTAGCTGTAGACATTTCAGAGTGTGTACTAGTTCGATATGTGTGCTATTTGACATCCTAATCTGATTACTCTTGAGATCGAAATCAATGCAGTTAGCCTGAAGATGGAAGAATGATCACATAAATATATTTTTGTATACTCACCAAAATCTTGTTCTCTGAGTCGCGGCTCTTCTCTAACGCCAGCAATCCTTGGTTTCTCGAATGCCTTGGCCAGACTACGCAGAGTTTCAAGCGTGCGTCTGTAAGGCGATACGTAGAAGTAAACCTGCCAGTCCGCAACTCCATCTTTATCTATCATCTCCCTGATTCTCTTCCCACATGCCTCAGCTTCAATATGCCCTTTCTCAGTCAAAGCAATCTTCGGATCAGGTACTTTTGTATATGCAATCTCATCGACATTCCCTTCGCTCTCACCGTGCCTAACCAATATTATCCGCCGTGGTCGAGGAGGAGGGCGTTTAACATCCAACTCCTTGTCAGGAAAGTTCCATGGGAAACTCTGTGATCCATTTTCATTGGTTCTGAACAACTCCACACCCGGCCGGCCATTCGCCCCCTTGCAGCAGTGTACCCTGAACTTGCACTTCACCGGCTGGTTCGCAGTGGATGATGATAAGACTCTGAGTGACCCTGGTCTGGAGAGTGTTAGAGAAATAGCAGCCATTAGTGAAGAGGATAAGCAGAAATAAAATGAGATACATTTGCAGGGTCATTCATGTGTGGCCACTCAATTGTCATTGCTTTGTTGCCTCATGGCTAAGGTTGTCAGAATCGAGTTTTTACCTTGACTCGTTTTGCCTAGGTAGAATCGAAACGTAAAATCGAATCGTAAAATCGCCGAATTTACCTTTTATTAAAATAATATTAAATATATATTTTAAACACTATAAAATTATAAATAAATCAAATTTCAACTTTATAATTTAATTATAAGTATAAACATGTTAAAGATTGAACATACGTAACTCCGTTTTATCATTTGTCCTGTAAATAGGAATCACAGACTGAACATACGAATCATAATCTCTGAAAATGAGAGTACAAACAAGGACTAAATGGAATAGGATAAACATGTTCAATCTTTAATTTCATGATTTGATGGATTGGGCCTTTGTGTTCAGTCCGGCCCAATAAAACATCCCCTTCAAACCCTAAAAACTGAATCAAATGCTGTACTTTGAATAATCTCTTTCTCCTGCCGCCTGCGTTTCTTCCTCTTCATCTCTTTCTCCTGATTCAACATCGCGAAAGCTCTGTCTCTTTATTTGCTTCTTACGCACTACTTTGATTTTGTGTTCAATATCAATTAGTGTGTATATGGTTTCGCTTTTGATTGTTTGACTTTTGGGTGGGGCTGTGATGATGTCGACCTATTTTATGATTTGGAGATTCATTCTCCGATTTTAATCGGACGATTTTAACCGATTTTAACGATTTTGAGCGTGTAAAATCAGGGTAAAATCATTTTTTGGTCCGATTTTAGCAAAAAAACGTTTCTACCTGCGATTTAACTCGAAATAGATATTTGGAATCGTAAAATCGTACGATTTTACGAGTTAAAACGCGATTTTAACAACATTGCTCATGGCTAATGATGGTATTTAAATAGATTGATTTGCCAATACTGGCTTGGTGGCCATCTGGCTTGGTGGCCATCTAGCTCGCGCTCGACCGTGAACCCCGGTGTCACGTGACCTCAGTTGAAGTTATCATGTGACCTTTATTACCAATCTTCCGCATCAATAATAAAATCCATTTTTCTACCAAATTTTACTTTTTGGGACCCAACAATTGGTATCTAGAGCAGTTTGTTCCAAGAGCCATGACGAAGTCTCAGAGTTTTTCCGCAGCCAAGGATGACCACGCTGAAAAGTTTGCTGCCATTGCCAACAACTTGCAACACTCAAAGCTGGCCAAGAAGAAGCTATGACTAGACATATCAACATGGAAAACAAGTTCATGGAGTAACTCATGTTTGAGATGTCCAAGAAGTTGGATCTACTTGTTCCCGACGCGGCTAAGCAAGTAGCCAACGAAGGAGGCGACAACAAGCAAAGTTTAGGCAATCTTCCAAATCCTTGAGCCATGGTAACGGTGTCATGGAGGAGTCCAATCAGCCCTTGAAGGACTCGGATGCTGCCATCAAACTAGCCACCACCAAAGAGGGAGTAACGATCGAGGAAGGTAATACTTCTCAAACTATTTTTCCCTTACTCCTTTGCGCACGGAATACCCATAGTTTAGCACACCACAATGGAGTTGTAAGGTCAATTAATGAGGTGAATCTTCACAACGCCAAGGAAGCAAAAACCGGCAACACAAGGGCAGATTTGGCCATGATTGGAGTGGCCGGGCAGATCTGGTGCGCTACCAATCTAGTTATGGAGATCCACCAGATTGGGATGTAGGTGACTATGAGGAGAAATACCCAACCCCGATCGAGAAGAAACACCCTCGATTGAAGGATACTCGATTGCGAAGACTGGATATGCCCATGTTCGAAAGACATGACGTAGTCGGATGGATATACCACGTTGAAAAGTATTTTCATGTTAATGCTCTCAGTAACGCTAAAAAACTTAGTGCTGCTGCCCTATGCGTAGACCCGACCACCATTGCTTGAAGGGCCAAACTACGGCTACTGAAAGTCCAAGATGAAGGTCTTCCTGAAATCACATGATGAAAAGGCTTGGAGAGCTATGTTAGTTGGATGCACACAACCTCTGATGGGCAATCCTGAAGGAGTGATGGTTCCTAAACCTAAAGCACTATTGACTGATGCAGACGAAAAGGCTACTGTAGGGAACTCAAAGGCTATGAACGCAATATTCTCAGGAGTAGACGAGGATGGAGGATGTGTTCAAACTGATTACTAACTGTGAGGTTGCTAAGGATGTATGGGATATTTTTAGGACCGCTCATGAGGGGATAGACAAAGTAACAAACTCATGAATGCAGATGGTCACGACAAAGTTTGAGGTTCTGAAGATGAAGGAGGAGGAAACAATTACTGAGTTTAATGCAAGAGTTCTAGATTTCTCGAATGAGGCTGCTACACTGGGAAAACCTATAGAGGAGGAAAGGATGGCTAGCAAGGTCCTGAGATCTTTACCCGAAAGATTTGCTATGAAAGAGACCGCGATTGAAGAAGTGCACGACATAACCAAGTTGAAGCTAGAGGATCTCATGGGATCACTGAGAACATACGAGCTGTATCTTCCTGATGGAACGTATTTATATAATTCATCGAGTACACAAAACCCACCTTATTCGACACTTTGTCATAAGAACACTTACTTGTTAATGTCATTTTATGTTTATAGGCTATTTTGGAGTCTAAAGAGGAAACACGCTTAAAAAGGGAAGATTTGTGCAAAAAAGCCAACCATGGCCGGAGGGACCCCAGTCAGGGACCCGGGTACCCCAGGGGCCCGACCGAGAGAACCAGGTCAACGACGCAATGCCAAGACCCCGAGCCCGGTCAAGGCCAAACTAGGGCATTACCGGCCGTTTTGGGATTTCGACCATGTTCCGGGCAGAATTTGGCTTAGCATTCTTCTTGAGATCATCTTAGAATGGCCTTTTCATTCAGAATACACTCTTCAAAATCCAAGAAGCTCCGGCCAAAGCTCCGGTCAGATTCCGGCCAAATTCCGGCGAACTCCGGCCATGCTCCAACGAACCTCCCACGAGCCTCCGATCAAGCCAATTCCGACCACATCCATGCTCCGGTCAATTCTTGCTCCGGCCACACTCCGGCGAAGTCCAACTAAATACAAACTACTTATTTCCCGGTTGGCCTTACTATTTATTTCGGTTGGCATTTGGAGTCCGGTTGCATTGGGATCCAACTAGAGGCGGCTTTTGGAGTGCCACCTATGGCCGGCAGCTTTCAAAGTGCCACCTATGGCCGGCGGCTTTTGGAGATGCCACCTATGGCCGGCGGCTTTTGGGAGATGCATGTGCTCAAATCAGGTGGCATATGGGAGAGCCAATGAAAATGACTTGCTTTTGGGATATTTACAACTCCAAACTTAGTCCCCAAGTCTTCTTTTTCCTGTATATAGAGGCATTGGCCTTAGATATCATGTGTGCTTACATTAGGGAGAAGAGAGCTTATCTCTCTTCTCCACTTCACTTCAATACAAACACATTTCCTTTTGTTCTTCACTTGTTCTTGCTCTTGAGTTCGAATCCTCTTTACTTTTATTGTCAAGTTCTTTACTTTTCTTTGTTGTTTTCTTTTACTTTCATGTCTTGTTACCACAGCCAAGGCTACTTGTACATCTTGACATGAATACAAGTAGTCAAAGCTAAGTTCTTGCTACAAAAGCTCACGGTTCTTTTTACTTTCTTGTTGTGTTCCACAAAGCTCTCGATTTTCCTTTTGTTTTCCTTATTCAAGTCACGGCTTCTTGTATCCTTGACATGAATACAAGTAGCTAAGGCTTATATTCGGTTTAGGGGTTCTCTCATACTATGACAATGTTTTGAGACCCTTTTACTTAATGCTTTTTGTGTTCTACTAGTTCTTTGTGCCATTATTCGGTTGAACAACAAGGCTAAGTGGATGCTCGAAAGAGCAAAGCTTAGCCGAGTAGTTCAACCTATCTTTAAAACCGCTTGGTTGGTCATAGAAATGTGAGATTAAGTGGCGGCACCTAGGCTAAGATACTTCGAAAGGAGGAATTAGTCTAGACAGAACTACTAGTCTATGTCTTGTTTTTGGAGTAGATTGTGGTGTAAGTGCTTCGAAAGAGCCTTACTTTAGAGTTATATCTGGACCAAGGAATAACCCACACTTCTGAACACAAGTAAGATCATTTAAAGTCAATGATGGATGTGTCACTAGTTGAGACCCTAGACTGAATATCTTCCTTTTGTGAATATTTTTCTTATGTGAATATCTTTCATCTTTATTTTCAGCACATTTACTTTCAGCACTTTACTTTCAGTCATTTACTTTCCAGCGATTTACTTTTCAGCACTTACTTTCAGTCTTTACTTTCAGCACTTTAATTTCTCGCCCTTTACTTTCAGTACCTTTACTTTTACGCAATTTACTTTCTGTCATAAAAATAACCAAAAACCCAACTGTCTTTATTTTTCTTTTCTTTCTTTTCAAAGAACAACTATTCCACACTGACTCTCTTGGGTTCGACCCCTACTTACCGCTTGCTATCCATAGTGAGCCACTATAGTAGTGGAATTATAAATGTAAATTTCGCAGCGTACCAACGACGCGCTGTCAAATTTTGGCGCCGTTGCCGGGGAGTTGTGCATCGGAATAGTTGTTCTTACCTTTTTGATTTTCTTTCCCCTTTGTTTTTGTCGTTTTTTTACTTAGCCCTCGTTTGTACAAAGAAGGAAATGATTATTTGTGCCGGAATCGGGTTCGGGAGAAAGATCAGGCTAGCCGGGACGCGTCCAATAATTACTGGGCCTGCGCCCTAGGAGTGCCGGGCTGAGCCGAGAAAACCAGGGCTGCGCCCGAGAAGAACCAAGCTTCAGCGCAAGTGCAGGCCGCGTCCGAGGATTTGAAGGCCGCGTCCGAGTGATTGCGGGCAGCGTCTGAAGAATGCTGGGCCACGCCCGAGAAGAAGCCATACCGCAACCGAGGATGACAGGCTCGCGCCCGAGGAAACCTGCCAGTACCCGGGTCGCGACCGAGAAAATGCCAGGCCGCACCCGAGAGAACCTGTTCCCAGCCGAGCTCCCTCAAACATCAATCGAACCATGCCGTTTTGAGCCTTGTCGTTTGCTTCTACAACCACGACAAGTAACGACACTATAGGGGAGTTCCATTCGCACTTTTACTTTTGATATCATTTCCTTTCCTTTTTGATTGATTGCTTGCAATTGTCTTTTGAACTAAGTCGTGCTGTGAGGCACGACTTTGTTCAAAAGTGTGGGGGTGATTGAGTAGTCTTTGCACATATGAGTCAGTATTGCACATAGTAGTTAACATGTTTTTCCTTTTCCTTTTAAATTTAACTTTTTGAAAATGCAAAACTTCCATGATGTGAAATAGATAGATCCGAATTCATGCATTTACCTTGTGAAATCTCAACTGTGTAAAGACTTGAGGATGTAACTTCTTAACTGTCCCTTTGTGCTGAGATATACAGGGGATGTGGAGTTGATATAAAATGCCCTAGAGAGGCTTGGCAAGCACTCGAAGGACCGGATTTCACTATATGGTTTACGAAGTAAGTGGAGGCTGCACTTCGGGTTTCAGTTGAGTTAGGAGTCATCTCCGCCGTGCAGCGTTTATGTAAGAGGCGGGACGGGAATCAAACCTTCCTAACTCTAGTCCAAGTAGCCGAGAAAATAGATGAGCGACCCTCATCTTGACCCGCGTGAAACGGCGAGGATGAGAAAAGAGCGGAGAGGTATTTCCATATGCTCTCGGGCGATGATTGGACCACCCAAAAGGTTGAGAAAACTGACAAGCAAATCACAAAGGAGCAAAGCTCGAAGAAGCAAATCAAAGGCCGAAGGCCAAATTTGTGAAGGTTTTAACCGAAACAAAAGTGAAGAAACTCCAATTCAACATCAAAGGTCAAAGACCAAGTCACTTCAAAAAGCTGTCCCTCGCCAAAAGGAAATCAAAGAGCTCAGATCATTGAAACCTGAACCAAATCATGTGCTAGAGAAAGCTACAAGTTAACCGTATAGTGCGAGTCGATCCCGAGGATGCAGTCCAGGAGCCTGAAAAGGGCTATCTCCCAAATCATCCGAATTAATTTGCATCTCGGCTCGAAGGTACAAGTATTAAGTTTCTTCTATGTATTTACACGGTTTAGTTTGGTAGCAAGTAAGTAATGCATGATTAGGATAAAACTAGACTAACATTATAACATTCATATATAAGGTTTTTGGTATATCAGTTGTTCCTCTTTTTGACTAGCCTTGTTCGGGACGAACAAGAATAAGTGTGGGGGTATTTGATGGAGCGTATTTATACGATTCATCGAGTACACAAAACCCACCTTATTCGACACTTTGTCCTAAGAACACTTGTTAATGTCATTTTATGTTTATAGGCTATTTTGGAGTCTAAAGAGGAAACACGCTTAAAAAGGGAAGATTTGTGCCAAAAAGCCAGCCATGCCCCGAGGGACCCCAGTCAGGGACCCGGGTACCCCAGGGGCCAGACCGAGAGAACCAGGTCAACGACGCAATGCCATGACCCCGAGCCCGGTCAAGGCCAAACTAGGGCATTACCGGCCGTTTTGGGATTTCGACCAAGTTCCGGGTAGAATTTGGCTTAGCATTCTTCTTGAGATCATCATAGAATGACTTTTTCATTCAGAATACACTCTCCAAAATCCAAGAAGCTCTGGCTAAAGCTCCGGTCAGATTCCGGCCAAATTCCGGCGAACTTCGGCCATGCTTCGACGAACCTCCCACGAGCCTCCGATGAAGCCAATTCCGACCACATCCATGCTCCGGTCAATTCTTGCTCTGGACACACTCCGGCGAAGTCCAACTAAATACAAACTACTTATTTCCCGGTTGGCCTTACTATTCATTTCAGTTGGCATTTGGAGTCCGGTCGCATTGGGATCCAACTAGAGGCGGCTTTTGGAGTGCCACCTATGGCCGGCGGCTTTCGGAGTGCCACCTATGGCCGGAGGCTTTTAGAGATGCCACATATGGCCGGCGGCTTTTGGGAGATGCATGTGCTCAAATGAGGTGGCATATGGGATAGCCAATGAAAATGACTTGCTTTTGGGATATTTACAACTCCAAACTTAGTCCCCAAGTCTTCTTTTTCCTATATATAGAGGCATTGGCCTTAGATATCATGTGTTCTTACATTAGGGAGAAGAGAGCTTATCTCTCTTCTCCACTTCACTTCAATACAAACACATTTCCTTTTGTTCTTCACTTATTCTTGCTCTTGAGTTCGAATCCTCTTTACTTTTATTGTCAAGTTCTTTACTTTTCTTTGTTGTTTTCTTTTACTTTCATGTCTTGTTACCACAGCCAAGGCTACTTGTATTCCTTGACATGAATACAAGTAGTCAAAGCTAAGTTCTTGCTACAAAAGCTCACGGTTCTTTTTACTTTCTTGTTGTGTTCCACAAAGCTCTCGATTTTCCTTTTGTTTTCCTTGTTCAAGTCACGGCTGCTTGTATCCTTGACATGAATACAAGTAGCTAAGGCTTATATTCGGTTTAGGGGTTCTCTCATACTATGACAATGTTTTGAGACCCTTTTACTTAATGCTTTTTGTGTTCTACTAGTTCTTTGTGCCATTATTCGGTTGAACAACAAGACTAAGTGGATGCTCGAAAGAGCAAAGCTTAGCCGAGTAGTTCAAACTATCTTTAAAACCGATTGGTTTGTCATAGAAATGTGAGATCAAGTGGCGGCACCTAGGCTAAGATACTTCGAAAGGAGGAATTAGTCTAGACAGAACTAGAAGTCTATGTCTTGTTTTTGGAGTAGATTGTGGTGTAAGTGCTTCGAAAGGGCCTTACTTGAGAGTTAAATCTGGACCATGGAATAACCCACACTTATGAACACAAGTAAGATCATTTAAAGTCAATGATGGATGTGTCACTAGTTGAGACCCTAGACTGAATATCTTCCTTTTGTGAATATTTTTCTTATGTAAATATCTTTCGTCTTTATTTTTTGCAAATTTACTTTCAGCACTTTACTTTCAGTCATTTACTTTCCAGCAATTTACTTTTCAGCACTTACTTTCAGTCTTTACTTTCAGCACTTTAATTTCTCGCACTTTACTTTCAATACCTTTACTTTTACGCAATTTACTTTCTGTCATAAAAACAACCAAAACTGTCTTTATTTTTCTTTTCTTTCTTTTCAAAGAACAACCATTCCACACTGACTCTCTTGGGTTCGACCCCTACTTACCGCTTCCTATCCATAGTGAGCCACTAAAGTAGTGGAATTATAAATGTAAATTTTGCAGCGTACCAACGACGTGCTGTCACTTCCCCAAGATGTTCAACATAGAGGTAGCATGGGAGTTGCTCTCAAAGCTGACATATCTGAAGAAAAACATGAGTCTAGCTGCTCGACTGAACAGCTGGCAATGATGCCCCAGAACTGTGAGAGAATGGTGAGGAAGATCAACGAACGAGGATCGGACCAAGGCCAGCCATTTGTGACCTATTTTTAGACTTGGAAGAAAGGAAAATTCAAGTCGCTAAAATTCAAACAGGAATACTCTGGTGCCAAAGGCAAGGGAATACAATGCCGAGAATGCAAAGGTTATGGTCACATACAAGCTGAATGTGCCAACACTCTCAAGAAGAAGAAAGCCCTTGCTACCAACTCGAGTGACAGCAAGTCTGATGATGAGGAAGAGGAGGATGAGACAACTAACTTTGTTGCATTTGTCAGTGTTATTGAAGACAGTAGTGAAAAAAGTTAAGGTCAGTACTCCAGCGCACTGTCCGAACAGCCTGTTGATGACTTATCAAGTAGTGACGATGAACAACTCACTCAAGGGTCCTTGGCCAAAACATACAAAGAACTCTATGAGAAGTGGCTGATGGTGATCGATCTGAACAAGAAGCTTAAAGAAATAGTAACTAGTCTGACAAAGGAGAAAGATAAACTGTGGCAGGAAGTTGAAGTCCTAGTTAATTAGAAGGTCGAACACCAGGAAGAAGTCAATGCTCTGAAGCTCCAGATCATCGAAATGAATCAGGAAGGCTCATCTCTATTGGCACAGAAGGTAGAATTCCTAGGCACTGTATAATAACTGAAAGTAGAGATGGAGAAGAACAGAGAGACACATCCTAGAGGCAAGGTGGAGCTGAGAAGGAAAAATGTGGACTTGAGTCGAAAAGACGTTCATCTTCTGAACCTGTAGAAGCTCTGGAGTTACAAATAGAGATGGAGAGAGACAATCATGCTTCTACTATGGAAGAATTGAGCAAGTTCAAAAGATCAGTGAAGATGCTAAACTCCGGCTCAAACAATTTGGATGACATACTAACATCTCAAAGAGTCGAAGACGGACACAGAAGTCTCAGTTTCACTAGTGAAAGTAGTTGAGGCAAGACAACATTTGTAAAGGCGGAACCTAAGCTTACAGAGAGGCATGGACAGAGGATGAGTGACAACCCTGAGAAGCATTCTGGCAATCAAAGGAAGAAGCTGTGTATGGACAACTGAGGCAGACTTCGTATAGAATGGAGGAGAGACACTCGCATGTGTTGGTACTGCTACCAGATGGGGCATTTCAAACCTAGGTGTCGACTATATCTATCTGAGCGTAAGGCGATGGAACCCAGGGTCACTCCTCAGAGGAAACAAGTCTGGAGACCAAAAGCAAAGCAAGAAATCTGCTTCATGGCCTTTAGTTCATCCAGCCAGATGAAGAAAGACCGATGGTACTTCGACTGTGGATGCTCACCTCACATGACAGGTAACCTTGATCACCTCATACATATTGAACATGTGAGCAAACATCAGTTTGTTACGTTTGGAGATGGAGGAAAGGGCCTGGTGATCGGCTGTGGGACATGGAAGGTTCTGGATCTACCTGAGCTCGAGGGTATCCTCCTGGTGGATAGGTTGAAGGCGAATCTGATTAGCATTAGTCAACTATGTGATGGAGGACATCATGTAAAATTCACTCATGATTCCTGTCGAGTATTGGACAGTAATGGAGACTCGCTGATGGAAGGAACTAAGTCATCGAACAACTGCTACCTACTAGGCATTGGTAGAACAGTAGCTGTGACTGCCTGACTGGAAAGCCAAACTGGTGAGATGGAGATGTGGCATAGACACTTGGGGCATCTAAACCTCAAGACTCTGAAGAAAATTTCTACAGAGGGATCTAGACGTTGTATGTGAAGAGTGCCAGATTGGAAAGCAGAGGAAGGCCTCTGATCCAAGGACCACCCAGATTAATACCACTCGACCACTGGAAGTGGTGCACATGGACTTGATGGGAGCAATGCAGGTTGAGAGTTACGGAGGCAAGAAGTATGACTTTTTGTGTGTGGATGACTTCACCAGATTCACCTAGATCAGATATCTACGTGACAAGTCAGAAGCTGCTCAAAGGTTCATTGAGCTGGATACTCTTCTTCAGAGGGAAAGGGAGGACAAAGGACATCATATGGTGGCTATAAGAAGTGATCACGGTAAAGAATTTGGGAACTGCATACTTGCTAACTATTGTGCTGAACACGGAGTAGCTCATCAGTTCGTGTCTCCTATCACTCCACGGCAAAACGGAGTGGTAGAGCACAAGAATCGCACAATCCAGAAGATGGCCTGAGTAATGATGCATGCAAAGAAGGTACCTCTCAAGTTCTGGTCTGAAGCAATGAATACTGCTTGACACATCATTAATAGAGTGACTATTTGAACCGGCGCGGATAAGACCTATTATGAGTTATGGAAAGGGACAAAACCTACCGTAAAATACTTTCACATCTTTGGGAGTGAGTGCTATATCCTGAATGATTGAGAGTACAGACAGAAGCTTGACCCTAAGAGTAATGAAGGAATCTTCCTTGGGTATTACCCTGATAGTCGTGCCTACCGAGTGTTCAACAAATGCACTGGAACTGTGATGGAGTGCAACATTCTTCTTGTCTAGACTGTTGGGTTTAGGCCTTCTGGCCACCCTTTATAGTCTATTCGAGGTTATTAAGGACCTAGGTTTTATAACTAGGTCCTGGCACTTGAGGACTTCTCTTTGTAGCCACGGTTCAAGCTCTTTAAACCAAATCTTTTCAATAAAGGCGCTGACATCGCCCAACTTTAAATAAAAAGAAACTATGATGGAGTCAATCAATGTGAAGGTGAAGGATGACGTCGCTAATAAACAAGTATCAGGAGATGATGAAGAAAGTAGTGAATCCCGTCTGACACGAAAACTTGGCCCTAGTAGACTAAGAATGATAAAGGTCCACACGGAGCACCAGCTGAGGACAAGAATACTTCAAACTCTTCCTCAGACGACGAGACCAGCACTCTAGCTGTAACACATGATACCGCACCGGTATTACAACCATCTAGGAGAATTGTAAAAAATCATCCCATTACTGAAGTCATTAGAGAATTGTCTAAAGGGTTGAAAACTAGAGGGAATGAGATCAATTATCGAGCATTGGTGTCATGCTCCTGTTTTCTATCCACCATAAAGCTAAAAAACATCAAAGAAGCAATCACTGATGAGTACTGGGTAATGGCCATGCAGGAAGAACTAGGAGAGTTCACAGGGAATGATGTGTGGGATCTTGTTCCACGACCCGAAGGAGCAAACATCATTAGAACAAAGTGGATCTTCAAGAACAAGTCCGATGAGAAGGGCAACATCACCAGAAACAAAGCTTGATTGGTGGCACATGGGTACACTCAGATAGAAGGTATTGATTTTGAGACCTTTACCCCTGTTGCAAGACTGGATGCGATTAGACTACTTCTTGCTCTAGCATGTCACCTGCAATTCAAACTATTCCGGATGGATGTCAAAAGTGCATTTCTGACTGAAGAGGTGTACGTAACTCAGCCAAAGGGATTTGAAGATCCACATCATCCTACTCATGTGTATCGACTGAAGAAGGCATTGTATGGTCTCAAACAAGTGCCTAGAGCATGGTACGAGCGTCTCACCGTGTTCGTCATCGACCACGGCTATGTGCGAGGGGGAGTAGATAATAGTGTTCGGGTCCAGTACACAGAAGCTGGTGGACCAGTTTGTGGAATAAATGCAAAAGGAGTTCAAGATGAGCATGATGGGAGAGATGAACTACTTCCTTGGACTCCAGGTGAAATAGATGGGTGATTGTTGATGGACCAAAGTTATACGAGTCAGAAACACAGTAAAACCCCCTTAATTAGACTGTTTGTCTATCTAACTTCTACGTGTTAGTCCCGATATATTTCCACAGGGCATTTTAGAGACTGAAGTGAAAACACGCTAAGGAGAGGATTTTATGCTGAAAATATAACAAGAGTCAATCCAAGGTCAAGATCATATGCCGACTGAAGAAATATCAAGGATCCTGACGTTGAATTGACCATAACAATTAATTAGAAGAATCAGGAGTGGAGTCAAGACAGCCCGGAGAAGAAACACATCGACAGTTTTGTGAAAAGACTGCACAAAACTGTACAAATCTCACACATAGGGCAAGATGACCGACCACTTGAAGAAGTGGTGGCCAAGGGAGGAGCTCCTCCCCCTTGGGCCACCGCCTACCGGCGGCTCTTGGTGGTGGTGACCGGCGGCTTTTGGAGCTCCTCCACATGTCACCACCACCTTCCTCCTCCTCCACCACTCCTCTTCCTCCACATGTGGCCATCTCCTCCCTCCATTTTCTCCTCCAATCAAAATGCAACACTTGCCACCCATCTCCACCACCCATCTCCTCCCCTTTGGGCTATAAAAGGAGGAGCTCCTCCTCCTCATTTCACACACCAAAATCTCAAATTCACTTCTCTCTCTAGAAGTTGTAATACTTGTAATGTTGTAATTTTGCTTTGGAAATAAAGGAAAGCTCCCTTGGCGCTTCAACGGTTGTAAGTATTATTTTTAGTATTTATTTAACTGTTGTCTTTAATTTCTTAGTATAATGTTTAGCGCGATGAATAATAGCTAAACTTGTAGTTCGGTCTAAGGGGCGCACTTGTATTATAAAATGTTTTAAGACTATTAACTTAGTGTTTAGTCTTAGTATTCAAAACTTGTTCTATGTGCCATATATAGTCAGAGTTTCCAAGGTTGAGTGGATGCTGTAACAAGCAAAGCTCTTCTGTGGGAATTCGTGATCATACTCAGGTAGTGGAAGCTGTAACAAGCAAAGCTATCTGAGGAGTTCGACTCATCCTAAACCCCATCTGGTCGAGCGTAACTGTGAGATCAGGTGGATGCACCTAGGCTAGCATACCTTAGGGTATTGGCGCTAGATTGAAATAGAACAGGAGTTGCTTTAAACCGGTGTTGCAAGTCTTGAGCTGTAACTAGCCTCGATTCACCGTTTGAATACTTAGATGATTCACTAATGGTCAATGATAAACAGGATATAATACAAGTCCCCTGAAACCGAACATTTCTCTTTAATTATAAACTGTAATTTACTTTCCAGTATTAAAATCAACCAACCAACCAATCAATCAATCAAAATAGCTGGTAGCTTTAAAACCAACCAACCGACCTTAAACACGCTCCCACGCTGCGTAATCCCCCCCGAAGAACAATTATTCCCCTAGTTCCCTTGGGTTCGACCCCTACTTACCATGTACTACCCAGTAGTATAGTTGCGAGTAGCGGACTATTATAAATTTATTTGCACAATCGCTTTGACGACGAGCGGTTCTGTCAAATTGGCGTCATTGCCGGGGAACTAGTCATCGGATAACTGTTCTTCCCTCCCCTTTCTTTTTCCTTCTTTTTCCTATGTCATTACCCGTTACGCATGCATGGATAACGCGATTTCTGCCCCTGTTCGGAGAAACGGAGGGAGAAGACCCTGTACAGCACTGCCGAAACTTCCACCAAGTCTGCCACAACATCAAACCTGAAAACGAAGTGTTAGAAGAATTTAAGCTGAAATGCTTTAAATTCTCTCTAACCGACTTCGCCACGATATGGTACTACACATCCACCGCTTGCAGTGCAGAACGTTTCGTAGACCTCTGCGTTCCGTTCCTGAAAGAATTCTCCCCACCATCTTTACGCCAAGAAACCCGCGAGAAGATCCTGAACCTTCAACAATCCCGGGATGAGACTTTGGACGAATACTACATGAACTACGATGCCATCGTCTCAAGCTGCCCGCACCATGGATTTACGAAGAAAATTCTTCTCCATAAATTTCTTCGTGGGATGAGGTCCGAAGAGCTGGGAAGAGTCAACGAAGCTATGAGAAGGTCTGCCGCAAACCTCACCATTGCAGACATGTGGTACCTGATAACTGGCCTAGCCGCTGCCACAAGACGAGTTCCTCACACTGACGAGGAAATGCAGACAGAAGAAGCTGACCCTGAGGCTGACAAAGAAGAAACCACAGAGCCGTCAGAAGAGACTCCCGAATCATCTGAGGAATCAGACATGGAAAGCACCGGAAGCAACGAAGTAGAAGTCCAGAACACCACTGACGAACTGCCCAAGCCATACCTGACTATCATTACCCAGGCAGCTGAAACTATCTACGACCAGTTCTTCACGAACCAACATTACGAGGCAGAACCAAGCCTCATGAGGCCTTCCCGACTTTTCCCCTTAATTAATGAGCAAGTCGCCGCGAACTATGCGATCCAAGAAGAAGCTCAAAGGAGAATGGGAAAAGGGCCTGAGCAGAATGACTCCTACATGGAGCACGCTTTCGCCATGACTGGACAAGGCAGCCCTAAACAGGAGAACACCCAGTTCAAAAATCTGATAGTGAAAGGTCCCTCGCCTTCTCAGAGACGTTGGAAGGAGATACCATCAGAACTGGACCCAAACCCGTCATCTGCTAATAAATCAGGAAGACTCACCGCAAGAATCAAAGTCGGTGGAATCAAGAAGTTTGACCTCAGCCACCCATGGGACCCAAACCAGTAATCCACAACGAGGTATCGTCGAGCCAACGACGTTAAACAAGTGCACTGGTCGGGAGGTAACCCGACACTATCTTACTTTTCCGCACTTTAATTTCTGTCATTTAAATTCAGTATTTAGTTTTAAGCTTGCATGACTTTTGAACTAAGGCACGCCTTCGTTCAAAAGTGGGGGGTGAGAACCACCTATGTACATAAATAACATGCGGCTGTTTTTCTTTTTTAATAAGTACCTTTTTGAAAATATGAACTTAAGAATGTGAAAAAGATAAATCATAATGCATGCATTAACCTTGTGAAAATTCAAACTGTTTAAAAACTTAGAATGTAACTTTCCATTTGTCCTTTGTGCTGAGATAACTAGGGATGTGGAGTTGACATAAACTGCCCTAGAGAGGCTTGGAAAGCAATCGAAGGATCAGATCAAACTATATGGTTTTCGAAGTCAGTGGAGGCTGCACTTCGGGTTTCAGTGAAAATTGAAGACATCTCCGCATGCAATACAAAAGGCGAGGACGGGAATCAGACCGTCCTATCTCCGGTCAAAGTAGCCGAGAAAATAGATGAGCGACCCTCATCTTGACCCGCGCGAAAACGGCAAAAAAGAGAGGAGCGGGGAGGTATTTCCATAGGCTTGCGGGCGATGATTGGACCTCCCAAAAAGGCTCGAGAAAATGGACTAGCAGTCACAAAAAGGCGAAAAGCTCAATGAAGCAAATCAAGAGGCCAAAGGCCCAAAATTGTGAAGGTTTTAACCGAACAAAAAGTGAAGAACTCAAAAAGTCAAAACAAAGGCCAAATGCCGACTCACTACAAAAGCAGTCCCTCGCCAAAAGAAAATCAAACTACTCAAACCACTGAAACCTGAACCGAATCACGTGCTAGAGAAAGCTACCAGAAAACCATATAGTAAGAGACGATCCCGAGGTTGCAGTCCAGGAGCCTAAAAAGGGCTATCTCACGAGACATCCAATATAATTTGCATCTCAGCACGGAGGTACAAGTATTAAGTTTCTTCTATTTATTTACACAGTTTAATTTGGTAATAAGTAAGCAATGCATGAATTAGGATAAATCGAGTACCACAGTCTAATTTTCATATTCCAAAGTCAAACTTAGAACTTACGCCCTTTAATAGCATTGTTCGGGACGAACAACTAAAAGTGGGGGGGTAATCTGATGGACCAAAGTTATACGAGTCAGAAACATAGTAAAACCCCATTAATTAGACTGTTTGTCTATCTAACTTCTACGTGTTAGTCCCGATATATTTCCACAGGGCATTTTAGAGACTGAAGTGAAAACACGCTAAGGAGAGGATTTTATGCTGAAAAGATAACAAGAGTCAATCCAAGGTCAAGATCATATGCCGACTGAAGAAATATCAAGGATCCTGACGTTGAATTGACCATAACAAATTAATTAGAAGAATCAGGAGTGGAGTCAAGACAGCCCGGAGAAGAAACACATTGACAGTTTTGTGAAAAGACTGCACAAAACTGTACAAATCTCACACATAGGGCAAGATGACCGACCACTTGAAGAAGTGGTGGCCAAGGGAGGAGCTCCTCCCCCTTGGGCCACCGCCTACCGGCGGCTCTTGGTGGTGGTGACCGGCAGCTTTTGGAGCTCCTCCACATGTCACCACCACCTTCCTCCTCCTCCACCACTCCTCTTCCTCCACATGTGGCCATCTCCTCCCTCCATTTTCTCCTCCAATCAAAATGCAACACTTGCCACCCATCTCCACCACCCATCTCCTCCCCTTTGGGCTATAAAAGGAGGAGCTCCTCCTCCTCATTTCACACACCAAAATCTCAAATTCACTTCTCTCTCTAGAAGTTGTAATACTTGTAATGTTGTAATTTTGCTTTGGAAATAAAGGAAAGCTCCCTTGGCGCTTCAACGGTTGTAAGTATTATTTTTAGTATTTATTTAACTGTTGTCATTAATTTCTTAGTATAATGTTTAGCGCGATGAATAGTAGCTAAACTTGTAGTTCGGTCTAAGGGGCGCACTTGTATTATAAAATGTTTTAAGACTATTAACTTAGTGTTTAGTCTTAGTATTCAAAACTTGTTCTATGTGCCATATATAGTCAGAGTTTCCAAGGTTGAGTGGATGCTGTAACAAGCAAAGCTCTTCTGTGGGAATTCGTGATCATACTCAGGTAGTGGAAGCTGTAACAAGCAAAGCTATCTGAGGAGTTCGACTCATCCTAAACCCCATCTGGTCGAGCGTAACTGTGAGATCAGGTGGATGCACCCAGGCTAGCATACCTTAGGGTATTGGCGCTAGACTGAAATAGAACAGGAGTTGCTTTAAACCGGTGTTGCAAGTCTTGAGCTGTAACTAGCCTCGATTCACCGTTTGAATACTTAGATGATTCACTAATGGTCAATGATAAACAGGATATAATACAAGTCCCCTGAAACCGAACATTTCTCTTTAATTATAAACTGTAATTAACTTTCCAGTATTAAAATCAACCAACCAACCAATCAATCAATCAAAATAGCTGGTAGCTTTAAAACCAACCAACCGACCTTAAACACGCTCCCACGCTGCGTAATCCCCCCCGAAGAACAATTATTCCCCTAGTTCCCTTGGGTTCGACCCCTACTTACCAAGTACTACCCAGTAGTATAGTTGCGAGTAGCGGACTATTATACATTTATTTGCACAATCGCTTTGACGACGAGCGGTTCTGTCAATGGCATCTTTATCTCACAGAGAAAGTATGCCAGGAATCTGATCAAGAAGTTTGATCTTGAAAAGGCAAGCCATAAATGGACCCCTGCCACTACTCACATAAAAATCAGTAAGGATGATGCTGGAAGAAGTGTTGACCAGACAATGTACAGAAGCATGATAGGAAGTCTTCTCTACTTGACAGCCAGCAGACCAGATATTACTTATGCTGTAAGATTATGTTCCAGATATCATGCAAATCCGAAGGAGAGTCAGATGCTGCTAGTGAAGAGGAACATCAAGTACATCTGGTACACCAAGTACACCAGTTCATATATAGTTGGGTACCGTGACGCTGACTGTGCAGGAAACGTTGAAGATCGAAAGAGTACATCTAGAGGTTGTTTTTTCTTAGGCAGCAATTTGGTTTCCCCGATTCAGTAAGAAGCAGAATAGCATCTCACTATCTACGGCTAAAGCGGAGTATATTGCTGCCGGAAGTTGCTGCACTCAGATGTTATGGATGAAACAGATGACGTCTAAATATGGAGTGGAATAGGAGGACTTGACTTTGTACTGTGACAATATGAGCTCCACAAACATATCCAAAACCCAGTACAACACTCCAGGATGAAGCACATTGACATCAGACATCATTTCATAAGAGAGCTAGTAAAGAAGAAGGTCATCACACTAAAGCATGTGACGACAGACAAGTAGCTAGCTGATATTTTTACCAAGACGCTGGATGCCACTCAATTCAAGACACTTAGATCCTCTCTGGGTCTATGTGTAGTTGAAAACTAATTGTTTTGGGCGGAGGTCAGCCAGAGGCTCATAAGCAGAACCCTAACAAAATAGTAGGGCTGACCTATTAAAGAAGAAAGCTGGAACAAATGATACGTGTTTCATTAAAGTCTAAAACAAAATTTTATTAGTAGTATGAGCTGTTGGAAGAAAGGCGGTGATTGGACCAAATATTCCGAGTATAAGCAAGCCAGTTTTGGGAAGTTCAGAAGACTAAATATTTGAAAATCAAATATTCCACAGTTTCTTATTCTCTCCGAAACCCTAGTTCAACAAATCTCTAAAGATTCAACCCAAGAACGATGGTGAACACTTGCACAACAAAGAAATCGACTGCTGCAACTGTTCCTACCCCCCCCCCGAGACAACGATATCGAAGAAAGCAATGGGGAAATCGGGACAAGCTAACCCTAAGACCAATAAGAAGGCTACAGTCACAGAATCGGCAAAATCAACGGAAGAGGCCGTCAAGGTTTCCCGTCCAAACCCTAAATCAACAACAACTGGAGTGAGCAAGCAAATCACGAAGAGAAATCAGCCGATGGCTGAACAACCACTCAAAGAGGTAATCCTGAGTACTCAATCTCAGATTTCTATATCTTTTCCTGTGAGTAAGAAATCGAGTGGGAGTGTGTAGGAGATGGGTGATGTTTCGATGGTTGATAAGGGTAAGGAAGTAGTTATTGAAATGCCAAAGGGTGTAGAAACTGTAGTAGAATCTGGGGTTGTATCAAAGAATGCAGATAAAGGGAAGGCATTGTGGACACTGTTGTGGAGGAAGTAAAAATCGATGAAGCTGAGATCGGTTCTGCAGATGGAGCCAAATTATTGAAGGAGAAGCTTCGTTCTACTAGTTTTGTGTTGCGGAAAAGGGCTTTTTAACGTGTAGTTTTTGCACCTTGTGTAGTCAAAAGAATTTATAAAGATCGGTAAGACTGGGTCGAACCCAAACGAGGAAGCCAAGCACATGCACTATGTAAGATTGTGTTTCCGTTCGGCTATTCTAAACCAAAAATGTATAAAGGAGTATATGTAAATCCTAAGTGATGAGTAAATAGTGATAAAAGATATATATATAAGAGGTGTTTCGAGGGGTAACTCCCCTCCTTGGCATTTCCTAATGTTCACGTATACAAGAATTAAGCGTTTCATGGTGTCAAATAGTTTTGAACCTAGTTTAGACTAGGGTAGACCAACTCTCACTTGAATCTATTCCTAGCCAAACCTTCTTAACTCAAACCTCACTCTATCGATGTTGTTGGTTCATTCCATTGCCTTATCATCCTATGGGTGGGAGATAAATGCAATGAACATATGCACTAGTTCACTTCCTACCCGTGCATTTACTCTCATAAACACTAGATAAGATCATATTCTCTAAATTCAAATCTTTCCTAAGGTCTATTGATACTTCGGTCAAGTTATGAGGTTAACATGTCACTTAGGCATTTCATCAGACACTTAGTGGCATGTCATACATGAAGAGCATGGAGAACATGAATTTAACACCATAGATTATTGAATCAAATGTATATACATGATCATAGAGTACCAAGGAGGGTTACAACACCCTCAAAACACAAGATCACTACTCACACATCATGTAAGACAACATGGTGTGAGTAGGGTTTATAGCACACAACAAGTAGAATGGAAAAGATGTAGAGGAAATAGGATGGTTAGTCCTAGAATCTCCCTTTGATATTCTGAAATTCGTTGTCTGTTCAAGACCAGTTCCAGGTTGTGTTCCACCAGATACTGGAACACCTTAGCAGACAGTACCGTAACTAGAACAAAATAGGAGCACACACAGAATGATACCCAGTTTGGCTTCGCCTACTCTGGGGGGTTTCCCACACCCTAAAAGGGACACAAATCTTATTACGAGTTTAGAGCTATTCGTGGACTTACACTTACACAACACCTAGTTTGTAATAGCCTAGTCTCTAACCCTCCGTCACTCGGATTTGCAATCTCGGTTCACCGTAGCTCACCTCGATCCCCTATGGGTAGGACGAGACTTCCCTCTCGACCTGGTCTTGGACCTCCCAGAAGCCCAGGCACCTTCTCTCGAAGACGTGTCTTGATCACTGTGTGTGTATGCTAGGTAGTTCTTCAAGAACAGTCTGAACAGCACCCTGAACAGACTGCTTCTTCACTGTTGATATTCCGGTGTAGAATTCTCAGCTGGCCGTCGCTTCTCCTCCAATCTCACGATTGCTCTCGTGTTTTCTTTCTCTCAGGAAGCGATACAGATTTGGATGACCTAGCATTCTATTTATATGCATGGGCGGGATCCAAATCTATTTCAGATATTCTCATCGAATATTTAGGAATTCCTAAATATTTGATGTATATCTTAATCCAATCTTTGGGAAGATCTTGATATTTCTTCCACGCCAAGTCAGCCCTTCGTTTGAATATCTGAAGCTCGAAATCTTCACTGGCGACTTCAGTTCGAAAAAATCTTCGATCTTTGGAACCTTCCGGAAAACATCCTTGCGTCTGCTCCACGCTGTTCATGAGTGCCAGGAGGTGTTCAAACTCCCCCTGAACTTTTGCTCGAACTGTCTAAAGACGGTTTGCCAAATACATGTCACTCGAGGGAACATCATATTCTCTTCTTCTCCTTGGTTGGATCTTTGATTGATGACCTTGGTTGAGCCTCTTTTCTATCTTCTTCTCCCCAAAAATCTCCACACCTAGGTCAAAACCCTCACTTTCTATTTATAGACCCGGCTGAAAAAACCCTACTATAGCAGGTCCAGTCGGTCAGCTGGCCTGATGCTTAAAATTCTAGCCGGTCGGCTGGATATGCGCTTGGGCAAGCCATATCAAATCTTATTCCAGTGGATCGACTAGACAGGCCAACTGACCGTCTTGAAACTGGGAAATTGTAAGCCTTCTGAGGTCTTCCCCAGTCGACAGGTGGAACTTCTCAGCCGACCGACTCGAGGTTGAGCAATAATGAGCACTTCTGCAGCTTCTATCCAGCTGGTCGCCTGGCAAGTCCTGCCGACCGACTCAATGTGGCTTGCTTGCTTCCTGTTCTGCTCTTTCATCCAGCCGACCGGTTGGTTCAGGGGAGATTTTCTGCCAGTCGGGTGGGATCTTTTTTCTTCCCACTTTTGCTCTAAATCTTCGGTTTTCCCCGAGTTTTCTTATTTAGGCTTTGACCTTGAGGGAGACTCATTTTCTACCTGAAAGGTAGAGATAGAGGTCAAATGACATCAAAATAACGTCGGAAATGACCCAAAGCTATAGTGAAAAATGGCCATTAATGAGTTGAAAACTTGACTCATCAACACTCCACACTTAAGCTTTGTTCATCCTGAACAAAGTCTGAAAACATGTCAAGGTCATGCAAATGGCGAAATGCTAGTGGTTCTATATTTTTCGTCTATTTGCCACACTAGCTTTCACAAGGTCTCGATCATTATTCGTAAACATGTTATTCAAAGGAAAGTGAAGGTATGTACATCCTAAGTAGCTCCTTTTCGTAGGCGTGACGAGTACATTTAGCGCATGCACTAAGCCTTTAAACCCCTAGGCTACCCTAGTGGACGAGTTATAGTCTCGTCATAGTTTTCAGAAAAGGGAATACTCACAAATCCCAAATGCACCTATCCCATGAGAATGAATTCAAGAGTGCTTAACCGAGGCGAGGACTTCTCAAAACAAATCCCTCACCCCAAACTAGGACTACCATCATATTATTATCAAAAGAACTTTTGAACCATTTGAGTACCCATGAGGTTGTGCATTTAAGATCCTCAATGCTAAGGCTATCAAATGTATCATCTAAAGGTTTTCTCATTTCCAAGGCAATACAATAGAAGCAAAGTTTTTAGTTTGCACAAAAGAAGTGTCGACCGCTCACCTTTGCTAGCTAGGGCTAGTCCATGGGTTCGCGACATGGAACTCATTCAAAAGTCTTAGGCGTTGAAGCCTTAATGCATAAGGATCGACACTTATGAGTACTTAAAAAATGTGCATAGACCAATTGAGAGCTCCCGTGCAACCACAAGAATCGTCCAAGAGTTAATCCAACTAGCACACAATACAAATGATGCACCCGCGCAAAAGTAGAATGATGGAAGAACGTAAAGTCATATTTTAAGTGCTCTTTATTTTCTTTTTCAAATGGCCTTGGCCTACAAATGCTTTCGAGGGGGAACTTTTCTTCATAACCCCCAACATTTGTATATTTTTGGAGCAAAACTTCTCGGGTACCTCGAAAAAGTTTTTAGTCGGGGCTTCGCCCTCTTTGACCATGAAAATGAAGCATTTTTTATTGGGGCCAATATTTCGCCCTCTTTTGACTCCACATTTAAAACTTGACAATATGTTCAAGGAATGTTTGGAATGCGCGAGAAACAATCATAAGTAAGGTACTAACTTAGAAGAACTCAAGTCACCAAGGAGCATACAAAAGGTCTAAGTTTTTCATGAAAGTTTTAAAAGTGCTTGCTAAAACTTAATCCAAGGTATTTCATCAATGAAAATACTTGAAAAAATTAGATAGACAAGAGATAGCAATAATATTGATTCACAAGAATGCACATTCAAAGGACTATGTCGGTTCTAAGTTCAATATCCAATAAAAATGAAAAGTAGGCTAGATGTGATTTATAAGTAATTTAGAGTTGATAATCACAAGCCTTAAATGTTAGGAACACTCTCATGTTAGGGATAGAATACATGAATGCAAGTGTCCATTCTAAAATGATAGGCATGGCATGATATGAGTGATCTATGTGACTACCCACTCCACACTTAAAGCATAGCTTAGTCCATAAGCTCAAACAATGAAGAACAATGAGATAAAGGAGCATATGAACTCCCCTCGTTTGTAGATCTGCTCCACCAATAGAAAAGATGCCATTGTGCTAAGCTTGATCGTACATGATGCAAATAATTTCCTTGATGACATGAACACATGAGAGGTTAAAAGCAACAAGTGACATACAAGGTCATGCAAAACGCAAGTATGAGCAAGAGAGCATCACAAGTCACATGATAACATCATGGCATAAGTTACATAGAATTCAAAGAAAGAAAGTAATCTACATCCTCCATCATGTGCACAAAGTGTCTTAAGTGCCAATAAAATGTGAAACTAGAATTGTAGCATGGTATAACAAAATAATTTCACTCTAGTAAACTCCAATAAATCACATGAGCACTATGGGCAACATCATTAATCATAGATTAATCATAGATAAGCACATGAGCACTAAGGGAAGTGGAGGGGCTTGGCAATATGAAGTGGGATTGCACACTTAAAATTTGACCCACTAATCATAAATATCACACTCCACACTTAGAGCCTAAGCTACTCAAAGTCACGCCAAACACTTAATAATGGAAAAACAAGAATGAACAACTTACAAACCGAGTTACCTCCCGCGAGGGCCTAGTTTTTCCCGTCTTAGCAAAGATGTAGCAAAGTGCCCCATAGAATCACTCTTTGAGAAGTCCTTTGCTAGGATCCCTTCTCACAGGGCCTTGGACATTTCGGGTGTCAATCCACCTTCAAATTCCATTTGAATTTCCTCCCATCTTGTCTACAATGGACTTTCCTTTGGGAGCATGACCCCTTCAAGAAGGAAGATTCCTTTAGGTTTAAGGGGTCATGGGAGCTATTTTCAAATAATCTTTCGAAGTATGTCAAGAAGCTCCAAAACTTATCTCGATACCTCGTAATGAAGAAAGGGTCTTCATAACTTATCTCGAGATTGATGGGCACACCTCCTTGAGTTTTTCATTTGTGTCCTTGGGTGCCCACACCCCAATCTCCCTCTCTAGACTTGTGTCTTCTTGAATGCGAGGTTGTCCTTTAGTTTATTCAAGGAGGTAGTAAAGGACCTACTTCCCCTAATAGGACACTCAAGACATGCAAAATAAACTGTCATGCGATTCCAGCCAAAGATGATGGAAAATACTATGCTTAAACACGAGCATGACCAACCTTCGTTGGGCCTAAACTCGTCAACTACACATATAAGCTATGATTTGTCTCTCCTTCGAGCTGATAACCCATTCTAATCCACTTTGATTTTCTACCAACTTTCTTTGTGTAAATAACCAAAGTAGTTAGTTATATGAACTAGTCTTCTATTCCATTGAAACACAAGTTACCTTCGTAAACACCTTGTTTCAATGAAGTTCTATCGATTTCCGATTCTAGACTTCACCCTTTCAGTTTATTAGTCCTTTACCTAAATGTTAACTTATGCTAAACATTTCGTCAAACACTTAGCATCCATCAACTTATAACGGTATCTCAAATAGAACAACATTTATACTTTCATAAACACAAACAACCTATTATTGCATGACATTGAGTTTGTGTACAGTAGGATCCTTAGGACCCCAAAATAGGGTCACTACTCACACATCATTGCTAGGGTTGAAATATTCATTTGATTGAAAAGCAATGAGAGAATACAATATGAATCGATGAAGAACAAACTTTTGTCTTGAATGTTCACTTCTCTTATTCGTCTTCTCTTCTTCAAAACCCTAGATGGTGGTGGTCTTCTCTCCA
Source organism: Rhodiola kirilowii (assembly GCA_033675215.1). NCBI lineage: Eukaryota > Viridiplantae > Streptophyta > Magnoliopsida > Saxifragales > Crassulaceae > Rhodiola > Rhodiola kirilowii. The sequence goes on from CM066197.1 coordinate 21,719,212, forward strand.
AGAATGTCTCCCGATAGAAATCAGAATTTCCTTACCTAATTTTCCATTGTTTTTCTTTTTAGTCTTTAATTTAGACTCTTTATATTCTGCACTAGGCGGTTCGGGTGATCTTTCTTTGACTGGAGCGAATGGAGTTCCCTCAGAATAGTCAGTGGGCAGTGGGTATAGGAGGTCTGGGCTGAGAACTCAGACCAGAGTGAATGGAGAACTCTCAGAGTGCTGGTGTTTTAGGAGGTCTGGGTGGTCCAGTTGAGCATGTGTGTCTCGATCATCTAGACTTGTTTGAGTCGTTTTGATCTTTTTAGCGATCTTTCGATGACTTTTTTCCACTTTCTGCACGAGTCAATACAGAACTTCATTCTCCACTAAAATTAGCTGAAACACTAGGAAAAGAGCATTAAATGGCAAATAACATTCGTAAAATTGAATTAAGTTCTACTATGCATGAAGGTAATAATCGGTCAAAATATCGACGGATCAGCGATCTTCGTCATTCCTAGCCCAGTCAATGTCACAGTATCTGACCAGACATGAACTTGTATCCTTGGTGTATCATAGGCCGTGAACAGTTTCCAGATGTGAACCTGAGACCTCTATTGCCTCCATCTTAAATGATTTCTTGAATTGATTCAGTTTGTCTACTTCTACAGCATGAGCATCCTTAACCATCTCCATCTCTATTTTCAAGGCATCAATAACGTCAAGTAAGTGAACCTCCTTTGGACTTAGACCAATGTTTCTTTTCTTTAGATCTTCCAAGGGCTCTAGTATGCTCATCTCTGTCCTTCTCCATCTCTTTCTTTAATGATGAGACTAGCGCAAAGAGTTCAACCTTTTGTTTGATCGAAATGGCTTGCTTATCTTTAATTGTCTTCATCTCCAGCTTCATAGATGAAATTTCTTCCAGGTGTTTGACCTTTTGTGTGACAAAGACAGAAGCTTCCTCACATAGCTTCTCTTTTTCCTCCTTTAGACTAGTCACTTTTTAGCTAAGTTTACTGTTTAGATCAATTACCATCAGCCACCCTCGTAGAGCACCTTGTAGTTTTCATCGATGCAGTCATCGGTGATCTGTTCATCGTCACTACTATAAGAATCCTAGCTAGCTATTCGACAATTTTCTTGTACACTCATTGTCACTCTTCTCACTTCCTTAATCTACTCTGTTGGTAAGTGCAAGGAATGTGTTTGATTCATCTTCTTGCTGAGTGCTGACATAGTCACTGTCAGTCCAGTTAGCACCATAAGCATTCTTGTTTTTCTTGAGAGTGTTTGCACATTCAACTAGGATGTGTCCAAAACCTTTGCACTCCCTACACTAAATTCCCTTGGATTTTTCTCATTTAGACTCTTGATTGTTATTGCCAGACTTGTTCTTGCTTCGAAAGTTTCATCCTCTTTGATTAGGGGGGTTTGACGTGGATGGTTGTCTTTGATCAGGTCCTCTATTGTTCTTCTTTTTCATGAACCTCTCGAAGTTATTGACCATCATTGCCATCTGATCGGATATATATTTTGAGTCCTCCTAGTTATCAATAACTTTGGTTTTTAGCGCTATACGCTTTCCTTTTCTTGTTAGAATTATTTGAAAAGTTCATCTCGTACGTTCTCAGGGACCCCATCATTTTATTAAGTCTCATCTTAGTTATGTCGTGTGCTTCCTCAATGGCAGTCACCTTTATAAAAAAATGTGGCGGGAGCGACCTTAGAACCTTCCTTACAAGCTTTTCTTCTTTCATGGAAACTCCCAATGCGGTTGACTCGTTTTAGAGGTCGAGCACTCTAACATTGAAGTCATTAATTGTTTCATCCTCTTTCATCTTTAGGTCTTCAAATTTGGTGGTGATCAACTGCATCCAAGAAATTCTCACTTTGTCAGTTCCTTCATGAGCCGTTTTAAGAATCTCCCACGCCTCCTTCGCAATCTCACATTTGGAAATCAGCTTAAAAATCTCTTCATCCACAACAGAGAAGATGGCGTTCATAGCTTTAGAGTTTTAAACAACAGCCTTCGCCTCTTCATCATTCCACTTGTCTTTCGGCTTCAGCTTATCTTTTCCTTCAGCGTTCTTGGTTATAAGAGGAGTCCAGCCAACCAAGACAGCTTTCCATGCCTTCTCGTCAAGGGACTTTAGAAACCCCTTCATCTTGTATTTCTAGTAGCCGTAGTTTGGCTCTTCTAGCAGTGGAGGCCTGCTAAAACTAGAACACACGAGTTAATACCTATTTCGGCAACCAACCTACTTTAGGGGGCTTCCCAAGCCCGATGGAAAGAAGATTGTTAATAATGAGTTTAGAGAACAATAGACTTACGTTTACAAGACTACCACTTTAAACTGCCTAACCTCTAACACTCGCAAGACTTGCGATCTGAGCTCCACTAAGATCTGAGACTCCGTCTCATTGTGCACCAGCAGATCTTCTGCTTAAGATCTAATTCCTTACCAAAGACTAAGAAACAAAATGCGTGCAATGGTATGTGTTCCAAAGGTCATCTGGGAAGTCAAATCGAGAGTTGAAGTCAAAACTGACGAGCAGAGCAAGAGCAGCATCTCCGAGCAGATCGCGGGTGAAGGCCATTTTATTTTTGTCATTCGCAGATAGTAATATCAGCTGGACCCGCAGCGCTAATCTTTACGGCGTTCGTGGCTGACGTTAGCAACACAAATGATGATGTCAGCATATACGAATATTTTAAATTGGGCCTAAAATGTGTTTTGAATCCTAGCAGTAGATATTTGGTTCTATTCTGATTTCTATTCATTCATCAAGCTTTAGACAACAACATTGGAGAAGACGAGAAGCTTTCAGCCAGAGGTCTAGAGATTTCTACTGTTTTCATTATTTCTACATACTCTTGTATTGAATTCTATGGATATGGGTAGCTAATTTTCTGTTTCAGTTTAGGGTTTTGACCTTGTGAAGCTATGTTTTGAGATTCTTTACTTAATGCTTATTTCTCGTTTTACTAGTTCTCGAGCCATATTCTACGAATTGAATTGTTAAGTTAAGTGGAAACTTTACCGTAAAGCTTAACTTGACAGCCAATTCCTATAGTTAACACTTGTTGGATACTATTTCTGGAAAGACAAGTAGTAACACCTAAACTCGGTATTACCTTGCCGAAATATCGTGTTTAGGAGAACTAGAAGTCTATTACCCTTGCCGGAATAGATTGCGGTGTATCACCTTTGCCGGGATACTTTGGGTTGTTACCTTTGCTGGAATAAGCAAACGTATATACTTGAAATATGATTAGTAGCTATCAATGATAAACATGTCACAAGTAAAAACCCTGAGTTGAATGTTTTTTCTGATTTAAAACATTTTTTGGTATTTTTCTTGTGCGCTCAAAAATCACTCACAAAACCCCCATTTTTATTTGTCACAGATACAGCTTCAACAACAAGCTCTCTGGGGTTTGATCCTGCTTGCTGCTACATTAGCAATTCTTACAGGAAATTAAAATAAATTAAATTTGATGCGTTAGACGATGCGCGTCAATTAAGACCGGCACAACCTAAAAAAGCACCACCTATTAAGGCATGTCCAATACGTAAAGGTGACGTTGCAGTTTTGAGGTGCATGGTCAATAACAATATATAAGACCGGTATGTACTGATTTTGTTCGATTTGTCTACTCTAGTAAATGTAAACTTAAGGCCACCTACAAGGAGCAAATGTAAACTTAATGCCACTATTCAATTTTGTTCTGATTTGTCTATTCTAGTTGCGAGGGGTTGGTTTGGTGAGGTTACTAAAGCTAATATAGAGAAATATAGAGAAAATGGGTTGGTTTGGTTTGGTGAGGTTACTAACTAAACTATCTAAGGAATATAGAGAAAATGTCAATACCAAGGCTAAAGATGTACTCTAGGGAACTACTTCACTCATTTGTATTTTTAGACTCCAAGAATTCAATTTCATGCAAGATACTTGGCCTAGATGATTCAATTAAAGCCCGTATATCTATCAAGTCGAATTCTTCCCCTCGTTTCCTTCTCCGACTTGAGGAAAATGTGTGATTCAATGGATTTGGTTTGTAATGAAAGTTATGAACTAAGTTGTGAGTTAAAGTGTGTTAATATCTTGAAAGAGAGACTAAACCGTTGATATTTTAAGGCTTGAGGAAGTGTCAACGAAAGTTGATTTCCATTAGTCTTGGGCTAGGTCATTGAGCAAATCATAAATTAATCCCAACGTATGGTGTTAAATTCATTTTCACTAAGTACTTTATTTTGACATTCTATCAAGTGTTTGATGAAATGCCTAAGTAACATGTTTATCTTAAAACTTGACCGAAGTATCGATGGACCTTAGTGAAGGTTTGGATGTAGTGAAAATAATCATTTTTCGTGTTTACGACGGTAAATGCATGGAATTGAAGTGAACTAGTACTTTACGCCAATTGCATTTATTACCTTGGGAGATGTTCCAAGGATGATAAAGGCTATAGAGTGAACCAACAATCTCGATGGAGTGAGGTTCTAGTTAGGAAAGCTTGACTAAGGGGCCGTTCTTTTGCACTTCGATACAGTTTTATTAAGTTCAGTACAGTTAAGTTAAACTCGATACAGTTTTATTAAGTTCAGTACAGTAAAGTTAAACTCGATACAGTTTAATTAAGTTCAGTACAGTAAAGTAAAACTCGATACAGTTTAATTAAGTTCAGTACAGTAAAGTTAAACTCGATACAGTTTAATTAAGTTCAGTACAGTTAAATTAAGTTTAGTACAGTTTTTTAATAAGTTTTGTACAGTTAAATATACTTTAAATTAATTTAATTTATAAATGTAATATAATTTTTTCAAGACAATTCAAATTTTATAGTTTTCAACCCTATTATTCAAAACTTTTAATTTTTTTTAAATTTGTATCCACACTTCTTCGGGAACTATAACATACGTTTTAAAATGGAAGTAAACTTTGTTGCACTTCATATGAATTTAAAGAACATGGGGAAATAAACATATGAATACAATATATATTTTACATAGAAACGTACAATGACATTCAAGTACAGTACAAATGGAAACATTTACATATCATCATCTTCATCCATTTCCACTACATCATCTGGAAAATCCTAAATAATTTGAAACGCTATCATGTTGTGTTCTTGATTTTTCTGCTCTTTTCGCTGGTTATCAAATAAATTTGAATCAGCTCTTCCCAGCACGGTCTCATTAGCTAAAATGGGTATTGAAAAACTATGCACGCGTGCGTGGAGCGGCAATTTCTTCGGTTCTCCTTGCCTTGTCGCTTGTCGCAGAAGTTGTAACCATGTGAAATTGGGTTTGAATTTTGAAAGATGTCTAGGGCTCACGTGCAATGCATTACACAATATTATATTTTATAGTTTCTTTTTTTTGTTGAGAGATATACTTTATAGTTTCTAAATATAATCATAAAATGCATCAAAAAAATATAATCATAAAAATATATTTCAAAATATACTTAAATTTTAAAAATAAAATATTAACATAATTAAGTTAAATTAAATTCGATACAGTTAAGTTAAGTTTAGTACAGTTTAATTAAGTTCAGTACAGTAAAGTAAAACTCGATACAGTTTAATTAAGTTCAGTACAGTAAAGTAAAACTCGATACAATTTAATTAAATTCAGTACAGTTAAGTTAAACTCGATACAGTTTAATTAAGTTCAGTACAGTTAAATTAAACTCGATACAGTTTAATTAAGTTAAGTACAGCAAAATTCCAGTACAATAAAGCTCAAAAGAACGGCCCCTAAGAATAGATTCACATGAAAATCGGTCTACCTTAGTCCAAGCTAGGTTCTAGACTATATGACACCATGTACCGCCAGGGGCGGACGCACGTTGGTTGGTATGGGGTCAGTTGACCCCAATGATTTTTTCAATTGTTCTTTAAGTATAAGTAATTTGATTCATATCATGTTAATTTGTACATTTTGACCCCATTAATTTTTACTCTTTGCCCCCATTAGTTTAGATCGGTGCTGGAATTTGTACAATCAATCTGGTTTGCAGGTTTAATCTGGAAAAAAAATCTGGTTTGGGGGAAGAACTAGGGTTTTTTTGGGGGAGATGATGAATAGTACTAAAAAGTTTTAAAATTTGCACTTTAACCCTTCAAGTTTGAAACTTAACTTTTAACTGCCCCCAATAAACAAATTGTCTGGGTCCGCCACTGTGTAACGCTTAATTCTTGTATACGTGATCATTAGGGAATGCCAAGGAGGGGAGTAACCCCTCGAAACTCATTTTATCCATCTTTTATCTCTAATTACTTGTCATTTAGGATTTAGATACACACCTTCATCTTTTTAATTAGAAACACAATCTTATATAGTGCATGTGCTTGGCTTGCTCCTTAGGGTTCGACTCGGTCTTACCGGTTTTATAAATTGTTTTTGGCTTGAGTTTCTAATGCATTTATTTGCATGTGATAAATTCTACAACGTCAAAATGGCGCCGATGCCGGGGATTTTTCACCTACAAATAAATACAATAGAAACTGTAGCCAAAAATAATTTACAAAATCGGAAAGACCAGGTCGAACCCAAAGGAGCAAGCCAAGCACATGCACTTTATAAGATTGTGTTTCTATTTGGTTATTCTAATTCAAATGTATAAGTGTGTATGAATCTAAATCCTAAATGGCAAGTAATTAGAGATAAAAGATGGATAAACGGAGTTTTGAGGGGTTACTCCCCTCGGCATTTCCCCATTGATTATGTATGCAAGAATTAAGCATACCAAAGGTGTCAAATAGTCTAGAACCTAGCTTAGACTAAGGTAGACAAATTTTCATGTGAATCTATTCTTAATCAAACCATCTTAATTAGAACCGCACTCAATCGAGATGCCGATTCACTTTATGGCCTTTATTATCCTTGAAACATTTCCCAAGGTAATAAAAGCCATAGGCATAAAGTACTAGTTCATTTCATTTCTATGCATATACCATCGTAAACACTAGATATGATCATATTCACTACATCCAAACCTTCCCTAAGGTCCATCGGTACTAAGGTCAAGTTTTAAGATCAACATGTTACTTAGGTATTTCATCAAACACTTAGTTACATGTCAAATAAGAAGAGCTTAGTGAACATGAATTCAACACCATTCGTTGGGATTGATGACCTAGTCCAAGACTTATGGAAATCAACTTTTGTTGACATTTTCTCAAGCCTTAGACCATACATTGTGGAGTCTCACTCTTTCAAGACTATTAACTCACTTTAACTTATCACTTAGTTTATAACTTTCATTACATACCAAATCCACTTAATTAAACATTTAAACCTAGTCAAGCATCCATATCCTAGAGTTCACTTTTATGATAAATTAAAATATAGATCATTTTCTCCATACTAAAACTATTCCCTAGCTCTTTCAAGTCATAGGTTCCAGTTTTAGTCTAAGTTGTCACTTAGGCATTTTGTCAAACACCTTGCAACATCGCATTTCATAACACAAGAGAAAATGAAATCAACAACCATCCACATAAATTTCAATGTATATACAATGCTCATAGAGTGCCAAGGATGGTCCTAAACCCTCAAAACACAAGAATTACTCGCACAACATCATGATACAAGTTTTCAATACAAAACAACAAGAGGGAGAAAGATGATTAGAGAAAACGCAAGTGGTTGATGGTGAGCAAGCTCTAGATTCCTTCCTTGATCTTCTCTCTTCTCCCCTAAGCAATTTTCTGATGATGGTCAGCCTTCCTTAACCTTTTTCTCACACTTGTTCCCTCTAAAAACCACCCCAAATCTCAATCGGTCGGTTGGGAGTGGCCGAGTGGGTCTTTTAGCAATCATAGGTTCCCAACGGTCGGTTTGCAATTCAACCAGTCGGTTGGGATAGGGGTCATCATTTGACCCTAGGGTCAAAATGCCCATAGGGTAACTCTGATCCTACCGTTACCCTTACCTTACCTTACCCTGCCCTGTCTTCTACCCTATATGTACCCTGCCCTCATACCCTGCCCTTATACCCTGTCCTACCCTATCTTACTCTACAATTTTCATTCATATTATGAGTTTTCTTCTTCAAAGTATGCTTAAATTTGCCTACTTGATCCTACCCAAGCCAACCCGACCCTACCCTACCCGACTCTACCCTAACTTACCCTCATATTATCCTGCACATGAGTACCCTACGGGCTTAGAAAAATTGATCTACCATGCCCTTACTCTGCCATGTACTATTCATAGGATCAAGGAAAAATGGCCTTACCCTACCCATTGTCGACCCCTAGGTTGGGAGTGGCTTTGTGCAATGCTTGACAATGGAGGTCCCCACCCGATCGGTTGGAATTTCAACCGGTCTGACTTATAGGGGCTTGGAATAAACTAGAGAGTTGTAGCCCTTTGTTTTAGATTTTTAACAGGCTATAGATCAACCAATTTGAACACCGTATGCGCCATGGGCATGCCAAATAAGTTGGAAAGGACAATCTGCCCTATTTTGCCCTGAAACTCCCTATTTTGCACCGAACTTTGATTTTTCATGCAATCTTGATATTAAGGTCTTGAATTCAATGAGGAATCATTATGTACCTGAAATGTGAAAGGCAAGGGTCAAATGACATCAAAAATCGTCTGAAACGAATGAAAGCTTCAATAAAATATGGCAAAGAATAAGGCAAAAATTCAACTTATCATACAACAATGTCCAATACGGTGCATGAACAGTAAAGGGGGACATCATCATTCATAGAGAAGTCAAGGGAAGGGGTTTTGGTTATTTGCATTGGGGTTGGAATGCGGGGTGAGCGATTTACTTGAGACAGGCATGTCTTGGGTGTCTCGGGCTGTTTCAAGGCAATGAAGAGCTGGTCGAGATAAGTGCGTCTCACCCAAGACAAATGTGTCTCGGGCAGTATAGAAACTCACTCACAAGTTTGCCATCACCAATTAGATAGCCCACACACTACACACTTTAAATTCCACTCTCTAGAGATAAAACTCGGACTCCACATTTAGAATCCAAGCCACAAAAATTCACACTATCACGACAAAATAATTAATAATAAAGAACAAGAATAGACAACTTACAAACTGGGTACCTCCCGTGAGAGCCTCGTTTAACGTCTGGGCAAGACGAGCAAAGCGCCCCATGGAATGTCTCATGAGAAGTCTTTTGCAACGATCCCTTCTCATGGGGCCTTCGACATTTGAGATGTCTATCCACCTTCAACTTCAATTTGAATTCTTGTCCATCAAGCCTACGATGGACTTTCAATTGCATGTTTGACCCCTTCATAAATGTTGAACCCGTTAGAATTAAAGGGTCATTGGGGCTCTTTCCAAATGATCTTGTCAAAAATGGTAGGAAGCTCCAAAACTTGTCCCAAGGCGTTGTTGTGAAGAAAGGGTCTTCAACACTAACTTCTAGCTTGATGGACACACCCTCCTTTAGTTTTTCGATTATGTCCTTGGTTGCCCAATTCTCAATTTCCTCCTTTGAACATATATTCACTTCTATGCGAGAGTGTCCTTCATTTAAATCCAAATACGCATCAACAAAGTCTTCAAATTCTTGAGCTCTTAGTGGCTTAGGATGTTCTCCTTGTATTGTCTTATTCTCAAGAACTTCATGGTCACTTGTTGTGCGAGGGAGTAGACCTTCTTGATGCGAAAAGCTGCTTGCAATCAGTTGATCTTCAAGAGCCTTAGTAGTGGGTGAAGAGGTGCGGGTCTCATGTGGAATGAAGTCATCGTTTTTGGTAGAATCGTCTTCATATATTCCTTTGTCAACTTGGCCGAGTTGTACAAAGGTGTACTCAATTAATTCATCATCTTTTGGCCCCAAGACTTCTTCCTCATTTATAAGATTTTGGACCCCTTCATCTATGAACTTACCAAAAGGATTTGGAGATGATCCTCCAATCTCTTTGCCATCTGTTATTGTCTCTCCTCTATCCAATCCAATAGCATGTGCATACCCTCATTCATCTCCTTATTTTGTCTTTTACTTTCTTCAAGGGCTTTCCTAAAGAGTTCCTTCAAGGTATTTGTCGGTTGTAGGGAGACTTGGTATTGAGTTTCTTAGTAATGCTCATCTTTAAGAGTATATTGGCTTCCATCCCATTCTTGAGCATAAGTAGGAATCATATGAGCTTGCTCCTCCCAATGAGAATTTGATGGAGGATAGCTTTCACTTCTTGCACAAGCTTGCTATTCATACGCTACATTGTGATCATCATCACCCGAGAAGTCCAATACATGTTCATTTGCATCGAGGAGCATTTCCATTAAGGTTTCTTGATTTCCTTCACTTGAGTGTGTCACTAGTTGATAGTAGTTGTCCATCCCATACTCTTCACAATGGACATCTGGTTTCTACTCCTTTTGATAATATCCTCCATTGTTCATCACTTGTTGGATGTAGGAATCCATCCTTGCAAAACAAGATAGACAAAGATTAGCGAAGGAACAAAGTATAAAACGATTATACAAGTATAAGAAAAAGATAAATGTCTACAAGAATAGTCCAAATCTCACAAAATCTACTTTAGTGACTAAAGTTAACGTGTTGCTCCACGGTAACGACACCATTTTGGCTTTTCAGGTTTTAGCTACGTGGTTAAAAACAATTTATAACATCGGTAAGTACCGCGTCGTCCAAGGAGCAAGTGTAAACTTAGGGCCACGATTCAATTTTGTTCTGGTTTGTCTATTCTAGTTGCGAGGGGTTGGTTTGCTGAGGTTACTAAAGGTAATCTATCAAAACAAACTAAACTATCTAAGGAATCTAGAGAAAATGTCACTACCAAGGCTAAAGGTGTACTCGATGGAACTACTTCACTCATATGTGTTTTTAGACTCCAAGAATTTAATTTTATGCAAGATACTTGTCCTAGATGATTAGATTAAATCCTGTATATCTATCAAGTCAAATTCCACCCTTCGGTTCCTACGCTCTAGCATATCTCGATGCTAGGATGGGTCACCCTCATGAACACCACCTACCAAGGGTGATTTACTTCCTTTCTAGAACCTTTGGGTTCCACCTCTTTGTTACTTAGCCATGGATTCCTTATTGACCCAATATCTAGATACTTTGGCATCCACCCCTTGAATACTTAACTAAAGAGTCATAGAAGATAATCACCTTGGCATTTCGTCAAACACCTATAGTGATTAACTTGAGCCACATATATAAAAACACACTTAGGTTTCTCAAACACCTAGAGTGCCTAGTTTGATTATTCAATCAAAGTAAACCACAATCTTCCAAAACATGTTATTGTAGCATTAATTCAGAATAGATGAGGAGTCATTACACATATAAGGTCCATAGGACCCTAGAATACAAAGGACTACTCGTAAATCATGTTCATAGACAAACACAAGTGTATGAGTACACAAAAGATGAAAATACAAGGAAAGAATGAACCATTTAGTGTAGATGATCTTCTTCAATCGTTAGTATCTTCAATCTTCAGCAGATGATCCTCCCTTTGAAGCTTTGGTCTTTTTCTCTCTAGAAATGGGGTCTCAAAACCCTCTCTAAAATCTACTCTCGGGGGTCCTGCTTTTCTTCTATGTTGAGGCTTTTATTTATAGTGCACGAAGAAAGGATCCAATTTTTAGTGCTCAAGACGCCCCAAACAAAAGTGTTTCATCCGTTTTGGGCTGGCTCGAGATGCTCTACGCAATGAAGCATTTTGGGCTGGTTGGAGACGCCCCAGAAAACAATTGTTTTGGGCGCCTTGGACTATTCTGACACTTTTGTCTCCCGGAACTCTTTTTCTTCATTTTGGCTCACATTCTCCCAATTTTGGCTCCATTTCAATCTTCAATGCTTGAATTGAGATGGAATGAAATTTAGTACCTATAAAACCAAGGAGAGGCTAAAGCATAGGAAAATGAATCAAAATCTCTAACGAAAGTAGAGGAAAATAAGTTGAGAATTTGACTTTTCAAAAGGCGCCGCCCGTCATGGCAGGTCCTATGAAAGAAGGCAGGCCTCTTTGATGAGCATAAATCTTGACTATATTTATGCTTCACATTTAGTGGATCATCGATCATTCTCCTTATTCTTATAAGCTCTCACTCTGTGTTTTGGTGTTTTTAGGTGACAAAAAGAATCTATGGTAAAATAAAGTGTTTTTGGGAATTTTGGCAAAAACAGTGCAGAAATAGGAGGATTGACATCACTACTTGTTGTGCATGCCCAGAGCTCATATGGTATCTGAATACAATGATATATGGCTTGTTGGAAAGCTAAGATGAAGTTCTACAACTTTGTAGTTTACACTAAAAGCTGGTTCAAACGTTAAAGAGGTCGAAACGTGAGGCGAAGTCTACTGTGCAAAATGCACCTGTGTCACCCGTGTCATGATCTTCCAACAATTGGTGACACTGCAACCCCTCTGGATCCACCCGTGTCACTTATTAAGTGACACAAGCAAAACATGCCAGACGGGGCCAAATGGGCCAAAAATGCAAATTGGGCTAGGTTTTTGGAAAAATGAAAAAAGCAAAATCAAGCAAATATAGGAGGAGCAGCCACAACTCAAGGACTGGGGAACACTCACGCACATACATCCCAAAGCACTCGGAGACGACAAAAAAGAGAGAAGGGGGCACGAAAATGCGAGGATTTGATCGGATCAAAGATTGAGCTCAAAGGGGTTATCGACATCAACTTGAAGGGTGTAGTTATTCCTTTTTCTCTTTATGGTTTTCGTTCAAAACAAAACATGATTTGTATTTCCATGACGATGGATAGTGAGTAGTGACCCATATTTTAGGGTCCTACGAATCTTACTTGACTATGAATCGTTTAATATATTAATCGTTGCATGATTTGGATTGTTTACATGATTTGTGTTTTACTTAGCGCCTAAACCCAGTGATGCATATTAGGTGTTTGAGAAAATGCCTAAGTGTATTGTTTTGAGAAGTTAAGCCAATAGCGCCGAAAGGGTGAGGCTAATTGTCCGACTATTAAGTAAAATACACGTTACGTGCTCGGTGACTACGAGAGTAGCCGAAAATTGTAACGGGAAAGGCTAGTTTTACAACAAGGACTCCCCATGTTTACGCGACGAGAGTTGGTAAACATCAGCGAGTTTCTTGATTCGAACCAATAGCGCCGAAAGGGTGAGGTTCGTAGTTTAAGGTACATTTCCAATATAAACCAATAGCGACGAAAGGGTGAGGTTCGTACTTGGAGTGTGCGGCTATTTTCTAATCAATATAAGCAAATCCGTTCATGATAGTTAATAAACTCGATTCTAATGTTGGGTAAGTGAAGTAGTTCCCCGAAATACTTCTCGAAGTTCCTTGAAACCTTTTCTTACTTTCTTACATATCTAGATTGATTAAACACCAATGGCCCCGCGAGAAGTTATTCAAGCAAAGGACTTCTCCCAAAGCGATTCCATGGGGTGCTCTGCTAGTCTCGCTAAGACGTTAAACTAGGTCTTCGAGGGAAGTAAAACCATTTGTAAGTTGCCTATTCAAATTTATTTTGCACTCCCATTACTACTCGCTAGATGCTTTTGATTTAAGTGTGGAGTTCCCTACTATGATTCTACATTATACTTGTGACATGTTCTAATAATTTTTATATAGTGGTCACTTGTTTGTTTTACAGATTTAAATGTCATACGCGGGAATGGAATGAGAAAATCGCGAGCCACAGTCTTTGGGCTACAATTTCAGGGAAGCCCTTTGCACTACACTTTTGTTTTCATATATTTGTCACTTAGGGACTAAGCTTCCTCTTAATTGTGGAGTGGGTGTGTAGTGCATTCTATTGAAAATATCCATGTTTAGGCACTTGCACTTTTGATTCACTAGCTTATATTTGGTCGAATTTCCAAGGCATTCGCATAACCCCATCACTCAACCATCTAGTTTCATTGTTAATGACTTGATTTTGAATCTATGATCACCATGACTTATATGAGTGCACAATTCCTAGGCGTCAATGTTGTTGTTATCTTGTGTCTATCTAATGATTTAGGCAACCTTTTTGCATAACTTGAGCATAGAATTAGCAAGCATGAAATATTTTTCTTCCCTTCGAGAACATAATCGTTGCTCTTAGGTGATCTCTATTCTTTCACATTGTTTGCACACATCATTTATATCCTTAGTACATTGCCAAATCTTAAGTGTGGAATCAATTTGGGTGGAAATTGACCCCAACTAAAAAGATTGTATATGCAAGCACAAGCCAAAATAAGGCAAGCTACAAAAAAAGAGAAAAGCAAAAAGTTTTTGCAAGCACAAGCCAAAATAAGGCAAGCTATCAAAATAAAAAAAATTCGTGAAGCATATCATGGGCAAAAAGCCAAGAAAAAGGAAGGAAAAAATGAGGCACACACTTAAGTTTGGCAATGTCCTTTCCATCCTTGCTTTTAGTGTGTATGCATGTGACTTGAGTAGAGGGATGACCCTTGTACTAGTACGTGAGCATGACTTTATTTGAGATAATTTTGAAAATGAAGTGTCAAACTCCTCTTTCCTTATGGATTATGGACTTAGCTCCTAAAACTTGGAAATGAGTTTTGTCTCGTTAGCCCATGGACTATCCTTCTTGATAGCATAAGCGCGCGATGGGCACGCATTTTGTGTTTCTAAGGATCATGTTTCGAGTATCTTGCAAAAAGGTTGAATGAATTGTTAGGTTAGCCATTTGATAACTCTAATATTGATTGTCTTTGAATGTGCATCTTTATAAGGTCATTGGTGGTTCAAAATTCTTTTGAAAAGGAGTTGGTCACTGATTACTATCCTGTTTGATGTGCATGGGGTATTCATTGTGTATTGCTTAGATAAATGAGGAACTATCTTGTTCATCCATAATAGCTAGTCGCATATGGGATTAGTGAGCATTCCTTTTTCTAAAAACTCTCACGAGACTACAACTCATCCTGTAGGGTAGCCTAGAGGTTCAAAGGCTTGGTGCATACGCTAAATGCACTCGTGTTCCCTGCGACAGTGGATTAGGATTTAGTTCATGTTTGTTCGGGACGAACACACTCTAAGTGTGGAGTGTTTTGATGAGCATAAATCTTGACTATATTTATCCTTCACATTTAGTGCATTATCGATCATTTTCCTTATTCTTATAAGCTCTCACTCTGTGTTTTGGTGTTTTTAGGTGACAAAGGAATCTATGGCGAAATAAAGTGTTTTTGGGAATTTTGGCAAAAACAGTGTAGAAATAGAAGGACTGACATCCCTACTTGTTGCGCATGCCCAGAGCACATATGGTGTCCGAATACAATGATATATGGCTTGTTGGAAAGCTGAGATGAAGTTCTACAACTTTTTAGTTTACACAAAAGCTAGTACAAACGTTAAAGAGGTCGAAACGTGAGGCGAAGTCTACTGTGCAAAATGCGCATGTGTCACCCGTGTCATGATCTACCAACAATTGGTGACACTGCAACCTCTCTGGATCCACCCGTGTCACTTATTAGGAGACACAAGCGACACATGCCTGACGGGGCCAAATGGGCCAAAAATGCAAATTGGGCTAGGTTTTTGGAAAAAATGAAAAAAAAAAAGCAAAATCAAGCAAATAGAGGAGCAGCCACAACTCGAGGACTAGGGAACACTCACGCACATACATCCCAAAGCACTTGGAGACGACTAACAAGAGAGAAGGGGGCATGAAAACGCTAGGATTTGATCGGATTGAAGATTGAGTTGAAAGGGGTTATCAACATCAACTTGAAGGGTGTAGTTATTCCTTTTTCTCTTTATAGTTTTCGTTCCGAACAAAACATGATTTGTATTTCCATGACGATGGATAGTGAGTAGTGACCCATATTTTGGGGTCCTACGAATCTTACTTGACTATGAATCGGTTAATATATTAATCGTTGCATGATTTGGATTGTTTACATGATTTGTGTTTTACTTAGCGCCTAGACCCAATGAAGCATATTAGGTGTTTGAGAAAATGCCTAAGTGTATTGCTTTGAGACGTTAAGCCAATAGCGCCGAAAGGGTGAAGCTAAATGTCCGACTATTAAGTAAAATACACGTTATGAACTCGGTGACTACGAGAGTAGCCCGAGATTGTAACGGGAAAGGCTAGTTTTACAACAAGGACTCCGTATGTTTACGCGACGAGAGTTGGTAAACATCAGCGAGTTTCTTGATTCGAACCAATAGCGCCGAGAAGGTGAGGTTCGTAGTTTAAGGTACATTTCTAATATAAACCAATAGCGCCGAAAGGGTAAGGTTCATACTTAGAGTGTGTGGCTATTTTCCAATCAATATAAGCAAATCCTTTCATGCTAGTTAATAAACTCGATTCTAATGTTGGGTAAGTGCAGTAGTTCCCCGAAATACTTCTCGAAGTTTGTTGAAACCTTTTCTTACTTTCTTACATATCTAGATTGATTAGATTTAAAACCAAACAAAACACTCGTTTTAGACTAGGATAAATAGAAACACAACCTTACATAGTGCGCAAGTTTACAATTGCTCCCTTGGACGATCCGATTCTTACCGGCATTATAAATTGTTTTTGACGCACAAAATACTGCACGTCACTCTTTCAAATAAGTTTTTTGGGGGTTAAACATACAAAGATGATGCCTAGTTTACAATCTTGCCAAGACACTCGTATGTTTTAGTTTCATCTCTCAGTGTATAGCTAGAGTATTTTTTTTAATGTGGGGCGGTTCTTGTATATGGTAATGCTTCAACGTTTACCGTAAAGTTAATGCCATCTCTCTTGATTTCAACATGCCCACCTCGAAGAGAACGACATAGTATATTGTTCTTCAGTCCACCTACTTGACTTTGTAGTTTTTCTACTCCTTAAATTGATGTGATCCAAGACTTAGTAAACTAGTCAAAAACAATTTATATTAACCGGCAAGACCGGGTCGGAACCAAAGGAGCAAGTCAAGCACATGCACTATATAAGATTGTGTTTCTGTTCGGCTATTCTAATAAAAGAGATGAAGGTGTGTGTCTAAATCCTAAATGGCAAGTAATTTAGAGATAGAAGATAGATTAAGGGAGTTACGAGGGGTTACTCCCCTCATTGGCATTCCCCAAATGATCACGTATACAAGAGTTAAGCATATCAAGGTGTCAAATAGTCTAGAACCTAACTTAGACTACGGTAGACCACTTTTCATGTGAATCTATTCTTAGTCAAGCCATCTTAATTAGAACCTCACTCTATCAAGATGCTGATTCACTTTATAGCCTTTATTATCCTTAGAATATCTCCCAAGGTAATAAATGCAATAGGCATAAAGTACTAGTTCACTTCAATTCCATGCATTTACCGTCGTAAACACTAGAAAATATCCTTTTCACTACATCCAAACCTTCATTAAGGTCCATTGATATCTAAGTCAAGTTTTAAGATAAACATGACAAAATCAAACACTTCCTCAAACACTTGGTAGCATGACAAAATAAAGTAGTTAGAGAAAATGAATTAAACACCATTCGTCGGGATTAATTGATGATTTGCTCAATGACCTAGTCCAAGACTTATGGAAATCAACTTTCGTTGACATTTCCTCAAGCCTTGGACTATCAAAGGTGGAGTCTCACTCTTTCAAGATATTAACTCACTTTAACTCGCCACTTTGTTCATAACTTTCATTACAAACCAAATCCAATGAGTCAAACATTTAATCCTAGTCAAGCATCCATATCCTAGAGTTTACTTTCATTATTAAGATATGAATCATTTTCTCAATATACTAAAACTATTCCCTAGCTCTTTCAAGTCATAGATTCAAGTTTTAGTCTAAGTTGTCACTTAGGCATTTCATCAAACATCTAAAGTGCATAACATTTCATTTCATAACACAAGAGATAATGAAATCAACAATTATCCATATGACTTCCAATGTGTATACATGATCATAGAGTACCAAGGAGGTTGTAAGACCCTCAAAACACACGAACTACTCACACATCATCATGATACATGTTTTCAATACAAAACAACAAGAGGGAGAAAAGATGAGTAGAGAAAACCCTAGTGGTAGATGATTCAAGCTTTAGATTCTTTCCTTAATCTTCTCTCTTTCCCCCAAGCAATCCTTTGATGATGGTGAGCCTTCCTTAGACTTTTTCTCACACTTTTTTCTCTCTAAAAACCTCTCTAAGGTCTATCAAAAAAAAACTCTCTAAGGTCAAAACCATCTCATTCTATTTATAGCCCAAATGCTAAAATTTCTGGGGTTCGGGTCCAACTGGTCGGTTGGGAGTGACTCCAAATCTCAACCAGTCGGTTGGGACTTTTAGAAATCAGAGGTGCTCAGTCGGTCGGCTAGATTTGGAAAAATTCCAGTTAGTCGGCTAGGAATGGTCGAGATACAATGGAGCTTAAACTGAGTTCTGCTAACAGGTCTGACTTCCTGAAGCTATTCCGCGGTCTTAACGTCCAAATTTTGTCTTGGCGTACACTTGAGAGTTGTGGACCCGGAGTTAGCTTTCCAAAAAGCTATGGAGAAATCAATTAAGACACCAAATGCGATCTATGCATGCAAAATAAGCCAGAAATGTCAATCTGCCCTGTTTTGCCTCGAAACTCCCTATTTTGCGCTGAAACTTCGATTTTTCATGCGATCTTGATATTGAGGTCTTCAATTCAATGGGGTATCATTTCGTACCTGATATGTGAAAGGCAAGGGTCAAACTACATTGAAAAGCAGAGTAAACGAATCAAAGCTTTAATAAAATATGGCAAACCATAAGGCAAAATTTCGACTTATCAACACTCCAAACCTAAGTGCACATGTCAGGAGCGAGCAAATGGCGAAAAGCTAGTGGCTCTATGTTTTGTTGCCCATTTGTTCTTAGTGTTTATTTCAAGGTCTTGATCATTATTCCTAAACATGTCAATGAAAGACAAATGAAAATATATGCAACCTATCTAGCTCCTTTTCGTAGGCGTTACGATGGCATTTAGCATATGCACTTGGCCTTTAAACCCCTAGGTTACCCTAGTGGACGAGTTATAGTCTCGTGAGAGTTTTCAGAAAAGGGATTATTCACACATCTCAATTGCACCTATCCCAAGAGAATGAATGCAAGAGTGCTCCACCAAGGCGAGGGTTTCTCAAAACAAATTCCTCATCACAAACTAGGACTACCATCATATTATCATCAAAAGCACTTTCAAACCATTTAAGTTCCCATGAGGTTGTGCATTCAAGATCATCAATACTTGGGCAATCAAATGTCTAATCCAAAAATGTACTCATTTGCAATGCAATACAATAGAATCAAAGTTGTTAGTTTGCATAAAGAGTGTCAATCGCTCACCTATGCTAGCTAGGGCTAGTACATTGGTTTGTGACATGGAACTCATTCCCAAGTCTTTGGCGCTTAAGCCATAATCCATAAAGAACGAGGAGTTCGACACTAGGAGTTCTTAGAAAATGAGCATAGACAAAATGAGAGCTCCCGTGCAAGCACAAGGATCATCCAAGAGTTAATCTAACTAGAACACAATACAAATAATGCACCCGCACAAATGTAGAATGATGGAAGAACATAGAGTCGAGTTTTAAGTGCTTTTTCTTTTCTTTTCTTTTCAAATGGCCTTTGGCCTACAAATGCTTCCGAGGTGGAACTTTTCTTCCTAACCCCCGACATTTGTATATTTTGGATCAAAACTTCTCGTGTACATCGAGAAAGTTTCTAGTCGGGGCTTCGCCCTCTTTGACCATGAAAGTAAAGGATTTTTTTGTTGGTGCCTATTTTCACCCTCTTTTGACTCCACATTAAAACTTGACAATATGTTCAAGGGATGTTTGGAACGTGACGGACACACAGTCGTCGTGTGCAAACGTCAAGAATAAATTTACAAGTCCGCTACTCGCGACTTTACTACTGGGTAGCAAGTGGTAAGTAGGGGTCGAACCCAAGGGAATTAGGGGGATACGTTGTTCTTTAAGGGATTTGTACAGCGAGGGAGCGTGTTTTAAGGTTGATTGAGATTTTAGCGGTTATGACTAAGTGACTTTTTTTGTTGTTTTTGGTTTTGAGTGCGGAAAAGTAAATTACAGAAAAATAAATACTGAAAAGTAAAAAGAAAGACTTACAGTGGGTGATGCGTGATTTGTGAGTCCTCCGAAAGGTGAGTGCAGTTGATTAAGGCAGTTATACTAGAAAAGTAAATACAAGGGGGTTTTGTAATTCAAGGGAAGCATTCGGATTCATGGGCATTGCATCATAGCCTGTTTTATCATTTTAGTAATCCTTCTTAATATTCAAACGTGCATCAAGGCCATTTCAAGCGCTCGATTTGCCACACTGTCTAGTCTTTTGCAAAAGTGTTCGAAAGTGAATCAAGGCCATTTCAAGCACTCGACTTGCAACACTGTCTAATCTTTTGCAAAAAATGTAGAGCCCTTGTTCTACTCAGACTAGCACCCCATTTCAAGGTATACTAGCCTATGTGCATCCATTTGGATTTTCTTTTCCGATTTATCCAAATGGTGTTTGAGATAGATCGAACTCCTCAGATAAGCTTTGCCATTTCAAG
This sequence comes from Rhodiola kirilowii, assembly GCA_033675215.1. Lineage (NCBI taxonomy): Eukaryota > Viridiplantae > Streptophyta > Magnoliopsida > Saxifragales > Crassulaceae > Rhodiola > Rhodiola kirilowii. The sequence continues at coordinate 21,739,714 of CM066197.1, forward strand.
CATCCACTTACCCGATTATGTTCACGAACTTCCACGGAAGAGCTTTGTCATTTCAAGCATCCACTCAACCTTGGAAATTCTGATCTAATATATGGCACATAGAACAAGTTTTAAATACAGAGAAAAAACACTAAAATAGTCTAAAACATTTTATAATACAAGTACGACCCTTCAGCTGAATAAAGAGTTTAGCTACGAATATCCATAGAGGTGGATACCATAGCTAAATACTCGGGGGTTTTTGAAAGACAGTAAGAAGAGAGAGGGTGGAATACTCAAGAACCAACAGGAGTATTCCCAATCCTACTGAATACTCAAGAACCAACAGGAGTATTCTCTAAAACTGTTATAATACTCAAGAACCAACAGGAGTATTATTTCAAACCGTTATAATACTCAAGAACCAACAGGAGTATTATTTCAAAAACCAAACTTACAAATGCCAAACTTTCTAGAGATATAAGTGAATGATGATTTGTGGATGATACAAATGAGAGGTGAAGGCTTGTATTTATAGCCATGGGAGAGGAGAAGATGTGGTGAGGAGGAGCAACACTTGGCAAGCTCTCATGGTGGGAGGAGAAGCCGCCGGTGGCCGGTTGCAAGGGAGGAGGAGAGGTGGCTTTGGTCACCTCCTAGCACAATCCGCCGGTCATGGAGGAGAAGGGGGGAAGAAGGCCACCCATGAGTCATCCTTTCCTCCCAAAGCCGCCGGTCATCAATGGATAAGAGTGAGTTTGTGAGTTTTGTGCAGTCTTTTCACAAACTATCAGTCCAATTTCGCTCTGGGCTGACTGATGGACCATAATTATACGAATCAAATACACAGTAAAACCCACCAAATTAGACTGTTTGTCTATCTAACTTCTACTTGTTAGTTCTGATATATTTCTACAGGGTATTTTGGCGCTTAGAGAGAAAACACGCTAAGGAGAGGATTTTACGCTGAAAAGATATTACGAGTCATTCCAAGGTCAAGATCAGACGCTGAACGAAGAAATCTCAAGATCCTGACATTGAATTACTCAATACAAATCCAACCGAGGAACAACCAAGTCAGACCGGAGCAAAATTGGATTGATAGTTTTGTGAAAAGACTGCACAAAACTGTCAAAACTCATCCATGGACCAAGTGACCGGCGGCTTTGGTGAAGAAGATGACTCATGGGTGGCCTTCCTCCCCTTCTCCTCCTTGGATGACCGGTGGCTTTGGGAGAGGGTGGCAAAGCCACAAAAACCTCCCCCTTTTACCACTTGCAACCGACGGCTTTGGGAGGAGACCATGGCTTTGTGCCATGTGTCTTCCTTCTCCTCCACAAGCTTCTCCCCTCCTCCTCCACCCTTGGATGCAAAACCATATGCCACCATCTCCACCCTCCATCCTCCTCCCCTTGTGGCTATAAAAGGAGAGCTCCTCCTCCTCATTTAATCAATCCAAAAATTGTAAACACTTATCTCTCTAAAAGTTTTGGTTAGTTTGGTTTATGAAATAATACTCTTGTTGGTTCTTGAGTATTATAACGGTTTGAAATTATAATACTCCTGTTGGTTCTTGAGTATTATAATACTGTAGATAATACTCCTGTTGGTTCTTGAGTATTCAGTAGGAATTGGGAATACTCCTGTTGGTTCTTGAGTATTCCACCCCCTCTCCTCTTACTGTTTTCAAAAACCCCCGAGTATTTAGCTATGGTATCCACCTCTATGGATATTCGTAGCTAAACTCTTTATTCGGTTAAAGGGGTGTACTTGTATTGTAAAATGTTTTAGACCCTGCACCTAGTGCATCTTTGTGTTCAAAACTTGTTCTATGTGCCATATATAGTCAGAATTTCCAAGGTTGAGTGGAAGCTGTAACAAGCAAAGCTCTTCCGTGGGAATTCGTAAACATACTCGGTAAGTGGAAGCTGTAACAAGCAAAACTTATCTGAGGAGTTCGACTTATCTTAAAAACCATTTTGGGAAATCGTAACAGAAGATCAAATGGATGCACATAAGGCTAAGATACTTCGAAAGGAGGAATTAGTCTTAAGTAGAACAAGTGTTTTAAACGATGTTGCAAGTCTTGCGCTTAGAAATGGCCTCGATTCATCTTTGAACACTTAGTATGATCATTAGCGGTCAATGATAAACAACTATGATACAAGGCCCCTGAAACCGAATGTTTTCCTTGAATTACAAAACCCCCCTGTATTTACTTTTATTGCTCGATCATCTGCAATCACCAACCGCTCATCTACCGGAGGACTCACCAATCACACATCACCCACTGTAAGTCTTTCTTTTTACTTTTCAGTATTTATTTTCTGTAATTTACTTTTCCGCACTCAAAACCAAAAACAACCAAAAAAGTCACTTAGTCATAACCGCTAAAATCTCAATTAAACCTAAAAAACGCTCCCATCCTGTACAAATCCCACAAAGAACAACGTATCCTCCTAATTCCCTTGGGTTCGACCCCTACTTACCACTTGCTACCCAGTAGTGTAGTTGCGAGTAGCGGAACATATAAATTTATTTGCACAGAGAACATTGCACCTTAACGACAGTGCAGTGGGCTCCGTCACTGACTTTGGTTGCTCCTTGGTTGGATTTGATTTGAGTGATTCAATGTCAGAAACTTGATATTTCTTCAGTCGGCATCAGGTCTTGACCTTGGAATGACTCGTAATATCTTTTCAGCGTAAAATCCTCTCCTTAGCGTGTTTTCTCTCTAGAGTCCAAAATATCCTGTAGAAATATATCGGAACTAACAAGCAAAAGTTAAATAGACCAATAGTCTAATTTAGTGGGTTTTACTGTGTTTTTGATTCGTGTAATTATGGTCCATCAGATCACCCCACACTTTTAGTTGTTCGTCCCGAACAATGCTATTAAAGGGCGGCACATTAAGTTTGGTTTTAAAATATGAAAGTTAGACTGTGGGACTCGATTTATCCTAATTCATGCATTGCTTACTTATTACCAAATTGAACTGTGTAAATAAATAGAAGAAACTTGATACTTGTACCTCCGTGCTGAGATGCAAATTATTCTGGATGTTTCGAGAGATAGCCCTTTTTAGGCTCCTGGACTGCATTCTCGGGATCGTCTCGCACTATATGGTTTTCTTGTAGCTTTCTCTAGCACGTGATTCGGTTCGGGTTTCAATGGTTTGAGTACTTTGATTTTCTTTTGGCGAGGGACAGCTTTTGTAGTGAATCGGCCTTTGGCCTTTGATTTGACTCTTTGAGTACTACACTTTTGTTCGGTTAAAACCTTCACAATTTTGGGCCTTTGGCCTCTTGATTTGCTTCTTTGAGCTTTTTGCGTCTTTGTGACTTGCTAGTCCATTTTCTCAAGCCTTTTTTTGGGAGGTCCAATCATCGCCCGCAAGCCTATGGAAATACCTCCCCGCTCCTCTCACCCTTTTCGTTTCGCGCGGGTCAAGATGAGGGTCGCTCATCTATTTTCTCGGCTACTTTGACTAGAGAGAGGATGGTCTGATTCCCGTCCTCGCCTTTTTTTCTTTTTGCATAAACACTGCATGGCGGAGATGACTTCAATCTTCACTGAAACCCGAAGTGCAGCCTCCACTGACTTCGAAAACCATATAGTTTGATTCCATCCTTCGAGTGCTTGCCAAGCCTCTCTAGGGACAAATGAGAAGTTACATTCTAAGTTTTTAAACAGTTGAATTTTCACAAGGTTAATGCATGAATTATGATCTATCTTTTTCACATTCTTAAGTTCATATTTTCAAAAAGATAATTTTAAAAAAAAAAGAAAAACATGTTATGTACACAAGTGGTTCTCACCCCACACTTTTCAATGAAGGCGTGCCTTTCAGCAAGACTTAGTTCAAAAGCCATGCAAGCAAACAATTATGAGAAGGAAATGACATTAAGGAAAAGGGAAGAACAGAACTCCCTTTAAAGTGTCGAGTGAACGACATGGCATGAGGCTGGATAATCGAGGGAGTTCGGCTGGGGCCTTGAACTCTTTGGCGTAGGCCTGGCTGGCTTAATGTTGCACCCAAGTCCGATTCCTGAATGGTCATTTCTTCTATGCACCAAGTGGGTGAGAGCGACTTATTGGAAAAAACTAAATGATAGAAAATAAAAAACAGAAAGTAAGATAGGTGTCGGGTTACCTCCCGACCAGTGCCTTTGTTTAACGTTGTTGGCTCGACAGTACCTCATTCCTGGATCATTGGTTTGGATCCCACGGGTGGCTCAGGTCGTATTTCGCCACTGTTCATGTGTTGCTTCTTGCCTTTTCCTGATTTCTTGCGAGATGATGTGCTTGGGTCCAGTTCCCATGATTCTGGTGGTTTCTCCTTCCAACGTCTCTGAGAAGGCGAGGGACCCTTTACTACTATTCTCTTGAACTGGGTTTTCTGGTGTTTAGGGCTGCCTTGTCCAGTTATGGCGAAAACATGCTCCATCGAGGAGTCGTTCTGCTCAGGCCCTTTTCCCATCCTCCTTCTAGCCTCTTCATTGATCACATAGTTTTCAGTAATTTGCCTATTGATCGAGGGGAAAAGTTGGGAAGCTTGCATCTTAAGGCTTGGTTCTGCCTCGTTATGTCCATTTGTGAGGATCTGGTCGTAGATGGTCTCGGAAGCTTGGGTGATGATAGCTGGGTATGGCTCGGGCAGCATGCTGGTGGTATTCTAGACTTCTTCCATTGCTGACACGGCATTCAGTTCCCATGAAGGTTTATCCTCGTTGCTTCCGATACTTTCTATATCCCAGTCTTCTGATGGCTCGGGAGTCTCTTCTGATGGCTCGGGAGTTTCTTCTTCGTCTGTCTCTGGTCCAGCCTCTTCTATCTGCATGCCTCCGTCAGCTTGGGGTATTCGTTTTGTGGCTGCGGCCAGGTTATCTATGAGGTTCCACATGTCTGCCAAGGAGAAGTTCCTGGCTGATCTCCTCATTGCTTCGTTAATCCTTGTCAGATCATCGGCCTTCATCCCACGAAGAAATTTGTGAAGCAGAACTTTCTTCGTGAATCCATGGTGCGGGCAGCTTGAGACGATGGTGTCAAAGTTCGTGTAGTATTCGTCCAAGGTCTCATCCCGGGATTGTTGAAGGCTCATGATCTTTTCTCGGGTTTGTTGCCGTAAGGATGGAGGGGAGAATTCTTTCAGGAATGGAACGCAGAGGTCTACAAAATGTACTGCACTACTAGCGGTTGACGTATAATACCATATCGTTGCAAAATCAGTTAAAGAAAATTTGAAGCATTTAAGCTTAAATTCCTCTAACATTTCATTTGCAGGTTTTATGAGGTGGCAAACGTGGTGAAAGTTTTGGCAGTGTTGTACTGGGTCTTCTCCATCCGTACCTCCGAACAGAGGAAGATGTCTTGTTGTCCATGCATATGTAGCGGGTAGCGTCATGAGAAAGGAAGGGAAAGAACAACTTATCCGACGGCTAATTCTCCGGCAACGGCGCCGATTTCGACGGACGCACAGTCGTCGTGTGCAAACGTCAAGAATAAATTTATAAGTCCGCTACTCGCGACTTTACTACTGGGTAGCAAGTGGTAAGTAGGGGTCGAACCCAAGGGAATTAGGGGGATACGTTGTTCTTTAAGGGATTTGTACAGCGAGGGAGCGTGTTTTAAGGTTGATTGAGATTTTAGCGGTTATGACTAAGTGACTTTTTTTTTGTTGTTTTTGGTTTTGAGTGCGGAAAAGTAAATTACAGAAAAATAAATACTGAAAAGTAAAAAGAAAGACTTACAGTGGGTGATGCGTGATTTACGAGTCCTCCGGAAGGTGAGTGCAGTTGATTAAGGCAGTTATACTAGAAAAGTAAATACAAGGGAGTTTTGTAATTCAAGGAAGGATTTGGTTTCGGGGGCATTGCATCATAGCCTGTTTTATCATTTTAGTAATCCTTCTAAGTATTCAAACGTGCATCAAGGCCATTTCAAGCGCTCGATTTGCCACACTGTCTAGTCTTTTGCAAAAGTGTTCGAAAGTGAATCAAGGCCATTTCAAGCGCTCGACTTGCAACACTGTCTAATCTTTTGCAAAAAACGTAGAGCCCTTGTTCTACTCAGACTAGCACCCCATTTCAAGGTATACTAGCCTATGTGCATCCATTTGGATTGTCTTTTCCGATTTATCCAAATGGTGTTTGAGAGAGATCGAACTCCTCAGATAAGCTTAGCCATTTCAAGCATCCACTTACCCGAGTATGTTCACGAACTTCCACGGAAGAGCTTTGCCATTTCAAGCATCCACTCAACCTTGGAATTCTGATCTAATATATGGCACATAGAACAAGTTTTGAATACAGAGAAAAAACACTAAAATAGTCTAAAACATTTTATAATACAAGTACGCCCCTTCAACCGAATAAAGAGTTTAGCTACGAATCTCCATAGAGGTGGATACCATAGCTAAATACTCAGGGGTTTTTGAAAGACATTAAGAAGAGAGGGGGTGGAATACTCAAGAACCAACAGGAGTATTCCCAATCCTACTGAATACTCAAGAACCAACAGGAGTATTCTCTAAAACTGTTATAATATTCAAGAACCAACAGGAGTATTATTTCAAACCGTTATAATACTCAAGAACCAACAGGAGTATTATTTCAAAAACCAAACTTACAAATGCCAACTTTCTAGAGAGATAAGTGAATGATGATTTGTGGATGATACAAATGAGAGGTGAAGGCTTGTATTTATAGCCATGGGAGAGGAGAAGATGTGGTGAGGAGGAGCAACACTTGGCAAGCTCTCATGGTGGGAGGAGAAGCCGCCGGTGGCTGGTTGCAAGGGAGGAGGAGAGGTGGCTTTGGTCACCTCCTAGCACAAGCCGCCGGTCATGGAAGAGAAGGGGGGAAGAAGGCCACCCATGAGTCATCCTTTCCTCCCAAAGCCGCTGAACAGGCTTGTCGTCGTACCTGTGCAAAAACAATTTATAATCTCCTCACTTCAGACTGTGGATTAGAACAGCGGTAAGCAAGGGTCGAACCCAAGGGAGCTAGATGGTTACTACTTCGTTCTGTAATGGAGAAAAAAACAAGAAACTAGAGTGAAAGTATTGGTTAGTGAACACTAAGAAGGCACGAAAATTGCTGGGGTTTAAATATCAGAGAGAAATATTCAGGTTAGGGTATTATTCAATTGTGACTTGGTTTTATCATTGATTTCTAAATATCATGTTTCTAATTCTTTTAAACCTAATAATTCAATACTCCATTCCAAGATATATCGAATTAGTGCACTACTTGTTAATAGCTCTCTAGTATCAACAAATAGCAAATAGGGGAGTTGAATTGATCAGTTAAGCTTTGCCATTCCAAGCCTCCACTTAACTTCACAATTCAATCCAAATAATGAGCACAAAAGATTTAATCGAATAACGAAACAAGCATTAAGATTCAAATCTCAAAAACATAAGTCACAATTATTTAACCCTAACCCGAATATGGGTTTTAGTTACACATCGTCATAAAGAAATAATGCAGTAAATAAGAAACGAGAAAACTTCACTAATGACCGAGAATTACAAAGCACAAGTCACGGCTGTTATGGGCTGAGCTACGGTGGAGCAGTGGCGGCGCACGGAGGAGCAAGGGGAAGAGCTCGTGTGTCGTCTCTGATTTTTGAGTAGAATGGGATGATTATGGATGGCAGCACTGCTCTTCTATTTATAGGGTTTGAGAAACCCTAACTTGGTCATAAAGCTACGAAACCCTAGCGTCGCATACAAATTGGGCCGGCTGCTGGACTTTGGAACTTGGACTTTTTTCCGAAGTACTGTTCATGGGCCGGGGGTACTGTTCATCGGACACTGTTCACGCCGGAATCACTATTCACGCCGGAGTTACTATTCACGCCGGAATCACTATTCACGCCGGAGTTACTGTTCACGAGCCGAAAAACACTGTTCACGGCCCTCCTTTGGTCTGATCTTCAATTGCGATGTTTCTGGCATGAAAATGCCGTCTTTTAAGCGTGATTCCTCCTAGAGCTTCCAAATCACCTGAAACACGAAACAACACTAAAAAGTAACTGTTCGCATAATACAGTGAATGAAATGGTGGGATTTAATGACTCGACAAGTCGTATAAATACGGCTCATCAGCCGCCGGTCTTCAATGGATAAGAGTGGGTTTGTGAGTTTTGTGCAGTCTTTTCACAAACTATCAGTCCAAGTTCGCCTTGGGCTGACTTTGGTTGCTTCATGGTTGGATTTGATTTGAGTGATTCAATGTCAGAAACTTGATATTTCTTCAGTCGGCATCAGGTCTTGACCTTGGAATGACTCGTAATATCTTTTCAGCGTAAAATCCTCTACTTAGCGTGTTTTCTCTCTAGAGTCCAAAATACCCTATAGAAATATATCGGAACTAACAAGCAAAAGTTAAATAGACCAACAGTCTAATTTAGTGGGTTTTACTGTGTTTTTGATTCGTATAATTATGGTCCATCAGAACGCGTGGGGAACAATCACAAGCAAGGCACTAAATTAGTAAAACTAAACTCACCAAGGAGCATATAAAAGGTCTAAGTGTTTGCTAAAACTTAGTCCAAGTTATTTCGATGAAAATACTTAGAGTATTAGATAGACAAGGGATAGGAATGATATTGATTCACAAGAATGCATGATGGAGCCCACCACACTGTCGTTAAGGTGTGATGTTCTCTGTGCAAAAATTAATTTATATCTCCGATACTCGCGACTTAACTATTTTTGATAGTAAGTGGTAAGTACGGGTCGAACCCAAGGGAATTAGTGGATTAATTGTTCTTTCGAAAAGGGGGGATTAAATAAAACAGTTGGGGGGTTGGTTTTAGTTTTTAGTACTGAAATGTAAAGTAACAGTTGATATTACAATTAAAGGAAAGATTCGGTTTCAGGGGCCTTGTATCATATTTTCGTTTTTCATTGACCTCTAATGATCATACTAAGTGTTCAAAAGTGAATCAAGGCTATTCCTAGCACATGACTTGCCACACCGTCTAGTCTTTTGCAAGACAAAGAACTCTTGTTCTAGTATGTGCATCCATTTGATCATCATTCCTGATAAACCAAATGGTGTTTTAAAGAGGTTGACTTCCACAGATAAGTTGTGCTCTTCCGAGCCTCCACTTATCCACGGAAGATCACGAACCCATGGCAGAGCTTTTCTCTTCCGAGCATCGACTCAACCAATGGAATTCTGACCTAATGTATGGCACCTAGAACAAGTTGAACACAAAGAGGCACTAAGGGAAGGGTCTAAAACATTGTATGATACAAGTACACCCCTTCAACCGAATGAAGGGTTTAGCTACGAATATTCATGGAACAGGACATCATAGCTAAGTGCGTTAAAAAGTAAAGGTTTTGAAAGATAGTAAAGTAAAGTTTTCGAAAGTAAAGACAGGAAAATAAAGTACTTTGAAAGATAGTAAAGTAAAAAAGAGAGTACTTACAAAAACTGTTGAAAGTGTTAAAGCTTCGATTCCAAAGTAAAGTGCTTACATGATTGTTCTCTCAATCTAGAGAGATAAGTGATTTGTGATTTTGGAATGAGATGGGATGATGATTATACAAGGAGGAGGGGAGCTCTATTTATAGGCTTGGAGGAGAAGATGGATGTGGATGAGAAGCCACCACATGTCACAAAATGGGAGGAGGAGCAAAAGCCATCGGGGTGAGTCATCACCGCCCCCCCCCCCCCCCCCCCCATGTGTCACTTCCTCCTTGAAGCCGCCGGCCATGTGAGGTGGAGGAGAGTGAGTGGTGAGTTTGTGATCTTTTCACAAAAGCCATTGGTCCTTTCAGCTCCGGTCTGACTCTGGTTGCCCTTCGGTTGGACTTGTTTTGAGTGATTCCACGTCCGGTTCTTGAACGTCAGAATTTGGTCGTGACCTGGAATGACTCGTAATTCATTTTCAGCTTTAAAACTCCTCCTTAGCCTGTATTCTCTCTAGACTTCAAAATACCATGTAGATAAATATTGGAACTAACAAGCAAAAGTTAAATAGACAAAGAGTCTAATTTGGTGGGTTTAACTGTGTATATGATTCATACAATTATGGTCCATCAGATCACCCCACACTTTTAGTTGTTCGTCCCGAACAATGCTATTTAAGGGCGGAACACAATATAAGTAAAATATGAAAGTGAGACTGTGGGACTAGATTTATCTTAATTCATGCATTACTTACTTATTACCAAACTAAACCGTGTAAATACTTAGAAGAAACTTGATACTTGTACCTTCGTGCCGAGATTGTTTCGGGAGATAGCCCTTTTCAAGCTCCTGGACTGGATTCTTGGGATCGACTCGCACTATATGGTTTCCTTGTAGCTTTCTCTAGCACGTGATTCTGTTCTGGTTTCACTTAGTTGAGCATTTTGATTTCTTTTTGGCGAGGGACAGCTTCCGTAGTGAATCGGCCTTTGGCCTTTGATATTGAGTTGGAGTTTCTTCACTTTTGTTCGGTTAAAACCTTCACAATTTTGGCCTTTGGCCTTTGATTAGCTTCTTTGAGATTTTGCTTCTTTGTGACTTGCTAGTCCATTTTCTCAGCCTTTTTGGGAGGTCCAATCGTCGCCCGCAAGCATATGAAAATACCTCCCCGCTCTTTCTCATCCTCGCCGTTTCGCGCGGGTCAAGATGAGGGTCGCTCATCTATTTTCCCGGCTACTAGGACTAGAGATAGGACGGTTTGATTCTCGTCCCGCCTCTTGCATAAACGCTGCACGGCAGAGATGACTTCAATCTTCACTGAAACCCGAAGTGCAGCCTCCACTGACTTCGAAAACCATATAGTTAGATTCGATCCTTCGAGTGCTTGCCAAGCCTTTCTAGGGCAGTTTATATCAAGTCCACATCCCTTGTATATGTCAGCACAAAGGGACAAATGAGAAGTTACATCCTAAGTTTTTAAACAGTTGAATTTTCACAAGGTAAATGCATGAATTTAGATCTATCTTTTTCACATTCTCAAGTTCATATTTTCAAAAAGATAATATTAAGGGAAAAGGAAAAGAAAACATGTTAATTAACTATATACAAAGGTGGTTCTCACCCCACACTTTTGAACGAAGGCGTGCCTCACAGCACGACGTAGTTCAAAAGTCATGCAAGCAAATATATACAAGAAAGGTGAGAATGATTTAAGGCAAAAAACTAAATGACAGAAATTAAATGACTGAAAGTAAGATAGGTGTCGGGTTACCTCCCGACCAGTGCATTTGTTTAATGTCGTTGGCTCGACAATACCTCATTCATGGATCATAAGGTGGGATCCCATGGGTGGCTTAGGTCGAATTTCTTCTCGGCAGCTCTTTTGATTTGCCCAAAGAACACATATGGCAGCGGGCTCAGTTGCTCTCCCTTGATCCGGAGGCTTCTTTTTCACATATCCCTGAGAAGGCGAGGACTCCTTGACCATAGCTGATGGTCCATCAAGTCGAGCTCTCTTGCTTCTCCTTCCGGGTTTCCATTCTTTTGGGCCATGCCTTTGTCGCTTCTTTATGTTCGGATGGTTAGCAACTTTGCAAGTTTGGAAGTTCAGCATTGTGCCATCAACCATGGGTGACATCAAGCATGTTCCCATGTGAAGCCTCTTCTTTGTGGCAGCTACGAATGGTCGTCTTGGAACGAGTGAGTTTTCCGGGCTCGTGGTGAGTGAGTGCTCCATCATTGGCTTTTCTTGCCCTTTTTTTGCCTCCAACTCCCCTTGCACCTCTTTATTGATCACTTCATCTTCAGGGGCTGTGATCCTCATACAAACCGAGGGGACAAGTTGAGGACTTCCACCACAAGGGCCAGGTCTTTCTCGAGCAGCTCTTCAGTGAGGACCGGGCCTGCCGTGATTTTCTCGGTTAGTTCGGCAGTGAGGACTGTATAAGACTCGGCTGGTTCGGCAATGAGGTCCGAGACCGGCGTGATTTCCTTGGGTAGATTGGTAATGTGGACCGGGCCTGAATTGGACAGTTTTTCTTCTAACTCCCAGGGGTAATCTGAGTGGAGCTCTTCTTCAGGCAACCATGGGTCCTCATCGTCGTCATTTATATGGTCTCCGGGGGCAATCACACAGAGGTCCGGGTCTGAATTAGGCAGCTCGGCAGCGAGGACCGGTTCTAGTGGTTCGGTCGGCTCCGTGGGCTCCCATGTGGGCTCCTCTTCAGTTATCCATGCGTCCTCATCCTCTGTCAGCTTTGTGGGTTCCAATGTTGGTTCCTTTAGAGCCGCCTCCACGTCCATTACTGCGCTTGTACTGATGTCTCCTTGTGGGTTTTCTGCAGGCAAGCTTGCAATGGGTGTGATGTCGGGCTCGTTCTGCACTGAGTCCACTTCCATCGTCGGTGCTTCATCATCAGTTTGGTACATCGGCCCTTGTTTTGTGCTTTTTGCCAAATCGTCTATGAGGTCCCAAGTTTCAGCCATGGTTAACTTCATGATCGAGCCTCCCGCATCATCGTTAAGTCTTTTCCACTCAAGAGGCGTCATTCCAGCAAGAAATCTTTGAAGAAGATCGTAGTTGGTGAATCCATGGTGCGGGCAGCGCGAAACGATGACATTGAAGTAGGTAGAGTATTCGTCCAAAGTTTCATCCCGGGATTGCTCAAGGTTGATGATCTTCTCGCGGGTTTCAAGTCGGAGAGATGGCGGGAAAAATTCTTCTAGAAATTTGGCTCGTAAATCCCCATAATCGCCTTCATAAGCCGCACATGAGTAATACCACTCTATTGCCGAGTCAGTTAAAGAAAATTTGAAGCATGTCAGCTTAAACTCCTCTAACGTCTCGTTCTCAGGTTTCATATGGCGGCAGATGTGGTGGAAATGTTTGCAATGAATCACAGGGTCCTTTTCAATGGTACCTCCGAATTGGGGGAGACAGCCAAGCATTTTAAACATAAGGTTGCTGCCTCCATCATTCCAAGGCTCTATGTCGTAGTATGAAGACATGGCAAATTATGTACAACAGAAAAAGGAACAACTATCCATTTGCTAATTCCCCGACAACGGCGCCAGTTTTGACGGAGCCCACCGCACTGTCGTTAAGGTGCGATGTTCTCTGTGCAAAAATTAATTTATATCTCCGATACTCGCGACTTAACTATTTTTGGTAGTAAGTGGTAAGTACGGGTCGAACCCAAGGGAATTAGTGGATTAATTGTTCTTTCGAAAAGGGGGGATTAAATAAAACAGTTGGGGGGTTGGTTTTAGTTTTTAGTACTGAAAGGTAAAGTAACAGTTGATATTACAATTAAAGGAAAGATTTGGTTTCAGGGGCCTTGTATCATATTTTCGTTTATCATTGATCTCTAATGATCATACTAAATGTTCAAAAGTGAATCAAGGCTATTCCTAGCACATGACTTGCCACACCGTCTAGTCTTTTGCAAGACAAAGAACTCTTGTTCTAGTATGTGCATCCATTTGATCATCATTCCTGATAAACCAAATAATGTTTTAAAGAGGTTGACTTCCACAGATAAGCTGTGCTCTTCCGAGCCTCCACTTATCCACGGAAGATCACGAACCCATGGCAGAGCTTTGCTCTTCCGAGCATCCACTCAACCAATGGAATTCTGACCTAATATATGGCACCTAGAACAAGTTGAACACAAAGAGGCACTAAGAGAAGGGTCTAAAACATTGTATGATACAAGTACACCCCTTCAACCGAATGAAGGGTTTAGCTACGAATATTCATGGAACAGGACATCATAGCTAAGTGCGTTGAAAAGTAAAGGTTTTGAAAGACAGTAAAGTAAAGTTTTCGAAAGTAAAGACAGGAAAATAAAGTACTTTGAAAGACAGTAAAGTAAAAAAGAGAGTACTTACAAAAACCGTTGAAAGTGCTAAAGCTTCGATTCCAAAGTAAAGTGCTTACATGATTGTGCTCTCAATCTAGAGAGATAAGTGATTTGTGATTTTGGAATGAGATGGGATGATGATACAAGGAGGAGGGGAGCTCTATTTATAGGCTTGGGGGAGAAGATGGATGTGGATGAGAAGCCACCACATGTCACAAAATGGGAGGAGGAGCAAAAGCCATCGGGGTGAGTCATCACCTCCCTTAGCCGCCCCCCCCCCCCCCCATGTGTCATTTCCTCCTTGAAGCCGCCGGCCATGTGAGGTGGAGGAGAGTGAGTGGTGAGTTTGTGATCTTTTCACAAAAGCCATCGGTCCTTTCAGCTCCGGTCTGACTCTGGTTGCCCTTCGGTTGGACTTGTTTTGAGTGATTCCACGTCCGGTTCTTGAAAGTTAGAATTTGGTCGTGACCTGGAATGACTCGTAATTCATTTTCAGCTTTAAAACTCCTCCTTAGCCTGTATTCTCTCTAGACTTCAAAATACCCTGTAGATAAATATCGGAACTAACAAGCAAAAGTTAAATAGACAAAGAGTCTAATTTGGTGGGTTTAACTGTGTTTAAGATTCATACAATTATGGTCCATCAATGCACATTCAAAGGACTAAGTCATTTCTTTGTTCAAGTTCAAATAATTGTGACAAGTAGGCTAGATGTGATTTATAGGTATTTAGAATTGATAATCACAAGCCTATGTGGTTAAAACACTTTCATGTTAGGGCTATGGTTCAAAAGATGCAAGAGTCCATCTAAGAATGAGATGCATGGCATGAAAGTATGTGAACTATGCGCATTAACCCACTCCACACTTAATTCAAGCTTAGTCCCTAAGCGCAAAGAATGATAAATAAAGGCAAAGGCGCATAGGAACTCCCCTCATTGTAGAATGGGTTGAAGTCCAATGATTTAACTCTTGGAATGAGAAATAGTCTTTTTATTACAATTGTAGATAAGGATGGTGAATTTCTCACGAGAAGACCATATATGTCTATCCTGTAAAGCTCAAAAGCACAAAAGGTAAAACACCTTCAATATCATAAGAGTGTGAGATACAACCAAAGACAGGTGAAGAGTAAATCATCCAAATGGCATACATCATCCAAAAGTGCGCCAAAAGGCGACTTAACATCCAAATACATGATCCAAGCAACAAAGCAACAATACATGTGTGATCAAAATGTAGCATGGGCTCAAGATGTAGCATCATCGCCTCCCGGAGTCACCTCTCTAGTAGTAGCTCCATTAACCTCCATCATGGCATCTGTGAATGGTGTGCCCCCCTCCTCTGGTCTAGTTGAAGGAGCGGAAGGAAAGGAGGAGATGGCACGGGAGACACAAAGCCATGGATCAATTTGAGGAGCATCAACAGGAGCACTCAAACCTCTGATCATGGATAAAAATGTAGTACGGAGGCACTCCGACTCTTGGCTAGCACGCAAGGCCTCCTCTCTAGTAAACTCCTTGAGTCTAGCTAGACCACTTCTCAAATCCGAAATATCGGAGGAGACCCTCTCACGCCGAGCATTCCAATCCTCTCTAGCGTGTAGTGCACTGTCAATGGCGGGCTCATCAGTGGGTAACTCCTCAGGGATGGGAGCCTCGTGCTCAGTAGTCGTGGGAGGTGAAGGAATATGAGAGGAAGGGGGAGATAGTGTGAGGTTAGCGAGGCAATAAAGATGGTTCTTCAGTATATATGCCTCTCTCCTACTCTTCGCTGAATCCCGAAGTTCCTTCTTGTGAGGCTTCTTGTCCTCCTCCCAAGTAACTCCATCCGCCTTGTCAAGGTGCATATGTTTTTTTAAGGCAAAACTTTTATTAAGGGGTGAAGACAAGCCAACACCAGGCGATAGGGAGGGATGGCTAAAAGCCTAAGAAGAGAAGGCACCCTCAAGCGATACAAAGACATAGCATAAGCCTAAGAATGGCCTAAAATTGGAGAGCAAAATGGATGGGTGCTCGCCTGCAAGAGTCGTCACAGGGCCTAGTTGGGTGAGTAGGTTGAGTCCAAAGAAGGCCCTCGCAGACGTGCCCGAAGGAATCTCCTAATAAGCCCTGTCTAACGTTGGACGGGAGAAGATGGAGCTGATGGAAAACACTGGTGACCTCACTACAAGCCAGAGCAAGAGCTGGATTATTTTGGCCGGGACAGACCCGGGTGCAGGTGAGGCCATTGGTAGCTGCGAGCATTAGTCGATAAGGGTACGTGATCTCCCAAGGTCTATCCTTCTCGACCTCAGGCTTCAGAATATCTATTTGAGGGTGCGAGATCTGGAGGTGACAAACCGACCAGTTAGATACCTTCAGCATTCTCATAGCCTCATTGGAAAACCAGATCAACTCTCTCACACCAGAGGATTTAGCAAAGGTGGAAGCAAAGCCCCGAAGGAAGGTCCCTGTGTTGCTGCGAAGAATGGCTCCACCATGACACTTACGGGACCCAACTGAGATGCCAATGGACAGCGTGATGCCTCCCCCGCCAGGTGACGTGCGTCGTCTGACGTGTCAAACTTAATATTTATATTTCTTGCTAAAAGCTAGGTAGCGGCAAGCAGGTTCAAACCCAAGGGAGCTGGTGTTGCTGAAGCTGTAACTGTAAACAATAAAGAATGGGGGTTGTGAGTAACTGAGAGTGCAAAAGAGAAAATAACATGAAGATGCCAATTAGAGAGAGAATTCTGCTTAGGGTTTCTATTGTGACATGTTTATCATCGACTGCTAAATATCAAATCTCAAGTTTCTAAGTGTGGAATTCTGGCAAAGGTAATATCCTAAAGTATCCCGCCAAAGGTGATACACCACAATCTAACCCGGCAAAGGTATTAGACTTCTAGTTATTTCCTAAGCACAATAATCCAGCAAAGGTATTACTAAGTCTAGGTGTTACGATCTACCTTTACGGCAAAGTTTCCAGTAGATATTAACAATAAGAATTGGTTGTCAATTTAAGCTTTACGGCAAAGTTCCACCAAAATGTTTATTGGGAAGATCATGGCTATTCAACACATTCCTACTCTCCAAATTGGGATGATATCCAATGTTCATTCGAAGAAGACTCCTACCACCAACATCCTCCAATTCCTCAACCAAGTAATGGACTCTTCTATACGGAAATGCTAGCCATGGTTTAAGCTTACCAAGACAAGGGAACAATACTTTTGAAGGGGTTGAACTTCCATCGAAAAGTCCATTGTAGCCTTGATGGAAGTAAATTCAAATGGTATTTGAAGGTGACTTGACGCCTTAAACACCAATGGCCCTGCGAGAAGTTATTCAAGCAAAGGACTTCACCCAAGCGAATCCAAGGGGCGTTTTACTCGTCTTGCCAAGACGTTAAACTAGGTATTCGAGGGAAGTAAAGCCAATTGTATGATGCCTTATCAAATATATTTTGCACTCACATCGTTACTCGCTAGACGCTTTTAATTAAAGTGAGGAGTTCCCTACTATGATTGTACATTATACTTGTGACATATACTGCTAGTTTCTATGTAGTGGTCACTTGTTTTTTTTTTACAGATTTGAATGTCATACGCGGGAAAGGAATGAACAAACCACGAATCACACTCTTTGAGTTACAGTATCAAGGAAGCCCTTTGCACTACACTTTTTATTTCTTTATATTTGTCGCTTAGGTACTAAGCTTCCTCTTAAGTGTGGAGTGGGTGTGTAGTGCTTTCTATTTAAATTATCCATGTCTAGGCACTTGCACATTGTATGTACTAGCTTAATTTTGAGTACTCGAATTTCAAAGGCCTCCGCATTACCCCATTACTCGACTAACTAGATCAATTACTTTTGACTTGATTTTGAATCTATGACCACCATGACTTTTACGAGTGCATAATTCCTAGGCGTCAATGTTTTTGTTATCTTGTGTCTATCTAATGATATACGCAACCTTTTTGCATCACTTGAATATAGAATTAAGAATCATGAAAATACTTTTATTCTCTTCGAAAACTTAGTCGTTGCTCTGAGGTTATCTTTATTCTTTCACATTGTATGCACACACCATATATATCCTTTGTTAAGTGTGGAGTCAATATGGGTGAAAATTTGAAAATATTTGTATATGCAAGCACAAGCCAAAATGAGGCAAGCTACAAAAAGAGAAAAGCAAAAACGTTTTGCAAGCACAAGCCAAAATAAGGCAAGCTATCAAAAGAAAAATTCGTGAAGCATATCGTGGGCAAAATGCCTTGAAAAAGAAAGAAAATTATGAGGCACACACTTAAGTTTGTGAATGTACTTTCCATCATCACTTTTAGTGTGTATGCATTCAAATTTAAGTAGAGGGATGACCCTGGTACTACTACGTGAGCATGACTTTGTTAGAGATAGTTTTGAAAATGAAGTGTCAAACTCTTCTTTTCTTACGGATTATTGGACTTAGCTCCTAAGACTTGGACATGTGTTTTGTATTATTAGCCCATGGACTATCCTTCTCGATAGCATAGGCGCGCGATTCGCACGCTTTTTATGTTTCTAAGGATCATGTTTTGAGTATCTTGCAAAAAGGTTGAATGAATTGTTATGTTAGCCATTTGATAACTCTAACATTGATTGTCTTTAAATGTGCATCTTTGTAAGGTCAATGGTGGTTTGAAATTCTTTTGAAAGGAGTTAGTCTTTGATTACTATTTTAGTTGATGTGCATGGGGTATTCGTTGCGTATTGCTGAGATAAATGAGGAACTATCTTGTTCATGCATATTAGCTAGTCGCATAGGGGATTTGTGAGTATTCCCTTTTCTGATAACTCTCACGAGACTACAACGCATCCTGTATGGTAGCCTATAGGTTTAAAGGCTTGGTTCATATGCTAAATGCACTCGTGTTCCCTACGACAGTGGTTAGGATTTAGTTCATGTTTGTTCGGGATGAACAAACTCTAAGTGTGGAGTGTTTTGATGAGCATAAATTTGTACTATATTTATGCGTTACATTTAGTCAATTTTCGATCATTCACCTTATTTATATGAGCTCTCACTTTTTTTTGATGCTTTTTAGGTGAATAGAGAATCCAAGGGGAAATAAAGTGTTTTGTGGGAATTTGGGCTAAAACACTGCAAAAATAGACATATTGACATCCCTACTTGTCGCGCACGCCTAGAGCTCATACAAAGTGCGAATCCATTGATGTATGGTTTGTTGGAAAGCTGAGATGAAGGACTACACATTTGTAATTTTCACCAGGAGGATAATCAGCCATTACGGATGTGAGAATATGAGCTGAAGAGGTCATCTCACTCTGCGCTAGTGTCACCAAAATTAGTTGACACAAGTGACACAGGCCAGACAGAACTCAGGAAATTCAGCTCTCTGGAATTAGCCATGTCGTCTGTGCCACATATTTGGTGACATGGCCTGAATGGGCCAAAAATGCAATTTTTGCTAGGTTTTTGCAAAAAGTCCAAAAATAACAAAAAGAAGAAAAAGGAGCAGCCGCTAACCATACATACATTCCATTCACACATTCCACGCACATATTCATTCTACATACTTTGAGACAACGTAAAGAGGGAAGGGGGAACAAAAATATAAGGATTTACGATCGAATCGACGATTGAGATTGACAGGAGTTATCAACATCAATTAGAAGGGTGTAGTACTTTATTTTTCTCGTTTTCTAATTCTAATCCCATTCATGAACATGACTTGTATTTCCATGACGATGGATAGTGAGTAGTGACCCATATTTTGGGTTCCTACGAATCTTAGTCGACTATGAATCGTTTCATATATTAATCTTTGCCTGATTTGGATTGTTTTACGTGATTTGTGTTTTACTTAGCGCCTAAACCCAGCGATGCATACTAGGTGTTTGAGAAAATGCCTAAGTGCATTGCGTTGAGATATTAAGTCAATAGCGCCGAAAGGGTGAGACTTAATGTCCGACAATTAAGTAAAATACACGTTATAAACTGGGTGACTATGAGAATGGCCCAAGATTGCAACGAAAGTTGTTAAACATCAGCTAGTTACTTGATTCAAATCAATAGTGCCGAAAGGGTGAGGTTCGTAGTTTAAGGTACAATTCCAATTTGAACCGATAGCACCGAAAAAGTGAGGTTCTTACTTGGATTGTGCGGTTATTTTCCAATCAATATAGGCAAATCCTTGCATGCTAGTTAATAAACTCAATTCAAATGTTGGGTAAGTGAAGTAATTCCCCAAAATACTTCTCGAAATCCGTTAAAACCTTTTCTTACTTATTTGTTTATTTTAGATTATAAAATCAAACAAAACATTCGCTTGAGACTAGGATAAATAGAAGCATAGCCTTACATAGTGCGCAAGTTTACAATTGCTCCCTTGGACGACTTGGTACTTACCGATTTATAAATTAGTTTTTGACGCTCAAAATACTACACGTCACTGCCCGCGAGCCAAGAAAACTTTATAAGTGGCGCGCAGACATAAAATGCACGTAGCTTGCGAGCATTAAAGTGTTTGCTCCCACGGGACGACATCAGCGACAAGCGTGATAACATCATCAATTCGGGAATTGGAACCCTAAATTCAATTTTTGGAAGTTAATCATAATCTCTTTTAACTTGAGCCGAATTTCCAATCATCGATAGACGGCTCCAGATACCAAAGAACAAGAGAGACGATTATTGCGAAGCTTCTAAAGAGACTAAGAGATTTCTAATTTTTCATCATTCATAAATATTTTGTGTTGAATTCTCATTGGTATGAGTAGCTAAATTTCTATTTCAAATTAGGGTTTAGATCTTGCAACAAATGTTTTAAGACTTGATTTTTTTAATGCTTAACTCTTGCTTTCACTAGATCTTGTTCTTCATCTCATGAATTGAATTGTTAAATTAAGTGAAAACTTTGTCATAAAGATTAGTTTAACAACCGATTCTTATCGTTAACGCTTGTGGGAAATTTTGTCGTAAAGACAAGTAGTGACACCTAGGTCTAATATTACTTTTTCAAAATTTTCGTACCTTGGAAAACTAAAAAACTTATTACCTTTGTCGGAATATGTTTATTGTGTATCACCTTTGCCGAGATGCTTTAGGAAATTACCTTCGCCAGAATAGCCACATGCTGAAAACATGAATTATGATTATTAAATGTCGATGATCAACACGTCACAAGTGAAATCTCTGAACCGAATATTGTCTCTGAGTCATTAAATTTTTCTTTTGTATTATTTTGTATTCTCACAATCACTTACAGAACCCCCCCCCCCCCCCCCCCTCATTTTGAATTGACTTGCAAGATTACATCTTCTTCAACAACCAGTTTTTATGGATCAACCCTGCTTCTCGCTACACTAGAATTAGTAGGAAATAAAAAGATTAACTTTGACGCGTCAGATGACGCGCATCAAGGCTATGAAGCATGAGATGGACTCCCTAAACAAAAATAAAACTTGAGAAATAGTGGAACAACCTCCTAAAACAAGGTTAGTTGGTTGTAAATAGATTTTCAGATAAAGAGGGAATACCAAGAGTAGAACCACCTAGGTTGAAATCCAGATTTAGTGCCAAAAGATTTTACACAAAAAGAAGGAATTGACTTTAATGAGATTTTTTACATGTAGTAAAACAAAAGTCTATTGGGATCATTTGTCCTTGGTTGCACATTTTGATTTTGAGTTAGAGCAACTTGAGGTCAAGAATACTTATTTGCGTGGTAATTTAGATAAAATTATTTTCATGAGGCAACATGAAAGTTTTTGTGTTGGTGACCCTAAAAACAAAGTTTGTTTGCTAAAACAAAATCTTTATATGGGCTGAAACAATCTCCTAGGCAATAGTATATAAGGTTTGACGAGTCCATGTCGAATTATGGCTTTAATAGGTCTAACTTTGATTGTTGTAACTACTTTAAGCATTTAAAGGGTGAGTCGGTGGTTTATCAGTTACTCTATGTGGATGATATGCTAATTTCTAGTAAAGATCTTGCTGTCGTTAACGATTTATAATATCAGTTGAGTACTAACTTTAAAATAAAGGATATTGGATGTGCAAAATGTGTTATTTGGTTAGTTAACAAAAGTCAGGTGTTGTAGAAGGACTTGTGGATTCGGAATATGAAGGGAACTTTGACACAAGAAAGTCATAAACTGGACTGATATTTACATTGTTTGGGACTATAGTATCTTGGAAAGTAAATCTGCAAATAGTGGTGGCATTGTCAACTACAGAAACTGAGTTAATTGCTATTACAAAAGGAGTGAAAGAAGCTCTATGATTGAAGGGAATAATGTCAGAACTGGGGCATTAGCAAGACTATGTTAAATTTCATAGTGACAGTCAAGGGGCCATTTATGTAAGAGGAAGCATTAAATTTTTCATGAGACATCCAAACACATTGATGTGAGGATGCATTATGTAAGAGGTGTTGCTGAATTATGAGCAGTACAAGTGATGAAGATAGGCACAAAAGACAATCATGTTGATATGTTAACAAAATCAATTTCGAGTGACAAGCTCTTATATCGTTTGGACCTGATTGGTTTGGTAGAAGGAGAGTGAAGCAGGAGGAGAAGGGCATGGCATATGGAGTTGAAAACTACTTGAGAACCAAGGTGGAAATTTGTAGAATGTGGTTCTTCATTTACTTGGGCAATTGCTGATTGTATCTGGTGTACGTGTACTAAGGCGGCTCAAATGAGTTAATAAGCTCAAGAGGATCAAGCTGAATGATTAGTTATCGAGCTTCCAACATGGCAGAACTGCATAGTTTCAAGAAGGCGGTGAGAAGGACGACATTGTCTGGTATTGGCACGAGGATTTGCGAGTAACCTGGACGCCTCGTTTTGAATAGTGTGGGCAATTAGGGAGCATTGATTAAAAGGTGTCGTGTGCCGGACAAGGAAGATTAGGAAGCTAATGAGATTGGAGTCGTTCAGAATCCAATGACTATGTGTACTGTAGCAGCGCGCGAGTCAACTCAGTTGATTTCCAGAACTTGGTATTAGGGTTCTTGAAGCTAATTGTGAAATTCTTTCAATGTATTTTGAATTCATGTACAAGAGTGCTAATATAAATTCTGGTGATAGAGTACAAATGTGTACAACCATCAATTTTAATTAATAAAGTCATGCTCTTCGACCGAACATAGGCAGTCCTAAAGACTACTGAACCACTATAAAGTTGATGTGTTTTTATTCTTGTTTTCGATTTGTTCTTGCAATAGTCGCTTTCTACTACTCCTCAATTTGTATATTAGATATGAACAAGTATTTGTTTACAAATTTTACATTGTTTTCAGAATAGGCTCACCTTTCACTACTATATTTATAATAGCATCATTAGAAGTAACTCCTCGACAACGACGTCATTTTAATGTTGTTGTATTTTATTTTGTCAAAAATAACTTATTATAGTTTCGGGAAGTCTAGGGGTCATCCAAGGAGCTATTAATATGCACACTAAGGTGATATTATTTTCTACTAATCAATTCTGGCAGAATTTTTCAGATTTGGTTAGTTTTAGCTAAGCATCTTAGACTGCCAAACAAAAACAAAAGATTAATCTTTAGGCAATGATAGGTGTCATATAGATTGCCTACACAGACCTAATATAAGATACGAGACATGACAATGATTATGTGACCTTTAGAGCATCCCCAGCGCAGGCCCAACTGCCGCCTGGGGACACGTGAAATGGGCATGGGTGTGAGATGCAGTGCTGGAGCATTTTGAAAAAAAGTGGCCAAGCCCATTTTCCCGGCCAGACTCACTTCATGATTAAAGCGAAATGTGTGGACCCATTTTGTATATTATATTATTTATAATTTGTTTTTATGACTGGTGTATGTATGTTTTGTAGATTTAATGGGACCCAGTTGTAAGTGGAAATAGGCTTGTGCATTGGAGGAGAATGACCACATTTTCATGAAACACACTTGATGCTTATATGGCATGAAAATGGACCCACATTTAAGTGGACTTGGGCTCTCCCATTGGAGATACTCTAAGAGCATCTCCAATGCAAGACCATTTGTGCTTGGGGACACGTGAAATGTGACTTGGTCAGACCCACTTTGCATTGGAGGGAATACCATTTTGCTTGGGGACACGTGAAATGTGACTTGGTCAGGCCCACTTTGCATTGGAGGCAAGCCCAAGTCCTGCTTGGGGACACGTGAAATGAAGTGGCACGTGTGGGCCCCCACCAATGGAAGTGGTCAAGCCCTCTTTGGTGGATAATTCCTGCTTGGGGACACGTGATTATTATATTTTTAACATTATTTAACTAAACTAAATTTAATTATATAATACCATTTAATTACAAATTTAATAAAATAAGAATAAAATGGGTCCTACAAAAATGCACTGCAGCCATGCGTATGCTGGCATACGGAGTATCTGCCGATGCTGTTGATGATTATGTTCGTATTGGCGAGTCCACTGCGATTGAATGCTTGAAAAAGTTTGTCACCGATGTGATTGTCATATTTGAGGGTGAATACCTACGAAAGCCAAACTCAAATGATGTACAACGTCTACTCGAGATGGGTTGGCGTGTTGCAGATGTGCAAAGAAAAGATGTAGAAAGAGCATTTGGCGTGTTGCAGTCACGCTTCGCAATCATACGTGGTCCGGCCCGATTCTGGGACAAAAGAGATCTCGCAAGAATAATGAGAGCGTGTATCATATTACACAATATGATTGTCGAGGATGAGAGGAACACGTATGCCACTCCATTTGGTCCGCTTCCATCTTACGATGACATATCAGATGGTTTATCACAACCAAATTTAGGTGAGGAACCGTTTGCTCCCTACGAAAACTACATTCAAAGCAATATCCGAATTCGTGATAAGCCAAAACATCGTCAACTACAAGCGGACTTGGTAGAGCATATTTCGCAGTTTCACATTAACCTTTAAATGAGTATTTCTTTTAAAGTAAGTATTATCATTATTTTTTTGTTAAAAATATATCAAAGTGTATCTCATTTTATAGAGCTCAAAAAATTATGAATATTAGTATTTATTTTGATTTTTTTACTTTGTAATTTAGAAGATATATTCGTTGCAAGATACACTTTGATTTAATGGGACCCAGTTGTAAGTGGAAATGGGCTTGTGCATTGGAGGAGAATGATCACATTTTCATGTAAGCCCACTTGATACTTATATGGCATCAAAATGGACCCACATGTAAGTAGACTTGGTCTCTTGCATTGGAGATGCTCTACAACCACATTGAATTTGCTACAGAGCTGGCCAGCTCTCTTCTGTGGGTCTCTTTACTAAAAATCCCTCCTTTTCTTTCTTGTTTGTATATAACTTACCTCACCCTCCTTACATACACCCACATCCACTACAATTGTCCCCTTCTTTTTCGAGTCCAGGATCCTACAGCAGTTTCGCCTCGGCGTCTGTCACAATTTAGTATCAATATACAGGGTTAGCTTCTGTTAAAAGGTGGAACCTTGCTCATGAAAGATTCATGGAATGAATTGAAAATGGAAAATGTTATTTATAACTTACCCTCTCCCATAGCTGAGGATCCGGTCTTTTTAAGACTTCTACTTTGTCTAACTCGGCAGGATCTGCCATTTTCCACTTGCAAAACGGTTGAGGTATCCGATGCCGGAGATACTCGCTGACTGTCTGGTTTGTGGTATCGTTGAGTTTGGCCTTGGAAAGGTAGAATACAAATGGCTTCTGGCAAGGGTTCCTGGTTACGGGCCTTGTGTTGAAGGCGTATGCAGTGTAATCAGCTCTTCTATACCAGTTCAAAAATGTTCTTGAGGGCATTTCGATTTCTCTTGGGGAGAAAATGCCACGAAAGATCTGGACTGCAAAACCCCAAGAGACTGAGATGGTCCAGGTTCTTGATTGGTCGTAGCAGATTGATTGCTGCATTATGCCCGCTGAGTCAAGTTTGATGGGGACCATGAGGCGCTGGAGGGCTTCTACTCGGGTCACATGGGGGAAGATTGGCTCCACTACGTCCAGATGGTGCAGCGAGACCAAGGGTGTCACTGGGTGCGCCGCAAGAAGGCCAAAAAGGTTCCCGTATACATCATACTGTTTTTCAAGCCATTGAAAAATAAATTTCATTGAAAACAAATGAGCAAACAGACATCATGAAATTGAACACATTTGAACCCAAAAAAAAAGACGATGGCACTTAGTTCTTTAATACATGGGCCGTGGCTGAATTTTATTTGCATCAAGTAAACTGAGCATATATCAGACAATAGCGAAACCCAGTACTTGGGAAGGAAGAATCGAAACAAGTTGCAACTGTTAACCCATTAAAAGAAAAACCAAGTTGCAACTATCAACATTTTAACTCAAAGAGTAATGTACTAAAACATGACATATTGTGAGCAGTTAAAACTCTTTAGCAATGAAGATAATCTATCCTGTCTTAATCCAATTTTTATAGTTCATAAGTCAGCTTCAGTAAACATCACTCGCATTCTAGTTTGTTTGAGTCCAGCAATCAGCGCTTCAAACAGAAAGAGATCAGCACCATACCACAAATAATTAGGGAATCGCATGAAAAAATGAAGCGATAAAGGTTATAAAAAATCAACATCAATGCATTCAAAACAAGTGCCCAAGTTAATTGAAACCATACCATTTTCACTACTTTGGAGTCAGTCTTAAAGACTTCAACTGGAAATAGCCTTCATTCATATAGGAAAAAGTAATTAAACACACATCTATAATCTAAAAGCAAAACAAGACGTTCTTAGATAACTAACCCCCAGTTGCACTTGGCAAGAAATGTCATATAATTAAATAGACTACGTAACAAGTAGGTGTAGCCGTGTAAGTGACCTCTAACTATCAAATCCCAAACAATGGAACCTCTCCCTATTTCACCAAATCCATCCCGCCCTCGACCCCCAACACTTCAATCTACAACAAAATGACGAAAATGGCAAGAATGCTGACCACCTTAGTCGAAAAAAACTCATCAATCCAGATCTCCAAAATCCAACTTCAAAACAAGGACCATCACCAATATCGTAAAATCTGTAAGAAAAAAAAACTCTCTTCCAAGAATCTCCTAAAAACTACTAATACCCTAACATACTAACCCTGTATTCAAAAAAAAAAGTCGCCTAAAAACGTCACACTTGTCAAAATCAGCAGCAACATTGAAACTCGGCACGTTTCTTAGACCCAATAATCAATCCATCCAAATCCTCCACCATACATAACCAATAATTAAAAAGAGACAAAATTTACTATTTTTATTTTTATTATCAGCACAGAAAAATGCAGTGAAGTAGGGAAGTAGGAGTGACCGACAGACCTGGTGAAAGCCGAGTTCTTTACTCAGCGGGACGCCGAGCTCCGCCATACACGCCTGCATCCGATCATCGGACCCGTACAGCCCCGGGTACCTCGTAATGCATCCATCCTGCATTCTCTCCAGCGCCTTGGCAAGCGAGTAGCTCACCGCAAACCCACCACCGCCGTACGCCATTCCATACGAGAAATGGATGTTCTGTATGTGGGACTCCGACAAGCTTCCGATGTAGATAAACTGATTGTGATCGTACTTGTTCAAAACCCTTACTAAATTGTCGGCGACGAACACTGTGTCGTCGTCTCCCATCACGAACCATCGCACGTTGTCCATTCCGACACGGAGGGTCTCAGAAATGATACGGGAGATCCGAATTGCTGAGCGGTGGCCTTGCTTGTTTTTGTAAGGGAATTGGGAAGTGTCGGCGGAGATTTTGATGGGTGGGAGTAGTGATGGGTCGGGTTGGGAGTTGTTGGCAGGGAGTGTGTCGAGCCAAACAATGCCGCGCATGGTGGTTGCGTTGTACCATGTTTTGATGTAGTTTTTTCGAGTGTCCCACAGCTTCGCTGACGCCGCAATTCCGAACACCACGTGACTCAAGTTGGTCCTTTTCTCCTCAACCGGCTCCGATCTGGGTGGTTGAGTACGGACAACAATGTGCTTGTCGGATACTGCGTCAGATGCTTTTATCACAGTCTCCCGGTCGACGCGGTTTTTCACAGTAAAAGGCCTCCCATTGTCGCCGCCGCATGCCGCTCCAGATGATGATGCGAGCAAGTTAAGAGTGTAGACGAAGTAGATAACGATTGAAATGGAGAGGATGAGGTAGATCAACAGCTTGGGTCGGGAAATAGCGGCGGCGGTGGATGTAGTGTTAGCCGAGAAGCTGGGGCGATCCCAGACAAGTTTCTCAGTTTTGGAGTCACGGTGGATGGTGACCTTCATTGTCGTTTGCCCGCCCTCTATCCACGTCAACCGGACCTCCGACGGAAAGGTGAGAGCGCTTTGGAAGATTTTTTAAATAAATTTCTGACAGAGCTTTTTGATGAAGAAGATAAAAGAGGAGGAAGATAAAAGCTGATTGGCGTATGCGAGGCAACACAAGCCCACACTCGCTCCAAAAATTATTTAATTGATCCTTGCAAAATCTAGTCATTTTGTTTATTTCTATTTCTTCATTTTTTTTGGAAATGGTAAAAGATTTTCTTTTTGACTAAATCAGTTGCATTTTATGTGTTTTTCCTTACTTTACTATTTTGGTTCAATACAAAACAAATAACAAAGTAGTTTTATTTTATTATACTTGAACGTGACTAAGTAAAGGTTATCTTTTTAATATAAAAAAAAGTAAATGTTATATATGTATATGTTCTTTTGTTTTTGTTTTTACATTTTGAACCAGTGTTCCTAAAATACAGAGTCAGTTATATAAGAAAAAAAATACACAATTGGACTAATTTGATATATAAAATGGTATAATTTTTTGACTATGACTATTTGATCAAGGGTTAAGATCTGATGAGAAGTGACATTAAGGTGAGAAATAGAAATTTATCCTGTCCATTCATTTTAGTTAATCAACAGCCACGATTTTGTTATATTATTTACCAAAATAAACCTAATCTACGGTTACAGGGTTATTATCGTCCGACAAACAATTTCCAAAAACGCAAATCCCGTTGTTTTGCGAACCGAACCCTAACCTTAATCCTACGGACGATCACTCGATTCCGCCGCAACGAATCCGCCGCAACGAATCCTCCACCTCCGCTTAACATCTTAAGACGGGACTCAACGATACCGACGACGACGGCCATGGCTCGAAAAAAGACGACCGAACACGACCATTCGCCACCTCCGACTAAGAAGCCGATTCGAACATCGGGTGAGTTTTCTAACAATGCGATTTACTTTCTCCTTCAGGGTTTGATGTTGTTAGAATTAGTCGAGTTTTAAGGTTTGCTAATTTCAATTCAATTTGTCTTGAAGAACTGCCTATCATAATCCGTAGCGTAACTCAGCAAAATACGTGGCGTATAATGGGTTTTGGAAGGAGATTAGTACATTGCCCTGTTGGTTGGTTGTGTATTATGATTCGTAGCGTACAATCGCAATGTGAGGGTCTAGTTTGGGTTGTAAATGCACATGTTACGTAGTAGTTTGGGCTTATTTAGTTATGTTTCACATTGATATTCAATTCATCAGTTACGTAGTTGTTGGTTGAAATTTGAAATTTTGAGTCCCGTGTTATATTTTCTTGGTGAGTGTTGAAGCATAATGTTTTTCAATTCATTACTAGTGCGAATGCAAAAGAGCTCTGCGACGCCTGGCTCCGGAGCTGCTACAGAGGATGAGAAGAAGCCGATGTAGCAGCACATCAATCTGAAAGTGAAGGGGCAGGTACAATCGCGCATTGATTTTTATTTTCCTTTCTTTTTTTATGTCTTTTTTTGTACTTCAGTTTGTTATGAGATCTGGAGATTAATACTTCACGTTAGTTTATGTGGTCAGTTTACTGACTTCGAGTGGTCTTTTTGTTTGAAATAGTGTTGAAAATATGTCGAAGTTTCTTCTGAGGTTTGGGAGTGTTCCTGATAACTGAGATGTTCAGATGGACTAGTCATGTGTGTCTGATTAGTTATTGTGTTATTAGTATTGGAGGTTGCACGTAGAACTAATTAGGTATCAGTATTTATTTGTTTAAAAGCATTAAGTTATAATAGTTAAGTGAATGTGTATCACACAGGGTAAACATAATCCGTATGTATAATTCGTAATATTGTAATCATAATCCGTAACACGATAATCATTATCCGTAGCATTATAAGCATAATCCGTAGCACAGGAAATTTGGTCGATTAAGTTGTAACTTGTATCTTAGTTGTGCACACCCTGATTCTAGTTTGTTGTTGGTCCATATTTACATTTCTTACAGACAACTATGCGGGTTTGGGATGTCCTATTTTCCGAGGGAGCACAGGTTTTTCTTCATGTAGCTTGGGCTATCTTTATGGTACATTACTTTCGTGCCCTTGTTTTATTATTCTTGTTCAGCTGTTCTTTCAGGACAGAAATAATGAGTTGGCTCAATTTTTAAATTCCAGATGAAGGAGGATGAGTTACTTGCAGCTCATCATGTCGGGGACATAGTTAAAATCTTGCAGAAAACAACTCACCGTCTATTTGATCCAGACGACTTGCTCACTGTAAATTATAGCTATAATTCACAACCTGTATAAAAGAATTAATAAAAATAGTTATGCCCAAACTAACAATATATGTGGTGCAGGTGACTTTTGAAAAAATTGGGTCCATTACGACCAACAACATCAGCAAGCAAAGGAAAAGGCAGGAGCCAGCAGTGATGGCAGCACTGGACCAGAGACTACGACGACTCAACTCTGTAAAAGTGGATGTTGATGAAAATTTACTCCCACGGCACCTGTGTACAAATGTTTATAGTTGTGCGAAAAGTGATCCCATAGGTCTCTGGAACAGAAAGGTGAGACCTATTGGAGAGAGTGGAAGAAGAAGAGCGATGCAAAGCAGTCTGTTTGTAGATACAAATCTTAGCTGTGCTCATTGTTGTATCTTAGCCGATCCCCAGTGTGCACCCTAAAAAAGATTTGTTGTAGTTTGGTTTTATGCTTACAACTTTGTTCAACTGCTCCAATTCTAAATGAAGATGAGCCTGGAACCATATTTTATTCATGTGCATTATAATCCGTAGCATTGTAATCATATTCCGTAGCGTTGTAACCATAATCTGTAACATTGTAATCATAATCCGTAGCATTGAAATCAAGTGATAACAGTTAGGTTAATGTGTATCACAGAGGGTAAACATAATCTGTATGTATAATTCATAAATTGTAATCATAATCCGTAACACGGAAGTCATTATCCGTAGCGTTATAAGCATGATGCGTAGCATTATAAGCATAATCCGTAGCACATTTAACAGTTGACATGACTAAGTATATTCACTTCATTATAGCTGGTGAAAAAAAAGTCTCCCAAAAAATGCATCACACTGCAGGCCCTGCGTTGCACCGAATTTTTTTCACGGACAGTAAGTGCTGCTGGTCTATTTTGGCAGGTACCGGGAATTTAACCGCCTGCTTTGCAATGATGGTTGGGCCAAAAGGATGAGCTGTTGGCGTTGAGCATATTCCTGAGCTAGCTGATCAGTCTATCAAAAATATCCAGTGTAGCAAAGCCGCTCCGTTGCTAAAAGGGGCTCTAGAAGGGCCATGTTCTGCAAGAGACATGTCAATGTGAAATGTGTAAGACTGCCCATATCATGCTCATAAATGATAGCAAGTAACACAGCTACAGCAACTTGATGTTTTTTATTACCTGAACGAATGGCACCAAATCGGTGCTGGTGAAAGCTTTCTTGTTCACATCGTGCTTGTAGAAGTCATACACTATTGGCGTGAAGATAGCCTGATGCATAAGCTGGAATCGAAATACAGAGATCTTACCTTAGTCTAAAATGAAGCAGTGGACAGTTGAGAAAATTAAATATAAAAAGAGGGAACAAACCAGGATATTAGCACCAACTGAACTGCCAAGAACAAAAAGAACGCCGCCCAGTCCCTTCATGGCAATGGAAGCAGCAACCACTGATTTAGCCTGCTCAATGTGAGACGCATATTAGAACATTCAAGACGTATGATCCCTATGCTGCGTGGAGAAAGCGTTAAAAGATCACTTACATCTATTGTTGGTAGTTGGACACCAGTCTTAGATGATACAACTCAGCAAAAAATTAAATGTCACTGAAATCTCCATGAAACTGACATTCAAAATCCAACAAAGAGTAACAACTTCAAAGCAGCATTAGGTCAATAATGACTGACAGAAAGAAATTATATATGAAGAAAACGATCGGCATGAAACTCCCAATTCTCAGAAACAAGATTCAGAGATCCAATTGCCGGAAGCCAGTTTCGAAGCGCCGTAGCTTCATCATCAGCAGCGCCGCTTCCACATCCGAGCGCCGTAGCTTCATCATCGGATCGAGTACGAGGATTGCTCTATAACTCAGATCTGCATCGCCAGCCGGGTTTGTGAGGATGAATGCGGATCGGACGAGATCAATTCTGGCGAAAAAAAGATCCAATTTACACATTGTGTTTTATTTTTGCCCAAAACACCCTCCAGCCATTAATTTTCATTTAATTAAATGTCTAAATTACTGTTTATTTACAACCATTAGATCTTAAATCCAATGGTCAATTTATATTCCTATTTCTTACCAAAACATACACTTCATACCTGATCTTTTCCCTTTGATTCAAATGAGATTTAACTTATCGTTCAGTGATGAAACTATCTGATAAACTAGAATAAATACTTTGTATGCGTTTTTAATACATATGAGGGTCATTGAGGTCAAGTGGGACATGTATTGCAGTATTGGGCGAGTAAAGATTAGGTAAAAAAATATTTTTGGTATAAAATATAAAGTTAGTCATAATTGAATTATAATTCGTCGCTGAGAAATCAAAAGTACGACATAGTTCGTCAAGAATATTTTAAATTCGTCGCGATAAATTAACCAGAATTTAACCCTATGACGTGATTTAATCTCATCCGTCCAAATGATCAAATCAATAGTTGTCATTGGTTTGTATTTTTTTAAATATGCACTTTGCAACAGATCCTTTTTCTGTATTGGGTATGCAGGAAGAAGCACTGGGATGCAAAGAACATGTGCTTCAAATCTTTATGTGTAGGCTTTCCACAATGAATTCAACTCTTGACGTCATTCCAAGAGGGAATTGGGTGTCCTACCATTAGAGATTTCAAATGTGCTTTAGGTCCATCACAACTTGTGTACCAAGTAGCTAATTCCTTTGTCAAAAGATCAGCTAGATTTTATTGTGACCGAACAAAGTCAATCGATATGACGTCGTGAGTGATCAGTTCATGGACCGCGCTATATCTAACGCCTATGTGTCTCGATTTACCATTATGTATTTGGCTATATTCCTTAGCCAAGTTGCCTTACTATCACAATGGATAGATATAGGTGCTATTAGTTTCGGCCACAAAGGAATCTCATGAATCAAATTCCTTAGCCATTTGCCTCTTTACCGGCATCAACTAAAGCTATGAACTCAGATTCCATAGTAGAACTAGTGATGCAAGTTTGCTTTTTCGAGGTCAAAGTGATGGCACCTCCCTTAGAATATCCAACCACTTGTAGAAGAATGATCTTCTAAATTAGTGATCCAATTTTCATCTGAATATCCCTAAAAAATCGAGGGAAGTCCAACATAAGTCAAATCATAATTCATGGTTCCCTTAAGATACTTAAGCACTCGCCTTATAGTTACCAGTGATGAGTACTAAGATTACTAGTATATCTACTCAACTTGCCTACTGCATAAGCTATGTCAGGCTTTGAGCTTATCATTGCATACATTAAGCAACCAATACCTTGTGAGTCTTAACTTGTGAAATAGCTTCACCCATATTAGACATAAGCTTCGCGTGTTTTGGTGAGTCTCTCATATCAAACTCTCTTTCTCATCCAAATGTCAAACTTCAAGAATGTGTCAGCGTTTTCAACGATGGCACAACAAAGGGTCAAATTGAAGCAACAAAAACCAATTGAAGTGAATAGACATAACAAATGAAAATAAGTGTAATCGCCAAGTTTCAACATATAACTTGAAGAACTGTCAAACAACTCCTTGACCATCAGAACACCACCATGATGACATATTGATATATTGTGTGTACATTTAAGAATATGACATTGTTGAATCTCGTTAATGTGATACAACAACTTATATTAGATGCAATAAAATCTGACAAAATTAAATTTATTGGTTTAGATTCCATAAACAAAATTGCACCTTTTGTGGGCTTCATTTTCTTTTGTGAGAAGATAAAGTCATTGATAAATGGCACAAGGCAGATGCACGAATTTGACATTTTACTTTTTCTGGATTTGTCATTTGTTTTTATTCGTCCATTACATCTGATAAAGTTTAGTTGTTTTTCTTGTACTCTTTTCTGTTCCCATCACTATTATCGGATACAATGTTAAGGTTTATTTAAATCGAGTAATTAGCTATGGGTAAAACAAAATCTGACGCTGTGTCAAATTTAATAAAGCGAGGTTGCAATGTGGAGCCTAAGTGCATCTTATGTGATTGCAAAGAAGAGAATGCTATTCATGTTTTCTTAAAATGTTGGTGGGCAAAAGACTTCTGGATGAGGTTGCTGTCATCGGCGGATTTTCTATTTGTTAACTTCAATTCACTAGCGGATTGGATTTGGTTCTGCTGTCACGAGCTGGAGGGGGAGGAATTGAGTAAAGTCTTTTGTGGCGCTAGGTGGATTTGGTGGAATAGAAACTGGTTATGGCACGACAAGGAAGGAGCTGATCTTACTACGGTAGTTTTACAAGTTAAGGGCACAGTGAAGGAGATTTACCGAGAGGGTTTCAGGTTCATTTATTCAAAACCGGAAGCTGGAGATAGATGGTTTCCCCCAGAGGTAGGAAGCTACAAGATCTCTTGTGATGGAGTATGGAATCCACTCTCAAAGGAGGCAGGGATAGGAATTGAATGCATGGACTTTGAGGGGAAAGTCGAGTTTGTGGAAGCTCTCCCTCTGAGCAACCAAGCTAACATTCTGGTCGTTGAAGGTCTAGCGGTGAAGCGTGGAATGGAGCTAGCTATAGAGAGGAACTTATCGAAAGTTACATTTGTTTCGGACAACGTAGAAGTTATTAATGCTTTGATCTCGAATCCTCTGCATTTGAAAGGAGAAGCATGGCTAGAGGCTTGCAGTATGATGATGGAATCAAACAATCATTGGAGCTTGGAGCATGCCCTGAGAGGAGCAAACAAGATGGCTGACCTTTTGGCTCAAAAAGCTCGAGAGGATAGGTGGAGTTGGAGGCATCCTTGTGCTATCCCTCTTTTCCTTTCTTCTGTTGTTTGTTTGAGCTAGCCCGCTTGGGTTGTTTTCAGTTTTGTTAGTGTCTCTTTTGTATTCCTAGGTTTTTCCATCAAAAAAAATAACTTCCTTTTAAGTTATTTAATTTTTAATTAGATCCTCAAAATCCGAGACACGTAATTAAAAAGAATAAAAAACATAAAGTTTTGTGAATTCTATTTTTACGTAACATAATTTTTGACTAACCCTTAGCTAATTTCAATGAATTCGAAATGCATACCCAGAGTTTCTGTAAATCTAAACATAATGGAAAGTTTTTTGAGATTTTCATATGAAATAGTCTAATTAACGTTTTGTTCATCACCCATTTATTTATATATTTATTTTGATAGGCAAAGATAGAATACAAAACAACCAAACAACAAAACACAGGACACCCCACACCACAACAAGACTGGAAAGAAAAACAAACGACTACTCAACAACTTCCGAGGAGCAATGAGAACTCAAGCAAGCTGGGATGGCTTCTGAACTCATCCAGTTCCATTTATACTTGCACGCCTTCTTGGCCAAGACAACAGCTCCATTGTTCGCCTCTCTCCAAATATGGGAAAGCTCCCACTCTGGATGATGCGAGAAGAGAGCAGAACAACGGGAGCTCCAGGACAGACTTGAGTGCTCATCTAGAACGCCGGTAAGAATGCCCGCAATGACTTGAACCGAGTCCAATTCAAACACAACCTTGTCCCAATTCAGTGAGTCTGCAATCTCCATAGCCTTGAGAATAGCACTGCCTTCCGCCTCCAAAGCATTACTCTTCCCGCTCTTCCAGCCTGCAAAAGCCGCCATGACCACCCCTTGTCATCTCTGACCAGACCCGCATAGCCCATAGAGTTCGACTGAGAGCACCACGCACCATCACAATTGAACTTTAAGAACCCTCTTTTCGGGGGCTTCCACTTCAGAGGGTCGCAAGTGCTGTCAGAGCTCAATAAAGGGGTCTTGTTTCTCCAGAATCTACAATACATTTCAGCTCTTCGCGAGGCCCAATTAACATCCCATAGCTCCTTACCATGCCAAACTTCGTTCCTGTGCCTCCATATGAGCCACACTGCAGCACAAATTCTGAGCACCTCGTCCTCGTCCCTTGACATAAAAATCCTCCACAACCAATCTGCTGAAGAAACTAGGAGGTCCTCATCTGGGGAGAAATGGATCCCAAGGAAACTCCACAGAGCCTTAGCCCACCAGCACCGAGATAACAAGTGCATAATCGATTCCTGCTGGCAACCACATATCTTGCAACTCATTTCCACAGATATTCCCCTGGATGCGAGGTTCTGAGCCACAGGCCAAATATTATGATATAATCTCCACAAGAGAAGCTTGATCCTTCTAGGCGCATGAATCCTCCAAAGACGATTCCAGAATATCTTAATCTTTCTGCAGTCTGATGGCTGCCCTTCCCATTCCTTCCGCAAAGACTTGGCTACCTCGTAGCCCGACTTGGTGGAATACAACCCCGAGCTACACTTGTTCCAGAAAAATTTCCTTTCTTGAGGGTCCCAAACTAAGCCTTCCTTCAAGATATGCTTGACTTTGATCAGACTTTTCCATACCAGAGAGGGTCTGCTGCCACCAGTAGCCTCCATATAATCTGTGGTAGGGAAGTATCTCGCCTTTATAACCTTACTCATGAGCAATTCTGGCCTCGTAATGATTCTCCAGACCTGTTTTGCAATGAGAGCTTCATTCATTAGTTTCAAGTTTCTGAACCCCAACCCTCCGCAGCTCCTGTCCTCTTCCAATTTTTCCTTTCTCATCCAGTGAACTCCGCTGCTTACACCTTGATTGGACCACCAGAAATTAACAACCATGCTAGTTAATTTGTTCAAGATACCTGCTGGTAAGAGGAAACAGGACATAGTACAAAGAGGGAGAGCTAACAGCACTGATTTGATCAGAACTTCCTTCCCTGCAGTGGAAAGAAGATTCTCCTTCCAGCCACTGACTCTGTTCCACAACTTCTCCATCACAAATTTGAATGCTTCGCTTCTTTTCTGACTCATCGCCAGAGGGAGGCCAAGGTACTTGGAGTGGCCATTCACCTTCGTCACACCCAATATATTACTCAGAGCCTCTCCTACTCCTTCCTCGACGTTGGGTGAGAAGAAGACTTCAGATTTGGCGTAGTTAACTCTCTGCCCCGCAAGTGCTTCATATTCCTCCAAGGTGCTTTTGATGGCAGCAAAATCATTAACATTCGCTCTCAAGTATACCATACAATCATCAGCGAAGAAAAGGTGAGTGATTTTAGGTGCTCCTCTAACAACTGAAATTCCCTTAAGAACTCCTTCTTCACTTTTTCTCTTTATCTCCCTACTTAACCATTCAGAGCACATTATGAACAAATAAGGCGAAAGAGGATCTCCCTGTCTTAAGCCTCTTCCAGGGGTAATCAAATCAGAGTACCAATTATTCACCTTGACTCTATAGCTGACTGAAGTAACACATAGCATAACTTTCTCCACCCAATCTCTAGCAAACCCCAACTTTAACATCATCTGCTCAATAAAACTCCACTCTAGTCTGTCAAAAGCTTTACTCATATCCAGCTTTAACAACGCATATCCCTTCTTCTGCTTCTGCCGGCACTTGATGAAATGATTAATTTCTTGCGCGAGCACTATATTATCTGTAATGATTCTTCCTTTGACAAAAGCACTTTGATTTAACGATATTACCTTGTCTAAACATTTCTGCAGACGATTCACCAGTGACTTGGAGATAATCTTCATGATGACATTGCACAAGCTGATTGGCCTGAATTGTTCCAGACCTGTGGCATTCTTCACTTTGGGTACAAGGACAATGTTGGTAGCGTTCATCTCTCTGTCCAGAATTTTGTTGTTGAGGCATCGCAGCACTACCTCCACTACATCATCTTTCACAATATTCCAGCATTTTTGGTAGAAGAGGGCTGAAAAGCCGTCAGGACCAGGAGCTTTGGTTGGGCACATCTTAAACAAAGCATTTCTCACTTCTTCCTCAGTGAACTCCTCCAACAATCCCCTGTTCATCTCCGCCGAGATTACTGAATGCACATTTATCAGTCTCGATTCCCAATCTATATTTGATTCATCTAAAGATGTATGAAACAGGTCCTGAAAAAACTCCACGACGGCTTCATTTAATTGTGACTTTGATTCAACCATCTCACCATTCTTGTTCCTGAGCCTTACGATGTAATTCTTCTTTCTC
This sequence comes from Rhodiola kirilowii, assembly GCA_033675215.1. Lineage (NCBI taxonomy): Eukaryota > Viridiplantae > Streptophyta > Magnoliopsida > Saxifragales > Crassulaceae > Rhodiola > Rhodiola kirilowii. The sequence goes on from CM066197.1 coordinate 21,777,972, forward strand.
CGCTGGGAAGCTCTAGCGTGAAAAAACTTCGTATTTTTATCCCCAAATTTCAGCCATTCAACTCTTGAACGTTGTCTCCACAACAATTCCTCTCTAGCAAGCCATTCATCAATATCAACAGAAATTTTCTCCTCCAATTTGCAATTATACTCTGTCCTGGGGAGGCTCCTGACTTTTTCTAACTCAAATTTTAACTTCTCTATTCATTTTTTGACATTTCCAAACTCCCTCTTGTTCCAAGATGATAATGCAGCTGCACACAACTTTAGCTTCACATTCCAAGGACTGCTAACTGAACGGCTACCCTCCCAACTTTCAGCCACAATGTTCATAAAGTTACCATGCCTTAACCACATCGGCTCAAACCGAAAACTTCTGTCCAAGCCCCTAATCTCACCGGCTTTCGGACAAAACAAAATCGGAGAGTGGTCCGAGCCAATGGCAGTCAAGTGCATTACTTGATACTCCATACCAGCATCCAACCACACCTTATTCACGAACACTCTATCCAGTATGGCCTTTGTCTCCAAGTTGCCTCTTCTCCTGTTTGAGAAAGTGAAAGGATGCCCTAAATACCCTAGGTCAATAAGCCCGCATTTACCAATCACCCTCCTGAATGCTTCGATCTGCCACTGATTCCTCTGATGAACCCCATGAACTTCACTGTCTCTGAGGACTTCATTAAAATCCCCTAATAACACCCATGGCCCCGACTGCAAGGATTCCAATGTGCGAATAAGATTCCAACTCTCCTTCCTTTTACTAACAATCGGATTGCCATAAAAGAGAGTGAGCCGAGATTGGAAATCTGCTCCAGAGACTGCATCAACATGAAATCTAGAGTAGTTTCTAATTGTCAAGCTCACCTCGCTCTTCCACAAAACTGTCAGACCACCAACCGATCCCCTGGGATCCATGACAAAACAATTCTGGAAACCTAATCTAACTCTCATCCAATCCCATTTTTCATGATGCAGCTTAGTTTCTATCAGACAAATTACCTGGGGATGATGCGAATCAATCGCATCCTTCAGAGCGCGAATAGTCCGGGCGTTCGCCATGCCCCGACAGTTCCAGCATAAGACAATCATTTCTCCAGGCGGAGCTGCCCCGCAGACTCCGCCTCTCCATAATTTGTGTAGATCGGAACTTCCGTAAGCTTCTCACCTCCATAAGCCAGATCTGTCTCCAAAGGTCCATTCAAAGAACCCTCATAACTCTCTCTTCTTTGACGTTTCCCGACCGCCTTCGTACTCAGCTGCGTCTTTCCTTCCCTGCGCCGCTTCACCTTGTCTTCTTTCAATTTAGCTGGTAAGTCTACCCAACTCAATCCCTTTGTGTTTCCGTCCAGAACAATTACAGGCCCCGCATTTTGAAATTGGGCTGCCTTTGGGCCTGTATGGGAGATATCAGAAACTGGCATCATCTGCATTGCCCTTTTTAGGTTATGCTTATATTCCTTGTCAAAATTTTCAACGGCTCTTTCTACCTCCAGCGCTGCACATTGAGATTTCTGAAGCATTTCATCAACTTTTCTTGACTCTGATGTTTGTGCCAGGCTTTTCAAAATCTTCACATTCGTCTCAACATCCGATTCTTGGTCAACTCTTCTGTTACAGCTCTTTTCCATTTCCATTTCCTCGTATTGAGAGTCCCAAAGCATGTCATCATCTTTACCCATCCTCAGTCTCCAAACTATGGTTTCCCTTTTGTGGACTCACACGCGCCACCAGAGCTCCTTCATCCTCCTCACGTTCCGACGAGTCTTCCTCCTCCTCTGCATCTCTAATGGCTGGTTTTTGAAACCTCCTCACTTGAAACTCTGCTCTTATTGAGGGACCTAACGGCCTCTCTCTTGTAATCCTTCATGCAGTACACTCCTTCGTCTCATGCGTCATTAACCCACAATTAAAGCATATGTTGGGCAAGCGTTCATATCGAAACGGAATCCAGACCGGAGACTGCCCTTCAGCGGTCACCCATTTATTAGACATGTATTTTTCTTATGATTTTTGTTTCTTTTGCTTGTCGATAGGTGTAGGTGGGTCACATTCAATGAGATTCACAGAATGCCTTAGTGTTGGCAATTGTATTCATAAAGTGGGTGATGGTAGACACTGATACAATTTAACACACATGATGATAGCAAAATGTGCAGCTCCATAGTCTTCATTCATACCTTGAAAATGCAAGTGTTGAATTCAACAATTTGAATTTCATCAAAAAAAAAAAGAATTAAACAATTTGGATTTTTGTCATGAAACTCAATTTGCTTTAAATGCAAAAGAGAGAAATCAGGAAATGATAAATAGTAAATGATGATAAGTTTTATTGTAGGCAAATGAATGTAAGTTGATAAATAAATCATTTCAAATTAACTAGTGTGATTTCCGAGTCAGATTCTTGACCTAGATTAATTAGAAATCAAGACTGAAAGATCCAATTCCATTTGTAGTACAGAAGCTCATGTTTTTATAGCCTATCCTCTACAAATTTTGGACACATATTGTACGACAACATAAAGTAGTCGTAGACTTATCTGATGGTTGTCGCACATGCGATAACTTTACGACAAACAAAAAAGTTATCGCAAAAAACTTTGTCACAGACTTATCGCACATCCTATACCATAAATGTGCGACAACTTTACGATATTTAAATAAATATTTAATTCATTTTTTTGTTCAATTGTTATAATAGTAATTCATTTAGTTAATTAATTAAATTAATTACATATTTCAAATTAACAAACAAATAAACTATTTTTCATTTTTATTATCGAGCAAATCCTCCCCAGCCCCTCTTCGCCGCCGCTCAATCGAAAAAACCCATATGTCCACCAGTCCGCCTATATCACCTGGTCCTCTCCGCCGCTCAATCCAACTTAGCCGCACAAACTCATTTTTATTATCATAATGTCCCAGCCACCTCCCAACCCAGATCCGCCGCCTCCTGACCCAGATTTCCGCATCACAAACCCGCATATGCCCTCACCGACTCAGCGCCCGAATCAGAAACCGTTCACAAACCTGCACAGTCCATATCTCCGCCTCCCAAACCCACACAGCCGCTCAACCAACTCAGCGCCCAACTCATATCTCTAGTCTGACCCACCCAGCCGCTCAACCCAACTCAGTCACTCACCCTCAACAACTCCTCTCCGATTTAAACACAACAACAAACACCCAATCTTTGAAATCGAATCTCAAATTCAAAATCCTAAAATTGTAGATCTAGAATATGGAACGATTGAGTCACGCCATGGCGAGAGGGTGGAGAGAAAGTGGGAATGGGAAGAGAATAGGATGGCGACGACTAAAGAGAATATGGTGGAGGAGCTCGATTTTGGAAACTCAGTTTGTGCCTAAACAAACTCAACTTCCTTCTTCTATTTTTCAGCTGTGTGTTTTTTTTCCTTTGATTGGTTCAGCCGTGTTTTTTTGGGCAAATGCTAAAGAGGGGTATGAACTACTGATGAGTCGTATTTATACGACTCGTCGAATCAACTAATCCCGTCTATTTCGATACTTTTTTGATGCGAACAGTTACTTTTCAGTGTTGTTTGCATCTCAGGTGTTTCGGAAGCTCTGGAAGGAATATGCGCTTAAAGACGGCATTTCGATGCTGAAATCATCACATGGAGTTCACGGAGTCGAATCGAGAGCCAAAGTCAAGACTGACGAGCAAAAGAAGAAATGCATCTCAGACCGGGTCGCGGACGCAGGCAATATTAATAGGATCATCCGCGGACGTTAAAGTGTTCGTTGTCCGCGGCGCTAAAATGTGCATCGTCCGCGGCTGACGTCAGCAAAACGGGATTTGGAAATCTGGCCCAAAACGAAATTAGAAACTTTTCTGATAAATTAGGTTTTTTCGACAGCAACATTGAGCATCGCGAATTCCCAGAATTGAAGACGACTCAAGAGGAGATCAAGCTTTCAACCGGAGAAGAGAATTTCTACTGCTTTCATTCAAAAATACTTTGTTATTTTGTCATGACTATGAGTAGCTAATTTCGTTATTCGGTTTAGGGTTCAATATATTGTGACGAAGTTTTGAGATTCTTTGCTTAATGCTATTTTATGTTCCACTAGTTTTTGTGCTATTTATCTCGGTTTGAATTGCGAAGCTAAGTGGAGACTTGAAACGGTAAAACTTAGCCGAGCAATTCAGCCCTTATTTTTGCTGCTTGTTTGATACTGAAACGTTAGGACAAGTAGTCGCACGTTAACCTGATATAACCTGAAACGGAGTATTAGGTTCGCTAAAACTAGAAGTCTATAACCTGAAACAGAGTAGATTGTGGAGTAAGTGCTTGAAACGGCCTTACATTAGGTTATAACCTGAAACGGAGTAACCACACTTAGGAACACAAATTAGATTATTAGAAGTCAATGATAAACGAGTCACAATGGAAAACCCTAGACCGAATGCTTTCTCTGATTGAATACTTTCCGTTTTATTTCTCTTGCGTTTTACAACAATTGCTCACACCAAACCCCCAATTTTATTGTTTACAGAACGACTTCACCAACACCAGCTCTCTAGGGATTGACCCTTGCTTGCCACCCTACTAGTGTTTCGCAAGGAAAATTACAAATATAAATTTGCAGGTCAAACGACGCCTGTCAAATTTTGGCGCCGTTGCCGGGGAGCTGCGCTTCGGTGAAGCTGTTTCTTTTTTGTTTTTCTTTTTTGTTTGTTTTTATTTAGTTATTTTTTCATGCTTGCTACTTGTTTCACCATGTCTCATGCAGGTAGCCAGGTCGGTGAAAACAATGAGGAAGTCGAGCAAGGAATGCAGGACATGGGAGGGCTACTTCCACAACATGAAAATCAGAATCAGATAATTCAGAATGGAGGCAACAGGGGGGCTGCCCCAGTAGACCAAAGACCCCCGATCGCACCACACGGAGCTGTCCCATATCAACCACAACCATATCAACAGCAACCATACCCACAATATCCACATTACCCACCGCAACAATACCCTCAACAGCCATATCCACAATACCCACCTCAACAGCAGTATCAACGGCCTCCACGGCCTCCACAATAGCCGATCTTCAGAGAGGAAGAGGACTACCTTCAAGGGGCCACCATGGGAGAGCTGTCTGCTCCACACTTCCGGAATCAGCCTTGGTGATTTTAGAGGGACCAGAACTTGAGGAAATAGCCATCAACACGGCAGTTATCCTTAACCTGCCCAAGTTCTCGGGACGCCAAGGAGAGTCCGCAACTACACACCTGCAGCGCTATCATGGAATTTGCCAGAACCTCAAGCCGCATGGAATCGAAGTGGAGGACTTTAAATTAAAGGCCTTCTATTTCTCACTTGTAGATGCTGCTAACGATTGGTTTTTGTCTCTGCCTTCAGGTAGCATCCAGACATGGGAACATATGCAGAAGAAGTTCCTGGATAAGTATTACCCAGCGGGCAGAGCAATGCTGGTACGCAAGCAATTGCAAGATCTCAGGCAAGGACCGAATGAGACGATGTATGAGTACGTGGAAAAGTTCAATGCCCTGGAGCAAAGCTGTTGCAACCTCGGACTCCCAGAAAAACTAATCGTAGAATATATGCTCAATGGACTGAGGAAGCTGGATAGAAAGCTGCTGGACGCCTCGGCAGGAGGAACCCTCATGAGACTTACTCCAGCCGGTGTGCGAAGAAAGATAGTGGAAGTGGCTGAAAATGCAAGGTTCCAAGACGAGTCCAACAACGAAGAAGAGTTCAGTCGGACCAGGAACGTCTCACAAGCCGAGCCCCCATCTGGTACTATGGCCGAAGAAATTAAACAACTCAAAGAGATGATGTAGCAGGTCATCAGGAGGCAGCCGGTTCAAGCAAAACCATGTGAGTTTTGTGGAGCATTAGACCACAAAACGGACGCGTGCCCGACTTTAGTGGAGGATGACTGATGGACCAAAATTATACGAATCATAAACACAGTATAACCCCCTTAATTAGACATTTTGTCTATTTAACTTTTGCTTGTTAGTTCAGATATATTTTTGCAGGGTAATTCAGAGCTTAGAGAGAATACACACTAAAGAGGAGCTTTTAAAGCAGAAAAGATGTTACGAGTCAATCCAAGGTCAAGATCATATGCCGACTGAAGAAATATCAAGGATCCTGACGTTGAATCACTCATAACAAATTAATCAGAAGAATCAGGAGAGGAATCAAGACAGTCCGGGGAAGAAACACATTGACAGTTTTGTGAAAAGACTGCACAAAACTGTACAAAACTCACACATGGGCAAAGTGACCGGCCACTTGTTGAAGAAGTGACCAAGGGAGGAGCTCCTCCCCTTCCACCACAGGCAACCGGCGGCTCCTCCTCCCTTGACCGACGGCTTTTGGCTCCTCCACATGTCTCCTCCTCCTTGCTCCTCCTTCCTCCTCCCTTGGATCAAAAGACATGTGGTGGCTCCTCCACCCTCCATTCTTCTCCTCCATGGATGGCCTCCACATGCAACCATCTCCACCCTCCATCTCCACCCTCCATGGCTATAAAAGGAGGAGCTCCTCCCCTCATTTTGATAAACACCTCACTTGTAAAATTCACTTCTCTCTCTAAGTTATGTAAGTTTGGCTTTGGAAATAAAGGATAGCTCCCTTGGCGCTTCAACGGTTGTAAGTATTATTTTTAGTATTTATTCAACTGTTTTATTTCCTTAGTTATAATGTTTAGCGTGATGAATAGTAGCTAAACTAGTAGTTCGGTAGAAGGGGCGCACTTGTATTATAAAATGTTTTAGACTATTAACTTAGCGTCTCGTCTTAGTATTCAAAACTTGTTCTATGTGCCATATATCAAGTCAGAGTTTCCAAGGTTGAGTGGAAGCTGTCACAAGCAAAGCTCTTCCGTGGGAATTCGTGATCATACTCGGTAAGTGGAAGCTGTCACAAGCAAAGCTTATCGAGGAGGTTGACTTATCTAAAACACCACTTGGTCAATATCGTAACTGGGAGATCAAGTGGATGCACATAAGGCTAAGATACTTCGAAAGGAGGAATTAGTCTTAAGTAGAACAAGTGTTGCTTTAGACGATGTTGCAAGTCTTGCGCTACGAAAGGGCCTCGATTCATCTTTGAATACTTAGATGATTCACTAAGGGTCAATGATAAACAGGATATAATATAAGGCCCCTGAAACCGAACATTTCTCTTTAATTATAAACTGCAATTTACTTTCCAGTACTAAAACCAACCAACCAACCAATCAATCAATCAATCACTTAGCTGGTAGCTTTAAAACCAACCAACCGACCTAAAACACGCTCTCTCGCTGGACAACCCCCTCAAAGAACTATTCCCCTGATTCCCTTGGGTTCGACCCCTACTTACCAAGTACTACCCAGTAGTATAGTCGCAAGTAGCGGACTATTATAAATTTATTTGCACAAATTGCTTTAACGACGAGCGGTCTGTCAATGACCAGGGCGAAGTCAATGCAGTGGGCGATTACCAGAACTATGGCAATCGGACTGGACCGAGCAGACAGTACGGGCAAGGAGCCAACGGTCAATGCTGGAGGAATGATAACAATGCGCCGAGGGAACCAGTACAGCAGACAGCCCCTCAGCAAGCCCAGCAGTCCAGTTACTACCGTCCACCAAACCACCAGCAATAGGGAGGCTACAACAACTATAATAATCAGAGCCAGTATCAGCAGCGTGGGCAGAATTACAACCAGACATGTCCTAGTAGTCAGAGCAACATCAAATCTCTGGAGGAAGTCGTGAAGGAGCTGACAGCTAGCACCCAGCAACTTGCCGCCACGGTACAGCAGAATCAGGCCAAAACCGATGGCGCAATCTCTGAGCTATCCAAGCAGATGTCTCAGCTAGCCACTACAGTTTCTGAACTCAAGAATGAACCGGGAAGGCTACCGTCACAGACCATACCTAACCCGCGAGGAAACGTGAATGCAGTCACACTGCGTAGTGGGAGAGATTTGAACGACGCAACAAAGGAGTCCGCCTCAGACTGAATCGCGGACGAAACGGAAGAGAACGATCGCCTAACAAGTGACATATTCAGCTATTCCAAACAATTAAAGGTTTTGATGTAATGAAAACAACATAAAGTAAATGCAGAAAAATAAAAAGGTTTTGGTTTGATCAGAGAAAGAATCCCAGGATCGAACTTCACCCGTGCCAACCCACAAATCATGCAACAATATCACGTAAATTCATCATGCTATCGAATATGAAATAAACCAAAATAACACTAGACAAGATGAGACAACCCGCGGGCTCTGGGAATTTTATCTGACCGCGGACGGCACTAAAATGTGCATCGTCCACGATCCCATCTGTCGAAAATTTGAAATCTGATCGTTCTCTTCCGTTTCCTGTGCAGGTTAGAGCTTCAAAGAAACATATGATCGATCGAGAAGTTTGGGAACTATTTAGCAAGGTGGAAATCAACATCCCACTCCTCGAGATGATCAAACAAATTCCGCGCTACACAAAGTTCTTAAAGGAGCTGTGCATCAACCGAAGACGTTCCACTGGCATCGACCAGGAACTACTGAGTAAGAACGTCTCAGCTGTTATTCAGCGGAAGGTACCTCCTAAATGCGGTGACCCCGGTACTTACACCATCCCTTGCACTATTGGTAATATTCGCATTGAGAATTGCATGCTCGATCTTGGTGCTTCAATTAATGTATTGCCATATTCTATCTATTCCTGTCTTCGTATTGGTCCATTAGAACCTGCAGGTCTTACCATACAGCTGGCAGACAGATCATGCAAGCAACCAGAAGGTAAAATTGAGGATGTACTGGTACAGGTGGGCGAACTGGTGTTCCCCGCTGATTTCTACGTGCTTAAGATGGACAGCAGCGACCCGACGGATCACGCTCCTATTTTATTAGGTCGCCCATTCTTAAAGACGTCAAAGATGAAGATCGACTGCGACAGCGGCACACTATCTATGGAGGTGGAGGGTGAAGTGATTCGCTTCGACATTTTTCAAGCGATGAAGCACCCACCATATTTTGCATCGGTACACGCGCTAGATACACTGGATGATCTAGTCCAGGAGGTGAGACCGGAAAGGAGAGAAGACCCACTCGAGCTCACGCTAGAAAATGCGGTTTACTCACATGAGGACTCCTACGAGTTCGCTGAGACGATTCTTGATGTGCTATCTCAACTGGAGATCGCGGAACCTCTCACACCCAGGTATGAAGTTAATGAGGTTCGGTTATTTAAATCTAACGTGTTTTTGCCTTCTACTGTGCAGGCATCGAAACTAGAACTGAAACCTCTACCTGAGCACCTGAAATATGCATTCTTGGGGGAGAATAACACGCTGCCGGTCATCATAAAAAACGGGCTAAAAATAGACCAGGAGAGGCGATTGATCGAGGTGCTAAGTAGCCACAAGCTCTCTATTGGATGGACGCTTGCAGACATCAAAGGAATCAGTCCAACTGTGTGCATGCACCGTATCCTGTTGGAGGATGGAGCTAAGACTTCCAGAGAGCCTCAGAGGAGGCTGAACCCGATCATGATGGAGGTAGTATAGAAAGAAATTCAGAAATTGCTGGATGCCGACGTGATTTACCCGATTTCAGACAGTCAGTGGGTGAGTCCAGTGCACGTAGTCCTGAAAAAGATAGGAATCACAGTTGAGAGAATGCTGCGGGTGAAATGGTGACTACGAGAGTCAAGAACGGATGGCGCATGTGCATCGATTACAGGAAGCTGAATGTCGTGACGCGTAAGGATCACTTTCCTCTTCCGTTTATTGACCAGATGCTTGACAGGTTGGCAGGTAAGCCTTATTTTTGTTTTCTCGATGGATTTTCTGTTTATAATCAAATTTCCATTGCACCTGAGGACCAGGAAAAGAACACCTTCACATGTCCATTCGGTACGTTTGCTTTTCGACGTATGTCTTTCGGCTTGTGTAACGCACACGGTACTTTTCAGCGGGTGGTTACTAGCATTTTTTCTGACATGATAGGTGTTTTTATTGAGGTGTTTATGGATGATTTCACTGTGTATGGTGACACTTTCGATGCATGTTTGGATAACTTGCGTAGAGTACTAGAGCGTTGCGTTTCTATGAATTTAGTGCTCAATTATGAGAAGTGTCATTTTATGGTTACTCATGGTGTGGTCCTTGGTCATATTGTTTCACACGAAGGTATTAAGGTAGATAAAGCGAAAATTGACTTAATTCTTACTCTGCCTTATCCTTCTACGGTGCGTGATATAAAATCTTTTCTTGGGCATGCTGGATTTTACCGTCGATTTATTAAGGATTTCTCGAAGAAGGCTCTGCCTTTATCTAACCTTTTGCAGAAAGATGTCCCTTTTGAGCTTACAGATTCATGCAGGGAGGCCTTCGACGAGCTGAAACAGGCACTTACCAGCACGCCTATCATTCGAGCACCAGTCTGGGACCAGCCATTTGAGATTATGTGCGATGCCAGCGACTATGCTGTGGGAGCTGTACTAGGCCAGAGGATGGATAAAAAGCCTGTAGTGATTTACTACGCTTCAAGAACACTGGATGTAGCTCAGCGAAACTACTCGACCACTGAGAAAGAATTACTAGCAGTAGTTTTCACCTTGGAGAAATTTTAGTCTTATCTGCTTGGTACTAAAGTAGTTGTTTTCTCTGACCATGCAGCTATCAGGTATCTGATGACAAAGAAGGAGGCAAAGCCGCGGCTGATTAGATGGATTTTGCTGCTACAGGAATTCGACCTAGAAATCAAGGACAAGAAGGGGATAGAGAACACTGTAGCTGACTGAACAGGCTTGTCGTCGTACCTGTGCAAAAACAATTTATATTTTTCCTCGCTCTTGGCTGTGGGTTAGTACAGTGGTGAGTAAGGGTCGAACCCTAGGGAGCTAGATGGTTACTACTTCGTTCTGTAATAGAGAAAAAACAAGAAACTAATGTGAAAGTAAAGGTTAGTGTAATAATCGAAAATTGCAAGGGATTTACCAATCAAAGAAATATTCAGGTTAGGGTATTATTCAATTGTGACTTGGTTTTATCATTGATTTCTAAATATCATGTTTCTAATTCTTTTAAACCTAATAATTCAATACTCCATTCCAAGATATATCGAATTAGTGCACTACTTGTTAATAGCTCTCTAGTGTCAACAAATAGCAAATAGGAGAGTTGAATTGATCAGTTAAGCTTTGCTATTCCAAGCTTCCACTTAACCTCACAATTCAATCCAAATAATGAGCACAAAAAATTTAATCGAATAACGAAACAAGCATTAAGATTCAAATCTCAAAAACATAAGTCACAATTATTTAACCCTAACCCAAATATGGGTTTTAGTTACACATAGTCATAAGGAAATAATGCAGGGAAATAAAAGGGAAATAACAACTTCACTGATGACCGAGTAAACAATAGAGCAAGGCACGGCTGAATGAGCGGATGGACTGGCGAGCAAGGGCGGCGCAACAATGGTGGCGGGCAGAGGAGAGGGGTCGAATGAGAACTGTGTGATGAGATTTCTCTCTGATTTTCTGATGGTTTGAAGACTGCGGGATCTCTTGTATTTATAGGGTTTGAGAAACCCTAACTTAGTGATAAAGCTACGAAACCCTAGCATCGCATGCAAATTGGGCCGGCTGCTGGACTTTGGACGTGCGAATGGACTCAGCATGAAATTTGGATTTTTCCCCGAAGTTACTGTTCACGGCCCGAAAATCACTGTTCACCCCGGATTACTATTCACGCCGGATTTACTATTCATGCCGGAATTACTATTCATGCGGAGTTACTGTTCACGCTGAGTTACTGTTCACGAGCCGAAAAACACTGTGCACGGCCCTCTTTTGGCTCCGTTCTTCCACTGCGATGTTTTTGGCTTCAAAAGCCGTCTTTTAAGCACGATTCCTCCTAGATCTTCCAAATCACCTGAAATACGAAACAACACTAAAAAGTAACTGTTCGCATAATAAAGTGAATGAAATGGTGGGAATTAATGACTCTATGAGTCGTATAAATACGGCTCATCAAACCACCCCACACTTAAACTTGTTCGTCCCGAACAAGAACTAGGTCATAAGAGGAACGACTAATGTAAACATCACAATGCTTCGGTCATCCTAGACGAGCTACATGGACATGAATTAAGCTACTATAGATCTCGCCAGTTATGCATGCTTGCTACTAATATCATCGTGCGAAAAACATGGTGTTAATGATACGTGTTACCTTTGAGTCGAGATGCAAACCAATTCGGATGTATCGGGAGATAGCCCTTTTTAGACCCATGAACCCTCATTCTCGGACTCGAACTCGCTGCTATATGGTTATGCTTTGCCGCTTTTTCTTGCACGTGATTGATTCGAGCTTCAAAGTGTTGAGTGCTTTTCGGCCAGCTATAGTGTCATCTGATTTGGGATTTCAATGATGCTTTCACATGAGAAACGTGTGGACTATCACAATGGTGGTGGATTTGTTGCCTTGAAGTGCGGATTGTGACTTGCTCGAACCGTGGTTCCTTCTCCTTTTGACGCGAGTCAAGCCGAGGGTCGCTCGTCTATTTTCCCGGTTACTTGGATTAGAAACCTTCCTGCTCTCACTCATCCTCGACCTTTTGACACGGGTCAAGTCAAGGGTCGCTTGCCTATTTTCCCGGCTACTTGGACTAGAGCTTGGACGGTGTGAAGTATTCCCGTCCCGACCAACCGCAAAGGGTACCGCAGTGGCGGAGCAGACTCGTACTATGTTGCCTCGAAGTGCTAGCCTCCACGAACTCCACATAACCACATATCCTGAGTTCGGCCTTTGAACGATCTGTCAAGTCTCTCTAGGGCATTGCTATCAACTCCACATCCCTGTTTATCTCGACTAACAAAGGCACGCAAAATTTTAAGATCACATGTTAGTCGCACAAATCAATTTTCACCAAAGACATGCATGTAAAATCGGCTATATCTATTTCACCCAATCACTATCCAATACTGCAAGTCTAGGAAATAGTGAAGTATCATGTACAAAATTTTTAAAAATGACTCGAAACGTGCTGACTTTGTATGGTGGGCATGCTGACTCGATAACTGACTCATAACTGACTCTCCCACCCCACACTTTTGAAATGAGCCGTGTCCTCACGGCACGACTCAAATCTAGACACACAAATGCATGCAATAAATAGATAAGGAAAGGAAAAGGGTAGAACGAGACTCCCCTGGGATGTAGACGGTGGTCGGCTGAACTCGGATCAAGTCCGGGGGCTAAAATGCGTAGCTCCAAGGGGATTTTCCGGCCGACTAAGTCCAATCCCTGCAAAATGAAACCGATTCCTTTCCAAGGTACAATGTGACAATAATGACTCAAAACAAACATAATAAGTAAATAAACTGAAAAGCAAAAGGTGCAGGGCTGCCTCCCTGCGAGCGCCTTGTTTAACGTCGTTGGCTCGACAGTACCTCCTCTAAGTGTCAGGAGGCTCGGCAAGAGGAATTTCATCAGCGGTGGTGTCAAGGGGCTCGGCTAGGTCAAACTCCTGGGCGGGTATCTCGAGCTCTCCGTGGTAGTGCTTCACCCTCTGCCCGTTGATCTTAAAGCGTCGCCCATCTGCAGGGCACTCTAGCTCGAGCGCTCCATGGTTACAAACGTGAGTAACTGAATATGGGCCTGTCCATCTGGACCGCAACTTGCCTGGCATCAATCGTAGGCGTGATGAAAAGACCAGGACCTGCTGCCCAACTTCAAACGTGCGCCTGAGTATAAATTTGTCGTGGTAGAGCTTGGTCCGTGCCTTGTAGTCTGTTTGGCTCTCATAAGCCTCGAGGCGCAACTCATCCAACTCGCACAACTGTAGTTTCCTGTCTAGCCCGGCTGCCTGTAAATCTGGATTGCACTTCTTCAGTGCCCAATATGCCTTATGCTCGAGCTCAACCGGTAAGTGGCACGCCTTCCCATAGATCAACCGAAAAGGCGAGGTGCCGATCGGGGTCTTGTAAGCTGTCCTGTATGCCCACAATGCCTCATCTAACCGCTGGCTCCAATCCTTCCTAGTCGGTCCTACCATCTTCTCCAGAATTCCCTTAATTTCGCGGTTGGAGATCTCCGCTTGCCCATTCGTCTGGGGGTGATATGCTGTGGAAGTCCGGTGATGATCATGGTAGCGCTTCAGTGTGGATGCCATGATGCGGTTGCAGAAGTGCGTCCCCTGATCACTGATAATGGCCTTAGGTACTCCGTACCTGCAAAAGATGTTAGTGCGCAAAAAGTCTACGACAGTTTTAGCATCAGCACATCTAGTGGCCTTGGCCTCTACCCACTTGGACACATAATCAACTGCAACTAAGATAAACTCAAAACCACATGAGGCAGGAAAAGGACCCATGAAATCTATCCCCCAAATGTCAAACACATCATTCACTAATATGGGGACCTGTGGCATCTCCTGTCTGGCCGAAATGTTACCTACTCTCTGGCATCTGTCACATCTCTTACAATGATCGTAGGCATCTCTAAAAACATGTGGCCAAAAGAATCCACTATCCAATATCTTCCTAGCAGTCCTCCTAGGGCCGAAATGGCCTCCACACTCTAACTCATGGCAGAAACTAATAACTGAAGCAATCTCATCATCAGGGATGCACCGTCTAAGAATCTGATCTACACCTATTTTCCACAAGTACGGATCATCCCACACATAGTATTTAGCATCATGCTTCAATTTCAAACACTGTGCCCTAGAATATGAGGGCGGGAACTTACCTCCGACCAGGTAGTTCACTATGGGAGCGAACCATGGCAGATTACCTGAAATAGCATATAAGTGCTCATCTGGGAACGTCTCGGTAATCTGCCCGGCATCCTCCTCTCGGACAAGACGGCTCAAGTGGTCGGCCACTGTGTTCTCTATGCCCTTCTTGTCCCGAATCTCCACGTCAAACTCCTGTAGGAGCAGGATCCACCTAATGAGCCTCGGTTTTGCCTCCTTCTTCGTCATCAAGTACCTAATAGCTGCATGGTCAGAATAGACGACAACTTTAGTACATAACATATATGATCTAAATTTCTCCAAGGCGAAAACCACGGCTAGCAGCTCCTTCTCTGTGGTCGAATAGTTCTTCTGGGCCACGTCCAGTGTTCTCGAAGCGTAGTAGATCACCACGGGCTTCTTGTCCACCTTCTGACCAAGAACTGCTCCTACAGCATAATCACTCGCGTCACACATAATCTCAAATGGTTGAGTCCAGTCCGGAGCTCTAATGATGGGCGTGCTGGTGAGGGCCTCCTTCAGCTCGTCAAATGCTGCCCTGCAATGATCTATAAACTCAAAAGGAACATCTTTCTGCAAGAGGTTAGATAAAGGCAGTGCCTTTTTCGAGAAATCCTTAATGAATCGACGATAGAAACCAGCATGCCCTAGAAACGACTTAATATCACGGACTGTAGAGGGATATGGCAGAGTAACAATCAAATCTATCTTAGCCTTGTCTACCTCTATCCCCTCATGGGAGACTATATGACCGAGTACAACTCCATGAGTAACCATAAAATGACACTTTTCATAATTGAGCACCAAATTCATAGAAACACAACGCGCAAGTACCATGCTCAAATTTTCTAGACATGCATCAAAAGTGTCACCATGCAAAGTGAAGTCATCCATAAACACCTCAATAAATGACCCTATCATGTCAGAGAATATGCTAGTAACCACCCTCTGAAAAGTACCTGGTGCGTTACACAAGCCAAAAGACATCCGGCGAAAAGCAAACGTACCGAATGGACATGTAAAGGTCGTCTTCTCCTGATCCTCGGGTGCTATGGGAATCTGGTTATAGCCTGAAAAACCATCTAGAAAACAAAAATAAGGCTTACCTGCCAAGCGGTCGAGCATCTGGTCAATAAATGGAAGAGGAAAGTGATCCTTGCGCGTAACTGCATTCAGCTTCCTGTAGTCTATGCACATGCGCCATCCATTCTTGACTCGTGTAGTCACCATCTCGCCCTCGGCATTCTTCTCCACTGTGATCCCAGTTTTCTTCGGTACAACATGTACCGGACTTACCCACTGACTGTCTGAGATCGGGTAAATCACATCAGCATCCAGAAGCTTCTGAATCTCCTTCTGGACCACCTCCATCATGATCGGGTTCAATCTGCGCTGAGGCTCCCTCGACGGTCTAGCTCCATCCTCCAACAATATCCGATGCATACAAACTGCCGGGCTAATTCCCTTGATGTCGGCCAGTGTCCATCCGATGGCCAGTTTGTGCTCGGTCAGCACTCCAATCAACCTGCGCTCCTGATCTGCCTCAAGCCCATTCTTAATGATGACTGGCAGCGTGCTATCCTCCCCTAAGAATGCATACTTCAAGTGACTAGGCAGAGGCTTCAATTCTACTGTAGGTGCCTGCACAACAGAAGGCAAACACACTTGTGATTTGAATAAACGAACTGCATTAACCTCGTACCTCGGGGTGAGTGGCTGGGCAATCTCGAGCTGGTCTAGGGCGTCCATGATCGCCTCTGTATGCTCATAAGAATCCTCAGGCGAGTAAACTGCCTCCTCAATGACTTCCTCTAGCGGGTCGGTTCGTCTCTCTGGATGTACCTCCTGGACAAGGTCGTCCAAGGTGTCTAAAGCATGGACCGCCTCATACTCTGCGGGGTGCTTCATGGCCCCGAAGATGTCAAAGCTGATCATTTCGTCCTCAACCTCCATAGTCAACGTCCCAGTGTCACAGTCTATCTTCATCTTTGACGTCTTGAGGAACGGCCGGCCAAGTAGAATCGGTGCATGGTCTGTCGGGCCGCAGTTCTCCATTTTGAGCACATAGAAGTCGGCTGGGAACACGAGCTCTCCCACCTGCACTAGCACATCCTCAATCTTGCCCTCGGGCTATTTCAATGACCTGTCCGCGAGCTGTATGGTGAGATCTGCAGGTTCTAGAGGACCAATGCGAAGACAGGAGTATATAGAATATGGTAAAACATTGATAGATGCACCGAGATCAAGCATGCAATTCTCTATTCTAATGTTACCGATAGTGCAGGGGATGGTGTAGGTGCCTGGGTCACCACATTTTGGTGGCACCTTGCGCTGAATTACCGCTGAAACATTCCTGCTCAAGAGCTCCTGGTCGGGCAAAGTTCCACGCCGTCTGTTTGTGCACAACTCCTTCAGAAACTTGGAGTACCTCGGGATCTGCTTGATGGCCTCAAGGAGTGGGATGTTGATTTCTACTTTACTGAATAGCTCCCACACTTCCTTGTCCATCACATACTTCTTCGGAGCTCGAACCTGCACAGGAAAAGGTAAGGGTACCTGGACGTTAGAATTTTCGACAATGGGTACCTGATCTGGCCGTGAGACCTCAACTGATGGAACTGGGTCTGGTCTGGGCTCGTCCTGGACGAAGGCATCTGGCTCGGTCGCCTCTTGCTCTTGCTGATGCTCGTCCCCTACTGGTCCTGCTGCCCTTCGTCCACTCCTTAATGTCACTGCACTGACATTCCCCTTTGGATTCGGAATGGTCTGCGAGGGGAGTCGTCCAGCGTTCAGATTGCTTGCGAGGTCTGAGACTGTCGTATTGAGCTGGGACATCTGTTTCTTCAATTCAGCAATGTCTCCTTTGGTCGTGGCCCGATCCTGGATCACGGCTGAAGCCAGATCCTTTATCATGTCCTCGAGAGCTTTGTTGGGGCCTTGGTTGCTCGGTCCTGCCTGATGTGTGTTCGGCTCTTTCTGCTGGTACTGCCCTGGTGCATCCTGCTGGTACTGACTGTTAGGATGTCTGTACGGCGGCTGAGTCTGCCGATTCTGCTGAGGCATATTCGGTCGTGCTTGCTGAGTCTGATTCTGCTGATAGTTATTCCTCCAGGCGCCTTGATTAGGTGCTGTTGCGCCATACTGCTTGACTGGGCCTGGTTGGTTGCCATAATTCTGAAAATTGCCCACTGCATTCACATCGCCCTGAACGTCTGTCTGTAAGGTGGGGCACTCGCCTGTCTTGTGATCTGTAGACGTACAGAACCCGCATGGCTTGGCCTGGACCGGTGTCCTTCGGACTACATGCTTCATCAGCTCCCTCATCTCCTTGAGTTCTGCGAACACGGCACTGATAGAGGGCTCAGCGGTGGACACGTTCTTAGTGCGGGCATACTCGTCCTCTTTTGTGGTCTCATCCTGGAATCGCTCACCCTCTGCCACTGATATGATCTTCTGCTTTACTCTGGCTGGGGTCATGTTCATGAGTTGGCCTCCAGCCGAGGCCTCTAGTAACTTCCTGTCCATCCTGCGAAGTCCGTCCAGCATATATTCTACGATCAACTTCTCCGGGAGCTCCAGATTGCAGCAACTCTTCTCCAAGGCAAGGAATTTCTCCACGTACTCGTACATGGTCTCGTTTGGGCCTTGCCTGAGCTCTTGCAACTGTCTCCGGACTTGCGCTGCACGCCCTGCTGGATAGTACTTGCTAAAGAACTGCCTCTGCATCTGCTCCCACGTATAAATACTGCCTGAGGGTAAAGATAGGAACCAATCTGTAGCGGCATCCTGTAGTGAGAAATAGAAGGCCTTTAGTTTGAAGTCATCCACTTCGACTCCGTGTGGCCTGAGGTTCAAGCATATCCCGTGAAAACGCGTCAAGTGAGACGTGGCAGACTCTCCCTTCCTTCCTGAGAACTTAGGCAAGTGGTGGACGACTGAGGTGCTGATTGCGATGGCTGCGATGTCTGGTCCTTCATGAATTGGCCATGACTGGTCTCTGAAACTAGGAACCGAGAGCTCGCCCATAGTAGGTCCTTCATCTTCGTCCTCCTCATCGTCTCGAACTACTTGCTGGCGTGGAGGTCTCTGAGGTGGTGGGTATGGATGTTGTGGATGATACGGTGGTGGTGGATATGGTGGTGGATATTGCGGGTAGGGCTGTTGCGGATACTGTGGGTACTGAGGTGGTGGGTACTGCTGATATGGTGGGTACTGTGGTTGGGGTTGTTGTTGGTTTTGAGGTTGATGGTTTTGAGGTTGTTGTTGTTGCTGGAACTGTTGAAGCTGATCAGGGATAGCCCCCCTGATCTCGCCATGTTGGATCATCGGTCCTTGAGGTAGTACTCCTTCCTCATTTCGAACATTCTGGTCTACTTCATCATTGTTTTCACCAACTCTACTTCCTGTGTGAGACATGTTGCAAGAAATAGCAAGCACCGAGTAGCAAACACCGTAATAGCAAAGACAAACTAGCAACAAAGGGTTCCCAGGAGATTGGAGGGGTCACAGTGGTCCCACTTAAAACCCAAAATCCTTAGACTCGTAAGTCTTGGTGACAGAACCCTCTGAGAGCTAGAAATTGGAAATCGAAAAGAATGAAAATCGAAAATCGAACAGTTGAAATTGAAATATCACCGAGATAAGCAAATTTCGAAATAATGCAAAGAGAAAAATAAACGAAAAAATAAAGAAGAACAAATTTCACCGTGCTTAGCTCCCCGGCAACGGCGCCATTTTGAACAGGCTTGTCGTCGTACCTGTGCAAAAACAATTTATATTTTTCCTCGCTCTTGGCTGTGGGTTAGTACAGTGGTGAGTAAGGGTCGAACCCTAGGGAGCTAGATGGTTACTACTTCGTTCTGTAATAGAGAAAAAACAAGAAACTAATGTGAAAGTAAAGGTTAGTGTAATAATCGAAAATTGCAAGGGATTTACCAATCAAAGAAATATTCAGGTTAGGGTATTATTCAATTGTGACTTGGTTTTATCATTGATTTCTAAATATCATGTTTCTAATTCTTTTAAACCTAATAATTCAATACTCCATTCCAAGATATATCGAATTAGTGCACTACTTGTTAATAGCTCTCTAGTGTCAACAAATAGCAAATAGGAGAGTTGAATTGATCAGTTAAGCTTTGCTATTCCAAGCTTCCACTTAACCTCACAATTCAATCCAAATAATGAGCACAAAAGATTTAATCGAATAACGAAACAAGCATTAAGATTCAAATCTCAAAAACATAAGTCACAATTATTTAACCCTAACCCAAATATGGGTTTTAGTTACACATAGTCATAAGGAAATAATGCAGGGAAATAAAAGGGAAATAACAACTTCACTGATGACCGAGTAAACAATAGAGCAAGGCACGGCTGAATGAGCGGATGGACTGGCGAGCAAGGGCGGCGCAACAATGGTGGCGGGCAGAGGAGAGGGGTCGAATGAGAACTGTGTGATGAGATTTCTCTCTGATTTTCTGATGGTTTGAAGACTGCGGGATCTCTTGTATTTATAGGGTTTGAGAAACCCTAACTTGGTGATAAAGCTACGAAACCCTAGCATCGCATGCAAATTGGGCCGGCTGCTGGACTTTGGACGTGCGAATGGACTCAGCATGAAATTTGGATTTTTCCCCGAAGTTACTGTTTACGGCCCGAAAATCACTGTTCACCCCGGATTTACTATTCACGCCGGGGGTACTATTCACGCCGGATTTACTATTCACGCCGGAATTGCTATTCATGCGGAGTACTGTTCACGAGCCGAAAAACACTGTTCACGGCCCTCTTTTGGCTCCGTTCTTCCACTGCGATGTTTTTGGCTTCAAAAGCCATCTTTTAAGCACGATTCCTCCTAGAGCTTCCAAATCACCTGAAATACGAAACAACACTAAAAAGTAACTGTTCGCATAATAAAGTGAATGAAATGGTGGGAATTAATGACTCTATGAGTCGTATAAATACGGCTCATCACTGACAACTTGAGCCGATTAGTACAAGAAGAGGATGCGGGGCACATCACAGAGACCTTCCCAGACGAGCACTTGTATGCTCTTACAGGTAAAGTACCATGGTATGCTCCCATCGCGAACTACCTGGTCGGAGGTACATTTCCACCCTCTTACTCGAAAGCTCAATGTTTGAAACTTAAGCACGATTCTAAATACTATATGTGGGATGACCCGTATTTATGGAAAATTGGGGTAGACCAGATACTTAGGTGGTGTATTCCTGATGATGAAATTGCTTCTGTGCTTAGTTTTTGTCATGAGCATGCATGTGGTGGTCATTTTGGCCCCAGGAGGACTAGCAGAAAATTTTTAGATTGTGGTTTTTTCTGGCCACATGTGTTTAGAGATGCCTATGATCATTGTAAGAAATGCGATAAATGTCAGAGGGTAGGCAATATTTCTGCTAGGAACGAGATGCCCCAAGTGCCTATTTTGGTTAATGATGTTTTCGACATATGGGGGATTGATTTTATGGGTCCTTTTCCTGCATCGTTTGGCTATTTATATATTCTTGTTGCAGTAGATTATGTGTCTAAATGGGTAGAGGCTAAGGCTACTAGATGCGATGATGCTAAAACTGTTGTAGATTTTCTTCGCACTAACATATTTTGCAGATACAGAGTGCCTGAAGCCATAATCAGTGATCAGGGGACACATTTCTGCAACAGAATGATGGCAGCAACTTTGAAGCACTACCACGTTCACCACCGCACCTCTACAGCTTATCACCCCCCAGACGAATGGACAAGCAGAGATCTCTAACCGAGAGATTAAGGGGATTCTCGAGAAGATGGTGAAGCCAACTAGGAAGGACTGGAGTCAGAGACTAGATGATGCACTGTGGGCATACAAGACAGCCTACAAGACACCGATAGGCACCTTGCCTTTTCGGTTGGTGTATGGAAAGGCATGCCACCTTCCAGTCGAGCTAGAGCACAAGGCCTTCTGGGCGCTTAAGACGTGCAACGTGGACTTGAAGGCTACAGGATTGGACAGGAAATTACAGCTCAGTGAGCTTGAGGAGCTGCGCCTGGAGGCTTACGAGAGCCAATCAGACTACAAGGCGCGGACTAAGCTGTACCATGACAAGTTCATTCTACGATGCACCTTCGAGGTCGGTCAGCAGGTACTAGTATTTTCATCACGTTTACGATTAATGCCTGGCAAATTGTGTTCTAGATGGACAGGTCCCCACATAATTACGAAGGTTTTCAACCATGGAGCACTTGAGCTGGAGAACCCGAAGAATGGCGACCGTTTTAAGGTCAATGGACAACGGGTGAAGCACTATCACGGCGACGCCGAACTACCCACTCAGCAGTTCGACCTGGCCGAACCTCCCACTGAACCATAAGAGAGGTAACGTCGAGCCAACGACGTAAAAAAAAGGCGCTCGCAGGGAGGCAGCCCGACAATTTTTTGTTTTTTGTTTTTTATTTCATCTTTCTACTTTATTTGAGTCTTTAGTCGTGTTTACACATTGTCTAGTGGGAAAAAAAATTTATTTTATGCAGGAAGAGGTTTTTCTCAGAGGGGATCGCGGGTCACGAATATATTATACTCCGCGGATGAAGAAGAGGTTAAGGGTTGACCGCGGAGATAAAATTGTCACAACCCGCGGAATGGTTTGACCCGAAACCCTAATACCCAATTTTACACTGTTCTCCCAAACCCAACTCATCAACTCATCAAATGGCCGCCTCTTGCAACCGAGCGCCACCGCCTTCAACCGTCGCCAAGCTGCAATCCACGCCATCAGAGCTCCGCCTAGCTATTCCCTTACCCGATTCACCACCGAACTTGATCGGAATTGAGGTATTTTTTGGGTTTTCTAGTGGGATTTCTAGGGTTTTCAAACTTAGGTGGATATACTTCATCCCATGGACAATTGGTGTTGGATTTGCGGTATTTGAATCATCTTGAGGTGTATTACGTCGCTACGTGTTCAATTTTGGTTTATATTTGAGAATTCCGATCGAAGGACTCAATCGACGATCTGAGACTGGATTTGCAAGATTTTCACGGACCATGCTTATTTTATCTCCGTGGACACAGGGTAATTTGGATCCGCGGATGACACACTTAAAGTGTGCATGATCCGCGGCGTGCGTTGACCAGCGTTGACTGGTCCAATTTTTGGTTTAAACCCCTATCAATGGTCTAATTGTTTCCGTGTTTATTATTTGCAGTGTCATGGTGCCTCCAACACTCACATTTGAAGAGCTGTACGCGGGGCTGATGGCTCGCAAACATGCAGCAAGTAGATTTGTGGATGCAGACTCTCTGTAACTTACCGGATTCGAGGATCGAGTCCGAGAGCTGCTTATGGTCAGTGGTTGGCCAGGACTCCTGACCCTCCAGAGTGAGACAGATGTAGAGGACACGTGTGAATTCCTGGCCTCCTTTCGCTACGTCGATCACAAGGAAATTACCTACAGGCACCGAGGAGAGTGGCACACCATCACTCCTCCTCAGATTCGAGAGGTGTTTGGATGGCAAGAAGGAGGAGAGTGGATTCGTGATGAGTTCGCTCTGGTAGATGCCTGGGCCAGGCTCAGAATTCCCGGTGGAGGCACATTCACACCAAGCAAGACGAGGGTGAACTTCCTTCAGGACCCAGTGATGTTCTATATTCAGAAACTGTTGGGAAACACGATATTTGCTCGGGTGAATGGGATCGAAAAGTTCACCTACAGTGACATGATCTGCCTCAGTGCTATGGATCTAGGGAGGCATGTCGACTACTACCATTTGATGTGCTATTTCTAGGAGCACCGCCCGACTGCTGGGCCGGTCGTCTGTGGTGGTTTGATCACATATTTGCTGCGCCGTCTTCACGAGCAGCCTGCTTTGGACCACCAGATCATTCCAGCAGCATTTCTAGACATGAAGGCCTTCACTTCCATGAAGGAGATCAAGAAGAGACCCACCGTCCTGGATCAGTTTGCCTGGACATACCATGCATTGGCTGAGTATCGTCAGCCGTTACCTGCCGAGAGGCGTCGCAGCCATGCACACGAGGCATGTCCTTCTGCACCTCGTCGTCGCCGTACTCAAGAGCAGCCACAACCCGCTCCCCAGCCACCACATCTTCCATAGGAACAGTTGGACATAGCGTTCAACACTTATAGAGTGCTGTACCACGTGATGCCGGGAGCTCAGCCAGTCCCAGCCCCACCAGGATGGACGCCGGATCAGCCTATTCCCCCAGCGTACATGATTCCACCACAGTCGCCATCTTCAGACGCAGACTTGGGGAGTCCTGCTGTTCTTTATTTCTATTTTCTTTCCCTTTTGTTGTGTCTGCATTTGTTTGTTTGTCTTTGAACTAAAGTCGTACCGTGAGGACACGACTTGGTTCAAAAGTGTGGGGTGGGAGAGTCAGTCAGTCAGGTCAGCACGTTTATTTTCCTTGCATATGCACTGTGTCAGCATGTTTCATTAAAAAAATATGAAAGCATGAAATCTCTCTCCTGTTCTTGAATATGCAGTATTGAATGTTGATGTGAAATATATGAGCTGATTAAATGCACTTCTCTCGTGAAATTCGAATTATGCTCTTACTTGTGAATTTAACCCATTACGTGTCTTCTGAGCTGAGATAAACAGGGATGTGGAGTTGATAGAAACGTCCTAGAGAGACCTGACAGAACATTCAAAGGACCGAACTCGAGTTATATGGTTATGTGGATTTCGTGGAGGCTAGCACTTCGAGGCGACATGGTTACGAGTCTGCTCCGCCACTGCGGTACTTTTGCGGTTGGTCGGGACGGGAATACATCACACCGTCCAAACTCTAGTCCAAGTAGCCGGGAAAATAGTCAAGAGACCCTTGGCTTGACTCGCGTCAAAAGGACGATGATGAGTGAGAGCAAGTAGGTTCGAGCAATCACAATCCGCAACACAAGGAAACAAATTCGATCAATTGTGAAATCTTACACCGCAATAAAGTTAAAATAGCTACGCGTCAGTACTGATCAACTGTACCAGCTAGAGGTGGAACACTCTGTGGTACAGTTGGTCGCACAGATTAAGATAATCAGAATGTAACGTAAAACAGTAAAGGACACAAGACAATTGGTGACCCAGTTCGGCTCAATGTAGCCTACGTCTGGGGGACTTCTCCCAAGTCCAAGGAACAATCCACTATTACGGTGTATAGTACAGATTGATGTTTGAACAACGTTCCAAACTACTGAAACACCTATACTACCCTCCAAGTGAATTGGGTGATCTAAGTTCCCCTTAGATCCTGCGACTCGGACCTTCTTCCAAGACTTGTTGTGATAGTCGTCTTGTTGTGTGAGTCAACTACACGCACGGAATGGTACAGTGCAGCGGCGACACCACTCGAACTCTGAAAGAATTTGTGCGCAGCAACTATTAATGAGTTCAAGTAAAAAGAGCAAGTTGCTTACCAACTTGCGGCCTCAATCCTTCTACGACAGCACGAAGACTCGTAGATTAGAATGGTATAATCCGCACAGTGATTGATGGCTCTTTCTCTCACACGGTGTTTCTCAGAGGTTGCACACCTCAATATGAAGACCTGCGGTTCTTTATATAGTTGCTGGGTAAATCTAGGGGATAAGAAAACCCTAGATTTTATTTCCTAAACCCTAGATAAAGTAGGAAATACTTTCGTTGAAATCTGCATGACTTTATCTTGACAATATCGGGTTTGATGATGTGGCGCACGCATAGATAAGATAAAGATGTATCTGTTCCGAAAAATAAGGAGAGAGCTGATTTTACGGAACTGTCTGTTTATTCTAGAACAGCTTCTGGCACAGTTCTGTTTTTGCCTAGATGGCATTTTTTACTCCAACAATCTCCCCCTTGACATTTGTTGCAAAACACTTCTTCTGCATGACCGATTAGACCTAAGCTAGCACATATGGAAATTAGAAGCTAGCACAGTTTCGCCCAAATAATCTCTTCATTCATTTAGGGGCGGATCTTCAACACAGAACTTGAACAGAAGTCACACATCAGCAAACCATCAATAAAAACAAAACAAAAATGCCACCCATCATGCAGATTCTCCCCCTGTTTGTCTCAAGTGGCAAGGGCTGGTTGCACAGACTACTCGTCGTCAGGATCAGAATCAGCCTCCGCCGGAGCATCAGCAGAGAGACTTCCCAGTTCTGCAAGTAGATCTTGAAGCTGAGCACGCTGAGTTTGCATCCGTTTGATCTCACTGCCGAGGAAGGAAATCTGGCCTCGCACTTCCTTAGCAAATTTCTTATGAAGATGGACGGGCATCAAGATTGTCGCAGGGAGATGCACAGATGCCTCGCTCGGCACATCAATAACTCTAGCACCCTCGAACAGTTTGTGATCCATGGCAAGCACTTTGGGCTCAGCTGACAGCACTTCCCCTGATGACAAGATGTCGGGGCACTGCTCCAGAACAAGCTGATGGATGAGAGATGGAAACCCAATTGGCAACTGATTCCTTGTTGTTAGCGAGTGTTTCGCTATGTGAGCAAACACAAGCTCTCCCAGGTTGACCCGTTTCTTCATCCCAACAACATATATCAGCTTAGCTAGATCCTTTGTCACAGACCCACGATGCATTGACAGCAGCCAGTTGTAGTGAGCAATCTGGTACAGAAAAGAGTATTTGGTTGATAATTCGGAAGCCTTGAAGTTTGCTGCCTTCCAGTGCACCTTGACTCCTTGAGTGATTTCCCGGACAATAGAGTTTAAGTCTTCTGGAGCAGTATCAGCAGTCCACTGAGGAGCATCTAAGTAAGCATTAATCAACTCAGGTGTTAAGTACACAGCCTTTCCTCTGATACGGAGCTGACCATACTGTTCACTCCCCTGCACTCCAAAATCCGCAGGCAGGTTGACCATTATCTCTCGTACTAGCTTCTCAGAAAACTTTCCAGCCTTTCGCAACGAACCTAGCAATTTGCAGTCACTAAGCAGATCCACCAAAATTCCTGGATATTTCTTGACATTGATGACCTTCTCAGACACGATTGTCCGGTGCAAGATAACTTCCCATTTTTCAGCAAGCCCTTTGGAAGAAAACCAAGTGCCTCTTATCAGACTGCCTTGTACGGTTGACGACTTTGCAACAATTTTGACCTTCTTTGAAGTCTTGGGCAACTTAGACGCTGCAGATCTCTTTTTTCCTCGTTGCACATTCGTCTTCAATTTGACTATAGGGGAAAGATCGTCAGAATCCACACTTGCCTTCTCAGAAACAGATGGCAGGACAGTTTGCTTCTCGGAAACAAGGTTAGACACAGGCACTGAAACTTCCACAGCTGCCTCACTCCTGTCTTCAGAAGAACCGTTCTCAGACAAGGAGTGCACATCAGAATCGTTGCTTGCTTTTGGAGACCCCACAGGGCTTGTTTTCTTCTCCGGCTCAGTCTCTTCAATCGAGTCACCTTCTTTTTGCTCATTACTAACGCCAAACAAATCATCGGTATTACCGTCTGACTCCCCAGGCTTATCCGCCTCATCCGCCTCATCCTGACTCTTAGACGTATCACATTCCACAGACGCCACAGTATCGGATTGATCAACAGTCATATCTTTGGAAGGTGCAGGTACAGAATCTCTGACAACAGGCACGGAGAGCTCCCTGTCTTTCTCAGTATTCAGCTCAGTCTGCGTTGCCTCTTCGTTTTTCTCAGAGATCTGCTCAGTCTGTGCAGCCTCTCCTTCTTTCTCGGGTTTAGTAGGTATAGCTTCTCTTACTTGCTGTTCTTTCGTCAGATTAGCCATAACTATTGCTTGAATTTGCGACACCAAGTCTGCAACAGAAATAGAACCCCCTCCAACCACTACTTGGTCCCCAACAACACTATCTGCCACGCTCTTTTTCACCAAGTCGTGCACCATACATTCTTCACTAATAGGCAACCCAGAGGGTTCAGCAACACTAGAAGGTTCAGCAACAGACTCAGAAGACATACCTTTAGGTTGCACAGAAGAAACCCCTTTTTCTGCAGATGAGGCCTGTCCAGATGATGTCTTCTTGATGCGCGAGGCGCCAATCTGTACAGTCTCCCCCTCAAAGGCAGACTCCTTCTTGGAGGAATCGACGGCCTTGGCAACCCCCATCGATGGAATCTCCGTCGGACTGACAGTCTTCGGAGGTAAAGGAATGGCCTTCTTGTTCTTCAAGTTTTCTCCTTTCACAACAGACGCTTTGGTAAGAGTCTTTGGACGAGAAGTAGGTTTCTTGCTTCCTTCTTCAGCTGCGGAGGATTTGCTCTTCCTGGTGTTCACCATCGTCGATTGAGTCAACATAAATTTTGTTGGAGAGATTGGACTTGTGAGGGGCAATTAGGGTTTCGACTTGAAAGTGTGAGAGCAAGTACTTCCAAAGTTGTCTCCTTCCTCTTAAATAGGCCTGCAATAGAACTGAACAAGATTTGAATTTTAAAAAAAATCAAATTTGGAAGATGTACAGCCTTCTCGATCGTCGAGAGATAAGAGACGTTGAAGCACTCTTCTTCTTGAAGAAATTCCACGTCAGCACTGTAGATAGGAAATACTGCTTTGGCTGACCTTTCAAGGAGCTTGCACAGTTTGAATTGAACACAAAGGCTCCCTCTTGGCACGTCAGCAATCAATTTGAAATTTTGCTTAGCTGACTGCCCCTGGCTTCAAAAACTTCTAGTGATCCATGACACAAAGGCCAAGTGCAGACTTTAGTGTCTCAAACCTCTCAGCATCCAAAGGCTTTGTCAGAATATCCGCCAGTTGTTTCTCTGTTGGCATGTGGAACAGACTGATAACTTTATCTTCAACTAGTTCTCTAATGAAGTGGTGTCGGATGTCAATGTGCTTTGTCCGCGAATGTTGTACTGGATCCTTGGAGATGCTGATTGCACTCATGTTGTCACAGTACAACGTCATAGTATTCTGATCCAGCCCCACTTCCTTGAGCATCTGCTTCATCTAAAGCATTTGAGCACAGCAGCTCCCTGCAGCCATGTATTCTGCTTCAGTAGATGACAATGAAATACTGTTCTGCTTCTTACTAAACCAGGATACAAGGTTGTTGCCCACGAAGAAGCATCCACCAGATGTACTCTTTCTGTCCTCGATATTGCCAGCCCAGTCTGCATCCGAGTAGCCAACAATACACCCACTTGTGTCTCTGGTGTACCACAAACCATAATCAGCAGTGCCACTTATGTATTTGATGATTCTCTTGACCTGCAACAAGGGACTGTCCTTCGGATCGGCCTGATATCTTGCACAGACCCCCATAGCTTGACAGATATCTGGTCTGGTCGCTGTCAGGTATAACAGGCTCCCGATTATGCTTCTGTACAGGGTCTGGTCCACTGAGGCTCCTGCATTATCCTTAGTGATCTTCACATGTGTAGCAGCGGGAGTTCTCTTGTGGGTAACCTTGTCCAGTCCAAACTTCTTTACTAGATTTCTAGCATACTTGGCTTGAGTCAAGAAAATCCCTTCCTTCGACTGTGCAACTTGCAGCCCCAAGAAGTAGTTCATTTCACCCACCATGCTCATTTGAAACTCGCTTTGCATCTGGGCCACGAACTCATCCACCATTTTTTGAGAGTTAGAACCAAACACTATGTCATCGACGTAGATCTGAGCAATGATAAAGTGTTTGTTCTCCTTTTTCACGAACATAGTCTTGTCAATTCCTCCTCGAGTGTACCCCATGCTTATGAGGAATTGAGTCAACCTTTCATACCAAGCTCTAGGGGCTTGTTTTAGCCCGTACAGCGCCTTCTTCAGTTTGTAAACATAATCTGGAAAATGTGGGTCCTCAAAACCTTTAGGCTGTGCCACATACACTTCCTCGCATAGCAGACCATTCAAGAAGGCACTCTTTACGTCCATCTGGAACAGTTTGAACTTGAGGTAGCATGCCACTGCAAGTAGAAGATGAATAGCTTCCAAGCGTGCTACCGGGGCAAATGTTTCGTCAAAGTCAATCCCCTCGATCTGAGTGTATCCTTGAGCAACTAGCTTGGCCTTGTTCCTAGTAATGTTGCCACTTTCATCGGTCTTGTTTTTGAATATCCACTTTGTTCCAATGATGTTGATTCCACTTGGGCAAGGAACAAGATCCCAAACATTGTTACGAGTGAATTCTCCCAACTCTTCTTGCATGGCCGTGATCCAGTGGTCATCTTGCAAGGCTTCCTTCACATTCTTGGGTTCCACTTTTGACAAATAGCAGCTATGGTTAATCATATCTCTGTAATTAATATGGGGTTTACCTCTAGTTCTGATCTTGTCGTGAGGATTCCCAATAATACTTGACAGGGGATGATTCTTTTGAATTCTACTAGACGGTTGCAAGTTATTTTCACCACTTCCTGATTGAGATTGATTCACCTCACTTTCATTAGCATCTTGCATGTGAACGTCATTATCGTCTAACACAGTCTCAGGCACAGCTTCACAATTCGTATCTGGTACATACCCTTGCACAGGTTGATGACAAGTATCTTCAGAATCTAGCATATGTACATCATCCTCCTTCTCGGCCGATTCCGACACAGTTTCAGGCACCATCTCAGAATTTGCATCTGGTACAGTTTCTTGCATAGTCTTACGACCAGTATCCTGGGTCTCCATATCATCATCTGGTTTTTTTCTCAGGCGAGAATCCTTGGCATCGTCGATCACCACATTGATTGATTCAATCACTGTTGTGGTTCTCTTATTGTAGACACGATAGGCTCTACTGTTTGGAGAGTAACCCAGGAACAGTCCTTCTTCACACTTCCTGTCCTGCTTCTGTCTTTGTTCCCTGTCAGTCAGAATATAGCAAGTACTTCCAAAGACATGAAAGTGCTTAACAGTTGGCTTTCTCCCTTTCCATAGCTCATAGCTAGTCTTGTCCATCCCTGGTCGAATCAGGACTCTGTTCAGTACGTATGTAGCAGTTAACATAGCTTCAGCCCATAGATTCAAGGGAACGTTCTTCGCATGCAACATAACTCTCGTCATTTCTTGAACAGTTCAATTTCTCCGCTCTACAACTCCGTTTTGTTGCGGTGTGATGGGTGAGGATAATTGATGAACAATGCCTTGCTCATCACAGAATCGAGCAAACTTCTCATTCTCAAACTCCCGCCCATGGTCACTCCGTATGGACAAGAGATTTTTGCCTCGATTTCTCCTTTCATTAATCAAACAGGTAGCAAGATGTATGAAGGCTTGCACAGCTTCAGACTTCTCGCTAAAGAACATAATCCATGAGTATCTGGTGTAGTCATCTATACATACAAAAGCATACCTCTTACGCCCAATACTCTCCACCTGCATTGGTCCCATTAAATCCATATGTAGTAGCTCAAGAGGACGCTTGGTATAGATTCTGTCCACTTTCTTGTGCGCTGCTCGGGTCTGCTTACCTGCTTGACAATCACCACAAATAATTTGCATATCTCCGCTAATATTAGGAATACATTCAATCAATCTCTCGTTGGCCAGGAATTTCAAGGATCTGAAATTTATGTGTCCCAAGCGTTGATGCCATAGATGTACTTCATCGGACTTGCTCAACATGCATGTAATTGCTGCCGGGGTTGTGGTACGGCTCAGGAGATAACAGTTGTTGCTAGCACGATCTCCTTCCATTACGCTGACGCCATGTTTGTCATAGACCTGGCAGGAATTTTTTGTGAATTGAACTTGATTTCGACCATCACATAGCTGGCTAATGCTAAGCAGATTTGCCTTCAAACCATCGACCAAGTAGACATCTTCTAGACGTGGCATTCCTGCCACCTTCAGCGTTCCTTTGGCGAGAACTCTTGCTCTTTTCCCGTCACCAAACGTCACATGATGCCCTTCGATCGGTCTCAGATTGGTCAGGTTTTCCCGAACTCCAGTCATGTGTCTTGAACAACCGCTGTCAAAGAACCAGCTCTCCTCATCTTCCTTGTCAGTTGAGCTGTACGAGACACAACAGTATTAAACATTCCTTGGTCTCCACACCATTCTACTTCGTCTCTTTGTTGATTCGTTGGCCTGACTATCACGTCTGTAATGATAGAAATGACGCTTGATGTGTCCAGGTTTACTACAGTAGTAGCACACCCTCGCACGTTGCCATTCACTATCTCCAGGGACATGAAACTGGTTGTGATTCTCTCTGGTACGGACGAACTTATTCGCTGTCTTGTTGTCTTTAAGAGCTATGCCACTAGCTTGGACAAACTTTGTTTCACCACTTTTCTTTTCTCCAGTGAATCCGAGTCCAGTAGTATCTTTTATTCTTCTTTGCACAGACAAAATTTGGTCCAGATTCTTGGATCCTGTGTTCAGGCCATTCAGGAGCTTCTTGATAATCCCCATCTCTTCCAGGAGTTTGTTCGTTTCTTGTTTGTCCCCTTCAGTAGTTTGTTTCAGCTCGTTTACTTCTTTCTCCAAATTTCCTTTCTCTCGAACAAGAATAGTGACTTTGGATTCCAGTTCCTGCTTTTCCAGTTTCAGTAGCATAACACCTGTATTTAGCCTCTTGTTGATATCTACCAGCTCAGTCCATTTTGAGAACAGTAAGGCATATTTCTCAGCAATGCACTCATCAGTGATTTCTTCTTCATCACTTTCTTCAGTGTCGTTCACTTCCATGTCAATGTCTGCTTTCTTGGCACATTCGTTGGCACTGGTCCTGGCAGGGTTTGTGGAACAGTCTGTCATGCATGTCAGGGCGACAAAGTTGCTTGTTTCTTCCTCCTCTGCACTTTCCTCAGTTTCATCATCACTCCAGCTGACATTCAGCGACTTCCCATGTTTCTTCTTCAGGGTGTTGGCACACTCTGCTTGAATGTGGCCATATCCCCCGCATTCCCTGCACTTAATTCCTTTGGTCCGTCCAATGTTGCCATTCTCCTTCCGGTCAAACTGTCTTTCCCGCGGCTGGAAATCTGCTCTCCTGGTGTCTTGAATTTTAGATTGATTCAGGTTGTTCTGACCAGTACCCCTTCGATTGATCTTCTTCAATAGTTTGTTGAAGTTTTTAGTGAGTAACACCAGTTCCTCGCTTACTCCATCATTGGAATCATCGTCAACACCAGTCTCAGCCTTTAAGCCTATGGACTTAACCTTGGGGTCTGGTACATTCAGGTGTTGCAGTTCGTAAGTACACAGATTTCCAATTAATTCTTGCTAGCCCATAGTCTTTGTATTGTGTGCCTCTTCTATAGCAGTTACCTTCATAGCAAATCGTTTAGGTAACGACCTCAGAATCTTTTGCACAACCTTATCTTCAGGTAGAGCTTCACCAAGTGTGGATGCTTCATTCACAAGGTCACAGATTCTGGCATTAAAATCCTTGATGGATTCATCCTCCTGCATCTTTAGCTCCTCAAACCTGGATGTCAACATCTGAATCCTGGAATGTTTCACCTTGTCAGTTCCTTCAAAGTGAGTGGACAAGGTATCCCAGGCCTCCTTAGCGCTTTCACAGTTCAGGATTAGCTTGAAAATAGACTCGTCTACAGCTGAGAAGATGGCATTTAGGGCTTTGGCATTCCCCATGGCGAGGCGCTCCTCCTCTTCAGACCATTCTGTTTCTGGTTTAGAAACAAACTTTCCTTCATCAGTTCCTAACAGGGGAGGATTCCAACCAGTTAGCACAGATCTCCATGCTTTCTCATCCATATTCTTGATGAATGCTTTCATCCTGGCTTTCCAGTAGCCATAATTAGGTCCTTCTAACAGCACCGGACGAGTAGTGCTTTGTCCTTCTTTGATGCTCATCTTAGAACGGTAGCTCACTTCCCAAGATCTCACTCCGTATGCCGAGAACCTACTCTTGATACCAATTGAAATAGCTACGCATCAGTACTGATCAACTGTACCAGCTAGAGGTGGAACACTCTGTGGTACAGTTGGTCGCACAGATTAAGATAATCAGAATGTAACGTAAAACAGTAAAGGACACAAGACAATTGGTGACCCAGTCCGGCTCAATGTAGCCTACGTCTGGGGGACTTCTCCCAAGTCCAAGGAACAATCCACTATTACGGTGTATAGTACAGATTGATGTTTGAACAACGTTCCAAACTACTGAAACACCTATACTACCCTCCAAGTGAATTGGGTGATCTAAGTTCCCCTTAGATCCTGCGACTCCCGTCTTGTACGCTCGGACCTTCTTCCGAGACTTGTTGTGATAGTCGTCTTGTTGTGTGAGTCAACTACACGCACGGAATGGTACAGTGCAGCGGCGACACCACTCGAACTCTGAAAGAATTTGTGCGCAGCAACTAATAATGAGTTCAAGTAAAAAGAGCAAGTTGCTTACCAACTTGCGGCCTCAATCCTTCTACGACAGCACGAAGACTCGTAGATTAGAATGGTATAATCCGCACAGTGATTGATGGCACTTTCTCTCACACGGTGTTTCTCAAAGGTTGCACACCTCAATATGAAGACCTGCGGTTCTTTATATAGTTGCTGGGTAAATCTAGGGGATAAGAAAACCCTAGATTTTATTTCCTAAACCCTAGATAAAGTAGGAAATACTTTCGTTGAAATCTGCATGAATTTATCTTGACAATATCGGGTTTGATGATGTGGCGCACGCATAGATAAGATAAAGATGTATCTGTTCCGAAAAATAAGGAGAGAGCTAATTTTCCAGAACTGTCTGTTTGTTCTAGAACAGCTTCTGGCACAGTTCTGTTTTTGCCTAGATGGCATTTTTTACTCCAACAAAAGTGAAGTGTCCCATTGATACATCAAACCGAGTCACTACAAGCTGTCCGAAAAGAACTCAAATACCTTGAAGCTCGAATCAATCACGTGCAAGAAGAAACAATGAAGCGTAACCATGTAGTAAGAGTTCGGAACCAAGAGTGCAGTTCATGGGTTTAAAAAGGACTATCTCCCAGACATCCGAATTGATTTGGATTTCAGCTCTGAGGTAACACGTATCAAGTTAATTCTATGATTGAGCATGATGATTTGAGTAATGATTGAGCTATGCATAGAAAAGCAAGTCTAGACTAGCAACTCATATTCATGTGCATCTATTCAAGACATCAAAGAACGAGTGTGATGTTTTTTTGTTCCTTCTATGACTTAGTTCTTGTTCGGGACGAACAAGTTTAAGTGTGGGGTGGTTTGATGAGTCGTATTTATATGACTCATCGAATCAACTAATCCCGTCTATTTCGATACTTTTTGATGCGAACAGTTACTTTTCAGTGTTGTTTGCATCTCAGGTGTTTCGGAAGCTCTGGAAGGAATATGCGCTTAAAGATGGCATTTCGATGCTGAAATCATCACATGGAGTTCACAGAGTCGAATCGAGAGCCAAAGTCAAGACTGACGAGCAAAAGAATAAATGCATCTTAGACCGGGTCGCGGACGCAGGCAATATTAATAGGATCATCCGCGGACGTTAAAGTGTTCATTGTCCGCGGCGCTAAAATGTGCATCGTCCGTGGCTGACGTCAGCAAAACGGGATTTGGAAATCTGGCCCAAAACGAAATTAGAAACTTTTCTGATAAATTAGGTTTTTTCGACAGCAACATTGAGCATCGCAAATTCCCAGAATTGAAGACGGCTCGAGAGGAGATCAAGCTTTCAACCGGAGAAGAGAATTTCTACTGCTTTCATTCAAAAATACTTTGTTATTTTGTCATGACTATGAGTAGCTAATTTTTTTATTCGGTTTAGGGTTCAATATATTGTGACGAAGTTTTGAGATTCTTTGCTTAATGCTATTTTATGTTCCACTAGTTTTTGTGCTATTTATCTCGGTTTGAATTGCGAAGCTAAGTGGAGACTTGAAACGGTAAAACTTAGCCGAGCAATTCAGCCCTTATTTTTGCTGCTTGTTTGATACTGAAACGTTAGGACAAGTAGTCGCACGTTAACCTGATATAACCTGAAACGGAGTATTAGGTTTGCTAAAACTAGAAGTCTATAACCTGAAACGGAGTAGATTGTGGAGTAAGTGCTTGAAACGGCCTTACCTAAGGTTATAACCTGAAATGGAGTAACCACACTTAGGAACACAAATTAGATTATTAGAAGTCAATGATAAACGAGTCACAATGGAAAACCCTGGACCGAATGCTTTCTCTGATTGAATACTTTCCGTTTTATTTCTCTTGCGTTTTACAACAATTGCTCACACCAAACCCCCAATTTTATTGTTTACAGAACGACTTCACCAACACCAGCTCTCTAGGGTTCGACCCTTGCTTGCCACCCTACTAGTGTTTCGCAAGGAAAATTACAAATATAAATTTGCAGGTCAAACGACGCCTGTCAACTACCACCCATTGACAAATCACGGCTCGAACTATAAAAATTGACAATTCAATTTCAAAATATTTAAATCCCCATAAAACAATTAACTAACGGAACATCACTCCGTCAATTAACGAAGTTAACTAAAGAATAAATTGAAAAAACCTTCTTACCCTTAATTGTGAAATTGATCATTAAAATATTTTGTCGTAAAGTTATCTAAGCTTTACGACAATAATACGATAAACTACAGTTGTCGTAGGATGTTTATCACATATTTTATCGCACACATCCGTACCAAAATCGTGTTATCGTTAGGTTGTTGTACAACTATCACACTTTTGTACGACAACAATTGTTATCGCATAGTTATTATTTTACAAAATTGTCGAAATTTGTAGTGATCGGCATTGGATTCTACTTACGCACATTCACGTAGAGTTCCGGCTTGGCTCAATTCACTATAAACACTGAGTGCTTGTACACCAATTCAAGAAGAAAGAGTTATAACACTAAACGAGTTGAAACTAACGCCTAGAAACTGATGTGTTAGAGTTTGTGAACTCCATGTATTTTGATATGAGAAACACTCAGCTGATGTTGTTACTTGAGTGTGTAGAGAACTCAGCAAGTATCGTTACCTCGACACTCAGCTGCCGGAAAAGAATATTGGTCAAGATATTTTTGGAGGAAGATCTTCGGTTTCGGAAAAATCTTGGAATCTTTTAAAAGATTTGCTGCACTAAAGGTTGTTTCTCAAAAGTAGGATATGTTATCAAAAAACATATCAAGATTCTGTCAGTACCTTTCACGAATCAGATATATCATGTATATCAAGAAGATTCAACAAGATTAGTATATGATAATCTTATAGAAATATTTGATAAAATCAGTATGTGAGGATCTCATCATATAGAGAAGATCTTCATCCAAAGCTACTAACCGAAATTTGGAAAGAAGATCTTGGATTTGCGGTTGGAGCAAATCTAGGATTTCCTAAAGAAAGTTTAGGATATAAATAGGAGGCAAAGATTACTTGGCACCCCAAAGCTACTAACCGAGTAGTGCCTAGAAGATTGCCCAACTGGTAAGATCAGACTAAAGGCGTACTTCGGCATGAAACAAAGGACAGTGGAGCAATCTATGCCAGAAGGAAGACATACTTGTCGTGCGGCTAATAGAAGAAGTGATCACAACATTGATTGGTCTACACGTCTGAAAGTATGACGTCAACGTGATGTTCCCTTGAGTGGCATGTATTTGGCAAAACAAAGCTTAGACAGTTCGAGCAGGAGTTCAGGGGGAGTTCGAACATATCCTAGTACACATATACAACGTGGAGCAGACGCAAGGATATTTTCCGGAAGGATATTGGACAGCAAAGATATCGCCAAGTTAAGTCGGATAGCGACTTATTCAAGCATAAGATATTCAAATGAATATCTACATTAAAGGCGGCGTTGCTTACTTGGGCAAGAAGACTTCGTATATTCTTCCATCCGATTTGAAAAGATATACATCAAATATCTAAGAATATTTCCTAAATATTTGATGGGATTATCTTGTGCTGATTTGGGTTTCGTCCTAGCATATAAATACAATGCTAGGGCGCCCTTATTCCGCATCGCTTTCAAGATCAAACATACACGAGTATACACTATCGATTGGGAAGGAAGAAAGCGACGGCCGGCTGTGTTTCCCCACTGGAAACTCATTGGTGCAAGAGCAGTCTTATCAAGTGCAACTGAGACTGTCTGGAAGCGATCAAACTGCCGCACACAACAAAGGTGAACAAGCTTTCGAGAGAAAGCATCCGAGCTTCAGGAGAAGGTCGAGAACGTTCGGACTGCAGGTTCGGACGAAGGGGATCGAGGTTAACTGCTGTAAACCTCGGTTGCAAATCTGAGAGACGTAGTGTTAGAGGCTAGGCGATTACAAGGTGTAAGCGTAAGTCCACTTGTAGCTCTAACTCGTAATAAAGATTTGCTGTCCTTTCTAGGGTGTGGGAAACCCCCCAGAGTAGGCGTGGCCGAACTGGGTTATCATTCTGTGTGTCCTTCTACTTTCGTTCTGTTGTCTAAATTGTTGTGATACGAGTTCATGGTCTGTCGCAACTGTACCTTGAACTGTCTGCTGAACTATTGTGAAAAGAGTTCAAGGTCTGTTGCAACTGTATCTTGGACACAAGCTTAAACAGGGAATATAATTTCAATTGGTATCAGAGCAAACACTCGACACACTGAGTGGGATCCTGAACTGTTCAAGATGACTCTGAAGGAAGGACAAAGCATCGCCAGACCCCCACTACTCGAAGGATCGAACTATGCCACCTGGAAGCCCGTGATGAGATCCTTTTTGAAATCCTTAGATGAAAAAGCGTGGAAGGCTGTTCTGAAAGGATGGACGGAACACATGATGAACAATCTCACTGGAGAACCGATCCCAAAACCGGAAGCACTGTGGACAAAAGAAGAGGACAAAGCATCTATGGGAAACTCAAAGGCTATGAACGCAATTTTTTCTGCCGTAGATGAAAACGTCATGAAGCTCATCATCAACTGTGAAGTGGCCAAGGAAGCATGGGACATCCTCCAAACAGCCTTTGAAGGCACAGACAAAGTTCGCAACTCTCGCATGCAGGATGTCACAACTAGGTTTGAAGAGATGAAGATGAAGGAGAGTGAAACTATCACTGAGTACAACACCAGAGTTCTGGAACTGGCTAACGAGGCTTCTGCTCTAGGGAAACCCATAGATGAAGAAAGGTTGACCAGTAAAGTCTTAAGATCACTCCCTCCAAGATTTGCGATGAAGGTCACGGCCATAGAGGAAATGCACGACATTGCCAAACTAAAACTGGACGAACTGATGGGTTCTCTCAGAACCTACGAGATCAATCATGATTTTCAACCTGGGGAAGTGAAGGGAATCGCCCTAAAGCGGACATGTCTGAAGACAAACTGGATGGTGGCTGCACTACTGAACAACTGGCTATGATGGCTCAAAATTTTGGCAGAATGGTGCGGAAAATCAACAGACGTGGACCAGAACAGGGCCATCCTTTATCAAATAGCTTCTGAAACTGGAAAACCGACAGGTCAAGATCCAGAGACATGAGACAAGACTCTTCTGACAAAGGAAAGGAAGAAATTCAGTGCCATGAATGCAAGGGGTTCGGACATATTGCCTCCCAATGTGCGAATACCCTCATGAAGAAGAAGGCAATGGTCGCTAGCTTCAGCGATAGTGAGTCAGACGAAGAAAAAGGTGAAACCACTAATTTTATGGCTTTTGTTACTACTCTTGGAGATTGCAGCAATTCTAGTGAAGGAGTACCACCTCAGTTGGAACTCCCGGTTGAAGACCTCTCAGACAGTGACGATGAAGAACTCACGCAGGAGTCTCTAGCTGAGACATATAAAGATCTGTACAAGAAATGGCTGATACTGATCAAGGTCAACAAGAAGCTGAATGACATAGTAGCAAGCGTCACTATAGAAAAGGACAAGGTCTGGCAGGAGGTCGAGATACTGCTTACATAGATGGTGGAACTCGAAGGCACAGTAGACTCACAGAACACTCAACTGGCTGAAATGAAACAAGGAAGATTGTGTCTTCTTGCTCAGAGAACAGAGCTCCTGGGTACTATCTCTTCACTGAAAGTCGACATGGAAAGGGACCGTGACACTCATCCTGTAGGCATGGCGGGTCTAAGAAAAACCATCACAGATCTGAAGCGCAAGGAGGTGTTCCAACTACGGAGGATAGAACAGCTGGAACTTCAGCTAGAATCTGAGAAGATGGATCACTCAGACACTGAGAAGGAGCTCAATCACCTCAAACAGTCGGTAAGGATGCTAAACTCTGGCACTAAAGACTTAAATGATATTCTTAGATGTCAGAGGATGGAGTCTGGACATCGTGGGCTGTGGTTTACGGAAGAAGGCACAACCCTCGTTATAGCACAACAGGTGACGGAACAGCGGCCTGAACAGAAGGTGAAACAGTCCAGAGGAAAGAACCTAGACGATCACAGGAAGTCTCCTAGCACACCAAATGATGGAAAGACTCGTGGAACACCCGTCCAACGCCGTGACCAGTAAAGCAAAGGGGAGAGTGGCGCACTTGCTGGTACTGCAACCTGATGGGACACATCAAACTGAAGTGTCGCCTGTTTCTTGCTGAACGATGTGCTTTCCAACAACGGACCATACCGCGACAGAAACTAGTCTGGGTTCAATAGGCAGACCAAACCGTTTGCATTGTGGCCTGCTACTCCTCAAGCCACACAGCACAAGATAGTTGGCACTTCGACAGCAGATGCTCCGCTCACATGACAGGTAACTCTCAGTATCTTACCCATATTAGACATGTTGAGAAGATGTGGTTTGTCACCTTCGGGGATGGTGGAAAGGGTCAGGTGATCGGCTGTGGGACATTGATGGTTCCGGATCTCCCTGCACTCAAGAACACCCTCCTTGTCAAAGGACTGACAAGGAATCTTATCAGCATCAGTCAACTGTGCGACGATGGACATTATGTGTCATTCTCTAGCTACTCATGTCTTGTCCTAGACAAGAATGGCGATACACGGATGAAAGGAAGAAGGGATGCCAACAACTGCTACACCATTGGGATGGGTCTGATGGGATCGATAAACGACGAGAACCATGGCAAGCAACCGGCTTCTCTTGCCTGTGCAAACGCTCAACATAGATTTCTGTGAGGGGGAGTGGATAAGACCTTGCACACAAGGCCTGATTATTGGAGATGCGCAAAAATCCATGTTGACAACTGTCCCAGACAACTGTTGAATCAGAAGGTGTCACAGCTACGGAAGGAGTTCGTACAATGCCCACAGAAATATGCCGAACAAGAAAATATGAATATGAAGGGCACCAGAAGATGATAACTCTGAGGCATACCAAGACCTTTGTCAACCCGTATGGCAGGTTACGGAGTGGAACACCCAGATCCCCAGTGGGTCTATGTGGTGTCAACCACTGAATGCATCCGACGGTGGTCAGTCAAAGTCGAATCTCCAGCTGAACAGTTGGACTAACCACCTAAGGAAGGGAGCTGGAACAGAAGGTACAGCGCGTGAAGACCAATATTTTTTGAATATTCTCAAAGATCTTTCATGCCGTTATTTGAAAACGGGAGTTGACTATTTTGGGAAGTTGAAAAGGCTGGAGGATATTTTTTTTTGAAACACAAAACAGTTGAGTGTGTTCAATTGCTTACTCACTCTCGTCAAAACCCTAGAACTGCAAAATCTCTCTCAACCGCTCTTTCTCCAAACGGCGATGGTGAACACAAGGAAGTCTTCAAAGTCCAGCATCAAATCCGCTGAGAAGAAGAACATGCAGTCCTCAAAGGCTTTAGCGGCAAAATCCCAAATTCCGAAAGCAAAAGCTCCGAAGGAGAAAATGGCATCGCCTTTACGCGCCGTCACCGAATCTTTGGCCGAAGCAAAGAAGACTACCGGAGGAGTAACAATTAAAATCCCTCAGTCGATCACGGTGGACTCGTCCGTCTCATTAGATACTGGTACGTCTCAAAAAGTCCGTCCCCAATCTGAGGTAATTCCAACTGTCCCTTCAGTTTCTACAAATATTCCTATTGTTGAAAAGATTGTGGCGGACAAAGATCTGAATGTGGGTGTTGAGAAGGAGGGTAAGTCTGTTGACTGTGATGAAGCCAGTAGGGCTGTTATTGGTGCTGGTACTAGTGGTGTTGCTATTAGTGATAAGGCGATTGTTGGTGACAAGGCCGGTAGTACTGTCACTGGAAATAAATCTGTCAAGCATGTTGAAGATGGTGAACCCAGCAAGGTGGCTGGAGGTTCAGCAACATGGAGGAAGAAAATCCATGCCTCTGGGTATATTCATCCGAGAGGTTTACGAAGAAAGAAGGGGACTGGCCGAGTTGTTTCTCCAAAACAATGTCTGGCCAAGATTAGTACGATCAGAGGAAAGCTTATAGCAATGTCTGATGAGGAGACAGAGAAACTTCTTGAGGCCTCGGGGAAGAGGAAGCTAGTGATTAATGAGGAATCTAACGATGGCTCGGACAAGAAGATTGAAGGTTAAGAAGGTGAACCAATCAGTAAGTAAGAGGAGATTTTGTCCGAGATGGTGCATCCACCAGAGAATCTTGAGGTGTTGAAGGAAGCCTCTATAGAAGAATCTGATCCTACAGAAAAGGATGAAGAGTTGCAGAAGATGTTCAAAGACATTGATAATATCATGGAAGATTTGGAAAAAGAGAAGGATCGGGGAATGGCAAGTTCAGAGGGAGTTCAGCATGCCCAGAGTGTTGGGGCAGAAGGGTCTGCTGCCGAGAAAGTTGCAAGTGTTCCAACTATGGAACCAAGTGTTCAAACTGAAGCTGAAACTGCACCAGCTCCAGAGGAAGTTATGGCTAAGGAGACAGTGGCTGTACCAGCATTCATTCAAGGTGATCTTCGCAATGATCATATGGAGGAGGATGGTACATCAGTTCGTGTGGTGTCTGCGAAGTCAGTGTCAAAGGAAGTTACTCTTTCGGAAGATGACCAGGACCTTGTCCCTCTTTTCAATCTCAAAAGGGCAAAGAAGGAAAAGAAGAAGGTAGATTTTGCAAAGTCTACAAAGGGATCAGTTCAGAAGGTTGCTGAGGACAGCATTGGTGCAGGGAGAGTCGGCTCTTCCAAGAAAAGGAAGTGCGATGCTGCAGTTCCCGTCTCTGAAGATGCTGGGAGATGCGAAGTCCCAGCCCCTGAGTCTGAGACATTTCCAGTGGGTAAGGTCAAGAAAGGAGTGTGGTTCGTTAATAAAGACGTTGTATTGAAATGGAGTTGTGTGCTGAAAAGGAAAATCATTCCTGAGAGGTTGCTAGATGAGTCCCGATACAAGGGAAATGAAGTGATTGAGGTGCTCAAGGAATCTGATCTGTTCTGGACGTTGGACAGATGCAAGCCGTTCAACGAGCAATTGGTGCGTGAAGCCAT
This sequence comes from Rhodiola kirilowii, assembly GCA_033675215.1. Taxonomy (NCBI): domain Eukaryota; kingdom Viridiplantae; phylum Streptophyta; class Magnoliopsida; order Saxifragales; family Crassulaceae; genus Rhodiola; species Rhodiola kirilowii. Next base: position 21,820,959 of record CM066197.1, read on the forward strand.
GGTAAACCTTCGTCCTAGGTTTGGGGTCATTGGAGAAGCCGATTATGGGGTCTTCTATGTTAGAGGAAGAAGGATCAAGATTGATCCTGAGCTGATCAATGTATACTTCTCCATGGACGACCCAGCTGTTGATGAAGAGGAATCAAGCTTTGAGAAGATAGTGAGCACCATCACTGCAGGCTCTGTTCGCTGGAGGCCTGAGTCAGTTGTACATACAGCGGATCTGTCGACGTTCTATTTGATGCTATTTTTCATTGCTGTTTTCAACTGGAGGCCGTCTACTCATCGCTCTACTGTCAATAAGGACATGTCCCAACTGATTTATCAGATAGGGAATAAGCTGGAGTTCAACCTGGGCAGAGTGATGTTCAAACAGATTGCTGAACATGCCACTTCGACGAGAACTCTGCACCAGATTTGCTTCCCATCTCTGATATATGAGCTTATCATCCATCAAGCTCCAGATTTGAAGGCCTCGCCTAACCATCTCACAAAGGCACCCATCAAGTTCGTCGTTGACCACAAGTTGTTTAAAGGGCGTCACGTGAACGATCTCAAGGAGGGGAACTGAGGGACCATAATTATACGAATCAAAAACACAGTAAAACCCACCAAATTAGACTGTTTTTCTATCTAACTTGTACTTGTTAGTCCCGATATATTTCTACAGGGTATTTTGGCGCTTAGAGAGAAAACACGCTAAGGAGAGGATTTTACGCTGAAAAGATATTACGAGTCATTCCAAGGTCAAGATCAGACGCTGAACGAAGAAATCTCAAGATCCTGACATTAAATTACTCAATACAAATTCAACCGAGGAACAACCAAGTCAGACCGGAGCAAAATTGGATTGATAGTTTTGTGAAAAGACTGCACAAAACTATCAAAACTCATCCATGGACCAAGGTGACCGGCAACCTTGCTTGGAGGTGGCCAAGGGAGGAAACCACCCTCCATGGTGACCGGCCACCGGTGGCTTTTCCTCCCCCCAACCGGCGGCTTTCTCCTCCCCCATGTGGCGCCTCCTCCTTGCTCCTCCTCCTCCTCCCTTGGATCAAAAGCCACATGCCACCATCTCCACCCTCCATCCTCCTCCCCTTGTGGCTATAAAAGGAGAGTTCCTCCTCATTTCATCATCCAAAAATCAACATTTCACTTCTCTCTCTAAGTTTGTGTTACTTTGTAAGTTTGGTTTATGAAATAATACTCTTGTTAGTTCTTGAGTATTATAACGGTTTGAAATTATAATACTCCTGTCGGTTCTTGAGTATTATAATACTGTAGAGAATACTCCTGTTGGTTCTTGAGTATTCAGTAGGAATTAGGAATACTCCTGTTGGTTCTTGAGTATTCCACCCCCTCTCCTCTTACTGTTTTCAAAAACCCCCGAGTATTTAGCTATGGTATCCACCTCTATGGATATTCGTAGCTAAACTCTTTACTCGGTTAAAGGGGTGTACTTGTATTGTAAAATGTTTTAGACCCTGCACCTAGTGCATCTTTGTGTTCAAAACTTGTTCTATGTGCCATATATAGTCAGAATTTCCAAGGTTGAGTGGAAGCTGTAACAAGCAAAGCTCTTCCGTGGGAATTCGTGAACATACTCGGTAAGTGGAAGCTGTAACAAGCAAAACTTATCTGAGGAGTTCGACTTATCTTAAAAACCATTTTGGGAAATCGTAACAGAAGATCAAATGGATGCACATAAGGCTAAGATACTTCGAAAGGAGGAATTAGTCTTAAGTAGAACAAGTGTTTTAAACGATGTTGCAAGTCTTGCGCTTAGAAATGGCCTCGATTCATCTTTGAACACTTAGTATGATCATTAGCGGTCAATGATAAACAACTATGATACAAGGCCCCTGAAACCGAATGTTTTCCTTGAATTACAAAACCCCCCTGTATTTACTTTTCTTGCTCGATCATCTGCAATCACCAACCGCTCATCTACCGGAGGACTCACCAATCACGCATCACCCACTGTAAGTCTTTCTTTTTATTTTCAGTATTTTAATTTCTATAATTTACTTTTCCGCACTCAAAACCAAAAACAACCAAAAAAAAGTCACTTAGTCATAACCGCTAAAATCTCAATCAAACCTAAAAAACGCTCCCATCCTGTACAAATCCCACAAAGAATAAAACGTATCCTCCTAATTCCCTTGGGTTCGACCCCTACTTACCACTTGCTACCCAGTAGTGTAGTTGCAAGTAGCGGAAAATATAAATTTATTTGTACAGAGAACATTGCACCTTAACGACAGTGCAGTGGGCTCCGTCAAATTGGCGCCGTTGCCGGGGAATTAGCCATCGGATAAGTTCTTTAAATCAATACTTGCTTCAACCATGTCTCGCGAAAGAAGCCACCATGACTATCAGGATGATGACGAGATAAACCTGTACGAGCGAAATGATGAGGTGCCACTTCTATTTGTGGACGATCCGGAACAACTCATCAGAAACAGAAGAGCTCGTGATAGGGAGGCAATCAGAAGAAATCAAGAACCACCCGAGGACCGAAATGCAGCTGGTCCAGTACAACCCCCTAGATATCCACCACCCCCTCAACCTCGACAAATGCCAAGACGAGAACCCGCTTTCGATGACTACTACGGAGATAACAACAACTACCGTGAACCTACATTGGGAGAGCTCTCGGCACCAGATTTCAGAATTCAGCCGTGGTGCATTCACGAAGGCCCTGAACTGGAAAATATTGCCATCAACACTTCAGTGGCTCACAACTTACCGAAATTCTCAGGAACGCGTGGAGAATCAGCAATGACTCATGTCCAACGCTTACATGGTATTTGCCAAAACTTAAAACCGAATGGCGTAAACGTAGACGACTTCAAGTTAAAGGCGTTCTACTTTTCCCTCATTGACGCGGCAAACGACTGGTTCCTTTCATTGCCTTCCAGAAGCATCAGAACATGGGCTCAGATGCAGAAGAAGTTCTTGGACAAATATTACCCAGCAGGAAGAGCGATGCAAGTAAGGAAGCAACTGCAGGACATCAAGCAAGGACCCAATGAAACCATGTACGATTACCTGGAAAAATTCAACCGCCTGGAGAGAAGCTGCTATGCCCTTGGACTACCTGAGAAACTCACCGTCGAGTATCTCATTAACGGATTAAGACCCTTAGACAAAATGCTCCTGGATGCCTCAGCTGGAGGGTCCATGATGAATCTATCATTAAGTGGCATAAGGGATCTTATCACCAACGTTGCTGAGAATGCCCGATTCAGAGAAGAGACAACTCAGTAGGAAGAATTCTCCCGGACAAAAAATGTGGCAAAAGCTGAAACATCGATGAGCTCTATGCCTGAAGAGATGAAGCAGCTAAAGGAGATGATGATTCAAATCCTACGAAGGCAGCCAGTTTCGGTAAAACCTTGCGAGTTCTGTGGTTCTACAGACCACAAAACTGACGCATGTCTGACATTAATAGAAGAGGAACCGGCAGAAGCGAATGCAGTGGGAGGATACCAAGGATACAACAACAACAAAAATGACAGAGCCGGACAAAACAGACCGTATGGTCAAGCAACCAACCCGAGCTGGCGTAACAACAACTATCCTCAGAAGGAAGCACAACCAGCTGTCTCTCAACTAGCTCAGTCATACTACCAACCCCCCCCCACCGACAGTATAACCAGAACGCTCCATCGGCAGGACAATATCAGCAAAGAGGACCAAATCAGTACCAAACCGGCCCGAACAATCAGCAAGAACCAAGCAAGTCGCTCGATGACACGATGAAGGAGCTCGCAGGAAACATTAATCAATTGGGTACTTCGCTACACCAATACCAGGCGAAAACAGACGGGGCAATTTCAGAACTAACCAAACAAATGTCCCAGCTCGCCACGACAATGTCAACACTCACTAATGAACCTGGCAGACTCCCTTCACAAACCATCAAAAACCCAAAGGCGAATCTTAGCATGATAAAAAGGTCAAACGAAAAGGCGACGCTAGGAGAAGTTGCACGATCCCCAACTTACAAACTTACGAACAAGCACTTCGCCCGGAGACGTCGACCTGATTGGAATCAAGAGGAAGACCGACCCAATGATGGCAAAACATGGGTTACACATGCTGACAATGGACGGTACGCATTCACCATTTGTATAACACCACCATCGATCATACACTCTGACATACCAGCATCTGGATGGGATGACAGTAACAATTTAAGGTGGGACTCCCCAACTAATATTTATGCTTCGGAGCAAAATATTAAGGGATCCGATTATACAAATCCTAAGCCAAGGAACGGGCAGAATGGCCCGACAATAGAAAGAGCCCTCACTTCAAATCACGAGCCACAACCGGAAAGAGATAAAGACCCAGGGGCCTTCACAGTCACCTGCAGTATTGGTGAAGCACAGATTCATAAGTGCTTAATCGATCATGGAGCTGCTGTCAACGCCATGCCCTCCTCCTTATATTACTTATTAGGACTTGGTCCGTTAAAACCACCCAGGTCAAATATCGAGCTAGGAGATAAATCAAGCATCCGTCCGGTTGGAGTGCTAGAAGATGTAATACTCCATGTGGGAGAGCTCGTCATTGCTGCAGACTTCTATGTGATATAAACGGGAGAGACCAGCGAAGACGACCCTCCAACAATAATCTTGGGATGACCATTCCTCTACGCTACTAAAGCAAGGATCGATGTGGGCAAGGGCTCATTGTCGCTCAAGTTCGGCGGCAAAATTGCAAATTTCTCCATTGATAATAGCCGCACGGATACAAAGAAACCGCCAGACATTATACCTATCTCAGATCACGGTACACAGATTTCTGACCTGCCGAAGGAGACCGAAAGAGTAACAAGACCAGCAGCTATGGTCAAAGGTCCCCCGCCTTCTCAGAAACAATGGAAAGAAAAAACACCAAAACCATGGAGTTCCAACCCAAGCAAGAAATTAGGAAGAGTCAAGACAAAAACCAACACAGGAACAGTGGCAAAATTTGACCTAAGCCACCCATGAGATCCAAACCAGTGATCCAGGAATAAGGTACTGTCGAGCCAACGACGTTAAACAAGTGCACTGGTCGGGAGGTAACCCGACACTATCTTACTTTCTGTCTTTTTCTTTTTATTTTTTTGTCTTTTAGTTTTTATCAATAAGTCGCTCTCACCCACTTGGTGCATAGAATGATTTGACTATTTAGGAATTGGTTTTTGGAGCACGATCGGATCAGCCAGGCAGCTTCCGTGAATTTACCGGGGCTGCGCTGAGAGTTCAAGGCCCCAGCCGAACTCCCTCGATTATCCAGCCTCATGCCATGTCATTCGACACAAAAAGGGAGTTCTGATCTTACCTTTCCTTAATATCATTTCCTTCTCGTAATTGTCTACTTGCCTGGCTTTTGAACTAAGTAGTGCTGAAAGGCACGCCTTCGTTCAAAAGTGTGGGGTGAGATCCGCATGTGTACATAAATAAATAACATGTTTTTCTTTTTCTTTTTTAATATTATCTTTTTGAAAATATGAACTTAAGAATGTGAAAAAGATATATCTAAAATTCATGCATTTACCTTGTGAAAATTCAACTGTCTAAAAACTTAGAACGTAACTTCTCATTTGTCTCTTTGTGCTGAGATAAACTAGGGATGTGGAGTTGATAGAAATGCCCTAGAGAGGCATGGCAAGCAATCGAAGGATCGAATCAAACTATATGGTTTGCGAAGTCAGTGGAGGCTGCACTTCGGGTTTCAGTGAAGATTGAAGTCATCTCCGCCATGCAGTGTTTATGCAAAAAGAAAAAAAAGGCGAGGACGAGAATTAGACCGTCCTCTCTCTAGTCAAAGTAGCCGAGAAAATAGATGAGCGACCCTCATCTTGACCCGCGCGAAACGACAAGGATGAGAGGAGCGGGGAGGTATTTCCATAGGCTTGCGGGCGATGATTGGACCTCCCAAAAAGGCTTGAGAAAATGGACTAGCAAGTCACAAAGACGCAAAAAGCTCAAAGAAGCAAATCAAGAGGCCAAAGGCCCAAAATTGTGAAGGTTTTAACCGAACAAAAAGTGAAGTACTCAAAGAGTCAAATCAAAGGCCAAAGGCCGATTCACTACAAAAGCAGTCCCTCGCCAAAAGAAAATCAAAGTACTCAAACCATTGAAACCCAAACTGAATCACGTGCTAGAGAAAGCTACAAGGAAACCATATAGTGCGAGACGGTCCCGAGGTTGCAGTCTAGGAGCCTAAAAAGGGCTATCTCCCGAAACATCCAGAATAATTTGCATCTCAGCACGGAGGTACAAGTATCAAGTTTCTTCTATTTATTTACACAGTTCAATTTGTTAATAAGTAAGCAATGCATGAATTAGGATAAATCTAGTACCACAGTCTAATTTTCATATTTCAACAAAATTACTTAGTGTGCCGCCCTTTAATAGCATTGTTCGGGACGAACAACTAAAAGTGTGGGGTAATCTGATGGACCATAATTATACGAATCAAAAACACAGTAAAACCCACCAAATTAGACTGTTTGTCTATCTAACTTGTACTTGTTAGTCCCGATATATTTCTACAGGGTATTTTTGCGCTTAGAGAGAAAACACGCTAAGGAGAGGATTTTATGCTGAAAAGATATTACGAGTCATTCCAAGGTCAAGATCAGACGCTGAACGAAGAAATCTCAAGATCCTGACATTGAATTACTCAATACAAATTCAACCGAGGAACAACCAAGTCAGACCGGAGCAAAATTGGATTGATAGTTTTGTGAAAAGACTGCACAAAACTATCAAAACTCATCCATGGACCAAGGTGACTGACAACCTTGCTTGGAGGTGGCCAAGGGAGGAAACCACCCTCCATGGTGACCGGCCACCGGTGGCTTTTCCTCCCCCCAACCGGCGGCTTTCTCCTCCCCCATGTGGCGCTTCCTCCTTGCTCCTCCTCCTCCTCCCTTGGATCAAAAGCCACATGCCACCATCTCCACCCTCCATCCTCCTCCCCTTGTGGCTATAAAAGGAGAGTTCCTCCTCCTCATTTCATCATCCAAAAATCAACATTTCACTTCTCTCTCTAAGTTTGTGTTACTTTGTAAGTTTGGTTTATGAAATAATACTCTTGTTAGTTCTTGAGTATTATAACGGTTTGAAATTATAAAACTCCTGTCGGTTCTTGAGTATTATAATACCGTAGAGAATACTCCTGTTGGTTCTTGAGTATTCAGTAGGAATTAGGAATACTCCTGTTGGTTCTTGAGTATTCCACCCCCTCTCCTCTTACTGTTTTCAAAAACCCCCGAGTATTTAGCTATGGTATCCACCTCTATGGATATTCGTAGCTAAACTCTTTATTCGGTTAAAGGGGGTGTACTTGTATTGTAAAATGTTTTAGACCCTGCACCTAGTGCATCTTTGTGTTCAAAACTTGTTCTATGTGCCATATATAGTCAGAATTTCCAAGGTTGAGTGGAAGCTGTAACAAGCAAAGCTCTTCCGTGGGAATTCGTGAACATACTCGGTAAGTGGAAGCTGTAACAAGCAAAACTTATCTGAGGAGTTCGACTTATCTTAAAAACCATTTTGGGAAATCGTAACAGAAAATCAAATGGATGCACATAAGGCTAAGATACTTCGAAAGAAGGAATTAGTCTTAAGTAGAACAAGTGTTTTAAACGATGTTGCAAGTCTTGCACTTAGAAATGGCCTCGATTCATCTTTGAACACTTAGTATGATCATTAGCGGTCAATGATAAACAACTATGATACAAGGCCCCTGAAACCGAATGTTTTCCTTGAATTACAAAACCCCCCTGTATTTACTTTTCTTGCTCGATCATCTGCAATCACCAACCGCTCATCTACCGGAGGACTTACCAATCACGCATCACCCACTGTAAGTCTTTCTTTTTATTTTCAGTATTTTAATTTCTGTATTTACTTTTCTGTAATTTACTTTTCCGCACTCAAAACCAAAAACAACCAAAAAAAGTCACTTAGTCATAACCGCTAAAATCTTAATCAAACCTAAAAAACGCTCCCATCCTGTACAAATCCCACAAAGAACAACGTATCCTCCTAATTCCCTTGGGTTCGACCCCTACTTACCACTTGCTACCCAGTAGTGAAGTTGCGAGTAGCGGAAAATATAAATTTATTTGTACAGAGAACATTGCACCTTAACGACAGTGCAGTGGGCTCCGTCAGGAACCAGAAAGGAAAGGGTGTTGCGGAGTCGAGTCGAGGGGGAGCCAGGATGGGCCGGGATGAGAGGAGCCAGCTGCTCAATGACCTGAATGTCATCATCGAAGTGGACAAGGAGCAACGCAAGCGCATCAACAAGCTCGCTCGTGCCCTCAGCTACCCAAGTGAGGATGAATATGATGATGCTGATTCTGAGGATGCCACTGATGATGGGTCGTCTGCATGAAGGTCCTCCAAAAAACTATCTCCCTGAACTATTTGTTTAAACTTTCGTACTATGTGCTTGTTCTGGCACTATTTTGATTGGCTGTTCGAACTCAGATTGCACCCCTTGTCAGTTTGTGGCAAAAAGGGGGAGTATTTTGGAGGAGACAATTTTTGTTTCCCTCAAAATTGTCTATTGTCTAGATAGTTAGATAGACTTAGTTATCTAGTAGATCTGGTTTTGCCAAAATGCCAAGGAGGAGATTGATGTTCCCTTGAGTGGCATGTATTTGGCAAAACGTAGCTTAGACAGTTCGAGCAGGAGTTCAGGGGGAGTTCGAACATATCCTAGTACACATATACAGCGTGGAGCAGACGCAAGGATATTTTCCGGAAGGATATTGGACAGCGAAGATATCGCCAAGTTAAGTCGGCCAGCGACTTATTCGAGCATAAGATATTCGAATGAATATGTACATTAAAGGCGGCGTTGCTTACTTGGGTAAGAAGACTTCGTATATTCTTCCATCCGAATTGAAAAGATATACATCAAATATCTAGGAATATTTCCTAAATATTTGATGGGATTATCTTGTGCTGATTAGGGTTTCGTCCTAGCATATAAATACAATGCTAGGGCGCCCAGATTCCGCAACGCTTTCAAGATCAAACATACACGAGTATACACTATCGATTGGGAAGGAAGAAAGCGACGGCCGGCTGTGTTTCCCCACTGGAAACTCATTGGTGCAAGAGCAGTCTTATCAAGTGCAACTGAGACTGTCTGGAAGCGATCAAACAGCCGCACACAACAAAGGTGAACAAGCTTTCGAGAGAAAGCATCCGAGCTTCAGGAGAAGGTCGAGAACGTTCGGACTGCAGGTTCGGACGAAGGGGATCGAGGTTAACTGCTGTAAACCTCGGTTGCAAATCTGAGAGACGTAGTGTTAGAAGCTAGGCGATTACATGGTGTAAGCGTAAGTCCACTTGTAGCTCTAACTCGTAATAAAGATTTGCTGTCCTTTCTAGGGTGTGGGAAACCCCCCAGAGTAGGCGTGGCCAAACTAGGTTATCATTCTGTGTGTCCTTCTACTTTCGTTCTGTTGTCTAAACTGTTGTGATACGAGTTCATGGTCTGTCGCAACTGTACCTTGTACTGTCTGCTGAGCTGTTGTGAAAAGAGTTCAAGGTCTGTTGCAACTGTATCTTGGACACAAGCTTGAACAGGGTATATAATTTCAATTGGTATCAGAGCAAACACTCAACACACTGAGTGGGATCCTGAACTGTTCAAGATGACTCAAAAGGAAGGACAAAGCATCGCCAGACCCCCACTACTCGAAGGATCGAACTATGCCACCTGGAAGCCCGTGATGAGATCCTTTTTGAAATCCTTAGATGAAAAAGCGTGGAAGGCTGTTCTGAAAGGATGGACGGAACCCATGATGAACAATCTCACTGGAGAACCGATCCCAAAACCGGAAGCACTGTGGACAAAAGAGGAGGACAAAGCATCTATGGGAAACTCAAAGGCTATGAACGCAATTTTTTCTGCCGTAGATGAAAACGTCATGAAGCTCATCATCAACTGTGAAGTGGCCAAGGAAGCATGGGACATCCTCCAAACAGCCTTTGAAGGCACAGACAAAGTTCGCAACTCTCGCATGCAGGCTGTCACAACCGGGTTTGAAGAGATGAAGATGAAGGAGAGTGAAACTATCACTGAGTACAACACCAGAGTTCTGGAACTGGCTAACGAGGCTTTTGCTCTAGGGAAACCCATCGATGAAGAAAGGTTGACCAGTAAAGTCTTAAGATCACTCCCTCCGAGATTTGCGATGAGGGTCACGGCCATAGAGGAAATGCACGACATCGCCAAACTAAAACTGGACGAACTGATGGGTTCTCTCAGAACCTACGAGATCAATCATGATTTTCAACCTGGGGAAGTGAAGGGAATCGCCCTAAAAGCAGACATGTCTGAAGACAAACTGGATGGTGGCTGAACTACTGGACAACTGGCTATGATGGCTCAGAATTTTGGCAGAATGGTGCGGAAAATCAACAGACGTGGACCAGAATAGGGACATCCTTCATCGAATAGCTTCCGAAACTGGAAAACCGACAGGTCAAGATCCAGAAACATGAGACAAGACTCTTCTGACAAAGGAAAGGAAGAAATTTAGTGCCATGAATGCAAGGGGTTCGGACATATTGCCTCCCAATGTGCGAATACCCTAATGAAGAAGAAGGCAATGGTCGCTAGCTTCAGCGATAGTGAGTCAGACGAAGAAAAAGGTGAAACCACTAATTTTATGGCTTTTGTTACTACTCTTGGAGATTGCAGGAATTCTAGTGGAGTACCACCTCAATTGGAACTCCCGATTGAAGACCTCTCAGACAGTGACGATGAAGAACTCACGCAGGAGTCTCTGGCTGAGACATATAAAGATCTATACGAGAAATGGCTGATACTGATCAAGGTCAACAAGAAGCTGAATGACACAGTAGCAAGCGTCACTATAGAAAAGGACAAGGTCTGGCAGGAGGTTGAGATACTGCTTACATAGAAGGTGGAACTCGAAGGCACAGTAGACTCACAGAACACTCAACTGGCTGAAATGAAACAAGAAAGATTGTGTCTTCTTGCTCAGAGAACAGAGCTCCTGGGTACTGTCTCTTCACTGAAAGTCAACATGGAAAGGGACCGTGACACTCATCCTGTAGGCATGGCGGGTCTAAGAAAAACCATCACAGATCTGAAGCGCAAGGAGGTGTTCCAACTACGGAGGATAGAACAGCTGGAACTTCAGCTAGAATCTGAGAAGATGGATCACTCAGACACTGAGAAGGAGCTCAATCACCTCAAACAGTCGGTAAGGATGCTAAACTCTGTCACTAAAGACTTAAATGATATTCTCAGATGTCAGAGGATGGAGTCTAGACATCGTGGGCTGGGGTTTACGGAAGAAGGCACTACCCTCGTTAAAGCACAACAGGTGACGGAACAGTGGCCTAAACAGAAGGTGAAACAGTCCAGAGGAAAGAACCTATCCGATCACAGGAAGTCTCCTAGCACACCAAATGATGGAAAGACACGTGGAACACCCGTCCAACGCCGTGATTCCTCACCAGTAAAGCAAAGGGGAGAGTGGCGCACTTGCTGGTACTGCAACCTGATGGGACACATCAGACTGAAGTGTCGCCTGTTTCTTGCTGAACAACGTGCTTTCCAACAACAGACCATACCGCGACAGAAACAAGTCTGGGTTCAAAAGGCAGACCAAACCGTTTGCATGGTGGCCTGCTACTCCTCAAGCCACACAGCGCAAGATAGTTGGCACTTCGACAGCAGATGCTCCGCTCACATGACAGGTAACTCTCAGTATCTTACCCATATTAGACCTGTTGAGAAGATGTGGTTTGTCACCTTCGGGGATGGTGGAAAGGGTCAGGTGATTGGCTGTGGGACATTGATGGTTCCGGATCTCCCTGCACTCAAGAACACCCTCCTTGTCAAAGGACTAACAAGGAATCTTATCAGCATCAGTCAACTGTGCGACGATGAACATTATGTGTCATTCTCTAGCTACTCATGTCTTGTCCTAGACAAGAATGGCGATACACTGATGAAAGGAAGAAGGGATGCCAACAACTGCTACACCATTGGGATGGGTCTAATGGGATCGATGAACGACGAGAACCATGGCAAGCAACCGGTTGCTCTTGCCTGTGCAAACGCTCAACATAGATTTCTGTGAGGGGGAGTGGATAAGACCTTGCACTGAAGGCCTAATTATTGGAGATGCACAAAAATCCATGTTGACAACTGTCCCAGACAACTGTTGAATCAGAAGGTGTCACAGTTACGGAAGGAGTTCGTACAATGCCCACAGAAATATGCCGAACAAGAAAATATGAATATAAAGGGCACCAGAAGATGATAACTCTGAGGCATACCAAGACCTTTGTCAACCCCTATGGCAGGTTACGGAGTGGAACACCCAGATCCCCAGTGGGTCGATGTGGTGTCAACCACTGAATGCATCCGACGGTGGTCAGTCAAAGTCGAATCTCCAACTGAACAGTTGGACTAACCACCTAAGGAAGGGAGCTGGAACAGAAGGTACATCGCGTGAAGACCAATATTTTTTGAATATTCTCAAAGATCTTTCATGCCGTTATTTGAAAACGGGAGTTGACTATTTTGGGAAGTTGAAAAGGCCGGAGGATATTTTTTTGAAACACAAAATAGTTGAGTGTGTTCAATTGCTTACTCACTCTCGTCAAAACCCTATAACTGCAAAATCTCTCTCAACCGCTCTTTCTCCAAACGGTGATGGTGAACACAAGGAAGTCTTCAAAGTCCGGCATCAAATCCGCTGAGAAGATGAACATGCAGTCCTCAAAGGCTCTGGCGGCAAAATCCCAAATTTCGAAAGCAAAAACTCCGAAGGAGAAAAAGGCAACGCCTTTACGCTCCGTCACCGAATCTTTGGCAGAAGCAAAGAAGACTGCCGGAGGAGTAATAGTTAAAATCCCTCAGTCGATCACGGTGGACTCGTCCGTCTCATTAGATACTGGTACGTATCAAAAAGTCCGTCCCCAATCTGAGGTAATTCCAACTGTCCCTTCAGTTTCTGCAAATATTCCTATTGTTGAAAAGATTGTGGCAGACAAAGATCTGAATGACGGTGTTGAGAAGGAGGGTAAGTCTGTTGACTGTGATGAAGCCAGTAGGGCTGTTATTGGTGCTGGTACTAGTGGTGTTGCTATTAGTGATAAGGCGATTGTTGGTGACAAGGCCGGTAGTACTGTCACTGGAAATAAATCTGTCAAGCATGTTGAAGATGGTGAACCCAGCAAGGTGGCTGGATGGTCAGCAACATGGAGGGAGAAAATCCATGCCTCTGGGTATATTCATCCGAGAGGTTTACGAAGAAAGAAGGGGACTGGCCGAGTTGTTTCTCCAAAACAATGTCTGGCCAAGATTAGTACAATCAGAGGAAAGCTTATAGCAATGTCTGATGAGGAGACAGAGAAACTTCTTGAGGCCTCGGGGAAGAGGAAGCTAGTGATTAATGACGAATCTGACGATGGCTCGGACAAGAAGATTGAAGGTTCAGAAGGTGAACCAATCAGTAAGTAAGAGGAGATTGTGTCCGAGATGGTGCATCCACCAGAGAATCTTGAGGTGTTGAAGGAAGCCTCTTTAGAAGAATCTGATCCTACAGAAAAGGATGAAGAGTTGCAGAAGATGTTCAAAGACATTGATGATGTCATGGAAGATTTGGAAAAAGAGAAGGATCGGGGAATGGCAAGTTCAGAGGGAGTTCAGCATGCCCAGAGTGTTGGGGCAGAAGGGTCTGCTGCCGAGAAAGTTGCAAGTGTTCCAACTATGGAACCAAGTGTTCAGACTGAAGCTGAAACTGCACCAGCTCCAGAGGAAGTTATGGCTAAGGAGACAGTGGCTGTACCAGCAGTCATTCAAGGTGATCTTCGCAATGATCATATGGAGGAGGATGGTACATCAGTTCGTGGGGTGTCTACGAAGTTAGTGTCAAAGGAAGTTACTCTTTCGGAAGATGACCAGGACCTTGTCCCTCTTTTCAATCTCAAAAGGGCAAAGAAGGAAAAGATTAAGGTAGATTTTGCAAAGTCTACAAAGGGATCAGTTCAGAAGGTTGCTGAGGACAGCATTAGTGCAAGGGGAGTCGGCTCTTCCAAGAAAAGGAAGCGCGATGCTGCGGTTCCCGTCTCTGAAGATGCTGGGAGATGCGAAGTCCCAGCCCCTGAGTCTGAGACTGTTCCAGTGGGTAAGGTCAAGAAAGGAGTGTGGTTCGTTAATAAAGACGTTGTATTGAAATGGAGTTGTGTGCTGAAAAGGAAAATCATTCCTGAGAGGTTGCTAGATGAGTCCCGATACAAGGGAAAGGAAGTGATTGAGGTGCTCAAGGAATCTGATCTGTTCTGGACGTTGGACAGATGCAAGCCGTTCAACGAGCAATTGGTGCGTGAAGCCATGGTAAACCTTCCTCCTGGGTTTGGGGTCATTGGAGAAGCAAATTATGGGGTCTTCTATGTTAGAGGAAGAAGGATCAAGATTGATCCTGAGCTGATCAATGTATACTTCTCCATGGACGACCCAGCTGTTGATGAAGAGAAATCAAGCTTTGAGAAGATAGTGAGCACCATCACTGCAGGCTCTGTTCGCTAGAGGCCTGAGTCAGTTGTACATACAGCGGATCTGTCGACGTTCTATTCGATGCTGTTTTTCATTGCTGTTTTCAACTGGAGGCCTTCTACTCATACCTCTACTGTCAATAAGGACATGGCCCAACTGATTTATCAGATAGGGAATAAGCTGGAGTTCAACCTAGGCAGAGTGATGTTCAAACAGATTGCTGAACATGCCACTTCGACGAGAACTCTGCACCAGATTTGCTTCCCGTCTCTGGTATATGAGCTGATCATCCATCAAGCTCCAGATTTGAAAGCCTCGCCTGACCATCTCACAAAGGCATCCAGCAAGTTCGTCGTTAACCATAAGTTGTTTAAAGGGCGTCACGTGAACGATCTCAAAGAGGGGAACCAGAAAGGAAAGGGTGTTGCGGAGTCGAGTCGAGGGGGAGCCAGGTTGGGCCGGGATGAGAGGAGCCAGCTGCTGAATGACCTGAATGTCATCATCGAAGTGGACAAGGATCAACGCAAGCGCATCAACAAGCTCGCTCGTGCCCTCAGCTACCCAAGTGAGGATGAATATGATGATGCTGATTCTGAGGATGCCACTGATGATGGGTCGTCTGCATGAAGGTCCTCCAAAAAACTATCTCCCTGAACTATTTGTTTAAACTTTCGTACTATGTGCTTGTTCTGGCACTGTTTTGATTGGCTGTTCGAACTCAGATTGCACCCCTTGTCAGTTTGTGGCAAAAAGGGGGAGTATTTTGGAGGAGACAATTTTTGTTTCCCTCAAAATTGTCTATTGTCTAGATAGTTAGATAGACTTAGTTATCTAGTAGATTTGGTTTTGCCAAAATGCCAAGGGGGAGATTGATGTTCCCTTGAGTGGCATGTATTTGGAAAAACGTAGCTTAGACAGTTCGAGCAGGAGTTCAGGGGGAGTTCGAACATATCCTAGTACACATATACAGCGTGGAGCAGACGCAAGATATTTTCCGGAAGGATATTGGACAGCGAAGATATCGCCAAGTTAAGTCGGCCAGCGACTTATTCGAGCATAAGATATTCGAATGAATATGTACATTAAAGGCGACGTTGCTTACTTGGGCAAGAAGACTTCGTATATTCTTCCATCCGATTTGAAAAGATATACATCAAATATCTAGGAATATTTCCTAAATATTTGATGGGATTATCTTGTGCTGATTAGGGTTTCGTCCTAGCATATAAATACAATGCTAGGGCGCCCTTATTCCACAACGCTTTCAAGATCAAACATACACGAGTATACACTATCGATTGGGAAGGAAGAAAGCGACGGTCGGCTGTGTTTCCCCACTGGAAACTCATTGGTGCAAGAGCAGTCTTATCAAGTGCAACTGAGACTGCCTGGAAGCGATCAAACAGCCGCACACAACAAAGGTGAACAAGCTTTCGAGAGAAAGCATCCGAGCTTCAGGAGAAGGTCGAGAACGTTCGGACTGCAGGTTCGGACTGCAGGTTCGGACGAAGGGGATCGAGGTTAACTGCTGTAAACCTCGGTTGCAAATCTGAGAGACGTAGTGTTAGAGGCTAGGCGATTACAAGGTGTAAGCGTAAGTCCACTTGTAGCTCTAACTCGTAATAAAGATTTGCTGTCCCCTCTAGGGTGTGGGAAACGCCCCAGAGTAGGCGTGGCCAAACTAGGTTATCATTCGGTGCGTCCTTCTACTTTTGTTCTGTTGTCTAAACTGTTGTGATATGAGTTCATGGTCTGTCGCAACTGTACCTTGAACTGTCTGCTGAACTGTTGTGAAAAGAGTTCAAGGTCTGTCGCAACTGTATCTTGGACACAAGCTTGAGCAGGGGATATAATTTCACAACGTGATCGTAACTTTTGTAACCGAGTAACATTATAGTGTTGCTACAAGGTATTGATTTTTCTCTCAAGTATTGGTTGAGGTAGCGGAGTTTTCACTCTGAGTCATTGTGTTTATTTACTTTACTTTATGCATATTACTTCCGCTGTTTACTTAGCCAGCAAGGGACAAAGGATTTTGTTACTCGCTACGTTCGTAACTACGATCGAATAATTAGTATCAGATTCAAGACTCATTTTGGAGGCCACCGATGCTGAAACCTAGAGAATACGACTTGTGGGCGGAACATATCAAAGCACACACATGTTCCCTCGACGGATAACTCTGAAAGATTATAGAGCAAGAACCAATAGATATTTTGGACACAAAGGATCCGTCCGAGGAAAAGAAAAGAGAAGTCTCTGATGGTAGACACTGCAAGATGCTTGAAAATAACATCATAGCAAAGTAGGTTCTTCACATGGCACTTGGTCCAGGAGATTTGAAAAAGATGTTTCAGTATAAAACAGCAAAGGAAATATGGGATGCACTAAAGAGACTCTACTCAGGGAATGAAGATGTGAAGACGAACAGAATTCTAGCTACAATGAACGATTATGACAATGCTATCCAAGATAAGAATGAGTCCTTAAAAATTTTCACTCACGCTTTAGAGCTATGTTGGACAGATGGAGTTCCTAGCAAAGAGCGTGCTAGAAATTTAGGGTTACCCATCGCTTTCTACAAGCCCTAAATTCCAGATGGTATGTGGTGATCCTAGCTCTTCAAGAACAAAATAACATCAAGGAAGTCACTCTTGAGGAACTTCTAGCCGGACTTCAGAGCAATGATGGAATACAACAACGCAAAGCTGCAAGGAGAGAACCCAACAAGAGTCAGTCAGTCACATTAAATTTTAAGAAAGCCTTCAAACTAGCCCAGAAAGACGATAAGAATGAGGACATCGCTCTACACACTTGAGCCTTTAAGATAACGGGGACTGCACTGGTGAGATCTTTCAAATGGAGGTGACCCATCAAGGATCGTCTTTGTTACCACTGTTAGAAAAATTGACATATGGCAAAGGACTGCTTCTGCAAGAAGGCAAGAGAACCTCCGGCTCATAAGGATACAAAAGCTATGGATACAAAAGCTATGCAGCATAGGGAGAGTTCGAAGAAGATAGTATGGAAGACGGATCCAACAAGACGATGTGCATAATGGCAAACAATTACGTAACTAATTCTGATCCCCTTTCATATTTGATTGGTAAAACTAACGATCAATTGATGTCAATCATTGACGCGTGTCGTTTGACGCGTCGAACTTAATTTAATTATTTCATACTAATGCTAGTGTAGCGGTAAGCAGTGTCGCACTCAAGGGAACTTGTTGTTGAAACTGTAATGCTATAAACAAATAAAAAGGTAGGTTTTGTGAGTGGTTGTGAGTACACAAAAGAATACAAAGAAAGGTTTTCTTAATATAAGACAATATTCAGTTCAGGGATTTGATTTGTAACATGTTCATCATTGACAACTAATAATCATAATTCATGTTTCTAAGTATGGCTATTCCGACAAAGGTAATAATCTTTAGTATCCCAGCAAAGGTGATACACCACAACCTATTCCAACAAAGGTAATGGGTTTTCTATTTCTCCTAAGTACAATATTCCGGCAAAGGTAATAACGAACCTAGGTGTTACTCCTTGTCTTAATGGTAAAGTTTCCAGCAAGTGTTAGCGATACAACTTGGTTGTTCAATTAAACTGTACGGCAGGTTTCCACTTAATCTAACAAGTCAGTTCATGGGATGAAGAAGAAGAACTAGTAAACAAGAGATAAGCATTAAGAAAAAGAGTCTCAAAACATTCGCCACATATCCATGAGAACTGAAACAAAAATTGAACTACTCATATCCATGAGAATTCAACACAAAATATTTATGAATCATGAAAAAGTGGGAGTCTCTTAGTCCCGCCCAAAGCTTCACGATCTTTGTTTCCCTCGTTCTTTGAGCCTCCAGAACTGTCTCTGAATGATTCTTCGATGATTCGAAATCCAGACAAAAGCAAAAATATATTATTAATTGAGATCCAAATCTGATTTTAGTGTTCCAAATTTCGAATTTGCTGACATCATCATGCGTGTCACTGACGTCGTCCCGTACACGGTGAACACATTGGCTGCGCGGGACACATACACTTTACGCTTGGGGACGACACTCTTAAAGTGCTCTTCGTCCGTGGAACGCACTCAAAAGCTTTATTCATTTTGAGCATCATTCTTGACTTCGACTCTTGATTCGACCATCCGAATGACCTCTTTTGCTCTCAAAGTGAACTAGAGAGTCATGGAGCTTTGAGTCAGCTACACACCGACGTCTAGCTCAAATTAATCGGATCTCTCGTTAACTTCCATCACTCCGTTGAAGCGTGAAGGTTTGAATACCAAGTAATGAATTGACACCAAAATGCCGTCTTTTATTGTGTATTTTATCTTTGAGCTTCTTTAACACCTGAAATGAAAAAAATATACTAAAAAGTAAATGTTCGCATACACAAGTATCGAAATAAAGGGGATTATTAGTTTGACGAGCCGTGTAATTACAAATCATGAAACTACCCCACACCAAGTTCGTCCCTAACAAGAATATGTCATAAGAGAAAAGAAATACGACACCGCAATTTATACGATGCCCTTGATACATGCTACATGAACATGAGATGTTATTCTAAACTAGCATAACTCAATTGCAACTCACATCAATTTGCTCAACATGGAATTAATTTTATATATGTGTACCTCTGAGCTGAAATGCATATTGTTAGTTTTAGTGGCATGTGTTTTGGCAAAATCCTGTGAAGTTGTTCAAGCTGTATGACTCGGAGGTGTTCAAGACCAGAGAGACAGCCGGCGTAGACCAAGACTGACGCATCACAGAAGAGCAAAATTTCCTAATTTAAATATAGAAGGTTGGTGACAAAGCTTGGAGTCGGTTGAGAAGATATTGGGAAGAAGATATTGAAGACTATATCGAAAGATTATCAAGAAGAATGCGGCACATGCTTTTAGGAAGGTTTGTTAAAAGATGAGACAATATTGCCTAAAGATATAGGGCGGCCAGGATTTGATTTCCTAAGAGATTTAGGAAAGATCCAACCCCTATCGAAAGAGTGCTAGGAATCTCGAATTACTAAGCACTTTTGGAGAAATTATTCACGGATATACACATTGAGGGTATGAGGCAGTTATCGACTTATACTCATCATTCTGGTGAGTATTAAGCGCTGAGAGCCAATCTGATATGAGTGTTGTTCAGACTGACCGTGGAACAAGATCGTGACGACTACTGCTGCTTAGGCTTCTTCAAAATAAATTGGAGAGAAGAAGACCACTGAGGAAAACCCTAAATTGATGAAAATCAATTTGACAATGGCTAAGACGAAGATGATTACGGAGGTGAAAGTGGCTATTCCAACAAAATCAAAGGCAGAAAAGAATGCTCCGACAGGAAAAACGGTGAAGGCAAAGGAAGTTCTTGCATCTATTCCAAGCTTGAAAGTGAAGGTTTCTTCAAAGCCAGTCTTACACAAGGGAACAGTCTAGAAATTGGCACAAGAGGTAATCTCTAAAATTGCCAAATCAATTTCTATGGCTAGTTCTTGTTTGCCTGATAAGTCAGTTGAGGGGTCGAAGAATGTGGTTGAGAAATCAAAGGTAGTGGCGTCGGTTCAGGGAGGATCGTTTAACATTTGGCACTGTGGCTACTTTAAAACCTTAGGGAACTAGAACTCAGACGATAGTACAGAGGAAGACGCCATTGATGGAAGGATTTTGTGTGGTAAAACGCAAGGTAATAGTGTCTGAGTCCAACGATGAGACACCTGAGGTGGTTAAGGAGTTGCTTGAAGAGAAATCTGGTGGAGAAGTACCTAGTGCCGAGACTCAGAATGATGCCCTAGAGAAATGAATAGACATTTCAAGAAGATGTTCAAGGGAGCAAAGAAACGAATTTTGAGCCCAAAGAGATTGATAAGAAATAAAGCGAACAGAAAGGATATGGAGTCCGCTCTAGAAGAATCAGATGTAGAGGATGAGATGGAAATTGAGGAACAAGTTGATGTTCCTGCCGATGGTGTAGAATCACAGTCTGAAGAATAAGAGGAGGTGCATGTTACTGATGAGAAGTCAGGTTCCATGGAGGTTGAGGAACAAGATGTTGTTTCAGATGATGATGAAGGAAATGAGAAGGCATCTCAGACTGAATTCAGTAAGCAGTATGACTCGCTAAAGGAGTTGTTTGAGGTTGTGGAGCTATATGTTGACAGAGAGATGAATCAGACCGTTGGTGATGAAGAAACTAAAGTAAATAAACCAGAAGATGCTACTGAGGATGTTGAGATGGAGGAACAAGTTGTTGTTCCAGATGTAGAGGAAGAGAATATTCCTGAACCGGTGGCAATTCTCTAAGAAGAAGTTCCCGTTGTTATTGAACCTGCTGCCAAAACTAAGCCACCAGCAAAGTAAAGAAATCTACCAAGGAACAGACAATTGGTCAACAAGCACCGCCTACAGTGGAACATGCTGCAACTCCTAAAAGGAAGAGGAAAGGCATTGCGCCTGTACAAGTTGTTGAACAAGACGATACTCAGACAGATGTTCCTGTGATGGATGCTGACCAAGCTGAGGCTGAGATAACTGTGGCTAAGAAGTCAAAAACCAGCATCGTTATAGGGGAACAAAAGTTGGAAACGCACTCTTATGCATAAAACCCTACCATCTCCAATATTTACTGTAGCAAATCCAGGAGGATTTATAAAATACAGTGCTAAATCCATCAAATTCCAAGAGGATTTATAAAAGGTAGTGCTAAATCCATCATAGTCGGAAGCTTTTTTTGTAGTAAATCTAGCCTATTCAGATTTACTTTCTCACGCAAATTTTAGACTAATAAGCACAGCACAAACTGAAAAATAAAGAACAGAACAACACAACCTGTTTAAGGCCCGTGGTTCCCCCTAGACCTCAAAAGAGACCTAGACGTAATCCAAGTTGAGCCGGCACTAGCTCGGTGTATTGTGCTGCCTGATGACGAACTTGATCCTGCTCGCCCGAAAAAGAATGAACCTCCGGTTATAGCCAACCTCACACACTCAGTGTTTTTCTCTCAAAAACAGATCAGACTATCCTATTACAGCAACTTAAAACCGAGCCACAACTTCGACCAAAACACTGGCCTTATAAGGATATCTATCACAACCGATCTGCACTACACTACTTCTCACGATAACCTGAGAACATGTATGAACCGAGAGAGCACCAAGAGCACACAGCGAGACCAACGAGAGAACTCAGACAACGAGGAATCACCGGAAAAACTCAGCGTTGATGGCTGAACCGAAGAGAGAAGAAGGAGAGCGCCGCTGGAGCCTTTTTCACCAAAACCCTAATCCAACTCTTGCAGCTCATTGAAGAAAACAGCAAATATATATGTCCATAATTCAGCCATCCGATATGAATTAGATCCAACGCTCCGCATGGAGATGAGCCACGAGATACAATTGTTCTGATTAGTTAAAATGAGGTGGCTGCGCTGACTGTGTAGATGGCATGGCAAATGGACTGGACTGGATAAGCTGGGCCGAAGACTACCAAAGCTGGGCTGCTGAAGTTGGGTCACTGCTTCTAATTTCCCACATTTTTTATTCGGCAACTCATTTTTTTTACTACAAGTCTTAGTAGGGGTTAGAAGTTAGAAATGTTAGGTTACCATCTGCCCAAATTAGTAGCAATAAAGATTCGAACACTCGACGAACAACCTGACAACGGGTTCAGTTGGCGAGCCCGCTCCACTGAGCTAGACTCTGTCTTCATTAACACTCGGAAAAAAAATGAAGCTTCCATTTCACAGATCTTAAAATAATTTAGGAAACTAAACAACCGCCTCCTGCTCAAAGTGTACTTACTAATATGTAATCTTGAGTTACAACAGCTAAATCTCCTGAATGACCCTTGTAACACGGATCTAAAGAGGAGCCTAGGGCGAAATAGAAAGAACAATAAAAAGGACCCACTTACTTTGGTGAGAGATTGTCTTCTTCAATGGTTGAATGATCAGAATGATGGCTGGTGGTCCTCTTATAAAGTCCCCTTGGATGGCTTTGGAGCGAAATACATTGATGACATGGAATGGCGGGAAATTAAAAGCCTTGTTCTTTGGGGCAATTATGACGTCTTGGGGGCTGCTCCTGGTGGCTAAATATAGACATCTTGGTGCCTTGATATTATCTTGCTTGACGTCAGATTTGCCCCACCTTGGCCAGGTCCATGGAGCCCCATTGAAGATGTCTTGCCCAATGTCTCGATTACTATTTTTAGCCCTTTTGCCTTGATATTTTAGTCCCTTGGTGCAAGGTGTCATGGTCTTATCTTTAGTAAGCTTTGCTCGCTTTGCTCGCCTTGGTTCCCTTTTGTTCACTCTCGGTTTGATGGTCCAATTGCTTCGGTTCGATTTCCCCTTCTTTGGACTAAGTTGCTTCTTGCTTGGGCTGATATTGTGGGCCGTGGTCTAGTGTGCAAGGGCCCAAAATCTGAATGAAAAATAGTGTGGTTGATGGACCAAAATTATACGAATCATAAACACAGTAAAGCCCCCTTAATTAGACATTTTGTCTATTTAACTTCTACTTGTTAGTTCCGATATATTTCTACAGGGTATTTTGGCGCTTAGAGAGAATACAGGCTAAGGAGAGGATTTTACGCTGAAAAGATATCAAGAGTCAATCCAAGGTCAAGATCAGACGCTGAACGAAGAAATCTCAAGATCCTGACATTGAATTACTCAAATTAAATCAAACAGAGGAATAATCAAAGACAGACCGGAGCGGAATTGGACTGATAGTTTTGTGAAAAGACTGTACAAAACTCCACCCTCCTCCTCACATGGGCGGCTCCTCCCTCACACCTTCCCTCCACTCCCACACCTCCACATGTCGGCTCCTCCTCCTCTCCTCCCAAAGCCGCCGGCGGCTAGAAGCTCCACCATGGAGAGCTTGCCATGTGGTGGCTCCTCCACCACATCCCCATCCCCTCCTCCTCCTCCTCCCTTGGATGCACAACCACATGGAGCCATCTCCACCCTCCATTCCTCCTCCCTTAGCCTATAAATATGAGAGCTCCTCCTCTCATTTGTATCATCCCACATCCCATATCCCATACTTGTACACACTTTAGAGAGAGAGAGGGCTTAACCCTCCTCTCTTCATTTTCAATAAAATTGTTCTTCGCTTTGGAAATAAAGGATAGCTCCCTTGGCGCTTCAACGGTTGTAAGTATTATTTTTAGTATTTATTCAACTGTTTTATTTCCTTAGTTATAATGTTTAGCGCGATGAATAGTAGCTAAACTAGTTATTCGGTTGAAGGGGTGTGCTTGTATTATAAATGTTTTAGACTTTACTCTTAGTATACCTTTGTATTCGATACTTGTTCGATGTGCCATATATCAAGTCAGAGTTTCCAAGGTTGAGTGCCTGACAAGCAAAAAGCTCTTCCGTGGGAATTCGTGAACATACTCGGTAAGTGGAAGCTGTAACAAGCAAAACTTATTGAGGAGTTCGGCTTATCTTAAAAATCATTTGGAAACTGGACCAAAGGGACCAAATGGATGCACTTACCGCTAAGATACTTCGAAAGGAGGAATTAGTTTTGCTTAGAACAAGTGTTTTAAATGATGTTGCAAGTCTTGTGCTAGGAATAGCCTCGATTCATCTTTGAACATTTAGCATGATCATTTCAAGTGTTCTACACGACGTTGCAAGTCTTGTGCTAGGAATAGCCTCGATTTTGAATGCTTGGTATGGTCATTAGCGGTCAATGATAAACAAATATGATACAAGGCCCCTAAAACCGAATACTTTCCTCACAGTCCATTATCAATTATTGTAATTTACTTTCAGTTTTCAAATCACACTCAAACCCAACCCCAATTGCATTTAATTTCTGCATAAGCTTCATTAAAGAACAATTAATCCACACTGACTCCCTTGGGTTTGACCCCTACTTACCACTTGCTACCCAGTAGTAAAGTCGCGAGTAGCGGACTTATAAATTTATTCTTGACGTTTGCACATAACGACTGTGCATCCATCAAAATTGGCGCCGTTGCCGGGGAGTTGTGCATAGGAATAGTTGTTCTATTTTCTTTTTTCTTTTATCATGCAATTCACCAAGTCATACTACTACGGAATGGAACCTTGGAACAATACGGAGTTTTCCCCACCACCCTTCAAACTTGAAATCCGCGAGAAGATCAACAAAATAACGCAATCCCGGGACAAAACATTGGATGAGTACTTATGGTACTTCGATTCCATTGTGACGAGCTGCCCGCACCATGGATTTACCAACTCCGATCTTCAAATAAAATTTCTCTGTGGAATGTTGCCACATGAGTGGGACCAGCTAAATAATGCAGCAGGAGGATCAATGTGGGACTTAACCGTGGATGATCTTTGGATATTAATCAATGATTTGGCCGCAAGGTCAAGACCGAGCCAAGATCAGGCCGAGCCACTCAAGGACGGTATAACGGAGCTGGCATCTAGCATCCAGCAGTTGGAAAACACAATGCAACAAATCAGAGCTAAAACTGAATTATGGGCGGCAGAAAAGGAGCTGGCAGCTAACACCCAACAATTGGCCGCAAACATGCAGCAATTGAGTGCCGCGATGCACCAATTCACGGTCGAAACCGATTCAGGAGCAACAGAAAGGACGGCTGAACCCGAGGGGCCGACTGAGGATGAGGACCCACAAATGACCGAAGAAGAACTGCCCCAATCAGACCCGGTCCTTATCACCAATCCATCCGAGGAAATCACTGTCCTAACTGCCGAACCAACAAAAATTCCGAACCTCACTGTTGAAGCGGCCGAAGAAATCAAGCCAGGCCCGGTACTAGCGCTCGAAGCACCCGAGAAAGTCCCGGACCTCATTGCCGAACTGTCCGAGAAAGACCTAGTCCTCACTGTCGGAGCACCTGAAACAGACCTAGTCCTCATGGTCGAAGTGCCTATACTTAACCCTTCGCGTTTCATGCCGATTATAACCACCGAAGATCATAATCAATTATGATGCGGTACAAGGGGAGTTGGAGGCAGAGCATGAGCAAAAAAAGCCGACAAAGGAAATCTCTCTCGTCACAAGCCAAGAAAAACCACCCGGGAACTCAATCATTCCAAGACAACCATTCGTAGCTACCACCAAGAAGAGGCCTCACATGGGAACATGCCTGTGGTCGCCGATGTTTGAAGGCACAAAACCCAACTTCCAAACTCGTGAAAGTGCCAACTATTCCAACATGAAGAGGCGGCAAAAACATGGGCCGAAAGAATTGAAACCCGGGAGGAGTAACAAGCAAGCACGACGCATTGGACCAGCAGCTATGGTCAAGGAAACCTCACCCTCTCGGAGCAAAAGGGCTGCCGAGAAAAAGTTTGACCTCACTCACCCTTGGGATCCGACCTTATGATCCATGATTGAGGTACTGTCGAGCCAACGACGTTAAACAAGTGCACTGGTCGGGAGGCAACCCGACACTATTCTACTTTCTGCACTTTATTTTCTGTCTTTTTATTTTCTGTCTTTTAGTTTTTATCCATAAGTCACTCTCACCCACTTGGTGCATAGAAGATTTGACTATTCAGGAATCGGACTTGGGTGCAACATTAAGCCAGTCAAGGCTACGCTAAGAGTTCAAGGCCCCAGCCGAACTCCCTCGATTATCCAGCCTCGAGCCATGTCGTTCACTCGACACCTTAAAGGGAGTTCTGTCTTTCCTTTTCCTTAATATCATTTCCTTCTCGTATAACAACTGCTTGCATGACTTTTAAATTAAGTCATTTCGTAAAAAGAATGCCTTCGTTCAAAAGTGTGGGGTGAGAACCACCTGTATATATTAGTTAATAAATAATATCTTTTTGAAAATATGAACTTAAGAATGTGAAAAAGATAGACCAAAATTCATGCATTTACCTTGTGAAAATTCAACTGTCTAAAAACTTAGAACGTAACTTCTCATTTGTCCCTTTGTGCTGAGATAAACCAGGGATGTGGAGTTGATAGAAATGCCCTAGAAGGACTAGGCAAGCATTCGAAGGACCGAATTTCACTATATGGTTAACGAAGTCAGTGGAGGCTGCACTTCGGGTTTCAGTAAAGATTGAAGTCATCTCCGCCACGCAGTGTTTATGCAAAAGGCGAGGACGGGAATCAGACCGTCCTATCTCCGGTCAAAGTAGCCGAGAAAATAGATGAGCGACCCTCATCTTGACCCGCGCGAAACGATAGTCAAAGTAGCCGAGAAAATAGCTGAGCGACCCTCACCTTGACCCGCGCGAAACGGCAAAAACGAGAGGAGCGGGGAGGTATTTCCATATGCTCGCGGGCGATGATTGGACCTCCCAAAAAGGCTGAGAAAATGGACAAGTAAGCCACAAAAAGGCGAAAAGCTCGAAGAAGCAAATCAAGAGGCCAAAGGCCCAAAATTGTGAAGGTTTTAACCGAACAAAAGTGAAGTACTCAAAGCGTCAAATCAAAGGCCAAAGGCCGATTCACTACAAAAAAGCTGTCCCTCGCCAACAAAGAAAGAAATCAAAAAGGCTCAACTCAACTGTGAAACCCGAACCGAATCACGTGCTAGAGAAAGCTACAAGGAAACCATATAGTGCGAGACAGTCCCAAGGATGCAAGCCAGGACCTGAAAAGGATATCTCCCGAGACATCCAAAATAATTTGCATCTCAGCACGGAGGTACAAGTATTAAGTTTCTTCTATTTATTTACGCAGTTTAATTTAGTAATAAGTAGTAATGCATGAACTAGGATAAATCTAGTCCCACAGTCTCACTTTCATATTTTACTTAGATTGTGTGTACACCCTTTAATAGCATTGTTCGGGATGAACAACTAAAAGTGTGGGGTGATCTGATGGACCAAAATTATACGAATCATAAACACAGTAAAACCCCCTTAATTAGACATTTTGTCTATTTAACTTCTACTTGTTAGTCCCGATATATTTCTACAGGGTATTTTGGCGCTTAGAGAGAATACAGGCTAAGGAGAGGATTTTACGCTGAAAAGATATCAAGAGTCAATCCAAGGTCAAGATCAGACGCTGAACGAAGAAATCTCAAGATCCTGACATTGAATTACTCAAATTAAATCAAACAGAGGAATAATCAAAGACAGACCGGAGCGGAATTGGACTGATAGTTTTGTGAAAAGATTGTACAAAACTCACAAAACTCCACCCTCCTCCTCACATGGGCGGCTCCTCCCTCACACCTTCCCTCCACCACTCCCACACCTCCACATGGAGGCTCCTCCTCCTCTCCTCCCAAAGCCGCCGGCGGCTAGAAGCTCCACCATGGAGAGCTTGCCATGTGGTGGCTCCTCCACCACATCCCCATCCCCTCCTCCTCCTCCTCCCTTGGATGCACAACCACATGGAGCCATCTCCACCCTCCATTCCTCCTCCCTTAGCCTATAAATATGAGAGCTCCTCCTCTCATTTGTATCATCCCACATCCCATATCCCATACTTGTACACACTTTAGAGAGAGAGGGCTTAACCCTCCTCTCTTCATTTTCAATAAAATTGTTCTTCGCTTTGGAAATAAAGGATAGCTCCCTTGGCGCTTCAACGGTTGTAAGTATTATTTTTAGTAGTTATTCAACTGTTTTATTTCCTTAGTTATAATGTTTAGCGCGATGAATAGTAGCTAAACTAGTTATTCGGTTGAAGGGGTGTGCTTGTATTATAAATGTTTTAGACTTTACTCTTAGTATACCTTTGTGTTCGATACTTGTTCTATGTGCCATATATCAAGTCAGAGTTTCCAAGGTTGAGTGCCTGACAAGCAAAAAGCTCTTCCGTGGGAATTCGTGAACATACTCGGTAAGTGAAAGCTGTAACAAGCAAAACTTATTGAGGAGTTCGGCTTATCTTAAAAATCATTTGGAAACTGGACCAAAGGGACCAAATGGATGCACTTACCGCTAAGATACTTCGAAAGGAGGAATTAGTTTTGCTTAGAACAAGTGTTTTAAATGATGTTGCAGGTCTTGTGCTAGGAATAGCCTCGATTCATCTTTGAACATTTAGCATGATCATTTCAAGTGTTCTACACGACGTTGCAAGTCTTGTGCTAGGAATAGCCTCGATTTTGAATGCTTGGTATGGTCATTAGCGGTCAATGATAAACAAATATGATACAAGGCCCCTAAAACCGAATACTTTCCTCACAGTCCATTATCAATTATTGTAATTTACTTTCAGTTCTCAAATCACACTCAAACCCAACCCCAATTGCATTTAATTTCTGCATAAGCTTCATTAAAGAACAATTAATCCACACTGACTCCCTTGGGTTCGACCCCTACTTACCACTTGCTACCCAGTAGTAAAGTTGCGAGTAGCGGACTTATAAATTTATTCTTGACGTTTGCACATACCGACTGTGCATCCATCAGTGGTCATGGCTGGTTGATTGGGCTCTGAGCTTGTGTTTAGGGGAAGACCCAACAGGCCCAACCCCCTACTCCAGTCAGGACTAGCAGCGCCCCTCGGATGGACAGTAGACAATTTGATATCGTTCTGTACATTTGGAATGATTTTTGATTTGGCTTCTAAATATTAGTTTTTAATAAATTATTTTTTTCAATTCGAATATGGTGTTAATTAGTTGTAATTTTTATAATTATAAATATACGTTTAAGTTAATTGATAATGAAAACATATTTAAATAGAATCCCCAACTGTCGCCGGAGAGTCCACAGAGTTGAAAAGTGTTACCGCCCCGTTATGTCGCCGCATCGTCCCCAAACTTGAAAATAGTGACAGTCATTCTGCATCAAAAACATATCTTTCCCAAAAAAAACTAAGTCAAAATAGATTCGATTAGACGACACCAGACTGAACAAGATTCAAACAAACACAAAAGACACGAAAATGAAGAAAATATAAAATTTTACCAGGTTGCCTCCCTGCGAGCGCCTATGTTTTACGTCGTTGGCTTGACCATACCTCATTATGGATCACAGGTTGGGATCCCATGAACGTGTGAGATCAAACTTCTCCTCAGCAACTCCTTTCTTCTGCTCATAGCCTTCATAGAACGATGCTCTCGTGTATTTTCTCCATTGATCGGGCGGGTTAGCCTTCACATCCTCCTGCGTCTCGTTGGATACTTCGCTTACAATCTTTTCTTTTATTGCATGACTAGCCTCATCTGATGGGTTAGGAAGCAGTGCACCAAGGTATGATGTGTTGAAGATGTCTGATGGCTTCTTTATGTGTTGACGGTCAACATCCTCAAAAATATTGAAAGTTGATGTCCTGCCAGCAAAGGCAAGTGACAACAAGCCTATTTCCATGTCATTATTGGTCTTAGTGGCAAAGAGGAATGGACGTCCCAAGATAAGTTTTGGAGGATCATCATCTCTAGCATCTCCTATCTGCAAATAATAGAAGTCTGCAGGAACAACAAGATTTCCTACATGGAGGGTTAGATTCTCAAATAAACCAACTGGGCGAACACATGATTTATCCCCCAACTCTACCATAAGCTTAGGAGGCTTCAATGGGCCTAGTTTCAAGGAGCAGTATAAAGAATATGGCATAACATTAATAGCAACACCGAAGTCTATTAAACAATGACGTATAAGTGTCTCACCAACACCATCCCGGTGGTTCTCCTCGAGGCTTTTCTAGCTCATGCCTTGCCTCCAACTCGGCTGCTAGTTATTCCTTGTCGATCACATGCTCTCCAGAAGCTCTTACCTGCAGAGATTACGGAAGCGGAGGGTTAGTTTTGGAATGTGCATCAGTGCGGATCGCGCTCGGCTCAAATGTTACGGTCGTGCCCGGCTTTGACATTAGCGGCGCATCCACTTCAGACAATATCATTGAGCTAATGTCTTTATTGGGCACGATCAATACTTACTCTGACTCATTTTCTTCGTTGTTCACCTCCGGTTCATCTACCACTGCCACAATTTTGATGCTTCCTCTCGGGTTAGGCACTGTCTGCAACGGCAGCTTCCCCGGATCATTCCTCTACTCAAAAATGGTTTGGGGTATCTGGGACATCTGCTTAGACAGCTCTACAATGGCTCCATCAGTCCCTGACTGATTTTTGTTGCACAGTCGTGGCTAACTATTGAATGTTAGATGCCAGCTCCTTCACTACATCCTCCAGAGACTTGCTGGAATTCTGATTATTAGGGCCTGCTTGATTGTAGTTCTCCCCCGTTGCTGGTACTGACCCTGATTATGGTAGCTACTTTGCTACTGATGGTATGGTGGATGGTAGTAATGTTGTTGCTAAGGTTGCTGGGATGTATTATAGAATCCCCTCATTGAATTGACATCAGCCTGTGTTTCCTCCTGCAAAGTAGGACAAGCATCCGTTTTATAGTTAGTCGCATCACAAAATTCACATGGCCTTACCTGTGCTACCTGATTCATCATGATTTTCTGCATCATCTCCTTCATCTATTTAAGCTCCTCAGTCATCGGATCTAATGGGGTCTTAGCTCGTGAAACATTCCTGGTCTTATTAAATTCATCTTAGCGGTTGACCTCCTCAATGCACCTAGCATTCTCTACCACCTCAGCGATCAAATTTTGTACGCCAGCTAGAGATAAATGCAGGACAGACCCTCTAGCTGATGCATCAAGCATCATCCTATCAAGTGGCCTCAACCTATCTAGTAATTACTCGATCACTAACTTCTCAGGCAGTCCTAGGTTGCAGCAGCTCTGCTCCAAGGCATTAAATTTCTCTAGATAATCATACATAAACTCATTATATACTTGCCTGATATCTTGTAGCCGTCTACGAACATGTCTTGCAATAGCTGCTTGGTAGTATTTATCGAGAAATTTCTTCTGTATCTGATCCCTTTTCTTATGCTATCCGAAGGAAGAGACAGAAACCAAGATCTAGCCATGTCAGTTAAAGAAAAGTGGCAAGCTTTGAGTTTGAAATTATCCACTGTAACTCCGTAGGGTCAAAGTGTCTAGCAGATGCCATGATAATCCGGCAGAAGCCTGGTGGCTGATTCTCCTTGCCGACCCACAAACTTCGGGAGATGGTGCACTACCATAGTCTTGATCTTGATATTTTGCACGTCTGCCCCCTCATCAATGCACCAAGGTAGATTCAGGAAATTAGGGGCAGACCACTCCTTCATTGTAGGCTCATACGACTCTATCTGATCATCAGCTTCGCCATTCTCACTACCCGCGTGAGATATTGCGAAGCAAGTAGCAAAGCACAAAAAAACTAAAAATAAAAATAAACAACTTTACTGAAGCGCAGCTCCCCGGCCACGGCGCCAAAATTTGACGCGCGTCGTCTGACGTGTCAAATTAAAATTTATTTTCTCCTATGAACAACTAGTTAGCGGCAAGCAGGGTCAAACCCAAGAGAGCTGGTTTGGAAGTTGTATCTGTAGACAATTAAAGAACTGAGGGGTTTTAAGCAGTTGTGAGTGCAAATAAGAAAAACACAAGGAAGGTTTCAATCAGAGAATATATTTAGCTTACTATTGTGACATGTTTATCAAATTTGAAATTTCAAATTGTGGTTATTTGAACAAAGGTAATAACCCTAAGTATCCCGACCTAGGTGGATACACCACAACCTAACCCGACAAAGGTTTAGACTTCTAGTTCTTTTCTAAACATAATAAACATACAAAGGTATTATTAAGCTTAGGTGTTATGATCTACCTTTACAACAAAGTTTCCAGTAGATATTAACGGTAAGAATTAGTTGTTGTATTAAGCTATACGACAAAGTTTCCACTTAATCTAACAATTCAATTCATGCAATAAAGAACAGGAACTAGTAAAACTTGAAATTACATTACGAAATGAGTCTCAAAACATTGTCACAATAAACGAAACCATAAACTGAAATACAAATTTAGCTACTCATAGTCATAACAAAAACACAAATATTTTTGGAAAGAAAGAAATAGAAAATTCTTCTCTTCGTCGAAAGCTTTGCGTTCTCCTCCATAGCCGTCTTCTGATGTTTCTTCCAAGCTAGGATGTTGAAAACTCTTCTCTAAACCCTTAATTTATAAGTTTTTTGGGTTTCTAAATCTTTTTTTGGGCTGAAATTTCCAATTCTCGGAACTGCTGATGTCATCAATGCCCAACGCTGACATCATCAGCAGCGCCCATTGTAGATATTAACGATGTGCCCAGCGTTGACATTAGCAATGCGGTAATGTCTTCTTTGGGCGCGATCTGCTCTTTTCAGTCTATCCTTTCTGCACGCCAATTCTGACTTCGACTCTTGATTTGACCATCCAAAGAACCTCGGTTGCTCTCGGTGTGAACTAAGGAGTTGTAGAAGATTGAATCAGCTACGCATTGACATGTAGCTTATATTTTTCTGATTAGTGGTCAATTCCCAGCACTCCGTTGAACCTCCAAAGGTCTGATTTGCCACTATGGTGTTTTTGGCATGAAACGCCGTCTTTTAATGCGCATTCTCTCCTATAGCTTCCGAAATACATGAAATGCAAAACCATACTAAAAGTAAATGTTCGCATATAAAAGTATCGAAATAAATGAGATTAGTTAGTTCGACGAATCGTATAAATACGACTCATCATACGTACATGAGGATGGCGGACCTATGCACAATTGTATGGGGCAGCTGTCCGCAATCGATTCCGAAGAATCATGTTTAGTATATAATGAATTTAATTAATATCATATTAGTTTCAATCTCTTGCCCTCAATTATTTTTTGATATTAAAATTTTATTATTATCAAAATAAATCTAAATTGTATTATTACTTAAATAAGCTTGAATTTATAACCAATCAAAATAAATTTAACTTCAAATCAAATAAACTTTGTAACCAAACAGATACTATCCCAACCAAAATTAGTCAGACTCGTAAAGAAAATCCTTTGTAACTTTGAGTTCTTCTGGCGTCCTTGGACATAGATAGCGAGAGGGAAGCGGGCAGTGATAATATTCGTTCATGTCTTTTTGTAGAGAAATAATTTTACTCTACATATGTCAAAACCAATATTCTAAAAATACTCCACCAAACCCGTCTAGGTTCTACCCAAGAAGGTTATTTTCATGATGATGTTATTTAATAGTTTTGTTGAATACAGTATTTCTTTGACAAGTTTTAGGGAGATAAATTCAGAACGTGCATAAAAATGGAAGCGACATAATTGTATAAGTAATAAGTCAATATGATAATAAGTTTATATACAACTTTTTGTGTCGCCCCCAGTCGAAAAAAATCCTGAATCACCTTTGATGAGGACCATGAAAAGTCATAAACTTATACAAACAAATATTTATTGAAAGAGGGTAAAAAAATGGACATTTGATTTGGCACCAAATGCCAAGAGTCATCCAACTTTATCATCATATTCATGGGTTAAGATCAGGTACAAAGTTGATTATTGGTACAAACAACAAAGTTCATCAAAATTCCTTACAAATTTGGGAACTATATGCGGTGGTGAAATTTCGTCAGAAAACCATCGTAATACCATCGTAATATGCAATTTTTGGTGGATTTACAATGGTAACTAATATCACTGCATTTCAGATCACAGCATAAAAATTTGCAATGACTTTTCGATACATATTCAGTGGGATATGCAATGGTTTTGCATTGGTAAACAAAACCGCTGAAAAATTGTGGCAACGCCATTGTATTATCATTGAAACAATGCAGGGGTTATTCAGAAAATTTTTACGTACAATATTCAATCGGTTATGCAGTGCTTTTATGATGGAAAATTAAAATATATTTTAATCGATAAAGTTAATAGATTTAATAAAAAAAATTAATTTAGTTTGTTTTTAGTAATGAATTATTTATTTGAAATTATTATAATAGAAATTAAATTCAATTTTGAAAACCCGAATTAAACAAAATGATTTATTGTATATATTTTTTACATCCTTAAATATATTAAAATAGAAAATTCAGATCAACTTGAAATGTAAAATGATAGTAATAATATTCAATTGTCACAATATGAGTCTGAACTCTGAAGCTATACATATTGACCTTCTTTCCATAGGCCTTGTACTTGATCATTCTTCCATAGTCATTCAACCGTTCAAACATATATAAACTGGGTTATGTTCCCATCCAAACCCGTATTTGTAGTGGACGCCGACATCGATGTTAGGCCTATTACTCCATGCCAAATAGTATTGCACCTGAAGGCAAAATGAGACGCAAAGGAACAAACGCATTGATCAAGCGAACGCTGTAGCGACAACCTACTACTAATAACATCAATAACAACAAAACTAATACATAAACCAAGATGTGCATATTTGTCGTACCTATATCACATCAACTAAGCAAACTCATCAAGAAAGAAACATAGGCAACAAGACACTCCAAGGTTCTTAAAATTGAAATGTAAATGTTAAGTAGAAAAGATATCATATTGTTAACCAACTACCTTTGCTGTGCTACTAAACATCCCAGCAACGGCATCAAAGCTCTCCTCACTACTAAAAACTCGAAAGGACACGCCCAGAGGATTAATTTGCCAAAAAAAACTCAAAAGGCCTTTTAATATTTTCTGAAGCTCTTACAATGTACATTCAAAGCTCTTAAGATGGTTATATACTAAAGCAACTACATACGATTCATATACCTAACAACCATCCAAAAAATTAAGCATATGTTAATAATATTTTCTTAGAAATCATTTCAATACACAAGAAAATAGCATACTTTATGAAGTAAAATGAGAAGAGAGGTCACCTCTTTATTGTGAGGCTACTCCTTGATTGTCACACGAGTGAACCTCCTAATTATCAATAAGCCGTCAACTTTGTGTACTGATTTGGGCTTCAACTGCTTCGCTAGTGCCACAAAGCAAACATCTTTTACACCATTCCGAATGACTTGGGCTTCATCTCCTTCAATCAATCATTTCCCTCAACCCAAATCCAAAATTCTGATATCAAAACAAAAATCAACATCAAAGAGTCCGAATTTCGAAACACACAGTCAATAATACAAGAACAGTCAACAATCTAAACATCTACAACCCGGTATTAATTGCTATTTTACTCAAGACAAAAGCCCGGAACCAGCAACAACTCAATACAAATCACAGTGACAGCAACAACTCAATAACTTCCAATATATCATATAATGACACTAATAGTCATATCAATTTCAACCAAAATCACATACCCGGAACCAGCACAACCATCTTCAAATTTCAAATACAAGAATCAAATTCCATCACCGCCCCACTACCTAGTAAAATTTAACATCAAGCAGACCCTATATGAACAAGAATCCACCGTCCATCCACAAAAAGACAGTAAACCCAAAGTCAAAAGGACTCAAAAAACCAGAACAAACCTTGATAAGACGCGAACAGTATCTCGTTTAGCACAAACAGACCACGCTGCGTGGTTCGCGCCTCCGCCTGTATGTCCTCCGCTCTGTCAAACATGACATCTCTAACCACAAGCGCCTGCCGCGAGCAATCGCCGCCTTCACACTAAGTCGAAATCGGTGAGCCTTGGATGGTGACTTGGCTGGCGGCGCTTCACCGATAACCGCACGGTGAATGATGGAGATGTCGTAACAAGAATCATCGCCGATTAGAGCCGTCCAAGACTCCGATTCTAATCGAAGCTTAAAATGGCAGAGCGGCGGGTGAAGTTGTTGGATCCAACACTTTTATTGAAGACAGAGGGATTTTGGATTTTGAATTTGTTAGGGTTTAAGGAAATGTGCGGGTTGTCATGTGTACTATTAAACTTTTCAATGTGAAGTTGTTGGATCCAACACCCCAAAATCGCTACTCGGGTTAAATTATTGGGACAAATTCTCCCTGGCCCATTCGTTTTATGCAAAGCAAATGGGGTGGTATTTTTCCGGCGCAATTTTTGTACTGTAAAACCGCCGCTTTATGCAACACAAATGCGGTGATTTTTTTCCGTCGCAATTTTTGTACTGCAAAACCGCTGTAAAACCGCCGCTTTATGCAACGTAAATGCGGTGATATTTTTCGCCGCAATTTTTTTAGTGCAAAACCACTGCAAAACCGTCTCAAAACATATAAACCATCGCATAATTGTGCCAAAATCACCGCTTACTTATGCGGCAGTAAAAAATGCACTGCACAATGTCACCACATATCAGAGCCAAATTTGTAGTGATTGATCTATAGTTTGTCACCGAAAAATACGAACAGTTCGTCACTTTTCCATAAAATTCGTCACCGAGAAAATGCACAAAAAATCAGGATTTAATCTCATCCATCAAAATCACAAAATCAAGGGTTATAATTTGTTTGTATTTTTACCAAAAAAATCAACTTTGTACCGGATCTTTTTTCTCATATTCATAACAGTATTAAATTAGTTCATGAAGTCATCTTTATCACATACGACACTTTGTAGGCCATTACTGAGCGTTGGCCATTTTAATAAATAACAACTATTTTTTGAAGCAAAGTAAAAAAAAGATCATATTTCCACTCTTAAAGATAAAAGTCTTATATATGTAATTTATTATTGACAATGATTGGGTTGATCGGGTATGAAAGGCCGACAGGTTTAGGAGTTGGCAAAAGCTAGCATACCGAGATGGCCTAAGGCCTTCAATCTTCCTACAACTCGAATCTATAAGTTTAAATGGGGGTACTTTTCAGAACTGACTTTGATAATTAGGAGTTGGCAAAGGTTAGCATACCGAGATTAAGAACGTGGCACAACCATGGCAAAATTTCTTACCATGGAAATACAATCGTCTCAAAATGGTGCGGCCTTGCCACAGTTGTACAACCACCTCATCTGTCGCATAGTGTAAATAAAACATCATCACAAAACCGTGGTAAAAAGTTTTACCACGAAAATATAACCGTGGTAAAACTATCGCAAAAGGACTTTTTACCACGAAAATATAACCGTGGTAAAACTATCGCAACAGGCCGCAGATTTATCACGACTTTATCCGTCGCAAGTTTCTTGTCACAAACTAGTGATAAAATCATGCTGGTAAGACCGTCGCATAATGCAAAATTTCAATTTCTCGTCGCACAACAGTGATAAATCCGTTGTAAACTTTTGTGACCATTTTATAAACCGTCGCATAATTCCGTCGCAATTTTGAACAAAATTTGTAGTGCTACAATTCGAATCTGTAAGTCTAAATTAGGGGTACTTTCAGAATTGACTTTTATGATGATAAGTGTTTAGGTATAAATGATTATATATTAGGATTTTATTGAGCAATTTCCATAGGTAAACGTGTCTGTAACTTTGATTATTTAAGCTTATCTTGGTGTAGTTGACTTGATGTAGTGTGTTTAATCTCCAAAGATCACCCTAGAATAAAGTGCTATTCAGATTTTGTGCTCATCATCATTCCGTGTCTTCTCATCACTGTATAACCCTAACCGATTCAAATGAATTCATAAGTAAACCTTTATTAGCATAAGTATACATAACATTCAGATTTTGTGCTCATCATCATTCGAGTGTATTGATGACTTAGCCATTATTAGGGCTGGGTTTTTGTACCGAAAACCGAAACCGAAACCGAACCGACTTCAAACCGAACCGAATTTCAATTTATCATACCGAACCGATATATATCGGTTCGGTTTCGGTTTTCATTTTGAGAACCGACAAAAACCGATAAAAACCGACATCCGACAAAACCGACAAACCGAACCGAAAAAAACCGAAAAAACCCGACAAAACCCAACAAACCGAACCGACAAAAACCGACAAAACCGAACCGAAACCGACAAAAACCGACAATAATATCGGTAAAACCGAACCGAACCAAAACCGAACCGAAACCGAATGTCGGTTTACCGAAAAATCGGTTCGGTTTTCGGTTTCATTTTTCATTAAACCGACAAATCGGTTTGGTTCGGTTTTTGTCGGTTCGGTTCGGTTTTTGAACCGAACCCAGCACTAGCCATTATTCAAATGACGGTATGATAATATTGAAAGTTATTATTCTCTTACCTTCTTTCTCTCGTTTCTTCATTTAAAATTAGATAGTGTGGTTAAGATGTCTACCTTCACTTCTTATAAAACGAGGCATCAAAGATATGAACGCCACGTTCAAATGGATACTCAGGCTTCCACATGTGTGATGAGCTCCTCAGTCACTCCTTATTCTATGAACAAAGCTAAAAGAAGCTGGCAGAAGGTCATGTAAAGAATTCATAAGTATAACATACATTATGTGTATACGTCAACATTAATATAAAATGATCCTTGATAGGTGGGCTACTTTTGGTCAGTTTTGTTTCGACTAAAAACAACATAATCAAAGGGCATGAGAACTGAAATATATATGTTGCAAAATGCTAGCTCACTCTGGTTGGGATCTATGATGGGTAAGGTATATATTGACTACAGTTTAGGATTTTCGTTTGGTGTTTAAACAACGTAACAGTGTGCTTGCCTTAACCAAAACCCTAATATTAGGCATCAATCACATGTATCAGCTTTCAGTGATGATATTATTATTGTTGTAATCCAACAATCAACATATATAGTATAAAACAACTCTAGTGGAAACAGAATACTTTATTTCCTTAAGAAGATTTGTACTGTTTGGAATCATATAAGCTCCTTTTTACATCATTACTGCTATCAAAACTGCTAACCATCAATCAAGTAGTCACAAGAACCGACACAAAATTTAATCTAGCAGGATGGAGAGGCTACCGATGTCTTACACAGATCAGGCAGCGTCCGAGGGTGCAGTGGAGTACCCCAGCAGCGCTTTTATGGCACCGGAGAATATGATGCTTTTGCTTCCTTACGGTTACCAAAGTTTCATTTCTTCTGAGCTCTTCAGTCATATCTGTCTGGCAGGTGGTAATAATCAGCGGCTTGTCTCTTCTTCTTCTTCATCTCTGGTGCTGGATTCTGAAGCAAATTCATCCGATGCTGCTGCTGCTTTTGCGGCCACCTATGGTCCAGCTCAAGCTGATGATAATCTGATTCAAGAAAGTGAAGAAATGGAGGTCTTAGTGATTAAGTGCAAGATCTTGCATCATCAGCTATTTCCTCGGATGCTACAAGCTTATTTGGATTGTACGAAGGTATATGCGAGTTCAAATGATCCATTAAATTAGGGTTACTCTTTCCTCGAAATTAGGGTTTCGTGAGTATTATTGCAAATCAATATATGCAGTAGCATATATATGTAGTCTTGATCTCATCATTAATTTTCTCAGAATATGTGTATCTTCAGTTACTCTAATCAGACACACCTGCATCTCTAATTTGTTGTTGTAAAGTTCATTGCTGGGGGGATGTTGGAGACAGATGAAATGGAGTCATGGAATAGTGATGACATATCCGCAGTCATAGGATCTGACCCGGAGCTAGATGAATTCATGGTGATATCTCTCATCCAATTTTCATATTTAAACCATATATATATATAGAAGCGTTCAAATGAGAACACCTTCTAACTATAAGAACATGAGAATTGGCTTCTGATTGGTTGTTGAAAATCAAGGAACCAATCAGAAGCGAGGAACACCGTAACTACGGTGCACCCTCACCCACACAGCCGCCCCGTGCTTTGGAGGTGCACCGTAAGCCCGTGTTCCTCGCTTCTGATTGGTTCCTTCTTTTCATCAATCAATCAGAATCGATATAACATTCTAACACATATAACACTCTAAGGACATATAACATTTGAACGCCCCCTATATATATATATAGGAGCGTTCAAATGTTACAAGCTTCTTATTGTGTTACGTGTTACGGAGCTTCTGATTGGTTATTGAAAATCAAGGAACTAATCAGAAGCGAGGAACACCGTAACTACGGTGCAACCTCACCCACACAACCCCCGTGCTTGTGAGGTGCACCGTAAGCCCCGTGTTCCTCGCTTCTGATTGGTTCTTTCTTTTCATCAACCAATCAGAATCATGTAACACGTAACACTCTAACAACACGTAACATTTGAACGCCCCCTATATATATATATTTTAGTGCAGAAATATGGTGGCTGCAATGATTGAGGTCGGTGTTGTTAATAATTAACCATATATATGTAATTTTCTCAGGAAACATACTGTGAGATACTGGAGAAACACAATGAGGATATGTACAACAGCTATTATGGTGTTACCACGTTCATAAGCAGCATGGAAATGCAACTCGCCAATCTATGTGGTGCACTTTCGATAACACCTGCACTGCCTGGTAACCCGAGATCAGAGAACTAGCTAGTAGTTTATTCTATAATGCATGCCATTCTATATATTTTTCAAACCACAACTCAGTGACTAGTAATTTCCCTTTACAAAAACTTGGTGAATATTGGTATTATCAAAAGCTAAGCTTGTTGTCTTGAATTAAACTAATAGATCACTCTGAATCACCACTAGAGAACATATGAACACGCACATAATCAAATGAAAAATGACTTCTAAAGTATATATATTGTTTCACTTTATTAGATGTTTTTTCCTGAACAATATGTTGAAGTAAGATCCGACATTTTCTTTAAAATAAATATTATTATATGTAATCTCATACGAATTAAATGTTGGCTCACTGGTTGAGCGCTCCACCCGGGCATGAGGATCCCGGGTTCAAGTCCCTATCTGCGCATCCAAAAAAAAAAGAACAGATGCTGCAACTTTAGTGCTAAAGCACTCAATCAAAAAAAAATAATAATAATAAAGACTTCAAAATCTCTAATGAAATATCACTTGAAAAATACCATCTAAAATAGTGATTTTTAATACTACTGTATGCTTAGACGATTATTTTTCATAGTAGTCCATAATATATGTCATTAATTGCATATGTATAACGTATTTCTGAAAGCTAGGTTTTTTGCTTCATATACTGACTTGAAGAAGAAGGGTTGGAAAGCTAGCATGCATGCCTGCTTGTAGAAGATAATCTTTACTGGAATCT
Source organism: Rhodiola kirilowii (assembly GCA_033675215.1). Lineage (NCBI taxonomy): Eukaryota > Viridiplantae > Streptophyta > Magnoliopsida > Saxifragales > Crassulaceae > Rhodiola > Rhodiola kirilowii. The sequence continues at coordinate 21,862,383 of CM066197.1, forward strand.
TAGGCATCACCTGACTTTTGCATAATATATATATATATATATATATATTGACCAGACATGCGAACTGATTCTTAAATTACTATCCTTTATTATATGAGATGTACGTATTATATGTTTGTGAACTGAAATAGGGGAAGATGCCGAGGAGGAAATAACACCGCCACAGGAAGAGGAGCAGCCTTTTTCCACAGAGCTTCCAGCTACTCAAACATTGAATTACACCGCCAAAGCTAAATCCGATCTGAAGATAAACTTGTTAAGCAAATATGGGTGTGACCAACTAAACAATCTGAAGGTGGGGTTCTCAAAGAGGACGAAGAAGAAGAAGAAGGGGAAGTTGCCATGCCACGCACAACAGATCCTGGTTAACTGGTGGAACTCTCATCACAACTGGCCTTACCCTTCGGCAAGTCTATAGCAGCGCCACGGCCGCACTCTAACATTTTGAACTGTATGTGATTTCTGATGATGAACAACAACTGATTAGGGTTATTGTTGTCTGTCTGATGCATGTGAAGGAAGCTGACAAGGTGGAGCTGACCAGGATGACAGGGTTGGTTACAACGCAGATCAACAATTGGTTCAGTAACCAAAGGAAGCGACACTGGAAAACTCCAGCTGAGAGCCTCCAGTACTCATGGATTAATAACAATCTGTCTGCTGGAATAGTACTGGATTTCGCAAATGAAGGGTTCGATGCTAACTAGACGAGCAGATTCAGTCAACTTGTTTCATCTAAATGTATGAATCCCTCTATATATATGTTTGTGTCTACACCGACAGTCGACTTGATTCAAATTTCAATTCCAAATAAATTGAAATTAAGTAGAGATTGAAGACCATATATGGTGAAAATTACTATATTATTAATTAGGGAGTCAAAGGCTATATATAGTTCACATGCTACACACTACGCCATTTTACCCATTTGGTGACCGAAACAAATGTGTCGCGTAAGCTCATTTATAGTCGCTCAGGAACTTATCTGACTAACAGTGTGTCGCCTAAGGTTACCCATGTTATGTCTCCTAAATATTCAGGCGACTGAACCTACTGTACTCTGTCGCCATTTAGGCAATTGAACCATATGGATGTGTCACTCTAGTGAATCATTGACGAAACTATTCTTTTTCACCTCTAAATAGTATTAATAAAGAGAGGATCGAGTGTAGTGTCAAAACATTTATAATACCGGTAAAGTACCGGGTCAAACCAAGAGGAGCAAACTAAGCACATGCACTATTTAAGATCGTGCTTCCATTCGGCTATTCTAACCAAATGTATAAAAGAGTGTATATATCTAAATCATATGTGGTTAGTAATTGAGGATAAACGTTAAGCAAGAGGTGTTTTGAGGCGTTACTCCCCTCCTTGGCATTTTCTCAATGATCACATACACGATATTCAAACATTTTATGGTAGTCAAATAGTATTGAACCTAGTTTAGACTAGGATAGACTAACTGTCACTTGAATCTATTCCTAGCCAAACTCTCTTATAGCTCGAACCTCTCGGTTCATTACATGGCAATAAATACCATGAACTCGACTCCTAGTTCACTTCCTACCCATGCATTGTGGAAAACCTAGCTTAGACTAACTAATGTTTATGTTAATCTAGTCTTAGCCAAGCTCTCTTATAGCTCGAACCTCACTCACTCGAGAATATTGGTTCATTCCATAGCACCATTATCCTTGGAATGTCTTCCTAAGGTAATAACTACTATGAACTCGGGGACTAGTTAACAACAAATGCATACATTGGATAAGATCACATTCTCTATTATTCAAACTAGGCATTTTATCAAATACTTAGTAGCATGTCATATATGAAGTGCATAGAGAACATGAATTTGACACCATTAGATGGGATTAATTGATGATTCGCTCAATGACTAACTCCAATAAATCAAACATTCAATCCTTAGTCAAGCATCCATATCCTAAGGTTCACTTACATGATTTAAGATATAGATCGTTTTCTCCATCCTAGAACTATCCCCAAGGGTTTCCAAGTCCTAGGTTCAAGTTTTAGTCCAAATTGTCACTTAGGCATTTTATTAAACACCTAGAGTGCATAGCATTCATAACACAAGAGAAAATGAAATCAACAATCATCCATATGAATATCAATGTATATATGTGATCAAAGAGTACCAAGGAGAGTCATAAGACCCTCAAAACACAAGATCCACTACTCACACATCATGTAAGACAACATGGTGTGAGTAGGGTTTAATGGCAACACAAAGAGAATAGGAAAAGAGTAAAGGAAGGAGGATTTGGAATCCTTGAACTCCATTTTGTGTCTTCTTCCTCTCCTTGGTTGGATTGTTGATTGATGACCTTGGATGAGCCTCTTTTCCAATCTTCTTCTCCCCAAAAACCTCCACACTTGGTCCAAAACCCTTGCTTTCGATTTATAGATTCGGGCAAAACTTTCTGCTGTAGCAGTTGAGCCAGTCGGCTGGGCTTTGCCTTGGCTCCAGCCGGTGATAAGTCGAGTTTTCGACTTAATAATACCCGTATCTCACTATAGCTTTAGTTTGTTTCCGGTGATTATTTGATGTCATTTGATCTCTTTTTCGTACGTTTCAGGTACAAAGATGGATATCTCAGTGTCAAAGCTTATTTACGAGAACTCGAGAAAAATCAGAGACTTGAGCAAGGTTTGAGCTGAAATGAGCTCCAATCGGTCGACTGGGAATATTCCCCTGCACCAGTCGACCGACTGGCGGGACACTCAGGAGAGGCGCTCAGAATCACCCATCGAGTCGGTCGACTGGCACCTCCAGTCGATCGACTGAGAAGAAGCTTAGCATAGCACAAGGCGCGAGTCGGTCGACTGGGACCTCTAGTCGATCGACTGAGAAGAAGCTCAGGGAGGCCCTCCAAACTCGTCAATCGAATCGGTCGACTGGACCTTCAGTCGACCGACTGGACGTTCACTTCACGAGACAGCTTCCTCACCGCTAGTCGACCGACTGGGCAACAAGCTTCCGCCAGTCGACCGACTGGACTGCTACAGTTTCGGATATTCAGCGAGGCTATAAATAGATAGTGGTAAGTTTGACCTAGCATCTTGGCTTCTTTGGGGAAAAAGACAAGGAAAAGTGAGCTCAATCAAGGGATCCATCATCATCTAATCAAGGGGGATTGAAGATCAAGGGAGTTCATTAGGACTAATCATCCTACTCTATTCCTCTTCTCTTCTCTTAGATTTTGTTAGAAACCCTACTCACATCATGTTGTCTTACATGATGTGTGAGTAGTCCCCTTGTGTTTTGAGGGTCTTATGATCCTCCTTGGTACTCAATGATCATTGTATACACATTAACATGCAATTTATGAAGTTGATTTCATTTTACTATGGTCTTCATTTTAGACATGTTGCTAAGTGTTTGATAAAATGCCTAAGGGACATGTTTGTGTTAGAACTAAGATCTAAGTATTGAGAGAGCTTAGTGATGGTTTGGATATAGTAAAAATGAACTTATCAAGCATTTATGAGCGTAAATGCATGGGTGAGAGGCTAACCAAGACTTTATGCATATAGCATTTGTGAAAATAGGTGCTATATAGTGAATCAAAATCTTTGATTAGTGAGATTCTACATAAGAAGGCTTGACTAGGATTAGACTTGCATGATAGTTTGTCTAATTTTAGCCTAAGCTAGGTTTTAAACCTATCAACTCTTAAATGATTAAACTCTTGTATACATGATCATTGGAAAATTGCCAAGGAGGGGATTAATCCCTCGAAACTCGCTTTAATTGAATTAATCCCCCTAAAAACCATTTCATTACTTGTTTTCATCATTGATAATCATCATCATACTCGAATTGAAGGAATAGCCGAGTTAGAAATTGATAGACCTAGTGTACAATCCGTTTGCTCCCTTGGGTTCGACACTGGTCTTACCGGTTAAAATACAAATTGTTTTTGACTAATTGAATTGCTATAATTCTACAACGTCAAAATGGCGCCGTTGCCGAGGAGCAATAGCTAGATTGTCCCTAGGAAGAATCATTTAGTACTTCGACTATTCCATGTTTTACTTTATTTGCTTTGTTACTTGTGATTCTTGAGCTTATTTCCACTATTCTCACTTGTCTTAATTGTTCTCCTCTTGTAGGGAAATCTTGTTTATGCCACCAAAGACAAAGAAGCTTACTCAAATTGTGGATAGAGATTTGAATCAACCGATAAGAGAATTCGTTAACCCCTACCCTACAAAGAGTAAAACAACAAAAGACAAGGGAACCACCTCGAACGTTCAAGAAATCACTCATCAAGTCATGGGAGATAGAGATAATAGACTTCCTCCTCCACCTCCACTACCCCAAGGTCAACTACCACAAGCCCCTCAAGCTAGAAGGGTTCTCAAGGACTATGCCACTCCTACGGCTTATGGATACCGATCTCCAATCCTTGTACCGACGGTTGACAACCGGGATTTTGATTTGAAGACCTCCACAATCCAAATGGTCCAATCCAACCAATTCTCGGGGAGAGACAATGAGGACCCGAACTCTCATTTGACTACATTCCTTGAAGTGTGTGCCACTTTCAAGATAAATGGGTTCTCGGAAGATGCTAAGCTTTTAAGGTTATTCCCCTTCTCCCTCACGAGAAGAGCTAAGGATTGGTTGAGGAGTCAAACGCCGGATAGCTTCACCACTTGGGAGGAGCTCGCCGTAGCATTTCTCAACAAGTATTTTCCTCCTTCCAAGACGGCCTACTATAGGAGTCAAATTACAAATTTCTCACAAATGGATGGGGAAAATCTCTATGAAGCATGGGAGAGATATAAAGAGTACCAAAGGCTTTGCCCCCATCACAACCTTGACGATCTCCAAGTCTTCCACACCTTCTACCACAGTGTTGATAGTGCCTCACGACTAGCACTTGACACCGCCTCGGGCGGAGCTATTATGGAACTAGAACCACATGAGGGGTTTGCGGTGATAGAGAAAATCACGAAGAACTACTTCATGTGGGGAAGTGAGAGGGGGAACCCAAGAAGGAGACATGAAAGGCATAAGGTGAAAGCGGTGAGTACAAGCGATTATGATGCCTTAAGGAAAGACTTTGAGAACCTTTTGGATGAAGTCTTCAAGTTGAAACACCCGGAGAAAGAACCTTCAACAAATCAAGGTTGTGATATTTGTGAGGTCTATGAGCACGAGACGAATTCTTGCCCCTTGGTTCAAAGGGATGTGCATAGGAAAGGGTACGAGGACGTGAATTTTGTGGGAGGAAACCAAGGTAGAGACTATGGAGGTAGTGCCAATCAAGGGCAAAGCTCTCAAGCAAATTACACTACACCAAAGTTCTCATCGGGATGGAGAAATCACCCCAATTTATCCTACAAAACCACAAATCCCACTCGTCCCGACTTTGGATCTACACCTCCCAGATTTGGTCTGAAACCTACTCAATCGAATCAAGCGTTCCAACCTAGGAACCAATACCAAAGTCAAGGACTGACTTTGCTTCAAAGGAACCAAAACCAAGGGCAACAATACCAAGCTCGAGCTCAAAGACCCTATCAACGAGTTGACCCTCCTCCACAAATTTCAAATGAACCCTCCGGTGTGGAAGCAATGTTGGCTAAAATCCTTGCTCAACAAGAGAAGGCAAGTAGAGACGTTCAAGCTAAATTCGAAGACATGCAAACCCAGTTTGAGAGGTTGGAAACCCACAACAAAATGCTTGAGAATCAAATAGCTCAACAAGCCGAGTCCTCTACAAGAGAACAAGGGAAATTGCCGGCTAGACCCGAGCAAGGGCAAAGAGAGCATTGTAATGTGGTGACCTTGAGAAGTGGTAAGAGGCTAGAGGATGAACAACCGAGAAAGAAGAAAGTCTCTTTCGATCTTGGAGGCCAAGCTAGTGCCGAAATTGAAGAGTTGGATGAAGAGGTCCCTAACCCTCAAGCTCAAGAGGAAAAAGTGGGGGAAAGGGAGAAAGACGAACCAAAGGCATACACTCCTCCTATCCCTTTTCCCCAAAGGCTAAAGAAGAAGAACAATGACAAGCAATTCTCCAAGTTTGCAGAAATGATGAGGAAGCTTTATGTTACAATGCCCTTCACCGAGGTAATCACTCAAGCACCCTCTTATGCAAGATTTTTAAAAGATGTTATTACTTGCAGGAGGACAATCGAGGATGTTGACACGGTGTCCCTCAATGGCGAATGTAGTGCCATATTCCAACCGCGCATGCCACCAAAACTTGAGGATCCCGGTAGCTTCTCCATTTCATGCTATACAAATGACATTAAAATTGAACGTGCTATGTGTGATTTGGGTGCTAGCATATCGTTGATGCCTTATTCTTTGTGCAAGAAATTGAACATGGGTGAGCCTAAACCGACTCAAATGGTTTTAAGACTCGCGGACCGTTCCTCAAGATTCCCTAGGGGAATTTGATGGACCACAATTATACGAATCAAAAACACAGTAAAACCCCCCAAGTTAGACTGTTTGTCTATCTAACATCCATCTGTTAGTCCCGATATATTTCCACAGGGCATTTTAGAGACTGAAGTGAAAACACGCTAAGGAGAGGATTTTATGCTGAAAAGATAACAAGAGTCAATCCAAGGTCAAGATCATATGCCGACTGAAGAAATATCAAGGATCCTGACGTTGAATTGACCAGAATAAATTAATCAGAAGAATCAGGAGTGAAGTCAAGACAGTCCGGGGAAGGAACACACTGACAGTTTTGTGAAAAGACTGCACAAAACTGTACAAAATTCACATATGGCAAGATGACTTGATGAAGAGGTGACCAAAGGAGGAAAACCTCCCCATTCCACCACCCACTACCGGCGGCGCCACCTCTCCTCCTCCTTGGTGACCGGCTACTTGCCTTGGAGGTGGAGGAAACAACCCATTGCTCCTCCACCACAACCGGCTACCGGCGGCTGAGCTCCACCACTCCTCCTCCGCCACTTGGTGGCTCCTCCTTGCCTCCTCCTCCTCCCTTGGATCAAACCAATCTCCACCACCCATCTCCACCCATTTTTCCTATAAAAGGAGGTGCTCCTCCTCCTCATAAATCATCCCAAAAATTGTAATCACTTCTCTCTCTACATTTTGTTACTTGTAAGTTTGGTTCGGTTTTGAAATAATACTCCTGTTTGTTCTTGAGTATTATACTGGAAATTATAATACTCTTGTCGGTTCTCGAGTATTATAATACTGTAGAGAATACTCCTGTTGGTTCTTGAGTATTCAGTAGGAATTAGGAATACTCCTGTTGGTTCTTGAGTATTCCACCCCTTTACTGTTTTCAAAAACCCCCGAGTATTTAGCTATGGTATCCATCTCTATGGATATTCGTAGCTAAACTCTTTATTCGGTGGAAGGTATTTTCTTGTATTATATAATGTTGTAATATCTTTTAGTTTCATTTCTTTGTATTCAAAACTTGTTCTATGTGCCATTTATAGTCAGAATTTCCAAGGTTGAGTGGATGCTACGAAAGGGCAAAACTCTTCCGTGGGGATTCGTGAACATACTCGGGTAAGTGGATGCTACGAAAGGGCAAAGCTTATCTGAGAAGTTCGACTCATCTAAAACACCACTTGGTCAATCGTAACTGTGAGATCAAGTGGATGCACAAAAGGCTAAGATACTTCGAAAGGAGGAATTAGTCTGAAATAGAACAAGGGTTGCTTTAAACGATGTTGCAAGTCTTGCGCTACGAAAGGGCCTCGATTCATCTTTGAATACTTAGAAAAGTTACTAACAGTTTATTATATACATGTTATAATACAAGAGTACCTGAAACCGAATGCTTTTCTTTACTGTTCAACCGCAATCACCAATTGCTGATCTACCGGAGGAATTACAATCACGCATCACCCACTGTAAGTCTTCTTTGTATTTACAGCATTTTAATTTCTGTATTTACTTTTCCGCAATCAAAACCAAAAACCCCCAAAAAATCACGTAGTTAATTAGAGCGCTAAAATCTCAATCAACCATAAAACACGCTCCCCCCAGTTCAATCACCCTAAAAGAATAGCCTATTCCCCTAATTCCCTTGGGTTCGACCCCTACTTACCACTTACTACCCAGTAGTGTAGTCACAAGTAGCGGATATTATAAATTTATTTGTACAGAGGACACTGCACCTTAACGACAGTGCGGTGGCCCTCCGTCAAATTGGCGCCGTTGCCAGGGAATTAGCCATCGAATAAGCTATTCTTTCGTTCCCTCCCATGACCTCATGACGCAACCACCTTCATATGCATGGACAACACGGCACCTTCCACTGTTCGGGGGAACGGATGCAGAAGATCCAGTACTACACTGTCGGAGCTTTCACTACGTTTGCTGCCACATTAAACCTGAGACTGAAACGTTAGAAGAATTTAAGCTTAAATGCTTTAAATTCTCTCTAACGGATTTTGCAACAATCTGGTATTACACATCACCCGCTAGTAGTGCGGTACGTTTCGTGGACCTCTGTGCACCATTCCTGAAAGAATTCTCCCCACCATCTTTACGCCAAGAAACCCGCGAGAAGATCCTGAACCTTCAACAATCCCGGGATGAGACTTTGGACGAATACTACATGAACTACGATGCCATCGTCTCAAGCTGCCCGCACCATGGGTTTACGAAGAAAATTCTTCTCCAAAAATTTCTTCGTGGGATGAGGGCCGAAGAGCTGGGAAGAGTTAACGAAGCTATGAGAAGGTCTGCCATAAACTTCACCATTACAGACATGTGGCACCTTATAATCGGCTTGGCCGCTGCCACAAGACGAGCACCCCAAATTGACGAGGAAATGCAGACAGAAGAAGCTGACCCAGAGGATGATGAAGGAGAAACCACCGAACCGTCAGAAGAGACTCCTGAACCATCTGAAGAATCAGACATGGAAAGCACCGGAAGCAACGAAGTAGGAGTCCAGAACACCACTGACGAATTTCCCAGGCCTTCCCGACTTTTCCCCTCGATCAATAGGCAAATCGCTGAAAACCATGTGATCAAAGAAGAGGCTGAAAAGAGGATGGGAAAAGGGCCTGAGCAGAATGACTCCTACATGGAGCACGCTTTCGCCATGACTGGACAAGGCAGCCCTAAACAGGAGAACACCCAGTTCAAAAAGCTGATAGTGAAAGGTCCCTCGCCTTCTCAGAGACGTTGGAAGGAGATACCATCAGAACTGGACCCAAACCCGTCATCTGCTAAAAAATCAGGAAGACTCACCGCAAGAATCAAGGTCGGTGGAATCAAAAAGTTTGACCTCAGCCACCCATGGGACCCAAACCAGTAATCCACAACGAGGTATCGTCGAGCCAACGACGTAAAACAAGTGCACTGGTCGGGAGGTAACCCGACACTATCTTACTTTCCGCACTTACTTTCAGTACTTAGTTTTAAGCTTGCATGACTTTTGAACTAAGGCACGCCTTCGTTCAAAAGTGGGGGGTGAAAACCGCCTGTGTACATAAATAACATGCTTGCGGTTTTTCTTTTTTTAGTAATAGTATCTTTTTGAACATATGAACTTAAGAATGTGAAAAAGATAAATCAGAATTCATGCATTTACCTTGTGAAAATTCAAACTGTTTAACAACTTAGAATGTAACTTTCCATTTGTCCTTTGTAATGAGATAACTAGGGATGTGGAGTTGACATAAACTGCCCTAGAAGGACTTGGGAAGCAATCAAAGGATCAGATCAAACTATATGGTTTTCGAAGTCAGTGGAGGCTGCACTTCGGGTTTTCAGTGAATAATTGAGTCAAACTCCGCCAAGAAGCATCTATGCAAAGGCGAGGACGGGAATCAGACCGTCCTCTCTCTAGTCAAAATAGCCGAGAAAATAGATAAGCGACCCTCATCTTGACCCGCGCAAAACGACGAAGACGAGAGGAGAGGGGAGGTATATCCATAGGCTTGCGGGCGATGATTGGACCTCCCAAGAAGGCTGACAAATGGACTAGCAAGTCACAAAGAAGCGAAAAACTCAAAGAAGAAAATCAAAATAGGCCAAAGGCCCAAAATTGTGAAGGTTTTAACCGAGCAAAAGTGAAGCACTCGACAAAGTCAAATCAAAGGCCAAAGGCCGATTCACTACAACAAAAAAGCAGTCCCTCGCCAAAGAAAAAAAAAATCAAGAAGGTTCAACTCACTGAAACCCGAACCGAATCACGTGCATGAGAAAGCTACCAGAAGACCATATAGTACGAAACGATCCCGAGGCTGCAACCCAGGAACCTGAAAAGGGCTATCTCCCGAAACATCCAATATAATTTGCATCTCAGCACGGAGGTACAAGTATTAAGTTTCTTCTATTTATTTACGCAGCTTAATTTGGTAATAAGTAAGCAATGCATGAATTAGGATAGATCGAGTACCACAGTCTAATTTTCATATGCCAAATCCGAACCTAGAACTTACGCCCTTTAATAGCATTGTTCGGGACGAACAACTAAAAGTGGGGGGTATTCTGATGGACCACAATTATACGAATCAAAAACACAGTAAAACCCCCCAAGTTAGACTGTTTGTCTATCTAACATCCATCTGTTAGTCCCGATATATTTCCACAGGGCATTTTAGAGACTGAAGTGAAAACACGCTAAGGAGAGGATTTTATGCTGAAAAGATAACAAGAGTCAATCCAAGGTCAAGATCATATGCCGACTGAAGAAATATCAAGGATCCTGACGTTGAATTGACCAGAATAAATTAATCAGAAGAATCAGGAGTGAAGTCAAGACAGTCCGGGGAAGGAACACACTGACAGTTTTGTGAAAAGACTGCACAAAACTGTACAAAATTCACATATGGCAAGATGACTTGGTGACTTGATGAAGAGGTGACCAAAGGAGGAAAACCTCCCCATTCCACCACCCACTACCGGCGGCGCCACCCCTCCTCCTCCTTGGTGACCGGCTACTTGCCTTGGAGGTGGAGGAAACAACCCATTGCTCCTCCACCACAACCGGCTACCGGCGGCTGAGCTCCACCACTCCTCCTCCGCCACTTGGTGGCTCCTCCTTGGCTCCTCCTCCTCCCTTGGATCAAACCAATCTCCACCACCCATCTCCACCCATTTTTCCTATAAAAGGAGGTGCTCCTCCTCCTCATAAATCATCCCATAAATTGTAATCACTTCTCTCTCTACATTTTGTTACTTGTAAGTTTGGTTCGGTTTTGAAATAATACTCCTGTTTGTTCTTGAGTATTATACTGGAAATTATAATACTCTTGTCGGTTCTCGAGTATTATAATACTGTAGAGAATACTCCTGTTGGTTCTTGAGTATTCAGTAGGAATTAGGAATACTCCTGTTGGTTCTTGAGTATTCCACCCCTTTCCCTCTTACTGTTTTCAAAAACCCCCGAGTATTTAGCTATGGTATCCATCTCTATGGATATTCGTAGCTAAACTCTTTATTCGGTGGAAGGTATTTTCTTGTATTATATAATGTTGTAATATCTTTTAGTTTCATTTCTTTGTATTCAAAACTTGTTCTATGTGCCATTTATAGTCAGAATTTCCAAGGTTGAGTGGATGCTACGAAAGGGCAAAACTCTTCCGTGGGGATTCGTGAACATACTCGGGTAAGTGGATGCTACGAAAGGGCAAAGCTTATCTGAGAAGTTCGACTCATCTAAAACACCACTTGGTCAATCGTAACTGTGAGATCAAGTGGATGCACAAAAGGCTAAGATACTTCGAAAGGAGGAATTAGTCTGAAATAGAACAAGGGTTGCTTTAAACGATGTTGCAAGTCTTGCGCTACGAAAGGGCCTCGATTCATCTTTGAATACTTAGAAAAGTTACTAACAGTTTATTATATACATGTTATAATACAAGAGTACTTGAAACCGAATGCTTTTCTTTACTGTTCAACCGCAATCACCAATTGTTGATCTACCGGAGGAATTACAATCACGCATCACCCACTGTAAGTCTTCTTTGTATTTACAGCATTTTAATTTCTGTATTTACTTTTCCGCAATCAAAACCAAAAACCCCCAAAAAATCACGTAGTTAATTAGAGCGCTAAAATCTCAATCAACCATAAAACACGCTCCCCCCAGTTCAATCACCCTAAAAGAATAGCCTATTCCCCTAATTCCCTTGGGTTCGACCCCTACTTACCACTTACTACCCAGTAGTGTAGTCACAAGTAGCGGATATTATAAATTTATTTGTACAGAGGACACTGCACCTTAACGACAGTGCGGTGGCCCTCCGTCAGAATTCTTAAGGATGTCCCGGTTAGAGTAGGGAATTTCTATATTCCGGGGGATTTTGTGGTGTTAGAGATGGAAGAGGACAATGAAATTCTCATTCTTTTGGGAAGGCCCTTCCTCTACACCGCGGGAGCTATATTTGATACTACTAAGGGGTCAATTACCATGAGAGTAGGCGATGAGGAAGTTGAATTTAATCTAGAAAAGGCACAAAAAGGTCCTAGTTCTACCATGACTTGTAATTATCTAGACCTTGTTGATACTTATGAAGTATATGATGTGCCTAACTTGCTTATGGATGAAATTGACCTTGATTATGAGTTTCCTAAGCGTGTTGATTGTTGGGCTATCTTGAATGACAATGGTGAAGGGGATACTCAAAGCGACAAAGGTAAGGAGTCTTGTTCGGTAGAGTTAAAACCTCTACCAACAAGCCTAAGGTATGAGTTCTTAGGCCCTAATTCTACTTCGTCTATCATTGTGAATGCTTCGTTGAATGCCAATGAAACCTTGAAATTGCTTGATGTGGTTAGAGAACATAAGGATGCTATTGGCTACTCTATTGATGATTTAAAGGGGATAAGTCCCAACTTGTGCATGCATGAAATCAATCTAGAGAGTGATAGTTTGCCATCTAGGGAGAGGGCTAGGATATTAAACCCTATTGTCGGCGAGGTAGTGAAAAAGGAAGTTTTAAAATTGCTAGATGCGGGAATCATTTTCCCCGTTGCGGACTCCAAATGGGTGAGCCCCATTCATGTAGTGCCCAAAAAGGGGGGAATGACGGTGATTAAAAATGCTAAAAATGAATTGATCCCCACAAGGACCGTAACCGGTTGGCGTATGTGTGTAGATTATAGAAAACTCAACCAAACCACAAAAAAGGATCACTTTCCACTTCCTTTTATTGATCAAATGTTGGAAAGACTAGCTAAGCATGACTACTTTTGCTATCTTGATGGATATAGTGGATTTTTCCAAATCCCTATTCATCCACAAGATCAAGAGAAAACCACCTTTACATGTCCCTATGGAACATTTGCCTATCGGCGAATGCCCTTTGGACTTTGTAATGCGCCGGGTACCTTTCAAAGATGCATGATGGCTATATTTTTGGAATTTATTGAGGAAATCATGGAAGTGTCATGGATGACTTTTCTGTTTATTGTTCCTCTTTTGATGATTGCTTAGCCAATTTGGCAAAAGTGTTGAAAAGATGCATTGAAACGAACCTTGTGCTTAATTGGGAAAAATGTCATTTCATGGTGCAGGAAGGGATAGTGCTTGGACACTTGGTCTCAAAGAGAGGAATTGAGGTGGACAAGGCTAAAATAGAGGTTATGGGAAAATTGCCACCTCCGAAAGATGTCAAGGGGATAAGGAGCTTTCTAGGCCATGCCGGGTTTTATAGAAGATTTATTAAGGATTTCTTGAAGATTGCAAAGCCTTTAACAAACCTATTATGCAATGACACTAAGTTCCGGTTTGATGAAGAATGCTTGGTGGCCTTCGAGAAGTTGAAAAAGGCATTGGTGTCGGCTCCAATTATCCAACCCCCTAATTGGGATTTGCCCTTTGAGCTCATGTGTGACGCAAGTGATTATGCCGTTGGGGCGGTTCTTGGACAAAGGGTGGATAAGAAACTTCATGCCATTCACTACACAAGCAAGGTTCTAAATGGAGCTCAATTGAACTGCACTACAATCGAAAAAGAGCTCCTTGCCATTGTGTATGCATTCGACAAGTTTCGTTCATACCTAGTGGGATCAAAGACTATTGTGTTCACCGACCACGCGGCGATCAAGTACCTTTTGGCAAAGAAAGACTCTAAGCCGAGATTGATAAGATGGATCCTATTGCTCCAAGAGTTTGATATAGAGATCAAAGATAAAAAGCGGGTAGAAAATGTGGTGGCCGATCACCTAACGAGGCTTGAAGGAAATGAAGAGCTTGAAGAGGATACTAGGCCCGTTGATGACTCATTCATTGGAGAGCAACTTATGAGAGTTGAGGCGGAGGCCCTCCCATGGTATGCGGACTTGGTGAACTTCGTGGTTTGTGGGATTATCCTCACGACATGAACCACCATCAAAAGAGAAAGTTCTTGTCCGAGACAAAGAGATATTATTGGGATGAGCCCTACCTATATAGGCTATGCGCGGATGGATTATATAGAACTTGTGTCGCCGAAGAAGAAATGAGAGATATTCTATACCATTGTCATTCATCACAATATGGAGGACATGGTAGTGGAGCAAAAACGGCGTCAAAAGTCCTACAAAGCGGTTTCTATTGGCCTACCCTCTTTAGCGATGCATATGAATTCGTCAAGGCTTGCGATCAATGCTAAAGGATGGGAAATATCTCTAAGAGGCATGAAATGCCCCAACAAAGCATTCTTCAGGTTGAAATATTCGATGTTTGGGGTATAGACTATATGGGCCCTTTCCCGTCTTCATATGGAAATCAATACATATTGGTCGCGGTCGACTACGTCTCCAAATGGGTTGAGGCCGTCGCTTCCCCTACTTGTGATGCCAAGATGGTCACCAAACTATTCAAGAAGATTATTTTCTCGAGGTTTGGAGTTCTGAGGACCGTCATTAGTGATGGTGATAGAGCACAAGTCGTAGTGTGCAAATCAAATCTAAATTTATAATCCACTAACTTGTACTTTATTATAGAATAGTAGAGTGGCAAGTAGGGGTCGAACCCAAGGGAAATAGATCAAATACTTGTTGTTCTTTTGTGTGAAATGTAAGTAAAGTAAATACAAGGGTTGGGGTTTTGAAAAGGGTTTTCTTGAATGTAAGTACAAGTGCAAAAGTAAAGGAAATGGTTTGTGATCAAAGAGTGAGCATTTGGTTTAGGGCTTTTCTTATGCTACATTTATCATAGGCATTCAATGATCCAATTCACATCCCATAGAGTGTGGTTATTCCGGCAAGGGTAACAACCTAAAGTACTCCGGCAAAGGTAGTACACCACGGTTTTCACCGAACTAGGTAGTAGTGTGGTGCCATAGACAACCCAAAGCATTTAAGCTCCACTACCTCACTAGGGACGGTTAAAACCTTCTAATCTAGTCCTTTTTAGATGGAACAATCCGGCAAAGGTATTGCTCATCCATGTGTACTATCCATTCTCGCCGCAAAGCATCAAATGAATGTTACATTAAGGATCATGAACTCGACCAAGCTTAGTTGCAAAACAGCCACTTAGTCAAGCTCCCTTGATCCATGGAATGGTATCCAAGGACTAGTGGGACGTGTGATGGTATTGAGTGTAAGTGCCTCAAAATGAAAGCATAAGAATATGATCCCTAACCCAAATAAGAGGGATTTTAGCCACTCATGTTCATGATGAGAACAAGAGAGCTAAGGTGCATAAAAGGGATTCACAAATCACGCCCAAAGTGCGTAACTTGGAAGACAAAATGCGTAGGGAAAGAAGGAGTAGAGGGACGTTGAAATGCCACTTAGAACTTGATCCAAAATGTAGAGAGATTTCACTGGATTTTTTTGAAGTAATTTCGAATCGTTTACAATGATCCAAGGTCCTCCTTTTATAGAGAAGCTTGGAAGGATATAGACCTTGGATTGGCACAAGAAAATTGGCACAAGCAATAGGCCAAACCGACTTTCTATTTTGGGAAGGGAGAGCTTGGCGGTTGCAACTTTGGTGTGGCAAAACCACACGGAATGGTGACGTGGCGCCTAGGGTAACGAGCAGAGAAAGTCATGGGAAACCTTGACTTTCCATTTTGGGCTTTGGTCTTGGAAATGGGTCCATGGATGAGGTCCATTTGAGGCCTTGAGTCCTCGAGTCCGGTCCTTGGTTTTGGTCTCCAGTCCCTCGGATGAGT
Organism: Rhodiola kirilowii; assembly: GCA_033675215.1. Lineage (NCBI taxonomy): Eukaryota > Viridiplantae > Streptophyta > Magnoliopsida > Saxifragales > Crassulaceae > Rhodiola > Rhodiola kirilowii. The sequence goes on from CM066197.1 coordinate 21,878,484, forward strand.
CCCAGATGGCTCTCGACTGAGGTCCTTGGTTCTCGGACAGGACGCGGGCGCTCGGGTGCACGGGCGAACAGGTGCTCGGACGCTCGGTCGGATGGCCCCTCGGATGCACACTCGGCTGCCCGGTCGGACGCACGCTCAGATGGGTACTCGGCTGAGGTCCTTGGTTCTCGGACAGGACGCGGGCGCTCGGGTGCACGGGCGGACAGGTGCTCGGACGCTCGGTCGGATGGCCCCTCGGATGCACACTCGGCTGCCCGGTCGGATGCATGCTCGGATGGGTTCCCGGGGCTGGTGGCCTCTCGGACAGGACGCGGGCGCTCGGGTGCACGGGCGGACAGGTGCTCGGACGCTTGGTCGGATGGCCCCTCGGATGCACACTCGGCTGCCCGGTCGGACGCACACTCGGATGGGTACCCGGGGCTGGTGGCCTCTCGGACAGGTACTCGGGCGGGGACTTGGGTCCTTAGGTCCCGACTTGGGTCCTTTGGTCCCGGATGAGGTCCTTAGGTCCCATTTTGCCTCCAAATCACCTTGTGATGCTTTTATGGCCTAAAACGCCATTGGTAAGCTCATTTCCTCTTTAGACTCCTTAAGGCCCTGAAATCCAAAATGACATCAACAAGTAAATGTTCTCATGATCAAATGTCGTAAATGGTGGGATTTAATGACTTAACGAGTCGTATAAATATGTTTCATCAAACCACCCCACACTTGAACTTGTTCGTCCCGAACAAGGCCTTAAGTCACAAGAGGAACAACACATACAAACATCACAAGCTCTCTTCTCGGCCACTAGGTAATATGCTAGTCTAGACTTCCCCTTTCCATGCATTCTCGATCATTACTCAAGCATTTTGCTAAAACATGGAATTCAACTTGATATATGTACCTTTGAGTCGAGATGCAAACCAATTCGGATGAGTGGGAGGTAGTCCTTTTTAGGCCCATGATCTACACTCTTGGATTCGGATCTTGTTACATGGTTATACTTGTTGCTTCTTCTAGCACGTGATGAATTCAAGCTCAAGGGTTGAGTCCTTTTGATACTTTCCTTGGACATTCTTGTAGTGAACTTGGCCTTCGGCATTTGTATAACTTTGATAATCCTTCACTTTTTGTTTCGGGTAGGCTCTCACATGAGATGATTTTTCTTTCTTTTGAGCTTTGCTCCTTTTGTGATTTTCTTGTCCATTCCTTCTTGGGAGGTCCAATCATCGCCCTCAAGCATATGGAAATACCTCCCCGCTCTTTCTCATCCTTGTCGTTTCGTGCGAGTCAAGATGAGGGTCACTCATATATTTTCTCGACTACTAGGACTAGAGATAGGACGGTTTGATTCCCGTCCCACCACTTGCATAAACGCTGCAAGGGTGGAGTCAACTACAACCACGAGTCTCGAAATGCAGCCTCCACAAGCTCGTATAACCATGTAACTCGAATCCCCGATCCTTGAGTGCTTTGTCAAGCCTCACTAGGACATTTCTATCAACTCCACATCCCCTATTTATCCCAACTCAAAAGGTCACATAAGAAGTTAGATCACATGTTAGTCGCACAATTATAATTTCATAAGAGACATGCATGTACTAGGATCCATCTATTTCGCATCATGAAAGCTCAAATCCCCCATTCCTACGCATTTTATTCACCAAACCATGCATTTTATTCAAAAAATTTAAAATTTTGTCAAAGGGAAACGTGCTGACTCATGCATGTGCAAGAAAATAAATGTGATGACACAACAAACTACTAAACACCCCACCCCACACTTTTGAAATGAGCCGTGGCCTCACGGCACAACTCAATCAAAGCAATATGCACAAAATCAATGGAAAGAAACAAGGTGCTAAGATGAAACGGAACTCCCCTTATGATGTCCTTGAATGCCATGAAATGGCAAGGCTTGGACTAGCATCAATCGGCTAAGCTCATGGGAGACTAGGTCGGGCTTGGTCTATCTCTCGGACGCGTCCCGGGTGCCTTGGGTTCCTCTCGGGTGGACTCAGCCTGCCTAAAATGCGTAGCGGGTGAGGTAACATGCGGAGCCGGAGAGTACCGCCAGTCGGGCCTGGATCCTTCGGGCGCGTCCGTTCCTCCTTTGATCAAGCCCGAATCTTGCTAAAATGCGTAGCAGATCCGGTATAATGCGTAGCACTCGGACCCGACCTACAAAAACATCCTTGTTTTCTTTCCAAATAATAAGAGGGTGAGGGTTAGAATAAAATGCAAGAAAGTAAAATGCAAAAATACTGTAAAATGCCGGGCTGCCTCCCGGCGAGCGCCTTTGTTTAACGTCGTTGGCTCGACGGTACCTCCTTCAAGGAGGTTCGGGTGGCTCGGCTAGGTCACACTCTTGAGCCGGCGGTGCGTCTTCCCCATAGTAGGGCTTAACCCTTTGCCCATTCACCTTAAACCGGTTCCCATCCCTTGGATTCTCAAGTTCTATAGCCCCATGGTTGAAAACTTGAACCACAATGTAAGGACCGGTCCATCTAGACCGAAGCTTCCCGGGCATCAATTTCAGCCGAGAGGAGAAGAGGAGGACCCTTTGGCCCACTTCAAAGTTGCGACGGAGAATGTACTTATCATGATATAGCTTTGCCCGTGCCTTATTATCCGATTGCCCCTCATAGGCCTCAAGCCTCAACTTTTCAAGCTCACATAATTGTATCTTCCTTTCTAGCCCCGCCGCCTTCAAATCCAAGTGGCATTGTTTTAAGGCCCAATATGCCTTGTGCTCCAACTCCACCGGAAGGTGACACGCCTTACCATAGACTAACCGAAAGGGAGAGGTCCCAATGGGCGTCTTGTAAGCCGTCCGATATGCCCATAAGGCGTCATTCAACCTTTGACTCCAATCCTTCCTTGTTGGCTTCACCACCTTCTCAAGAATCCCCTTAATCTCGCGGTTGGAGATCTCTGCTTGTCCATTTGATTGGGGGTGGTAAGCCGTGGAGGTCCTATGATGGACATGGTAGTGTCTCAAAGTGGCGGCCATCATCCTATTGCAAAAGTGAGTTCCTTGATCGCTTATGATGGCCTTAGGCACCCCATACCTACAAAAGATGTTAGCGCGCAAGAAATCCACAACAGTTTTAGCGTCATCACATCTAGTAGCTATAGCCTCTACCCACTTTGAGACATAATCCACCGCAACAAGGATATAAGCAAACCCACATGAAATAGGAAAAGGCCCCATGAAATCGATGCCCCATATGTCAAAGACATCATTAACCAAGATGGGCACTTGGGGCATCTCATTCCTAGCCGAAATGTTGCCAACTCTTTGGCATCTATCACACTTCCTACAATGCTCATATGAATCTCTAAAGACACTAGGCCAAAAGAAACCGCTATCTAGGATCTTCCTAGCGGTTCTCCTAGGCCCAAAGTGCCCACCACAAGCATGCTCATGACAAAAACTAACAATAGAGGCAATCTCAATATCGAGGATGCACCTTCTAAGCAATTGATCTACCCCTATCTTCCATAAGTAAGGGTCACCCCACACATAAAATCTAGCATCATGCCTAAGTTTCATGCATTGTGCTTTAGAGAAAGAAGGAGGAAATATACCTCCCACCAAGTAGTTCACAATAGGCGCATACCAAGGAAGCTTGGACGAGGGAGCAAAGAGATGCTCGTCCGGGAAGGTCTCGGTGATGGCCTCGGGCTCCTCATCTCGGACTAGTCGGCTCAAATGATCCGCCACGGTGTTCTCTATGCCCTTCTTATCCTTGATCTCAACATCAAATTCTTGCAGCAATAATATCCATCTAATCAACCTCTGCTTGGCTTCTTTCTTGGTCATCAAATACCGAATCGCCGCATGGTCTGAAAAGACAGTCACTTTTGTACCGAGCAAGTAAGACCGAAACTTCTCCAAGGCAAAAACCACGGCTAGAAGCTCTTTTTCAGTGGTGGAGTAGTTCCTTTGGGCCGCATCCAATGTCCTAGATGCATAGTAGATCACCACGGGCTTTTTCTCATCTCTCTGCCCAAGGACCGCTCCTACCGCATAGTCGCTAGCATCACACATAATCTCAAAACCCTTGCTCCAATCCGGAGCATGAATGATAGATGTGTGATGGACCATAATTATACGAATCATAAACACAGTAAAACCCACCAAATTAGACTGTTTGTCTATTTAACTTTTGCTTGTTAGTTCCGATATTTATCTACAGGGTATTTTGGAGCTTTGAGTGAATACACGCTAAGGAGAGGATTTTACGCTGAAAATATATTATGAGTCATTCCAAGGTCACAATCAGATGCTGACTGAAGAAATCTCAAGATCCTGACATTGAATCACTCAAAACGAATCCAACCGAAGTGCAACCAAAGTCAGTCCGGAGCTGAATTACACCGATAGTTTTGTGAAAACATCACAAAACTCACACAAAACCTCCTCCTTCCCCTCCATGACCGGCGGCTTTGGAGAAGGTGAGCCATGGAGGAAGCTCTCCTCCTCCCCTTACCTCCAACCGGCGGCTATGACCTTCCATGGAGCTTCCATGGAGATGTTGCCATGTGCTTTCATCCTCACCACCCATCTCCTCCCCTTTTGGCTATAAATACAAGCCTCTCTTCACTTGTAAATGCATCCTCAAATCCATACTTCACTTATCTCTCTAGAAAGTTGGCACTTTTGTAAGTTTTTGGTTTGAAATATATAATACTCCTGTTGGTTCTTGAGTATTATAGTAGTTTTAGAGAATACTCCTGTTGGTTCTTGAGTATTCTAGTAGTTTTTGAGAATACTCCTGTTGATTCTTGAGTATTCTCCTTTACTTACTGTCTTTCAAAAACCCTCGAGTACTTAGCTATGGTATCCACCTCTATGGATATTCGTAGCTAAACTCTTCATTCGGTTGAAGGGGTGTACTTGTATTATAAAATGTTTTAGACCCTGCACCTAGTGCATCTTTGTGTTCGAAACTTGTTCTATGTGCCATACATCAGGTCAGAACTTCCAAGGTTGAGTGGATGCTTTAACAGGCAAAGCTCTTCCGTGGGGTTCGTGAACATACTCAGGTAAGTGGATGCTTTAGCGGGCAAAGCTTATCTGAGGAGTTCGACTTATCTAAAACACCATTTGGTCGATCGTAACTGAAAGATCAAATGGATGCACATAAGGCTAAGATACTTCGAAAGGAGGAATTAGTCTAAGTAGAACAAGTGTTCTAAACGATGTTGCAAGTCTTGTGCTAGAAATAGCCTCGATTCATCTTTGAACACTTAGTATGATCATTAGCGGTCAATGATAAACAGGCTATGATACAAGGCCCCCGAAACCGAATGCTTTCCTTAAATTTAAACACCACCTGCATTTACTTTCAATTTTAGTATAAACTGATTATCAACTGCTCACCTTCCGGAGGACTTGCCAATCACGCAACAACCGCTGTAAGTCTTCTCTTTTATTTTCAGTATTTACATTTTCTGTCATTTAATTTTCCGCACTAAAAACCAAAACCAACCAACCAATCACTTACTTTTCCGCACTAAAACCTCAATCAACCTAAAACACGCTCCCTCGCTGTACAATTCCCTCAAAGAATAGCTTATCCCCCTAATTCCCTTGGGTTCGACCCCTACTTACCACTTGCTACCCAGTAGTGAAGTCGCGAGTAGGGGACTTATAAATTTATTCTTGACGTTTGCACACGACGACTGTGCGTCCGTCAAAATTGGCGCCGTTGCCGGGGAATTAGCCGTCGGATAAGTTCTTTGAATCAATACTCGCTTCAAAACAACCATGTGTCGCGAAGGAAGCCACCATGACTACCAAGATGACGACGAGATAAACCTGTACGATCGAAATGATGAGGTGCCACTTCCATTTGTGGACGATCCGGAACAACTCATCAGAAACAGAAGAGCTCGTGATAGGGAGGGCATCAGAAGAAATCAAGAACCACCCGAGGACCGAAATGCAGCTGGTCCAGTACAACCCCCTAGATATCCACCACCCCCTCAACCTTGACAAGTGCCAAGATGAGAACCCGCTTTCGATAACTACTACGGGGATAACAACAATTTTCACGAACCTACTATGGGAGAACTCTCAGCACCGTATTTCAGAAACCAGCCATGGTGCATTCACGAAGGCCCTGAACTGGAAAATATCATCATCAACACTTCAGTGGCCCACAACTTACCGAAATTCTCAGGAACACGTGGGGAATCAGCAATGACTCATCTCCTTTTGAGTATGATTCCCCTTAGAGCCTCCAAATTACCTGAAATGCGAAACAACACTAAGAAGTAACTGTTTGCATATAAAAGTACTGGAAATGGTGGGATTTGATGACTCGATGAGTCGTATAAATACGGCTCATCAAACCACCCCACACTTAAACTTGTTCGTCCCGAACAAGAACTATGTCATAAGAGGAATGAATAATGTAAACACCACAATGCTTCGGTCATCCTAGACGTGCTACATGGACATGAATCGATTACTCTAGATCTCGCCTGTTATGCATGCTTGCTACTAATACCTTTGTGCGAAAACATGGGTTAAAGATACGTGTTACCTTTGGGTCGAGATGCAAATCAATTCGGATGTCTCGGGAGATAGCCCTTTTAGACCCATGAACCCTCATTCTCGGACTCAAACTCGCTGCTATATGGTTATGCTTTGCCGCTTTTTCTTGCACGTGATTGATTCGAGCTTCAAAGTGTTGAGTGCTTTTCGGCCAGCTATAGATGATTTCAGTTTTGGTGCTTCAAAGGCGCTCTACACTTGATTTCGGTGAAACTATCACAATGATGGTGGATTGTTGCTTTGAGGTGCGGATTGTGACTAGCTCGAACCGTGATTCCTCTTCCTTTCGACGCGAGTCAAGCCAAGGGTCGCTTGTCTATTTTCCCGGCTACTTGGACTAGGAACCTTCTGGCTCTCACTCATCTTCGCCCTTTTGACACGGGTCAAGTCAAGGGTCGCTTGCCTATTTTCCCGGCTACTCGGACTAGAGCTTGGACGGTGTGAAGTATTCCCGTCCCGACCAACCGTAAGGGTGCCGCAGTGGTGGAGCAGACTCGTACTATGTCGCCTCGAAGTGCTAGCCTCCACGAACTCGTCATAACCATACATCCTGAGTTCGGTCTTTGAATGATCTGTCAAGTCTCTCTAGGGCATTTCTATCAACTCCACATCCCTGTTTATCTCAACTAACAAAGGCACGCAAAAATTTTAAAATCACATGTTAGTCGCCCAAGTCAATTTTCACCAAAGACATGCATGTAATTGGCTCTATCTATTTCACCTAATCATTATCCAATACTGCAAGTCTAGGAAATAGTGAAGTGTCATGTACAAAAATTTTAAAAATCATGGGAAACGTGCTGACTCTGTGCAGGGTGCAAGAAAATAAACGTGCTGACTCGATAACTGACTCTCCCACCCCACACTGTTGAAATAAGCCGTGTCCTCACGGCACGACTTAGATCTAGACTCACAATGCATGCAATAAACGAAAGGGAAATAAGAAGAGAGTAAGGTTGGACAGGCACTTCCCTCGTGCGGTGCGTGACGATCAGAAACAACTGATTATTCTCCTCTGAGTCCTCGAAGAGCACCATTGGAGCTTGGATCGCAACGTGAGTTCGTCACACAATGAAAGGGCTGCGTCAATAACATTAAGAGGAATAAAAGATTCCCAGGAGGTTGGAGGAGTCACAATGGTCTCACTTAAAACCCAACCTCCTTAGACTCGTAAGTCTTTGTGACAGAATCTTTAAATGCTCATGTTTCTTGACACAATTTATTCAAGGCGTGAACTACTCACGTTGGATACAGTCTTATGCTAATTTTCCGGATACGTTCGCCTCTGTCCCTGCATGAAAACCATCTTCTTTCCCAAGTACAATGTGATGATAAGACTCAAGACTCAGACAAACATAACAAGTAAAGAAACTGAAAAGTGAAAAGTGCAGGGCTGCCTCCCTGCGAGCGCCTTTGTTTAACGTCGTTGGCTCGACAGTACCTCCTCTATGTGTCGGGAGGCTCGTCTAGGTCAAATTCCTGTGCGGGTGCCTCGATCTCTCCATGGTAGTGCTTCACCCTCTGGCCATTGATCTTAAAGCGCCGGCCATCTGTAGGGCACTCTAGCTCGAGCGACCCGTAGTTAAAAACTCTCGTCACTGTGTATGGCCCTGTCCATCTCGATCGCAACTTGCCGGGCATCAATCGTAGGCGTGATGAAAAAACCAAAACCTGTTGGCCAACCTCGAAATTGCGCCTAAGGATGAATTTGTCATGATAGAGCTTGGTCCGCGCCTTGTAGTCTGTTTGGCTCTCATAAGCCTCGAGGCGCAGCTCCTCAAGCTCACATAGCTGTAATCTCCTGTCTAGCCCGGCTGCCTGTAAGTCTGGGTTGCACTTATTCAGTGCCCAATACGCCTTGTGCTCGAGCTCAACCGGCAAGTGACATGCCTTCCCATAGACCAGTCGAAAAGGCGAGGTGCCTATCGGTGTCTTGTAGGCTGTCAGGTACGCCCATAGGGCCTCATCTAACCGCTGGCTCCAATCCTTCCTGGTCGGTCCTACCATCTTCTCCAGAATTCCCTTAATTTTGCGGTTGGAGATCTCCGCTTGCCCATTCGTCTAGGGGTGATATGCAATGGAAGTCCGGTTGTGAACATGGTAGTGCTTCAGTGTGGAAGCCATCATTCGGTTGCAGAAGTGTGTCCCCTGATCGCTGATAATGGCCTTAGGTACTCCGTACCTACAAATGATGTTAGTGCGCAAAAAGTCTATGACAGTTTTAGCATCATCACACCTAGTGGCCTTGGCCTTTACCCACTTGGACACATAGTCAACTGCAACTAAGATATATGAATAACCACATGACACAGGAAAAGGGCCCATAAAGTCTATCCCCCAAATGTCAAACACATCATTCACTAATATGGGGACCTGTGGCATCTCCTGTCTGGCCGAAATATTACCTACACGCTGACATTTATCACATCTCTTACAATGGTTGTAGGCATCTCTAAAAACATGCGGCCAAAAGAAACCACTATCTAAAATCTTCCTAGCCGTCCTCCTAGGGCCGAAATGGCCACCACATGCTAACTCATGGCAAAAGCTAATAACTGAAGCAATCTCATCATCGGGGATGCACCGTCTAAGAATCTGATCTACACATATTTTCCACAAGTACGGATCATCCCACACATAGTATTTAGCATCATGCTTCAATTTCAAACACTGAGCCCTAGAATATGAGGGCGGGAACTTACCTCCTACCAGGTAGTTTACTAGGGGAGCGAACCATGGCATCTTACCCGAAATAGCATACAAGTGCTCATCTGGAAACGTCTCGGTAATCTGCCCGGCATCCTCCTCTCGGACAAGGCGGCTCAAGTGATCTGCCACTGTGTTCTCGATGCCCTTCTTATCCCTTATCTCTACGTCAAACTCCTGTAGGAGCAGGATCCACCTAATGAGCCTCGGCTTTGCCTCCTTCTTCGTCATCAAGTATCTAATAGCTGCATGGTCAGAATAGACAACAACTTTAGTACATAGCAAATAAGACCTAAACTTCTCCAAGGCAAAGACCACGGCTAGCAGCTCCTTTTCTGTGGTCGAATAGTTCTTCTGGGCCACGTCTAGTGTCCTCAAAGCGTAGTAGATCACCACGGGCTTCTTGTCCATCTTCTGACCGATAACTGCTCCTACAGCATAATCGCTCGCGTCACACATAATCTCGAAGGGATGAGTCCAGTCCGGAGCTCTAATGATGGGCGTGCTGGTGAGGGCCTCCTTCAGCTCGTCAAATGCTGCCCTGCACTGATCTGTAAACTCAAAAGGAACATCTTCCTGCAAGAGGTTAGATAAAGGCAGTGCCTTTTTAGAGAAATCCTTTATGAACCTACGATAGAAACCAGCATGCCCTAGAAACGACTTAATATCACGGACTGTAGAGGGATATGGCAGAGTAACAATCAAGTCTATCTTAGCTTTGTCTACCTCTATACCCTCATGTGAGACTATGTGACCGAGTACTACTCCATGAGTAACCATAAAATGACACTTTTCATAATTGAGCACCAAATTCATAGAAACACAACGTGCTAATACCGTGCTCAAGTTATCTAGGCATGCATCAAAAGTGTCACCATGCACAGTAAAATCATCCATGAACACCTCTATGAATGAACCTATCATGTCAGAAAATATGCTAGTAACGACCCGCTGAAAAGTGCCGGGTGCGTTACACAAGCCAAAGGACATCCGGCGAAAAGCAAACGTACCGAATGGACATGTAAAGGTCGTCTTCTCTTGATCCTCGGGTACTATGGGAATCTGGTTATAGCCTGAAAAACCATCTAGAAAGCAAAAATAAGGCTTACCTGCCAAGCGGTTGAGCATCTGATCAATGAATAGAAGAGGAAAGTGATCCTTGCGCGTAACTGCGTTCAGCTTCCTGTAGTCTATGCACATGCACCATCCATTCTTGACTCGTGTCGTGACCATCTCGCCCTCGGCGTTCTTTTCCACTGTGATCCCTGTCTTCTTCGGTACAACATGTACCGGACTCACCCACTGACTATCTGAGATCGGGTAGATCACATCTGCATCCAACAGCTTCTGAATCTCCTTCAGGACTACCTCCATCATAATAGGATTCAATCTGCGTTGAGGTTCCCTCGAAGGCTTTGCTCTGTCATCCAGTAAGATCCAGTGAATACAAACGGCCGGGCTGATTCCTTTGATGTCGGCTAATGTCCATCTGATGGCCAGTTTGTGCTCGGTCAGCACTCCAATCAACCTATGCTCCTGATCTGCCTCTAGACCGCTCTTGATGATGACTGGCAGCGTGCTATTCGCCCCAAAGAATGCATACTTTAAGTGACTAGGTAGAGGCTTCAACTCAACTGTAGGTGCCTGCACAACAGAAGGCAAACACACTTGTGATTTAAATAACCGAATTGTATTAACCTCATACCTTGGTGTGAGTGGCTGGGCGATCTCTAGCTGATCTAGGGCATCCATGATTGCCTCTGTATGCTCATATGAATCCTTGGGCGAGTACACTGCCTCCTCGATCACCTGCTCTAGTGGGTCGGTCCCTCTCTCCGGATGTACCTCCTGGACAAGGTCGTCCAGGGTGTCTAAGGCATGGACCGTCTCGTACTCTGTGGGATGCTTCATGGCCCTGAAGATGTCGAAGCTGAATACCTCCCCCTCGACTTCCATGGATAGTGTCCCACTGTCGCAATCTATCTTCATCTTCGAGGTCTTGAGGAACGGCCGGCCGAGTAGAATCGGTGCATGGTCTGTCGGGCCGCAGTTCTCCATCTTGAGCTCATAGAAGTCGGCTGGGAACACTAGCTCTCCCACCTGCACTAGCACATCCTCAATCTTGCCCTCGGGCTGCTTGCACGACCTGTCCGCCAGCTGTATGGTGAGACCTGCAGGTTCTAGAGGGCCAATACGCAAACAGGATTATATAGAGTACGGTAAAACATTGATAGAAGCGCCGAGATCTAGCATGCAATTCTCTATCCTAATGTTACCGATCGTGCAGGGAATGGTGTATGTGCCTGGATCACCACACTCTACTGGCACCTTGCGTTGAATCACTGCTGAAACATTCCTGCTCATAAGCTCCTGGTCGGGCTGGGTTCCCCTTCGTCTGTTCGTGCACAACTCCTTCAGAAACTTGGAGTACCTCGGAATCTGCTTAATGGCCTCAAGGAGCGGGATATTGATTTCCACCTTGCTGAATAGCTCCCACACTTCCCTGTCCATCACATACTTCTTTGGAGCTCGAACCTGCACAGGAAAAGGAAGAGGTAACTGGACGTTAGAATTCTCGGTGATAGGAACCGGCCCTGGCTGAGAGATCTCAGCTGATGGGATCAGGTCTGGTCCGATCTCGTCCTGGCCGAAGGTACTAGGCTCGGCTGCTTCGTCCTCGGGCTTTTCTTGATTCTCGTCCTCTAATGGTCCTGATGCCCTTCGTGCACTCCTTAATGTCACTGCACTGACGTTCCCTTTTGGATTTTGAACTGTCTGTGAGGGAAGTTGTCCTGTGCTCACACTGTTTGCGAGATCCGAGACTAGCGTAGTAAGCTGGGACATCTATTTCTTTAAGTCTGCAATGTCTCCCTTGGTCGTGGCTGCCAGTTCTTCTACTATCTTTTCGAGAGGTTTGTTGGAGCTGTGATTGCTCAGGCCTGGCTGATTATTGATCGGTCCTCGGTGTTGGTACTGACTAGGCCCGTTTTGCTGGTACTGACGATAAGGAGGCTGGTAGGGCTGCTGATTCTGCTGAGGCGCATTCTGTCGTACCGGCTCTCTCTGCGCCTGATGTTGCTGATTATTACTCTTCTAGGGCTGTCCATTGGTTCCTTAATTGGGCGCTGCTGCGCCATACTATCTGACTGGCCCTGGCTGATTGCCATAACTCTGATAATTGCCCACTGCATTCACATCAGCCTGGTCGTTTGCTACTAAGGTAGGGCACTCGTCTGTCTTGTGGTCTGTAGCTGCACAGAACTCGCATGGCTTGGTCTGGACTGGTTGCCTCCGGATGACATGCTGCATCAGCTCCTTAAGCTCCTTGATCTCTGCGGCCATGGTACTGGATGGGGGCTCGACCCTTGAGACGTTCCTGGTCCGGGTGTATTCTTCTTCCTTGGTGGACTCATCTTGGAACCGCTCGCTCTCGGCCACTGCCATTATCTTTCGTCGGACTCCGGCTGGGGATAAGTCCATAAGATTGCCTCCAGCTGAGGCGTCTAAGAGCTTCCTGTCGAGCTTGCGAAGACCGTCTAGCATGTACTCCACGAGCAACTTCTCTGGTAGGCCTAGGTTGCAGCAGCTCTTTTCCAAGGCGATGAATTTCTCCACGTACTCGTACATGGTCTCGTTTGGTCCCTGCCTAAGCTCTTGCAGCTACCTTCGGACTTGCATGGCCCGTCCTGCTGGGTAGTACTTGGTGAGAAACTGTCTCTACATCTCCTCCCATGTATAGATGCTTTCTGAGGGCAGAGATAAAAACCAGTCTGTAGCGGAGTCAGTGAGTGAGAAGTAGAATGCCTTGAGTTTGAAGTCATCCTCTGAAGCTCCGTAGGGTTTGAGATTATGGCAACTGCCATGATAGCGTTTAAAGTGCCCTGTAGCTGATTCTCCCCTTGCTCCCGAGAATTTGGGAAGGTGATGGACGATTGAGGTGTTGATAGCTATTTCCTCGAGTTCTGGTCCTTCATAGATGGGCCATGACTGGTCTTTGAAGTCGGGGACCGAGAGCTCTCCCATGGATGGCTCCTCATCGTGATAATAAGCTTCTTCCTCGTACACCGGCTGTCTGAGTCGTCTGATGGGCGGTTGGGGCTGGACCTGATGTTGAACTTGTTGATGTGGTCGGACCTGTGGTCGAGCCTGAACTTGTTGTTGGACTGGTTGTCTAGCTGCAACCTGTTGTCGGGCTGGGACTTGTTGTTGTCGGGCTGGGACCTGTTCTCAGACCGGTCCTCCTTGTTGTTGTACTCCGGCTGCTGCTTGGTTTTGCCGGGCTGCTTCTCGTTGTGCTCGCCTTTGATCACGGATTAGCTGTTCCGGATCGTCGTAGATCACTTGTTCTCCGAAGTTGTTGTTGTCGATTATTGGAGGGTTGTCATGGTTTTCCAGCTCGAACTGTTCATCCTCGTATTGTTCTCCATCACCAACTCTACTACCTGCGCGAGACATAGCACACGAAATAGCAAGCATCGAATAGCAATACACCGAAATAGCAAGAACAGACTAGCAGCAAAGGGTCCCCAGGAGATTGGAGGAGTCACAGCGGTCTCACTAAAAACCCAATCTCCTTAGACTCGTGAGTCTTGGTGACAGAACCCTCCAAAAGCTAGAAATTGGAAATCGAAAGAATCGGAAATCGGAAAATAAGTAGTTGAAAATAACGAACTAGGAAATCACCGAATAGCAAGAAATAACGAAATAACAGAAATAAAAAGGAAATAAACGAAAATTTGGAAATTTCTAAAAACACTAAAAATTCAAAATAAAATACTAAACGATCTTCGATGGCCGAAAAACAGCGTATGTCACAAGCGTGTGCTTGTGATTTCTGGTCTACTCGTCGTTTCGCTCAGAATAAGGTATTATGGGCTGGAATCGGACACCAGGAGCACCAGTCATGAGAACTTTTCGCAAAACTGCAAAAACAGTGAAAAAGCACTAAACCGAAAAAAACAAAAAACAGAACAAATATTTCACCTTGCGTAGCTCCCCGGCAACGGCGCCAAAATTTGACAGGCGTCGTTTGACCTGCAAATTTAATATTTATATTTTCCTTGCGAGAAACTAGTGTAGTGGCAAGCAAGGGTCGAACCCTAGGGAGCTAGATAGTTACTACTTGTTCTGTAAGAAAGAGAAAGACGATTGGTTGTGAGTAAACAAATTAAGAAACAAAAGAAAATAGGAAATAAACGAGAGTGTATCAGTGATGAGAAATATTCAGGCTAGGGTTTCTTAATTGTGACTAGTTTTATCATTGACTTTTAAATATCATGTTTCTAATTCCTAAGTGTGGTTATTCCCATTCCAAGTTATAACCTAAAGTAGGGTCTTTCCGGACACCTACACCACACACTAGACCTAGCAATTTAATACTCCATTCCAAGATATATTAGATCAGTGCTCTATTTGTTTGTAGCTCTCTAGTATCAAACAAACAGCAAATAAGGGATTTATATTGTTCGACTAAGTCTAACCTTTCCGAGTATCAACCTAGTTTCACAATATAAATCGAGATAATAAGCACAAGGTCTAGTGGAATAAAGAAATAAGCATTACGATTCAAGTCTCAAAAACATCGTCACAATGTTAAAACCCTAACCCGAATAAGCAGATTAGTTACACATAGCCATGGAATTAAAACAATGCATAAAAGAAAGATGAACTTCTCTAAAAACCGAAGGCAATAGTGACCGGGCCGTGAGGGCTGAGGGTGCCGAGTGCTGGTGCCGAGTGAGAGCCGGATGCGCCGAGAATGAAGGGCCGAGCACTTGTGTTGAGAGACAAGTCTCGGTTTTGAGGGATGATGGGATGAATGGGATGCTCGACCTTGGCTTCTATTTATAGAGTTGATGAGCCCTTGAAGTCGGTTTTGCTTTAGAAATCCAAATATATCTCGGTTTAGGCCCAAATCTAGATTAGGAAACATTCCCAAATCTTCTTCTTCCTTGAATTATCTTTAGGAAATATCTTTGCATGAAGATCACGTCTTCTAGAAGCTCATGGAATCATCTAGAACACTCCTAAGCCGCCTCAAAAGAGAGGGAAAAGACGAGCCAAAAACTTGGGCTTTTGTCTTCTCGGACAGGCCTGGCCGGGCGCTTGGGTGCTGATCGGGCTAATAGATTCCCGCCTCGGTTTCTGCTCGGTCGTGGGTCGGAAGCCAAGTTGGTCTGGGCTAAGATGTAGCCTGACACATGGTCAAGACCATGGTGTGGTCGAATTTGAGCTGGGCTGAACCTACACCAAACGACGGACGAGTCTTCACCTGAGCGCGGCCAGCCTTCTCGGACGCGGCCTGCTTTCTACGGACGCGTCTGGACTTCTCGGACGCTGACTGTGCTCACGTGCCTTTTCCTTGGTCGCTGCTTGGTCGTTGATCGAGAACCGACATGGTCTGGCCTGAGATGTAGCCAAGCATATGGCCTACAACCTGATGGACTCCGATCTTGCATTGAGTCCTCCTGTGTCAAACGACGTATGAGCCATTCCCTAAGCACGGCCAGCTTTCTCGGGCGCAGGGGCGCCTGGGACGCGGCCTGGTTCCTTCGGCCATCCCTTGATTCCCTCGGGCCATTCTTCATTTTTCTCGGCCATTCTTCATCTCATATGCATGTGGACCGGTTGAGAACTCCTTGTGATGTTTTAGGCTCCAAAAGCCGCCTTTTGAGTATGATTCCCCTTAGAGCCTCCAAATTACCTGAGATGCGAAACAACACTAAGAAGTAACTGTTTGCATATAAAAGTACTGGAAATGGTGGGATTTGATGACTCGATGAGTCGTATAAATACGGCTCATCAGTAGTACACCACGGTTTTCACCGAACTAGGTAGTAGTGTGGTGCCATAGACAACCCAAAGCATTTAAGCTCCACTACCTCAATAGGGACGGTTAAAACCTTCTAATCTAGTCCTTTTTAGATGGAACAATCCGGCAAAGGTATTGCTCATCCATGTGTACTATCCATTCTCGCCGCAAAGCATCAAATGAATGTTACATTAAGGATCATGAACTCGACCAAGCTTAGTTGCAAAACAGCCACTTAGTCAAGCTCCCTTGATCCATGGAATGGTATCCAAGGACTAGTGGGACGTGTGATGGTATTGAGTGTAAGTGCCTCAAAATGAAAGCATAAGAATATGATCCCTAACCCAAATAAGAGGGGTTTTAGCCACTCATGTTCATGATGAGAACATGAGAGCTAAGGTGCATAAAAGGGCTTCACAAATCACTCCCAAAGTGCGTAACTTGGAAGCCAAAATGCGTAGGGAAAGAAGGAGTTGAGGGACGTTGAAATGCAACTTAGAACTTGATCCAAAATGTAGAGAGATTTCACTGGATTTTTTTGAAGTAATTTCGAATTGTTTACAATGATCCAAGGTCCTCCTTTTAAAGAGAAGCTAGGAAGGATCTAGACCTTGGATTGGTACAAGAAAATTGGCACAAGCAATAGGCCAAACCGACTTTCTATTTTGGGAAGGGAGAGCTTGGCGGTTGCAACTTTGGTGTGGCAAAATCACACGGAATGGTGACGTGGCGCCTAGGGTAACGAGCCGAGAAAGTCAAGGGAAACCTTGACATTCCATTTTGGGCTTTGGTCTTGGAAATAATTCCATGGATGAGGTCCATTTGAGGCCCTGAGTCCTCGAGTCCGGTCCTTGGTTTTGGTCTCCAGTCCCTCGGATGAGTCCCGGATGGCTCTCGGCTGAGGTCCTTGGTTCTCGGACAGGACGCGGGCGCTCGGGTGCACGGGCGGACAGGTGCTCAGACGATCGGTCGGATGGCCCCTCGGATGCACACTCGGCTGCCCGGTCGGACACACGCTCGGATGGGTACTCGGCTTAAGTCCTTGGTTCTCGGACAGGACGCGGGCGCTCGGGTGCACGGGCGGATAGGTGCTCGGACCCTCGGTCGGATGGCCCCTCGGATGCACACTCGGCTGCCCGGTCGGACGCACGCTCGGATGGGTACCCGGGGCTGGTGGCCTCTCAGACAGGACGCGGGTGCTCGTATGCACGGGCGGACAGGTGCTCGGACGCTCGGTCGGATGGCCCCTCGGATGCACACTCGGCTGCCTGGTCGGACGCACGCTCGGATGGGTACCCGGGGCTGGTGGCCTCTCGGACAGGTACTCGGGCGGGGACCTGGGCTCTCGGCTGGGACTCGGACTTGGGTCCTTAGGTTCCGACTTGGGTCCTTTGGTCCCGGATGAGGTCCTTAGGTCCCATTTTGCCTCCAAATCACCTTGTGATGCTTTTATGGCCTAAAACGCCATTGTTAAGCTCATTTCCTCTTTAGACTCCTTAAGGCTCTGAAATCCAAAATGACATCAACAAGTAAATGTTCTCATGATCAAATGTCGTAAATGGTGGGATTTAATGACTTAACGAGTCGTATAAATACGTCTCATCAGATGGCGGTTCACATTTCAAGGAAAAGCATTTTGAGGCCTTGCTTCGCAAGTATGGGGTAAGTCACAAGGTTGCTACGCCTTATCACCCACAAACTAGTGGGCAAGTGGAAATTTCAAACTGAGAAATTAAGGCAATCTTGGAGAAAACTGTGGGAAGCTCGAGGAAAGATTGGTCATCGAAGCTAGATGACGCTCTATGGGCCTATCGTACGGCTTTCAAAATCCCTATTGGAATGTCCCCCTATCGTCTTATATATGGGAAACCGTGCCATTTGCCGGTAGAATTGGAATACAAGGCGATGTGGGCAATTAAACTCTTGAACATGGACTTACAAACGGCGGGAGACAATAGAGTCCTTCAACTCCACGAGTTGGAAGAGATAAGGAATGAAGCCTACGAGAGTGCAAGGATCTATAAGGAGAAGACTAAGAAATGGCACGACAAGAAAATCTTCCGTCGTGAGTTCAAAAAGGGGGAGAAAGTCTTACTCTTCAACTTTAGGTGACGTTTGCAATAAAATGTGTAGTCAAAAGATATTTATACTTGACCGGTAAGACCGGTGTCGAACCCAAGGGAGCAAACGGATTATACGCTAGGTCTATCAATTTCTAACTCGGCTATTCCTCCAAATTCAATGTTGAGAGAGGTTATCAATGATGAAAACAAGTAATGAAATGGTTTAAGGGGAATTAATTCAATTAAAGTGAGTTTCGAGGGGTTAATCCCCTCCTTGGCAATTTTCCAATGATCATGTATACACGAATTTAGTTATTTAAGAGTTGATAGGTTTAAAACCTAGCTTAGGCTAAAATTAGACAAACTATCATGCAAGTCTAATCTTAGTCAAGCCTTCTTACATAGAATCTCACTAATTAAAGATATTGATTCACTATATAGCACCTATTTTCACAAATGCTATATGCATAAAGTCTTGGTTAGCCTCTCACCCATGCATTTACTCTCAAAGATGCTTGATAAGTTCATTTTTACTATATCCAAACCATCACTAAGCTCTCTCAATACTTAGATCATAGTTCTAACACAAACATGTCACTTAGGCATTTTATCAAACACTTAGCAACATGTCTAACATGAAAACCATAGTAAAATGAAATCAACTTCATAAATTGCATGTTAATGTGTATACAATGATCATTGAGTACCAAGGAGGATCATAAGACCCTCAAAACACAAGGGGACTACTCACACATCATGTAAGACAACATGGTGTGAGTAGGGTTTCTAACAAAATCTAAGAGAAGAGAAGAGGAATAGAGTAGGATGATTAGTCCTAATGAACTCCCTTGATCTTCAATCCTCCTTGATTAGATGATGATGGATCCCTTGATTGAGCTCACTTTTCCTTGTCTTTTTCCCCAAAGAAGCCAAGATGCTAGGTAAAACTTACCACTTTCTATTTATAGCCTCGCTGAAAATCCGGAACTGTAGCAGTCCCAGTCGGTCGACTGGCTGATGCTTGTGTCCCAGTCGATCGACTAGAGGAAAAGATGAAGCCTGTTGAAGTGATTTCCCAGTTGACCGACTTGATGGGCGATGAATTCACGAGCGCTGAAGTGCCTCCTTTCTCGACCGATTGGCGGTCCAGTCGACCGACTCGATGGGCGATGAATTCACGAGCGCTGAAGTGCCTCCTTTCTCGATGGATTGGCGGTCCAGTTGACTGATTCGATGGTCAATGTTTGAGCGCTCTTTTTAAGTCTGTGTACCCAGTCGATCGACTGATTCAGGGGAAATTCCCAGTCGACCGACTGGAGCACTTTTCTGCCCAAAGTTTGCTCTAGCATTTGATTTTTCCCCGAGTTTCCTCATTTGGGATTTGACACTGAGATATCGTGCTTTGTACCTGAAACGTACGAAAAGAGATCAAATGACATCAAATAATCGCCAGAAATGAACTAAAGCTATAGTGAGATACGGGTATTAACAAGTCGAAAAATCGACTTATCAACACTCCACACTTAAGCTTTGTTCGTCCCGAACAAAGTATGCAAATATGTCAAGGTCATGCAAATGCCGAAATGCTAGCGGTGCTATGTTTTTCGTCTATTTGCCTCACTAGATTTCACAAGGTCTCGATAATTATTTCCAAACATGTTATTGGAAGGAGAATAAGACGAGTATGTACCATCTAACTAGCTCCTTTTTGTAGGCGTTACGAATGCATTTAGCGTATGAATTAAGCCTTTAAACCCTAGGCTACCCTAGTGGACGAGTTATAGTCTCGTGAGAGTTTTCAGAAAAGGGATTACTCACAAATCCCAAATGCACCTATCCCATATGAATGAATTCAAGAGTGTTCAATCGAAGCTATGATTTCTCAAAACACATTCCTCACCCCACGCTAGGACTACCACCACGATATCATCAAAAGAACTTTCGAACCACTTTGAGAACCTTTGAGGTTGTGGATTCAAGGTCATCAATACTAGAGCTATCAATCGTCTCATCCAAAAGTCTATTCATTTTCAAGGCTATACAATAGATGTGAAGTTTTTAGTTTGCACAAAAATTGTCAATCGCTCACCTATGCTAGCTAGGGCTAGTCCATGGGGTTGCGACATGGAACTCATTCCCAAGTTTTAGGCGCTTAAGCCGTAATCCATAAGGGAAGAGGAGTTCGACACTAGAGTTCCCAATGAACATGCATAAACCAAATGATTACTCCCGTGCAAGCACATGGATCGTCCAAGAGTCATTCTAACTAGCACACAATGCAAATGATGAATCCCGCACAAATGAAGAATGGAGGAAAACGTAGCGTCAAGTTTTAAGTGCTTCTTATTTTCTTTTTGAAACGGCCTTTGGCCTACAAATGCTTTTGAGGGGGGACTTACCTCCCTAACCCCCGGCATTTGTATATTTTGGAACAAAACTTCTCGTGATCAATGAGAAAGTTTTTAGTCGGGGCTTTGCCCTCTTTGACCGCAAACATTTTTTTTTGAATGGGGCCTATTTTTCGCCCTCTTTTGACTCCACACTTAAAACTTGACAATATGTTGAAAAAGTGCATGGAATGTGCGGGAATCAATCATGAACAAGGTACCGTGTTAGAGAAATCAAGTCACCAAGGAGCTATCAAATGGTCTAAGTTTTTCACTATAATTTTTAAAAAGTGCTTGCTATAACTTGATCCAAGGTATTTCAACGAAAATATTTAGAGAATTGGATAGTCAAAAGATAGCAATGATATTGGCTTTCAAGGATACACATTCAATGGACTAGGTCGGTTCTAAGTTCAAGATCCAATAAATGTGACAAATAGGCTAGATGTGATTTATAGAATCGATAGTCACAAGCCTATATGGTTAAAAACACTCTCATGTAGGGATAAGGTGCGAAAAATGCAATTGTCCATCTAAAAATGATATGCATGGCCTGCAAACATGTGAACTATGCGCATCAAAACACTCCACACTTAATTCAAGCTTAGTCTCTAAGCGCAAACAATGATAAATTAAAGGCAAAGGCGCATAGGAAACTCCCCTCGTTTGTAGTGCCGGTGATATAACCCTTGGGAGTTAGAAATAACCTTTTGGTTGCAAATGTAACAATGAAGGTGAATTTGAACGTGATAAGAATATTCTAATGTATATCCTGTAGAGTGAGCAATAGAAATGGTAAGGACCTTCAATATCATGGAAAGTGTAGCATACAACCAAAGGCAAGTAAGGGAAATATCACCAAAATGGCATACGTCATCCAAAATTACGCCAAAAGGCGACTTAACATCCAAAACTATCATCCAATGCAACAAGTCAAAGAAAAGATACATGCGTAAATAAAGAAGAAGCATGGACTCATGATGTAGCCTCATCGCCTCCCGGACTGATCGGCCTAGCTAAATCTCCAACCTCCTCATTCACTATTGTGGGACTAGTGAGTAGAGGGCTATCCTCCCTAGATGAGCGAACTGGCTCCAAGGTCCCTCCTGTGAGACGCGAGCCTGCCTCCCCGACTCTGGAAGCTGGCGTGGAAGGCAATGGGGAGGCGCCACGGGGAGCAGAGAACTCTGGAGCAAGTGGAGGAACGATGGGGGTGCTGGGACCTCCAGCAAAGGATAGGACTGTAGACCGGAGCCAATCCCACTCCTGTCGAGATCTCAACGCCTCAGCTCTAGTGAAGGCATCAAGGCTAGCTAGCCCACTCCTCAAATTAGCGATGTCATAGGAGACTCGCTCTCTCCACTCTACCCAATCACCAGTAGCAGGGGCAGCACCCTGATGGACCATAATTGTATGAATCATAAACACAGTTAAACCCACCAAATTAGACTCTTTGTCTATTTAACTTTTGCTTGTTAGTTCCGATATTTATCTACAAGGTATTTTGAAGTCTAGAGAGAATACAGGCTAAGGAAGAGTTCTAAAGCTGAAAATGAATTACGAGTCATTCCAGGTCACGACCAAATTCTGACTTTCAAGAACCGGACGTGGAATCACTCAAAACAAGTCCAACCGAAGGGCAACCAGAGTCAGACCGGAGCTGAAAGGACCGATGGCTTTTTGGGATAAGCTAACAAAACACACTCCACCACTCTCCTTCCTCCACATGGGCGGCGGCTAAGCTCAAGCCTCTCCTCCATGGACATGTGGCCGGCGGCTTTTGGGAGCGATGAGTCACTCCGATGGCTTTCTTCTCCTCCTCCCATTTTGTGCCATGTGTTTCACTTCTCATCCACATTTCTTCTTCTCCTCCTCTCCCATCTTGCCAAGTGTTGGCTCCTCATGGATCCTCTTAGCCTATAAATAGAGACCTCCATTGCCTTTGTAAATCATCCCACAATCTCATTCCAAAATCACAAATCACTTATCTCTCTAGCTTATGTGGGCACAATCTTGTAATCACTTTACTTTGGAATCGAAGCTTGATCGTTAGCACTCTTAACGGTTTTTGTAAGTACTCTCTTTTTTACTTTACTGTCTTTCAAAGTACTTTACTTTACTGTCTTTACTTTCGAAAACTTTACTTTACTGTCTTTCAAAAAACCTTTACTTTTCAACGCACTTAGCTATGATGTCCTGCTCCATGGATATTCGTAGCTAAACCTTTCATTCGGTTGAAGGGGAGTGCTTGTATCATACAATGTTTTAGACCCTACTCTTAGTGCCTCTATGTGTTCAAAACTTGTTCTATGTGCCGCATATTAGGTTAGAACTTCCAAGGTTGAGTGGATGCTTTAACGGGTAAAACTCTTCCGTGGGGTTCGTGAACATACTCGGGTAAGTGGATGCTTTAACGGGCAAAACTTATCTGAGGAGTTCAACCTCTTTTAAAAACCATTTGATTACTCGTAACTGAAGATCAAATGGATGCACATAAGGCTAAGATACTTCGAAAGGAGGAATTAGTCTAAAATAGAACAAGTGTTCTAAATGATGTGGCAAATCATGTGCTAGAAATAGCCTTGATTCATCTTTGAACACATAGTATGATCATTAGAGGTCAATGATAAACAGACTATGATACAAGGCCCCTAAAACCGAATACTTTCCTTTAATTGTAATATCAACTGTTGCTTTACCTTTCAGTACCAAAAACCAAAAACAACCCCCCAACTGCTTTATTTAATCCCCCCTTTTCGAAAGAACAACTATTCACCTAATTCCATTGGGTTCGACCCGTACTTACCACTTACTACCAAAAATAGTTAAGTCGCGAGTATCGGAGATATAAATTTATTTTGCACAGAGAGCATCGCACCTTAACGACAGTGCGGTGGGCTCCGTCAAAACTGCCGCCGTTGCCGGGGAGTTAGCCTTCGATTAGCTGTTCTTTTCTTTTTCTTTTCTCTTTCGAACTCGCTTCTGCACAACCATGTCTCGTGAAGGAAGCCACCATGACGACGAGATGAATTTGTTCGATCGAAATAATGAAGCGCTGCCTCAATTTGTTGACGATCCGGAACAAATCATGCGAAACCATAGAGCTCGTAATAGGGAGGCCATTCGAAGAAACCAAGGACCACCTGAGGACCGAAATGGAGCTGGTCCAGTACAGCCCCCTAGATATCCACCACCCCCGAAATATCAACAAGAGCCAAGACGAGAACCCATCTTCGATGATTACTATGGGGATAACAACTACCGCGAGCCTACTATGGACGAACTCAATGCCCTAGATTTTAGAAATCAGCCGTGGTGCATATACGAGGGCTCTGAACTAGAAAACATTGCCGTCAACATGTCAGTGGTCCACAATTTGCCAAAATTCTCAGGAGCTCATGGAGAATCTGCGACAACTCATCTCCAACACTTACATGGCATTTGCCAAAATCTAAAGCCCAATCGAGTGAATATAGACGACTTCAAGTTGAAGGCGTTCTATTTTTCCCTCATTGACTCGGCAAACGACTAGTTCCTTTCATTGCCTTCGGGAAGCATCAGAACATGGGCTCAGATGCAAAGGAAATTTTTAGACAAATACTACCCAGCAAGAAGAGCGATGCAAGTAAGGAGGCAGCTGCAGGACATAAAGCAAGGGCCTAACGAGTCGATGTTCAACTACCTCGAGAAATTCAACCGATTGGAGCAAAGCTGCTGCAATCTTGGATTACCCGAGAAACTCATCATTGAGTACATGCTTGATGGATTGAACCACTTGGACAAAATGCTTCTGGATGCCTCTGCTGGAGGGTCATTGGCGAGCCTACCATTAAGCGGCATAAGGCGACTGACGGAGCCCACCGCACTGTCGTTAAGGTGCGGTGTTCTCTGTGCAAAAGCAAATTTATATTCCGCTACTCGTGACCTTACTACTGGGTAGCAAGTGGTAAGTAGGGGTCGAACCCAAGGGAATTAGGGGGATAAGCTATTCTTTGAGGGAATTGTACAGCGAGGGAGCGTGTTTTAGGTTGATTGAGGTTTTAGTGCGGAAAAGTAAGTGATTGGCTAGTTGGTTTTGGTTTTTAGTGCAGAAAAGTAAATGACAGAAAAGTAAATTACTGAAAATAAAAGTAGAAGACTTAAAGTGGGTGATGCGTGATTGGCAAGCCTTCCGGAACGTAAGCAGTTGACAGAGCAGTTTATACTAAGAAAGTAAATGCAAGGGGTTTAAATCTAAGGAAAGCATTCGGTTTCTGGGGCCTTGTATCATAGCCTGTTTATCATTGACCTTTAGTGATCCTTCTAAGTATTCAAAAGTGTATCAAGGCCATTTCAAGCACTCGATTTGCACACACCGTCTAGCCCATTTCAAGGTCATAGAGCACTTGTTCTATTTAGACTAGCACCCCATTTCAAGGTATACTAGCCTATGTGCATCCATTTGATCAATCATTTCCGATCAAACCAAATGGTGTTTAAAAGAGGTCGAACTCCTCAGATAAGCTTTGCCATTTCAAGCATCCACTTACCCGAGTATGTTCACGAACCCCCACGGAAGAGTTTTGCCATTTCAAGCATCCACTCAACCTTGGATGTTCTGGCCTAATATATGGCACATAGAACAAGTTTTGAATAAAAAGAAGAGGCACTAAAAAGATGGCCTAAAACATTTTATGATACAAGTACACCCCTTCAACCGAATGAAGAGTTTAGCTACGAATATCCATAGAGGTGGATACCATAGCTAAGTACTTACGGTTTTCGAAAGACAGTAAGTAAGGGAAAGGGGTGAGTACTTCAAGAACCGACAAGAGTACTCAAGAATATTAAAGACAAGCTTGAGTACTACAAGAACCGACAAGAGTACTCAAGAGCGAACTATAATACTCAAGAACCAATAGGAGTATTATAGATTGAAAACCAAACTTACAAAGTGCCAAACTTTCTAGAGAGATAAGTGTTTTGTGTTGTGATTGTAGATGGATACAAATGAGAGGGGAGGGCTCTATTTATAGCCATGGGAGGAGGAGATGTGTGGCTTGGATGAGAGCACATGGCAAGATCCAAGGGGAGAGGAGGAGCCTCTCAAAGCCGCCGGTTGTGGGTGGTAAAAGGAGGAGAGCTTCCTCCTTTGGTCACCTCCTCCAAAAGCCGCCGGTCACCATGGAGGGGAGAGTGAGTTTTGTGAGGTTTTGTGATGTTTTCACAAAACTATCGGTGTATTTCAGCTCCGGACTGACTTTGGTTGCTCTTCGGTTGGATTTGTTTTGAGTGATTCAATGTCAGGATCTTGAGATTTCTTCAGTCAGTATCTGGTCGTGACCTTGGAATGACTCGTAATATATTTTCAGCGTAAAATCCTCTCCTTAGCGTGTATTCTCTCTATGCTCCAAAATACCCTGTAGATAAATATCGGAACTAACAAGCAAAAGTTAAATAGACAAACAGTCTAATTTGGTGGGTTTAACTGTGTTTATGATGCATACAATTATGGTCCATCAGCGACTAGTCACGAAATTTGCTGAAAATGCATGGTTCAGAGAGGAGACCACTCGGCAGGATGAGTTTACCCAAACCAAGAATGTGGCAAAGGTCGAGACACCGGTAAACTCAATGACCGAGCAAATGGAACAGATGAAGGAAATGATGATGCAAATCCTTCAAAAACAGACAGTTCAAGTAAGACCTTGCGAGTTTTGTGGCTCTACGGACCACAAAACTGATGCATGCCCAACTTTGATCGAAGAGGACCCGGTGGAGGCCAATGCAGTAGAGGGATATCAAGGGTACAATAACAACAACAACCACGCCGGTCCAAGCCGGCAGTATGGTCAAGCAACCAACCCAAGCTGGAAAAACGAGAACCACCCTCCAAGAATGACACAACAAGCCGCACCTCAACCAGCTCAGTCATTCTACCAATCGCCTCACCAGCAGTACAACCAGAACGCCCCACCAGTTGGCCAATACCAACAAAGGGGACCAAACCAGTACCCGACGGGCCAATATCAACAGAAGGGACCAAATCAGTACCAACACCAAGGACCGGGAGTCTATCAGAACAGGCCGAGCAATAACCAGCCCAGATCGAGTCAGCCAAGTACAAGCTGGTCGCTTGAGGACATCATGAAAGAGCTAGCCGCCGGCCAAGTGTGAACGGACGCTAATTTACAGCAATATCAGGCTGAGGCAAGAGGGGAAATGGCAGAAATTAAGAAGCAGTTGTCTCAACTAACCATGGCGGTATCCGAGCTTAAAAAAGAGTCCGGACGGCTCCCCTCCCAAACCGTCCAGAACCCGAGGGGAAATGTGAATGTCGTGGCTCTTAGGAGTGGAAAAAAGCTAGTCATTGCACCCATGGAACGAGAGGAAGACGAAAGCCCGGAGTTGCCCGAGGAAAGCAAGGACGCACCCGAGGAAGAAGAGAATGCGCCTGAGGAACACAGCCTAGTGCCCAGAACAGAGACCTCTAAAATCAGCGCTGCTCTTCCATTTCCAGTACCAGCCCGAGTACCAAAACAACATGTCATGGATAAGGACGTGTTCGAATTGTTCAGCAAAGTCGAAATCAACATCCCCCTCTTAGAAGCCATCAAACAGATTCCTCGATATGCTAAGTTTTTAAAGAGCTTTGCACTAACCGGAGGAGGAGTACTAGATATGATCAAGAACTGATGAGTAGGAACGTGTCGGCCATCATACAACGAAAAGTGCCCCCCAAATGTGGTGATCCGGGAACTTACACCATTCCATGCACAATTGGCAACATCCGGATCGAGAACTGCATGCTGGATCTTGGAGCATCAATCAACGTCTTGCCCTTCTCTATCTATTCATGCCTTAGGATTGGACCGCTCAAACCCACCGGTCTCACTATTCAACTAGCAGATCGGTCTTGCAAATAGCCCGAGGGAAAAATTGAAGATGTCCTGGTTCAAGTAGGCGAATTAGTGTTCCAGCAGACTTCTACGTCTTAAAAATGGAGAATGGCAGACCTACAGACCATGCACCCATCCTTCTCGGCCGCCCATTTCTCAAAACATTAAAAATGAAGATAGACTATGGAAGTGGAATGCTCTCAATGGAGGTAGAAGGAGAGGTCTTCAGCTTTGACATATTCCGAGCAATGAAGCACCCCTAGGAATTTGAGGAAATACACGCTCTCGATACTTTGGACGACCTGGTCCAAGAAGTTCAACCAGAACCAAGAGCAGATCCCTTAGAAGCCATACTCAATGGAGCCGAAAGCTCATACGAATTGTCCGAAGGCTTGCATGAAACGGTGGCCCACTTAACAATCTCGGGGCCTCTCACACCAGAATATGAAGTCAACGAGGTAAAATTATTCAAATCAAATACTTTTTTGCCCTCGGTGATGCAAGCTCCCAAAATAGAATTGAAGCCCCTGCCCGGGCATCTGAAGTACGCTTTCCTAGGGGATAATAACACACTTCCAGTAATCATCAAGAGTGGCTTGGAAGCAGGCCAGGAACGTAGTTTGATAAAAGTGCTGAGACAACACAAGTTGGCCATTGGATGGACTCTAGCCGACTTGAGAGG
This sequence comes from Rhodiola kirilowii, assembly GCA_033675215.1. Lineage (NCBI taxonomy): Eukaryota > Viridiplantae > Streptophyta > Magnoliopsida > Saxifragales > Crassulaceae > Rhodiola > Rhodiola kirilowii. The sequence goes on from CM066197.1 coordinate 21,906,564, forward strand.
AGTCAGCCCGGCTGTATGCATGCACCGTATTCTACTTGAGGATGGAGCAAAGCTATCGAGAGAGCCTCAACGACGACTCAACCCAATCATGATGGAGATCGTCCAAAAAGAAATACAGAAGCAACTTGATGCGGACGTTATCTATCCTATATCAGACAGCCAATGGGTAAGTCCTGTCCACGTGGTCCCAAAGAAAAGTGGGATCACGGTCGAGGAAGATGCCGAAGGAAAAATGGTAACTACAAGGGTCAAGAACGGCTGGAGAATGTGCATCGACTACAGAAAATTGAACACCGTCACAAGAAAAGACCATTTCCCTCTGCCATTCATCGATCAAATGCTAGACTGACTGGCAGGCAAACCATATTTTTGCTTCCTGGATGGGTTCTCAGGCTACAACCCGATCCCCATAGCGCCTGAAGACCAAGAGAAGACTACCTTCACCTGCCCATTCGGCACATTCGCCTTCAGAAGAATGTCGTTCGGCCTATGCAATGCCCCAGGGACTTTTCAAAAGGTGGTAACCAGCATTTTCTCAGACATGATTGGAGAATTCATCGAGGTCTTCATGGACAATTTCACCATCTATGGAGACACATTTGACGCATGCCTAAGCAACTTGAGCACGGTTTTGGCACGATGTGTGTCCATGAACTTAGTGCTCAATTACGAGAAATGCCACTTCATGGTAACACACGGAATAGTCTTGGAACATATTGTCTCACAAGAAGGCATGGAAGTGGACAAAGCAAAAATCGACCTGATCATGACCCTACCATATCCATCCACAGTCCGAGACATCCAATCATTCCTTGGCCATGCAGGATTCTACCGACGATTCATCAAAGACTTCTCCAAAACGGCGTTGCCTCTAACCACTCTTCTCCAAAAAGAAGTCCCTTTTGAATTCACTAATGCATGCAAGGAGGCCTTTGATAAACTGAAGAAAGCCCTCACTAGCACACCCATCATCCAAACTCCGGATTGGGGAAAACCATTTGAAATCATGTGCGACGCGAGCAATTTTGCTGCGGGGGCAGTACTCGGCCGAAAAATTGATAAGAAGGCGGTCGTAATCTAATACGCCTCAAGGACCCTAGATTCAGCCCAACGAAACTACTCCACCACCGAAAAGGAGCTCCTAGCCGTGGTATTCGCTCTAGAGAAGTTCAGATCCTATTTACTTGGAGCAAAAGTGATAGTCTTCTCTGACCATGCTGCTATCCGGTACTTAATGAAGAAAAAGGAGGCCAAGCCAAGGCTCATACGGTGGATCTTGCTACTGCAAGAGTTCGATGTGGAGATAAGGGACAAAAAAGGGATTGAGAATACTATGGCCGACCATCTAAGCAGGATTGTCCGAGAGGAAGAAGAAGGGCACATAACCGAGTCATTTCCAGACGAGCACCTCTATGCAGTCTCAACCAAGGTACCGTGGTATGCCTCAATCGTCAACTACCTTGTAGGAGGTACATTTCCTCCTTCTTTTACTAAAGCACAATGCATGAAACTTAGGCATAATGCTAGACATTACTTATGGGATGATCCTTATTTATGGAAAATAGGAGCAGATCAAATACTTAGGAGATGCATCCCCAATAATGAAATAGCTTCTGTTATTAGCTTTTGCCATGAGTTTGCATGTGGTGGACATTTCGGGCCGAAAAGAACCGCTAGAAAAATCCTAGATAGCGGCTTCTTTTGGCCGAGTTTATTTAGAGATGCCTATGAGAAGTGTAAAAAATGCGATAGGTGTCAAAGAGTAGGAAATGTGTCAGCTAGAAATGAAATGCCTCAAGTACCCATATTAGTCAACGATGTTTTCGACATTTGGGGTATTGATTTTATGGGACCATTCACAATTTCATGCGGTTATACTTACATTTTAGTTGATGTAGATTATGTGTCAAAATGGGTAGAAGCTAAGGCCACAAGGTGCGACGATGCAAAAACTGTCATAGATTTTTTGCGCACTAACCTGTTTTGCAGGTACGGGGTACCCAAGGCCATAATAAGAGACCAAGGAACTCATTTTTGCAACCGCACGATGGCTGCCACCTTGAAGCACTACCATGTCCACCACCGGACATCCACGACATATCATCCCCAAACCAATGGTCAAGCGGAGATCTCTAACCATGAAATCAAAGGTATTCTAGAAAAAATGGTGAAGCCAGGTAGGATAGATTGGAGTCAGAGGCTAGATGAAGCTCTTTGGGCTTATCAGACAGCATACAAGACACCAATTGGAACCTCCCCCTTTCGACTTGTTTATGGAAAGGCATGCCACCTTTCGGTGGAATTAGAACATAAAGCCTATTGGGCGCTCAAGCATTGCAATCCGGATTTGAAGGCTGCTGGACTAGATAGGAAGCTTAATCTGTGTGAGCTTGAGGAATTGCGGCTTGAGGCCAATGAAGGGAAAATGGACTACAAAGCGCGGACCAAATTGTATCATGACAAATTCATCCTCCGTCGCTCATTTGAGGAAGGACAACAAGTGCTACTCTTCTCCTCACGGTTGAAGCTGATGCCTGGCAAACTAAAATCAAGATGGACCGGCCCTTATACTGTGACTAAGGTATTCAACCATGGGATGCTTGAGTTGGAAAGCATAGAGGATGGAAGCCGATTCAATGTGAATGGACAGCGAGTCAAACACTACTATGGCGAGGTCAACTTGACAACGCAGAAATACGACCTGAGCCACCCATGGGATCCAAACCTGTGATCCCCATGCGTCGAGCCAATGACGTTAAACAAAGGCACTGGTCGGGAGGTAACCCGACACCTATCTTACTTTCAGTAATTTTCTTTTCTGTCATTTAGTTTTTACCATAAGTCGCTCTCACCCACTTTTTGTATAGAAGGAATGACCCCTTGTAGGAATCGATTTTTGGAGCAAGATCAGATCAGCCAGGCGGCTTCCGAGAAATTACCGGGCCTGCGCTGAGAATTCAAGGCCCCAGCTGAACTCCCTCGATTATCCAGCTCCGAGGCATGTCGTTCCACGACACGACATAGTAAAAGGGAGTTCAGTTCTTCTCTTTTCCTTAAAGTGATTTCCTTCTCTTGTATATATTTGCATGACTTTTCAACTAAGTCGTGCTGAAAGGCACGCCTTCGTTCAAGAGTGTGGGGTGAGAACCGCCTGTGTACATAGTAAACATGTTTTTCTTTTTCCTTTTCCCTTAATATTATCTTTTTGAAAATATGAACTTGAGAATGTGAAAAAGATAGATCTAAATTCATGTATTTACCTTGTAAAAATTCAACTGTTTAAAAACTTAGAATGTAACTTCTCATTTGTCCCTTTGTGCTGAGATAAACAGGGGATGTGGAGTTGATATAAACTGCCCTAGAGAGGCTTGGCAAGCACTCGAAGGATCGAATCTAAGTATATGGTTTTCAAAGTCAGTGGAGGCTGCACTTCGGGTTTCAGTGAAGATTGAAGTCATCTCCGCCGTGCAGCGTTTATGCAAGAGGCGGGATGGGAATCAAACCGTCCTATCTCTAGTCCTAGTAACCGGGAAAATAGATGAGCGACCCTCATCTTGACCCGCGCGAAACGGCGAGGATGAGAAATAGCGGGGAGGTATTTCCATATGCTTGCGGGCGATGATTGGACCTCCCAAAAAGGCTGAGAAAATGGACTAGCAAGTCACAAAGAAACAAAAGCTCAAAGAAGCTAATCAAAGGCCAAAGGCCAAAATTGTGAAGGTTTTAACCGAAACAAAAGTGAAGAAACTCCAATTCAACATCAAAGGCCAAAGGCCAAAGGCCGATTCACTACAAAAGCTGTCCCTTGCCAAAAAGAAATCAAAGTACTTAACTCAGTGAAACCCGAACCGAATCACGTGCTAGAGAAAGCTACAAGGAAACCATATAGTTCGAGTCGATCCCGAGAATGCAGTCTAGGAGCCTGAAAAGGGCTATCTCCCGAAACATCCGAATTAATTTGCATCTCGGCACGAATGTACAAGTATCAAGTTTCTTCTAAGTATTTACACGGTTTAATTTGGTAATAAGTAAGTAATGCATGAATTAGGATAAATCTAGTACCACAATCTCACTTTCATGTTTAAAGTTTTTACTTAGATTGTGTGTGCCGCACTTTAAAAAGCATTGTTCGGGAGGAACAACTAAAAGTGTGGGGTGATCTGATGGACCATAATTGTATGAATCATAAACACAGTTAAACCCATCAAATTGGACTCTTTGTCTATTTAACTTTTGCTTGTTAGTTCCGATATTTATCTACAGGGTATTTTGAAGTCTAGAGAGAATACAGGCTAAGGAGGAGTTTTAAAGCTGAAAATGAATTACGAGTCATTCCAGGTCACGACCAAATTTTGACTTTCAAGAACCGGACGTGGAATCACTCAAAACAAGTCCAACCGAAGGGCAACCAGAGTCAGACCGGAGCTGAAAGGACCGATGGCTTTTTGGGATAAGCTCACAAAACACACTCCACCACTCTCCTTCCTCCACATGGGCGGCGGCTAAGCTCAAGCCTCTCCTCCATGGACATGTGGCCGTCGGCTTTTGGGAGGGATGAGTCACTCCGATGGCTTTCTTCTCCTCCTCCCATTTTGTGCCATGTGTTTCACTTCTCATCCACATTTCTTCTCCTCCTCTCCCATCTTGCCAAGTGTTGGCTCCTCATGGATCCTCTTAGCCTATAAATAGAGACCTCCATTGCCTTTGTAAATCATCCCACAATCTCATTCCAAAATCACAATTCACTTATCTCTCTAGCTTATGTGGGCACAATCTTGTAATCACTTTACGTTGGAATCGAAGCTTGATCGTTAGCACTCTTAACGGTTTTTGTAAGTACTCTCTTTTTTACTTTACTGTCTTTCAAAGTACTTTACTTTACTGTCTTTACTTTCGAAAACTTTACTTTACTGTCTTTCAAAGTACTTTACTTTACTGTCTTTACTTTCGAAAACTTTCCTTTACTGTCTTTACTTTCGAAAACTTTACTTTACTGTCTTTCAAAAAACCTTTACTTTTCAACGCACTTAGCTATGATGTCCTGCTCTATGGATATTCGTAGCTAAACCTTTCATTCGGTTGAAGGGGAGTGCTTGTATCATACAATGTTTTAGACCCTACTCTTAGTGCGTCTATGTGTTCAAAACTTGTTCTATGTGCCACATATTAGGTTAGAACTTCCAAGGTTGAGTGGATGCTTTAACGGGCAAAACTCTTCCGTGGGGTTCGTGAACATACTCGGGTAAGTGGATGCTTTAACGGGCAAAACTTATCTGAGGAGTTCAACCTCTTTTAAAAACCATTTGATTACTCGTAACTGAAGATCAAATGGATGCACATAAGGCTAAGATACTTCGAAAGGAGGAATTAGTCTAAAATAGAACAAGTGTTCTAAATGATGTGGCAAGTCATGTGCTAAAAATAGCCTTGATTCATCTTTGAACACATAGTATGATCATTAGAGGTCAATGATAAACAGACTATGACACAAGGCCCATAAAACCGAATACTTTCCTTTAATTGTAATATCAACTGTTGCTTTACCTTTCAGTACCAAAAACCAAAAACAACCCCCCAACTGCTTTATTTAATCCCCCCTTTTCGAAAGAACAACTATTCACCTAATTCCCTTGGGTTCGACCCGTACTTACCACTTACTACCAAAAATAGTTAAGTCGCGAGTATCGGAGATATAAATTTATTTTGCACAGAGAACATCACACCTTAACGACAGTGCGGTGGGCTCCGTCACACCCTCAACAGCCAGCTCCTCAATGTGCGGTTCTATGACGGGAGGCTCCTCAGGAATGGGGACTGCGGGCTCGTCGACCGGAGGATGTGAGTGTGCAGGGGAGGAAGGAGGGGATGGGGTGAGGTTGGCTAGGCAGTAGAGTGGGTTCTCCATCTTGAACACCCTTCTCCTTTGCAAGGCATTAGTCTCGAGACCCTCCTGATGAGGCTTCCTGTCGACCTCCCAAGTCTTCCCATCCCTCTTGAGGATATGCATGTGCTTCATGGTGTCCATATCGAGTGTGCTCTTGGTAGGCTCGGGGCATCCCTCATGGCCAAAGGTGAAGTTACACCTTAAGGCAATCAAAGTAATCAAAGAGCCGCCTCCCAAAGCCCGGTTCCTTGTGCCTTCCTTCACACTATTCTTAAAACAGGTAGCAAGGGTAGCAAGGGTAGCAAGCCAATCTATACCCTCCTCGTGATCAATAGCTAACATGATGTCCATATCCGGGAGAGTAAACGAACGAGCCTTCGCCGTCCGGGTGTTAATCCCAATAGCAATAAGATGATGGACTATCTTCCACACCGGGTCGGTGATTGCTGAAGAATTGTAAGAAGATATGAACCACTCATTCCTCCCCAAAATCCACCTCTAGAATCTGCTCTGATCATGTTCGATGTATTTCTGAGCCTCGGCATCATAAGGAGGGAATCCTAGCCAATCTCGGATCATACTCTCCTTTATCTCGAAATCCCTTCCTCCCAAAACAAATTTCCATATATACTCCCTTCCTTCTCCCCCCTCCACTCTAATCCAATCAAAAGAGCATATGAACTCCTTTACTACCCTCTCGTAGGAACCGGGATCATCATTAAGTAGAAAGCTCAAACCACAACGAGAGAGGAGCGAATGTACCTCATCCGTGACGGTGCTATCAATTCCACGAAGGAGTCCCATGTCGGGGTAGAGAGTAGGAATGACCGTCTTCCTCTTCTTCACAACCCTAGCATGAATGGTCCGGTGCGCCTCATCTCTAAACTCTAGGGGCACCGAGAAAGGGTAAGGGGTCGGGAAAGGTAACGGTCCCTCCAATGGTCCCTCATTCGGCAATACCGGGACGATGGCACTGGAGGACGGTGCAAAAGCTGGAGGAGAGGGAACTCACGGCGCTGGAGGTGAAGGAGCTCTAGGCGCTGGAGGTGAAGGAGCTCTAGGCGATGTGGGCAAAGGGGCTCTTTTCTTCTTCGCCGGTTTCCTCGGTTGTCGGCTTTTCTTTTTGGGACGAGGTACGGGGGAAACCGGTGAAGTGTCTATTTCTTCGTCCGAGTCTGACCCAAGGTCTGCTAATGAACCCCTTAGCAACTTCCGCTGACGTGTAACAAGAGGTCTATCATCCTCGTCGGATTCATGGTATTCATCAATTTGATCATCCATCGAAGGCTCAAAAGCGACATCCTTGCTTTTGGATTTGGACTGGGATGAAGAAGCGGCACGAGGCATAATTGCACTGGAAATGAGAACTGAAATTTTGAACTGAGCAAAAGAAACTCACTGATCCTCAATCGAGTCGGTCGAAGCCAGTCGATCGACTGGGGGAAGAAATCTGGTCGATTTTGGGGGTTTTCCGGGAGGCTTCAGCGACTCAAATTGATGCTAGGGTTTTGTTGGAGGGATGATGGGGAGTAATTTGAGCGGTTGAATGGGTCGATTGGGTGGCGGACGGAGGAGATCGGACGGTTTGAGGTGTCCGATCGGAAATCCGAGTTTTGGGCGGCCGAGGGTTGGAAACGGTGCGGCGGTGAGGCTTGGTGGTCGGACGAGGGTCGGAGGCTGATGGGTGAAGGGCTTGGCAAGGTCGGACGGAGTGAGGTTTGGAGTCGGTCGGATTGGAGGATTAGGGTTTGCGGGATTTGAAAATGGGAGAGAAGAAGTTTGAAAAGGGAAACTGTTGATTTGCTAAGGAAAATCTCAGTCGATCGACTGGCTGTTGAGTCGGTCGACTCGATTGGCATGAAAATAGTGTCCCGCTGAACCTTCGCCAACTCGACCGACTGGGCTATTGGCATTCTCCCAGTCGATCGACTGGGGCAAATTTCAGCTTCAATGAATTTTTTTCCTCTGTTATGGCTCCCAACTCCACACTTAGAATTTTACTCCGCATTCATGAATAAGCATCACTCAATATTCACAATATTCAATCCAAACATAGTCATGCTTCAAAAAGAAATCACTAGCATACATAAATTTTTTTATCAAAACGCAAGCTAGGACCAAACACTCCACACTTAAGACACAACCATCACCTAGAGATTTCATGCAAGCCCCATATCACGCCAATCACACCTAATCATGCATTTAAAATCATTCCAATCACCAAGCCATACGACAAGTTCACAAAATGCATGCTACACATATATGAAAGTTACTTGTGCATAAATGGACAACTCACAAACCGGGGTACCTCCCGTGAGGGCCTAGTTTAACGTCTTGGCCAAGATCGAGCCGAATCTCTTCTTAAGAAACACACTCGAGGAGTCCTTTGCTAGGATCCCTCCTCAAGTGGATTATAGCTCCTCTATGGGTCGGTCAAAGTATAGGTCACATTTTTCTCATCCCGAACTTCCTCTCTATAGTGTTTGAGCCTTTGTCCATTTGCCGTGAAGATCAATCCGTCATTGTTGAGCAACACTACATGGCCATCTTTGTGAGGCTTGTGGACGGTGAAAGGACCACTCCATCGGCTTCTCAATTTTCCCGGGAATAGTTTGAGCCTAGAGTTGAAGAGTAAGACTTTCCCCCCCTTTTTGAACTCACGACGGAAGATTCTCTTGTCGTGCCATTTCTTTGTCTTCTCCTTATAGATCCTAGCACTCTCGTAGGCTTCATTCCTTATTTCTTCCAACTCATGGAGTTGGAGGACTCTATTGTCTCCCGCCATTTGTAAGTCCATGTTCAAGAGTTTAATTGCCCACATCGCCTTGTATTCCAATTCTACCGGAAAATGGCACGGTTTTCCATATATAAGACGATAGGGGGACATCCCAATAGGAGTTTTGAAAGCCGTACGATAAGCCCATAGTGCGTCATCTAGCTTCGATGACCAATCCTTCCTCGAGCTTCCCACTCTTTTTTCCAAGATTGCCTTAATCTCTCGATTTGAGATTTCCACTTGCCCACTAGTTTGTGGGTGGTAAGGCGTAGCAACCTTGTGACTTACCCCATACTTGCGGAGCAAGGCTTCAAAATGTTTTTCCTTAAAGTGTGAACCGCCATCACTAATGACGGTCCTAGGAACTCCAAATCTTGGAAAAATAATCTTCTTGAATAGCTTGGTGACAACTTTAGCATCGCAAGTAGGGGAAGCGACGGCCTCAACCCATTTAGAGACGTAGTCGACCGCGACCAATATATATTGTTTCCCATATGAGGACGGGAAGGGACCCATATAATCTATGCCCCAAACATCAAATATTTCCACCGGTAGGATGCTTTGTTGGGGCATTTCATGCTATTTTGAAATGTTTCCCGTCCTTTGGCATTGGTCACAAGCCTTGACCAATTCATATGCATCACTCAAGAGAGTAGGCCAATAGAAACCGCTTTGCAGGACTTTTGACGCCGTTTTTGCTCCACTACCATGTCCTCCATATTGTGATGAATGACAACGGTATAGGATATCCCGCATTTCCTCTTCGGCGACACAAGTCCTATATAATCCATCCGCGCATAGTCTATACAAGTAGGGCTCATCCCAATAATATCTCTTTGTCTCGGATAGGAACTTCCTCTTTTGATGGTGGTTCATATCGTGAGGAACGATCCCACAAACCACAAAATTTACCAAGTCCGCATACCATGGGAGGGCCTCCGCCTCAACTCTCATAAGTTGTTCTCCAATGAATGAGTTGTCAACGGGCCTAGTATCCTCTTCAAGCTCTTCATTTCCTTCAAGCTTCGACAGGTGATCGGCCACCACATTTTCTACCCCCTTTTTATCTTTGATCTCTATATCAAACTCTTGGAGCAATATGATCCACCTTATCAATCTCGGCTTAGAGTCTTTCTTTGCCAAAAGGTACTTGATCGCCGCGTGGTCGGTGAACACAATAGTCTTTGATCCCACTAGGTATGAACGAAACTTGTCAAATGCATACACAATAGCAAGGAGCTCTTTTTCGGTTGTAGTGTAGTTCAATTGAGCTCCATTTAGAACCTTGCTTGTGTAGTGAATGGCATGAAGTTTCTTGTCCACCCTTTGTCAAGGAACCGCCCCAACGGCATAATCACTTGCGTCACACATGAGCTCAAAGGGCAAATCCCAATTAGGAGGATGAATAATTGGAGCCGACACCAATGCCTTTTTCAACTTCTCGAAGGCTACCAAGCATTCTTCATCAAACCGGAACTTGGTGTCATTGCATAATAGGTTTGTTAAAGGCTTTGCAATCTTCGAGAAATCCTTAATAAATCTTCTATAGAACCCGGCATGGCCTAGAAAGCTCCTTATCCCCTTGACGTCTTTCGGAGGTTGCAATTTTTCCATAACCTCTATTTTAGCCTTGTCCACCTCAATTCCTCTCTTTGAGACCAAGTGTCCAAGCACTATGCCTTCCTGCACCATGAAATGACATTTTTCCCAATTAAGCACAAGGTTCGTCTCAATACATCTTTTCAACACTTTCGCCAAATTGGCTAAGCAATCATCAAAAGAGGAACCATAAACAGAAAAGTCATCCATGAACACTTCCATGATTTCCTCAATAAATTCCGAAAATATAGCCATCATGCATCTTTGAAAGGTACCCGGCGCATTACAAAGTCCAAAGGGCATTCGCCGATAGGCAAATGTTCCATAGGGACATATAAAGGTGGTTTTCTCTTGATCTTGTGGATGAATATGGATTTGGAAAAATCCACTATATCCATCAAGATAGCAAAAGTAGTCATGCTTAGCTAGTCTTTCCAACATTTGATCAATAAAAGGAAGTGGAAAGTGATCTTTTTTTGTGGCTTGGTTGAGTTTTCTATAATCTAGACACATACGCCAACCGGTTACGGTCCTTGTGGGAATCAATTCATTTTTAGCATTTTTAATCACTGTCATTCCCCCCTTTTTGGGCACTGCATGAATGGGGCTCACCCATTTGGAGTCCGCAACGAGGAAAATGATTCCCGCATCTAGCAATTATAAAACCTCCTTTTTTACTACCTCTCCCACAATAGGGTTTAATCTCCTAGCTCTCTCCCTAGATGGCAAACTATCACTCTCTAGATTGATTTCATGCATGCACAAGTTGGGACTTATCCCCTTCAAATCATCAATAGAGTAGCCAATAGCATCCTTATGTTCTCTAACAACATCAAGCAATCTCAAAGTTTCATTGGCATTCAAGGAAACATTCACAATGATAGGCAAGGTAGAATAAGGGCCTAAGAACTCATACCTTAGGCTTGTTGGTAGAGCTTTTAACTCTACCGAACAAGACTCCTTACCTTTGTCGCTTTGAGTCCCCTCTTCACTTTCTTCCTCCAAGATAGCCCAACAATCGGCAAGCTCGGGCAACTCATTATCAAGGTCAATCGCACGCATGAGCAAGTTAGGCACATCATACATTTCATAAGTATCAACAAGGTCTAGATAATTACAAGTCATGGTAGAACTAGGACCTTTTTGTGCCTTTTCTAGATTAAATTCAACTTCCTCATCACCTACCCTCATGGTAATTGACCCCTTAGTAGTATCAAATATTGCCCCCACGGTGTAGAGGAAGGGCCTTCCCAATAGAATGGGAATTTCATTGTCCTCTTCCATCTCTAACACCACAAAATCCCCCGGAATGTAGAAATTCCCTACTCTAACCGGGACATCCTTAAGAATTCACCTAGGAAATCTTGAGGAGCGGTCCGCGAGCCTTAGAATCATTTGAGTTGGTTTAGGCTCACCCATATTTAGCTTTTTGCACAAAGAATAAGGCATCAACGATATGCTAGCACCCAAATCACACATAGCACGTTCAATTTTAATATCATTTATATAGCATGAAATGGAGAAGCTACCGGGATCCTCAAGTTTTGGTGGCATGCGCGGTTGGAGTATGGCACTACATTCTCCATTGAGAGACACCATGTCAATGTCCTCGATTGTTCTCCTGCAAGTAATAACATCCTTTAGAAATCTTGCATAAGATGGAGCTTGGGTGATTACCTCGGTGAAGGGCATTGTGACATAGAGCTTCCTCATCATCTCGGCAAACTTGGAGAATTGCTTGTCATTGCTCTTCTTCTTTAGCCTTTGGGGAAAAGGAATAGGAGGAGTGTATACTCTTGGTTCGTCTTTCTCCTTTTCTACCTCACTTTCCTTTTGACCTTGAGGGTTAGGGACCTTGATGGACCATAATTATACGAATCAAAAACACAGTTAAACCCACTAAATTAGACTGTTTGTCTATTTAACTTCTGCTTGTTAGTCCCGATATATTTCTACAGGGTATTTTGGCGCTTAGAGAGAAAACACGCTAAGGAGAGGATTTTACGCTGAAAAGATATTATGAGTCAATCCAAGGTCACGATCAGACGCTGAATGCAGAAATCTCAGGATCATGACTTGGAATCACTCAAACATGCTAAATCCATCGGCAAATGGACAAGAATGCAAGGCAAAAGCATCGAGCCCGGTAAAGGCCAAACAAGGGCAATTTCATCGGATTTGAGATTTCGACCATGTTCCAAGCGGAATTTGGCTTAGGTTCCTTCTTGAGATCATCTTAGAATGACATTTTCATTCAAAATACACTCTCCAAAATCCAAGAAGCTCCGGCCACAGCTCCGGTCAGATCCGGTCAAACCGATGACTTTTGTGAAGATCACAAGCTTCTAGAAGGGATGCTCCTCCTCACATGGGCGGCTCCTCCCTCACATGGTGGCTCCTCCACTCTCCTCCCTCCACTTGGCGCCTCCTCCTCCTCTCTTCCCAAAGCCACCGGCGGCTTTTGCTCCTCCATGGAGAAGTTGCCATGTGGTGGCTCCTCCACCACATCTTCATCCCCTTCTCCTCCACCCTTGGATGCTCCTCCACATGCCACCATCTCCACCCTTGCTCCTCCTCCTCCATGGCTATAAATATGGAGCTCCTCCTCCTCATTTAACACACCATCCATACTTGTACACACTTTAGAGAGAGAGGGCTTAACCCTCCTCTCTTCATTTTCAATAAAATTGTTCTTCGCTTTGGAAATAAAGGATAGCTCCCTTGGCGCTTCAACGGTTGTAAGTATTATTTTTAGTATTTATTTAACTGTTGTCTTTAATTCCTTAGTTATAATGTTTAGCGCGATGAATAGTAGCTAAACTAGTAGTTCGGTAGAAGGGGCGCACTTGTATTATAAATGTTTTAGATCTTACTCTTAAGTACATCTTAGTATTCAAAACTTATTCTATGTGCCATATATTCGGTTAGAACGTCCAAGGTAGAGTGGATGCTTGGAATGGCAAAACTCTACAGCGGGGTTCGTAAACTTGTACGGATAAGTGGATGCTTGGAATGGCAAAGCTTATCCGAGAAGTTTGACTTATCTTAAACACCATTTGGTTGATCGGGAATGATTGATCAAATGGATGCACATAGGCTAATATAACCGGGAATGGAGTATTAGTCTAAATAGAATAAGTGTTCTACGTCCTTGGAATAGGCTAGACAGTGTACGCAAATCGAGTGCTTGGAATGGCCTTGATACACCGTTTGAATACTTAGCATGATCATGTCTTGCGCTAGAAATAGCCTCAATTCATCTTTGAACACTTGGCATGATCATTAGCGGTCAATGATAAACAAATATAATACAAGGCCCCTAAAACCAAATACTTTCCTCACAGTCCATTATCAAGTGTCGTAATTTACTTTCAGTTCCCAAAACACTCAAACCCAACCCCCAACTATATTTACTTTCGTGACAATCCCGTAAAAACAACTAATCCACACTGACTCCTTTGGGTTCGACCCCTACTTACCACTTGCTACCCAGTAGTGTAGTCGCGAGTAGCGGACTATAAATTTATTTGCACATTTGCTGTGACGACGAGCATCTGTCAGACCTCTTCATCCAACTCTTCAATTTCGGCACTAGCTTGGCCTCCAAGATCAAAAGAAACCCTCTTCTTCTTTGGTAGTTCGCTCTCTAGCTCCTTCCCACTTCTCAAAGTCACCGCATTGTAATGCTCTCTATTTACTTGGTCGGGTCTAGCCGGTAACTTCCCCGGTGCCCTTGTAGATGCTTCGGCTTGTTGAGCAATTTGGGTTTCAAGCATCTTGTTGTGGATTTCCAACCTTTGATATGATTGCTTGACCTCATTCAACTCTTGCCTCATCTCATTTTGGTTTGCTAAGAGCTTTGCAAACATTGCCTCAACGCCGGAGAGTTCATTAGAAGGTTGTGGAGGAGGGTCAACTTGTTGGTATGGTTTTTGAGCTTGAGTTTGGTATTGATGCCCTTGGTTTTGGTTCCTTTGAAGCAAAGTCGGTCCTTGACTTTGATATTGGTTCCTAGGTTGGAAAGCTTGATTGGATTGAGTAGGTTTAGGGCCAAATCCCGGAGGTGTAGCTCCAAAGTCGGGACGAGTGGGATTTGTGGTTTTGTAGGAGAAATTGGGGTGATTCCTCCATCCTGAGGAAAACCTTGGTGTCGTGTGATTAGCTTGAGAACTTTGCCCTTGAGTGGTGCTAGCTCCATATTCTCTACCTTGGTTTCCTCCCACAAAATTCACGTCTTCATAACCTTGTCTGTGCACGTCTCTTTGAACCAAAGGGCAAGAATTTGTCTCATGCTCATAGACCTCGCAAATGTCACAACCTTGACTTGATGAAGGTTCTTTCTCCGGGTGTTTCAACTTGAAGACTTCATCCGAAAGGTTCTCAAAGTATTTTCTCAAGGCATCATAGTCGCTTGTGCTAACCGCTTTCACTTCATGCCTCTCATGTCTCCTTCTCGGGTTCCCCCTCTCACTTCCCCACATGAAGTAGTTCTTCGTGATTTTCTCTATCACCGCAAACCCCTCATGTGGTTCTAGTTCCATAATAGCTCCGCCCGAGGCGGTGTCAAGTGCAAGTCGTGAGGCACTATCGACACCGTGGTAGAAGGTGTGGAAGACTTGGAGATCGTCGAGGTTGTGATGGGGGCAAAGCCTTTGGTACTCTTTGTATCTCTCCCATGCTTCATAGAGATTTTCCCCATCCATTTGTGCGAAGTTCGTAATTTGATTCCTATAGAACGCTGTCTTGGAAGGAGGAAAATACTTGTTGAGAAATGCTACGGCGAGCTCCTCCCAAGTGGTGAAACTATCCGGGGTTTGACTCCTCAACCAATCCTTAGCTCTTCCCGTGAGAGAGAAAGGGAATAACCTTAAAAGCTTAGCATCTTCCGAGAACCCATTTATCTTGAAAGTGGCACACACTTCAAGGAATGTAGTCAAATGAGAGTTCGGGTCCTTGTTGTCTCTCCCCGAGAATTGGATAGATTGGACCATTTGGATTGTGGAAGTCTTCAAATCAAAATCTCGGTTATCAACCGTCGGTACAAGGATTGGGGAACGATATCCATAAGTCGTAGGAGTGGCACGATCCTTGAGAACCCTTCTAGCTTGAGGGCCTTGTGGTAGTTGACCTTGTGGCGGGGGAGGTGGAGGAGGAAGTCTATTATCTCTATCTCCCATGACGTGATGATCGATTTCTTGAACGTTCGAGGTTGATCCTTTTTCCTTGGTTGTTTTACTCCTTGTAAGGTGAGGATTCACGAATTCTTTTACGGGTTGATTCAAATCTCTATCCACAATTTTGGTAAGCTTCTTTGTCTTCGGTGGCATAAACGAGATGCACCTACAAGGGGAAAACAATTAAGACAGAGAATGGTGAATAAGCTCAAGAATCAAGAGCAACAAAGCAAATAAAGGAAAACATGGAATAGTCGGAGTACTAAATGATTTTCCTAGGGATAATCTAGCTATTGCTCCCCGGCAACGGCGTCATTTTGACGTTTGCAATAAATTGTGTAGTCAAAAGGTATTTATACTTGACCGGTAAGACCGGTGTCGAACCCAAGGGAGCAAACGGATTATACGCTAGGTCTATCAATTTCTAACTCGACTATTCCTCCAAATTCAATGTTGAGAAAGGTTATCAATGATGAAAACAAGTAATAAAATGGTTTAAGGGGAATTAATTCAATTAAAGCGAGTTTCGAGGGGTTAATCCCCTCCTTGGCAATTTTCCAATGATCATGTATACAAGAATTTAATCATTTAAGAGTTGATAGGTTTAAAACCTAGCTTAGGCTAAAATTAGACAAACTATCATGCAAGTCTAATCTTAGTCAAGCCTTCTTACATAGACTCTCACTAATTAAAGATATTGATTCACTATATAGCACCTATTTTCACAAATGCTATATGCATAAAGTCTTGGTTAGCCTCTCACCCATATATTTACTCTCATAGATGCTTGATAAGTTCATTTTTACTATATCCAAACCATCACTAAGCTCTCTCAATACTTAGATCATAGTTCTAACACAAACATGTCACTTAGGCATTTTATCAAACACTTAGCAACATGTCTAACATGAAAACCATAGTAAAATGAAATCAACTTCATAAATTGCATGTTAATGTGTATACAATGATCATTGAGTACCAAGGAGGATCATAAGACCCTCAAAACACAAGGGGACTACTCACACATCATGTAAGACAACATGGTGTGAGTAGGGTTTCTAACAAAATCTAAGAGAAGAGAAGAGGAATAGAGTAGGATGATTAGTCCTAATGAACTCCCTTGATCTTCAATCCTCCTTGATTAGATGATGATGGATCCCTTGATTGAGCTCACTTTTCCTTGTCTTTTTCCCCAAAGAAGCCAAGATGCTAGGTCAAACTTACAACTTTCTATTTATAGCCTCACTGAAAATCCGGAACTATTGCAGTCCCAGTCGGTCGACTGGCCGATGCTTGTGTCCCAGTCGATCGACTGGAGGAAAAGATGAAGCCTGTTGAAGTGATTTCCCAGTCGACCGACTCGATGGGCGATGAATTCACGAGCGCTGAAGTGCCTCCTTTCTCAACCGACTGGCGGTCCAGTCGATCGACTCGATGAGCGATGAATTCACGAGCGCTGAAGTGCCTCCTTTCTCGACCGATTGGCGGTCCAGTCGACTGATTCGATGGTCAATGTTTGAGCGCTCTTCTTAAGTCTGCGTACCTAGTCGATCGACTGGTTCAGGGGAAATTCCCCGTCGACCGACTGGAGCACTTTTCTGCCCAATGTTTGCTCTAGCCTTCGATTTTCCTTGAGTTTCCTCATTTGGGATTTGACACTGAGATATCGTGCTTTGTACCTGAAACGTACGAAAAGAGATCAAATGACATCAAATAATCGCCGGAAACGAACTAAAGCTATAGTGAGATACGGGTATTAACAAGTCGAAAACTCGACTTATCACTAGGCTCAAATTATTCCCGGGAAAATTGAGAAGCCGATGGAGTGGTCCCATCATTGTCCACAAGCCTTACAAGGATGGCCATATAGAATTGCTCAATAATGACGGAACTACTTTTATGGCAAATGGACAAAGGCTCAAGCACTATATAGAGGAAGTTCAGGATAAGCAAAATGTGACCTACTCTTTGACCGACCCATAGAGGAGCTATTATCCGCTTGAGGAGGGATCCTAGTAAAGGACTCCTCAAGTGTGTTTCTTAAGAAAAGAATCGGCTCAGTCTTTTCCAAGACGTTAAACTAGGCCCTCACGGAAGGTACCACGGGTTGTGAGTTGTCCATTTATGCACATTTATTTTCATATATGTTTGGCATGTGAACATTGAACCTTGTATGAGAGCACGGTGCTAGGATGGTTTAAATCGCATGATTAGGTGTGCTTGGTGTGGGATTGTGCTTGCATGAATTATCTAGGTGATGGTTGTGTCTTAAGTGTGGAGTCTTTGATCCTAGCTTGCGTTTGGTCGAAAAGCATGTTTATGCTAATGATTTCTTGGTGAAATTTTGGAATTGTGCGATTTTTGTGCTGCCTATTCGTGATGTGAAGTGAAATTCTAAGTGTGGAGTTGGGATTTCGGACAAGGAGAAAAAGTTCATTGAAGCCGACATTTGCCTCCAGTCGATCGACTGGAAGAAGGCCAATCAGCCCAGTCGGTCGACTCGCTAGGAACTCAGGAGAGCTGAAATTTCAGCCAATCGAATCGACCGATTCGCTTCCCCAGTCGATCGATTGGCAAAAATCTATCCAAATACTCAGCTTCCTTTTCATTCTCATTTCTTCACCCAACTCAGCCCTAAATTGCTCGACTCGAATCCCCTTCAACCCCAACTCCGACCAATCTCCGTCCGACCCTCAACCCAACCACTCCACACTCACCTCACCTCCCTCCGACCGCCTCGCCATCACCTTGCTGACCAACCTTCCACCGATAGAACCCAGCCAGCCGCCCGAGTCCCGCAACCTCGATTTCGATCGGAAAACTCAGATCCGGCCGATCTCCTCCGAACAGCACCTCCAGCCCTCATTAAACCACCCATCCTGCTCGGAATCTGTTCGATTGCAAACCCCAGGTGTCGATTCCGGTCGCCATAGTCCTTTGAGAAATTTCGAAGTTTGCTCTAAATCGCCCCCAGTTGATCGACTGGAATTGTGCTTCACCGCTAGTCGACCGACTCGATTGAGGTTCAGTGGGTATTTGCTCGTTTCAAGCTTCAGTTTCTCATTTCCATTTTAGTCATGCCTCGTATCGGTGCCTCGTCCAGTTCCAAATCCAAAGGCAAGGAAGTTGCTCATGAGCCCTCAATTGATGATCAAATCGATGAGTTCAATGAATCCGATAGTGATGATATACCTCTCTCTCGTCTCTCGAAAAAGGAAGCAGTTGAGGGCCTCGTTGAGGGATGATAGCGACGAGGAATTGGGCGCTCCTCCGGTTTCCCCCACACCTCCCCCGAAGAAGAAAAAGCCGGTGAAGAAGAGGAGGGCTCCAGTGCCTCCTACCCCTAGAGCTCCATCACCTCCGGTGCCCATAGTTCCCTCGCCGCCCGCTGCAGCGCCTTCTTCTATGGCCATTGTCCCGGTTGTGCCTCATGAAGGACCGTATGAGGGACCTTTGCCCGTACCGACCCCATACCCCTTCTCGGTGCCTCTAGAGTTTAGAGAGGAGACTCACCGGACCCATCATGCCACTATCAGGAAGAAGAAGAAGACAGCCCTCCCCACACTTTATCCAGATATGGGGCTCCTTCGAGGTATCGACAGTGCAGTCACCGATGAGGTACACTCTCGCCTTACTCATTGTGGCTTGAATTTCTTGTTCATGGATGATCCCGGATCCTAACAGCGGGTGATTGAGGAGTTTATTTGCTCGTTTGAGTGGGTGAAGGAGGAGGAGGGGGTTGGACATGTGAAATCTACTTGTCTTAGTCAAGACGAGTTCCAGATGATGTTCGAAATTCGTCTCGAACACTTGTTGGATAGTTCCAGGTTGTGTTCAACCAAAGACTGGAACACCTTAGCAGACAGTACCGTAAACAGAACAAAATAGAGGCACACACAGATTGATAACCCAGTTCGGCTTCGCCTACTCTGGGGGGTTTCCCACACCCGAAAAGAGACACAAATCTTATTACGAGTTTAGAGCTATTCGTGGACTTACACTTACACAACGCCTTGTTTGTAATAGCCTAGCCTCTAACACTCCGTCTCTCGGATTTGCAATCTTGGTTCACCGCAGCTCCCCTCGATCCCCTATGGGTAGGACGAGACTTCCCTCTCGGCCTAGTCTTGGACCTCCCAGAAGCCTAGTCGCCTTCTCTCGAAGACGTGTCTTGATCACTGTGTGTGTGTGCGCTTTGTTGTCCTTCAAGAACAGTCTGAACAGACTGCTTCTTCGCCATTGATATTCCGGTGTGGAATAATCAGCCGGCCGTCACTCCTGCTCCAATCTCACGAATGCTCTCGTGTTTTCTTTTCTCTCAGGAAGTGATGCAGATTATGGACGCCCTAGCTATCTATTTATATGCATAGGAGAATGTCCAAATCTGTTCCAAATATCCTCATCAAATATTTAGGAAATATTCCCAAATATTCGATGGATATTTCCAATCCAATCTTTGGGAAGATCACGAGATTTCTTCCTCGATAAGCCAGCCAAACCGATCTTCAATCTGATATTCTCGAATCCAAGATGTTGTCGATGCCCTAGCCTTCTATTTGTATGCATTGGCGGATCCGAATCAGCCCTAGGAAATCTGTCAAATATTTAGGAAATATTCCTAAATATTTGCTAGATATATTTCCTCCAATGTTCAAGAAGATCTCTTACTTTCTCTCCAAGACATTCCGAATCTTCTTCTAAATAGATATGAGAATATCTATTTGAATATGTGATCTTCTAATTAATCGCTGGCCGACTTCAACCGGACAGATCTTCGATCGTCCAGATTAGGAAACGTCTTATCTTCAGATCTGCTGTATGTGAGTTCCTGTAGTCGGTCGAACACTCCTTGAACTCTTGCTCGAACTGTCTAAAGCCGTTTTGCCAAAGCCATGCCATTCATGGGAACGTCAATCTCCCCCTTGGCATTTTGGAAAAACCAAATCTACGCTTTAGACACAACTTGAGGAACCAGAACAGTTACCTCAAACCACTCCCCCTTTTTGCCACAAACTGGCAAGGGGTCCAATCGAGCAACTTGGTCTCTTCGGCAAATGGAATCTTGTCAATTCCTACTCGAACATATCCTGGGACAGTGACACATGCTGTGAGTCTGTCAACCCATGGTGTCTCAGCAACTGTTCAACCACAGGTCAGCAACTGATAGGTTTTTGATGATTTGGTTTCCTCCACCAGAGATTCTCGGCCCACTTTCTCACTCTCCATGCTTGTGTCATCCTTGGAGTATTGTTTTGCTGCATCTTTCTGCGCACAACCATGAACTCGTGACACCTTGGCTTGATGTGCCCCTTCTTGTGACAATACCAACAGGTTCTTGAGTCTCGTCTCCATTCTCCGTTAGAACACATCATGTTGGCCAGAGAGTACCTGTTCATCTCTCTGTTCACCGAATGTTCAGCTTTGACGAACTTGGTCTTTCCTTAACTGCTCCCATCAATGTATCCAATGCCTCTATGTCCTCCACGCATCCTCCGGGACTTCAGAATCGTATCTAGGTATTTTGATCCAGAGTTTAACAATTTCACTGATGTCGTGAACTGATTCAGACTCGTCCTTGACGCTGTTCCACTCTTCAGATACATCAGTCTTCAGAGCAACACATTTTTCTATCCTTCTTCGAAAATCATCAGCAAACTTCATCTCAAATGTCCTTAGTGACCCCATGAGCTTGTCAAGCTTCATCTGCTTCATCATCATTGGGATATCGCAGAGCGTGCACCAATTGATTGATTCTTGACATCTGCTCATGTTTGACCTCCAATATGATCTCCACCTCCTTCAGTAATTATCCGCGTTTGATGGACCAAAATTATACGAATCAAAAACACAGTAAAACCTACCAAATTAGACTGTTGGTCTATTTAACTTCTACTTGTTAGTCCCGATATATTTCTACAGGGTATTTTGGCGCTTAGAGAGAAAACATGCTAAGGAGGAGTTTTTAAGCGGAAAATGAAGAACGAGTCATTCCAGGTCACGACCATGCTACACTCAAAATCAGCCTTAACATCCTTCATGGAACCGACTTGGAATCACTCAAATATTCTAGAACCGTCGGCAAATGGATAGGAACGCAAGGCAAAAGCACCGAGCCCGGTAAAGGCCAAACAAGGGCAATTTCATCGGATTTGAGATTTCGACCATGTTCCAAGCGGAATTTGGCTTAGGTTCCTTCTTGAGATCATCTTAGAATGACATTTTCATTCAAAGTAAACTCTCCAAAATCCAAGAAGCTCCGGCCAGATCCGGTCAAACCGATGACTTTTGTGAAGAGGTTACAAGCTTCTAGAAGGGATGCTCCTCCTCACATGGAGGGACACATGGCGGCTCCTCCTCCCCTCCTCCCAAAGCCGCCGGCTGCTCCTCCTCCTCCATGGAGAATGTGACATGTGGTGGCTCCTCCACCACATCCTCCTCCCAAAGCTTGCCTTGCACTCTTCCTCCTCCACCCTTGGATGCTCCTCCACATGCCACCATCTCCACCACCCATCCTCCTCCTCTTTGGCTATAAATACAAGCCTCCCCTTCACTTGTAACACACCCCAAAATGTGGAGAGCTTCTCTCTCTACAAAATCTCTCTAGCTTTTGTGGGCACAATTATGTAATATTACTTTGGAATAAAGAATCCCTTGGCGCTTCAACGGTTGTAAGTATCTCTTAGTATTTATTTATTTAACTGTTGTCTTTAATTCCTTAGTTATAATGTTTAGCGCGATGAATAGTAGCTAAACTAGTAGTTCGGTCTAAGGGGCGCGCTTGTATTATAAATGTTTTAGACTTTACTTTTAGTACACCTTTGTATTCAAAACTTATTCTATGTGCCATATATTAAGTCAGAACGTCCATGGTTGAGGGGACGCTTGGAATGGCAAAGCTCACCATGGGGGTTCGTACACTTGTACTGATAAGTGGATGCTTGGAATGGCTAAGCTTATTTGAGAAGTTTGACTCATCTTAAACACCATTTGGTTGATCGGGAATGATTGATCAAATGGATGCACATAGGCTAATATAACCGGGAATGGAGTATTAGTCTAAATAGAATAAGTGTTCTACGTCCTTGGAATAGGCTAGACAGTGTACGCAAATCGAGTGCTTGGAATGGCCTTGATACACCGTTTGAATACTTAGCATGATCATGTCTTGCGCTAGAAATAGTCTCAATTCATCTTTGAACACTTGGTATGATCATTAGCGGTCGATGATAAACAATTATAATACAAGGCCCCTGAAACCGAACATTTCTCCTTAATTATATACTGTAATTTACTTTCCAGTCCTAAAAGCAACCAACCAATCAATCAATCTATCGCTTAGCTGGTAGCTTTAAAACCAACCAACCAACCTAAAACACGCTCTCTCGCTGGATAAACCCCCTCAAAGAACAACTAATCCACACTGACTCCCTTGGGTTCGACCCCTACTTACCAAGTACTACCCAGTAGTATAGTTGCGAGTAGCGGACTATTATAAATTTATTTGCACAATCGCTTTGACGACGAGCGGTTCTGTCAAATTGGCGCCGTTGCCGGGGAGTTGTGCATAGGAATAGTTGTTCTATTTTCTTTTTTTCTTTTATCATGCAATTCACCAAGTCATACTACTACGGAATGGAACCTTGGAACAATACGGAGTTTTCCCCACCACCCTTCGAACTTGAAATCCGCGAGAAGATCAACAAAATAACGCAATCCCGGGACGAAACATTGGATGAGTACTTATGGTACTTGGATTCCATTGTGACGAGCTGCCCGCACCATGGATTCACCAACTTCGATCTTCAAACAAAGTTTCTCTGTGGAATGTTGCCACATGAGTGGGACCAGCTAAATAATGCAGCAGGAGGATCAATGTGGGACTTAACCGAGGATGATCTTTGGAAATTAATAAACGATTTGGCCGCGAGGTCAAGACCAAGCCAAGATCAGGCCGAACCAATCGAGGACGGTATAACGGAGCTGGCATCTAGCATCCAGCAGTTGGACAACACGATGCAACAAATCAGGGCCAAAACTGAACTATGGGCAGCAGAAAAGGAGCTGGCAGCTAGCACCCAGCAATTGGCCGCAGACATGCAGCAATTGAGTGCATTGATGCACCAATTCACGGCTGAACCCGAGGAGCCGACTGAGGATGAGGACCCGCAAATGACCGAAGAAGAACTGCCCCAATCAGACCCGGTCCTTATCACCAATCAATCCGAGGAAATCACTGTCCTAACTGCCGAGCCTACAGAAGTCCCGAACCTCACTGCTGAAGCGACCGAAGAAATCAAGCCAGGCCCGGTACTTGCGCTCGAAGCACCCAAGGAAGTCCCGAACCTCATTGCCGAACTGTCCGAGAAAAACCTAGTCCTCACTGTCGGAGCACCTGAAACAGACCTAGTCCTCATGGTCGAAGTGCCTCAACTTAACCCTTCGCGTTTCATGCCGATCATAACCACCGAAGATCATATAATCAATGATGATGCGGTACAAGGGGAGTTGGAGGCAGAGCATGAGCCCAAAAAGCCGACAAAGGAAATCTCTCTCGTCACAAGCCAAGAAAAACCACCCGGGAACTCAATCATTCCAAGACAACCATTCGTAGCTACCACCAAGAAGAGGCCTCACATGGGAACATGCCTGTGGTCGCCGATGTTTGAAGGCACAAAACCTAACTTCCAAACTCGCGAAAGTGCCAACTATTCCAACATGAAGAGGCGTCAAAGACATGGGCCGAAAGAATGGAAACCCGGAAGAAGTAACAAGCAAGCACGACGCATTGGACCAGCAGCTATGGTCAAGGAAACCTCACCCTCTCGGAGCAAAAGGGCTGCCGAGAAGAAGTTTGACCTCACTCACCCTTGGGATCCGACCTTATGATCCATGATTGAGGTACTGTCGAGCCAACGACGTTAAACAAGTGCACTGGTCGGGAGGTAACCCGACACTATCTTACTTTCTGGACTTTAATTTTCTATCTTTTATTTTCTGTATTTTACTTTTTCAATAAGTTGCTCTCACCCACTTGGTGCATAGAATGATTTGATTATTTAGGAATTGGTTTTTGGAGCACGATCGGATCAGCCAGGCAGCTTCCGTGAACTACCGGGCCTGCGCTGAGAGTTCAAGGCCCCAGCCGAACTCCCTCGACTATCCAGCCTCATGCCATTCGACACAATAAGGGAGTTCTGATCTTACCTTTCCTTAAGTCATTTCCTTCTCGTATAACATCTGCTTGCATGGCTTTTAAACTAAGTAGTGCTGAAAGGCACGACTTCGTTCAAAAGTGTGGGGTGAGAACTGCATGTGTGCATAGTAAACATGTTTTTCTTTTTCTTTTTTCTTTTAGTAGTATCTTTCTGAAAATATGAACTTGAGAATGTGAAAAAGATAGACCAAAATTCATGCATTAACCTTGTGAACATTCAACTGTTTAAAAACTTAGAATGTAACTTTCCATTTGTCCTTTGTGCTGAGATAACTAGGGATGTGGAGTTGATAGAAATGCCCTAGAGAGGCTTGGCAAGCAATCAAAGGATCAGATCAAACTATATGGTTTTCGATGTCAGTGGAGGCTGCACTTCGGGTTTCAGTGAAAATTGAAGTCATCTCCGCCATGCAATGCAAAAGGCGAGGACGGGAATCAGACCGTCCTATCTCCGGTCAAAGTAGCCGAGAAAATAGATGAGCGACCCTCATCTTGACCCGCGCGAAACGACAGTCAAAGTAGCCGAGAAAATAGATGAGCGACCCTCACCTTGACCCGCGCGAAAACGGCAAAAAAGAGAGGAGCGGGGAGGTATTTCCATAGGCTTGCGGGCGATGATTGGACATCCCAAAAAGGTTGAGAAAATGGACTAGCAGTCACAAAAAGGCGAAAAACTCAAAGAAGAAAATCAAAAGAGGCCAAAGGCCCAAAATTGTTAAGGTTTTAACCGAGCAAAAGTGAAGCACTCAAAAAAGTCAAATCAAAGGCCAAAGGCCAATTCACTACAAAAAGCAGTCCCTCGCCAAAAGAAATCAAAGTACTCAAACCATTGAAACCCGAACCGAATCACGTGCATGAGAAAGCTTCAAGGAAACCATATAGTAAGAGACGATCCCGAGGTTGCAGTCCAGGAGCCTAAAAAGGGCTATCTCCCGAGACATCCAATATAATTTGCATCTCAGCACGGAGGTACAAGCATTAAGTTTCTTCTATTTATTTACACAGTTTAATTTGGTAATAAGTAGTAATGCATGAGTTAGGATAAATCTAGTTCATAGTCTCACTTTCATATTCAAAGTTTTTACTTGATTGTGTGCACGCCCTTGAATAGCATTGTTCGGGACGAACAACTAAAAGTGTGGGGTAATCTGATGGACCAAAATTATACGAATCAAAAACACAGTAAAACCCACCAAATTAGACTGTTGGTCTATTTAACTTCTACTTGTTAGTCCCGATATATTTCTACAGGGTATTTTGGCGCTTAGAGAGAAAACACGCTAAGGAGGAGTTTTTAAGCGGAAAATGAAGAACGAGTCATTCCAGGTCACGACCATGCTACACTCAAAATCAGCCTTAACATCCTTCATGGAACCGACTTGGAATCACTCAAATATTCTAGAACCGTCGGCAAATGGACAAGAACGCAAGGCAAAAGCACCGAGCCCGGTAAAGGCCAAACAAGGGCAATTTCATCGGATTTGAGATTTCGACCATGTTCCAAGCGGAATTTGGCTTAGGTTCCTTCTTGAGATCATCTTAGAATGACATTTTCATTCAAAATACACTCTCCAAAATCGAAGAAGCTCCGGCCAAAGCTCCGGTCAGATCCGGTCAAACCGATGACTTTTGTGAAGAGGTTACAAGCTTCTAGAAGGGATGCTCCTCCTCACATGGAGGGACACATGGCGGCTCCTCCTCCCCTCCTCCCAAAGCCGCCGGCTGCTCCTCCTCCTCCATGGAGAATGTGACATGTGGTGGCTCCTCCACCACATCCTCCTCCCAAAGCTTGCCTTGCACTCTTCCTCCTCCACCCTTGGATGCTCCTCCACATGCCACCATCTCCACCACCCATCCTCCTCCTCTTTGGCTATAAATACAAGCCTCCCCTTCACTTGTAACACACCCTCAAAATGTGGAGAGCTTCTCTCTCTACAAAATCTCTCTAGCTTTTGTGGGCACAATTATGTAATATTACTTTGGAATAAAGAATCCCTTGGCGCTTCAACGGTTGTAAGTATCTCTTAGTATTTATTTATTTAACTGTTGTCTTTAATTCCTTAGTTATAATGTTTAGCGCGATGAATAGTAGCTAAACTAGTAGTTCGGTCTAAGGGGCGCGCTTGTATTATAAATGTTTTAGACTTTACTTTTAGTACACCTTTGTATTCAAAACTTATTCTATGTGCCATATATTAAGTCAGAATGTCCATGGTTGAGGGGACGCTTGGAATGGAAAAGCTCACCATGGGGGTTCGTAAACTTGTACTGATAAGTGGATGCTTGGAATGGCTAAGCTTATTTGAGAAGTTTGACTCATCTTAAACACCATTTGGTTGATCGGGAATGATTGATCAAATGGATGCACATAGGCTAATATAGCCGGGAATGGAGTATTAGTCTAAATAGAATAAGTGTTCTACGTCCTTGGAATAGGCTAGACAGTGTACGAAAATCGAGTGCTTGGAATGGCCTTGATACACCGTTTGAATACTTAGCATGATCATGTCTTGCGCTAGAAATAGTCTCAATTCATCTATGAACACTTGGTATGATCATTAGCGGTCGATGATAAACAATTATAATACAAGGCCCCTGAAACCGAACATTTCTCCTTAATTATAAACTGTAATTTACTTTCCAGTCCTAAAAGCAACCAACCAATCAATCAATCAATCGCTTAGCTGGTAGCTTTAAAACCAACCAACCAACCTAAAACACGCTCTCTCGCTGGATAAACCCCCTCAAAGAACAACTAATCCACACTGACTCCCTTGGGTTCGACCCCTACTTACCAAGTACTACCCAGTAGTATAGTTGCGAGTAGCGGACTATTATAAATTTATTTGCACAATCGCTTTGACGACGAGCGGTTCTGTCAGCGTTCAGCTCGGGACAACTTCTCACCAGCAGCTCTCCTTATGGAAGACTCAGGTGCATCCTTCCTCTTCAACCCAGGGTCCTTCAGATCATTCTTATGTCGACCCTTGAACAGCTTGTGATCAACTACCAACTTGAACGGAGCACTTGACAGTTTGTCTTGGTCAGTCTTCAAATCTGGATACTCATAGATAAATGATGGGAAAATTATCTGGTGCAGAGACTTTGTAGAATTGCGTGTTCTGTAATCTGGTCAAACATATTTTTTTCCCATGTCAATGAGCATCCTATTTCCAATCTGGTAGAGCAGTTGTCCCATCTCCTTGTTGATCGTTTTTCTATGAGATGTAGGCTTCCAGTTGACTATGGTGATAAAGAACAACATCGAGTAGAATAGAGTCAGATTTGCAACTGGGATGGAACTGTCTTCTCATTAAGCAGCCTTTCAGGGATGATCTTTCTTTTCAGCACTGCCTTCCACTTGGATGTTGTTTCTGTACTGGCACACCATACTCCATTTTTCACAATTTTAGTTGGAACATGCCCAGGAACAGGATCTGGACTATACCTTTTCCTCTTCTTAGACGCACTTGCTCCCCCTGCGTTTATGTTTCCATTCATCTTGATAGTTCTCTTAGATGAGCATGCTTGGAATGTCACTTTCTTCTTGGGATTCTTCTTTTCAGCTTTCTTAAGCCCAGCCAGTAAAATTGTATCCTGATCCTCCTTCTGAGTGTTCTCGTTCTTAGCCTCTTCTTGATCAGATAATTGCATCTCTACATCTGTATTAGCTGGACGTTCCAACTCAGTCAGCACAGCTGGTGCATCAGATGCTTTTTCTTCAATATGTTCATTTTCTGATTGTGTTGCAAACACAAACAAACACATCTCCTTCCTTCTGTCTTTCTTTGCCTTCCTTAGTTCAGAAAGAGAGACGAAGTCCTGAGCATCCTTCATCCAAAAATCAGGAATAGCTAGGGGATCCACCACCACATGTGCATCCTCCACAAAATCATCATGTAACCCTCCTTGCACAACGTCCGGTGCTTTAATTGACTCACCCTCTGGGACTGCATCAGAACTAGAGGACTCTTGGGGTAAAACTGTCTCACCACCTTGCTGCATATCTGAGACAGCATCATCTAGCACACTTGCCTCCTTCTCAACCCCTACAACCTGGGCTCTTGAGGACTGATCAGCTCTTGTCTCAACAGGTATTGTAACCTCCTCTTTTTGCAACTCATCAACAACATCAAGTTCTTCATCATTGCCGGATGCATGAGACTCTTCCATCACATTGCCAGATTGCTTAGCTTGCTGTTCTCCACTTGCATCCTCATTCTTCTGCTTATCAGAACCACAATCTTAGCCTTATTGGCTTCACCTTCTTTTGTAGCATCGGCCACAGAATTTACAGCAGGTTTCAATCCCTTCGGCTTCTTACTAACCACTTTGTCACCTTTATAACTTACCGAATCTTTACCAATAGTGTGTACTTCCTCATCAACAGAATTGAGTGCAGTAGCTTAGGAGTGAGAACAAGAGATTACCTCATTGAGGGGTTGTTCAGCCAGCGTCTGATTTTCCTTCTCAGTCTGCACAATCCCTTTAGTTGGATTAGGATCAGCCTTTGACGCCTTTGAAGTAGCTTCTTTAAGTTCCGTGACAGCCGCCTCTTCTCCCTTCTTTTTCCCTCTCTGATCTTAGGGTTTGCTGATAATGTATCCTCATCTGACTTTGATTCGACTGCCTTTTTGATTTTTAAATAATGGACTCCTCAACTTGCCAAAAACTGTCATGTGTATATCTCTTGAGATATTTGTCCAATCACCTCTCTCCTCCTTGAAATGCTCCAACGCCTCATAAACTGCTAATAAGTTGAATTTGGTAATCAGTTCCAACCACGTACCATCTGTTCCAGCCCTCTTCTTTAGTAGGTCAGCCCATCTGATTTGCTGGGATTCTGATCTTGGTTGACCTCCTTCTGGAACACTTAGTTGGCGATAACACGCAGACCCAGAGAGGATCTAAGTGTTTCGAACTGAGCGGCGTCTAGTGACATGGTGAGTATGACAGTTACGATTGTCATGAGTTTCAATGTGATGACCTTCTTCTCCACTAGCTCTCTGATGATGTGATATCTGCTCATGGAGTGTTGTACTGGGTTCTTGGGCAGAAACTTCTTCATCCGTTCCACTCCGTGTTCAGACAGATTCTTGTTCATCCATAGGAACTGAGTGCAGCACCTCCCTGCAGTGATGCTCTCTTGCTCTCCCATCATCTGGGCAACATGTGTTCCAGGAAGGTGTTTCATCTCTCCCACCATGATCAGCTGGAGCTCTTTTTGCATCCATCTCACGAACTGTCCAAACAGCTTCTGTGTACTCGTGACGAACATATGCTTCACTACTCCCCCTCGCTCATAGCCATGGTCGATGAGGAACGTCTCGTACCATGCTCTGGGCGCTTGTGTGAGCTTGTACATAGTCTTCTTCAGTTCGTGACTATGCGCAAGATGATATGACTTCCATGCTTCAGATCTGGTGAACTCTCCCAGTTCCACATGAATGGCCACCACCCAAATTTCATCAATAAATGCTTTGTTGACATTTTTCAGACTGGATGAGCATGCAGTCAGTTCTCGATACTTGATCTCATTCGCTCGACTCTTTATTACTTCAGATGGATCTTTAACAGTTTCCGTGATCGGATAATGCTTGATAAATCTCCAAGAGGGTTGCAGCACAGGTGCATTGTCAAGTGTCCCAGCTGGAGTAGATGTGGCTTCATTAGCTGGACCTCCCTCTGGAACTTTATCTTCTGTAGACTTGGTCTGAAAGGGTGTTTCAGACAATGTCCCACCTCTAACTTTATCATCTTCTTGAACTAAGTTTATGGCAACTTTGTCTTTCACCTTTCCAGAAGAGGACACCATACCTGTCCCTTGAAATTCCATCTCATTTATCGTATTTGTCGGACAGACAGTGGCAGCTCCTGTTCCAACTGTGCCTAGAGAGTAGCTTTTGTTGGATGACCTACTTCCTTCCATCAGTGTGTCTCCATTCATATCCAGTACTTGACAGGAATCACGAGTGAATGTAACAGACTGTCTTTCACCACACAATCTACTGATACTGATCAGGTTCACCTTTAACCCATCCACTATGATGATATCCTCAAGCTCAGGTAGATCCGGAACCTTCAATGTCCCACAGCCGATCACCTGACCCTTCCCTCCCTCTCCAAAAGTGACAAACTGACGCTTGCGAATAGGTTTAACATTGATGAGATATTGAGGATTACCTGTCATATTGAGATGAACTTCTTTGCGGCTCAACTCATCATTCTTTCTCCTTAGCCCCACTAAGCCTGCAGGATGTGTTTCTCTATTTTTCTTCATCTCAGCTTTCAGAACCGATACGGTGTCTAGCAGTTCCACCTTCTGTGCAAGAAGTGACGAGCGTTCTTGATTCATTCCGATCATCTTGTGCTTTAAAGCTGATATTTCCTCCTGATGTTCCACCTTCTGGCAATAAGAAGTTCAACCTCCTGCCACTTTTTATCTTTTTCTTCTGTCAGGCTTGCCACTGTTTTTGTGAGCTTCTTGTTCAGATCAATCACCAATAGCCACTTCTCATAGAGTTCCTTGTACGACTCTGCCGAGGTCTCATGAGCAAGTCCTTCGTCATCACTGCTTGATGTGTCGTCAACAGCCTGTTCAGACAGTGTACTAGAGTATGGATTTTCACTTGTCTCACTGTAGTCTTCAAGTCTAACGAGATTGACATTCTCATGTTCTTCTTCTTTATCATTAGATTCACTGTCTGGACCCTCATAGGCTATTCTGAGAATATCCCATGCTTCCTTGGCCACCTTACATTCAGCAATCAGTTTGAACAAATTCTCGTCCACTCCATAGAATATTGCATTCAGGGCCTTTGAATTCCCAACAGCCGCTACATCATCTGCTTCAGACCACAGGGCTTCGGGTTTTGGCATAACAACTCCTTCAGGGTTTGCCATCATGGGTTCTGTCCATCCTATCATTATAGCTCTCCAAGCCCTTTCTTCGAGGGATTTTTAGAAAGGCTTTCATCTTGCATTTCCAATAGGCATAATTCGGACCTTCAAGCAACGGTGGTAGGTTAGTGCTCTGCCCTTCCTTCAAACTCATCTGGAAAAGTTGCCGGATCACACTCTGTATGTCGAGTGTCTGCTCTGATACAAATTGAAATCTACTTGTCTTAGTCAAGACGAGTTCCAGATGATGTTCGAACTTCGTCTCGAACACTTGTTGGACAGTTCCAGGTTGTGTTCAACCAAAGACTGGAACACCTTAGCAGACAGTACCGTAAACAGAACAAAATAGAGGCACACACAGATTGATAACCCAGTTCGGCTTCGCCTACTCTGGGGGGTTTCCCACACCCGAAAAGGGACACAAATCTTATTACGAGTTTAGAGCTATTCGTGGACTTACACTTACACAACGCCTTGTTTTTAATAGCCTAGCCTCTAACACTCCGTCTCTCGGATTTGCAATCTCGGTTCACCGCAGTTCCCCTCGATCCCCTATGGGTAGGACGAGACTTCCCTCTCGGCCTACTCTTGGACCTCCCAGAAGCCCAGTCGCCTTCTCTCGAAGACGTGTCTTGATCACCGTGTATGTGTGCGCTTTGTTGTCCTTCAAGAACAGTCTGAACAGCACACTGAACAGACTGCTTCTTTGCCGTTGATATTCCGGTGTGGAATAATCAGCCGGCCGTCACTCCTCCTCCAATCTCACGAATGCTCTCGTGTTTTTCTTTTCTCTCAGGAAGTGATGCAGATTATGGACGCCCTAGCTATCTATTTATATGCATAGACGAATGTCCAAATCTGTTCCAAATATCCTCATCAAATATTTAAGAAATATTCCTAAATATTCGATGGATATTTCCAATCCAATCTTTGGGAAGATCACGGGATTTCTTCCTCGATAAGCCAGCCAAACCGATCTTCAATCTGATATTCTCGAATCCAAGTTGATGTCGATGCCCTAGCCTTCTATTTGTATGCATTGGCAGATCCAAATCAGCCCTAGGAAATCTGTCAAATATTTAGGAAATATTCCTAAATATTTGCTAGATATATTTTCTCCAATCTTCAAGAAGATCTCTTACTTTCTCTTCAAGACATTCCGAATCTTCTTCTAAATAGATATGAGAATATCTATTTGAATATGTGATCTTCTAATTAATCGCTGGCCGACTTCAACCGAACAGATCTTCGATCGTCCAGATTAGGAAACGTCTTATCTTTAGATCTGCTGTATGCGAGTTCCAGTAGTCGGTTGAACACTCCTTGAACTCTTGCTCGAACTGTCTAAAGCCGTTTTGGCAAAGCCATGCAATTCATGGGAACATCAACATGAATTTTATTGGACATTTGTTTTGGGAGGACGGGATTTCAAGATTAGGGAGAGTGTGATTCGTGAATGGCTTGGATTCCCTCCCCATGATGCTACCGCCCGGAAATTTACGGAGCATGACCTGTGTCGGTTTTGGAAGAGGATTTCGGGTCGAAATGAGTGGTTTATCTCATCTTATAACTCTTCGGCGATCACTGACCCAGTTTGGAAGATTATCCACCATCTCATCGCCATTGGGATAAACACTCGGACGGCAAAGGCTAGGTCGTTCACTCTTCCCGAAATGGAGCTTATGCTCGCTATTGATCACGGGGAGGTCACAGATTGGCTTGCTATCCTTGCCACCCGTTTTGAGGCCATTGTTAAGAAGGGTGCGAGGAATCGTGCCTTGGGAGGAGGATCTTTGATCACGCAGATTGCCTTGAGGTTTAACTTTACCTTTGGCCATGAGGGATGCCCCATGCCATCCAAGAGCACTCTTAATTTGGACACCACGAAGAGCATGCACATCGTTAAGAAGGACGGGAAGACTTGGAAAGTCGACCGAAAGCCTCATCAAGAGGGCCTCGTGACTAATGCCGCATATAGGAAGGCGGTGTTCAAGAAGGAGAACCCCCTCTACTGCTTAGCCAACCTCACCCCTTCTCCTTCTTCCTCCCCTGCACATTCCCCCCCTCCGATCGACGATCCCGCAGCCCCCATCCCTGAGGAGCCTCCCATCTTGGAGCCGCACATTGAGGAGCCGGTTGTTGAGGGTGCTGCTCATGTTACAGATGATTCAGCTGAGTGGAGAGAGAGAGTCTCCTCCGACATTGCCAGCTTGACGAGCGGAGTGGCTGATTTGAGGGGTGGTTTGACTCGCCTAGAGGACTTTGTTAGAGAGTGAGACGCGAGAGCTCGCCAGGAGTGGGATTGGCTCCGGTGTGCAGTCCTATCCTTTGCCGGAGGTCCCAGTACCTCCTTCGTTCCTCCGCTAGCCCCAGAGTTTTCTGCTCCGCGCGGCGCCTCCCCTTTGCCTACCACACCAGCTTCCAGAGTCGGCGAGGCGGGCTCACGTCTCACAGGAGGGACCTTGGAGCCAGTTCGCTCTTTCCGGGAGGACAGCCCGCTACTCACTGGTCACACGGTACCAAATGAGGAAGGTGTTGGATATTCGGCTAGACCGATTAGTCCCGGAGGAGATGAGGCTACATCTTGAGCTTGTATTACATCTTGTTGTCACTTTTGTTTTCTCTTTGATGTATTCTAGCTTAGATCATGTACTCAGATGTTAAGTCACCTTTTGGCACAATTTTGGATGATGTATGCCATTTTTGATGGTTATTCTCTTGATTTGCCTTTGATTGCATGTTGTTCTTCTTATGATATTGAAGGTGTTTACCATTTATGTTGTTCACTCTACAGGATATACACCTACATATTACTATCATTGCTCAAAATTCACCTTCTTTGTCTATATTTGCAACCAAAAGGGTATTCCTCATTCCCAAGAGTTATATTACCGGCACTACAAACGAGGGGAGTTCCTATGTGCCTTTGCCTTTATTTCATCATTCTATGCGCTTAGGGACTAAGCTTGAATTAAGTGTGGAGTGGTTTGATGAGCATAGTTCACATGTTTGCATGCCATGCATATCATTTTTAGATGGACACTTGCATTTTTCGCACCTTATCCCTACATGAGAGTGTTTTTAACCATATAGGCTTGTGACTATCGATTCTTAATTCCTATAAATCACATCTAGCCTATTTGTCACATTTATTGGATCTTGAACTTAGAACCGACCTAGTCCATTGAATGTGTATTCTTGAAAGCCAATATCATTGCTATCTTTCGTCTATCCAATTCTCTAAATATTTTCATTGAAATACCTCGGATCAAGTTATAGCAAGCTCATTTTAAAAATCATAGTGAAAAACTTAGACCATTTGATAGCTCCTTGGTGACTTGAGTTCTCTAACACGGTGCCTTGTTCATGATTGATTCCCGCACATTCCATACACTTTTTGAACATATTGTCAAGTTTTAAGTGTAAAGTCAAAAGAGGGCAAAAAATAGGCCCCATTCAAAAAAAGTTTGCGGTCAAAGAGGCCAAAGCCCCGAATAAAAACTTTCTCATTGATCACGAGAAGTTTTGATCCAAAATATACAAATGCCGGGGGTTAGGGAGGTAAGTCCCCCCTCGAAAGCATTTGTAGGCCAAAGGTCGTTTCAAAAAGAAAATAAGAAGCACTTAAAACTTGACTCTATGTTTTCCTCCATTTATCATTTGTGCGGGATTCATCATTTGCATTGTGTGCTTGTTAGAATAACTTTTGGACGATCCGTGTGCTTGCACGGGAGTTATCATTTGGTCTATGCATGTTTATTGAGAACTCTAGTGTCAAACTCCTCTTCCCTTATGGATTACGGCATAAGCGCCTAAAACTTGGGAATGAGTTCCATGTCGCAAACCCATGGACTAGCCCTAGCTAGCATAGGTGACCGATTGACAATTTTTGTGCAAACTAAAAACTTCACCTCTATTGTATAGCCTTGAAAATGAATAGACTTTTGGATGAGACGATTGATAGCTCTAGCATTGATGACCTTGAATCCACAACCTCAAGGGTACTCAAAGTGGTTCAAAAGTTCTTTTGATGATATTGTGATGGTAGTCCTAGTGTGGGTGAGGAATTTGTTTTGAGAAATCCTAGCCTCGGTTGAACACTCTTGAATTCATTCTCACGGGATAGGTGCATTTGGGATTTGTGAGTATTCCCTTTTCTGAAAACTCTCACGAGACTATACTCGTCCACTAGGGTAGCCTAGGAGTTTAAAGGCTTAATGCATACACTAAATGCATTTGTAACGCCTACGAAAAGGAGCCAGTTAGATTGTACATACTTGTCATTTTTCCTCCAATAACATGTTTACAAATAAAGATCGAGACCTTGTGAAATCTAGTAAGGCAAATAGACGAAAAACATAGCGCCACTAGCATTTCGCCATTTGCATGACCTTGACATATTTGCATACTTTGTTCGGGACGAACAAAGCTTAAGTGTGGAGTGTTGATAAGTCGAGTTTTTGACTTAATAATACCCGTATCTCACTATAGCTTTATTTCGTTTCCGGCGATTATTTGATGTCATTTGATCTCTTTTTCGTACGTTTCAGGTACAAAGATGGATATCTCAATGTCAAAGCTTATTTACGAGAACTCGGGAAAAATTGGAGACTTGAGCAAGGTTTGAGCTGAAAAGAGCTCCAATCGATCGACTGGGAATATTCCCCTGCACCAGTCGACCGACTGGCGGGACACTCAGGAGAGGCGCTCAGAATCGCCCATCGAGTGGGTCGACTGGCACCTCCAGTCGATTGACTGAGAAGAAGCTTAGCAGAGCACAAGGCGCGAGTCGGTCGACTGGGACCTCCAGTCGATCGACTAAGAAGAAGCTCAGGGAGGCCCTCCAAACTCGTCAATTGAATCGGTCGACTGGACCTTCAGTCGACCGACTGGACGTTCACTTCACGAGACAGCTTCCTCACCGCCAGTCGACCGACTGGGCAACAAGCTTCCTCCAGTCGACCGACTGGACTGTGACAGGTCGTCGTCGGTACCTGCAAATCTAAATTTATATTTTCCTTGCGAGAAACTAGTGTATTAGTACAGCGGCAAGCAAGGGTCGAACCCAAGGGAGCTAGATGGTTACTACTTCGTTCTGTAATGGAGAAAGACAAGAAACTAAGTGAGAGTAATTGTTAGTGAAACAATAATAGGACACGAAAATTGCTAAGGGTTTATCAATCAGAGAGAAATATTCAGGTTAGGGTATTATTCAATTGTGACTAAGTTTATCCTTGATTTCTAAATATTTATTCTTGCTTTCTTAGGGTTACTCCTGGTCTGGTTATAACCGTTTAATTCTAGCAAACCTAATACTCCTGGTCTGGTTATATTAGGTTTAGTGCAACTACTTATTCTAACAGGTCAGTATCAAATAAGTAGTGAATAGATAGTAAGTATTACTAGGTTAAGTTGTACCCTTTCGGATCTCCCCTTAACCTAATAATTCAAACTGATAATTTGCACAAGAACTAAATAGAATGCAATAATAATAGTGAAGAACAAAATCTCAAAACATCGTCACAATTATTTAACCCTAACCCGAATATGGGTTTTAGCTACACATCGTCATAAAGAAATAATGCAGTAAATAAGAAACGAGAAAACTTCACTATGCCGAGAATACTAAGTAACCGGGCCGTGAGGGCTGAGCAAGGGCTGAGAAAGGCTGACCAGGGGCTGAGCAAAGGGCAGTGGCAGTGGCGGAGCAGCGGAGCTAGGGCGGAGTAAGGGAGGAGCAAGGGTTTCGGCCGAGAGGGCCTTGTGTGAGGAAGAGAGGAATTTGTGGAGAGAGGAGCTCTCCACGTTTTTGGGATGCTTTAGAAGGCTGAGGAGAGCTCTTATTTATAGAGTTTGAGAATGCCCCAAAGTTCCCTAAATAATCCCAAAAGATTATTTAGGAAATATTCCCATATCTTCCTTGCTTTATCTTTAAGCTACTCCTTTGCTTGATAATTAAGCCACCTTAAACCTTCTTGAATATTCCGAAACCCTAGATGTAAGTTTGCCCTAATATGACATTGGGCTGGACGAATTTTGGGCTTTAAACTCGGTCAAACTCGGTCTAACTCGGACTCAACTCAGTTTCAACTCGGCTGGAACTCGGATGAATGCTGATCGTACTGTGTACTTTGGGGCCGATTTGACTCGCCTTCGGACACTCTTCTGTCCGGGATCTTGAGCTGGAGCACTATCTGGACATGTATACATGATGTCCAAACCTTGAAATCACCCCATTGTGTAGACGGATTAGGCCGGGGCGGCTCTCAAAGTTGGCATCTCAGCCAGCCGGAAAACAGGCCCTGAATTTGGCCAAGTCCTGAAATCTGCGCTGATTGGACTAGTGACTTCGGCGATTATTTACTCCGGCCTCGGACAAGATTTTGGCCGGGCTCTTGACCTGGGGCACTAGGTGGACATGCATACTTGATTCCTGGACCTTGAAATCACCCCCATGTGTGGACGGTTTAGGCCGGGGAGGCTTCCAAAGTAAGGGTCTCAGTCATGGTGCACCGGGCCCAAAAATCTGCCGGAGCGTCCGATTTGCGCCATTTTGCTCCCGAATGAAGTTCCTTGACTCCAAAATCATCTTGTGATGCATTTATGGCCTAAAATGCCATCTTTAAGCGCAATTCCTCCTAGAGCTTCCAAATCACCTGAAATACGAAACAACACTAAAAAGTAACTGTTCGCATAATAAAGTGAATGAAATGGTGGGATTTAATGACTCGATGAGTCGTATAAATACGGCTCATCAAACCACCCCACACTTAAACTTGTTCATCCCGAACAAGAACTAGGTCATAGGAGGAACGACTAATGTAACACCACAATGCTTCGGTCATCCTAGACATGCTACATGGATATGAATCGGTTATTCTAGATCTCGCCTGTTATGCATGCTTTCTACTAATATCTTTGTGCGAAAACATGGGTTAAAGATACGTGTTACCTTTGGGTCGAGATGCAAATCAATTCGGATGTCTCGGGAGATAGCCCTTTTTAGACCCATGAACCCTCATTCTCAGACTCGAACTCGCTGCTATATGGTTATGCTTTGCCGCTTTTTCTTGCACGTGATTGATTTGAGCTTCAAAGTGTTGAGTGTTATTCGACCAGCTATAGTGTCATCTGATTTGGGATTTCAATGATGCTGTCACATGAGACGTGTGGACTATCACGATGGTTTGTGGATTTGTTGCTTTGTAGTGCGGATTGTGATTTGCTCGAACCGTGGTTCCTTCTCCTTTTGACGCGAGTCAAGCCGAGGGTTGCTCGTCTATTTTCCCAGTTACTCGGATTAGAAACCTTCCTGTTCTCACTCATCATCGTCCTTTTGACACGGGTCAAGTCAAGGGTCGCTTGCCTATTTTCTCGGCTACTTGGACTAGAGCTTGGACGGTGTGAAGTTTTCCCGTCCCGACCAACCGCAAGGGTGCCGCATTGGCGGAGCAGACTCGTACTATGTCGCCTCGAAGTGCTAGCCTCCACGAGCTCCACATAACCATACATCCTGAGTTCGGTCTTTGAATGATCTGTCAAGTCTCTCTAGGGCGTTTCTATCAACTCCACATCCCTGTTTATCTCAACTAACAAAGGCACGTAGAGATTTTAAGATCACATGCTAGTCGCACAAATCAAGGTTCGTCAAAGACATGCATGTAAAATCGGCTATATCTATTTCACCTAATCATTATCCACTACTGCAAGTCTAGGAAATAGTGAAGTATCATGTACAAAAAATTTTAAAATTGACCCAAAACGTGCTGACTCTGTGCATGGTGCAGGAAATAAACGTGCTGACTCAATACTGACTCTCCCACCCCACACTTTTGAAATAAGCCGTGTCCTCACGGTACGACTTAAATCAAGACTCACACTGCATGCAAACAATAGATAAGGAAAGGAAAAGGGTAGAACAATACTCCCCTGGGATGTAGACGGCAGTCGGATGAACTCGGATCTAAGGGCTCTCCCGGCGGACTAAAATGCGTAGCTCCGCAAGCAAAGTGCGTAACTCGCAAAGGGAATTTCCGGCCGACTAAGTCCAATCCCTACAAAATGAAACCAAATCCTTTCCAAGGTACAATGTGACAATTTAAGACTCATAAATAAACATAGTAAATAAACAAACTGAAATGTAAAGATGTGCAAACCATGCAGGGCTGCCTCCCTGCGAGCGCTTTTGTTTAACGTCGTTGGCTCGACAGTACCTCATGTAGGGATCACAAGGTAGGATCCCATGGGCGTGTGAGGTCAAACTTCTGCTCAGCAATTCCTTCTGTTCGGCCAGTGTGCTTCCCTAGTTGTGCACTTGGCTCTGCTCTCCAACTTTCCGACGGTTTCTTCCCTTTATAGCCTCGAGAAGATGAGGACATCTTGGCCATAGCTGCTGGCCTGGTAGTCTGAAGAGCCTGCTCTGGTGGGTCTGGAACTAGGGTCTCATAGTCTGTGGTGTGCACAATATCTGGTGGTTTCCTTGTGCATGGTCGGTTCACATCCTCGTAGACATAGAAATCGGCCTCCTTACCGCCATATGATAACGATAGTAGGCCTAAGTCCATGTTGATCTGAGTCTTCGTGTCGTAGAGGAATGGCCGTCCCAAAATCAGTCCTGGTGGCTCGCCCTTTCTGGAATTCTCCATCTGCAAGACATAGAAATCTGCAGGCACAGCAAGATCTCCTACCCGAAGGGTCAGATTTTCGAGAAGTCCAGTGGGGCGAACACACGACCTGTCTCCCAACTCTATAGATAGCTTAGGGGGCTTCAACGGACCGAGGTTCAGCGAGTAGTACAGAGAGTAAGGCATCACATTGATGGCAGCACCTAAGTCAATCAAGCAGTGGGGTATCTGGGTCTTGCCGATGCCACAGGTGACTGTGAAGGCTCCTGGGTCCTTATTCTTTCCTGGAGGTGTCTCATGGCTCGCTGTAGGTGACGGCCTCATCATCTGATCGGTTTGTGTTGGCCTGACCACCATCCTTGTTTCTGATTCAGCTTTCTCACATATCTGATCTCCACGAGTAACTACAGCATAAGAGGAACCGTGAGTTGTAGTGTCTTTGATGACAAGGGCCGGTGCTTCCTCAGGTATAAGCTGGACGAATTCCTCTGTTGGTTTGACGGTCTCTTCAACTGATGCATCCACCTTAATCACCTCAACTAGGCTGACGTTTCCTCTCGGGTTTTCAACTGTCTGTGAGGGAAGTCGTCCTGCGTGCACACTGGCTGAGAGACCTGAGACTGTAGTAGTGAGCTGGGACATTTGCTTCTTCAAATCTTCTATGTCTCCTTTGGTCGTGGCACGATCCTGAATCACAGCTGATGCCAGATCTTTTATCATGTCCTCGAGAGCCTTGTTGGATGAGCCTTGATTGCTCAGACCTGGCTGATTACTGTTCTGTCCTCTCTGCTGGTACTGATTTGGTGCATTCTGTTGGTACTGTCCAGGCGTATTTTGCCGAAACTGATGATGAGGATGCTGGTAAGGCTGCTGGGTCTGCTGAGGTGCATTCTGACGTGCTGTCTGCTGTTGCTGGTTGTTGTTCCTCCAGGTTCCCTGATTGGGTGCTGCTGCGCCATATTGCTTGACTGGGCCTGGTTGGTTGTCAAAATTCTGATAGTTGCCCACTGCATTCACGTCGGCCTGAACGTCAGTCTGTAAGGTAGGGCACTCGTCTGTCTTGTGTTCTGTGGATGTACAAAACTCACATGGCTTGACCTGGACTGGCGTCCTTCGGACCACATGCTTCATCAGCTCTCTCATCTCCTTGAGCTCGGCGAATACAGCACTGATAGAGGGCTCAACCGTTGACATGTTCCTTGTTCGGGCATATTCATCCTCCCTTGTAGATTCATCCTGGAACCGCTCACTTTCTGCTACTTCCATGATTTTTTGTCGGACTCTGGCTGGGGTCAAGTTCATGAGGTTGCCTCCAGCTGAGGCCTCTAGTAATTTCCTATCCAGTCTGCGGAGTCCATCCAGCATATACTCAACGACTAATTTCTCTGGGAGCTCAAGATTGCAGCAGCTCTTCTCCAAGGCTAGGAATTTCTCCACATACTCGTACATGTTCTCGTTTGGGCCTTGTTTGAGCTCTTGCAACTATCTCCGGACTTGCATTGCGCGGGCTGCTGGATAGTATTTGCTAATGAATTTCCTCTGCATTTGCTCCCATGTGTAGATACTACTAGAGGGCAAGGATAAGAACCAGTCTGTAGCAGTGTCTGTAAGTGAGAAGTAAAATGCCTTCAGTTTGAAGTCATCCACCTCGGCTCCGTATGGCTTTAGGTTCAAACATATCCCGTGAAAACGTGTCAGGTGAGATGTGGCTGATTCTCCCTTGGTTCCAGAGAACTTGGGTAGATGATGGATGACTGAGGTGCTGACTGTTATGGCTGCGAGGTCTGGTCCTTCATAGATAGGCCACGTTTGGTCTCTGAAATTGGGAACCGAGAGCTCGCCCATGGTAGGTCCTTCATCTTCGTCTTCCACATCGTCTCTGACTACTGGCTGGCGTGGGGGTCTCTGAGGTGGATGTTGTGGATGGTATGGCAGTGGTGGATATGGTTGTGGATATTGAGGGTATGGCGGTTGTGGGTACTGTGGATATGGTGGTGGTGGATATTGCTGATATGGTGGGTACTGAGGGTACTGTGGGTACTGTGGTTGGGGTTGGTTCTGTTGTTGGTTCTGAGGTTGTTGTTGTTGGAACTGTTGAAACGGTTGAAACTGTTCAGGGATAGCCCCCCTGATTTCGCCATTCTGTACTCCTTGTACATTCTGGTTGACTTCTACGTTAATGTGACTGTTGTGACTGTTGCCACCAACGCTGCTTCCTGCATGAGACATGTTACAAGAAATAGCAAGCACCGGTCTAGCAAACACCGTAATAGCACAGACAGACTAGCAACAAAGGGTTCCCAGGAGATTGGAGGGGTCACAGCAGTCCCACTTAAAACCCAAAATCCTTAGACTCGTAAGTCTTGGTGACAGAACCCTCTGAGAGCTAGAAATTGGAAATCGAAAAGAATGAAAATCAAAAATCGAACAGTTGAAATTGAAATATCACCGAGATAAGCAAATTTCGAAATAATGCAAAGAGAAAAATAAACGAAAAAGTAAAGAAGAACAAATTTCATCGTGCTTAGCTCCCCGGTAACGGCGTCAAAATTTGACAGGTCGTCGTCGGTACCTGCAAATCTAAATTTATATTTTCCTTGCGAGAAACTAGTGTATTAGTACAGCGGCAAGCAAGGGTCGAACCCAAGGGAGCTAGATGGTTACTACTTCGTTCTGTAATGGAGAAAGACAAGAAACTAAGTGAGAGTAATTGTTAGTGAAACAATAATAGGACACGAAAATTGCTAAGGGTTTATCAATCAGAGAGAAATATTCAGGTTAGGGTATTATTCAATTGTGACTAAGTTTATCCTTGATTTCTAAATATTTATTCTTGCTTTCTTAGGGTTACTCCTGGTCTGGTTATAACCGTTTAATTCTAGCAAACCTAATACTCCTGGTCTGGTTATATTAGGTTTAGTGCAACTACTTATTCTAACAGGTCAGTATCAAATAAGTAGTGAATAGATAGTAAGTATTACTAGGTTAAGTTGTACCCTTTCGGATCTCCCCTTAACCTAATAATTCAAACTGATAATTTGCACAAGAACTAAATAGAATGCAATAATAATAGTGAAGAACAAAATCTCAAAACATCGTCACAATTATTTAACCCTAACCCGAATATGGGTTTTAGCTACACATCGTCATAAAGAAATAATGCAGTAAATAAGAAACGAGAAAACTTCACTATGCCGAGAATACTAAGTAACCGGGCCATGAGGGCTGAGCAAGGGCTGAGAAAGGCTGACCAGGGGCTGAGCAAAGGGCAGTGGCAGTGGCGGAGCAGCGGAGCTAGGGCGGAGTAAGGGAGGAGCAAGGGTTTCGGCCGAGAGGGCCTTGTGTGAGGAAGAGAGGAATTTGTGGAGAGAGGAGCTCTCCACGTTTTTGGGATGCTTTAGAAGGCTGAGGAGAGCTCTTATTTATAGAGTTTGAGAATGCCCCAAAGTTCCCTAAATAATCCCAAAAGATTATTTAGGAAATATTCCCATATCTTCCTTGCTTTATCTTTAAGCTACTCCTTTGCTTGATAATTAAGCCACCTTAAACCTTCTTGAATATTCCGAAACCCTAGATGTAAGTTTGCCCTAATATGACATTGGGCTGGACGAATTTTGGGCTTTAAACTCGGTCAAACTCGGTCTAACTCGGACTCAACTCAGTTTCAACTCGGCTGGAACTCGGATGAATGCTGATCGTACTGGGTACTTTGGGGCCGATTTGACTCGCCTTCGGACACTCTTCTGTCCGGGATCTTGAGCTGGAGCACTATCTGGACATGTATACATGATGTCCAAACCTTGAAATCACCCCATTGTGTAGACGGATTAGGCCGGGGCGGCTCTCAAAGTTGGCATCTCAGCCAGCCGGAAAACAGCCCTGAATTTGGCTAAGTCCTGAAATCTGCGCTGATTGGACTAGTGACTTCGGCGATTATTTACTCCGGCCTCGGACAAGATTTTGGCCGGGCTCTTGACCTGGGGCACTAGGTGGACATGCATACTTGATTCCCGGACCTTGAAATCATCCCCATGTGTGGACGGTTTAGGCCGGGGAGGCTTCCAAAGTAGGGGTCTCAGTCATGGTGCACCGGGCCCAAAAATCTGCCGGAGCGTCCGATTTGCCCCATTTTGCTCCC
Source organism: Rhodiola kirilowii (assembly GCA_033675215.1). Lineage (NCBI taxonomy): Eukaryota > Viridiplantae > Streptophyta > Magnoliopsida > Saxifragales > Crassulaceae > Rhodiola > Rhodiola kirilowii. The sequence goes on from CM066197.1 coordinate 21,950,873, forward strand.
GAATGAAGTTCCTTGACTCCAAAATCATCTTGTGATGCATTTATGGCCTAAAATGCCATCTTTAAGCGCAATTCCTCCTAGAGCTTCCAAATCACCTGAAATACGAAACAACACTAAAAAGTAACTGTTCGCATAATAAAGTGAATGAAATGGTGGGATTTAATGACTCGATGAGTCGTATAAATACGGCTCATCAGACTGCTACAATTCCAGATTTTCAGCGAGGCTATAAATAGATAGTGGTAAGTTTGACCTAGCATCTTGGCTTCTTTGGGGAAAAAGACAAGGAAAAGTGAGCTCAATCAAGGGATCCATCATCATCTAATCAAGGGGGATTGAAGATCAAGGGAGTTCATTAGGACTAATCATCCTACTCTATTCCTCTTCTCTTCTCTTAGATTTTGTTAGAAACCCTACTCACATCATGTTGTCTTACATGATGTGTGAGTAGTTGCCTTGTGTTTTGAGGGTCTTATGATCCTCCTTGGTACTCAATGATCATTGTATACACATTAACATGCAATTTACGAAGTTGATTTCATTTTACTGTGGTCTTCATTTTAGACATGTTGCTAAGTGTTTGATAAAATGCCTAAGGGACATGTTTGTGTTAGAACTATGATCTAAGTATTGAGAGAGCTTAGTGATGGTTTGGATATAGTAAAAATCAACTTATCAAGCATTTATGGGAGTAAATGCATGGGTGAGAGGCTAACCAAGACTTTATGCATATACCATTTGTGAAAATAGGTGCTATATAGTGAATCAAAATCTTTGATTAGTGAGATTCTACATAAGAAGGCTTGACTAGGATTAGACTTGCATGATAGTTCGTCTAATTTTAGCCTAAGCTAGGTTTTAAACCTATCAACTCTTAAATGATTAAACTCTTGTATACATGATCATTGGAAAATTGCCAAGGAGGGGATTAATCCCTTGAAACTCGCTTTAATTTAATTAATCCCCCTAAAAACCATTTCATTACTTGTTTTCATCATTGATAATCATCATCATATTCGAATTGAAGGAATAGCCGAGTTAGAAATTGATAGACCTAGCGTACAATCCGTTTGCTCCCTTGGGTTCGACACCGGTCTTACCGGTTAAAATACAAATTGTTTTTGACTAATTGAATTGCTATAATTCTACAACGTAAGCCGGTCGGCTGGGAGTTGCTCTCGGACAGGGTTCTCTGAAACTTTCCGTAGCCGGTCGGCTGGCTGATTTCAGCCGACCGGCTGGAACTTCCCAGGCTCTTTTGGTCGTCTTCCTGTCCGATTTGGTCTCGGCATCAACTAGAGAGTTGTAGCCCTTTGAAGTACCTTTCCAACAAGCTAAAGATCAGCCAAATCGGACACCGCATGCTTCCTGGGCGTCCATAACAAGTCGCAAAGGTCAAATATGCTCGGTATTGCCCCGGAACTCCCAATTTTGCGCCGAAACTTCTGTTTTTTTAACCAATCTTGATATTTAGGCCTTGACCATGGGGGAAACTTGTTTTCTACATGAAATGTAGAGATAGAGGTCAAATGACATCAAAATAACGCCGGAAATGATTCAAAACTATAGTGAAGAATGGCCATAAATGAGTCGAAAACTCGACTCATCAACACTCCACACTTAAGTTTTGTTCGTCCTGAACAAAGTATGAGAATATGTCAAGGTCATGCAAATGTCGAAATGCTAGTGGTGCTATGTTTTTCGTCTATTTACCTCACTAGATTTCACAAGGTCTCGATCGTTATTTCTAAACATGTTATTGACAGGAAAATGACAAGTATGTACAATCCAACAAGCTCCTTTTCGTAGGCGTTACGAATGCATTTAACGTATGCATTAAGCCTTTAAACCCCTAGGCTACCCTAGTGGACGAGTTATAGTTTCGTGAGGGTTTTCAGAAAAGGGAATACTCAAAAATCCCATATGCACCTATCCCATGAGAATGAATGCAAGAGTGCTTAACCAAGGCGAGGATTTCTTAAAACCAATCCCTCACCCCAAGCTAGGACTACCATCACAATATCATCAAAAGAACTTTCAAACCATTTGAGTACCCATGAGGTTGTGCATTCAAGATTATCAATACTAGAGCTATCAAATGTCTCATCCAAAGTTCCACTCATTTTCAAGGCAATAAAATAAAGCAAAGTTGATAGTTTTGCACCAAAGAGTGTCAATCGCTCACCTATTCTAGCTATGTCTAGTCCATGGGCTTGCGACAAGGAACTCATTCCCAAGTTTTAGGCGCTTAAGCCATAATCCATAAGGGAAGAGGAGTTCGACAATAGAGTTCTTAATAAACATGCATAGACCAAATGATAACTCCCGTGCAAGCACATGGGCCGTCCAAGAGTAATTCCAACTAGCACACAATGCAAATGATGAATCCCGCACAAATGAAGAATGGAGGAAAACATAGAGTCAAGTTTTAAGTGATTCTTATTTTCTTATTTTCTTTTTTTCAAATGGCCTTTGGCCTACAAATGCTTTCGAGGGGGAACTTTTCTTCCTAACCCCCGGCATTTGTATGTTTAAGATAAAAACTTCTCTAGTACTAGAGAAAGTTTTTAGTCGGGGCTTTGCCCTCTTTTGACCATGAAAATGGGGCTTTTTTTTCTTACTCCACACTTAAAACTTGACAATATGTTCAAGGGATGTATGGAATGCGCGGGAAACAATAATGAGCATGGCACTAAATTAGAAAACTGAAGTCACCAAGGAGTAAACAAAAGGTCTAAGTTTTTCGTGAAAATTTTAAAAGTGCTTGCTAAAACTTAATCCAAGGTATTTAAATGAAAATACTTAGAAAATTAGATAGACAAGGGATAGCAATGATATTGATTCACAAGAATGCACATTCAAGGGACTAGGTCGGTTCTAGGTTCAAGATCCAATAAATGTGACAAATAGGCTAGATATGATTTATAGGGATTTAGAATCGATAGTCACAAGCCTTTGTGGTTAACAACACTCTCATGTTAGGGATAGAATACATGAATGCAAGTGCTCATTCAACATGGTATGCATGGCATGATATGAGTGAACTATGCGACTACCAACTCCACACTTAAAGCATAGCTTAGTCCCTTAGCGCAAACAATGAACAAAATGAGATAAAGGCGCATAGAAACTCCCCTCGTTTGTAGATGTGCCCCACCAATAGAAAAAATGCCATTGCGCTAAACGAGATCGAACATGATGCAAATAACTTCCTTGATAACAAGAACACATGAAAGGTTAAAAGCAACAAGTGACATACAAGGTTATGCAAAACTCAAGTATGAGCAAGATATCATCACAAGTCACATAGTAACATCATGGCATAACTTTCATAGAATACAAGCAAGGAAAGTGATCTACATCCTCCATAATGTGCACAAGGTATCTTAAGTGCCAACAAAACGTCAAACTAGAGTCATAGCATGGTATAACAACTTAGTTCCACTCTAGTAAACACCAATAAAGCACATGAGCACTAAGGGCAACATCATTAAGCATAGAAAGATCAAGGGAAAAGTGGAGGGCTGGGCAATGTGAAGTGGAATTGGAGTGAGTAGACTCGACTCCACACTTAAAATTTTACCCACTAATCATGCATTTCACATTCCATATTTAGAGCCTTAGCTAATCAAAATCATGCCATACACTTAAACATATAAAAGAACAAGAATGAAACACTTACAAACCGGGTTACCTCCCGCGAGGACCTAGTTTTTCCCGTCTTGGCAAAGACGTAGCTAAGCGCCCCATAGAATCACTCGTTGAGAAGTCCTTTGCTAGGGTCCCTTCTCACGAGGCCTTGGATTTGGTCGTGTCAATCCATCTTTAAGTCCCATTTGAATTTCTTCCCATCAAGTCTACAATGGACTTTCCTTTGGGATTTTGACCCCTTCAAGTATGAAGATCCCTTAAAAATTAAGGGGCCATGGGAGCTTTTTCCAATTAATCTTTGAAAGTATGGTAAGAAGCTCCAAAACATGTCTCGAGACGTCGTAGTTAAGAAATGGTCTTCATAACTTGTCTCGAGAATGATGGGCATCCCTTCCTTGAGGTTTTCAATTGTTTCCTTGGGTGCCCATCCCTCAATCTCCCTCATTAAACTTTTGTCTTCTTGTATGCGAGGTTGTTCTTTCGGTTCTTCCATGTAGACCTCAACAAAGTCTTTATATCCTTCAAATCCCTTTGTCTCTGTATGCTCTTCCTCTATATTACCCTCATCAAAAAGTTTGGGTTCACATTCAAGCTCGTTTGTAGTGGGAGGGAGGAATTCTTCTTCATCAACAAAAGGTATTTCCTCTACGCAAGAGGCATCATCATTGAAGAATTCCTCATCGGAGAGCGTTAATGGGATGTCGAGCTCTTGTGTGTTCTCATCCAAATGATCATGAGATGTGCAAGTAGTGAAGGGTGCTTCACTTTTTCATTCCATCTCGTCTTCGCTACAAGATTCGCCATCCAAATGATCATGAGATGTGCAAGTAGTGAAGGGTGATCATGGTTGTAATAAGTTTCGGTGGCGGCTCTCCAAAATTCATCCTCCGCTTCTTGATCCCGTTTTTCCCTTGAGGCATTAGATTCAAGGACTTCTTCTTCGAAATCCTCCTCTTCCTCATCCAAGTTCTCAATGTCAATTGCTTGTTGTGCCATCTTAGCTTGAAGCTTATCCATGCGTGCATCCATCTCCGTCAATTGAGCTTGCACATTTTGATTGAAATCCATCAAGTCTCTATGCACCATCTCTTGGTTTGCAAGGAGTGTGGCAATCATTGATTCTATAATGGAGGGCTCACTTGAGGTTTGAGGAGGTTGAGGGTATTGAGGGTAGGAGTATTCAACTTCAAAGCCTTGGCTATCGTCCAAATTTGGAGTGTAGGTATGTGATGGATGCCAAGAGTTTTCCTAATAGGCATTTGGTTGCTCCTCTTCTTGGTCATCCTCATTCAAATTATAATAACTAGTTTGATAGCCATGCTCTTGGTAATTCCAATATGGTTGCTCCTCCTCTTGATAGTATTCTTCATTAGAAAAGACTTGTTGGTTGTGGTTGTACATCCAATAGTCTTCACAATGGGCATTTGGTTGATCCTCTTCATAATAATCTCCATTGTGAATGACTTGTTGGTTGTAGTGATCCATCCTCGCAAAACAAGATTAACTTAAGTTAGTAAGGGATATGAGAGAATAAGAAGAATATACAAGTATAAGAAAGAGAAAAATATTTACAATAATAGTCGAAACTTTCACACAATCTAATCTAGGGATGTGCTAACTAGTTGCTCCCCTGCAACGACGCCATTTGACGAAACTATTCTAATTCACCTCTAAATAGTATCAATGAAGAGAGGATCGAATGTAGTGTCAAAACATTTATAATACCGGTAAAGTACCGGATCGAACTAAGAGGAGCAAGCTAAGCACATGTACTATTTAATATCGTGCTTCCATTCGGCTATTCTAAACAAAATGTATAAAAGAGTGTATATATCTAAATCCTATGTGGTTAGTAATTGGGGATAAACGTTAAGCAAGAGGTGTTTTGAGGGGTTACTCCCCTTTTTGGCATTTTATCAATGATCACATACACGATATTCAAACATTTCATGGTAGTCAAATAGTATTGAACCTAGTTTAGACTAGGATAGACTAACTGTCACTTGAATCTATTCCTAGCCAAACTCTCTTATAGCTCGAACCTCTCGGTTCATTCCATGGCAATAAATACCATGAGCTCGACTCCCAGTTCACTTCCTACCCATGCATTGTGGAAAACCTAGCTTAGAAGGTAGACTAATGTTTATGTTAATCTAGTCTTAGCCAAGCTCTCTTATAGCTCGAACCTCACTCACTCGAGAATATTGGTTCATTCCGTAGCACCATTATCCTTGGAATGTCTTCCTAAGGTAATAACTACTATGCACTCGGGGACTAGTTAACAACAAATGCATACATTGGATAAGATCACATTCTCTATTATTCAAACTAGGCATTTTATCAAATACTTAGTAGCATGTCATATATGAAGTGCATAGAGAACATGAATTTGACACCATTAGATGGGATTAATTGATGATTCGCTCAATGACTAACTCTAATAAATCAGACATTCAATCCTTAGTCAAGCGTCCATATCCTGAGGTTCACTTACATGATTCAAGATATAGATCATTTTCTCCATCCTATAACTATCCCCAAGGGTTTCGAAGTCCTAGGTTCATGTTTTAGTCCAAATTGTCACTTAGGCATTTTATCGAACACCTAGAGTGCATAGCATTCATAACACAAGAGAAAATGAAATCAACAATCATCCATATGAATATCAATGTATATATATGTGATCAAAGAGTACCAAGGAGAGTCATAAGACCCTCAAAACACAAGATCCACTTCTCACACATCATGTAAGACAACATGGTGTGAGTAGGGTTTAATGGCAACACAAAGAGAATGGGAAAAGAGTAAAGGAAGGAGGATTTGGAATCCTTGAACTCCCTTTTGTGTCTTCTTCCTCTCCTTGGTTGGATTGTTGATTGATGACCTTGGATGAGCCTCTTTGATGGACCATAATTATACGAATCATAAACACAGTAAAACCCACCAAATTAGACTGTTTGTCTATTTAACTTTTGCTTGTTAGTTCCGATATTTATCTGCAGGGTATTTTGGAGACTAGAGAGAATACAAGGTAAGGAGAGGATTTTACGCTGAAAATATATTACGAGTCATTCCAAGGTCAATACCATATGCCGACTGAAGAATCTCAAGATCCTGACATGGAATCACTCAAAACAAATCAAACCGAAGAGCAACCAAAGTCAGTCCGGAGTTGAAATACACTGATAGTTTTGTGAAAACATCACAAAACTCATACAAAACTCCCTCCTTTGCCCTTATGACCGGCTACTTGGGGAAGGAGGATGACTCATGGGGTGGCTTTCCCCTCCCCTCCCCTCCATGACCGGCGGCTCTCCTCTTCAACCGGCAACCGGCGGCTTTGGGAGGCTCCTCCTCCTCCATGGAAAGCTTGCCAAGTGTCTCCTCCTCCTCCGCACATCTCCTCCTCCCATGGCTATAAATACAAGCCTTCCCCTCGCATTTGTATCATCCCAAAAATCATACACTTCTCTCTCTAGAAATTTGGCACTTTGTAAGTTTGGTTTTCAATCTATAATACTCTTGTTGGTTCTTGAGTATTGTAGTTCGGTCTTGAGTACTCTTGTCGGTTCTTGTAGTACTCAAGCTTGTCTTTACTATTCTTGAGTACTCTTGTCGGTTCTTGAAGTACTCACCCCTTTCCCTTACTTACTATCTTTCAAAAACCGTAAGTATTTAGCTATGGTATCCACCTCTATGGATATTCGTAGCTAAACTCTTCATTCGGTTGAAGGGGTGTACTTGTATCATAAAATGTTTTAGGCCATCTTTTTAGTGCCTCTTCTTTTTATTCAAAACTTGTTCTATGTGCCATATATTAGGCCAGAACTTCCAAGGTTGAGTGGATGCTTGAAATGGCAAAACTCTTCCGCGGGGGTTCGTGAACATACTCGGGTAAGTGGATGCTTGAAATGGCAAAGCTTATCTGAGGAGTTCGACCTCTTTTAAACACCATCGGTTTTGATCAGAAATGATGGATCAATGGATGCACATAGGCTAGTATACCTTGAAATGGGGCGCTAGTCTAAATAGAACAAGTGCTCTACGACCTTGAAATGGGCTAGACAGTGTGTGCAAATCGAGCGCTTGAAATGGCCTTGATACACGTTTGAATACTTAGTAGGATCACTAAAGGCCAATGATAAACAGGCTATGATACAAGGCCCCCGAAACCGAATGCTTTCCTTAGATTTAAAAAACCCCTCGCATTTACTTTCTTAGTATAAACTGCTCTATCAACTGCTCACGTTCCGGAAGGCTTACCAATCACGCATCACCCGCTGTAAGTCTTCTACTTTTATTTCCACTATTTTACTTTTCTGTCATTTACTTTTCCGCACTAAAAACCAAAACCAACCAACCAATCACTTACTTTTCCGCACTAAAACCTCAATCAACCTAAAACACGCTCCCTCGCTGTACAAATCCCTCAAAGAACGACTATCCCCCTAATTCCCTTGGGTTCGACCCCTAGTTACCACTTGCTACCCAGTAGTAAGGTCACGAGTAGCGGAATATAAATTTGCTTTTGCACAGAGAACACCGCACCTTAACGACAGTGCGGTGGGCTCCGTCAAAACTGGCGCCGTTGCCGGGGAATTAGCAATCGGATTAGTTGTTCTTTTCTTTCCCTCCCCTTCTCATTTCCTCATGACGCTACCCACTACGTATGCATGGACAACAAGACATCTTCCCCTGTTCGGAGGTACGGATGGAGAAGACCCAGTACTACACTGCCGAAACTATCACCACGTTTGCTGCCACATAAAACCTGAAAATGAAATGTTAGAGGAATTTAAGCTTAAATGCTTCAAATTTTCTTTAACTGATTTTGCAACGATTTGGTATTACACATCAACCGCTAGTAGTGCAGTATATTTTATGGATCTGTGCGTTCCATTCCTGAAGGAATTCTCCCCCCCATCCTAACGCCAAAAAACCCATGAGAAGATCATGTTCCTTCAACAATCCCGAGATGAGACTTTGGACGAATACTACACGAACTATGACACCATCGTCTCAAGCTGCCCGCACCATGGATTCACGAAGAAAGTTCTTCTTCAAAAATTTCTTCGTGGGATGAGGGTCGATGAGCTGACAATGATTAACGAAGCAATGAGAAGATCAGCCAGGAACTTAACCATGGCAGACATGTGGAACCTCATAAATGACCTGGCCGCAACCACAAAACGAATACCCCAAACTGACAGAGGCGCATGCTTAATGTCGCCTACATTTAATGGCACAAAACCGAACTTCCAAACTCGCAAAGGTGCCAACTATTCAAACATGAAGAAGCGGCAAAGACATGGGCCGAAAGAATGGAAACCCGGAAGGAGTAACAAGCAAGCACGACTCATTGGACCAGCAGCTATGGTCAATAAAGCCTCACCCTCTCAAATCAAAAGAGCTACCGAGAAGAAGTTCGACCTCAAGCACCCATGGGATCCCTACTTATGATCCAGGAATGAGGTATCATCGAGCCAACCACGTTAAACAAAGGCACTGGTCAGGAGGTAACCTGACACTTATCTTACTTTCAATCATTTAATTTATGTCATTTAGTTTTTTCATTATCACCTTTCCTGTATATATTTGCTTGCATGACTTTTGAACTAAGTCTTGCTGAAAGGCACGCCTTCGTTCAAAAGTGTGGGGTGAGAACCACCTGTGTACATAATATGTTTTTCTTTTTCTTTCCCTTAATATTATCTTTTTGAAAATATGAACTTGAGAATGTGAAAAAGATAGATCATAATTCATGCATTAACCTTGTGAAAATGCAACTGTTTAAAAACTTAGAATGTAACTTCTCATTTGTCCCTTTGTGCTGAGATAAACTAGGGATGTGGAGTTGACATAAACTGCCCTAGAGAGGCTTGGCAAGCACTCGAAGGATCGAATCTAACTATATGGTTTTCGAAGTCAGTGGAGGCTGCACTTCGGGTTTCAGTAAAGATTGAAGTCATCTCCGCCATGCAGTGTTTATGCAAAAAGAAAAAAGGAGAGGACAGGAATTAGACCGTCCTATCTCTAGTCAAAGTATCTGAGAAAATAGATGAGCGACCCTCATCTTGACCCGCGTGAAACGGCAAGGATGAGAGGAGCGGGGATGTATTTCCATATGCTTGCGGGCGATGATTGTACCTCCCAAAAAGGCTTGAGAAAATGGACTAGCAAGCCACAAAAAGGCAAAAGCTCGAAGAAGCAAATCAAGAGGCCAAAGGCCCAAAATTGTGAAGGTTTTAACCGAACAAAAAGTGAAGTACTCAAAGAGTCAAATCAAAGGCCAAAGGCCGATTCACTACAAAAGCTGTCCCTCGCCAAAAGAAAATCAAGGACCAAACCATTGAAACCCGAACTGAATCACGTGCTAGAGAAAGCTACCAGAAAACCATATAGTGCGAGACGGTCTCAAGAATGCAGTCCAGGAGCCTAAAAAGGGATATCTCCCAAAACATCCAAAATAATATGCATCACGGCGCGAAGGTACAAGTATCAAGTTTCTTCTATTTATTTACACGGTTTAATTTGGTAATAAGTAAGTAATGCATGAATTAGGATAAATCGAGTCCCACAGTCTAACTTTCATATTTTAAAAGCTTACTTAGTGTGCCACCCTTTAATAGCATTGTTCGGGACGAACAACTAAAAGTGTGGGGTGATCTGATGGACCATAATTATACGAATCATAAACACAGTAAAACCCACCAAATTAGACTGTTTGTCTATTTAACTTTTGCTTGTTAGTTCCGATATTTATCTGCAGGGTATTTTGGAGACTAAAGAGAATACACGCTAAGGAGAGGATTTTACGCTGAAAATATATTACGAGTCATTCCAAGGTCAAGACCATATGCCGACTGAAGAATCTCAAGATCCTGACATGGAATCACTCAAAACAAATCAAATCGAAGAGCAACCAAAGTCAGTCCGGAGCTGAAATACACTGATAGTTTTGTGAAAACATCACAAAACTCACACAAAACTCCCTCCTTTGCCCTTATGACCGGCTACTTGGGGAAGAAGGATGACTCATTGGGTGGCTTTCCCCTCCCCTCCCCTCCATGACCGGCGGCTCTCCTCCTTCAACCGGCAACCGGCGGCTTTGGGAGGCTCCTCCTCCTCCATGGAAAGCTTGCCAAGTGTCTCCTCCTCCTCCACACATCTCCTCCTCCCATGGCTATAAATACAAGCCTTCCCCTCTCATTTGTATCATCCCAAAAATCATACACTTCTCTCTCTAGAAATTTGGCACTTTGTAAGTTTGGTTTTCAATCTATAATACTCCTGTTGGTTCTTGAGTATTGTAGTTCGGTCTTGAGTACTCTTGTCGGTTCTTGTAGTACTCAAGCTTGTCTTTACTATTCTTGAGTACTCTTGTCGGTTCTTGAAGTACTCACCCCTTTCCCTTACTTACTATCTTTCAAAAACCGTAAGTATTTAGCTATGGTATCCACCTCTATGGATATTCGTAGCTAAACTCTTCATTCGGTTGAAGGGGTGTACTTGTATCATAAAATGTTTTAGGCCATCTTTTTAGTGCCTCTTCTTTTTATTCAAAACTTGTTCTATGTGCCATATATTAGGCCAGAACTTCCAAGGTTGAGTGGATGCTTGAAATGGCAAAACTCTTCCGCGGGGGTTCGTGAACATACTCGGGTAAGTGGATGCTTGAAATGGCAAAGCTTATCTGAGGAGTTCGACCTCTTTTAAACACCATCGGTTTTGATCAGAAATGATGGATCAATGGATGCACATAGGCTAGTATACCTTGAAATGGGGCGCTAGTCTAAATAGAACAAGTGCTCTACGACCTTGAAATGGGCTAGACAGTGTGTGCAAATCGAGCGCTTGAAATGGCCTTGATACACGTTTGAATACTTAGTAGGATCACTAAAGGCCAATGATAAACAGGCTATGATACAAGGCCCCCGAAACCGAATGCTTTCCTTAGATTTAAAAAACCCCTCGCATTTACTTTCTTAGTATAAACTGCTCTATCAACTGCTCACGTTCCGGAAGGCTTACCAATCACGCATCACCCGCTGTAAGTCTTCTACTTTTATTTCCATTATTTTACTTTTCTGTCATTTACTTTTCCGCACTAAAAACCAAAACCAACCAACCAATCACTTACTTTTCCGCACTAAAACCTCAATCAACCTAAAACACGCTCCCTCGCTGTACAAATCCCTCAAAGAACGACTATCCCCCTAATTCCCTTGGGTTCGACCCCTACTTACCACTTGCTACCCAGTAGTAAGGTCACGAGTAGCGGAATATAAATTTGCTTTTGCACAGAGAACACCGCACCTTAACGACAGTGCGGTGGGCTCCGTCAAAACTGGCGCCGTTGCCGGGGAATTAGCAATCGGATTAGTTGTTCTTTTCTTTCCCTCCCCTTCTCATTTCCTCATGACGCTACCCACTACGTATGCATGGACAACAAGACATCTTCCCCTGTTCGGAGGTACGGATGGAGAAGACCCAGTACTACACTGCCGAAACTATCACCACGTTTGCTGCCACATAAAACCTGAAAATGAAATGTTAGAGGAATTTAAGCTTAAATGCTTCAAATTTTCTTTAACTGATTTTGCAACGATTTGGTATTACACATCAACCGCTAGTAGTGCAGTATATTTTATGGATCTGTGCGTTCCATTCCTGAAGGAATTCTCCCCCCCATCCTAACGCCAAAAAACCCATGAGAAGATCATGTTCCTTCAACAATCCCGAGATGAGACTTTGGACGAATACTACACGAACTATGACACCATCGTCTCAAGCTGCCCGCACCATGGATTCACGAAGAAAGTTCTTCTTCAAAAATTTCTTCGTGGGATGAGGGTCGATGAGCTGACAATGATTAACGAAGCAATGAGAAGATCAGCCAGGAACTTAACCATGGCAGACATGTGGAACCTCATAAATGACCTGGCCGCAACCACAAAACGAATACCCCAAACTGACAGAGGCGCATGCTTAATGTCGCCTACATTTAATGGCACAAAACCAAACTTCCAAACTCGCAAAGGTGCCAACTATTCAAACATGAAGAAGCGGCAAAGACATGGGCCGAAAGAATGGAAACCCGGAAGGAGTAACAAGCAAGCACGACTCATTGGACCAGCAGCTATGGTCAATAAAGCCTCACCCTCTCAAATCAAAAGAGCTACCGAGAAGAAGTTCGACCTCAAGCACCCATGGGATCCCTACTTATGATCCAGGAATGAGGTATCATCGAGCCAACCACGTTAAACAAAGGCACTGGTCAGGAGGTAACCTGACACTTATCTTACTTTCAATCATTTAATTTATGTCATTTAGTTTTTTCATTATCACCTTTCCTGTATATATTTGCTTGCATGACTTTTGAACTAAGTCTTGCTGAAAGGCACGCCTTCGTTCAAAAGTGTGGGGTGAGAACCACCTGTGTACATAATATGTTTTTCTTTTTCTTTCCCTTAATATTATCTTTTTGAAAATATGAACTTGAGAATGTGAAAAAGATAGATCATAATTCATGCAATAACCTTGTGAAAATGCAACTGTTTAAAAACTTAGAATGTAACTTCTCATTTGTCCCTTTGTGCTGAGATAAACTAGGGATGTGGAGTTGACATAAACTGCCCTAGAGAGGCTTGGCAAGCACTCGAAGGATCGAATCTAACTACATGGTTTTCGAAGTCAGTGGAGGCTGCACTTCGGGTTTCAGTAAAGATTGAAGTCATCTCCGCCATGCAGTGTTTATGCAAAAAGAAAAAAGGAGAGGACAGGAATTAGACCGTCCTATCTCTAGTCAAAGTATCTGAGAAAATAGATGAGCGACCCTCATCTTGACCCGCGTGAAACGGCAAGGATGAGAGGAGCGGGGATGTATTTCCATATGCTTGCGGGCGATGATTGTACCTCCCAAAAAGGCTTGAGAAAATGGACTAGCAAGCCACAAAAAGGCAAAAGCTCGAAGAAGCAAATCAAGAGGCCAAAGGCCCAAAATTGTGAAGGTTTTAACCGAACAAAAAGTGAAGTACTCAAAGAGTCAAATCAAAGGCCAAAGGCCAATTCACTACAAAAGCTGTCCCTCGCCAAAAGAAAATCAAGGACCAAACCATTGAAACCCGAACTGAATCACGTGCTAGAGAAAGCTACCAGAAAACCATATAGTGCGAGACGGTCTCAAGAATGCAGTCCAGGAGCCTAAAAAGGGATATCTCCCAAAACATCCAAAATAATATGCATCACGGCGCGAAGGTACAAGTATCAAGTTTCTTCTATTTATTTACACGGTTTAATTTGGTAATAAGTAAGTAATGCATGAATTAGGATAAATCGAGTCCCACAGTCTAACTTTCATATTTTAAAAGCTTACTTAGTGTGCCACCCTTTAATAGCATTGTTCGGGACGAACAACTAAAAGTGTGGGGTGATCTGATGGACCATAATTATACGAATCATAAACACAGTAAAACCCACCAAATTAGACTGTTTGTCTATTTAACTTTTGCTTGTTAGTTCCGATATTTATCTGCAGGGTATTTTGGAGACTAAAGAGAATACACGCTAAGGAGAGGATTTTACGCTGAAAATATATTACGAGTCATTTCAAGGTCAAGACCATATGCCGACTGAAGAATCTCAAGATCCTGACATGGAATCACTCAAAACAAATCAAATCGAAGAGCAACCAAAGTCAGTCCGGAGCTGAAATACACTGATAGTTTTGTGAAAACATCACAAAACTCACACAAAACTCCCTCCTTTGCCCTTATGACCGGCTACTTGGGGAAGAAGGATGACTCATTGGGTGGCTTTCCCCTCCCCTCCCCTCCATGACCGGCGGCTCTCCTCCTTCAACCGGCAACCGGCGGCTTTGGGAGGCTCCTCCTCCTCCATGGAAAGCTTGCCAAGTGTCTCCTCCTCCTCCACACATCTCCTCCTCCCATGGCTATAAATACAAGCCTTCCCCTCTCATTTGTATCATCCCAAAAATCATACACTTCTCTCTCTAGAAATTTGGCACTTTGTAAGTTTGGTTTTCAATCTATAATACTCCTGTTGGTTCTTGAGTATTGTAGTTCGGTCTTGAGTACTCTTGTCGGTTCTTGTAGTACTCAAGCTTGTCTTTACTATTATTGAGTACTCTTGTCGGTTCTTGAAGTACTCACCCCTTTCCCTTACTTACTGTCTTTCAAAAACCGTAAGTACTTAGCTATGGTATCCACCTCTATGGATATTCGTAGCTAAACTCTTCATTCGGTTGAAGGGGTGTACTTGTATCATAATATGTTTTAGGCCATCTTTTTAGTGCCTCTTCTTTTTATTCAAAACTTGTTCCGTGTGCCATATATTAGGCCAGAACTTCCAAGGTTGAGTGGATGCTTGAAATGGCAAAACTCTTCCGTGGGGGTTCGTGAACATACTCGGGTAAGTGGATGCTTGAAATGGCAAAGCTTATCTGAGGAGTTCGACCTCTTTTAAACACCATTGGTTTTGATCGGAAATGACGGATCAATGGATGCACATAGGCTAGTATACCTTGAAATGGGGTGCTAGTCTAAATAGAACAAGTGCTCTACGACCTTGAAATGGGCTAGACAGTGTGTGCAAATCGAGCACTTGAAATGGCCTTGATACACGTTTGAATACTTAGTAGGATCACTAAAGGCCAATGATAAACATGCTATGATACAAGGCCCCCGAAACCGAATGCTTTCCTTAGATTTAAAAAACCCCTCGCATTTACTTTCTTAGTATAAACTGCTCTATCAACTGCTCACGTTCCGGAAGGCTTACTAATCACGCATCACCCGCTGTAAGTCTTCTACTTTTATTTCCAGTATTTTACTTTTCTGTCATTTACTTTTCCGCACTAAAAACCAAAACCAACCAATCACTTACTTTTCCGCACTAAAATCTCAATCAACCTAAAACACGCTCCCTCGCTGTACAAATCCCTCAAAGAATGACTATCCCCCTAATTCCCTTGGGTTCGACCCCTACTTACCACTTGCTACCCAGTAGTAAGGTCACGAGTAGCGGAATATAAATTTTCTTTTGCACAGAGAACACCGCACCTTAACGACAGTGCGGTGGGCTCCGTCACTCTTTTCCAATCTTCTTCTCCCCAAAAACCTCCAAACTTGGTCCAAAACCCTTGCTTTCTATTTATAGATTCGGGCAAAAATTTCTGCTATAGCAGTTGAGCTAGTCGGCTGGGCTTTGCCTTGGCTCCAGCCGGTCGGCTGGGAGTTGCTCTCGGACAGGGTTCTCTTAAACTTTCCGTAGCCGGTCGGCTGGCTGATTTTAGCCGACCGGCTGGAACTTCCCAGGCACTTTTGGTAATCTTCCTGTCCGAATTTCGTCTTGGCGTCAACTAGAGAATTGTAGCCCTTTGAAATACCCTTCCAACAAGCTAAAGATCAGCCAAATCGGACACCGCATGCTCCCTGGGCGTCCATAACAAGTCACAAAGGTCAAATATGCTCGGTATTGCCCCGGAACTCCCAATTTTGCGTCGAAACTTCTATTTTTTTTAACCAATCTTGATATTTACGCCTTGATCATGGGGAAAACTTGTTTTCTACCTGAAATGTAGAGATAGAGGTCAAATGACATCAAAATAACGCTGAAAATGATTCAAAACTATAGTAAAGAATGGCCATAAATGAGTCGAAAACTCGACTCATCAACACTCCACACTTAAGTTTTGTTCGTCCTGAACAATGTATGAGAATATGTCAAGGTCATGCAAATGTCGAAATGCTAGTGGTGCTATGTTTTTCGTCTATTTGCCTCACTAGATTTCACAAGGTCTCGATCGTTATTTCTAAACATATTATTGAAAGGAAAATGACAAGTATGTACAATCTAACTAGCTCCTTTTCATAGGCGTTACGGATGCATTTGGCGTATGCATTAAGCCTTTAAACCCCTAGGCTACTCTAGTGGACGAGTTACAGTCTCGTGAGAATTTTCAGAAAAGGGAATACTCACAAATCCCACATGCACCTATCCCATGAGAATGAATGCAAGAGTGCTTAACCAAGGCGAGGATTTCTTAAAACCAATCCCTCACCCCAAGCTAGGACTACCATCACAATATCATCAAAAGAACTTTCAAACCATTTGAGTACCCATGAGGTTGTGCATTCAAGATTATCAAAACTAGGGCTATCAAATGTCTCATCCAAAGTTCCACTCATTTTCAAGGCAATACAATGAAGCAAAGTTGATAGTTTTGCACAGAAGAGTGTCAACCGCTCACCTATGCTAGCTAGGGCCAGTCCATGGGCTTGCGACAAGGAACTCATTCCCAAGTTTTAGGCGCTTAAGCCATAATCCATAAGGGAAGAGGAGTTCGACACTAGAGTTCTTAATAAACATGCATAGACCAAATGATAACTCCCGTGCAAGCACATGGGTCGTCCAAGAGTCATTCCAACTAGCACACAATACAAATGATGAATCCCGCACAAATGAAGAATGAAGGAAACCATAGAGTCAAGTTTTAAGTGCTTCTTATTTTCTTATTTTCTTTTTTTCAAATGGCCTTTGGCCTACAAATGCTTTCGAGGGGGAACTTTTCTTCCTAACCCCCGGAATTTGTATGTTTTAGATCAAAACTTCTCTAGTACTTGAGAAAGTTTTTAGTCGGGGCATTGCCCTCTTTTGACCATGAAAATGGGGTTTTTTTTTCTGACTCCACACTTAAAACTTGACAATATGTTCAAGGGATGTATGGAATGCGCGGGAAACAATCATGAGCATGGCACTAAATTAGAAAACTCAAGTCACCAAGGAGCAAACAAAAGGTCTAAGTTTTCGTGAAATTTTAAAAGTGCTTGCTAAAACTTAATCCAAGGTTTTTCAACGAAAATACTTAGAAAATTAGATAGACAAGGGATAGCAATGATATTGATTCACAAGAATGCACATTCAAGGGACAAGGTCGGTTCTAGGTTCAAGATCCAATAAATGTGACAAATAGGCTAGATGTGATTTATAGGGATTTAGAATCGATAGTCACAAGCCTTTGTGGTTAACAACACTCTCATGTTAGGGATAGAATACATGAATGCAAGTGCTCATTCAACATGGTATGCATGGCATGATATGAGTGAACTATGCGACTACCAACTCCACACTTAAAGCATAGCTTAGTCCCTAAGCGCAAACAATGAACAAAATGAGATAAAGGCGCATAGAAACTCCCCTCGTTTGTAGATGTGCCCCACCAATAGAAAAAATGCCATTGCGCTAAACGTGATCGAACATGATGCAAATAACTTCCTTGATGACAAGAACACATGAAAGGTTAAAAGCAACAAGTGACATACAAGGTTATGCAAGACTCAAGTATGAGCAAGATATCATCACAAGTCACATAGTAACATCATGGCATAACTTTCATAGAATACAAGCAAGGAAAGTGATCTACATCCTCCATAATGTGCACAAGGTATCTTAAGTGCCAACAAAACGTCAAACTAGAGTCATAGCATGGTATAACAACTTAGTTCCACTCTGCACATGAGCACTAAAGGCAACATCATTAAGCATAGAAAGATCAAGGGAAAAGTGGAGGGCTTGGCAATGTGAAGTGGAATTGGAGTGAGTAGACCTCACTCCACACTTAAAATTTTACCCACTAATCATGCATTTCACATTCCATATTTAGAGCCTTAGCTACTCAAAATCATGCCATACACTTAAACATATAAAAGAACAAGAATGAAACACTTACAAACCGGGTTACCTCCCGTGAGGACCTAGTTTTTCCCGTCTTGGCAAAGACGTAGCAAAGCGCCCCATAGAATCACTCGTTGAGAAGTCCTTTGCTAGGATCCCTTCTCACGGGGCCTTGGATTTGGTCGTGTCAATCCACCTTTAAGTCCCATTTGAATTTCTTCCCATCAAGTCTACAATGGACTTTCCTTTGGGATTTTGACCCCTTCAAGTATGAAGATCCCTTAAAAATTAAGGGGCCATGGGAGCTTTTTCCAATTAATCTTTGAAAGTATGGTAAGAAGCTCCAAAACTTGTCTCGAGACGTCTTAGTGAAGAAAGGGTCTTCATAACTTGTCTCGAGAATGATGGGCATCCCTTCCTTGAGGTTTTCAATTGTTTCCTTAGGTGCCCATCCCTCAATCTCCCTCGTTAAACTTTTGTCTTCTTGTATGCGAGGTTGTTCTTTCGGTTCTTCCATGTAGACCTCAACAAAGTCTTTATACCCTTCAAATCCCTTTGTCTCTATATGCTCTTCCTCTATATTATCCTCATCAAGAAGTTTGGGTTCACATTCAAGCTCGTTTGTAGTGGGAGGGAGGAATTCTTCTTCATCAACAAAAGGTATTTCCTCTACGCAAGAGGCATCATCATTGAAGAATTCCTCATCGGGGAGCGTTAATGGGATGTCGAGCTCTTGTGTGTTCTCATCCAAATGATCATGAGATGTGCAAGTAGTGAAGGGTGCTTCACTTTTGCATTCCATCTCGTCTTCGCTACAAGATTTGCCATCCCTGTGGTTGTAATAAGTTTCGGTGGCGGCTCTCCAAAATTCATCCTCCGCTTCTTGATCCCGTTTTTCCCTTGAGGCATTAGATTCAAGGACTTCTTCTTCGAAATCCTCCTCTTCCTCATCCGAGTTCTCAATGTCAATTGCTTGTTGTGCCATCTTAGCTTGAAGCTTATCCATGCGTGCATTCATCTCCATGACTTTAGCTTGCACATTCATCTCTTGGTTTGCAAGGAGTGTGGCAATCATTGATTCTATATTGGAGGGCTCACTTGAGGGTTGAGGAGGTTGAGGGTATTGAGGGTAGGAGTGTTCAACTTCAAAGCCTTGGCTATCGTCCAAATTTGGAGTGTAGGTATGTGATGGATGCCAAGAGTTTTCCTAATAGGCATTTGGTTGCTCCTCTTCTTGGTCATCCTCATTCAAATTATAATAACTAGTTTGATAGCCATGCTCTTGGTAATTCCAATATGGTTGCTCCTCCTCTTGATAGTATTCTCTATTAGAAAAGGCTTGTTGGTTGTGGTTGTACATCCAATAGTCTTCACAATGGGCATTTGGTTGATCCTCTTCATAATAATCTCTATTGTGAATGACTTGTTGGTTGTAGTGATCCATCCTCGCAAAACAAGATTAACTTAAGTTAGTAAGGGATATGAGAGAATAAGAAGAATATACAAGTATAAGAAAGAGAAAAATATTTACAAGAATGGTCGAAACTTTCACATAATCTAATATAGGGATGTGCTAACTAGTTGCTCCCCGGAAACGGCGCCATTTGACAAAACTATTCTTTTTCACCTCTAAATAGTATCAATGAAGATAGGATCGAATGTAGTGTCAAAACATTTATAATACCGGTAACGTACCGGGTCGAACCAAGAGGAGCAAGCTAAGCACATGTACTATTTAAGATCGTGCTTCCATTCGGCTATTCTAAACAAAATGTATAAAAGAGTGTATATATCTAAATCCTATGTGGTTAGTAATTGGGGATAAACGTTAAGCAAGAGGTGTTTTGAGGGGTTACTCCCCTCGGTATTTTCTCAATGATCACATACACGATATTCAAACATTTCATGGTAGTCAAATAGTATTGAACCTAGTTTAGACTAGGATAGACTAACTGTCACTTGAATCTATTCCTAGCCAAACTCTCTTATAGCTCGAACCTCTCGGTTCATTCCATGGCAATAAATACCATGAACTCGACTCCTAGTTCACTTCCTACCCATGCATTGTGGAAAACCTAGCTTAGACTAAGGTAGACTAATGTTTATGTTAATATAGTCTTAGCCAAGCTCTCTTATAGCTCGAACCTCACTCACTCGAGAATATTGGTTCATTCCATAGCACCGTTATCCTTGGAATGTCTTCCTAAGGTAATAACTACTATGAACTCGGGGACTAGTTAACAACAAATGCATACATTGGATAAGATCACATTCTCTATTATTCAAACTAGGCATTTTATCAAACACTTAGTAGCATGTCATATATGAAGTGCATAGAGAACATGAATTTGACACCATTTGATGGGATTAATTGATGATTCGCTCAATGACTAACTCCAATAAATCAAACATTCAATCCTTAGTCAAGCATCCATATCCTAAGGTTCACTTACATAATTCAAGATATAGATCATTTTCTCCATCCTAGAACTATCCCCAAAAGTTTCCAAGTCCTAGGTTCAACTTGTAGTCCAAATTGTCACTTAAGCATTTTATCAAACACCTAGAGTGCATAACATTCATAACACAAGAGAAAATGAAATCAACAATCATCCATATGAATATCAATGTATATATGTGATCAAAGAGTACCAAGGAGAGTCATAAGACCCTCAAAACACAAGATCCACTACTCACACATCATGTAAGACAACATGGTGTGACTAGGGTTTAATGGCAACACAAAGAGAATAGGAAAAGAGTAAAGGAAGGAGGATTTGGAATCCTTGAACTCCCTTTTGTGTCTTCTTCCTCTCCTTGGTTGGATTGTTGATTGATGACCTTGGAATAGCCTCTTTTCCAATCTTCTTCTCCCAAAAACCTCCACACTTGGTCCAAAACCCTTGCTTTCTATTTATAGATTCGGGCAACAATTTCTGCTATAGCAGTTGAGCCGGTCGGCTGGGCTTTGCCTTTGCTCCAGCCGGTCGGCTGGGAGTTGCTCTCGGACAGGGTTCTC
Source organism: Rhodiola kirilowii (assembly GCA_033675215.1). Lineage (NCBI taxonomy): Eukaryota > Viridiplantae > Streptophyta > Magnoliopsida > Saxifragales > Crassulaceae > Rhodiola > Rhodiola kirilowii. Next base: position 21,972,237 of record CM066197.1, read on the forward strand.
TGAAACTTTCGGTAGCCGGTTGGCTGGCTGATTTCAGCTGACCGGCTGTCAATTCCCAGGCTTATTTGGTGGTCTTCCCTTCTGAATTTGGTCTTGGCGTCAACTAGAGAGTTGTAGCCCTTTGAAATACCTTTTTAACAAGCTAAAGACCAGCCAAATCGGACACCGCATGCTTCCTGGGCGTCTATAGCAAGTCGCAAAGGTTAAATATGCTCGGTATTGCCCCGGAACTTCTAATTTTGCGCCGAAACTTCTATTTTTCAACCAATCTTGATATTTAGGCCTTGACCATGGGGGAAACTTGTTTTCTACCAGAAATGTAGAGATAGAGGTCAAATGACATCAAAATAACGCCGGAAATGATTCAAAACTATAGTGAAGAATGGCCAAAAATGAGTCGAAAACTCGACTCATCAACCATCATTTGGGTGAGTGAACTAAGGTCAGTCACATTATAAACATTTTAACATACTTCAGATGTCCCATAAACATTATTAAAGAATCGACTTCCACATTAGATATGACACATAAAACATTAATAAGTTACATATAAAAGAGCACTAAAATTTATGTATTATACTGCTTTCAAAATATAAACTGCACATAGTTCTAATGACAAAACTACAAGTTCCAACTTGTTCTAATGTTTGGGGTTCAAAGAGTACAATATATTTTTCTATCCGAGGAAAAGGTCTATGAACCTATGAAAAAGGTAACCATATATATGTGATTCTTCTCCGTAACTTCATTTTGCTTTTTTCCTGTCATTGCTGGAAAAGTGCTTTCAAGAGCGTCTTCACAGGCTCATGATCATGAGCCCAAGGTTGCTTGAAGTGTTGAAAAGATTCCTTGCGGGGAGCTAACAATATAAGCCCCTGATACAAACAGTTTCCGGTAAAACTGATTAGTTAACAAGCTTAAGTAATAAATCTCGTATTTCACTAAGCACAATTAATACTACACCTTTTTAAACAACATGCAACATCGAAAAATACATTGCTTAAGTGAAAAATGCTTTGCTTTGGTTCCTATGCAATAACCCAGTCGTCGCATTAGCACATGTTACATTATCACTGTGGCATAAGAAATTAGCCAAGCATGCACTTGCAAAATGTGATGCATAAGATGTCATTCTTATGCAACGGTACATGTGCAAGATGTTGGGTTGTGGAGCCTGATTAGATTATTGGGCTGGTCCAGTTTAGGAAGTCCATAATTTTGGCAGTGAGGTTTAGGGTTTCTATTGCCTAATTAGATAATTAGGATTTAGATGGTTACCCTATTTATACTCACCTTGATTATTGTAATTGCATCCAACATCATAGTGAAGAAACCCCTGGCTTGGTAATGCCCCCAGATGTAGTCACGGTGTAGTGACAAAATGGGTATCAAAGTTTGGTGTCCTCATATCGTTTATTTGTTTTTCTCTCATCATCACTGCTTGCGAGATCCTAACAACTGGTATCAAGAGCTCGGGTTGTATCAGTCATGCAGAGAGATGGAAAACATCAGGTGGAGAAATTCGATGGGTCGGATTTGGGGTTATGGAAGATGCAGATTGAGGATTACCTGTATGGTAGTGAGTGGTACCTACCTGAAGACGGCAAGAGACCAGAGGGTATGAAGGATGTTGAGTGGGAGCTGTTGGACAGGAAAGCGATGATCGCGATTCGTTTATTGTTTTCTAGAGACGAAGCATACCACACGGTCTGGGCAAAGGAGATGTTGGATTCACGGACTGCGTTAAAAAAGAATTTGCTATCAATTAGGCAGCTAGACGAAGATGGTTATGGTATAATCTTTGGCTGCAAGGAAAAGGGAGCTAGGGTCATAGCTCAAGAAAAGAAGAATTTGCTATCAGTTGGGCAGCAGGATGAAGATGAATACGAAGATGGATGTGATGTAACCTTCAGCAGCAGGAACTGGAAGATAGCAAAAGGAGCTAGGGTTATAGTAGCTCAAGGAAAGAAGGAAGGAACGTTGTACAAGGTGAGGAACTTTTGGAACGGCATCGCTGGTTCAGGTGGGAGCGGTGATGCGGATTTGTGGCACTGTCATTGTGGTCACACATGAATCAGAAAGTTTCACGGGTAGAAAAACTTTGAAGACGAAAAAGTTGAAGTTGTGCATTGCTTCAACGGGGCTCAAGACGTGAGCTGAAGGCTTGGCACTATCTCCTACATGGGTTGTTCAAGATGAAGACAATTACGATTGGAATCAGTCTCCAGGTGGGAGATTGTTGGGTTGTGGAGCCTGATTAGATTATTGGGCTGGTTCAGTTTAGGAAGTCCATAATTTTGGCAGTGAGGTTTAGGGTTTCTATTTCCTAATTAGATAATTAGGGTTTAGATGGTTACCCTATTTATACCCACCTTGATTATTATAATTGCATCCAACATCATAGTGAAGAAAACCCTGGCTTGGTAGTGCCCCTAGACGTAGTCACGGTGTAGTGACGAACTAGGTATCAAAGTTTGGTGTCTTCGCATCGTTTATTTGTTTTTCTCTCGTCATCACTGCTTGCGCGATCCTAACACAAGAGAAGACATCTGTTGCATTAGATTTCATTTTATGCAACACATTTTGCAAGTGCGTGGCTAATTGTTTATGCCACATCGATAATGTAACATGCGCTTATGCAACAACACCATCTAATGTAATGGGGTCTTTGCAATATACAGCGTTGCATAATATACATTCTTATGCAACACATTTTGCAGCTGTGTGGCTAATTGTTTATGCCACAATGATAATGTAACATCTTATGCGACTATTAGATCGTGGCATAAGATGTTCGAAACTTAAGCCACATGGTTTTGGTAATGTTGCATTAGATATGACACAGTTTAACATACATCTATTCAATAGAGACATTATCCCACTTATTCAAAGCTCTATGGTAACATATGCCACGGTTTAGGTAAAGAAAAGCAACAAACTTTAGAAACATATGAAACAAAAAATCCATGTTTCTTTGGATTAAAAGTTCCAATCCAAAGATCAAAAAGCATCTACAAATTTGGATGACATAGTTTCAATTCAAATATCAAAATAACATATAAAAACAACTTAGGTAATTAAAAGTTCATCATAAATGACAAAGTTCAAGGGTCCTTTCTGGCCACATTCCTACTTGATTTCTCTTCAAGGGCTTGGATCCTCTCCTCTAGTTGTTTCATCATAGCTTGTGTTTCTGCTTCTTTTCGGACAGTCTTTACTTGTTCTTTCCGTAGCTCCTCTCTGGTCATCTCAAGCTCTTCACATAATTCCAAATAAGCTTGAACCTTTTTAGGTGCACCCCTAGGAGCCTTAGGCCTTTTACGATGCCCCATCGCCTCATCAATGATTGCTTGTTGGATCTCGACTAGAATAGGATCTACTACAGAATCAAGGTCAGTTTTCCCATCCAGCAGTTCAGCTAACTTCTGCTTCATCTGTTCCTACAAATGAATTCAATAAATAGATGGCACCAATGAAAGAAATGAACAAATGGGTGTCACATATATTAAACTGATGGGCAGCAACATAACGAACTGATCTGCTACACTGCCTCCTGACGAACTAAATACTTTTTAACCTCTAGAATAGTATCAATTAAGAGAGAATCGAATGTAGTAGGTCAAAACATTTATAATGACCGGTAAACTACCGGGTCGAATCCAAGGGAGCAAGCCAAGTACATACACTATGTAAGATCGTGTTTCCGTTCGGCTATTCTAAACCAAAAATGTATGAAGGTGTGTATATTCTAAATCCTATGTGGCAAGTAATTAGGGATAAAAGATAGATAGGAGGTGTTTCGAGGGGTTACTCCCCTCCTTGGCAATTTCCCAATGATCACATACATGATATTCAAACATTTCATGGTAGTCAAATAGTTTAGAACCTTCTTTGCTCGAACCTCACTCAATCAAAGATATCAGTTCATTCCATTGCATTATCATCCTATAAATGGGAGATAAATACAATGAACATACGCACTAGTTCACTTCCTACCCATGCATTGCCGAAAACCTAGCATAGACTAAGACAGACAAATTCTCATGTGAATCTAATCCTAGTCAAACTCTCTTAATTAGAACCTCACTCATTCGAGGGTGTTGATTCACTCTATAACACTATTATCCTTGAAATGTCTTCCTAAGGTAATAAGTGAAATAGGCATGAAGGACTAGTTAGCAACAAATGCATGTGTTTACTTTCCGTAATACACTAGATATGATCACATTCTCTTTTATCCAAATTATCCCTAAGGTCGTTAGATTCTTAGGTCTAGTTTTAAGATTCAACATGTTACTTAGGCATTTTATCAAATACTTAAGTAACATGACATGTATAAAGTGCATAGAGAACATGAATTTAACACCATTCGATGGGATTAATTGATGATTCACTTAATGACTAACTCCAATGAATTAAACATTCAATCCTTAGTCAAGCATCCATATCCTAAGGTTCATTTGCATGATTAAGATATGGATCATTTTCTCCATTCTAGAACTATTCCCTATGGTTTTCAAGTCCTAGGTTCAAGTTTTAGTCTAAGTTGTCACTTAGGCATTTTAACAAACACCTAGAGGGCATAACATTCATAACACAAGAGAAAATGAAATCAACAATCATCCATATGAATATCAATGTATATTTGATCAAAGAGTACCAAGGAGAGTCATAAGACCCTCAAAACACAAGATCACTACTCACACTGTCACACATCATGTAAGACAACATGGTGTGAGTAGGGTTTATAGCACACAACAAGTAGAATAGACAAGATGTAGAGGAAGGAGGATGGTTAATCCTTGAACTCCCTTTATTATTCTCTTCTTCTCCTTGGTTGGATATTTTGATGATTGATGACCTTGGTTGGACCTCTTTTCCAATCTTCTTCTCCCCAAAAACCTTCACACTTAGGTCAAAAACTCCTCTTTCTATTTATAGCCACGGGTAGAAAATCCATCACTGTAGCAATCCAGCCGGTCGGCTGGTTTTCCCCTTGAGCAGGCTTTCTGAAATTTCAATCCAGCCAGTTGGCTGATTTGTCCAGCCGGTCGGCTGACACTTCCCTGGGCTTTTTGTGGTCTTAACATCCAAATTTTGTCTTGGCGTAAACTATAAAGTTATAGCCCTTTGAGTTAGCTTTCCAACAAGCTATAGATCAACCAATGTGAACACCGTATGCGATCTGGGAATGCCAAATAAGCCTGAAAGGTCAATCTGCCCTGTTTTGCTCTAAATCTTTGGTTTTTCCTGAGTTTTTGTATTTAGGCTTTGACATGAGGGAGACTTGTTTTCTACCTGAAATGTAGAGATAGAGGTCAAATGAGATCAAAATAATGTCAGAAACGACCCAAAACTATAGTGAAGAATGACCATTAATGAGTCAAAAAATCGTCTCATCACCTCCACACCCTGCCTACACAAACTTGTCAACACAGAATAACAGAACTAAAATTATTTCGCAGCAATTCATTGTAATTCACAGCAATTTCATGTCAGTTTCATAGCAATAATGTTCACATCAATGTTTTTCTGTGAAAACTTTATTCACAACAATGATGAATTCATAGCTACAAATGTTTCACATCGATTCACAACAATTCATAACATCAATGATGAATTAACAACTACAAATGTTTCTCAGCTACAAATATTTTACAACAATTCTCACAACAATTCATCACATCAATGTATATACCAAACAGTCTTTATCTTATCTTAAAACGCTACACTCTTATGATGTTCACAACAATGTTTCACAACAACTTTAACCTACATTGAGCAACTTATACAATCAAAAAAAAAATTATATAAACCGCAACAACATGTATAAGTTGTAAACAACAACAATATGAGCTGCAAATTGAAATGGATAAGAAGTTCACAACAGCAATAGTAAATGAATTGAAATGATCAAAGCAAAAAATCCAAGTAACAAATTTAGAAATATACCAGCATGGGTCACCTTTTGGGTCAGCACCGTACACTTCTTGAAACCCGCCAAATGAACTGCTTTGTGACCCTTTTGGAGAAATCGCTCTGCCTTATAGGCGATGGGTAGCTTGCTTGAACGGTGGTTTGCCCATTTTTTGCTCACACTAAGACTCTTTATTTGGTAACTTTTTACATGTTGGGAAACATTTGAAAGTGACGAGCGTATTTTTAACCCTTTATAGTTGTCAAGTATAAGTTTTAGGGGTTCATTTACTAAAAAACAATTTATAATCTTGGGCAAGTCATGGCCCGATCCAAGGAACAGACGTGTGCGTATACTAGCAAACAAGTGACCTATTCAGCAATTCTGATTAGTAAGAGAAAAAATATGGTGCAACTAATTTCCTAATTATTAATTCCTAAATGCACTAAATTCAAGAGGGTTTGTTTGATCAGAGAAAGAATCTCAGGATCAAATTTCACCCGTTCCAACCCCACTAATCATGCAACAATTTCACGCAATTCAATATGCTATTGAGTATGGAAATAAACCAAAATAACATTTGACAAGCCACCCATCCACAAATCATTGTCTAAATCTACCTAGATTGTTGAACGCATGACGTGTGTATTTTTCGTAGTCAAAAGAATTTATAATTTGACCGGCAAGACAGGTGTCGAACCCAAGGGAGCAATTGGATTATGTGCTAGGTAAATCAAGTTTTTATCTCGGCTATTCCTTCAAATCATTAATAAGAATGATTAACAATCAAGAAACATGTAATGAAATGTTTTCAAAGAGGTTCAATTCAATTAAAGAGAGTTTCGAGGGGTTACTCCCCTCCTTGGCAATTTCCCAATGATCATGTACACAAGAGTTAATTTATCTTTAGGGGTTGATTGGTTCAAACCTAGCTTGGGCTAAGGTAGACTAACTATCGTGTGATCTATCCTAGTCAAGCCATCTCAATTAGAACCTCACTTTGTCAAGATATTGATTCACTCTATAGCACTATTATCCTTGGAACATCTCCAAAGATAATAAATGCTATAGGCATTAAGCTTTAGTTAACCACATACCCATACATTTACTCTCATAAACACTAGGTATATTCATTTCCACATTATCCAAATCATCACTAAGCTCTTTCAACACACTTAGATCACGATTATAAGGTAAACATGTCATTAGGCATTTTATCAAACACTTAGCAACATATCATGAATAGAACACTTAGTGAAAATGAAATCAACTCCATAGATTGCAAATAGAATGTGTATATATGATCATTGTGTACCAAGGAGGGTTGTAAATCCCTCAAAACACAAGGAGACTACTCACACATCATGTAAGTCAACATGATGTGAGTAGGGTTTAATGACAACACAAAGAGAATAGAAGAGGAATAGAAATAGGATTATTAATCCTAGAATCGCCCTTTGATCTTCACTCCTCCTTGGTTGGATGATGATGGATGACCTTGATTTGATCTGTTTTCCTTGTCCTTTTTTCCCAACGATGATAGCTCCTAGGTCAAAATTGCCTCTTTCTATTTATGGCTTTGGGTACTATTCGTCACTGTAGCAGATCTCAGCCGACCGGCTGAGTTAGAGGACAAGCCCATCCGGTCGGCTGAGTTGGATCGATTGGAGTGATTGTGGAGGGCAGAGTTCAGCCGGGTGGCTGGGTAGTCAGTCGGGCGGCTGAGAGTAGCCGAGTCCTTTGAAGATGAAGTGCAGGATTCAGCCAGGCGGCTCGATGGTCAGCCGGGCGGCTGAACTTGGCCGAGTGCACCCAGCCTTGATCCTTGAACCATCCGGTTGGCATGGTCTTCAGCCAAGCGGCTGATATCGGCCAACTGTATTGAAGTCTCGATCAATAAACCAGCCGATCGGCTAGTGCAGGGGAAATTCCCAACCGGTCGGCTGAAATGCCGTTGGTCAATTTTTGCTCCAAAACTTTGATTTTTCCCCGAGTTTTCATACTTCGGCTTTGACATTGAGATATCTTGTTTTGTACCTGTAACGTACGAAAAGAGATCAAATGACATCGAATTAACGCCGAAAAGGATCCTAAGCTATAGTGATAAACGGGTATTAATAAGTCAAAAACTCGACTAATCAACACTCCACGCTTAAGATTTGTTCGTCCCGAACAAAGTATGCAAATATGTCAAGGTCGTGCAAATGGCAAAATGCTAGTGGTGCTATGTTTTTTTGTCTATTTGCCTCACTAGCTTTCACAAGGTCTTGATCATTATTGCTAAACATGTTATTGAAAAGTAAATGCAAGTATATACAACCTAACTAGCTCCTTTTCGTAGGCGTTACGAATGCATTTAGCATATGCATTAAGCCTTTAAACCCCTAGGCTGCCCTAGTGGATGAGTTATAGTCTCGTGAGAGTTTTTCAGAAAAGGGAATACTCACAAATCCCAAATGCACTTATCCCATGAGAATTAATTCAAGAGTGTTCGATCAAGGCTAGGATTTCTCAAAACAACTTCCTCACCCCACGCTAAGACTACCATCACAATATCATCAAAAGAACTTTTGAACCACTTTGAGCACTGACGGAGCCCACTGCACTGTCGTTAAGGTGCAATGTTCTCTGTGCAAATAAATTTATAATTTCCGCTACTCGCAACTACACTACTGGGTAGTAAGTGGTAAGTAGGGGTCGAACCCAAGGGAATTAGGGGGATACGTTGTTCTTTAAGGGATTTGTACAGGATGGGAGCGTTTTTTAGGTTAGATTGAGATTTTAGCGATTATGACTGAGTGACTTTTTTGGTTGTTTTTGGTTTTGAGTGCGGAAAAGTAAATTACAGAAAATAAATACTGAATTTAAAGGAAGAAGACTTACAGTGGGTGATGCGTGATTAGTGAGTCCTCCGGTAGATGAGCGGTTGGTGATTGCAGATGATCGAGCAATTTATAAAAGTAAATACAGGGGGGTTTTGTAATTCAAGGAAAACATTCGGTTTCAGGGGCCTTGTATCATAGCCTGTTTATTATTTTAGTAACCCTTCTAAGTATTCAAACGTGAATCAAGCCCATTCCAAGCACTCGACTTGCAACACTGTCTAGCCTTTTGCAAAAGTGTTCGAAAGTGAATCGAGGCCATTCCAAGCACTCAACTTGCAACACCGTCTAGTCTTTTGCAAAAGTCGTAGAGCACTTGTTCTACTTAGACTAATACCCCATTCCAAGGTATATTAGCCTGTGTGCATCCATTTGGTCTTTCATTCCCGAGCAACCAAATGGTGTTTTAGAAAGGTCAAACTCCTCAGATAAGCTTTGCCATTCCAAGCATCCACTTATCCGAGTATGTTTACGAACCCCACGGAAGAGCTTTGCCATTCCAAGCATCCACTCAACCTTGGAAGTTCTAACCTAATATATGGCACATAGAACAAGTTTTGAATACAGAGAAAAGAAACTAAAAGAATAATAACATTTTATAATACAAGTACACCCCTTTAACCGAATAAAGAGTTTAGCTACAAATATCCATAGAGGTGGATACCATAGCTAAATACTCGGGGGTTTTTGAAAACAGTAAGAGGAGAAGGGGTGGAATACTCAAGAACCAACAGGAGTATTCCCAATTCCTACTGAATACTCAAGAACCAACAGGAGTATTCTCTAAAGTATAATACTCAAGAACCAACAGGAGTATTATTTCATAAACCAAACTTACAAAGTAACATAAACTTAGAGAGAGAAGTGAATTGTTGATTTTTTGATGTTGAAATGAGGAGGAAGAGCTCTCCTTTTATAGCCAAAGGGGAGGAGGATGGAAGGCCAAGATGGTGGCAAGTGGTGTTGCATCCAAGGGTGGAGGAGGAGGGGATGAGCTTGTGGAGGAGAAGCCACCACATGTCACCACCTTGTGGTGGCTCAAAAGCCGCCGGTTTCAAGTCCAAATGGAGGGGACTTTTGGTGGCTTTGCCACCCTTTGCCTTGGGCCGCCAGTGATGGAGGAGGAAGGGGTGGTTTTGGCCACCCATGAGTCACCACAAAGCCAAAAGCCGCCGGTCACTTGGTCCATGGATGAGTTTTGACAGTTTTGTGCAGTCTTTTCACAAAACTATCAATCCAATTTTGCTCCGGTCTGACTTTGGTTGTTCCTCGGTTGAATTTGTATTGAGTAATTCAATGTCAGGATCTTGAGATTTCTTCGTTCAGCGTCTGATCTTGACCTTGGAATGACTCGTAATATCTTTTCAGCGTAAAATCCTCTCCTTAGCGTGTTTTCTCTCTAAGCACCAAAATACCCTGTAGAAATATATCGGGACTAACAAGTAGAAGTTAGATAGACAAACAGTCTAATTTGGTGGGTTTTACTGTGTTTTTGATTCGTACAATTATGGTCCATCAGATCACCCCACACTTTTAGTTGTTCGTCCCGAACAATTCTATTAAAGGGCGGCACACTAAGTAAGTTTGTTAAAATATGAAAATTAGACTGTGGGACTCGATTTATCCTAATTCATGCATTGCTTACTTATTACCAAATTGAACTGGGTAAATAAATAGAAGAAACTTGATACTTGTACCTCCATGCTGAGATACAAATTATTCTGGATGTTTCGGGAGATAGCCCTTTTTAGGCTCCTGGACTGCAACCTCGGGACCGTCTCGCACTATATGGTTTCCTTGCAGCTTTCTCTAGCACGTGATTCGGTTCGGGTTTCAATGGTTTGAGTACTTTGATTTTCTTTTGGCGAGGGACTGCTTTTGTAGTGAATCGGCCTTTGGCCTTTGATTTGACTCTTTGAGTACTTCACTTTTTGTTCGGTTAAAACCTTCACAATTTTGGGCCTTTGGCCTCTTGATTTGCATCTTTGAGATTTTTGCGTCTTTGTGACTTGCTAGTCCCATTTCTCAAGCCTTTTTGGGAGGTCCAATCATCGCCCGCAAGCCTATGGAAATACCTCCCCGCTCCTCTCATCCTTGTCGTTTCGCTCGGGTCAAGATGAGGGTCGCTCATCTATTTTCTCGGCTACTTTGACTAGAGAGAGGACGGTCTGATTCCCGTCCTCGCCTTTTTTTCTTTTTGCATAAACACTGCATGGAGGAGATGACTTCAATCTTCACTGAAACCCGAAGTGCAGCCTCCACTGACTTCGAAAACCATATAGTTTGATTCGATCCTTCGATTGCTTGCCAAGCCTCTCTAGGGCATTTCTATCAACTCCACATCCCTAGTTTATCTCAGCACAAAGGGACAAATGAGAAGTTACGTTCTAAGTTTTTAGACAGTTGAATTTTCACAAGGTAAATGCATGAATTTTAGATCTATCTTTTTCACATTCTTAAGTTCATATTTTCAAAAAGATAATTTTAAAGAATAAGGAAAAAGAAAAACATGTTATGTACACAGGCGGTTCTCACCCCACACTTTTGAACGAAGGCGTGCCTTTCAGCACGACGTAGTTCAAAAGTCATGCAAGCAAATATATACAGGAAAGGTGAGAATGAAAAAACTAAATGACAGAAATTAAATGACTGAAAGTAAGATAGGTGTCGGGTTACCTCCCGACCAGTGCCTTTGTTTAACGTCGTTGGCTCGACGATACCTCAATCATGGATCATAAGGTCGGATCCCAGGGGTAAGTGAGGTCAAACTTCTTATTGGCAGCTCTTTTATCTTGCTCAAAGAACTTGTGGAGTGATGGGCTTGGTTTGGTTCTCCATTGGTTCGGCAGGTTCTTCTTTTCATAGCTCCGAGAAGGTGAGGCTCTCTTGACCATAGCTACTGGTCCATCGAGTCGTGGTCTCTTGTTACTCCATCCCGGCTTCCATTCTTTTGGCCCATGTCTTGGCCGCTTCTTCAAATATGGCCGGTTGGCACCTTTGTAATTGTAGAAGTTCGGTATTGTGCCAGCAACCATGGGCGATATTAAGCATGTTCCTATGTGAAGCCTCTTCTTTATGGCAGCGGCGAATGGTTGTCCTAGAACGAGCAAGTTTTCAGGGCCGCTTTGTTGAGTCGTGGTGAGTGAGAGCTTCATTGATGGCTTTTCTTGCCCTTGATTTGCCTCCAACTTGCCTTGCACCTCAGCGTTAATTACTTCATTTTCAGGGGCTGTGATTTGCATAAAAACCGAGGGGAAAAGTTGGGGAACTTCCACCATAAGGCCCAGGTCTTTCTTGGATAGTTTGATAATGAGGGTCAGGTCTGCCTTAGGTGCTTCGATAGTTAGGATCGGGTATGTTTCGGGTGCTTTGAGCACAAGGACCGGGCCTACCGTGCTTTCTTCGGTTATTTGTGAGTCCTCATCCTCTGTTGGCGCTTCATCATCAGTTTGGTGCATCGGCCCTTGTTTTGTGCTTTCTGCCAAATCGTCTATGAGGTCCCAAGTTTCAGCCATGGTTAACTTCATGATTGAGCCTCCCGCTGCATTGTTAAGTCTTTTCCGCTGAAGTGGCATCATTCCACCGAGAAACCTTTGAAGAAGAACAGAGTCCGTGAATCCATGGTGCGGGCAGCTTAAAACAATGATTTCGAAGTACGTATAGTACTTGTCCAAAGTTTCATCCCGGAGTTGCTCAAGGTTGAGAATCTTCTCGCGGGTTTCAAGTCGGAGAGATGGCGGGCAAAACTTTTCTAGGAATTGGGTTTGTAGATCCCCATAATCACCTTCATCCTCCGCACATGAGTAATACCAATTTAGTGCGGAGTCTGTTAAAGAAAATTTTAAGCATCTCAGCTTAAACTCCTCTAACATCTCGTTCTCAGGTTTCATGTGGCAGCAGATGTGGTCAACATGTTGGCAATGTATCACAGGGTCCTCTTCAATGGTACCTCCGAATTGAGGAAGATGTCGCGTTATCCATGCATACATAGTAGGTAGCGTGATGAAGAGATGAGAAGGGAAGGGAAAGAACAACTAATCCGATTAATTAACTAATTCCCCGGCAACGGCGCCAATTTGACGGAGCCCACTGCACTGTCGTTAAGGTGCAATGTTCTCTGTGCAAATAAATTTATAATTTCCGCTACTCGCAACTACACTACTGGGTAGTAAGTGGTAAGTAGGGGTCGAACCCAAGGGAATTAGGGGGATACGTTGTTCTTTAAGGGATTTGTACAGGATGGGAGCGTTTTTTAAGTTAGATTGAGATTTTAGCGGTTATGACTGAGTGACTTTTTTGGTTGTTTTTGGTTTTGAGTGCGGAAAAGTAAATTACAGAAAATAAATACTGAATTTAAAGGAAGAAGACTTACAGTGGGTGATGCGTGATTGGTGAGTCCTCCGGTAGATGAGCGGTTGGTGATTGCAGATGATCGAGCAATTTATAAAAGTAAATACAGGGGGGTTTTGTAATTCAAGGAAAACATTCGGTTTCAGGGGCCTTGTATCATAGCCTGTTTATTATTTTAGTAACCCTTCTAAGTATTCAAACGTGAATCAAGCCCATTCCAAGCACTCGACTTGCAACACTGTCTAGCCTTTTGCAAAAGTGTTCGAAAGTGAATCGAGGCCATTCCAAGCACTCAACTTGCAACACCGTCTAGTCTTTTGCAAAAGTCGTAGAGCACTTGTTCTACTTAGACTAATACCCCATTCCAAGGTATATTAGCCTGTGTGCATCCATTTGGTATTTCATTTCCGAGCAACCAAATGGTGTTTTAGAAAGGTCAAACTCCTCAGATAAGCTTTGCCATTCCAAGCATCCACTTATCCGAGTATGTTTACGAACCCCACGGAAGAGCTTTGCCATTCCAAGCATCCACTCAACCTTGGAAGTTCTAACCTAATATATGGCACATAGAACAAGTTTTGAATACAGAGAAAAGAAACTAAAAGAATTAAAACATTTTATAATACAAGTACGCCCCTTTAACCGAATAAAGAGTTTAGCTACGAATATCCATAGAGGTGGATACCATAGCTAAATACTCAGGGGTTTTTGAAAACAGTAAGAGGAGAAGGGGTGGAATACTCAAGAACCAACAGGAGTATTCCCAATTCCTACTGAATACTCAAGAACCAATAGGAGTATTCTCTAAAGTATAATACTCAAGAACCAACAGGAGTATTATTTCATAAACCAAACTTACAAAGTAACATAAACTTAGAGAGAGAAGTGATCTGTTGATTTTTTGATGTTGAAATGGGGAGGAGGAGCTCTCCTTTTATAGCCAAAGGGGAGGAGGATGGAGGGCCAAGATGGTGGCAAGTGGTGTTGCATCCAAGGGTGGAGGAGGAGGGGATGAGCTTGTGGAGGAGAAGCCACCACATGTCACCACCTTGTGGTGGCTCAAAAGCCGCCGGTTTCAAGTCCAAATGGAGGGGACTTTTGGTGGCTTTGCCACCCTTTGCCTTGGGCCGCCGGTCATGGAGGAGGAAGGGGTGGTTTTGGCCACCCATGAGTCACCACAAAGCCAAAAGCCACCGGTCACTTGGTCCATGGATGAGTTTTGACAGTTTTGTGCAGTCTTTTCACAAAACTATCAATCCAATTTTGCTCCGGTCTGACTTTGGTTGTTCCTCGGTTGAATTTGAATTGAGTAATTCAATGTCAGGATCTTGAGATTTCTTCGTTCAGCGTCTGATCTTGACCTTGGAATGACTCGTAATATCTTTTCAGCGTAAAATCCTCTCCTTAGCGTGTTTTCTCTCTAAGCGCCAAAATACCCTGTAGAAATATATCGGGACTAACAAGTAGAAGTTAGATAGACAAACAGTCTAATTTGGTGGGTTTTACTGTGTTTTTGATTCGTACAATTATGGTCCATCAAGCACCCCTGAGGTTGTGCATTCAAGGTCATCAATACTAGAGCTATCAATCGTCTCATCCAAAAGTCTACTCATTTTCAAGGCAATACAATAGAAGTAAAGTATTTAGTTTGCACAAAAATTGTCAATCGCTCGCCTATGCTTGCTAGGGCTAGTCCATGGGTTTGCGACATGGAACTCATTCCCAAGTTTTAGGCGCTTAAGCCGTAATCCATAAGGGAAGAGGAGTCCGACACTAGGGTTCTTTAATAAACAAGCATAGACCAAGTGATGACTCCCGTGCAGACACATGGGTCGTCCAAAAGTGATTCTAACAAGCACAGAATGCAAATGATGAATCCCGCACAAATGAAGAATGGAGGAAAACATAGGGTCACGTTTTAAGTGCTTCTCATTTTCTTTTTGAAACGGCCTTTGGCTTACAAATGCTTTCGAGGGGGAACTTACCTTCCTCACCCCCGACATTTGTATATTTTGGAGCAAAACTTATCGTGATCATTGAGGAAATTTTTAGTCGGGGCTTTGTCCTCTTTGACTGCAAACAATATATATATATATTGAATGGGGCCTATTTTTCGCCCTCTTTTGACTCCACACTTAAAACTTGACAATATGTTCAAAAAGTGTATGGAATGTGCAGGAATCAAACATGAACATGGCACCGTGTTAGAGAACTTAAGTCACCAAGGAGCATTCAAAGGGTCTAAGTTTTTCACGAAGATTTTAAAAGGTGCTTGCTATAACTTTATCCAAGGTATTTCAACAAAAATACTTAGAGAATTGGATAGACGAAAGATAGCAATGATATTGGTTCTCAAGAATACACATTCAATGGACTAGGTCGGTTCTAAGTTCAAGATCCAATAAATGTGATAAATAGGCTAGATGAGATTTACAGGAATTAGGATCGATAGTCACAAGCTTATGTGGTTAAAAACACTCTCATGTAGGGATAATGTGCAAAAGATGCAAGTGTCCATCTAAAAATGATATGCATGACATGCAAAACATGTGAACTATGCGCATCAAACCACTCCACACTTAATTCAAGCTTAGTCCCTAAGCGCAAAGAATGGTAAAATAAAGGCAAAGGCGCATAGGAACTCCCCTCGTTTGTAGAGTCGGTGACATAACTCTTGGGAGTGAAAAATAACCTTTTGGTTGCAAATGTAGACAAAGAAGGTGAATTTGGACATGATAAGAATATGTAAGTGTATATCTTGTAGAGTGAACAACAAAAATAGTAAACACCGTCAATATCATAGAAAATGTAGCATATAACCAAAGGCAAATAAAGAGAATATCACCGAAATGGCATACATCCTCCAAAATTGCGCCAAAAGGTGACTTAACATCCAAAAATGTCATCCAATGCAACAAGTAAAAGAAGAGATACATATGTGAAAAATCAAAATGAAGCTTGGACTCATGATGTAGCCTCATCGCCTCCTGAAGTGGCATCTCTAGCTGAATCTCCATCATTCTCCAATGTGACACCCGGGAATAGGGGAGAGTAATCCTCTCTAACTAAACTCTCTCGCTCCACTGTGCCACCAGTGGGTGGTGTGCCCGCCTCCCCAGCTCTGGAAGCTGGCGTGGTAGGCAACGGGGAGGTGCCAAGAGGAGCAGAAAACTCTGGAGCGACTGGCGGAGCTACTGAGCCACCGGAACCTCTAACTAAGGACAACACTGTAGACTGGAGCCACTCCCACTCCTAGCGAGCTCTCGCGTCTGACTCTCTAACAAAGACCTCGAGTCTAATCAGGCCACTCCTCAAGTCCGCCATATCGGAGGAGATCCTTTGTCTCCACTCAGCCGAATCATCTGTGGCAGGGGGAGGACTCTCAACAGCAGGCGCCACTGGGGGCAGCTCCTCATCAATAGGCTCCTCATGCTCATCAGCCAGAGGAGGAGAAGGGATAGGAGAGGGAGGAGGGGAAGGGGTAAGGTTGAGTCGGCAATACCGGCTATTCTTCAATTTGTAGGCCTCTCTCTTCCTCCTTGCTGCAAGTCGAAGCTCGCCCTTGTGAGGCCTCTTGTCCTCCTCCCAAGTAACTCCATCCGCCTTGAGGAGGTGCATATACTTCATGGTTGCAAAATCAAGGATCCTCTTGGATGGCGCTGCGCATCCCTCATGGCCAAAGGTGAAGTTACACCCCAAGGCAATCAAAGTAATGAAAGAACCCCCTCCCAAAGCAAGGGTACGTGAGGACTTGCTAACATAGCTCTCAAATCGGGAAGCAAGGACGTCAATCCACTGGATAGTGTGTCTAAACTCAATCTCCATCATTAGGTTAAGGTCGGGATAGGACACTGAGCGAGCTAGCTCCGAACGGGTATTGATCCCGATGGCGATAATGTGGTGGATCACCTTCCAAACTGGGGCAGTGACCGCTGAAGAGTTGTAGGAAGGGGCAAACCACTCTCGCCGTCCCAAGATTAGCTTCCAAAACTTACTTTGTCGGTGCTTGTTCACCCGACTGATCTCATGAAAAGCAACCGGGAAATGGAGCCAATTCTGAATGATATCCTCCCTGATTTGAAACTCCTTACCCCAATATAAACCTCCAAACTCTATGATCCGCCTCATCTCTACCCTTCTCAAAAGAGCACAAAAACTCCTCCACTACCCTTTGGTAGGTCCCCGGATCATCATAAAACACATAATCAAGTCCAGCATGATCCAATTTAGCACGTACCTCATTTGCCACCTCCTCCCCAAGGATGCCCATATTGGGGTAGAGAGTTGCAATTGCCACCTTACCCTTCTCCTTTATACGATCATAATTCTCAATGTGCTTGGCATTCGTGAATGCAAGGGGCTCGGAGAAAGGAAAAGGAGTGGGGGATGGTAGTGGACCTCTCAATGGGCCCTCTCTTGCCACGACGGGCACAATGGCAGTAGCAAATGGAGTGGGAGAGGGCACTCTCAGGATCGATAGCATAGGTAGGGAAGGTACTCAATGAGTGGGAGGAACGGGGGTCTTTTTCTTTGGCTTTTTGGTAGTGGAGGAAGTACCCTTTGATTGCTTGCTCTTCTTCGGTGGCGGAGGCAAAGGTGGGGGAGATTCCGTTCCGTCGCTCTCGCTGGAATCCCTCGGCAAAGCCCTCAATTACTTCCTTTTGCGAGCTACAATAGGCAAGTTGTCCTCATCGTTATCGGACGATTCTGCGATCCGAATGTCCCTTGTCGGTTCTTGGGCAATCCCCTTGCCTTTTGCTTTTGATTTGGAGGAGGATCCGGTTTGAGGCATTGTGGAATTGGAAGGATTGCACTGAAATTTTTGGGGCACGAATTTCAGCCAGGCGGCTGGGAATGCACTGGATTTCAGTCGGTCGACTGAGATTGTATTTTAGGGCAAGAAATCGGTTTTTTTCTGGATGGTTTGGGGGGTGAAATTGAAGCTTGGGGTTTGCAGGCGGGTGGATTTCAAATTGATTGGTGGAAGAATCAGGCGGAATGGTGGCCGAACAGAAGAGATCGGGCGAGCTTGGCTTTTTGATCGAAATCTGGGTTGTGGGAGGAGCGGCGATGGGAGTGGCTGGGATGGGCTGTGGCGATGAGGCGAGGCTGGCGTAGTGACTGGGACGGTGGTCGAACGGCGTGGATTGGCTGCGGTCGGATCGGGATCGGCTGAGGGTTGGGTCGGCTGAGGGTTGGGTCGGCTGAGAGTGGACGAGAATGAATCGGGGGAGGATATGATTATTTGGTTAACCAAATTTTAGCCGGTCGACTGGGTTGTGAGCTGCCCGGCTGAACTCGGCCGATTCGAAAGCTTGGGATATGGTGAACTCAGCCGGTCGGTTCGATTTTCAGCCGACCGGCTCAATCGGGCCGAGTAGAATGAAAATGTGAAGTTTGGATAAGGGAAACTCAGCCGGTCGGGTCAATGTTCAGCTGATTAGAATCGGTTTCAATGTGTAATATCAGCCGGTCGGCTGAATGGAAGTAATTTCTCAGCCTTTCGGCTAGAAACTGGGCTTCAATGATTTCCTCAATTTTGATTTCAATGATCCTTCCATTCTAGCTCAAACCAAACTCCACACTTAAACCAAACCATCTCTGCAAATCGATACAAATTACAAATCTGCAAAGAAATCACTAGCATTCATACGATTCTTGACAAAAGAACAAGCTAGAATTACACACTCCACACTTAAAACATCACCATCATCTACAATTTTCATGTAAGCACAATTCCACACCAAGCACACCTAATCATGCATTTAAGATTACCCTAGCACCAAGTTCAGTTTCAAAGTTCATTGTACACATGCCAAACATATATGAAATAAATTATGCAAAGATGGACAACTCATAACCGGGTAACCTCCCGTTAGGGCGTAGTTTAACGTCTTGGCAAAGACCAAGCCGAATCTTTTCTTAAGAAACACACTTGAGGAATCCTTTGCTAGGATCCCTCCTCAAGCGGATTGTAGCTCTTTCATGGGTCGGTCAAGGTATAAATTGCATTGTGCTCATCCCGAGCTTGTTCACAATAGTGCTTGAGCCTTTGTCCATTAGCCTTAAAGATAGTTCCTTCATCATTCCTTATCTCTTCTAACTCGTGGAGTTGACGGATCCTATTTTCTCCCGCTGTTTGTAAGTCCATATTCAAGAATTTGATTGCCCACATTGCCTTATATTCCAATTCTACCGGCAAATGGCATGGTTTCCCATATATGAGGCGATATGGAGACATCCCAATGGGAGTTTTGAAGGCAGTACGATAAGCCCATAACGCATCATCTAGCTTCGATGACCAATCTTTCCTTGAGCTTCCTACCATCTTTTCTAAGATTGCCTTGATTTCGCGATTCGATATCTCCACTTGCCCACTAGTTTGTGGGTGATACGACGTTGCTACCTTGTGGCTCACCCCATACTTGCGAAGCAAAGATTCAAAATGTTTTTCCTTAAAGTGTGAACCGCCATCACTAATGGCAGTCCTTGGAACTCCAAATCTCGGGAAAATTATCTTTTTGAATAGATTGGTGATGACCTTAGCATCACAAGTAGGGGAGGCGACGGCCTCTACCCATTTGGAGACATAATCAACCGCAACCAATATGTATTGATTTCCGTATGAGGACGGGAAAGGACCCATGTAGTCTATACCCCAAACATCAAATATTTCCATCGGAAGAATGCTTTGTTGGGGCATTTCATGCCTTTTAGAAATATTTCCCGACCTTTGGCATTGGTCACAAGCCTTGACAAAATTATAAGCATCTCTAAATAGGGTAGGCCAACAGAATCCACTTTGTAGGACCTTTGATGCCGTTTTGGTTCCGCTACCATGTCCTCCATATTGGAATTAATGACAATGGTATAGGACATTCCTCATTTCTTCTTCGGCGACACAAGTCCTATATATCCAATCCGCGTAAAGCTTGTACAAGAAAGGCTCATCCCAATAATACCTCTTTGCCTCCGATAAAAACATCCTCTTTTGATGGTGATTCATGTCATGGGGTATGATCCCACATACCACGAAATTAACCATATCCGCATACCAAGGAAGGGCTTTCGCTTCTACTCTCATTAGTTGCTCTCCATTGAAAGAGTCGTCTACAAGGGTAGTGTCCTCTTTGAGCTCCTCATTTCCCTCAAGCCTAGATAGGTGATCGGCAACTAGATTTTCCACTCCCTTTTTATCTTTGATCCTAATATCAAATTCTTGGAGCAAGAGGGTCCACCTTATTAATCTTGGCTTTGAGTCCTTCTTTGACAAGAGATATTTGATGGCCGCGTGGACGGTGAATACTATTGTCTTTGATCCCACAAGATATGGACGAAACTTGTCGAATGCATACACAATGGCAAGGAGTTCCTTTTCGGTTGTAGAATAATTCATTTGACCTCCATTTAGGACCTTGCTAGTGTAGTGAATGACATGAAGTTTCTTGTCCACCCTTTATCCAGCTCCAATAGCATAATCGCTTGCATCACACATGAGCTCAAAGGGCAATTTTGAATTTGGAGGTTGAATAATAGGAGCCGAGACCAATGCCTTCTTCAACTTCTCAAAGGCCATTAAGCAATCTTCATCAAAATGGAATTTGGTGTCATTGCATAATAGATTTGTCAATGGCCTTGCAATTTTTGAGAAGTCCTTGATGAATCTTCTATAGAAACCGGCATGGCCAAGAAAACTCTTTATGCCTTTAACATCTTTTGAAGGTGGCAATTTCTCGATAACTTCTACTTTAGCCTTATCCACCTCAATACCTCTCCTTGACACCAAGTGTCCAAGCACTATGCCCTCCTGCACAATAAAATGACATTTTTCCCAATTCAGCACAAGATTTGTCTCAATGCATCTTTTCAAAACGTTTGCCAAGTTGGCCAAGCAATCATCAAATAAAGAACCATAAACAGAAAAATCATCCGTAAATACTTCCATAATTTCCTTAATAAATTCTGAAAATATAGCCATCATGCATCTTTGAAATGTGCCTGGTGCATTACAAAGTCCAAAGGGCATTCGTCGATAGGCAAATGTTCCATAGGGACACGTGAAAGTGGTCTATTCTTGATCTTGTGGATGAATAGGGATTTGGAAAAATCCACTATATCCATCAAGATAGAAAAAGTAATCATGATTGGCTAATCTCTCTAACATTTGATCAACGAATGGAAGTGGGAAGTGATCTTTCTTAGTGGCCTTATTAAGTTTTCGAAAATCAATGCACATACGCCAACCGGTGACAGTTCTAGTGGGAATCAATTCATTTTTATCATTTTTCACTACCGTCATGCCTCCCTTTTTGGGCACCACATGTATGGGACTCACCCAATTAGAATCCGCAAAAGGGAAAATAAGTCCCGCATCAAGCATTTTCAAGATTTCCTTCTTAACCACTTCACCAACAATGGGATTAAGTCTCCTAGCATGTTCCCTAGATGGCAAGCTATCATCTTCCAAATTAATTCTATGCATGCACAAACTAGGACTTATCCCCTTCAAATCATCAATAGAATATCCAATGGCACCTTTGTGCTCTCTAATCACATCAAGCAATTTCAAAGTTTCATTCTCATCCAAGGAGGCATTCACAAAGATAGGCAAAGTAGAATTGGGGCCTAGGAACTCATACCTTAGGCTTGTTGGTAGAGCTCTTAACTCTACCGAACCAGACTCCTTACCTTTGTCGCTTTGAGTTTTCCCTTTGCCCTCATCATCTAGGATACCCCAACAATCAACATGCTCGGGTAGCTCATTATCAAAATCAATAACATGTGTAGGCAATATAGGAATATCAAGCAATTCAAAGCCATCAACAAAGTCAATATAATTGCAACTCATGGTAGAACTAGGACTTTTTTGTGCTTTATCTAAATTAAACTCAATTTCCTCATACACTACTCTCATTGTGATTGAACCCTTAGTCGTGTCAAATATAGCTCCGGCCGTATAGAGGAAAGGTCTCCCTAATAGAATAGGGATCTCCGTGTCCTCTTCCATTTCTAGCACAACAAAGTCTCCGGGAATGTGAAAGTTCCCTACTTTGACCGGGACATCCTTAAGAATCCCCCTAGGATATCTTGAGGAGCGGTCCGCGGTCCGTAAGCCTCAAGGTCATTTGTGTGGGCATGGGTTCACCAATGTTCAATTTCTTGCATAAGGAGTAGGGCATCAAAGATATGCTAGCTCCTAAATCACACATGGCACGCTCTATTTTAACTCCACCAATATAGCATGAGATAGAAAAACTACCGGGGTCTCCTAGCTTTGGTGGCATGTTAGGATGAGATGTCGCTACACTCTTCATTGAGGGATATAGAATCAACCTCTTTAATTGTCCTCCTGTAAGTAACAATGTCTTTTAGAAAACTAGCATATGATGGAGCTTGAGTAATTACCTTGGTGAAAGGCAATGTCACATATAGTTTCCTCATCATATCGGCAAACTTGGAGAATTGCTTGTCGTTGCTCTTCTTCTTGAGCCTTTGTGGGAAGGGTATAGGAGGTGTGTACGGTTTAAGCTCATCTTTCTCTTTTCCCACTTCTTTCACCTTTTGGGTTTGAGGATTAGGGACCTCTTCATCTAAATCTTCAATTTCGGCACTAGCTTGGCCACCAAGATCAAAGGAAACTTTTTTCTTCCTTGGTTGCTCCCCCTCTAGCTCTTTACCACTTGTTAGCGTGACCGCATTAATATGCTCCCTTTACCCTTGCTCGGGTTGAGCCGGCAATTTTCCTTGAGCCCTTTTAGATGATTCGGCTTGTTGAGCTATTTGGTTCTCAAGCATCTTGTTGTGAGTTTCTAGCCTTTGATTGCATTGCTTAACCTCTTTCAACTCTTGCCTCATCTCTTCTTGGTTTGCTAAGAGTTTTGCAAGCATTGCCTCAACACCGGAGGGTTCACTCAAGATTTGTGGAGGAGGGTCAACTTGTTGGTAGGGCCTTTGGGTTTGAGCTTGGTATTGTTGCCCTTGGTTTTGGTTCCTTTGAAGCAAAGTTGGTCCTTGGCTTTGATAATTGCTCCTAGGTTGGAAGGCTTGATTATTAAGAGTAGGCTTAGGACCAAACCCGGGAGGTGTAGTGCCAAAGTCGGGACGAGTGGGATTTGTAGTTTTGTAAGAGAAATTAGGGTGATTCCTCCATCCCGAGGAAAACCTTGGCGTGGTATGGTTAACTTGAGAATTTTGGCCTTGAGTGGCGCTAGTGTCATACTCTCTACCTTGGTTTTCACCAACAAAGTTTGCTTCCTCATACCCATATCTATTACCATCCCTTTGAACCAAGGGGAAAGAGTCGGTTTCATGGTCATAAACCTCACAAATGTCACACCCTTGACTCGTTGAGCGATCTTTCTCCGGGTGTTTCAACTTAAACACTTCATCCGAGAGGTTCTCAAAATCTTTCCATAAGGTTTCGTAGTCACTTGTGCTCACGGCTTTTACCTCATGCCTTTCGCTTTTTCTTCTCGGGTTTCCTCTTTCACTTCCCCACATGAAATAGTTCTTTGTGATCTTCTCGATCACCGCATATCCTTGGGGAGGTTCAAGGTCCATTATAGCTCCTCCCGCGGCGGTATCAAGTGCAAGCCGCGAGGGACCATCAACACCGTGGTAGAAAGTGTGGAACACAAGGAGGTCATCTAGGTTGTGGTGCGGGCAAAATCTTTGATACTCCTTGTATCTCTCCAAAGTCTCATAGAGTGTTTCCCCATCCATTTGTCCAAAGTTTGTGATTTGACTCCTATAGCAGGCCGTCTTGGAAGGAGGGAAATACTTGTTGAGAAACGCCACGGCTAGCTCCTCCTAAGTGGTGAAACTATCGGGCGTTTGGCTTCATAACCAATCCCTTGCCCTTCCCGTGAGGGAGAATGGGAATAACCTCAATAGCTTTGCATCCTCGGAGAACCCATTAATATTGAAAGTAGCACAAACTTCAAGGAATGTGGTCAAATGAGAGTTTGGGTCCTCATGGTCTCTCCCTGAGAATTGGTTGGATTGGACCATTTGAATTGTTGAGGTCTTCAAGTCAAAGTCTCGGTTATCAACCGCCGGGACAAGGATTGGGGAGCGATATCCATAAGCCGTAGGAGCGGCATAGTCCTTTAGTACCCTTCTAGCACGAGGGCCTTGTGGTAGTTGAAGGGGAGGAGGGGGAGGAGGAAGTCCATCTCTATCTCCCATGGCTTGATGAATGATTCCTTGAGCGTTCGAGGTGGTTCCTTTATCCTTGGTTGTTTTACTCCTTGTAGGGTAAGGGTTAACAAATTCTCCTATCGGTTGCCTCAGTCGCTATCCACAATTTGGGTAAGCTTCTTTGTCTTTGGTGGCATAAAAGAGATGCACCAACAAGGGGAAAGCAAACAAGACAAGTAAGAATAGTGGAATAAGCTCAAGAATCACGAGTTGCAAAACAAATAAAGAAAAACATGGAATAGTCGGAGTACTAAATGATTCTTCCCAGGGACAATCTAGCCATTGCTCCCCGGCAACGACGCCATTTTGACGTGTTTATTTTTTGTATTCAAAAGAATTTATAATTTGACCGGTAAGACCGGTGTCGAACCCAAGGGAGCAATTGGATTATTCGCTAGGTAAATCAAGTTTTTATCTCGGCTATTCCTTCAAATCATTAATAAGAATGATTAACAATCAAGAAACAAGTAATGAAATGTTTTCAAAGGGGTTCAATTCAATTAAAGAGAGTTTTGAGGGGTTACTCCCCTCCTTGGCAATTTCCCAATAATCATGTACATAAGAGTTAATTTATCTTTAGAGGTTGATTGGTTCAAACCTAGCTTGGGCTAAGGTAGAATAACTATCGTGTGATCTATCCTAGTCAAGCCATCTCAATTAGAACCTCACTTTGTCAAGATATTGATTCACTCTATAGCACTATTATTCTTGGAACATCTCCCAAGGTAATAAATGCTATAGGCATTAAGCTTTAGTTAACCACATACCCATACATTTACTCTAATAAACACTAGGTATATTCATTTCCACATTATCCAAATCATCACTAAGCTTATTCAACACACTTAGATCACGATTCTAAGGTAAACATGTCACTTAGGCATTTTATCAAACACTTAGCAACATATCATGAATAGAACACTTAGTGAAAATGAAATCAACTCCATAGATTGCAAATAGAATGTGTATACATGATCATTGAGTACCAAGGAGGGTTGTAAATCCCTCAAAACATAAGGAGACTACTCACACATCATATAAGACAACATGATGTGAGTAGGGTTTAATGACAACACAAAGAGAATAGAAGAGGAATAGAAATAGGATGATTAATCCTAGAATCTCCCTTTGATCTTCACTCCTCCTTGGTTGGATGATGATGGATGACCTTGATTTGGTCTCTTTTCCTTGTCTTTTTTTCCCCAAGATGATAGCTCCTAGGTCTAAATTGCCTCTTTCTATTTATAGCCTCGGGTACTATTCATCACTGTAGCAGATCTCAGCCGGCCGGCTGAGTTGGAGGACAAGCCCAGCCGGTCGGCTGAGTTGGATCGATTGGAGCGGTTGTGCAGGGCAGAGTCCAGCCGGGCGGCTGGGTAGTCAATCGGGCGGCTGAGAGTAGCCGAGTCATTTGAAGATGAAGTGCAAGATTCAGCCGGGCGGCTCGATGGTCAGCCGGGCGGCTGAACTTGGCCGAGTGCACCCAGCCTTGATCCTTGAACCAGCCGGTCGGCTGGGTCTTCAGCCGGGCGGCTGATATCAGCCAACTGTATTGAAGTCTCGATCAATAAACCAGCCGGCCGGCTGGTGCAAGGGAAATTCCCAGCCGGTCGGCTGAAATGCCCTTGGTCAATTGTTGCTCCAAAACATTCATTTTTCCCCGACTTTTCGTACTTCGGCTTTGACACTGAGATATCTTGTTTTGTACCTGAAACGTACGAAAAGAGATCAAATGACATCGAATTAACGCCGGAAACGAACCTAAGCTATAGTGATAAATGGGTATTAATAAGTTGAAAACTCAACTTATCAACGCCGCCCATCCATGGATTATCAACAATTTCGATTATTAAGTCTAGGATTTTTCAAGTGATAAACATCATTTTCCTATTATGTCATGTACTACCAACATAGCTATCCCGCCCTAATATCAATTTCATGCAATCAGGTTAATTACCTCAAGCCCATCAATCTGTCGGTCATCAACCTACATTCATTCTAGCAATGAAATATCCCATTCAATGTAAAACTTACAAGAACGATAATATTGATCAGTCGAGTTTTTGACTGATTTATGGTCATTCTTCACTATAGTTTTGGGTCGTTTCCGACATTATTTTGAAGTCATTTGACCTCTATCTCTACATTTCCGGTAGAAAATAAGTTTCCCCCATGGTCAAGGCCTATATATGAAGATTGGTTGAAAAACAGAAGTTTCGGCGCAAAACAAGGAGTTTCGGCGCAATATTGAGCATATTGACCTTTGCGACTTGTTTTGGACGCCCAGGGCTCATACAGTGTCCGACTTGGCTGATATTTAGCTTGTTGGAAAGGTATTTCAAAGGGTTACAACTTTGTAGTTTACACCAAGATCAAATTCAGACGGGAAAACCATCAAAAAGGCCCCAGTCGGTCGAGTGAGAAGTCCATTAGACCGACTCGATTAAACTTCAGAAGCTCATCAAATCTTACACATCCCAGTCGACCGACTGGGAGTCAAGCTTAGCCCAGTCGACCGACTGGATGAAAAACTTAGATTTGAGGTCCAGATTTCAGCCGAATCTATAAATAGAAAGCAAGGGTTTTGGACCAAGTGTGGAGGTTTTTGGGGAGAAGAAGATTGGAAAAGAGGCTTATCCAAGGTCATCAATCATCATCCAACCAAGGAGAAGAGAAGATCAAAAGGGAGTTCAAGGATTAACCATCCTACTTCTATCAATCTTTTCCATTCTACTTGTTGTTGCTATAAACCCTACTCACACCATGTTGTCTTACATGATGTGTGAGTAGTAGATCTTGTGTTTTGAGGGTCTTATGACTCTCCTTGGTACTCTTTAATCACATATATACATTGATATTCATATGGATGATTGTTGATTTCATTTTCTCTTGTGTTATGAATGTTATGCACTCTAGGTGTTTGATAAAATGCCTAAGTGACAACTTAGACTAAAACTTGAACATATGTCTTGGAAAAGATAGTGGATAGTTCTAGGATAGAGAAAATGATCATATCTTAAGCATGAAAGTGAACCTTATGATGATATGATGCTTGACTAAGGATTGAATGGTCAATTCATTGGAATTAGTCAATTAGCAAATCATTAATTAATCCTATTAAATGGTGTCAAATTCATGTTCACTATGCTCTTTATATATGCCATGCTACTAAGTGTTTGATGAAATGCCTAAGTAAAATGTTGAACCTTAAAACTAGACCTAAGAATCGAGAGACCTTAGGGATAGTTGGATGTAGTGAATATGATCATTTCTACGGGATTGAAGTGAACTGGGTTCAATACTATTTGACTACCATGAAATGTTTGAATATCGTGTATGTGATCATTGAGATTTTGCCAAGGAGGGGATTAACCCCTCGAAACACCTCTTACTTATCTTTTATCCCTAATTACTCGCCACATAGGATTTAGATATATACACTCCCTTATACATTTTTGTTTAGAATAGCCGAACGGAAACACAATCTTACATAGTGCATGTGCTTAGCTTGCTCCTCTTGGTTCGACCCGGTACTTTACCGGTATTATAAATGTTTTGACACTACATTCGATCCTCTCTTTATTGATATTATTTAGAGGTGAAAAAGAATAGTTCGTCAAATGGCGCCGTTGCCGGGGAGCAACTAGTTAGCACATCCCTAGATTAGATTGTCTGAAAGTCCCGACTATTCTTGTGAATATTTTTCTTTTTTATATACTTGTATATCCTTCTTTTTCTACTCATATCCCTTACTAGCTTTTGTTTACCTTGTTTTGCGAGGATGGACCCCTACAACCAACAAGTCATTTATAATGGAGAATACTATCAAGAGGAGGAGCAACCATATTGGAATTACCAAGAGCATGGCTATCAAACTAGTTATTACAATTTGAATGGGGGTGACCAAGAAGAGGAGCAACCAAACGCCTATTGGGAAGACTCTTGGCACCCATCACAAACCTACACTTGAAATTGGGATGATAGCCAAGGCTTTGAAGTTGAAGGCTCTTACCCTCCATACCCTCAACCTCCTCAACCCTCAAGTGAGACCTCCAATATAGAATCAATTATTGCAACACTCCTTGCAAACCAAGAGTTGGTGCATAGAGACTCGATGGAATTCAATCAAAATGTGCAAGCTCAAGTGATGTAGATGGATGCTTGCATGGATAAGCTTCAAGTTAAGATGGCACAACAAGCAATTGACATTGAGAACTTTGATGAGGAAGAGGAGGATTTCGAAGAATAAGCCTTGAATCTAATGCCTCAAGGGAAAAACAGGATCAAGAAGCGGAGGATGAATTTTGGAGAGCCACCACCGAAACTTATTACAACCATAGGGATAGCGAATCTTGTAGCGAAGACGAGATGGAATGCAAAAGTGAAGCACCCTTCACTACTTGCACATCTCATGATCATTTGGATGAGAACACACAAGAGCTCGACATCCCACTAACACTCTCCGATGAGGAATTCTTCAATGATGATGCCTCTTGCGTAGAGAAAATACCTTTTGTTGATGAAGAAGAATTCCTCCCTCCCACTACAAACGAGCTTGAATGTGAGACCGAACTTCTCGATGAGGATAAGATAGAGGAAGAGCATATAGAGACAAAAGGATTTGAAGGGTATAAAGACTTTGTTGAGGCCTACATGGAAGAAACTAAAGGACAACCTCGCATACAAGAGAAAATAAGCTTAGAGAAGGATATTGAGGAGTGGGCACCCATGGATATCATTGATAAACTTAACAAAAGGAGGCCCATCAAGCTCGAGACAAATTTTGAAGACCCTTTCTTCATTACGAAGTCTCAAGACAAGTTTTGGAGCTTCCTGCCATATTTTCCAAGATTATTCGAAAAAAGCTCCCATGACCCCTTAGTTCTTAAGGGATCTTCATTATTGAAGGGGTCAAAATCCTAAAGGAAAGTCCATTGTAGACTTGATGGGAAGAAATTCAAATGGGATTTGAAGGTGGATTGACACGACCAAGTCCAAGGCCCCGTGAGAAGGGATCCTAGCAAAGGACTTCTCAACGAGTGATTCTATGGGGCGCTTTGCTACGACTTTGCCAAGACGGGAAAAACCAGGTCCTCGCGGGAGGTAACCCGGTTTGTAAGTGTTTCATTCTTGTTCTTTTATATGTTTAAGTGTATGGCATGATTTTGAGTAGCTAAGGCTGATGTTCCCTTGAGTGGCATGTATTTGGCAAAACATAGTTAGACAGTTCGAGCAGGAGTTCAGGGGGAGTTCGAACACATTCTGGGACTACTGTACAGCGTGGAGCAGACGCCAAGATGTTTTCCGGAAGGTTCGAAAGATCGAATGTCGTTTCGATCTGAAGTCGGCCAGCGAGGAATTTAGACATCAGATATTTGAATGAATATCTACATGTCAAGATCTGATGGCGGTGTGGCTTACTTGGGAAAGAAGTCTTCGTATATTCCTCCCACCGATTTGAGAAAGATATACATCGAATATTTAGGAATATTTCCTAAATATTTGATGGGATTATCTGGAGCAGATTTGGAGATCATCCTGGCATATAAATACAATGCTAGGGCATCAATAATCTGCATCGCTTTCAATATCAAATATACACGAGTATACCCTACCGATTGGAGAAGAAGAAAACGACGGCCGGTTGTTTTTCCTCACTGGAAATCGGTGCAAGAGCAGTCTTATCAATATGCTACTCAGACTGGCTGGAAGCGATCCAACTGCTGCACACAACAAAGGCGAACACGCTTTCGAGAGAAAGCTACTGAGCTTCAAGAGAAGGTCGAGCACGTTCGAACTAAAGGTTCGGACGAAGGGGATCGAGGTGAACTGCTGTGAACCTCGATTGCAACTCTGAGAGACGGAGTGTTAGAGGCTAGGCAATTACAAGGTGTAAGCGTAAGTCCACGTGTAAGCTCTAAACTCGTAATAAAGATTTGTGTCCCTTCTAGGGTGTGGGAAACCCCCCAGAGTAGGCGAGCTGAACTTGGTTATCATTCTGTGTGTGCTTCTGCTATTTGTTCTGTCTGCTGAACTATTGTGAAGGGAGTTCAAGGTCTATCTCAACCGTACCTTGAACACGAGCTTGAACAGGGTGTAGAATTTCAGTTGGTATCAGAGCCGACACTCGACACACTGAGTGGGATCCTGAACTGTTCAAGATAACTCTGAAGGAAGGACAAAGCATCACCAGACCTCCGTTGCTTGAAGGATCAAACTATGCCACCTGGAAACCCATGATGAAATCCTTTCTCAAATCCCTTGACGAAAAAGATTGGAAGTCAGTCCTAAAAGGTTGGACTGGACCTATGATGAACAATCTCACTGGAGAACCTGTTCCGAAACCAGAAGCCTTGTGGACTAAAGAGGATGACAAAGCATCCATGGGAAACTCAAAAGCGATGAATGCAATCTTTTCTTGAGTAGATGAAAACATTATGAAGCTAATCATCAACTGTGAAGTGGTGAAGGAGGCTTGGGATATCCTCCAAACGCCATATGAAGGCACGAACAAAGTTCGCAACTCCCGAATGCAGATTGTCACAACCAAGTTTGAAGAGATGAAGATGAAAGAAAGTGAAACTATCTCTGAATATAACACTAGAGTTCTGGAACTGTCCAACGAGGATGTTGCACTAGGGAGACCTATTGAGGAAGAGAGGATGGCCAGTAAAGTCTTACGGTCACTCCCTCCGAGATTTGCCATGAAAGTCTCTGCCATTGAGGAAATGCACGACATCTCCAAACTGAAACTGGACGAGCTGATAGGTTCTCTCAGAACTTACGAGATTAATCAAAATTTCCAATCCGGAGATGTGAAGGGAATCGCCCTAAAAGCAGACATGTCAGAAGATAAACTGGAAGCTGGCTGCACCACTGAGCAACTGGCTATGATGGCTCAGAACTTTGGGAGAATGGTGCGGAAAATCAACAGACGTGGTCCAGAACAAGGTCAGCCTTCATCAACTAGTTCCCAAAACTGGAGAACCGGCAAGTCAAGGTCAAGTGAGATGAGGCAAGACTTCTTTGACAAAGGAAAGGAAGAGGTTCAGTGCTATGAATGCAAGGGTTTCGGTCACATCCAATCACAATGTGCAAATACTCTCATGAAGAAGAAGGCAATGGTCGCTAACTTCAGCGATAGTGAGTCAGACGAAGACAAAGGAGGAGGTGAAACCACCAACTTTGTGGCATTCGTCACAACTCTAGGAGAATGTAGCAATACCAGTGAAGGAGTACCATCTCAGTTAGAACTCCCGGCTGAAGACCTCTCAGACGGTGACGATAAATAACTCACGCAGGAGTCTCTGGCTTAGACATATAAAGACCTGTATGAGAAGTGGTTGCTACTGATCAAGGTCAACAAAAAGCTAAATGACACAGTTGCAAGCATCACTATAGAAAAAGATAAGGTCTGGCAGGAGGTCGAGATACTTCTTACTCAAAAGGTAGAGCTCGAAAGCACGGTAGACTCACTAAATACTCCACTGGCTGAGATGAAACA
Source organism: Rhodiola kirilowii (assembly GCA_033675215.1). Lineage (NCBI taxonomy): Eukaryota > Viridiplantae > Streptophyta > Magnoliopsida > Saxifragales > Crassulaceae > Rhodiola > Rhodiola kirilowii. Next base: position 22,004,089 of record CM066197.1, read on the forward strand.
AGAAAGATTGTGTCTGCTTGCTCAGAAAACAGAGCTCCTGAGTACTGTCTCTTCACTGAAAATCGACATGGAGAAGGACCGTGAAACTCATCCTGTAGGCATGGCGGGTCTAAGGAAAATCATCACAGATCTGAAGCGCAAGGAGGTGTTCCAACTAAAAAGGGTAGAACAGCTGGAACTTGATGAGACGTATTTATACGACTCATTAAGTCAACAAAACCCACCATTTACGACATTTGATCATGAGAACGTTTACTTGTTAATGTCGTTTTGGATTTCAGGGCCTTTTGGAGCTTAAGGAGGAAACGAGCTTAAGAATGGCATTTTAGGCCATAAATGCATCACAAGGTGTTTTGGGGGTGAAATGGGACCTAAGGACTTCAATCGGGTCTCGAGGACCTAGGGCGGGACTAAGGACTCATCCGGGACTTAAAGACCTAAGCCGGGTCCAAGGACTTAAGTCCAAGTCCCATCCGAGGAAGTCGAGTCTTAGTGCGGAACCCATCCAAGGAGGTCGCGTCCCAGTCCGAGACTCATCCGAGAAAAAGAAGTCCTGCCCGAGTCCAGGACGCGTCCTAGTCCGAGACCTACCCGAGTAAGTGAAGGACCTGTCCGGGAATTGAAGGACCCGTACGAGACCAGTCCTGGTCCTATCCGAGAAATGAAGGAGCTGTCCGAGTCTCATCCAGACCTACTCCAAGACCCAATCAAGGACCTCAGTTCAAATACCTATCCGAGGCCAGTCCAGCGCCTAAGGACCTCAAGTACCGGACGCCCAAAGACCCAAGGACTCAAGACCACATTTGGTCTTCTCAAGGAATCAACATCAAGGGTCAACATTTCCCTTGACTTTCTCAGCTCGTCCTCCAAGAAATGACGTCACCCTAGCTTGTGCCTTTGCCAAGGCAAACTTCACTCATGCCAAGCCTCTCTTTCCCAAAGAGGAAAGTCGGCTTAGGCTATTGCAAATGCCAAGTTCCTAAGGCCAATCCAAGACCTAGAACCTTCCTCATTCTCCTATAAAAGAAGCACCTTGGCCTTGGGAAAGAAAACTTTTAGAATCTGAAAATCTAGGGAAAATTCCCCCATTTGTACCTCTTGTGATTTGGCAATAGAAAGGCTCAACTTCTCTCTACCCCTTCTTCTTGTGCTACGCATTTTACATTTTAATCTACACATTTTAGTGTGAGCCTAAGAATTTCGATTGTGTTCTTTTAGCTCTTGTATTCACTTCATGAATATGAGTGGCTAAATCCTTCACTATTCGGTTTGGGGTTCCCTAATGTTGTAGCAAGGCTTTGAGACCTTGATCTTAATGCTATCTTGTACCCATTTGCTAGTTGTGCCAATAGTTTGGGAATGAATACCTAGGCTAAACTAATGCTTGAAAAGGCAAGGTTTAGCCGTGTGGTTTCTTCACCTCTATTGTGCTTGTTCTCATTGAAACGTGAAGCAAGCTTTTGCACCTAGTCTAGTACACCTTGAAAGAGGGTATTAGTCTTATTTACACTAGTGATCTATTCTTCAAATGGAATAGATCATGGAGTAAGTATTTGAAACAATCCTTACTTGGGTCATTCTTGAAATGGAAAGGCCACACTTATGGGCGCAAGGATAGATCATTAGAGGTCAATGATGAGTTGAGCCACAACAAAAGGCCCCTAGACCGAATATCATTCTCTTGATCACAATCCTTTGCATTTACTTTTAGTACTTACGTTACAAAACCATTTCCAAAACCCCCAACCTTGTCTTTACTTTACTTTACCTTTTACTTGCATAAGAACAACGAGTAGTTGAACTATTTCCCTTGGGTTCGACCCCTACTTGCCGCTCTACTAGTCTATAGTGAGCCTAAGGTAGTGGACACTTTATAAATCATTAAATTTGATAGGGCTCTTCGACACCTATCAGAACTTCAGCTAGAATCTGAAAGAATGGATCATTCAACCACCAAGAAGGAACTCAACCACCTCAAACAATCGGTAAGGATGCTAAACTCTGGCACTAAAGACTTAAATGATATTCTCAGGTCTCAAAGGATGGAGTGCGGACATCGAGGCTTGGGGTTTACGGAAGAAGGCACCTCAAAAGGCACTACCTTTGTTGAAGCGAAACAAGTGATGGATCAGCTGTCTAAACAGAAGGTGAAACAGTCCAAAGGAAAGAACCTAGCTGATCACAAAAAGACCCGTGGAACACCCGTCCAAAGTCGTGATCACACTTCCGTAATGCAAAGAATGGATTTGCCCACTTACTGGTACTGCCACCAGATGGGACACATCAAACTGAAGTGTCGCCTGTTTCTTGCTGAACGTCGGGCATACCAACAACAGACCAAACCTCGACAGAAACAGGTCTGGGTACCAAAATAAACTAGACGGTATGTGATGGACCACAATTATACGAATCAAAAACACAGATAAACTCCCCAAGTTAGACTGTTTGTCTGTCTAACATCCACTTGTTAGTCCCGATATATTTCCACAGGGCATTTTAGAGATTAAAGTGAAAACACGTTAAGGAGAGGCTTTTAGCACAGAAAAGATATAAGGAGTCGATTCAAGGTCAAGATCATATGCCGACTGAAGAAATATCAAGGATCCTGACGATGAATCACTCATCACAAATTGTGCAGAGATGGAATCAAGTCAACCCAGTGCCAAATTACACTGACAGTTTTGTGAAAAGACAGTGCAAAACTGTACAAAACTCACATATGGGCAAGATGACTTGATGACTTGCTTGGGAGGTGGCTTCCACCACCATTTGCTCCTCCACCACAACCACCCACCGGCGGCTGCTCCTCCACCACTCCACCACCGCCAAGTGGCGGCGCCTCCTTGGCTCATCCAAGCCTCATCCTCCACCCTTGGATCAAATCAATCCTAGCCCTCCATTTCCTCCCATTTCTCCTATAAAAGGAGGCTCACCCCTCCTCATTTCAAAATCAAAAAACCATTCCATACACAATCACTTATCTCTCTACATTTTGTAATATTTTGTAAGTTGGTTTGGATCAATAAAGTTACGATATTTGGCTAGGCGCCCTCCTCCATGGACAGGCGAGGCTAAACTCCTCATTCGGCGGAAGGTATAATCTTGTATTATTTAATGTTTAATTAGCTTAGTTTATTTTCTTAGTATTCAATACTTGTTCTATGTGCCATATAAAAGTCAGAATGTCTCTAAGATAGAGTGAACGATTTTGGGAATGTGACCATTAGGGGTCCAACTTCGTAAGCTCTTCCTTAAGATATTCGTGATCACACCCGGATAGGGGAGGTCGTAACAGACAAAGCTATCTGAAAGAGGTCGACTATATTTAAAAAACCATTATGGGAAACCGTAACAGGAGAGCAGGTGGATGCACATAGACTAGCGTACCTAACTGGTACTGGCGCTAGTCTAAATAGAACAAGTGTGATTTAGCCGATGTTGCAAGTCTTGAGCTATCGCTAGCCTCGATTCATCGTTTGAATACTTAGAAGATTTACTAAACTAATAAACATGTGATAATACAAGAATACCTGAAACCGAATACGCTCTTTCAATTGCAAACACCCCCTGTATTTAATTTCCTAGTATAACTGCTCAATCAAACACAACCACCAACCACTCACATACCGGAGGAATCAACAATCACGCATCACCCACTGTAAGTCTTCTAACCCTCAACTCCTTTATTTTCTGTATTTAATTTCAGTATTTATTTTCTGTATTTACTTTCCGCACAAAAAACCCAAAAAACCCAAAAACAGTAGTTTAGTAATTAGCAGTAAGTCCACACTCGACCTAAAATCACGCACCGTGTAAGCCGTAACGAACAATCTATCCCTCTAATTCCCTTGGGTTCGACCCCTACTTACCCTTACTACCCAGTAGTTAAGTCACGAGTAGTGGACATTATAAATTTATTTGTACGAGACGCATTGCACCCTAACGACAGTGCAACCGACGCTCCCGTCAAATTGGCGCCGTTGCCGGGGAATTAGCCATCGGATAGTTGTTCTTCACCTCACATGACCTCATGACTCAACCACCCTCGTATGCATGGACAACACGGCACCTTCCACTGTTCAAAGGAACGGATGCAGAAGATCCAGTACTACACTGCCGAAACTTTCACCATGTTTGTCAGCATATAAAACCTAATAATGAAACGTTAGAGGAGTTTAAACTTAACTGCTTCAAATTCTCTCTAACGGACTTCGCGACAATCTAGTATTACACATCAACTGCTATGAATGCTAAGTATTTCATACACATTAGCATTCCATTCCTGAAAGAATTCTCCCCTCCATCCTTACGACAACAAACCCGAGAAAGGATCATGAACCTGCAACAATCCCGGGATGAGACCTTGGGCGAGTACTACACGAATTATGACGCCATGATCTCGCGCTGCCCGCACCATGGATTCACGGAGGTTTTTCTTCTTCAAAAATTCCTTTGCGGGATGAGGGCTGAGGAGTTCTCAAGGCTCAATAACGCTGTAGGAGGAACAACCGCACACTTATCCCTGACTCAGGTATGGGATGTGATAGACAGCTTGGCCGGAACTACAATACGAAGGCCAGTACCTCAACCAAATGAAGGAACACAAAATATCGAGGCCAGTCCAGAAAGAAACAGTTCAGAGGATGTGATGAACGAATCAGATATAGAAAGCTCAGAAGAAGAGCCTACAGAGGAAGTCACATCCGAACCATCAGAAGAATCAGACATAGAGAGTACCGGAAGTAACACAGGAACAGTGGCAAAATTCGACCTAAGCCACCCATGGGATCCCAACCAATGATCCAGAACAAGGTACTGTCGAGCCAACGACGTTAAACAAGTGCACTAGTCGGGAGGTAACCCGACACTATCTTACTTTCTGTCATTTTAATTTTCAATAAGCGCTCTCACCCATCTTTTTGTCCAGAAGAAATGTCTTACATGTAGGAATTAAGTTTCGGAGCAAGGATCAGATCAGCCAGGCAGCTTCCGTGAATTTACCGGGCCTGCGCTGAGAGTTTAAGGCCCCAGCCGAACTCCCTCGATTATCCAGCCTCATACCATGTCGTTCACTCGACACCTTAAAGGGAGTTCTGCTCTTCTTTTTTCCTAAAGTCATTTCCTTCTCCTATATATATTTGCATGACTTTTGAACTAAGGCTTGCCTTCGTTCAAAAGTGGGGGGGTGAGAACCAATGCATGTTTTTTCTTTAAAAAAAAGTATCTTTTTGAAAGTATGAACTTAAGAATGTGAAAAAGATAGATCATGATTCATGCATCAACCTTATGAAAAGGCAAACTGTTTAAAAACTTATAATGTAACTTTTCATTTGTCCCTTTGTGTTGAGATAACCTAGGGATGTGGAGTTGATAGAAATTGCCCTAGAGAGGCTTGGCAAGCACTTAAAGGATCAAATCAAACTATATGGTTTTCGAAGTCAGTGGAGGCTGCACTTCGGATTTTCAGTGAACAATTGAGTCAAACTCCGCCAGGAAGCATCTATGCAAAGGCAAGGACGGGAATCAGACCGTCCTCTCTCTAGTCAAAATAGCCGAGAAAATAAATGAGCGACCCTCATCTTGACCCGCGCGAAACGACGAAGACGAGAGGAGAGGGGAGGTATTTCCATAGGCTTGCGGGCGATGATTGGACCTCCCAAGAAGGCTGACAAAATGGACTAGCAAGTCACAAAGGAGCAAAAAACTCAAAGAAGAAAATCAAAAGAGGCCTAAGGCCCAAAAAATTGTGAAGGTTTTAACCGAGCAAAAGTGAAGCACTCAAAAAGACAGAGGCAGAATCACTACAAAAAAGCTAGTCCCTCGCCAAAGTAGAAAAAAGAAAATCAAAAAGGCTCAACTCACTGAAACCCGAATCGAATCACGTGCTAGAGAAAGCTACAAGAAAACCATATAGTGCGAGACGGTCCCGAGGGTGTAGTCCAGGAGCCTCAAAAGGGCTATCTCCCGAAACATCCGGAATAATTCGCATCTCGGCACGAAGGTACACGTATCAAATTACTTCTAATTATTTTTACAGTTTAAATTGGCTGTAAGTAGTAATGCATGAATTAGGAGAAATCGAGTACCGCAAACTTAATTTCATACTTCAAACCAACTTACATAGTGACGCCCATATAAAGCATTGTTCGGGACGAACAACTAAAAGTGGGGGGTGATTTGATGGACCACAATTATATGAATCAAAAACACAGATAAACCCCCCAAGTTAGACTGTTTGTCTGTCTAACATCCACTTGTTAGTCCCGATATATTTCCACAGGGCATTTTAGAGATTAAAGTGAAAACACGTTAAGGAGAGGCTTTTAGCACAGAAAAGATATAAGGAGTCGATTCAAGGTCAAGATCATATGCCGACTGAAGAAATATCAAGGATCCTGACGATGAATCACTCATCACAAATTGTGCAGAGATGGAATCAAGTCAACCCAGTGCCAAATTACACTGACAGTTTTGTGAAAAGACAGTGCAAAACTGTACAAAACTCACATATGGGCAAGATGACTTGTTGACTTGAAGAAGAGGTGGCCAAGGAGGAGAACCACCACAAACCACCACCCACAACCGGCCACTTGCCTTGGAGGTGGCTTCCACCACCATGTGCTCCTCCATGATGACCGGTGACCGGCGGCTCTCCTCCACCAATCCGCCGCCGCCATGTGGTGGCTCCTCCACCACATGTTCCTCCTCTCTCCTCCTTGGATGACTTGATGACTTGCTTGGGAGGTGGCTTCCACCACCATTTGCTCCTCCACACAACCACCCACCGGCGGCTGCTCCTCCACCACTCCACCACCGCCAAGTGGCGGCGCCTCCTTGGCTCATCCAAGCCTCATCCTCCACCCTTGGATCAAATCAATCCTAGCCCTCCATTTCCTCCCATTTCTCCTATAAAAGGAGGCTCACCCCTCCTCATTTCAAAATCAAAAAACCATTCCATACACAATCACTTATCTCTCTACATTTTGTAATATTTTGTAAGTTGGTTTGGATCAATAAAGTTACGATATTTGGTGAGGCGCCCTCCTCCATGGACAGGCGAGGCTAAACTCCTCATTCGGCGGAAGGTATAATCTTGTATTATTTAATGTTTAATTAGCTTAGTTTATTTTCTTAGTATTCAATACTTGTTCTATGTGCCATATAAAAGTCAGAATGTCTCTAAGATAGAGTGAACGATTTTGGGAATGTGACCATTAGGGGTCCAACTTCGTAAGCTCTTCCTTAAGATATTCGTGATCACACCCGGATAGGGGAGGTCGTAACAGACAAAGCTGTCTGAAAGAGGTCGACTATATTTAAAAAACCATTATGGGAAACCGTAACAGGAGAGCAGGTGGATGCACATAGACTAGCGTACCTAACTGGTACTGGCGCTAGTCTAAATAGAACAAGTGTGATTTAGCCGATGTTGCAAGTCTTGAGCTATCGCTAGCCTCGATTCATCGTTTGAATACTTAGAAGATTTACTAAACTAATAAACATGTGATAATACAAGAATACCTGAAACCGAATACGCTCTTTCAATTGCAAACACCCCCTGTATTTAATTTCCTAGTATAACTGCTCAATCAAACACAACCACCAACCACTCACATACCGGAGGAATCAACAATCACGCATCACCCACTGTAAGTCTTCTAACCCTCAACTCCTTTATTTTCTGTATTTAATTTTAGTATTTATTTTCTGTATTTACTTTCCGCACAAAAAACCCAAAAAACCCAAAAACAGTAGTTTAGTAATTAGCAGTAAGTCCACACTCGACCTAAAATCACGCACCGTGTAAGCCGTAACGAACAATCTATCCCTCTAATTCCCTTGGGTTCGACCCCTACTTACCCTTACTACCCAGTAGTTAAGTCGCGAGTAGTGGACATTATAAATTTATTTGTACGAGACGCATTGCACCCTAATGACAGTGCAACCGACGCTCCCGTCAGTATGCATGGTGGCCTGTTGCTCCTCAAGTTACAATGTTCAAGACGGTTGGTACTTCGATAGCGAATGCTCCGCCCACATGACAGGTAACTCCAAATACCTTACTCATATTAGACCTGTTGAGAAGATGTGGTTTGTCACCTTCGGGGATGGTCGAAAGGGTCTGGTGATCGGCAGTGGGACATTGAAGGTTCCAAATCTCCCTGCACTCAAGGACACTCTCCTTGTTGAAGGTTTGAAAATGAATCTTATTAGCATCAGTCAATTGTGTAATGATGGACAATATGTGTCATTCTCTCGCGACTCATGCCTCGTCTTAGACAAGAATGGTGGTATTGTGATGAAAGGAAGAAGGGGTGCAAATAACTGCTATACCATAGGGATGGGTCTGATGCGTCCGATGGGAGCCGAGGGCTATGGCAAACAACGGTTTACTCTAGACTATATACACGCTAGACATCGATTTATGCGACGGGGAGTGGACAAGGCCCTGCACACAAGGTCTGATTGGAGTAACGCACAAATCTATGCTGACAAGTGTACCAGGAAACTGATGGACCAGAAGGTGTCACAGTTGCAGAAGGAGTTCGTACTATACCCATAGAAAATGCCAGGAATCCGACAAGAAAACATGAATACATAGGGCAACAGAGGGCGATAACTCCAAAGCATATGACAATGGACGTACAGTTGACCAAGCCCTTCATCAATTCACACGACATTTCACAGTTTGGAACACCCAGATCCTCCTCGGGTCTATGGGTTGTCAAACACTAACTGTGCCCAACGGTGGTCAGTGAGAATCGATACCCCAGCTAAAACAGTTGGACTGACCACCTAAGAAAGAGAGCTGGAACAGAAGGCACACTACTTGAGGACAAACATTTTTTGAATATTCTCAAAGATTTTTCATGCCGTTATTTGAATCGGGAGTTGGCTGATTTGGGAAGTTGAAAAGGCCAAAGTATTTTTTGAAACACAAAATCAGTTCTGTTGTCTTTTCCCTCTCGTCCAAACCCTAGAACGGCAGCCTGCAAAATCTCTCAACTGCTCATCCAATCAACGACGATGGTGAACACCAGAAAATCATCGAAATCTGGTGTCAAATCCGCTGAGAAGAAGAAAGAGAGCATGCAGTCTTCAAAGACACTGGCGGTGAAACCCCTTATTCCGAAATCAAAAGTGCCGAAGGTGAAAAAGGTGTCGCCTTTACACTCCGATAATGAACCATTGGCCGAAGCAAAGAAGACCTGCGGAGGAACAACTGTAGAAATCCTTTTGTCGGACGCGGTGGATACGTCTAAATCAGTCGATGCTGGTTCGACACAAGTTCTTCCCCAATCTAAGGTATACCCTAAATCTCAGACTGTCCCTTCCGTTTCTGCAAATATTTCTGCTGTTGAAAATATTGTGGCGGAACAAGTTGTGAATGTGGGGTCTGAGAAAGGTGGTGAAGCCAGTAGGGCTGCTGTTTGTGAAGATGGTGCTGGTTCCATGAAAGAAGGAGAGCCCAACATCTCTGTGTCTAAAGGTGCTGGTGGATCAGGAGTATGGAGGGAGAAAATTCATGCTTCTGGGTATGTTCATCCGGGAGGTTTTTGGAGAAAGAAGGGGACTCGCCGAGTTGTTTCTCCAAGACAGTGTCTGGCCAAGATCAGTTCAATCAGAAGGAGGCTCATAGCAATGTCTGATGAGGAGACAGAGAAGTTTCTTGAGACCTTGGGGAAGAGGAATTTGGTGATTAATGAAGCTTCTGATAATGAGTCTATTGAAAATCTTGGAGGAATTGTTGATGAACATCACGGTGAGCAAGTTGAGACTGTGACCGAGGAGGTTAATCCATCAGAAAAGGTTGATGGGTTGAATGATGCAATTACGGAAGGATCTGATCATGCTAAAGAAGATAAAGATCTGGACAGTGTGCTCAAGGATATTGATGATTTTGTTGAAAATCTACAAAAGGAGGTTTCTGTACCTGTAGTGCCAAGATCAGATCAGCCTTCAAAAGTCCAGGCTGTTGGAGTTGAAGAGTCTGCACCTGCCCTCATGTCTGATGTCGTGAAAGAGGCAAGTGTGCCTTCAGAGGAACTAGTTGTTCAGACAGAAGCTGGGTCAGGTGGAGTTCCAGTGGCAGTTGATGTTGAGGAGACAGTGGTCAACCCAGTTGTTGTTCAAGATGATCCTCGTAGTGATCATATGCAGGAAGATGGTTCATCCGTTCATGAGGATGCTACTAAGCCAGTTTCAAAGGAGGCTACTCTTTCGGATGATGACCAAGACCTTGTTCCTCTTGTCAATCTCAAAAAGGCAAAGAACGACAAGGAAAAGAAGAAGGTGGCTTTTGAAAAATTTGCTAAGGGGCCAATCCAGAATGATGCAGAGGTGGGTATCGTGGCAGGGGGAGCGGGTTCATCCAAAAAGAGGAAAAGTGAAGCTTCGATCCCTATTTCAGAGGATGCTGAAAGATGTGAGGTCCCATCTCCTGATTCTGATACTGTTCCAGTTGGCGTGGTCAAGAAAGGAGTATGGTTTGTAAATCGAGATGCTGCGAAAAGGTGGTCATGTGTTCAGAAAAGGAAAATTATCCCAGAAAGGGTCCTGGAGGAGTCTCGCTACAAAGGGAAGGAAGTCATCGAGGTGCTGAAGCAAACTAATCTATTCTGGACGTTGGATCGAGGTAAACCATTCAATGAACAAATTGTTAGAGAGGCCATTGTAAACCTTCCCCCTAGGTTTGGGATACTTGGAGACTCAGAGTGTGGTGTCTTCTTCGTTAGAGGAAGGAAGATCAAGATTGATCCTGAGCTTATAAATGTTTATTTCTCCATGGATGACCCGGTTGTTGATGAAGAGGAGTCCAATTTTGAGAAGATTGTGAGCACCATCAATGCGGGCTCGGTCCGGTGGCGGCCTGATTCTGTAGTACATACAGCTAAGCTCTCATAGTTCTATTCAATGTATTCTTCATTGCGGTGTTCAGCTGGAGACCCTCAACTCACCGTTCAACGGTCAACCGGGACATGGCCCAACTGATTTATCAGATCGGGAACAAGCTGAAGTTCAACCTGGGTAGAGTTATGTTTAAACAGATCGCTGACCGTGCTACTTCAAAGCGAAATCTTCGTCAGATATGCTTCCCTTCCCTGATCTATGAGTTGATCATCCATCAAGCTCCAGATTTGAAGTCCTCGACTGACCATCTCTCCAAGGCACCCAGCAAGTTCATCGTTGATCACAAGCTGTATAAAGGCCGTCACGTGAACGATCTGAAGAGGCCAAATCAGAAAGGAAAAGATGTCCCAGAGTCATTGAGTCGAGGGGGAGCTAGGATGAGTCGTGACGAGAGGAGTAAGCTGCTCAAGGACCAGAATGTCATCATTGCAGCGGACAAGGAACAATGGAGGCGCATCAACAAGCTTGCTCGTTCCCTCATCTACCCAAGTGAAGATGAATCTGATGATGCAGATACTGAGGATGACACTGATGATGAGTCGTCAGCATGAAGGTCCTTCATTCCAAACTCTCTGAACTCTGTTTCGTTTGAAACTTTCATATTCTGTGTGCTTGTTCTGGCACTGTTTTGATTGGCTGTTCGAACTTAGATTGGACCCCTATCCAGTTTGTGGCAAAAGGGGGAGTATTTTGAGAGGAGACAATTTTCTCTCTCAAGGTTGTCTAATGTCTGGATAGTTAGATAGATCTAGTTATTTAGTAGATTTGGTTTTTCCAAAATGCCAAGGGGGAGATTGATGTTCCCTTGAGTGGCATGTATTTGGCAACACATAGTTAGACAGTTGGAGCAGGAGTTCAGGGGGAGTTCGAACACATTCTGGGACTACAGTACAGCGTGGAGCAGACACCAAGATGTTTTCTGGAAGGTTTGAAAGATCGAATGTCATTTCGATCTGAAGTCGGCCAGTGAAGAATTTGAACATCAGATATTCGAATGAATATCTACATGTCAAGATCTGATGGCGGCGTGGCTGACTTGGGAAAGAAGTCTTCGTATATTTTTCCCACCGATTTGAGAAAGATATACAACGAATATTTAGAAATATTTCCTAAATATTTGATGGGATTATTTGGAGCAGATTTGGAGATTGTCCTGGCATATAAATACAATGCTAGGGCATCCATAATCTGCATCGCTTTCAATATCAAATATACACGAGTATACCCTACCGATTAGAGAAGAAGAAAGCGACGGCCGGTTGTTTTTCCTCACTGGAAATTCATCGGTGCAAGAGCAGTCTTATCAACGTGCTACTCAGACTGCCTGGAAGCGATCCAACTGCTGCACACAACAAAGGCGAAAACGCTTTTGAGAGAAAGCTACCGAGCTTCAAGAGAAGGTCGAGCACGTTGATGGACCGTAATTATACGAATCAAAAACACAGTAAAACCAACCAAATTAGACTGTTTGTCTATCTAACTTCTACTTGTTAGTCCCGATATATTTCTACAGGGTATTTTAGCGCTTAGAGAGAAAACACGCTAAGGAGAGGATTTTACGCTGAAAAGATATTACGAGTCATTCCAAGGTCAAGATCAGACGCTGAACGAAGAAATCTCAAGATCCTGACATTGAATTACTCAATACAAATTCAACCGAGGAACAACCAAGTCAGACCGGAGCAAAATTGGATTGACAGTTTTGTGAAAAGACTGCACAAAACTGTCAAAACTCATCCATGGACCAAGTGACCGGCGGCTTTGGTGAAGAAGATGACTCATGGGTGGCCTTCCTCCTCCTCCTCCTCCTCCTTATGACCAGTGGCTTTAGCTTGGAGGTGGCCAAAGCCACAAAACTCCCCTCCATTTGGACTTGCTACCGGCGGCTATGGGGAGAAGCCACAAGAAGTTGCCATGTGGTGGCTCCTCCACCACATCTTCCTCCCCTCCTCCTCCACCCTTGGATGCAAAGCCAAATGCCACCATCTCCACCACCCATATCCTTCCCTTGTGGCTATAAAAGGAGAGCTCCTCCTCCTCATTTCATCATCCACAAATCACAAATGTTTTAGAGAGATAGAGGGCTTAACCCTCTTCTCTTCACTTTTAATAAATATTGTTCTTCATTTTGGAGCTACTTTTGGCGCTTGGATCTTGCCTAGGAGCTCCTCTCCTCCGCTTATTGTAAGGTATAAAATCACTTTCAAGTATTATTTGTTTTTACTTTAAAGTTATTTTATTATTCGGTACCCTTGTTCAAGACAATAGTTTGCTTGTATTCCTTGACATGAATACAAGCAGCTAAAAGCTTGTACTCGGTCGCTGGGGTGTACTTGTATTATAAATGTTTTAGACTCTACTCTTAGAGTATCTCTATATTCAAAACTTGTTCTATGTGCCATATATAGTCAGAATTTCCAAGGTTGAGTGGAAGTTGTAACAAGCAAAGCTCTTCCGTGGGAATTCGTGAACATACTCGGTAAGTGGAAGCTGTAACAAGCAAAACTTATCTGAGGAGTTCGACTTATCTAAAAAACCATTTTGGGAAATCGTAACAGAAGATCAAATGGATGCACATAAGGCTAAGATACTTCGAAAGGAGGAATTAGTCTAAAGTAGAACAAGTGTTTTAAACGATGTTGCAAGTCTTGCGCTAGAAATAGCCTCGATTCATCTTTGAATACTTAGCATGATCATTTCAAATGTTCTACGCGATGTTGCAAGTCTTGTGTTAGGAATAGCCTCGATTCATCTTCGAACACTTGGTATGATCATTAGCGGTCAATGATAAACAAATATGATACAAGGCCCCTAAAACCGAATCCTTTCCTTACAGTCTATTATTGTAATTTACTTTCAGTCCTCAAATCACACTCAAACTCAAACCCAATCGCATTTAATTTCTGCATAAGCTTCATTAAAGAACAACTAATCCACACTGACTCCCTTGGGTTCGACCCCTACTTACCACTTGCTACCCAGTAGTGTAGTTGCGAGTAGCGGAAAATATAAATTTATTTGCACAGAGAACATTGCACCTTAACGACAGTGCAGTGGGCTCCGTCAAATTGGCGCCGTTGCCGGGGAATTAGCCATCGGATAAGTTGTTCTTTCCCTTCCATGTCCTCATGACGCAACCGCCTTCATATGCATGGACAACAAGAAATCTCCCTCTGTTCGGAGGTACGGATGGCGAAGACCCAGTACTACACTGCCGAAACTTTCACCACGTTTGTTGCCACATAAAACCTGAAAATGAAATGTTAGAGGAGTTTAAACTTAAATGCTTTAAATTTTCTTTAACTGATTTTGCAACGATCTGGTATTATACGTCAACCGCTAGTAGTGCAGTACATTTTGTGAACCTCTGCGTTCCATTCCTACGAGAATTCTCCCCCCCATCCTTACGACAACAAACCTGAGAAAAAATCATGAGCCTTAAACAATCCCGGGATGAGACTTTGGACGAATACTACACGAGCTATGACACCATCGTCTCAAACTGCCCGCACCATGGATTCACGAAGAAAGTTGTGCTTCAAAAATTTCTTCGTGGGATGAAGGCTGATGATCTAACAAGGATTAACGAAGCAATGAGGAGATCAGCCAGGAACTTCTCCCTAGCAGACATGTGGTACCTCATAAATGATCTGGCCGCAGCCACAAAACGAATGCCCCAAGCTGATAAAGAAATGCAAGAGGCTGGACCAGAGACAGACGAAGAAGAAACTCCCGAGCCATCAGAAGAAACTCCTGAGCCATCAGAAGAAACTCCTGAGCCATCAGAAGACTGGGATATAGAAAGTGTCGGGAGCAACGAAGAAGTGTCAGCAATGGAAGAAGTCCAGAATACCACCGACTTACTGCCAATGCCATACCCAGCTATCATCACCCAAGCAGCCGAAACCATCTATGATCAGTTCCTCACAAACAGACACGACGAGGCAGAACCGAGCCTTAAGATGCAAGCTTCCCGACTTTTCCCCTCGATCAATAGACAAATCGCTGAAAACTATGTGATCCATGAAGAGGCTGAAAAGAGAATGGGAAAAGGGCTTGAGCAGAACGACTCCTCGATGGAGCATGTTTTCGCCATAACTGGACAAGACAGCCCTAAGCATAAGAAAACCCGGTTCAAGAGGCTAGTGGTCAAAGGTCCCTCACCTTCTCAGAGACGTTGGAAGGAGACACCATCAGAACAAGGGGAACTCGACCCAAGCACAGCTGCTCACAAGAAATCAGGTAAAGGCAAGGCAAAAACCAACACAGGAACAGTGGCAAAATTCGACCTAAGCCACCCATGGGATCCAAACCAGTGATCCAGGAATAAGGTACTGTCGAGCCAACGACGTTAAACAAGTGCACTGGTCAGGAGGTAACCCGACACTATCTTACTTTCTGTCTTTTTCTTTTTATTTTTTTTGTCTTATAGTTTTTATCAATAAGTCGCTCTCACCCACTTGGTGCATAGAATGATTTGACTATTTAGGAATTGGTTTTTGGAGCACGGTCGGATCAGCCAGGCAGCTTCCGTGAATTTATCGGGCCTGCGCTGAGAGTTCAAGGCCCCAGCCGAACTCCCTCGATTATCCAGCCTCATGCCATGTCATTCGACACAAAAAGGGAGTTCTGATCTTACCTTTCCTTAATATCATTTCCTTCTCGTAATTGTCTGCTTGCATGGCTTTTGAACTAAGTAGTGCTGAAAGGCACGCCTTCGTTCAAAAGTGTGGGGTGAGATCCGCATGTGTACATAAACAAATAACATGTTTTTCTTTTTCTTTTTTAATATTATCTTTTTGAAAATATGAACTTAAGAATGTGAAAAAGATAGATCTAAAATTCATGCATTTACCTTGTGAAAATTCAACTGTCTAAAAACTTAGAACGTAACTTCTCATTTGTCCCTTTGTGCTGAGATAAACTAGGGATGTGGAGTTGATAGAAATGCCCTAGAGAGGCTTGGCAAGCAATCGAAGGATCGAATCAAACCATATGGTTTTTAAAGTCAGTGGAGGCTGCACTTCGGGTTTCAGTGAAGATTGAAGTCATCTCCGCCATGCAGTGTTTATGCAAAAAGAAAAAAAGGCGAGGACGGGAATCAGACCGTCCTCTCTCTAGTCAAAGTAGCCGAGAAAATAGATGAGCGACCCTCATCTTGACCCGCGCGAAACGAATAGGATGAGAGGAGCGGGGAGGCATTTCCATAGGCTTACGGGCGATGATTGGACCTCCCAAAAAAGGCTTGAGAAAATGGACTAGCAAGTCACAAAGACGCAAAAAGCTCAAAGAAGCAAATCAAGAGGCCAAAGGCCCAAAATTGTGAAGGTTTTAACCAAACAAAAAGTGAAGTACTCAAAGAGTCAAATCAAAGGCCAAAGGCCGATTCACCACAAAAGCAGTCCCTCGCCAAAAGAAAATCAAAGTAGTCAAACCATTGAAACCCGAACCGAATCACGTGCTAGAGAAAGCTACAAGGAAACCATATAGTGCGAGACGGTCCCGAGGTTGCAGTCCGGGAGCCTAAAAAGGGCTATCTCCCGAAACATCCAGAATAATTTGCATCACAGCACGGAGGTACAAGTATCAAGTTTCTTCTATTTATTTACACAGTTCAATTTGGTAATAAGTAAGCAATGCATGAATTAGGATAAATCTAGTACCACAGTCTAATTTTCATATTTCAACAAACTTACTTAGTGTGCCGCCCTTTAATAGCATTGTTCGGGACGAACAACTAAAAGTGTGGGGTAATCTGATGGACCATAATTATACGAATCAAAAACACAGTAAAACCCACCAAATTAGACTGTTTGTCTATCTATCTTCTACTTGTTAGTCCCGATATATTTCTACAGGGTATTTTAGCGCTTAGAGAGAAAACACGCTAAGGAGAGGATTTTACGCTGAAAAGATATTACGAGTCATTCCAAGGTCAAGATCAGACGCTGAACGAAGAAATCTCAAGATCCTGACATAGAATTACTCAATACAAATTCAACCGAGGAACAACCAAGTCAGACCGGAGCAAAATTGGATTGACAGTTTTTTGAAAAGACTGCACAAAACTGTCAAAAATCATCCATGGACCAAGTGACCGGCGACTTTGGTGAAGAGGATGACTCATGGGTGGCCTTCCTCCTCCTCCTCCTCCTTATGACCGGTGGCTTTGGCTTGGAGGTGGCCAAAGCCACAAAACTCCCCTCCATTTGGACTTGCTACCGGCGGCTATGGGGAGAAGCCACAAGAAGTTGCCATGTGGTGGCTCCTCCACCACATCTTCCTCCCCTCCTCCTCCGCCATTGGATGTAAAGCCACATGCCACCATCTCCACCACCCATCTCCTCCTCTTGTGGCTATAAAAGGAGAGCTCCTCCTCCTCATTTCATCATCCACAAATCACAAATGTTTTAGAGAGATAGAGGGCTTAACCCTCTTCTCTTCACTTTCAATAAATATTGTTCTTCATTTTGGAGCTACTTTTGGCGCTTGGATCTTGCCTAGGAGCTCCTCTCCTCCGCTTATTGTAAGGTATAAAATCACTTTCAAGTATTATTTATTTTTACTTTAAAGTTATTTTATTATTCGGTACCCTTGTTCAAGACAATAGTTTGCTTGTATTCCTTGATATGAATACAAGCAGCTAAAAGCTTGTACTCGGTCGCAGGGGTGTACTTGTATTATAAATGTTTTAGACTCTACTCTTAGAGTATCCTTGTATTCAAAACTTGTTCTATGTGCCATATATAGTCAGAATTTCCAAGGTTGAGTGGAAGCTGTAACAAGCAAAGCTCTTCCGTGGGAATTCGTGAACATACTCGGTAAGTGGAAGCTGTAACAAGCAAAACTTATCTGAGTAGATCGACTTATCTAAAAAACCATTTTGGGAAATCGTAACAGAAGATCAAATGGATGCACATAAGGCTAAGATACTTCGAAAGGAGGAATTAGTCTAAACTAGAACAAGTGTTTTAAACGATGTTGCAAGTCTTGCGCTAGAAATAGCCTCGATTCATCTTTGAATACTTAGCATGATCATTTCAAATGTTCTACGCGATGTTGCAAGTCTTGTGTTAGGAATAGCCTCGATTCATCTTCGAACACTTGGTATGATCATTAGCGGTCACTGATAAACAAATATGATACAAGGCCCCTAAAACCGAATCCTTTCCTTATAGTCTATTATTGTAATTTACTTTCAGTCCTCAAATCACACTCAAACTCAAACCCAATCGCATTTAATTTCTGCATAAGCTTGATTAAAGAACAACTAATCCACACTGACTCCCTTGGGTTCGACCCCTACTTACCACTTGCTACCCAGTAGTGTAGTTGCGAGTAGCGGAAAATATAAATTTATTTGCACAGAGAACATTGCACCTTAACGACAGTGCAGTGGGCTCCGTCACACGTTCGAACTGAAGGTTCGGACGAAGGGGATCGAGGTGAACTGCTGTGAACCTCGGTTGCAAATCTGAGAGACGGAGTGTTAGAGGCTAGGCAATTACAAGGTGTAAGCGTAAGTCCACGTGTAAGCTCTAAACTCGTAATAAAGATTTGTGTCCCTTCTAGGGTGTGGGAAACCCCCCAGAGTAGGCGAGGCCAAACTGGGTTATCATTCTGTGTGTGCTTCTGTTATTTTTTCTGTCTGCTGAACTTTTATGAAGGGAGTTCAAGGTCTGTCTCAACTGTACCTTGAACACAAGCTTGAACAGGGTGTAGAATTTCAAAGGCTCTAAATATGGAATGTGAAATGCATGATTAGTGGGTAAAATTGTAAGTGTGGAGTGAGGTCTACTCACTCCAATTCCACTTCACATTGCCAACCCCTCCAACTTTCCTTGATCTTTCTATGCTTAATGATGTTGCCCTTAGTGTTCATATGCTTTATTGGTGTTTACTAGAGTGGAACTAAATTGTTATACCATGCTTTGACTCTAGTATGACGTTTTCTTGGCACTTAAGATACCTTGTGCACATTATGGAGGATGTAGATTACTTTCCTTGCTTGTATTCTACAAAACTTATGTCATGATGTTATCATGTGACTTGTGATGCTCTCTTGCACATACTTGCGTTGCATAACCTTGTATGTCACTTGTTACTTTTAACCTCTCATGTGTTCTTGTGATCAAGAAAGTTATTTGCATCATGTTCGATCACGTTTAGCGCAATGTCATTTTTTCTATTGGTGGGGAACATCTATAAATGAGGGGAGTTCCTATGCGCCTTTATCACATTTTGTTCATTGTTTGCGCTTAGGGACTAAGCTATGCTTTAAGTGTGGAGTGGTGATAGCGCTAAAATATATGCATTTTAGGCAACTTCTATGCTTATTGTTTCGATTGTTCTATTACGATTTCACTTGCTATTTGATGCTTTGTGGTTCTTTTCAGGCAAATTACAGAGTTTAAGCTAAGAACGCAAGTAGGCAGTGATTTCGGGGCAAAACCGAGCATTTTGGAGCAAGAAAGCACAAATTGGA
Source organism: Rhodiola kirilowii (assembly GCA_033675215.1). NCBI lineage: Eukaryota > Viridiplantae > Streptophyta > Magnoliopsida > Saxifragales > Crassulaceae > Rhodiola > Rhodiola kirilowii. The sequence goes on from CM066197.1 coordinate 22,023,485, forward strand.
GGTTGGAGCACAAATTCCTCAAAGTCATGCGCTCGCATGGTTCAAAGCATGCGATCGCATGAATGTACTTCACCACCTTGCTAGTCTTCGCAGCCTTGTGCGTTCGCATAGTCCATTTCATGCGTTCACACAGCCTAGACCCGTCGCATGAGAACCTCGTGCGTTCGCACGAATGGCCCTGCAAGCTCGCACTCGACCAAACTTCCCAGTAAACAGGAGACCATGCGTTCGCACAGCTGATTTCATGCGATCGCACAGCTCAGACCCATCGCATAAAATTCTCGTGCGCTCGCACACTTCAAGAGGACTCTCGCATTCGAGCAAATCTAGAAGACCATGTGTTCGCATGGTTTAGGGCATGCGTTCGTGATGCGTATTAAGAACTTAGAGGGTGAAGTTGTATTTTGATATTACTTATTTAGTATAAAAGCTATGAGTACGTGATTGAAGAGGGCAACAAATGAATTAATCAAATCTTCCCTAAACCCTACCTCTTCTCTTTCTCATCTCATTTCTTCTACTCTTCTCCCATTTCATCTCGTTACATCTACCAGGTCCGCATCAATTGGCGCTTTCACTGAGAGATGGATATGTATCTAGAACCATAACTAACGGATGCGGAAGTGGAGGCCCTCAACAAGCTCGTCCACGATGTTGAAAAGTTGAACAAACGATTGCAAAGGATGGAAGAATCCGAGCGGATTCAAGCTGCATCTATGAAGGAAAAGTTTGACCGAATAAATGATCTATTAGAGAAGATGATGCCGACACCAAAATCAGAATCAGAGCCGCATACCGTCTGCTTTGACGTCTTTTCCCAAGCTCCATCGCCGGATCCAGAGTTGTGTGTCTCGGTTGAGACCGATATGATAAGAAAAGGCACATCCGACACAATAGAAGTTGATGAGGATTCAAGCACGCCTGAGTGGGAATCGAAGGCGGATGGACTATATTTGACTCCGATTAAAGTGGACCGATCAAACGATGATGATCAAGTAAGTTCAGACTTGTTTTTATCTTCAGATTCGTTTCTAATAGAGGATGATCGAAAACCTAAGAAGACACCATACTTGATTTTGGAGTTGCAAAAAGAGGTTATATCTGAGTATTTTACAATCAACTACTCATCAGATTTGTCAAACAATGAGGTTGTTATGGAGGTAGATGAAACACCTGAGTTGAAAATATCATTTTCTTTCTCAAATCTGAATCTGAATTCATGCTCACCAAGTGTTCGTAAAAATGCTTCAGAGGACTGGCCTTCTTATTTGACTATGCAGACAGATTTCCACAGTTACAATCTGCTGCCAAAATTAAAGGTAAGGTGTGTGAAACCCCGACCAAACCTCCCGATGATATTTTTACATGTGTCCCAAAGATTGATATAGTCTGGCTTTGGTTTGATGTCGGTACTGATATAATTTCGTATCAAGAGTCATATAATCAAATGCTGAAACATATGAGAAGGTATATTGGGTGTATTGATAGTGGGTTGATTACGAATGGTGCACTGGTGCCATTTTCGTTTGATTTAGCTTCGAATGTATGCATAATTGAGCATTCAAGCACCTTATGGCATTGTAATGGTGTTCTTATCCTACTGATTTGGGTTGCGAAACACCCCCACTACCTCCTGAAGTTATTGTATCTGGTTTTGTGCTGCTAAGTCAGAAACAAAATGAGTTCAATGGGTTGCAGTCTATGGATGTTGAAGTTTCTTATAGCTTCTTAAATATATTAAGGTTTAGCATGGCTGCGACAAGGGCTCAGTATGCTGCTGGGACAATCTCATATATGTTCTTGACCACGAAGAGGGCAATAAAAAAAGGATACCGAGGCTACAGTGTACAAACATTCATGATCACTAATCCTCCTGATTTGAATAAGTTGGAGCTCCAAGTTACAGAGGACGCTGGATCACTCTTGGATGCAAATTCATAGGCTTTACATTGTGCAAAACCTTGGTATACATTCGTCAGCTATCCTTCTCAACACTCACGATCATCTTGAATGGTCTTTCCTTGGGTTGTTTATTGTCAGCAAGACACCCTTCATTGACGTTTCAATCGAAGCATACAAAAATATCACCCCCTTGACAGTGGAGAAAATGCGTCTTGCGAAACACTTGTCCTTGCTGGAATGTGGCTTTTACCTCGGAAAAAAGCATTGTCAAGCTCATATTGTGGCAGCATCTATTTTAACTTTCTATGACAAGCTTCATAATACAAATGCTGATGTTCATAAAGGCAAGCATATTGGTGATGGTATGGGTGTTTCTAATGTGAATATTGCAGCTGATACGAAGATGACTGGTTGGGAAATAAAGGGGCTTGATCACTCTAAAGTATTAGTTGAGATGATTTTTGCTTTCGAGTATGTGAAGAGGATTTTCCTTCTTGGCAACTTTTTCTCCATGTTGTCGCTGAACATATGTAATCTGAGACTGGGGCTGACAACTTTTGGTGAATTGACTTTGCTAGTCAAGGAATTACATTATGACTTTTTGTGTATGTCATATAAGTTGTGGAAGAAACGATTGAGTGAGTGGGTGAAGACACTTGTGCGGAATGGGGTAAATTCTGGAAATAAATTGGCATGTGAAGCACTACCATACGCGCTTATGGGGATGGTTGGTGATCTATTGATGAGGTTTGACTCGGTGAAGAATATGGCTGATCTAGTTGGGTATGGTAGGCATCAAAGTTTAATAGAATTGGCACAATTTGGTATGTTGCAGCTTTATCAAATGAAGAACACGGCGGGTTACACATTTGTACTTCAACACAATTTGGCATATAACGTTATTGTTGACAGTGAAGAGAAACAACTGAAAAGTATTTACATATACTGGGGTATACTCCTCCCTAAGAAGCCCGAAGCATGGGATGATATATCATACATTCTGGATCCAGGGGATAAGAAGCCAGAGAAATATGATGACATCCCAATCAAAATACTAGGTGCTGATGGAGATAAGCCTGAGGATTGGGATGAATACGAAAATAGAGAATGGAAACCACACATCATTGCACACACTCAATACAAAGGACCTTGGAGACCAAAACAAATCAAAAGTTTCAACTACAAGTGGCAGTGTAATGCGTTATGGTCTGACAACTGTGACTTCTTGATTGGGATGAAGGGAATTGGAAGAAAACAAAAGAATGCTGAGAAGGAAGTAATTGAGGAGGCTTCATTTTTCTCAAGCTTTTTTCCAACTTTCGATTTTGAGGATCACATTGCAGTCAAACACCTCTCTGTTAAGAGACATCTTCAGCTCATGGACATTATTTTTGCAAGGACCTCTAAGAGATATGAGAAGGCGGCTGAATACATGGAGCCCAACACTTTCTTTGTTGAGGAGGTGAAAAAGAAGCAAGTTGAAAAACTGTGCACAAAGAATTTAGATGTGGAATCTACAAATGTGAAAGCCCAGTACAGAAGAACTCAAGCTTATTTGGGGAATTGGGATGTTATCGAGTTTGAAACTCCATTCCTTATATCTGCCATGGGCTTGGATGACGATGCCTATTTAGTGCACTTCGCTAACAATATTTTCATGTTTTCAGTGCCTAGGCCACCGGAAGAGGTTGATCTTGACCATGAGATAACTTTGGAAGCTAAAGAAGTTAAGGCCATGCCATTTGGACATGCCTATGTGGAAAATAACGTTTTGCATTTAATCAACAAGTGCAACCAAGCTATTCTCAAATGTGTTTAAGTTGCAAACCTTGAGGACAAGGTTTTCCCGAAGGATGGAGGAATGATGCGTATTGAGAACTTAGAGGGTGAAGTTGTATTTTGATATTACTTATTTAGTATAAAAGCTATGTGTACGTGATTGAAGAGGGCAACAAATGAATTAATCAAATCTTCCCTAAACCCTACCTCTTCTCTTTCTCATCTCATTTCTTCTACTCTTCTCCCATTTCATCTCGTTACATCTACCAGGTCCGCATCAGTTCGCATGCTTTCACGGAAAAACATGAAAACTGGATTTTTACTGCTGGGCTATAAATAGAAAACTTAGGGTTTTTGAACCTAGATCAATTTTTCTGGAGCAAAGCTAGGATTTTAGAGAAGAAGATCTTCAACAACAACACGATCGGATCCTCTAGTGTTCTTGAATCTCCATATTGGTTCTAGATTTCTAAACTCTAATTCCTACATGGTTGTTTGCACTTTTATTGTTTACTTTGTTTGTAAACTCACCATGAGTGAGTAGTGACCTTGATTGGGGATCTATGGATCCCCTAGACATGTTTGTGACATTGTAAATACCTTGGATGCTAATGATGAATGATTTGCACATGATTCTTCTTCCTTTGAACTTAATGCCTCGAGTTGCGTATAAGGTGTTTGTGAAATGTCCTCAATAGGAATTCTGCTTGATTTCATGCTTGATGTAGCTCACGTTGATCATCATGACTTCAACGAACTAAATGAAGAAGCATTAGGATTTTTGTGTTACATGGCGACTCTTTAATCCTTATGAGAATGGATTGAGCTTAACAAGAACATGATTATCTAGTCAATAGAGCGCAAGTGTGAGGCTAGACATTCATATTCTATAGTGCCAATAGAGCGTAAGTGTGAGGTACTATGCGAGATGTAACCTCTTGTACTAAATTGTAGCGCAAGTTGAACTTAGTATAAATGTTGCATGAGCCAAATTCTAAGCATGTGCATGTGATTTCATAATTGGTGTCTCATTTCATTGTCACAATAATTGTCTAGGTGCAGAAATTGATCCCTAGTCATCTTTTAATTGATAGTTAACCACTTTTGGATAATACCCTGTACTATAATTCTCCTAGAAGAACAAAAACCCCCCAAATCATAGACATTCTAAATTTGATCGTTAGCATTATTGGTTTAATCACCTATCCTTTGGGTACGACCTCGGTTCACCCGAGTCATTACAAATGTTTTGATTGCCGTGACTTAGCACAAGTGTTTGGATTCTATTTGAATACTTTAGATATATATTTCTCACCGATCAAATGGCGTCGTTGCCGGGGATAGGTTAATTAACTAGGTGCTAATATATAGTTTAGTTTGTCTACTCTTCCCTTACTTGATAGTTATTGCTTGTTTTGTGCTTAAATTGTGTTTATTTCTCTTGCCTTTCATTGCTAAGAATTTCCTTTGTTCTTGCAGGCATTTGAATGAACACAAGATTCAAGGGACAAAAACACGTAGTGGTAGGTTCAACGTCAAATACTCCTCACCCAACCGCTAAGAGAGGATGAGGTAGACCTCGAAAGAATCCTCCACCTCTTGCTCCTATCCTTCTTGCTTTCCAAGGTCCGAGACCTCGTCCATCTCCACTCCTAAATCCGATACATTATACACCACCGGGACTTAGAATGGAAGATGAGGCAGAGAATCCTCCCGCTCGAGAGAATAACTTTGATGGTCAGAATCCTTTGCCGAATCCTCCCGCTCCTCAAAGGAATAACCGAAATTATAGATACGATGATGAGGATGATGAGAGACCCATCGGGGATTACATGACCCCTACACTTGAGGGGAATAGTTCTGCTATAGTGCCTCCGGAAGAGGATGCATTTAATTTTGATGTGAAGTCTTCTTTAGTCCACATGGTGACTAATGATCAGTACCATGGAATTGGGAATCCTTCTACTCACTTGGCTAATTTCCAAGAGTATTGCCGTACTTACAAGCCAAGAGATGTGCCCGCGGAATATGTATAGTTGATGGACCATAATTATACGAATCAAAAACACAGTAAAACCCACTAAATTAGACTGTTTGTCTATCTAACTTCTACTTGTTAGTCCCGATATATTTCTACAGGGTATTTTGGCGCTTAGAGAGAAAACACGCTAAGGAGAGGATTTTACGCTGAAAAGATATTACGAGTCATTCCAAGGTAAAGATCAGACGCTGAACGAAGAAATCTCAAGATCCTGACATTGAATTACTCAATACAAATTCAACGGAGGAACAACCAAGTCAGACCGGAGCAAAATTGGATTGACAGTATTGTGAAAAGACTGCACAAAACTGTCAAAACTCATCCATGGACCAAGGTGACCGGCAACCTTGCTTGGAGGTGGCCAAGGGAGGAAGCCTCCCCTCCATGGTGACCGGCCACCGGTGGCTTTCCACCCCCCCAACCGGCGGCTTTCTCCTCCCCCATGTGGCGCCTCCTCCTTGCTCCTCCTCCTCCTCCCTTGGATCAAAAGCCACATGCCACCATCTCCACCCTCCATCCTCCTCCCCTTGTGGCTATAAAAGGAGAGCTCCTCCTCCTCATTTCATCATCCACAAATCACAAATGTTTTAGAGAGATAGAGGGCTTAACCCTCTTCTCTTCACTTTCAATAAATATTGTTCTTCATTTTGGAGCTACTTTTGGCGCTTGGATCTTGCCTAGGAGCTCCTCTCCTCCGCTTATTGTAAGGTATAAAATCACGTTCAAGTATATTTGTTTTTACTTTAAAGTTATTTTATTATTCGGTACCCTTGTTCAAGACAATAGTTTGCTTGTATTCCTTGACATGAATACAAGCAGCTAAAAGCTTGTACTCGGTCGCAGGGGTGTACTTGTATTATAAATGTTTTTGACTCTACTCTTAGAGTATCTCTGTATTCAAAACTTGTTCTATGTGCCATATATAGTCAGAATTTCCAAGGTTGAGTGGAAGCTGTAACAAGCAAAGCTCTTCCGTGGGAATTCATGAACATACTCGGTAAGTGGAAGCTGTAACAAGCAAAACTTATCTGAGGAGTTTGACTTATCTAAAAAACCATTTTGGGAAATCGTAACAGAAGATCAAATGGATGCACATAAGGCTGAGATACTTCGAAAGGAGGAATTAGTCTAAAGTAGAACAAGTGTTTTAAACGATGTTGCAAGTCTTGCGCTAGAAATAGCCTTGATTCATCTTTGAATACTTAGCATGATCATTTCAAATGTTCTACGCGATGTTGCAAGTCTTGTGTTAGGAATAGCCTCGATTCATCTTCGAACACTTGGTATGATCATTAGCGGTCAATGATAAACAAATATGATACAAGGCCCCTAAAACCGAATCCTTTCCTTACAGTCTATTATTGTAATTTACTTTCAGTCCTCAAATCACACTCAAACTCAAACCCAATCGCATTTAATTTCTGCATAAGCTTCATTAAAGAACAACTAATCCACACTGACTCCCTTGGGTTCGACCCCTACTTACCACTTGCTACCCAGTAGTGTAGTTGCGAGTAGCGGAAAATATAAATTTATTTGCACAGAGAACATTGCACCTTAACGACAGTGCAGTGGGCTCCGTCAAATTGGCGCCGTTGCCGGGGAGTTGTGCATCAGAATAGTTGTTCTATTTTCTTTTTTCTTTTTTTGTTTTATCATGCAATTCACTAAGTCCTACTACTACGGAATGGAACCTTGGAACAATGAGGAGTTTTCCCCACCACCTTTCAAACTTGAAATCCGTGAGAAGATTAACAACATAAAACAATCCCGGGATGAAACTTTGGACGAGTACTTAGCGTACTTTGACTCCATGTTGATAAGCTGCCCGCACCATGGATTCACCAACCACGATCTTCTTCAAAGGTTTCTCAATGGGATGATGCCACAAGAGTGGAATTGGCTAAATGATGCAGCGGGAGGCTCGGTGAACAACTTAGACATAGATGATCTTTGGAACTTAATAGATGATTTGGCCGCAAGGTCAAGACAAAGACAAGATCAAGCCATGCGGAGCGAAGAACTGGACAACATAATGCACCAAATCAGGGCCAAAACCGAAGTATGGGCAGCAGAAAACGAGTTGGCAGCTAGCACCCAGCAGTTGGCCGCAGACATACAACAATTGAGTGCCTCGATGCACCAATTCACGGCCGAAACCGAATCATGGGCAATAGAAAAGACGGCTGAACCCGAGGAGCCGACAGAGAATGAAGAATCATGGGTGGCTCAAAAAGAAGCATCAAACCAGCTCTGGGACATCATTAACAAGCTGCCCAAAACAGGCCCGGTCCTTATCACTAATCCATCCGAGGAAATCACTGTCCTAACTACCGAGCCAACAGAAGTCCCGGACCTCGTTGCCGAACTGTCTGAAAAAGACCTGGTCCTCACTGTCGGAGCACCTGAAACAGAACCAGTCCTCATGGTCGAAGTGCCCCAACTTAACCCTTCGTGTCTTATACCGATCATAGCCACCGAAGATCATATAATCAATGATGATGAGGTGCACGGGGAGTTAGAGGAGGAGCATGAGCCAAAAAAGCCGACAAAGGAACTCTCACTCGTCACAAGCCAAGGAAAACCGCCTGAAAACTCACTCATTCCAAGACAACTATCCATCACTGCCACAATGAAGAGGAATGGCAGAGGCGCATGCTTAATGTCACCTATATTTAATGGCACAAAACCAAACTTCCAAACTCGCAAAAGTGCCAACTATTCAAACATGAAGAAGCCGCAAAGACATGAGCCGAAGGAATGGAAACTCGGAAGGAGTAACAAGCAAGCACGACCCATTGGACCAGCAGCTATGGTCAATAAAGCCTCGCCCTCTCAAATCAAAAGAGCTACCGAGAAGAAGTTTGACCTCAAGCACCCATGGGATCCAAACCAGTGATCCAGGAATAAGGTACTGTCGAGCCAACGACGTTAAACAAGTGCACTGGTCAGGAGGTAACCCGACACTATCTTACTTTCTGTCTTTTTCTTTTTATTTTTTTTGTCTTATAGTTTTTATCAATAAGTCGCTCTCACCCACTTGGTGCATAGAATGATTTGACTATTTAGGAATTGGTTTTTGGAGCACGGTCGGATCAGCCAGGCAGCTTCCGTGAATTTATCGGGCCTGCGCTGAGAAATCAAGGCCCCAGCCGAACTCCCTCGATTATCCAGCCTCATGCCATGTCATCCGACACAAAAAGGGAGTTCTGATCTTACCTTTCCTTAATATCATTTCCTTCTCGTAATTGTCTGCTTGCATGGCTTTTGAACTAAGTAGTGCTGAAAGGCACGCCTTCGTTCAAAAGTGTGGGGTGAGATCCGCATGTGTACATAAACAAATAACATGTTTTTCTTTTTCTTTTTTAATATTATCTTTTTGAAAATATGAACTTAAGAATGTGAAAAAGATAGATCTAAAATTCATGCATTTACCTTGTGAAAATTCAACTGTCTAAAAACTTAGAGCGTAACTTCTCATTTGTCCCTTTGTGCTGAGATAAACTAGGGATGTGGAGTTGATAGAAATGCCCTAGAGAGGCTTGGCAAGCAATCGAAGGATCGAATCAAACCATATGGTTTTCGAAGTCAGTGGAGGCTGTACTTCGGGTTTCAGTGAAGATTGAAGTCATCTCCGCCATGCAGTGTTTATGCAAAAAGAAAAAAAGGCGAGGACGGGAATCAGACCGTCCTCTCTCTAGTCAAAGTAGCCGAGAAAATAGATGAGCGACCCTCATCTTGACCCGCGCGAAACGAATAGGATGAGAGGAGCGGGGAGGCATTTCCATAGGCTTACGGGCGATGATTGGACCTCCCAAAAAAGGCTTGAGAAAATGGACTAGCAAGTCACAAAGACGCAAAAAGCTCAAAGAAGCAAATCAAGAGGCCAAAGGCCCAAAATTGTGAAGGTTTTAACCGAACAAAAAGTGAAGTACTCAAAGAGTCAAATCAAAGGCCAAAGGCCGATTCACCACAAAAGCAGTCCCTCGCCAAAAGAAAATCAAAGTACTCAAACCATTGAAACCCGAACCGAATCACGTGCTAGAGAAAGCTACAAGGAAACCATATAGTGCGAGACGGTCCCGAGGTTGCAGTCCGGGAGCCTAAAAAGGGCTATCTCCCGAAACATCCAGAATAATTTGCATCACAGCACGGAGGTACAAGTATCAAGTTTCTTCTATTTATTTACACAGTTCAATTTGGTAATAATTAAGTAATGCATGAATTAGGATAAATCTAGTACCACAGTCTAATTTTCATATTTCAACAAACTTACTTAGTGTGCCGCCCTTTAATAGCATTGTTCGGGACGAACAACTAAAAGTGTGGGGTAATCTGATGGACCATAATTATACGAATCAAAAACACAGTAAAACCCACCAAATTAGACTGTTTGTCTATCTAACTTCTACTTGTTAGTCCCGATATATTTCTACAGGGTATTTTGGCGCTTAGAGAGAAAACACGCTAAAGAGAGGATTTTGCGCTGAAAAGATATTACGAGTCATTCCAAGGTCAAGATCAGACGCTGAACGAAGAAATCTCAAGATCCTGACATTGAATTACTCAATACAAATTCAACCGAGGAACAACCAAGTCAGACCAGATCAAAATTGGATTGACAGTTTTGTGAAAAGACTGCACAAAACTGTCAAAACTCATCCATGGACAAAGGTGACCGGCAACCTTGCTTGGAGGTGGCCAAGGGAGGAAGCCTCCCCTCCATGGTGACCGGCCACCGGTGGCTTTCCACCCCCCCAACCGGCGGCTTTCTCCTCCCCCATGTGGCGCCTCCTCCTTGCTCCTCCTCCTCCTCCCTTGGATCAAAAGCCACATGCCACCATCTCCACCCTCCATCCTCCTCCCCTTGTGGCTATAAAAGGAGAGCTCCTCCTCCTCATTTTGTCATCCTCAAATGACAAATGTTTTAGAGAGATAGAGGGCTTAACCCTCTTCTCTTCACTTTCAACAAATATTGTTCTTCATTTTGGAGCTACTTTTGGCGCTTGGATCTTGCCTAGGAGCTCCTCTCCTCCGCTTATTGTAAGGTATAAAATTACTTTCAAGTATTATTTGTTTTTACTTTAAAGTTATTTTATTATTCGGTACCCTTGTTCAAGACAATAGTTTGCTTGTATTCCTTGACATGAATACAAGCAGCTAAAAGCTTGTACTCTGTCGCAGGGGTGTACTTGTATTATAAATGTTTTAGACTCTACTCTTAGAGTATCTCTGTATTCAAAACTTGTTCTATGTGCCATATATAGTCAGAATTTCCAAGGTTGAGTGGAAGCTGTAACAAGCAAAGCTCTTCCGTGGGAATTCGTGAACATACTCGGTAAGTGGAAGCTGTAACAAGCAAAACTTATCTGAGGAGTTCGACTTATCTAAAAAACCATTTTGGGAAATCGTAACAGAAGATCAAATGGATGCACATAAGGCTAAGATACTTCGAAAGGAGGAATGAGTCTAAAGTAGAACAAGTGTTTTAAACGATGTTGCAAGTCTTGCGCTAGAAATAGCCTTGATTCATCTTTGAATACTTAGCATGATCATTTCAAATGTTCTACGCGATGTTGCAAGTCTTGTGTTAGGAATAGCCTCGATTCATCTTCGAACACTTGGTATGATCATTAGCGGTCAGTGATAAACAAATATGATACAAGGCCCCTAAAACCGAATCCTTTCCTTACAGTATATTATTGTAATTTACTTTCAGTCCTCAAATCACACTCAAACTCAAACCCAATCGCATTTAATTTCTGCATAAGTTTCATTAAAGAACAACTAATCCACACTGACTCCCTTGGGTTCGACCCCTACTTACCACTTGCTACCCAGTAGTGTAGTTGCGAGTAGCAGAAAATATAAATTTATTTGCACAGAGAACATTGTACCTTAACGACAGTGCAGTGGGCTCCGTCAATAGTTGAAGCTTTTTCCCTCTTCACTATACGGAGATGCAAAAGAATGGTTGCAAAACCAAGAACCGGGATCTTTTAGGAATTGGAATGAGCTAGCAAATTCTTTCCTTGCCAAGTTCTTTCCACCGTCGAAAACAAAGAAATTCACAGATTTTATATTGACCTTTTCTCAAAGGGATAATGAGTTATTTCATCAAGCTTACAACCGATTCAAGCATTATTTGAGGGAGTGCCCTCACCACAATTTTTGAAAGGCGGACCTTATGAGATACTTTTATCTCGGCATGAGCAAAGAGGCCAAAAGCCAAATGGACACGGCTAGTGGCGGTGCAATCATGGATCTACCGGCAAGCCAAGGATTCAAAGTTATAGATAAGATCGCTACAAATTCTGATAGATACCAAGGGGTCGATCACAAGAAGATGGGTAAGTCTAGAGAAGATTCTTCCAATTATGCGACTAAAGATCAGTTTAGTGATTTGGTCAAGAAAATGGATAGCATGATAAATATGGTTAATGCTTTGGAGGTATCTAAACCAAAGAACGACAAGGAGAAGAATCCGATCCAACAATCTTGTTTTCTATGCTCTAGTACGAGGCACTCTACGAAGGCTTGTCCCGATGGGAAATACGAAGATGATGAGGATGGATATGAAGAGGTGCATTATGTCAATCAACAAAGGAATTATGCTCCAAATCCTAGTCCTCCTACAAGAAACTATGAGCCTCCTCAAAGGAGAATGTCCAACGACTCCGGTTTCCCTTCTAAGCCTCAAGGGCAAAACTACTACCAAGGGAATTACCAAAGATAAGGGTATGGCTCCAACCAAAATCAAGGGCAAAACTCTTACTCTAATCAAGGCCAAAATTCCAACCAAAATCAAGGGTAAAGTTTTCAATATTCCAACCAAGGGAACTATCAAAGGCCTTATCAAGCCAAACCTTCTATGAATGACCAAGGGACTTCTCATCAACAAGAGCAAGCTCCTTCTAACATTCAAGATAATTCAATGATGTCTATGATGGCACAAATGCTAGAAAATCAAAAGGAGACTAACAAGAAGATGGAGCAATTAGAAGCTCACAACAAAATGCTTGTGAATCAAGTGGCTCAATTGAAGCAATTTGGGAAGCTCCCCTCTCAACCGGATGTAAATTCCACTGAGCATATCAATGCCATCACATTAAAGAGTGGAAGAGTCCTCCCTACTCCTCAAGGAAAACCGAATCCTAACGACAAAGAGATAGAAGAGGAAGTTGCCAACGAAAATTCTGAAGTTGAACTTCAAGCTCCTACGGAAGAAGAGAAAAAGGAGGAAGAACCGGTTTTGACAAGGCATTATGTGCCAAAGATACCTTTTCCTCAAAGGCTCAACAAAAGCAAGCTAGACGCTCACTTCCAACGATTTGTGGAAATGTTGAAGAAGTTGTATGTCACTCTTCCATTCCATGAGGTAATCACTCAAAATCCTACTTATGCAAAATTCTTAAAAGATATTGTGTCTAATCGTAGAATTATTGAAGAATCTAGCATGATAGCCTTGAATGTTGAGTGTAGTGCTATTGTTCAAAGAAGAATGCCTAAGAAGATGCAAGATCAAGGGTCATTTTCTATTCCTATATTTTTAGGAAAAATTGAAATTGATAGAGCATTGTGTGATTTTGGAGCTATCATTTCTTTAATTCCATATTCGTTATTTGAGAAAATTGATATGGGTGAGCTCCATCCTACTACTATTTCTTTAAAACTAGCCGATAGAAGCTCTAGAATTCCGAGAGGAGTTCATAGGGATGTGCCTATTAAAGTTGGTAAATTCTTTATTCCCGTAGACTTCTATGTGCTAGAAATGGATGGTGAGCAAGAAACACCCGTTATTCTTGGTAGACCTTTTCTTAACACCGGTTAGGCGGTCATTAAATGTGGCGAAGGGTCTATTGAATTGAAAATAGGGAATGAGAAGTTAAAATTTTTTTTAAAAAATGCCATGAGAGCTCCCACTTCATCTTTTGAATGCAATTTTCTTGATATATCTTGTGAAAATTTTGAGCTAACATCTTTTGAGAGCAAAGTCATGAAGTTAGATGATTCTTGAATGCTCTTTACCTCATTAATGGATATGGAAGATGAGGAAATGTGAGACCTAACTTTGGTCGAAGGAGAGCAAGTATTGGATGCTCATGAAGGTAAAGAAGATCCGGTGCCGAGAGGTAAGGAATTCGAAGGAGAGTTAAAACCTCTACCTTTGAATCTAAGGTATGAGTTTCTTGGGTCTAATTCTACTTACCCCGTTATAGTTGGTGCAACTTTGAATGAGCATGAAACGTCCAAACTTTTGCATGTTTTGAAGACTAATAGAAAGGCTCTAGGCTACTCAATTGATGATATTACTGGAATTAGCCCTTCATTATGCATGCATAGGATAAATCTTGAAGAGAATGCAAAACCTTCTAGGGAGTTTCTATGGAGATTGAACCCTAAACTTAGCGAAGTTGTCTTTAAGGAAATTACTAAGTTAAGAGATGCGGGCATCATTTACTCAGTTCCAGATTCGGAATGGGTAAGCCCCATCCATGTCGTCCCCAAAAAGGGAGGACTTACGGTTGTGCAAAACGATTAAGGGGAATTAGTCCCTACAAGAACCGTGAATTTGAGGATGTGCATCGATTATAGAAAACTTAATAAGGCAACCAAGAAAGATCATTTCCCTATTCTATTTATTGACCAAATGCTTGAGAGACTTGCGGGACATGAATACTTTTGTTTCCTAGATGGTTATAGCGGATTCTATCAAATCCCCATTTTGCCAAATGACCAAGAAAAAACTACATTTACATGTCCGGATGGAACTTTTGCATTTAGGCGCATGCCCTTCGGGCTATGCAATGCACCGGGAACATTTCAGAGATGCATGATGTCTATCTTTAGTGATTACATTGAGAAATGCATAGAAGTTTTCATGGATGATTTCTCTGTTCATGGAACTTCGTTTGATGATTGTTTAACTACTCTTTCACATATTCTTGCTAGGTGCATTGAGACATATTTGGTGCTAAATTGGGAGAAATGCCACTTCATGGTTCAAGAAGGAATCGTCCTTGGACATTTGGTGTCCAAAAGGGGGGTCGAAGTTGATAAAGCAAAGGTTCAAGTCATTGAGCAACTACAGCCACCACAAAATCAAAAGGGAGTTAGAAGTTTTCTAGGCCATGCCGATTTTTACCAGAGATTCATTAAAGACTTCTCAAAGATTGCCAAGCCATTAACTCGTATCCTATGCAATGATGTGCAATTCAACTTTGATGAAGGATGTTTAGAGGGGTTTGAAAAGCTCAAGAAAGTTCTTGTATCCGCACCCATAGTGCAACCACCAAATTGGGATCTTCCATTCGAGCTTATGTGCGATGCGAGTGACTTTGCTATTGGAGCTGTCTTGGGACAACGAGTTGATAAGAGACTCCATGTAGTCTACTATGTGAGCAAGGTGCTTGATAATGCTCAGTTGAATTACACCACCACCGAGAAGGAGTTGCTAGCCGTGGTGTATACTTTTGAAAAATTCAGACCATATCTTGTTGGGTCAAAGACGATTGTCTACACTGATCACGCCGCTATTAAGTATTTGATGGAAAAGAAAGATGCAAAGCCGAGGCTTATTCGTTGGATTCTTCTTTTGCAAGAGTTCAACATCGACATCAAAGACAAGAAATGGGTCGAAAATGTGGTAGCAGATCATCTCTCTAGAGTTGAGCTTTATGATTCAAAAAGGTTCTCAACGCCTATAGAAGACTCTTTTATCGGAGAGTATTTGCTGAGTATCAAAGATGATGCCCCATGGTACGCGGATTATGTGAACTACTTGACTTGCAAAATTCTTCTGAATGACCTTGATCATAATCGAAAGAGGAAGTTCTTGCACGGCGTTTCGAGGTATTATTGGGATGACCCGTTCTTGTACAAGCTATGCGCAGATGGATATTATAGAAAATGTGTGACCGAAGAAGACATAAAAGGAATTATAGCTTGTTGTCATTCTTCTGCTTATGGTGGTCATGGCTCTGCTTCGAAGACCACATCTAAGATTCTTCAATCGGGATTTTATTGGCCCAGTATGTTCAAGGACACGTATGAATTCGTTAAGTCTTGTAACGATTGTCAAAGAACGGGAAATATTGCAAGAAGGAATGAAATGCCTCAGAAAGGCATCTTAGAGGTTGAAGTGTTCGATGTATGGGGCGTAGATTTTGTGGGACCTCTACCATCTTTGCAAGGTAATTGCTTTATTCTAGTAGCGGTAGACTACGTTTCTAAATGGGTTGAGGCCATAGCTTCCCCATCTTGTGATGCTAAATTGGTGATCAAGATGTTTAAAAAGATTATCTTCCCAAGATTTGGGGTTCCAAGAGCGGTGATAAGTGACAATGGTTCTCACTTCAAAGAGAGAAGATTCGAGTCTTTGCTTAAGAAGTACGGGATATTTCATAGGTGTTCTACTCCATATCATCCCCAAGCAATAGGTGTTCTACTCCATATCATCCCCAAGCAAATGGACAAGTCGAAGTATCAAACCGCGAAATAAAGAATATATTGACAAAAACAGTTGGGAAGTCAGGGAAAGATAGAACTGCTTTCAAGACGCCAATCAGAATGTCTCCATACCGGTTAGTATATGGCAAATCTTGCCATCTTCCGGTAGAGCTTGAGTACAAAGCCATGTGGGCTATCAAAGAGCTGAATCTCGATATGAAAGCTTCGGGAGAGAAGAGACTCCTTCAACTGAATGAGTTAGACGAAATCAGTCTGGACTCCTACGAAAGTTCAAAAATTTATAAGGAGAAAACTTGGAGATGGCACGACAAGCTTATTCTGAAGAAAGAGTTCTCGGTAAGAGATAAAGTCTTGCTATTCAACTCCAGGTACAAGTTGTTTCCCGGGAAGTTCAAGTCTAGGTGGTTTGGACCATATAGAATTCATAAAGTTTTCGATGATGGCCACCTAGAGCTAGTTGACAATGAAGGGAATATGTTCAAAGCAAATGGGCAGAGAGTTAAAGTCTATCATGCTACTGATGGAGATCAAAACACGTTGAAAGCACCCTCGTGAATGCTAGCTGCAATACCGCTAGAGAAGGGATCCCGCTCGGGACTTCTCTTAGTGTGCTTCTCGTTATATAAAGATTCGGCTCCGTCTTAGCCAAGACGTTAAACTAGGCTTGTGAGTGTTTTTCCTCTGATCTTCAAGAATGTCTATTTTGATTGGATTTCTGTTTGCTTCGTGCAAGAATGTGAAGATTTGAACCATGCATGTGCGAATGGCTATATTTGATGATTGATGCGCGATTGGAATGCTTTTAGCATGATGTGCTTGGTGAATTTGATGTCTTGATAGGATACAAGTGTGGGGTTTTGAAATTTTGTGCATGAGTGTTGATGTATGATTTGAGTTTGGCTTAGAAATTTTTGTTCGTAACTCCATGCGTTCGTATAGTCCAATTCATGCGTTCGCATAGTTTGCCTTTTCTCCATTTTGTTATGCTCACATAAATTTCATGCGCTCGCACATAAATTCAATGCCAATGGAAATCATTGTGCGTTTTCATTAATTCATTCGTGCGTTTGCATACTAGGCCTTTTCCTCATTTCGTTGAGCTCGCATAACACTCATGCGCTAGCACATAAAATCAATGCGACTGTCCAGATCCATGCGTTCGCATAGTCTCATTCATGCGTTCGCATCCCAAGCCTTATTTCTCATTTTGCCAAGCTCGCAAAGATTTCATGCGCTTGCATTAAGAATCCATGCGGCTGGAAATTATTGTGCGTTCGCATAAAACCATTAGTGCATTCACATATCCCCTTGAAATCTCGTCATTCTCAGTTGTCTGCAAGCTCATGCGTTCGCACAATGTCCTCTGTGCGTTCGTATGAGTCGATTAGTATATATTCAAAATTCAATTTCTGAAAAAAACCCTAAATCGTTCTCCCGACTGCCTTCTCCGATTTTCGGTCCACCTCTCCGTCGCTCGCCGACCTTCCCCGAGCGACCCAGCCATCGATCCTCCTCACCGTGCGCTCCCTTGTCCGTTTCCGCCGCTATCTAACCCTCCTCTGTCCGCCAAATCCGTCCCCTGCTTTCCGCTCCTTCACCCTGCGTTCGCATCGCCTCGCGCACACCAACAGATTAAATGGCTAAAGTTAAAGTGGCTCCCTCCTCTAAGCAGCCTTCTAAGACGCGTTCTAAGAGCTCCTCGAATATTTCAAAGCCACCGATCTCCAAAAAATCCAAAGGGAAGGAGAAAAAGCGCCAAGACATTGAAATTTTGTACGTGAAGTCTGATTCTACAGGTAGGCATTACGGCCGTACCTCTGCGGCTCCTACAAGGTACATTATGGCTCCTAGCTCGGTTAGTAGAGCAGATGGAGATTTAGAAAGGGATTCACCTCCAACATCACCTCGAGCCGATGATTCCAACAAATTCACCTTGCCGAAGCCGTACGAGTTTGATGGCCCGATCAGATTCCACTATGCGAAGGATACTGCCTTGCATAGTGCTCTATCGAACAAAGGTAAATGGCCAATCCCCTTCTTATTTCCTGGAATTGAAAATTTGAAAAAGTTAGAGGTGTTTGATGAGATTAGATCATTGCTTGGCAACAGTGGTTTGAGTTTTATTTTTCGTGATGATCCTGGATCATATCATGAGGTCACTATGGAATTCCTTAGCTCGTTTAGTCCAGTGCATAAACTTAGTATGGATGAGGACGAAGAGAAGGTTAAATGTTGGAGGTTCGCTATGGGTGATTACCAATGGGAGGTGGATTCGGAGGTTCTGTGCGATTGGTTTAGATTGCCTAGGGATGGTTTATTCCCTAAGATAGTTGATGATGATGTTTATAAATTTTGGAAGAGAATTACGGGGGGGGGGCGATTATGCTAAGGAAGAGCAACACAAGTCTACTAGCATTCGTATACCCAAATGGAGCATTATTCATAAACTCTTAGCGGGTATAGTGTTTGTTCGTACTATCTACGGTACACTTGTGACAAAACTCGAAATGGTGCTTATGCTTATGATTGAGAGGGGGCAGAAGGTGGATTGGCTATGGTGCATCACAAAGGGGATTAATGACAATCAGATTGCCTCTTCGAAGAACCAGGGATTGGGAGGTGGTTCATTTGTGACCTGGATCGCAAGGAAATTAAATTTCACAATTGGGGACTTAGAGAGTGAAAAGCTGAAGCTCACCTTGAAGCAAATGAGATCTAGACACATTTTGGGTAAGGGGCTAAAGTGGAAAAATGATGAGAAAGAAGTTGAAGTTGAAGATGAGGAAGAACTTGACACTGACGATGAGATTGACAGGTTTTTGGACCGTGCCTTGCCCTCCTCCTCGCATGCCATGCCTCCTCCTTCCTCTGCTGACTCGAAACTGGAACTGATTTTTTCACGCTTGGATGACATGGCTAGAGTATAAGATAAATTGGTGCAAGACCAAAACTTCCTTGCCACTTATGTCTCGGAGCACAACAAATGGGAGGAGAAGACTTTACTTACCATTTACCTCTCACTTGGATATCTCCTCCAGTGTTGACTTGCCTTCTAGGTCCCCATTTCTACCTAGATCACCTTCGCCTCCATCTCCGCCCTTGTTTCCTACTACTAAGGGCAAAGAGAAAATGGGCAAGCCTTCAAATGTCCAGAAGAGTGGAGAAGAGGGCAGCATTGAGGATGATGAAGATAGTGCAGGTGACCAGTTTATTATTACACCTCATGGTGTTCATGGAGTTGTCTTGCAGGATGAGCTTGGCGTTTCCATTGACGAGACAGATCGGGCTGATGATGTGAGAGTCGATGATCCCTCCACTGCTCCCTCCACCCCAAATGAAGAGGGAAGCATTGATCTGGAAGATGATAGCACTTGATTAGAATTTCTATATGTTATTGTGCTCATGTTTTGTTTATGATGATCTATGTATGTTGATGAACCTTGTGGATGATGGTATTTTGGGATGAAAACATTGTTGATCACTCTAATGAAATGTGTTACATTCTTAATATGTGTTGTAGGTTGTATGATCATCTACGTGCGTGTTGATTCATAGGGGTAAACAGATTTTTGAATCTCATTTCTATACTGCCCAATGATGTGCGTTCGCACAGTGCTATCTGTGCGTTCGCATGCCCTGTTTATTTCTCCTTTGTGCTTTGATCGCATGACCTCATGCGTTCGCATGCAAAATCCATGCCACTGCCTGCTTTCGTGCGTTCGCACAAGTAAATCCATGCGTTCGCATGCTCATCTTTCCCAGCGTTTCATACCTTTGTGTGTTCGCATACTTGAGCCCAGCGCCATTCTAACTTGTTTTGGTGCGCTTTTGATAGATATGGGCATTTGGCATTCGATGATGTGTTCTTTTGATGAGTTATAAGTTGATTTGCATAATGTTGACATATTTGCGATGATGATTTCTTTACCTTGTGTGCTTAACACTCTCGTATTTGAGTTTCTTGTCTTATAGAGAAAAAAGGGGAATCATTCATCGAATCTTTTGTGCAAGATCAGTCGCCTAAGAACTAGGCGCGCGAAGCAACATCTCTTACTTTGAAATGGCTACCTCCAAACGAGAGAAGTTTTTCTTAACTTTGTCTTTGCTTTTCATGCTATTCATTGCTTAGGGACTAAGGAATTGCTAAGTGTGGGGTGCCTATGTTTTGACTACATGAGATGTTTGTGCTTGCTTGCCGTGCTTTCATGTTTAGAATCCAATCAATTCGCATGTTTAGAGGAAAACACTTACACTACTGTGACATTCATCCAAAAACTTGAATTTTTAATGAAAACAAAAAGTCTGGGCAAGGCTACATTTTCGAAAGATTTCATTCCTAATTCAACTAGTCGTGCATGATTTCACTTAATTGATCCTTTAGATGACTAATGGATTAGATTGCTGACTTTCATTCTTGATGATCAAAGCATCTACTAGCACTTCTTTATCTTTTATTCTAAGATCTTTCTTGTTGAGACTAGAGAGTTGATCTTTTGAAAGCATGAAATCGAAAAAAATATTTTTTTTAGAAAAACCTTGCATGCCATGATTGTGTTTAGGTGACCTTAGTGACCTTGCTTGTCTTGTGGATTTGTCTTGTTGGTTTGTCATGCTCCATTTTTAACACTTAGCCCTTTGTCAAAGTTCTAAGTGTGGGGTCAAAAGAGGGCAAGAAAAAAAAGAAAAAAGAAAAAAGAAGAAGAAAAAACAAAAAGGCAAAAAGGCAAAAAAGGAAAAGAAAAAGATATGTAATAAGCCCCAAGCTTCTTCCTTATGATTGACCATCATTAGGAAGTAAGTTTAAAGAACTACGTGCTAAGCGCCGAGGGTTAGGAAGGTAAGTTCCCCCTTGAAAGTGCTTAGCACGGCCAAAGGCCATGCTACCCCTGCTTAAAGTTGCACTTAGACTTGACAATCGGCTATTCCACCATTCTCTAGCATGAAAACTAATGAGACAATTGAAACTTACTAGCAAGAATTCACTAAGGGAAGAACCTCGTATTCTTTTATACTTAGGCATGATATGACTTGCAAGTGTATACAAAAGCTTTAATGTTGGAACTCCTCTTCGCTTATGACTAAGTGACCTTTGCGTCCTAGGCTTGAGAATGAGTTCAAAGTCACAAGCCAATGTACTAGCTTCCTTGCTAGCATTGGTGAGTGGTCCAACAAGATTTCTTTGCGACAATTAGATTGTTTTCTTGAAATCTTTGATATAGAAAGTGACTAGAATCCTTGATTAAAGGTTAATTAGTCTTTGCTTTGATTTGCTTGAATGTCATTATTCATGAATTTCCATAAGGATTTGAAGAGGTTTCATGTAGTGATTGAAATGCACATATCTAGTTTGAATACATTATGAACTTCATGGAAAACACCTTGCCTAGTACTTTGACATTTGTGAACTTAAAATGCCTAATTGGATGATTTTTCTTTTTGTGGGATTTGTGAGTATTCCCATGTCTGAAAACTCTCGGGAGACTACAACTCCTCCACTAGAGTAGCCTAGGGGTTTAAAGGCTTGGTGCATTCGCTAAATGCACTCGTGTTACCTACGAAAGTGGTTAGTTAGAAATAGGATTTGTTTCTTAGTGTTTTTAGTTAGTTTTCGTGACCGTATGGAGTTTTCTTTGAACCAATCCTGAGTGCGTGAAATGCATTATTGTTGTTGATCTCTATGATTAGATTGCTCGGGACAATCAAACATTAAGTGTGGGGTGATTTGATAGCGCTAAAATCTATGCATTTTAGGCAACCTCTATGCTTATTGTTTCGGTTGTTCTATTACGATTTCACTTGCTATTTGATGCTTTGTGGTCCTTTTCAGGCAAATTACAGAGTTTAAGTTGAGAACGCAAGTAGGCAGTGATTTCGGGGCAAAACCGAGCATTTTGGAGCAAGAAAGCACAAATTGGAGATCGGAGCGCAAATTTCTCAAAGTCATGCGCTCGCATGGTTCAAAGCATGCGATTGCATGAATGAACTTCGCCACCTTGCTAGTCTTCGCAGCCTTGTGCGTTCGCATAGTCCATTTCATGCGTTCGCACAGCCCAGACCCGTTGATGAGTCGAGTTTTCGACTCATTAATGCCCGTTTTCACTATAGCTTTAGTTCGTTTCCGATGATTTTTTGATGTCATTTGATCCCCTTTTCGTGCGTTTCAGGTACAAAACAAGATGTCTCAGTGTCAAAAGCCAATAGAAGGAAACTCGGTGAAAATCGGAGATTAGAGCAAAAAGTGGGCAGAATTGGTCCCCAGTCGATCGACTGGGAAGCTCCCCTGCTCCAGTCGATCGACTGGGAGAAGTCTCAGGAGGGCCTGCAATCCATGTTTCTGTAGTCGATCGGCTGGACCCTTCAGTCGATCGACTGGCGAGTCCTCCAACCAGAGCATGCAGGCCACGTGACCTCAGTCGGTCGATTGGGACTCCAGTCGGTCGACTGGGAGCAGTCTCAGAAGGACCAAAATTCCACATTACCGCAGTCGATCGACTGGGAACCTACCCTGTGCCAGTCGATCGACTGGGAACCTACCCTGTGCCAGTCGATCGACTGAGAATCTGCTAGCCAAACGACATTTCTTCCACTAGTCGATCGACTGGGCCACAAGCACAACGCCAGTCGATCGACTGGACTGCTACAGTTCCGGAAATTCAGCGAGGCTATAAATAGAAAGTGATAAGTTTGACCTAGCATCTTGGCTTCTTTGGAGAAAAAGACAAGGAAAAGTGAGCTCAATCAAGGGATCAATCATCATCTAATCAAGGAGATTTGAAGACTAAGGGAGTTCATTAGGATCAACAATCCTACTCTATTCCTCTTCCTTTCTCTTAGATTTTTGTTGAAATCCTACACATCATGTTGTCTTACATGATGTGTGAGTAGTCCCCCTTGTGTTTTGAGGGTTTTATGATCCTCCTTGGTACTCAATGATCATTGTATACACATCTATATGGATTTTATGAAGTTGATTTCATTTTACTATGATCTTCATGTTAGACATGTTGCTAAGTGTTTGATAAAATGCCTAAGTGACATGTTTGTGTTAGAACTATGATCTAAGTATCGAGAGAGCTTAGTGATGGTTTGGATGTAGTAAAATTGAACTTAACCAACATTTATGAGAGTAAACGCATGGTGAGAGGTTAACTAGAACTTAATGCATATAGCACTTGTGAGAATAAATGCTATATAGTGAATCAATACCCTTTAATTAGTGAGCTTCTAACTAAGATGACTTGACTAGGATTAGACTTGCATGATAGTTTGTCTAGCCCTAGCCTAAGTTAGGTTTTAAACCTATCAACTCATAATTAATTGAACTCTTGTATGCATGATCATTGGGAAATTGCCAAGGAGGGGAATAATCCCTCGAAACTCGCTTTTAATTGATTTTAATCCCCTAAAACCATTTCACACTTGTTTTGAATCATTGATAATCATCATACTTGAATTTTAGGAATTAGCCGAGTTAGAAAATTTGATAATTCTAGCGCGTAATCCGTTTGCTCCCTTGGGTTCGACACCGGTCTTCCCGGTCATTTATAAATTGTTTTTGACCGTATGCTAAAAACCTACAACGTCAAAATGGCGCCGTTGCCGGGGAGCAATAGCTAGATTACCCCTAGGAAAATCATTTAGTGCTCCGACTATTCCATGTTTTACTTTATTTACTTTGTTACTTGCAATTCTTAAACTTATTCACTATGCTTACTTGTGTTAATTGGCTACCCTTGTAGGTTCACTCCTTTTATGCCACCGAAGACCAAAAAGCTTACTCAAATTGTGGATAGAGACTTGAACCGACCTATAAGAGAGCTAGTTAACCCTCATCTTACAAGGAGTAAGACCAACAAAGACAAAGGATCAACCTCGAACATTCAAGAAATCGATCATCAAGTCATGGGAGATAGAGATAATAGACTTCCTCCTCCGCCCCCTCCTCATCAAGGAAACCAAAATAACCTTCCACCCTTGCCCCAATCTAGAAGGGTTCTCAAGGATTATGCCACTCCTACGGCCTATGGGTATTGTTCCCCGATCCTCGTACCGACGGTTGATAACCGAGATTTTGATTTGAAGACTTCCACGATCCAAATGGTCCAATCCAACCAATTCTCGGGAAGGGACAATGAGGATCCGAATTTTCACTTGACAACATTTCTTGAAGTGTGTGCCACCTTCAAGATCAATGGGTTCTCGGAAGATGCCAAGCTCTTGAGGCTTTTCCCTTTCTCCCTGACGGGAAAGGCAAAGGATTGGTTGAGGAGTCAAACTCCCGATAGCTTCACCACTTGGGAGGAGCTAGCCGTAGCATTCCTCAATAAATATTTTCCTCCTTCCAAGACGGCCACCTATAGGAATCAAATTACGAATTTCTCGCAATTGGATGGGGAAAACCTCTATGAAGCTTGGGAACGGTATAAAGAATATCAAAGGCTTTGTCCTCACCACAACCTCGATGATCTCCAAGTCTTCCACACCTTCTACCACGGTGTTGATGGTAACTCTCGACTTGCTCTTGACACCGCCTCGGGTGGCGCTATTATGGAACTAGAGCCACATGAAGGGTTTGCGGTAATAGAGAAAATAACGAATAACTACTTCATGTGGGGAAGTGAAAGAGGAAACCCAAGAAGGAGACATGAAAGACATGAGGTGAAAGCGGTGAGCACGAGCATGAGACAGTTTCTTGCCCCTTGGTTCAAAGGGATGTGCAAGGGCAAGGCTATGGAGAAGTGAATTTTGTGGGAGGAAACCAAGGAAGAGACTATGGAGGTAATGCCAACCAAGGGCAAAGCTCTCAAGCGAATTATACTACACCAAAATTCTCTTCGGGATGGAGAAATCATCCCAATTTCTCCTACAAGACCACAAATCCTACTCGCCCCGACTTTGGATCCACGCCTCCCGGATTTGGTCCCAAACCTACTCAATCCAATCAAACGTTCCAACCTAGGAACCAATATCAAAGTAAAGGACCGACTTTGCTTCAAAGGAATCAAAACCAAGGGCAACAATACCAAGCTCAAGCTCAAAGATCCTACCAACAAGTTGACCCTCCCCCACAACCGTCTAATGAACTTTCCGGGGTTGAAGCAATGTTTGCAAAGCTCCTAGCAAATAAAAATGAGATACGGCAAGAATTGAATGAGGTCAAGCAATCACATCAAAGGATGGAAATCCACAACAAGATGCTTGAGACCCAAATTGCTCAACAAGCCGAAGCATCAACAAGGGCACCGGGGAAGTTACCGGCTAGGCCCGATCAAGTGAATAGAGAGCATTGCAATGCGGTGACTTTGAGAAGTGGGAAAGAGCTAGAGAATGAGCTACCAAAAAGGAAGAAGGTTTCTTTTGATCTTGGAGGCCAAGCTAGTGCCGAAATTGAAGAGTTGAATGAAGAGGTTCCTAACCCTCAAGTTGAGAAAGAAAGTGAGATGGAAAAGGAGAAAGACGAACCTAGAGTATACACCCCTCCTATTCCATTTCCCCAAAGATTAAAGAAGAAGAGCAATGATAAGCAATTCTCCAAGTTCGCCGAGATGATGAGGAAGCTCTATGTCACAATGCCCTTCACCGAGGTAATAACTCAAGCTCCTTCTTATGCAAGATTTCTAAAAGATGTTATTACTTGCAGGAGAACAATCGAGGATGTTGACACGGTGTCCCTCAATGGCGAATGTAGTGCCATATTCCAACCGCGCATGCCCCCAAAGCTTGAGGATCCCGGTAGCTTATCCATTTCATGCTATATAAATGATATTAAAATTGAGCGTGCCATGTGTGATTTGGGTGCTAGCATATCGTTGATGCCTTATTCTTTGTGCAAGAAATTGAATATGGGTGAGCCTAACCCAACTAACATGATTCTAAGGCTCGCGGACCGCTCCTCAAGATTTCCTAGGGGAATTCTTAAGGATGTCCCGGTTAGAGTAGGGAATTTCTACATTCCGGGGGATTTTGTGGTGTTAGAGATGGAAGAGGACAATGAAATTCCCATTCTATTGGGAAGGCCTTTCCTCTACACCGC
This sequence comes from Rhodiola kirilowii, assembly GCA_033675215.1. Taxonomy (NCBI): domain Eukaryota; kingdom Viridiplantae; phylum Streptophyta; class Magnoliopsida; order Saxifragales; family Crassulaceae; genus Rhodiola; species Rhodiola kirilowii. The sequence continues at coordinate 22,049,710 of CM066197.1, forward strand.
GGGGGCTATATTTGATACTACTAAGGGGTCAATTAACATGAGGGTAGGAGATGAGGAAGTTGAATTTAACTTAGAAAAGGCACAAAAAGGTCCTAGTTCTACCATGAGTTGCAATTATCTAGACCTTGTTGATTCTTATGAGCTATATGATGTGCCTAACTTGATTGTGAATGAAATTGACCTTAATGATGAGCTTTCCGAGCATGTTGATTGTTGGGCTATCTTGGAGGGAGAAAGCAAAGAGGGAACTCAAAGCGATGATGGTAAGGAGTCTTGTTCGGTAGAGCTAAAAGCTCTACCAACAAGCCTAAGGTATGAGTTCTTAGGCCCAAATTCTAGCTTGCCTATCATTGTGAATGCTTCTTTGAATGATGATGAGACTTCTAAATTGCTTGATGTGGTTAGAGAACATAAAGATGCTATTGGCTGCTGATGAGACGTATTTATACGACTCATTAAGTCATTAAATCCCACCATTTACGACATTTGATCATGAGAACATTTACTTGTTAATGTCGTTTTGGATTTCAGGGCCTTTAGGAGTCTAAAGAGGAAATGAGCTTAACAATGGCATTTTAGGCCACAAAAGCATCACAAGGTGATTTGGAGGCAAAATGGGACTTAAGGACTTCATTCGGGACCTAAGGACCCAAGCCGGGTACCTAGGGACCTAAGGACCCAAGCCGGGTACCCAGGGACCTAAGGACCTCAGCCGGGTACCCAGGGACCTACAACTTGCAATCGACTTTTGACCTAGTACCGGGCATTTTCTGGCAAAACTTCCTTCTTGGAACTTGCTTAGAATCATCTCAACTATCCAGAACCGGATCCCCGAGACCCAGAACTCAAAATCCAAAAATGGTCTTTCCGAAGGGTCAAAACACAAGGTCAAGGGTCAATGGTCAACCTTCCCTTGACTTTCTCGGCTCGTCCCCCAAGGTGATGACGTCATCCTCCTTGTGCTTGTGCCAGAGCTGAAGACGTTGCTGCCAAAGGACCTAAGGCCAAGGAGTTAGGGCGGTTTTGGTCTTGCTTGTGCCAACCCACTTATGCCACTCAAACTTGAAGCCCAAGCCAATTCAAAGACCTAGAACCTTCCTCAAATCTCTATATAAGCAGCACCTTGGCCCTTGTAAATGACATTCGAAAATCTCACTAAAAATCATAGTTGTTACTCTTGTCATTTAGCTTTGGAATTGGAAAGTTCAACATCTCTCTACTCCTTCTTTACTTTTATGCAATTTACTTTCTTGTAATCTACATTCTTTGACTTACTTTACTGTCTTTACTTTCATGTACTTCCATTCCATCCATAGCTCTCATATCCTTCCCATGGATATGAGTGGCTAAAACTCCATTTTTGGTTTGGGGATCATTCTACTTTGTGGCACGGTTTTGAGACCTTATTCCTAATGCTTCTTTGTGTTCAAGTAGTGTAAGAGCTTGGAAAGGCCTTACTTTGGGTGATCTCTTGGAATGGAGTGAACCACGCTCATGACACAAAGTATGATCTTTAGAGGTCAATGATAAATAAGCCACAATAGTATTGTCAACACATTTTGAGATTCATGTCCTTAATGCTATTTTACATTTCACTAGTCCTTGTGCTTCATGCCACGGATCAAAGGCTTGGCTAAGTGGATGTCTTGCCACAAAGCTTAGTCAAGCTAATGATCTCTATTGTAATATCCCTTTGATGCTTTGCGGCAAGAATGGATAGTACACATAGATGGAACATTACATTTGCCGGATTGTTCAATCTACTAAGGACTGGATTAGAAGGTCTAAACCGTGCATAGTGAGGTAGTGGAGCTTAAATGCTTTGGGTTGCCTACGGCACCACACTACTACCAAGTTCGGTTAAGACCGTGGTGTATTACCTTTGCCAGAATACTTTAGGTTGTCACCCTTGCCGGGACAACCACACTCTACAAAATGTGAAATAGATCATTTGATATCCATGATGAATGTGTGACAATGGATCCCTAGACCGAATACCCATTGCTTGTTTACATTTCGTCCATTTACTTTATGCACTAGTATTTATTTGTTTCCAAAACCCCCCCAAAACTGTCTTTACTTTCCTTTACCTTTGTTTACAAGAACAACAAAGTAGCCATTACAACTCCCTTGGGTTCGACCCCTACTTGCAACTTACTACCTTTGTAGTGAGTCTAGTAGTGGAGATTATAAATTTAAACTTGACATTTTTTCCCTTCGACAAGGAAGTACTGTTAAATTTTGGACGAGATCCAAGGGCAAGTGTCCAACTTGACCCAAGCCGTGTCCGAGTTGATAAGAGGCCTAGAGGGAGAATGCACAAGGGATGAGGACCCATTGATGATTGAAGAAGTCCCAGCAGACTTAAGCCCGACTCCAGATCCCTCATCCGGACCAGTCCCAGCAGCGCACCAAGCGCCAAGCCCGACCTTAGTCCTCTCGGGCAGACTTGATCCTACGCCCAGACGAGACTTGAATCTCTCAGACCTCAGCCCGACCTCAGCGCTCAGTCCTTCAGTGGGTAGCCCGATATCCATTCCAGCAGACTTGAGTCCGGTCCCCACGGACAGTCCTCCTTTTGCGCCTAAGGCACCCGAGCCCGAGACTACCCCATTCCTCATTGACGAGCCATCCGAGGCATGCCTTGTCCTCCTAGCCGAAGAGTCCCCACTTGGCCCTTCCTTGTCTATGGAAATCATGACCGCCGAAGCTCATGTAATCAAGGACGAGGTTCAAGGCGAGTCAAAAGTGAAATCAAACATGGGGACAAGCTTGATGTCGCTTGTCAGCGATGGCAAAATTATGATCTTCGAAAAGTGCACGAATGCCATCCGCTCATACATAAAGAAGCGACCGAGGCATGGGACATTTGCATGGAAGCCCGGATGGAGAGACAAGAGGGCGCGGCTTGATGGATCAGTGGCTAGGCTTAAGAGGCCTCCTCCTCCTCGGAAAGATGTGAAGGCAAGACCACCTGACCGGTTGAAGGCAGAACTGAGCCCGCTGCGATATGTGAACCATGGAAAGATTAAGAGAGAACTCGGGAAGAAGTTTGACCTCACCCGCCCATGGGATCCCAACATATGATCCCTAGAGGTACTATCGAGCCAACGACGTTAAACAAAGGCACTCGCCGGCAGGCAGTCCGGCATTTTACAGTATTTTCTTGCATTTTACTTTCTTGCATTGTTCTAATCCTCACCTCTTTTATGTTTGGAAAGAATTAAGGATGTTTTTGTAGGTCGGTCCAAGTGCTACGCACTTTGCTCTTTGTCCTACGCATTTTATGCCAACCGGGCTGGACCCAAGGAGGACGGACGCGTCCGAGAGAGAGAGACCGAGCCCGACCTGAACTCCCCATGAGCTTCCGACACTAGACCACGCCTTGCCACTTCATGGCATACGAGGGGAGTTCCGTTTCACTCTAGCACCTTGTTCTTTCCATTGAGTGCGTGCATATTGTCTAGATTGAGTTGCGTCGTGAGGCCACGGCTCATTACAAAAGTGTGGGGTGGGGTGTTTAGTAGTTTGTTGTGTCATCACGTTTACCTTTATTGCCATGCATGAGTCAGCACATTTCCCTTTGAAAATTTTAAATTTTTTGAATAAAATAAGTAGATTTGTGAGTAAAATGCGTAGGAAAGGGGTGTTGAGCTTAAATGATGTGAAATAGATGGATCCGAGTATATGCATTCCTCTTATGAAATCTGAATTGTGTGATGACTTATGATATTAACCCATTACTTATCCTTGAGAGTCGGAATAAAGAGGGATGTGGAGTTGATAGAAAGGGTCCTAGTGAAGCTTGACAAAGCACTCAAGGGATTGGGTTTGAACTATATGGTTATATGGATGCCGTGGAGGCTAGCATTTCGAGGCTTATTGGTATAGAGTGACTCCACCATTGCAGCGTTTATGCAAGTGGTGGGATGGGAATCAAACCGTCCTATCTCTAGTCTTAGTAGTCGGGAAAATAGATGAGTGACCCTCATCTTGACTCGCATGAAACGACCAGGATGAGAAAGAGCGGGGAGGTATTTACATATGCTTGAGGGCGATGATTGGACCTCCCAAGAAGGAATGGACAAAGAATAATCACGAATGGAGCAAGGCTCAAAAGAAAGAAAAAAAAACATCTCATGTGAAGTTCTAACCGAAGCAAAAAGTGAAGGATCATCGAAGTCATACAAAGGCCGAAGGCCAAGTTCACTACTAGTATGTCCAAGCAAGTACCAAAGACTCAAACCTTAAACTCGAATGAATCATGTGCTAGAGAAAGCGAAGAAATATAACCATATGGCAAGAACCCTAGACCAAGAGTGTAGATCAAGGCTTGAAAATGACTACCTCCCACTCATCCGAATTGGTTTGCATTTCGGCTCCAAGGTAACAAGTAGCAAGTTAAATCTATGTCGAAGCATGATACTTTGAGTAATAGTCGAGTTATGCATGAAAGGGGAAATCTAGACTAGCACATTATCTAGTGGCCGAAAAGAGAGATTGTGATGTTTGTATGTGTTTTCCTCTTGTGACTTAAGGCCTTGTTCGGGACGAACAAGTTCAAGTGTGGGGTGGTTTGATGAGACGTATTTATACGACTCATTAAGTCATTAAATCCCACCATTTACGACATTTGATCATGAGAACATTTACTTGTTAATGTCGTTTTGGATTTCAGGGCCTTTAGGAGTCTAAAGAGGAAATGAGCTTAACAATGGCATTTTAGGCCACAAAAGCATCACAAGGTGATTTGGAGGCAAAATGGGACTTAAGGACTTCATTCGGGACCTAAGGACCCAAGCCGGGTACCCAGGGACCTAAGGACCTCAGCCGGGTACCCAGGTACCCAGGGACCTACAACTTGCAATCGACTTTTGACCTAGTTCCGGGCATTTTCTGGCAAAACTTCCTTCTTGGAACTTGATTAGAATCATCTCAACTATCCAGAACCGGAGCCCCGAGACCCAGAACTCAAAATCCAAAAATGGTCTTTCCGAAGGGTCAAAACACAAGGTCAAGGTCAAGGGTCAATGGTCAACCTTCCCTTGACTTTCTCGGCTCGTCCCCCAAGGTGATGACATCATCCTCCTTGTGCTTGTGCCAGAGCTGAAGACATTGCTGCCAAAGGACCTAAGGCCAAGGAGTTAGGGCGGTTTTGGTCTTGCTTGTGCCAAACCACTTACTCCACTCAAACTTGAAGCCCAAGCCAATTCAAAGACCTAGAATCTTCCTCAAATCTCTATATAAGCAGCACCTTGGCCCTTGTAAATGACATTCGAAAATCTCACTAAAAATCATAGTTGTTACTCTTGTCATTTAGCTTTGGAATTGGAAAGTTCAACATCTCTCTACTCCTTCTTTACTTTTATGCAATTTACTTTCTTGTAATCTACATTCTTGCACTTACTTTACTGTCTTTACTTTCATGTACTTCCATTCCATCCATAGCTCTCATATCCTTCCCATGGATATGAGTGGCTAAAACTCCATTTTCGGTTTGGGGATCATTCTACTTTGTGGCACGGTTTTGAGACTTTATTCCTAATGCTTCTTTGTGTTCTAGTGGTGTAAGAGCTTGGAAATGCCTTACTTTGGGTGATCTCTTGGAATGGAGTGAACCACGCTCATGACACAAAGTATGATCTTTAGAGGTCAATGATAAATAAGCCACAATAGTATTGTCAACACATTTTGAGATTCATGTCCTTAATGCTATTTTACATTTCACTAGTCCTTGTGCTTCATGTCACGGATCAAAGGCTTGGCTAAGTGGATGTCTTGCCACAAAGCTTAGTCAAGCTAATGATCCCTATTGTAATATCCCTTTGATGCTTTGCGGCAAGAATGGATAGTACACATAGATGGAACATTACCTTTGCCAGATTGTTCAATCTACTAAGGACTGGATTAGAAGGTCTAAACCGTGCATAGTGAGGTAGTGGAGCTTAAATGCTTTGGGTTGCCTACGGCACCACACTACTACCAAGTTCGGTTAAGACCGTGGTGTATTACCTTTGCCGGAATACTTTAGGTTGTCACCCTTGCCGGGACAACCACACTCTACGAAATGTGAAATAGATCATTTGATATCCATGATGAATGTGTGACAATGGATCCTTAGACCGAATACCCATTGCTTGTTTACATTTTGTCCATTTACTTTATGCACTAGTATTAATTTGTTTCCAAAACCCCCCCACAACTGTCTTTACTTTCCTTTACCTTTTGTTTACAAGAACAACAAAGTAGCCATTACAACTCCCTTGGGTTCGACCCCTACTTGCCACTTACTACCTTTGTAGTGAGTCTAGTAGTGGAGATTATAAATTTAAACTTGACATTTTTTCCCTTCGACAAGGAAGTACTGTCAAATTTTGGCGCCGTTGCCGGGGAGTTGTGCGTTAGTGAAGTTGTTCTTTTTTGTTTGTTTTCCTTTTTTGTTTTGATTCTCTTGGTTCGCCATGGCCTCTTATTATAATAGAGAGCCTTGGTACGATGAGGAATGTTCCCCACTATCCTTCCAACAAGAAATCCGCGAAAAGATCAATTACATTGTGCAATCCCGGGATGAAACATTGGATGAGTACCTTCGGTACTTTGATTCCCTTGTGAAGCTGCCCGCACCATGGATTCACTAACTACGATCTTATTCAAAGATTTCTAGGTGGAATGATGCCACATGAGTGGGATGGGCTCAATGAGGCGGCAGGAGGCTCGATCTATAAGTTGACCGTGAGTGCTATTTGGAACTTGATATATGATTTGGCCGAGGACTCAAGGGTAAGGCAAGAGCAACGCAAGGCGCTTGAGGACATGATGAGAGTATTGGCCGCCAACAATGAGCAATACCAGGCCACGGTTCAGCAAAATATGGACGAGATCCAAGGGCAAGTGTCCAACTTGACCCAAGCCGTGTCCGAGTTGATAAGAGGCCTAGAGGGAGAATGCACAAGGGATGAGGACCCATTGATGATTGAAGAAGTCCCAGCAGACTTAAGGCCGACTCCAGATCCCTCATCCGGACCAGTCCCAGCAGCGCACCAAGCGCCAAGCCCGACCTCAGTCCTCTCGGGCAGACTTGACCCTACGCCCAGATGAGACTTGAATCTCTCGGACCTCAGCCTGACCTCAGTGCTCAGTCCTTCAGTGGGTAGCCCGATATCCATTCCAGCAGACTTGAGTCCGGTCCCCACGGACAGTCCTCCTTTTGCGCCTAAGGCACCCGAGCCCGAGACTACCCCATTCCTCATTGATGAGCCATCCGAGGCATGCCTTGTCCTCCTAGCCGAAGAGTCCCCACTTGGCCCTTCCTTGTCTATGGAAATCATGACCACCGAAGCTCATGTAATCAAGGACGAGGTTCAAGGCGAGTCAAAAGTGAAATCAAACACGGGGACAAGCTTGATGTCGCTTGTCAGCGATGGCAAAATTATGATCTTCGAAAAGTGCACGAATGCCATCCGCTCATACATAAAGAAGCGACCGAGACATGGGACATTTGCATGGAAGCCCGGATGGAGAGACAAAAGGGCGCGGCTTGATGGATCAGTGGCTAGGCTTAAGAGGCCTCCTCCTCCTCGGAAAGATGTGAAGGCAAGACCACCTGACCGGTTGAAGGCAGAACCGAGCCCGCTGTGATATGTGAACCCTGGAAAGATTAAGAGAGCAGTCGGGAAGAAGTTTGACCTTACCCGCCCATGGGATCCCAACATATGATCCCTAGAGGTACTTTCGAGCCAACGACGTTAAACAAAGGTGCTCGCCGGGAGGCAGCCTGGCATTTTACAGTATTTTCTTGCATTTTACTTTCTTGCATTGTTCTAACCCTCACCTCTTTTATGTTTGGAAAGAATTAAGGATGTTTTTGTAGGTCGGTCCAAGTGCTACGCACTTTTCTCTTTGTCCTACGCATTTTATGCCAACCGGGCTGGACCCAAGGAGGACGGACGCGTCCGAGAGAGAGAGACCGAGCCCGACCTGAACTCCCCATGAGCTTTCGACACTAGACCACGCCTTGACACTTCATGGCATACGAGGGGAGTTCCGTTTCACTCTAGCACCTTGTTCTTTCCATTGAGTGCGTGCATATTGTCTAGATTGAGTTGCGCCGTGAGGCCACGGCTCATTACAAAAGTGTGGGGTGGGGTGTTTAGTAGTTTGTTGTGTCATCACGTTTAACTTTATTGCCATGCATGAGTCAGCACATTCCCTTTGAAAATTTTAAATTTTTTGAATAAAATGAGTAGATTTGTGAATAAAATGCGTAGGAAAGGGGTGTTGAGCTTAAATGATGTGAAATAGATGGATCCGAGTATATGCATTCCTCTTATGAAATCTGAATTGTGTGATGACTTATGATATTAACCTATTACTTATCCTTGAGAGTCGGAATAAAGACGGATGTGGAGTTGATAGAAAGGGTCCTAGTGAAGCATGACAAAGCACTCAAGGGATTGGGTTTGAACTATATGGTTATATGGATGCCATGGAGGCTAGCATTTCGAGGCTTATTGGTATAGAGTGACTCCACCATTGCAGCGTTTATGCAAGTGGTGGGACGGGAATCAAACCGTCCTATCTATAGTCTTAGTAGTCGGGATAATAGATGAGTGACCCTCATCTTGACTCGCACAAAACGACAAGGATGAGAAAGAGCGGGGAGGTATTTCCATATGCTTGAGGGCGATGATTGGACCTCCCAAGAAGGTATGGACAAAGAAAAATCACAAAGGGAGCAAGGCTCAAAAGAAAGAAAAAAAATCATCTCATGTGAAGTTCTAACCGAAGCAAAAAGTGAAGGATCATCGAAGTCATACAAAGGCCGAAGGCCAAGTTCACTTCTAGTATGTCCAAGCAAGTACCAAAGACTCAAACCTTAAACTCGAATGAATCATGTGCTAGAGAAAGCGAAGAAATATAACCATATGGCAAGAACCCTAGACCAAGAGTGTAGATCAAGGCTTGAAAAGGACTACCTCCCACTCATCCGAATTGGTTTGCATTTCGGCTCCAAGGTAACAAGTAGCAAGTTAAATCTATGTCGAAGCATGACACTTTGAGTAATAGCCGAGTTATGCATGAAAGGGGAAATCTAGACTAGCACATTATCTAGTGGCCGAAAAGAGAGCTTGTGATGTTTGTATGTGTTTTCCTCTTGTGACTTAAGGCCTTGTTCGGGACGAACAAGTTCAAGTGTGGGGTGGTGACAGAACCGCTCGTCGTCAAAGCGATTGTGCAAATAAATTTATAATAGTCCGCTACTCGCAACTATACTACTGGGTAGTACTTGGTAAGTAGGGGTCGAACCCAAGGGAACTAGGGGAATAATTGTTCTTCGGGGGGATTACGCAGCGTGGGAGCGTGTTTAAGGTCGGTTGGTTGGTTTTAAAGCTACCAGCTATTTTGATTGATTGATTGGTTGGTTGGTTGATTTTAATACTGGAAAGTAAAGTACAGTTTATAATTAAAGAGAAATGTTCGGTTTCAGGGGACTTGTATTATATCCTGTTTATCATTGACCATTAGTGAATCATCTAAGTATTCAAACGGTGAATCGAGGCTAGTTACAGCTCAAGACTTGCAACACCGGTTTAAAGCAACTCCTGTTCTATTTCAGTCTAGCGCCAATACCCTAAGGTATGCTAGCATGGGTGCATCCACCTGATCTCACAGTTACGCTCGACCAGATGGGGTTTAGGATGAGTCGAACTCCTCAGATAGCTTTGCTTGTTACAGCTTCCACTACCTGAGTATGATCACGAATTCCCACAAAAGAGCTTTGCTTGTTGCAGCATCCACTCAACCTTGGAAACTCAGACTATATATGGCACATAGAACAAGTTTTGAATACTAAGACTATACACTAAGTTAATAGTCTAAAACATTTTATAATACAAGTGCGCCCCTTAGACCAAACTACTAGTTTAGCTACTATTCATCGCGCTAAACATTATACTAAGGAATTAAAGACAACAGTTAAATAAGTACTAAAAATAATACTTACAACCGTTGAAGCGCCAAGGGAGCTTTCCTTTATTTCCAAAGCAAAATTACAACGTTACAAATATTACAACTTCTAGAGAGAGAAGTGAAATTGGAAATTGGTGTGTGAAATGAGGAGGAGGAGCTCCTCCTTTTATAGCCCAAAGGGGAGGAGATGGGTGGTGGAGATGGGTGGCAAGTGTTGCATTTTGATTGGAGGAGAATATGGAGGGAGGAGATGGCCACATGTGGAGGAAGAGGAGTGGTGGAGGAGGAGGAAGGTGGTGGTGACATGTGGAGGAGCTCCAAAAGCCGCCGGTCACCACCACCAAGAGCCGCCGGTAGGCGGTGGCCCAAGGGGGAGGAGCTCTTCCCTTGGCCACCACTTCATCAAGTGGCCGGTCATCCTTGCCCAATGTGTGAGTTTGTACAGTTTTGTGCAGTCTTTTCACAAAACTGTAAATGTGTTTCTTCCCCGGGCTGTCTTGACTCCACTCCTGATTCTTCTGATTAATTTGTTCTGGTCAATTCAACGTCAGGATCCTTGATATTTCTTCAGTCGGCATATGATCTTGACCTTGGATTGACTCTTGTTATCTTTTCAGCATAAAATCCTCTCCTTTGCGTGTTTTCACTTCAGTTTCTAAAATGCCCTATGGAAATATATCGGGACTAACACGTAAAAGTTAGATAGACAAACAGTCTAATTAAGGGGGTTTTACTGTGTTTCTGACTCGTATAACTTTGGTCCATCAGATTACCCCCCACTTTTAGTTGTTCGTCCCGAACAATGCTATTAAAGGGCGTAAGTTCTAAGTTTGGCTTTGGAATATGAAAATTAGACGGTGGTACTCGATCTATCCTAATTCATGCATTGCTTACTTATTACCAAATTAAACTGTGTAAATAAATTGAAGAAACTTAATACTTGTACCTCCGTGCTGAGATGCAAATTATATTGGATGTCTCGGGAGATAGCCCTTTTTAGGCTCCTGGGCTGCAATCTTGGGATCGTCTCGTACTATATGGTTTTCTTGTAGCTTTCTCTAGCACATGATTCGATTCGGGTTTCAGTGAGTTGAGCCTTTTTGATTTTCTTCTTTGGCGAGGGACTGCTTTTTTTGTTGTAGTGAATCGGCCTTTGGCCTTTGATTTGACTTTTTTGAGTACTTCACTTTTGCTCGGTTAAAACCTTCACAATTTTGGGCCTTTGGCCTCTTTTGATTTTCTTCTTTGAGTTTTTCGCCTTTTTGTGACTGCTAGTCCATTTTCTCAAGCCTTTTTGGGAGGTCCAATCATCGCCCGCAAGCCTATGGAAATACCTCCCCGCTCCTCTTGTCTTTGTCGTTTTGCGCGGGTCAAGATGAGGGTCGCTCATCTATTTTCTCGGCTATTTTGACTAGAGAGAGGACGGTCTGATTCCCGTCCTCGCCTTTGCATAGATGCTTCTTGGCGGAGTTGACTTCAATTATTCACTGAAAATCCGAAGTGCAGCCTCCACTGACTTCGAAAACCATATAGTTTGATCTGATCCTTTGATTGCTTGCCAAGCCTCTCTAGGGCAGTTTATATCAACTCCACATCCCTAGTTATCTCAGCATAAAGGACAAATGGAAAGTTACATTCTAAGTTTTTAAACAGTTTGAATTTTCACAAGGTTAATGCATGAATTATGATTTATCTTTTTCACATTCTTAAGTTCATATTTTCAAAAAGGTACTTATTAAAAAAGAAAAATAGCTGCATGTTATTTATGTACACAGGTGGTTCTCACCCCCCACTTTTGAACGAAGGCGTGCCTTAGTTCAAAAGTCATGCAAGCTTAAAACTAAATACTGAATTTAAATGACAAAAATTAAAGTGCGGAAAAGTAAGATAGTGTCGGGTTACCTCCCGACCAGTGCACTTGTTTAACGTCGTTGGCTCGACGATACCTCATTTGTGGTTCATTGGTTTGGGTCCCATGGGTGGCTGAGGTCAAACTTCGCCACCGTTCCAGTGTTGCTTCTTCCTGACTTCTTGCTGGAGTAAGAGCTCCATGGTTTTGGTGTTTTCTCTTTCCAATGTTTCTGAGAAGGAGGAAGACCTTTGACCATAGCTGCTGGTCTTGATACTTTTTTGGTCCCTAATGACAGGTCAGAAAACTGTGCACCGTGATCTGAGATAGGTGTTATGTCTGGCGGTTTCTTCGTGTCCGGGCGGCTCTTATTAATGTAGAAGTGTGCAATTTTGCCGCCGAACTTAAGCGATAATGACCCCTTGCCCACATCGATTCTTGCTTTAGTGGCGTAGAGGAATGGTCGTCCCAATATTATTGTCGGAGGATCGTCTTTGCTGGTTTCTTCTGTTGGTATTACATAGAAGTCTGCAGCAACGACGAGCTCTCCCACATGGAGTATTACATCTTCCAGTTCTCCAACCGGACGGATGCATGACTTATCTCCTAGCTCGATATTTTACCGGGGAGGTTTCAACGGACCTAGTCCTAGTAAGTAATACAAGGAGGAAGGCATGGCGTTGACAGCAGCCCCAAGATCGACTAAGCATTTGTGGATCTGGGTTTCACCAATACCGCAAGTGATTGTAAAGGCTCCTGGGTCTTTATCTCTTTCCGGTTGTGACTCATGGTCTGAAACGAGGGCTCTTTCTATTCTTTGACCAGTCTGCCTATTCCTTGGCCTTAAGTTGTTGTCATCGTCCCATCCTGATGCTGGTACGTCGGTGTGTATAATAGGCGGTGGTGTTATGCAAACGGTGAATGCATATCGTCCATTGTCGGCATGTGTAACCCATGTTTTGCCATTATTGGGACGATCTTCCTCTTGATTCCAATCAGGCCGACGTCTGCGGTTGAAGTGATTGTTCGTGAGTTTGTAAGTTGGGGATCGTGCTACTTCTCCTAGTGTAGCCTTCATGCTTGACCTCTTTATCATGCTTATATTTGCCTTTGGATTTTGAACGGTCTGTGAAGGAAGTCTGCCAGGTTCAGTAGTGAGTGTAGACATTACGGTGGCGAGCTGGGACATTTGTTCGGTCAATTCTGAGATTGCCCCGTCAGTTTTTGCCTGGTACTGATGTAGCGAAGTTCCCAACTGATTAATGTTTCCCGTGAGCTCCTTCATCGTGTCGTTGAGCGATTTGCTTGGTTCCTGCTGATTGCTCGGGCCGGCTTGGTACTGATTTGGTCCTTTTTGTTGATATTGGCTTGCCGATTGAGCGTTCTGGTTATACTACCGGTGGGGGGGGTTGGTAGTATGACTGAGCTAGTTGAGGGACAACTGGTTGTGTCTCCTTCTGAAGATAGCTGTTGTTGTTACGCCAGCCTGGGTTTGATGTTTGACCGTACTGTCTATTTTGTCCAGCTCTGTCGTTGTTGTATCCTTGATATCCTCCCACTGTATTTACGTCTGCCGGTTCTTCTTCTATCAATGTTGGGCATGCGTCCGTTTTGTGGTCTGTAGTACCACAGAACTCGCAAGGTTTTACCGTAACTGGCTGTCTACGTATGATCTCAATCATCATCTCCTTTAACTGTTTCATCTCTTCAGTTATGGAGTTTACTGATGCCTCAGTTTGTGCTACCCTTTTTGATCGAGAGAATTCATCTTGCCGAGTGGTTTCTTCTCTAAATCGAGCATTTTCAGCAACGTTGGCGATGAGATTTCTGATGTCACTTAATGATAGATTCATCATGGACCCTCACGCTGAGGCATCCAAGAGCATTTTGTCTAATGGTCATAATCCATCAATAAGGTACTCGATGACGAGTTTCTCGGGCAGTCCAAGGGTACAGCAGCTCCTTTCTAGGTGATTGAACTTTTCCAGGTAATCGTACATGGTTTCATTGGGACCTTGTTTGATTTCCTGTAGTTGCTTCCTTACTTGTATTGCTCTTCCAGCCGGGTAGTACTTGTCTAAGAATTTCTTCTGCATCTGAGCCCATGTTCTGATGCTTCCGGAAGGCAATGAAAGGAACCAGTCGCTTGCCGAGTCTATGAGGGAAAAATAGAACGCTTTTAACTTGAAGTCGTCCATATTCACTCGATTGGGTTTTAGATTCTGGCAAATGCCATGTAGGCGTTGGAGGTAAGTTGCGGCAGATTCTCCTTGAGATCCTGAGAATTTTGGCAGGCTGTGTGCCACTGATGCGTTGATGGTTATATTTTCTAATTCAGGGCTCTCATAGATGCACCACGGCTGTGTCTCGAAATTAGGGGCATTTAACTCGCCCATAGTTGGTTCACAGTAGTAGTTGTCCCCGTAGTAGTCGTCGAAAGCGGGTTCTCTTCTTGGCATGTATCGAGGTTGAGGTTGTGGTCGTGGGGGATGGATAGGAGGTTGTACTGGACCAGCTGCATTTCGGTCCTCGGGTAATTCTTGGTTTCTTCTGACTGCTTCCCTATCACGAGCTCTTCTGTTCCTGATTAGTTGTTCCGGATCGTCGACGAATGGAAACGGTACCACATCATTTTGATCGTACAGGTTTATTTCTTCGTCATCCTGGTAGTCATGGTGACTTTCTTCGCAAGTCATGGTTTTTTTTTGAAGCGCGTAACGGTTTAAAGAACAGTTATCCGATGACTAGTTCCCCGGCAACGGCGCCAATTTGACAGAACCGCTCGTCGTCAAAGCGATTGTGCAAATAAATTTATAATAGTCCGCTACTCGCAACTATACTACTGGGTAGTACTTGGTAAGTAGGGGTCGAACCCAAGGGAACTAGGGGAATAATTGTTCTTCGGAGGGGATTACGCAGCGTGGGAGCGTGTTTAAGGTCGGTTGGTTGGTTTTAAAGCTACCAGCTATTTTGATTGATTGATTGGTTGGTTGGTTGATTTTAATACTGGAAAGTAAAGTACAGTTTATAATTAAAGAGAAATGTTCGGTTTCAGGGGACTTGTATTATATCCTGTTTACCATTGACCATTAGTGAATCATCTAAGTATTCAAACGGTGAATCGAGGCTAGTTACAGCTCAAGACTTGCAACACCGGTTTAAAGCAACTCCTGTTCTATTTCAGTCTAGCGCCAATACCCTAAGGTATGCTAGCCTGGGTGCATCCACCTGATCTCACAGTTACGCTCGACCAGATGGGGTTTAGGATGAGTCGAACTCCTCAGATAGCTTTGCTTGTTACAGCTTCCACTACCTGAGTATGATCACGAATTCCCACAGAAGAGCTTTGCTTGTTACAGCATCCACTCAACCTTGGAAACTCTGACTATATATGGCACATAGAACAAGTTTTGAATACTAAGACTATACACTAAGTTAATAGTCTAAAACATTTTATAATACAAGTGCGCCCCTTAGACCGAACTACTAGTTTAGCTACTATTCATCGCGCTAAACATTATACTAAGGAATTAAAGACAACAGTTAAATAAATACTAAAAATAATACTTACAACCGTTGAAGCGCCAAGGGAGCTTTCCTTTATTTCCAAAGCAAAATTACAACGTTACAAATATTACAACTTCTAGAGAGAGAAGTGAAATTGGAAATTGGTGTGTGAAATGAGGAGGAGGAGCTCCTCCTTTTATAGCCCAAAGGGGAGGAGATGGGTGGTGGAGATGGGTGGCAAGTGTTGCATTTTGATTGGAGGAGAAAATGGAGGGAGGAGATGGCCACATGTGGAGGAAGAGGAGTGGTGGAGGAGGAGGAAGGTGGTGGTGACATGTGGAGGAGCTCCAAAAGCCGCCGGTCACCACCACCAAGAGCCGCCGGTAGGCGGTGGCCCAAAGGGGGAGGAGCTCTTCCCTTGGCCACCACTTCATCAAGTGGCCGGTCATCCTTGCCCAATGTGTGAGTTTGTACAGTTTTGTGCAGTCTTTTCACAAAACTGTAAATGTGTTTCTTCCCCGGGCTATCTTGACTCCACTCCTGATTCTTCTGATTAATTTGTTCTGGTCAATTCAACATCAGGATCCTTGATATTTCTTCAGTCGGCATATGATCTTGACCTTGGATTAACTCTTGTTATCTTTTCAGCATAAAATCCTCTCCTTAGCGTGTTTTCACTTCAGTCTCTAAAATGCCCTGTGGAAATATATCGGGACTAACACGTAGAAGTTAGATAGACAAACAGTCTAATTAAGGGGGTTTTACTATGTTTCTGACTCGTATAACTTTGGTCCATCAGGTGGTTTGATGAGACGTATTTATACGACTTATTAAGTCATTAAATCCCACCATTTACAACATTTGATCATGAGAACATTTACTTGTTAATGTCGTTTTGGATTTCAGGGCCTTTAGGAGTCTAAAGAGGAAATGAGCTTAACAATGGCATTTTAGGCCACAAAAGCATCACAAGGTGATTTGGAGGCAAAATGGGACTTAAGGACTTCATTCGGGACCTAAGGACCCAAGCCGGGTACCCAGGGACCTAAGGACCCAAGCCGGGTACCCATAGACCTAAGGACCTCAGCCGGGTACCCAGGTACTTTGGGACCTACAACTTGCAATCGACTTTTGACCTAGTTCCGGACATTTTCTGGCAAAACTTCATTTTTGGAACTTGCTTAGAATCATCTCAACTATCCAGAGCCGGAGCCCCGAGACCCAGAACTCAAAATCCAAAAATGGTCTTTCCGAAGGGTCAAAACACAAGGTCAAGGTCAAGGGTCAATGGTCAACCTTCCCTTGACTTTCTCAGCTCGTCCCCCAAGGTGATGACGTCATCCTCCTTGTGCTTGTGCCAGAGCTGAAGACGTTGCTGCCAAAGGACCTAAGGCCAAGGAGTTAGGGCGGTTTTGGTCTTGCTTGTGCCAAACCACTTATGCCACTCAAACATGAAGCCCAAGCCAATTCCAAGACCTAGAACCTTCCTCAAATCTCTATATAAGCAGCACCTTGGCCATTGTAAATGATATTCGAAAATCTCACTAAAAATCATAGTTGTTACTCTTGTCATTTAGCTTTGGAATTGGGAAGTTCAACATCTCTCTACTCCTTCTTTACTTTTATGCAATTTACTTTCTTGTAATCTACATTCTTGCACTTACTTTACTGTCTTTACTTTCATGTACTTCCATTCCATCCATAGCTCTCATATCCTTCCCATGGATATGAGTGGCTAAAACTCCATTTTCGGTTTGGGGATCATTCTACTTTGTGGCACGGTTTTGAGACCTTATTCCTAATGCTTCTTTGTGTTCTAGTGGTGTAAGAGCTTGGAAATGCCTTACTTTGGGTGATCTCTTGGAATGGAGTGAACCACGCTCATGACACAAAGTATGATCTTTAGAGGTCAATGATAAATAAGCCACAATAGTATTGTCAACACATTTTGAGATTCATGTCCTTAATGCTATTTTACATTTCACTAGTCCTTGTGCTTCATGCCACGGATCAAAGGCTTGGCTAAGTGGATGTCTTGCCACAAAGCTTAGTCAAGCTAATGATCCCTATTTTAATATCCCTTTGATGCTTTGCGGCAAGAATGGATAGTACACATATATGGAACATTACCTTTGCCGGATTGTTCAATCTACTAAGGACTGGATTAGAAGGTCTAAACCGTGCATAGTGAGGTAGTGGAGCTTAAATGCTTTGGGTTGCCTACGGCACCACACTACTACCTAGTTCGGTTAAGACCGTGGTGTATTACCTTTGCCGGAATACTTTAGGTTGTCACCCTTTCTGGGACAACCACACTCTACGAAATGTGAAATAGATCATTTGATGTCCATGATGAATGTGTGACAATGGATCCCTAGACCGAATACCCATTGCTTGTTTACATTTCGTCCATTTACTTTATGCACTAGTATTAACTTGTTTCCAAAACCGCCCCCATAACTGTCTTTACTTTCCTTTACCTTTTGTTTACAAGAACAACAAAGTAGCCATTACAACTCCCTTGGGTTTGACCCCTACTTGCCACTTACTACCTTTGTAGTGAGTCTAGTAGTGGAGATTATAAATTTAAACTTGACATTTTTCCCTTCGACAAGGAAGTACTGTCAGCTACTCGATGGATGATTTGAAGGGAATGAGCCCAAACTTGTGCATGCATGAAATCAATCTAGAGAGCGATAGTTTGCCATCTAGGGAGAGAGCTAGGAGATTAAACCCAATTGTGGGAGAAGTTGTGAAAAAAGAGGTTCTTAAATTGCTTGATGCGGGAATCATTTTCCCCGTTGCGGACTCTAAATGGGTGAGCCCCATTCATGTAGTACCAAAAAAGGGGGGAATGACGGTGGTTAAAAATGCAAAGAACGAATTGATTCCCACAAGAACCGTGACCGGGTGGCGTATGTGTGTGGACTACAGGAAACTTAATCAAGCCACTAAGAAAGATCACTTTCCACTTCCTTTTACTGATCAAATGTTGGAAAGACTAGCTAAGCATGACTATTTTTGCTATCTTGATGGATATAGCGGATTTTTCCAAATCCCTATTCATCCACAAGATCAAGAGAAAACCACCTTTACATGTCCCTATGGAACATTTGCCTATCGGCGAATGCCCTTTGGACTTTGTAATGCGCCGGGTACCTTTCAAAGATGCATGATGGCTATATTTTCAGAATTTATTGAGAAGATTATTGAAGTATTCATGGATGACTTTTCTGTTTATGGTTCCTCTTTTGATGATTGCTTAGCCAATTTGGCGAAAGTGTTGAAAACATGCATTGAGACGAACCTTGTGCTTAATTGGGAAAAATGTCATTTCATGGTGCAGGAAGGGATAGTGCTTGGTCACTTGGTCTCAAAAAGGGGAATTGAGGTGGACAAGGCTAAAATCAAAGTTATGGAGAAATTGCCACCTCCGAGGGATGTAAAAGGAATAAGAAGCTTTCTAGGCCATGCCGGGTTCTATAGGAGGTTTATCAAGGATTTCTCGAAGATTGCAAAGCCTTTGACAAACCTATTATGCAATGACACCAAGTTCCGATTTGATGAAGAATTCTTGGTGGCCTTCGAGAAGTTGAAAAAGGCATTGGTGTCGGCTCCAATCATCCAACCTCCTAATTGGGACTTGCCCTTTGAGCTCATGTGTGACGCGAGTGATTATGCCGTTGGGGCGGTTCTAGGACAAAGGGTGGACAAGAAACTTCATGCCATTCATTACACAAGCAAAGTTCTAAATGGAGCTCAATTGAACTACACCACAACTGAGAAAGAGCTTCTTACTATCGTGTATGCCTTTGACAAGTTTCGTTCAAACCTAGTGGGATCAAAGACTATTGTGTTCACCGATCACGCGGCAATCAAGTACCTCTTGGCAAAGAAAGACTCCAAGCCGAGATTGATAAGATGGATTCTATTGCTCCAAGAATTCGATATAGAGATCAAAGATAAAAAGGAGGTAGAAAATGTGGTAGCCGATCACCTATCGAGGCTTGAAGGAAATGAAGAGCTTGAAAAAGACACTAGGCCCGTGGATGACTCATTTATTGGAGAAAAACTTATGAGAGTTGAGGCGGAGGCCCTCTCGTGGTATGCGGACTTTGTAAATTTCGTGGTTTGCGGGATTATTCCTCGCGACATGAACCACCATCGAAAGAGGAAGTTCCTATCCGAGACGAAGAGATACTATTGGGATGAGCCCTATTTATATAGGCTATGCGCGGATGGTCTATATAGAACTTGTGTCGCCGAAGAAGAAATGAGAGACATTCTATACCATTGTCATTCATCACAATATGGAGGACATGGTAGTGGAGCAAAGACGGCGTCAAAAGTGCTACAAAGCGGTTTCTATTGGCCAACTCTCTTTGGTGATGCTTATGAATATGTCAAAGCTTGCGATCAATGCCAAAGGACGGGGAATATCTCCAAGAGGCATGAAATGCGCCAACAAAGCATCCTCCCGGTCGAGATATTTGACGTTTGGGGCATAGATTATATGGGTCCCTTCCCGTCCTCATATGGGAACCAATATATATTGGTCGCGGTCGACTACGTCTCCAAATGGTTTGAGGCCGTCGCTTCCCCTACTTGCGATGCCAAGGTGGTCACCAAGCTATTCAAGAAGATTATTTTTCCAAGATTTGGAGTTCCTAGGACCGTCATTAGCGATGGTGGTTCACACTTTAAAGAAAAACATTTTGAAGCCTTACTTCGCAAATATGGGGTTAGCCACAAGGTTGCTACGCCTTACCACCCACAAACTAGTGGGCAAGTGGAGATTTCAAATCGAGATATTAAGGCAATCTTGGAGAAAACCGTGGGAAGCTCGAGGAAGGATTGGTCGTCGAAGCTAGATGACACACTATGGGCCTATTGTACGGCGTTCAAAACCCCTATTGGGATGTCTCCCTATCGTCTTATATATGGGAAACCATGCCATTTGCCGGTTGAATTGGAATACAAGGCAATGTGGGCAATTAAACTCTTGAATATGGACATACAAACGGCGGGAGACAATAGGGTCCTTCAACTCCATGAGTTAGAAGAGATAAGGAATGAAGCCTACGAGAGTGCTAGGATCCACAAAGAGAAGACTAAGAAATGGCACGACAAGAAAATCTTTCGTCGTGAGTTCAAAAAGGGAGAGAAAGTCTTACTCTTTAACTCTACGCTCAAGTTCTTCCCGGGAAAGTTGAGAAGCCGGTGGAGTGGTCCATTTATTGTCCACAAGCCTCACAAGGATGGACATGTAGAATTGCTCAACAATGATGGAACCACCTTCACGGCAAATGGACAAAGGCTCAAGCATTATAGAGAGGAAGTTCGAGATGAGCAAAATGTGACCTACTCTTTGACCGACCCATAGAGAGCCTTTATCCGCTTGAGGAGGGATCCTAGCAAAGGACTCCTCAAGTGTGTTTCTTAAGAAAAGATTCGGCTCGGTCTTTTACAAGACGTTAAACTAGGCCCTCTCGGGAGGTACCCTGGTTTGTGAGTTGCCCATTTATGCACAAGTAATTTTCATATATGTGTAGCATGCGTTTTGTGAACTTGTCATGTGGCTTGGTGATTTGGATGATTTTAAATGCATAATTGTGTGTGTGGTGTGATATGAAGCTTGCTCGAATATTCTCGATGATAGTGGCGTTTTAAGTGTGGAGTCCATAATCCTAGCTTGTTTTGTTTGGAAATCGTATGTTTGCATGCTAGTGATTTCTTGGGTGAGCGTTCGTTGGTTTAATGTGATATTTTGAGTGGTAATTATTCTTGATGTGGAGTAAAAGTTCTGAGTGTGGAGTTGGGGTTTCGAAGAAAAGCAGAAAAATTTTGAAGCAGGAAATTGTGCTTCAGTCGATCGACTGGGAGACAGGCAACACGCCAGTCGATCGACTGGGGAGAGTCTCAGAACGCCTAGTTTCCTCACTTCCGCAGTCGATCGACTCGCCTCCCAGTCGATCGACTGGGAACTCCTTAACCAAAATCTCAACTTCCCTTCCTTCTTCTTCATTTCACTCGACCGAAACCCTAAAAACCCTAAACCCACTCCGAGCACCTCCGATCCAAATCTCCCCTACTCCCAAACCCTCCGCTCAGCTCGCCGTGCCACCGCCATCCCTCCGCTACACCGATTCAAGCTCCGCCACACAGAAAATCCGATTTCCGACAAGAAATCGTCCCCACCTCCGATCTCCTCCGTCCGGCGTCTTCTCCTCCCAATTCAACCACCATTCTACTCCCCATCATCCCTTCTATCAACCCCAAGCACCAATTTGGAGTTCCAAACGTCCCGGAGAAAAGCCCCAAATTCTGCCCTAATCCCGACTGTTTTTCCCCTCCCAGTCGATCGACTGAGCCACCTGCTTCCTGCCAGTCGATCGATTCAATTGAACTTCAGTGCAACTTTGTGAGTTTTTGCTCAGTTCGGTTTTTGCCCTCTATTTCCAGTGCAATCATGCCTCGTGCCGGTGCCTCGTCCTGTTCCAAATCCAAAGGCAAGGAGGTTGCTCATGAGCCCTCGCTCGATGACCAAATCGATGAGTATCACGAGTCCGACGAGGATGATAGACCCCTTGTTACACGCAAGCGGAAGTTGCTCCGGGGTTTGTTAGTTGACCATAGCTCGGACTCGGACACGGAGGTTAATGCCCCACCGGTTTCCCCCACGCCTCCTCCTAAAAAGAAAAGGGCTCCACCGAGGAAACCGGCACCGAAGAGGAGGGCACCCATGCCTCCTACCCCCAGAGCACCTTCGCCCCCTTTGCCCAGAGAGCCCTCCCCAGCTGCAGCTCCGCCATCCACAGCCATTGTGCCGATTGAGCCTTACGAGGGGCCTTATGAGGGACCGATGCCCATACCGGTTCCGTACCCGTTCTCGGTTCCCCTTTTGTTCAGAGACGAGAAGCACCGGACTCACCACGCCACCATCACATCGAGGAAGGCGACGGCCATCCCTACACTCTACCTCGACATGGGATTGCTCCGTAGCATCGACGAAGCAGTCACGGATGAGGTACATTCTCGCCTCACTCAGTGTGGGTTCTCTTTCTTATTTGTGGATGATCCGGGGACTTACCCGAGGGTGGTTGAAGAGTTTATATGCTCTTTTGAGTGGTTGAAGGAGGAGGAGGGGGATGGTATTGTATTCTATTGGAAGTTTGTGTTGGGAGGATGGGATTTCAGAATCAGGGAGAGTTTGATTAGAGAATGGTTGGGATTCCCTGAGCCTGAGGCGTCGCCCCGGAAATTCAATGAGCACCAGCAGACCCGATTTCGGAAGAGGATTTTCGGGAGGAATGAGTGGTTCATCTCATCGTATAACTCTTCAGCCATTACTGATTCAGTCTGGAAGATCATACACCACGTCATTGCCATTGGGATCAACACGAGGACGGCGGGGGCTAGGTCGTTTACTCTCCCGGATATGGAGCTCATGCTCGCTATGGGGAGGCCGTTGATTGGCTAGCCATTATTACCGACCGGTTCGAGACCATTGTGAAGCCGAGTACGAGGAACCGGGGCTTGAGAGGAGGCTCCTTGATCACCATGATAGCCCTAAGGTGTAACTTCACCTTCGGCTATGAGGGTTGTGAGGCGCCATCCAGGAGCGTGCTTGACATGGACCTCATGAAGCACAAGCACATCATCAAGAGGGATGGCAAGACTTGGGAGAGGGACACGAAGCCTCATCAGGAAGGGCTTGTGACCGGTGCCGCCACAAAGAAGAGTATGTTCAAGCAGTAGAACCATCTCTATTGCCTTGCCAACCTCACTCCTTCGCCTCCTGCCTCACCTCCTCCGCCTCCGCCAGCAGATAGGCATGAGCCACCAGCAGATGAGGAGATTCCACCAGTAGAGCCTGCCGTCGAGATCCCTCTCCCGGTCGTAGATGATTTAGCTGAGTGGAGAGGGAGAGTCTCCTCCGACATTGCCAGCTTGACTAGCGGAGTGGCTGAGTTGATGAGCGGTTTGACTTGCCTGAAGGACTTCGTTAGAGAGTCAGACACGAGAGCTTGCCAGGAGTGGGATTGGCTCCGGTCTGCAGTCATGTCATTTGCCGGAGCTCCCAGCACCCCCATTGTTCCTCCTCTTGCCCCGGAGTTCTCTGCTCCTCGTGGCGCCTCCCCTTTACCTACCACGCCAGCTTCTTTTATAGGGGAGGCGGGCGCATCACGTCTCTCAGGAGGGACCGCGGAGCCAGTTCGCTCTTTCAGGGAGGATAGCCCACTGATGACGGGTCCCACTGCGCCACCTGATGATGAGGGTGTCGTTGATTCGTTTAGGCCCGGAGACGATGAGGCTACATCATGATTCCATGCTTCATTCTAGTTTACACATGTGTATCTTTTATTTTGATTGTTGCATTGGATGATTGTTTTGGATGTTAAGTCGCCCTTTGGCGCAATTTTGATGATGTATGCCATTTTGATGCTTATACTCTTGACTTTCCTTTGGTTGAATGATCATTACTCTTATGATATTGAAGGTGTTTACCATTCATGTTGTTCACTCTACAGGACATCCATTTTCATATTCTTATCATGTCCAAAAACACCTACTTTATCTACAATTGCAACCAAAAGGTTATTTCTCACTCCCAAGAGTCTTATCACCGGGTCTACAAACGAGGGGAGTTCCTATGCGCCTTTGCCTCTATTTTTATCATTCTTTGCGCTTAGGGACTAAGCTTGAATTAAGTGTGGAGTGGTTTGACGCGCATAGTTCACATGTTTGCATGCCATACATATCATTTTGAGATGGACACTTGCATACTTGCACCTTATCCCTACATAAGAAGTGTTCTTACCATATAGGCTTGTGACTATCGATTCTTAATTCCTATAAATCACATCTAGCCTATTTGCCACAATTATTGGATCTTGGATTTAGAACCGACCTAGTCCATTGAATGTGTATTCTTGAAAGCCAATATCATTGCTATCCTTCGTCTATCCAATCCTCTAACTATTTTCGTTGAAATACCTTGGATCAAGTTATAGCAAGCACCTTTAAAATCTTCGTGAAAAACTTAGACCATTTGATAGCTCCTTGGTGACTTGAGTTCTCTAATTTAGTGCCATGCTTATGTTTGATTCCCGCACATTCCATACACTTTTTGAACATATTGTCAAGTTTTAAGTGTGGAGTCAAAAGAGGGCAAAAAATTGGCCCCAATCAAAAAAAATAAATTGTTTGCGGTCAAAGAGGGCAAAGCCCCGACTAAAAACTTTCTTGAAGTACAAGAGAAGTTTTGATCAAAATATACAAATGCCGGGGGTTAGGGAGGTAAGTCCCCCCTCGAAAGCATTTGTAGGCCAAAGGCCGTTTCAAAAAGAAAATAAGAAGCACTTAAAACTTGACTCTATGTTTTCCCCCATTCATTATTTGTGCGGGATTCATCATTTGCATTGTGTGCTTATTTGAATGACTCTTGGACGATCCACGTGTTTACACGGGAGCTATCATTTGGTCCATGCATGTTTATTGAGAACTCTAGTGTCGAACTCCTCTTCCCTTATGGATTACGGCTTAAGCGCCTAAAACTTGGGAATGAGCTCCATGTCGCAAACCCATGGACTAGCCCTAGCTAGCATAGGTGAGTGATTGACAATTTTTGTGCAAACTAAAAACTTCAACTCTATTGTATAGCCTTGAAAATGAATAGACTTTTGGATGAGACGATTGATAGCTCTAGTATTGATGATCTTGAATGCACAACCTCAAGGGTACTCAAAGTGGTTCAAAAGTTCTTTTGATGATATTGTGATGATGGACCTAGCGTGGGGTGAGGAATTTGTTTTGAGAAATCATAGCCTCGGTTGAGCACTCTTGAATTCATTCTTACGGGATAAGTGCATTCGGGATTTGTGAGTATTCCCTTCTCTGAAAACTCACACGAGACTATAACTCGTCCACTAGGGTAGCCTAGGGGTTTAAAGGCTTAATGCATACGCTAAATGCATTCGTAACGCCTACGAAAAGGAGCTAGGTAGATTGTACATACTTGTCATTTACCTTTCAATAACATGTTTAGAAATAAGGATCGAGACCTTGTGAAATCTAGTGAGGCAAATACACGAAAAACAAAGCACCACTAGCATTTCGGCATTTGCACTTCCATGGCATATTTGCATACTTTGTTCGGGACGAGCAAAGCTTAAGTGTGGAGTATTGATGAGTCGAGTTTTCGACTCATTAATGCCCATTTTCACTATAGCTTTAGTTTGTTTCCGATGATTATTTGATGTCATTTGATCCCTTTTTCGTGCGTTTCAGGTACAAAACAAGATGTCTCAGTGTCAAAAGCCAATAGAAGGAAACTCGGTGAAAATCGGAGATTAGAGCAAAAAGTGGGCAGAATTGGTCCCCAGTCGATCGACTGGGAAGCTCCCCTGCTCCAGTCGATCGACTGGGAGAAGTCTCAGGAGGGCCTGCAATCCATGTTTCCGTAGTCGATCGACTGGACCCTTCAGTCGATCGACTGGCGAGTCCTCCAACCAGAGCATGCAGGCCACGTGACCTCAGTCGGTCGATTGGGACTCCAGTCAGTCGACTGGGAGCAGTCTCAGAAGGACCAAAATTCCACATTACCGCAGTTGATCGACTGGGAACCTACCCTGTGCCAGTTGATTGACTGAGAATCTGCTAGCCAAACGACATTTCTTCCACCGGTCGATCGACTAGGCCACAAGCACAACGCCAGTCGATCGACTGGACTGCTACAGTTCCGGAAATTCAGCGAGGCTATAAATAGAAAGTGATAAGTTTGACCTAGCATCTTGGCTTCTTTGGGTAAAAAGACAAGGAAAAGTGAGCTCAATCAAGGGATCAATCATCATCTAATCAAGGAGATTTGAAGACTAATGGAGTTCATTAGGATCAACAATCCTACTCTATTCCTCTTCCTTTCTCTTAGATTTTTGTTGAAAACCTACACATCATGTTGTCTTACATGATGTGTGAGTAGTCCCCCTTGTGTTTTGAGGGTTTTATGATCCTCCTTGGTACTCAATGATCATTGTATACACATCTATATGGATTTTATGAAGTTGATTTCATTTTACTATGATCTTCATGTTAGACATGTTGCTAAGTGTTTGATAAAATGCCTAAGTGACATGTTTGTGTTAGAACTATGATCTAAGTATCGAGAGAGCTTAGTGATGGTTTGGATGTAGTAAAATTGAACTTAACCAACATTTATGAGAGTAAACGCATGGTGAGAGGTTAACTAGAACTTAATGCATATAGCACTTGTGAGAATAAATGCTATATAGTGAATCAATACCCTTTAATTAGTGAGCTTCTAACTAAGATGACATGACTAGGATTAGACTTGCATGATAGTTTGTCTAGCCCTAGCCTAAGTTAGGTTTTAAACCTATCAACTCATAATTAATTGAACTCTTGTATGCATGATCATTGGGAAATGGCCAAGGAGGGGAATAATCCCTCGAAACTCGCTTTTAATTGATGTTAATCCCCTAAAACCATTTCACACTTGTTTTGAATCATTGATAATCATCACACTTGAATTTTAGGAATTAGCCGAGTTAGAAAATTTGATAATTCTAGCGCGTAATCCATTTGCTCCCTTGGGTTTGACACCGGTCTTCCCGGTCATTTATAAATTGTTTTTGACTGTATGCTAAAAACCTACAACGTCACCCGTCGCATGAGAACCTCGTGCGTTCGCACGAATGGCCATGTGAGCTCGCACTCGACCAAACTTCCCAATAAATAGGAGACCATGCGTTCGCACAGCTGATTTCATGTGATCGCATAGCTCAGACCCGTCGCATGAAATTCTCGTGCGCTCGCACACTTCTAGAGGACGCTCGCATTCGAGCATATCCAGAAGACCATGCGTTCGCATGGTTCAGACCATAAAAACTGGATTTTTACTGCTGGGCTATAAATAGAAAACTTCGAGTTTTTGAACCTAGATCGGTTTTTCTGGAGCAAAGCTGGGATTTTAGAGAAGAAGATCTTCAACAACAACACGATCGGATCCTCTAGTGTTCTTGAATCTCCATATTGGTTCTAGATTTCTAAACTCTACTTCCTAAATGGTTGTTTGCACTTTTATTGTTTACTTTGTTTGTAAACCTTGATTGGGGATCTATGGATCCCCTAGACATGTTTGTGATATTGTAAATACCTTGGATGCTAATGATGAATGATTTGCACATGATTCTTCTTCCTTTGAACTTAATGCCTCGAGTTGCCTATAGATGTTTGTGAAATGTCCTCAATAGGAATTCTGCTTGATTTCATGCTTGATGTAGCTCACGTTGATCATCATGACTTCAACGAACTAAATGAAGAAGCATTAGGATTTTTGTGTTACATGGCGACTCTTTAATCCTAATGAGAATGGCTTGAGCTTAACAAGAACATGATTATCTAGTCAATAGAGCGCAAGCGTGAGGCTAGACATTCATATTCTATAGTGCCAATAGAGCGCAAGTGTGAGGTACTATGCGAGATGTAACCTCTTGTACTAAATTGTAGCGCAAGTTGAACTTTGTTTAAATGTTGCATGAGCCAAATTCTAAGCATGTGCATGTGATTTCATCATTGGTGTCTCATTTCATTGTCACAATAATTGTCTAGGTGGAGAAATTGATCCCTAGTCATCTTTTAATTGATTGTTAACCACTTTTGGAAAATACCCTATACTATAATTCTCCTAGAAGAACAAAAACCCCCCAAATCATAGACATTCTAAATTTGATCGTTAGCATTATTGGTTTAATCACCTATCCTTTGTCATTACAAATGTTTTGATTGCCGTGACTTAGCACTAGTGTTTGGATTCTATTTGAATACTTTAGCTATATTTTTCTCGCCGATCAAGTGGATAGTCGCATAGTTCACTCATATCATGTCATGCGTACCATGTTTGAATGAGCACTTGCATTCATGTATTTTATCCCTAACATGAGAGTGCTTTTAAACACATAGGCTTGGGTTTATCGATTCTAAATCCCTATAAATCACATCTAGCCTATTGGATCTTGAACTTAGAACTGACATAGTCCTTTCAATGTGCATTCTTGTGAATCAATATCATTGCTATCCCTTGTCTATATAATTTTCTAAGTATTTTCGTTGAAATACTTTGGATTAAGTTTTAGCAAGCACTTTTTAAAAAAAATTCACGAAAAATTTAGACATCTTGTATTCTCCTTAGTGACTTGAGTTCTTCTAACTTAGTGCCTTACTTATGATTGTTTCCCACGCTTTCCATACATTCCTTGAACATATTGTCAAGTTTTAAGTGTGGAGTCAAAAAACAAAAGAGGGCGAAAAATAGGCCCCAACAAAAAAATGCTTCATTCTCATGGTCAAAAGAGGGCAAAGCCCCGACTAAAAACTTTCTCTAAGTACAAGAGAATTTTTGATCCAAAATATACAAATGCCGGGGGTTAGGAAGAAAAGTTCCCCCTCGAAAGCACTTGTAGGCCAAAGGCCATTTGAAAAAAAATAAGAAAATAAGAAGCACTTAAAACTTGACTTTATGTTCTTCCATCATTCTACATTTGCGCGGGTGCATCATTTGTATTGTGTGCTAGTTGGAATGACTCTTGGACGATCCATGTGCTTGCATAGGAGATATCACTTGGTCTATGCTTGTTTATTAAGAAACTCTAGTGTCAGACTCCTCTTCCCTTATGGATTATGGCATAAGCGCCTAAAAGTTGGGAATGAGTTCCTTGTCGCAAGCCCATGGACTAGCCCTAGCTAGCATTGGTGAGCGGTTGACACTCTTTTGTGCAAAACTATTAACTTTGCTTCATTGTATTGCCTTGAAAATGAGTAGATCATTTGATGAGACTTTTGATAGCTCTAGTATTGATGATCTTGAATGCACAACCTCATGGGTACTCAAATGGTTCAAAAGTTCTTTTGATGATAATGTGATGGTAGCCCTAGTTTGGGGTGAGAGGTTGGTTTTGAGAAATCCTCGCCTTGGTTGAGCACTCTTGCATTCATTGTCATGGGATAGGTGCATATGAGGATTTGTGAGTATTCCCTTTTCTGAAAACTCTCACGAGACTATAACTCGTCCACTAGGGTAGCCTAGGGGTTTAAAGGATTAATGCATACGCTAAATGCATTTGTAACGCCTACGAAAAGGAGCTAGTTAGATTGTACATACCTTTCATTTTTCTTTCAATAACATGTTTAGAAATAATGATCGAGACCTTGTGAAATCTAGTGAGGCGAATATACGAAAAACATAGCACCACTAGCATTTCGACATTTGCATGACCTTGACATATTCTCATACTTTGTTCGGGACGAACAAAACTTAAGTGTGGAGTGTTGATCAGTCGAGTTTTTGACTGATTTATGGCCATTCTTCACTATAGTTTTGGGTCATTTCCAACATTATTTTGATGTCATTTGAACTCTATCTCTACATTTCAGGTAGAAAACAAGTTTCCCCCATTGTCAAGGCCAATATATGAAGATTGGTTGAAAAACAGAAGTTTCGGCGCAAAACAAGGAGTTTCGGGGCAATACCGAGCATATTGACCTTCGCCACTTGTTTTAGACGCCTAGGGCTCATACGGTGTCCGATTCAGCTGATATGTAGCTTGTTTAAAAGGTATTTCAAGGGGCTACAACTTTGTAGTTTACACCAAGATCAAATTCGGACGTGAAGACCATCAAAAAGGCCCCAGTCGGTCGACTAAAAAGTCCAGTCGACCAACTCGATTAAACTTCAAGAGCTCATCAGATCTTGCACATCCCAGTCTACCAGACTGGGAGTCAAGCTTAGCCCAGTCGACCGACTGGATGAAAAACTCAGATTTGAGGTCCTGATTTCAGCCGAATCTATAAATAGAAAGCAAGGGTTTTGGACTAAGTGTGGAGGTTTTTCAGGAGAAGAAGATTGGAAAAGAGTCTCATCCAAGGTCATCAATCATCATCCAACCAAGGAGAATAGAAGATCAAAAGGGAGTTCAAGGATTAACCATCTTACTTCTATCCATCTTTTCCATTCTACTTGTTGTTGCTATAAACCCTACGCACACCATGTTGTCTTACATGATGTGTGAGTAGTGGATCTTGTGTTTTGAGGGTCTTATGACTCTCCTTGGTACTCTTTGATCACATATATACATTGATATTCATATGGATGATTGTTGATTTCATTTTCTCTTGTGTTATGAATGCTATGCACTCTAGGTGTTTGATAAAATGCCTAAGTGACAACTTAGACTAAAACTTGAACCTATGTCTTGGAAAAGCTATTGGATAGTTCTAGGATGGACAAAATGATCATATCTTAAGCATGAAAGTGAATTTTATGATATGATGCTTGACTAAGGATTGAATGGTTAATTCATTGGAGTTAGTCAATTAGCAAATCATCAATTAATCCCATTAAATGGTGTCAAATTCATGTTCACTATGCTCTTTATGTATGCCATGCTACTAAGTGTTTGATGAAATGCCTAAGTAACATGTTGAACCATAAAACTAGACCTAAGAATCAAGAGACCTTAGGGATAGTTTGGATGTAGTGAATATGATCATTTCTACGGGATTGAAGTGAACTAGGTTCAATACTATTTGACTACCATGAAATGTTTGAATATCGTGTATGTGATCATTGAGAATTTGCCAACGAGGGGAGTAACCCCTCGAAACACCTCTTACTTATCTTTTATCCCTAATTACTCGCCACATAGGATTTAGATCGATACACTCCCTTGTACATTTTTGTTTAGAATAACCGAACGGAAACACAATCTTACATAGTGCATGTGCTTAGCTTGGTCCTCTTTGTTTGACCCGGTACTTTACCGGTATTATAAATGTTTTGACACTACATTCGATCCTCTCTTCATTGATACTATTTAGAGGTGAAAAAGAATAATTCGTCAAATATTAAGCACAATGAAATTGAATACCTGAATTGCAACAATGAAAAGCATTTCTATTGATCACATGAAGAGTTGGGTACAAGGCACAGGATCCGTAAGATCCCAGGATAAGGGAGACTACTCACTACTCATGGTAAGATAACCAAGAGTAATGTATTTTCAGAGATCAAGGATGATGAATTCGTGTTTGAGAATTGACTCTCTGAATCTTCGATATCTTGCGATGTTCTTCGCAATATTCTTCTCCAATCTAGGTCTGAAAACTCTCTCTAATCCAGTCTAATTTGATCAAGCTCGAATTGCCTAATTAAAAACTCAACTTTTAGAAATCCCATGAAAGTTAGGAGGGTCATGGGCAGTCACGGGAATTGGTCAATTTGATACAGCTTCGCTCATGTCCCGCGACACCCGTGACGCCCGCGACAGATGGGGGTGTCACGAGACCTTTGATGTCGAGCTCTCTCGCTGTTGTCCCGTGAAGTCATGGTGCCCGTGACAGGCATGTGGTGTAACGAGGTCTGAACCAAAAATCACTCAGTTTTATCTTATATCTTAGTCTTTTTGCTTATCCGAGCTTTGATCGAGTCAATGATTTATTCAACCTGAAACGGTAGGGAAAACCATCAAAAACCACTTAAAGTCAGGATAATCGAACCAATTCGTCATCAAGTGGTGAGACTAATTGGTCAAGAAATCAACCGATCAAAATGCCCCATACTTACGGATTTGTTCGTACCGAACAATAACTAAACTCAAGTCAATAAACGGTAGAATAGTTACACACTTAAATTTCATGTGATCAAATCTAACTAAACTAACATCCAGATCCTAACTCATTGTCGTAGAGGTCACGAATGTATTTAGCGTATGCATCAAGCCTTTACACCTCAAAGGCTAACATAGAGGACGAGTATAGTCTCGTGAAGGTTTTCAGAAACAGGACTATCTACAAATCCTATATGCAACTAACTAGCGTGCATGCATGAAATGATGCTCAATAAGCCATAGTAAAGTCATGTCATACCTCGGATTTTTCGTGTTACCTCGACTTCTAATCTAACACCTTCATCAAAGTTGTCAGACAATCATAGTTTAAACAAGATGTGCATTCAAACAGTCAGTACACACGGCTAGCGGGCATCTAATCACAAGTTCTAAATAGTTCTACAACAATAATGTTTCAAGAACAAGAAGGTGGTTACACAAAACATGTTCGCCATTCACCTAAGCTATCTTGGGATAATCCACGGGCTTTTGGCGCAAAGCTCATTCTCAGGTTCCGAGGACTAGGCAATGACCCGTTAGAGAAGAGGTTTTCGGCTTTTTTTA
The DNA here is from genome assembly GCA_033675215.1 of Rhodiola kirilowii. Classification (NCBI taxonomy): domain Eukaryota; kingdom Viridiplantae; phylum Streptophyta; class Magnoliopsida; order Saxifragales; family Crassulaceae; genus Rhodiola; species Rhodiola kirilowii. The sequence goes on from CM066197.1 coordinate 22,082,281, forward strand.
AAAATAGTACGAAAACCATATTAAAATTTCAGTGCAAGGCACAAGGAAAAGACAGTGATATCCATTCAAAAATAAAATATTGAAAATTTAAAGTTAGTTGATAGTATATTATTTAAGTTATTTAAACATGGCGAATAATTATATTTCAAAAAAATTAGGTCATTGTACAATCAAATTGTGCCAAAAATTCAAAATTTTATTTGGTGTATAACAGAAGAATTTTCTACATATACTAGACTGATAGTAATATGAGTTTGATAAATATATAAAACCCTGATTCAATCACGATCAAATAATATTGTACGGTCGTGATGGACTTTAGTTTTAAATTAATAGAATTTTTTATTTAACTAGATAAGTAAATGTTACGTTTGATAAACGAATATAGAATATTTAAACAAGTTATAAAAACAGCATTGATTCTTTAGCCTAGTGGAATAGAATCAACTAATTACACAGGGGGTCTCAAGTTTGAGTCGCATTCGTCTCAAAAAAATTTAAAAATTTTAAGACACAATTGAACCGGTTGAACTAATCGGGTCGCCGGGTTAGTCAAAAATCAGTCGGATGAGCTAAATTTTGATCGGTTCGATGACCCTATTCAACCGGTTAAACAGATCGGTTCGGTTCAGGTTTAATAACTATGGTTCCTTGTACATGAATTATGAAACAAGTTATAAATGCACGATATGAAAGGATTGAATACACTACGCCAAGCAAAAGGGGGCACAAAATTCACTATTTTTTCGATCTTCATACACAAGAGGTGACTTTTCTGACTTTGCCTTTGGTACTATTTTTTTTTGAACTTTGATTTTTCAAAAGCAACTTTGCTTTGGGTCAAATTATCACCCTCTTTTGAAATTTCAAAACTTTTTTCTTTATTGGGTCCTATTTTGGACATCTTTTGACTTTTTCTAACTCCACATTTAAAACCTGACAAAGTGTAAAATAGAGGCGGGTGCGTGCAAATCACAACAAGTAAAGAAAAACATACACTAGTACGAAGGTCACCTTGAAGGAGATGCAATTTAAGTTTTTAACATTTGTACCAGTGCGTACTAATATCAAGTCTCAAACATGCTTCAAGAAATACGTAGAATATGTTATATGCAAAGCTAGCAATGATAGTGACATGAAGGAATACTCACACGAATAGAACTATATCAAGTCTTAGACTTAAAATCCAATAGAATGACAATCAATCGAGGAGGTCCGTAGAATATGAGGATTTCAATCCCAATACTTAGACAGTTGAGCATACGCGTGAATGTGTTACGGAATGGAATAATAAGGGACTAAAGGGGTGCATTTGTATTTTGATATAACTTGTTTAGTATAAAACAAGTGTAATGAAACTTTAGAAACAATCAATGAATTAATATCAATTCCCCATCTCTATTTCCCAGAACCTTCTTCCCCTGTCTTCTTCATCTAAACCCTAATCCCAACTTCTTCCATCTTATCTTCTCCCCATTTCGCTAACCCTAAACCTCTTCTGTTCTCCCCAAATCCTATTTTCATCTATTTCTCATCTACTCTTCACTCATATACCTTGATACCTCATTCATCCTGCATCAATTTGGTGCTTTCATCGAGTTTTGACAGTATGCCGAAAACCAGAAGCACCTCGGAAGCAATGGTGGCACAAGTCATGGCTGAGATGTCGCAAAAAATGAACCAGATTGTGGCACAAACCATAGCGGAGATGTCACAAAAGATGAAACAGATACTTCAAGCCCAGTCGGATGATCGAGCGACCTTCACAGGGATGCTAAAGCAAACCATAGGTGCGATGCAGGAGCTCAAACACCATGAAATCGTAAGTTCCTCTGCTGAACCTAAGTTGATTTCTGAAGATGAAATGAAGAATGCCTCTATTGTTGATGGTGATGACTCAGCGGGTGTTGATTTCGACCTAGCTATATACTCTGATTTGGTGTTGGCTAAGCCTAGTGATGTATCGAAAGAAGAGGTAAGTTTCAGTCATATGAGAAATGATTTCTCATCACAATCAGTGCTGAATGAAACTGAAGTAGTTGGATTGAATGAAATACAAGGATGTGCAAAATCAGTTCGTGTTCCAAGCGGAAATATTACTAAATGCTCACCAACTGTTTGTAAAAATGTCTCAATGGACTGTTCTTCTTATTTCACTCTGCGCACGGGTTCAATCAACTACATGCCGGCACCAATACTAAAGGGAAGGTCAAAGAAACCCCCAGCTAAACCTCCTGAAATTATTCATAGCCTTCATGTTGATGATTTGAAAGCATTGGTTGTGAATATGAATGATTACTATGAAGAAGAGTCGTCTTTACTTAGTTTCTCAGATATTTGGAAATGTAAGAGGGGTGTTCACAAGTTTTTACAAGTCATGGTTGTTGATGGAAATTATGTCTTTGACAAGGGGAAGGTACACACGTACAACAAAAAGAATGATATTGATGTTCCAATGTTTGACGGCATGGCTGGGTTCCAAGACCTGGTCACATGGAATTCGTTGCTAGCTGCACATGTAGTTCATAAGCAAGGCGTCTTTGCTTTGAAAGTTTTCATTGATATGCAAGCTAGTGGTTTTGAGCCGGATGTTTATACATTTACAAGTGTCATCAGCAGCTGCCTAGATGATGAGCTCGGGAAATCTTTTCATGGACTGATATTCAAAAAGGGGCTGGATAGATCAGTCTCGATATCGAATTCACTGATGTATATGTACCTCAAATCCGATAGCAAATCATTGGAAGATGCGTTAAGAATATACGAGTCCATGGAAAAGCGGGATCAGGTCTCTGGGAACTCAATTTTAACTGGTTTCTCACAAAATGGATTGAGTGAGAATGCATTGGAATGTTTCAAGCAGATGTTGTTAGAGTTTTTGGAAATTGATCAGTATGCATTTTCTGCTGTCTTCAAAGCTTGCTCAGATTTAGCAACACTTCAGTTGGGTCAACAAGTTCACAACTTGGCAATGAAAATGGGAACTGATGTGTTTGACTATGTTGTCAGTTCATTAATCTTTATGTATTGTAAGTGCGGCTGCATTGAGGACGCTAGAAAGGCCTTTGATGAAACACCGCAGGACAGTGCGTCTATTATTTTTGGCTTTGCTCAACATGGCCAAAGGAACACTGCACTTGATTTGTTTGAAAGTTTTGCAAGATTATATTTACTTAATTCAAGTGTTGGTCAAACTGCTGGCAAGATTGGGGATCATTTGCTTAGCACAGATGCTGAGTGGGATTTAGTTGATCATTCAAGCACCTTAAGGCACTGTAATGATGGTCTTATCTTATTGGTTTGGGTTGAAAAACCTCCTCCCTGGCCTCCTGAAATTGAAAGGGGATATCGAGGTTGTAGTGGGCAAACATCTATGATCTCAAACCATGCTTATTTGCTTGAGTCGGGGCTTCATGCTTCAAAGGACTTTGGAATGATTGCATTGGATGCATCTGGGATTTTTCTTAACAGTTTTGGCTTCAATTTGAGGCTTGGTAGGAATGTGAAAGTCATCTATATTGAAGCAGTCCAGGGTTCAATGTATGACTTTAAAAGGCGTATAAGAAGCCCAGAATTTTTTTGTCAGAGGAGTGTTATTGATGTTATCATATTGAAAAGAGCTCTCATTAAATTAAAGTTGGAGGTGGTGGAGGCATTTCAAGCGATTGAAGTGGTTATAGACAACTCACTGAGTGATGGAAGGCTTGATTGGGTGAAGAACTTAATGATATTGCTGTTTGAAACCGCATTCCTTAATCTTGGTTTGAGCTTGGATGATTGTGCATCGGTTCATGTTGCCAACAGACTTGGTGCCAATTCTCTTCTCGACATTGTAGTATTTGGCAGATCATGTGCTAACAGGGTTGCGAAGATTCAGAGACCAGGGGAGATGCAAAAACCATTGAAAAGGGATGCCGGAGAAGCTACCATTGGTTGGCTGGACAAAATACGAAATGCTAATGGACCATTGCCAACATCAAAAATTCGCTTAAATAGGCAACGCATCATGCAAAATAATGCTGCTGTGTTCAGAACACATGAAACTTTAGAGGAAGGTTGTCCGTTAATTGACAAAGCATGGGAGAGTTTTCACGATGTCAAAATAAAGGATCGAGTTTTAATATGGAACTTGGATTTGATTAAGACCATTGAGTTGGAAAACCTTTTGATAAATGCTTGCATCACAATGCATTCTGCTGAAGCCAGAAAAGAGAGCAGAGGAGTACATGCCCATGAAGATTTCACGACTAGAGATGATGGAGTAGCTGTCTCAGCCATTTCGGTGCGTATCAGCAAATTTCTCAAGTTTTCATCACCAAGACCGCCAGAATTCCCCAACCTTGAGGACAAGGTCGATTTGAAGGAGCGAGGAATGTTACGGAATGGAATAATAAGGGACTAAAGGGGTGCATTTGTATTTTGATATAACTTGTTTAGTATAAAACAAGTGTAATGAGACTTTAGAAACAATCAATGAATTAATATCAATTCCCCATCTCTATTTCCCAGAACCTTCTTCCCCTGTCTTCTTCATCTAAACCCTAATCCCAACTTCTTCCATCTTATCTTCTCCCCATTTCGCTAACCCTAAACCTCTTCTGTTCTCCCCAAATCCTATTTTCATCTATTTCTCATCTACTCTTCACTCATATACCTTGATACCTCATTCATCCTGCATCAGAATGAATGTGTTACATGTGATGTTTGTGACTATGCGCTACCCACTCCGCACAAAAAATTGAGTTGAGTTCCTAAGCGAAGAAATAAAAGATAAGAATAACGCATAAGGAACTTCCCTCATGTGTCGATTGCTCGATATCCATGGTGACTAAGAGATGCCCGGGGAATGCAATACGACTTGTGAGCGTGGGATATAGAAAATAAATATGTAGCTTCACAAGTGATAGATTAGCATCAATAGTAGTAAGAAAATGGAGATAGATAAACGAGCAAAGTATAGAGAAATGCCAGAGATACGAATACGAGAGGTAAGTGATCATGCGAGCACGGAAGTCAGAATGATAGCACATTGTCAAGCATCAAATATCATGTGTAAACAGTCATGGAAAAAACAATCAACATAATAGCAAATATCCAACATAGATCAAAAACTAAAACATCCAGCAATTGGCAAATATCCAAAGACACATCTGGTAGGGGCAAGTGGACTACGCATCAGCGTTATTTGCTACGCGCGAAGACGCGGCTTCATGGTCATTGAGGGATGGAGGCTCTGAGAAGTCAACATGCATGGTGAAAGCTACCTCAAAAGGGTCTTGCGCTGAAGAATGGTATGAAGACGGAGAATCGAACCGGCGAAGTGATGATGGCGGAAAAAAGGCAGTGAGGGAGTCCTGGTGCCACTGCTACGCACGACTGGCATGGTGGCGCTAATCATATATATCTGTAATCATCTGGGCCTGGGCAGCTGCGAGCTATGATTGTGTAGCAATAATCTGACTCTACTGATCCTCTATGCGTGCTAAACGCTCCTCCACACTCAGTCGCTAGTGTCCATCCTATTGTGGCTGCAGAGCCGGGACTTGCGTAGGGGTCATGTGCCTCAGGCGCATCAATATCTGGCTCGGTCGAGGGAGCCCCGTCCTGCTCGGCTCCACGCGCCTCTTCTTCCCCGAAGGCGTCGCCCCTTGACCCCTATCTCTGGCATTGTGTCTCGGTGAACCCATCTGCACTCTTTAGTAATCATTTGACACTGAAGTAGCTTCGAGACATCCAACTTCCAAGCATCCGCATCAAATCACTTAGTGAAGTCAAACCACAGAGCCTCGACAAGGAGAGTGATGCACATACTGCAGCTGATCGCCATAATAGGTTTCTTACCACTGAAAGCTGACCACTCCTTAAAACGTGACGTGAGAATATCAAAGAAGTCCATTGGGAGACCATGGCTCAAAAATATCTAAATTCTTCTCATTAATCACTGTGCCACCGTCCATCCGAACAATCACAGCAATAGCTATTAAACGGTGCACAACTTTCCATTCTTGCCACTTAATACATGAGGCAAGGTGAGTAGGCAAATAGTATGAGTCAATCTCAGAAATATACCTCTCGAAGGAGTGACAGTCAGCTTTAGGATACCGAACCGCGTGCCCCTCCTGTGGGAAACACGGGATGCAACACATCTCGGCTCAATCCATGGTATACTCTGTGTCTTGTAGCTGAAATTGTCAGTGAGTAGTCTGGTCGGGTGCTCCACGAGGCTTCAACAAACTACAAACTCAAATAATACTACCTTATAAGTGAACACGTGCTGCGAAAATATAATGCCTACTCCCGAAACATCAAATAAAGGACAAACTTGTTCTAGCAAACGAAATGTATCCAAAGTGCTAATACAAGGAAAAAACTTAGGTTTAACAGTCTTAGACCTGCGCAGCTCCTTGTTAGGGTCCAAAGTAGCCGCCTCTGGAAAGTTAGGATACCGCCGAAAATTAAACAGACAAGTCATGGGGACATGTGGTTCCGGAAGTGCCGACACATCAACTGGAGTGACTTGTGATGGTGCTCGAGCAACGGGTCTAGCAGCACGATGAGGATTCTGGTGAGCCATGGTATGGATGTTGGGATTTAGGGTTAGAGTTTTCGAATTTGGGGGGTTTGTGGGATTAGGGTTTTGGTGGTGGAATTGGGTGATGGAGGTGGAAGTTATGAGTAGAGGAGATGCGGGAGGAGGAAGCGACGGCGGGGAGGTGTGTCGGAGCAGTGCGGTGTGGGGTGGTGTCGGGAATCCTCCAGTAGAGTTTGGCATCGGATTTGTGTTGCGATTGTGAAATCGCGACTGATCTATTTTTTCTTCTGGAATTTAGTCGCTCCCGTAACACCTGTGATTGCCCATGTATCATGAGACTAAAGGGGTGTCACGGGACCATTAATCGCGAGCTGTCCTCGCTCCCCTCCCATGACACCCGTGACTGTCACGGGACCAATAAGGGTGTCATAGGACATCAGATTTTCATGCTGTCCTCGTTCGCCTCTCGTGACACCTGTGATCAATTGGGTGTCACGGGACCCTTGAACACCGGTTTGAATTAATCCCTTAAAAAAGTCATCCCGCACTAGCTCGAGTCCCTGTGATGTGGACTCAGATCCAGTGCTGCGCAGCAATTTTGCTGCCAGCCCAAAACACTGTGTTTTGCCTTCTATGAAATTTGAATTTACCTAAATAGCCTTTTTGGAAAAGGACAGTTTTTACCTATCTATGAAAACCCAATCTCTCCATAGTTATGAATGAAATCTCTTCACCAAATATACAGAATCGACTCAAATTGTTTCAGCTTTTCTCATTATTCGAAATCAAACCATGACAATTCAAAACAAGAAACGACACAATCAAACCCATTTCATCATCGTTATCATTCTGAAATACTGTTCAGCGCTTGGAACATCTGAAACTTCAGAGATCTCCCACCATGGACACGAAAGTTGCTCTGTAAAAGTTGAGTTGCGAAAATCGTTTCTAACTTTGATTGCGGCTTCTTCTATCCCTATATCAACGCAGCTAGCACAAATTCCTAATTTTTCCCACATCAAGTTCCAACTTCTGGACACTAGCTTCCTCGTTCAAAGGCGCGGAGCCGTGCGACGAAACACAAGGAAAGGAGAACTAGAATCGGCGGAATGGAAACAAGTCGATTTCGCTTTCGATTTCGGCGATGGGACGAACTCGAATTTTGTACGGTTCTGCGCCTTTAAACGAAGAGTGGGTTTTCATAGATCGGCAAACTGTTCTTTTCCAACAAGGATATTTAGGTAAATCCAACTTTCATTGAAGGCAAAACACAGTGTTTTGGGCTGGCAGCAAAATGATGCGCAGCACGGGATCTGAGTCCCCGTGATGTACCCCACACTAAAACTTGAACCTAGGACTTGGAAACCCTTGGGGACAGTTCTAGGATGGAGAAAATAATCTATATCTTGAATCATGTAAGTGAACCTTAGGATATGAATGCTTGACTAAGGATTGAATGTTTGATTTATTGGAGTTAGTCATCGAGCGAATCATCAATTAATCCCATCTAATGGTGTCAAATTCATGTTCTCTATGCACTTCATATATGACATGCTACTAAGTGTTTGATAAAATGCCTAGTTTGAATAATAGAGAATGTGATCTTATCCAATGTATGCATTTGTTGTTAACTAGTCCCCGAGTTCATAGTAGTTATTACCTTAGGAAGACATTCCAAGGACAATGGTGCTATGGAATGAACTAATATTCTCGAGTGAGTGAGGTTCGAGCTATAAGAGAGCTTGGCTAAGACTAGATTAACATAAATATTAGTCTACCTTAGTCCAGTGGCGGATCTAGGGTTTAAAAACTAGGTGAGCGGGAAAAAAATCATCAATAATAGGTAAAATTCTTGATAAGTCAAAACACAATTCTTACATAGTATTCATCAAGAATTTGATCAAAAAGAGATATAAGAATTGTGATGATCAGACATCCTATATTCAAATAATAAACCAACAAACACAGATTATTAATTAGCTCATAGACTTGCACAAACAATTACAAGCTACCAAATAATATTCTAATAGAATGTGAGATTAGCTCATAGTCTTGACTGGAGCAATTTCCTTATATGGTTTTGATCGCTCAACAGCCCCAATTTTTTCGAAGTCTAGATGTATTGAAGCTCAAGATAAGGTAAAAAGACCAATGAGTATCCGCAACCAAAATAAGTGTAACCACCTCAACTCTGTAACAAATACCTCCATACCATAAGGAATTTCCTTTTGATGAAGCGCAAAATACCACACAATCAGAAGCATAAAGGGCTTAAAACCTAGACACAATCCAAACCTTGATTTCTCACCTCCCCCAACTAATTCGGCAAAAAAAAAAAAGCTTCAAAACATAAAATAACACGCATAAATCCCTTTTGAATTTGGTCAAGTTATACAGAAACGAAAATCTCAAATTCAATTCGCGCCGGTAAACACAGCTAACCCTATAATCCAAAATTCCACAAAAATGCCCAAAATTGCATACACAAAATTGCATACACAAAACCGATCAGCACATACTAACTTCAGCATCCAAAGCCCTAATCCAATTTGATCAATCGAAAATTGAACGATCATACAACACAGACATCAACCACCCCAGAAAAACATCGTCGCAACTTGAACAAGCTGCTTCGCTTCCAGAAACAAAATCAGAGACACCAATATCAAAAAAATATATTCAAGAACATCGGAAAATAGCCTAAAAACGGGAGTTGAAGAAGAGCATTAATACCTCGGAGCATTCAAAAGCTGAAAATTGAATCGAAGAGAGGCTGGCACGATATTTCAGAATGACATGAGAAGGAAAGCTTTCTGCTCCAGAGGAAAGGAAGAGAGCTCACGGCTCACCTTCGTAGTTCATCCCGCAATCCCGCGACCCGCTATGCGCAATCCACAATCGCAAACTCCTCCAGTAGCTTCTCCGCAGTCCGCAACCAGAATCGTCGACTCGACTTCAAAATTCACAGAAGCTGATTTTCACCGGGCTATTTTTATTTTTTCAATACGGGCCTTCAATTCTTACCGGGCTGAAGCTGGGTTAGCCACAGCCCAGATCCTCCACTGCCTTAGTCTAAGCTAGGTTTTCCACAATGCATGGGTAGGAAGTGAACTAGGAGTCGAGTTCATGGTATTTATTGCCATGGAATGAACCGAGAGGTTCGAGCTATAAGAGAGTTTGGCTAGGAATAGATTCAAGTGACAGTTAGTCTATCCTAGTCTAAACTAGGTTCAATAATATTTGACTACCATAAAATGTTTGAATATCGTGTATGTGATCATGGAGAAAATGCCAAGGAGGGGAGTAACCCCTCAAAACGCCTCTTACTTAACGGTTATCCCCAATTACTAACCACATAGGATTTAGATATATACACTCTTTTATACATTTTGTTTAGAATAGCCAAATGGAAACACGATCTTAAATAGTGCATGTGCTTGGCTTGCTCCTCTTGGTTCGACCCGGTACTTTACCGGTTAATATAAATGTTTTGACTACATTCGATCCTCTCTTCATTGATACTATTTAGAGGTGAAAAAGAATAGTTCGTCACCTACCCCTAACGTCAGCAGTTCCGAGAATTAGAAATTTCAGCCCAAAAATAGATTTAAAAACCCAACAACTTATAAATTAAGGTTTTGGAGAAGGGTTTCCATCATTCTACATTCAACTCTACTTTTGAAGACGACTCTAGAAGAGAGCACGAAGCTTTCGACGAGGGAAGAGATTTTTCTACAACTTTTCATTATGAATACTTTTTGTTTTCTTTCAATGAATATGTGTAGCTAATTTCTTGTTTCAGTTTAGGTTTCATACATTGTGACTACGTTTTAAGACTTTTGTTCCTAACGCAATTTTATATTTTACTAGTTCTTGCTTTCATCTCATGAATTAACTTGTTGGGTTTTTTTTAAAGATGGGACGGTGCTAGCAAATTATTAAAGGGGTTCAAATAGCTTGAACATGGCACGTACAAAAGAAGGCTCTCAAGCGCCAAACCTTGGAAAATGACCAAGGCTTTAAAAATGCCGAACAAGCCAATATGTGAGAAACGTGTACCTGGGTCCTCGGCACGCCACAAGGGGCCTCATAGGACACAAAACACTGCAAAAAAAGCCTCACCTAGCACGAGGCTAGGTCATGGACTTTTGAATAAAAAAGGACCGAATAAACAAGGGGCCTCAACTTGTTAGGTTAAGTGGAAGTTTTGTCGCAAAGCTTAATCAAATCATTAATTCTTACCGTTAACATCTACTGGATACTTTGTCGTAAAGGTAGATAGTAACACCTAGGCCTAATAATACCTTTTTCGGATTATTGTGTTAAGGAAAGAACTAAAAGTCTAACACCTTTGTCGGGTTAGATTGTGGTGTATCACCTTTGTCGGGATACTTAAGGTTATTACCTTTTGTCAGAATAACCACACTTAGAACCATATGATTTGATCATTAGATGTCTATGATAAACGTGTCTCAATAGAAACCCTAAGCTGAATATTCTCGCTAATTGAAAACCCTAGTTTTGTGTCTTTCTCTTGTGCAGTCACAACAATTACTCACAACCCCCTTTTAAAGAGTTTTTTTGTGTGCCCTGTTTTGCAAATTCAATCTCACTTTTGCCCTGCCTGAAACTCAAATCTCATTTTTGCCCTGTTTTTAAAGGAATCAATTTGGGCGAAATCGGTTTGGTTGATTTTTGAGTGAAACCGGTCTCGCCTAAATCGGTTTCATTGATTTTCAACCAAACCGATTTGAGAGAAATTGGTTTGCTGACTGTGTGCCATCGTGGACCGAAAGAAATGTAAATATGCCCACGTGTACAAAACTGATTTGGGGGAAATCGGTTTCATACGGAATAAAATTAGGGTTTCATTTCTTTTAATAAAATCGGTTTTCTTTAGTCAAGGACAATTATTTTGAAAAATTCAACTAATTACCATCCATTTCAACAATTCAATACAAATAATTCAACTAATTAACACTCAATTCAAATAATTAATACCCAATTCAACAATTAAACACAAATATTTCTAATTAACACTCAATTCAACAATTCAACAATTCAACACAAACATTTCAACACAAACATTTCAACTAATTAACACCCAATTTAAAAAAATACAAATATTTCAATTAATTACTACCCAATTCAACTAATTATCATCTAATTAGAAAAGAATTGGCTAAAGAGAAAAGAGAAGATAATTAGAAAAGAATTGACCAATTCTTTTCTAATTAGATGATAATTAGTTGAACTGGGTAGTAATTAGTTGAAATATTTGTATTTTTTTGAATTGGGAGTTAATTAATTAAAATGTTTGTGTTGAATTATTGAATTGAGTGTTAATTAATTAAAATGTTTGTGTTAAATTGTTGAATTGGGTATTAATTATTTGAATTGGGTGATAATTAGTTGAATTGTTTGTATTGAATTGTTGCAATGGATGGTAATTAGTTGAATTTTTCAAAATAATTGTCGTTGACTAAAGAAAACCGATTTTATTAAAAGAAATGAAACCCTAATTTTATTCCGTATGAAAACGATTTCCCCCAAATCGGTTTTGTACAGGTGGCCATATTTACATTTCTTTCGGTCCACGATGGCACACAGTCAGCAAACCGATTTGGGAGAAACCAGTTTCACTCAAAAATGACTGAAACCGATTTGGCCCAAATCGGTTCCTTTAAAAACAGGGCAAAAATGAGATTTGAGTTTCAGGCAGGGCAAAAGTGAGATTGAGTTTGCAAAATAGGGAGAAAAAAACTCCCTTTTTAATTGTTTACAGTTACAGCTTCCACAAACCAGCTCTCTAGGGTTCGACCTACTTACCGCTTGCTAGTAATTGTAGAAGATTACCAATTTAAATTTGACGCGTCAGACGTCACGTGTCAAATTTTGGCTCCGTTGCCAAGGAGCCGCGCTTCGGTGAAGTTGTTTCCTTTTTGTTATTTATTTTTTTAGTTATCTTTGAGCTTTGCTACTTGCTTTGTAATGTCTCATGCAGGTAGTGAGAATGGTGACTCTGATGATCAGATAGAGCCGTATGAGCCTATGGTGAAGGAGATGTATGCCCCTAATTTTTAGAATATACCCTTGGGCATCTATGAGGGGGCAGACACACAAGATATCGAAATCAAGATTGCGGTAGTGCACTGTCTACCAAAGTTTTTGGGTCAGTAAGGAGAATCAGTGACGGAGCCCACTGCACTGTCGTTAAGGTGCAATGTTCTCTGTGCAAATAAATTTATATTTTCCGCTACTCGCAACTACACTACTGGGTAGCAAGTGGTAAGTAGGGGTCGAACCCAAGGGAGTCAGTGTGGATTAGTTGTTCTTTAATGAAGCTTATGCAGAAATTAAATGCGATTGGGTTTGAGTTTGAGTGTGATTTGAGGACTGAAAGTAAATAACAATAATAGACTGTAAGGAAAAGATTCGGTTTTAGGGGCCTTGTATCATATTTGTTTATCATTGACCGCTAATGATCATACCAAGTGTTTGAAGATGAATCGAGGCTATTCCTAACCCAAGACTTGCAACATCGCGTAGAACATTTGAAAAGATCATTGATGGACTATAATTATACGAATCAAAAACACAGTAAAACCCACCAAATTAGACTGTTTGTCTATCTAACTTCTACTTGTTAGTCCCGATATATTTCTACAGGGTATTTTGGCGCTTAGAGAGAAAACACGCTAAGGAGAGGATTTTACGCTGAAAAGATATTACGAGTCATTCCAAGGTCAAGATCAGACGCTGAACGAAGAAATCTCAAGATCCTGACATTGAATTACTCAATACAAATTCAACCGAGGAACAACCAAGTCAGACCGGAGCAAAATTGGATTGACAGTTTTGTGAAAAGACTGCACAAAACTGTCAAAACTCATCCATGGACCAAGGTGACCGGCAACCTTGCTTGGAGGTGGCCAAGGGAGGAAGCCTCCCCTCCATGGTGACCGGCCACCGGTGGCTTTCCACCCCCCCAACCGGCGGCTTTCTCCTCCCCCATGTGGCGCCTCCTCCTTGCTCCTCCTCCTCCTCCTCCCTTGGATCAAAAGCCACATGCCACCATCTCCACCCTCCATCCTCCTCCCCTTGTGGCTATAAAAGGAGAGTTCCTCCTCCTCATTTCATCATCCACAAATCATAATACACTTCTCTCTCTAAGTTTGTTACTTTGTAAGTTTGGTTTTTGAAATAATACTCTTGTTGGTTCTTGAGTATTATAACGGTTTGAAATTATAATACTCCTGTCAGTTCTTGAGTATTATAATACTGTAGAGAATACTCATGTTGGTTCTTGAGTATTCAGTAGGAATTAGGAATACTCCTGTTGGTTCTTGAGTATTCCACCCCCTCTCCTATTACTGTTTTCAAAAACCCCCGAGTATTTAGCTATGGTATCCACCTCTATGGATATTCGTAGCTAAACTCTTTATTCGGTTAAAGGGGTGTACTTGTATTGTAAAATGTTTTGGACCCTGCACCTAGTGCATCTTTGTGTTCAAAACTTGTTCTATGTGCCATATATTGTCAGAATTTCCAAGGTTGAGTGGAAGCTGTAACAAGCAAAGCTCTTCCGTGGGAATTCGTGAACATACTCGGTAAGTGGAAGTTGTAACAAGAAAAACTTATCTGAGGAGTTCGACTTATCTTAAAAACCATTTTGGGAAATCGTAACAGAAGATCAAATGGATGCACATAAGGCTAAGATACTTCGAAAGGAGGAATTAGTCTTAAGTAGAATAAGTGTTTTAAACGATGTTGCAAGTCTTGCGCTTAGAAATGGCCTCGATTCATCTTTGAACACTTAGTATGATCATTAGCGGTCAATGATAAACAACTATGATACAAGGCTCTTGAAACCAAATGTTTTTCTTGAATTACAAAACCCCCTGTATTTACTTTTATTGCTCGATCATCTGCAATCACCAACCGCTCATCTACCGGAGGACTCGCAAATCACGCATCACCCACTGTAAGTCTTTCTTTTTATTTTCAGTATTTTAATTTCTGTATTTACTTTTCTGTAATTTACTTTTCCGGACTCAAAACCAAAAACAACCAAAAAAGTCACTTAGTCATAACCGCTAAAATCTCAATCAAACCTAAAAAACGCTCCCATCCTGTACAAATCCCACAAAGAACAACGTATCCTCCTAATTCCCTTGGGTTCGACCCCTACTTACCACTTGCTTCCCAGTAGTGTAGTTGCGAGTAGCGGAAAATATAAATTTATTTGCACAGAGAACATTGCACCTTAACGACAGTGCAGTGGGCTCCGTCAATCATGCTAAGTATTCAAAGATGAATCGAGGCTATTTCTAGCGCAAGACTTGCAACATCGTTTAAAACACTTGTTCTACTTTAGACTAATTCCTCCTTTCGAAATATCTTAGCCTTATGTGCATCCATTTGATCTTCTGTTACGATTTCCCAAAATGGTTTTTTAGATAAGTCGAACTCCTCAGATAAGTTTTGCTTGTTACAACTTCCACTTACCGAGTATGTTCACGAATTCCCAGGGAAGAACTTTGCTTGTTACAGCTTTAACTCAACCTTGGAAATTCTGACTATATATGGCACATAGAACAAGTTTTGAATACAGAGATACTCTAAGAGTAGAGTCTAAAACATTTATAATACAAGTACACCCCTGCGACCGAGTACAAGCTTTTAGCTGCTTGTATTCTTGTCAAGGAATACAAGCAAACTATTGTCTTGAACAAGGGTGACGAATAATAAAATAACTTTAAAGTAAAAACAAATAATACTTGAAAGTGATTTTATACCTTACAATAAGCGGAGGAGAGGAGCTCCTAGGCAAGATCCAAGCGCCAAAAGTAGCTCCAAAATGAAGAACAATATTTATTGAAAGTGAAGAGAAGAGGGTTAAGCCCTCTATCTCTCTAAAACATTTGTGATTTGTGGATGATGAAATGAGGAGGAGGAACTCTCCTTTTATACCCACAAGGGGAGGCGGATGGAGGGTGGAGATGGTGGCATGTGGCTTTTGATCCAAGGGAGGAGGAGGAGGAGCAAGGAGGAGGCGCCACATGGGGGAGGAGAAAGCCGCCGGTTGGGGGGGTGGAAAGCCACCGGTGGCCGGTCATTATGGAGGGGAGGCTTCCTCCCTTGGCCACCTCCAAGCAAGGTTGCCGGTCACCTTGGTCCATGGATGAGTTTTGACAGTTTTGTGCAGTCTTTTCACAAAACTGTCAATCCAATTTTACTCCGGTCTGACTTGGTTGTTCCTCGGTTGAATTTGTATTGAGTAATTCAATGTCAGGATCTTGAGATTTCTTCGTTCAGCGTCTGATCTTGACCTTGGAATGACTCGTAATATCTTTTCAGCGTAAAATCCTCTCCATAGCGTGTTTTCTCTCTAAGCGCCAAAATACCCTGTAGAAATATATCAGGACTAACAAGTAGAAGTTAGATAGACAAACAGTCTAATTTGGTGGGTTTTACTGTGTTTTTGATTCGTATAATTATGGTCCATCAGATTACCCCACACTTTTAGTTGTTCATCCCGAACAATGCTATTAAAGGGCGGCACACTAAGTAAGTTTGTTGAAATATGAAAATTAGACTGTGGTACTAGATTTATCCTAATTCATGCATTACTTACTTATTACCAAATTGAACTGTGTAAATAAATAGAAGAAACTTGATACTTGTACCTCCGTGCTGAGATGCAAATTATTCTAGATGTTTCGGGAGATAGCCCTTTTTAGGCTCCCGGACTGCAACCTGGAGGCCGTCTCGCACTATATGGTTTCCTTGTAGCTTTCTCTAGCACGTGATTCGGTTCGGGTTTCAATGGTTTGAGTACTTTGATTTTCTTTTGGCGAGGGACTGCTTTTGTAGTGAATCGGCCTTTGGCCTTTGATTGACTCTTTGAGTACTTCACTTTTTGTTCGGTTAAAACCTTCACAATTTTGGGCCTTTGGCCTCTTGATTTGCTTCTTTGAGCTTTTTGCGTCTTTGTGACTTGCTAGTCCATTTTCTCAAGCCTTTTTTGGGAGGTCCAATCATCGCCCGCAAGCCTATGGAAATACCTCCCCACTCCTCTCATCCTTGTCGTTTCGCGCGGGTCAAGATGAGGGTCGCTCATCTATTTGCTCGGCTACTTTGACTAGAGAGAGGACGGTCTGATTCCCGTCCTCGCCTTTTTTTCTTTTTGCATAAACACTGCATGGCGGAGATGACTTCAATCTTCACTGAAACCCGAAGTGCAGCCTCCACTGACTTCGAAAACAATATAGTTTGATTCGATCCTTCGATTGCTTGCCAAGCCTCTCTAGGGCATTTCTATCAACTCCACATCCCTAGTTTATCTCAGCACAAAGGGACAAATGAGAAGTTACGTTCTAAGTTTTTAGACAGTTGAATTTTCACAAGGTAAATGCATGAATTTTAGATCTATCTTTTTCACATTCTTAAGTTCATATTTTCAAAAAGATAATATTAAAAAAGAAAAAGAAAAACATGTTATTTATTTATGTACACATGCGGATCTCACCCCACACTTTTGAACGAAGGCGTGCCTTTCAGCACTACATAGTTCAAAAGTCATGCAAGCAGACAATTACGAGAAGGAAATGATATTAAGGAAAGGTAAGATCAGAACTCCCTTTTTGTGTCGAATGACATGGCATGAGGCTGGATAATCGAGGGAGTTCGGCTGGGGCCTTGAACTCTCAGCGCAGGCCCGGTAAATTCACGGAAGCTGCCTGGCTGATCCGATCGTGCTCCAAAAACCAATTCCTAAATAGTCAAATCATTCTATGCACCAAGTGGGTGAGAGCGACTTATTGATAAAAACTAAAAGACAAAAAAAAGAAGACAGAAAGTAAGATAGTGTCGGGTTACCTCCCGACCAGTGCACTTGTTTAACGTCGTTGGCTCGACAGTACCTTATTCCTGGATCACTGGTTTTGATCCCATGTGTGCTTGAGGTCGAACTTCTTCTCGGTAGCTCTTTTGATTTGAGAGGGTGAGGCTTTATTGACCATAGCTGCTGGTCCAATGGGTCGTGCTTGCTTGTTACTCCTTCCGGGTTTCCATTCCTTCGGCCCATGTCTTTGCCGCTTCTTCATGTTTGAATAGTTGGCACTTTGGCGAGTTTGGAAGTTTGGTTTTGTGCCATTAATTGTAGGTGACATTAAGCATGCGCCTCTGCCATTCCTCTTCATTGTGGCAGTGATGGATGGTTGTCTTGGAATGAGTGAGTTTTCAGGCGGGTTTCCTTGGTTTGTGACGAGTGAGAGTTCCTTTGTCGGCTTTTTTGGCTCATGCTCCTCCTCTAACTCCCCGTGCACCTCATCATCATTGATTATATGATCTTCGGTGGCTATGATCGGTATAAGACACGAAGGGTTAAGTTGGGGCACTTCGACCATGAGGACTGGTTCTATTTCAGGTGCTCCGACAGTGAGGACCAGGTCTTTTTCGGACAGTTCGGCAACGAGGTCCAGGACTTCTGTTGGCTCGGTAGTTAGGACAGTGATTTCCTCGGATGGATTGGTGATAAGGACCTGGCCTGTTTTGGGCAGCTTGTTAATGATGTCCCAGAGCTGGTTTGATGCTTCTTTTTGAGCCACCCATGATTCTTCATTCTCTGTCGGCTCCTCGGGTTCAGCCGTCTTTTCTATTGCCCATGATTCGGTTCGCCGTGAATTGGTGCATCGAGGCACTCAATTGCTGTATGTCTGCGGCCAACTGCTGGGTGCTAGCTGCCAACTCGTTTTCTGCTGCCCATACTTTGGTTTTGGCCCTGATTTGGTGCATTATGTTGTCCAGTTCTTCGTTCCGCATGGCTTGATCTTGTCTTTGTCTTGACCTTGCGGCCAAATCATCTATTAAGTTCCAAAGATCATCTATGTCTAAGTTGTTCACCGAGCCTCCCGCTGCATCATTTAGCCAATTCCACTCTTGTGGCATCATCTCATTGAGAAACCTTTGAAGAAGATCGTGGTTGGTGAATCCATGGTGCGGGCAGCTTATCAACATGGAGTCAAAGTACGCTAAGTACTCGTCCAAAGTTTCATCCCGGGATTGTTTTATGTTGTTGATCTTCTCGCGGATTTCAAGTTCGAAAGGTGGTGGGGAAAACTCCTCATTGTTCCAAAGTTCCATTCCGTAGTAGTAGGACTTAGTGAATTGCATGATAAAACAAAAGAAGAAAAAACAAAATAGAACAACTATTCCGATGCACAACTCCCCGGCAACGGTGCCAATTTGACGGAGCCCACTGCACTGTCGTTAAGGTGCAATGTTCTCTGTGCAAATAAAATTATATTTTCCGCTACTCGCAACTACACTAAATGCATTCGTAACGCCTACGAAAAGGGGCTAGTTAGATTGCACATACTTGTCATTTTTCTTCCTATAACATGTTTGGAAATAATGATCGAGACCTTGTGAAATCTAGTGAGGCAAATGCACGAAAAACATAGCACCACTAGCATTTCGTCATTTGCATGACCTTGGCATATTTGCATACTTTGTTCGGGACGAGCAAAGCTTAAGTGTGGAGTGTTGATGAGTCGAGTTTTCGACTCGTTAATGGCCGTTTTCATTATAGCTTTAGTTCGTTTCCGATGATAATTTGTTGTTATTTGATCCCCTTTTCGTGCGTTTCAGGTCAACACAAGATGTCTTAGGATCGAAGCCACTGTACGAGAACTTGGGGAGAATCGAAGTTTTGGGAGCAAATATTTGCGGAACAACACGTCCAACCGATCGGTTGAGCAGCAGCCCCTAGCCAACCGATCGGCTGGCTAACTCCCTCAGAAGGCTTGTTTCTGCCGTTTCCGTAACCGATCGGCTCGTCCTGCCAACCGATCGGCTGACTTGTCCTGCACCAACCGATCGACTGAAGCCAAAGATTTTCTCAACCGATCGGTTATGGAAATTCTTCAGTAGCAGCCAGTCTTGCCTTCAGCCAACCGATCGGTTGGCACCAAAGCTTCCTCCAACCGATCGGTTGGAACTGCTACAGTGCCGAATTCTGCCCGAGGCTATAAATAGAAAGAGGCAAGTTTGACCTAGCATCTTGGATTTTTCTGGAGAAAAGACAAAAGGAAGTGAGCCAAATCAAGGGTTTCATCATCATCTAATCAAGGAGGATTGAAGATCAAGGGAGTTTATTAGGATCATCAATCCTATTCTTTTCCCTCTTCCTTTCTCTTAGATTTTTGTTAAAAACCCACACATCATGTTGTCTTACATGATGTGTGAGTAGTCCCCCTTGTGTTTTGAGGGTTCTATGAACCTCCTTGGTACTCAATGATCATTTTAAACACATCTATTTGGATTTATTGAAGTTGATTTCATTTTACTATGATCTTCATGTTAGACATGCCTCTAAGTGTTTGATAAAATGCCTAAGTGACATGTTTGTGTTAGAACTTTGACCTAAGTCTTGAGAAAGCTTAGTGATGGTTTGGATATCGTAAAGTTGAACTTAATCTACATTTATGAGAGTAAATGCATGGTGAGAGGTGAACTAGAACTTTATGCATATAGTATTTATGAGAGTAAATGCTATATAGTGGATCATTACCCTTTAATTATTGAGATCCTAACTAAGATTGCTTGACTAGGATTAGACATGCATGGTTTGTCTACTTTTAGTCTAAGCTAGGTTTAAAACCTATCAACTCATAATTAATTGAACTCTTGTATGCTTGATCATTGGGAAATTGCCAAGGAGGGGATTAATCCCTCGAAACTCGCTTTTAATTGAATTTAATCCCTTAAAAACCATTTCATTCTTGTTTTGAACCATTGATAACTCAATCACACTTGAATTTTAGGAATTAGCCGAGCAAGAAAATTTGATAGAACTAGCGTGTAATCCGTTTGCTCCTTTGGGTTCGACACCTGTCTTACCGGTTGATTACAAATTGTTTTTTGACACGTATGCTAAAAACTACACGTCAAAATGGCGCCTTTGCCGGGGATATGACCTCCTTGGCAATTTCCCAATGATCAAGCATACAAGAGTTCAATTAATTATGAGTTGATAGGTTTTAAACCTAGCTTAGACTAAAAGTAGACAAACCATGCATGTCTAATCCTAGTCAAGCCATCTTAGTTAGGATCTCACTAATTAAAGGGTATTGATCCACTATATAGCATTTACTCTCATAAATACTATATGCATAAAGTTCTAGTTCACCTCTCACCATGCATTTACTCTCATAAATGTAGGTTAAGTTCAATTTTACTATATCCAAACCATCACTAAGCTTTCTCAAGACTTAGGTCAAAGTTCTAACACAAACATGTCACTTAGGCATTTTATCAAACACTTAGAGGCATGTCTAACATGAAGATCATAGTAAAATGAAATCAACTTCAATAAATTCAAATAGATGTGTTTACAATGATCATTGAGTACCAAGGAGGTTCATAGAACCCTCAAAACACAAGGGGGACTACTCACACATCATGTAAGACAACATGATGTGTGGGTTTTTAACAAAAATCTAAGAGAAAGGAAGAGGGAAAAGAATAGGATTGATGATCCTAATAAACTCCCTTGATCTTCAATCCTCCTTGATTAGATGATGATGAAACCCTTGATTTGGCTCACTTCCTTTTGTCTTTTCTCCAGAAAAATCCAAGATGCTAGGTCAAACTTGCCTCTTTCTATTTATAGCCTCGGGCAGAATTCGGCACTGTAGCAGTTCCAACCGATCGGTTGGAGGAAGCTTTGGTGCCAACCGATCGGTTGGCTGAAAGCAAGACTAACTGCTACTGAAGAATTTCCATAACCGATCGGTTGAGAAAATCTTTGGCTTCAACCGATCGGTTGGTGCAGGACAAGTCAGTCGATCGGTTGGCAGGACGAGCCGATCGGTTACGGAAACGGCAGAAACATGCCTTCTGAGGGAGTTAGCCAGCCGATCGGTTGGCTAGGGGCTGCTGCTCAACCGATCGGTTGGACGTGTTGTTCCGCAAATATTTGCTCCCAAATCTTCGATTCTCCCCAAGTTCTCGTACAGTGGCTTCTATCCTAAGACATCTTGTGTTGACCTGAAACGCACGAAAAGGGGATCAAATGGCAACAAATTATCATCGGAAACGAACTAAAGCTATAGTGAAAATGGGCATTAACGAGTTGAAAACTCGACTCATCAACACTCCACACTTAAGCTTTGCTCGTCCTGAACAAAGTATGCAAATATGCCAAGGTCATGCAAATGACGAAATGCTAGTGGTGCTATGTTTTTCGTGCATTTGCCTCACTAGATTTCACAGGGTCTCGATCATTATTTCCAAACATGTTATAGGAAGAAAAATGACAAGTATGTGCAATCTAACTAGCCCCTTTTCGTAGGCGTTACGAATGCATTTAGTGTGTGCATTAAGCCTTTAAACCCCTAGGCTACCCTAGTGGACGAGTTATAGTCTCGTGAGAGTTTTCAGAAAAGGGAATACTCACAAATCCCAAATGCACATATCCCATAAGAGTGAATGCAAGAGTGCTCAACCAAGGCTACAATTTTTCAAAACCAATCCCACACCCCAAACTAGAACTATCATCACAATATCATTAAAAGAACTTTTTCAACCCTTTGAGTACCTTTGAGGACATGCATTCAAGGTTATCAATACTAGGGCTATGAAATGTCTCATCCAAAATTCTACTCATTTTCAAGGCAACACAATAGAGGCAAGGCTTGTAGCTCGCACAATAGAGTGTCAACCGCTCACCTATGCTAGCTAGGGATAGTCCAAGGGCTCGCGATAAGGAACTCATTCCCAAGTTTTAGGCGCTTTAGCCGTAATCCATAAGGGAAGAGGAGTTCGACACTAGAGTTCTTTAACAAACAAGTCATAAACCAAATGAATACTCCCGTGCAAGCACGTGGGTCGTCCAAGAGTTATTCCAACTAGCACACAATGCAAATGTTGAATCCCGCACAAATGAAGAATGATGGAAGAACATAGAGTCAAGTTTTAAGTGCTTCTTATTTTCTTTTTGAACCTTCCTGCTCTCAATCATCCTTGTCCTTTTGACGCGAGTCAAGCCGAGGGTCGCTCGTCTATTTTCCCGGCTACTTGGACTAGAGATTGGACGATGCGTGCCACCATCACACCTAACCGCGTAAGTACCGCAGTGGCGGAGCAGACAAATTTTTTTTTAAATGAAATCACACTTAAAACTTGACAATATGTTCAAAAAGTGTATGGAATGTGCGGGGAACAAACATAAGCAAGGCACCGTGTTAGAGAACTCAAGTCACCAAGGAATATTCAAGGGGTCTAAGTTTTTCATGAAGATTTTTTTTAAAAGTGTTTGCTAGCTTGATCCAAGGTGTTGCAACGAAAATACTTAGAAAGTTGGATAGACAAGGCGTAGCAATGATATTGATTCTCAAGGATGCATGTTCAAAGGACTAGGTCGCTAAATGTGGTAAATAGGCTAGATGTGATTTATAGGGATTTAGAATCGAAAATCATAAGCCTTTGAGGTTAAAATACTCTCATGTTGGGATAATGTGCAAGCGTGCAAGCGTCCATCTAAAATGATATGCACGGCATGTAAACATTGGAACTATGCGCATCAAACCACTCCACACTTTATTCAAGCTTAGTCCCTAAGCGCAAAGAATGATAAAATAAAGGCAAAGGCGCATAGGAACTCCCCTCGATTGTAGAATCGGTGACATAACTCTTGGGAGTGAGAAATAACTCTTTGGTTGCAATTGTAGACAAAGAAGGTGAATATTTGCACATGAGAATAATATGGAAGTGTATATCCTGTAGAGTAAACAGTAGAAATGGTAAACACCTTCAATATCATATAAAATGTAGCATACAACCAAAGACAAGTCAAGAGTACATCAAAAAGATGGCATACATCATCCAAAATTGCGCCAAAAGGCGACTTGACATCCAAGTACATGATCAAAGCAAGTAAAGCATCAAAACATCAATACAAGTATGATCAAAATGTCGCAGAACGTGAAGATCCAGTCTCGTCGTCTCCCGAAGTGGTCTCTCCAGTAGAATCGCTATCGTCCTCCTCCATATCATCGGTAAGTGGCGAGGGAGGCGAGGGAGAGGCGACACGAGGGACAGAAGGTACTGGGTCAACTGGAGCAGTCGGGCCTCTGATCATAGATAAGAGTGTAGAATGGACCCACTCCGACTCCTGACGAGCTCTCATAGCCTCGTCTCTAGCAAACTCCTCAAGTCGGGCCAGGCCACTCCTCAAATTAGCAATG
This sequence comes from Rhodiola kirilowii, assembly GCA_033675215.1. Lineage (NCBI taxonomy): Eukaryota > Viridiplantae > Streptophyta > Magnoliopsida > Saxifragales > Crassulaceae > Rhodiola > Rhodiola kirilowii. The sequence goes on from CM066197.1 coordinate 22,106,065, forward strand.
TCGGAGGAGACCCTCTCTTGCCACTCAGTCAAATTCCCACTAGCATGGGGGGCACTCTCAACAGCAGGCTCCTCAGAAATAGGGGCCTCGGGCTCGGGAACCACTTCCTCAGCAATGGGAGCCTCGGGAACGCAAGCTGCGGGAGAAGGGGCAATAGGAGAGGAAGGGGGGATGGTGTAAGGTGGGCAAGGCAATATAAGTGGTTCCTCCTCTTGAAGTTCTTCTTCCTCTTCTCCGCTGCTAGAATAAAGTTCCCCTTGTGAGGCTTGCTATCCTCCTCCCAAGTCTTGCCATCCTTCTTAAGGAGGCGCATGTGCTGCAAGGTAGGCACATTGAGGATCTTCCTGGATGGCTCGGGGCATCCATCATGGCCAAAGGTGAAGTTACACCTCATGGCAATAAGAGTGATCAAAGACCCTCCTCCTAAAACAGAATTCCTCGATGTCGACTTCACATAGCTCTCAAAGCGGGAGGATAAGATGGAAACCCAATCAAGCGCATCACCCTCATTGATGGCCATCATCAACTCAAAATCAGGGCCAGTCACTGCTCTAGCCATATCCCCACGGGCATTAATTCCTATAGCAATGATGTGGTGAATGATCTTCCAAACCGGAAGGGTGATGGCTGAGGCGTTGAGGGAGGGAACAAACCATTCATGCCTCCCTGAAATGTCTCTCCAAAATCCGCTCTGAAGGTGCTCATTCCTGACAATCACCTCTCCTCCCAATAATGGAAAACTGAGCCACTCTCTGATCATTGCCTCCCCAATCAAAAATTCCCGCCCACCAAGTATAAACCTCCAATGAGTGACTCTCCTCCCCTCCCTCACAACATCCAAAGAACATAAGAACTCCTCCACAACTGTCTGATAAGTGCCCGGATCATCCAACAAGAGGAAACCTAAACCACATCTATATAATAAATCTCGTACCTCTTCGCCGACGAGTATGTGGTCAGGCAAGTCCAAGGCTGGGTAGAGAGTGGGCACGGCAACCTTCCCAGTGATGATCTGAAGTCTCTGTGTGCCTGGAATCTCGGAATGTGAGAGGCTCGATGAATGGGTAAGGCGTGGGCTCAGGCAGAGGAGACTCCAAAGGTCCATCCCTCGGCACAATGGGCAATAAGGCAGAAGGAGGTGCACTGGGTGGTGGAGGGACCATTTCCTCTCTGGAGGATGAGCCATCATCTCGTAAAGTGCCGCTCAATCTCATCCTCTTGCAACGGGAGAGAGGAACGTCGTCCTCGTCACTCTCGGAAACTCGGTCCACCAGCACATCATGGGCTATTTCCCTGCCCCTGGACACTGATTCGGATGAGGGTGGACCTTGGGGCATGGCTAGATTGGGGAGGAAAAACTGAAGTTTGCATTGAAATGAGCTCACCCGGTCGGTTGAATAAAGCCCAATTTCTCACCCGGTCGGGTGAGATGCGATTTGAAGGCCGAAAATTGGGGTTTTTGTGGGGGCTTCAACTATCAAAATTGATGCTTAGGGATTGTAGGGGAGGCTATTTCGAGTGTTTTGGGCGGTAGAACGGAAGGTTTTGATGCCGGGGTGAGGAGATCGGACTATGGGAGGCTAGCGGCGGTTTGGCGAGAGGCGGAGAGCTTCGGCTGGGCTGCGGTGAGGCTGGGGAGGGTGGGATGGTGGCTGGGAGAGGATGGCGACGGGGAGGTGAGGCTGGGTAGGGGTTGGGATGGCCGGAAATTTGAAGGTCGGGTGGAGTGAGTTTGGGACGGTCGGGCGAGATGGGTTGAGAGTGGTCGGGTGAAGTTGTTTTGAAACGGAGACGGGGGTTGAGATAGGTAAACCTCAACCAGTCGGTTGAAATCCTTATATTTTCACCCGACCGGGTGAGTTGCTGAGTCAACCGAATTCATGAGGCCATTTTCAACCGGTCGGTTGAGTTTAGGAGTGATCTCACCCGGTCGGTTGGATTCTGGGTTCCTGGACTGTTTTCAATGTTCTGATAATAAAAGTCTGTCCATTCTTGCACCAATCCAACTCCGCACTTATGCATTTTTACTCCACAAAGTGAACTATCATCACTCAAAATCATATCACACTAAAGGCATACCTCAACATGAAATCACTAGCATACACATGATTTTTAACAAAGCAAACAAGCTAGGATTACACACTCCACACTTAAGACATCACCACCCTTTAAAATTTCAAGCAAGCACCATTCCACACCAAGCACATCCAATCATTCATTTCCATTCCACACCATTCCACACCAAGCAAGCACTCATGTTCACATTCAACATTCAAAGTACCCATGCCAAACATATATATGAAATTAATTTTTAAGTAGATGGACGACTTACAAACCGGGTTACCTCCCGTGAGGGCCTAGTTTAACGTCTTGGCAAAGACCGAGCCGAATCTCTTCATGATTAAGAAACACACTTGAGGAGTCCCTTGCTAGGATCCCTCCTCAAGCGGACTTGTTAGAATTTTGGAAGATTCAATCCGGATTCTTTGAAGAGTTGCAAGCAACTTGTTTAATAGCCCTTTTCCAAAGTGATTGCTTCTCACCCTTTGATGTATTCGCTTTTCTATTCTTACTCATATCATCGTCGGATGATGATTCACATTGATCACGGGGAGGGTCTTCATCGGGTTCAAACATGTCGTGCCACTCTTTCATATTAACTTTCTCGCCCTTAATAACTTCGGCTTCCTCCTTCTCTAGCTTTTTCTCAATACTAGCCACTTGTTCTTCTTTTGGTTTTTCTATCTTTACTTTTTCTCCACCAATCTTTAGGGTCAATTTCCCTTTTCCCACATCAACCTTAAAACCGGCGGTGGCCAAGAAAGGGCGTCCAAGAATTAATGATGAAGTGAAGTTGTCCCCCATATCAATCACCACAAAGTCGCATGGAATGTAGAATTTGTCGACTTTGATGGGGACATTCTCCACTAGGCCCCAAGGACGCCTTGTAGTGCCATCCGCGAGTTGTAGAGTCATTTTAGCGGTTTTCACCCCATTCAATTTTAGCTTGTGGTAGATGGCAAGAGGCATCACGCTCACGCTAGCCCCAAGATCGGCTAGTGGGCTTGAGAAGCTCATATCCCCTATTGAGCACGGAATAGTAAATTTTCCGGGATCTCCCACCTTTTGGGGCATTTGCTTTGAGAAGAGAGCACTACATTCGTGGTTGAGGAGATGGGGATCATCCTCTTCAATGGTCCTCTTTTTGGACAAGATCTCTTTAAGAAATTTGTTGTATAGCGGTGCCTTCTTGATGAGCTCATGAAATGGTATGTACACATATAGCTTTTTCAACATCTTGGTGAAGACCTCATATTCCTTGTCCAATTTAGAGACCTTGAGGAGCCTTTGAGGGAAGGGAACCGGTGGAGAATAAGGCTTGAGTTCCTCTTTTCTTTCTTTACTTCCTTTTGCCTTTTCGGTTGGAGGATTAGGGACCTCTTCATTGAGTTCTTTTTCTTCGGCTCTAGCTTGGCCAATGGGTTTTGGAGTTGTTTGAACGGGTTTCTTTTGTATAATATCCTCCAAATGTTTCCCACTTCTAAGAGTCACCGCCCCACATTGTTCTTCCCTTTCTAGAAATTCACACTCAAGCAATTCATCTTCAAAGGATTCCTCGATGTAGACAGCATTGCAAAACTCTTTCTTTTCATGCTCGGGTCGCGCCGGTAGTTTTCCTAGTGCCCTTGTAGATGAATCGGCTTGTTGAGCTATTTGGGTCTCAAGCATCTTGTTGTGGATTTCCAACCTTTGATGTGATTGCTTGACCTCATTCAATTCTTGCTTTATCTCATTTTGATTTGCTAGGAGCCTTGCAAACATTGCTTCAACCCCAGAGAGTTCATTAGAAGGTTGTGGGGGAGGGTCAACTTGTTGGTAGGGCTTTTGAGCTTGATTTTGGTATTGTTGCCCTTGGGTTTGGTCCCTTTGAAACAAAGTCGGTCCTTGACTTTGATATTGGTTCCTAGGTTGGAACGCTTGATTGGATTGAGTAGGTTTAGGACCAAAGCCGGGAGGCGTAGATCCAAAGTTGGGACGAGTAGGATTTGTGGTTTTGTAGGAGAAATTGGGGTGATTTCTCCATCCCGTAGAGAACTTTGGTGTAGTGTAATTGGTTTGAGAACTTTGTCCTTGAGTGGCACTAGCTCCATAGTCTCTACTTTGGTTTCCTTCCACAAAATTCACTTCTTCATACCCTCTTCTATGCACATCTCTTTGAACCAAGGGGCAAGAATTGGTCTCGTGCTCGTAGACCTCACAAATATCACAACCTTGATTCATTGAACGATCCTTCTCCGGGTGTTTCAACTTAAATACTTCATCCGAGAGATTATCAAAATCCTTCCTCAAAGCATCATAATCACTTGAACTAACCGTCTTCACCTCATGCCTTTCATGTCTCCTTCTTGGGTTCCCTCTTTCACTTCCCCACATGAAGTAGTTTTTCATGATTTTCTCTATCATCGCATACCCTTCATGTGGTTCTAGGTCCATAATAGCTCCACCCGCGGCGGTGTCAAGTGCAAGTCGAGAGTTACCATCTACACCTTGGTAGAATGTGTGGAATAGAAGGAGGTCGTCCAAGTTGTGGTGTGGGCAAAGCCTTTGATACTCCTTATACCTCTCCCAAGCTTCATAGAGTGTTTCTCCATCCATTTGCACAAAATTTGTGATTTGACTCCTATAGTGCGCCGTCTTGGAAGGGGGGAAGTATTTGTTTAGAAATGCCACGGCAAGTTCCTCCCAAGTGGTGAGACTATCGAGAGTTTGACTCCTCAACCAGTCCTTTGCTCTTCCCGTGAGGGAGAAAGGGAAAAGCCTTAGAAGCTTAGCATCTTCCGAGAACCCATTTATCTTGAAGGTGGCACACACTTCAAGAAATGTTGTCAAATGAGAATTAGGGTCTTCGTTGTCTCCTCCCGAAAATCGGTTTGCTTGTATCATTTGAATTGTAGAGGTCTTCAAATCAAAGTCTCGGTTTTCTACCACCGGTATAAGGATGGGAGAACGGTATCCATAAGCCGTGGGAATGGCATAATCTTCGAGAGCCCTTCTAGCTTGGGGCAATGGTGGAAGGTTATCTTGATTGTGATGATCTTGGCCCAATTGGCCTTGAGGTAGACGAGGAGGAAGTCTTTCTCCCGTGTCTTGGGTAATAGCGGCTCCTTGAACGTTTGATGCTCATCCTTTATCCTTGGTTGTCTTACTCCTTGTAGGATATCGGTTAACTAGTTCTCTTATCGGTTGATTCAAATCTCTATCCACAATTTGAGTAAGCTTCTTGGTCTTTGGTGGCATAAAAGAAGCGAACCTACAAGAGAAGCCAATTAAAACAAGTAAGTGTAGTGAAGTAGTTCAAGGATTGCAAGTAACAAGTAAAATAAAGTAAAACATGGAATAGTCGGAGCACTAAATGATTTTCCTAGGGGTAATCTAGCTATTTCTCCCCGGCAACGGCGCCATTTTGACGTGTAGTTTTTAGCATACGTGTCAAAAAAACAATTTGTAATCAACCGGTAAGACCGGTGTCGAACCCAAAGGAGCAAACGGATTACACGCTAGTTCTATCAAATTTTCTTGCTCGGCTAATTCCTAAAAGTCAAGTGTGATTGAGTTATCAATGGTTCAAAACAAGAATTAAATGGTTTTTAAGGGATTAAATTCAATTAAAAGCGAGTTTCGAGGGATTAATCCCCTCCTTGGCAATTTCCCAATGATCAAGCATACAAGAGTTCAATTAATTATGAGTTGATAGGTTTTAAACCAAGCTTAGACTAAAAGTAGACAAACCATGCATGTCTAATCCTAGTCAAGCCATCTTAGTTAGGATCTCACTAATTAAAGGGTATTGATCCACTATACAGCATTTACTCTCATAAATACTATATGCATAAAGTTCTAGTTCACCTCTCACCATGCATTTACTCTCATAAATGTAGGTTAAGTTCAATTTTACTATATCCAAACCATCACTAAGCTTTCTCAAGACTTAGGTCAAAGTTCTAACACGAACATGTCACTTAGGCATTTTATCAAACACTTAGAGGCATGTCTAACATGAAGATCATAGTAAAATGAAATCAACTTCAATAAATCCAAATAGATGTGTTTACAATGATCATTGAGTACCAAGGAGGTTCATAGAACCCTCAAAACACAAGGGGGACTACTCACACATCATGTAAGACAACATGATGTGTGGGTTTTTAACAAAAATCTAAGAGAAAGGAAGAGGGAAAAGAATAGGATTGATGATCCTAATAAACTCCCTTGATCTTCAATCCTCCTTGATTAGATGATGATGAAACCCTTGATTTGGCTCACTTCCTTTTGTCTTTTCTCCAGAAAAATCCAAGATGCTAGGTCAAACTTGCCTCTTTCTATTAATAGCCTCGGGCAGAATTCGGCACTGTAGCAGTTCCAACCGATCGGTTGGAGGAAGCTTTGGTGCCAACCGATCGGTTGGCTGAAGGCAAGACTGGCTGCTACTGAAGAATTTTCATAACCGATCGGTTGAGAAAATCTTTGGCTTCAACCGATTGGTTGGTGCAGGACAAGTCAGTCGATCGGTTGGCAGAACGAGCCGATCGGTTACGGAAACGGCAGAAACAAGCCTTCTGAGGGAGTTAGCCAGCCGATCGATTGGCTAGGGGCTGCTGCTCAACCGATCGGTTGGACGTGTTGTTCCGCAAATATTTGCTCCCAAATCTTCGATTCTCCCCAAGTTCTCGTACAGTGGCTTCGATCCTAAGACATCGTGTGTTGACCTGAAACGCACGAAAAGGGGATCAAATGGCAACAAATTATCATCGGAAACGAACTAAAGCTATAGTGAAAACGGGCATTAACGAGTCGAAAACTCGACTCATCACAAGTGGTAAGTAGGGGTCGAACCCAAGGGAGTCAGTGTGGATTAGTTGTTCTTTAATGAAGCTTATGCAGAAATTAAATGCGATTGGGTATGAGTTTGAGTGTGATTTGAGGACTGAAAGTAAATTACAATAATAGACTGTAAGGAAAGGATTCGGTTTTAGGGGCCTTGTATCATATTTGTTTATCATTGACCGCTAATGATCATACCAAGTGTTCGAAGATGAATCGAGGCTATTCCTAACACAAGACTTGCAACATCGCGTAGAACATTTGAAATGATCATGCTAAGTATTCAAAGATGAATCGAGGCTATTTCTAGCGCAAGACTTGCAACATCGTTTAAAACACTTGTTCTACTTTAGACTAATTCCTCCTTTCGAAGTATCTTAGCCTTATGTGCATCCATTTGATCTTCTGTTACGATTTCCCAAAATGGTTTTTTAGATAAGTCGAACTCCTCAGATAAGTTTTGCTTGTTACAACTTCCACTTACCGAGTATGTTCACGAATTCCCAGGGAAGAGCTTTGCTTGTTACAGCTTCCACTCAACCTTGGAAATTCTGACTATATATGGCACATAGAACAAGTTTTGAATACAGAGATACTCTAAGAGTAGAGTCTAAAACATTTATAATACAAGTACACCCATACGACCGAGTACAAGCTTTTAGCTGCTTGTATTCATGTCAAGGAATACAAGCAAACTATTGTCTTGAACAAGGGTACCGAATAATAAAATAACTTTAAAGTAAAAACAAATAATACTTGAAAGTGATTTTATACCTTACAATAAGCGGAGGAGAGGAGCTCCTAGGCAAGATCCAAGCGCCAAAAGTAGCTCCAAAATGAAGAACAATATTTATTGAAAGTGAAGAGAAGACGGTTAAGCCCTCTATCTCTCTAAAACATTTGTGATTTGTGGATGATGAAATGAGGAGGAGGAACTCTCCTTTTATAGCCACAAGGGGAGGAGGATGGAGGGTGGAGATGGTGGCATGTGGCTTTTGATCCAAGGGAGGAGGAGGAGGAGGAAGGAGGAGGCGCCACATGGGGGAGGAGAAAGCCGCCGGTTGGGGGGGTGGAAAGCCACCGGTGGCCGGTCACCATGGAGGGGAGGCTTCCTCCCTTGGCCACCTCCAAGCAAGGTTGCCGGTCACCTTGGTCCATGGATGAGATTTGACAGTTTTGTGCAGTCTTTTCACAAAACTGTCAATCCAATTTTGCTCCGGTCTGACTTGGTTGTTCCTCGGTTGAATTTGTATTGAGTAATTCAATGTCAGGATCTTGAGATTTCTTCGTTCAGCGTCTGATCTTGACCTTGGAATGACTCGTAATATCTTTTCAGCGTAAAATCCTCTCCTTAGCGTGTTTTCTCTCTAAGCGCCAAAATACCCTGTAGAAATATATCGGGACTAACAAGTAGAAGTTAGATAGACAAACAGTCTAATTTGGTGGGTTTTACTGTGTTTTTGATTCGTATAATTATGGTCCATCAGATTACCCCACACTTTTAGTTGTTCGTCCCAAACAATGCTATTAAAGGGCGGCACACTAAGTAAGTTTGTTGAAATATGAAAATTAGACTGTGGTACTAGATTTATCCTAATTCATGCATTACTTACTTATTACCAAATTGAACTGTGTAAATAAATAGAAGAAACTTGATACTTGTACCTCCGTGCTGAGATGCAAATTATTCTAGATGTTTCGGGAGATAGCCCCTTTTAGGCTCCCGGACTGCAACCTCGGGACCGTCTCGCACTATATGGTTTCCTTGTAGCTTTCTCTAGCACGTGATTCGGTTCGGGTTTCAATGGTTTGAGTACTTTGATTTTCTTTTGGCGAGGGACTGCTTTTGTAGTGAATCGGCCTTTGGCCTTTGATTTGACTCTTTGAGTACTTCACTTTTTGTTCGGTTAAAACCTTCACAATTTTGGGCCTTTGGCCTCTTGATTTGCTTCTTTGAGCTGTTTGTGTCTTTGTGACTTGCTAGTCCATTTTCTCAAGCCTTTTTTGGGAGGTCCAATCATCGCCCGCAAGCCTATGGAAATACCTCCCCACTCCTCTCATCCTTGTCGTTTCGCGCGGGTCAAGATGAGGGTCTCTCATCTATTTTCTCGGCTACTTTGACTAGAGAAACACTGCATGGCGGAGATGACTTCAATCTTCACTGAAACCCGAAGTGCAGCCTCCACTGACTTCGAAAACCATATAGTTTGATTCGATCCTTCGATTGCTTGCCAAGCCTCTCTAGGGCATTTCTATCAACTCCACATCCCTAGTTTATCTCAGCACAAAGGGACAAATGAGAAGTTACGTTCTAAGTTTTTAGACAGTTGAATTTTCACAAGGTAAATGCATGAATTTTAGATCTATCTTTTTCACATTCTTAAGTTCATATTTTTAAAAAGATAATATTAAAAAAGAAAAAGAAAAACATGTTATTTATTTATGTACACATGCGGATCTCACCCCACACTTTTGAACGAAGGCGTGCCTTTCAGCACTACATAGTTCAAAAGCCATGCAAGCAGACAATTACGAGAAGGAAATGATATTAAGGAAAGGTAAGATCAGAACACCCTTTTTGTGTCGAATGACATGGCATGAGGCTGGATAATCGAGGGAGTTTGGCTGGGGCCTTGAACTCTCAGCGCAGGCCCGATAAATTCACGGAAGCTGCCTGGCTGATCCGATCGTGCTCCAAAAACCAATTCCTAATTAGTCAAATCATTCTATGCACCAAGTGGGTGAGAGCGACTTATTGATAAAAACTAAAAGACAAAAAAAAGACAGAAAGTAAGATAGTGTCGGGTTACCTCCCGACCAGGTCAACTGCCAAGAGCAATTCAGCAGGACCAGAAGCGTTGCAAGGGATGAAGTTCCAGCAAACCAGATGACTGAGGAGCTAAAACAGATGAGGGAGATGATGCAAAAAATCATGATGAATGAGGTAGGATGGGTAAGGCCATGTGAATTTTGTGGTGCAACTAACCCTAAAACGGATGCTTGCCTTCCTTTACAGGAGGAAACACAGGTTGGTGTCATTGCAGTGGGGGGATTCCAAAACTACAATAATAATGCACCCCAGCAACCACAGCAGCAGTACTACTGACCACCATACCATCAGCAGCATGGTAGCTATAACAATCAGAGTCAGTATCAGCAACAACGGCAGAACTACAATTAAGCAGGCCCTAGTAATAAGAATTCCAGCAAGTCACTGGAGGATGTGGTGAAGGAGTTGGCAGCTAGCACCCAGCAGATAGCCACTAATGTGCAGCAAAATCAAGCCAAGAATGATGAAGCTTTAGAGGAGCTGGCAAAACAAATGTCTCAGTTAGCCAAAATAGTTTTTGAGCAGAGGAATGATTGGAGGAAGCTACCATCGCAGACACTGCCTAACGAGAGGAAACATCAATACATTGGCAGTGGTAGACAAACCGGAGGCGAACAATGAAGAAAACAAGTTGGAGTCAGTGCCCATCGTGCCCAAGGAAGATATTAGCTCGACGATATTGTCTGTCGTGGACGTGCTGCTAATGTCAAAGTCGAGCACGAGCGTAACATCTGAGCCGGGCGCAACCCTCACTGATGCACATTCCGAAACTAACCCTTCACTCCCATTTTCTGTGCAGGTAAGAGCTCCTGAACGGCATGTGATCGACAATGATGAACTAGGATATGTGTTGGAGCCAAAACATGAGCCAGAAAAGCCAACGAAGGAGCATGCACTTGCTAAGAGTCAAGAGGATCCACTGGGAAAGTGTAAGGACCCGGGTGATTTCACAGTCACTTGTGGTGTTGGTGAGACACCTATACATCATTGTTTAATTGAATTCGGTGCTGCTTTTAATGCCATGCCATATCTTTATACTGTTCATTGAAACTTTGTCCATTGAAACCTCCCAAGCTTTTGGTAAAGTAAGGGGATAAATCTCTTGTTCATTTAGTTGGTTTGCTTGAGGATCTAACACTCCATGTAGGAGATCTTGTTGTTCCTTCAGATTTTTATGTTTTGAAAATGGGAGATGCTAGAGATGATGATCGTCAAACACTTATATTGGGACGTCTATTCCTCTTTTCCACGAAGACCAAGATTGACATGGAAACATGCTTGTTGTCACTTGTGTTTGGTGGCAAGACATCAAACTTCAACATTTATGAGGATGCTGACCGTCCATGCATGAAGAAGCCACCGAACATCGTGAACACATCATACCTTGGTTCCCTACTTTCTGACCCACCAGATGAGGCCAATCGTGCAACGAACAAGGTGATTGTAAGCGAAGTGTCATGCGAGACTCAGGAGGATGTGAAGGCTAACCCGCCCGATCGAAAGAGAAAAGACATGAGAGCACCATTCTACGAGGATAATAAGCAGAAGAAAAGAGTTGCTGAGAAGAAATTTGACCTCGCACATCCATGGGGTCCTAACCTATAATCCCTAATGAGGTACCGTCAAGCCAACGATGTAAAACAAAGGTGCTCGCAGGATGGCACCCTGGCAAATTTTTATTTTCTCTTTTTTTGTGTCATTTGTGTCTGTTTAAGTCTTGTTCAGCCTCTGTAGTCTAACCGAGTCTATCTTGACTTAGTTTTTGTGGGAAATAGACTTTTTGATGTTGAAAATAGGTCTAATCCAGTGCGAGTCGCGCCCAGTCCTGACATTAGGATTGCACCCTACTTTGACATTACGGTCGCGCTCCATTAGGACATTAAGGCGTTGACCCCACCCCTAATGTCTACACTGGGCGTGGTTGACCAGCGTTGACCATCATTGATTGACTCATTTGACCATAATTTTTACCATCACGCAACGAGACGAGGGGAGTGCCTGTTCACTTTAATATCTATTTTCTTTTTCCCTATACATGTGTGTCTTAGATTGTCTGTGCCTTTGAACTTAAGTCGTGCTGTGAGGACACGGCTTGGTTCAAAAGTGTGGGGTGGGAGAGCCAATCAGTCTATTGTATCAGCATGTTTACTTTTTCTTGCATCTACATCGTGTCTGCACGTTTCCTTGAAGAAGAAAAAATTTGAATGAAAGAATAAATTACTCTCTGTTTCTTAAGTATGCAGTATTTGATGTTGATGATGTGAAATAGATGATGCTGACTATAATGTAATTCTCTCGTGAAATCTAAATTGTGCTTTTACAAGTGAATTTAACCCACTACGTATCTTATGAGCTGAGATAAACAGGGATGTGGAGTTGATAAAAACGAAGGACCAGATTTCTAACTATGTGGTTATATGGATTTAGTGGAGGCTAGCACTTCAAGATTTTGTGGTTCAGAGTTTGCTCTGCCACTACAATGTTTATGTAAGTAGGCAAGATGGGAAAACAGACCGTCCTATCTCTAGTCCGAAGTAACCAGTAAACGGTGAGAGACCCTCATCTTGACTTGCGTCAAAAAGGGCAAGGATGAGAAAGAGCGGGAAGGTATTTCCATATGCTTGCGGGCGATGATTGGACCTCTCTCAGAAGAAAAAGAAAAAAATATAAGCAATTCACCATCAAGGAGCAAAGCTCAAGAAAAATCAGCCAAGTTGTGAAGTCTTACACAAAAAAAGTGAAGTACATCTTTCATACACAAGAGCCAAAGGCCAAAGGCCAAAGAAAGTTTATACATCAAAAGTTGTCCAACAAAAAAAAAGAAAAGCTCAAAAACCTTGAAACTCGAATGAATTACGTGATAGAAAAAGCAATGAAGTATAACCATATAGATAGAGTTCGGAACAACGAATGTAGATGATGGGTCTAAAGAAGACTATCACCCACTCATTCGAAGTCATTTGAATTTTAGCCCAAATGTAACATGTATCAAGTTAATTCTGTGTTAAGCATGATGATATGAGTAACGATTGATTATGCATAAAAAAGCTAAATCTACTCTAGCAACTCATATTCATGTGCATCTGTTCGGGACGTCGTAGAAATTGTGGTGTTATATTTGTTTTCCTACTATGACTTGTTCTTGTTAGGGACAAACAAGTGTGGGTGGTTTGATGAGTTGTATTTATACGACTCGTCGAACTAACTAAGCACATTTATTTTGACACTTTTATATGCGAACATTTACTTTTTAGTAGGTTTTGCATTTCAGGTGTTTCAGAAGCTCTAGGAGGAAACACCCATAAAAGACGGCATTACATGCCAAAAACACCACAGTGGTAGTGTGGGAGTACACCACTGATCAAAAAAATACAAGCTACATGTCAATGCGTAGCTGACGCAATTCTCTAAAACTCTCTAGTTCAGACCGAGAGCAGCCGAGGTCATTTGAATGGTCAAATCAACAGTCGAAAGGCGCGCAGAAAAAAGAAAATCGAGCCAGTGGGGACCGCTCCCAAAGAAGACATTAGCGCATTGCTAATGTCAATTCTGGGCACAAAAATAGGGATAACGTCAACGCTGGGAGTGGCAGTAACGTCTTCCTTGGGCGAGACAATGAATCAACATACTCGATGACATCCGCAGTTCCGAGAACTAAAAATTTCAGCCCAAAACAAGATTTAGAAACCCAACAACTTATAAATTCAGGTTTAGGAGAAGGGTTTCCATTGTTTGACATTCAACTCTACTTTTGAAGACGGCTCTGGAGCAGAACACGAAGCTTTAGACGAGATAACAGATTTTTCTACTACTTTTCATTATGAATACTTTTTGTTTTCTTTCAATGAATATGTGTAACTAATTTCTTTTTTTAGTTTAGGGTTTCATACATTGTGACTACGTTTTGAGACTTTTGTTCTTTATGCAATTTTATGTTTTACTAGTTCTTGCTTTCATCTCATGAATTAACTTGTTGGGTTAAATGGAAGCTTTGTCGGAAAGCTTAATCAAACAATTAGTTCTTAACTTTAAAATCAACTGGATACTTTGTCGTATAAGTAGATAGTAACACATAGGCCTAATAATACCTTTGTCGAATTATTGTGTTTAGAAAAGAACTAGAAGTCTAACACATTTATCGGGTTAGATAGTGGTGTGTCACCTTTGTCGGGATACTAATGGTTATTACCTTTGTCGGAATAACCACACTTAGAAACATAAGATTTGATCATTAGATGTCTATGATAAACGTGTCACAATAGAAACCTGAAGCTGAATATTCTCGTTGATGGAAAACTCTAGTTTTGTGTCTTTCTCTTGTGCATTCATAACAATTAGTCACATACCCCCTTTTTAATTGTTTACAGTTACAGTTTCAACAAACAAGCTCTCTAGGGTTCGACCCTGCTTACCGCTTGCTAGTAGTTACAGGTGATTACAACCTCACGCGTCAGACGACGCGCGTCAGGTAGCTCCCAGTTTGGGGGATGCACTACAGGAGTAGAAGTCAGAGTAGTTTTCAGTGTATAAAAAGCATTAAAACATGATTCATCGAAGTTACACTTAGCGTCCTGGCGTAGTAGATAGTGAGGAGCTTTGCTATTTTTGAAAAGTCCTTAATGAAGTGTCTGTAGAATCCTACGTGCCCTAGAAAACTCCAGATTCCTTTCTCATCTTTTGGTGGTGGCAATCACCTCCACCTTTACGTGATTGACCTCGATGCCTCTGTTTGAGACGAGATGTCCCAACATTATTATGCCGTCGTGCACCATAAAGTGACATTTCTCCAAGTTCAAAACCATTTTAGTGTCCACACAATGAGATTAAAGAGGCATGTACCGAATGACGAGCCATACATCGAAAAATCATCCATAAATACTTCCATTGTGTTTTCTATAAAACCAGAAAAGATGACCATCATACTATGCTGAAAAGTAGCAGGTGCGTTGCAAAGACCAAAAGGCATGTGTCTATAAGCAAATGTGCCAAAAGGGCAAGTAAATTAGTATTTTCCTGGTCTTGAGGGTGTATTGGGATTTGGAAAAATCCACTATAGCCATTAAGATAGTAGAGAAATTTATACTTCGCAAGAAGCTCTAGCATTTGATCAATAAAAGGCAAAGGAATGTGATCCTTATGAGTAGCGTTATTCAACTTCCTAAAGTCTATGTACATGCGCCAACCATCACAGTACGAGTAAGAATCAACTCATTATTTTCATTGCGCACAAAAGTCAAACCTCCCTTCTTTGGGACAACATGCACAGGACTAGCCCACTCAATATCCGCGATAGAATAAATAATACTAGCATCAAGCAATTTAAAATTTTCTTTCTTAATAATATCAGTCTTCTTAGGATTCAATAGCCTCAGTGCTTCCCTAGTAGGCCTCGCAACGCCCACAAGATGGATTCCTTGCATGCATATATCAAGGCTAATCCCAGTAGGATCATCAATTGAATAGCCTAAGGTTGGTGTATGGTGTCTCAAGACATCTACTAATCTTTGGGTCTCTACATCGGTCAAGGATGTATTCACAATCACCGGGTAAGTCGAATTGGGACCAGCTGCTCCTTACTTGCTAACTGCACATATATCCATGCGTATCAGGCAGCCAAGTACAACTATGAAAGACTCAATAGAGGTAAGTGCAATAGGTTCATCAACATCACACGAATCTAGCACATCACAGTCAGCAAGCAAGCTTCGACTCTTGCACATGCCACGTAAATATATTACGACTCTTTCACTACCGACTCGTAGAGCTATAGAACTTTGTCCATGTCAATGACTACCCTACCAGTGTATAGAAATGGCCTGCCAAGAATAACCGAGATTTCACTGTCCTCCGCAATCTCTAGCACTATAAAATCAACAAGGTATATGTTCTTAACCTTGACGTGAAAATCCTTTAGAATCCCTCTCGGGAGACTAGAAAAAATGATTCGCAAGGCAAATAGTAATATTAGTAGGAATACGATCACCCAAATTTAGTTTAGCATACAGGGGATACGGCATTATAGTCGCACAAGCACCTAGATCACATAGAGCATGATGAATAGTGACAATTGTAAATTTTGTATAGTCAAAAGAATTTCTAATTGACCGGTAAGACCGGTGTCGAACCCAAGGAAGCAATTGGATTATACGCTAGGTGGATCAAATTTTCTAATCGGCTATTCCTTCAATTCAATTATGAGAATGGTTTCAAATTTAGAACACCTGATGAAATGGTTTCAAGGGGATTTAAATTCTATTCAAAGAGAGTTTCGAGGGGTTACTCCCCTCTTTGGCAATTTCCCAACGATCATGTATACAAGAGTTTAATCATTTTTAGGGGTTGATAGGTTTAAAAAAGACAAACTATCATACAAGTCTAATGCTAGTCAAGCCCTCTTAATTAGAATCTCACCTATTAAAGATATTGATTCACTCTATAGCACTATTATCCTCGGAACATCTCCTAAGGTAATAAATGCTATAGGCATTAAGTTTTAGTTAACCTCACACCCATGCATTTACTCTCATAAATACTTGATGAGTTCATTTCTACTATATCCAAACCATCACTAAGCTCTCTTGATACTTAGATCATAGTTCTAATGCAAACATGTCACTTAGGCATTTTATCAAATACTTAGTAACATGACATAAATGAAGAGCCTAGTGAAATGAAATCAACTCCATAAATTGCATAATGAATGTGTATACATGATCATTGAGTACCAAAGAGGGTAACAACACCCTCAAAACACAAGGGGACTACTCACACATCATGTAAGACAACATGGTGTGAGTAGGGTTTTTACACAATCAAGTGAGAAGAGAAGAGGAATAGAAATAGGATGGTTAATCCTAGATATCTCCCTTTGATCTTCAATCCTCCTTGGTTGGATGATGATGGATGCCCTTGATTTGATCTCTTTTTCTAGAAAAATCTACCAAAGATGCCAAGTCTTTAGGTCAAAAACCCCTCTTTCTATTTATAGCCTCCGTAGAAATTTTGCATTGTAGCAGTCCCAGTCGGTCAACTGGCGTATGCTGGTAGCCCAGTCGGTCGACTGTCGGTGAATAAGCTGCCTGTTGAAGTGATCGCCCAGTCGACCGACTCGATAGACATGCTTGGAGAGCCTCCTGAGGTGTTGGTCCAGTCGACCGACTCGAGGGTCTCAGTCGATCGACTCGTGCTTTTGTGCTCTCTAAGCTTTTTCTCAGTCGACCGACTGACGGTCCTAGTCGACCAACTTGATTGGTGATGCTGAGCTCCTCTCCTGTTTGATCCTCCAGTCGACCGACTGGCGGGGTGGAGATATCCAGTCGACCGACTGGAGCTCTTTTCTGCCCAAATTTTGCTCTAGTCCTCGATTTTTCCCTGAATTTTCGTATTTGGGTTTTGACACTGAGATATCTTGTTTTGTACCTGAAACGTACGAAAAGAGATCAAATGACATTGAATTATTGCCGGAAATGAACTAAAGCTATAGTGAAAATGGGTACTAATAAGTCGAAAACTTGACTTATCAACACTCCACACTTAAGCTTTGTTCGTCCCGAACAAAGTATGCAAATATGTCAAGGGCGTGCAAATGGCGAAATGCTAGTGGTGCTATGTTTTTCGTCTAGTTGCCTTACTAGCTTTCACAAGGTCTCGATCATTATTGCTAAACATGTTATTGAAAACTAAATGCAAGTATATACAACCTAACTAGCTCCTTTTCGTAGGCATTACGAATGCATTTAGCATATGCATTAAGCCTTTAAACCCCTAGGCTACCCTAGTGGACCAGTTATAGTCTCGTGAGAGTTTTCAGAAAAGGGAATACTCAGAAATCCCAAATGCACCTATCCCATGAGAATGAATTCAAGAGTTTTCAACCAAGGCTAGGATTTCTCAAAACATATTCCTCACCCCACGCTAGGACTACCATCACAATATCATCAAAAGAACTTTTGAACCATTTGAGTACCTTTGAGGTTGTGCATTCAAGGTCGTTATTACTAGGGCTATCAATCGTCTCATCCAAAAGTCTATTCATTTTCAAGGTAATACAATAGAAGTAAAGTTTTTAGTTTGCACAAAAATTGTCAATCGCTCACCTATGCTAGCTAGGGCTAGTCCATTGATTCGCGACATGGAACTCATTCCCAAGTTTTAGGCGCATAAGCCGTAATCCATAAGGGAAGAGGAGTTCGACACTAGAGTTCTCAATAAACATGCATAGACCAAAAGATAACTACCGTGCAAGCACATGGGTCGTCCAAGAGTCGTTCCAACTAGCACACAATGCAAATGATGAATCCCGCACAAGTGATGAATAGAGGAAAACATAGAGTCAAGTTTTAAGTGCTTCTTATTTTCTTTTTGAAACGGCCTTTTGCCTACAAATGTTTTCGCGGGGGAACTTTTCTTCCTAACCCCCGGCATTTGTATATTTGGGAGCAAAACTTCTCGTGTACATTGAGAAAGTTTTTAGTCGGGGCTTTGCCCTCTTTGACCGCAAACATTTCTTTTTTGAAATGGGGCCTATTTTTCGCCCTCTTTTGACTCCACACTTAAAACTTGACAATATGTTCAAAAAGTGTATGGAATGTGCGGGAATCAATCATGAACAAGGCACCGTGTTGGAGGACTCAAGTCACCAAGGAGCGTTCAAAGGGTCTAAGTTTTTCTTGAAGATTTTAAAAGGTGCTTGCTATAACTTGATCCAAGGTATTTCAACAAAAATACTTAGAGAATTGGATAGATGAAAGATAGCAATGATATTGGTTCTCAAGAATACACATTCAATGGACTAGGTCGGTTCTAAATTCAAGATCCAATAAATGTGGTAAATAGGCTAGATGTGATTTATAGGAATTAGGAATCGATAGTCACAAGCCTATGTGGTTAAAAACACTCTCATGTAGGGATAATGTGCAAAAGATGCAAGTGTCCATCTAAACATGATATTCATGGCATGAAAACATGTGAACTATGTGCATTAAACCAAATTTGACAATTGTAAAATTCGTATAGTCAAAAGAATTTCTAATTGAACGGTAAGACCGGTGTCTAACCCAAGGGAGCAATTGGATTATATGCTAGGTGGATCAAATTTCATACTCGGCTATTCCTTCAATTCAATTATGAGAATGGTTTCAAATTTAGAACAAATGATGAAATGGTTTCAAAGGGATTTAAATTATATTCAAAGAGAGTTTCGAGGGGTTACTCCCCTCTTTGGCAATTTCCCAACGATCATGTATACAAGAGTTTAATCATTTTTAGGGGTTGATAGGTTTAAAACCTAGCTTAGGCTAAAAATAGACAAACTATCATGCAAGTGTAATCCTAATCAAGCCCTCTTAATTAGAATCTCACTTATTAAAGATATTGATTCACTCTATAGCACTATTATCCTTGGAACATCTCCCAAGGTAATAAATGTTATAGGCATTAAGTTTTAGTTAACCTCACACCCATGCATTTACTCTCATAAATACTTGATGAGTTCATTTCTACTATAACTAAACCATCACTAACCTCTCTCGATACTTAGATCATAGTTCTAATGCAAACATGTCACTTAGGCATTTTATCAAACACTTAGTAACATGACTTAAATGAAGAGCATAGTGAAATGAAATCAACTCCATAAATTGCATAATGAATGTGTATACATGATCATTGAGTACCAAAGAGGGTAACAACACCCTCAAAACACAAGGGGACTACTCACACATCATGTAAGACAACATGGTGTGAGTAGGGTTTTTACACAATCAAATGAGAAGAGAAGAGGAATAGAAATAAGATGGTTAATCCTAGATATCTCCTTTTGATCTTCAATCCTCCTTGGTTGGATGATGATGGATGCCCTTGATTTGATCTCTTTTTCTGGAAAAATCTCCCAAAGATGCCAAGTCTTTAGGTTAAAAACCCCTCTTTCTATTTATAGCCTCGACAGAAATTTCACATTATAGCAGTCCCAGTCGGTCGACTGGCGTATGCTGGTAGCCCAGTCGATCGACTGGCGGTGAATAAGCTGCATGTTGAAGTGATCTCCCAGTCGACCGACTCGATAGACATGCTTGGAGAGCCTCATGAGGTGTTGGTCCAGTCGACCGACTCGAGGGTCTCAGTCGATCGACTAGTGCTTTTGTGCTCTCTAAGCTTTTTCTCAGTCGAGCAACTGACAATCCCAGTCGACCGACACGATTGGCAATGCTGAGCTCCTCTCCTGTTTGATCCTCCAGTCGACCGACTGGCGCAGGGGAGATATCCTGTCGACCGACTGGAGCTCTTTTCTGCCAAAATTTTTCTCTATTCCTCAATTTTTCCCCGAGTTTTTGTACTTGGGTTTTGACACTGAGATATCTTGTTTTGCACCTGAAACGTACGAAAAGAGATCAAATGACATCGAATTATCGCCGGAAATGAACTAAAGCTATAGTGAAAATGGGTACTAATAAGTCGAAAACTCGACTTACCAACACTCCACAGTTAAGATTTGTTCGTCCCGAACAAAGTATGCAAATATGTCAAGGGCGTGCAAATGGCGAAATGCTAGTGGTGTGACAGCGCGTCGTTGAGGCACTGTAAAATTTACATTTATAATTTCCACTACTCGTGGCTCACAATTAGATTAGCAAGTGGTAAGTAGGGGTCGAACCCAAGACAGTCAGTGTGGATTAGTTGTTCTTTAAAAAGAAAGAAAATGAAAGTAAAGACTGATTGGGTTTGAGTGAGTTTTAGACCAAAAGTAAATGACAGAAAGTAAAGTGCTGAAATTAAAGTGCGAGAAAGTAAATTGCGTAAAGTAAATACTGAAAGTAAAGTGCGTAAAGTAAGTGCGAGAACAACCGAGTTCAATATAACCCATACAACATACGTTTTGGTTTGTCGCACGCTGTGTTTCAAGCGCAATACGTATCAAAATGTTATGTTTGATTGATGCTGAAAACTGCTGTAATGAATGTAAAAGTGTGGAAAGTAAAGACTGAATGTAAAGTGCGTAAAGTAAAGTGCTGAAATGTAAATGACAGGAAAGTAAAGTGCAGATAAGTAAGGACGAAAGATATTCAGTCTAGGGTCTCTACTTGTGAGACATCCATCATGGACTTCAAATGATCTTACTTTGTGTTCATAAGTGTGGGTTTATTCCATTTCAAGATATAAAACCTTAAATAAGGCCATTTCATACTCTTACACCACAATCTACTCCAAAATCAAGACATAGACTTCTAGTTCAAAAGTGCAGCCACTTGATCTCTCATTTTCGATCAACCAAGCGACTTAAAGGGAGAGTAAACTACTCGGCTAAGCTTTGCCATTTCAAGCATCCACTTAGCCTTGTTGTCTACTCAAGATTGAACCACTCGGCTAAGCTTTGCCATTTCAAGCATCCACTTAGCCTTGTTGTTCAACCGAATAATGGCACCGAACTAGTTGACACACAAAATAGCATTAAGTTCTAGCCTCAAGATGCATACACAAGTATGAACACCCTTTGACCGAATATGCTTTAGCTACCTGTATTCATGGCAAGGAATACAAGCACCATACTTATAAAAGTAAAGAAAACAAGAAAAAGTGACCGAGAGCTTTTGTAACCGAAAACAACAAGAAAGTAAACGGAAAGCCGTGGCTTTGAAAACAAAAGTAAAGGAAGGCTTTAGCTACTTGACGGACCATAATTGTATGAATCATAAACACAGTTAAACCCACTAAATTAGACTCTTTGTCTATTTAACTTTTGCTTGTTAGTTCCGATATTTATCTACAGGGTATTTTGAAGTCTAGAGAGAATACAGGCTAAGGAGGAGTTTTAAAGCTGAAAATGAATTACGAGTCATTCCAGGACACGACCAAATTCCAACTTTCAAGAACCGACTTGGAATCACTCAAATATGCTAGAACAGTCGGCATTTGGACAGGAACGCAATGCAAATGCACCGAGCCCGGTAAAGGCCAAACAAGGGCAATTTCAGCCGATTTGGGATTTCGACCATGTTCGGGGCAGAATTTGGCTTAACTTCCTTTTTGAGATCATCTTAGAATGACATTTTCATTCAGAATACACTCTCCAAAATCCAAGAAGCTCCGGCCAAAGCTCCGGTCAGATTCCGGTCAAACCGATGGCTTTTTGGAGACAAATATCTCAATCCACTCAACTCACTTACTCCTTCACCTTTGGCCACCTATCCCGGCGGCTTAGGGAGAGCAGCCGGCTGCTTTGGGTTGTCCTCTCATCCCTTTCCAAGTGTTGTCTTCCTCCTCCACATCTCTTCATCCCCTTAGCCAATAAATAGACATCTTCCCTTCTCTTGTAAATCATCCCAAAATGTGGAGAGCTCCTCTCTCTACAAATTCCAAAATCACAAATCACTTATCTCTCTAGATTAAGAACACAATAATGTAAGCACTTTACTTTGGAATCAAAGCTTGATCTTTAGCACTTTCAACGGTTTTTGTAAGTACTCTTTTCTTTACTTTACTGTCTTTTCAATTCAGCAACTTTACTTTCCTGTCTTTACTTTCGAAAACTTTACTTTACTGTCTTTCAAAAACCTTTACTTTTCAATGCACTTAGCTATGATGTCCTGTTCCATGAATAGTCATAGCTAAACCCTTCATTCGGTTGAAGGGGTGTACTTGTATCATACAATGTTTTAGACCCTGCACCTAGTGCCTCTCTGTGTTCAAAACTTGTTCTATGTGCCACATATAAGGTTAGAACTTTGATGGACCATAATAATACGAATCAAATACACAGTAAAACCCACCAAATTAGATTGTTTGTCTATCTAACTTCTACTTGTTAGTCCCGATATATTTCTACAGGGTATTTTGGCGCTTAGAGAGAAAACACGCTAAGGAGAGGATTTTACGCTGAAAAGATATTATGAGTCATTCCAAGGTCAAGATCAGACGTTGAACGAAGAAATCTCAAGATCCTGACATTGAATTACTCAATACAAATCCAACCGAGGAACAACCAAGTCAGACCGGAGCAAAATTGGATTGACAGTTTTGTGAAAAGACTGCACAAAACTGTCAAAACTCATCCGTGGACCAAGTGACCGGCGGCTTTGGTGAAGAAGATGACTCATGGGTGGCCTTCCTCCCCTTCTCCTCCTTGGATGACCAGTGGCTTTGGGAGAGGGTGGCAAGGCCACAAAAACCTCCCCCTTTTACCACTTGCAACCGGCGGCTTTGGGAGGAGACCATGGCTTTGTGCCATGTGTCTTCCTTCTCCTCCACAAGCTTCTCCCCTCCTCCTCCACCCTTGGATGAAAAACCACATGCCACCATCTCCACCCTCCATCCTCCTCCCCTTGTGGCTATAAAAGGAGAGCTCCTCCTCCTCATTTAATCAATCCAAAAATCAACATTTCACTTCTCTCTCTAAGTTTGTGTTACTTTGTAAGTTTGGTTTATGAAATAATACTCTTGTTGGTTCTTGAGTATTATAACGGTTTGAAATTATAATACTCCTGTTGGTTCTTGAGTATTATAATACTGTAGAGAATACTCCTGTTGGTTCTTGAGTATTCAGTAGGAATTAGGAATACTCATGTTGGTTCTTGAGTATTCCACCCCCTCTCCTCTTACTGTTTTCAAAAACCCCCGAGTATTTAGCTATGGTATCCACCTCTATGGATATTCGTAGCTAAACTCTTTATTCGGTTAAAGGGGTGTACTTGTATTGTAAAATGTTTTAGACCCTGCACCTAGTGCATCTTTGTGTTCAAAACTTGTTCTATGTGCCATATATAGTTAGAATTTCCAAGGTTGAGTGGAAGCTGTAACAAGCAAAGCTCTTCTGTGGGAATTCGTGAACATACTCGGTAAGTGGAATCTGTAACAAGCAAAACTTATCTGAGGAGTTCGACTTATCTTAAAAACCATTTTGGGAAATCGTAACAGAAGATCAAATGGATGCACATAAGGCTAAGATACTTCGAAAGGAGGAATTAGTCTTAAGTAGAACAAGTGTTTTAAACGATGTTGCAAGTCTTGAGCTTAGAAATGGCCTCGATTCATCTTTGAACACTTAGTATGATCATTAGCGGTCAATGATAAACAACTATGATACAAGGCCCCTGAAACCGAATGTTTTCCTTGAATTACAAAACCCCCATGTATTTACTTTTATTGCTCGATCATCTGCAATCACCAACCGCTCATCTACCGGAGGACTCACCAATCACGCATCACCCACTGTAAGTCTTTCTTTTTACTTTTCAGTATTTATTTTCTGTAATTTACTTTTCCGCACTCAAAACCAAAAACAACCAAAAAAAGTCACTTAGTCATAACCGCTAAAATCTCAATCAAACCTAAAAACGCTCCCATCATGTACAAATCCCACAAAGAACAACGTATCCTCCTAATTCCCTTGGGTTCGACCCCTACTTACCACTTGCTACCCAGTAGTGTAGTTGCGAGTAGCGGAACATATAAATTTATTTGCACAGAGAACATTGCACCTTAACGACAGTGCAGTGGGCTCCGTCAAACTTCCAAGGTTGAGTGGATGCTTTAACGGGCAAAACTCTCTCATGGGGTTTGTGAACATACTCGGGTAAGTGGATGCTTTAACAGGCAAAGCTTATCTGAGGAGTTCGACCTCTTTTAAAAAACCATTTGGTTGATCGTAACTGAAGATCAAATGGATGCACATAAGGCTAAGATACTTCGAAAGGAGGAATTAGTCTAAATAGAACAAGTGTTCTAAACAATGTTGCAAGTCTTGTGCTAGAAATAGCCTCGATTCATCTTTGAACACTTAGTATAATCATTAGAGGTCAATGATAAATAGAATATGATACAAGGCCCCTGAAACCGAATCTTTCCTTTAATTATTGTATCAACTGTTCCTTTACTTTCAGTACCTTATCAACTGCTTACTTTCTGTCAAGTCTTGTCCATCAAACACCTTACTTTTCAGTAACCAAAAACCAAAAACAACCCCCCAAACTGCTTTATTTAACCCCCCCTTTTCGAAAGAACAACTATTCACCTGACTCCCTTGGGTTCGACCCGTACTTACCACTGACTACCCAAAATAGTTAAGTCGCGAGTATCGAAAATATAAATTTGCTTTTGCACAGAGAACATCGCACCTTAACGACAGTACGGTGGGCTCCGTCACTACTTGTATTCATGTCCAGGAATACAAGTAGCCGTGACCTAATCAAGACAAGAAAGTAAAGGAGAGGAGCTCCAAATCAAGACAAGGGAAAGTAAAGGTTTTGACAAAGAAAGGCAAAGAGCTTCGGAGCTCAAGAACAAGTGCAAGTAAAGTGAAGAAGATCACAAGAACAAAGCAAGAACAAGTAGAGAGCAATTGTGAGGAAATATGTTTGTGTATTGAAGTGTGAAGAAGAGAGATAAGCTCTCAACTTCCTAATGTGAGCATGGCTGATTTCTAAGGCTAAGGCCTCTATTTATAGAAGAGGAAGACTTGGGGGCTAAGTTTGGCTTGAAAAATATCCCAAAAGCAAACCATTTGGATAGGAAGAAGAGGAGAGCCAACCACTTGGCATTGAGGCCAACCGACTTTGCTAGGCCAACCAACCGACTTGGAGCTAGTTCCCCATGGTTCCACCGATTTGGCTAGCTTGAAGCCAAAGGGCAACCGGACTTATATAGTAAAGGCCAACCGGAATCCAAAAGCCAACCGAAATGAATAGTAAGTAACCAGAATATTGGGACTCGGTTGGTTCTTGGCCGGAGCTTGGTTGGGTCATGGTTGTACTTGGCCGGAGCTTGATCGGAGCTTGGCCGGAGTTGGCCGGAGCTTCTTGGCTTTTGGACAGCTGATTTGGAACGACAAAGTCATTCTAAGATGATCTCAAGAAGGGTGCTAAGCCAGATTATGCCCGGAACATGGTCGAAATCCCAAAACGGCCGAAATTGCCCTAGTTTGGCCTTGATCGGGCTTGAGCTGGTTCCACTCGGGCGTTTTGTCAGGTAAGTTAGATTGTCCAAGTTATGGGGCATTTAAAACACTTTGGTCGAGCCAGAATTGCCAGATTCCATGGTTTGGTCGAACGACTTGGTTTCAGTGCCTATGCGCGCGGGGCCTTTGCTTTGGAACTGGGCCAACTGCCAATCTGCCCGAGCATTCTCCTTGGTTTTCCAACATTGTCACCCTTATTTTCCATTTTGATCACTTTGCTCGAGGTGGATTCGTCAGATCAGCTCGTTTGCTTGGGCAACTTGAATTCAGTGCTAGACAGCTCGGGCGTGGCCTGGGCGCGGCCTGCTTTTCTCGGTCCTTGGCTGGGCCAGAATTTACTTGGCATGCTTTTTGGCACAAATCTCCCTTTTTAAGTGTGATTCCTCTTTAGACTTCAAAATTGCCTGTATACATAAAATGGCATTAATAAGCACAAGTTCGTATGACCAAATGTCTAATTTGGTGGGTTTAACTTATTCGATGAATCGTATAAATACGCGCCATCATGGTGCTATGTTTTTTGCTATTTTCCTCACTAGCTTTCACAAGGTCTCGATCATTATTGCTAAACATGTTATTGAAAAGTAAATGCAAGTATATACAACCTACCTAGCTCCTTTTCGTAGGCGTTCCAAATGCATTTAGCATATGCATTAAGCCTTTAAACCCCTAGGCTACCCTAGTGAACGAGTCATAGTCTCGTGAGAGTTTTCAGAAAAGGGAATACTCACAAATCCCAAATGCACTTATCCCATGAGAATGAATTCAAGAGTGTTCAACCAAGGCTAGGATTTCTCAAAACAAATTCCTCACCCCACGCTAGGACTACCATCACAATATCATCAAAAGAACTTTTGAACCATTTGAGTACCTTTGAGGTTGTGCATTCAAGGCCATCAATACTAGGGCTATCAATCGTCTCATCCAAAAGTCTATTCATTTTCAAGGTAATACAATAGAAGTAAAGTTTTTAGTTTGCACAAAAATTGTCAATCGCTCACCTATGCTAGCTAGGGCTAGTCCATTGGTTCGCGACATGGAACTCATTCCCAAGTTTTAGGCGCTTAAGCCGTAATCCATAAGGGAAGAGGAGTTTGACACTAGAGTTCTCAATAAACATGCATAGACCAAATGATAACTCCCGTGCAAGCACATGGGTCGTTCCAACTAGCACACAATGCAAATGATGAATCCCGCACAAGTGAAGAATGGAGGAAAACATAGAGTCAAGTTTTGAGTGCTTCTTATTTTCTTTTTGAAACGGCCTTTGGCCTACAAATGTTTTCGAGGGGGAACTTTTCTTCCTAACCCCCGGCTTTTGTATATTTGGGAGCAAAACTTCTCGTGTACATTGAGAAAGTTTTTAGTCGGGGCTTTGCCCTCTTTGACCGCAAACTTTTTTTTTTTGAAATGAGGCCTATTTTTCGCCCTCTTTTGACTCCACACTTAAAACTTGACAATATGTTCAAAAAGTGTATGGAATGTGCGGGAATCAATCATGAATAAGGCACCGTGTTAGAGGACTCAAGTCACCAAGGAGCGTTCAAAGGGTCTAAGTTTTTCACGAAGATTTTAAAAGGTGCTTGCTATAACTTGATCAAAGGTATTTCAACAAAAATACTTAAAAAATTGGATAGACGAAAGATAGCAATGATATTGGTTCTCAAGAATACACATTCAATGGACTAGGTGGTTCTAAATTCAAGTTCCAATAAATGTGGTAAATAGGCTAGTTGTGATTTATAGGAATTAGGAATCGATAGTCACAAGCCTATGCGGTTAAAAACACTCTCATGTAGGGATAATGTGCAAAAGATGCAAGTGTCCATCTAAACATGATAGTCATGGCATCAAAACATGTGAACTATGCGCATTAAACCACTCCACACTTAATTCAAGCTTAGTCCCTAAGCGCAAAGAATGACAAAATAAAGGCAAAGGCGCATAGGGACTCCCCTCGTTTGTAGAGCCGGTGACATAACTCTTGGGAGTGAGAAATAACCTTTTGGTTGCAAATGTAGACAAAGAAGGTGAATTTGGGACATGATAACAATATGTATATGTATATCCTGTAGAGTGAACAACATAAACGGTAAACACCTTCAATATCATAGGAAATGTAGCATACAACCAAAGGCAAATCAAGAGTATATCACTCAAAATGGCATACATCATCCAAAATTGCGCCAAAAGGTGACTTAACATCCAAGTACATGATCTAAGCAAGGAGGCATCAAAGCATAGACACAAGTAAGATCAAAATGCGATACAAGCTCAAGGTGTAGCCTCATCGCCTCTCGGAGTGGTCTCTCTAGTCGAATCTCCAACTCCCTCCAATGTGGCACCAGTGTATCGTGCGCTCTCTTTCTCTCTAATGGAACTCTCCCGCTCCACCGTGCCGCCAGTGAGTGGCGTGCCCACCTCCCCGACTCTAGAAGCTGGCGTGGAAGGTAAGGGGGAGGCGCCACGAGGGATAGAGAACTCTAGATCAACTGGAGGAGGAGCAACTGGACCACCGGGGCCTCTGATCACAGATAGTAGTGTGGATCGAAGCCACTCCGACTCCTGGCGAGCTCTCTGCGCCTCATCTCTAGCAAACTTCTCTAATCGGGGCAAACCACTCCTCAAGTTGGCAACACCACTCTTCAAATCGGTAATATCGGAGGAGACTCTCCCTCTCCACTCAGTCAAATCATCTGTAGCACGGGGAGCACTCTCAACAGCCTGCTCCTCAGTGGGTGGCTCCTCAGGAATGGGAGCTGCAGGCTCGGTAGCTGTGGGGGGAGAGGCTATGGGAGAGGAAGGAGGGGAAGGGGTAAGGGGTAAGGTTGGCTATGCAGTAAAGCGGGTTCTCCCTCTTGAACACCTTCCTCCTATACGCGGCATTATCCACAAGCTCCTTCTAAAGAGGCTTCTTGTCGACATCCCAAGTCTTCCCATCCTTCTTGACGATATGCATGTGTTTCATGGTGCCCAAATCAAGTGTGCTCTTGGAAGGCTTGGGGCATCCCTCATAGCCGAAGGTGAAGTGATCAAAGAGCCACCTCCCAAAGCACGATTCCTCGTACCCTCCTTAACAATGTTCTGAAAATGGGTGGCAAAGATAGCAAGCCAATCAATGACCTCTCTGTGATCAATAGCTAGCATGAGATCCATATCCGGGAGGGTAAACGACCTAGCCTTTGCCGTCCGAGTGTTTATCCCTATGGCTATGAGGTGGTGGATAATCTTCCAAACCAGGTCGGTGATCGCCGAAGAGTTGTAGGACGAGATAAACCACTCATTCCTCCACGAAATCCTCTTCCAAAATCTGCACTGCACATGCTCAGTGAATTTCTGGGCTATAGCATCATGAGGAGGGAATCCTAGCCAATACCGGATCACACTCTCCTTAATCATAAAATCCCTTCCTCCCAAAACAAATTTCCAAACAAATTCACTGTCTTTCCCCTCCTCCTCCTTAACCCACTCAAAAGAGCAAATAAACTCTTCCACTACCCTATGGTAGGATCCCGGATCATCATTAAACAAGAAATTCAAGCCACTATGTGTGAGGTAAGAGTGTACCTCATCGGTGACCGCACTATCAATGCCTCGAAGGAGCCCCATGTCGGGGTAGAGAGTGGGAAGGGCCGTCTTCCCCTTCTTCTTGATGATGGCATGACGCTTTCAATGCTCCTCGTCTCAAAACATTAGAGGCTCGGATAAGGGGTAAGGGGTCGGGAATGGTAAGGGTCCCTCCAATGGCCCTTCATTTGGCACTATCAGGACGAGGGCACTGGAGAGAGACCCTTCGGTTGTTGGCGAGGGCTCTCTAGGCAGGGGAGGAGATCACACTCTAGGGATAGGAGGCACGGGGACTCTTCTCTTTGTTGGTTTTCTCGGTTGATGGCTCTTCTTCTTCTTGGGAGGAGGTATGAGAGAGGCCGGTGGAGCGTCCATTTCCTCTTCCGAGGATGAGCTAGAGTCCGCCAATGAATTCCTTAGCAACTTTCGCTTCCATGTGATAAGAGGCCTATCATCCTCATCACTATCGTGTTGCTCAACAATACGATCATCTCTCGAGGGCTCATGAGCAACCTCCTTACCCTTGGATTTGGATTTAGACGATGAACCGGCGTGAGGCATGGTTGGAATAAAGGGATTGAAAACTAGAGTCCGAACTGAGCTAACACCCCTTGAAATTCAATCCAGTCGGTTGACTGGCCTTCAAGGGGAATTCCAGTCGGTCGACTGGGAGGCGAATTAGGGCAAAATTAGGATTGGCACGGGAAGCTTTGGCAAGCCAAATCGGAACTCGGGGTTTGTAGGCGGGTGAATGGTGAGTTGAATGAGCGGTCGAATGAGTGCTGGAGGCACCGGAGAGGAGAGATCGGCCGTAGATTGAGTTTCTGATCGGAAATGGAGATGCGGGTGCGGGAAGGGTTCGGCGGGCGGAGTGAATGGTCAGGGACGGCTGGCGAGGTGGTAGTGATGCGGGGATGAGGGTCGGACGGCTTGGTCGAGGAATGGCGAAGGCCGGCGTTCAGAGGTGAGTGAGTGAGTGGGAGTCGGTCGAGAATTGGAGTTGGGTGAAAGTGAGTCAGGCGAGAGTGTTTGAAAAGAAAGGAAAAAGGGTTTTGGATAAGTTTATCTCAATCGGTCGACTGGCTGGCGAGTCGGTCGACTGGATGGGGAGGAAATACGGGTCCTCCTGAATGTCCATCTAGTCGCTCGACTGAGGCTCTAGTCGGTCGACTGGCCTGGTTGAGATTTCCAATCCTCCTGAACCTCCATCGAGTCGACCGACTAGGAATTTGGCTTCCCTCCAGTCGATCGCGTGGGCGGCAAATTTCAGCTTCAACGATCTTTTGCCCCTTGTTTGAACTCCCAACTCCACACTTAGAATTTCACTCCGCATCACGAATAAATGCCATACAATAATCATACAAATTCAATTCAAACCAAAGGCATGCTTCACCAATAAATCACTACCATAAACATATTTCGCAACAAAACACAATCTAGGATCATACACTCCACACTTAAGACATCACCATCACCTAGATAATTCATGCAAGCACAATTCCACACCAAGCACACCTAATCATGCATTTTAGACCATCCTAACATCATGTTCTCATTCAAAGTTCAATGTACACATGCCAAACATATATGAAATTAATTGTGCAAAGATGGACAACTCACAACCGGGTAACCTCCCGTTATGGCCTAGTTTAACGTCTTGGCAAAGACCGAGCCGAATCTTTTCTCAAGAAACACACTTGAGGAGTCCTTTCTAGGATCCCTCCTCTAGCGGATTGGAGCTCTTTCATGGGTCGGTCAAGGTATAAGTTGCATTGTGCTCATCCCGAGCTTGTTCACAATAGTGCTTGAGCCTTTGTCCATTGGCCTTAAAGATAGTTCTGTCATTGTTGAGTACCTCTACATGGCCATCTTTGTGAGGCTTGTGAACAATGAAAGGGACACTCCATCGGATCCTTAATTTTTCTGGAAAGAGCTTGAGCCTAGAGTTGAAAAGTAAGACCTTCTCTCCCCTTTTGAATTCAGGACGAAAGATTCTCTTGTCATGCCATTTCTTCGTCTTCTCCTTGTAGATTCTAGCACTCTCATAAGCTTCGTTCCTTATTTCTTCTAACTCGTGGAGTTGAAGGACCCTATTTTCTTCCACCGTTTGTAAGTCCATATTCAAGAATTGAATTGCCCACATTGCCTTATATTCCAATTCAACCGACAAATGGCATGGTTTCCCATATATGAGGCGATATGGACACATCCCAATGGGGGTCTCGAAGGCGGTACGATAAGCCCATAACGCATCATCTAGCTTTGATGACCAATCTTTCCTTGAGCTTCCCACCGTCTTTTCCAAGATTGCCTTAATTTCCCGATTCGAGATCTCCACTTGCCCACTAGTTTGTGGGTGATACGGCGTTGCCACTTTGTGGCTCACCCCATACTTGCGAAGCAAGGCTTCAAAGTGTTTTCCTTAAAGTGTGAACCACCATCACTAATGACGGTCCTAGGAACTCCAAACCTCGGGAAAATTATCTTCTTGAATAGCTTGGTGACAACCTTAGCATCGCAAGTAGGGGAGGCGACGGCCTCTACCCATTTGGAGACATAATCAACCGCGACCAATATGTATTGATTTCCGTATGAGGACGGGAAAGGACCCATGTAGTCTATACCCAAACATCAAATATTTCCACCGGAAGAATGCTTTGTTGGGGCATTTTATTCCTCTTAGAAATGTTTCCCGTCCTTTGGCATTGGTCACAAACCTTGACGAATTCACAAGCATCACTAAAGAGGGTAGCCCAATAGAATCCACTTTGTAGGACCTTTGACGCCGTTTTTACTCCACTACCATGTCCTCCATATTGAGATGAATGATAATGGTATAGTATATTTCTCATCTCTTCTTCGGCGACACAAGTCCTATATATCCCGTCCGCGCAAAGTCTATACAAGAAGGGCTCATCCCAATAATACCTCTTAGTCTCGGATAAGAATTTCCTCTTTTGATGGTGGTTCATGTCGTGAGGAATGATCCCACATACCATGAAATTTACCATATCCGCATACCACGGGAGGGCTTCCGCTTCAACTCTCATAAGTTGCTCTCCAATGAAGGCTTCGTCTACAAGGCTAGTGTCTTCCTTGAGTTCCTCATTTCCTTCGAGCCTAGATAGATGATCGGCGACAAGATTTTCCACTCCCTTGTTATCCTTGATCTCAATATCAAATTCATGGAGCAAGAGGATCCATCTTATTAGTCTTGGCTTGGAGTCCTTTGACAAAAGATATTTGTTTGCCCCGTGATCGGTGAAGAAAATGGTCTTTGATCCCACAAGGTGTGGACGAAACTTGTCGAAAGCATACACAATGGCAAGGAGTTCTTTTTCGGTTGTAGAATAATTCAATTGAGCTCCATTTAAGACCTTGCTAGTGTAGTGAATGGCGTGAAGTTTCTTGTCCACCTTTTGACCGAGCACCGCTCCAATAGCATAATCGCTTGCATCACACATGAGCTCGAAGGGCAAATCCCAATTTGGAGGTTGAATAATGGGAGCCGAGACCAATGCCTTTTTAACTGTTTAAAGGCCACCAAGCATTCTTCATCAAAACGGAATTTGGTGTCATTGCATAATAAGTTCGTTAAAGGCCTTGCAAGTTTTGAGAAGTCCTTAATAAATCTTCTATAAAAGCCGGCATGGCCTAGAAAGCTCCTTATTCCTCTAACATCCTTTGGAGGTGGCAATTTTTCAATAACTTTCACTTTTTAGCCTTATCCACCTCGATTCCTCTTTTTGAGACCGAGTGTCCAAGCACTATGCCCTCCTGCACCACAAAATGGCATTTTTCCCAATTTAGCACAAGATTCGTGTCAATACACCTTTTCAAAACTTTTGCCAAATTGGCCAAGCAATCATCAAATGAGAACCATAAATAGAAAAATCATCCATAAACACTTCCATAATTTCCTCAATAAATTCTGAAAATATAGCCATCATGCATCTTTGAAATGTACTCGGTGCATTACAAAGTCCAAAGGGCATTCGCCGATAAGCAAATGTTCCATATGGACAAGTAAAGGTAATTTTTTCTTGATCTTGTGGATGAATAGAGATTTGGAAGAATTCACTATATCCATCAAGATAGCAAAAGTAATCATGCTTGGCTAATCTCTCTAACATTTGATCAATAAAAGGAAGTGGAAAATGATCTTTCTTAGTGGCTTTATTGAGTTTCCGGAAATCAATGCACATTCGCCAACCAGTGACGGTTCTAGTTGGTATTAACTCATTTTTAACCACCGTCATGCTCCCCTTCTTGGGTACCACATGAATGGGACTCACTGATGGACCAAAAATATACGAGTCAGAAACACAATAAACCCCCTTAATTAGACTGTTTGTCTATCTAACGTCTACGTGTTAGTCTCGATATATTTTCACAGGGCATTTAGAGACTGAAGTGAAAACACGCTAAGGAGAGGATTTTAAGCTGAAAAGATAACAAGAGTCAATCCAAGGTCAAGATCATATGCCGACTGAAGAAATATCAAGGATCCTGACGTTGAATTGACCAGAACAAATTAATCAGAGGAATCAGGAGTGGAGTCAAGACAGCCCGGGGAAGAAATACATTGACAGTTTTGTGAAAAGACTGCACAAAACTGTACAAAACTCACATTTGGGCAAGATGACCGGCCACCACTCAAGGAGGTGGCCAAGGGAGGAGCTCCTCCCCCTTCCACCACCGGCAACCGGTGGCTCCTCCACCCATGGTGACCGGCGGCTTTTTGCTCCTCCACATGGCACCTCCTCCTTCCTCCTCTTCTCCTCCCTTGGATCAAATGCACATGTCCACCATCTCCACCACCCATCTCCTCCCATTTTGGCTATAAATACAAGCCTCCTCCTCCTCATTTCAATACACCTCAACTCAAATTCACTTCTCTCTCTAGAAGTTGTAATATTTGTAATGTTGTAATTTTTCTTTGGAAATAAAGGAAAGCTCCCTTGGCGCTTCAACGGTTGTAAGTTTCTCTTAGTATTTATTTATTTAACTGTTGTCTTTAATTTCCTTAGTATAATGTTTAGCGCGATGAATAGTAGCTAAACTAGTAGTTCGGTCTAAGGGACGCACTTGTATTATAAAATGTTTTAAGACTATTAACTTAGTATCTAGTCTAAGTATTCAAAACTTATTCTATGTGCCATATATTAAGTCAGAACGTCCATGGTTGAGGGGACGCTTGGAATGGCAAAGCTCACCATGGGGGTTCGTAAACTTGTACGGATAAGTGGATGCTTGGAATGGCAAAGCTTATCTGAGAAGTTTGACTCATCCTAAACACCATTTGGTTGATCGGGAATGATTGATCAAATGGATGCACATAGGCTAATATAACCGGGAATGGAGTATTAGTCTAAATAGAATAAGTGTTCTACGTCCTTGGAATAGGCTAGACAGTGTACGCAAATCGAGTGCTTGGAATGGCCTTGATACACCGTTTGAATACTTAGGAGAGTCACTAAAGGTCAATGATAAACAGGATATAATACAAGTCCCCTGAAACCGAACATTTCTCTTAATCATTAAAATAGTAATTTACTTTCCAGTATTAAAATCAACCAACCAACCAATCAATCAATCAAAATAGCTGGTAGCTTTAAAACCAACCAACCGACCTTAAACACGCTCCCAAGCTGCGTAATCCCCCCGAAGAACAATTATTCCCCTAGTTCCCTTGGGTTCGACCCCTACTTACCAAGTACTACCCAGTAGTATAGTTGCGAGTAGCGGACTATTATAAATTTATTTGCACAATCGCTTTGACGACAAGCGGTTCTGTCAAATTGGCGCCGTTGCCGGGGAACTAGTCTTCGGATAACTGTTCTTCCCTCCCCTTTCTTTTTTTCTTTTTCCTATGTCATTACCCGTTACGCATGCATGGACAACGCGATTTCTGCCCCTGTTCGGAGGAACGGAGGGAGAAGACCCTGTACAGCACTGCCGAAACTTCCACCAAGTCTGCCACAACATCAAACCTAAAAACGAAGTGTTAGAAGAATTTAAGCTGAAATGCTTCAAATTCTCTCTAACCGACTTCGCCACGATATGGTACTACACATCCACCGCTTGCAGTGCAGAACGTTTCGTAGACCTCTGCGTTCCGTTCCTAAAAGAATTCTCCCCACCATCTTTACGCCAAGAAACCCGCGAGAAGATCCTGAACCTTCAACAATCCCGGGATGAGACTTTGGACGAATACTACATAAAATTCGATGCCATCGTCTCAAGCTGCCCGCACCATGGATTTACGAAGAAAATTCTTCTCCAAAAATTTCTTCGTGGGATGAGGTCCGAAGAGCTAGGAAGAGTCAATGAAGCTATGAGAAGGTCTGCCGCAAACCTCACCATTGCAGACATGTGGTACCTGATAACTGGCCTAGCCGCTGCCACAAGATGAGTTCCCCACACTGACGAGGAAATGCAGAAAGAAGAAGCTGACCCTGAGGCTGACAAAGAAGAAACCACTGAGCCGTCAGAAGAGACTCCCGAACCATCCGAGGAATCAGACATGGAAAGCACCGGAAGCAACGAAGTTGAAGTCCAGAATACCACCAACGAACTGCCTATTCCATACCCGACTATCATTACCCAGGCAGCTGAGACTATCTACGATCAGTTCTTCACGAACCAACATTACGAGGCAGAACCAAGCCTCATGAGGCCTTCCCGACTTTTCCCCTTGATCAATGAGCAAGTCGCAGCGAACTATGCGATCCAAGAAGAAGCTCAAAGGAGAATGGGAAAAGGGCCCGAGCTGAATGGCTCCTACATGGAGTATGCTTACGCCATGACTGGACAAGGCAGCCCTAAACAGGAGAACACCCAGTTCAAAAAGCTGATAGTGAAAGGTCCCTCGCCTTCTCAGAGACGTTGGAAGGAGATACCATCAGAACTGGACCCAAACCCGTCATCTGCTAAAAAATCAGGAAGACTCACCGCAAGAATCAAAGTCGGTGGAATCAAGAAGTTCGACCTCAGCCACCCATGGGACCCAAACCAATGAACCACAAACGAGGTATCGTCGAGCCAATGACGTTAAACAAGTGCACTGGTCGGGAGGTAACCCGACACTATCTTACTTTCCGCACTTTTAATTTCTGTCATTTAAATTCAGTATTTAGTTTTAAGCTTGCATGACTTTTGAACTAAGGCACGCCTTCGTTCAAAAGTGGGGGGTGAGAACCACCTGTGTACATAAATAACATGCAGCTGTTTTTTCTTTTTTATTAAGTACCTTTTTGAAAATATGAACTTAAGAATGTGAAAAAGATAAATCATAATTCATGCATTAACCTTGTGAAAATTCAACTGTTTAAAAACTTAGAATGTAACTTTCCATTTGTCCTTTGTGCTGAGATAACTAGGGATATGGAGTTGATATAAACTGCCCTAGAGAGGCTTGGAAAGCAATCAAAGGATCAGATCAAACTATATGGTTTTCGAAGTCAGTGGAGGCTGCACTTCGGGTTTCAGTGAAGATTGAAGTCATCTCCGCCATGCAATGCAAAAGGCGAGGACGGGAATCAGACCATCCTATCTCCGGTCAAAGTAGCCGAGAAAATAGATGAGCGACCCTCATCTTGACCCGCGCGAAAACGACAGTCAAAGTAGCCGAGAAAATAGTTGAGCGACCCTCACCTTGACCCGCGCGAAAACGGCAAAAAAGAGAGGAGCGGGGAGGTATTTCCATAGGCTTGCGGGCGATGATTGGACCTCCCAAAAAGGCTCGAGAAAATGGACTAGCAATCACAAAAAGACGAAAAGCTCAATGAAGCAAATCAAAAGAGGCCAAAGGCCCAAAATTGTGAAGGTTTTAACCGAGCAAAAGTGAAGCACTCAAAAAAGTCAAATCAAAGGCCAAAGGCCGATTCACTACAACAAAAAAGCAGTCCCTCGCCAAAGAAGAAAATCAAAAAGGCTCAACTCACTGAAACCCGAATCGAATCACGTGCTAGAGAAAGCTACCAGAAAACCATATAGTAAGAGACGATCCCAAGATTGCAGTCCAGGAGCCTAAAAAGGGCTATCTCCCGAGACATCCAATATAATTTGCATCTCAGCACGGAGGTACAAGTATTAAGTTTCTTCTATTTATTTACGCAGTTTAATTTGGTAATAAGTAAGAAATGCATGAATTAGGATAGATCGAGTACCACAGTCTAATTTTCATATTCCAAAGCCAAAATTAGAACTTACGCCCTTTAATAGCATTGTTCGGGACGAACAACTAAAAGTGGGGGGTAATCTGATGGACCAAAGTTATACGAGTCAGAAACACAGTAAAACCCCCTTAATTAGACTGTTTGTCTATCTAACGTCTACGTGTTAGTCCCGATATATTTTCACAGGGCATTTTAGAGACTGAAGTGAAAACACGCTAAGGAGAGGATTTTAAGCTGAAAAGATAACAAGAGTCAATCCAAGGTCAAGATCATATGCCGACTGAAGAAATATCAAGGATCCTGACGTTGAATTGACCAGAACAAATTAATCAGAGGAATCAGGAGTGGAGTCAAGACAGCCCGGGGAAGAAATACATTGACAGTTTTGTGAAAAGACTGCACAAAACTGTACAAAACTCACATTTGGGCAAGATGACCGGCCACCACTCAAGGAGGTGGCCAAGGGAGGAGCTCCTCCCCCTTCCACCACCGGCAACCGGTGGCTCCTCAACCCATGGTGACCGGCGGCTTTTTGCTCCTCCACATGGCACCTCCTCCTTCCTCCTCTTCTCCTCCCTTGGATCAAATGCACATGTCCACCATCTCCACCACCCATCTCCTCCCATTTTGGCTATAAATACAAGCCTCCTCCTCCTCATTTCAACACACCTCAACTCAAATTCACTTCTCTCTCTAGAAGTTGTAATATTTGTAATGTTGTAATTTTGCTTTGGAAATAAAGGAAAGCTCCCTTGGCGCTTCAACGGTTATAAGTTTCTCTTAGTACTTATTTATTTAACTGTTGTCTTTAATTTCCTTAGTATAATGTTTAGCGCGATGAATAGTAGCTAAACTAGTAGTTCGGTCTAAGGGACGCACTTGTATTATAAAATGTTTTAAGACTATTAACTTAGTATCTAGTCTAAGTATTCAAAACTTATTCTATGTGCCATATATTAAGTCAGAACGTCCATGGTTGAGGGGACGCTTGGAATGGCAATGCTCACCATGGGGGTTCGTAAACTTGTACGGATAAGTGGATGCTTGGAATGGCAAAGCTTATCTGAGAAGTTTGACTCATCCTAAACACCATTTGGTTGACCGGGAATGATTGATCAAATGGATGCACATAGGCTAATATAACCGGGAATGGAGTATTAGTCTAAATAGAATAAGTGTTCTACGTCCTTGGAATAGGCTAGACAGTGTACGCAAATCGAGTGCTTGGAATGGCCTTGATACACCGTTTGAATACTTAGGAGAGTCACTAAAGGTCAATGATAAACAGGATATAATACAAGTCCCCTGAAACCGAACATTTCTCTTAATCATTAAAATAGTAATTTACTTTCCAGTATTAAAATCAACCAACCAACCAATCAATCAATCAAAATAGCTGGTAGCTTTAAAACCAACCAACCGACCTTAAACACGCTCCCACGCTGCGTAATCCCCCCGAAGAACAATTATTCCCCTAGTTCCCTTGGGTTCGACCCCTACTTACCAAGTACTACCCAGTAGTATAGTTGCGAGTAGCGGACTATTATAAATTTATTTGCACAATCGCTTTGACGACAAGTGGTTCTGTCACTCACCCAATTAGAGTCCGCAATAGGGAAAATGATTCCCGCATCAAGCATTTTCAAAATTTCCGTTTTGAATACTTCACCAACAATGGGATTAAGTCTCCTAGCATGCTCTCTAGATGGTAAACTATCATCTTCCAAATTAATTCTATGCATGCACAAATTGGGACTTTTCCCTTTCAAATCATCAATAGAATAGCCAATAGCATCTTTGTGCTCTCTAATCACATCAAGCAATCTTGAAGTCTCATTATCACTAAAGGAGGCATTCTTCACAATGATAGGCAAAGTAGAATTGGGGCCTAAGAACTCATACCTTAGGCTTGTTGGTAGAGCTTTTAACTATACCGAACAAGACTTCTTACCTTTGTCGCTTTGAGTACCCTCTTCATCTTCGTCATTCGAGATAGCCCAACAATCAACAAGCTTAGGGAGCTCATAATCAAGGTCGTCAATTCCATCCATAAGCAAGTTAGGCACATCATACACTTCATAAGCATCAACAAGGTCTAGATAATTACAACTCATGGTAGAACTAGGACCTTTTTGTTCCTTTTCTAGATTAAATTCAACTTCCTCATCACCTACTCTCATGGTAATTGACCCCTTAGTAGTATCAAATATAGCCCCCACGGTGTAGAGGAAAGGTCTTCCCAAAAGAATGGGAATTTCATTGTCCTCTTCCATCTCTAACACCACAAAATCCCCTGGAATATAGAAATTCCCTACTCTAACCGGGACACCCTTAAGAACTCCCGTAGGGAATCTTGAGGAGCGGTCCGCGAGTCTTAAAATCATTTGAGTTGGTTTAGGCTCACCCATGTCCAATTTCTTAAAGAAAGAATAAGGCATCAAAGATATGCTAGCACCCAAATCACACACAGCACGTTCAATTTTAACATCATTTATATAGCATGAAATGGAGAAGCTACCGGGATCCTCAAGTTTGGGTGGCATGCGCGGTTGGAGTATGGCACTACATTCTTCATAGAGGGATACCGTGTCAACGTCTTCGATCGTCCTCCTGCAAATAATAACATCTTTTAGAAATCTTGCATAAGATGGAGCTTGAGTAATTACCTCGGTGAAGGGCATAGTAACATAAAGCTTCCTCATCATCTCGGCAAACTTCAAGAATTGCTTGTCATTGTTTTTCTTCATTAGCCTTTGTGGGAAGGGGATAGGAGGGGTGTATGGCCTTAATTCATCTTTCTCCTTTTTCACTACTTTTTCCTTTTGGGATTGAGGGTTAGGGACCTCTTCATCTAACTCTTCAATTTCGGCACTAGCTTGGCCTTCAAGATCAAAAGAAACTTTCTTCCTCTTTGGTTGTTCACCCTCTAACTCCTTGCCACTCCTCAACATAACCGCATTACAATGCTCCCTTCGTTAATGCTCGGGTCGAGCCGGTACTTTTCCTTGTGCCCTTGTAGAAGATTCGGCTTGTTGGCTATTTGGTTCTCAAGCATTTTGTTGTGGGTTTCCAACCTTTCAAATTTGGTTTGCATGTCCTCTAGTTGAGCTTGAACGTCTCTACTTGCCCTCTTGATCGGTTGAATTCTTGACCTATTAATCCTTCATTCGATGATGGATTAGGTTTGTTTTCAGAACATTTTGTTATCATTTAATCTATTTTCATAGTGTTTCAGGTTTGAATTACTCGATGCTTCGATATGGACCAGAATGCGTGAAAAGACGAAGAAATCAACCAAAGGAGCATTTTTGGGTCCAGACCCCGTGACACCACATGTGTCACGGGACAATGGACCATCACGGGACTCAGCCGTAGCAACAACATCTCTGGAGCCCGTGACGTCCCGTGACACAAAGCCTGTCACAGGACAAAGAAGCCATCACGGGACTTGTTCGTGGCGATGCAATTCTCCAACCCCGTGACGTCCCGTGATAGCCCGTGACAAAGTCGGTGTGACGGGACTTTCCTAATTTCAACCTTTGGATTATTTTGGGAACTTCAGTGAATGGGCTATAAATTAGAAGGACAACGGCCAGATCAAGGTGTGCTTATTCGGAGATTAATAAACCTTAACTTGGGAGAAGACGGAGCAAGAGATTGAAGGATTCAACGAGCACCCGCGTCATTACGGTTTCCTCGTCCTGTATCTCTTTATCAACATTACTCTCGGTTTATTTACCATGAGTAGTGAGTAGTCTTCTTATTCCGGGATCCTACGGATCCTGTGCTATGTACCCAACTCTTCATGTGATCATATGAGTGTTTTTCATTAATGCAAATTGAATATTCGATTTCATCGTGCTTAATTATCGTTCTTGCAAGTATATACATTGAATGGGATGTTTGCATGCTAGATCGTATTTAGGTTAATTACCGAAATATGGATGGGTCCTTGGTATTAACCGGATCGTATGAAATTGTATGAAAACCTTTAGTTTAATAAATCGAGATCGTTGATAATCCGTGGATGGGCGGCGTTCAACGATTGAGATTAATCTAGATAATGATCCGTGGATGGGCGACTTATCTAGTGTTATTTTGGTTTATTTCGATATTCGATAGCGTGATGAATTACATGATGATGATTGCATGATTAGTGGGGTTAGCACGGGTGAAGTATGGATTCTGGAATTCTTTCTCTGATAAGTACAACCCATTTATTTTCTGTTATTTAAATTCTGCGATTTTCACAACAAAACAAACCTCTTTTAATCGGAGTAGCTAAACAGGTCACAATGTTTGCTAGTAATCAAAACACCTATTACTTGGATCGACCCTTGGCTTACCAAGACTGCAATTTGACCCCTGAAACTCATAATTTGACAACTATAAAGGGTTAAAAATACAATGGTCAAAATGGCGCCGTTGCCGGGGAACAGCGTTTAGTGTGATATTAGATTTAACGTGCGTAGTTTAGACTATTCCCTTTCCTTTTTCGTTGCTCATTGACGGAGCCCACCGCACTATCGTTAAGGTGCGATGTTCTCTGTGCAAAAGCTAATTTATATCTCCGATACTCGCGACTTAACTATTTTTGGTAGTCACTGGTAAGTACGGGTCGAACCCAAGGGAGTCAGGTGAATAGTTGTTCTTTCGAAGAGGGGGGATTAAATAAAGCAGTTTGGGGGGTTGTTTTTGGTTTTTTTGGTTACTGAAAATTAAGGTGTTTGATGGACAAGACTTGACAGAAATTAAGCAGTTGATAAGGTACTGAAAGTAAAGGAACAGTTGATATAACAATTAAAGGAAAGATTCGGTTTCAGGGGCCTTGTATCATATTCTGTTTATCATTGACCTCTAATGATCATACTAAGTGTTCAAAAGTGTATCAAGGCCATTTCAAGCACTTGATTTGCCACACTGTCTAACCCATTTCAAGGTCATAGAGCACATATTCTATTTAGACTAGCACCCCATTTCAAGGTATACTAGCCTATGTGCATCCATTTGATCAATCATTTCCGATCAATCCAAATGGTGTTTTAAAGAGGTCGAACTCCTCAGATAAGCTTTGCCATTTCAAGCATCCACTTACCCGAGTATGTTCACGAACCCCACGGAAGAGTTTTGCCATTTCAAGCATCCACTCAACCTTGGAAGTTCTAACCTAATATGTGGCACATAGAACAAGTTTTGAACACGAAGAGGCACTAGGTGCAGGGTCTAAAACATTTTAGGACTCAAGTACACCCCTTCAACCGAATGAAGGGTTTAGCTTTCGGCTCCATTGAGTATGGCTTCTAAGGGATCTGCTCTTGGTTCTGATTGAACTTCTTGGATCAGGTCGTCCAAAGTATCGAGAGTGTGCACTTCCTCAAACTCCATGGGATTCTTCATTGTTTTGAATATGTCGAAGCTGAAGACCTCTCCTTCTACTTCCATTGAGAGCATGCCACTTCCGCAGTCTATTTTCATTTTTGATGTTTTGAGAAATGGACGGCCGAGAAGGATGGGTGCATGGTCTGTTGGTCCGCCATTCTCCATTTTTAAGACTTAGAAGTCTGCTGGAAACACCAATTTGCCTACTTGAACATGGACATCTTCTATTTTGCCTTCGGGTTGTTTGCATGATCGATCTGCCAGTTGAATAGTGAGGCCGGTGGGTTCGAGCGGTCCAATTCTGAGGCATGAGTAGATAGAGAAGGGAAGGACGTTGATTGATGCTCCAAGATCTAGCATGCAGTTCTTGATCCGGATGTTGCCAATTGTGCATGGAATGGTGTAGGTTCCCGGATCACCGCATTTGGGGGGCACCTTTCATTGTATGACAGCCGACACGTTTCTACTCATCCGCTCTTGATCATATCTTGTACTCCTCCTCCGGTTGGTGCAAAGCTCTTTTAAAAACTTAGCATATCGAGGAATTTGCTTGATGGCTTCCAAGAGGGGGATGTTGATTTCGACTTTGCTGAACAACTCAAACACGTCCTCATCCATGACATGTTGTTTTGGCACACGGGCTGGTACTGGAAATGGAAGTGCTATGCTGATTTTGGAGGTCTCAGATATGGGCACTGGGCTGGTTACTGGTACCGGGCCTGGCCTGCGTTCCTCAGGCGTGTTTTCTTCTTCCTCTGGTGCGTCCTTGCCTTCCTCGGGCAACTCCGGGATTTCGTTTTCCTCTCGTTCCATGGGTGCAACGACTAGCTGTTTTCCACTCCTAAGAGTCACGACATTCACATTTCCCTTCGAGTTTTGAATGGTTTGTGAAGGGAGTCTGCCGGGTTCATTAGTGAGCGCGGATACCACTGTGGTTAGTTGAGTCAACTACTTCTTAATTTCTGCCATTTCCCCTCTTGCCTCGGCCTGATATTGCTGTAAATTAGCGTCCGTTCGCACTTGGCCGGCGGCTAGCTCTTTCATGATGTCCTCAAGTGACCGGCTTGTACTTGGCTGACTCGATCCGGGCTGGTTATTGCTCGGCCTGTTCTGATAGACTCCCGGTCCTTGGTGTTGGTACTGATTTGGTCCCTTCTGTTGATATTGGCTCGTCGGGTACTGGTTTGGTCCCCTTTGTTGGTATTGGCCAGCTGGTGGGGCGTTCTGGTTGTACTGCTTGTGGGGCGGTTGGTAGAATGACTGAGCTGGTTGAGGTGCGGCTTGTTGTGTCATCCTTGGAGGGTGGTTCTCGTTTTTCCAGCTCGAGTTGGTTGCTTGACCATACTACCGGCTTGGACAGGCGTGGTTGTTGTTGTTATTGTA
The DNA here is from genome assembly GCA_033675215.1 of Rhodiola kirilowii. Lineage (NCBI taxonomy): Eukaryota > Viridiplantae > Streptophyta > Magnoliopsida > Saxifragales > Crassulaceae > Rhodiola > Rhodiola kirilowii. The sequence continues at coordinate 22,150,232 of CM066197.1, forward strand.
CCCTTGATATCCCTCTACTGCATTGGCCTCTACCGGGTCCTCTTCGATCAAAGTTGGGCATGCATCAGTTTTGTGGTCCGTAGAGCCACAAAACTCGCAAGGTCTTACTTGAACTGTCTATTTTTGTAGGATTTGCATCATCATTTCCTTCATCTGTTCCATTTGCTCGGTCATTGCGTTTACCGATGTCTCGATCTTTGCCACGTTCTTAGTTTGGGTAAACTCATCCTGCCGAGTAGTCTCCTCTCTGAATCGGGCATTTTCAGCAAATTTCGTGACTAGTCGCCTTATGCCGCTTAATGGTAGGTTCGCCAATGACCCTCCAGCCGAGGCATCCAGAAGCATTTTGTCCAAGTGGTTCAATCCGTCAAGCATGTACTCAATGATGAGTTTCTCGGGTAATCCAAGATTGCAGCAGCTTTGCTCCAATCGGTTGAATTTCTCGAGGTAGTCGAACATCGACTCGTTGGGCCCTTGCTTTATGTCCTGCAGCTGCCTCCTTACTTGCATCGCTTTTCCTGCTGGGTAGTATTTGTCTAGAAACTTCCTTTGCATCTGAGCCCATGTTCTGATGCTTCCCGAAGGCAATGAAAGAAACCAGTCGTTTGCCGGGTCAATGAGGAAAAAATAGAATGCCTTCAACTTGAAGTCGTCTATATTCACTCGATTGGGCTTTAGATTTTGGCAAATGCCATGTAAGCGTTGGAGATGAGTTGTCGCAGATTCTCCATGAGCTCCTGAGAATTTTGGCAAATTGTGGACCACGGACATGTCGACGGCAATGTTTTCTAGTTCAGGGCCCTCGTATATTGCACCACGGCTGATTTCTAAAATCCGGGGCATTGAGTTCGTCCATAGTAGGCTCGCGGTAGTTGTTATCCCCATAGTAATCATCGAAGATGGGTTCTCGTCTTGGCTCTTGTTGATATTGCAGGGTGGGGGATATCTAGGGGGTTGTACAAGACCAGCTCCATTTCGGTCTTTAGGTGGTCCTTGGTTTCTTCGGATGGCCTCCCTATTACGAGCTTTATGGTTTCGCATGAGTTGTTCCGGATCGTCAACAAATTGAGGCGGCGCTTCATTATTTCGATCGAACAGATTCATCTCGTCATCATCCTGGTAGTCATGGTGGCTTTCTTCACGAGACATGGTTGCGTAGAAGTGATTTCGAGAATCGAGAGAGAGAAAGAAAAGAAAAGAACAACTAATCGGAAGCTAACTCCCCGGCAACGGCGCCAGTTTTGACGGAGCCCACCGCACTGTCGTTAAGGTGCGATGTTCTCTGTGCAAAAGCTAATTTATATCTCCGATACTCGTGACTTAACTATTTTTGGTAGTCAGTGGTAAGTACGGGTCGAACCCAAGGGAGTCAGGTGAATAGTTGTTCTTTCGAAGAGGGGGGATTAAATAAAGCAGTTTGGGGGGTTGTTTTTGGTTTTTTTGGTTACTGAAAATTAAGGTGTTTGATGGACAAGACTTGACAGAAATTAAGCAGTTGATAAGGTACTGAAAGTAAAGGAACAGTTGATATAACAATTAAAGGAAAGATTCGGTTTCAGGGGCCTTGTATCATATTCTGTTTATCATTGACCTCTAATGATCATACTAAGTGTTCAAAAGTGTATCAAGGCCATTTCAAGCACTTGATTTGCCACACTGTCTAGCCCATTTCAAGGTCATAGAGCACTTATTCTATTTAGACTAGCACCCCATTTCAAGGTATACTAGCCTATGTGCATCCATTTGATCAATCATTTCCGATCAATCCAAATGGTGTTTTAAAGAGGTCGAACTCCTCAGATAAGCTTTGCCATTTCAAGCATCCACTTACCCGAGTATGTTCACGAACCCCACGGAAGAGTTTTGCCATTTCAAGCATCCACTCAACCTTGGAAGTTCTAACCTAATATGTGGCACATAGAACAAGTTTTGAACACGAAGAGGCACTAGGTGTAGATTCTAAAACATTTTATGACTCAAGTACACCCCTTCAACCGAATGAAGGGTTTAGCTACGAATACTCATGGAACAGGACATCATAACTAAGTGCGTTGAAAAGTTAAGGTTTTTGAAAGACAGTAAAGTAAAGTTTTTGAAAGTAAAGACAGGAAAGTAAAGTACTTTGAAAGACAGTAAAGTAAAAAAGAGAGTACTTACAAAAACCGTTGAGAGTGCTAAAGATCAAGCTTTGATTCCAAAGTAAATTGATTACAAGATTGTGCTCATAAGCTAGAGAGATAAGTGATTTGTGACTTGTGCTTCTTGCTCACAAAATGGGATGATTATTACATGAGGGCATGGCCTCTATTTATAGGGAAATGGATACTTGGGAGCTAAGTTTTGGGGATGAAATATCTATGGGGGAACCATTGGATTGGAGCACACTTGCATTCATCCAAGCCATCCATTTCTACTCCAACCACAAGCCTCCACACTCCTCCACACACATGCATCTTCCTCAGCCGCCCCCCCCCCCCTAGGTGGCACTTCCCAAAAGCCATCGGAATATATTTGTTTCTCAAAAGCCATCGGTTCGACCGGAATCTGACCGGAGCTTTGGCCGGAGCTTCTTGGATTTTGGAGAGTGTATTCTGAATGAAAATGTCATTCTAAGATGATCTCAAGAAGGAAGTTAAGCCAAATTCCGCCCCGAACATGGTCGAAATCCCAAATCAGCTGAAATTGCCCTTGTTTGGCCTTTACCGGGCTCAAGGCCTTTGCATTGCGTTCCTGTCCAAATGCCGACTATTCTAGCATATTTGAGTGATTGCAAGTCGGTTCCATGAAAGTTGTACAGTCGGAATCTGATTGTGGCCTCGAGTGTCTTGTAATCCATTTTCAGCTTTAAAAGTCCTTTTTAGCTCGTATCCACTCTAGACTTCAAAATACCCTGTGGATAAATATCGGAACTAACAAGCAAAAGTTAAATAGACAAAGAGTCTAATTTGGTGGGTTTAACTGTGTTTATGATTCATACAATTATAGTCCATCACTCATCTCTGACTGCTTTTTCTTGCTACATTCACTCTTCACTTGGCTTTTTGTAGGTACTATTTAGTACATGCCAAGGAAAACACCGAGGCAGAAGAAGAAGGTTCAGATTTCAGACGAAGATACACCGGACCAACGAAGAATTTTTCACACGGTCCAAAACGAAGCTCGGCAGCTACGAGCACTGAATCAAAATCTCACAGCACTTAACATGAATCAAAATCAAGCATTGAATGAGGTGGTCGAGGATGGCCAGTAGCGTCCCGTGCAGCCGCCAGTGCGTAGGACCCTGGGAGATTACACTGCTCCACGTGTCTCGGGATTCCAATCTTCCATTGCACCACCCGGAATAGAAAACAACACTTGGGAGCTCCAAATTGGACTCATTCAAATGGTGCAAAACAGTCAGTTCTCGGGAAGGATGAATGAAGACCCTCATCAGCACCTAAAGCAGTTTGTCCAGATGTGCAACACAGTAAAGACTAATGGTGTTCCTCCAGAGTCCTACTACCTGAGGCTGTTTCCATTCTCACTCTTTGATAAGGCTAGTAGGTGTCTAGATAGCCACGCTGAAGGAACATTCACAACTTGGGCTAAACTGGCTGAAGCTTTTCTACAACAGTACTTCCTGCCATCAAAGACAGCACATTTCAGGAACAAGATCATCTCTTTCCGATTTATAGATGGTGAGACCCTCTACGAGGCTTCGGAGAGGTACAAAGAGCTGATGAGGATGTGCCCTCACCACAACCTGGAGCTGTGGCAGATTATAGACACTTTCTATCAGGGAATCGACCAGGGGATGCGCACCTTGATAAATCAAGCAGCTCGTGGAGGACTGAATGGAGTCCCATTACAAGACACCTATGATATTATAGAGAAGGCAGCTCAAGACTATCACCTCTGGACGAGTTATCGAGGAAATCCTAAGGACAAGAAGGGCGTGAAAGATCTCTACCTCGCTGATAGCATCAATGATATAGCTGAGTTGACCAACACTGTGACGATGCTTGCAGTTGAAGTCAAGAATATGAAGAGAGACTCCTCTATGAAATCCTCTATTGTTGCTAATGTCGCTGTCTATTGTCAGATATGTGGCTCTCCTTCTCACTTTGCAGATGGCTGCCCAGTGATGGGACAAGATAATAAGGGCAAAAACTAGGAGGATTCCAATTATGTGGGGCAATACAATCAAGGATCAGGCATGAACCGATGGGATAATCCGAACAGGAAGAATCCCAACCTCTCTTATAAGCCGCAGAATCAGGTAGCACCAGGATTCTCTTACAGACAACAACAAGACAATGCTCCCTACCAGCCGAGGAATCAGTACAATAACCAAGCTCAACAACAACAAAATCAGAATTCAGGGAGCCATAATAATTCAACTCAGCCACACCAAGCTCAGAGCTCCGGGTTGACGTCAAACAGAAAAGCCATGCTAGCTAGCTTCATAACCGAACAGCGAAAGACGTCTGAGGATCATCAAAGGGCATATGAGCAAACCGCCGCTGAGGTAAGAAACCTGCAAAAGACTGTAGAGCAGCTCGCTATTCATGGTAGAATGTTGGAAAATTAGATAGCTCAGCAAGCAATCTCGGTAAGCATGGAGCATGGGAAACTCCCATCGAAGCCAGATCCGAATCTTAGGGAGTCAGTGAATGCCATCACACTTAGAGGAGGAAAACATATTGAAATGGTGCCAACTCAAGCCACTCGGTGTCCAGCTGCGAAATCAGCATCTGATTTTACACATACTGAAGAGGAAACATAGAAGAAAGCTAAAAACCGAGCTTAAAAATCTACACAGATAGTAAACCCCCCTCCTTATAGACCTCCAATCCCATTCCCTCAGTGCCTTAAATCTACAAGGAGGGATAAAGAGTTCAAGCAGTTCGTGGATAAGATTCGTACTATGTACATCACTCTGCCACTCACCGATGCCATCACCCAGATCCCCACGTATGCTCAATTCATGATGGAAATTCTAACTGGGAAACGGAAGATTCATGGAACTGAGACAGTAGCCTTGAGTGAGGAGTGTAGTGCAGCCATGCACCAGCCCATGCCACCCAAACTTCAAGACTCAGGGAGTTTTTCTATCCCTTGTGATATTGGATGTATTACTATTCATCGTGCTCTGTGTGATCTAGGTGCTAGTGTGTCTATCATGCCATATTCTTTGTATGCTAAACTGAATTTGGGTGATCTTTGTCCTAGTAATGTCACCATTCACCTTGCGGATTGTTCTTGTACACTCCCGAGAGGGGTTCTAAAGGATGTACCCGTCAAGGTGAAGCACATTTACCTTCCAGTCGATTTCATAGTGCTAGACATCTCTGAGGACGTAGATATCCCAATTATTCTTGGTAGGCCATTTCTTTACACGGCTAAGGTAGTCATTGACATGGATTGAGGTTCCTTAGCCTTGCGAGTAGGCAGTGAAAGAGTTGTTTTTAATTTGCCTGACATGTCTAAGAGTCCTAGTCTGATTGCTAACTGTGATATACTGGACTCTGGTGATGTTGATGATCCTATTTCACTGACCTCTATTAAGCCTTACAGAGTTTTACAGGGGTGCCCTATCCCAATGAATATATGCGCGGTGAGCACAGAGGGAGCAGTTAAAGCTGGACAGACTACCGGCTCAGGTAAGGAACCCTGCAAGGGAGAGCTGAAACCTCTACATGTAAGTTGCAGGGATGAACTTCTTGACCCTGGTGATATCTATAAGGAGGGGACGACAAACTGGCATGATAAGCAAATAGTGCGCAGCAAATTCAATGAAGGCGAGCGAATTCTTCTCTACAACTCTCGCCTTAGATTATTACCTGGGAAGCTACACACTAGGTGGAGTGGTCCATACAAGGTGGTGAGAGCGTACCCAGACAACCAAGTGGAGCTTAACACCAAGGGAGGAAAATCAATGGTGGTCAACGGGCAACACCTTACGCATTATCACGTCCTGAAACACTGGGAGCCACCTGACGGCATAGACGATAACCTACTTCTCGGGAAGGGATCTTAGCAAGGGACTTCCCGAGGATGCTTCTAGTCCTACCTCTCTAGCTATGTCTAGCCAATACATTAAACTAGGCCTCTTCGGGGAGTAACCCGCGCTGTAAGTATTTAGCTAGTTTTCATCTGCATTTGCATTGTGTGATTTCATGTGTGTGCAACAGTTTTAAGTGTGGAGTACAAAGGACCTGTCACGGGACCCAGCCGTAGCAACGTAGTTTCTAAGGGGTCCGTGACAGCCCGTGACACAAGGACTGTCACGGGACAATGGAACTGTCACGGGGCCAAGCCGTAGCAACGACATTGTAAAGTCCCGTGACGTCCCGTGACACCTCGTGACAGCTATGGTGTCACGGGACCTGCTTGCATCGTTTACCTTTTTATTCATTGTGCATCACTTATCCAGGTTTCTTCGCGATTATCGATGCTAACCTATCACTTGTGAAGCTCTATGTGTTTCTCTATATATCTACCAGCTCACAAGTCGTGTTTCACTCACCGGGCATCGCTTAATCTCTATGGACATCGAGCTATCACACACGAGGGAAGTTCCTATACGCTTTATTTTCTCTTATATTTCTTTGCTTAGGGACTAAGCTCATTTTAAGTGTGGAGTGGGTAGCGCATAGTCACACGCATTGCATATCACATTCACTCTTGCATATGCTCAACAGTCTATGTAGCGCGATTGAAATCCTCGTTTTCTACGATACTCCTTGATTAATTGTCATTCTTTTGGATTCAAGTCTAGGACTTGAAATAGTTTTATTCACATGGGTATTCTCTCGAGTCAGTATCATTGCTAGTCTTTGCCTATCACGTGTTTTACGTATTTCTTGAAGCATGTTTGTGACTTGAATTTAGTAGGCACCGGTATAAATGTCAAAAACTTAAATTGCATATCTTTTTCTAGGTGACCTTAGTACTGGTATGCGTTTCTCTATACTTGTGGTGATTTGCATGCACCCGCCTTTTTTCATACACTATGTCAAGCTTTAAGTGTGGAGTTAGAAAAATGGTTTTCAATATTTTCAATCAAGAACAAAGTTCTGAATTTTCAAAAGAGGGTAAAAAATTGACCCCAAGCATAGTTGTTTTTGAAAAAAAAAGAAGAGAAAAGAGCAGAAAAATACCAAGGGCAAAGTAAGAAAAGTCACCCTTTGTGTACAAAAAAACCAAAAAGATAATACTAAGGGCAAAGTGAGAAAAGTCACCCCTTGTGTATGGAAAACAATTTTGAAACAATTTCTGCCTCATTTTGCTTGATGTAGTGTAATTCCACCTTCTCATTGCGTGCAAATCATGACTTGTCTTGCGAATTCAAGTACTAGAAAACTTAGGGACGACCCTCGTGCTTGCACTGAAATTTTGATGTGATTTTTGTACTATATTTCAGAAAAATCCTAAAGCCAAGCTCCTCTTCTCTTACGGGTCATTGCCTAGTCCTTGGCACTTGAGAATGAGCTTTGCGCCAAGAACCCATGGACTATCCCTAGATAGCATAGGTGAATGGCGAGCATATTTTGTGTAACTATTCATGTTCTTATCACGTTGCTATAGAACTATTTAGAACTTGTGATGAGACGTTTGCTAGTCGTGTGTACTGACCGTTTGAATGCATAACTCGTTTAATCTATGATTGTCTGAAAACTTTGATGAAGATGTTTGACTTGAAGTTGAGGTAACACGATGAATCTGAGGTATGACATGACTTTACTGTGACTCGTTGAGCATCATTTCATGCATACACGTTAGTTAGTTGTACAGGGGATTTGTAGGTAGTCCCATTCCTGACAACCTTCACGAGACTATACTCATCCTACTAGGGCAGCCTAGGGGTTTAAAGGCTTGATGCATATGCTAAATGCATTCGTGTCCTCTACGACAGTGAGTTATCTTTTTGTTTTTGTTTTAGTTAGAATTGATCACATGACACTTGAGTGGGTAGCTTAGAAACATATGTTTGTTGAGCCTCACATATACTTGCATTTATTCTGCCGTTTGTTTGACATTTGTTTGGAACGAACAAATCCTAAGTGTGGAGTGTTTTGATCGGTTGAATTCTTGACCTATTAATCACTTCATTCGATGATGGATTAGGTTTTTTTCAAACATTTTGTTATCATTTAATCTATTTTCATAGTGTTTCAGGTTTGAATTACTTGATGATTCGATATGGACCTGAATGCGTGAAAAGACGAAGAAATCAACCAAAGGAGCATTTTTGGGTCCAGACCCTGTGACACCACATGTGTCACGGGACAATGGAGCATCACGGGACTCAGCCGTAGCAACAACATCTCTGGAGCCCGTGACGTCCCGTGACACAAAGCCTGTCATGGGACAAAGAAGACATCACGAGACTTGTCCGTGGCGATGCAATTCTCCAACCCCGTGACGTCCCGTGACAGCCCGTGATGAAGTCGGTGTCACGAGACTTTCCTAATTTTGACCTTTGGATAATTTGGGGAACCTCGGCGAGTGGGCTATAAATTAGAAGGACAACGACCGGATCAAGGTGTGCTTATTCGGAGATTAATAAACCCTAACTTGGGAGAAGACGGAGCGAGAGATTGAAGGATTCAACGAGCACCCGCGTCATTACGGTTTCCTCGTCCTTTATCTCTTTATCAACACTACTCTCGATTTATTTACCATGAGTAGTGAGTAGTCTTCTTATTCCAGGATCCTAAGGATCCCGTGCTATGTACCCAACTCTTCATGTGATCATATGAGTGTTTTTCATTAATGCAAATCGAATATTCAATTTCATCGTGCTTAATTTATCGTTCTTGCAAGTATTTACATTGAATGGGATGTTTGCATGCTAGATTGTATTTAGGTTAATTACCGAAAGATGGATGGGTCCTAGGTATTAACCGGATCGTATGAAATTATATGAAAACCTTTAATTTAATAAATCGAGATCGTTGATAATCCGTGGATGGGCGGCGTTCAACGATTGAGATTAATCTAGATAATGATCCGTGGATGGGCGGCTTATCTTGTGTTATTTCGGTTTATTTCAATATTCGATAGCGTGATGAATTACATGATGATGATTGCATGATTAGTGGGGTTAGCACGGGTGAAGTATGGATTCTGGAATTCTTTCTCTGATAAATACAACCCTTTTATTTTCTGTTATTTAATTTCTGTGATTTTCACAACAAAACAAACCTCTTTTAATCGGAGTAGCTAAACAGGTCACATTGTTTGCTAGTAATCACACACCTGTTACTTGGATCGACCCTTGGCTTACCAAGGTTTATAAATTTTGTTTGACTGCAATTTGACCCCTAAAACTCATAATTTGACAACTATAAAGGGTTAAAATTACAATTGTCACCTCTCTTGTTGTGCAAGGATTTTGGCCAACATTGCCTCTACACCGGAGGGTTCATTGGAAGGTTGAGGGGGGTGGTCAACTTGTTGGTAGTTCCTTTGAGTTTGAGCTTGAGCTTGATATTGTTTCCCTTGGTATTGGTTCCTTGGTTGGAATTGATTCTTCGGTGGGAAAGCTTGATTAGTGGAAGTAGGCTTAGGATTAAATCCGGGAGGTGTAGCACCAAAATCGGGACGAGTGGGATATGTAGTCTTGTATGTGAAATTTGGGTGATTCTTCCAAACCGAGGAAAACCTTGGAGTAGTATAGTTGGATTGGGAAATTTGGCCTTGAGAGGCACTAGCTCCGTACTCTCTTCCTTGGTTTCCACCCACATAATTTGCCTCTTCATACCCAACTCCATGTCCATCCCATTGAACCAAAGGGCAAGTGTTGGTCTCATGCTCGTAGACCTCGCAAATGTCACAACCTTGGCTCCTTGAGTTGTCCTTCTCCGGGTGTTTCATTTTGAATACTTCATCCGAGAGGTACTCAAAATCTTTCCTTAGGGCATCATAGTCACTTGTGCTCACGGCCTTTACTTCGTGCCTTTCGCTTTTCCTTCTCGGGTTTCCTCTTTCACTTCCCCACATGAAATAATTCTTTGTGATCTTCTAGATTACCGCATATCCTTCAGGAGGTTCAAGCTCCATGATAGCTTCTCCCACGGCGGTATCAAGTGCAAGCCGCGAGGGACCATCCACACCGTGATAGAAAGTATGGAACATAAGGGGGTCATCCAAGTTGTCATGTGGGCAAAGCCTTTGATACTCTTTATACCTCTCCAAAGCTTCATAAAGTGTTTCACCGTCCATTTGTGCAAAATTTGTAATTTGATTTCTATAGTAGGCCGTCTTGGAAGGAGGGAAATACTAGTTAAGAAATGCAACGGCAAGCTCCTCCCACGTGGTGAAACTATCCGGAGTTTGACTCTTAACCAATCTCTTGCTCTTCCTGTGAGGGAGAAAGGGAATAACCTCAAAAGTTTTGCATATTCGGAGAACCCATTAATCTTGAATGTGGTACAAACTTCAAGGAATGTGGTCAAATGAGAGTTTGGGTCCTCATGGTCTCTTCCCGAGAATTGGTTTGATTGGACCATTTGGATGGTTGAGGTCTTCAAGTCGAAGTCTCGGTTATCCACCGCCTGGACAAGGATTGGGGAACGGTATCCATAAGCATTGGGAGCGGCATAGTCCTTGAGAACCCTTCTAGCTCGAGGGCCTTGTGGTTGTTGACCTTGGGGTAATTGAGGAGGGGTTGGTATAGGAGGAAGTATATCTCCCATGTCTTGAGTAGTGGTTTCTTGAGCGCTGATGGACCATATTTATATGATTCGTTAAGATAGTTAAACCCACCAAATTGGATGCTTTATCTTGACAACTTTTACTTGTTAGTTTCACTTTTGTTCTACAGGCCATTTCAAGGAGTAAAGATGAAAACGAGCAAAAATGGAGTTCTAAATGCTGAAAATGGATTACAAGTCAGAACTGACCATACTCCGACAATACTCCGATCAAGCCACAACTAAGTCCCAATGACTTATTCCATCAAAGATCAAGAACACAAGTGAAATGCCAAGTATAAGTGACTTATCTTTTGATGTCAACTAAGGAGCAACCAAAGGGCAACCGAAGAGGCAACCAAAGGGCAACTGGAGTTATATTCCAACCGATGGCTTTTTGGAGAAAAGATCTCATTCCACTCACACATATCCTCCCCTCCTCCACCACATGGGTGGCTAAGCCCTCCACCTCTCCTCTCAAGCCATGTGGTCGGCGGCTATGGGGAGAGACACCTAAGGCCGACGGCTTTTGGGTGTCTCCACTCCCCTTGTGCCATGTGTTGCCTCCTCATTCCTCCTCCATGCCTATAAATAGAGAGCTCCTCTTCCCTTAGTTTATCATCTCATCCTCATTCCATCCCAACATCCATAGTTCTTGTAGTGAGAGAAGCTCTCTAGATTCTACAACACAATCCATGTAAACACTTTACTTTGAATCAAAAGCTCCAAGTTTGTTCTTAAGTACTCTTGTCGGTTCTTGAAGTACTTGAGCATTTCTTTTACTTTACGTTGTTCTTGAGTTTACTCCTGTTGGTTCTTGAGTATTCTCCCTTTACTTTCCTTGTCTTTACTTTCAAAACCTTTACTTTTCCTGTCTTTCAAAACCTTTATTTTACTCAGTACTTAGCTATGATATCCACCTCTATGGATATTCGTAGCTAAACCTTTCATTCGGTTGAAGGGGTGTACTTGTATCATAAAATGTTTTAGACCCTTCTCTTAGTGCCTCTTTGTGTTCAACTTGTTCTAGGTGCCTTATATTAGATCAGAATTCCATTGGTTGAGTGGATGCTCGGAAGAGCAAAGCTTTGCCATGGGTTCGTGATCTTCTGTGGATAAGTGGAGGCTCGGAAGAGCACAGCTTATCTGTGGAAGTCAACCTCTTTAAAACACCATTTGGTTTATCAGGAATGATGATCAAATGGATGCACATACTAGAACAAGAGTTCTTTGTCTTGCAAAAGACTAGACGGTGTGGCAAGTCATGTGCTAGGAATAGCCTTGATTCACTTTTGAACACTTAGTATGATCATTAGAGGTCAATGATAAACGGACTATGATACAAGGCCCCTGATACCGAATCTTTCCTTTGATTCAAACATCACCAGTCACTTACTTTCAGTCTTACTATCAACTGTTTACTTTCCAGTCATTTACTTTTTGTAACTTTACTTTCAGTCCATATCAACTGCTTACTTTCCGTAAGTCTTGTCCTTCAAGCAATTACTTTCCGTAAGTCTTGTCCTTTGACGGAGCCCACTGCACTGTCGTTAAGGTGCAATGTTCTCTGTGCAAATAAATTTATATTTTCCGCTACTCGCAACTACACTACTGGGTAGCAAGTGGTAAGTAGGGGTCGAACCCAAGGGAGTCAGTGTGGATTAGTTGTTCTTTAATGAAGCTTATGCAGAAATTAAATTCGATTGGGTTTGAGTTTGAGTGTGATTTGAGGACTGAAAGTAAATTACAATAATAGACTGTAAGGAAAGGATTCGGTTTTAGGGGCCTTGTATCATATTTGTTTATCATTGACCGCTAATGATCATACCAAGTGTTCAAAGATGAATCGAGGCTATTCCTAACACAAGACTTGCAACATCGCGTAGAACATTTGAAATGATCATGCTAAGTATTCAAAGATGAATCGAGGCTATTTCTAGCGCAAGACTTGCAACATCGTTTAAAACACTTGTTCTACTTTAGACTAATTCCTCCTTTCGAAGTATCTTAGCCTTATGTGCATCCACTTGATCTTCTGTTACGATTTCCCAAAATGGTTTTTTAGATAAGTCGAACTCCTCAGATAAGTTTTGCTTGTTACAGCTTCCACTTACCGAGTATGTTCACGAATTCCCACGGAAGAGCTTTGCTTGTTACAGCTTCCACTCAATCTTGGAAATTCTGACTATATATGGCACATAGAACAAGTTTTGAATACAGAGATACTCTAAGAGTAGGGTCTAAAACATTTATAATACAAGTACACCCCTGCGACCGAGTACAAGCTTTTAGCTGCTTGTATTCATGTCAAGGAATACAAGCAAACTATTGTCTTGAACAAGGGTACCGAATAATTAAATAACTTTAAAGTAAAAACAAATAATACTTGAAAGTGATTTTATACCTTACAATAAGCGGAGGAGAGGAGCTCCTAGGCAAGATCCAAGCGCCAAAAGTAGCTCCAAAATGAAGAACAATATTTATTGAAAGTGAAGAGAAGAGGGTTAAGCCCTCTATCTCTCTAAAACTTTTGTGATTTGTGGATGATGAAATGAGGAGGAGGAGCTCTCCTTTTATAGCCACAAGGGGAGGAGGATGGAGGGTGGAGATGGTGGCATGTGGCTTTTGATCCAAGAGAGGAGGAGGAGGAGCAAGGAGGAGGCGCCACATGGGGGAGGAGAAAGCCGCCGGTTGGGGGGGTGGAAAGCCACCGGTGGCCGGTCACCATGGAGGGGAGGCTTCCTCCCTTGGCCACCTCCAAGCAAGGTTGCCGGTCACCTTGGTCCATGGATGAGTTTTGACAGTTTTGTGCAGTCTTTTCACAAAAGTGTCAATCCAATTTTGCCCCGGTCTGACTTAGTTGTTCCTCGGTTGAATTTGTATTGAGTAATTCAATGTCAGGATCTTGAGATTTCTTCGTTCAGCGTCTGATCTTGACCTTGGAATGACTCGTAATATCTTTTCAGCGTAAAATCCTCTCCTTAGCGTGTTTTCTCTCTAAGCGCCAAAATACCCTGTAGAAATATATCGGGACTAACATGTAGAAGTTAGATAGACAAACAGTCTAATTTGGTGGGTTTTACTGTGTTTTTGATTCGTATAATTATGGTCCATCGTCCTTCAAGCAATTATTTTCCGTAAGTCTTGTCCTTCAAGCAATTTCTTTCAGTAAGTCTTGTCCTTCAAGCATTTACTTTCAGCAAGATTTGTCCTTCAAGCACTTTACTTTTCAGTATTTACTTTCAGTCTCGTATTTACTTTCTTTATTTTCAGTCATTTACTTTCCAGTGCTAAAATCACAACCAACCCACGCTACTTTCAGTACTAAAATCAGAACCAACCCCCAACTGTCTTAATTTCCATCTTCAAAAGAACAACTATCAACTAATTCCCTTGGGTTCGACCCCTACTTACCGCTTTACTACCCAATAGTAGAGTACGAATAGCAGACTTATAAATTTATTTTTGCACAGAGACATTGCACCTTAACGACAGTGCTGTGCGCTCCGTCAAGCACTCGAGGTTGATCCTTTAGCTTTGATTATCTTACTCCTAGTAGGGTAGGGGTTAACGAATTCTCTTAACGGTTGATTCAAGTCTCTATCCACAATTTGAGTGAGCTTCTTGGTCTTAGGTTGCATAAACGAGATGCACCTACAAGGGGAAGACAAATAAGACAAGTGAGGATAGTGGAATAAGCTCAAGAATCACAAGTAGCAAAGCAATTAAAGAAAAACATGGAATAGTCGGAGTACTAAATAATTCTTCCTAGGGACAATCTAGCCATTGCTCCCCGGCAACGGTGCCATTTTGACAAATGTAAATTTTGTATAGTCAAATGAATTTCTAATTGACCGGTAAGACCGGTGTCGAACCCAAGGGAGCAATTAGATTATACGCTAGGTGGATCAAATTTTCTACTCGGCTATTCCTTCAATTCAATTATGAGAATGGTTTCAAATTTAGAACAAATGATGAAATGGTTTCAAGGGGATTTAAATTCTATTCAAAGAGATTTTCGAGGGGTTACTCCCCTCTTTGGCAATTTCCCAACGATCATGTATACAAGAGTTTAATCATTTTTAGGGGTTGATAGGTTTAAAACCTAGCTTAGGCTAAAAATAGACAAACTATCCTGCAAGTCTAATCCTAGTCAAGCTCTCTTAATTAAAACCTCACCTATTAAAGATATTGATTCACTCTATAACACTATTATCCTTGAAACATCTCCCAAGGTAATAAATGCTATAGGCATTAAGTTTTAGTTAACCTCACACCCATGCATTTACTCTCATAAATACTTGATGAGTTCATTTCTACTATATCCAAACCATCACTAAGCTCTCTCGATACTTAGATCATAGTTCTAATGCAAACATGTCACTTAGGCATTTTATCAAACACTTAGTAACATGTTGATGTTCCCGTAAGTGGCATGTGTTTGGCAAAACGTAGCTTAGACAGTTCGAGCAGGTGTTCAGGGGGAGTTCAAACATATCCTAACACTCGTACACAGCGTGGATAAAACGCAAGGATAGTTCCCGGAAGATATTGGACTACGAAGATCTCGTCAATATGAAGACGGGCAGCGACTTATTCGAGCAATAGATATTTGAATGAATATTTACATCAAGGCGGCAAAGCTTACTTGGGCAAGAACACTTCGGATTATCTTCCAACCGATTCAAAAGATATTCATCAAATATCTAGGAATATTTCCTAAATATTTGATGGGATTATTTTGGGCGAATTAGGGTTTCGCTCGAAGCATATAAATACATTGCAAGAGCAACCCTAATTCTCATCGCTTTCAACGATCAATTACACACGAGCATATCCTGCTGATTGGGGAAGAAGAAAGCGACGACCGGCTGTGTTTTCTCATTGAGAATACACCGGTGCAAGTGCAGTCTATTCAAGTGCAACACAGACTGTCTGAAGCGTATCAACTGCCGCACACAACAAAGGTGAACAAGCTTTCGAGAGAAAGCATCCGAGCTTCTGGAGAAGGTCGAGAACGTTCAGACTGTAGGTTCTGAACGAAGGGGATCGAGGGGAATTGCGGTGAACCTCGGTTGCAAATCTGAGAGACGGAGTATTAAGGATAGGCTATTACAAGGTGTAAGTGTAAGTCCCTGTGGAATTCCTATACTCGTAATAAAGATTTGATGTCCCTTTTTCGGGTGTGGGAAACCCCCCAGAGTAGGCGGAGCCGAACTTGGTTATCAGTCTGTGAGTCTCTACTGCTTTTATCTGTTTGCTAAAACTGTTGTGATAAGAGTTCAATCTCTGTACGTTGAACTGTTGTGCAAAGAGTCCCAGGTCTGTCGCAACAGTACCCTGGACACAAGCTTGAATAGGGGACATAATTTCAATTGGTATCAGAGCCGAACACTCGATACACTGAGTGGGATCCTGAACTGTTCAAGATGACTCCGAAGGAAGGACAAAGCATAACCAGACCCCCGCTGCTCGAAGGATCAAACTATGCCACATGGAAGCCTGTGATGAGATCTTTCCCGAAATCGCTAGACGAAAAAGCATGGAAGGCTGTTCTGAAAGGGTGGACGGAACCCATAATGAACAATCTCACTGGAGAACCGATCGCCAAACCAGAAGCTCTGTGGACAGAAGAGGAGGACAAAGCTTCCATGGGCAACTCAAAGGCAATGAACGCAATTTTCTCGACAGTAGATGAAAACGTCATGAAGCTAATCATCAACTGTGAAGTGGCCAAGGAAGCATGGGATATCCTCCAAACAGCTTTTAAAGGAACAGACAAAGTTTGCAACTCCCGCATGCAAGCTGTCACAACCAGGTTCGAAGAGATGAAGATGAAGGAGAGTGAAACCATCACTGAGTACAACACCAGAGTCCTGGAACTGTCCAACGAGGCATCTGCACTAGGGAAACCCATCGATGAAGAAAGATTGGCCAGTAAGGTCCTAAGGTCTCTTCCTCCGAGATTTGCCATGAAAGTCACGGCTATTGAGGAAATGCATGATATCACCACACTGAAGCTAGACGAGCTAATGGGTTCTCTCAGAACTTACGAGATCAATCATGACTTCCAAACCGGAGACGAGAAGGGAATCGCTCTTAAAGCAGATATAACGGAAGACAAACTGGATTCTGGGTGCACCACTGAGCAACTGGCCATGATGGCACAGAACTTTGGAAGAATGGTGCAAAAAATCAACAGACGTGGTCCAGAACAAGGTCAGTCTTCGTCAACTGGTTACCGAAACTGGAAATCCAGCAGGCCAAGGTCTACTGATTCGAGGCAAGACTTGTCTGACAAAGGAAAAGAAGAGATTCAGTGTCATGAATGCAAGGGTTTCGGCCACATTGCTTCACAGTGTGCAAACACTCTCATGAAGAAGAAGGCGATGGTGGCGAGCTTTAGCGACAGTGAGTCAGACGAAGAAAAAGGTGAAACCACAAACTTTGTGGCTTTTGTCACAACTCTGGATGAATGCAGCAGCACAAGTGAAACTGTTCCACCTCAGCTAGAACTCCTAGGTGAAGACCCCTCGAACAGTGACAATGAAGAACTCACGCAGGACTCTCTGGCTCAGACATATAAAGATCTATATGAGAAGTGGCTGCTTCTGATCAAGATAAACAAGAAGCTAAATGACACAGTGGCAAGTGTCACTATGGAAAAGGACAAGGTATGGCAGGAGGTCGAGATACTGCTGACACTAAAGGCAGAACTGGAAGGTACAATTAACTCACTGACTTCTCAACTAGCTGAGATAAAACAGGAAAGGCTGGATCTTCTTGTTCAGAAAACGAAACTCCTGGGTACTGTCTCCTCTCTAAAAGTTGAAATAGAGGAGGATCGGGACACTCATCCTGTGGGCATGGCGGGCCTGAGAAAAACCATCGTTGATCTACAGCGCAAAGTAATGTTCAACTAAGGAAGGTAGAACAGCTGGAACTTCAGCTAGAATCTGAGAAGATGGAACACTCTGACACTAAGGAGGAACTCAATCACCTCAAACAGTCGGTAAGAATGCTTAACTCTGGCACTAAAAACTTAAATGATATTCTTAGATCTCAGAGAATGGAGTCCGGACATAGAGGATTGGGGTTCACAGGAGAAGGCAACTCAAAAGGTACGAGGTTTGTTAAAACAAGACCGGTGTCGGAACAGAAGTCAGAACTGAAGGTGAGACAGCACCCCAGACAGAAAATAGACTTGCACCCAGAACAACCCAATAGCGGTCAAAGAAGGATTGGTACGGTGCACTTCGGCTCTCATTCAGCACAAAGGAAAGAATGGCGCACTTGCTGGTATTGCAATCAGATGGGTCACATCAAACTAAAGTGTCGTCTGTTTCTAGCCGAAAGATGTGCTTTCCATCAACGAACCATACCGCAACAGAAACAAGTCTGGGTTCAAAAGGAAGACCGAACCGTCTGCATGGTGGCCTGTTACACCTCAAACTACTCATCGCATGATAGTTGGCACTTCGACAGCGGATGCTCCGCACACATGACAGGTAACTCTCAATATCTTACCCATATTAGACCTGTTGAGCATATATGGGTTGTCACCTTCCGGGATGGTGAAAAGGGTCAGGTGATCGGCTCTGGGACATTGATGGTTCCGGATCTCCCTGCACTCAAGAACACCCTCCTTGTTAAGGGACTGGCCAGGAATCTTATCAGCATCAGTCAACTATGCGACGATGGACACTATGTGTCATTCTCCAGCTACTCATGTCTTGTACTAGACCAGAATGGTGATACACTGATGAAAGGAAAAAGGGATGCCAACAACTGCTATACTATTAGGATGGGTCTGACGGAGTCAATGAACAATGAGAACCATGGCCAGCAACCGGTTGCTCTCCCATGTGCAAACGCTAATCCTAGTTTTCTACGAGGGGGAGTGGATAAGACCTTGCACACAAGATCTGATTGTCGATGCGCACAAATCAATGTTGCCGGGTGTCCCAGGAAGCTGTTGAATCAGACGGTGGTACAGTTGCGACAGGAGTTCGTACACTGCCCACAGAAATGTGCCTGGAGCCGTACAAGAAAATATGAATGCTCACGAAAGATGGTAACTCTGAGGTAGCATACTTTTGTCAAACCATATGGCAGGTCACGGAGTGGAACACCCAGATCCCCAGGGGGTCTATGTGGTGTCAACCACTGAAAGCATCCGACGGTGGTCAGTCATAGTCGAATCTCCAGCTGAACAGTTGGACTGACCACCTAATAAAGAGAGCTGGAATAGAAGTCTCAACAACTTGGAAAATATTTTTTAAATATCCTTGAAGATTTTTTCGGTTGACGGTTTTAAAAAGCTGAAAAGTCATATAGATAAATTTAATTTTTGAAATCAAATTCATTCCCTGAGTATCGTCTTCTCTCTCTCTCGAAAACCCTAGAACGGAACTCTCCTCTCAACTGCTCCTTCCTCAAACGACAATGGTGAACACCAGGAAGTCAGCAAAATCCAGTGCTAAATCTGTGGAGAAAAGCAAAGAGAGCATGCAGACCTCAAAGGCGTTGGCGGCGAAATCAAAGATTCCGAAATCAAAAGCTGTGAAGATGAAAAAGGCGTCGCCTTTACACTCTGTTACCGAATCTTTGGCCAAGGAGAAGCCTGCTGAAGGAGTTACCGCTGAAATTTCTCAGCCGGCCACTGTGGATTCAACTCCACAAGTTCGTCTGCAATCTAAGGTAAACACCACTATTCCTTCTGATTCTGCGAATACCCTCGTTGTTGAAAAATCTATGATGAATGAAGAAGTAAGAGTGGAGGTTGAGAAGGGTGTTCAATGGATTGACGGTGATGAAGCCAGTAGGGCTGTAATTGGAGGTAATGGTGGTAAGGATGTTAGTGGTGTTAAAGCTGTTGGTGTTGAAACAAGTAGGGCGATGCTTGGTGGTGAAGATGATAGAAAATTTGAGAGTGGTAGGGCTGTGGCAGTTGACAAAGTCGTTAGTGCAGTTGTTAAAAAGAAGTCCGTCAAGACTGTGGAAGAGGAACCCAGCAAGGGGGCTGGAGGCTCAGGAACGTGGAGAGAAAAGATCTTCGCCACAGGATACATTCCTCCGAAGGCTGGTCGCAGGAAGAAGGTGAAGCGGGCCAGTGACTCTCCCAGTAAATATCTAGCCCAGATCTATGCCACTCGAGGAAGGAAGATTGCAATGTCCGATGAAGAAACAGAGAAGTTCATCGAGTCCTCGGGGAAGAGGAATGTGGTGATGAGTGATGCTGATCCATCTGAGAACCAAGGAGTAATGACTGCAGAAGGGTCCAGTTTGGATGCTGAGGCTATGACAGAAGAAATTAATCCATCAAGGAAGACTGATGTGTTGAAAGAATCAAACCCAGCAGAAAGTGATGAGGAGTTAGAGAATTTGTACAAGGACATTGATGATTTCATGGAAGACCTGGAAAAGGAAAAGAGTCAGGAAGAAGCTCAGTATGATCAGGCTGTAGGGGCAAAAGAATCTGAGGCAGACAAAGCTTCAAGTGTTCCACCCATGGAACCAAGTGTTCAGTCTGGTGTTGAGACTGGAAGAGCTGCATATAAAGCTGTAAGCGGTTCAACAGTGGAACCCTCTGTTCAGACTGAAGCTCAAACAGCACCAGCTCCAGAGGAAGGTCTGCGTAACCTGGGTGTTGAAGCAGAAGAGTCTGGTACTGAAAAGGTCTCAAGTGCTCCAACAGAGAAACAGAGTGTTCCGACTAAAGTCAAGTCTGGAGTAGTTCCAGAGAAAGTAATGAGTAAAGAAACAATGACAGTTCAAGGTGATCGTCGTAGGTATCATTTGGAGGAAGATGAACCATCCATTCGTAAGGATGCCCCTATATCAGCAGCAGAAGGTGTTACCCTTTCAGAAGATGACCAAGACAGTGTTCCCCTTGTCAACCTCAAGAGGACAACGAAGGGGGAAGGAAAAGAAAAAGGTTGCCTTTGCTACGTCTACAAAGGAACCAGCTCAGAAGGTTGCTGAAGTCAGCAGTGGTGCAGGGGGAGCTGGCTCTTCCAAGAAAAGAAAGCGCGTTGCTGCAGTTCCCATCTCTGAAGATGCTGGGAGATGTGAAGTCCCAGCCCCTGAATCTGAGACTGTCCCAGTCGGTAAGGTCAAGAAAGGAGTGTGGTTCGTGACCAAAGAAGCTGCGTTGAAATGGGAATGTGTGCTGAAAAGGAAAATCATACCGGAGAGGCTGCTGGATGCATCGAGTTACAAAGGGGAAGAAGTGATTAAGGTACTTAAAGAGTCGGATCTATTCTGGACGTTGGACAAATGCAAACCGTTCAACGAACAGCTGGTGCGTGAGGCCATGGCAAACGTGCCTCCCAAGTTTGGGGTCATTGGAGAGGCTGAGTATGGGGTCTTCTATGTGAGAGGAAGAAGGATCAAGATTGATCCAGAACTGATCAATGTATATTTCTCCATGGACGACCCAACAGTTGATGAAGAAGAATCCAGCTTTGAGAAGATAGTGAGCACCATCACTGCAGGCTCTGTTCAGTGGAGGCCTGAGTCAGTTGTGCATTGATGGACCATAATTATAGGAATCAAAAACACAGTAAAACCCACTAAATTAGACTGTTGGTCTATTTAACTTTTGCTTGTTAGTTCCGATATATTTCTACAGGGTATTTTGGACTCTAGAGAGAATACACGCTAAGGAGAGGATTTTACGCTGAAAAGATATTATGAGTCAGTCCAAGGTCATGATCAGACGCTGAATGCAGAAATCTCAAGATCCTGACATTGAATCACTCAAAACAAATCCAACCGAGGAACAACCAAAGTCAGACCGGGGCGAAAATGGACTGATAGTTTTGTGAAAACTACACAAAACTCACACAAAACTCATCCTTATCCTCCATGACCGGCGGCTTTGGGGAGGAGGTGGCCAAAGCCACCAAGCTTCCTCCATGGTGACCTCCAACCGGCGTCTATCACCCCTTCCTCCTCCTTCCACAACCTTGTGACACTTGTCTCCTCCTCCACCACATCTTCACTCCTTCCTCCTCCTCCCTTGGATCAAAACCATCTTAGCCCTCCATTTCCCTTCACTTTGGCTATAAATACCAATGCCAAACTCATTTGTAAATCATCCACAAATCATCATTCACTTATCTCTCTAGAAAGTTTGGCATTTGTAAGTTTGATTTTTGAAATAATACTCCTGTTGGTTCTTGAGTATTATAACGGTTTGAAATAATACTCCCGTTGGTTCTTGAGTATTATAACAGTTTTAGAGAATACTCCTGTTGGTTCTTGAGTATTCAGTAGGATTGGGAATACTCCTGTTGGTTCTTGAGTATTCCACCCCCTCTCTTCTTACTGTCTTTCAAAAACCCCCGAGTATTTAGCTATGGTATCCACCTCTATGGATATTCGTAGCTAAACTCTTTATTCGGTTGAAGGGGCGTACTTGTATTATAAAATGTTTTAGACTATTTTAGTGTTTTTTCTCTGTATTCAAAACTTGTTGTATGTGCCATATATTAGATCAGAATTTCCAAGGTTGAGTGGATGCTTGAAATGGCAAAGCTCTTCCGTGGAAGTTCGTGAACATACTCGGGGTAAGTGGATGCTTGATATGGCAAAGCTTATCTGAGGACTTCGATCTCTCTCAAACACCATTTGGATAAATCGGAAAAGACAATCCAAATGGATGCACATATGCTAGTATACCTTGAAATGGGGTGCTAGTCTGAGTAGAACAAGGGCTCTACGTTTTTTTGCAAAAGATTAGACAGTGTTGCAAGTCGAGTGCTTGAAATGGCCTTGATTCACTTTCGAACACTTTTGCAAAAGACTAGACAGTGTGGCAAATCGAGCGCTTGAAATGGCCTTGATGCACGTTTGAATACTTAGAAGGATTACTAAAATGATAAAACAGGCTATGATGCAATGCCCCCGAAACCGAATGCTTCCCTTGACTTACAAAACCACCTTGTATTTACTTTTCTAGTATAACTGCCTTAGTCAACTGCACTCACCTTCCGGAGGACTCGCAAATCACGCATCACCCGCTGTAAGTCTTCTACTTTTATTTTCAGTATTTACATTTTCTGTCATTTACTTTTCTGCACTAAAAACCAAAACCAACCAACCAATCACTTACTTTTCCGCACTAAAACCTCAATCAACCTAAAAACACGCTCCCTCGCTGTACAAATCCCTTAAAGAACAACGTATCCCCCTAATTCCCTTGGGTTTGACCCCTACTTACCACTTGCTATCCAGTAGTAAAGTCGCGAGTAGCAGACTTATAAATTTATTCTTGACGTTTGCACACGACGACTGTGCGTCCGTCATGCATACAACAGATCTGTCTACTTTCTATTCAATGATGTTCTTCATTGCGGTGTTCAACTGGAGGCCATCTACTCATCGCTCTACTGTCAACAAGGACATGGCCCGGCTGATTTATCAGATAGGCAACAAGTGGAAATTCAACATGGGCAGAATAATGTTCAAACAGATTGCTGAACACACCACATTGATGAGAACTCTGCACCAGATCTCCTTTCCATCCCTGATTTATGAGCTGATTATTCATCAAGCCCCTGATTAAAAAGCCCCGTCTGATCTCCTTACTAAAGCTCCCAGCAAATTCACAGTGGACCACAAGTTATACAAAGGGCGGCATGTGAATGATCTGAAAGGGGGGAGCAAGCCAGGTAAAGAATTTGGGGAATCCAGTCGAGGGGGAGCTAGAATGGGAATGGATGAGAGGAGCAAACTTATGAAGGACCTACAGGCTATCATTGCTGCGGACAAAGAACAGCGCCGCCGGATCAACAGGCTTGCTCGAGCACTCAGCTACCCCAGTGATGATGAATCAGAAGCTACTGCCTTTGAAGAAGACTCCATTGAAGAAGCTTCCGATTAAAGGTCCATTGAAACACTAAACTCTCTGAACTTTTTCAAACATTCTGCTCATATGTGCTTATTCTGGCACAATTTATTTTACTTGACTGTTCGAACTAGTTGGACCCCTTGCCAGTTTATGGCAAAAAGGGGGAGTAATTTTGAGAGGACAAATTTTGTGCTCCCTCAAGATGTCTAAGTCTAGATAGTTAGCTAGTAGTAGTTATCTAGATGATTTGGTTTTGCCAAAATGCCAAGGGGGAGATTGATGTTCCCGTAAGTGGCATGTGTTTGGCAAAACGTAGCTTAGACAGTTCGAGCAGGTGTTCAGGGGGAGTTCGAACATATCCTAACACTCGTACACAGCGTGGATAAAACGCAAGGATAGTTCCCGGAAGATATTGGACTACGAAGATCTCGTCAATATGAAGACGGCCAGCGACTTATTCGAGTAATAGATATTCGAATGAATATTTACATCAAGGCGGCAAAGCTTACTTGGGCAAGAAGACTTCGGATTATCTTCCAACCGATTCAAAAGATATTCATCAAATATCTAGGAATATTTCCTAAATATTTGATGGGATTATCTTGGGCGAATTAGGGTTTCGCTCGAAGCATATAAATACATTGCAAGAGCAACCATAATTCTCATCGCTTTCAACAATCAATTACACACGAGCATATCCTGCTGATTGGAGAAGAAGAAAGCGACGACCGGCTGTGTTTTCTCATTGAGAATACACCGGTGCAAGTGCAGTCTGTTCAAGTGCAACACAGACTGTCTGAAGCGTATCAACTGCCGCACACAACAAAGGTGAACAAGCTTTTGAGAGAAAGCATCCGAGCTTCTGGAGAAGGTCGAGAACGTTCAGACTGCAGGTTCTGAACGAAGGGGAGCGAGGGGAATTGCGGTGAACCTCGGTTGCAAATCTGAGAGATGGAGTATTAAGGATAGGCTATTACAAGGTGTAAGTGTAAGTCCCTGTGGAATTCCTATACTCGTAATAAATATTTGATGTCCCTTTTTCGGGTGTGGGAAACCCCCCAGAGTAGGCGGAGCCGAACTGGGTTATCAGTCTGTGAGTCTATACTGCTTTTATCTGTTTGCTAAAACTGTTGTGATAAGAGTTCAATCTCTGTACGTTGAACTGTTGTTCAAAGAGTCCCAGGTCTGTCGCAACAGTACCCTGGACACAAGCTTGAACAGGGGACATAATTTCACATGTCTTAAATGAAGAGCATAGTGAAATGAAATCAACTCCATAAATTGCATAATGAATGTGTATACATGATCATTGAGTACCAAAGAGGGTAACAACACCCTCAAAACACAAGGGGGCTACTCACACATCATGTAAGACAACATGGTGTGAGTAGGGTTTTTACACAATCAAATGAGAAGATAAGAGGAATAGAAATGGAATGGTTAATCCTAGATATCTCCCTTTGATCTTCAATCCTCCTTGGTTGGATGATGATGGATGCCCTTGATTTGATCTCTTTTTCTGGAAAAATCCCAAAGATGCCAAGTCTTTAGGTCAAAAACCCCTCTTTCTATTTATAGCCTTGATAGAAATTTTGCACTGTAGCAGTCCCAGTCGGTCGACTGGCGTATGCTGGTAGCCCAATCGGTCGACTGGCGTATACTGGTAGCCCAGTCGGGCGACTAGCGGTGAATAAGCTGCATGTTGAAGTGATCGCCCAGTCGACCGACTGGAGGTCCAGTCAACCGACTTGATAGACATGCTTGGAGAGCCTCCTGAGGTGTTGGTCCAGTCGACCGACTCGAGGGTCTCAGTCAACCGACTTGTGCTTTTGTGCTCTCTAAGCTTTTTCTCAGTCGACCGACTCGATTGGCGATGCTGAGCTCCTCTCCTGTTTGATCCTCCAGTCGACCGATTGTAGCTCTTTTCTGCCCAAATTTTGCTCTAGTCCTCGATTTTTCCCCGAGTTTTTGTATTTGGGGTTTGACACTGAGATATCTTGTTTTGTACCTGAAACGTACAAAAAGAGATCAAATGACATCGAATTATCACCGGAAACGAAGTAAAGCTATAGTGAAAATGGGTACTAATAAGTCGAAAACTCGACTTATCAAATAGTAATGCCACCAATTTCACAAGGGATAGGAAAACTCCGTGAATCATTGGCGAGGTCCAGAACTCTAGTATTGAACTCAATAATCGTCCGTTCCTCGTTCATCTTCAGACCCTTGAACTTTGTAGTGAGCATCTGTATCCGACAGTTCCTTACTTTATCTGTCCCTTCATGAGCTGTTCTGAGAATCTCTCATACATCGTTGGCGATCTCACAGTTAGAAATCAGCTTGAATACATTCTCGGCTACGGCTGAAAAATAGTGTTCATAGCTATTGAGTTCCCAATAGCAGTCTTGTCTTCAGCCTTAGTCCAACGGTCTTCAAGTTTCGGCACCACTTGTCCCTCACCATTCATTATTGTCGGAGGGGTCCATCCAACCAGTACAGCTTTCTATGCTTTTCACCAAGAGTTTTCAAGAATGCCTTCATCCTAGTTTTCCAGTAGCTATAGTTCGACCCTTCTAGCAGTGGTAGTCCACTGATGTTCTGCCCTTCCTTCATACTCATCTTGAACGGAATCCGGATCACACTCTGTGTCTCGAGGCCCTGCTCTGATACCAATTGAAATTCTGTTGTCTGTTCAAGACTGTAACCAATAGGTATTAAAACTGTGACTCGAACACCTCAGCAGTATCGAACCGAAAGTAAAAACTAGCACACATGATGTAATACTTAGTTCGGCAACCAGCCTACTCTAGGGGGCTTCACACGCCCTAAAGGGTAGCAGATCTTTATTAAGAGTTTAGAGCTACAAGTGGACTTACACGTATACAACTTCCTCGTTTGTAGTAGCCTAGCATCCAACACCTCTTCTCCTTGATTTGCAATCTAGACTCCCTCTAGATTCCCAGCCGATGATCTTCCTCCCGAAGGTCAGTGAATCTTCTCCCGGAGACAAAGACTTCTACCGAAGCTCACCCGCTATCTCACGACATGACAGTGGTGACAATGTGTGTGTGCAGCGAAATGTATCCCTCAGTTAGTCTGGAACAGCACACCTAAACAGACTGACTCGCCTTAACTTTCCAATGTGAAAAGCTTTGGCCGATCGTTCCTCCTCCTCCTTTGCAGAATGTATGCTCCTGATTTTACTTCTCCAACAACAATGCAGAATGGAAAACTCAAGCCTCGTATTTATAGGATACTTAGCTGTGTTTTCTATTCGGTTAAGAATATCTTAACCACCAAGATACTCTATCTCCAAATATTTATGAAAATTTTCTAAATATTCTTTAACTTCCAAATCTTCTTTCTTGATAATGCGAATATGTTCTTTATAATATCTTCGAGTATCTTCAATATTCTTCAATATACTCGAACCGCCTCAGATCGTTATATCGATATACTTGAATATTGGAAACTCTTGAATTAGGAAACTTCCTCCCGTCAGTTCTGTGCAGCGATATGCATCGCGAACAGCGACGTTTTGCTTATTACAGTTTGATATCAAAGCAAAACGTCGCTGTTCGCGATGCATATCAAACTGAAGCGATGTCGTTCCATTTATAGAAGAAGGCGCGACTGGCAAGTAAGTTCGTTACAGTCGAACGTAGTGTTTTGGTTCGAGCTAGAATTGCCTAAAGCGCGCCTGGAGTTGAGTTTCAGGGTTCCTGTGAAGTTTTGGGGCTTTCTATGATTGAGCAATTCTCTAAGATTCAAGAGCGATTTGAGTTAGAGATTGACCTGCCTAGAGAGATTCGAAGGCTTGAGTTTGAGATTGGAGAGTTGTGCATGATCGAGCATCCCGAGTTTGGATTGAGCTGCACCGTCGCAGGGGTTAGGGTGTGGAGCGATTCCAATGCGGATTGCGACCGGCTGGCAAGCCAAGGGAGCTCGCACTTGCTCAGGGAAGTCTTGGTTCAGTTTAATTTTGTATATTATTTGCTCAACTGTATAAGCCTCGGATTGGGGGTAAAATTAGTGCTGAACATTTATCGCTTGAACTTTGTATCTTTTTGCTCAATCAACAAAACCTAAGCTAACCTAATAATTTTGCTTATCAAGTACAACAACCAAGCGACACGTTTCTACTGTTGCATGATAGGGCAGATCGCATGATTATGGCAGGAATTTGTAGTGGAAACATAGATAAGATCCTTGTAAGAGGAGGAGCTGCTTTAGGAGTGGAGCCTAAGTATGTTCGAGTTAGCTTGGTTGGAAAGGATGAGGAGTTCAATTAGTTTTTTTGGAGAAGCGCATCTATATATATCAAGGA
This sequence comes from Rhodiola kirilowii, assembly GCA_033675215.1. NCBI lineage: Eukaryota > Viridiplantae > Streptophyta > Magnoliopsida > Saxifragales > Crassulaceae > Rhodiola > Rhodiola kirilowii. The sequence goes on from CM066197.1 coordinate 22,178,094, forward strand.
GACCGATCTCCCCCATCTAGATGATCAAGCTTGAAGTAGTGTTCAAGCTAGACTTTTGATCTTGCAGAAATAAATTTTTTCCATGTATCAGCATTTTCCAAACATTTAATTATTCAAAGACAAACTAGTTTCATTCTGAATATCGTCAAATGGAAATAAATATATCAACTTCCTAAGATAAAGTAGCATCTGGATTTTTATCATTCCGTAGGCTGAGGATTAACTACACACAAGCTGTTAAAATGTCAACCACCGCTGTTTTATTGGTTTAGGAAACAAGTTTTTTGAACTGAGATCTGTGGAAAGTAATGGAAATTATTTAGGGAATATTTCTAGGATATGATCATGTTGATAAAGGGCTGTTCAGTATCATCTGCAGTTGAATAACCCGCTGAAAACTTGGCTATTTCCACCAAGCGACCCTTCCCATTCAAATGAGGTTACCATGATTTGGGATAGCAGCACTACTACCTCACCGATGTCTGGTCTTTCAACCGCTTCTTCCCGCAAGCAACTCTCTGAGATTTCTGACATCTGCATTTTTTTTATCACTAGCTATTAGGAAATAGCAGTTAGACAAAATTGTTTGTTGTAATGATATATGCTTCGCAAGAAATAGGTGAAAGCTAGTTGGAACTTGATTAGAATAGAAATTCGCACCCTATAAACATCTTCCAAAGGGTACCCTCCTTTGAGATTTCCATCAATTTCAGCCTCTAGGGCGATCTCCGGATCCTCAGCTTCGAATATTTTCTTGATCTGGCAAATGAGTAGAGGTTTTATGTAATGGGTAAGTTCAAGGTTAAAAAGCAACCTATAGATTTTCTTTAACAACTTTTTTGTACTCACAACTGTAATAAGAGATTTCATTCTCGTGGGTTCTCGGCTATCTCTAACTAGTGCGCGCCGGCCAGTTATGAGTTCTGCTAGCACAACTCCAAATGCAAATATATCGCTTTTAGTCGTTATCTGAAGCTCCTTGACAGATCTGAACTAGGATGTGAAGTAAATATCAGTAAGTCGAGATAAGTGTAGTAAAAGACTAAAAGTACATTTTATCAGGACTCACTCAGGAGGAAGGTAACCTGGTGTCCCAACCAGGCGAGTTGCCAAAGTATCATCTTCATTTGCTCTACCAACAAGCTTCGCCAATCCGAAGTCTGCAACCTGGTTGAAATATTTTAAATACCGAAGCACATATTTTCTTGTAAAGGCATTTTACCGAACTACACAAAGTTCCTTTCTTGTAGTTTAGGTACATTTTACAAGTATGCTCAAAAAGTGAGCTTGAAAGGGCAACGTCTACTTTAATGAAATGTACCTTTCCTCTGAGTCTTTCGTCGAGTAAAATATTACTGGACTTAATATCGCGATGAACATATCTGGATTTCGTGTGGTCATGAATGTATTCAATGCCCCTGGCAGCATCTACAGCAATTTGTGTTCTTGCAGTCCATGAGAGAGGCTGGAAACCTACCTCAACATTTATTTCCCTTATAAGTTTCAAATTCCCGGTATGGTATTAATATTTCCAAGTCAAGATTCACAATTTTAAATATCTAAGAACTAGTCGCAAAGCAAGAGTACCTTTCAGCAATGGGTCATGAAGGTGGTCACTGAGCGATCCATTCTGAACATATTCATAAACTAAGCAGAGGTCATCATCTCCACTGGCATAACCCAGTAGCTCCACCTTCAAGGCACATTTTTAGTCTCTTAATGAAAAAATATTAAAGCGGCAGTTCAGTAACAGCGTCAAGCGTGGTTAACACTTGATTTGCTTACCACATTTCTGTGATGGATTTTACATAGAACCTTAAGCTCTGCGAAAAATTCCTTGCACTTGTTGGATCTCATTTTCTTTATGGCCACTTCCTGCATTTAGACATGCATCTGTGTCAGACAGGTTCCATAAAAACAGATGATGGACTGGAAATGGAAATATAGTGCACCTTTTCTTTGAGTAATCCTAAATACACACTCCCATATCCACCCACTCCGATCACTTTGGTTTCGTCGAAGTCATTTGTAGCCTCTGCAACCTCGTCAAGACTGTAAACGACTGGTCTATCCGTTTCAAGTCCTGCTATATCTGCAAAATGCAAAATGAAGTTAGTTAAAAGCGATTCATATTAGGATTAACTTCTTCTTTTTTGTCGAAAAAGAAAATGATATATCCTATATCCCACCTGTCATGTGTTCAGTGTAATAGTGCTGGTTCTGCATAGACTGTCTCCAGGTGCCACCACTCAAGGTCTTGGACACCATTCTCGGGTCTTCCTGATTATTCTGTTGCCGCTTTCGTTTGAGGAGTATCACCACTAGTGCAACCACAGAGAGTAAAGTGACACCTGATAGTGTTACCAGTACTATTATCGACTTGGGCTTCATTCCTGATGCGACGCAGCCAAAACAACAAACAGAATTAAAATACGCATCTAGTTTAACCACCATGTATGAAATGCTGATTCATAAAATTTAGAGTTTTTGGTAAAAATGTAAACTCAGAAAGTGGCGAACAGACATCTAATTGCCATCATCTTGTAGGGAGTACAAATGAGCAAATATGTACTGCTAACCTGACTTGACATGTGGGAGTCCATTCTTTTCCTGAGGCACATACAGCACCCATCCAATATCAATAAAACCGGGATTCTGAACAACAATCTCGTTCAAGTTTTGAATACCGGTAATTCTGGCAGATAACAGTGCAGAGATATCCGACAGTGTATCATGATCTTGAACAGTGTATGTCACAACAACCTGGGAGGTACTCTCAATACAGCCGCATAAAAGATGTATAGGAATTTCAGTGTCATTAACGATAGTCCATCCATCAAACCAGACCTGTCCGCTGTAAGCATCACTTGAGACTTGCTCAATAGTGTCATTGAATTTCACATGGTAAGATGTCCGGTAGAAGTACCCAGTGGTGTTGTCGACAGTGCCGTTTCCAACGATGGTTTGGCAAGAACAAGGCACGGTTATGAGGTAGTCTTTTCGACCTTTGTAAGATATGGGCTTCATTTGGGCGGGCGAAACATTGTACAAGGAGGCAATTTTGTGTAGTTCATGACCTGTGTTGATGTGGTAAAGAGAAGAGTTGCATATGCTGATCTGCGCAGAGCAGCTGAAGGGAGACATAACACTTGATTTGATAGAAACACCGGATAAAACTCCGGTGAAAAAAGTTGGGAACAGGATGAAGATGCAAAGAAAGGCATACATGTCTACGGATTGTCAGAGGAAAAAAAAAAGAAAAAGAAGAAGAAGAAGAGCAAATACAGTGCAGGGGAGTTAACGACAGTAGATGCTAGAAAGGCAGTAATTCCGTTTTGTCTGTCAGTATACGCCTGTCCATTTTTTGAGACAAGAATAAAGAGATATAGCTGATTGATACGTAATGAGCATCTTCCAAATGAAGCCTGCCCATTTTCCTCAAGTTTTCAGCACCTTGAAGTCGCCCTTTGACGTTAATTTAGTAGTATTTCATCCTGAATAGATCAGTATGTTGGAAATATCAATATCTGAAAATCATCAACCAAGTTATAGGATAATGTACTGTAAGTTTTTTTTTGTCAAAGGGTGAATACTCACTCAATGATAGCTCATATGACTTGTTTGGTAGTATTTTATTTAAGAGTGACCTAGTCGCGTGTTTCTGTCAGATCTTTAACCTGGGATTCCAGGTAGGGGATAGATAGCATTGTTTTCTTCATCTGACGAATACTCAGCGTTGATACTTGTTTTTTATTGGCGGCTTGTATATTCTGCAGCAGTGCTTTCAGCTATTGCTCCGGTTGCTCAATATTTAGTCTGTGCATTCTTGATGAGTTTCAAAGCTTAGAACCTATTTCCAGGCTTGACATTCACAGTGTTTTCTTTTGTTGTGGTTTTCTGAGATGTCCAGAAGGATCAGGCCATTAGATTATAAGAAGTTATAATCAATCCTTGGATTAGATTGGGAGCTTTGGACAAACCTCTTGTATAGTTTTTCTTGGTATATATGTTTAGATTTGGTGTAATTTAATGTCTGGTGTTTAATCAGCCGGCTTAAAAGGACTGGAGAATATAAATTATTTCATGTCAATTATCAGGCAGGACATTTCAGATTTACGGGCATTTGGCCTGCTGGCCGTTTATGACTTTGTCTTTTCCTGATAATTGGGCATCTCCAACAAGTTAAGTGATCCGTTGAACTTGTATTTTGGCCCGTGAAAAAAAAAACTCACAACTCATGAGGCCATTTCCTGGTGACAATAGTTAGGTGTCGGCAGTGGCACGATCAGAGTAATAGTAACTGTCCTAAGAGGGTAGGGTAAGGACAGCCTAGGCCATCTTTTCTTGACCTAGTGAATAGGGTGCGCACAGGGCAGCAGAGTTTTGATACCCGGTGGGTTACTTATTGACAGTGTCATATTAGGGTAAAGTAGGGTAGAGAAGCATAACTTGAAGTAAAATTTAAAATATGATTGAAAAAGATATGGTAGGGTAAGAGAACACAGTTGCAAAGAGAACGACTTAAGAGGTCAGGGTATGAACTTCTTTTGGTGACCCTTACTCTACCTAAGGCTACATATTAAATAAGGGAGATGACAGAATAAGAGTCGGATAAGGATCACTTTATGGGCATTTTGATCCGCAAGTCAAATGTTGAGACCTACCATAGTTGGTGAAATTTAATCGTTCATTGCCTCTTTAGGAAAAGAAAAATGAAATAGTAACTTGACCGGTGAATAGGGATAGGCTTCCGAAAACTCCAACCGGACAGAGCTCAGCTTGTGTGTTTGTTTTGAAATCATATGATTAATATCAGACATGGTGGAGAAGTGGTCTCACAGGAAACATGGTTGAGGTCAGATCAAAAGTCAGGCTTCCAACTTTGCTCAACAGCAAGTGCTAAGGAAGCCGTCATCAAGCATTCTAATTTTAATCTGGTGGATTTTGACCCTAGTCTCTTTGGACAATCGTAGCTTTAAGAATGATTAATATCTAAGTATCTATGTCTGGAAGCCATTTGTTTCAACCTTCAAGAGCATCCACATACCCTAGCTCGTTGATTACCTTCTCTACCTTCATCAGCATCTCTGTCCAAAAAGATTATAAGAGGAAGTTAACAGCTACCAACAAACTAAAAGCTGTCTAACTTTGTAAAACAAGCAATAATGTTCCAGTTCAATAGAACAACACAAATTTGTTGTCTTGATAGCCACAGACCACACATCTATAAAAGTTAATTCAGCTTTCACAAGATAAGTTTACTTTGGTTATTAACCATTAAGCCTGGAGTTCTCCTAAGATGAAGATTATCTAATACGATTTGTTCGTATTCAGTTCAGTTGCTAGTTTTTCTATTTGAATGAAAACAAGAAACTGTAACCCACAAAATTCCATTGCAACACTTCAAAAAGACTTGCATCAACTTTAAAGTTAATGCAAACAACATGTCAACAAGTTCACAACAAAAACCCAAAATTATCTCAGCACCTTGGAAACTGGAATCCTCCATATATCTCTGCAAAATGAAAAAAGAGTCAAAGTTCCTTTGTATTGAGTGTGTTTCATCTATGGGCAAAGTTTTTCTTTATAAAAAGAATGGCATGTATGTTAAGCATAATTAAGACAGAATAAACAAGGAATATGCAATATACTCTTATAATAATATACTCTGACCGTAATTGATTTGTAAGAGCCAAATATAATAACTGTATAAATCAAACAATGGAAGGGAGTTCTTTACCGCTATTTGGAATTTGAGTTCATCTTTCACAAGTTTTTCCGTTTGTGGAGCTGCAGCTGTTAAGTTTTAGATTAGTAAATGGAAAAGAGACAATAAATAATAAGTGTAGCTACCTTGTTCTGTGCTAGAGAAACAGCTTGACAACAATGCTGTAAAGCTAGGAGGAAAAGTTTCGAGAGAATCAAGCTTATAGTAATTAGATGAATCCTGATGATGTTGGCCCTGTTCAAGTTCAGTAATTGAACCGGATGGTACTGGGTTCTCAGGATTAGATGCTTCATCAGTCTCTTGATTCGACATTGTAGGGGTCCTGCAAACACGAGATAGAAGTTCGCAGATGAATTCTTCAATTATCAAGTTAGTTTGTATCACACGCCCTGGGGTGTGGATCCCACAGAGGTGACTAGCTTTTTTTCTTCTTTCAAATACAATGTTACTGGCAAAAGCTGCAGTATAGTGTGGTAAAGTTTATGTCTACGTTAGCTGATTTGTTAGTTTGACCTGTAATGCGAATTGTCTTCTGTAACGGTTTCTGAACTCCTGTGCCACCTAATGGGTTTGCTCAAATGTTCACTGATTCCCTGCTGGTCAGTTCTACTTTCTGTGGCTTTCTTACCATTATGAGTAGACTCCTCAACACTTATCAGCATCTTGCTGCACAAGAAACAAGGTTAATAAAAGACAGATCGTGCCAAAGCAATTATTGTTACCAACAAAATACTTTCTGCTTCTCTTAGAAACAGATAATTATCCAATATATGTGGTAGAGATCACTCAAAGGCTTGGTTATGAAATTTTTGGAAAATCTTGCATGGGTTTCGCTACCCTCTACCATGCAAGTCGCAAGTCGGGAATCCTTACGACTCGGGCCCAAGCACAATTATTTTGTTAGTGTGGCCTGTCCAGCTTATGTACCTTTTAATAAAATTATGGGAGAAGGCCCTCCCATTCTTTAAAAAAAAAAAGATAAGATAATTATCCAATACACTCATCTGGTCTACTTTACCATTACATTACTCATCAAGCCCTTATACCATTTCACAAGAGGTCAAAAGCAGCATGACTTTCTATAAAAAAAAAGCAGCATGACGTGACTCTTGAATTTTTTTCTAAGGAATTGTAATAAAGTGTTCCGTAATACATTTTTTTACTGTAGAGTTCTATTTAAGAGCATATATATGATATTCAGATATCCATAGCACAACAAACTGTTCAAACTTTAATTAAATGACACTTATTCAATAGATTATTGGTCATTGTAACGCTTTTACAGACCTACCAGATTATTAGAAAATGATACTGCAAACCCTAGAAAGGATTAAAAAATGCCAATTTGAAATAATGTATACAAGATACCTTTGCGGATTTGTGTTTTCTTTCCCTTTTTTCGTGGCATACAACTCCCGGTTATGGCCAGTAACCGCTACTATACCGGCAGTTGTGGTATGATGCTGTGACTTGAGTGTAGATAGGGAAGAGTCATCTGATCCTTTCTTTATCTTTCGACCCACTGGTTTAAGGGTCTGTAACTTTTGGAAAGAATCGGCTCTCAAGACCTCCACTACAGCCTGCTGGTAGAAGTTTTCAGAGGTGGAACTCTTCTTATTGAAATCTGAGCTTGATGCTAGTTCTCTTGAGGAACTGCCACAACCCTGGGGGCATGGGGATAGCTCAATTTCACTGTTTGGCAAAAATGGTAACTGAGGACTCAATGATTTCAGTGGGGTCCTTGAATCAAAATCCATCCTCGGCCTGCAGTTGTATCAGTTATGTTTCAATATAATGTGCAGTAGCAATAAGTAACTATTTCAAACTGCTGTCTTATGTGGTCTAGGGCCCAGATATGCAACTGTATAATTTACTCTAGTAAAAAAAAATTCTATTAAACTGAATTCATTCTATTAACGAGCCACTTGGTGTAAACTATGAGAGATCTGTATCCTCAACCTGTAGATTTGGGGAGAAGAAACATCAGATCTGTTATCACAGTTGATATGCAAAGTGCGCCTTGCATCCTCCATGTAAACCTGTAAAGGAACATATTACACAGTTCATATCAAACAAGGAATCCTCGCTAACCCTACATACTGCATGGATCCTGACAACCCAAGTTCCGTTGGTCTTAAATTTAGTACTAGAAGCTACAATACACGCACACCTTCAAAGCATTCAAGAAGGCCTCCAAATTGCAAATTGTCGAAAAGCGGAAGGCAAATTTCTGAACCTGAAAACATAATACAGAAATGAAGACATGTATGATATTAATGATAGCTACTAAAAGTCAACAGTGATATACAACCTGAAAGCCAAGTTCAAACAACCGTAGAACAAAGGATCAGCGTCATATACATAGTTTGTTTGCAGAATATTTATGGTGTTCTCAATATCAACTGCATATGCATTACTGGTAAGAAATTTTTTGTAGAACATTGTAATTATATACCTTGCATGCATACTAAGTTTACATTCATAAAATGAGCTAAACGAAATTCAAAGTCCTTCAGATTTTCTTGTTGTTATTAATTTGAAAGCTAAGTGTTCCCATCTGTTTTTTTATGGTCCAAGTGTTCCCATCTGAATGATATAACAATGAAGCTGTGTCTCAGGAGTCAGGGAGACAAACAAAAGCTAGTGTGGATACATGCCTGTCATTGGTGTTTATTTTGAATTTCAAACTCACTAGAAAAGTTAAGCTACTTGCCTCTTCCATTTCGTCCCTATAAGTCACTGTTAATACTCTTGTGCCCCTGGGAGGAAAACCAGATTCGCATGATACCTGTGGCCAACTGATATTCAGTTTGGAGATGAAGTGTTCTTCCTGCAACATGCCATGAACAGTTTAAGGCAAACAAAAGTTCCGGAAATTTTACTTTGCTTCACCGACTTTTTAGTAGAGTGATGCAGTGTGGTATAACAAATTATATACAAAACCTCAAATATTTATTCAGGAAGCCCCAGTAAATGATCATCCATCACATTGATAAGAAGAAAAGTAATATAACACATATCATATGGTGTTTTATTTAGATTCAAACCATGTAGTCAAATAAAATTCAGCTTGTGTCAATCATGAGACAACGCCTAAATCTGTGATCACAATCATAATCGCCACACAAACAAAAACATGCTACGATTTGGTAGTAAGTTCTATCCCCTCCAAATGATGACCAGACATAAGAAAAGGATACGACAATCAGATATACTACAAACCTCAAAACACAGCATCAATCACTGATCAGAAGTTCAATAAATCATAATAATCATGTCAGTTTACTTAACAAATCTTCTAAATCTTATTTCAACAGTTTCTGTAATCAGCTCAACTGCAGAGACTCAAGCAAAAGACATGCATCAAAAGCCTATATTCCATCTACCTTACCAACACAAAACACTGAAACAAATCAAACAACACTTCACATAATATTTTCACAACCGACGACTCACCATAATCCTCCCGCGGTAGTGAACTCTCATAATCACGTCGACATTATACAAATCGAAGATCAGCTTTAATTCAGCCGACGATGACGCTGTAAGCCATGTCCCGTTCTCTTTGCTGGATTTGGTATTTCGACGAACCTTCAGATGCGGACACGCCACGGTGACAGCCTCGGTGGTTTCCTTCGACGGAAAGTTGAGGAATCGAGAATAATGTACCTCCCATTTCTCTCTCATCGCGACGCTCTCCATCATCTCCCTCATCGGCTCTCCTCTATTTCCCGCCACTTTCTTCTTCTCAATTTCTGTATAGAAACCCTCACGCATTTCACCCCAGGTCGACTTCGGTAGGATAACAACCGGCGTCGTATTGGTGAATATGTTCCCTTAGATAGCATTAAACTTTACCTGGCATGTCCAAGTCGGGCCAGTCCAATTGGATCGACCCGTTCTTTCAGTCATCTAAAGAGGTTTAAACAAGCATAATAGTTTGATAGGCCAGTCCGATTCTATCTGTATTTTTATTAGGGATGGGTTCGAACACATATTTTAACCTGATGGGCCTGATAGGTCTGCCCCATTAATGCGCTCCAAATTTAAACTCTAATTTTCATTATCTTTAATTTCATTCATTTGAGTAAAAAACAGTAAAGAAACGTGAGGAAGAGCTACAATGCAATGCAAAATATGTGAAATACTTTTTTGGTATGCCGACTATGACTGAGATGCATGGTAAGCGTAAATTATTATTTTTGTCACTAAAGCGAAGCGACCTTGTAAGATTTTCAAGCATCAAAACCGATAACTTTTTTTTTTCGATACAAAAACCAATAACTAATTAACGCAACGAATCAAAGAAGTTACACCCTTTAGCTAAGCATATAGTAACCTAACTTAAAAAAATAAGCACTCCTCTAGGCTGGCTGTCTAACTCACTGCATTCCATTAAACTGAAGGTTTATCTAATTGGCAAAATTATCGTTAGAAATTTGACGCTAATCCATTAAAATATGGTGTACTACAAATGCAAAGACCATGATCAAGACTAAGAAGACATGGTCGCCACTAAGTTTAAGGTGAAACATAACTGTAGTGGGTTTACCCGATGGGTAACTTGGTCCAGTAAATAGGGCGTGTTTAGATAAGATTTGGAGCCCGAATATGGGCGGATTTAGCTCAGCCCTGTTTGGGTTATAAAATATAAAACAGTCCGGGCCGAACCCGAATTTGTACAAACCTAAAATGAATACTTTTTTTACAGAGTAAATGAATGCGCTTTGACCGATTTAAGTTTTGTGAATTGTGATAATCTGAGTTTTTCTTCAAAACAACCTAAATGGAGTTCTACTTTTATCTTTTATGATTTTATCCCGTTTGAATTTCACATATATAAAATGTTCTATTTTTATTGAATCTGGTTCAGAACGAACCAGAACCCCAGATCTGCCATGGAAGTGATCAGACAAGCAGTGATCTAGTTTTGGTAAAAAAAAAACTGATTCCCGGAAACTGTTGTTTTGGGGAATAAACACGCATCATTTCTTATTCATTTTTCATCAGAATCTCTCATTTGAAGCCCAACCGAAGTATCTCACCTTTAATAACAAGAGTTTTGAAACTGCCAGAAGTCACTTTTTATGCATCTCTTTAAATATTTGTTGGTTTCAAATGAATTATAAGTATAATTTCTTATTTTTCTCGGTTGAATAGCTTAGTGTATATGTTTATTTAACGTGTTGTTTAATATGATTTGTAAGGCATGAAAGAGAAATGGACATGCCTACAGTGAAGACATTTGATAACCCCATGACGGACGAGTATAGTCGAGAGAAGATGGAGCATTTGGAGTTCATCGCTGCTGAAAATGATGACTTTGAAAATGTACAACCGAGATACGTTTGTGATTGTCCATCATTTGATGATGTTACGGCGTGGGAAACAAATCAACCCGTCAATTACTATTTGAGAGAAAACTATGGTCGACATCCCTCATCAAGTGCAGAGAAAACTACATTCCGTGCAAACGCCTTGGCCAAATATATTGTGCAGAAGTACTTCATAATGAATCGAGATGGGTATAGGGTATGAAAGTACAACCCTACGTTAATGGTGCTCAAATGTTGACAGGGTCTTTGTCCATGGGACATTCGCATAGCTGCTCTAAAAGGAACCCAGTACTGACAGGTACGGAAATATCGTGCGGACCACATATGGCAGAATGATACTATTTAGAAAGACAACATCCATCTAACCAAGAACTACATCGTGAGGGAGATTTGGGATGTGATGAATGAAAGAGTAAGGTTCACTGCAGCAAAGATACAACCAAGAATTTTGTTAGACTATGGGCTGGACAAAGGCTTGCCAAGCAAAGCAATAAGCAATGATACATTTATTTGGAATCTGGGAAGACTCGTTCACAAAGATGTCACGTTTGATACATGCTTTTGTTGATTCAAGTCCATAAAAAGTTGTCAGATGGGATTGAGAAGTAATTGAATGTGGGCTTGTTCAGGTGAATCGTGTATTTTAAGCTTTTCCAGGAGCCATTCATGCGCATAGGTATCTCCATCCTGTGTTGTTCATCGATGGCACATATATGTATGATAAGTACGGTGCAAAGCTATTGTTTGCAGTTGCTTTAGATGCAAACAATCAGAATCTGTATATCACTTATGCCTTAGTGGAGGGTGAACAACCATCGAGATGCATATTCCTCTGAAGATTCACAACAAGTTGGAGGAACTTTGAGCAAAGGCAGACTAGCACAGAGTGGAGTTATATAATGCGATGCGATGAATTTATGAAATAGTCACGACAAGAAAGCATCATAGGTATACAGTTTGCCTCGTGAAAAGAACGTGTTACTTTAGGAAATGGAAATTATTTTATTTTTCTTGCAATCATACATTGGCAGCGTGCAAATACGCGGACATGTATTACGCTCAATTCGTTGTTCATGAGTATACACTAGAAGCTTACAACATGACTTTGAGTTACTATTTTGCTCCATTAATTCATGAGGACTTCTAGAGGTCGTATGAGGATCTTTTCCATGTTCTTAATCCTGGTTTTAGACATGGAAAAGTCGGTAGAAATCCGACAAGGCAAAGGCGTAATGAGATGGATCAGAGGGATATCCGTTAGTCTAGTAGTTAGGAGGGCTTCGCCACAATTACCTAGACAATTGAGAGATGCATGATATGCCATCAATTAGGTCATAACAGGAGGGCATGTCCAACTCGAGATGCAAGCTAAATAGTCTGATCTGTTGTTTTCTTACATGATTGTTGTTTAGTTGTTTTGTATTCTCTTATCAGTGTTGTAACCGGTTTGTTTTGTTTAAGTTTCAATATTTTCGTCATGGCACTGTTTCAAACATTTCTTTAAGTATTTAGAATATTTATTTTCTTACTTTTAACAAAAGCGTAAAATTCACATATATGAAAGACGAAAATTAGATCAATAGAAAACCAACACGAAAATCGGATCCCAGGGAATCGGAATTTTTTAAAACGGGGCATTTTAGATATGTGAAACTAAAACATGTAAAAAGGTAAAAGTGGAACTTGATTTAGGGTATTTTGAAGAAAAAAACCCTAGTCTGAGTCGAATTACTTGTTTTATCAGACAGTTCGATTTAAGCAAAATTAGAGATGAACCGCTATGCATATTCCGCTTGGAACTAGGATTCCTCGGGATTGGGTGAATTTGGTATTAGGATTTCAGTAAAATTCTGACGAATATGTTGGATCACAGAACAAGTAAATACGTTGAAACTCAAATAATTGCAGAAGTAAAAAATTACATGCAAAGAATAGTGATTATAAATCAAAATAGTTAAAAATTGAATGTAATTATCCTAATATAAAGTCATACAATCGGCAGACCTATTGAACTAAAATAAAACCTAACGCTGCGATTCTACAAGATATAATTGTTGACTAAACTAACTACAATAGATAACTCTCATGGTTTTACAACTTATTTGAATCTAGAACACCAAAAATATGCTTCCAGATTTTCAAATGGACTTTCGACATCAGCCCTCTCATAACCCAACCAATTGATGACTCCCCAAGAATAAAACACATCTTCGCCTTCCTACACATCCATGAGATCCAGCTTCGACTAGAGAAATGACTTTGAAAATGGTGAGCTCCTCATACCCACGAAGTAACTATGACCGTTTGGACCATACCAAAGAACTTTGAACTTTATGGAGGAGCCATATTCAGGTGCCACAGTGGTACATTCTTGTGTGGGAAGTTGAACATTCACAATGCTCATCCGCTATTAATGACCTAATTCACTTTATAGAATGGGCATTCCCGACTTGATCCAATCCTCCTCCTTACAAATCACTATGCCAGATTGCACCTTAGACAACAGTAATTTGATCTAGTCATATAAGGACGAGTCACGTAAGTATTCTTAAACAACTGAGAAACATTTACCTGTCATGCAAGGTCTCTTATGTGACTCGTCCTTATATGACTGACCAAAGTCTGACATATAAGTGACCGTATATGACTGTACCTTATGTGACTCATTGAGTCTGTTACGTAAGTGTCCTTATGTGACTGCAACTTTGACAGAACCGCTCGTCGTCAAAGCGATTGTGCAAATAAATTTATAATAGTCCGCTACTCGCAACTATACTACTGGGTAGTACTTGGTAAGTAGGGGTCGAACCCAAGGGAACTAGGGGAATAATTGTTCTTCGGGGGGGGGGGGGATTACGCAGCGTGGGAGCGTGTTTAAGGTCGGTTGGTTGGTTTTAAAGCTACCAGCTATTTTGATTGATTGATTGGTTGGTTGGTTGATTTTAATACTGGAAAGTAAATGACAGTTTATAATTAAAGAGAACTGTTCGGTTTCAGGGGACTTGTATTATATCCTGTTTATCATTGACCATTAGTGAATCATCTAAGTATTCAAACGGTGAATCGAGGCTAGTTACAGCTCAAGACTTGCAACACCGGTTTAAAGCAACTCCTGTTCTATTTCAGTCTAGCGCCAATACCCTAAGGTATGCTAGCCTGGGTGCATCCACCTGATCTCACAGTTACGCTCGACCAGATGGGGTTTAGGATGAGTCGAACTCCTCAGATAGCTTTGCTTGTTACAGCTTCCACTACCTGAGTATGATCACGAATTCCCACAGAAGAGCTTTGCTTGTTACAGCATCCACTCAACCTTGGAAACTCTGACTATATATGGCACATAGAACAAGTTTTGAATACTAAGACTATACACTAAGTTAATAGTCTAAAACATTTTATAATACAAGTGCACCCCTTAGACCGAACTACTAGTTTAGCTACTATTCATCGCGCTAAACATTATACTAAGGAATTAAAGACAACAGTTAAATAAATACTAAAAATAATACTTACAACCGTTGAAGCGCCAAGGGAGCTTTCCTTTATTTCCAAAGCAAAATTACAACGTTACAAATATTACAACTTCTAGAGAGAGAAGTGAAATTGGATTTTGGTGTGTGAAATGAGGAGGAGGAGCTCCTCCTTTTATAGCCCAAAGGGGAGGAGATGGGTGGTGGAGATGGGTGGCAAGTATTGCATTTTGATTGGAGGAGAAAATGGAGGGAGGAGATGGCCACATGTGGAGGAAGAGGAGTGGTGGAGGAGGAGGAAGGTGGTGGTGACATGTGGAGGAGCTCCAAAAGCCGCCGGTCACCACCACCAAGAGCCGCCGGTAGGCGGTGGCCCAAGGGGGAGGAGCTCTTCCCTTGGCCACCACTTCATCAAGTGGCCGGTCATCCTTGCCCAATGTGTGAGTTTGTACAGTTTTGTGCAGTCTTTTCACAAAACTGTCAATGTGTTTCTTCTCCGGGCTGTCTTGACTCCACTCCTGATTCTTCTGATTAATTTGTTCTGGTCAATTCAACGTCAGGATCCTTGATATTTCTTCAGTCGGCATAAGATCTTGACCTTGGATTGACTCTTGTTATCTTTTCAGCATAAAATCCTCTCCTTAGCGTGTTTTCACTTCAGTCTCTAAAATGCCCTGTGGAAATATATCGGGACTAACACGTAGAAGTTAGATAGACAAACAGTCTAATTAAGGGTGTTTTACTGTGTTTCTGACTCGTATAACTTTGGTCCATCAAACTTATATATCTGACCCTAACTCTGTCACATAAGGTTTCTTGCGCGACAGTAGTTTATTTGGTTGTCACATAAGTGATTCCGTAGAAAGCCACATCAGTGGTAGATATTTGAAATTTGCTGACCATTTAATGGTCAACCAACTTTTTGTTGCATTGATGTCGGTAGGTACACCAACTGTTTCTTAACTGACACAAATGTTCAAAGGCAGTCGCATAAGGACATAACATTAAATGGAAAAAACATAAACACTTCACCCACCTTCATCCTCTCCCTATCATCTCCAATTTTCTCCTCCACGGCTGAAATCATTTTCTCAGCTACTCCTCCATGCAGAACAGTTAAGGTAACTCCATTCAAATGTATTTTGAGTTGCAAATGTTAGTTCCTTTGCAACAATGCTTAGATTTCTTTCAAAATAAGGAGTTATGTATATATGTGTGGGTACTACACCCTTTTAGACGATTTGCAGCAGCTCCCACCGTGTACATATAAGTTGTTTGCCATGTATATATGTATATAGATTCACAAACGTTCTTTTGCCATCATCAAATCCTTTGCTATATATGTTTTGGTTATGTACTTTGTATATTGAATTTGTTGCTTGTTTTTGTTGTATGATCATTTTGAAGGTGAATTTCAATTAGCCATGGATAAAAGTTGGATGGGGTCGGAAAGAGGTACTTCTCGTTACATTCAAGGGATTATTGATTTTGTTGAATTTGCAAGGCGGGGTGGAGAAGACATACATGTATGTCCTTGTATAAAGTGTTTGAGGATTAGTTCTTTACCACAATATTTAGATTTGTTTGAGAAAAAAATTTAAGTTTTATTTATGTACCCAATTGTTGTTCTCTCTTGTATGTTACACATTACATCCGAATTCATGGTGAATGTTTTGCTATGTAGCTCTCCACACATTTGCCATCAAATGTTTTGCTATAATTTGTATAGTAATTTGTTCACAAATACATAAGTTGTGATCCAGATTAAGGGTAGTGTTCAATGTAAGTGATTCGACACAAGTCCTTTAACACTTTCTAATCATCTAATCGATCATTATAAAATCTTTCACACATAAGTGTGTGTATCATGTGTTCATAATTTTACATAAGCGTATAAGTGTTAAGTTACAAGTTAATTGTTAGATCACAAACTATAAGTGTCGGTCGATTAAAAGTAATGTTAAGGGGTTAATGGTTGGTTCCACACATGCTAAATGTTCAAGGTGGTTTTATGTGCAAATCATGAGCGCGTAACAATAGTTTTAAGTTTAAGGTAGACTGTTTAAGTGTATATAATAAGGTAAATGTTTAGTTAAACCACTAATTAGATCATTTTTATTGTCAAAGATTAATTAGGCCATTAATTATATCACTAAAAAAATAGGACGATAAATTTTAATTAAGAAGGAAATTTAGCAATGTTTTTTTCATTCTGGCTAAAATGTTCATTCACACTTCATAAGACAACATCATTAATAAAACTCATATATCTATATCTCAAAAATTTATTAAAATATGAAAATGGGCTTTAAGCCCAAAATGACTCAAAAAACCGACGCCTCTTCATATCTCCTCTATTCTATCATCGCTGCAGATGTTCATCCGTTTTCTATTCTATCGTTACTTGCAGCTCCGTCCCAAGCCATTTACGACGTCTTTTTCGGCTACACCAGAGTCCGGAGGTGAGGTCTGATCCGCCAGTTTGATTTTGGGTTTCCCTTCTTTTGTCTGTTGATTGATTTTTCTTGGTCGGAAATCCAGATCTGTGATATCAAGATCCAACAATCCAAACATCAATTTAAATTTTGCACCAAGATCTGTGAAATCCAGATTCAACAACTCAGGCGAAGAAGTCACGTGTCGAGGTGTTTCTCAAGTTGGTGAATTGCATGCAGCCATATTGACAGATGCTTGTCGTCAGAGCAAATGTACAAATAAATTTATAAGTCCGCTACTCGCGACTACTGGGTAGAAGTGGTAAGTAGGGGTCGAACCCAAGGGAATTAGGGGATACGTTGTTCTTTTACTAACAGGGACGTGTTTTAGGATGATTGAGATTTTAGCGCGAGTAATTAAACTACTGTTTTTGGTTTTTTGGGTTTTTTGTGCGGAAAAGTAAATACAGAAATTTAATACTGAAAGTAAATACTGAAAGTAAAGAGATAAGGGTTAGAAGACTTACAGTGGGTGATGTGTGATTGCGATTCCTCCGGTTGTTGAGCGGTTGATGGTTGTGGTTGATCGGGACAGTTATACTAGGAAAGTAAATACAGGGGGTTTTTGTGATTGAAAGAAAGTATTCGGTTTCAGGTACTCTTGTATTATAACATGTATATAATAAACCGTTAGTAACTTTTCTAAGTATTCAGAGATGAATCGAGGCCCTTTCGTAGCGCAAGACTTGCAACATCGTTTAAAGCAACCCTTATTCTACTTCAGACTAATTCCTCCTTTCAAAGTATCTTAGCCTTCTGTGCATCCACCTGATCGCACAGTTACGATTGACCAAGTGGTGTTTTAGATAAGTCGAACTCCTCAGATAAGCTTTGCCCTTTCGTAGCATCCACTTATCCGAGTATGTTCACGAACCCCACGGAAGAGTTTTGCCCTTTCGTAGCATCCACTCTACCTTGGAAATTCTGACTATAAATGGCACATAGAACAAGTTTTGAATACAAAGAAATGAAACTAAAAGATATTACAACATTATATAATACAAGAAAATACCTTCCACCGAATGAAGAGTTTAGCTACGAATATCCATAGAGGTGGATACCATAGCTAAATACTCGGGGGTTTTTGAAAACATTAAGAGGGAAAGGGGTGGAATACTCAAGAACCAACAGGAGTATTCCCAATTTCCTACTGAATACTCAAGAACCAACAGGAGTATTCTCTATAGTATAATACTCAAGAACAAACATGAGTATTATTTCATAAACCGAACAAACTTACAAAGTAACCAAACTTAGAGAGATAAGTGTTTTGTGTATGGATTGGTTATACAAATGAGGAGGAGGGCTCTCATATTTATAGGCTAGGAGGAGGAGGATGAAGGGTGGAGATGGAGCCATGTGCATTTGCATCCAAGGGTGGAGGAGGAGGGGAGGAGCATGTGGAGGAGGAGACACCACATGGCACCACCTTGTGTACTCCAAAGAGCCGCCGATTGGGGGGAAGAAAAGGGGGAGGTTTCTTTCCCTTGGCCACCTCTTGCCAAGGTCTTCAAGTCATCCAAGGAGGAGAAAGGGAGGAGGCCACCCATGACTCATCATCTCTCATTTAGCCGCCGGTCATGGAGGAGGAAATGGATGAGTTTTGACAGTTTTGTACAGTCTTTACAAAACTATCAATTCAATTCCTCTCCGGTCTGACTTTGATTATTCCTCGGTTGGATTTAATTTGAGTAATCCTTGGTCAGAATCTTGAGATTTCTTCGTTCAGCGTCTGATGTTGAC
Source organism: Rhodiola kirilowii (assembly GCA_033675215.1). Classification (NCBI taxonomy): domain Eukaryota; kingdom Viridiplantae; phylum Streptophyta; class Magnoliopsida; order Saxifragales; family Crassulaceae; genus Rhodiola; species Rhodiola kirilowii. The sequence continues at coordinate 22,196,866 of CM066197.1, forward strand.
CTTGGATTGACCCTTGTTATCTTTTCAGCGTAAAATCCTCTCCTTATCGTGTTTTCACTTTTATCTCTCAATTGCCCTGTGGAAATATTTCGGGACTAACACGTAGAAGTTAGATAGACAAACAGTCTAATTTGGTGGGTTTAACTGTATTTATGATGCATACAATTATGGTCCATCAGATCACCCCACACTTTTAGTTGTTCGTCCCGAACAATGCTATTAAAGGGCGGCACTAAGTTTGGTTTTAAAATATGAAAATTAGACTGTGGGACTCGATTTATCTAATTTATGCATTGCTTACTTATTACCAAATTGAACCGCGTAAATAAATAGAAGTAACTTGATACGTGTACCTTCGTGCCGAGATGCAAATTATATTGGATGTTTCGGGAGATAGCCCTTTTTAGGCTCCTGGACTGCAACCTCGGGATCATCTCTTACTATATGGTTTTCTTGTAGATTTCTCTAGCACGTGATTCGATTCGGGTTTCAGTGAGTTGAGCCTTTTTTTGATTTTCTTTTTTCTTCTTTGGCGAGGGACTAGCTTTTTGTAGTGATTCTGCCTTTGGCTTTATGATCTGTCTTTTTGAGTGCTTCACTTTTGCTCGGTTAAAACCTTCACAATTTTGGGCCTTAGGCCTCTTTTGATTTTCTTCTTTGAGTTTTTTGCTTCTTTGTGACTTGCTAGTCCATTTTCTCAGCCTTTTTGGGAGGTCCAATCATCGCCCGCAAGCCTATGGAAATACCTCCCCGCTCCTCTCGTCTTCGTCGTTTCGCGCGGGTCAAGATGAGGGTCGCTCATTTATTATCTCGGCTATTTTGACTAGAGAGAGGACGGTCTGATTCCCGTCCTCGCCTTTGCATAGATTCTTCTTGGCGGAGTTGACTTCAATTATTCATTGAACCCCGAAGTGCAGCCTCCACTGACTTCGAAAACCATATAGTTTGATCTGATCCTTTAATTGCTTGCCAAGCCTCTCTTGGGCAGTTTATATCAACTCCACATCCCTAGTTATCTTAGCACAAAGGACAAATGGAAAGTTACATTCTAATAAACAGTTGAATTTTCACAAGGTTAATGCATGAATTATGACTTATCTTTTTCACATTCTTAAGTTCATATTTTCAAAAAGATACTATTACTAAAAAAAGAAAAAAAAAACAGCAAGCATGTTATTTATGTACACAGGTGGTTCTCACCCCCCACTTTTGAACGAAGGCGTGCCTTAGTTCAAAAGTCATGCAAGCTTAAAACTAAATACTGAATTTAAATGACAGAAATTAAAAGTGCGGAAAGTAAGATAGTGTTGGGTTACCTCCCGACCAGTGCACTTGTTTTACGTCGTTGGCTCGACAGTACCTCGTTCTGGATCATTGGTTGGGATCCCATGGGTGGCTCAGGTCAAACTTCACCTCGGCTCCTGGATTGATTCTACCGGGTTCTTTGCTGGTTGATGTGCTTAGGTCAGGACTCCATTGTTCCAGAGGTTTTGCACGTTTGGTACCATAGATGTTATAATATGAAGTTCTGCCTCCAAATGCAAGTGATAACGAGCCCTTGCCCATGTTGATCTTGGCTCCTGTGGTGTAAAGGAACGGTCGTCCTAATATGATTGTTGGAGGGTCGTCCTTGTTGGATTCTTGGACTGGTATTACGTAAAAGTCTGCAGGAACGACGACATTTCCTACACGGAGTAATGAGCTTTCTAATACTCCAACTGGCTGGATGCACGACTTGTCTCCCAGCTCGAGGGAGATTATTGGTGGTTTTAATGGACCTAGCTTTAGTGAGCAATATAGGGGGTAAGGCAGAATGTTGACGGATGCCCCAAGATCTATTAAGCAATGATGAATTGGGATTTTGCCGAAAACACAGGTTACGGTGAAGGCTCCTGGGTCCTTGCTCATTTCCAGATATGTCTCCGGGCTCCAATTTAGGCGGTTTTTTGCTATCAGATCATTTTGTTCCTTTATTGGCTCCACTTTTTCTTCTGTCTCATTCCTTGGGGTCATCTGATCTTCTAGGTGGAAGCTTTGTTCTGATGTAAGTGAAAAGTTCACCTTAGGACTGTCAAAGTCTAGATCATTGTTGATGCCCCAGCCAGATGCTGGTATGTCAAAGGGTGTGATTGGAGGCGGTGTTATACAAACGGTGAAGGCATATCGTCCATTGTCAGCGTGCGTGACCCATGTTTTACCATCATTGGGTCGGTCGTCCTCTTGATTCCAATCAGGACGACTCCTGTGGTTGAAGTGCTTGTTTGTTAGTCTGTATGCTGGTGATCGTGCAACTTCTCCCAGTGTCGCCTTTCCGTTTGACCCTTTCATCATGCTAAGATTCGCCTTTGGATTCTGGATGGTCTGTGAAGGTAGTCTGCCAGGTTCGCTAGTGAGCGTTGACATCGCAGTGGCGAGATGGGACATTTGTTTGGTTAATTCGGAAATTGCCCCGCAGTTTTCGCCTGGTATTGGTGTAGCGAAGTACCCAATTGATTTATGTTTCCTGCGAGCTCCTTCATTGTGTCATCAAGCGACTTGGTGGGTTCTTGCTGATTATGCTGGCCAGTCTGGTACTGATTTGGTCCCTTTTGCTGATATTGACCCGCTGATGGAGTGTTCTGGTTATACTGCCGGTGTGGAGGTTGGTAGAATGACTGAGCTGATTGGGGGACAGATGGTTGAGCGTTCTTCTGAGGATAGTTGTTATGCCAATTCGGGATGGTTGCTTGACCATACTGTCTGTTTGGTCCGGCTCTGTCATTGCTGTTGTTGTTGTACCCTTGGTATCCTCCTGCCGCATTCACTTCTGCTGGTTCCTCTTCCATTAAAGTCGGGCATGCGTCAGTTTTGTGGTCCGTTGATGGACCAAAGTTATACGAGTCAGAAACACAGTAAAACCCCCTTAATTAGACTGTTTGTCTATCTAACGTCTACGTGTTAGTCCCGATATATTTTCACAGGGCATTTTAGAGACTGAAGTGAAAACACGCTAAGGAGAGGATTTTAAGCTGAAAAGATAACAAGAGTCAATCCAAGGTCAAGATCATATGCCGACTGAAGAAATATCAAGGATCCTGACGTTGAATTGACCAGAACAAATTAATCAGAGGAATCAGGAGTGGAGTCAAGACAACCCGGGGAAGAAATACATTGACAGTTTTGTGAAAAGACTGCACAAAACTGTACAAAACTCACATTTGGGCAAGATGACCGGCCACCACTCAAGGAGGTGGCCAAGGGAGGAGCTCCTCCCCCTTGGGCCACCGGCAACCGGCGGCTATGGGAGGAGGGACCGGCGGCTTTACTATTTCGCCACTTGTCACCTCCTCCTCCTCCTCCCTTCTGCTCCCTTGGATCAAATGCACATGTCCACCATCTCCACCACCCATCTCCTCCCATTTTGGCTATAAATACAAGCCTCCTCCTCCTCATTTCAACACACCTCAACTCAAATTCACTTCTCTCTCTAGAAGTTGTAATATTTGTAATGTTGTAATTTTGCTTTGGAAATAAAGGAAAGCTCCCTTGGCGCTTCAACGGTTGTAAGTTTCTCTTAGTATTTATTTATTTAACTGTTGTCTTTAATTTCCTTAGTATAATGTTTAGCGCGATGAATAGTAGCTAAACTAGTAGTTCGGTCTAAGGGACGCACTTGTATTATAAAATGTTTTAAGACTATTAACTTAGTATCTAGTCTAAGTATTCAAAACTTATTCTATGTGCCATATATTAAGTCAGAACGTCCATGGTTGAGGGGACGCTTGGAATGGCAAAGCTCACCATGGGGGTTCGTAAACTTGTACGGATAAGTGGATGCTTGGAATGGCAAAGCTTATCTGAGAAGTTTGACTCATCCTAAACACCATTTGGTTGATCGGGAATGATTGATCAAATGGATGCACATAGGCTAATATAACCGGGAATGGAGTATTAGTCTAAATAGAATAAGTGTTCTACGTCCTTGGAATAGGCTAGACAGTGTACGCAAATCGAGTGCTTGGAATGGCCTTGATACACCGTTTGAATACTTAGGAGAGTCACTAAAGATCAATGATAAACAGGATATAATACAAGTCCCCTGAAACCGAACATTTCTCTTAATCATTAAAATAGTAATTTACTTTCCAGTATTAAAATCAACCAACCAACCAACCAATCAATCAAAATAGCGGGTAGCTTTAAAACCAACCAACCGACCTTAAACACGCTCCCACGCTGCGTAATCCCCCCGAAGAACAATTATTCCCCTAGTTCCCTTGGGTTCGACCCCTACTTACCAAGTACTACCCAGTAGTATAGTTGCGAGTAGCGGACTATTATAAATTTATTTGCACAATCGCTTTGACGACAAGCGGTTCTGTCAAATTGGCGCCGTTGCCGGGGAACTAGTCTTCGGATAACTGTTCTTCCCTCCCCTTTCTTTTTTTCTTTTTCCTATGTCATTACCCGTTACGCATGCATGGACAACGCGATTTCTGCCCCTGTTCGGAGGAACGGAGGGAGAAGACCCTGTACAGCACTGCCGAAACTTCCACCAAGTCTGCCACAACATCAAACCTGAAAACGAAGTGTTAGAAGAATTTTAGCTGAAATGCTTCAAATTCTCTCTAACCGACTTCGCCACGATATGGTGCTACACATCCACCGCTTGCAGTGCAGAACGTTTCGTAGACCTCTGCGTTCCGTTCCTGAAAGAATTCTCCCCACCTTCCTTACGCCAAGAAACCCGCGAGAAGATCCTGAACCTTCAACAATCCCGGGATGAGACTTTGGACGAATACTACATAAAATTCGATGCCATCGTCTCAAGCTGCCCGCACCATGGATTTACGAAGAAAATTCTTCTCCAAAAATTTCTTCGTGGGATGAGGTCCGAAGAGCTAGGAAGAGTCAACGAAGCTATGAGAAGGTCTGCCGCAAACCTCACCATTGCAGACATGTGGTACCTGATAACTGGCCTAGCCGCTACCACAAGACGAGTTCCCCACACTGACGAGGAAATGCAGACAGAAGAAGCTGACCCTGAGGCTGACAAAGAAGGAACCACCGAGCCGTCAGAAGAGGCTCCCGAACCATCCGAGGAATCAGACATGGAAAGCACCGGAAGCAACGAAGTAGAAGTCCAGAATACCACCAACGAACTGCCTATTCCATACCCGACTATCATTACCCAGGCAGCTGAGACTATCTACGATCAGTTCTTCACGAACCAACATTACGAGGCAGAACCAAGCCTCATGAGGCCTTCCCGACTTTTCCCCTTGATCAATGAGCAAGTCGCAGCGAACTATGCGATCCAAGAAGAAGCTCAAAGGAGAATGGGAAAAGGGCCCGAGCAGAATGACTCCTACATGGAGTACGCTTACGCCATGACTGGACAAGGCAGCCCTAAACAGGAGAACACCCAGTTCAAAAAGCTGATAGTGAAAGGTCCCTCGCCTTCTCAGAGACGTTGGGAGGAGATACCATCAGAACTGGACCCAAACCCGTCATCTGCTAAAAAATCAGGAAGACTCACCGCAAGAATCAAAGTTGGTGGAATCAAGAAGTTCGACCTCAGCCACCCATGGGACCCAAACCAATGAACCACAAACGAGGTATCGTCGAGCCAACGACGTTAAACAAGTGCACTGGTCGGGAGGTAACCCGACACTATCTTACTTTTCCGCACTTTAAATTCTGTCTTTTAAATTCAGTATTTAGTTTTAAGCTTGCATGACTTTTGAACTAAGGCACGCCTTCGTTCAAAAGTGGGGGGTGAGAACCACCTGTGTACATAAATAACATGCAGCTGTTTTTTCTTTTTTTAGTAATAAGTACCTTTTTGAAAATATGAACTTAAGAATGTGAAAAAGATAAATCATAATTCATGCATTAACCTTGTGAAAATTCAACTGTTTAAAAACTTAGAATGTAACTTTCCATTTGTCCTTTGTGCTGAGATAACTAGGGATGTGGAGTTGATATAAACTGCCCTAGAGAGGCTTGGAAAGCAATCAAAGGATCAGATCAAACTATATGGTTTTCGAAGTCAGTGGAGGCTGCACTTCGGGTTTTCAGTGAATAATTGAAGTCAACTCCGCCATGAAGCATCTATGCAAAGGCGAGGACGGGAATCAGACCGTCCTCTCTTTAGTCAAAATAGCCGAGAAAATAGATGGGCGACCCTCATCTTGACCCGCGCAAAACGACAAAGACGAGAGGAGCGGGGAGGTATTTCCATAGGCTTGCGGGTGATGATTGGACCTCCCAAAAAGGCTCGAGAAAATGGACTAGCAATAACAAAAAGACGAAAAGCTCAATGAAGCAAATCAAAAGAGGCCAAAGGCCCAAAATTGTGAAGGTTTTAACCGAGCAAAAGTGAAGCACTCAAAAAAGTCAAATCAAAGGCCAAAGGCCGATTCACTACAACAAAAAAGCAGTCCCTCGCCAAAGAAGAAAATCAAAAAGGCTCAACTCACTGAAACCCGAATCGAATCACGTGCTAGAGAAAGCTACCAGAAAACCATATAGTAAGAGACGATCCCAAGATTGCAGTCCAGGAGCCTAAAAAGGGCTATCTCCCGAGACATCCAATATAATTTGCATCTCAGCACGGAGGTACAAGTATTAAGTTTCTTCTATTTATTTACGCAGTTTAATTTGGTAATAAGTAAGCAATGCATGAATTAGGATAGATCGAGTACCAAAGTCTAATTTTCATATTCCAAAGCCAAAATTAGAACTTACGCCCTTTAATAGCATTGTTCGGGACGAACAACTAAAAGTGGGGGGTAATCTGATGGACCAAAGTTGTACGAGTCAGAAACACAGTAAAACCCCCTTAATTAGACTGTTTGTCTATCTAACGTCTACGTGTTAGTCCCGATATATTTTCACAGGGCATTTTAGAGACTGAAGTGAAAACACGCTAAGGAGAGGATTTTAAGCTGAAAAGATAACAAGAGTCAATCCAAGGTCAAGATCATATGCCGACTGAAGAAATATCAAGGATCCTGACGTTGAATTGACCAGAACAAATTAATCAGAGGAATCAGGAGTGGAGTCAAGACAGCCCGGGGAAGAAATACATTGACAGTTTTGTGAAAAGACTGCACAAAACTGTACAAAACTCACATTTGGGCAAGATGACCGGCCACCACTCAAGGAGGTGGCCAAGGGAGGAGCTCCTCCCCCTTGGGCCACCGGCAACCGGCGGCTATGGGAGGAGGGACCGGCGGCTTTACTATTCCGCCACTTGTCACCTCCTCCTCCTCCCTTCTCCTCCCTTGGATCAAATGCACATGTCCACCATCTCCACCACCCATCTCCTCCCATTTTGGCTATAAATACAAGCCTCCTCCTCCTCATTTCAACACACCTCAACTCAAATTCACTTCTCTCTCTAGAAGTTGTAATATTTGTAATGTTGTAATTTTGCTTTGGAAATAAAGGAAAGCTCCCTTGGCGCTTCAACGGTTGTAAGTTTCTCTTAGTATTTATTTATTTAACTGTTGTCTTTAATTTCCTTAGTATAATGTTTAGCGCGATGAATAGTAGCTAAACTAGTAGTTCGGTCTAAGGGACGCACTTGTATTATAAAATGTTTTAAGACTATTAACTTAGTATCTAGTCTAAGTATTCACAACTTATTCTATGTGCCATATATTAAGTACGTCCATGGTTGAGGGGACGCTTGGAATGGCAAAGCTCACCATGCGGGTTCGTAAACTTGTACGGATAAGTGGATGCTTGGAATGGCAAAGCTTATCTGAGAAGTTTGACTCATCCTAAACACCATTTGGTTGATCGGGAATGATTGATCAAATGGATGCACATAGGCTAATATAACCGGGAATGGAGTATTAGTCTAAATAGAATAAGTGTTCTACGTCCTTGGAATAGGCTAGACAGTGTACGCAAATCGAGTGCTTGGAATGGCCTTGATACACCGTTTGAATACTTAGGAGAGTCACTAAAGGTCAATGATAAACAGGATATAATACAAGTCCCCTGAAACCGAACATTTCTCTTAATCATTACAATAGTAATTTACTTTCCAGTATTAAAATCAACCAACCAACCAATCAATCAATCAAAATAGCTGGTAGCTTTAAAACCAACCAACCGACCTTAAACACGCTCCCACGCTGCGTAATCCCCCCGAAGAACAATTATTCCCCTAGTTCCCTTGGGTTCGACCCCTACTTACCAAGTACTACCCAGTAGTATAGTTGCGAGTAGCGGACTATTATAAATTTATTTGCACAATCGCTTTGACGACAAGCGGTTCTGTCATCCGTCATGCCACAAAATTTGCAAGGCTTAACTGGAACTGGCTGCCTTCGTAGGATCTGAATCATAATTTCTTTTAACTGTTTCATATCCTTAGACATAGAGTTCATTGGTGTTTCGGCCTTCGCCACACTTTTTCTTCGGGAGAATTCTTCCTGCCGAGTCGTCTCTTCTCGGAATCGAGCATTTTCAGCAACGTCATTTATTAGTTGCCTAACTCCGCTCAATGATAGATTCAATATGGATCCTCCAGCTGAGGCGTCCAGGAGCATTTTGTCTAAGGGTCTTAATCCATCAATGAGGTACTCGATTATGAGTTTCTCGGGCAGTCCTAGTGTACATCAACTTCTCTCCAGGTGGTTGAACTTTTCCAAGTAATCGTACATGGTTTCGTTGGGTCCTTGCTTGATGTCCTGCAGTTGCCTTCTTACTTGCATTGCTCTTCCTGCTGGGTAGTATTTGTCTAAGAATTTCTTCTGCATCTGAGCCCATGTTCTGATGCTTCCGGAAGGCAATGAAAGGAACCAGTCGTTTGCCGCGTCAATGAGGGAAAAGTAGAACGCTTTTAACTTGAAGTCGTCTACGTTTACGCCATTCGGTTTTAAGTTTTGGCAAATACCATGTAAGCGCTGGAGATGGGCCATTGCTGACTCTCCACAATTTCCTGTGAACTTCGGTAAGTTGTGGGCCACTGAAGTGTTGATGTTGATATTTTCCAGCTCAGGGCCTTCGTAGATACACCACAGCTGAATTCTGAAATCCGGTGCATTGAGTTCTCCCAAAGTAGGTTCGCGGTAATGGTCGTTATCCCCATAGTAGTTATCGAAGACGGGTTCGCGTCTCGGTACTTGTCGAGGGCGTGGGGTGGTGGATATCTAGGGGGTTGTACTGGACCAGCTGCATTTCGGTCCTCGGGTGGTTCTTGGTTTCGTCTGTTAGCTTCCCTATCACGAGCTCTTCTGTTTCTGATGAGTTGTTCAGGATCGTCGATAAATGGAAGCGGTATCTCATCATTTCGATCGTACAGGTTTATTTCTTCGTCATCCTGGTAGTCATGGTGACTTTCTTCGCGAGACATGGTCGTTTTGAAGTGCGTATTGATTCGAACAACTTATCCGATTAATTAACTAACTCCCCGGCAACGGCGCCAATTTGACAGATGCTTGTCGTCAGAGCAAATGTATAAATAAATTTATAAGTCCGCTACTCACGACTACTGGGTAGAAGTGGTAAGTAGGGGTCGAACCCAAGGGAATTAGGGGGATACGTTGTTCTTTTACTAACACGGACGTGTTTTAGGATGATTGAGATTTTAGCGCGAGTAATTAAACTACTGTTTTTGGTTTTTTGGGTTTTTTGTGCGGAAAAGTAAATACAGAAATTAAATACTGAAAGTAAATACTGAAAGTAAAGAGATAAGGGTTAGAAGACTTACAGTGGGTGATGCGTGATTGCGATTCCTCCGGTTGTTGAGCGGTTGATGGTTGTGGTTGATCGGGACAGTTATACTAGGAAAGTAAATACAGGGGGTTTTTGTGATTGAAAGAAAGTATTCGGTTTCAGGTACTCTTGTATTATAACATGTATATAATAAACCGTTAGTAACTTTTCTAAGTATTCAAAGATGAATCGAGGCCCTTTCGTAGCGCAAGACTTGCAACATCGTTTAAAGCAACCCTTGTTCTACTTCAGACTAATTCCTCCTTTCGAAGTATCTTAGACTTCTGTGCATCCACCTGATCTCACAGTTACGATTGACCAAGTGGTGTTTTAGATAAGTCGAACTCCTCAGATAAGCTTTGCCCTTTCGTAGCATCCACTTATCCGAGTATGTTCACGAACCCCACGGAAGAGTTTTGCCCTTTCGTAGCATCCACTCTACCTTGGAAATTCTGACTATAAATGGCACATAGAACAAGTTTTGAATACAAAGAAATGAAACTAAAAGATATTACAACATTATATAATACAAGAAAATACCTTCCACCGAATGAAGAGTTTAGCTACGAATATCCATAGAGGTGGATACCATAGCTAAATACTCGGGGGGTTTTTGAAAACATTAAGAGGGAAAGGGGTGGAATACTCAAGAACCAGCAGGAGTATTCCCAATTTCCTACTGAATACTCAAGAACCAACAGGAGTATTCTCTATAGTATAATACTCAAGAACAAACAGGAGTATTATTTCATAAATCGAACAAACTTACAAAGTAACCAAACTTAGAGAGATAAGTGTTTGTGTATGGATTGGTTATACAAATGAGGAGGAGGGCTCTCATATTTATAGGCTAGGAGGAGGAGGATGAAGGGTGGAGATGGAGCCATGTGCATTTGCATCCAAGGGTGGAGGAGGAGGGGAGGAGCATGTGGAGGAGGAGACACCACATGGCACCACCTTGTGGACTCCAAAGAGCCGCCGGTTGGGGGGAAGAAAAGGGGGAGGTTTCTTTCCCTTGGCCACCTCTTGCCAAGGTCTTCAAGTCATCCAAGGAGGAGAAAGGGAGGAGGCCACCCACGACTCATCATCTCTCATTTAGCCGCCGGTCATGGAGGAGGAAATGGATGAGTTTTGACAGTTTTGTACAGTCTTTACAAAACTATCAATTCAATTCCTCTCCGGTCTGACTTTGATTATTCCTCGGTTGGATTTAATTTGAGTAATCCTTGGTCAGAATCTTGAGATTTCTTCGTTCAGCGTCTGATGTTGACCTTGGATTGACCCTTGTTATCTTTTCAGCGTAAAATCCTCTCCTTAGCGTGTTTTCACTTTTATCTCTCAATTGCCCTGTGGAAATATTTCGGGACTAACACGTAGAAGTTAGATAGACAAACAGTCTAATTTGGTGGGTTTAACTGTATGATGCATACAATTATGGTCCATCACATATCATGCCAACCAAGTATGAGATATGCATAGTTGAATTGGGTGTGAAATATTTGACCTTTTTTGTTTGGGTGAGAACATTATAGTGGGCTAGTGGTGTGGTTTAGATGGTGATGCATTGTGCTGTGTTGGTATTGAGGACTCTCAGTGATATTTGGTGCAGTATTTTAGTTCGCAATCAGAAGTGGAGGGTGCTTTCCTCTTGATTTTCAATTTCTTATAAGTGGCGTCATTGCCTTTCCACTTCCTACGGATGGGTCGAGACAGAAGGTTCAAACTTATCTTCAAATTAAAGACAAGTATGAGACGAACAAAGAGCAAGTTGCCAAAGCAAGATGAGTGCGTTCGAGAGGAGGATTCAGACTAAAGAGAAGTAGGCGAGTTGCCATGGGAGGTTATGTAATTAAGATTGGATATTTCTATGAATGTATGTTTGGATTCTATTAAGAATTTGGAAATCCAGACTGAAATTGTATAGTGTTGCTTATGCAATTTTCTATGTAACTCTTTTTTATGCGTAATTAAACACTTGAAAGTGTATCACATTTAACTGCATTTACATGATCGACCACATATCACTTGTAGCACAACTTATGCGACGTACTATATGTCAGAGGATGGTGATACTCTTCTCTTACACGTCTCTTCTAATGTGACTGACGGTTTCCTTATGCGACATTTTTTGGTACTGTCGCACTAGATCTTATATGATTGGTGTGCCTAGGGTACTGTCACATCAAATCTTATGCGACGCAACTTATGTGACTGGACCTTATGTGACTGACATTAGTCGAAATAGGTCTTATGCGACTAAAAACGTCCTTATGCGACTAAAAACGTCCTTATGCGACTATTTTTGGTGAGTCACCTAAAGATAAATATGGCATAGTGAATGACCCACTTGAGCGATACAAGAGATGCAAATACCCCATAGCGATACAAGGGATACAAGGCAATGGTCACACATTTATCATCATATTCATCATAAACACTAGATAGATACTCACCCTATCGAGATTGTTAGTTTACTCCCTAGTTTAACGTCTTGGCAAAGACCGAGCCGGATCTCCTTATAAGAAACACACTTGAGGGGTCCTTTGCTAGGATCACTCCTCAAGCGGACTTGTAGAATTTTGGAGATGTCAATCCGGATTCCTTGAAGAGTGCATGCAACTTGCTTGATAGCCCTTTTCCAAAGCGATGGTAGCTTCTCACCCTTAGATGGTTTTGCTTTGCCATTCTTTTTCATCTCATCGTTGCATGATGATGATCCATGGTAATCAAAGGGAGGATCTCTGTCAGGGCTTTGCTCATTGGGCAATTGTTTCTTCTTAGTTGATTTCTCGGCCTCAACAAGTTCGGCCTCTACGCTTTCTTTCTCCTTCAACTCACAAGTCCCCAATAGAGCCACTTGTTCTCCACTAGCCCTTTCTATTCTCACCTTTTATCCACCAATCTTCAAAGTCAACTTCCCTTTTCCCACATCAACTTTAAAACCGGTGGTGGCCAAGAAATGGTGCCCAAGGATCAAGGAATATGTGCAATTGTTCCCCATATCGATCACCACAAAGTCGCATGGTATGTAGAATTTTTCGACCTTGATTGGGACATTCTCAACTACCCCCCAAGGGTGTCTTATAGTCCCATCCGCGAGTTGTAGTGTCATTTTAGCAGATTTCACCCTTTCATTCCAAGCTCGTGGTAGGTGGCTAGGGGCATAACGCTCAGACTAGCCCCAAGATTGGCGAGTGGATTTGTGAAGTTCATGTCACCTATCGAGCAAGGGATAATGAATTTTCCGGGATCTTTCGCCTTTTGGGAAATTTGCTTCGAAAAGAGGGCACTACATTCGTGGTTGAGGAGATGGGGATCATCTTCTTCAATGGTCCTCTTGTTGGACAAAACCTCTTTTATAAATTTGTTGTAGAGAGGGGCCTTCATTATGAGCTCATGGAATGGCAAGTAGACATATAGCTTCCTCAACATTGCGGTAATGGCCCCAAACTCCTTATCCAACTTTGTGGGCTTCATGAGCCTTTGAGGGAAGGGAATGTTCGGAGAATAAGGCTTGAGTTCCTCTTTTCCCTTCGTAATTTCTTTTGCCTTTTCGGTTGGAGGATTAGGGACCTCTTCATCTAATTCTTCTTCTTCGGCTCTAGCTTGGCCGGTGGGCTTTGGAGGCACTTGAGTAGTTTTCTTTGGTTGAATATCCTCTAATTGCCTCCCACTTCTAAGGTTCACCACTTCACAATATTCCTTGTTGGGGACCCTCGGTAAAGACTTCTCATCAAGCTTTTCCATCTCACCTTCATCATTTTCTAGAAATTCATTCTCAAACGACCCCTCATTCTCTATATATATGGCATTGCAATACTCCTTTTGGCCTTGCTCGGGTTGAGCCGGTAATTTCCCTTGTGCTCTTGTAGAGGACTCGGCTCGTTGGGCTATTTGGTTCTCGAGCATCTTGACATGAGTTTGCAACCTTTGGTGTGATTGTTTCATTTCCTCAATTCTTTACTCATCTCAAGTATTGCGGCAATCATGAGATCCGAGTTTGAGGGCTCGTTTGATGGTTGAGGAGGATGGTTAGCTTGTTGATCAGGATTTTGGGGTTGAGCTTGGCATTGGTGCCCTTGAGAATGATTCCTAGGTTGGAATTGGTTTCTCGGTTGAAAGGATTGGTTGTTTGAAGTAGGCCTAGGACCAAAGTCAGGAGGTGTTGGATTTGTTGTTTTGTATGAGAAGTTTGGATGATTTCTCCAAGCGAATGAAAACCTTGGGGTAGTGTAGTAAGATTGGGAATTTTGGCCTTGAGGGGCACTAGCATCATACTCCCTTCATTGGTTTCCACCAACATAATTTGCTTCTTCATACCCATATCCATTCTCATCCTTTTGAACTAAAGGGCAAGTGTTTGTATCATGCTCGTACACCTCGCAAATCTCACCACCCTTGGCTCATTGAGTGGTCCTTTGTCGAAAGTTGCATTTTATCCACTTTCTCCGAGAGGTCTTCTAATTTTTAGCTAATGAATCATATTCCCTTGTGCCTACGTCCTTCACTTCATAGCCTCCTCCTTGTCCTTGCCTCCTTGGTTTCCTCGTTCACTTGCTCAGATGAAGTAGTTCTTCGTGATTTTCTCAATTACCTCATACCCTTTCGGAGGTTCAAGCTCCATTATGGCTCCTCCCCTGGCGGTATCAAGTGCAAGCCGCGAAGGACCATCAACTCCATTGTAGAAGGTATGGAATAAGAGGTATGTATCTAGGTTGTGATGGGGGCAAAGTCTTTGATATTCTTTGAATCACTCCCAAGCTTCATAGAGAATCTCTTTATCCATTTGCTTGAAATTCATAATTTGACTCCTAATGTGAGCCGTCTTGGATGGAGGGAACTACTTGTTGAGGAATGCGATTGCAAGCTCTTCCCAAGTAGTAAAGCTAGCCGGTGTTTGACTCCTAAACCAATCTCTGGCTCTTCCCGTGAGTAAGAAAGGGAACAACCATAAGTGTATATCATACCTTGAAACTCCATTGATCTTAAAAGTGTCACAAATCTCGAGGAAAGAAGTTAAGTGAGAATTGGGATCTTCATGGTCTCTCCCCAAGAATTGGTTAGATTAAACCATTTGTATTGTGGAGGTCTTCAAGTCGAAGTCACGATTGTCCACCGCGGGAACAAGGATTGGAGATCGGTAGCCAAAAGCATTGGGGGCTACATAGTCCTTAAGAGCCCTTCTAGCATGAGGGACTTGAGGAAGTAGAGGAGGAGGAGGTGGTGGTGGCCTTTCTCCCATGTCAAAGGCTGGTAGTTCTTGAGAGTTTGAGGTTGATCATTTCGCCTTGATTGCTTTACTCCTTGTGAGGATGTTGCTAGATTTCTTAGCCTTAGGGGGCATATAAGGATTGCACCTACAAGGGGAAAACAAACAAGACAAGTGAGGATAGTGGAATGAACTCAAGAACCAACGTTATTAAAAAGCAAACAACAAAAGAAAAACATGGAATAGTCGAAGTACTAAATGATTCGTCCTAGGGAGAATCTAGCCATTGCTCCCAGACAACATCGCCATTTGACAAGCTATTTTTAATGACCTCTAAAATAACGTGAAGCAAAAGAGGGTCGGTACTCGGTAGTATGTCAAAACATTTACAGAACCGGTAAGACCGGTGTCGAACCCAAGGGAGCAATTGGATTGTACACTAAGATTTATCAAATTTTCCACTTGGCTATTCCTACGAATCAATTATGAGATGGTTTTCAAGTCAAACTAACAACGAAATGGTTTCAATGGGTTTTAATTCAACTCAAAGAGAGTTTCGAGGGGTTACTCCCCTCCTTGGCATTTCCCATGATCACGTATACAAGTATTATCCACATTCAAGGTGTCAAATAGTTTGGAACCTAGCTTAGACTAAGGTAGGCCAACTTTCATGTGAACCTATTCTTAATCAAGCTCTCTTAGCTCGAACCTCACCCTATCAAGATTGTTGGTTCATTCAATATCATGTATTAGCCTTGGAACATCTCCCAAGGCAATAAATACCATAGACTCGGGTACTAGTTCACTCCCTACCAATGCATTTATCATCATAAACACTAGATAAGATCATATTCACTACATGTAAACTATCACTAGGTTCTTTCAATACCTAGGTCAGGTTTTGGGATAAACATGTTACTTAGGCATTTCATCAAACACTTAATAGCATGTCATAAATGAAGAGCATAGTAAACATGAATTTAACACCATAGATTAATCATTCAATGTGTGTATACATGATCAAGAGTACCAAGGAGGGTTACAACACCCTCAAAACACAAGGAGACTACTCACACATCATGTAAGACAACATGGTGTGAGTAGGGTATGGAGAACACAACAAAGGTAGTACAAAAAGTGAAGAGAAAGTAGGATTGTTAATCCTTGAACTCCCTATTGATCTTCCTTCTTCTCCTTTGGTTAGATCCTCCTTGATGACCTTGATTTGATCTCTTTTTCTGAGTATTTTTCCCCAATATGCCAGCCCCCTGGGTCAAGCCTTCCTCTTTCTATTTATAGGCTCGGGTGAAAAATCTGATGTAGTAGGTCCAGTCGGTCGGCTGGTCCTGGCGCTCGAATCCCACCCGATCGGCTGGTGGCTAAATTCCAGTCTGTTTCTGTAGAGATTCTCCAACCGACCGACTCAAATGCAAGAGAATGTGAGCCTTCTGAGATCCTTTTCTAGTCGGTCGGTTGGAATGGCCAACCGACCGGTTGAATAAGTGCTTAGGCAAGGTATCCTGAAGTCTTTGCTAGTCAGTCGGCTGATAGCTCCAACCTACCGACTCAATGTTGGTGATTGTTGAGCATCCTAAAGTCTCTTTCCAGCCGGTCGGCTGGTGAGTCCAACCGACCGGCTCAAGGGTTGCCAAATAATCTCCTGTCTGTTCCTTCATCCAGTCGACCAGCTGGTTCAGGAGAGATTCCTAACCGGTCGGCTGGGAGCCCTGTTTGCCCATATTTTGCTCTAATCTCCGATTTTTTCCAAGTTTTCATATCTAGGCTTTAACATTGAGAAGGCCTTGTTTTCTACCTGAAATGTAGGGTAAGAGGTTAAATGAGATAAAGTGCTCAAGGAAGGATGAAGTCTTTAAAACCTTCAACGCCCTCCCTCTAGCAGTCTGAATGTCACTATAGGGCGACACAGTGGAAATATGGTACTTTTGTTTACTAATGGATGGAGGATATGACGCTTCATACACTTATTTATGCGAGTCTCCCACGATGATGCTTGTGTAAACTGAGGGCTCCTCTTTAGCTGACGCCCTTCGGTCACCGTGCAGGTGAAGGGATCATCCATGGCCCTTGGGAATGGTGTCTTTTTATGGTCAAGTGTAGTAGTCTTTTATGGCATTTGTCATTAAGTTATCTTTCACGGCAAGGGAATCCTTTAATGCGATATTCCTATAAATTTTTGCCTTAGACATGCCACTATAATTGCCATGGTCCAGGTTTTTTGGATCCATTCATATAATTGTTGGCACCGTCAAGTTTCCCAAATAAAAAAGACTACAACATTCTGATGAGTCGTATTTATACGACTCGTCGAATCAATTAATCCCATTTATTTCGATACTTTTATATGCGAATATTTACTTTTAGTATGGTTTTGCATTTCAGGTGTTTCGGAAACTCTAGGAAGAAACGCGCATAAAAGACGGCATTTCATGCCAAAAACACCACAGTGGCAGATCAGACCTTAAGATATTCGCCGGAGTGCTGGGAATCGACAAGTGATCATAAAAATATGAGCAATATGTTGATGCGTAGCTGAGTCAATTCTCTTCAATTCTCTAGTTTACACCGAGAGCAGCCGAGGTCATTCGAATGGTCAAATCAAGAGTCAAAGTCAGAACTGACGTGTAGAAAGGGGAGACAGAAACAGTGCAGATCGCACCCAAGGAAGACATTAGCGCAGTGCTAATGTCAACTCTGGGCACGACGATAACGTCTACACTGGGCGCCACTGATGACATCAACGACGGGTATTGATGACATCAACAGGTCCGGGATTTGGCAATTTGAGCCCGAAACAGATTTATAAACCCAAAAACGTATAACTTTAGGGTTTGGAGAAGGTTTTCCAACATTCTATTATTTAACATCCTTCATCACGACGGCTCTGGAGAGGAACGCCAAGCTATCAACGAAGAGAAGAAATTTCTACTACTTTCATTCTAAAAAATACTTGTTTTTTTGTTATGACTATGAGTAGCTAAATTTCTTATTTCAATTTGGGGTTTCGTTTATTGTGATTATGTTTTGAGACTCTTTTCTTAATGCTTAATTCATGTTTTACTAGTGCTTGTTCTTCATCTCATGAATTGAATTGTTAGGTTAAATGGAATATTTGTCGTAAAGCTTAATTTGACAACCAATTCTAGTTGTTAATATCTACTAGAAATTTTGCCGTAAAGGTAGATCGTAACCCTTAGGTTTGATATTACCTTTTTCGGAATATTGTGCTTAGGAGAACTAGAAGTCTAATACCTTTGCCGGATTAGATTGTGGTGTATTGCCTTTGCCGGGATACTTTAGGTTAATACATTTACCGGAATAAGTACGCTTAGAAACTTTAATTATGGTTATTAGCAGTCTATGATAAACATGTGACAATAGGAACCCTAAGCTTAATGTCTTCTCTGATTGGAGTCTTTATTCGTGTTTTGCTCTTTTGCACTCGTAATTGCTATAAAAAACCCTGTTTCTTTACGTGTCTACAGATACAACTTCCAAAACCATAGCTCTCTTGGGTTCGACCCTGCTTGCCACTAACTAGTTTTTTGCAAGAAAAATAAATATTAAATATGACGCATCAGATGACGCGCGTAAAATATTGGCCCCGCTGTCGGGGAGATGCGCTTCGGTGAAGATGTTTCTTTTCATTATTTTATTTATTTATTTAGTTTTTTGTGCTTTTCTACTAGCTTCACAATGTCTCGTGCAGATAGTGAGATCGGTGATAACAACAACAACGAGATCGCCCCAGATAGCTTTCATTGAAAAACCAGAGCGACAGCTGCATGCTCGCAACAAGGTGAATATTGCAGCCAGGCAAGCACAACAGAATCAGAGGGAACCTATTGCACAAAATACTGGGAATAGTGCTAATGCGAGGCAGCCGCCTCCACCGCTACCACCACAGCCACAAATTAACAGGGAGCCGGAAGAAGAGGACGAATGTTATTACGAGCCTATGATGAAGGAGCTGTCTGCCCCTAATTTTGAGAATCAACCTTGATGTCTCCATGAGGGGCCAGACATGTAAGAAATTGAGATCAAGAATGCGGTAGTGCACCATCTGCCAAAGTTTTCGGGTCGATAAAGAGAATCAGCCATCAGGCATCTGCAGGATTTTCAAGACATCTGCCAAACTCTCCGACACTAATGAGTCACAGTAGAGAATTTCAAACTCAAATCTTTCCACTTCTCTTTAACTGATATGGCTAGATCTTGGTTTCTATCTCTTCCTACAGGTAGCATCAGAACATGGGACCAGATGGAGAAGAAGTTTCTCGCTAAATACTACCCAGAAGCTAAGCCAGACAGGTTCGTAGGCAACTGCAATATATCAGGCAAGGACCTAATGAATCGATGTATCATTATCTGGAGAAATTGAATGCATTAGAGAAGAGCCGCTGTAACTTGGGAATGCATGAAAAGTTGGTGATCGAATATTTGTTAGATGGGTTGAGGCCATTTGATCGGATGCTTCTTGATGCGTCAGCTGGAAGGACAATTCTGAATTTATCTCCAGCTGGAAAATGGAATTTGATCATTGAAGTCGCTGAGAATGTAAGATTCAGAGAGGAGGTCAGCCGCCAAGAGGAATTTAGTGAGAATGTTTCACAGACTGACACTTCATCGAATCCGATGGCTGAGGAGCTGAAAGAGATGAAGGAGCTGATGAAGAAGATGATGGTAAATTAGGTAGCACGGGTAAGGCCATATGAATTTTGTGGTGCGACTAACCATAAGACGGATGCTTGCCCTACTTTGCAGGAGGAAACACAGGTTGATGTCAATGCAGTGGGGGATACAAAAATTATAATAATAATACACCCCGACAACCTCAGCAGTAGCAGTACTACAGACCACCATACCATCAACAGCAGGGTAGCTAGAACAATCAGGGTCAGTATTAGCAGCGAGGGCAGGACTACAATCAAGCAGGCCTTAGTAATCAAAATTCCAGCAAGTCTCTAGAAGTTGTGGGGAAGGAGCTATCAGCTAGCACCCAGCAGTCAGCCACCACTGTACACTGACGTATAGTATTTTGTTGTCAAAAATAATTTGTAATGCCGGTAAGAACCGGATCGTCAAAGGGAGCAAATGAAACTTTACACTTTTAAGGTTGTATTTCTACTTATCCTAATCCAAATCGAGTTTTGATTGGTTTCCATAATTGAAAATCAATGAAAGTAAGAAAAGGTTTCGTTGATTTCAAGAGATATTTCAAGGGAACTACTTCACTTGCCTAACATTTGAATCGAATTAATATTATCTAGCATGCATGATTTGCTTATATTGATTGGAAAATAGCCGTACACTTCAAGTATAAACTTCACACTTTCGGCTCTATTGGTTTATAATGGAAATGTACCTTAAACTATGAACCTCACCCTTTCAGCGCTATTGGTTCGAATCAAGAAACTCGCTGATGTTTACGAACTCTCATCGCGTAAACATGGGGAGTATTGTCATAGAACGAGCCTTTCCCGTTACAAACTTGTGCTACTCTTGTAGTCACCACGTTTATAACGTGTATTTTACTTAATTGTCGGATACTAAGTCTTACCCTTTCGGCGCTATTGACTTAATATATCAACGCAGTGCACTTAGGCATTTCGTCAAACACCTAGAATACATCGCTTAGGTTTAAGCGCTAAGTAAAATACAAATCCAATAAGACAAATTAATTCATGCAAATATTTGTTTTATTCAACGATTCATAGTTAGATAAGATTCGTAGGACCCCAAAATAGGGTCACTACTCACTATCCATGGAAGTAAACATACAACTCATGTTTTTGGTCGGAACTGAAATTACAAAATTTATGAATAACAATCACAACCTTGATGTAAATGATGATGTTGTCCCTCTTCGAATTGCAATCCCTTTGATTCTGATCGATTCCTTGAGTCTTTTGTCGTGAAGTTTCTTTGAAGATCATCTCTCTCAAACCTCTGGTAATGATGAATGACGGCTGAAGACACGTTTTCTTTCTTTTGTTCAACATCTGCCTCTTCACCTTTTTTTAAAACGTAGCCAAAATTACCTTTTTTTCGTCCGGCAGTGTGAGTAATATCACTAGTGTCACCGTTTAGGTGACCCGAGAAAAACCAGGGAGCTAAATTTTTCTGGCAAGTATCACCAGTGTCACTGAAATCGGTGACACGAGCAATACTGGCGCATAGTTAGATAGGCGCTTTGGCTCTAATTTTGAACCTATTAACAACTGAATCAGCTCTTGGTTCAAACTAAAACGTTTTAGCCCTTTATCTTACATTTCCAACAAATCAAAGATCAATGTATTCAGAAACCATATAAGCTTTAGGCGTGTGCGACAAGTAGGGATGTCAATCCACCTACATTTTCTATGTTTTTGCCCAAATTTCTACAAAACACTTTGTTTTGCCTTGTAATCATTTTTCACCTGAAAAGCATTAAAACGTAGAGTATGAGCTCATAATACTAAGGAAAGTGATCGATAATCCACTAATTGTGAAGCATAAATATAGTGAAGATTTATGCTCATCAAAACACTCCACACTTAGAGTTTGTTCGTCCCGAACAAACATGAACTAAATCAAAACCACTGTCGCAGGGAACACGAGTGAATTTAGCGTATGCACAAAGCCTTTAAACCTCTAGGCTACCCTACAGAATGAGTTGTGGTCTCGTGAGAGTTTTCAGAAAAGGGAATACTCACAAATCCCAAACGCAACTAGCTATATGCATGATCATGATAGTACTTCAATTATCTAAGCAATGTGACAGAGCGCACCACACCGTCGTTAATGTGCGATGGCTCTGTGCAAAAATAAATTTATAAGTCCGCTACTCGTACTCTTCTATTGGGTAGTAAAGCGGTAAGTAGGGGTCGAACCCAAGGGAATTAGTGGATAGTTGTTCTTTCGAAGATGGAAAGTAAGACAGTTGGGGGTTGGTTGTGATTTTAGTACTGAAAAGTAAGTGGGTTGGTGGTGATTTTAGTACTGAAAAGTAAATGACTGAAAGTAAAGAAAGTAAATACGGGACTGAAAGTAAATACTGAAAAGTAAAGTGCTTGAAGGACAAGACTTGCAGAAAGTAAATGCTTGAAGGACAAGACTTGCGGAAAGTAAATGCTTGAAGGACAAGACTTACTGAAAGTAAATGCTTGAAGGACAAGACTTGCGGAAAGTAAGCAGTTGATATGTGATGGACCATAATTATATGAATCATAAACACAGTTAAACCCACCAAATTAGACTGTTTGTCTATTTAACTTTTGCTTGTTAGTTCCGATATTTATCTACAGGGTATTTTGGAGTCTAGAGAGAATACAGGCTAAGGAGGAGTTTTTAAGCTGAAAATATATTACGAGTCATTTCAAGGTCACGACCAGATGCCGACTGAAGAAATCTCAAGATCCTGACATGGAATCACTCAAAATAAGTCCAACCGAAGAGCAGCCAAAGTCAGTCCGGAGCTGAAATGGACCGATAGTTTCGTGAAAACCTCACAAAACTCACAAAACCTCCTCCACCCTCCATATGTGTAACACCCCGAAAATTTTAAACTCCAAAACGGCGTCACATCGGCCGCACGTCCCCTGAACCACGAATGGAACGTACGAAGCCTCAATCATTTTAACAGATAAATTAAAACATAAGCTGTAATTCAAATTTCAAATCATTTAGATAAATAACAACATACTGATTTATGTTCAGCTATCCAATAATCTTAAGTCTCCACGGAATATGTATTACTTATTCAATGCTAGCGCCTCTCACTGAACCCCATAATACAATCAGCAACATCTGAAAAACAACAATGTGGAAAAACATGAGTCCACGGCTCGTGTAAGTAACATAGACCCAACTAGCCAAACCATGAGTGCCAGAATCATTTTAAATAAACCAGTATTAACATAAGTGAAAAGAAGCGGTAAAGCGAACGATTGTACCAGAATAGCGAGTGAGTTCAGGAAATATTTTGAAACTCGTAACATCAAAGGTATGACCAAGCAGAATGAGTTCAGGCTTATAACAGACAGGCTGGCTACACAATCAGTCATGCAAACGTTGGTCCCGGGACACTCGTCGTATTTGGCCCTACGACTAGGCAACAGGATACCATACTTTGCCCTATGGCGGGCAACAGGAGCGCTATACTTTGCCCTATAGCGGGGCAACAAGATACCATACTTGGCCCTATGGTGGGGCAACAGGAATCATGATCCGATTGTGAGCCTTCAAGAGTGCAGATAAATTGGACTTGTACCATGAACGGTTAGGATATCAAGAGACAGGATGAGTAGTAAAATTTCAAGACCGGATAAATTAAAGTTGAACAACGAGACAGGCCGGGTTGTAAAATATCAAGACAGTAAAAATCCTCTTACCGAGATGAATGAATTTCAGAAGAAGTCGCACTCATGATCCGAATTTATTTAGGAAAATAAGTTTTGAAGAATAGCAGGCATGCCATAAAAATAAAATTTTGAAAATAACTAGACAGGTCCATAATACTTACCTCGAATCCGCATCACATAACCTCCAATAAAATTTATATCACGCTGAAACCAAGTCAAGAATCACCTAATCATCATAAGCAAAACATACTTAAACTCTCAGACTTCTAAAGCCCACTTTTGAATATCACGCCACAACCATTCAAGTTCATCACACCAATATCAGTACATTAGAGTCCAAAAATTCAGATTTGATTTCTTGACTTCAAAATTATTTTCTGATTTACCCATTGAGAATTAAAATACATTCTACATATTGTTAGAAAGATTTTTTCAAGTACAACACTACGGGATTTTAAAACAGCCAATTATAACCCTTAAAACATAAGTTATGCCAACTTTAAAACACGCCATCAGAACTGACCACAATCACAAAACAACATATAACATCAACTTCCAATCCAATTTCATAGTAACTCAGCTAGAATCAATTTATGTGTTAAACACTGCTAGAAAGCTTGTTTCATGTAGATAATCAAAGAGTTGGATAGCACTTAAATCGAATAAGTAAAACAGAAGATATTTTAGTTTGAATATTGTTCGACAGATCTGCCAAATTTTTACAACATGTTTTCAAAACTCAACTTTGAAACCAATTTCAGATCAGCTCAGATTGAATCAAATTACGAGTCATACACGGTTGGAAACATCTTTTTGTCTAGAACATCATACAATTTGGAAACAGTCAATTTGCATTACAGAAACAGATGTTATTTGCATTTGAAAATAGGTCGACAGAACTGTCCAGAATCAGAAAACAGTTTTAAAAACTCAACTTCAAAATTTATTTCAGATTAGCTCGGGTTGAATCATAATATGAATCTTATATGGTCGGAAAGCTTATTTCGATTAGAATAACAACCAATCCAGAAACACTTCATTTGAATAACTAAAACGGATATTACAACACTCTCAAAATCAGTCAACAGTCTGTCCAAATTGAAAACGTAGATTCTACTACCCAACTTAGCAATCAGTTTTAGAATTACCCAGATTGAATCAAAACATAAATCTTATATCGTTGGAAAGTTTGTTTCAAGAAGAATAACACAGAACCCTCAAAAACTTAGCTTCACCAAAAAGTCAGAAAAGAAAGACATCAATATACGTGGATACATACCTATTGTTTAAAGTTTCTTCGCACTCCAACAACATCGTCTCACCATACATATATTATTCACATAAAAATCTGATTTCTCTCTTATCAGAAGAAGTACGTTTCTCTGTTGTATACAAGAGACAGCTGAATTTCTATTTGGGAAGATGAAGATAAATAAGACGTGAAGACGAGACACTAGGGTTTTGGCTTTACAACTCTATCTATATACATTGTTTTTATTTATTTAGTAAGCCCATTAAATCAGTCTTTTTTTGTTTTCTGAATTTATTTCCATCATTTATTTCTTCCAAATTTAAATCAATCAATTACATTCCTATATTTGGGATGGTTTTAAAATTTTTGGTTATTATAATATGACCTGCGGATTTTGTGAGATTGATGACTCATGGGGGGCGGCTTTCCCCCTTGCCACCTCCCCAACCGTCGGCTTTCCTCCCCCCTTGGATGCTTGCCATGTGTTCTCATCAAAACCACATCCTTCCCTCTCCATGGCCTATAAATAGAGCTTCCCTTCACTTGTAATCTTCATCCCATCTTCACACAACACAATCACTTATCTCTCTAGATTTTGGCACTTTTGTAAGCTTTTGTTTGAAATCTATAATACTCCTGTTGGTTCTTGAGTATTCTAGTAGTTTTTGAGTTTACTCCTGTTGGCTCTTGAGTATTCTCCTTTACTTACTGTCTTTCAAACACCCTCGAGTACTTAGCTATGGTATCCACCTCTATGGATATTCGTAGCTAAACTCTTCATTCGGTTGGAGGGGTGTACTTGTATCATAAAATGTTTTAGGCTATACTCTTAGTGCCTCTTCTTTGTATTCAAAACTTGTTCTATGTGCCATATATTAGGTCAGAACTTCCAAGATTGAGTGGATGCTTGAAATGACAAAACTCTTCCGTGGGGGTTCGTGAACATACTCGGGTAAGTGGATGCTTGAAATGGCAAAGCTTATCTGAGGAGTTCGACCTCTTTTAAACACCATTTGGTTTGATCGGAAATGATTGATCAAATGGATGCACATAGGCTAGTATACCTTGAAATGAGGTGCTAGTCTAAATAGAACAAGTGCTCTACGACCTTGAAATGGGCTAGACAGTGTGTGCAAATCGAGCGCTTGAAATGGCCTTGATACACATTTGAATACTTAGTAGGATCACTAAAGGTCGATGATAAACAGGCTATGATACAAGGCCTCCGAAACTGAATGCTTTCCTTAGATTTAAACACCACCTGCACCTACTTTCAATTTTAGTATAAACTACTTACCAACTGCTCACCTTCCGGAAGACTTGCCAATCACGCAACAATCGCTGTAAGTCTTCTCTTTTATTTTCAGTATTTACTTCTCTGTCATTTACTTTTCCGCACTAAAAACCAAAACCAAAAAAAAAAACACTTACTTTTCCGCACTAAAACCTCAATCAACCTAAAAACACGCTCCCTCGCTGTACAATTCCCTCAAAGAATAGCTTTCCCCCTAATTCCCTTGGGTTCGACCCCTACTTACCACTTGCTACCCAGTAGTGAAGTCGCGAGTAGCGGACTTATAAATTTATTTGTACATTTGCTCTGACGACAAGCATCTGTCAAATTGGCGCCGTTGCCGGGGAATTAGCCGTCGGATTAGTTGTTCTTTCCTTTCCCTTCTCGTTTCTTCATCACGCTACACACTATGTATGCATGGACAACGCGACATCTTCCTCTGTTCGGAGGTACGGATGGAGAAGACCCAGTACAACATTGCCAAAACTTTCACCACATTTGCCGCCACATAAAACCTGAAAATGAAATGTTAGAGGAATTTAAGCTTAAATGCTTCAAATTCTCTTTAACTGATTTTGCGACGATTTGGTATTACACATCAACCGCTAGTTGTGCAAAATATTTTGTGGACCTTTGCGTCCCATTCTTGAAGGAATTCTCCCCCCATCCTTACGCCAAAAAACCCATGAGAAGATCATGTGCCTGCAATAATCCCGGGATGAGACTTTGGACGAATACTACACGAACTATGACACCATCGTCTCAAGCTACCCGCACCATGGATTCGCGAAGAAAGTTCTTCTTCAAAAATTTCTTCGTGGGATGAGGGCCGATGGGCTGACAAGGATTAACGAAGCAATGAGAAGATCAGCCGGGAACTTATCCATGGCAGACATGTGGAACCTCATAAATGACCTGGACGCAGCCACAAAACGAATACCCCAAGCTGATAGAGGAATGCAGATAGCAAAGGCTGGTCCAGAAACAGATGAAGAAGATACTCCCGAGCCATCGGAAGAATCAGACATAGAAAGCATCGGAAGCAACGAGGAAAAACCCTCATGGGAACTCGAGGCGGTGCCAACAAAAGAAGAAGTCCAAAACACCACTGGCAAGCTACCCGAGTCATACCCAACTATCATTACCAGTGTAGCAGAGACCATCTACGACCAAATCCTCACAGATGGACGTGACGAGGCAGAACCAAGCCTTAAGATGCAAGCTTCCCAACTTTTCCCCTTGATCAATAAGCAAATAGCAGAGAACTATGTGATCCATGAAGAGGCTAAAAGGAGGATGGGAAAAGGGCCTGAGCAGAACGACTCCTCGATGGAGCATGTTTTCGCCATAACTAGACAAGGCAGCCCTAAACACCAGAAAACCCGATTCAAGAAACTAGTAGTAAAAGGTCCCTCACCTTCTCCGAGGCGTTGGAAGGAGAAATCACCAGAACAATGGGAACATGACCCAAGCACATCATCTCACAAGAAATCGGGGAAAGGCAAGGCAAAAATCAACAAGGAACGGTGGCGAAATACGACCTGAGCCACCCATGGGATCCAAACCAGTGATCCAGGAATGAGGTACTGTCGAGCCAACGATGTTAAACAAAGGCACTGGTCGGGAGGTAACCCGACACCTATCTTACTTTCAGTCATTTACTTTCTGTCAATTTTATTTTCTGTCATTTAGTTTTTTCCAATAAATCGCTCTCACCCACTTGGTGCATAGAATGAAATGACTATTCAGGAATCAGTTATGGGTGCAACATCAAGCCAGCCAGGCCTATGCCAAGAGTTCAAGGCCCCAGCTGAACTCCCTCTATTATCCAGCCTCATGCCATGTCGTTCACTCGACACTTTAAAGGGAGTTCTGTTCTTCCCTTTTCCTTAATGTCATTTCCTTCTCATAATTGTTTGCTTGCGTGGCTTTTGAACTAAGTCTTGCTGAAAGGCACGCCTTCGTTCAAAAGTGTCGGGTGAGAACCGCCTGTGTACATAACATGTTTTTCTTTTCCTTTTCCCTTAATATTATCTTTTTGGAAATATGAACTTGAGAATGTGAAAAAGATAGATCATAATTCATGCAATAACCTTGTGAAAATTCAACTGTTTAAAAATTTAGAATGTAACTTCTCATTTGTCCCTTTGTGCTGAGATAAACAGGGGATGTGGAGTTGATAGAAAATGCCCTAGAGAGGCTTGGAAAGCAATCAAAGGACTGAATTTCGCTATATGGTTTACGAAGTCAGTGGAGGCTGCACTTCAGTTTTTCAGTTGAGTCAGAGTCATCTCCGCCATGCAGCGTTTATGCAGAAAAAAGGCGGGACGGGAATCAAACCGTCCTATCTCTAGTCAAAGTAGCCGGGAAAATAAATGAGCAACCCTCATTTTGACCTGCGCGAAACAGCAAGGATGAGAGAGAGCGGGGAGGTATTTCCATATGCTCGCGGGCGATGATTGGACCTCCCAAAAAAGGCTTGAGAAAATGGACTAGCAAGCCACAAAAAGGCAAAAGCTCAAAGAGCTAATCAAAGGCCAAAGGCCAAAGTTGTGAAAATTCTAACCGAACAAAAGTGAAGTACTCAAAGAGTCAAATCAAAGGCCAAAGGCCGATTCACTACAAAGAAGCTGTCCCTCGCCAAAAAAAGAAAATAAAAAAGGCTCAACTCATCTGTGAAACCCGAACCGAATCACGTGCTAGAGAAAGCTATAAGGAAACCCATATAGTGCGAGACAGTCCCGAGGTTGCAGTCCAGGAGCCTGAAAAGGGCTATCTCCCGAAACATCCGAATTAATTTGCATCTCGGCACGGAGGTACAAGTATCAAGTTTCTTCTATTTATTTACACGGTTTAATTTGGTAATAAGTAGTAATGCATGAATTAGGATAAATCTAGTCCCACAGTCTCACTTTCATATTTTAAAAGTTTACTTAGATAGTGTGCCGCCCTTTAATAGCATTGTTCGGGACGAACAACTAAAAGTGTGGGGTGATCTGATGGACCATAATTATATGAATCATAAACACAGTTAAACCCACCAAATTAGACTGTTTGTCTATTTAACTTTTGCTTGTTAGTTCCGATATTTATCTACAGGGTATTTTGGAGTCTAGAGAGAATACAGGCTAAGGAGGAGTTTTTAAGCTGAAAATATATTACGAGTCATTCCAAGATCACGACCAGATGCCGACTGAAGAAATCTCAAGATCCTGACATGGAATCACTCAAAACAAGTCCAACCGAAGAGCAACCAAAGTCAGTCCGAAGCTGAAATGTGATGTTCCCTTGTGTGGCATGTGTTTGGCAAAACGTAGTTAGACAGTTCGAGCAGGAGTTCAGGGGGAGTTCGAACATAGCCTAGTACTCTTGTACAGCATGATCAAGACGTAAAGGATATTTTCTGGAAGATATTGGCAACGAAGATTTCATCAAGTTGAAGATGGCGTGCGACTTATTCGAGCATAAGATATTCGAATGAATATCCACAATGAAGACGGTGTGACTTGCTTGGGAAGAAGACGACCTCGTATATTCTTTCAAGGATTTGTGAAAGATATGCATCAAATATTCCGAAATATTTGATGGGATTATCTTGTGCGAATTAGGGTTTCGTCCGAGCATATAAATACAAATGCAAAGGCAACCCTAATAGCTATCGCTTTCAAAGATCAATTATACACGAGCATATCCTACTGATTGGAGAAGAAGAAAGCGATGGCCGGTTGTGTTTTCTCATTGAGAATACACCGGTGCAAGTGCAGTCTGTTCAAGTGCAACACAGACTGTCTGAAGCGTATCAACTGCCGCACACAACAAAGGTGATCAAAGCTTTCGAGAGAAAGCATCCGAGCTTCTGGAGAAGGTCGAGAACGTTCGGACTGGAGGTTCTGAACGAAGGGGATTGAGGGGAATTGCGGTGAACCTCGGTTGCAAATCTGAGAGACGGAGTATTGTGGTTAGGCTATTACAAGGTGTAAGTGTAAGTCCCTGTGGAAACCCTATACTCGTAATAAAGATTTGTTGTCCCTTTTTCGGGTGTGGGAAACCCCCCAGAGTAGGCGAAGCCGAACTGGGTTATCAGTCTGTGTGTTCTACTGCTTTTGTCTATTTGCTGAACTGTTGTATCTAGAGTTCGAGGTCTGTCACAACTGATCCTTGAACTGTTGTGAAGTGTGTTCAAGGTCTGTCACAACTGATCCTTGAACACAAGCTTGAACAGGGGATAGTATTTCAGTTGGTATCAGAGCAAACACTCGACACACTTAGTGGGATCCTGAAACTGTTCAAGATGCCTCTGAAAGAAGGACAAAGCATCATCGGACCTCCGTTGCTTGAAGGCTCGAACTATTCCACCTGGAAACCCATGATGAAGTCATTCCTCAAATCTCTAGACGCAAAAGCATGGATGTCGGTTCAGAGTGGATGGACTAAACCTATGATGAACAATCTCACTGGAGATCCTGTTCTAAAACCAGAAGCCTTGTGGGACGAGGAGGATAACAAAGCATCTATGGGAAACTCAAAAGCGATGAACGCAATCTTCTCTGCAGTAGATGAAAACGTCATGAAGTTGATCATTAACTGTGAAGTGGCAAAAGAGGCCTGGGATATCCTCCAAACGGCATATGAAGGCACGGACAAAGTTCGCAACTCCCGAATGCAGATGATCACAACTAAGTTCGAAGAGATGAAGATGAAAGAGAGTGAAACAATCTCAGAATATAATACTAGAGTTCTGGAACTGTCCAACGAGGCTGCGGCAATAGGGAAACCCATTGAGGAAGAAAGGATGTCCAGTAAGGTCTTAAGATCACTCCCTCCAAGATTTGCAATGAAGGTCACAGCCATTGAGGAAATGCATGACATTTCCAAGCTGAAGCTGGACGAGCTGATGGGTTCTCTCAGAACTTACGAGATCAATCATGATTTCCAACCCGGAGATGTGAAGGGAATTGCCCTTAAAGCGGACATATCAGGAGACAAACTGAACGGTGGCTGCACCACTGAGCAACTGGCTATGATGGCTCAGAATTTTGGCAGAATGGTGAGGAAAATCAATAGACGTGGTCCAGAACAAGGTCAGTCTTCATCAACTGGTTTCCAAAACTGGAGATCCGACAAATCAAGGTCAAACGATATAAGGCAAGACCCCTTTGAAAAGGGTAAGGAAGAGATTCAGTGTCATGAATGCAAAGGTTTCGGTCATATTGCTTCACAATGTGCAAATACTCTCATGAAGAAGAAGGCAATGGTCGCTAGCTTCAGCGACAGTGAGTCAGATGAAGAAAAAGGTGAAACCACCAACTTTGTGGCCTTTACTACAACTCTGGGCGAATGTAGCAGCACCGGTGCATTAGTTCCATCTCAGTCGGAACTCCCAGCTGAAGACCTCTCAGACAGTGATAATGAAGAACTCACACAGGAGTCCCTCGCTCAGACATACGAAGATCTGTATGAGAAGTGGCTGCAACTGATCAAAATCAACAAGAAGCTGAATGACACAATTGCAAGCATCACTACAGATAAGGATAAGGTCTGGCAGGAAGTGGAGATTCTGGTCACACAGAAGGTTGAACTCGAAGGTACGGTAGCTTCTCTAAATACTCAAATGGCTGCTATGAAACAGGAAAGACTGTGCTTGCTTGCTCAGAAGACAGAACTCATTGGTACCATCTCTTCACTAAAGGTCGACATGGAGAAGGACCAAGAAACTCACCCTATCGGCATGGCTGGTCTAAGAAAAGTCATTTCAGATCTGAAACGAAAGGAGGTGTTCCAACTCAGGAAGGTTGAACAGCTGGAACTTCAGCTTGAATCAGAAAAGATGGACCGGGAAACTGCTGAGAAGGAGCTCACTCAGCTCCAATAGTCAATGAGGATGTTGAACTCTGGTTCAAAAAATTTGAATGAGATTCTCAATGCTCAGAGGATGGAGACAGGACGCAGAGGATTGGGATTCACAGGAGAAAGCAGCTCAAAAGATTCGACGCGTGTCAAAACTAACTATGTGTCTGAACAGATGCCGGAACAGAAGGTGAGAGAGCACCCTAGACAGAAAGTGGATCTGTCCCAAGTCAAGCCCAAAGGTAGTCAAAGAAGGACCGGAGATGCTTACCTCAGTTCAACTCCCAATCAGAGGAAAGATTTGCGCACATGCTGGTACTGCTATCAGATTGGACACATCAGACGACAGTGTCGACTGTTTCTTGCTGAACGTCGAGGACACCAACAACAAACCAAACCGTGACAGACCCAGGTCTGGAGACCTAAGGCCAATCAGACGGCATGCATGGTGGCCTGTTGCTCATCAAGTTCCACACTGTCAGACAGTTGGTACTTCGACAGCGGATGCTCTGCCCACATGACAGGTAACTCTGAATACCTCTCTAATATTAGGCCTGTTGAGGAGATGCGGTTTCTCACCTTCGCGGAGGGTAGGAAGAGTCAGGTGATCGGCAGTGGGACATTGAAGGTTCCGGATCTCCCTGCACTCGAAGACACCCTCCTGGTTGAAGGTTTGACAATTAATCTTCTTAGCATCAGTCAACTGTGCGACAATGGACACTATGTGTCATTCTCTCGTGACTCATGCCTCGTTTTAGACATGAATGGCAGTTCTGTGATGAAAGGGAGAAGGCGGGCAAATAACTGTTACACCATCAGCATGGGGGTCGGGAGCCTTGACAAGCCACGGTCTACTCTAAACTATGCTCCAGCCAAACATCGAGTTATGCGAGGGGGAGTGAACAAGACCCTGCACAAAAGGTCAGATAGGAGGATCGCACAAATCTATTTTGGCAATTATACCAAGAGACTGCTGGATCAAAGGGTGTCACAGTTACAGACCGAGTTTGAACAGAAAATTACAAAGTTGCAGAAGGAGTTCAAACTGTATCCACAGACTCATGCCAACTCATCAGACGAGAGGTTGAACCGGATTGCACAGTTTGGATCGTGTGGGTTCAAGTACTAAGCGTTCCAGGCAGTGGTCAGTCAAAGGCGAATCCCTAGCTACAACAGTTGGACTGACCACCTAAGGAAGGGAGCTGGAACAGAAGGCACAGCGCGTGAAGACAAATATTTTTTGAATATTCTCAAAGATCTTTCCTGCCGTTATTTGAAATGAGAGTTGACCAATTTGGGAAGTTGAAAAGGCTGGAGTATTATTTCTTTTGAAACACAAAACAGTTCACAGTCTACCTTCTCTCGCTCGTAGAAACCCTAGAACCAATTTCACCCTCAACCGCTCATCTTTCAAACGGCGATGGTGAACACCAGGACATCTGCGAAGTCTGGCGTCAAATCCGCTGAGAAGAAGAACATGCAGTCCTCAAAGGCTCTGGCGAGAAAACCTAAAATTCCGAAATCAAAGGCTCCGAAGACGAAAAAGGCGTCGCCTTTACGATCTGACACTGAATCTTTGGCCGAAGCAAAGAAGTCTGGTGAATGAGCAACCGCTGAAATCCCTCGGACGGTCACGGCGGATTTGTCAAAATCATTCAATACCGATTCGAGCCATGTTCAGTCCAAAACTGAGGTATTTCCTAATTCGCAGTCCGTTCGTTTGGTTTCTGCAAATATTTCTGTTGTTGATAAGATTGTGGTGGACGGAGTTGTGATTGGTGGTGAAGCCAGTATGGCTGTTGTTGATAATGGAGCCAGTAGGGCTGTTGATTGGGAAGCCAGTAGGGGTATGGCTGGTGATGAAGCTAGTAAGGCAGTTATCGGGAATGATACTATCAAGATTGTGGAAGATAAGGTACCCAGCAAGGTGGCTGGAGGGTCAGCAACATGGAGGGAGAAGATCCATGCGTCTGGGTATATTCGCCCAGATGGTTTACGGAGAAAGAAGGGGTCTCGCCGTGTTGTTTCTCCAAGACAGTGTCTTGCTAGGATCAGCTCTGTCAGAGGGAGGATCATAACAATGTCTGATGAGGGGACAGAAAATCTTCTTGATGCCTCTGGGAAAAGGAAGCTTGTGATGGATGAGGAGTCTGATGATGGCCCGGATAAGAGGATTGGAGGTTCGGAAGATGAACCAATCAGTAAGCCAGAGGAAGGTGTGTCCGAGATGGTTCATCCACCAGAAAATCCTGAGTTGTTGAAGGAAGCCACAGTTAAAGGAGCTTCTCCTGCAGAAGGGGATGAAGAGTTGGAGAAGCTGTACAAAGACATTGACAATGTCGTGGAAGAATTGGAAAAGGAAAACAATCTAGGAGTTGAAAAGTCTGAAGAACTTCTTTGTGCTCAGGGTAGTGAGGCAAAAGAGTCTGTCGCTGAGAAAGTTACTAGTGTTCCAACTGTGGCACCATGTGTTCAGAATGAAGGTGAGACAGTTGAAGTCTCAGAGGAAGTTGCTAAGGATACAGTAGCTACTCCAGTTGTTGGTCAAGATGATCTGCATAGTAATCGTATGGAGGATGATGGTGCACAAGTTTGTGAGGATACTGCGAAGCTAGTTTCAAAGAAGGGTACTTTTTCAGATGATGACCAAGATCTTGCTCCACTTATCTCTCTCAAAAAACCAAAGAAGGACAAGGGAAAGATGAAGGTGGCCTTTGAAAGATCTGCTAAGGGAACAGTCCAAGAGATTGGGAAGGAGGGCAACCTGGCAGGGGGAGCTGATTCATCTAAGAAAAGAAAACGTATAGCTCCTGTCCCTGTTTCAGTGGATGCTGGAAGATGTGAAGTCCCATCTCCTGAGGCTGATACTGTTCCAGTTGGATTGGTCAAGAAAGGTGTCTGGTACGTCAGTAGTGATGCGTACAAAAAATGGAGCTGTGTGCTGAAAAGGAAAATCATACCTGAGAGGTTACTAGAGGAGTCCCGGTACAAGGGAAAGGAGGTGATTAAGGTGCTTAAGGAGTCTGATCTGTTCTGGACGTTGGACAGATGCAAGCCTTTCGACGAGCCATTAGTACGTGGAGCCATGGTAAACCTTCCTCCTGGATTTGGGGTTGTTGGAGAAGCAGATTATGGGGTATTCTATGTTAGAGGAAGACGGATCAAGATTGATCCTGAGCTGATCAATGTATACTTCTCCATGGACGACCCACTTGTTGATGAAGAGGAATCAAGCTTTGAGAAGATAGTAAACACCATCACTGCAGGCTCTGTTCGCTGGAGGCCTGAGTCAGTTGTGCACACAACGGATTTGTCTACCTTTTATTCAATGCTGTTCTTCATAGCTGTGTTCAACTAGAGGCCATCTACTCATCGCTCTACTGTCAACAAGGACATGGCCCAACTAATTTATCAGATAGGGAATAAGCTGAAATTCAACCTGGGCAGAGTAATGTTCAAACAGATTGCTGAACACGCTACTTCGATGAGAACTCTGCACCAGATCTGTTTCCCATCTCTGATATATGAGCTGATCATTCATCAAGCTCTTTGAAGGCCTCGCCTGACCATCTCACAAAGGCACCTAGCAAGTTCATCGTTGACCATAAATTGTTTAAAGGGCGTCATGTGAATGATCTCAAGGAGGGGAACCAGAAAACAAAGGGTGTTGCGGAGTCCAGCCGAGGGGGAGCCAGAATGGGTCGTGATGAGAGGAGCAAGCTACTCCAAGATCTGAATGCCATCATTGCCGCAAATAAGGAACAACGCAGGCGTATTAACAAGCTCGCTCGTGCCCTCAGCTTTCCAAGTGATAATGAATCTGATGATGCAGATTCTGAGGATGCCACTGATGATGGGTCGTCTGCATGAAGGTCTCCTGAAACTTTATCTTTGAACTTAGTTTTCGGTTTAAAACTTTCAGTATCATGTGCTTGTTCTGGCACAGTTTGATTTACTGTTCGAACTAGTTCGGACCCCTTGCCAGTTTGTGGAAAAAAGGGGGAGTACTTTGAGTGGCGACAATTTTTGTTCCCTCAATTTTGTCTACTGACTAGATAGATAGATAGATCTAGTGATTTGGTTTTGCCAAAATGCCAAGGGAGAGATTGATGTTCCCTTGTGTGGCATGTGTTTGGCAAAACGTAGTTAGACAGTTCGAGCAGGAGTTCAGGGGGAGTTTGAACATAGCCTAGTACTCTTGTACAGCGTGATCAAGACGTAAAGGATATTTTCCGGAAGATATTTGCAACGAAGATTTCGTCAAGTTGAAGATGGCGTGCGACTTATTCGAGCATAAGATATTCGAATGAATATCCACATTGAAGACGGCGTGACTTGCTTGGGAAGAAGACGACCTCGTATATTCTTTCAAGGATTTGTGAAAGATATGCATCAAATATTCCGAAATATTTGATGGTATTATCTTGTGCGAATTAGGGTTTCGTCCGAGCATATAAATACAAATGCAAAGGCAACCCTAATAGCTATCGCTTTCAAAGATCAATTATACACAAGCATATCCTGCTGATTGGAGAAGAAGAAAGCGACGGCCGGTTGTGTTTTCTCATTGAGAATACACCGGTGCAAGTGCAGTCTGTTCAAGTGCAACACAGACTGTCTGAAGCGTATCAACTGCCGCACACAACAAAGGTGATCAAAGCTTTCGAGAGAAAGCATCCGAGCTTCTGGAGAAGGTCGAGAACGTTCGGACTGGAGGTTCTGAACGAAGGGGATCTAGGGGAATTGCGGTGAACCTCGGTTGCAAATCTGAGAGACGGAGTATTGTGGTTAGGCTATTACAAGGTGTAAGTGTAAGTCCCTGTGGAAACCCTATACTCGTAATAAAGTTTTGTTGTCCCTTTTTCGGGTGTGGGAAACCCCCCAGAGTAGGCGGAGCCGAACTGGGTTATCAGTCTGTGTGTTCTACTGCTTTTGTCTATTTGCTGAACTGTTGTATCAAGAGTTCGAGGTCTGTCACAACTGATCCTTGAACTGTTGTGAAGTGTGTTCAAGGTCTGTCACAACTGATCCTTGAAAACAAGCTTGAACAGGGGATAGTATTTCAAAATTGACCGATAGTTTTGTGAAAACCTAACAAAACTCACAAAACCTCCTCCACCCACCATATGACCGGCGGATTTGTGAGATTGATGACTCATGGGGGCGGCTTTCCCCCTTGCCACCTCCCCAACCGGCGGCTTTCCTCCCCCCCTTGGATGCTTGCCATGTGTTCTCATCAAAACCACATCCTTCCCTCTCCATGGCCTATAAATAGAGCTTCCCTTCACTTGTAATTTTCATCCCATCTTCACACAACACAATCACTTATCTCTCTAGATTTTGGCACTTTTGTAAGCTTTTGTTTGAAATCTATAATACTCCTGTTGGTTATTGAGTATTCTAGTAGTTTTTTAGTTTACTCCTGTTGGTTCTTGAGTATTCTCCTTTACTTACTGTCTTTCAAAAACCCTCGAGTACTTAGCTATGGTATCCACCTCTATGGATATTCGTAGCTAAACTCTTCATTCGGTTGAAGGGGTGTACTTGTATCATAAAATGTTTTAGGCTATACTCTTAGTGCCTCTTCTTTGTATTCAAAACTTGTTCTATGTGCCATATATTAGGTCAGAACTTCCAAGGTTGAGTGGATGCTTGAAATGGCAAAACTCTTCCGTGGGGGTTCGTGAACATACTCGGGTAAGTGGATGCTTGAAATGGCAAAGCTTATCTGAGGAGTTCGACCTCTTTTAAACAC
Organism: Rhodiola kirilowii; assembly: GCA_033675215.1. NCBI lineage: Eukaryota > Viridiplantae > Streptophyta > Magnoliopsida > Saxifragales > Crassulaceae > Rhodiola > Rhodiola kirilowii. The sequence continues at coordinate 22,234,297 of CM066197.1, forward strand.
CATTTGGTTTGATCGGAAATGATTGATCAAATGGATGCACATAGGCTCGTATACCTTGAAATGGGGTGCTAGTCTAAATAGAACAAGTGCTCTACGACCTTGAAATGGGCTAGACAGTGTGTGCAAATCGAGCGCTTGAAATGGCCTTGATACACGTTTGAATACTTAGTAGGATCACTAAAGGTCGATGATAAACAGGCTATGATACAAGGCCCCCGAAACCGAATGCTTTCCTTAGATTTAAACACCACCTGCACCTACTTTCAATTTTAGTATAAACTGCTTATCAACTGCTCACCTTCCGAAAGACTTGCCAATCACGCAACAATCGCTGTAAGTCTTCTCTTTTATTTTCAGTATTTACTTTTCCGCACTAAAAACCAAAACCAACAAAAAAAACACTTACTTTTCTGCACTAAAACCTCAATCAACCTAAAAACACGCTCCCTCGCTGTACAATTCCCTCAAAGAATAGCTTATCCCCCTAATTCCCTTGGGTTCGACCCCTACTTACCACTTGCTACCCAGTAGTGAAGTCCCGAGTAGCGGACTTATAAATTTATTTGTACATTTGCTCTGACGACAAGCATCTGTCAATATGGGACTGAAAGTAAAGTGACAGGTGATGTTTTAATTAAAGGAAAGGATTCGGTTTTAGGGGCCTTGTATCATAGTCCGTTTATCATTGACCTCTAATGATCATACTAAGTGTTCAAAAGTGTATCAAGGCTATTCCTAGCACATGACTTGCCACACCGTCTAGTCTTTTGCAAGACAACGAACTCTTGTTCTAGTATGTGCATCTATTTGATCAATCATTCCTGATCAACCAAACGGTGTTTAAACGAGGTTGACTTCCACAGATAAGCTGTGCTCTTCCGAGCCTCCACTTATCCACGGAAGATCACGAACCCATGGCAGAGCTTTGCTCTTCCGAGCATCCACTCAACCAATGGAGTTCTGACCTAATATATGGCACCTAGAACAAGTTGAACACAAAGAGGCACTTAAGAGAAGGGTCTAAAACATTTTATGATACAAGTACACCCCTTCAACCGAATGAAGGGTTTAGCTACGAATATCCATAGGGGTGGATATCATAGCTAAGTACTGAGTAAAGTAAAGGTTTTGAAAGACAGAAAAGTAAAGGTTTTTGGAAATCAAGACAAGGAGAGTAAAGGTGAGGATACTCAAGAACCAACAGGAGTAAACTCAAGAAAAACAAGAATACTCAAGAACCAACAAGAGTATTCAAGATCAAAGTAAATGTTTACAAGGATTGTGCCCAAAATCTAGAGAGATAAGTAACAAGTGACTTGTGTTTGAGTTTGTTTGAATGAGGATGATTTACAAAGGGAAGGGAAGCTTGGTATTTATAGGCAAGGAGGAGGAATGAGAGCTCAACACATGGCAAGAGGGGAGAGGGGGAGAGGAAAGCCGCCGGGCAAGGTGGCATGGCTCAAAAGCCGCCGGCCACATGTCTTCTCCACAAGGGAGCCGCTGGTGGTGAGGTGGAGGAGAGGAGAGTGAGTGGATTGAGATCTTTCTCCCCAAAAGCCATCGGTTGTGATATAACTCAGGTTGCCCTTTGGTTGCTCTTTGGTTGCCCTTTGATTGCTCCTTTGGTTGCTCCTTGGTTGACATCAAAAGATGAGGAATTTAGACTTGGCATTTCACTTGTGTTCTTGATCTTTGTTGGAATAAGTCATTGGGACTTAGTTGTGGCTTGATCGGAGTATTGTCGAAGTATGGCCAGTTCTGACTCATAATCCACTTTCAGTGTTAAGAACTCCATTTTAGCTCGTTTCGTCATTACTCCTTGAAATAGCATGTAGAACAAAAGTGAAACTAACAAGTAAAAGTTGTCAAGATAAAGCATCTAATTTGGTGGGTTTAACTGTCTTAATGAATCATATAAATATGATCCATCACAATGCGCCACAAATTCCCCATGCACAACAACCAAATAGTAATCAAAGACTAACCAAATAGTAATCAAAGACTAAGTCCTTTTCAAAAGAATTTCGAACCACCAATGACTCAAAGATGCACATTCAAAGACAATCAATATTAGAGTTACCAAATGTCTAACCTTACAATTCATTCAACCTTTTCACAAGATACTCAAAACATGAACCTTAAAAACATAGAAACCGTGCCAATGATGTGTCTATGCTATCAAGAGGGATAGTCCATGGGCTAACGATACAAAAATCATTTCCAAGTCTTAGGATCTGAGTCCAATAATCCGCCAGGAAATAGGAGTTTGACACTTCATTTTCAACGCTATCTCAAATAAAGTCATGCTCACATACTAGTACAAGGGTCATCCCTCTACTCAAACCAGAATGCATACACACTAAAAGGAATGATGGGAAGTACATTGCCAAACTTAAGTGTGCGCCTCTTTCTTTTTTTTCAAGGCATTTTGCCTACGATATGCTTCACAAATTTTTTCCTTTGATAGCTTGCCTTATTTTGGCTTGTTCTTACAAAACGTTTTGTTTTTCTCTCCTTTTTTTGTAGCTTGCCTTATTTTGGCTTGTGCTTGCATATACAAATTTTTATGTTGGGGTCAATTTTTCACCGATATTGACTCCACACTTAAGATTTGGCAATGTACTAAGGAATAGAGATCACCTAAGAGTAATGACTAAGTTTTCGAAGAGAAGAAAAGTATTTCATGCTTGCTAATTCTATGTTCAAGCGATGCAAAACGGTTGCCTAAATCATTAGATAGACAAAAAACAACAACAACATTAACGCCAAGGATTTATGCACTCATAAAAGTTAAGGTGATTCTAGCTTCAAAATCAAGTCAAAAGTAGTTGAAACTAAATAGTTGAGTTATGGGGGGGTGCCTTGGAAAATCGAGTACTCAGCCATAAGCTAGCGCATAAAATGTGCAAGTGCCTAGACATGGATAATTTCAATAGAATGTACTACACACCCACTCCACACTCAAGAGGAAGCTTAGTCCCTAAGCGACAAATATGTAAAATTAAAAAGTATAGTGCAAGGGCTTCCCTAAAATTGTAGCGCATTCCTCTCCCGCATATGACAACAAAATCTGTAAAACATACAAGCGACCACTTGATAGATATTACAATATGTATCATAGTTGGGACTCCACACTTAATTCAAAAGCGTCTAGGCAGTAATGATGTGAGTACTAAAATATATTTGAATAGGCAACTTACAAGTGGCTTTACTCCCCTCGAACACCTAGTTTAACGTCTTGAGGAGACATAGCTGGAGCTCTCCAAAGAAACACACTTGAGGAGTCTCATGCTAAGATCCCTCCTCAAGTGGAAATATCATAAAGTTCAGTTTGGATTCTTTGAAGAGTTGCAACCCACTCTCTTGATGCTAGACCCACAAAGTGAACTTTTCTTTTCATTCGTCGATGTGCTCGCGTAAGCATTTCTTGGTCCATAATCTATAGGCACGAATGATCCTCGACGGTTAAGAGGAGGATCTGATTTTGGCTCATGAATCTTTGGCGATTTCTTCTTGGATTCATTTGTTGTGTTTTGCCACCCTTCAAACCATTGTGGCCTTTCTCGTGATTTTTCTCGACGAGCATCAGATTTGCCTCTCTATGCATTTGCACCTTTACTCTCTCGCCACCAATCTTTAAAGTCAAGTTTCTGCTCTCCACATTAACTCTAACACCGGCTGTGGCTAGAAAGGGTCTCCTAATAATCAATGGGGCATCATCTCTACTCCCCGTATCCACGACTACAAAGTCGCAAAACAAGTAGTACTTGCCGACTTTGAGAGGCACATTTTCTATTACTCCAGCGGGGTACCTCGTAGTCCCATCTGCTAATTGTAAGGTCATCCTCGTAGCTTTAATCCCTTCTAAGCCGAGCATGTGATAAGTGGCTAAGGGCATAACACTCACACTTGCACCAAGGTCGGCTAAAGGATTATCAAAACTTGTGGCCCCAATTGTACAAGGAATGGTGAAGCAACCGGGATCCTTCCTTTTGAGTGGAATATGACTTAAGAATAGTGCACTACAATAATGGTTGAGGGTGTAAGACTCATCCTCTTCAATCTTTTTCCACTTAGATAAAATATCCTTCGAGTACTTGTTGTAGCGCGGGGCTTTTTCTAAGAGCTCCAAAAAGGGTAGATGGACGTATAGCTTCCTTAGAATGGCCTCGAAATTCTCAAACTCTTTTTCTATCTTGGGCTTCACAATCCTTTGAGGAAATGGAATGGGTGGAATATATGGTTGAGGATCGTCGGGGAAAAGCTTTGAAGGTGCCTTCTTTCCGGATTCTTTAGGGGTTGCTTTGGGAGGCTCTATTATCGGCTCATCGACCTCATCATTATCATCAATCTCTAGTACTTCTTCCCATGAGTGTTCTAATCAGCAAGGAAAAGGGCATTGCAATGCTCGGTTGGATGCAAATCTAGGTTAGAGGGAAGTTTTCCTTGTTGCTTCGATGATGAGGTTGCTTGTTGCGCCAATTGAGTCTCCAACATTTTGTTGTGGATATCCATTTTGTCCATTCTTTGGTTGAGTGCTTGGAGTACTTTTGTTGTGGCTATCTGAGTTTGCAGTATCATTGAGTTTTCTTGCGTGGCTTTGGCTTGGTTTGACACAAGGTTGGTCAAGATGCCAGCCATGGATTCATCTTCTGCACTTTGTTGAGGTGGGGCTTGAGGTTGTTGCGAGAGTTGTCCTTGATAACTATTCTGATTTTGGTGACTTGTGTAGTTAAACCCTTGTTGATATTGGGTTCTCGGTTGGCTTTGGCTAACTTGGCTTTGATATAGAGGATTTGAGTATGATGAATTTCTGTAGTTTTGAGGGTGGGCATTGGTAAAGTTGGACCCATAAGTGCCACCTTGATTTCTCCCCATATAATTAACGTCTTCGACATTTTGAAGTTTCTTGTATGGGAGGACATGAATCGTCTACATGAGAAGAGCTCGAACATATGGAACAAAGCACTTGAGGTTGTTGTTGAGCTTGCCCCATTTGTAGTTTCCTAAGAGAAGAAACTAGTGCATCGAGCTTCTTAGAGATGGCACAAACTTCCTCATTGGATTCCACTGCGCTAACATTTTGTGTACCTCCATGTCTTTTGGGGTAACTCCTCTTATTTCCCCATAAGTGAGAATTCCTTGTGATTTTCTCAATAATCCTTCTCCGTCAATTGGTAGAAGATCCATTATGGCACCTCTTGCGGCTTGGTCCATTTGATTCCTAGCCTCGGAATCCATACCTCCATAAAATTTGGGGATGAGGGTCCACTTGTCCAAGTTATGATGGGGACATGATCTTTGAAGCTCTTTGTACCTTTCCCACGCTTCGTAAAATGTTTCACCATCACGCTGCACAAACGTGTTGATTAGACTTTTTAGCTTGGCGGTTTTTCCCGATGGGAAATACTGAAGGAGAAAGGCTTGTGCAAGGTCTTCCCATGTGGTGAATGCCCCTGGTTCATGACTCCATAACAAATCTTTGGGTTTCCCCATAAGTGAGAACGGGAAAAACCTAAGATATATGGCATCCTTCGGCACGTTATTGATCATGAACGTGTCACAAAGCTCTAGGAACGATGCTAGGTGAGTGTTGGGATTCCCAAGCCCATTAAATGCATTCGTGGTGACCATGTTTATCAAAGCCGGTTTCACGTCAAACTGATGCATGGCTACTGCGGGAGGGACTATCGGTGATCAAAATCCCGTGACGTTGGGGGTCACATAATCCCTTAGTACCCTTTCATTTTGGGCATCGGGTGCGGGATTACGGTGTTCATGGGGTTCTTGGTTATCCATAGTTCTTGTAGGTGTTTTGTTGGGGTTTTGGGTTTCGTGTTTGTCAAGGAATAAGGTGAGCTAGAACTTTCCTTCTTTTTGGACCGGACCTTGATCCTTGACTTTGGGGCAAGGTTTTGTTGTTAGAAGCCAAAGCGTAAGTCCTCTTAGACAGAGTTTACATCAACTAGATAACATGTACAAAGACAAAAACAAAAACACCCGTGAAACGTAAGTGTCCAACAAAATCCAAAACAGGAAACAAGAACGAAAATAAAAATGAAGATTGTGTAGACTAGTCGAAGTATAAACACAACCAAAGCTAGTGGCTGGTTAATGATTTGTTCCTCGGCAACAGCGCTATTTTGACTAGGCTATTTTGTTGTCGAAAATAATTTGTAATGCCGGTAAGAACCGGATCATCCAAGGAAGCAAGTTTAAAATTTTGCACTTTTTAAGGTTGTATTTCTACTTATCCTAATCCAAATCGAGTTTTGATTGGTTTCTATAATTGATATAAAACGAAAGTAAGAAAAGGTGTTGTTGATTTCAAGAGACATTTCGGGGAACTACTTCACTTACCTAACATTTGAATCGAATTTTTATTATCTAGCATGCATGATTTGCTTATATTGATTGGAAAATAGCCGTACACTCCAAGTATAAACCTCACCCTTTCGGCGCTATTGGTTTATATTGAAAATGTACCTTAAACTACGAACCTCACCCTTTTGGCGCTATTGGTTCGAATCAAGAAACTCGCTGATGTTTACCAACTCTTGTCGCGTAAACATGGGGTGTCCTTGTCGTAGAACGAGCCTTTCCCGTTACAAACTTGTGCTACTCTCGTAGTCACCACGTTTAGAACGTGTATTTTACTTAATTGTCGGATACTAAGTCTTACCCTTTCGGCGCTATTGACTTAATATATCAACGCAATGTACTTAGGCATTTTGTCAAACACCTAGAACACATCGCTTAGGTTTAAGCGCTAAGTAAAATACAAATCCAATAAGATAAATTAATTCATGCAAATATTTGTTTTATTCAACGATTCAAAGTTAGACAAGATTCGTAGCTTTATCCTATAGGGTTAGGCACTGTCTGCGATGGTATCTTTCTCGGATCACTCCTCTAGGGTTAAACTTCCACCCCCTTAACGTCTCTAGGGGGTGGAAGTTTTTCAATTACTTCAATCTTAGCCCTATCCACTTCAATTCCCCTATTAGAGACAAGATGCCCAAGCACAATTCCCTCTTGTACCATAAAATGGCACTTTTCCCAATTCAAGACTAGATCGGTCTCAATGCAGTTGTCAAGAACCTTTGAAAGGTTCTCTAGACAAGAATCAAATGAGGAACCATAAACCGAAAAGTCATCAATGAATACCTCCATTATATTTTCAATGAATTTGGAGAAAATGGCCATCATGCACCTTTGGAAGGTTCCCGGCGCATTACATAGCCCAAAGGGCATACGTCTATACGCACAGGTTCCATAAGGGCACGTGAAGGTGGTTTTCTCTTGATCTTAAGGATGAATAGGAATTTGAAAGAATCCGCTATATTTATCAAGGTAACAAAAATATTCATGGTTGGCTAGTATCTCAAGCATTTGGTCAATGAAAGGTAGAGGGAAGTGATCTTTCTTTGTGGCTTTATTTAGCTTACAGTAAACAACACACATCCACCACCCCGTGACGGTGCGAGTCGGGAACGGCATAAATGATTCCCGCTTCCCTTAATTTAGTTATCTCCTTAAAGACAACTTCCCCCAACGTGGGGTTTAACCTCCTCAACCTCTCTCGGGTTGGTCTAGCATAATATTCAATGTTATTCTATGCATGCATATATCGGGGCTAATCCCTTTAAGATCATCAATGGAATACCCAATAGCCCCTCTACGAGTTCTAAGCACATGCAAAAGTCTAGAGGTCTCAATCTCATTCACCGAGGCATTCACTATTACGGGGAAGGTAGAGTTTGGACCTAGAAATTCATACCTTAGACTCGTGGGTAGAGCCTTAAGCTCTATCCCACAAGATCCCTTACCTTCTCCTTTCTCCGTTACTTTTTCTCCATCATCTTTTTCCTCCTTTTGATCCTCCTCATCCATCATCAACAAATCCATCATAGAGTCACCTATGATTTCATCACTCAAAAGTTCTTGCTCAATGGAAGTTAGTTCATCACAAGAAAAATCATCATAAGCATCACGTAAGTTGCAATCCAATGAATTACTATGGGCACTACATGCTTGTCTTAGATAGAACTTGATTTTCTCTCCCCCTATTTCAAATTCTAGTGAATCATTTATGCAACTTATCACCGCCTTAGTAGTTTTCAAAAATGGCCTTCTCAAAATGATTGGGATCTCTCACTCCTCTTCCATTTTCAGGACAAAGAAATCCACGGGGATGTAAAATTTCCCCTCCTTCACGGGTACGTCTTCTAGGATTCCACTAGGGATCCTAGAGGAATGATCCGTGAGGCGTAGACTAATGGAAGTAGGCACGAGAGTCCCCATATCAATTTTATTATAGAGGGAGTAAGGCATTAATGAAATACTAGCCCCTAGATCACACAATGCCTTGTTTATGTTAACATCGCCAATAGTAATAGAAATTGAAAATGACCCCAGATCTTTCCATTTCTTAGGCATGGGATTTTGCACAATAGCACTACATTCCGCATTTAGATTTATCGAGCTAAATTCAGAAATTTCACGCCTATGAGAGATGACATCCTTAATAAATTTACTATAAAGGGTCATTTGGGATATTACCACGGATATTTGGTAGTGTCACATTGATCTTCTTCATCATCTCCGCAAATTTTTGGAAGTGTGAATCATTGTTCTTCTTTAGTTGCCTTTGAGGGAATGGCATGGGAGGCTTGTAAGTAGAAGGCTCCTTAGTTGCATCTTTAGCGATTTCTTTCGTTGAGCTCTTAGAGGGAACTTCCTTTGGTGTGGGAATTTCTTCTTCGACCTCCTCCTCGCCCTCTTCAACAATGATGGGCATCCTTGTGCTCGCATCCTTTTCTTTGGGTGAAGGGGGCTTGTAAGTGGTTCCACTTCTCAATGATATAGCATTCACGTGCTCATTTTGGTGGAAATCTGGCTTGGAGGGGAGCTTCCCTTGTTGTCTCGATGATGAGCTAGCTTGTTGAGCAAGTTGGGTCTCCAACATTTTACTATGAGTAGCCATCTCGTCCATTCTTTGGGTGAGTGCTTGGTACATCATCGCGTTATCTTGGGAGGCTTTTGCTTGATTTGCCACAAGATTGGCTAAGATATCGGTCATGGATTGATCTCATGCACTTTGATGAGTTGGGGCTGGTGGTTGTTGAGGGCTCATTCCTTGATAATTCCCTTGTTGTTGATAACCTTGATAATTTGCCCTTGGTTGATATTGAGTTCTTTGTTGTACTTGGCTAGATTGACCTTGTTGGACTTGCCTTTGATAGCCTTGCCCTTGCCCTTGGTAATCTTGGTTCTTTGAGGTGAAACCGGGAGGAGCACTATTCTTTTGACGCCAATTGGGATCATACTTGATTGGTTCGGTCATTTTATATGAGAAATTGGGATGATCCCGGTCTCTACCATAGCTTGGTTGATTCCTTTCCAAGAAATTTACGTCCTCATCATCTTGGTTCTCTTCTTGAGGGAAAGTGTGAGGGCAATCATCTTCTTTATGGAAGGGACTTGTGCAAATGGCACATACACGAATTTGCTTTTGAGATTGCTTCACATGTAGCGCACTAAGTGAAGTGGCTAGAGCATATATCTTCTTGTTGAGGGCACGAACATCCTCTTTCGAGTCTACTTCCTCCACCTCTCTTGTTTTGCTTTGTCTTTTGGGTGTATAAGTCCGCTCGCTTCCCCATAAGTGAGAGTTCCTTGCGATTTTGTCTATAATTAACCCTCCTTGTGTGGGATGAACCTCCAAAAATGCTCCACCCGCGGCTTGATCCAGTTGCCTCTTCGAATCGGCTTCCATGCCTTGATAAAAGATTAGAATGATGGTAGGCTTGTCTATGTTGTGGTGAGGGCATTCCCTTTGGAATTCTTTGAATCTTTCCCATGCCTCGTGGAATGTCTCGTCTTCCCCTTGCACAAATGAATTGATCAAGTTCTTTAGCCTTTGGGTCTTCGCCGGTGGGAAGTATTGAAGGAGGAAGGCTTGGGCTAGCTCGTCCCATGTTGTGAAGGTGTTGCCTTCATGGCTCCATAACCAATCCTTGGCTTTCCCCGTTAGAGAGAAAGGGAAAAGCCTTAGATATATGTTCTCTTTCGACACATTGTTCATTTTGAAGGTCGCACATAGCTCATGGAAGGAAGTTAAGTGAGCGTTGGGATTTCCTATCCCGGTGAAGGCGTTGTTGCTAGGCCTGGGCTCGGGTCGGTTCGGGCCAAATTTTTGCGAAAACCGACCCGAAACCCAAAAATTTGGTTCGGTTCGGGTTCGGGCTTTTTTAAAGCAAAAACCGATTAAAGCTCGAAAATTCGGTTCGGTTCAGGTTCATGTTTTTTCGGGCTTTTTTTTTGCCGTTGTTTTTTGGTCTTTTTCGGGCTTTTTCGATCTTTTTCGGAGTTTTTCGGTCTTTTTCGGGCTTTTTTCGGCATTCGGTTCGGTTCGGTCTTTCGGGCCAAGAAAAATTCAAAACTGAGACCGAACCGAATCTCACCAATCGGTTCGGGTTTTTTTTTCGGTTCTGTTTTCGGTCCGATGAAAACCGACTCGTTCAGGCTTTTTCGGGTTGGGTCGTTTTTCGGGTTTTCGGGTTTTTCGCCCACCCCTAGTTGTTGTTTATCAACGCCAGTTTGAGTTCAAATTCCGGGGTATTAACTCCCGGTGGACCTATCGGCGATTGAAAACTGGTTAAGCTTGGCATGGAATAGTCTTTTAGGGGCTTCTCCCCGTTGGGCTCCTCATTCCGAGGTAATTGTGCCATGGGTTGTGGTCTTCTTTTACGGGGTTGCCTCTTGTTGCGAGAGCTTTGTCCTTTGGCTCTCTCTTGATCCAAGAAGTATTTCAAAGATTGCTCAAAACTAGCGTTCACTTTTTCCTTGCCCTTGGACCTCGTTTGCATTCAGCAGAAGCCTACAAGAACAAAGAAATCCGTTAAGCCACAAGATGCAAGACAGGTAATAGCAAGAAGACCAAGCGAAATACTCCAAATCTTGTAAAATCTACTTTAGTTCCTTAAGTTAATTCGTTGCTCCCCGGCAACGGCGCCATTTTGATGCGTTGTAATATTATGCACTTCAAATGTATGTAATTCGAAAGCAAGATATTTGATCAAAAACAATTTATAAACCGATAAGTACCGGGTCGTCCAAGGACCAATGTTAAACTCAAGATCACTATTCGACTTTACTACAATAAGTCCATTTCCTAACGAATGTGTGAGATGTGATTTATGACTTTCCGAACAATGATTAACGAAATAAAAAGGTTGTTTTCAAGGTTTTCAAAGACGCTCCTAGGGTACTACTTCCCTCCTTGGTGCATTAGACTCTTAACGGTTCAATTTCATGCAACAACGAGTAATGTAAAGGTTTGATTAAGGCGTGTCCCTATTAAATCAAATTCAATCTCTTGATATTTTTATTCGATTTAAAAAAAGACACCTCGCACGTGAACTTCAATCTCTCGATGTTTTTAGCTCACGTCCTACTCAAGATTCTCAATCATCAACGCTAGTTGAGTGATCGATAGCCAATGAGCGGTTTAAGATCAAGCCTATCTCAATGCCAAAATGGGTCACGCTAGTGATCACCACCTAGCAAAGGTGAATCTACTTCGTTCTAGAACTATTAGTCTCGTTCGCTAGAACACTCGACTTCAAATTCATATTTATAGACCACTTAGGCATTTTATCAAACACTTGGTGGGCATAGAGTTGACATTATATCCAAGTAAATTCACAATTATAACAAAACCTTCATTCATGCATATAATCAATAGATAAAAGAGTTTTACATACCAAGGAGGTCCATAGACCCCTAGAAACTAATGGGACTACTCACTACTCACTACTCATGTTCATAGTCAAACAATAGTAGTGTTGTTACAAGGATGAAGAACAAAACAAAAAGGAGGGTAAGGAAGTAGGAGGAAGTAGGAGGAAGAATCTCCCTATATACTTAGAGTGATTCCACTTGATTAGATGATCTTCAAAACCCTTGAGCTCTCCTAAAACCCTTCAAAAACCTCGACACTTTTCCCCAAAAACCAAACTTTCTATTTATAGTCGAGGGTTAAAAATCATGTCTTTCAAGCGAGACTCGTCCGAGCTTTGTAGCGCTCAGCCGAGCGTGGATGTGGATGTGCACAGGAACTCGCAGGGCATAGAAGACTCGGGCGGGCTTTGATTTGGCCCGAGCGGGTGCTTGTTTGATGGATGGCCATGTGTGCGGGCGAGTCTTCTCGTGCTCGGGCGAGTCCGGGATGATGCCGAGCAAAGTGCAATATATGCCTGGGCGGGCCTTCTTGTACTCGGCCGGGTCCTGGCCTTGATGGATGGCCATGTGTGTGGGTGAGTGTGTTGTGGCCCGGGCGGGTGCTTAATGCTCCCAAGTAGATGTTGAGGAAAGCTCGGGCGGGCGTGGTATTGGACCGGGCGAGCGTTTGGCACTTTGCATGGGGTTTCCTCCATTTTGGTTCGAAACTTCAGTTTTCTTCAAGAATTAATAGTCTTGAGTCCGAGAACCATAGAATCGGGTTTTCACCTGAAATGGCAAGTACGAGGGTCAAATGACTTCGAAAGAGACTCGAAATGAATCAAAACATCTAGTAAAGGTAGGAGAAAGATAGTCGAGAAATCGACTTATCAAAACACTCCACACTTAGAGTTTGATCGTCCGGAGCAAACAATAAGAACAAGTCAAGAGCAACAAGGGTGATGAAGATAAGTTTTCCCAGAGCGACACTCATTATTAACAAACAACTCCTTTTTGTAGGTGTTACGGGTGCATTTAGCGTATGCACCAAGCCTTTAAACCCCTAGGCTACCCTAGTGGACGAGTTATAGTCTCGTGAGAGTTTTCAGAAAAGGGAATACTCACAAATCCCACATGCATTTATCCCTTAAGAATGAAAGCAAGAGCGTTTAACAATTGAGGCATGGATGACTCAAAACTTACTTCACATCCCATACTAGCGTCACAATCACTATACATTTCAAGAGAGCTTTCAAACCGTTTAAATTCACATGAGGGTGCACATTCAAGGAGGTCAATACTAGCGCTATCAAGTGCATAACCTAGAAGTCTATTCATTTTTGAAGCAATGCTTTTGAAAAATGGTTAAAGCTTTTTGCACAAAAACGTCGTTCGATCACCTATGCTAGCTAGGGCTAGTCCACGGGCTCATGATATAAACTCATTTCCAAGTTTTAGACGCTAAAGTCGTAATCCATAAGGAAAGAGGAGTTTGACAACAAGAGTTCTTAAAACAAGTGTTGAGGCATTAGCCTCGCACGTTTTTGATGATTCACAACCCGGTTTAATGGTTTACTTGAGTCTTTGTAAGTCAGGAACTTACAGGAGCAGTCAAGAACCTGAGAATTAGTCAAGTCAACGGAGCAGTTAAGGACCAGTCAACGGAGCAGTTGAGGAAGCAGTTGAGGAAGCGGTTAAAGACTGAAGTCAAGGACATCATGGAGTGATGGCACGTCCTCCTCAACACATCAAGGAGATCATGGGTTGTCAGTTACAAACCATGCTCTAGGGAGTTCCCTGACAGTTACCTGGCAGTTACCTGACGGTTACTCAAGAACCTATATAAGTCCAGGAGCTATATTCAGATCGGTGCGCCTTTTACACACATCCAAGAGAGCTTTCCAAGTGGGGATTCCCAGTAAGAATATACAGTGAGCTGAGTGAACGTGATATTCTGAGAGATCGAGTTGGACTTGATCATTGCCGGAAAGCCAAGGAGGTGCCGCGACTACGACGACGTCGACGAGACAGTCAGGGAAGTAGTAAGATTATTGCTTGTGTAAATCTAGGTTAGATTTGTACTTAATAGGCAAGTTTTGTACCACTTGAGTGTACAGTTTAAATAGTAATAAAAAGGCTATTTAAGTTTATTCCGCTGCGTACTTGAATTTAGTAATTATCTGCATACTAAGTTAGGTTCCTAACAGTCCCGAACTTGGTTAAGTCTTTGACTATTAATCTTAAGTCTTTGACTATCTAATCAAGATCCTAACAATTGGTATCAGAGCCGCAGGGTTCTAGATTTTGGTTAGAATTGCAGGTGTGTCAGGAGAAACTTACTCAAATCCTCCGAAGTTGAAGCCAGGAGAGTATGAGACCTGGACGGTCAGATTTGAAGCCCAAGTCATGGCCATGGATGGAGAAGAATGGCAGATCATCGAACAAGGGCAACAGTACATCTACCTAGATGATACTCAGACCGAACTCAAGCCAAGGGTGCTGTATGATACAGTAGATTACAAGAAACTGGAGAAAAATGCAAGGGCATTAAAGGTTCTTCACAGTGCTCTGGAACCTGGAGATCTCAAGAAGGTCATTCAGTTCAAGGATCCGAGTGACATATGGGACTCACTCAAAAAGATCTATGAGGGCTCCAAGGACGTGAAGAGGAACAGAATTCTGGCTGTTCAATCGGAGTTCAACTCCCTGAGGCAAGTGAAGAACGAGTCACTGCATGACTATCACTCCAGATTCACTGGATGCTTGGCTACACTCAACAACCTGGGTAAGAAGTACAAAAATTGGGAAATAACCCACAGATTCATGCAGGGATTAGGTCCAGAATGGGATGACATCTCAAGGACGTTGGCTGCACTTCCAACTACCAAGGAAAACTCTCTAGAAGAACTCGTTGCAAGCTTGGACAGCAACAAATTGATTGAAGACGTCAAGCTAGAGAGTCGAGAACCTCAGAAAGCAGCTCGACAGATTGCTTTGGTTGGAGAAAGTTCCAGATATAAGAAAAACAAGGAAAAGGACTATCGCAGAAACAAAGGAAGAGAAACCTCAAGGACTGAGGAATCAAATGTGATGTCTGATGCTCGCAAAGTCACTGATGACAGGAACTCAGGACGCAATTCTGGTAGAGGAGGTGGCAAGAAGGATGTGGAATGTTTCTACTGTAAGAAGAAAGGCCACTACAGAAGAGATTGCTTTAAACTCAAGAATGATGACGAAAAGAAAGAAAAGAATCAGGAGGAAAATGACAAAAGAAAAAAGGCAATGTTTGCCTGGGGAGATTCTGATGAAGAGAATAGCATGGGAGACTTGAGGCGAAATGTCTGTCTAATGGCAAAGAGAAGTTCCTCAAGTTCAGATACTTCATCGTCAACTTCTGTGTCAAAGAAGACTGTCTTCAAGGAATCATCTACAGAGGTAAGTTCTGATGATTTTGAACCTAGTTATAACTCACGATCTGAGTGCATTGCTATGATCAAGAAACTAGTTCTCAAGGCTGAGGAGCTGAATGCTATTGTGGCTGATCAAGACAAGCGAATGGAATCGATGTTCGAAGAAAATCATCAACTCTCCAAAAAAAAGATCCAGAGTTTGGAGAAAGCTGCTGGAAAAAGAAAAGTTGGTTCAGATGATCAATTCTTTGACTCCCCGAAGAAGGTATCTGAGAAGCCGAAGACAAAGACCAGGCCAGGTCTTGAATACGGAGAAGTGTCTATTGCTAAACCTACGCAAAGACAAGTTCAGCAGAGAACTACTCCCAGATTGAAGGTGGAATTAGATGACACCAAAATCTATGGTAAAGGACATCAAATCTACGAGAAGCTCAAGAGGAGAAACAGTCCGATACCCATCGACTTTGAGAAGCAAAAGAAGAAGGTATCTGAGTCCAAAGATATAGACTTCAGCAAGCAGAAGGTTTGCTTTCTCTGTGGAAAGGAAGGACACAGCCAGAGACGCTGCAAAGAGAGGAAGACCTACTCTGAGAAAGAGTCAGAAATCTCAAGCACAGAGTCAGGGACTTGCTCGGTGTCCAAACGAAGTGGAAAACCTGGAGCAGTAAATGATATGACAAGTTCTAGAGCGGTCAAAGACGTCTCTCACTCAAAGGCTGTTTCAAAATCTCATGTTTCTAACTCAAAACTTCATCTACCTTATCTTCTAAACCCAAAAAGGCTCAGCTTGTTTGGGCTCCTAAAACCTGATTGTTTATGTGCAGGTCGAGAGAGTAACAGGTTCCTGGCTAGTTGATAGTGCATGCTCGGGACACATGACCGGGAAGATGGAACAATTCTCCTCTCTGCGACATCATTCCGGTGGCTCCATTACTTTTGGAAATGAAAGTAAGTGTAAAGTCATCGGTTCAGGTAAGGTACATTTATCAAACAAGGTTAGTGTAGATAATGTGAGTTTAGTTAATGGTTTGAAGTTTAATTTGCTCAGTGTTTCTCAGTTGTGTCGAGGAGGTAAAAACAAGGTTGTTTTTACAGCTGATGGTTGCTTTGTTAAGTGTGTCTCCACAGGTCAAGTACTTCTGCGTGGAAACTGTGCTAATAGAGTGTATTTTGTGGATCCATCATTTGATCCAGAAGAGTACCTCTGCTTGTCCGCCAGATCAGATGAATCTGAGATGTGGCATCGTCGGTTGGGACATGTAAATTTCAGGTTGATGAAGAAGCTGCACAATCAGAACTTGGTAATTGGATTGCCAAAAATTAGTGAAGTACCTGATCAGATCTGCAGTGCTTGTACACAAGGGAAACAAACCAGAAGCTCATTCCACTCCATAAATGCAGTCAGCACAGCAAAGGCTTTTGATCTAGTACACATGGACTTGTGTGGACCGATGAGAGTACAATCTCGTCAAGGAAATCGGTACGTATATGTCTTGGTTGATGACTATTCAAGATATACGTGGGTGATTTTTCTCAAGTCAAAAGATGAAGTCTTTGAATGCTTCAAGACTTGGGTGAAGCTTGCAGAAACGAAGTTCAGTCTCAAAGTCAGAAGTATCAGATTAGATCACGGTACCTAGTTCGAGAATAGAATGTTCACTGATTTCTGCACTGATCAGGGAATTGATCACAACTTCTCAGCGCCAAGGACTCCACAACAGAATGGGGTGGTGGAGAGGAAGAACCGGACCCTGGAAGACATGACAAGGACGATGCTGATTGAAAGCAGATTAGCTAAAAGCTTCTGGGCAGAAGCAATGAATGCAGCATGTTACGTCCTCAACCGTTGCTATTTGAGGCCAATGCTCAATAAGACTCCCTATGAGTTGTTAAAGGGTCGGAAACCCAACATTTCGCATCTTCGGGTATTTGGCAGCAAGTGCTATGTCCACAACAACGGGAAGAATCAGCTTGGAAAGTTTGATCCAATAAGTGATGAAGGAATCTTCGTGGGGTATGCTCTACACAGCAAGGCCTACAAAGTATTCAACAAGAGGACCTAACTGTTTGAGGAAAGCGTCCATGTCATCTTTGATGAGGAGTCCATGGGAAAAGACTCTGGTCATGTCCCTGACATTCATGCCAGAGAAGATGGTGATGATTTTGAGCTGATTCGTCCGAGGGATGTTGAAGTAGCCGATGTTCTAGAGGATCTGGAAATTCCTGAACAAGACAATGTTCAAGTCCCTGAGGTTGAAGAACCCGGAGTACAAGCAGAGGCGAATGTTCAAGTCCCTGTGGTTGAAGAACCTAGAGAACAAGCAGAGGCGAATTGACAAGTCCCTGAAGTTGATGAGGTTCATGATGGACCTGAGGAAATCCAAGAGACTCAGGAGGTCACTGAGTTGAGAAGAAGTACTCGAGTTAGGCAACCGAGTGTCACCCTTCGAGACTATATATGCTATGCTGCAATTCAGGGGGAAGGAGTCATGAATGCCTTTGTGTCCTTGATTGAGCCAAAGACGGTTGAAGCAGCACTGAAGGACCCAGATTGGATTCAGGCAATGCAAGATGAACTGCATCATTTCGATAGGAACAAGGTCTGGAGACTTGTTCCAAGGCCAGAGAATCGAAAGGTGTTGAAAGGTTACAGCCAACAGGAAGGCATTGACTATGAAGAAAACTGCGAGGGAGAAGTTGGATCCTGAGAAACAAAATGAATTCCGAGGGAGAAGTAGTCAGGAACAAGGCCAGGTTGGTGGTGAAAGGTTACAGCCAACAGAAAGGCATTGACTATGAAGAAACCTTTGAACCAGTGGCAAGGATGGAGGCCATCAGGTTGCAGATAGCTTACTCAGTTCAATTTGGAATCAAACTCCATCAGATGGATGTCAAAACTGCGTTTCTGAATGGGTTCCTGATGGACCATAATTGTATGAAACATAAATGCAGTTAAACCCACCAAATTAGACTGTTTGTCTGTCTAACTTCTACGTGTAAGTCCCGATATATTTCCACAGGGCATTTTAGAGATTGAAGTGAAAACACGCTAAGGAGAGGATTTTATGCTGAAAAGATAACAAGAGTCAAACCAAGGTCAAGATCATATGCCGACTGAAGAAATATCAACGATCCTGACGTTGAATTGACCATAACAAATTAATCAGAGGAATCAGGAGTGGAGTCAAGACAGCCCGGGGAAGAAACACATTGACAGTTTTGTGAAAAGACTGCACAAAACTGTACAAAACTCACATTTGGGCAAGATGACCGACCACTTGAAGAAGTGGTGGCCAAAGGAGGAGCTCCTCCTCCTTCCACCACCGGCAACCGGTGGCTCCTCCACCCATGGTGACCGGAGGCTTTGCTCCTCCTCCACATGGCACCTCCTCCTTCCTCCTCTTCTCCTCCCTTGGATCAAAAGACATGTGCATCCATCTCCACCACCCATCTCCTCCCATTTTGGCTATAAAAGGAGGAGCTCCTCCCCTCATTTCAAACACACCTCAATCTCATTTCACTTCTCTCTCTAGAAGTTGTAACATTTGTAATGTTGTAATCTTGGCTTTGGAAATAAAGGATAGCTCCCTTGGCGCTTCAACGGTTGTAAGTAATTCTTAGTATTTATTCAACTGTTTTATTTCCTTAGTTATAATGTTTAGCGCGATGAATAGTAGCTAAACTTGTAGTTCGGTCTAAGGGGCGCACTTGTATTATAAAATGTTTTAAGACTATTAACTTAGTGTCTAGTCTTAGTATTCAAAACTTGTTCTATGTGCCATATATCAAGTCAGAGTTTCTAAGGTTGAGTGGAAGCTGTCACAAGCAAAGCTCTTCCGTAGAAATTCGTGATCATACTCGGTAAGTGGAAGCTGTCACAAGCAAAACTTATCGAGGAGTTCGACTTATCTAAAACACCACTTGGTCAAAAACGTAACTGGGAGATCAAGTGGATGCACTTACAGCTAAGATACTTCGAAAGAAGGAATTAGTTTTGCTTAGAACAAGTGTTGCTTTAAACGATGTTGCAAGTCTTGCGCTACGAAAGGGCCTCGATTCATCTTTGAATACTTAGATAATTCACTAAATGTCAATGATAAATAGGATATAATACAAGGCCCCTGAAACCGAACATTTCTCTTTAATTATAAACTGTAATTTACTTTCCAGTATTAAAATCAACCAACCAACCAATCAATCAATCAAAATAGCTGGTAGCTTTAAAACCAACCAACCGACCTTAAACACGCTCCCACGCTGCGTAATCCCCCCGAAGAACAATTATTCCCCTAGTTCCCTTGGGTTCGACCCCTACTTACCAAGTACTACCCAGTAGTATAGTTGCGAGTAGCGGACTATTATAAATTTATTTGCACAAATCGCTTTGACGACGAGTGGTTCTGTCAAATTGGCGCCGTTGCCGGGGAATTAGCAAATGGATAGTTGTTCTTTTTTCTATTATACATAATTCGCCATGTCTTCATACTACGACATAGAACCTTGGAAAAATGGGGGTAGCAACCTTATGTTTGAAATGATTAGACATCTCCCCCAATTCGGAGGTGCTCTTGGAGAAGATCCCGTAAGGCATACACAAACGTTCCACTCCATATGCAACCACATGAGGCCTAAAAATGAATCGCTAGAGGAATTTAAACTCACGTGTTTTAAATTTTCTTTAACTGACTCGGCATTAAAATGGTATTACTCATGTGCTGAGTATGAAAGTGATTATGGGGGTCTACAAACCAAATTCCTTGAGAAGTTTTGCCCTCCATCTCTCCGACTTGAAACCCGCGAGAAGATTCTCAATCTTGAGCAATTCCGGGATGAAACATTGGACGAGTACTTGGCGTACTTTGACTCCATTGTGGCGAGCTGCCCGCACCATGGATTCTCCAGAATCAATCTTATCCAAAGGTTTCTCGGTGGAATGATGCCACTTGAGCGGAAAAGACTTAACGATGCAGCGGGAGGCTCGATCATGAAGTTAACCATGTCTCAAACCTGGCGACTCATAGACAATTTGGCAGAGAGCACAAAACAAGGGCCAATACACAAAACTGAAGATAAGGTACCGACGATGGAAGTGGACTCAGTACAAAACAAACCCGACACCACACCCATTACGAGCTTGCCCGCAACAAAGCCGAGAGAAGACATCAGTACGAGGGCAGTAATGGACGTGGAGGAAGCTCTGAAGGAGCCAATATTGGAGCCCACGGAGCCAACTGAGGATGAAAACTCGCAAATAACCGAAGAAGTCCCGGCTCTACTTGACGAACCAAGAGAAGTCTCGGACTTCACTACCAAATCAGCCGAAACATGCCCGATCCTCACTATCGAAGCACCTGAGGCAGGCCTGGTCCTCATTACCAAAATGCCCGAGACAGACCTGGCCCTTGTGGTGGAAGTCCCCCAACTTGACCCCATGTTCTTTAAGCATATTACGGCCTCCGAAGATGATGTGGTCCATGATGATACGGTGCTAGGCGAGTTGGAGACAAAACATGAGCCAGAAGAGCCAAAGATGGAGCACTCACTTGCCACGAGCCCAGAAAACTCACTCGTTCTAAAAGGGTCAATCATCTCTGCCACAAAGAAGAGGGTTAGCATGGGAGCATGCTTGAGGTCGCTTGGCAAAAGACTAAACTTCCAAAACTACAAAGATGCCAATCGGCCATACACTAAGAAGCGACAAAGACATGGCCCGGTGCAATGGAAGCCCGGAAGGAAAAACAAGAGAGCCCGGCTCATTGAACCAGCAGTTATGGTAAAAGGTCCCCCACCTTCTCAGAAACAATGGAAAGAGAAAACACCAAAACCATGGAGCTCTTACTCCAGCAAGAAGTCAGGAAGAAGCAACACTGGAACGGTGGCGAATTTCGACCTCAGCCACCCATGGGACCCAAACCAATGAACCACAAACGAGGTATCGTCGAGCCAACGACGTTAAACAAGTGCACTGGTCGGGAGGTAACCCGACACTATCTTACTTTCCGCACTTTAATTTCTGTCTTTTAAATTCAGTATTTAGTTTTAAGCTTGCATGACTTTTGAACTAAGGCACGCCTTCGTTCAAAAGTGTGGGGGGAGATCCACCTCTGTACATAAATAACATGCGGCTGTTTTCTTTTTTAATAAGTACCTTTTTGAAAATATGAACTTAAGAATGTGAAAAAGATAAATCATAATTCATGCATTAACCTTGTGAAAATTCAACTGTTTAAAAACTTAGAATGTAACTTTCCATTTGTCCTTTGTGCTGAGATAACTAGGGATGTGGAGTTGATATAAACTGCCCTAGAGAGGCTTGGCAAGCAATCAAAGGATCAGATCAAACTATATGGTTTTCGAAGTCAGTGGAGGCTGCACTTCGGGTTTTCAGTGAATAATTGAAGTCAACTCCGCCAAAAAGCATCTATGCAAAGGCGAGGACGGGAATCAGACCGTCCTCTCTCTAGTCAAAATAGCCGAGAAAATAGATGAGCGAACCTCATCTTGACCCGCGCAAAACGACAAAGACAAGAGGAGCGGGGAGGTATTTCCATAGGCTTGCGGGCGATGATTGGACCTCCCAAAAAGGCTTGAGAAAATGGACTAGCAGTCACAAAAAGGCGAAAAGCTCAATGAAGCAAATCAAGAGGCCAAAGGCCCAAAATTGTGAAGGTTTTAACCGAGCAAAAGTGAAGCACTCAAAAAGTCAAATCAAAGGCCAAAGGCCGATTCACTACAACAAAAAAGCAGTCCCTCGCCAAAGAAGAAAATCAAAAAGGCTCAACTCACTGAAACCCGAATCGAATCATGTGCTAGAGAAAGCTACAAGAAAACCATATAGTAAGAGACGATCCCAAGATTGCAGTCCAGGAGCCTAAAAAGGGGCTATCTCCCGAGACATCCAATATAATTTGCATCTCAGCACGGAGGTACAAGTATTAAGTTTCTTCTATTTATTTACGCAGTTTAATTTAGTAATAAGTAAGCAATGCATGAATTAGGATAGATCGAGTACCACAGTCTAATTTTCATATTCGAAAGCCAAACTTAGAACTTACGCCCTTTAATAGCATTGTTCGGGACGAACAACTAAAAGTGTGGGGTAATCTGATGGACCATAATTGTATGAAACATAAATGCAGTTAAACCCACCAAATTAGACTGTTTGTCTGTCTAACTTCTAAGTGTTAGTCCTGATATATTTCCACAGGGCATTTTAGAGACTGAAGTGAAAACACGCTAAGGAGAGGATTTTATGCTGAAAAGATAACAAGAGTCAAACCAAGGCCAAGATCATATGCCGACTGAAGAAATATCAAGGATCCTGACGTTGAATTGACCATAACAAATTAATCAGAGGAATCAGGAGTGGAGTCAAGACAGCCCGGGGAAGAAACACATTGACAGTTTTGTGAAAAGACTGCACAAAACTGTACAAAACTCACATTTGGGCAAGATGACCGACCACTTGAAGAAGTGGTGGCCAAAGGAGGAGCTCCTCCTCCTTCCACCACCGGCAACCGGTGGCTCCTCCACCCATGGTGACCGGAGGCTTTGCTCCTCCTCCACATGGCACCTCCTCCTTCCTCCTCTTCTCCTCCCTTGGATCAAAAGACATGTGCATCCATCTCCACCACCCATCTCCTCCCATTTTGGCTATAAAAGGAGGAGCTCCTCCCCTCATTTCAAACACACCTCAATCTCATTTCACTTCTCTCTCTAGAAGTTGTAACATTTGTAATGTTGTAATCTTGGCTTTGGAAATAAAGGATAGCTCCCTTGGCGCTTCAACGGTTGTAAGTAATTCTTAGTATTTATTCAACTGTTTTATTTCCTTAGTTATAATGTTTAGCGTGATGAATAGTAGCTAAACTTGTAGTTCGGTCTAAGGGGCGCACTTGTATTATAAAATGTTTTAAGACTATTAACTTAGTGTCTAGTCTTAGTATTCAAAACTTGTTCTATGTGCCATATATCAAGTCAGAGTTTCTAAGGTTGAGTGGAAGCTGTCACAAGCAAAGCTCTTCCGTAGAAATTCGTGATCATACTCGGTAAGTGGAAGCTGTCACAAGCAAAACTTATCGAGGAGTTCGACTTATCTAAAACACCACTTGGTCAAAAACGTAACTGGGAGATCAAGTGGATGCACTTACAACTAAGATACTTCGAAAGAAGGAATTAGTTTTGCTTAGAACAAGTGTTGCTTTAAACGATGTTGCAAGTCTTGCGCTACGAAAGGGCCTCGATTCATCTTTGAATACTTAGATAATTCACTAAATGTCAATGATAAATAGGATATAATACAAGGCCCCTGAAACCGAACAGTTCTCTTTAATTATAAACTGTAATTTACTTTCCAGTATTAAAATCAACCAACCAACCAATCAATCAATCAAAATAGCTGGAAGCTTTAAAACCAACCAACCGACCTTAAACACGCTCCCACGCTGCGTAATCCCCCCGAAGAACAATTATTCCCCTGGTTCCCTTGGGTTCGATCCCTACTTACCAAGTACTACCCAGTAGTATAGTTGCGAGTAGCGGACTATCATAAATTTATTTGCACAAATCGCTTTGATGACGAGCGGTTCTGTCAGTTCCTCAAGGAAGAAATTTTTGTGGAACAGACTCCTGGATTTGAAGTTCCTGAGCACCCAGATCATGTGTATGTTCTTGACAAGGCCCTGTATGGATTAAAACAGGCGCCTAGGGCGTGGTATGAGCGTCTGTCGGAGTATCTACTAGCTCATGGATATGAGCGAGGTAAGGTAGATAAAACTCTATTTTTGTTAAGAACTAACAAACATTTACTTATAGTGCAGGTGTATGTTGATGACATCATCTTCGGATCCACAAGTGACGAGCTTGTGCAGTCCTTCACTAAACTCATGGAGAGTGAGTTTGAGATGAGTATGGTCGGGGAACTGACATTCTTCCTTGGAATTCAAGTCAGACAGCTGGAGAACGACACCAAGATCTCACAACAGAAGTACCTGAGTGAAGTTGTGAAGAAGTACGGACTTGGAGACTCGAAATATATGAACACTCCCAGTTCTCCAAATGAGTCCCTGACAAAGGATGACGCGTCTCCAAAGATAGATGCCACAAGATATCGCGGCATGATAGGTTCTTTACTATATTTGACTGCTTCTAGACCTGATATAATGTTCAGTGTATGTCAATGTGCCAGGTTCCAGGCAGAACCGAGGGAATCTCATGTTAAAGCCGTGAAGAGGATACTGAGGTATCTCAATGGGACTGAGAAACTGGTCATGCGGTATCCAAGAGTGAAGTCTCTCAGTTTGGAGGGATACTCGGACGCAGATTTTGCTGGGGATAAAACTGATAGGAAGTCCACATCCGGTATGGCACAATTCTTTGGATCGTGCTTAGTATCTTGGGGATCCAAGAAGCAGAACTCAGTGGCGTTATCAACAGCAGAAGCTGAGTATGTGGCGGCAGCAGCGTGCTGTGCTCAAGTCCTATGGCTTCGAAATCAGCTAAGTGACTTCAACTTACACTTTGATCAAGTTCCAATTTTTTGTGATAATACAAGCGCTATTAGCATTGCAAAAAATCCAGTCCAGCATGGTAAATCTAAGCATATAGAAATTAAACATCATTTCCTTAGAGACTGTGTAGAAAAGGAACTTGATACTGTAAACTTTTGCAGAAGTGAAGATCAAATCGCTGATATATTTACGAAGGCCCTACATAGAGAAGCTTTTGAAAAACTGCGGATGGAACTTGGATTGATGACTCCACAGTGAGGTACTTCTGAATTTCCCTCAATGATTGACTAAAGGATAGAGTATTTAACATGCTAAGTTAGTCATTAACATGAGCAAGTATCTGAAGTTCCTGAGTATCTAATGTATATGTGCTACTACTTCTTTGTTAAATCTGATATAGTACATGCATTGTTGAACTCATGATTCCTTGATAACCTACATAACTTCCGGATTTTGTTGCCCTATTGCCCCGTGAAGGAAGTTATGAGACCACCCAATCCTAGAAATAGATACATATGTCCGATGACTTCCATTTTATACTTTCTGGATTTGATTATCTATATGTGTGATTGAGTGACTTGAATTGTGGTGATTTTACATTCTATACCCTTATGGTAAGCCGACCCATCACAATGTCCCTTGAGTAAAATCCATAGTCAGGGAACTGGTCTGGTATTCACTCAGTCAAGGATTGAGATCTCTGGGAACTGAAGAACTCAACAAAGTACTTGATATATGAAGGAAGTAGTTCTGAAGCATTTATGAGAAACGACAGTTCAGTGTTTGTTGCCTTGGAAGTCGGACAGTTTTCAGTAGATTCGTGCACGCTAATTAATAGCAGATTACAACGGGATTCGAATTTAAAGGGAGATTTGGAAATTATTCTCACTACCTGCAAAATCTCTCAACAACCAAACCCTAAATTCCCAAAGCAACTCGTCTCAAATCCTTCAAAGTTCTCAATAGCTTCAACTCAAACGAAACACCCAACATGGAGAAATCCGGTGGAGAGATGACGACTTTTATCCTCTACGGTGTCCGCCATGAAGTCCCAAAAGCAATCGCAGATCTACTGCTATCCAGTAAGTCGAACCTCGAACTCTCAATTTTCGACCCTAAATCTGTTCAATTTGTTCAATACTGTGCTGGAGTCGGGTATTTTGGTGAAGGAGAAAGGGTTGATGCATCTAGATTCATCAAGGCCGTGGGAGTTAATGTTGTTGTTGAAGAAGTTAAGGAAGGAGGATGCTTCAGTGGTTCTGTTTTAGGCGTAGAAGATGAAGTGGATTTAGGACACTTCTACTTTGTTGATGATGTTGTTCCTGTGAAGAACCCAGAAGGGGTGGATGCTGGTGTTATCGGGAACTCAGACGTCGATGTTGTTCCTGTGAAGAACCCAGAAGGGGTTGCAGAATCCCGCGACACAGTCTCGTTATTTGCATGTTCACATGAGATGGGGTCTATGTCAAAAGTACCAATCTCTCTGTGGGAGCAGCAACGTCTGGTGTAAATCAGAAATTGGAGGAATTGCTAGAGTTGGGCCAAATTGCCGAGTTCAAGGGAACTGAAGAAGCGGAACCCATAGATTGTGAGATTATAGACACGTCTTCCACTGTCTCTAAAAGAAAGAAGAAAGCTCTCCCTCTGAGAATCTTGCCAGCAAGGGGGGCTGGAAAGAGGAAAATGGAAGTCAAAGAAGAAGCTGTTCCCAAGACCACAGTGAAGAAACAGAAAAAATCAAAGTCTGGAAAAGAGATTTTAATGGAGATGGAATGTTCTGAACAGTTCCTTATGGGTGAAGGACTTACTGAGGTATTTGACGTCCTAAAGACTCAAGGATGGGAAACGATGTGTGAAACTCAGGAATTTGTGTGTCCTGACGCTGTTAAAGACTTCTACAAAAATCTGAGGTTAACTGATGATGATCTTCCTACACTAGAGGTCAATTTCAGAGGAACAAAATTCTCCTTGTCAAGTATTGAGCTATCAAAAATCATGGGATTAGATCATCAAGGATTTGATCTCTTCTGCAAAAACAGTGTGTGGCCGAGGGAAGCCGGAGAAAAGCAAGAATTTGTGCAAAGAATCTGTAATTTGGATAGTCTTCAAAAAGGTTCAGGGATAAGTACTCAGCTGATGGATCCCAAAGTAAAAATTCTTCATAAATTGCTTGTTAGCAATTTTATCCAAAGAGGAGTTAAACCATCGTACGTCCAGCATCAAGATCTGCTAGTTCTCGACAAGCTACTGAATAAAGAAAGAGTGAACCTACCAAAGATGATAATTTTTCAAATGGATCATTTGAAGAACTTGTCACAGATTGGTTTTTCAAGGGTGATAAAGAAAGTTCTTCAAGCTCAAGGACTGTATGAAATCACTTCTGAAATTGAAGAGCAAGTTGTTAAAGGTTTTGATCCTGAGGTCTTCAGAAAAATGCACCTGGTGAAAGACGAAGTGAAGGGATGGATAAAAGCTCCAGTCCTTGAACCCAAGCTGAGAAACAAACAGTTCTGAAGGATGCTGAAGAAGTGAGTGATGTGGATCCTGAGGAGGATGACAATAAGAAGTGGGCTCTTCTGGAGCAAGGTATCACTGACTTGAGAGCAGATATGAGAGGCCTAAGGGCAGAAATCAGAGAGCTACGAATAGGAATTCGAGAAATCCAGGAGACGCTAACAACACTGGTTGAAAATATCTGAAGTCCTTGAGTCCCGGGATGATCTTTTTGACCTAGTGAATGCCGAGATCAAATCCCTACTATGGATTTCCCTACCCTTGATTCCCCACCTCATTATTCCTTTGTTTTCTGATGCAATTCGTGTTCAACTTTTGTGTGCTACTCTATGGTTTTGAACTTTGCAGTTTTATGCATGTTCTTATTGGGTACTCTAAATGGCAAATGCTCATTCATGTCTTTAACTGCTGAGTATGCTATCTTAATCTTCTTTGATGATGTCAAAAGGGGGAATAAGAAGTACTCAACTGAGGGGGAACTCAATCTAAAGGCTCTGACTTAAAGGATGACTAGAAATACCTGACTAGATTTACAAATAATAAGATGTCTGTTGAGTTTCTGAGTGTGCAGGAACTTAAGGGGAATTTGTTCCCAAGGAGAATATGTTCTCATATGAAGCTGTGTGCATGCGTAGACATCTATTATGTGCTATTTCGGTATTTCTCTCTTAAGGGTTTGTCATCATCAAAAAGGGGGAAATTGTTGAGGCATTAGCCTCGCACGTTTTTGATGATTGACAAACCGGTTTAATGGTTTACTTGAGTCTTTGTAAGTCAGGAACTTACTGGAGCAGTCAAGAACCTGAGAATTAGTCAAGTCAATGGAGCAGTTAAGGACCAGTCAACGGAGCAGTTGAGGAAGCAGTTGAGGAAGCGGTTAAAGACTGAAGCCAAGGACATCATGGAGTGATGGCACGTCCTCCTCAACACATCAAGGAGATCATGGGTTGTCAGTTACAAACCATGATCTAGGCAGTTCCCTGACAGTTACCTGGCAGTTACCTGACGATTACTCAAGAACCTATATAAGTCCAGGACCTATATTCAGATCGGTGCGCCTTTTACACACATCCAAGAGAGCTTTCCAAGTGCGGATTCCCAGTAAGAATATACAGTGAGCTGAGCAAACGTGATATTCTGAGAGATCGAGTTGGACTTGATCATTGCCGGAAAGCCAAAGAGGTGCCGCGACTACGACGACGTCGACGAGACAGTCAGGGAAGTAGTAAGATTATTGCTTGTGTAAATCTTGGTTAGATTTATACTTAATAGGCAAGTTTTGTACCACTTGAGTGTACAGTTTAAATAGTAATAAAAAGGCTATTTAAGTTTATTCCGCTGCGTACTTGAATTTAGTAATTATCTGCATACTAAGTTAGGTTCCTAACAGTCCCGAACATGGTTAAGTCTTTGACTATTAATCTTAAGTCTTTGACTATCTAACCACGATCCTAACAACAAGCATAAACCAATCAATAGCTTACGTGAAATCACAAGGGTCGTCCTAAAGCTCAACTTGCTAGCACATAATGCACGTGGCGAACTCACACATGTAAAAGATGATGGAAAGGCATAAAGTCAAGTTTTAAGTGATTTTTACTTGGCCTTTGGCCTACAAATGCTTTCGAGGGGGAACTTTTGAAATTATATCCCCTGTTCAAGCGTGTGTCCTGGGTACTGTTACGACAGACCTTGAACTCTTTTACACAACAGTTCAGCTAACAGTTCAAGACAGAGTTTGAACTCGTATCACAACAGTTCAGCAAATAGACGAAAGCAATAGAACTCATAGACTGATAACCCAGTTCGGCTCCGCCTACTCTGGGGGGTTTCCCACACCCGAAAAAGGGACAGCAAATCTTTATTACGAGTATAGGGTTTACACAGGGACTTACACTTACACCTTGTAATGGCCTAACCTCAATACTCCGTCTCTCAGATTTGCAACCGAGGTTCACCGCAATTCCCCTCGATCCCCTTCGTTCAGCCCTTCTATCCGAACATTCTCGAACTTCTCCAGAAGCTCGGATGCTTTCTCTCGAAAGCTTGTTTACCTTTGTTGTGTGCGTCAGTTGATACGCTTCAGGCAGTCTGTGTAGCACTTGAGCAGACTGCACTTGCACCGATGTATTTCCAATGAGAAAACACAACCGGTCGTCACTTTCTTCTTCTCCAATCAACAGGATATGCTCGTGTGTAGTTGATCTTTGAAAGAGATAGCGAATAAGGGTGCCCTAGCATTGTATTTATATGCTTGGACGAAACCCTAATTCGCACAAGATAATCCCATCAAATATTTAGGAAATATTCCTAGATATTTGATGTATATCTTTTGAATCGGTTGGAAGATAATCCGAAGTCTTCTTGCCCAAGTAAGCTTTGCCGCCTTAATGTAAATATTCATTCGAATATCTATTGCTAGAATAAGTCGCTGGCCGCCTTCAACTTGACGAGATCTTCGTAGTCCAATATCTTTCGGGAATTATCCTTGCGTCTTATCCACGCTGTGTATGAGTACTAGGATATGTTCGAACTCCCCCTGAACACCTGCTCGAACTGTCTAAGCTACGTTTTGCCAAATACATGCCACTTAAGGGAACATCAATCTCCCCCTTGGCATTTTGGCAAAACCAGATCTACTAGATAACTAAGACTATCTAACTATCAAGACAGTAGACAACTTTGAGGGAAACAAGAATTATCTCCTCCAAAATACTCCCCCTTTTTGCCATAAACTGGCAAGGGGCGCGATCCGAGTTCGAACAGTCAATTGAAATGTCCCAGAACAAGCACTAAGTATGAATATTTTAAACAAATAGTTCAGGGAGATAGTTTGTAGAGGACCTTCATGCAGATGTCTCTTCAATTGAATCATCCTCAGAAGCTGTAGTCTCGGACTCATCGTCACTCGGGAAGCTGAGGGCATGAGAAAGCTTGCTGATCCACTTGCGTTGCTCCTTGTCCACTTCGATGATTATATTCAGATCTTTGAGCAGCTGACTCCTCTCATCCCAGCCCATCCTGGCTCCCCCTCGACTTGACTCCGCAGCACCCTTTCCTTTCTGTTTCTCCTCCTTGAGATCGTTCATGTGACTTCCTTTGAACAACTTGTGGTTGACGATGAACTTGCTGGGTGCCTTTGTGAGAAGGTCAGGCGAGACCTTCAAATCCGGGGCTTGATGGATGATCAACTCATAAATCAGAGATGGGAAGCAGATCTGGTGCAGAGTTCTCATCGATGTAGCATGTTCAGCAATCTGTTTGAACATTATTCTGCCCAGGTTGAACTTCAGCTTGTTCCCTATCTGATAAATCAGTTGGGCCATGTCCTTGTTGACAGTAGAGCGATGAGTAGACGGCCTCCAGTTGAACACAGCTATGAAGAACAGCATTGAATAGAATGTAGACAGATCCGCTATATGCACCACTGACTCAGGCCTCCACTGAACAGAGCCTGCAGTGATGGTGCTCACTATCTTCTCAAAGCTGGATTCTTCTTCATCAACAGCTGGGTCATCCATGGAGAAGTATACATTGATCAGCTCTGGATCAATCTTGATCCTTCTTCCTCTAACATAGAAGACCCCATACTCTGCCTCTCCAATGACCCCAAACTTTGGAGGCAAGTTTGCCATGGCCTCACGCACCAGCTGTTCGTTGAACGGCTTGCATCTGTCCAAAGTCCAGAACAGATCCGACTCTTTAAGCACTTCAACCACTTCATTCCCTTTGTAACTGGACGCATCCAGCAGTCTCTCAAGAATAATTTTCCTTTTCAGCACACAATCCCATTTCAACGCAGCTTCTTTAGTCACGAACCACACTCCTTTCTTGACCTTACCCACTGGGGCAGCCTCAGATTCAGGGGCTGGGACTTCACATCTCCCAGCATCTTTAGAGATGGGAACTGCAGCAACGCGCTTCCTTTTCTTGGAAGAGCCAGCTCCCCTTGCACCACTGCTGACTTCAGCAACCTTCTGAGCTGGTTCCTTTGTAGTCGTAGCAAAGGCTACCTTTTTCTTTTCCTTCCCCTTCGTTGTCCTCTTGAGATTGACAAGGGGAACATTGTCTTGGTCATCTTCTGAAAGGGTAACACCTTTTGCTGCTGACATAGAAGCATCCTTACGAATGGATGACCCATCTTCCTCCAAATGATCCCTACGACGATCATCTTGAACTGCTATTGTCTCTTCACTCATTACTGTCTATGGAACTACTCCAGTCTCAACTTCAGTCTAAACACTTTGTTTCATGGTTGGAACACTTGTGACTTTTTCAGTAGCAGACTCTTCTGCTTCAACAGCCAGGTTACTGATGAGTCGTAGTTGTAAGACTATTTTATATGTTAAAACCCCGTCTCTTAGTGTTACCTGTATATTATTTCACTACCTGTGTGTAGTTTTCGTTCTCAGGTACACTCGGAGACCATGGAAGGAATACCGGCTAAAAGGAGCCTATTTGAAGATGTTTGGCGCGGAAAGGAATGAAGTCCGAAGCACTTTGGAGTTTTCGGCAGTGCAAACCGCGGAGGTCTTAATGATTAATGGCGCGGACGTCTGAACAATTACCGTAATTCAAGAGACGTCCACGGGGAGAAAAATGCAGGAGACGTCCGCGGTGACTAAAATGCAGGGTTGTTAGGATCTAAAGCGGTAATGAAAGAAAACAACAATAAAGAACACAAGGATTTGATACCCAGTTCGCCACCAAATGTGACTACGTCTAGGGGCACTACCAAGCCAGGAGATTTTCACTATGATGATGAGATACAATTACAATACTCAGATCAGGTTTATATAGGGCAAGAATGAAACCCTAACGAAACCCTAGCCGTGTTGCACAGCTGAAACCCTAGCCGCCACTAAAGACATATGGGCTTTTGGTTATCAGGCTTCATAGCCCAACAATCTCCCACTTGGAGCCTGATTCCAATCATAATCGTCGTCATCTCCTCATTCATCATCCTATGAACGTTGGTAGTGCCAGGCCTTCACCTTAAGTTCCAAGGCCAGTTGAAGCCATGCATAACTTCAACTTCTCTAAGGTCACAGCCTTAGTTAACATGTCAGCAGGATTTTTACTTCCATCAATCTTCATTAGTTGCAAGATCTTCTTTTCCAGTAGATGGCGTATGTAATGATACTTCAGCTCTATATGCTTGGTCCTCGAATGAAATGCAGGGTTCTTGGCCAAGTGGATGGCACTCTGACTATCACTGTAAAGAGTACTACCCCCTTGCTCCTTTCCCAATTCACGCAAGAAATTCTGCAGCCACACCATCTCCTTACTAGCCTCAGTCACTACAACATATTCAGCTTCAGCAGTAGACAAAGCAACAATCTTCTGCAACTTTGACGCCCAAGAGATAGCAGTACCACCCAATGTGAAGACATATCCGGTTGTACTTCTCCTCTTGTCAATATCACTTGATGCCAAATCTGCATCAACATAGCCTGCTAACTCAACTTTCTTGCCTTCAAAACACAAGGCATGCTCAGTGGTCCCCTTCAAGTACCTCAAGATCCATTTTACCGCTTCCCAATGCTTTTTCCCTAGATTGCCCATAAACCGACTCACTACTCCCACCGCATGTGCAATGTCTGGCCTAGTACACACCATCGCATACATCAAGCTGGCAATTGCTGATGCATATGGAGTCTTCTGCATGTAGTCACGCTCTTCTTGGTCTGTCGGTGAGTCTCTAATTGAAAGTGTAATCTAATTACCCAATGGAATCTTAGCCGGCTTTGCATCTTGCATGCTGAACCTCTCCAGAATCTTCTTGATGTACTCAGTTTGCGAGAGATACAGCTTTCCTGCCTTTCTGTCATGTTTAATTCGCATTCCCAAAATCTGCTTCGCCTCACCCAGATCTTTCATGGAAAATCGTTTGGATAACTGCTTCTTCAGCTTACTCACCTCCTGAGCACTGGAACCTGCTATCAGCATGTCGTTAACATATAATAGCAATATGATAGAGCCGTCATCCAACTTCTTGAAATAACAGCAACGGTCAGCCTCACTCCTCACGAACTTAACTTCGTGCATAAACCCATCAAACTTCTTGTACCACTGTCTGGGAGCTTGTTTCAAGCCGTACAAGCTCTTCTTCAGTTTACACACCAGCAACTCGTTACCCTTTGACAAGTAGCCTTCTGGTTGGTTCATATATATTTCTTCATCCAGGTCACCATGAAGAAAAGCTGTTTTCACATCTAGCTGCTGTAACTCAAGATCTTCAGCTGCAACCATACTCAACACAAGTCGTATAGTAGTCATCTTGACAACAGGAGTGAAAACATCAGTGTAATCTATACCGTATTTCTGCTAAAATCCTTTCACAACCAATCGTGCCTTGTAACGCTTACTTCCATTCGCCTCCTCCTTAATTCTGTAAACCCACTTGTTATGCAGCGCCTTCTTACCTCGTGGAAGCTCAACTAGCTCCCATGTTTTGTTTGTAAGCAATGACTTCATCTCATCGTCCATTGCTAGCTTCCACTGATCTGCATGTTTTCCCTGAGACGCTTCTGCAAAACATTCTGGTTCACCACTATCAGTTAATAACAAATAGAAATTGGAAGGCGAATATCTATCTGGTGATCTGTGCTCTCTACTGGATCTTTGCAGCTGAACTTCTGGTGTATTCGGTTCATCCTCCTCATCAACCTCATGGTCATCTGGAACCGTCATACTCCCACCCTAGTTAGAAATATCTAACTCAATCATCTCAGTTTCTGAGCTGCCAGCTTCTGATGCACCTGTCGAGTCTTTATACAGTACCTGCTCATTGAATATGACATCTCGACTACGAATAATTTTCTTATTCTGCTCATCCCAGAGCCGATATCCGAAGTCATCACCACCATATCCAATAAATGTACACTTAGCAGACTTTGCATCCAGCTTACTTCTTTCAACAGCAGGTATGTGAACATATGCAACAAATCCGAAAATATGAAGAAATGACAGATTTACCTCCTTGCCACTCGAAGCCTCCTCTGGAATTCCATTCTCTAACGGAGCTGATGGTCCTCTGTTAATCAGGTAAGCTGCAGTGTTAACTGCTTCTGCCCAAAACATCTTCGAAAGTCCACACTTCAATCTCATGCTCCTAGCACGTTCATTCAGAGTTCTGTTCATACGTTCTGCGACGCCATTCTGCTATGGAGTTCCCTTCAAAGTTTTTTCCATACGAACTCCATTCGCTGCACAATACTCCTTGAACTCTCGCAGCTCATACTCTCCACCATTGTCATATCTCAGACACTTCACTTTAACACCTGTCTCAGTCTCTACCAGGGCTTTCCACTTTCTAAAAACATCAAACGCATCAGATTTATTTTTCAGAAAATAAACCCATACCTTCCTTGTGCAATCGTCAATGAAGGTCATATAATATGATGCTCCACCAAGGGATGTTACAGGTGTTGGCCCCCATAAGTCGCTATGGACCAACTCCAGCTTTTGCTTTCTCAACGTCCTGCCACCTCTTGAGAAACTGACTCTCTTTTGCTTCCCGAAGACGCAGTCCTCACATAATCTGACTTCAACAGACTTGAGATCAGGTAGCAGACCCCTCGAGCATAAGACCTTCATCCCTTTCTCACTCATATGACCGAGACGACAATGCCACAAATCTGCATCACCTTTCACACTTGCAACAGCGATGCTTTCTTGGAGGTTGCTTTTCATATACAACGTCCCCTCTTTCTTGCCTCGAGCTATCACCATCGAACCCTTGGTTATCTTCCAAGTACTACAACCAAAAGTTACTGCATAGCCTTCGTCATCCAACTGGCCAACTGACAACAAGTTTCTCTTCAAGTCTGGAATATGTCTGACATCATGCAGCTGCAACACTGACCCATTTGGAGCTTTTATCTGGACATCTCCTTTCCCCACGACTTCCAATGGTTCATCATCAGCGAGATAAACCTTCCCGAAATCTCCAGATCTGTAATGCTTCATTATGTCAGCATTACTACAGGAATGAAACGATGCTCCAGAGTCTAACACCCAAGAATTTAATGGGCTGCTCACACTCAGAATTAGTGCCTCTGCAATTTCTTCAGTGGCTGCGTTTGCTGACTGTGCCTTACACTCACTCTTGTAGTGACCCACTCCGTCACACTTCCAGCACTTCACCTTGCTTTTATCTCTGGCCTGTTTGTCCTTTCCTTTGGACTTTGACCTGCCACGCTGCACCTTTGACCTGAACTCAGATCTGCCTCTGTTTCCAGCATTCAAAGCTAGACCCGAACTAGAGCCTGACTCTCTGCGGCAAATCTCTTCACAAACGATCAGGTTTCTGACTTCATCCAGCTCAAGCTTTGCCTTCCCAGCTGAGGCACTAACGGCTGTAACCATCCCGCTCCAACTTTCTGGTAATGAGGATAGTAAAATCAAGGCCTTTATTTCATCATCGAACTCAATTTTAACAGAGCTCAGCTGTGCAATCGTCATGTTGAACTCACTCAGATGCTTTGCCACCGTCGTGCTCTCTGCCATTCTCAGGTTGAACAGCCGCCGCATCAGATGGACTTTGTTTGATGCCGATGGTTTCTCGTACAACGCTGACAGAGTCTCCATCATCTCCATTGTCGTCTTTGACTTCACCGTATGGTGTGCAACTTCTCTGGACAGCGACAGCCGGACCGCACTCATTGCTTTTCTGTCCAACAGCTTCCATTCTTCATCCTTCATGTCCTTCGGCTTTTCATCTAGAGGCTGATGTAAATCCTTACCGTATAGGTAGTCTTCGATTTGCATCTTCCAGAATCCGAAATCCGATCCGTCGAATTTCTCCACAGGTTGTCTTACATCTCCCATCACGACTGCTAGAACCTCGGCTCTTGATACCAGTTGTTAGGATCTAAAGCGTTAATGAAAGAAAACAACAATAAATAACACAAGGATTTGATACCCAGTTTGCCACCGAATGTGACTACGTCTGGGGGCACTACCAAGCCAGGAGATTTTCACTATGATGATGAGATACAATTACAATACTCAGATCAGGTTTATATAGGGCAAGAATGAAACCCTAATGAAACCCTAGCCGTGTTGCACAGCTGAAACCCTAGCCCCACTAAAGACATATGGGCTTTTGGTTATCAGGCTTCATAGCCCAACAATCGCTGGCAAGTCGAATTTCTAATTTCGTTCTGAAATCTCGGGGCTTATAAAAGCAGGATAAAACGAGGCAAACCCTAAGCGACCAGAGGCGGCCAGACCTCGAATTTCAGTGTGAAAAAGAGACGCGTTTCGGGAAGAAACAACATACACGTTCGAGAGATTTAGAGAATTAGGGTTTGGCCTAATTTTGGAGAAGAAAGCTGCAGCTCGGTGAAGATTTCCGTATTAGTAATTTCATTCTTTTTTATTCATATAACTTCATGATGTATTCCATTACGATGAGTAGCTAAACTCATATGTGTAGGCTAGAACTCGACATTGTGATGTTTTGACTTGAGACCTATATTTATCTTTATGTTTTGCGCTATATTGCTATGCAATGTTTATGGAATTGATGTGCTAGCATAAGTGGAACCCTAGCGGGGGAGCTTCTGTTAGTTCGTTGATTCCGATTGTCACATTTTACTAGCAACCTAGCGGGGATAGTAAACTAGGATACGAGTAATATACCACTAGGATTGACACCCTAGGACAACTTGTAGTGCAACTTAACGGGGAGCTATAAGTTGTAAAACATTAGAAATCAAAACGGTTGGGTTAATGATTTAGTCTTGCATCACAATCGAAAGTTCTAGCTTGCACTTCTCTTTGATATTTGATACTTGAAATTGTGTGACGATTGCTCTTTTAATCATAGTTGTTTGCTGCGTTTTATTTACTTGTTCGAAATTCACAACCCCCCCATTGTTACTCTGATACTTAGTGAACAGATTCTCAACCGATCTCTGTGGACTCGACCCGACTTACCACTTGCTAGTCGGAATTATAAATGTTTTTGCACAGGTACAACGACACCTGTCAAAATGGCGCCGTTGCCGGGGATTGGTAATGAAGAATCTCACTAAGTGTTTCTTTCTTTTAGTTTTATTTTATTGTCTTTTTATTTTTGTCACTTGATTATTTTTCTGTTTAAGTAACCATGTCACAGAGAAGTGTTGAACGTGATGGTGAAGAGCGAGGAAGTGTACTAGGAGATAACATGCAGGAACAGAGGCAAGGACTGCCCCCTGTTAATCAAAGATTACCACCCCCCAGAAATCAGCAATTTGTGAATGAGTTTGCTAGACATCGTGCAGTTAGACACGAGAATTACGATGATTACGAGGATGAGTTGGATCGGCAATACCTCGGTGGAGGAAACCAATATGGACAGTCAGCTAGGCGTCGGGATTTGGGACGCACTATGAGAGGAGTATGTGCGCCGTATATTGATGAGGCACCTTGGTGCATTAGGTTGGATGAGGACGCAGAAGACATCGAGATAAAGAGTGGGGTGATACACCACTTGCCCAAGTTTGGAGGAATGCCCGATGAGAACCCCCTAAGGCACTTGAAGGAATTTCATGGAATTTGCATGTCCATGAAAGCTGCATCGGTTCCGGAGAATATTTTTAAATTAAAGACATTTCCTTTTTCTTTAGAAAGTCAAGCTAAATCTTGGTTAATGTCTCTACCTTCAGGTTCGATTACTTCATGGGATCAGATGCAAAGGAAATTCATGGACAAGTACTACTCCTATTCGAAGGTGGCTCAAACAAGAAAGGAGCTCTCTATGCTTAGACAAGGACGCGCAGAAACGTTGTTCGATTATTTGGCGAGGTTTAAGCTATTGGAAGAGAGTTGTTCGAATCATGGAATCCCACAAAGGATGTTGCTTGAATACTTCATGGATGGGATGGTTCTAATGGAAAGGAGAATGCTAGATGCCTCTGCTCAGGGGTCTATCCTTGACATGTACCCCGAGGAGATATGGGAGTTGATTGAGAGAGTTGCTGAGGGCACAAGGTATTTAGAGGAAACACACAGAACTGCACCAGTTGCTAACGTAAATGTACATTCTGAATTGCAGGAACTGAAGAATATGATGGCTCAAATGATGACGCAACAACCACAAGGCAATCAACAAGTGGAGTGTAAGGTAAAAAAGTCCACTTTTAATCCAATAAATAACGATAACACTATTTTTCAGGAAAGAACGGAAGATTTGAATGTAGTGGGCTACATGAACAAGGGAGATTTGCCACCAAGGATGTATGATGGATATCAAGGCGCCACCAACAACAAATGGCAGCCAAGGCAAAATGAGGGTGGTTGGCAAAGGAATAACAACTACGATGTGGGGCAATCTTCGTACCCACAAAAGCAGTTGTACAAACCACCGCACATCAAACAAGGAGAAGACAGCCCGATCAAGGAATTTAGGGATGAAGTGAGAGGCATGTTCAAAGAACTCACTGAAAAGATGGTGCAACAAGCTGGAGACGTTAACGAGCTAAAGAGGCAAGTGTCTCAAATTGCCAGCGCTGTTTACGAACAGCGAGAAGACAAAGGGAAGCTGCCTTCACAAACGATCCCCAATCCAAGGCAAAATGTCAGTGTGATCGTGATAAAGGATGAAGAGGAGATGAAGGCTGAAGAAAAAGAAGAAAAAGAGCAAGATTTGGATTCTGCATCAGTGAAGAACGCGGACGCCTCAACCATTAAAGCGTGGATGCCTGAAGAATTACTGCTAAATCAAGAGACGTCCGCGGATAAAATGCAGGAGACGTGCACGGAATTCCAAGTAAGTGATTTCTAGATTTTGAATTCTAACCCTCTTGCGCCATTGCCATTTCCCATGCAGGTTATTGAGCGTCACGAAGCTATAAACGATGAAATTCAATGGAAGGAGTGTGAAGACACGAGGACTAATGCAAAAATACAAGAATTGGAGCGAGGGCAACAAGGAGCGTTGACCAATCAAACTAGAGACCCAGGTGCCTTCACGGTGACCTGTGGCATTGGTAACACGCTTATTCCCCACTGCTTGATTGATTTGGGAGCGTCTATTAATGTGATGCCTTATGATTTATACTGTTCATTGAAACTTGGACCGGTGAAACCGATCAAGTTGACTATTGAGTTAGGCAACAAGGCATGTGTTCATCCCTATGGTTTGCTTGAGAATTTAACCGTGAATGTTGGAGAAATTGTTGTGCCTGCAGATTTTTATGTCTTGCAGATGGAGAACACCCAGACTAAGGAGTCGCCAACACTCATTCTAGGACAACCTATCTTGTTTGCGATGAAGGCGGAGATTGATGTCGCTGAGGGTATTATAAAGCTGAAATATGGTGGGAAGGTGGCTGAGTTTCGTGTCTTTGAGGATGACCACCAGTCTTGTGCGGGGAAACCACCTGAGATTGCTGGTAAGACTTGTGTTGATATTATAACTGCTGAATCGTTGCGTTTGATTCAGGGTCTCAGTGAGCAGCTGAAGGTAACAAGGAAACCACGCCCACCAGATAAAAAGTGAGTAAAGAAACAAAAGTGTGGGGTGGGTGCGCAAAAGAGGTGGACACCTAAAGAAAAAAGATCAACTAGTGAACGTGCTGAAGAGAGGAGCACGCTGGGCAGTAAGTTTGACTTGGAGCAGCCTTGGGATCCTAACTTGTGATCCTTTAAGAGGTAATGTCCAGCCAAGGACGTAAAACAAAGGCGCTTACCGGGAGGCAACCCGGTGTGTTTTTATTTTATTCATGTTAGGAGTAGGTTAATTAGTGGAATTGGGAAGCTGATAAGGCGCCTCGAGTGCATTTCTTTTTATTTCTGGTGGTTTCAGGTGATTAAACGAAGAAGGGAATTCTACATCAGTGTAGTTCGCGCACGTCTCAACTATTAGAGCGCGGACGCCTTAGAAATAATTGCAATTTCTTCAGACGTCCGTGGCAGCAAATCCTGAAGACGCCCGCGGTGAATTTTGAAAGGTTAAAATCGCAGAGCTCAATCACCACCACCAGACTATTAGGGGAGTACCAGTTCCTTCATTTTTTTATTATTGTCTTTTATTTTTATTTTTATTTTTAATTGAGTCTATTTTGTTGTCCGTCTTCTATCTTGAATTGTACCGTGAGGACACGGGTCCATCTAAGTGTGGGGTGGGATGTTATAGAGTCAGTTATGTGTCGTGATGAACTGATGATGTACTGCTATGCTTTTCTCATATGTCAAAAATCTCATTTCCAGCTTTTTATGACTATTGTGCTCATCTGAGTAAAAATGCAAAATTTCAAAAAATTTCGATGCTTTGTTCTTACAAGTTGTGATATGCAGGGATGTGGAGTTGACATAAATGTCCTAGAAAGGTACGGCAA
Source organism: Rhodiola kirilowii (assembly GCA_033675215.1). Lineage (NCBI taxonomy): Eukaryota > Viridiplantae > Streptophyta > Magnoliopsida > Saxifragales > Crassulaceae > Rhodiola > Rhodiola kirilowii. The sequence goes on from CM066197.1 coordinate 22,274,785, forward strand.
ATTGCAGGAAGTTCTGAGTTTTGGTTATGATGATTGAGAAAAGCGGTGGAGGTTGACGCTTCACTAGCCCAGTCCTGAGAGTCTGCTCCGCCACTGCAGTGCTTATGCGGTTAGGAGGGACGGGAGAACATCACACCGTCCAATCTCTAGTCTGAGTAGCCGGGAAAACAGACGAGCGACCCTCGGCTTGACTCGCGTGAAAAGGACGAGGATGAGAAAAGAGCAGAAGGCGCAAATGATTATGTGGACAAGAAACAAATTCGAAAGCCGAAGGCAAACCATCAAGTGAGAAGAAAATCAGAAATCTGATTGATTCAAGCAAAAATGTGTCGTTTATCAAGGTCTGACTCAATGGTATGAAAGCAGTGAATAAATCATGTGTCAGAGAAAGCCGCTGACTCAATTCTAAAGACCAGAACTCAGAAAAGAATGCAATGTCCGTGGTACCTATAGGGGACTATCTCCCAAACATCCAAGGTCGTTTGAATTGCAACTCGCGAGGTAACAAGTATCGAAAAATCTATCTATACTCGCATTGTTAGAATCTTAAGCATGATAAGATTAATTGTTGTATTTGAGATTGAAATGTAAGGATTAGCATGACTAGTACATTGTAATTCGTTCTATGGCTTCGTTCTTGTTCGGGACGAACAAGTTCAAGTGTGGGGTAGTTTGATGAGTCGTAGTTGTACGACTATTTTATATGTTAAAACCCTGTCTCTTAGTGTTACCTGTATATTATTTTACTACCTGTGTGTAGTTTTCGTTCTCAGGTACACTCGGAGACCATGGAAGGAATACCGGCTAAAAGGAGCCTATTTGAAGATGTTTGGCGCGGAAAGGAATGAAGTCCGAAGCACTTTGGAGTTTTCGGCAGTGCAAACCGCGGACGTCTTAATGATTAATGGCGCGGACGTCTGAACAATTATCGTAATTCAAGAGACGTCCGCGGGGAGGAAAATGCAGGAGACATCTGCGGTGACAGCTGGCAAGTCGAATTTCTAATTTCGTTCTGAAATCTCGGGGCTTATAAAAGTAGGATAAAACGAGGCAAACCCTAAGCGACCAGAGGCGGCCATACCTCGAATTTCATTGTGAAAAAGAGACATGTTTCGGGAAGAAACAACATACACGTTCAAGAGATTTAGAGAATTAGGGTTTGACCTAATTTTGGAGAAGAAAGCTGCAGCTCGGTGAAGATTTCCGTATTAGTAATTTCGTTATATTTTATTCATATAACTACATGATGTATTCCATTACGATGAGTAGCTAAACTCATATGTGTAGGCTAGAACTCGACATTGTGATGTTTTGACTTGAGACCTATATTTATCTTTATGTTTTGCGCTATATTGCTATGCAATGTTTATGGAATTCATGTGCTAGCATAAGTGGAACCCTAGCGGGGGAGCTTCTGTTAGTTCGTTGATTCCGATTGTCACATTTTACTAGCAACCTAGCGGGTATAGTAAACTAGGATACGAGTAATATACCACTAGGATTGATACCCTAGGACAACTTGTAGTGCAACCTAACGGGGAGCTATAAGTTGTCAAACATTAGAAATCAAAACGGTTGGGTTAATGATTTAGTCTTGCATCACAATCAAAAGTTCTAGCTTGCACTTCTCTTTGATATTTGATACTTGAAATTGTGTGACGATTGCTCTTTTAATCATAGTTGTTTGCTGCGTTTTATTTACTTGTTCGAAATTCACAACCCCCCATTGTTACTCAGATACTTAGTTAACAGATTCTCAACCGATCTCTGTGGATTCGACCCGACTTACCACTTGCTAGTCGGAATTATAAATCTTTTTGCACAGGTACAATGACACCTCTCAGTTACGCAGACCTTCCTCTGGAGCTGGTGCTGTGTGAGCTTTGGTCTGAACAGATGGTTCCACAGTTGAACCGCTTGTAGCTTTCTCTACAGCTCTTCCAGTCTCAACACCAGATTGAACACTCGGTTCCATAGTTGGAACACTTGTAGCTTTTTCTGCATCAGAATCTTTTGCCCTAACAGCCTGATCATGCTGGGCATCCTCTGGACTTGCCACTTCCTGATCCTTCTCCTTTTCCAGGTCTTCCATGACATCATTAATGTCTTTGAACAACTTCTCCAACTCCTCATCCTTTTCTGCTGGGTCTGATTCTTTCAACGCATCAGTCTTCCCTGATGGAATAATCTCTTCTGCCATAGCCTCGGCATGCAAACCGGAACCTTCTTCAGTAATTGCTCCTTGGTTCTCAGACGGATCAGCATCACTAATCACCAAGTTCCTCCTCCCCGAGGACTTAATAAACTTCTCTGTTTCTTCATATGACATTGCAATCTTTCTACCTCGAGTGGCATAGATCTTGGCTAGGTATTTCTTGGGGGAGTCACTAGCCCGCTTAACCTTCTTCCTGCGACCAACCTTCGAAGGAATGTATCCTGTGGCAAAGATCTTTTCCCTCCACGTTCCTGAGCCTCCAGCCCCCTTGCTGGGTTCCTTTTCTTCCACACTCTTGACAGAATCCTTTTCAATAACCGCATTGCCGGCTTCGTCAACCGCCACAGCCTTACCACTCTCACGATTTCTATCATCACCACCAAGCACCGCCCTGCTGGATTCAACACCAACAGCCCTAATACTTCTAACATCCATTCCACCATTATCACCAATAACAGCCCTACTGGCTTTATCACCGTCAACCGACTTAACAACCTTCTCAACGTCCACAATCTTTTCAATGATATTTGCAGAAACTGAAGGAACAGTTGGAAATACCTCAGATTGGGGACGAACTTCTTGAGACGAACCGGCATCTAATGTGACAGTCGAGTCCACCGTGGTTGACTGAGGGATTTCAGCGAAAGACTTCTTCTCTTGGGCCAAAGATTCGGTGGTGGATTGTAAAGGCGATGCCTTTTTCACTGTCGGAGCTTTCGATTTCGGATTTTTGGATTTTGCCGCCAGAGTTTTTGAAGACTGCATGCTCTCTTTATTCTTCTCAGCGGATTTGACGCCGGATTTTGCTTAGTTTCTGGTGTTTACCATCGTTGCGGAGGGGGAAACGATTGAGAGAGAAGTTGCCGTTCTTTAGGGTTTTGGGGACGAGAGAGAGAAGACAATTGAACTCACTCAACTGTTTTTGTGTTTCAAAAGTATCCTCCGGCCTTTTCAACTTCCCAAATTGGACAACCCTTGATTCAAATAACGGCAGGAAAAATCTTCGAGAATATTCAAAAAAAATTGGTTTTCACGCACTGTACCTTCTGTTCCAGCTCTCTTTATTAGGTGGTTAGTCCAACTATTCAGCTGGAGATTCGACTATGACTGACCACCGTCGGATGCTTTCAGTGGTTGACACCACATAGACCCCCTGAGGATCTGGGTGTTCCACTCCGTGACCTGCCATAGGGGTTGACAAAGGTATGTTGCCTCAGAGTTATCATCTTCTGTGAGCTTTCATATTTTCTTGTATGGCTCCAGGCACATTTCTGTGGGCAGTGTACGAACTCCTTCCGTAACTGTGACACCTTCTGATTCAACAGTTTCCTGGGACACCTGGCAACATGGATTTGTGCGCATTTCCAATCAGATCTTGTGTGCAAGGTCTTATCCACTCCCCCTCGCAGAAAACTATGTTGATTGTGTGCACAAGTAGGAGTAACGGGGTGCTGGCCATAGCTCTCGTCATTCATTGATTCCGTCAGACCCATCCTAATAGTGTAGCAGTTGTTGGCATCCCTTTTTCCTTTCATCAGAGTATCACCATTCTGGTCTAGTACAAGACATGAGTAGCTAGAGAATGACACATAGTGTCCATCGTCGCACAGTTGACTGATGCTGATAAGATTCCTAGTCAGTCCTTTGGCAAGGAGGGTTTTCTTGAGTGCAGGGAGATCCGGAACCATCAATGTCCCACAGCTGATCACCTGACCCTTGCCACCATCCCCGAAAATGACAAACCACATCTGCTCAACAGGTCTAATATGGGTAAGATATGGAGAGTTACCTGTCATGTGGGCGGAACATCCGCTGTCGAAGAGCTAATAGTCTTGCGCTGGGTAGCTTGAGGAGTAGCAGGCCACCATGCACACGGTTTTGTCTGCCTTTTGAACCCAGACTTGTTTCTATCGTGGTGTGGTCCGTTGTTGGAAAGCACGTCGTTCCGCAAGAAACAGGCGACACTTCATCTTGATGTGTCCTATCTGATTGCAGTACCAGCAAGTGCGTCGATCTATCATTTGCGTCACTGGTGAGTAGTCACGGTTATGGACGGTTGATCTGCGGGTCTTTCCACCACCGAGTGTTCCATGCGTCTCCTTGTGATCAGCTCGGTTCTTTCCTTTGGACTAATCTTGGGACAAGTCTATTTTCTGTCTGGGGTGCTGTCTCACCTTCTGTTCTGGCAGGTGTTCAGACACTGATCTCGCTTTAACACTCGAGCTGCCTTTGGAGGTACCTTCTTTTGTAAACCCCAGGCCTTGATGTCCAGATTCCAACCTCTGAGATCTGAGAATATCATTTAAGTCGTTAGTGCCAGAGTTTAGCATCCTTACCGACTGTTTGAGGTGATTGAGCTCCTTCTTAGTGTCTGAGTGATCCATCTTTTCAGATTCTAGCTGGAGTTCCAGCTGTTCTACTCTCCTCAGTTGGAACACCTCTTTACGCTTCAGATCTGTGATGGTTTTCCTTAGTCCCGTCATGCCTGCAGGATGAGTGTCTCGGTCCTTCTCTATTTTGACTTTCAGTGAGGAGACAGTCCCTAAGAGTTCTGTTCTCTGAGCAAGAAGACCCAATCTTTCCTGGTTCATCTCATCCAGTTGAGAATTCAGGGAGACAATTGTACCTTCCAGTTCTACCTTTAGTGTAAGCAGTATCTCGACCTCATGCCAGATCTTGTCTTTTTCCATAGTGACGCTGGCAACTGTGTCATTTAGCTTCTTGTTGATCTTGATCAGAAGTAGCCACTTCTCATATAGATCTTTATATGTCTGAGCCAGAGAATCCTGCATGAATTCTTCATTGTCATTATCTGAGAGATCTTCACTTGGGAGTTCCAACTGTGATGGAACTGTTTCACTGGTGTCGTTGCACTCACCCCGAGTAGTGACAAAGGCCACAAATTTTGTGGTCTCACCTTTTTCTTCGTCTGACTCACTGCCGCTGAAGCTAGCAACCATTGCCTTCTTCTTCATGAGTGTATTCGCACATTGGGAGGCAATGTGTCCAAACCCCTTGCATTCATGGCACTGAATTTCTTCCTTTCCTTTGTCAGAGGAGTCTTGTCTCATGTCTCTAGATCTTGACCTGTCAAGTTTCCAGTTTTGGAAGTTATTTGATGAAGGCTGTCCCTGTTCTGGTCCACGTCTGTTGATTTTCCGCACAATTCTGCCAAAATTCTGAGCCATCATGGCCAGTTGTTCAGTAGTGCAGCCACCATCCTGTTTGTCTCCAGACATGTCTGCCTTGAGGACGATTCCCTTCACTTCCCCAGGTTGGAAATCATGATTGATCTCGTAGGTTCTGAGAGAACCCATCAGCTCGTCCAGTTTCAGTTTGGCAATGTCGTGCATTTCCTCTATGGCCGTGACCTTCATGGTAAACCTAGGAGGGAGTGATCTCAGGACTTTACTGGCCAATCTTTCTTCATCAATGGGTTTTCCGAGAGCAGACGCCTCGTTGGACAGTTCCAGAACTCTGGTGTTGTACTCAGTGATGGTTTCACTCTCTTTCATCTTCATCTCTTCGAACCTGGTTGTGACAGCTTACATGCGAGAGTTGCGAACTTTGTCTGTACCTTCAAAGGCTGTTTGGAGGATATCACATGCTTCCTTGGCCACTTCACAGTTGATGATTAGCTTCATGACGTTTTCATCTACTGCCGAGAAAATTGCGTTCATAGCCTTTGAGTTTCCCATAGACGCTTTGTCCTCCTCTTCTGTCCACAGTGCTTCTGGTTTTGCGATCGGTTCTCCAGTGAGGTTGTTCATCATGGGTTTCGTCCACCCTTTCAGAACAGCCTTCCATGCCTTTTCATCTAGAGATTTTAGGAAGGATCTCATCACGGGCTTCCAGGTGGCATAGTTTGATCCTTCGAGTAGTGGGGGTCTGGTGATGCTTTGTCCTTCCTTCAGAGTCATCTTGAACAGTTCAGGATCCCACTCAGTGTGTCGAGTGTTTGCTCTGATACCAATTGAAATTATATCCCCTGTTCAAGCGTGTGTCCAGGGTACTGTTGTGACAGACCTTGAACACTTTTGCACAACAGTTCAGCTAACAGTTCAAGACAGAGTTTGAACTCGTATCACAACAGTTCAGCAAATAGACGAAAGCAGTAGAACTCATAGACTGATAACCCAGTTCGGCTCCGCCTACTCTAAGGGGTTTCCCAGACCCGAAAAAGGGCCAGCAAATCTTTATTACGAGTATAGGGTTTACACTGGGACTTACACTTACACCTTGTAATGGCCTAACCTCAATACTCCGTCTCTCAGATTTGCAACCGAGGTTCACCGCAATTCCCCTCGATCCCCTTCGTTCAGCCCTTCTGTCCGAACGTTCTCGACCTTCTCCAGAAGCTCGGATGCTTTCTCTCGAAAGATTGTTTACCTTTGTTGTGTGCGTCAGTTGATACGCTTCAGGCAGTCTGTGTGGCACTTGAGCAGACTGCACTTGCACCGATGTATTTCCAATGAGAAAACACAACCGGTCGTCGCTTTCTTCTTCTCCAATCAACAGGATATGCTCGTGTGTAGTTGATCTTTGAAAGCGATAGCGAATAAGGGTGCCCTAGCATTGCATTTATATGCTTGGACGAAACCCTAATTCGCACAAGATAATCCCATCAAATATTTAGGAAATATTCCTAGATATTTGATGTATATCTTTTGAATCGGTTGGAAGATAATCCGAAGTCTTCTTGCCCAAGTAAGCTTTGCCGCCTTAATGTAAATATTCATTCGAATATCTATTGCTCGAATAAGTCGCTGGCCGCCTTCAACTTGACGAGATCTTCGTAGTCCAATATCTTCCGGGAAATATCCTTGCGTCTTATCCACGCTGTGTATGAGTACTAGGATATGTTCGAACTCCCCCTGAACACCTGCTCGAACTGTCTAAGCTACGTTTTGCCAAATACATGCCACTTAAGGGAACATCAACTTTTCTTCCTAACCCCCGGCATTTGTAAGTTTTGGAGCAAAACTTCTCGTGTATATTGATGGGGCATATTTATATGACTCATAAAGTACTACAAAACCCACCAAATAAGACATTTGGTCATACGAACAGGTGCTTGTTAATGCCATTTTGTGTATATTGGCTATTTTGGAGTCTAAAGAAGAAACACGCCTAAAAACGGAGATTTGAGCCCAAAAAGCACAACAAGCATTTCTGGCCGAGAAGTCGCAACTAGGGCCTGAGGAAAATCGACCATGGCCCGAGGAAATTCAGCCAGGCCCGAGAGGTCTCGACCAGGGACCGAGAAACCCAGTCGGGGACCGAGAAAACCAGGCCGCACCCAGGTCGCGCCCAGGCATCGCCGAGGCCCGCGTCCGAGAGTGCCGAGGCCCACGTCCGAGAAACCAGGTCCCCGCCCAGGCATCGCCCAGGCCACGCCCGAGCTGTCTAGCACTGAATTCAAGATGCCCAGGCAAATGAGCTGATCTGACGAATCCACCTCGAGCAAAGTGATCAAAATGGAAAATAAGGTGGACAATGTCGGAAGACCAAGGAGAATGCCCGAGCAGATTGGCAGTTGGCCCAATTCCAAAGCAAAGGCCCTACGAGCATAGGCACCGAAACCAAGTCGCTCGACCAAACCATGGAATCTACCGGTTGGCCTCAACCAAACCAAAGCTAGTTGCCCTTTGAGATGAGCCAAGCTCAAGTCGGTTGGGAGTGCAAGTGGGTTGGCTTGTGGAGGCTTGTGGTCGGAGGAGGCAAATGCAAGTGGGTTGGGATATTTCAAGGCCAATCCTTATCTTCCTTTGGGATATTTATCAATCTAAACTTAGTCCCCAAGTTTCCCTAGTCTATAAATAGAGGCTTATGCCTTAGAAGTCCATGTCCATACTCACATTAGGGAGTTGAGAGCTTATCTCTCTTCTCCAAAATTCAATACCAAAACCTCTCTACATTATACTTGTTCATGTTCTTCATTTTGTTCTTGATTTCCAAAGCTTTCTTCACTTGTTTTTGAGCTTCAAGCTCTTACTTTCCAGCAAGCACACTTTACTTTCCCTTGTCTTGTTCTTGATTTGGAGCTCATCTCCTTTACTTTCTTGCATAAAAGCCACAGCTACTTGTATTCCTTGACATGAATACAAGTAGCTAAAGCTTGTTCTTGTTACCAAGCTCTCGGTTACATGCTCACGGTTTCCCTTGTTTTCTTTTCGTTTTCCTTTGCTTTTATAAGCATGGTGCTTGTATTCCTTGACATGAATACAAGTAGCTAAAGCATATTCAGTCAAAAGGGTGTTCATACTTGTGTATGCATCTTGAGACTTGAGCTTAATGCTTCTTTGTGTGTCAACTAGTTCTTGTGCCCTTCATTCGGTTTGAACATACACGGTTGAGTGGATGCTTGAAATGGCAAAGCTCTTCCGTGGAGTTCATGAACAACGAAGGTAGGTGGATGCTTGAAATGGCAAAGCTTTTCCAAGTGGTTCAAATCCCCTTTAAGTCACTTGGTTGATCGGAAATGAGAGATCAAGTGGCTGCACTTTAGAACTAGAAGTCTATGTCTTGATTTTGGAGTAGATTGTGGCGTAAGTGCTTGAAATGGCCTTACCTTAGGGTTTATATCTTGAAATGGAATAAACCCACACTTATGAACACAAAGTAAGTCTATGATAGAAGTGTCACAATGTGAGACCCTAGACTGAATATCTTTCATCCTTACTTATACGCACTTTACTTTTCTGTCATTTAAATTCAGTTCTTACTTTCAGCACCTTACTTTCACGTACTTTACTTTCCGCACTTTTACTTTCATTACAGCAGTTTTCAACATCAATCAAACATAACATTTTGGTACGTATTGCGCTTGAAACACAGCGTGCGACAAACCAAATCGTATGTTGTATGGTTTATATTGAACTCGGCTGTTCTCGCACTTACTTTACGTACTTTACTTTCAGCACTTTATTTTCCGCACTTTACTTTCAGCACTTTCAAGGCTGTCATTTACTTTCTGTCTAAAACGCACTCAAACCCAACCTGTATTTACTTTCATTTTTCTTTTGTTTTCAAGAACAACTACTCAACACTGACTCTCTTGGGTTCGACCCCTACTTACCGCTTTACTAATCCAATAGTAAGGCCACAGTAGTGGAACTTATAAATGTAAATTTTGCAGCGTTCAACGACACGCTGTCAAATTTTGGGACCGTTGCCGGGGAGTCGTGAAATCGGAATAGTTGTTCTATTTGGTTTTATTTTATTTTGTAGTTTTCCATGTCGTCGTACTACGGAAGAGAGCCCTGGAATGATGAATAGTTTTCCCCACCATCCTTCCAACTTGAAATCCGCGAGAAGATAATCAACCTTGAGCAATCACGGGACAAAACATTGGACGAGTACTTATGGTACTTCGATTCCCTTGTAACGAGCTGCCTGCACCATGGATTCTCGAACTTCGATCTTCTTCAAAGGTTTCTCGGTGGAATGATGCCACATGAGGGAATAGGCTTAATGATGCTGCAGTGGGAGGGTCGATAATGAACTTGACCATGAATGATCTTTGGAACTTGATAGATGATTTGGCCGAGAGGTCAAGACCAAGACAAGATCAGACCAAGCCGCTAGAGGACGATGTGGAAGAGTTGGCAGCTCGCATCCAACAGTTGGCCAACATGATGCACCAAACCCGGGCCGAAACCAATGAAGCCTTAGCTGAACTATCAAGGCAACTGTCTGACATGGTCCAGGCCGTATCCGAGCTTCACGCTAGAGGAGAAAGCCGAGAGAAGACAGTGCAAGGGTCGGTGAGGAAGAGCCCAGAACAAAACCCACGGAGCCGACAGAGGATGAGGACCCGCGGATGATCGAAGAAGAACCAGCCACATCAGGCCCGGTCCTCATTTCCAATTTGTCCGAGGAAGTCCCGGTCCTAACTAATGAGTTGCCCGAGACATACATGGACCTCACTGCCGAGCTGCCTAATTCGGACCCGGACCTCAGTGTAATTGCCCCCGGAGACCATATGAATGACGAGGATGAGGACCCATGGTTGCCTGAAGAAGAGCTCCACTCAGATTACCCCTGGGAGTTACAAGAAGAACTACCCAATTCAGTCCCGGTCCTCATCACCAATCTGCCCGTGGAAGTCCCGGCCCTACTTTACGAGCCAATAGAAGTCCCGGTCCTCACTATAGAAGCACCCGAGGAAGTCCTGGACCTCACTGGCAAACCAGCCGGGACATGTCCGGACATCACTGCCGAACTAACCGAGAAAATCACGACAGGCCCGGTCCTCCCTGAAGAGCTGCTCGAGAAAGACCCGGTCCTTATGGCCGAGAAGCCCCTGCCTAACCCTTCATGTTTTATGCAGATCACAGCCACCAGAGATGATGTGATCAATGATGATGCAGTGCTAGGCGAGTTGGAGGAGAAGCATGAGCCAAACCAGCCAACAAAGGAGCTCTCACTCGTCACAAGCCAAGAAGAGCCTCCTGAAGAGTGTAAGGACCAAGGATGGCCAATCATCTCAGCCACAAAGAAGAGGGTTAGCATGGGAGCATACTTGAGGTCGCCAATGTTTGAAGGCACAATACCGAGCTTCTAGAATTGCAAAGGTGCCAACCACTCAAACATGAAGAAGCGGCAAAGGCATGGGCAAAAGGAATGGAAACCCGGAAGGAGAAGCAAGAGGCCACGGCTCATTGTACCAGCAGCTATGGTCAAGTAGCCCTCACCTTCTCGGATGCATGTAAAAGAGAACCTGCAGGACCAATGGGGAACCAAACCGAGCACATTACTCCACAAGTTCTTTGGGCTGAATAAAAGGGCAGCCGAGAAGAAGTTTAACCTCAAACACCCATGGGATCCGAACTTATGATCCATGATTGAGGTACCGTCGAGCCAACGACGTTAAACAAAGGCACTCGCCGGGAGGTAACCCGGCATATTCACATTTTTCAGTTTTTATTTTCGTATGTTGTTTTTTCATACTCACCCCTTTGTATTTGGAAGGAAATGACTCTTCATGCAGGGAAAAGTACCGGGTCCAAGACATATGGGGCCGCGACCGAGAATGACTAGGCCGCGCCCGAGAGTGACCGGTCCACGCCCGAGAGTACCAAGCCCCTGCCAAATTTCCTCGAACAACCACCAAATCTGGCCAGGCTAGGCCCCGTCGTTTGCTCAGCCGTGCACGACTAAGCAACGACGCTATAAGGGAGTTTCGTTCGAACCTTATTTTTCATGTCGTTTCCTTTCCAATTTTAACTTGTTTTTTTTGTGTTTTGAACTAAGTCGTTCCGAGAGGAACGGCTTCGTTCAAAAGTGAGGGGATATTTGAGTAGTATTTGCACATAGTAATAATTGCACATAGTAGTCAACACTTTTTGAAAATATACACTTTCATGATGTGAAATTAGATGGATCTGATTCATGCATTTCCTTGTGAAAACTTAATTATTTAAAAACATGTGTATTTAACTATCTACTTGTCTTTGTGTGCCATGATAAATGTAGGATGTGGAGTTGAAAGAAATGCCCTAGAGAGGCTTGACAAGCACTCAAGGGACCGGATCCTTACTTTATGGTTATGTGAAGATTGTGGAGGCTAGCACTTCGGGCTTATTGGTGAAGAGTGGACTCCGCCATGCAGCGTCTATGCAAGAGGCAGGACGGAAATCAAACCGTCTTATCGCTAGTCTGAGTAGCCGGGAAAAGAGGTGAGCGACCCTCAACTTGACCCGCGCCGAAACGACTACGATGAGAAAGAGCGGGGAGGCATTTCCATATGCTCTCGGGCGATGATTGGACCTCCCAAAAGTGAAGAAATGGACGAGCAATCATCAAAGGAGCAAAGCTCAAAGAAGAAAAGAAAGAAATCAGCCAATATGGTGAAACCAAACCGAAGCAAAAGTGAAGTACTCAAAGAGTCAAATCAAAGGCCGAAGGCCAAACCTCACTACAAAAGCTGTCCAACCACACAAACAAAGAAAAAGAGCTCGACCCATTAGCCCGAATCAATCATGTGCTAGAAGCAGCAAGTAACATAACCATATAGTAAGATCGGATCCGAGAGTGCAGTTCAAGGGCCTAAAAAGGACTATCTCCCAATCATCCAAATTAATTTGCATCACGGCTGAAAGGTACAAGTATCTAGTTACTTTCATATGTGAGCATGATTTTGTTTGGAAGCAAGTAAGCTATGCATGCTAAGGTGAAGTCTAGTTTTGCATCTATCATTCATATTTAATATTTAGGGTGTTGTTGTTCCTCTTATTGACTACACATGTTTGGGACGAACAAGATTAAGTGTGGGGGTATTTGATGGGGCATATTTATATGACTCATAAAGTACTACAAAACCCACCAAATAAGAAATTTGGTCATACGAACAAGTGCTTGTTAATGCCATTTTGTGTACATAGGCTATTTTGGAGTCTAAGGAGGAAACACGCCTAAAAATGGAGATTTGAGCTCAAAAAGCACACCAAGCATTTCTGGCCGAGAAGTCGCAACTAGGGCCCGAGGAAAATCGACCATGGCCCGAGGAAATTCAGCCAGGCCAGAGAGGTCTCGACCAGGGACAGAGAAACCCATTCGGGGACCGAGAAAACCAGGCCACGCCCAGGCATCGCCGAGGCCCGCGACCGAGAAACCAGGTCCCCGCCCAGGCATCGCCCAGGCCACGCCCGAGCTGTCTAGCACTGAATTCAAGTTGCCCGGGCAAATGAGCTGATATGACGAATCCACCTCGAGCAAAGTGATCAAAATGGAAAATAAGGTGGACAATGTCGGAAGACCAAGGAGAATGCCAGAGCAGATTGGCAGTTGGCCCAATTCCAAAGCAAAGGCCCCGCGAGCATAGGCACTGAAACCAAGTCGCTCGACCAAACCATGGAATCTGGAAAATCTGGCTCGACCAAAGTGTTTTAAATGCCTAATAACTCGGACAATCTCACTTCCCTGACAAAACGCCTGAGTGGAACCAGCTCAAGCCCGATCAAGGCCAAACTAGGGCAATTTCAGCCGTTTTGGGATTTCGACCATGCTCCGGACAAAATTTGGCTTAGCACCCTTCTTGAGATCGTCTTAGAATGACTTTGTCATTTAGAATCCACTATCCAAAAGCCAAGGACCGCCGGCCAAAACTCCGGCCAGATTTCGGCCAAAATTTCGGCGAGCTCCGGCGACCTCCGATGAACCTCCAGCCTAGCTCCGACCAGTCACAACCAAGACTCCAGCCAGTCATAACCTCACTCCGGTCAAATTCCGGTGAATTCCAACCAAAACTAAAACCGAACTATTACTATTCAGGTTGGCCACTTCTTTTCCGGTTAGCTCTACTATTCAAAACCGGTTGGCCTCAACCAAACCAAAGCTAGTTGCCCTTTGAGATGAGCCAAGATCAAGTCGGTTGGGAGTGCAAGTGGGTTGGCTTGTGGAGGCTTGTGGTTGGAGGAGGCAAATGCAAGTGGGTTGGGATATTTCAAGGCCAATCCTTATCTTCCTTTGGGATATTTCTCAATATAAACTTAGTCCCCAAGTTTTCCTAGTCTATAAATAGAGGCTTATGCCTTAGAAGTCCATGTCCATACTCACATTAGGGATTTGAGAGCTTATCTCTCTTCTCCAAAATTCAATACCAAAACCTCTCTACATTTTTCTTGTTCATGTTCTTCATTTTGTTCTTGATTTCCAAAGCTTTCTTCACTTGTTTTTGAGCTTCAAGCTCTTACTTTCCAGCAAGCATACTTTACTTTCCCTTGTATTGTTCTTGATTTGGAGCTCATCTCCTTTACTTTCTTGCATAGAAGCCACGGCTACTTGTATTCCTTGACATGAATACAAGTAGCTAAAGCTTGTTCTTGTTACCAAGCTCTCGGTTACATGCTCACGGTTTCCCTTGTTTTCTTTTCGTTTTCCTTTACTTTTATAAGCATGGTGCTTGTATTCCTTGACATGAATACAAGTAGCTAAAGCATATTCAGTCAAAAGGGTGTTCATACTTGTGTATGCATCTTGAGACTTGAGCTTAATGCTTCTTTGTGTGTCAACTAGTTCTTGTGCCCTTCATTCGGTTTGAACATACACGGTTGAGTGGATGCTTGAAATGGCAAAGCTCTTCCGTGGAGTTCATGAACAACAAAGTTAAGTGGATGCTTGAAATGGCAAAGCTTTTCCGAGTGATTCAAACCCCCTTTAAGTCACTTGGTTGATCGGAAATGAGAGATCAAGTGGCTGCAGTTTAGAACTAGAAGTCTATGTCTTGATTTTGGAGTAGATTGTGGCGTAAGTGCTTGAAATGGACTTACCTTAGGGTTTATATCTTGAAATGGAATAAACCCACACTTATGAACACAAAGTAAGTCTATGATGGAAGTGTCACAATGTGAGACCCTAGACTGAATATCTTTCATCCTTACTTATACGCACTTTACTTTTCTGTCATTTAAATTCAGTTCTTAGTTTCAGCACCTTACTTTCACGTACTTTACTTTCCGCACTTTTACTTTCATTACATCGGTTTTCAACATCAATCAAACATAACATTTTGGTACGTATTGCGCTTGAAACACAGCGTGCGACAAACCAAAACGTATGTTGTATGGTTGATATTGAACTCGGCTGTTCTCGCACTTACTTTACGCACTTTACTTTCAGCACTTTATTTTCAGCACTTTACTTTCAGCACTTTCAATTCTATCATTTACTTTTTGTCTAAAACTCACTCAAACCCAACCTGTATTTACTTTCATTTTTCTTTTCTTTTCAAGAACAACTACTCCACACTGACTCTCTTGGGTTCGACCCCTACTTATCGCTTTACTAATCCATTAGTAAGGCCACAGTAGTGGAACTTATAAATGTAAATTTTGCAGCTTCAACGACGCGCTGTCATATATCGAGAGAGTTCTTAGTCGGGGCTTTGCCCTCTTTGACCAAGTATATATATATTTTAATGGGGCTTTGCCCTCTTTTGACTCCACACTTAAAAGTTGACAATATGCCCAATGTGAATATGGAATGTGTGAGGAACAACCACAAACAAGGCGCTAAGCAAGAGAACTAAAGTCACCTAAAAGCATTCGAGAGGTTTAAGTTTTCGTGAAGATTTTAAAGTGTGCTTGCTAAAAACTTTTCCAAGCATGCGCGAAAAAATACTTAGATTGCTAGATAGGCACAAGATAGCAATGTACATTTAATAGAGCTAGTTTGGTTTTGGACTCTAAATCATGTAAGAGGCAAATGTAAGCTAGATGTGACTTATAGAAGTTGAGCATTGATAGTCACGAGCCTTTGGTAGTATAACACACTAGAAAAGTTGGGATAAAGCATGATGCAAGTGCTCATTTTCAAGAGATATGCATGGTATAAGCATGTGAACTATGCGCCTAACCCAAACACTCCACACTTAAATGAAGCTTAGTCCCTAAGCGCAAAAGATAATAAAACAAAGGTAAGGGCGCATAGGAACTCCCCTCGTTTGTAGAATGTAATTCTCCCCCAATTTCTTGACTCTTGGCAAAGACGAATATTCCTTGATGGCAATGTGAAACAAGGGGAAAGTCAATGTGCACTAGCATGAATATGAGTACAAAAGTAGTAAGATGGCACAATTGTCAAATAACAACCTTGTTGCATAAAGCATAATATCCAAGCAAGGTACAAATAAGAGTCAAATATCCAAAATTGCGCACCAAGGCGACTTTAACATTCATCCCACATCAAAATGTCAAATATGAAAATAGGGCATCAAAATAACAAAAATCTGAAAGTGAATAACATGGTGGCTTATGAGGCATCTCCATCTCTATGTGGTGTAGTACCATCTTTGGCTCTAGTGTCCTCTTCCTCGACTTCCACATGAGCAATGACTCCCTCATCAACCTCCGTTATGGTGTGTGGTGGCTCCTCATTAGTAGTGGGTGGAGGGATAGTGGGCGCGGGGGCAACGGGAGAGGGGCTAGAATACCCCGGGAATGAGGGAGGTGCAGTGGAAGGCGTGATGCTCATTGCACGGAAAATGTCTATCAGTGTAGAGGTCACCCATCTAGAGTTCTCACGTACAAACTCTTCTAAATTCCCCCACATGCTTATGAATAGTGGAAACTAAGGTCTTAAAGCCAGCAAGGTCTGAGAAAATGGTGGCTATCTTGCCCCCCAAGGTGACCTTCCTCGGTGGAGGAGCGCTTTGGACCGAGGGCTCATGGGACGGAGTTTCAGATTCGTCGGAGGACTCGGTTGGAGAGGAAAGGGCTATTTCGAAGTTCGAGGCGTCTTGGTTGGCTGGGAAGTATTTATTCATCTTTTGCCTAGCCACCTTTCGCAATCGTCCCTTGTGAGGTGCCGTACTAGTGGGGGTCCAAGTTTTGTTATCCTTCTTAATGAGCTTCATGACCCTTAAAGCCTCCACATTGAGGGTTTTCTTCACCGGAGGTGGGCAACCATCATGATCAAATGTGAAACCACACCTTAGAGCAAGGTGAGTCACGAATGAGCCTCCACCAAATGAAGTCACTTGCGAGGTCGTCTTCGCATAATCCTCAAAACGCTTGGCCAAAATGGTGAACCAATCAAGAACGAGGCCATTGGCTATGGCAAGCATGATAGTTAAATCTGGGATAGTCACCATTCTTGCCCCATCCGAACAAACATTAATAGCCAAGGCTACAAAGCGATGAATAATCTTCCAAACTTTGTCCTCAATTGTTGTAGAATTGTACCCCGAAGTGAACCATTCATCTCGACCCAAAATCTTGTGCCAAAAGTTATATAGCTCGAAATCAGAAAATTTGGGCACATTCACCCCATTCAAAGGAAAACTCAACCATTTACATATTATGTCCTTAGCAATCCTCTTTTGCGAACCCCCTAGCACAAATTTCCAATGAGTGATCTTTTTCTCCGCATTCCTCACCGCTTCAAACGAGCATAGAAACTCTTGCACAACCCTCGCGTACATTCCGGGATCATCAATGAATAATATATCTAAACCGGAGTGTGAGAGCCGGGAATGTACCTCATCATGTAATCTCAAGTCGGTGAGGGTCTTGTCGTGAGGGAAAATTATGGCCATTGGTGCCTTGCCCTTCTTCGTGATCGATGTCAAGTTTGCCGTGTGCTTGGCTTTTGTGAATACCAACTCCTCATGGAAAGGATATGGTCTCGGTGCGACGGGCTCGGGTAGAGGGGCTGGAGGCAATGCTAATGGCAAAGATGGGGCAGGCTCGCTCGGGGCGGTGGATCCCTTAGACTTTTGCTTCTTTGATGGCCTAGGGGCTCCTTCCTCAAATGGAGGATCCAAGGGGTCGTCCTCCATTGATACCGAGCTCTCTACGGCTTTCATGGACTTCTTTGATGGCTTGGACGAAGTAGGAATGGACCTATCCACCGTCGGGGTTTGGCTAGGACCTTGAGTGCCCGGCATGGATTTCTTGGCCTTCTTTTTCTTTGGCTTGGAGGGGCTGGGGTTGGGTTGGGACGCAGCAGCTTCCATCTCTTTCTCCTTGGCTTTCTCAAGCCCCTTAGTTCTAGCCATGGCCGGAAATCGAATGGAAAAGGAGGTGAATGGAATTTGATTGGTGGCTAGGGCACGGATTCGAATGGTTGAGCGGGTTGAGACAGAGGTGAGCGACGGCAAGGGCGAGGCGAGAGTTAAGTGCGCTGTCAGATGAGCAACCGAAGCGAGGTGAGGGCGGCGGACGAGTGGGGTGAGTGCGGTCGGAGGAGGAGCTGATTGAGTAGGGCAAATTGGATTTTTGAATTTCGGGGGAGAAGATGATTGTTTTTAAACCAGCAGGGGACTCGGGCGGGTCTTGGAAGTGCTCAGGCGGGCGCGGGAGCTGTCCGAGGGCTGCGTGGAAGCGACTCGGTCAAGTCTGGGACGGTCTGGGCGAGCGCTGGGCCATCGCAAGAGGAATGAAGAAAGCGCCCGGGAGGGTGCAAGGGAGCCTATGGCGAGCGCGGGGATGTTTGAGTGCAGTGCGAAAAAAGATTGGGCGAGCGCGGTACGACCCGGGCGAGCACTGGACTTAACATCATTGAGGCGCGAGGCGAGAAGGGCTCGGGCGGGCGAGCCAGGAAGGATCCGAGCGCTATGCAAGAAAGACTCGGGCGAGCTCCTCTAAGATCCGGGCAAGCCAGGAAGGATCCGAGCGCTACGCAGGAAAGACTCGGGCGAGCTCCTCCAAGATCCGAGCGAGCCCGGAAGGATTCGAGTGCTACGAAGGAAAGACTTGGGCGAGCTCCTCCAAGATCCAGGCGAGCGCCTGGGTGATCCATTTAGCCAATTTGCTTGAAGCTTTACTCAACACTTCGAAATTTTGCGCACTCTTCCAAAACTCACACAAACCAAGCATTTTACCGTTTTTAATCAAAATGAACAGTTACAACGGGTGACAGACCGCTCGTCGTTAAAGCGATTTGTGCAAATAAATTTATAATAGTCCGCTACTTGCGACTATACTACTGGGTAGTACTTGGTAAGTAGGGGTCGAACCCAAGGGAATTAGGGGAATATATGTTCTTTGAGGGGGTTGTCCAGCGAGAGAGCGTGTTTTAGGTCGGTTGGTTGGTTTTAAAGCTACCAGCTAAGTGATTGGTTGATTGATTGATTGGTTGGTTGGTTGGTTTTAGTACTGGAAAGTAAATTGCAGTTTATAATTAAAGAGAAATGTTCGGTTTCAGGGGCCTTGTATTATATCCTGTTTATCATTGACCCTTAGTGAATCATCTTAGTATTTAAAGATGAATCGAGGCCCTTTCGTAGCGCAAGACTTGCAACATCGTCTAAAGCAACACTTGTTCTACTTAAGACTAATTCCTCCTTTCGAAGTATCTTAGCCGTATGTGCATCCACTTGATCTCCCAGTTACGTTATTGACCAAGTGGTGTTTTAGATAAGTCGAACTCCTCGATAAGCTTTGCTTGTGACAACTTCCACTTACCGAGTATGATCACGAATCCCCACGGAAGAGCTTTGCTTGTGACAGCTTCGACTCAACCTTGGAAACTCTGACTTGATATATGGCACATAGAACAAGTTTTGAATACTAAGACGAGACGCTAAGTTAATAGTCTAAAACATTTTATAATACAAGTGCGCCCCTTCTACCGAACTACTAGTTTAGCTACTATTCATCGCGCTAAACATTATAACTAAGGAAATAAAATAGTTGAATAAATACTAAAAATAATACTTACAACCGTTGAAGCGCCAAGGGAGCTATCCTTTATTTCCAAAGCCAAACTTACATAACTTAGAGAGAGAAGTGAATTTTACAAGTGAGGTGCTTATTAAAATGAGAGGAGGAGCTCCTCCTTTTATAGCCATGGAGGGTGGAGATGGAGGGTGGAGATGGTTGCATGTGGAGGCCATCCATGGAGGAGGAGAATGGAGGGTGGAGGAGCCACCACATGTCTTTTGATCCAAGGGAGGAGGAAGGAGGAGCAAGGAGGAGGAGACATGTGGAGGAGCCAAAAGCCGCCGGTCAAGGGAGGAGGAGCCGCCGGTTGCCGATGGTGGAAGGGGAGGAGCTCCTCCCTTGGTC
Organism: Rhodiola kirilowii; assembly: GCA_033675215.1. NCBI lineage: Eukaryota > Viridiplantae > Streptophyta > Magnoliopsida > Saxifragales > Crassulaceae > Rhodiola > Rhodiola kirilowii. The sequence continues at coordinate 22,294,510 of CM066197.1, forward strand.
ACCTCTTCAACAAGTGGCCGGTCACTTTGGTCCAATGTGAATTTTGTACAGTTTTGTGCAGTCTTTTCACAAAACTGTCAATGTGTTTCTTCCCCGGACTGTCTTGATTCCTCTCATGATTCTTCTGATTAATTTGTTATGAGTACTTCAACGTCAGGATCCTTGATATTTCTTCAGTCGGCATATGATCTTGACCTTGGATTGACTCGTAACATCTTTTCTGCTCTAAAAGCTCCTCTTTAGTGTGTATTCTCTCTAAGCTCTGAATTACCCTGTAGAAATATATCTGAACTAACAAGCAAAAGTTAAATAGACAAAATGTCTAATTAAGGGGGTTATACTGTGTTTATGATTCGTATAATTTTGGTCCATCAACGGGCTACCTCCCGGGAGGGCCTAGTTTAACGTCTTGGCAAAGATCGAGCTGAATCTCCTCATGGAAAATTTAGAAATGCACTTTAGGAGGCCTCAATCGGTTAAGTCATAAAGGGTGATAGTGGTGTTCTCGGGATCTAGGGGAGCTCCATGATAGGGTTTGAGTCTTTGCCCATTGGCTTTGAAAATTTCCCCTCTTGAGTTGAACAAGTTTGCATGCCCGTCCTCAAAAACCTTTTAAATTTTGAATGGACCCGTCCATCTTGACTTTAGCTTTCCCGGGAATAACTTTAATCTCGAATTGAATAGTAGGACTTGATCCCTCACGAAGCCCACCGCACTGTCGTTAAGGTGCGGTGTTCTCTGTGCAAAAGCAAATTTATATTCCGCTACTCGTGACCTTACTACTGGGTAGCAAGTGGTAAGTAGGGGTCGAACCCAAGGGAATTAGGGGGATAGTCGTTCTTTGAGGGATTTGTACAGCGAGGGAGCGTGTTTTAGGTTGATTGAGGTTTTAGTGCGGAAAAGTAAGTGATTGGTTGGTTGGTTTTGGTTTTTAGTGCGGAAAAGTAAATGACAGAATAATAAAATACTGAAAAATAAAAGTAGAAGACTTACAGTGGGTGATGCGTGATCGGTAAGTCCTCTGGAAGGTAAGCAGTTGATAGAGCAGTTTCTACTAAGAAAGTAAATGTGAGGGGTTTTTTAAATCTAAGGAAAGCATTCGGTTTCGGGGGCCTTGTATCATAGCCTGTTTATCATTGACCATTAGTGATTCTTCTAAGTATTCAAAAGTGTATCAAGGCCATTTCAAGCACTCGATTTGCACACACCGTCTAGCCCATTTCAAGGTCGTAGAGCACTTGTTCTATTTAGACTAGCACCCCATTTCAAGGTATACTAGCCTATGTGCATCCATTGATTCGTCATTTCCGATCAAAACCAATGGTGTTTAAAAGAGGTCGAACTCCTCAGATAAGCTTTGCCATTTCAAGCATCCACTTACCCGAGTATGTTCACGAACCCTGACAGAACCGCTTGTCGTCAAAGCGATTGTGCAAATAAATTTATAATAGTCCGCTACTCGCAACTATACTACTGGGTAGTACTTGGTAAGTAGGGGTCGAACCCAAGGGAACTAGGGGAATAATTGTTCTTCGGGGAGATTACGCAGCGTGGGAGCGTGTTTAAGGTCGGTTGGTTGGTTTTAAAGCTACCAGCTATTTTGATTGATTGATTGGTTGGTTGGTTGATTTTAATACTGGAAAGTAAATTACTATTTTAATGATTAAGAGAAATGTTCGGTTTCAGGGGACTTGTATTATATCCCGTTTATCATTGACCTTTAGTGACTCTCCTAAGTATTCAAACGGTGTATCAAGGCCATTCCAAGCACTCGATTTGCGTACACTGTCTAGCCTATTCCAAGGACGTAGAACACTTATTCTATTTAGACTAATACTCCATTCCCGGTTATATTAGCCTATGTGCATCCATTTGATCAATCATTCCCGATCAACCAAATGGTGTTTAGGATGAGTCAAACTTCTCAAATAAGCTTTGCCATTCCAAGCATCCACTTATCCGTACAAGTTTACGAACCCCCATGGTGAGCTTTGCCATTCCAAGCGTCCCCTCAACCATGGACGTTCTGACTTAATATATGGCACATAGAATAAGTTTTGAATACTTAGACTAGATACTAAGTTAATAGTCTTAAAACATTTTATAATACAAGTGCGCCCCTTAGACCGAACTACTAGTTTAGCTACTATTCATCGCGCTAAACATTATACTAAGGAAATTAAAGACAACAGTTAAATAAATAAATACTAAGAGAAACTTACAACCGTTGAAGCGCCAAGGGAGCTTTCCTTTATTTCCAAAGCAAAATTACAACATTACAAATATTACAACTTCTAGAGAGAGAAGTGAATTTGAGTTGAGGTGTGTTGAAATGAGGAGGAGGAGGCTTGTATTTATAGCCAAAATGGGAGGAGATGGGTGACAGAACCGCTCGTCGTGAAAGCGATTGTGCAAATAAATTTATAGTCCGCTACTCGCAACTATACTACTGGGTAGTACTTGGTAAGTAGGGGTCGAACCCAAGGGAGTCAGTGTGGATTAGTTGTTCTTTGGGGGGGTTTATCCAGCGAGAGAGCGTGTTTTAGGTTGGTTGGTTGGTTTTAAAGCTACCAGCTAAGCGATTGATTGATTGGTTGGTTGGTTGGTTTTAGGACTGGAAAGTAAATTACTATTTTATTGATTAAGAGAAATGTTCGGTTTCAGGGGCCTTGTATTATATTTGTTTATCATCGACCGCTAATGATCATACCAAGTGTCAAAGATGAATTGAGGCTATTTCTAGCGCAAGACATGATCATGCTAAGTATTCAAACGGTGTATCAAGGCCATTCCAAGCACTCGATTTGCGTACACTGTCTAGCCTATTCCAAGGACGTAGAACACTTATTCTATTTAGACTAATACTCCATTCCCGGTTATATTAGCCTATGTGCATCCATTTGATCAATCATTCCCGATCAACCAAATGGTGTTTAAGATGAGTCAAACTTCTCAGATAAGCTTTGCCATTCCAAGCATCCACTTATCCGTACAAGTTTACGAACCCCCATGGTGAGCTTTGCCATTACCATGGACGTTCTGACTTAGTATATGGCACATAGAACAAGTATCGAATACAAAGGTGTACTAAGAGTAAAGTCTAAAACATTTATAATACAAGCGCGCCCCTTAGACCGAACTACTAGTTTAGCTACTATTCATCGCGCTAAACATTATAACTAAGGAATTAAAGACAACAGTTAAATAAATAAATACTAAGAGATACTTACAACCGTTGAAGCGCCAAGGGATTCTTTATTCCAAAGTAATATTACATAATTGTGCCCACAAAAGCTAGAGAGATTTAGAGAGATTTTGTAGAGAGAGAAGCTCTCCACATTTTGGGGTGTGTTACAAATGAGGAGGAGCACTTCTATTTATAGCCATGGAGGAGGAGGAGCAAGGGTGGAGATGGTGGCATGTGGAGGAGCATCCAAGGGTGGAGGAGGAGGGTTTGAAGATGTGGAGGAGGAGCCACCACTTGTCATCTTTTCCATGGAGGAGCAAGGAGGAGGTGCCACATGGGGTGAATAGGAAAGCCGCCGGCTGCTATGGGAGGAGAGGAGGAGGAGCCGCCACTTGGAGGGAGGAGAGTGGAGGAGCCACCCTTCTAGAAGCTTGTGACTTCTTCACAAAAGCCATCGGTTTGACCGGATCTGATCGGAGCTTTGGCCGGAGCTTCTTGGATTTTGGAGAGTGTATTTTGAATGAAAATGTCATTCTAAGATGATCTCAAGAAGGAACCTAAGCCAAATTCTGCTTGGAACATGGTCGAAATCCCAAATCCGATGAAATTGCCCTTGTTTGGCCTTTACCGGGCTCGGTGTTTTTGCCTTGCGTTCTTGTCCATTTGCCGACGGTTCTAGAATATTTGAGTGATTCCAAGTCGGTTCCATGAAGGATGTTAAGGCTGATTTTGAGTGTAGCATGGTCGTGACCTGGAATGACTCGTTCTTCATTTTCCGCTTAAAAACTCCTCCTTAGCGTGTTTTCTCTCTAAGCGCCAAAATACCCTGTAGAAATATATCGGGACTAACAAGTAGAAGTTAAATAGACCAACAGTCTAATTTGGTGGGTTTTACTGTGTTTTTGATTCATATAATTTTGGTCCATCAGATTACCCCACACTTTTAGTTGTTCGTCCCGAACAATGCTATTCAAGGGCGTGCACACAATCCATGTAAAAACTTTGAATATGAAAGTGAGACTATGAACTAGATTTATCCTAGTTCATGCATTACTACTTATTACTAAATTAAACTGTGTAAATAAGTAGAAGTAACTTGATACGTGTACCTTCGTGCCGAGATGCAAATTATATTGGATGTTTCGGGAGATAGCCCTTTTTAGGCTCCTGGACTGCAATCTTGGGATCGTCTCGCACTATATGGTTTTCTTGTAGCTTTTTCTAGCACATGATTCGATTCGGGTTTCAGTGAGTTGAGCCTTTTTGATTTTCTTTTTTGGCGAGGGACTGCTTTTTTGTTGTAGTGAATCGGCTTTTGGCCTTTGATTTGACTTTTTGAGTTCTTCACTTTTTGTTCGGTTAAAACCTTCACAATTTTGGGCCTTTGGCCTCTTGATTTGCTTCATTGAGCTTTTCTCCTTTTTGTGACTTTGCTAGTCCATTTTCTCAGCCTTTTTGGGAGGTCCAATCATCGCCCGCAAGCCTATGGAAATACCTCCCCGCTCCTCTCTTTTTTGCCGTTTTCGCGCGGGTCAAGGTGAGGGTTGCTCAGCTATTTCCTCGGCTACTTTGACTGTCGTTTTCGCGCGGGTCAAGATGAGGGTCGCTCATCTATTTTCTCGGCTACTTTGACCGGAGATAGGACGGTCTGATTCCCGTCCTCGCCTTTTGCATTGCATGGCGGAGATGACTTCAATCTTCACTGAAACCCGAAGTGCAGCCTCCACTGACTTCGAAAACCATATAGTTTGATCTGATCCTTTGACTGCTTGCCAAGCCTCTCTAGGGCAGTTTATATCAACTCCACATCCCTAGTTATCTCAGCACAAAGGACAATTGAAAAGTTACATTCTAAGTTTTTAAACAGTTGAATTTTCACAAGGTTAATGCATGAATTTTGGTCTATCTTTTTCACATTCTCAAGTTCATATTTTCAAAAAGATACTACTAAAAGAAAAAAAGAAAAAGAAAAACATGTTTACTATGCACACATGCAGTTCTCACCCCACACTTTTGAACGAAGTCGTGCCTTTCAGCACTACTTAGTTCAAAAGCCATGCAAGCAGATGTTATACGAGAAGGAAATGACTTAAGGAAAGGTAAGATCAGAACTCCCTTATTGTGTCGAATGGCATGAGGCTGGATAATCGAGGGAGTTCGGCTGGGGCCTTGAACTCTCAGCGCAGGCCCGGTAGTTCATAGAAGCTGCCTGGCTGATCCGATCGTGCTCCAAAAACCAATTCCTAAATAATCAAATCATTCTATGCACCAAGTGGGTGAGAGCAACTTATTGAAAAAGTAAAATACAGAAAATAAAAGACAGAAAATTAAAGTGCAGAAAGTAAGATAGTGTCGGGTTACCTCCCGACCAGTGCACTTGTTTAACGTCGTTGGCTCGACAGTACCTCAATCATGGATCATAAGGTCGGATCCCAAGGGTGAGTGAGGTCAAACTTCTTATCGGCAGCCCTTTTGCTCCGAGAGGGTGAGGTTTCCTTGACCATAGCTGCTGGTCCAATGCGTCGTGCTTGCTTGTTACTTCTTCCGGGTTTCCATTCTTTCGGCCCATGCCTTTGCCGCTTCTTCATGTTTGAATAGTTGGCACTTTCGCTAGTTTGGAAGTTAGGTTTTGTGCCTTCAAACATCGGCGACCACAGGCATGTTCCCATGTGAGGCCTCTTCTTGGTGGTAGCTACGAATGGTTGTCTTGGAATGATTGAGTTCCCGGGTGATTTTTCTTGGCTTGTGACGAGAGAGATTTCCTTTGTCGGCTTTTTTGGCTCATGCTCTGCCTCCAACTCCCCTTGTACCGCATCATCATTGATTATATGATCTTCGGTGGTTATGATCGGCATGAAACGCGAAGGGTTAAGTTGAGGCACTTCGACCATGAGGACTAGGTCTGTTTCAGGTGCTCCGATAGTGAGGAATAGGTCTTTCTCGGACAGTTCGGCAATGAGGTCCGGGACTTCCTCGGGTGCTCTGAACGCAAGGACCGGGCCTGGCTTGATTTCTTCGGCCGCTTCAGCAGTGAGGTTCGGGGCTTTTGTAGGCTCGGTAGTCAGGACAGTGATTTCCTCGGATGGATTGGTGATAAGGACCGGGTCTGATTGGGGCAGTTCTTCTTCGGTCATTTGCAGGTCCTCATCCTCAGTCGGCTCCTCGGGTTCAGCCGTGAATTGGTGCATCAATGCACTCAATTGCTGCATGTCTGTGGCCAATTGCTGTGTGCTAGCTGCCAGCTCCTTTTCTGCCGCCCATAGTTCAGTTTTGGCCCTGATTTGTTGCATCGTGTTGTCCAACTGCTGGATGCTAGATGCCAGCTCCGTTATACCGTCCTCGATTGGCTCGGCCTGATCTTGGCTTGGTCTTGACTTTGCGGCCAAATCATTGATTAATATCCAAAGATCATCCACGGTTATGCCCATCAACGATCCTCCTGCTGCGTCATTTAGCCCTTTCCACTCATGTGGCAACATCCCACAGAGAAACTTTGTTTGAAGATCGAAGTTGGTGAATCCATGGTGCGGGCAGCTCGTCACAATGGAATCGAAGTACCATAAGTACTCATCCAATGTTTCGTCCCGGGATTGCTCCAAGTTGTTGATCTTCTCACGGATTTCAAGTTTAAAGGATGGTGGGGAAAACTCCGTATCGTTCCAAGGTTCCATTCCATAGTAGTATGACTTGGTGAATTGCATGATAAAAGAAAAAAGAACAACTATTCTGATGCACAACTCCCCGGCAACGGCGCCAATTTGACAGAACCGCTCGTCGTCAAAGCGATTGTGCAAATAAATTTATAGTCCGCTACTCGCAACTATACTACTGGGTAGTACTTGGTAAGTAGGGGTCGAACCCAAGGGAGTCAGTGTGGATTAGTTGTTCTTTGGGGGGGTTTATCCAGCGAGAGAGCGTGTTTTAGGTTGGTTGGTTGGTTTTAAAGCTACCAGCTAAGCGATTGATTGATTGATTGGTTGGTTGGTTTTAGGACTGGAAAGTAAATTACTATTTTATTGATTAAGAGAAATGTTCGGTTTCAGGGGCCTTGTATTATATTTGTTTATCATCGACCGCTAATGATCATACCAAGTGTCAAAGATGAATTGAGGCTATTTCTAGCGCAAGACATGATCATGCTAAGTATTCAAACGGTGTATCAAGGCCATTCCAAGCACTCGATTTGCGTACACTGTCTAGCCTATTCCAAGGACGTAGAACACTTATTCTATTTAGACTAATACTCCATTCCCGGTTATATTAGCCTATGTGCATCCATTTGATCAATCATTCCCGATCAACCAAATGGTGTTTAGGATGAGTCAAACTTCTCAGATAAGCTTTGCCATTCCAAGCATCCACTTATCCGTACAAGTTTACGAACCCCCATGGTGAGCTTTGCCATTCCAAGCGTCCCCTCAACCATGGACGTTCTGACTTAGTATATGGCACATAGAACAAGTATCGAATACAAAGGTGTACTAAGAGTAAAGTCTAAAACATTTATAATACAAGCGCGCCACTTAGACCGAACTACTAGTTTAGCTACTATTCATCGCGCTAAACATTATAACTAAGGAATTAAAGACAACAGTTAAATAAATAAATACTAAGAGATACTTACAACCGTTGAAGCGCCAAGGGATTCTTTATTCCAAAGTAATATTACATAATTGTGCCCACAAAAGCTAGAGAGATTTAGAGAGATTTTGTAGAGAGAGAAGCTCTCCACATTTTGGGGTGTGTTACAAATGAGGAGGAGCACTTCTATTTATAGCCATGGAGGAGGAGGAGCAAGGGTGGAGATGGTGGCATGTGGAGGAGTATCCAAGGGTGGAGGAGGAGGGTTTGAAGATGTGGAGGAGGAGCCACCACTTGTCATCTTTTCCATGGAGGAGCAAGGAGGAGGTGCCACATGGGGTGAATAGGGAAGCCGCCGGCTGCTATGGGAGGAGAGGAGGAGGAGCCGCCACTTGGAGGGAGGAGAGTGGAGGAGCCACCCTTCTAGAAGCTTGTGACTTCTTCACAAAAGCCATCGGTTTGACCGGATCTGACCGGAGCTTTGGCTGGAGCTTCTTGGATTTTGGAGAGTGTATTTTGAATGAAAATGTCATTCTAAGATGATCTCAAGAAGGAACCTAAGCCAAATTCTGCTTGGAACATGGTCGAAATCCCAAATCCGATGAAATTGCCCTTGTTTGGCCTTTACCGGGCTCGGTGCTTTTGCCTTGCGTTCTTGTCCATTTGCCGACGGTTCTAGAATATTTGAGTGATTCCAAGTCGGTTCCATGAAGGATGTTAAGGCTGATTTTGAGTGTAGCATGGTCGTGACCTGGAATGACTCGTTCTTCATTTTCCGCTTAAAAACTCCTCATTAGCGTGTTTTCTCTCTAAGCGCCAAAATACCCTGTAGAAATATATCGGGACTAACAAGTAGAAGTTAAATAGACCAACAGTCTAATTTGGTGGGTTTTACTGTGTTTTTGATTCATATAATTTTGGTCCATCAATGGGTGGTGGAGATGGTGGACATGTGCATTTGATCCAAGGGAGGAGAAGGGAGGAGGAGGAGGAGGTGACAAGTGGCGGAATAGTAAAGCCGCCGGTCCCTCCTCCCATAGCCGCCGGTTGCCGGTGGCCCAAGGGGGAGGAGCTCCTCCCTTGGCCACCTCCTTGAGTGGTGGCCGGTCATCTTGCCCAAATGTGAGTTTTGTACAGTTTGTGCAGTCTTTTCACAAAACTGTCAATGTATTTCTTCCCCGTGCTGTCTTGACTCCACTCCTGATTCCTCTGATTAATTTGTTCTGGTCAATTCAACGTCAGGATCCTTGATATTTCTTTAGTCGGCATATGATCTTGACCTTGGATTGACTCTTGTTATCTTTTCAGCTTAAAATCCTCTCCTTAGCGTGTTTTCACTTCAGTCTCTAAAATGCCCTGTGAAAATATATCGGGACTAACACGTAGACGTTAGATAGACAAACAGTCTAATTAAGGGGGTTTTACTGTGTTTCTGACACGTATAACTTTGGTCCATCAGATTACCCCCCACTTTTAGTTGTTCGTCCCGAACAATGCTATTAAAGGGCGTAAATTCTAATTTTGGCTTTGGAATATGAAAATTAGACTGTGGTACTCGATCTATCCTAATTCATGCATTGCTTACTTATTACCAAATTAAACTGCGTAAATAAATAGAAGAAACTTAATACTTGTACCTCCGTGCTGAGATGCAAATTATATTGGATGTCTCGGGAGATAGCCCTTTTTAGGCTCTTGGACTGCAATCTTGGGATCGTCTCTTACTATATGGTTTTCTGGTAGCTTTCTCTAACACGTGATTCGATTCGGGTTTCAGTGAGTTGAGCCTTTTTGATTTTCTTCTTTGGCGAGGGACTGCTTTTTTGTTGTAGTGAATCGGCCTTTGGCCTTTGATTTGACTTTTTTGAGTGCTTCACTTTTGCTCGGTTAAAACCTTCACAATTTTGGGCCTTTGGCCTCTTTTGATTTGCTTCATTGAGCTTTTCGTCTTTTTTTGATTGCTAGTCCATTTTCTCGAGCCTTTTTGGGAGGTCCAATCATCGCCCGCAAGCCTATGGAAATACCTCCCCGCTCCTCTCGTCTTTGTCGTTTTGCGCGGGTCAAGATGAGGGTCGCCCATCTATTTTCTCGGCTATTTTGACTAGAGAGAGGACGTTCTTATTCCCGTCCTCGCCTTTGCATAGATGCTTCTTGGCGGAGTTGACTTCAATTATTCACTGAAAACCCGAAGTGCAGCCTCCACTGACTTCGAAAACCATATAGTTTGATCTGATCCTTTGATTGCTTTCCAAGCCTCTCAAGGGCAGTTTATATCAACTCCACATCCCTAGTTATCTCAGCACAAAGGACAAATGGAAAGTTACATTCTAAGTTTTTAAACAGTTGAATTTTCACAAGGTTAATGCATGAATTATGATTTATCTTTTTCACATTCTTAAGTTCATATTTTCAAAAAGATACTTATTAAAAAAGAAAAAACAGCTGCATGTTATTTATGTACACAGGTGGTTCTCACCCCCCACTTTTGAACGAAGGCGTGCCTTAGTTCAAAAGTCATGCAAGCTTAAAACTAAATACTGAATTTAAAAGACAGAAATTAAAGTGCGGAAAAGTAAGATAGTGTCGGGTTACCTCACGACCAGTGCACTTGTTTAACGTCGTTGGCTCGACGATACCTCGTTTGTGGTTCATTGGTTTGGGTCCCATGGGTGGCTGAGGTCAAACTTTGCCACCGTTCCATTGGTGTTCCTTCCTGACTTCTTGTTGGAGTAAGAGCTCCATTGTTCTGGTGTTTTCTCTTTCCATTATTTCTGAGAAGGCGGGAGACCTTTGACCATAGCTGCTGGTCTTGATACTTTTCTGGTCCCTAATGACAGGTCAGAAAACTGTGCACAGTGATCTGAGATAGGTGTTATGTCTGGCGGTTTCTTCGTGTCCGGGCGGCTCTCATTAATGTAGAAATGTGCAATTTTGCCGCCGAACTTAAGTGATAATGACCCCCTGCCCACATCGATTCTTGCTTTAGTGGCGTAGAGGAATGGTCGTCCCAATATTATTGTCGGAGGATCATCTTCGCTGGTTTCTTCTGTTGGTATTACATAGAAGTCTGCAGCAACGACGAGTTCTCCCACATGGAGTATTACATCTTCCAGTTCTCCAACCGGACGGATGCATGACTTGTCTCCTAGCTCGATATTTGACCGGGGAGGTTTCAACGGACCATATCCTAGTAAGTAATACAAGGAGGAAGGCATGGCGTTGACAGCAGCCCCAAGATCGACTAAGCATTTGTGGATCTGGGTTTCACCAATACAGCAAGTGATTGTAAAGGCTCCTGGGTCTTTATCTCGTTCCGGTTGTGACTCATGGTCTGAAACGAGGGCTCTTTCTATTCTTTGACCAGTCTGCCTATTCTGATGCTGGTACGTCGGTGTGTATAATAGGCGGTGGTGTTATGCAGACGGTGAATGCATATCGTCCATTGTCGGCATGTGTAACCCATGTTTTGCCATTATTGGGGCGATCTTCCTCTTGATTCCAATCAGGCCGACGTCTGCGGTTGAAGTGATTGATCGAGAGTTTGTAAGTTGGGGATCGTGCTACCTCTCCTAGTGTAGCCTTCATGCTTGACCTCTTTATCATGCTTATATTTGCCTTTGGATTTTGAACGGTCTGTGAAGGAAGTCTGCCAGGTTCAGTAGTGAGTGTAGACATGGCGGTGGCGAGCTGGGACATTTGTTTGGTCAATTCTGAGATTGCCCCGTCAGTTTTTGCCTGGTACTGGTGTAGCGAAGTTCCCAACTGATTAATGTTTCCCGTAAGCTCCTTCATCGTGTCGTTGAGCGACTTGCTTGGCTCCTGCTGATTGCTCGGTCTGGCTTGGTACTGATTTGGCCCTTTTTGGTGATATTGGCCTGCTGATGGAGTGTTCTGGTGATATTGTCGGTGGGGTGGTTGGTAGAATGACTGCGCTAGTTGAGGGACAGCTGGTTGTGTCTCCGTCTGAAGATAGCTGTTGTTGTTACGCCAGCCTGGGTTGGACGTTTGACCGTACTGTCTATTTTGTCCAGTTCTGACGTTGTTGTATCCTTGATATCCTCCCACTGCATTCACATCAGCCGGTTCTTCTTCTATCAATGTTGGGCATGCGTCCGTTTTGTGGTCCGTAGAACCACAGAACTCGCAAGGTTTTACCGTAACTGGCTGTCTACGTATGATCTCAATCATCATCTCCTTTAACTGTTTCATCTCTTCAGTTATGGAGTTTACTGATGCCTCAGTTTGTGCTACCCTTTTTGATCGAGAGAATTCATCTTGGCGAGTGGTCTCTTCTCTAAATGGAGCATTTTCTGCAACGTTGGCGATGAGATTTCTGATGCCACTTAATGACAGATTCATCATGGACCCTCCTGCTGAGGCATCCAAGAGCATTTTGTCTAGTGGTCTTAATCCATCAATGAGGTACTCGATGACGAGTTTCTCGGGCAGTCCAAGGGTACAGCAGCTCCTTTCTAGGTGATTGAACTTTTCCAGGTAATCGTACATGGTTTCATTGGGACCTTGTTTGATTTCTTGTAGTTGCTTCCTTACTTGTATTGCTCTTCCAGCCGGATAGTATTTGTCTAAAAACTTCTTCTGCATCTGAACCCATGTTCTAATGCTTCCGGAAGGCAATGAAAGGAACCAGTCGCTTGCCGAGTCAGTGAGGGAAAAATAGAACGCTTTTAACTTGAAGTCGTCCATATTCACTCGGTTGGGCTTTAGATTCTGGCAAATGCCATGTAGGCGTTGGAGGTGAGTTGCGGCAGATTCTCCTTGAGATCCTGAGAATTTTGGCAGGCTGTGTGCCACTGATGCGTTGATGGTTATATTTTCTAATTCAGAGCTCTCATAGATACACCACGGCTGTGTCTCGAAATTAGGGGCATTTAACTCGCCCATCGTCGGTTCACGGTAGTAGTTATCTCCGTAGTAGTCATCGAACGCGGGTTCTCTTCTTGGCATGTATCGAGGTTGAGGTTGTGGTTATGGGGGATGGATAGGAGGTTGTACTGGACCAGCTGCATTTCGGTCCTCGGGTAATTCTTGGTTTCTTCTGACTGCTTCCCTATCACGAGCTCTTCTGTTTCTGATGAGTTGTTTCGGATCGTCGACGAATGGGAACTGTACCTCATCATTCTGATCGTACAGGTTTATTTCTTCGTCATCCTGGAAGTCATGGTGACTTTCTTCGCGAGACATGGTTGTTTTGAAGCGCGTAACGGTTCAAAGAACTGTTATCCGATGACTAGTTCCCCGGCAACGGTGCCAATTTGACAGAACCGCTTGTCGTCAAAGCGATTGTGCAAATAAATTTATAATAGTCCGCTACTCGCAACTATACTACTGGGTAGTACTTGGTAAGTAGGGGTCGAACCCAAGGGAACTAGGGGAATAATTGTTCTTCGGGGAGATTACGCAGCGTGGGAGCGTGTTTAAGGTCGGTTGGTTGGTTTTAAAGCTACCAGCTATTTTGATTGATTGATTGGTTGGTTGGTTGATTTTAATACTGGAAAGTAAATTACTATTTTAATGATTAAGAGAAATGTTCGGTTTCAGGGGACTTGTATTATATCCTGTTTATCATTGACCTTTAGTGACTCTCCTAAGTATTCAAACGGTGTATCAAGGCCATTCCAAGCACTCGATTTGCGTACACTGTCTAGCCTATTCCAAGGACGTAGAACACTTATTCTATTTAGACTAATACTCCATTCCCGGTTATATTAGCCTATGTGCATCCATTTGATCAATCATTCCCGATCAACCAAATGGTGTTTAGGATGAGTCAAACTTCTCAGATAAGCTTTGCCATTCCAAGCATCCACTTATCCGTACAAGTTTACGAACCCCCATGGTGAGCTTTGCCATTCCAAGCGTCCCCTCAACCATGGACGTTCTGACTTAATATATGGCACATAGAATAAGTTTTGAATACTTAGACTAGATACTAAGTTAATAGTCTTAAAACATTTTATAATACAAGTGCGCCCCTTAGACCGAACTACTAGTTTAGCTACTATTCATCGCGCTAAACATTATACTAAGGAAATTAAAGACAACAGTTAAATAAATAAATACTAAGAGAAACTTACAACCGTTGAAGCGCCAAGGGAGCTTTCCTTTATTTCCAAAGCAAAATTACAACATTACAAATATTACAACTTCTAGAGAGAGAAGTGAATTTGAGTTGAGGTGTGTTGAAATGAGGAGGAGGAGGCTTGTATTTATAGCCAAAATGGGAGGAGATGGGTGGTGGAGATGGTGGACATGTGCATTTGATCCAAGGGAGGAGAAGGGAGGAGGAGGAGGAGGTGACAAGTGGTGGAATAGTAAAGCCGCCGGTCCCTCCTCCCATAGCCGCCGGTTGCCGGTGGCCCAAGGGGGAGGAGCTCCTCCCTTGGCCACCTCCTTGAGTGGTGGCCGGTCATCTTGCCCAAATGTGAGTTTTGTACAGTTTGTGCAGTCTTTTCACAAAACTGTCAATGTATTTCTTCCCCGGGCTGTCTTGACTCCACTCCTGATTCCTCTGATTAATTTGTTCTGGTCAATTCAACGTCAGGATCCTTGATATGTCTTTAGTCGGCATATGATCTTGACCTTGGATTGACTCTTGTTATCTTTTCAGCTTAAAATCCTCTCCTTAGCGTGTTTTCACTTCAGTCTCTAAAATGCCCTGTGAAAATATATCGGGACTAACACGTAGACGTTAGATAGACAAACAGTCTAATTAAGAGGGTTTTACTGTGTTTCTAACTCGTATAACTTTGGTCCATCAAACCCCCACGGAAGAGTTTTGCCATTTCAAGCATCCACTCAACCTTGGAAGTTCTGGCCTAATATATGGCACATAGAACAAGTTTTTAATAAAAAGAAGAGGCACTAAGTGCAGGGTCTAAAATATTTTATGATACAAGTACACCCCTTCAACCGAATGAAGAGTTTAGCTACGAATATCCATAGAGGTGGATACCATAGCTAAGTACTTACGGTTTTTGAAAGACAGTAAGTAAGGAAAGGGGTGAGTACTTCAAGAACCGACAAGAGTACTCGAGAATAAAGAAAAGCTTGAGTACTCAAGAACCGACAGGAGTACTCAAGACCGAACTATAATACTCAAGAACCAACAGGAGTATTATATATTGAAAACCAAACTTACAAATGCCAAATTTTATAGAGAGAGAAGTGTATGATTTTTGGGATTGTGATTTACAAAGGAGAGGGGGTCTATTTATAGCCAAAGGGGAGGAGAAGATGTGGTGAAGGAGGAGGACACTTGGCACAAATCCCAAGGTGGAGGAGAAGCCGCCGGTGGCTGGTTGCAAGGGAGGAGGAGAGGTGGCTTTGGTCACCTCCTAGCACAAGCCGCCGGTCATGGAGGAGAAGGGGGGAAGAAGGCCACCCATGAGTCATCCTTTCCTCCCAAAGCCGCCGGTCACCATGGGAGAAGAGTGAGTTTTGTTAGTTTTGTGTAGTCTTTTCACAAAACTATCAGTCCAATTTCGCTCCGGTCTGACTTTGGTTGCTCCTCGGTTGGATTTGATTTGAGTGATTCAATGTCAGGATCTTGAGATTTCTTCATTCAGCGTCTGATCGTGACCTTGGACTGACTCGTAATATATTTTCAGCGTAAAATCCTCTCCTTAGCGTGTTTTCTCTCTAGTCTCCAAAATACCCTGTAGAAATATATCGGAACTAACAAGAAAAAGTTAAATAGACAAACAGTCTAATTTGGTGGGTTTAACTGTGTTTATGATTCGTATAATTATGGTCCATCAGATCACCCCACACTTTTAGTTGTTCGTCCCGAACAATGCTATTAAAGGGCGGCACATTTAGTAAGCTTTTAAAATATGAAAGTTAGACTGTGGGACTAGATTTATCCTAATTCATGCATTACTTACTTATTACCAAATTGAACTGTGTAAATAAATAGAAGAAACTTGATACTTGTACCTCCGTGCTGAGATGCAAATTATTCTGGATGTTTCGGGAGATAGCTCTTTTTAGGCTCCTGGACTGCATTCTCGGGACCGTCTCGCACTATATGGTTTCCTTGTAGCTTTCTCTAGCACGTGATTCGGTTCGGGTTTCAATGGTTTGGTCTTTGATTTTCTTTTGGCGAGGGACAGCTTTTGTAGTGAATCGGCCTTTGGTCTTTGATTTGACTCTTTGAGTACTTCACTTTTTGTTCGGTTAAAACCTTCACAATTTTGGGCCTTTGGCCTCTTGATTTGCTTCTTTGAGCTTTTTGCTTCTTTGTGACTTGCTAGTCCATTTTCTCAAGCCTTTTTGGGAGGTCCAATCATCGCTCGCAAGCCTATGGAAATACCTCCCCGCTCCTCTCATCCTTGCCGTTTCGCGCGGGTCAAGATGAGGGTCGCTCATCTATTTTCTCGGCTACTTTGACTAGAGATAGGACGATCTGATTCCCGTCCTCGCCTTTTTTCTTTTTGCATAAACACTGCATGGCGGAGATGACTTCAATCTTCACTGAAACCCGAAGTGTAGCCTCCACTGACTTCGAAAACCATATAGTTTGATTCGATCCTTCGAGTGCTTGCCAAGCCTCTCTAGGGCACTTTATGTCAACTCCACATCCCTAGTTTATCTCAGCACAAAGGGTCAAATGAGAAGTTACATTCTAAGTTTTTAAACAGTTGAATTTTCACAAGGTTAATGCATGAATTATGATCTATCTTTTTCACATTCTTAAGTTCATATTTTCAAAAAGATAATATTAAAGGAAAGAAAACATGTTTATGTACACAGGTGGTTCTCACCCCACACTTTTGAACGAAGGCGTGCCTTTCAGCACAACTTAGTTCAAAAGCCATGCAAGCAGATATTATATGAGAAGGGAATGACATTAAGGAAAAGGGAAGAACAGAACTCCCTTTATTGTGTCAAATGAACGACATGGCATGAGGCTGGATAACCGAGGGAGTTCGGCTGGGGCCTTGAACTCTCAGCGTAGGCCTGGCTGGCTTAATGTTGCACCCAAGTCCGATTCCTGAATAGTCATTTCTTCTATGCACCAAGTGGGTGAGAGCGACTTATTGGAAAAAACTAAATGACAGAAAATCAAAGTACTGAAAGTAAGATAGGTGTCGGGTTACCTCCCGACCAGTGCCTT
This sequence comes from Rhodiola kirilowii, assembly GCA_033675215.1. NCBI lineage: Eukaryota > Viridiplantae > Streptophyta > Magnoliopsida > Saxifragales > Crassulaceae > Rhodiola > Rhodiola kirilowii. Next base: position 22,311,414 of record CM066197.1, read on the forward strand.
TGTTTAACGTCGTTGGCTCGACAGTACCTCATTCTTGGATCACTGGTTTGGATCCCACGGGTGGCTCAGGTCGTATTTCGCCACTGTTCCCGTGTTGATTTTTGCCTTGCCTTTTCCTGATTTCTTGTGAGATGATGTGCTTGGGTCCAGTTCCCATGGTTCTGGTGGTTTCTCCTTCCAACGTCTCTGAGAAGGTGAGGGACCCTTTACTACTAGTCTCTTGAACTGGGTTTTCTAGTGTTTAGGGCTGCCTTGTCTAGTCATGGCGAAAACATGCTCCATCGAGGAGTCGTTCTGCTCAGGCCCTTTTCCCATCCTCCTTCTAGCCTCTTTATTGATCACATAGTTTTCAGCGATTTGCCTATTGATCGAGGGGAAAAGTTGGGAAGCTTGCATCTTAAGGCTTGGTTCTGCCTCGTTATGTCCGTTTGTGAGGATCTGGTCGTAGATGGTCTCGGAAGCTTGGGTGATGATAGCTGGGTATGGCTCGGGCAGCATGCTGGTGGTATTCTGGACTTCTTCCATTACTGACACGGCATTCAGTTCCCATGAAGGTTTTTCCTCGTTGCTCCCGATACTTTCTATATCCCAATCTTCTGATGGCTCGGAAGTCTCTTCTGATGGCTCGGGAGTTTCTTCTTCGTCTGTCTCTGGACCAGCTTCTTCTATTTGCATTCCTCTGTCAGCTTGGGGTATTCGTTTTGTGGCTGCGGCCAGGTCATTTATGAGGTTCCACATGTCTGCCATGGTTAATTTCCTGGCTGATCTTCTCATTGCTTCGTTAATCCTTGTCAGCTCATCGGCCCTCATCCCAGGAAGAAATTTTTGAAGAAGAACTTTCTTCGTGAATCCATGGTGCGGGCAGCTTGAGACGATGGTGTCATAGTTCGTGTAGTATTCGTCCAAAGTCTCATCCCGGGATTGTTGAAGGCACATGATCTTCTCACGGGTTTTTTGGCGTAAGGATGGGGGGGAGAATTCCTTCAGGAATGGAATGCAAAGGTCCACAAAATGTTCTGCACGACTAGCGGTTGATGTGTAATACCAAATCGTTGCAAAATCAGTTAAAGAAAATTTGAAGCATTTAAGCTTAAATTCCTCTAACATTTCGTTTTCAGGTTTTATATGGCAGCAAACGTGGTGAAAGTTTCGACAGTGTAGTACTGGGTCTTCTCCATCCGTACCTCCGAACAGGGGAAGATGTCTTGTTGTCCATGCATACGTAGTGGGTAGCGTCATGAGAAAATGAGAAGGGAAGGGAAAGAACAACTTATCCGACGGCTAATTCCCCGGCAACGGCGCCAGTTTTGACGGAGCCCACCGCACTGTCGTTAAGGTGCGGTGTTCTCTGTGCAAAAGCAAATTTATATTCCGCTACTCGTGACCTTACTACTGGGTAGCAAGTGGTAAGTAGGGGTCGAACCCAAGGGAATTAGGGGGATAGTCGTTCTTTGAGGGATTTGTACAGCGACGGAGCATGTTTTAGGTTGATTGAGGTTTTAGTGCAGAAAAGTAAGTGATTGGTTGGTTGGTTTTGGTTTTTAGTGCAGAAAAGTAAATGACAGAAAAGTAAAATACTAAAAAAAAAGTAGAAGACTTACAGCGGGTGATGCGTGATCGGTAAGTCCTCCGGAAGGTAAGCACTTGATAGAGCAGTTTATATTAAGAAAGTAAATGCGAGGGGTTTTTTAAATCTAAGGAAAGCATTCGGTTTCGGGGGCCTTGTATCATAGCCTGTTTATCATTGACCATTAGTGATTCTTCTAAGTATTCAAAAGTGTATCAAGGACATTTCAAGCACTCGATTTGCACACACCGTCTAGCCCATTTCAAGGTCGTAGAGCACTTGTTCTATTTAGACTAGCACCCCATTTCAAGGTATACTAGCCTATGTGCATCCATTGATCCGTCATTTCCGATCAAAACCAATGGTGTTTAAAAGAGGTCGAACTCCTCAGATAAGCTTTGCCATTTCAAGCATCCACTTACCCGAGTATGTTCACGAACCCCCACGGAAGAGTTTTGCCATTTCAAGCATCCACTCAACCTTGGAAGTTCTGGCCTAATATATGGCACATAGAACAAGTTTTGAATAAAAAGAAGAGGCACTAAGTGTAGGGTCTAAAACATTTTATGATACAAGTACACCCCTTCAACCGAATGAAGAGTTTAGCTACGAATATCCATAGAGGTGGATACCATAGCTAAGTACTTACGGTTTTTGAAAGACAGTAAGTAAGGAAAGGGGTGAGTACTTCAAGAACCGACAAGAGTACTCGAGAATAAAGAAAAGCTTGAGTACTGAACAGGCTGTCGTCGTACCTGTGCAAAAACAATTTATAATTTCCTCGCGATGAACTGTGGGTTAGCACAATGGCAAGCAAGGGTCGAACCCAAGGGAGCTAGATAGCTACTACTTTGTTCTGTAATGGAGAAAGACAAGAAACTAATGTGAGAGTAAAGGTTAGTGAACAAAAGCAAGGCACGAAAATAAGAGGGGGTTTTATCAATCAGAGAAGATATTCAGGTTAGGGTTTTATTCAATTGTGACTACGTTTATCCTTGATTTCTAAATGTTTATTCTTGCTTCTTAGGGTTACTCCTGGTCTGGTTATAACCGTTTTAATTCTAGAAAACCTAATACTCCTGGTCTGGTTATATTAGGTTTCGTGCAACTACTTATTCTAACTGGGTCGGTATCAAATAAGCAGTGAATGGATAGTAAGAATCACTAGGTTAAGTTGTACCCTTTCGGATCTCCCCTTAACCTAATAATTCAAACTGATAATTTGCACCAGAACTAAATAGAATGCAATAATAATAAGTAAGATCAGAATCTCAAAACAATAGTCACAATTATTTAACCCTAACCCGAATAATCGGTTTAGTTACACATACTCATGATAACAATGCAGTAATTAAAAGAACGAAGGAACTTCACTAAAACCGAGGAAGACTGAAGATCGGGCCGTGAGGGCTGAGTAATGGCTGAGCAAGGGCAGTGCACGGTGGCGCTAGGGCTGAGCAACGGTGGAGGAAGAGGTGGAGCAAAGCTAGGGTTTCGGCCGAGAGGGAGGAAATTTGTGGAGAGAGGAGCTCTCCACGTTGTGGGATGATTTGAAAGGCTTATGAGCTCCTCTATTTATAGGGTGGAGTAGGGCACGAAATTCCCTCTTGGACTAGGTCAAATCGGTAGCCCAAAAGACAAATTAGGAAAAGTTTCCAAATCCGACTTTGCTTGATCTCTAAGTTAACTTCTTGTGCAAGTCTTCCAGAGTCTTCCAGTGACTTCCAGAACCTTCCAGGGACTTCCAGAACCTTCCAGGAGCTTCTAAACCGCCTAGGATGAAATTGGGAAATTTCCCGAAATCACTGTTCACTGCCGGAGTTACTGTTCACTGCCGGAGTTACTGTTCACCACCGGAAGTACTGTTCACGGCCGGAAGTACTGTTCATCCGTTCTGCGCATCTGTTTTGACTTCGGCTCTCGATTTGACCTTCCAAACGACCTCGGATGCTCTCGGTGTGAACTAGAGAGTTGTAGGGAATTGAGTCACCTACGCAACGGCATGTGTCTCGTATTTTTCTGATCATCGGTGCATTCCCAGTCCTCCGGCGAAGCTCCAAAGGTCAATCTGCCATTGTGATGTTTTTGGTATAAAATGCCGTCTTTTATGCACGTTTCCTCCTAGAGCTTTCAAATCACCTGAAATGCAAAACAACACTAAAAAGTAACTGTTCGCATAATTAAGTGCAGAAATTGGTGGGATTTAATGACTCGATGAGTCGTATAAATACGGCTCATCAAACCACCCCACACTTAAACTTGTTCGTCCCGAACAAGAACTAGGTCATAAGAGGAACGAATAATGCAAACATCACAATGCTTCGGTCATCCAAGACGAGCTACATGGACATGAATTAAGCTACTATAGATCTCGCCAGTTATGCATGCTTGCTACTAATGTCATTGTGCGAAAAACATGGGGTTAATGATACGTGTTACCTTTGAAGCCGAGATGCAAACCAATTCGGATGTCTCGGGAGATAGCCCTTTTTAGACCCATGAACCCTCATTCTCGGACTCGAACTTGCTGGACTATATGGTTATGTTTTGCCACTTTTTCTTGCACGTGATTGATTCGAGCTTCAAAGTGTTGAGTGTTTTTCGGTCAGCTATAGTGTCTGGTTTTGATGTATCAGTGGTACTCTTCACTTGTTTGGTGCAAACCTTCACAATGATGATGGATTTGATGCTTTGTAGTGCGGATTGTGACTTGCTCGAACCATGGTTCCTTTTCCTTTTGACGCGAGTCAAGCCGAGGGTCGCTCGTCTGTTTTCCCGGTTACTCGGATTAGAAACCTTCCTGCTCTCACTCATCCTCGTCCTTTTGACACGGGTCAAGTCAAGGTTCGCTTGCCTATTTTCTCGGCTACTTGGACTAGAGCTTGGACGGTGTGAAGTATTCCCGTCCCGACCAACCGCAAAGGGTACCGCAGTGGCGGAGCAGACTCGTACTATGTTGCCTCGAAGTGCTAGCCACCACAAGCTCCACATAACCATATATCCTGAGTCCGGTCTTTAAATGATCTGTCAAGTCTCTCTAGGGCATTGCTATCAACTCCACATCCCTGTTTATCTCAACTAGCAAAGGCTCGCAAAATTTTAAGATCACATGTTAGTCGCACAAATCAATTTTCACCAAAGACATGCATGTAATCGGCTCTATCTATTTCACCTAATCATTATCCAATACTGCAAGTCTAGGAAATAGTGAAGTATCATGTACAAAATTTTTAAAAATGACTCGAAACGTGCTGACTCTGTGCAGGGTGCAGTAAATAAACGTGCTAACTCGATAACTGACTCTCCCACCCCACACTTTTGAAATGAGCCGTGTCCTCACGGCACGACTCACAATGCATGCAATAAAAGGGAAATAAGAAGAGAGTAAAGTTGGACAGGCACTTCCCTCGTGCGATGCGTGACGATCAGAAACAACTGATTATTCTCCTATGAGTCCTCGAAGAGCACCATTGGAGCTTGTATCGCAACGTGAGTTCGTCACACAATGAAAGGTCTGCGTCAATGACATTAAGACTAATAAAAGATTCCCAGGAGGTTGGAGGAGTCACAACGGTCTCACTTAAAACCCAACCTCCTTAGACCCGTAAGTCTTTGTGACAGAATCTTTAAACGCTCATGTTTCTCGACGCAACTTATTCAGGGTGTGAACTACTCACGTTGGATACAGTCTTATGCTAACATCTCTGATATGTTCGCCTCTGTCCCTGCATGAAAACCATCTTTTCTCCCGAGTACAATGTGATGATAAGATTCAAACAAACATAAACATAGCAAGTAACTAAACTGAAATGCAAACTGTGCAGGGCTGCCTCCCTGCGAGCGCCTTTGTTTAACGTCGTTGGCTCGACAGTACCTCTTTAGGAATCACAAGTTAGGATCCCAAGGCTGCTCCAAATTAAACTTCTGTACTCCCTTGTGAAGCTTATAGCCTTCATCGAATGGTGCTCTCTTGTCTCTCCATCCTGGTTTCCACTCAAACGTGCCAAGCCTCGGTCGTTTCTTCATGTATGAGTGGTCGGCATGGAAGTTCGGTTTTTTGCCATCAGGAGACAGCCAGCATGTTCTCCTGTCAACCTTCGTCTTTGTAGTAGATATGAATTGTCTTCCAAGAACAAGTGATGGAGGATCTTTATCTCTAACATCTCCTATCTGCAAAACATAAGAGTCTACAGAAACGACAAGATCTCCAACATGGAGTGTTAGATTTTTAAGGAAATTGTTAGAACGAACATGTGATGTATTCCCTAACTCTACCAATAGTTTAGGAAACTTCAATGGTCCTAGGCTCAGCAAACGGTATGGAGAATATGGCATGGTATTACTATCAGCACCCAAATCGATTAAACAGTGGTGTATGAGGGTCTTACCAACACCACGGGTGACTATCAAGGTTTCTGAGGTCTTACACTTTTCAGGGGGCTCCTCTTGAACTGTAACGAGTGAGTACTCCATCGTTGGCTTCTCTAGTTGATGCTTCGCCTCTAATTTTCCTTCAAGCTCATCCTTGTCGATCGTGTGGTCCTTAAGAGCAATCACCTGCATTGGGAATAGAAGATAGGGGTCAGAAATTAGAGTTTCGTTAACTGCATCAGTGCAGTCCGCGGAGGTCTCTTGAATAAGTTCCGCGGACGTCTCTGTATTTTGCACTAATTCCTCAGACGTCCGCGCCGTAATTGGTGAAGCGTCCGTGTTCTGCACTGAGGTAGAATCTTCGTTCAGCTCTTCTTCGGGTGTGATGCTCACGGCCTCTGACTTATTTTCTTCGTTCTCTGCCCCTGGTTCATTTATCATGGCCAATGCGGTGTCGCGCACAATCTGCACTGAATCAGCTTCCATTGTCTGCGCCTTATTATTCATTTTGTGCATTTGAGCATGTCTTTGCCTTGATCTTTCTTCCACATCATATATCAGGTTCCAGAGATCATACATGCCTACATTCATTATCGAACCACCTGCTGCAGCATCGAGCGGACACCAATTCGAAAGGACGGCGGAGTAAACTCCTCAAGAAATTGGGCTCGTAGATTCCAATAACTTCTTTCATAGTTTGCACCTGATGAGTAAAACCAATCATCAGCGGAGTCAGTTAAAGAAAACTTAAAATATCTAAGCTGGAACTCCTCCAATGGCTCGTCTTCAGGCTTGATGTAGTAGCAGATGGCGTGAAATGTTTGCTCATGTCTCACGGGGTCTTCTCCGATGGCACCTCCAAATTGGGGAATATTTCGCATCATCCAAAACGCGACCTTGCTGCCCTCGCATCCATCATCCATGTTGTCTTCATCGTTCCAAGGTTCTCTACTATAATAAGAGGGTGGGGTTTTGTCAAGGTTTTCAAGCTCGTACTGTTCTTCATCATAAACTCTACTACCTGCACGAGACATGGTGCAAGAGTAGCCAAGCACAAACTAGCAAGCACCGAATAGCAAACACATACTAGCAACAAAGGGTCCCCAGGAAATTGGAGGAGTCACAATGGTCTCACTTAAAACCCAATTTCCTTAGACTCGTAAGTCTTGGTGACAGAACCCTCTGAGAGCTAGAAATTGGAAATCGAATAACCGGAAAACAAGAAATCGAGAATAAAAATAAAAACAGAGTTCGAATATAGCAATCACCGAATAAGGAAATAACCGAAATTAAAACAGAATAAACGAAAAAGGAAAGAGAGAACAAATTTCACCGTGCGTAGCTCCCCGGCAACGGCGCCATTTTGAACAGGCTGTCGTCGTACCTGTGCAAAAACAATTTATAATTTCCTCGCGATGAACTGTGGGTTAGCACAATGGCAAGCAAGGGTCGAACCCAAGGGAGCTAGATAGCTACTACTTTGTTCTGTAATGGAGAAAGACAAGAAACTAATGTGAGAGTAAAGGTTAGTTAACAAAAGCAAGGCACGAAAATAAGAGGGGGTTTTATCAATCAGAGAAGATATTCAGGTTAGGGTTTTATTCAATTGTGACTACGTTTATCCTTGATTTCTAAATGTTTATTCTTGCTTCTTAGGGTTACTCCTGGTCTGGTTATAACCGTTTTAATTCTAGCAAACCTAATACTCCTGGTCTGGTTATATTAGGTTTAGTGCAACTACTTATTCTAACGGGTCAGTATCAAATAAGTAGTGAATAGATAGTAAGTATTACTAGGTTAAGTTGTACCCTTTCGGATCTCCCCTTAACCTAATAATTCAAACTGATAATTTGCACAAGAACTAAATAGAATGCAATAATAATAGTGAAGAACAAAATCTCAAAACATCGTCACAATTATTTAACCTTAACCCGAATAGAGGGTTTAGTTACACATACTCATGATAACAATGCAGTAATTAAAAGAACGAAGGAACTTCACTAAAACCGAGGAAGACTGAAGATCGGGCCGTGAGGGCTGAGTAATGGCTGAGCAAGGGCAGTGCACGGTGGCGCTAGGGCTGAGCAACGGTGGAGGAAAAGGTGGAGCAAAGCTAGGGTTTCGGCCGAGAGGGAGGAAATTTGTGGAGAGAGGAGCTCTCCACGTTGTGGGATGATTTGAAAGGCTTATGAGCTCCTCTATTTATAGGGTGGAGTAGGGCACGAAATTCCCTCTTGTACTAGGTCAAATCGGTGGCCCAAAAGACAAATTAGGAAAAGTTTCCAAATCCGACTTTGCTTGATCTCTAAGTTAACTTCTTGTGCAAGTCTTCCAGAGTCTTCCAGTGACTTCCAGAACCTTCAAGGGACTTCCAGAACCTTCCAGGAGCTTCTAAACCGCCTAGGATGAAATTGGGAAATTTCCCGAAATCACTGTTCACTGCCGGAGTACTGTTCACTGCCGGAGTTACTGTTCACTGCCGGAGTTACTGTTCACGGCCGGAAGTACTGTTCACGGCCGGAAGTACTGTTCATCCATTCTGCGCATCTGTTTTGACTTCGGCTCTCGATTTGACCTTCCAAACGACCTCGGATGCTCTTGGTGTGAACTAGAGAGTTGTAGGGAATTGAGTCACCTACGCAACGGCATGTGTCTCGTATTTTTCTGATCATCGGTGCATTCCCAGTCCTCCGGCGAAGCTCCAAAGGTCAATCTGCCATTGTGATGTTTTTGGTATAAAATGCCGTCTTTTATGCACGTTTCCTCCTAGAGCTTCCAAATCACCTGAAATGCAAAACAACACTAAAAAGTAACTGTTCGCATAATTAAGTGCAGAAATTGGTGGGATTTAATGACTCGATGAGTCGTATAAATACGGCTCATCAAGTACTCAAGAACCGACAGGAGTACTCAAGACCGAACTATAATACTCAAGAACCAACAGGAGTATTATATATTGAAAACCAAACTTACAAATGCCAAATTTTCTAGAGAGAGAAGTGTATGATTTTTGGGATTGTGATTTACAAAGGAGAGGGGGTCTATTTATAGCCAAAGGGGAGGAGAAGATGTGGTGAAGGAGGAGGACACTTGGCACAAATCCCAAGGTGGAGGAGAAGCCGCCGGTGGCCGGTTGCAAGGGAGGAGGAGAGGTGGCTTTGGTCACCTCCTAGCACAAGCCGTCGGTCATGGAGGAGAAGGGGGAAGAAGGCCACCCATGAGTCATCCTTTCCTCCCAAAGCCGCCGGTCACCATGGGAGAAGAGTGAGTTTTGTGCAGTCTTTTCACAAAACTATCAGTCCAATTTCGCTCCGGTCTGACTTTGGTTGCTCCTCGATTGGATTTGATTTGAGTGATTCAATGTCAGGATCTTGAGATTTCTTCATTCAGCGTCTGATCATGACCTTGGACTGACTCGTAATATATTTTCAGCGTAAAATCCTCTCCTTAACTGTGTTTAACTGTGTTTATGATTCGTATAATTATGGTCCATCAATCCCCTTTCTTAAACTCCTTCCTCAAAATCTTCTTGTCATGCCATTTCTTTTGCTTTTGCTTGTAGATTTTGGCATTCTCATAGGAGTCAAGTCTTATTTCATCTAACTCCTTCAAGTCTAATAGCCTCTTTTCTCCGGCGGTTTCAAGTTAAAGTTCAATTCTCTAACCGCCCAAAATGATTTATACTCTAGTTCAACCAGGAGATGGCAAGGTTTCCCATAAATGAGCCTAAAGGGAGACATCCCTATAGGTGTCTTGAAAGCGGTCCTATATGCCCAAAGAGCATCATCCAATTTTGAGGACCAATCCTTCCTAGAATTTCCCACCATTTTCTCGAGGATAACCTTTATTTCTCTATTCGAAACTTCAACTTGCCCGCTAGTTTGAGGGTGGTAAGGTGTAGCAACCTTGTGGTACACCGCATATTTCTTCAAAAGTGCCCCAAATTGCTTTTCCTTGAAGTGAGATCCCCCATCACTAATAACCGTTCTTGGGACTCTAAATCTAGGGAAAATCACCTTCTTGAAAAGTTTTGCTATAACTTTGGCATCACAAGTTGGGGAGGCTATAGCTTCAACCCATTTTGACACATAATCAACCGCTACGAGAATGTAGCGGTTCCCATTGGAAGGGGGAAAAGGGCCCATGAAGTCTATTCCCCACACATCAAAGATCTCCACTTCTAGCATCATTTGTTGGCGCATCTCATCCCTCTTAGAGATATTACCGCTTCTTTGGCACTTATCACAAGCCTTCACGAAATTGTAAGCATCCTTGAATATCGATGGCCAATAGAGTCCACTTGGAAGCACTTTAGAAGCGGTCTTTGAACTCCCTCCATGGCCTCCACATAGGAAAGAATGTCAATGGTGCAAGACTCCTTCTATATCTTCGTCAGCTACACATTTTCTGTAAATACCATCCAAACAAAGCTTGAAAAGATGGGGCTCATCCCAATAGTGTCTTCTTGCATCATGCGCGAATTTCTTCTTTTGGTTGTAGTTCATGTTTGGAGGAAGCACTTCACAAACCTTAAAGTTCACTATGTCGGCATACCATGGAATGGGTGCATTCTCAAGCCTCATCAAGTTCTCACCAACAAAAGGGTCCTCAATAGGCAACTCCTCACTTAAGGCTTTCTCCCTCAAAGGCTCTAGTCTAGAAAGATGATCAGCGACCAAGTTCTCTACTCCCTTCTTGTCCTTAATTTCTATATCGAACTCTTGAAGTAGAGGTACCCATCTTATGAGCCTAGGCTTATCATCTTTCTTAGAAATTAGGTACTTGATGGCGGCGTGATCGGTATATTTTGGATCCCACCAAGTATTGCCTAAATTTCTCGAAGGCATAGACAATACCTAACATCTCCTTCTCCGTTGTGGAGTAGTTTGATTGAGCTTGGTCCAAGACCTTGCTCGTGTAATAGATCACATGTAGCTTCTTGTCTACCCTTTGCCCTAGAACGGCTCCAATAGCATAATCACTCGCATCGCACATAAGCTCGAAGGGGAGTTCCCAATTGGGAGGTTGGATGATAGGAGCGGATGTGAGAGCAAATTTTAGCTTCTCGAAAGCTTTAGCACAAGGATCATTAAATAAGAAGGGAGTATCATTATGCAAGAGATCGATTAATGGCTTGGCAATCTTAGAGAAATCCTTAATGAAGCGCCGGTAGAACCCGGCATGACTAAGAAAACTTTGAATTCCCTTAACGTCTCTAGGGGGTGGAAGTTTTTCAATTACTTCAATCTTAGCCCTATCCACTTCAATTCCCCTATTAGAGACAAGATGCCCAAGCACAATTCCCTCTTGTACCATAAAATGGCACTTTTCCCAATTCAAGACTAGATCGGTCTCAATGCATTTGTCAAGAACCTTTGAAAGGTTCTCTAGACAAGAATCAAATGAGGAACCATAAACCGAAAAGTCATCCATGAATACCTCCATTGTATTTTCAATGAATTCAGAGAAAATGGCCATCATGCACCTTTGGAAGGTTCCTGGCGCATTACATAGCCCAAAGGGCATACGTCTATACGCATAGGTTCCATAAGGGCACGTGAAGGTGGTTTTCTCTTGATCTTGAAGATGAATAGGAATTTGAAAGAATCCGCTATATCCATCAAGGTAACAAAAATATTCATGGTTGGCTAGTCTCTCAAGCATTTGGTCAGTGAAAGGTAGAGGGAAGTGATCTTTCTTTGTGGCTTGATTTAGCTTACGGTAAACAACACACATCCGCCACCCCGTGACGATGCGTGTTGGGATTAGCTCATTTTTTTCGTTCTTGACTACCGTCAAGCCACCTTTCTTAGGGACTACATGGATTGGGCTCACCCATTCCGAGTCGGGAACGGCATAAATGATTCCCGCTTCCCTTAATTTAGTTATCTCCTTAAAGACAACTTCCCCCAACGTGGGGTTTAACCTCCTCAACCTCTCTCAGGTTGGTCTAGCATCATCATCCAATGTAATTCTATGCATGCATATATCGGGGATAATCCCTTTAAGATCATCAATGGAATACCCAATAGCCCCTCTACGAGTTCTAAGCACATGCGAAAGTCTAGAGATCTCAATCTCATTCAACGAGGCATTCACTATTACAAGGAAGGTAGAATTTGGACCTGGAAATTCGTACCTTAGACTCGTGGGTAGAGCCTTAAGCTCTATCCCACAAGATCCCTTACCTTCTTCTTTCTCCGTTTCTTTCTCTCCGTCATCTTTTTCCTCCTTTTGATCCTCCTCATCCATCATCAACAAATCCATCATAGAGTCACCTATGCTTTCATCACTCAAAAGTTCTTGCTCAATGGAAGTTAGTTCATCACAAGAAAAATCATCATCAGCATCAAGTAAGTTGCAATCCAATGAATTACTAGGGGCACTACATGCTTGTCTTAGATAGAACTTGATTTTCTCTCCCAATATTTCAAATTCTAGTGAATCATTTATGGAACTTATCACCGCCTTAGTAGTTTTCAAAAAAGGCCTTCCCAAAATGATTGGGATCTCTCGCTCCTCTTCCATTTCTTGGACAAAGAAATCCACGGGGATGTAAAATTACCCCACCTTCACGGGTACGTCTTGTAGGATTCCACTAGGGATCCTAGAGGAACGATCCGCGAGGTGTAGACTAATAGAAGTAGGCACGAGAGTCCCCATATCAAGTTTCTTATAGAGGGAGTAAGGCATTATTGAAATACTAGCCCCTAGATCACACAATGCCTTGTTTATGTTAACATCACCAATAGTAATAGGAATTGAAAATGAGACCGGATCTTTTTCTATCTTAGGCATGGGATTTTGCACAATAGCACTACATTCCGCATTTAGATTTACCGAGCTAATTTCAGAAATTTCACGCCTATGAGAGATGACATCCTTAATAAATTTACTATAAAGGGGCATTTGGGATATTACCTCGGAGATTGGTAGTGTCACATTGATCTTCTTCATCGTCTCCGCAAATTTTTGGAAGTGTGAATCATTGTTCTTCTTTAGTTGCCTTTGAGGGAATGGCATGGGAGGCTTGTAAGTAGAAGGCTCCTAAGTTGTATCTTTAGCGATTTCTTTCGTTGAGCTCTTAGAGGGAACTTCCTTTGGTGTGGGAATTTATTCTTCGACCTCCTCCTCGCCCTCTTCAACAATAATGGGCATCCTTGTGCTCGCATCCTTTTCTTTGGGTGAAGGGGGCTTGTAAGTTGTTCCACTTCTCAATGTGCTCATTGTGGTGGAAATCCGGCTTGGAGGGGAGCTTCCCTTGTTGTCTCGATGCTGAGCTAGATTGTTGAGCAAGTTGGGTCTCCAACATTTTACTATGAGTAGCCATCTCGTCCATTCTTTGGGTGAGTGCTTGGTACATCATCACGTTATCTTTGGCGGCTTTTGCTTGATTTGCCACAAGATTGGCTAAAATATCGGCCATGGATTGATCTTGTGCACTTTGATGAGTTGGGGCTTGTGGTTGTTGAGGGCTCATTCCTTGATAATTCCCTTGTTGTTGATAACCTTGATAATTTGCCCTTGGTTGATATTGAGTTCTTTGTTGTACTTGGCTAGATTGACCTTGTTGGACTTGCCTTTGATAGCCTTGCCCTTGGTAATCTTGGGTCTTTGAGTTGAAACCGGGAGGAGCACTGTTCTTTTGACGCCAATTGGGATCATACTTGATTGGTTCGGTCATTTTGTATGAGAAATTGGGATGATCCCGGTCTCTACCATAGCTTGGTTGATTCCTTTGCAAGAAATTTACGTCCTCATCATCTTGGTTCTCTTCTTGAGGGAAAGTGTGCGGGCAATCATCTTCTTTATGGGAGGGACTTGTGCAAATGGCACATTGATGAGCCGTATTTATACGACGCATCGAGTCATCAAAACCCACCAATTCCAGTACTTTTATATGCAAACAGTTACTTCTTAGTGTTGTTTCGCATTTCAGGTAATTTGGAGGTTCTAAGAGGAATCACATTCAAAAGACGGCCTTTGGAGCCAAAAACATCACAAGGAGTTTTCGACAGCGCAATTCGCGGAGGCCTCAACAATTAAGGGCGCGGACGTCTGAAGAAATATCAGTAAATCAAGAGACGTCCGCGGAAAAGAAATGCACAAGGCGTCCGCGCGGAAATTCCAAAGCCATGCGATCGGCCATGCGACCGGATAGCCGACCGGCCATCCGACCTTCATCTCGAGCACTCGCTCGTGCATCCGAGCTCCCGTCCCAGCACCCATGCGCGTCTGCAGGCTGGTCGTGCTCAGAGAATGAGGCAAGTGTCGTTTGACACTGGAGGATCCAATCCATGATCGGAGACCAGCAGTTTGTAGCCCATATGTCAGGCTACACCTCAGGCCAAACCCAAGTGAATTTCGAGCCACGAGCAAGAAACGACGGCATAAAGAACATATGAGCCCAGTCAGCGTCTGAAGGACGTAGGCACCCAGCCAGGCCTGTCCGAGAAGCCAAAGGCCCAAGCCTTTTTGGTTCATCTTTTCCCTCTCTTTTGTGGCGGTTTGAGAGGAGGTTTATGGAAGCTTGGAGATAATGCTAGAAGGATCTAGAAGGCTTGGACGAAAAGATAGCTTTAAGATCAAGCAAGTCGGTTGGAACAAATTAGGAAACATTCCCTAAATTGTCTTTTGGGCCACCGAAATATACTCAGACTTTTTAGGGAATCCACCGACCCTTGGGCATCACTCAAGTCCCTATATAAGGAGGTGCAATGCAAGGCATCGAGGATCGATCGAGCAGCAATCATCCAGCAATCATTGAGCATCGATCATTCCGCATTCAGCCTTGTCTCGGCACCATCAGTCCTCTGCCCGGTTTCATTCTCAGCCCTCACGGCCAGTTTTCGATTTCCCTCGGTTTTTAGTGAAGTACAATTGTTCTTTTATTTATTTTGTTTTCATCTCATGACTATGTGTAACTAATCCGCTCATTCGGGTTAGGGTTTTGATATTGTGACAAAACGTTTTTGAGACTTGGTTTATTATGCTATTCATGTTTTACTAATTCTCGTGCATGAATTCCATGAAATATTGCTAGACTAGACGTATACTTTGTCGTGAAACCTAGTTGCGCATACTTCTATATTTATCATCTATCTAATACTTTGTCGTTTAGATAGGTAGTACGTCTAGGTTAAATAACACCTTTGTCGGGTTATTAAACCTAGGGGAATTAGAAGCTTAGCACCTTTGTCGGGTTAAGTGGTGGCGTAACACCTTTGTCGGGTTACTTGGGTAGATACTTTTATCGGGTCAACCACACTTAGAAACACGAATTAGATCATTAGAAAGTCAATGATAAAACGCAAGTCACAATTAGAAACCCTAACCTGAATATCTCTCATCATTATTACATCTTCATCGTTTCCTATTTTTGCTTATTTCCTAAACTGTTTACACTCACCCCAATTGTCTTTACTTCCCTTTTTCCCAGAACAAGTAGTAGCCATCTAGCTCTCTAGGGTTCGACCCCTTGCTTGCCGCTATTCTAGCTAAGAGTAAGTGGAGATTATAAATTCAAATTTGCAGGTACAACGACGACCTGTCAAATTTTGGCGCCGTTGCCGGGGAGCTACGCACGGTGAACTTTTGTTCTCTTCTTTTTTCATTTATTTATTGTTTGCTATTTCGGTGAATTTTTTTTTTTTTCGTATTTTCAACTGCCTCGATTTTATTTCTAGCTTTTAGAGGGTTCTGTCACCAAGACTTACGAGTCTAAGGGGATTGGGTTTTAAGTGAGACCATTGTGACTCCTCCAATCTCCTGGGGATCCTTTACTGCTAGTTTATTCGTTTTCTGTTTTTCGTTTATTTCGATCTGATTTCTAGCTTCTAGAGGGTTCTGTCACCAAGACTTACGAGTCTAAGGGGATTGTGTTCCAATCTCCTGGGAACCCTTTGTTGCTAGTCTGTGTTTGCTATTTCGGTGTTTTCTACCTCGGTGCGTGCTATTTCTTGCAACATGTCTCATGCAGGAAGTATAGTCGGTGACAACAGTCAAAATAATGAAGTCGAACAGGTACAGAATGGAGAAATCCGTGGGGCTATCCCGGGACAAGTTCAACAGCAACAACAAAACCAACCTCAACACCAACTCCAACCGCCATACCCACAGTACCCTCAGTACCCACCACCTTATCAGTAGTATCCACCACCACCGTATCCACAGTACCCACAACCGCCATACCCCCAATATCCACCATACCCACCATTACCATATCACCCACAACATCCATACCCACCACCTCAGAGACCTCAACAACAGCCAGTAGTCAGAGACGATGAAGAGGACGAATATGAAGGACCTACCATGGGCGAGCTTTCGGTTCCCAATTTCAGAGACCAGACATGGCCTATCTATGAAGGACCGGACCTCGCAGCCATAACAGTCAGCACCTCAGTCATTCACAACCTGCCCAAGTTCTCTGGAACCAAGGGAGAGTCTGCTACATCTCACCTGACACGCTATCACGGGTTATGCTTAAACCTGAAACCTCACGGAGCCGACGTCGAAATTTTCAAGCTAAAGGCGTTCTACTTCTCACTTACAAACGCTGCCGCAGATTGGTTTCTATCCTTGCCCCCCGATAGTATCTACACATGGGACCAGATGCAAAAGCAATTCGTCAGCAAATACTATCCAGCTGGGCGTGCAGCGCAAGTCCGGAAGCAGTTGCAAGAACTCAAGCAAGGCCCAAATGAGACTATGTACGAGTATGTGGAGAAGTTCCTGGCCTTGGAAAAGAGTTGCTGCAACCTCGAGCTCCCAGAGAAAGTCATTGTCGAGTACATGCTAGATGGACTACGCAGGCTAGAGAGGAAGCTGTTGGAAGCCTCAGCAGGAGGCAATCTCATGAACCTGACGCCAGCCAGAGTAAAGCAGAAGATCATATCAGTGGCAGAAAGTGAGCGGTTCCAGGATGAGTCAACCAAGGAGGACGAGTATGCCCGAACAAAGAACGTGTCGAAAGTTGAGCCCTCAATCAGTGCTATGGCCGCAGAAATGAAGGAAATGAGGGAGCTGATGCAACATGTCATCCGAAGGCAACCAGTCCAGGTGAAGCCATGTGAGTTCTCTGCAGCTACCGATCACAAGACGGACGAGTGCCCTACCTTAGTAGCAGACAACCAGGCTGATGTAAATGTAGTGGGCAATTATCAGAGTT
The DNA here is from genome assembly GCA_033675215.1 of Rhodiola kirilowii. NCBI lineage: Eukaryota > Viridiplantae > Streptophyta > Magnoliopsida > Saxifragales > Crassulaceae > Rhodiola > Rhodiola kirilowii. The sequence continues at coordinate 22,328,522 of CM066197.1, forward strand.
ATGGCAATCAGCCAGGGCCAGTCAGACAACATGACGCAGCAGCGCCCAATCAAGGGGCCAATGGACAGCTTTGGAGAAACAACAATCAGCAACATCAGCCAGCACGTCAGAATGTGCCTCAACAGCCCTACCAGCACCCACATCATCAGTTTCGGCAGAATACGCCTGGACAGTACCAGCAGAGAGGGCAGAACAGTAATCAGGCAGGTCCGAGCAACCAAGGCCCCAACAAAGCTCTCGAGAACATGATAAAGGATCTGGCTTCAGCCGTGATCCAGGATCGGGCCACGACCAAAGGAGACATTGCTGAATTGAAGAAACAGATGTCCCAGCTCAATACGACAGTCTCAGGTCTCGCAGCCACTCTGAATGCAGGACGACTTCCCTCACAGACAGTTGAGAACCCAAGAGGGAACGTCAGCCAAGTAGAGATAGTAGCTACAGATGCAGCACTCGAGGAGCCCACAGAAGAACCTAGCTCGGGCACCCTCAACACGACTCAACCAGACTCAGCCCTTATGGCTCAGGAGGCCGAAATTCACAGTTCCTCTTATGCTATGCAGGTAGTCGCTCCCGAAAGCCAGGTTACTAAGGAAGTTGAGCCAGAGATGAGCTTGGTGGTGAGGCCTACGCAGAACGACCAGATGATGAGGCGTGCACCCACTGCGAGCCAGGAGACACCTTCAGGAAAGAGTAAGGACCCAGGGGCCTTCACAGTTACCTGTGGTATCGGTAAGACCCAAATACCTCACTGCTTAATTGATTTGGGTGCTGCTATTAATGTCATGCCTTACTCTTTGTATTGCTCGCTGGGTCTTGGACCATTGAAACCACCTAGGTTGTCTATAGAATTAGGGGATAAGTCTTGTGTTCGCCCTACTGGATTGCTTGAAGATCTAACCCTCCGAGTAGGAGATCTTGCTGTGCCTGCAGATTTCTATGTCTTGCAGATGGAAAAATCCAGAAAAGTCGAACCACCAGGGCTCATTTTGGGACGGCCATTCCTCTACACCACCAAGACCCGGATTGACATGGGCATAGGATTACTGTCATTATCATGCGGTGGGAAGGAAGCAGACTTCTATGTCTACGAGGATGACGATCGTCCGCGCACAAGGAAACCGCCAGACATTGTGCACACATCAGAGTACGACACCTTAGTTCCAGACCCACCAGAGCAGAGTATACAGGCTACCAGGCCAGCAGCTATGGCCAAGATGGCTACATCTTCTCGAGGCTATAAGGGGAAGAAACCGTCCGAAAGTAGGGGAGCAGAGCCGAGCGCACAGCTAGATGCGCACACTGGACGAACAGAGGGAGTTGCTGAGCAGAAGTATGACCTCACACGCCCATGGGATCCTAACTTGTGACCCTTACATGAGGTACTGTCGAGCCAACGACGTTAAACAAAGGCGCTCGCAGGGAGGCTGCCCTGCACGGTTTGCAATTCTTTTACATTTCGGTTTATTTACTTGTTATGTTGTTTTGAGTCATTATTGTCACATTGTACCTTGGAAAGGATTTGGTTTCATTTTGTAGGGATTGGACTTAGTCGGCCGGAAATTCCCTTTGCGAGTTACGCACTTTGCTTGCGGAGCTACGCATTTTAGTCCGCCGGGAGAGCCCTTAGATCCGAGTTCAGCCGACTGCCGTCTACATCCCAGGGGAGTATTGTTCTACCCTCTTCCTTTCCTTATCTATTGTTTGCATGCATTGTGAGTCTTGATTTAAGTCGTACCGTGAGGACACGGCTTATTTCAAAAGTGTGGGGTGGGAGAGTCAGTATTGAGTCAGCACGTTTATTTCCTGCACCCTGCACAGAGTCAGCACATTTTGGGTCAATTTTAAAATTTTTTGTACATGATACTTCACTATTTCCTAGACTTGCAGTAGTGGATGATGATTAGGTGAAATAGATATAGCCGATTTTACATGCATGTCTTTGATGAATCTTGATTTGTGCGACTAACATGTGATCTTAAAATCTTTACGTGCCTTTGTTAGTTGAGATAAACAGGGATGTGGAGTTGATAGAAACGCCCTAGAGAGACTTGACAGATCATTCAAAGACCGAACTCAGGATGTATGGTTATGTGGAGCTCGTGGAGGCTAGCACTTCGAGACGACATAGTACGAGTCTGCTCCGCCACTGCGGCACCCTTGCGGTTGGTCGAGACGGGAAAACTTCACACCGTCCAAGCTCTAGTCCAAGTAGCCGAGAAAATAGGCAAGCGACCCTTGACTTGACCCGTGTCAAAAGGACGATGATGAGTGAGAGCAGGAAGGTTTCTAATCCAAGTAACCGGGAAAATAGACGAGCGACCCTCGGCTTGACTCGCGTCAAAAGGAGAAGAAATCACGGTTCGAGCAAGTCACAATCCACATTACAAAAGTTCAAATCCATCATCATTGTGAAGGTTTACACCGAAACAAGTGAAGAGTACCACTGATACGTCAAAACCAGACACTATAGCTGACCGAAAAACACTCAACACTTTGAAGCTCGAATCAATCACGTGCAAGAAAAAGCAGCAAAGCATAACCATATAGCAGCGAGTTCGAGTCTGAGAATGAGGGTTCATGGGTCTAAAAAGGGCTATCTCCCGAGACATCCGAATCGATTTGCATCTCGACCCAAAGGTAACACGTATCTTTAACCCATGTTTTCGCACGAAGATATTAGTAGCAAGCATGCATAACAGGCGAGATCTAGAGTAATCAATTCATGTCTATGTAGCACCTCTAGGATGACCGAAGCTTTGTGATGTTCGTACTTCACTTATTTCCTCTTATGACATAGTTCTTGTTCGGGACGAACAAGTTTAAGTGTGGGGTGGTTTGATGAGCCGTATTTATACGACTCATCGAGTCATCAAAACCCACCAATTCCAGTACTTTTATATGCAAACAGTTACTTCTTAGTGTTGTTTCGCATTTCAGGTAATTTGGAGGTTCTAAGAGGAATCACATTCAAAAGACGGCCTTTGGAGCCAAAAACATCACAAGGAGTTTTCGACAGCGCAATTCGCGGAGGCCTCAACAATTAAGGGCGCGGACGTCTGAAGAAATATCAGTAAATCAAGAGACGTCCGCGGAAAAGAAATGCACAAGGCGTCCGCGCGGAAATTCCAAAGCCATGCGATCGGCCATGCGACCGGATAGCCGACCGGCCATCCGACCTTCATCTCGAGCACTCGCTCGTGCATCCGAGCTCCCGTCCCAGCACCCAGGCGCGTCTGCAGGCTGGTCGTGCTCAGAGAATGAGGCAAGTGTCGTTTGACACTGGAGGATCCAATCCATGATCGGAGACCAGCAGTTTGTAGCCCATATGTCAGGCTACACCTCAGGCCAAACCCAAGTGAATTTCGAGCCACGAGCAAGAAACGACGGCATAAAGAACATATGAGCCCAGTCAGCGTCTGAAGGACGTAGGCACCCAGCCAGGCCTGTCCGAGAAGCCAAAGGCCCAAGCCTTTTTGGTTCATCTTTTCCCTCTCTTTTGTGGCGGTTTGAGAGGAGGTTTATGGAAGCTTGGAGATAATGCTAGAAGGATCTAGAAGGCTTGGACGAAAAGATAGCTTTAAGATCAAGCAAGTCGGTTGGAACAAATTAGGAAACATTCCCTAAATTGTCTTTTGGGCCACCGAAATATACTCAGACTTTTTAGGGAATCCACCGACCCTTGGGCATCACTCAAGTCCCTATATAAGGAGGTGCAATGCAAGGCATCGAGGATCGATCGAGCAGCAATCATCCAGCAATCATTGAGCATCGATCATTCCGCATTCAGCCTTGTCTCGGCACCATCAGTCCTCTGCCCGGTTTCATTCTCAGCCCTCACGGCCAGTTTTCGATTTCCCTCGGTTTTTAGTGAAGTACAATTGTTCTTTTATTTATTTTGTTTTCATCTCATGACTATGTGTAACTAATCCGCTCATTCGGGTTAGGGTTTTGATATTGTGACAAAACGTTTTTGAGACTTGGTTTATTATGCTATTCATGTTTTACTAATTCTCGTGCATGAATTCCATGAAATATTGCTAGACTAGACGTATACTTTGTCGTGAAACCTAGTTGCGCATACTTCTATATTTATCATCTATCTAATACTTTGTCGTTTAGATAGGTAGTACGTCTAGGTTAAATAACACCTTTGTCGGGTTATTAAACCTAGGGGAATTAGAAGCTTAGCACCTTTGTCGGGTTAAGTGGTGGCGTAACACCTTTGTCGGGTTACTTGGGTAGATACTTTTATCGGGTCAACCACACTTAGAAACACGAATTAGATAATTAGAAAGTCAATGATAAAACGCAAGTCACAATTAGAAACCCTAACCTGAATATCTCTCATCATTATTACATCTTCATCGTTTCCTATTTTCGCTTATTTCCTAAACTGTTTACACTCACCCCAATTGTCTTTACTTCCCTTTTTCCCAGAACAAGTAGTAGCCATCTAGCTCTCTAGGGTTCGACCCCTTGCTTGCCGCTATTCTAGCTAAGAGTAAGTGGAGATTATAAATTCAAATTTGCAGGTACAACGACGACCTGTCACACATACACGAGGTTGCTTTTGAGATTGCTTCACATGTAGCGCAATAAGTGAAGTGGCTAGAGCATCTATCTTCTTGTTGAGGGCACGAACATCCTCTTTCGAGTCTACTTCCTCCACCTCTCTTGTTTTGCTTTGTCTTTTGGGGGGTATAAGTCCTCTCGCTTCCCCATAAGTGAGAGTTCCTTGCAATTTTGTCTATAATTAACCCTCCTTGTGTGGGATGAACCTCCATAAATGCTCCACCCGCGGCTTGATCCAGTTGCCTCTTCGAATCGGCTTCCATGCCTTGATAAAAGATTTGAATGAGGGTAGGTGATGAGCCGTATTTATACGACTCATCGAGTCAACGAATCCCACCAATTCCGACACTTTATCATACTAACAGTTACTTCTTAGTGTTGTTTTGCATTTCAGGTATTTCGGAAGCTCTAGGAGGAAACGCGCTTAAAGACTGGCATTTTAGGCCAAAAGCATCACAGTTTCATATTAGACGTTTGGACAGTCGACGAAGTGCTGGGAACGGACCGCTGGTCAGAAAATAATACGAGCCACATGCCATTGCAAAGGTGACTCAATTCCCTACAATTCTCTAGTTCACACCGAGAGCAACCGAGATCGTATGGATGGTCGAAACGAGAATTGAACTGAAGACAGACAATCTGGCTGAGAGTTCCACATGCACTTTACACTTTAGGTGCACGCCGAGTCGGCCCGATCCAAACCGAGTGAAGTCTGGCCCAAGCCGAGTTTGAAGTCACAAATCTAGGCCCGTCTTCTCCTCCATGCGTGGCGGTTTATGAAGCTTCTAGAAGACTTGTTGACCAAGTAAACTTGCTAGCCAAGTAAACTTACAAGCCTAGCAAAGTCGGTTTTAGGACATGTTTCCTAAAACCGTTTATGGACCGACTTCAACTTGGAAACTTTGAGGCCTTTGTCTACTCTATAAATAAAACCTCATATCAAGGGTTTCTGAAATTATATCCCCTGTTTAAGCAAGTGTTCTAGGTTGTGTTTGGACAGACCTTGAACTCTTTCTACCACAGTTCCACAACAAGTACGAATAGAACAATAAAACACGAGTACGCACAGATTGATAACCCAGTTCGGCTACGCCTACTTTGGGTGGTTTCCCACACCCGGAAAAGGGACAACAAATCTTTATTACGAGTATAGAGCTTTTCAGTGGACTTACACTTACACCTTGTAATTGCCTAGCCTCTACTACTCCGTCTCTCAGATTTGCAACCAAGGTTCGTCGCAACTCCCCTTGATCCCCTTCGTTCAGACCTTCTGTCCGAACGTACTCGAACATTTCCTGAAGCTCGGTCGCTTTCACTTGAAAGCTGGTCGTTCTGTTTGTGCTCTGAACTTGATCACCTCTGCTCAATCTGAATGGCACGTATCAGACTGAGCTCACACCGATGTTTTTCCAGTGGGGAAAACACAACGGCCGTCGCTTTCTTCTTTTTCAATCGATAGGATTTCTTCGTGTATTTTTGATCTTGAAAGCGATGGGAATTAGGGTTGCCTTTGCACTGTATTTATATGCTCGGATGAAACCCTAATTCGCATAAGATAATCCCATCAAATATTTCGGGAGATACTCCTGAATATTTGATGCATATCTTTCACAAATCCTTGGAAGAATATACGAAGTCGTCTTCTTTCCCAAGCAAGTCACGCCATCTTCACTTGTGAATATTCATTCGAATATCTTGTTCGAATAAGTCGCACGCCATCTTTAACTTGACGAAATCTTCGTTCCCAATATCTTCTGGAAAATATCCTTTGCGTCTTGATCACGCTGTACAGGAGTACTAGGATATGTTCGAACTCCCCCTGAACTCCTGCTCGAACTGTCTAACAACGTTTTGCCAAACACATGCCACACAAGGGAACATCAATCTCCCCCTTGGCATTTTGGCAAAAACCAAATCACTAGATCTATCTAACTATCTAGACAGTAGGAAACCTTGAGGGAACAACAATTGTCACCACCTCAAAATACTCCCCCTTTTTGCCACAAACTAGCAAGGGCCCGATCGAGTTCGAACAGCAAATCAAACTGTGCCAGAACAAGCACATAATACTGAACGTTTTTAAACGAGAAAAAAAACGAGTTCAGAGAGTTCAGTGTTTCAAAGGACCTTTAATCAGAAGCTTCTTCAATGGAATCATCTTCAGATTCATCATCATCACTGGGATAGCTGAGGGCGCGAGCAAGCTTATTGATCCGACGACGCTGTTCCTTATCCGCAGCAATGATAGCATTAAGATCCCTGAGCAACTTGCTTCGCTCATCTTGCCCCATTCTGGCTCCCACTCGACTGGACTCCGCCACAGCTTTTCCTTTCTCCTTGAGATCGTTCACGTGACGCCCCTTAAACAACTTGTGGTCAACGATGAACCTGCTGGGTACCTTTGAAAGTTGGTCAGGCGAGGCCTTCAAATCTAGAGCTTGATGGATAATGAGCTCATATATCAGAGATGGAAAACAGATCTGGTGCAGAGTTCTCATCGAAGTAGCATGTTCAGCAATCTGTTTGAACATTACTCTGCCCAGGTTGAATTTCAGCTTGTTCCCTATCTGATAAAGTAGTTGGGCCATGTCCTTGTTGACAGTAGAGCGATGAGTAGACGGCATCCAGTTGAACACAGCAATGAAGAACAGCATGGAATAGAACGTAGATAGCTCTGCTGTATTCACAACCGACTCAGGCCTCCACTGAACAGAGCCTGCAGTGATGGTGCTCACAACCTTCTCAAAGCTTGGTTCTTCTTCATCAACAGCCGGGTCATCCATCGAGAAATACACATTGATTAGCTCCAGATCAATCTTAATTCTCCTCCCTCTAACAAAGAAGACTCCATACTCAGGATCTCCAACTACCCCAAAGTGAGGGGGCAAGTTCGCCATTGCCTCACGCACAAGCTGTTCACTGTAGGGTTTGCACCTAGCCAGCGTCCAAAACAGATCCGATTCTTTCAGAACCTTAACCACCTCCTTTCCCTTATACCGGGACTCATCTAGCAATCTTTCAGGTATGATTTTCCTCTTCTGGATGCATGGCCACTTTCTTGCAGCATCTTTGTTAACAAACCATACACCCTTCTTAACCAAGCCAACAGGAACAGTATCAGCCTCAGGAGATGGCACTTCACAACTTCCAGCATCCATTGAAACAGGAACAGGGGCTCCACGTTTCCTTTTCTTAGATGAATCAGCTCCCCCTGCCAAGTTGCCCTCCTTCGCAATCTCTTGGACTGTCCCCTTAGCAGTTCTTTCAAACGCCACCTTTTTCTTTCCCTTGTCCGTCTTTGGCTTTTTGAGAAAGATAAGCAGAGCAAGATCTTGGTCATTATCTGAAAGAGTACCCTCCTTTGAAACAGTCTTTGCAGCATCCTCACGAACTTGTGCACCATCATCCTCCATACGATCACAATGCTGATCATCTTGACCAACAACTGGAGCATCCACTGAATTCTTAGAAACATCCTCAGGAACTTCTGTTGACTTACTCTCAGTCTGAACACATGGTTCCCCAGTTGGACCACTATCAACTTCCACAGCATCAGACTCTTCTGCACCAATACTCTGAACACGAGGAGGTTCCTCTGATCTTGCCACTTCCAGATCCTTCTCTTTTTCTAGGTCCTCCATGACATTGTCAATGTCTTTGTATAGCTTCTCTAATTCTTCATCCTCTTCTGTAGGAGAGTCTCCTTTAGCTGTGGCTTCCTTCAACAAATCAGAAATTTCTGGTGGAAGAATCATCTTGGATACATCCTCCTTTTGCTTACTGAATTGTTCACCTTCTGAGCCTCCAATGCTCTTATCTGGGCCATTATTAGACTTTGCTGAGAGCCTCCCTCTGACAGAGCTGATCTTGGCGAGGCACTGTCTTGGAGACACAGCTCGGCGAGTCCCCTTCTTTCTCCGTAAACCATCTGGTCGAACATACCCAGACGCATGTATTTTCTCTCTCCATGCTGCTGGTCCTCCAGCCACCTTGCTGGGAACCTTATCTTCCATAATCTTGATAGATTCATCCCCGATAACTGTCTTACTCGCTACATCACCAGTCACACCCCTACTGACTTCCCAATCAACAGCCCTACTGGCTCCATCATAGTCAGCAGACTTCACAGCCTCCTCAATACTCACATTCACAACTTCTTTCAACACGATATTTTCAACTGACGGAATACTTACAGAAGTTGAAGGAAGAGATGAAATTACCTCCGATTGGAGACAGGCTTGAGTTGAACCAGCGACGACAGGGTCCACCGCGGTCAACTGAGGGATTTCAGTGGTTGTACGTTCGCCAGACTTCTTTGCTTCGACCAAAGATTCAGTGTTGGATTGTAAAGACGACGCCTTTTTCACCGTCAGAGCTCTCGATGTCGGGATTTTGGATTTCGCCGCCAGAGCTTTTGAGGACTGCATGTCTTCCCTCTTCTTTTCAGTGGATTTGACGCCGGACTTTGCTGACTTCCTTGTGTTCACCATCGCCGTTGAGTGTGTGAGAGATTGGAAGAGAAGACACTGGATGCCGTTCTAGGGTTTGAGCGAGAGAGGGAGAGTAGACTACGAACTGCTTTGTGTTTCAAACGAAATAATACTCCAGTCGTTTCAACTTCTCAATTGGGTCAACTCTCATTTCAAATAACGGCAGGAAAGATCTTCGAGAATATTCAAAAAAAATAGTTGACGATACGTGCTGTACCTTCTGTTCCAGCTCTCTTGCTCGGGTGGTCAGTCCAACTGTTGTACCTGGAGATTTGCCTTTGACTGACCACTGCCTGGAACACTTAGTGCTTGAACCCACACAGACCCAAAGAGGATCTGGGTGTTCCAAACTGCGCAATCTGGTTCGATCTCTCGTCTGATGAGTTGGCATGAATCTGATGATGTTGTTTGAACTCCTTCTGCAACTTTGTTATCTTCTGTTCAAACTCGTTCTGTAACTGTGACACCCTGTGATCCAACAGTCTCCTGGTACACTTACCAAACTGGATTTGTGCGATTCTCCTATCCGACCTTGTGTGCAAACTCCTATTCACTCCCCCTCGCACAACTCTATGTTTGGTTTGAAAATAGTCTAGAGTAGACCGTGACTTGATAAAGTCTTCGTCTCCCATTCTGATGGTGTAACAGTTATTTGCCCTTCTTCTCCCTTTCATTACGGAATCGCCATTCTCGTTAAGAACGAGGCATGAGTCACGAGAGAATGACACATAGTGACCATTGTCGCATAGTTGACTGATGCTAATAAGATTCATTGTCAGACCTTCAACCAGAAGAGTATCCTCGAGTGCAGGAAGATCCGGAACCTTCAATGTTCCACAGCCAATCACCTGACCTTTCCTACCATCCGCGAAGGTGATAAACCGCATCTTCTCAACAGGTCTAATATGAGAAAGAAATGCAGAGTTACCTATCATGTGGGCAGAGCAACCGCTGTCGAAGAACCAACTGTCTTGCACTGTGTCTCGTGATGAGCAGCAGGCCATCATGCATATTGTCGGTTGTTCCTTTGGAACACAGACTTGTTTCTATCGAGGTTTGGTCTGTTGTTGGTGTCCTCGACGTTCAGTAAGAAACAGTCGACACTGCCGTCTGAAGTGTCCAATCTGATAGCAGTACCAGCATGCGCGCAAATCTTTCCTCTGATTGGGAGTTGAACTGAGGTACGCATTCCCGGTCCCTTTTTGACTACCCTTGGACTTGTCTTGGGACAGATCAATTTTCTGTCTAGAGTGCTGTCTCAAGTGAGGTCTTGGGTACTGTGGCTTTTTTTCTCCCAGATGCTGATCCACTTTCTGTCTCTGGTGTTGTTTCAGCTGCTGTTCTGGGTTCTGTTCAGCCACTGGGTTGGTTTTAACAAACACTGTACCACTTGAGCATCCTTCTTTAGTGAGACCAAGTCCATGATGTCCAGACTCCGTTCTTTGAGACCTGAGAATATCATTCAAGTCTTTAGTGCCAGAGTTCAGCATTTTTACCGACTGCTTGAGGTGGTTGAGTTCCTTCTCAGTGTCTGACCGATCCATCCTTTCAGACTCTAGCTGAAGTTCCAGCTGTTCTACTCTCCTCAGTTGGAACACCTCTTTGCGCTTCAGATCTGTGATAGTTTTTCGTAGACCTGCCATGCCTACAGGATGAGTGTCGCGGTCCTTCTCTATTTCAACTTTCAGTGCGGAGACAGTTCCTAAGAGCTCTGTTTTCTGAGCAAGGAGACACATCCTTTCCTGTTTCATCTCAGCTAGTCGCGTATTTAGTGAATCTACTGTGCCTTCGAGCTCAACCTTCTGTGTGAGCAGAATCTCAGCCTCCTGCCAGACCTTGTCCTTTTCAATAGTGACGCTTGCAATTGTGTCATTCAGCTTCTTGTTGATTTTGATCAGTTGCAGCCACTTCTCATACAGATCTTTGTATGTCTGAGCGAGAGACTCCTGTGTGAGTTCTTCATCATCACTGTCTGAGAGGTCTTCAGTGGGGAGTTCCGCCTGTGATGGAACTGTTGCACCGGTGCTGCTACATTCTCCCAGAGTAGTGGTAAAGGCCACAAAGTTGGTGGTTTCACCTTTTTCTTCATCTGACTCACTGTCGCTGAAGCTGGCGACCATTGCCTTCTTCTTCATGAGGGTATTGGCACATTGTGAGGCAATATGGCCGAAGCCTTTGCATTCATTGCACTGAATCTCTTCCCTTCCTTTATCAGAGGAGTCTTGCCTTATATCACTTGACCTTGATCTCTCGGATTTCCAGTTTCTGAAACCAGCTGATGAGGACTGCCCCTGTTCTGGACCACGCCTATTGATTTTCCGCACCATTCTTCCAAAGTTCTGAGCCATCATGGCCAGTTGCTCAGTGGTGCACCCACCGTCCAGTTTGTCTTCTGTCATGTCTGCTTTGAGGGCGATTCCCTTCACATCTCCGGGTTGGAAGTCATGATTGATCTCGTAAGTTCTGAGAGAACCTATCAATTCGTCCAGCTTTAGTTTTGAGATGTCGTGCATTTCCTCAATGGCTATGACCTTCATTGTAAATCTTGGAGGTAGTGATCTCAGGACTTTACTGGCCAACCTTTCTTCATCGATGGGTTTCCCTAGAGCAGATGCCTCGTTGGACAGTTCCAGAACTTGGGTGTTGTACTCAGCGATAGTTTCACTTTCCTTCATTTTCATCTCTTCGAACTTGGTGGTAACAGCCTGCATCCGAGAATTACGAACCTTGTCTGTTCCTTCAAAGGCAGTTTGGAGGATATCCCAAGCTTCCTTGGCTACTTCACAGTTGATAATCAGTTTCATGACATTCTCATCTACTGCAGAAAAGATCGCATTCATAGCCTTTGAATTTCCCATAGATGCTTTGTCCTCCTCTTCTGTCCACAGAGCTTCTGGTTTCGAAACCGGTTCTCCAGTGAGATTGTTCATCATGGGTTCAGTCCAACCTCTCATCACTACTCTCCAAGCCTTTTCGTCTAGAGATTTCAGAAATGATCTCATCACGGGCTTCCAGGTGGCATAGTTCGAGCCTTCGAGCAGCGGAGGTCTGGTGATGCTTTGTCCTTCTTTCAGGGTCATCTTGAACAGTTCAGGATCCCACTCAGTGTGTCGAGTGTTTGCTCTGATACCAATTGAAATTATATCCCCTGTTCAAGCAAGTGTTCTAGGTTGTGTTTGGACAGACTTTGAACTCTTTCTACCACAGTTCCACAACAAGTACGAACAGAACAATAAAACACGAGTACGCACAGATTGATAACCCAGTTCGGCTACGCCTACTCTGGGGGGTTTCCCACACCCGGAAAGGGACAACAAATCTTTATTACGAGTATAGAGCTTTTCAGTGGACTTACACTTACACCTTGTAATTGCCTAGCCTCTACTACTCCGTCTCTCAGATTTGCAACCAAGGTTCGTCGCAACTCCCCTTGATCCCCTTCGTTCAGACCTTCTGTCCGAACGTACTCGAACCTTTCCTGAAGCTCGGTCGCTTTCACTTGAAAGCTGGTCGTTCTGTTTGTGCTCTGAACTTGATCACCTCTTGTCAATCTGAATGGCACGTATCAGACTGAGCTCACACCGATGTTTTTCCAGTGGGGAAAACACAACGGCCGTCGCTTTCTTCTTTTCCAATCGATAGGATTTCTTCGTGTATTTTTTATCTTGAAAGCGATGGGAATTAGGGTTGCCTTTGCATTGTATTTATATGCTCGGACGAAACCCTAATTCGCATAAGATAATCCCATTAAATATTTCGGGAGATAATCCTGAATATTTGATGCATATCTTTCACAAATCCTTGGAAGAATATACGAAGTCGTCTTCTTTCCCAAGCAAGTCACGCCATCTTCACTTGTGAATATTCATTCGAATATCTTGTTCGAATAAGTCGCCTTCTGTACTGAGTCCACTTCTATTGTTGGTGCCTTATTGTCAGTTTGGTGCCACTGACCCTGTTTTGTGTTCTTTGCCAAATCATTTATGAGGCGCCAGGCTTCAGCCACGGTTAACTTCATGAGTGAACATCCTGCTACATCATTAAGTCTTTTCCGCTCAAGTGGCATCATTCCACCAAGAAACCTTTGGAGAAGAACAGAGTCCGTGAATCCATGGTGCGGGCAGCTCGTTACAAGGGAATCGAAGTACCATACGTACTCGTCCAAAGTTTCGTCCCGGGATTGCTTTAGGTTGATGATCTCTTCGCGGACTAGCGAGAAAAACTCCTCATTGTTCCAAGGCTCGTTTTCGTAGTAGGAAGACATGGCGGATTATGTATAATAGAAAAAAGAACAACTATCCATCTGCTAATTCCCCGGCAACGGCGCCAATTTGACGGAGCCCACTCCACTGTCGTTAAGGTGCAATGTTCTCTGTGCAAATAAATTTATATTTTCCGCTACTCGCAACTACACTACTGGGTAGCAAGTGGTAAGTAGGGGTCGAACCCAAGGGAATTAGGAGGATACGTTGTTCTTTGTGGGATTTGTACAGGATTGGAGCGTTTTTTAGGTTTGATTGAGATTTTAGCGGTTATGACTAAGTGACTTTTTTTGGTTGTTTTTGGTTTTGAGTGCGGAAAAGTAAATTACAGAAAAGTAAATACTGAAATTAAAATACTGAAAATAAAAAGAAAGACTTACAGTGGGTGATGCGTGATTTGCGAGTCCTCCGGTAGATGAGCGATTGGTGATTGCAGATGATCGAGCAATAAAAGTAAATACAGGGGGTTTTGTAATTCAAGGAAAACATTCGGTTTTAGGGGCCTTGTATCACAGTTGTTTATCATTGACCGCTAATGATCATTGATGGACCACAATTATACGAATCAAAAACACAGATAAACCCCCCAAGTTAGACTGTTTGTCTGTCTAACATCCACTTGTTAGTCCCGATATATTTCTACAGGGCATTTTAGAGATTAAAGTGAAAACACGTTAAGGAGAGGCTTTTAGCACAGAAAAGATATAAGGAGTCGATTCAAGGTCAAGATCATATGCCGACTGAAGAAATATCAAGGATCCTGACGATGAATCACTCATCACAAATTGTGCAGAGATGGAATCAAGTCAACCCAGTGCCAAATTACACTGACAGTTTTGTGAAAAGACAGTGCAAAACTGTACAAAACTCACATATGGGCAAGATGACTTGTTGACTTGAAGAAGAGGTGGCCAAGGAGGAGAACCACCACAAACCACCACCCACAACCGGCCACTTGCCTTGGAGGTGGCTTCCACCACCATGTGCTCCTCCATGATGACCGGTGACCGGCGGCTCTCCTCCACCAATCCGCCGCCGCCATGTGGTGGCTCCTCCACCACATGTTCCTCCTCTCTCCTCCTTGGATGACTTGATGACTTGCTTGGAAGGTGGCTTCCACCACCATTTGCTCCTCCACCACCACCTCCTACCGGCGGCTGCTCCTCCACCACTCCACCACCGCCAAGTGGTGGCGCCTCCTTGGCTCATCCAAGCCTCATCCTCCACCCTTGGATCAAATCAATCCTAGCCCTCCATTTCCTCCCATTTCTCCTATAAAAGGAGGCTCACCCCTCCTCATTTCAAAAAAATTCAAAAAACCATTCCATACACAATCACTTATCTCTCTACATTTTGTAATATTTTGTAAGTTGGTTTGGATCAATAAAGTTACGATATTTGGCTAGGCGCCCTCCTCCATGGACAGGCGAGGCTAAACTCCTCATTCGGCGGAAGGTATAATCTTGTATTATTTAATGTTTAATTAGCTTAGTTTATTTTCTTAGTATTCAATACTTGTTCTATGTGCCATATAAAAGTCAGAATGTCTCTAAGGTAGAGTGAACGATTTTGGGAATGTGACCATTAGGGGTCCAACTTCGTAAGCTCTTCCTTAAGATATTCGTGATCACACCCGGATAGGGGAGGTCGTAACAGACAAAGCTATCTGAAAGAGGTCGACTATATTTAAAAAACCATTATGGGAAACCGTAACAGGAGAGCAGGTGGATGCACATAGACTAGCGTACCTAACTGGTACTGGCGCTAGTCTAAATAGAATAAGTGTGATTTAGCCGATGTTGCAAGTCTTGAGCTATCGCTAGCCTCGATTCATCGTTTGAATACTTAGAAGATTTACTAAACTAATAAACATGTGATAATACAAGAATACCTGAAACCGAATACGCTCTTTCAATTGCAAACACCCCCTGTATTTAATTTCCTAGTATAACTGCTCAATCAAACACAACCACCAACCACTCACATACCGGAGGAATCAACAATAACGCATCACCCACTGTAAGTCTTCTAACCCTCAACTCCTTTATTTTCTGTATTTAATTTCAGTATTTATTTTCTGTATTTACTTTCCGCACAAAAAACCCAAAAAACCCAAAAACAGTAGTTTAGTAATTAGCAGTAAGTCCACACTCGACCTAAAATCACGCACCGTGTAAGCCGTAACGAACAATCTATCCCCCTAATTCCCTTGGGTTCGACCCCTACTTACCCTTACTACCCAGTAGTTAAGTCGCGAGTAGTGAACATTATAAATTTATTTGTACGAGACGCATTGCACCCTAACGACAGTGCAACCGACGCTCCCGTCAAATTGGCGCCGTTGCCGGGGAATTAGCCATCGGATAGTTGTTCTTCACCTCACATGACCTCATGACTCAACCACCCTCGTATGCATGGACAACACGGCACCTTCCACTGTTCAAAGGAACGGATGCAGAAGATCAGCCGAGAATTTCACCATTGCGAGCATGTGGAACCTTATAATTGGCCTGGATGCAGTCACAGAACGAACATCCCAAACTGACGAAGAAATGCAAACAGAAGAAGCTGACCCTGAGGCTGATCACGAAGAAACTACCGAGCCGTCAGAAGTAACTCCTGAACCATCTGAAGAGTCAGACATAGAAAGTATCGGGAGTAACAATAAGGTGTCAGCAATAGAAAAAGTCCAGAATACCGCTAACATGCTGCCAGAACCATACCCAGCTAGCATCACAAACAAACACGACGAGGCAGAATCGAGCCTTAAGATGCAAGCTTCCCGACTTTTCCCCTCGATCAATAGGCAAATCGCTGAAAACCATGTGATCAAAGAAGAGGCTGAAAAGAGGATGGGAAAAGGGCCTATGCAGAATAATTCTCCAATAGAGCATTGTTACGCCATAACCGGACAAGCCAGCCCTGAACACCAGAAAACCCGGTTCAAGAAGTTGGTAGTAAAAGGTCCCTCACCTTCCCTGAGACGTTGGAAGGAGGCACCACCAGTACAAGGGGAACGGGACCCCAACCAGTCATCTGCTCAAAAATCAGGAAGACTCACCGCAAGAATCAAGGTCGGTGGAATCAAGAAATTCGACCTAAGCCACCCATGGGATCCCAACCAATGATCCAGAACAAGGTACTGTCGAGCCAACGACGTTAAACAAGTGCACTAGTCGGGAGGTAACCCGACACTATCTTACTTTCTGTCATTTTAATTTTCAATAAGCGCTCTCACCCATCTTTTTGTCCAGAAGAAATGTCTTACATGTAGGAATTAAGTTTCGGAGCAAGGATCAGATCAGCCAGGCAGCTTCCGTGAATTTACCGGGCCTGCGCTGAGAGTTTAAGGCCCCAGCCGAACTCCCTCGATTATCCAGCCTCATGCCATGTCGTTCACTCGACACCTTAAAGGGAGTTCTGCTCTTCTTTTTTCCTAAAGTCATTTCCTTCTCCTATATATATTTGCATGACTTTTGAACTAAGGCTTGCCTTCGTTCAAAAGTGGGGGGTGAGAACCAATGCATGTTTTTTCTTTTTTTTTTTTTTTTAAAGTATATTTTTGAAAGTATGAACTTAAGAATGTGAAAAAGATAGATCATGATTCATGCATCAACCTTATGAAAAGGCAAACTGTTTAAAAACTTAGAATGTAACTTTTCATTTGTCCCTTTGTGTTGAGATAACCTAGGGATGTGGAGTTGATAGAAATTGCCCTAGAGAGGCTTGGCAAGCACTTAAAGGATCAAATCAAACTATATGGTTTTCGAAGTCAGTGGAGGCTGCACTTCGGATTTTCAGTGAACAATTGAGTCAAACTCCGCCAGGAAGCATCTATGCAAAGGCGAGGACGGGAATCAGACCGTCCTCTCTCTAGTCAAAATAGCCGAGAAAATAAATGAGCGACCCTCATCTTGACCCGCGCGAAACGACGAAGACGAGAGGAGAGGGGAGGTATTTCCATAGGCTTGCGGGCGATGATTGGACCTCCCAAGAAGGCTGACAAAATGGACTAGCAAGTCACAAAGGAGCAAAAAACTCAAAGAAGAAAATCAAAAGATGCCTAAGGCCCAAAAAATTGTGAAGGTTTTAACCGAGCAAAAGTGAAGCACTCAAAAAGACAGAGGCAGAATCACTACAAAAAAGCTAGTCCCTCGCCAAAGTAGAAAAAAGAAAATCAAAAAGGCTCAACTCACTGAAACCCGAATCGAATCACGTGCTAGAGAAAGCTACAAGAAAACCATATAGTGCGAGACGGTCCCGAGGGTGTAGTCCAGGAGCCTAAAAAGGGCTATCTCCCGAAACATCCGGAATAATTCGCATCTCGGCACGAAGGTACACGTATCAAATTACTTCTAATTATTTTTACAGTTTAAATTGGCTATAAGTAGTAATGCATGAATTAGGAGAAATCGAGTACCGCAAACTTAATTTCATACTTCAAACCAACTTACATAGTGACGCCCATATAAAGCATTGTTCGGGACGAACAACTAAAAGTGGGGGGTGATTTGATGGACCACAATTATACGAATCAAAAACACAGATAAACCCCCCAAGTTAGACTGTTTGTCTGTCTAACATCCACTTGTTAGTCCCGATATATTTCTACAGGGCATTTTAGAGATTAAAGTGAAAACACGTTAAGGAGAGGCTTTTAGCACAGAAAAGATATAAGGAGTCGATTCAAGGTCAAGATCATATGCCGACTGAAGAAATATCAAGGATCCTGACGATGAATCACTCATCACAAATTGTGCAGAGATGGAATCAAGTCAACCCAGTGCCAAATTACACTGACAGTTTTGTGAAAAGACAGTGCAAAACTGTACAAAACTCACATATGGGCAAGATGACTTGTTGACTTGAAGAAGAGGTGGCCAAGGAGGAGAACCACCACAAACCACCACCCACAACCGGCCACTTGCCTTGGAGGTGGCTTCCACCACCATGTGCTCCTCCATGATGACCGGTGACCGGCGGCTCTCCTCCACCAATCCGCCGCCGCCATGTGGTGGCTCCTCCACCACATGTTCCTCCTCTCTCCTCCTTGGATGACTTGATGACTTGCTTGGAAGGTGGCTTCCACCACCATTTGCTCCTCCACCACCACCTCCTACCGGCGGCTGCTCCTCCACCACTCCACCACCGCCAAGTGGTGGCGCCTCCTTGGCTCATCCAAGCCTCATCCTCCACCCTTGGATCAAATCAATCCTAGCCCTCCATTTCCTCCCATTTCTCCTATAAAAGGAGGCTCACCCCTCCTCATTTCAAAAAAATTCAAAAAACCATTCCATACACAATCACTTATCTCTCTACATTTTGTAATATTTTGTAAGTTGGTTTGGATCAATAAAGTTACGATATTTGGCTAGGCGCCCTCCTCCATGGACAGGCGAGGCTAAACTCCTCATTCGGCGGAAGGTATAATCTTGTATTATTTAATGTTTAATTAGCTTAGTTTATTTTCTTAGTATTCAATACTTGTTCTATGTGCCATATAAAAGTCAGAATGTCTCTAAGGTAGAGTGAACGATTTTGGGAATGTGACCATTAGGGGTCCAACTTCGTAAGCTCTTCCTTAAGATATTCGTGATCACACCCGGATAGGGGAGGTCGTAACAGACAAAGCTATCTGAAAGAGGTCGACTATATTTAAAAAACCATTATGGGAAACCGTAACAGGAGAGCAGGTGGATGCACATAGACTAGCGTACCTAACTGGTACTGGCGCTAGTCTAAATAGAATAAGTGTGATTTAGCCGATGTTGCAAGTCTTGAGCTATCGCTAGCCTCGATTCATCGTTTGAATACTTAGAAGATTTACTAAACTAATAAACATGTGATAATACAAGAATACCTGAAACCGAATACGCTCTTTCAATTGCAAACACCCCCTGTATTTAATTTCCTAGTATAACTGCTCAATCAAACACAACCACCAACCACTCACATACCGGAGGAATCAACAATCACGCATCACCCACTGTAAGTCTTCTAACCCTCAACTCCTTTATTTTCTGTATTTAATTTCAGTATTTATTTTCTGTATTTACTTTCCGCACAAAAAACCCAAAAAACCCAAAAACAGTAGTTTAGTAATTAGCAGTAAGTCCACACTCGACCTAAAATCACGCACCGTGTAAGCCGTAACGAACAATCTATCCCCCTAATTCCCTTGGGTTCGACCCCTACTTACCCTTACTACCCAGTAGTTAAGTCGCGAGTAGTGAACATTATAAATTTATTTGTACGAGACGCATTGCACCCTAACGACAGTGCAACCGACGCTCCCGTCAAATTGGCGCCGTTGCCGGGGAATTAGCCATCGGATAGTTGTTCTTCACCTCACATGACCTCATGACTCAACCACCCTCGTATGCATGGACAACACGGCACCTTCCACTGTTCAAAGGAACGGATGCAGAAGATCAGCCGAGAATTTCACCATTGCGAGCATGTGGAACCTTATAATTGGCCTGGATGCAGTCACAGAACGAACATCCCAAACTGACGAAGAAATGCAAACAGAAGAAGCTGACCCTGAGGCTGATCACGAAGAAACTACCGAGCCGTCAGAAGTAACTCCTGAACCATCTGAAGAGTCAGACATAGAAAGTATCGGGAGTAACAATAAGGTGTCAGCAATAGAAAAAGTCCAGAATACCGCTAACATGCTGCCAGAACCATACCCAGCTAGCATCACAAACAAACACGACGAGGCAGAATCGAGCCTTAAGATGCAAGCTTCCCGACTTTTCCCCTCGATCAATAGGCAAATCGCTGAAAACCATGTGATCAAAGAAGAGGCTGAAAAGAGGATGGGAAAAGGGCCTATGCAGAATAATTCTCCAATAGAGCATTGTTACGCCATAACCGGACAAGCCAGCCCTGAACACCAGAAAACCCGGTTCAAGAAGTTGGTAGTAAAAGGTCCCTCACCTTCCCTGAGACGTTGGAAGGAGGCACCACCAGTACAAGGGGAACGGGACCCCAACCAGTCATCTGCTCAAAAATCAGGAAGACTCACCGCAAGAATCAAGGTCGGTGGAATCAAGAAATTCGACCTAAGCCACCCATGGGATCCCAACCAATGATCCAGAACAAGGTACTGTCGAGCCAACGACGTTAAACAAGTGCACTAGTCGGGAGGTAACCCGACACTATCTTACTTTCTGTCATTTTAATTTTCAATAAGCGCTCTCACCCATCTTTTTGTCCAGAAGAAATGTCTTACATGTAGGAATTAAGTTTCGGAGCAAGGATCAGATCAGCCAGGCAGCTTCCGTGAATTTACCGGGCCTGCGCTGAGAGTTTAAGGCCCCAGCCGAACTCCCTCGATTATCCAGCCTCATGCCATGTCGTTCACTCGACACCTTAAAGGGAGTTCTGCTCTTCTTTTTTCCTAAAGTCATTTCCTTCTCCTATATATATTTGCATGACTTTTGAACTAAGGCTTGCCTTCGTTCAAAAGTGGGGGGTGAGAACCAATGCATGTTTTTTCTTTTTTTTTTTTTTAAAAAGTATCTTTTTGAAAGTATGAACTTAAGAATGTGAAAAAGATAGATCATGATTCATGCATCAACCTTATGAAAAGGCAAACTGTTTAAAAACTTAGAATGTAACTTTTCATTTGTCCCTTTGTGTTGAGATAACCTAGGGATGTGGAGTTGATAGAAATTGCCCTAGAGAGGCTTGGCAAGCACTTAAAGGATCAAATCAAACTATATGGTTTTCGAAGTCAGTGGAGGCTGCACTTCGGATTTTCAGTGAACAATTGAGTCAAACTCCGCCAGGAAGCATCTATGCAAAGGCGAGGACGGGAATCAGACCGTCCTCTCTCTAGTCAAAATAGCCGAGAAAATAAATGAGCGACCCTCATCTTGACCCGCGCGAAACGACGAAGACGAGAGGAGAGGGGAGGTATTTCCATAGGCTTGCGGGCGATGATTGGACCTCCCAAGAAGGCTGACAAAATGGACTAGCAAGTCACAAAGGAGCAAAAAACTCAAAGAAGAAAATCAAAAGATGCCTAAGGCCCAAAAAATTGTGAAGGTTTTAACCGAGCAAAAGTGAAGCACTCAAAAAGACAGAGGCAGAATCACTACAAAAAAGCTAGTCCCTCGCCAAAGTAGAAAAAAGAAAATCAAAAAGGCTCAACTCACTGAAACCCGAATCGAATCACGTGCTAGAGAAAGCTACAAGAAAACCATATAGTGCGAGACGGTCCCGAGGGTGTAGTCCAGGAGCCTAAAAAGGGCTATCTCCCGAAACATCCGAAATAATTCGCATCTCGGCACGAAGGTACACGTATCAAATTACTTCTAATTATTTTTACAGTTTAAATTGGCTATAAGTAGTAATGCATGAATTAGGAGAAATCGAGTACCGCAAACTTAATTTCATACTTCAAACCAACTTACATAGTGACGCCCATATAAAGCATTGTTCGGGACGAACAACTAAAAGTGGGGGGTGATTTGATGGACCACAATTATACGAATCAAAAACACAGATAAACCCCCCAAGTTAGACTGTTTGTCTGTCTAACATCCACTTGTTAGTCCCGATATATTTCTACAGGGCATTTTAGAGATTAAAGTGAAAACACGTTAAGGAGAGGCTTTTAGCACAGAAAAGATATAAGGAGTCGATTCAAGGTCAAGATCATATGCCGACTGAAGAAATATCAAGGATCCTGACGATGAATCACTCATCACAAATTGTGCAGAGATGGAATCAAGTCAACCCAGTGCCAAATTACACTGACAGTTTTGTGAAAAGACAGTGCAAAACTGTACAAAACTCACATATGGGCAAGATGACTTGTTGACTTGAAGAAGAGGTGGCCAAGGAGGAGAACCACCACAAACCACCACCCACAACCGGCCACTTGCCTTGGAGGTGGCTTCCACCACCATGTGCTCCTCCATGATGACCGGTGACCGGCGGCTCTCCTCCACCAATCCGCCGCCGCCATGTGGTGGCTCCTCCACCACATGTTCCTCCTCTCTCCTCCTTGGATGACTTGATGACTTGCTTGGAAGGTGGCTTCCACCACCATTTGCTCCTCCACCACCACCTCCTACCGGCGGCTGCTCCTCCACCACTCCACCACCGCCAAGTGGTGGCGCCTCCTTGGCTCATCCAAGCCTCATCCTCCACCCTTGGATCAAATCAATCCTAGCCCTCCATTTCCTCCCATTTCTCCTATAAAAGGAGGCTCACCCCTCCTCATTTCAAAAAAATTCAAAAAACCATTCCATACACAATCACTTATCTCTCTACATTTTGTAATATTTTGTAAGTTGGTTTGGATCAATAAAGTTACGATATTTGGCTAGGCGCCCTCCTCCATGGACAGGCGAGGCTAAACTCCTCATTCGGCGGAAGGTATAATCTTGTATTATTTAATGTTTAATTAGCTTAGTTTATTTTCTTAGTATTCAATACTTGTTCTATGTGCCATATAAAAGTCAGAATGTCTCTAAGGTAGAGTGAACGATTTTGGGAATGTGACCATTAGGGGTCCAACTTCGTAAGCTCTTCCTTAAGATATTCGTGATCACACCCGGATAGGGGAGGTCGTAACAGACAAAGCTATCTGAAAGAGGTCGACTATATTTAAAAAACCATTATGGGAAACCGTAACAGGAGAGCAGGTGGATGCACATAGACTAGCGTACCTAACTGGTACTGGCGCTAGTCTAAATAGAATAAGTGTGATTTAGCCGATGTTGCAAGTCTTGAGCTATCGCTAGCCTCGATTCATCGTTTGAATACTTAGAAGATTTACTAAACTAATAAACATGTGATAATACAAGAATACCTGAAACCGAATACGCTCTTTCAATTGCAAACACCCCCTGTATTTAATTTCCTAGTATAACTGCTCAATCAAACACAACCACCAACCACTCACATACCGGAGGAATCAACAATCACGCATCACCCACTGTAAGTCTTCTAACCCTCAACTCCTTTATTTTCTGTATTTAATTTCAGTATTTATTTTCTGTATTTACTTTCCGCACAAAAAACCCAAAAAACCCAAAAACAGTAGTTTAGTAATTAGCAGTAAGTCCACACTCGACCTAAAATCACGCACCGTGTAAGCCGTAACGAACAATCTATCCCCCTAATTCCCTTGGGTTCGACCCCTACTTACCCTTACTACCCAGTAGTTAAGTCGCGAGTAGTGAACATTATAAATTTATTTGTACGAGACGCATTGCACCCTAACGACAGTGCAACCGACGCTCCCGTCAAATTGGCGCCGTTGCCGGGGAATTAGCCATCGGATAGTTGTTCTTCACCTCACATGACCTCATGACTCAACCACCCTCGTATGCATGGACAACACGGCACCTTCCACTGTTCAAAGGAACGGATGCAGAAGATCAGCCGAGAATTTCACCATTGCGAGCATGTGGAACCTTATAATTGGCCTGGATGCAGTCACAGAACGAACATCCCAAACTGACGAAGAAATGCAAACAGAAGAAGCTGACCCTGAGGCTGATCACGAAGAAACTACCGAGCCGTCAGAAGTAACTCCTGAACCATCTGAAGAGTCAGACATAGAAAGTATCGGGAGTAACAATAAGGTGTCAGCAATAGAAAAAGTCCAGAATACCGCTAACATGCTGCCAGAACCATACCCAGCTAGCATCACAAACAAACACGACGAGGCAGAATCGAGCCTTAAGATGCAAGCTTCCCGACTTTTCCCCTCGATCAATAGGCAAATCGCTGAAAACCATGTGATCAAAGAAGAGGCTGAAAAGAGGATGGGAAAAGGGCCTATGCAGAATAATTCTCCAATAGAGCATTGTTACGCCATAACCGGACAAGCCAGCCCTGAACATCAGAAAACCCGGTTCAAGAAGTTGGTAGTAAAAGGTCCCTCACCTTCCCTGAGACGTTGGAAGGAGGCACCACCAGTACAAGGGGAACGGGACCCCAACCAGTCATCTGCTCAAAAATCAGGAAGACTCACCGCAAGAATCAAGGTCGGTGGAATCAAGAAATTCGACCTAAGCCACCCATGGGATCCCAACCAATGATCCAGAACAAGGTACTGTCGAGCCAACGACGTTAAACAAGTGCACTAGTCGGGAGGTAACCCGACACTATCTTACTTTCTGTCATTTTAATTTTCAATAAGCGCTCTCACCCATCTTTTTGTCCAGAAGAAATGTCTTACATGTAGGAATTAAGTTTCGGAGCAAGGATCAGATCAGCCAGGCAGCTTCCGTGAATTTACCGGGCCTGCGCTGAGAGTTTAAGGCCCCAGCCGAACTCCCTCGATTATCCAGCCTCATGCCATGTCGTTCACTCGACACCTTAAAGGGAGTTCTGCTCTTCTTTTTTCCTAAAGTCATTTCCTTCTCCTATATATATTTGCATGACTTTTGAACTAAGGCTTGCCTTCGTTCAAAAGTGGGGGGTGAGAACCAATGCATGTTTTTTCTTTTTTTTTTTTTTTAAAAAGTATCTTTTTGAAAGTATGAACTTAAGAATGTGAAAAAGATAGATCATGATTCATGCATCAACCTTATGAAAAGCCAAACTGTTTAAAAACTTAGAATGTAACTTTTCATTTGTCCCTTTGTGTTGAGATAACCTAGGGATGTGGAGTTGATAGAAATTGCCCTAGAGAGGCTTGGCAAGCACTTAAAGGATCAAATCAAACTATATGGTTTTCGAAGTCAGTGGAGGCTGCACTTCGGATTTTCAGTGAACAATTGAGTCAAACTCCGCCAGGAAGCATCTATGCAAAGGCGAGGACGGGAATCAGACCGTCCTCTCTCTAGTCAAAATAGCCGAGAAAATAAATGAGCGACCCTCATCTTGACCCGCGCGAAACGACGAAGACGAGAGGAGAGGGGAGGTATTTCCATAGGCTTGCGGGCGATGATTGGACCTCCCAAGAAGGCTGACAAAATGGACTAGCAAGTCACAAAGGAGCAAAAAACTCAAAGAAGAAAATCAAAAGATGCCTAAGGCCCAAAAAATTGTGAAGGTTTTAACCGAGCAAAAGTGAAGCACTCAAAAAGACAGAGGCAGAATCACTACAAAAAAGCTAGTCCCTCGCCAAAGTAGAAAAAAGAAAATCAAAAAGGCTCAACTCACTGAAACCCGAATCGAATCACGTGCTAGAGAAAGCTACAAGAAAACCATATAGTGCGAGACGGTCCCGAGGGTGTAGTCCAGGAGCCTAAAAAGGGCTATCTCCCGAAACATCCGGAATAATTCGCATCTCGGCACGAAGGTACACGTATCAAATTACTTCTAATTATTTTTACAGTTTAAATTGGCTATAAGTAGTAATGCATGAATTAGGAGAAATCGAGTACCGCAAACTTAATTTCATACTTCAAACCAACTTACATAGTGACGCCCATATAAAGCATTGTTCGGGACGAACAACTAAAAGTGGGGGGTGATTTGATGGACCACAATTATACGAATCAAAAACACAGATAAACCCCCCAAGTTAGACTGTTTGTCTGTCTAACATCCACTTGTTAGTCCCGATATATTTCTACAGGGCATTTTAGAGATTAAAGTGAAAACACGTTAAGGAGAGGCTTTTAGCACAGAAAAGATATAAGGAGTCGATTCAAGGTCAAGATCATATGCCGACTGAAGAAATATCAAGGATCCTGACGATGAATCACTCATCACAAATTGTGCAGAGATGGAATCAAGTCAACCCAGTGCCAAATTACACTGACAGTTTTGTGAAAAGACAGTGCAAAACTGTACAAAACTCACATATGGGCAAGATGACTTGTTGACTTGAAGAAGAGGTGGCCAAGGAGGAGAACCACCACAAACCACCACCCACAACCGGCCACTTGCCTTGGAGGTGGCTTCCACCACCATGTGCTCCTCCATGATGACCGGTGACCGGCAGCTCTCCTCCACCAATCCGCCGCCGCCATGTGGTGGCTCCTCCACCACATGTTCCTCCTCTCTCCTCCTTGGATGACTTGATGACTTGCTTGGAAGGTGGCTTCCACCACCATTTGCTCCTCCACCACCACCTCCTACCGGCGGCTGCTCCTCCACCACTCCACCACCGCCAAGTGGTGGCGCCTCCTTGGCTCATCCAAGCCTCATCCTCCACCCTTGGATCAAATCAATCCTAGCCCTCCATTTCCTCCCATTTCTCCTATAAAAGGAGGCTCACCCCTCCTCATTTCAAAAAAATTCAAAAAACCATTCCATACACAATCACTTATCTCTCTACATTTTGTAATATTTTGTAAGTTGGTTTGGATCAATAAAGTTACGATATTTGGCTAGGCGCCCTCCTCCATGGACAGGCGAGGCTAAACTCCTCATTCGGCGGAAGGTATAATCTTGTATTATTTAATGTTTAATTAGCTTAGTTTATTTTCTTAGTATTCAATACTTGTTCTATGTGCCATATAAAAGTCAGAATGTCTCTAAGGTAGAGTGAACGATTTTGGGAATGTGACCATTAGGGGTCCAACTTCGTAAGCTCTTCCTTAAGATATTCGTGATCACACCCGGATAGGGGAGGTCGTAACAGACAAAGCTATCTGAAAGAGGTCGACTATATTTAAAAAACCATTATGGGAAACCGTAACAGGAGAGCAGGTGGATGCACATAGACTAGCGTACCTAACTGGTACTGGCGCTAGTCTAAATAGAATAAGTGTGATTTAGCCGATGTTGCAAGTCTTGAGCTATCGCTAGCCTCGATTCATCGTTTGAATACTTAGAAGATTTACTAAACTAATAAACATGTGATAATACAAGAATACCTGAAACCGAATACGCTCTTTCAATTGCAAACACCCCCTGTATTTAATTTCCTAGTATAACTGCTCAATCAAACACAACCACCAACCACTCACATACCGGAGGAATCAACAATCACGCATCACCCACTGTAAGTCTTCTAACCCTCAACTCCTTTATTTTCTGTATTTAATTTCAGTATTTATTTTCTGTATTTACTTTCCGCACAAAAACCCAAAAAACCCAAAAACAGTAGTTTAGTAATTAGCAGTAAGTCCACACTCGACCTAAAATCACGCACCGTGTAAGCCGTAACGAACAATCTATCCCCCTAATTCCCTTGGGTTCGACCCCTACTTACCCTTACTACCCAGTAGTTAAGTCGCGAGTAGTGGACATTATAAATTTATTTGTACGAGACGCATTGCACCCTAACGACAGTGCAACCGACGCTCCCGTCAATCATACTAAGTGTTCAAAGATGAATCGAGGCCATTTCTAAGCGCAAGACTTGCAACATCGTTTAAAACACTTGTTCTACTTAAGACTAATTCCTCCTTTCGAAGTATCTTAGCCTTATGTGCATCCATTTGATCTTCTGTTACGATTTCCCAAAATGGTTTTTAAGATAAGTCGAACTCCTCAGATAAGTTTTGCTTGTTACAGCTTCCACTTACCGAGTATGTTCACGAATTCCCACGGAAGAGCTTTGCTTGTTACAGCTTCCACTCAACCTTGGAAATTCTGACTATATATGGCACATAGAACAAGTTTTGAACACAAAGATGCACTAGGTGCAGGGTCTAAAACATTTTACAATACAAGTACACCCCTTTAACCGAATAAAGAGTTTAGCTACGAATATCCATAGAGGTGGATACCATAGCTAAATACTCGGGGGTTTTTGAAAACAGTAAGAGGAGTGGGGTGGAATACTCAAGAACCAACAGGAGTATTCCTAATTCCTACTGAATACTCAATAACCAATAGGAGTATTCTCTACAGTATTATAATACTCAAGAACCGACAGGAGTATTATAATTTCAAACCGTTATAATACTCAAGAACCAACAAGAGTATTATTTCATAAACCAAACTTACAAAGTAACAAACTTAGAGAGAGAAGTGTATTATGATTTGTGGATGATGAAATGAGGAGGAGGAACTCTCCATTTATAGCCACAAGGGGAGGAGGATGGAGGGTGGAGATGGTGGCATGTGGCTTTTGATCCAAGGGAGGAGGAGGAGGAGCAAGGAGGAGGCGCCACATGGGGGAGGAGAAAGCCGCCGGTTGGGGGGTGGAAAGCCACCGGTGGCCGGTCACCATTGAGGGGAGGCTTCCTCCCTTGGCCACCTCCACGCAAGGTTGCCGGTCACCTTGGTCCATGGATGAGTTTTGACAGTTTTGTGCAGTCTTTTCACAAAACTGTCAATCCAATTTTGCTCCGGTCTGACTTGGTTGTTCCTCGGTTGAATTTGTATTGAGTAATTCAATGTCAGGATCTTGAGATTTCTTCGTTCAGCGTCTGATCTTGACCTTGGAATGACTCGTAATATCTTTTCAGCGTAAAATCCTCTCCTTAGCGTGTTTTCTCTCTAAGCGCCAAAATACCCTGTAGAAATATATCGGGACTAACAAGTAGAAGTTAGATAGACAAACAGTCTAATTTGGTGGGTTTTACTGTGTTTTTGATTCGTATAATTATGGTCCATCAACAGCGTCTGATCGACTTTTGCTACAGCCTCGTCTTTGGTTATCTTTATGTGCGTAGCGGCCGGAGTACGTTTGTGACTTGCCTTCTCAAGATCGAATTTCTTTATCAGATTCTTGGCATACTTGCTTTGTGAGATGAAAATACCTTCGTCCTTCTGAGTCACCTGGAGTCCTAGGAAGTAGTTCATCTCTCCAACCATGCTCATCTTGAACTCCTTCTGCATCAGTTCTACAAACTGATCCACCAGTTTCTGGGTATTGGACCCAAACACAATATTGTCAACATAGATTTGAGCGATAATAAAGTCTGACCTTGTGTGTTTCATGAACAGGGTTTTGTCCACTCCCCCTCGCACATATCCATGATCGACGAGGAACACAGTGAGGCGCTCATACCAAGCTCTGGGTGCTTGTTTGAGGCCGTACAAGGCTTTCTTCAGGTGGTACACAGATGCTGGGTGATGCGGGTCCTCAAATCCCTTAGGCTGAGCAACGTAAACTTCCTCATTCAGAAAGCCGTTTAGGAAAGCACTCTTGACATTTACAGAGCCTTGTCGTGAGGCAATGTGCAAAATAAATTTATAAGTCCACTACTTGTGACTTCACTATTGGGTAGTAAAGCGGTAAGTAGGGGTCGTACCCAAGGGAGTCAGTGTGGAATGGTTGTTCTTTAAAAAGAAAGAAAAAGAAAGTAAATATAGGTTGGGTTTTATGGGTTTTTTAGACAGAAAGTAAATTGCGTAAAAGTAAAGGTACTGAAAGTAAAGTGCGAGAAATTAAAGTGCTGAAAGTAAAGACTGAAAGTAAGTGCTGAAAATTAAATTGCTGGAAAGTAAATGACTGAAAGTAAAGTGCTGAAAGTAAATTGCTGGAAAGTAAATGACAGAAAGTAAAGTGCTGAAAGTAAATTGCTGGAACAGTCGAGTTCAATATCAACCAAGCAACATACTTTTGGCACTGGCCGCACGCTATATTTCAAGCGCATTGCGTGCCAAATTTATGTTGGATTGATGTTGAACAAGTCTGTAGTAAGCGTACGGAAATGTTAAGACTGAAAAGTAAGTTCGGAAATGTAAAGTACTAAAAAGTAAAGTGCGTAAAGTAAAGTACTGAAAAGTAAAGTGCGTAAAGTAAAGTGCGTAAAGTAAAGTACTGAAAAGTAAAGTGCATAAAGTAAAGTGCGTAAAAGTAAAGTGCGTAAAGTAAACAGTTGATAGTGAGACTGAAAGTAAAATGACAAAGTGGTGAATTGATTAAGGGAAGGATTCAGTTTTAGGGGTCTTGTATCACAACTCGTTCATCATTGACCTCTAATGATCATACTAAGTGTTCAAAAATGTGATAAGGCCATTTCCAGCACTAGTCACACCGTCTAGTCCTTTTCAAGACATAAAGCACTTGTTCTATTTAGGCTAATTCCTCCTTTCGAAGTATCTTAGCCCATGCGCATCCACTTGATCAATCATTTCCGATCAACCAAGTGGTGTTTAAAAGAGGTTGAACTCCTCGGAAAAGCTTTGCTCTTTCGAGCCTCCACTTAACCGAGTATGTTCACGAACCTCATGGAAAAGCTTTGCTCTTTTGAGCCTCCACTCATCCTTGAATGTTCTAACCTAATATATGGCACAAAGATCAAGCTTGAACACAAAGAAGCACTAAGAAAAGGGTCTAAAAACGGCTTTATGATACAAGCACACCCTTCAACCGAATATAAGCCTTAGCTACTTGTATTCATGTCAAGGAATACAAGTAGCCGTGACTTAGAACAAAGAAAACAAAGAGAACAAAGAAAACAAAAGGGTAACTGATGGGGCCTAATTATATGACTTGTTGAATCGGTTAAACCCACCAAATTGGACAATTTATCTTGACATATTTCACTTGTTAGTCCCATTTTCCTCTACAGGCTATGTTGAGGTTTAGGGAAGAAACCAGCTTAAAAGAGGAGTTTTATGCCAGAAATAAATCACAAGTTGATCGGGTCAGTAGATGACCGAGGAACCCAGTCAGCGCCCGAGAAAGCCCCAGGCGTGACCGAGCTTCAGTACCGGGCCGCGACCGAGAAATATCGGGTCGCGCCCCAGGTAGATATCCGAGCGATCTCGGCTGAGGCCCGAAAATCAATACCGAAGAAATAAGGGTACGCCCCAGGACAGCGCCGGGCATCGCTGCTGTATGATCGCCCGAGCGCTGAGGTTCATCACCGAGACAAACGCCCGAGCGCATCCAAGACAAACGCCCGAGCGCATCCGAGACAAACGCCCGAGCGCATCCGAGACAAACGCCCGAGCGCATTCAAGACAAACGCCCGAGCGCGCCCGAGACAAGGACCCGGCCAAGCGCCCGAGTCAAACTTCTTCCGACCAAAAACTCCGGCGAAGTTCCAGCTACTTGCTTGGTCCGATGTCCATTGGAAGCACCTTGCTCTAAGAGCACCCTGCCTGGTGAAGCACCTTGCTCAAGGGATGCCACACTTGGCACCAACTAGCTTAATTGCGGCTATCTTAAGGATGAAGGAAGCTCATAAGAAGACCACACGCACCAGCTAGCTTAAAGTCGGCTGGCCAATGAGAAGCATTACTTCTCTATGAAGCAACCGCCCATCCATGCCTATAAATAGAAGAGCTCCACCCCTTTCTTTCATGTCCGGAAGTAGTGGTCCTTTGGTGTGTCTTCGAGCGATTGTGGGTTGACAACACTTGTAAAACTTCGCACTAGCAATCAAAAGCTTAATTCTCCTCTACTCACTCTTGTTTACTTTTGGTTTCAATGGTTATGATATTCACTCCCATGAGTATTCGTAGCTAAATTTCCATTCGGTCGAAGGAGTGCTTGAACTATGAAACCGTTCTAGACCCTTGCTTTTATGTTACTTTAATGTTTTAGCTAGTTCTTGTGCCTTCGGGGTGAACATAACAAGGAAGAGTGGATGCTTGACATGGCAAAGCTTTTCCGAGTAGTTCATTCCCTCTATAGTCGCTTGGTTTGTTCGGAAATGAGGGATCAAGCGACTGCACTTAGGTTAGTATACCTTGAAATGGGGTATTAGCCTAGCTAGAACTAGTAAGCTTTGTCTTGAAATGGAAAAGCCGGAGGAACAAATGCTTGAAATGGCTTTGTTTGGAGTTATGTCTTGAAATGGAATAATTCACTCACTAGAACATTTGGTTAATTCATTGAAGGTCAATGATGAACGGGGACCTAATACAAGACTCCTAAGACCGGATTCCTTCTCTTAAAAAGAATCACCTTTTAATTACTTTCACTTTACTTTCTCGCACATTTACTTCTTGTCTTTAAATTTCCCAAGACTTGGACCTTCAAGCATTGCAAGACTTGGACCTTCAAGCAACTTATTTTCACGCACTTTACATTTCTTGCACATTTATTTTCAGTCCTTTACCTTTCAAGATCTTTATTTTCAGCACTAAACCTCAACCAAAAACCCCAATTGTCTTTACTTTACTTATTGCTTTCAAAAGAACAATTGTTTCCAACCAACTTCTCTTGGGTTCGACCCCTACTTACCGCTTTCTATCATTAGTGAGCCACTAAAGTAGTGGACTTATAAATGTAAATTTGCAGGTCACGACGACAGCCTGTCAAATTTTGGCGTCGTTGCCGGGGAAGTTAGTGTATTGGAAAATTGTTCTTCTTTTTCTTTTTCTTTAGTTTTTGCTCGTTAACCATGTCTCGTATAGAAAGCCATCATGAGGACGAGGAAATTAATGACGAGGTAAACCAGGTTGTCCGAGACAATGAGGGACCACCCCCATTTATAGACAACCCGGAACAACTCATCCGGAACCACAACCGAGCCATCAGGGAAGCGGCCCGGTTAAATCAAGGAATGCCCGAAGGCAGAGTTGGAGCCGCGCCAAGGCAACAGCCAAGGCAACACCCGAGGCAACACCCGAGACAGCCCTCGTTACATCGGCAAATACCGAGGCAACACCCAGCCTTCGACGAATATTACGCGGACGAAGTCCTCCGTGAACCTACCATGGGCGAGCTCTCAGCGCCCGATTTCGGAACCCAGCCGTGGTGCATAGACGAAGGCCCGGACCTAGAAAACATCGCTATAAACACATCGGTGGTCCATAATTTGCCGAAGTTCTCGGGAAATCAGGGAGAATCTGCTACTACTCATCTTCAACGTTTACATGGCATTTGCTAAAATTTAAAACCTTATGGAGTAGATGTGGATGATTTTAAATTAAAAGCATTTTATTTCTCCCTTACTGACTCGGCTAATGATTGGTTCCTCTCCTTACCTTCAGGTAGCATTCGAACATGGGCCCAAATGCAAAAGAAATTTGTGGAAAAGTACTATCCAGCAGGAAGGGCGATGCAAGTAAGGAGACAATTGCAAGAGATAAGGCAAGGGCCTAATGAGACCATGTACGAGTATCTAGAAAAGTTCAACCACTTGGAGCAAAGTTGCTGCACTCTTGGGTTGCCTGAGAAACTCATCATCGAGTACTTACTTGATAGCCTAAGGCCCCTCGACAAAAAACTCCTAGATGCCTCGGCTGGAGGATCGATGATGAACCTACCGCTGAGCGGCATAAGGGAGCTTGTCACTAGTGTTGCGGAGAACGCCCGGTTTAGAGAAAAGATGACTCGGCAAGAAGAGTTTTCCCGCATCAAGAACGTGGCACAAGCTGAGGTACCGATGAGTTCCTTGCCCGAGGAAATGAAGCAGATGAAGGAGATGATGATTCAGCTCCTACGAAGGCAGCCAGCTCAGATGAGGCCTTTAGGTGGATACCAAGGATACAATAGCAGCAATCGAGCAGGACCGAGCCGGCAGTTCGGGCAGGCCCCCGGACAAAACTTGCCGAACGACTCAAGGCAGTTCGGGCAGGCGCCCGGACAAAACTGGCGATACGATAACAACGCCCCGAGGAGAACGCAACAGGCCGCGCCTCAACCGGCTCAGCAGTTCTATCAACCGCCTCACCGGCAATACAACCAGGGAGGACCAGGCCAATATCCGCCGAAGGGACCGAATCTGTACCAGGCCGGTCCGAGCCAGCAAGGCCCGAGCAAACCGCTCGATGAAATTGTGAAGGACCTGTCCAACACGGTGCATCAATACATGGCAAAAACCGATGGAGCTATAGCAGACTTGGGCAAGCAAATGTCCCAGCTGGCCACCGAGGTGTCCGAGTACAAAAATGAACCCGGCCGGCTTAATATGCAAATCCTCCAAGACCCGAGGGAAAATGTGAATGCCGTGACTCTCAGGAGTGAGCAAAGGTGTGTCGTTGAACCCGTGGAGCCAGAGGAGGAAAAGGTCCTGGATATGTTTGAGAAAGACCAGGAAGGATCCGAGACGCCCGATACATCAGACCCAGACACACCCGAAGAACCCAGAAGGCGCCCGGCGCCAGCGACCGAAGGAACTAGGCCGCGTCCTGTGCCCAGAACCGAGGAATCCAGGGCCAGTGCTCCTCTTCCATTCCCGGTGCCGGCCCGAGTTCCAAAACAGCACGTAATGGATAAGGAGGTGTTTGAGCTATTCACCAAAGTGGAGATCAACATCCCTCTCTTAGAAGCCATCAAGCAAATACCAAAATATGCAAAATTCTTGAAGGAGCTTTGCACCAATCGAAGGAGAGGGGCTCGAGTAGATCAAGAGCTGATGAGTAGGAACATCTCAGCCGTCTTACAACGGAAAGTGCCCCCAAAATGTGGTGACCCAGGAACCTATACTATACCATGCACAATTGGGAACATTCGACTTGAGAACTGCATGCTAGATCTTGGGGCCTCAATCAATGTCTTGCCCTACTCAATTTACTCGTGCCTTCGGATTGGGCTTCTCGAACCCACCGGTCTCATGATCCAACTAGCGGATCGGTCATGCAAACAACCGGAAGGGAAAATCGAAGATGTGCTAGTTCAAGTAGGAGAGCTGGTTTTCCCGGCGGACTTCTACGTCCTCAAAATGGAAAACTGTGGGCCAACTGATCATGCGCCTATCTTGTTAGGCCGGCCATTCCTAAAGACTTCCAAAATGAAGATTGATTGCGATAGTGGTACTCTGTCGATGGAAGTTGAGGGGGAAGTATTTAGCTTCGACATATTCAGGGCGATGAAGTACCCCATGGAGTTTGAAGAGGTGCATGCTCTTGACACTTTGGACGACCTTGTCCAAGAGATTCAGCCAGAGCTAAGGATGGACCCTATAGAACTCACACTCAATGAAGCCATCTACTCGCACGAGGATTCGTGGACCAAAGGCGTTCATGAGGCGCTAACCCACTTGATGATTTCGGAGCCTCTAGCATTAAGGTATGAAGTAAATGAAATACGATTGTTTAAATCTAATGTTTTTCTGCCTTCGATTATGCAGGCACCTGAAGTGGAGTTAAAACCTTTACCAGGACATCTCCAGTATGCATTCTTAGGAGAAAACGCAACACTTCCGGTGATCATCAAGAGTGGCCTGGAAACTGATCAGGAACGTCGTTTGGTGTAGGTGCTAAGTCGGCACAAATTGGTAATTGGATGGACTTTGGCCGACTTAAGAGGAGTGAGTCCGGCGGTGTGCATGCATCGCATCTTGCTAGAGGAAGGAGCTAGGCCATCGAGAGAGCCTCAACGCCGACTCAATCCAATCATGATGGAAATTGTTAGAAAAGAGATACAAAAACTTCTCGACGCAGATGTAATCTATCCGATCTCGGATAGCCGATGGGTGAGCCCGGTCCATGTGGTACCGAAGAAGACTGGGATCACAGTCGAAGAAGACGCCGAAGGAAAGATGGTGATGACACGGGTTAAGAATGGGGGGAGGATGTGCATCACCTACCGGAAATTAAATGCCGTCACAAGGAAGGATCATTTCCCTCTACCGTTCATCGACCAAATGCTGGACCGTCTTGCGGGCAAACCTCACTTCTGCTTTCTTGATGGATTCTCAGGGTACAATCAAATCCTTATAGCGCCCGAGGACCAAGACAAAACCACATTTACCTGTCCATTCGGAACCTTTGCGTTTCGCCGAATGTCCTTCGGCCTATGCAATGCGCCCGGCACATTCCAGCGGGTAGTCACGAGCATCTTCTCGGACATGATCGACACAATGATCGAGGTGTTCATGGACGACTTCACAGTCTATGGAGATAACTTCGACGCATGCCTGGACAAGCTGAGCGCCGTGTTGACTCGATGTGTCTCGATGAACTTGGTGCTTAATTATGAGAAGTGCCATTTCATGGTTACTCATGGGGTCCTTGGGCACGTTGTCTCATGCAAAGGAATAGAGGTCGACAAAGCAAAGGTCGACGTAATCATGACCTTGCCCTACCCCGCAACTGTGCGGGACATCAAGTCCTTCCTTGGACACGCTGGATTCTACCGGAGGTTCATCCAAGACTTTTCAAAGAGTGCATTGCCTCTATCAAAACTGCTACAAAAAGATGTTCCCTCGAGTTCACAGCCGCGTGCCGAGAAGCCTTCGACGAGCTTAAGCGGGCGCTCACTAGCACGCCTATCATCCGAGCGCCAGACTTGACCCAACCGTTCGAAATCATGTGCGACGCGAGCGACTATGCTGTGGGCGCGGTGCTGGGCCAACGGATGGACAAGAAACCTGTGGCTATTTACTACGCCTCGAGGACCTTAGATGTCGCCCAAGGAAATTACTCCACTACTGAAAAGGAACTCTTGGCTGTGGTGTTTGCAATAGAAAAATTCCGGTCCTATTTGCTTGGGGCAAAGGTAATTGTCTACTCGGATCATACAGCCATCCGGTACTTAATGAAGAAAAAAGGAGGCCAAACCACGACTGATATGATGGATCTTGTTGCTCCAAGAGTTCGACGTGGAAATAAGAGACAAGAAAGGGATTGAGAACACGGTGGCCGACCATTTGAGCCGGATTGTCCGAGGAGAAGAGGAAGGGCACATCACCGAGACGTTCCCGGATGAGCATCTTTATGCGATCTCCAACAAAGTGCCATGGTATGCGCCTATTGTCAACTACCTTGTAGGAGGTATATTCCCTCCCTCATTTACTAAAGCACAAGGCATGAAACTTAAACACGATGCTAGATTCTACTTATGGGACGATCCCTATTTATGGAAAATAGGAACAGATCAATTGCTTAGGAGATGCATACCCGACAATGAAGTAGATTCTGTGCTTAGCTTTTGTCATGAATTCGCATGTGGAGGACACTTTGGGCCTAGGAGAACTGCTAGAAAAATCCTAGATAGCGGCTTCTTTTGGCCAAGTATATTTAGAGATGCCTATGAGAAGTGTAGAAAATGCGATAGGTGCCAAAGAGTAGGAAATGTGACAGCTAGAAATGAGATGCCTCAAGTGCCTATCTTAGTCAATGATGTGTTTGACATATGGGGGATTGACTTCATGGGACCTTTCCCTATATCACGCGGGAATATATACATTCTAGTTGCCGTTGATTATGTATCAAAATGGGTAGAGGCCAAGGCCACTAAGAACGACGATGCGAAGACTGTGGTAGATTTTTTGCGCTCTAACATTTTTTGCAGATACGGAGTACCCAAGGCAATAATCAGCGACCAAGGCACGCATTTTTGCAACCGCATGATGACCACTACCTTGAAGCATTACCATGTGCACCACCGGACATCTACAGCTTACCATCCTCAAACCAACGGACAAGCGGAGATCTCCAACCGCGAGATCAAGGGGATCTTAGAAAAAATGGTAAAACCGACGAAAATGGACTGGAGCAAAAGGGTAGATGAGGCCCTATGGGCATACCGAATGGCA
This sequence comes from Rhodiola kirilowii, assembly GCA_033675215.1. Classification (NCBI taxonomy): domain Eukaryota; kingdom Viridiplantae; phylum Streptophyta; class Magnoliopsida; order Saxifragales; family Crassulaceae; genus Rhodiola; species Rhodiola kirilowii. Next base: position 22,366,109 of record CM066197.1, read on the forward strand.
TACAAAACACCAATTGGGACCTCTCCCTTCCGGCTGGTTTATGGAAAGGCATGCCATCTCCCGGTGGAGTTGGAGCATAAGGCCTACTGGGCTCTCAAACGATGTAATCCGGACCTAAGAGCAGCCGGGCTGGATAGAAAGCTTCAACTGTGCGAGCTCGAGGAGTTGCGTCTCGAGGCCTATGAGAACCAAACCGATTACAAGGCACGAACGAAGATCTACCATGATAAGTTCATTCTTCGGCGACAATTTGAAGAAGGACAACAGGTGCTGGTTTTCTCCTCAAGACTGAAGGTGATGCCCGGCAAGCTGAAGTCTAGATGGACTGGCCCCTTTACGGTAATCAAGGTGCTCAATTATGGGGCACTCGAGCTGGAAAATCCAGAAAATGGAAGCCAATTCACAATAAATGGACAGCGGGTCAAACACTACCATGGCGAGGTGGACCTAACACCTCAACAATTCGACCTAGCTGAGCCACCAGACCCGACATAAGCAAGGTATCATCGACCCAACGACGTTAAACAAAGGCACTTTCCGGGAGGTAACCCGGCACATTTTTGTGTTCATACGGCATTTTCTTTTAATTTAGGTTTAAATCGTACTCATCCCCTCGCATTTGGAAGGAATTTGATCTTTTGTGCAGGAACAGCAGTCACGCTCAGGAATGACCGGGCTTCGCCCGAGAAAGACCGAGTCGCGACCGAAAAGTACCGGGGACGCGCCCGAGGAACACTGAGGCGCGCCCGAGAAATTCTTTCTCCCTGCCAAACTTCCTCGAGCATCAACCGAATCCGGCCGAACCAAGGCCTATCGTTTGCTCTTACATCCACGACTTAGCAACGACAATATCAAGGGAGTTCGAACCTTTTTCTCTTATGTTATTTCCTTTCCAAGATCCCTTAGTTTTTTGCCTTTTGAACCAAGTCGTGCCGCGAGGCACGACTTTGTTCAAAAGTGTGGGGTGAGTCATTGCACATAGTAATCAGCATGTTTTTCTTTCTTTTTTCCTTAGTTTTTATCTTTTTGCCACTCTTGAATATAAGCTTCATGATGTGAAATAGATGGATCCGAATTCATGCATGTCCTTGTGAGATCTAAATTGCGTTAAAACTTTAGAACTTAACTTCTTATTTGTCTTTACGTGCCGAGATAAATAGGGATGTGGAGTTGACAGAAAACACGCTAGTAAGGTTTGACAAGCACTCGGAAGGCCGGGTCTCACTATATGGTTGTCCGACGTTCGTGGAGGTTAGCACTTTGGGTTACTTGGGTATCGAGTGGACTCCGCCGTGCAGCGTTTATGCAAGAGGCGGGACGGGAATCAAACCGTCCTATCTCTAGTTTGAGTAGCCGAGAAAATAGCCGAGCAACCCTCGTCTTTACCCGCGCGAAAGGGCAAGGATGAGAAAGAGCGGGGAGGCATTTCCATATGCTCTCGGGCGATGATTGGACCTCCCAAAAGTGAAGACAAAGCAGTTCACAAAAGAGCAAAATTCAAGAAATCAAAGGCCAAAGGCCATATTGTGAAGGTTTTAACCAAGGCAAAAAGTGAAGCATTCAAATTCAATATCAAAGGCCGAAAGTCAAGTCACTACAAATGCTGTTCTTCCAAACAATATAAAAGACTCGACCCATTTAGCCCGAACAAATCATGTGCTAGAGAAAGCTGCGGAAGATAACCATATAGCCGAGTCCAGCCCGAAGAGTGCGTACAAGAACCTAAAAAAGGGCTATCTCCAATACATCAAAATTGGTTTGCATCACGGCTCGGAGGTACAAGTATTAAGTTATTTTCTAAATTTTAAACACTCTTTATTTTGACATCAAGTGATGCATGAGTAGGAAAAGTCTAGACTAGCACTCTATCATTCATGGCTAGGACCTTTAGGTATTAGTTACCTCTTCTCACTAGCCTTGTTCGGGACGACCAAGTATAAGTGTGGGGTGGTCTGATGGGGCCTAATTATATGACTTGTTGAATCAGTTAAACCCACCAAATTGGACAATTTATCTTGACATATTTCACTTGTTAGTCCCATTTTGCTCTACTGGCTATGTTGAGGTTTAGGGAAGAAACCAGCTTAAAAGAGGAGTTTTATGCCAGAAATAAATCACAAGTTGATCGGGTCAGTAGATGACCGAGGAACCCAGTCAGCGCCCGAGAAAGCCCCAGGCGTGACCGAGCTTCAGTACCGGGCCGCGACCGAGAAATACCGGGTCGCGCCCCAGGTCGATATCCGAGCGATCTCGGCTGAGGCCCGAAAATCAATACCGAAGAAATAAGGGTGCGCCCTAGGACAGCGTCGGGCATCGCTGCTGTATGATCACCCGAGCGCTGAGGTTCATGACCGAGACAAACGCCCGAGCGCATCCAAGACAAACGCCCGAGCGCATCCGAGACAAACGCCCGAGCGCATCCGAGACAAACGCCCGAGCGCATCCGAGACAAACGCCCGAGCGCGCCCGAGACAAGGACCCGGCCAAGCGCCCGAGTCAAACTTCTTCCGACCAAAAACTCCGGCGAAGTTCCAGCTACTTGCTTGGTCCGATGTCCATTGGAAGCACCTTGCTCTAAGAGCAGCCTGCCTGGTGAAGCACCTTGCTCAAGGGATGCCACACTTGGCACCAACTAGCTTAATTGCGGCTATCTTAAGGATGAAGGAAGCTCATAAGAAGACCACACGCACCAGCTAGCTTAAAGTCGGCTGGCCAATGAGAAGCATTACTTCTCTATGAAGCAACCGCCCATCCATGCCTATAAATAGAAGAGCTCCACCCCTTTCTTTCATGTCCGGAAGTAGTGGTCCTTTGGTGTGTCTTCGAGCGATTGTGGGTTGACAACACTTGTAAAACTTCGCACTAGCAATCAAAAGCTTAATTCTCCTCTACTCACTCTTGTTTACTTTTGGTTTCAATGGTTATGATATTCACTCCCATGAGTATTCGTAGCTAAATTTCCATTCGGTCGAAGGAGTGCTTGAACTATGAAACCGTTCTAGACCCTTGCTTTCATGTTACTTTAATGTTTTAGCTAGTTCTTGTGCCTTCGGGGTGAACATAACAAGGAAGAGTGGATGCTTGACATGGCAAAGCTCTTCCGAGTAGTTCATTCCCTCTATAGTCGCTTGGTTTGTTCGGAAATGAGGGATCAAGCGACTGCACTTAGGTTAGTATACCTTGAAATGGGGTATTAGCCTAGCTAGAACTAGTAAGCTTTGTCTTGAAATGGAAAAGCCGGAGGAACAAATGCTTGAAATGGCTTTGTTTGGAGTTATGTCTTGAAATGGAATAATTCACTCACTAGAACATTTGGTTAATTCATTGGAGGTCAATGATGAATGGGGACCTAATACAAGACTCCTAAGACCGGATTCCTTCTCTTAAAAATAATCACCTTTTAATTACTTGCACTTTACTTTCTCGCACATTTACTTCTTGTCTTTAAATTTCCCAAGACTTGGACCTTCAAGCATTGCAAGACTTGGACCTTCAAGCAACTTATTTTCACGCACTTTACATTTCTTACACATTTATTTTCTGTCCTTTACCTTTCAAGATCTTTATTTTCAGCACTAAACCTCAACCAAAAACCCCAATTGTCTTTACTTTACTTATTGCTTTCAAAAGAACAATTGTTTCCAACCAACTTCTCTTGGGTTCGACCCCTACTTACCGCTTGCTATCATTAGTGAGCCACTAAAGTAGTGGACTTATAAATGTAAATTTGCAGGTCACAACGACAGCCTGTCAGTAACCAAAACAAGGGAAAAGCAAAGGAGAGTCGTGGCTCTAACAAGAAAAGTAAAGAGGACCGTGACTTTTGTAACAAGAACAAGTAGGAAAATAGCTTAGCTACTTGTATTCATGTCAAGGAATACAAGTAGCTTTGCTAGAACAATGAAAAGTAAAGTAACCAAAAGCTTTTTGGTAAACAAGTAAAGTGAGGGAGAGGAGCTCCAAATTGAGTACAAGACAAGGGAAAGTAAGTGTCCTGCTGGAAAGTAGGGAGCTTAGGAGCTCAAGAACAAGTAAACAAAGCTTGGAAATTAAGAACAAAAGCAAGACAAGAACAAAGTGTATGTTGTATTGAAAATGAAGAGAAGAGAGTTAAGCTCTCTTCTCTCTAAGAACTTGTGGATTTCGAAGGACTTGGTCTACATGAGGGCATGTCCTCTATTTATAGACTAGAGAAGACTTGGGGGCTAAGCTTAGATGAGAAATATCCCAAAGAAGATAAGGATTGGCCTTGAAAATATCCCAAAACAAGCCACTTGCCTTTATCTCTTCCAAAGGCCACGAATTGGCACATGGGTTGGTGTCATCCAAAGCCAACTAGCTTGTTGAGAAGGAACCAACCGACTTGGTTTTAGTTGAAGCCCTACCGGATTCCAAAACCAAACCGAAGTGAATAGTATGGCCAACCGGGAAATAAGTAGTTTAGAGTTGGACTTCCCCGGAATGTGGCCGGAGCAAGAAATGACCGGAGCATGGTGGTGGTTGGATGAGCTTGATCGGAGCATCACCGGAGGTTCGCCGGAGCATGGCCGGAGTTCGCCGGAATATGGCCGGAATCTGACAAGAGCTTTGGTCGGAGCTTCTTGGATTTTGGAAAGCGTATTCTAAATGAAAAAGTCATTCTAAGATTATCTCAAGAATGATGCTAAGCCAAATTCTGCCCGGAACATGGTCGAAATCCCAAAACGGTCGATATTGCCCTATTTTGGCCTTGATCGGGCTTGAGCAGGTTCCACTCAGGCGTTTTGTCTGGGAAGTGAGATTGTCCAAGTTATTGGCCATTTAAAACACTTTGGTCGAGCCAGATTTTCCAGATTCCATGGTTTGGTCGAGCGACTTGGTTTCGGTGCCTATGCGCGCGGGGCCTTTGCTTTGGAATTGGGCCAACTGCCAATCTACTCGGGCGTTCTCCTTGGTCTTCCGACATTGTCCACCTAATTTTCCATTTTGATCACTTTGCTCGAGGTGGAATCGTCAGATTAGCTCGTTTGCCCGGGTAACTTGAATTCAGTGCTAGACAGCTCGAGCGTGGCCTGGGCGATGCCTGGTTTTCTCGGACGGGCCCGGGACAGAGACCTGGCATTCTCGGACGGGCCCGGGTACGGCTCTCAGCACCTGGGTGAAGTTTCTCGGTCCCTGGCTGAGGTCCTCGGGCCTTAGCTGACTTTTTGGCACAATTCTCCCTTTTTATGCGTGTTTCCTCTTTAGACTCCAAAATAGCCTGTATACATAAAATGGAATTAATAAGAACTTGTTCGTATCATCAAATGTCTAATTGGTGGGTTTAGTAGTGTTTAATGAATCATATAAATATGCTCCATCAAACACCCCCACACTTAATCTTGTTCGTCCCGAACAAGTGTAGTCAAAAAGAGGAACAAAAATACCCCAAGTCCTAGATATGGATGTTAGATGTAAAACAAGACTTCACCTTAGCATGCATAGCTTACTTGCTTCCAAACAAAATTATGCTCAAACATGTAAGTAACTAGATACTTGTTACCTTTGAGCCGAGATTCAAATTAATTTGGATGATTGGGAGATAGCCACTTTTAGGCCTTTGAACTGCACTCTCGGATCCGATCTTACTATATGGTTATTTTACTTGCTTCTTCTAGCACGTGATTGATTCGGGCAACTTGGGTTGAGCTCTTTTTCTTTGTTTGTGTGGTTGGACAGCCTTTGTAGTGATTTGGCCTTTGGCCTTTGATTTGACTCTTTGAGTACTTCACTTTTGCTTCGGTTTTGTTTCACCACTTTGGCTGATTTTTTCTTTTCTTCTTTGAGCTTTGCTCCTTTGATGAGAATTTGCATGTCCATTTTTCTTCACTCTTGGGAGGTCCAATCATCGCCCGAGAGCATATGCAAATACCTCCCCGCTCTTTCTCATCCTTGCCCTTTTCGCGCGGGTCAAGATGAGAGTCGCTCATCTATTTTCCCGGCTACTTTGGACTAGAGAATGGACGGTTTGATTCCCGTCCCGCCTCTTGCATAAATGCTGCATGGCGGAGTCCACTCTTCACCAACAAGCCCGAAGTGCAGCCTCCACAATCTTTACATAACCATAAAGTAAGGATCCGGTCCCTTAAGTGCTTGTCCAGCCTCTCTAGGGCATTTCTTTCAACTCCACATCCTACGTTATCTCAGCACACAAGGACAAGTAGAAAGTTAAATACACATGTTTTTACACAATTAAGTTTTCACAAGGAAATGCATGTTTCGGGTCTATCTATGTTCACATTATGAAAGTGTATATTTTCAAAACATGATGGCTTCTATGTACAACTATTACTTCAATACCCCCACACTTTTGAACGAAGCCGTTCCTCACGGAACGACTTAGTTTAAAACACAAAAAGCTAGTTAACTAAGATAAGGAAATGACATAAGAGAATAAAAACTGAAAAAAACTAGATATGCCGGGTTACCTCCTGGCAAGTGCCTTTGTTTAACGTCGTTGGCTCGACGGTACCTCACTCATGGATCACAAGTTCGGATCCCAAGGGTGAGTGAAGTCGAACTTCTTCTCGGCTGCCCTTTTATTCTGCCCAAAGAACTTGTGGAGTGATGTGCTCGGTTTGGTTCTCCATAGGTTCGGCAGGTTCTTCTTTTCATGGCTCCGAGAAGGTGAGGCTCCCTTGACCATAGCTGCTGGTCTAATTAGCCGTGGCCTCTTGTCTTTCCTCCATCTGGGTTTCCATTCTTTTGGCCCATGTCTTGGCCGCTTCTTCATGTTTGAGTGGTCGGCACCTTTGCAAGTGTGGAAGTTCTGAATTCTGCCTAGCAACCTCAAACATGCGCCCCTGCTAACCCTCTTCTTTGTGGCTGAGATGATTGGCCATCCTTGGTCCTTACACTCTTCAGGAGGCTCTTCTTGGCTTGTGACGAGTGGGAGCTCCTTTGTTGGCTGTTTTGGCTCATGCTTTTCCTCCAACTCGCCTAGCACTGCATTATCATTGATCACATCATCTCTGGTGGCCGTGATCTGCATAGAACATGAAGGGTTAGGAAGGGGCTTCTCGGCCATGAGGATCGGGCCTTTCTCGAGCAGCTCATCAGTGAGGACTGGGCCTGCCGTGATTTTCTCGGTTAGTTGGGCATTGAGGTCCGGGACCGGCAAGATTTCCTCGGTAGATTGGTAATGTGGACCGGGCCTGAATTGGGCAGTTTTTCTTCTAACTTCCAGGGGTAATCTGAGTGGAGCTCTTCTTCAGGGAACCATGGGTCCTCATCCTCGTCATTCATAAGGTCCCCGGGGGCATTTACACTGAGGTCTGGGTCTGAATTAGGCAGCTCGGCAGTGAGGTTCGGTTCTGATTTGGGCAGCTCATCAATGAGGACCAGGACTTCCTCGGGTGCTTCTTCCTCGGGCTCGTTCTGCACTGAGTCCGCTTTCACCGTCGGTGCCTTATCTTCAGTTTGGTGCATTGGCCCTCGTTTTAAGCTCTCGGGCAAATCATCAATGAGGTCCCAGGTTTGAGACATGGTGAGATTCATCACCGAACCTCCCGCTGCATCATTAAGCATAGACCGCTCATGTGGCTTCATTCAACGAAGAAACCTTTGGAGAAGAACAAAGTTCGTGAATCCATGGTGCGGGCAGCTCGACACAATGAGATCGAAGTACGTATAGTACTCGTCCAAAGTTTTGTCCCGGGATTGCTCAAGGTTGATAATCTTCTCGCGGGTTTCAAATCGGAGAGATGGTGGGGAAAACTCTTCTAGAAATTTGGCTCGTTGATCCCCATAATCGCCTTCATAAGATGTACATGATTTATACCATTCTATTGCGGAGTTAGTTAAAGAAAATTTAAAGCATTTAAGTTTAAACCCCTCTAGCGATTCATTTTTAGGCCTCATGTGGCTGCATATGGAGTGGAACGTATGTGTATACCTCACGGGATCTTCTCCAATGGCACCTCCGAATTTGGGGAGACGGTTAAGCATCTCAAACATAAGGTTGCTGCCCCCATCATTCCAAGGTTCTCTGCCGTAGTACGAGGACATGGTGAACTAAAAAAAATAAAAACAGAAAAACAGAAAAACAAAATAGAACAACTATTCCGATGCACAACTCCCCGGCAACGGCGCCAATTTGACAAAGCCTTGTCGTGAGGCAATGTGCAAAATAAATTTATAAGTCCACTACTTGTGACTTCACTATTGGGTAGTAAAGCGGTAAGTAGGGGTCGTACCCAAGGGAGTCAGTGTGAAATGGTTGTTCTTTAAAAAGAAAGAAAAAGAAAGTAAATACAGATTGGGTTTTATGGGTTTTTTAGACAGAAAGTAAATTGCGTAAAAGTAAAGGTACTGAAAGTAAAGTGCGAGAAATTAAAGTGCTGAAAGTAAACACTGAAAGTAAGTGCTGAAAAGTAAATTGCTGGAAAGTAAATGACTGAAAGTAAAGTGCTGAAAGTAAATTGCTGGAAAGTAAATGACAGAAAGTAAAGTGCTGAAAGTAAATTGCTGGAACAGTCGAGTTCAATATCAACCAAGCAACATACTTTTGGCACTGGCCGCACGCTATATTTCAAGTGCAATGCGTGCCAAAGTTATGTTGGATTGATGTTGAACAAGTCTGTAGTAAGCGTACGGAAATGTAAAGACTGAAAAGTAAGTGCGGAAATGTAAAGTACAGAAAAGTAAAGTGCGTAAAGTAAAGTACTGAAAAGTAAAGTGCGTAAAAGTAAAGTACTGAAAAGTAAAGTACGTAAAGTAAAGTGCGTAAAAGTAAAGTGCGTAAAGTAAATAGTTGATAGTGAGACTGAAAGTAAAATGACAAGTGGTGAATTGATTAAGGGAAGGATTCGGTTTTAGGGGCCTTGTATCACAACTCGTTCATCATTGACCTCTAATGATCATACTAAGTGTTCAAAAATGTGATAAGGCCATTTCCAGCACTAGTCACACCGTCTAGTCATTTTCAAAACATAGAGCACTTGTTCTATTTAGGCTAATTCCTCCTTTCGAAGTATCTTAGCCCATGGGCATCCACTTGATCAATCATTTCCGATCAACCAAGTGGTGTTTTAAAGAGGTTGAATTCCTCGGAAAAGCTTTTCTCTTTCGAGCCTCCACTCATCCATGAATGTTCCAACCTAATATATGGCACAAAGATCAAGCTTGAACACGAAGAAGCACTAAGAAAAGGGTCTAAAACGGCTTTATGATACAAGCACACCCTTCAACCGAATATAAGCCTTAGCTACTTGTATTCATGTCAAGGAATACAAGTAGCCGTGACTTAGAACAAAGAAAACAAAGAGAACAAAGAAAACAAAAGGGTAACCAAAACAAGGGAAAAGCAAAGGAGAGCCGTGGCTCTAACAAGAAAATTAAAGAGGACCGTGACTTTTGTAACAAGAACAAGTAGGAAAATAGCTTAGCTACTTGTATTCATGTCAAGGAATACAAGTAGCTTTGCTAGAACAATGAAAAGTAAAGTAACCGAAAGCTTTTTGGTAAACAAGTAAAGTGAGGGAGAGGAGCTCCAAATTGAGTACAAGACAAGGAAAAGTAAGTGTGCTGCTGGAAAGTAGGGAGCTTAGGAGCTCAAGAACAAGTAAACAAAGCTTGGAAATTAAGAACAAAAGCAAGACAAGAACAAAGTGTATGTTGTATTGAAAATGAAGAGAAGAGAAGAGAGTTAAGCTCTCTTCTCTCTAAGAACTTGTGGATTTCGAAGGGCTTGGTCTACATGAGGGCATGTCCTCTATTTATAGACTAGAGAAGACTTGGGGGCTAAGCTTAGACGAGAAATATCCTAAAGAAGATAAGGACTGGCCTTGAAAATATCCCAAAACAAGCCACTTGCCTTTATCTCTTCCAAAGGCCACGAATTGGCACATGGGTTGGTGTCATCCAAAGCCAGCTAGCTTGTTGAGAAGGAACCAACCGACTTAGTTTTAGTTGAAGCCCAACCGGATTCCAAAACCAAACTGAAGTGAATAGTATGGCCAACCGGGAAATAAGTAGTTTGGAGTTGGACTTCCCCGGAATGTGGCCGGAGCAAGAAATGACCGGAGCATGGTGGTGGTTGGATGAGCTTGATCGGAGCAACACCGGAGGTTCGCCGGAGCATGGCCGGAGTTCGCCGGAATATGGCCAGAATCTGACCGGAGCTTTGGCCAGAGCTTCTTGGATTTTGGACAGTGTATTCTGAATGAAAAAGTCATTCTAAGATGATCTCAAGATGGATGCTAAGCCAAATTCTGCCCGGAACATGGTTGAAATCCCAAAACGGTCGATATTGCCCTATTTTGACCTTGATCGGGCTTGAGCAGGTTCCACACGGGCGTTTTGTCTGGGAAGTGAGATTGTCCAGGTTATTGGGCATTTAAAACACTTTGGTGAAGCCAGATTTGCCAGATTCCATGGTTTGGTAGAGCGACTTGGTTTCGGTGCCTATGCGCGCGGGGCCTTTGCTTTAAAATTGGGCCAACTGCCAATCTACTTGGGCGTTCTCCTTGGTCTTCCGATATTGTCCACCTTATTTGCCATTTTGATCACTTTGCTCGAGGTGGAATTGTCAGATTAGCTCGTTTGCCCGGGTAACTTGAATTCAGTGCTAGACAGCTCGGGCGATGCCTGGTTTTCTCGGACGGGCCCGCGACAGGGACCTGGCATTCTCGGACGGGCCCAGGTATGGCTCTCGGTACCCGGGTGAAGTTTCTCGGTCCCTGGCTGAGGTCCTGGGGCCTTAGCTGGCTTTTTGGCACAATTCTCCCTTTTTAAGTGTGTTTCCTCTTTAGACACCAAAATAGCATGTATACATAAAATGGCATTAACAAGCACTTGTTCGTATCATCAAATGTCTAATTGGTGGGTTTAGTAGTTGACGGAGCGCACTGCACTGTCGTTAAGGTGTAATGTCTCTGTGCAAAAATAAATTTATAAGTCCGCTACTCGTACTCTACTATTGGGTAGTAAGGCGGTAAGTAGGGTCGAACCCAAGGGAATTAGTTGATAGTTGTTCTTTCGAAGATGGAAATTAAGACAGTTGGGGGTTGGTTGTGATTTTAGTACTGAAAGTTGCGTGGGTTGGTTGTGATTTTAGCACTGTAAAGTAAATGACTGAAAATAAAGAAAGTACATACGAGACTGAAAGTAAATACTGAAAAGTAAAGTGCTTGAAGGACAAGTCTTGCTGAAAGTAAATGCTTGAAGGACAAGACTTACTGAAAGAAATTGCTTGAAGGACAAGACTTACGGAAAGTAATTGCTTGAGGGACAAGACTTACGGAAAGTAATTGCTTGAAGGACAAGATTTACGGAAAGTAAGCAGTTGATATGGACTGAAAGAAAAGTTACAGAAAGTAAATGACTGGAAAGTAAACAGTTGATAGTAAGACTGAAAGTAAGTGACAGGTGATGTTTGAATCAAAGGAAAGATTCGGTATCAGGGGCCTTGTATCATAGTCCATTTATCATTGACCTCTAATGATCATACTAAGTGTTCAAAAGTGAATCAAGGCTATTCCTAGCACATGACTTGCCACACCGTCTAGTCTTTTGCAAGAAAAAGAACTCTTGTTCTAGTATGTGCATCCATTTGATCATCATTCCTGATAAACCAAATGGTGTTTTAAAGAGGTTGACTTCCACAGATAAGCTGTGCTCTTCCGAGCCTCCACTTATCCACAGAAGATCACGAACCCATGGCAAAGCTTTGCTCTTCCGAGCATCACTCAACCAATGGAATTCTGACCTAATATAAGGCACCTAGAACAAGTTGAACACAAAGAGGCACTAAGAGAAGGGTCTAAAACATTTTATGATACAAGTACACCCCTTCAACCGAATGAAGGGTTTAGCTACGAATATCCATAGAGGTGGATATCATAGCTAAGTACTGAGTAAAATAAAGGTTTTGAAAGATAGGAAAAGTAAAGGTTTTGAAAGTAAAGACAAGGAAAGTAAAGGGAGAATACTCAAGAACCAACAGGAGTAAACTCAAAAACAACGTAAAGTAAAAGAAATGCTTAAGTACTTCAAGAACCGACAAGAGTACTTAAGAACAAACTTGGAGCTTTTAATTCAAAGTAAAGTGTTTACATGGATTGTGTTGTAGAATCTAGAGAGCTTCTCTCACTACAAGAACTATGGATGTTGGGATGGAATGAGGATGAGATGATAAACTAAGGGAAGAGGAGCTCTCTATTTATAGGCATGGAGGAGGAATGAGGAGGCAACACATGGCACAAGGGGAGTGGAGACACCCAAAAGCCGCCGGCCTTAGGTGGCTCTTCCCTTTAGCCGCCCCCCATGTGTCATCTTGACACTCAAAGCCGCCGGCTAGGTGGAGGAGAGGAGAGTGTGAGTGCTTTGAGATCTTTTCTCCAAAAAGCCATCGGTTGGAATGTAACTCCAGTTGCCCTTTGGTTGCCTCTTCGGTTGCCCTTTGGTTGCTCCTTAGTTGACATCAAAAGATAAGTCACTTATACTTGGCATTTCACTTGTGTTCTTGATCTTTGATGGAATAAGTCATTGGGACTTAGTTGTGGCTTGATCGGAGTATTGTCGGAGTATGGTCAGTTCTGACCTGTAATCCATTTTCAGCGTTAAGAACTCCATTTTAGCTCATTTTCATCTTTACTCCTTGAAATGGCCTGTAGAACAAAAGTGAAACTAACAAGTAAAAGTTGTCAAGATAAAGCATCCAATTTGGTGGGTTTAACTGTCTTAACGAATCATATAAATATGGTCCATCAGATCACCCCATACTTTTAGTTGTTCGTCCCGAACAATGCCTTTTTTAAGAGATGTGCACACAATCCAAGTAAAAACTTCAAATAGGAAAGTGAGATTGTGGGACTACATTTATCCTATTCATGCATTACTTACTTATTACCAAACTAAACTGTGCAAATACTTAGAAGAAACTTGATACTTGTACCTTCGAGCTGAGATGCAAATTAATTTGGATGTTTCAGGAGATAGCCCTTTTCAGGCTCCTGGACTGCATTCTCTGGACCGACTCGCACTATATGGTTAACTTGTCGCTTTCTCTAGCACATGATTCGGTTCGGGTTTCACTGAGTTGAGCACTTTGATTTCTTTTTGGTGAGGGACAGCTTCTGAAGTGAATTGGCCTTTGGCCTTTGGCCTTTGATGTTGAATTGGAGTTTCTTCACTTTTATTTTGGTTAAAACCTTCACAATTTTGGCTTTTGGCCTTTGATTAGCTTCTTCGAGCTTTTACTTCTTTGTGACTTGCTTGTCCATTTTCTCAACCTTTCTTTGGGAAGTCCAATCGTCGCCCGAGAGCATATGGAAATACCTCCCCGCTCTTTCTCATCCTTGCGGTTTTGCGCGGGTCAAGATGAGGGTCGCTCATCTATTTTCTCGGCTACTAGGACTAGAGATAGGACGGTTTGATTCCCGTCCCGCCTCTTGCATAAACGCTGCACGGCGGAGATGACTCTGATCTTCTTTGAAACCCGAAGTGCAGCCTCCACTGACTTCGTAAACCATATAGTGAAATTCAGTCCTTCGATTGCTTGCCAAGCCTCTCTAGGGCATTTTATGTCAACTCCACATCCCCTGTATATCTCAGCACAAAGGGACAAATGAGAAGTTACATTTTAAGTTTTTAAACAGTTGAGATTTCACAAGGTAAACGCATGAATTATGATCTATCTTTTTCACATTCTCAAGTTCATATTTTCAAAAAGATAATATTAAGGGAAAAGGAAAAAAGAAAGCATGTTAACTAACTATGTACAAAGGTGGTTCTCACCCCACACTTTTGAACGAAGGCGTGCCTCACAGCACAACTTAGTTCAAAAGTCATGAAAGCAAATATATACAGGAAAGGTGAGAATGTTTTAAGGCAAAAAACTAAATGACAGAAATTAAATGACTGAAAGTAAGATAAGTGTCGGGTTACCTCCCGACCAGTGCCTTTGTTTAACGTCGTTAGCTCGACAATACCTCATTCCGGGATCATAAGGTGGGATTCCATGGGTGGCTCAGGTTTTAGTATTGTGGAGCGCCTACTTTCATTCTTGCCTTGACTCTCCCTAAGTTCTTGGGGGATGATGTGCTCGGGTCAGGACTCCTTTGTTTCGGTGGTTTTTCTTTCCATTGTCTCTGAGAAGGCGTGGGATCTTTGACCATAGCTGCTGGTCTTGCTACTCTTATGGTCTCTCTTGGCAGATCAGAAATTTGTGTACTGAGATCCGAGATAGGCACAATGTCTGGAGGTTTCCTTGTCCTTGGGCGGCCATCATAATCATCGATGTAGAAGTCTAAAAATTTGCCGCCAAATGCTAGTGATAACAAGCCTTACCCATGTCGATCCACGCCTTGGTGGTGTAGAGAAAAGGCCGTCCCAATATAAGTGTTGGAGGGTCGTCTTTGCTGGTCTCTCCCGTTTGTATTACATAAAAGTCCGCAGCAACAACGAGCTCTCCCACATGGAGTATTAGATCTTCAAGCACTCCAACCGGTTTGATACACGATTTATCTCCTAACTCGATATTTGACCTTGGTGGTTTTAATGGGCCAAGCCCTAATAAGTAATATAAGGAGTAAGGCATGGCATTGACGGCAGCCCCAAAATCGATTAGGCACTTGTGAATTTGGGCTTCACCAATACTACAGGTGACTGTGAAAGCCCCTGGGTCCTTATCCCTTTCCGGTTGTGACTCATGATCTGAAGCGAGGGATCTTTCCATAATCGGGCCATTCTGCCCATCCTTAGGTTCTGGATTTGTATGACTGGGCCCTTCTACCTCCTGATCTTCTAGGTAATCACCTTGTTCTGATGCATAGATCTTAGTTGGGGAATCCCATCTGAGATCGTCAGAGTCATTCTCATCCCAGCCAGATGCCGGTATATCAAAGTGTGTAATCGGTGGAGGTGTTATGCTAACCGTGAATGCATAGCGTCCATTGTCAGCATGCATGACCCACGTTCTGCCATCATTGGGTCGGTCTTCCTCTTGATTCCCAATCAGGACGGTGCCTACGGGTGAAGTGTTTGTTCGTAAGTTTGTAAGTTGTGGATCGTGCTGATTCTTCCCGTGATGTCTTCATGTTTGACTTCCTTATCATGCTAACATTTTCCTTTGGGTTTTGGATGGTTTGTGAAGGTAGTCGCCCAGGCTCATTAGTAAGTGTGGATATTGAAGTGGCGAGCTGGGACATTTGTTTGGTCAAATCTGAAATTGCCCCGTCGGTTTTTGCTTGGAACTGGTGTAGCGAAGTACCCAATTGATTTACGCTTCCTGCGAGTTTCTTCATTGTGTCTTCAAGCGATTTGTTTGGTCCTTGCTGACTGCTTGAGTTTGCTTGGTACTGATTTTGTGCCTTCTGTTGATATTGTCCTGTCGGGTACTGGTTTGGTCCTCTTTGCTGATATTGGCCTGCTGATGGAGCGTTCTGGTTGTACTGCCGGTGGGGAGGTTGGTAGAATGACTGAGCTAATTACGGTGCGGCTTGCTGTGTCTCCCTCGGAGGATGGTTGTTGTTCCGCCAGCTTGGATTGGTCGTTTGATTATACTGCCAGTTTGGTCCGGCTCTGTCGTTGCTGTTGTTGTTGTTGTATCCTTGGTATCCTACCACTGCATTCACTTCTTCTGGTTCCTCTACTATTAATGTTGGGCATGCGTCGGTCTTGTGGTCCGTAGAACTGCAGAATTCGCAAGGCTTTACTGGAGCTGGCTGCCTTCGTAGGATCTGAACCATCATTTCCTTCATTTGTTTCATCTCCTCTGGCATGGAATTCATCGGTGTTTCTTCAGCCTTTGCCACATTCTTTGTTCGGGAAAATTCTTCCTGCCGAGTTGTCTCTTCTATGAATCGGGCATTTTCAGCGACGTCGGTGATGAGATTCCCAATGTCACTCGGTGATAGATTCATCATGGATCCTCCAGCTGAGGCGTCCAGGAGCATTTTGTCTAAGGGTCTTAATCCATCAATGAGGTACTCGATGATGAGTTTCTCGGGCAGTCCAAGGGTGCAGCAGCTTCTCTCCAGGCGATTGAATTTCTCTAGGTAATCATACATGGTTTCATTGGGCCCCTGCTTGATGTCCTGCAGCTGCCTCCTTACTTGCATTGCTCTTCCCGCTGGGTAGTATTTGTCCAGGAATTTATTTTGCATCTGAGCCCATGTTCTAATGCTACCGGAAGGCAATGAAAGGAACCAGTCGTTCGCCGAGTCAACGAGGGAAAAGTAGAATGCCTTTAACTTGAAGTCGTCTACGTTCACGCCATTGGGTTTTAAATTTTGGCAAATGCCGTGTAAGCGTTGGAGATGAGTCGTTGCTGATTCTCCACGAGTTCTTGAGAACTTGGGCAAGTTGTGGACCACTGATGTGTTGATGGCAATGTTTTCTAGTTCAGGGCCCTCGTAGATGCACCACGGCTGATTTCTGAAATCTGGTGCCGATAGTTCTCCCATAGTAGGTTCGCGGAAGTTGTTATCCCCATAGAAGTCATCAAAGATGGGTTCTCGCCTTGGCATTTATCGAGGTTGAGGGGGTGGTGGATGTCTAGGGGGTTGCACCGGACCACCTTCATTTCGGTCCTCGGGTGGTCCTTGGTTTCTTCGAACGACCTCCCTATTACGAGCTCTTTGGTTTCTGATGAGTTGTTCCGGATCGTCAATAAATGGAGGTGGCGCCTCATTATTTTGATCGTACAAGTTCATCTCGTCGTCATCCTGATAGTCATGGTGGCTTCCTGCACGAGACATGGTTATGCAGAACCGAGTTTGAAATTTTAAAAGAAAAAGGAAAGAACAATTATCCGATTGATGATTTCTAATTCCCCAGCAACGGCGCCAATTTTGACGGAGCGCACTGCACTGTCGTTAAGGTGCAATGTCTCTTTGCAAAAATAAATTTATAAGTCTGCTACTCGTACTCTACTATTGGGTAGTAAAGCGGTAAGTAGGGGTCGAACCCAAGGGAATTAGTTGATAGTTGTTCTTTCGAAGATGGAAATTAAGACAGTTGGGGGTTGGTTGTGATTTTAGTACTGAAAGTAGCGTGGGTTGGTTGTGATTTTAGCACTGGAAAGTAAATGACTAAAAATAAAGAAAGTAAATACGAGACTGAAAGTAAATACTGAAAAGTAAAGTGCTTGAAGGACAAGTCTTGCTGAAAGTAAATGCTTGAAGGACAAGACTTACTGAAAGAAATTGCTTGAAGGACAAGACTTACGGAAAGTAATTGCTTGAAGGACAAGACTTACGGAAAGTAAGCAGTTGATATGGACTGAAAGTAAAGTTACAGAAAGTAAATGACTGGAAAGTAAACAGTTGATTGTAAGACTGAAAGAAAGTGACAGGTGATGTTTGAATCAAAGGAAAGATTCGGTATCAGGGGCCTTGTATCATAGTTCGTTTATCATTGACCTCTAATGATCATACTAAGTGTTCAAAAGTGAATCAAGGCTATTCCTAGCACATGACTTGCCACACCGTCTAGTCTTTTGCAAGACAAAGAACTCTTGTTCTAGTATGTGCATCCATTTGATCATCATTCCTGATAAACCAAATGGTGTTTTAAAGAGGTTGACTTCCACAGATAAGCTGTGCTCTTCCGAGCCTCTACTTATCCACAGAAGATCACGAACCCATGGCAAAGCTTTGCTCTTCCGAGCATCCACTCAACCAATGGAATTCTGACCTAATATAAGGCACCTAGAACAAGTTGAACACAAAGAGGCACTAAGAGAAGGGTCTAAAACATTTTATGATACAAGTACACCCCTTCAACCGAATGAAGGGTTTAGCTACGAATATCCATAGAGGTGGATATCATAGCTAAGTACTGAGTAAAATAAAGGTTTTGAAAGACAGGAAAAGTAAAGGTTTTGAAAGTAAAGACAAGGAAAGTAAAGGGAGAATACTCAAGAACCAACAGGAGTAAACTCTAGAACAACGTAAAGTAAAAGAAATGCTTAAGTACTTCAAGAACCGACAAGAGTACTTAAGAACAAACTTGGAGCTTTTGATTGAAAGTAAAGTGTTTACATGGATTGTGTTGTAGAATCTAGAGAGCTTCTCTCACTACAAGAACTATGGATGTTGGGATGGAATGAGGATGAGATGCTAAACTAAGGGAAGAGGAGCTCTCTATTTATAGGCATGGAGGAGGAATGAGGAGGCAACACATGGCACAAGGGGAGTGGGGACACCCAAAAGCCGCCGGCCTTAGGTGGCTCTTCCCTTTAGCCACCCCCCATGTGTCATCTTGACACTCAAAGCCGCCGGCTAGGTGGAGGAGAGGAGAGTGTGAGTGCTTTGAGATCTTTTCTCCAAAAAGCCATCGGTTGGAATGTAACTCCAGTTTCCCTTTGGTTGCCTCTTCGGTTGCCCTTTGGTTGCTCCTTAGTTGACATCAAAAGATAAGTCACTTATACTTGGCATTTCACTTGTGTTCTTGATCTTTGATGGAATAAGTCATTGGGACTTAGTTGTGGCTTGATCGGAGTATTGTCGGAGTATGGTCAGTTCTGACTTGTAATCCATTTTCAGCGTTAAGAACTCCATTTTAGCTCGTTTTCATCTTTACTCCTTGAAATGGCCTGTAGAACAAAAGTGAAACTAACAAGTAAAAGTTGTCAAGATAAAGCATCCAATTTGGTGGGTTTAACTGTCTTAACAAATCATATAAATATGGTCCATCAGTAGTGTTTAATGAATCATATAAATATGCTCCATCAACATCCATCTGGAACAGTCGAAACTTCAGGTGACATGCTAGAGCAAGAAGTAAGCGGATGGCTTCAAGTCGTGCGACCGGAGCAAAGGTTTCCTCAAAGTCTATCCCTTCTATCTGAGTGTATCCTTGTGCAACAAGGCGAGCTTTATTTCTTGTGATGTTCCCTGATGCGTCGAACTTGTTTTTGAAAATCCATTTTGTGCCAATGACGTTAACCCCATCAGGTCTTGAAACCAAATCCCATACATCATTACGAGCAAATTTTTCCAGTTCCTCCTGCATGGCAAGGACCCAATACTCATCAAGTAATGCTTCCTTTATGTTTTTGGGCTCAATTGAGGAGAGAAAGCACGAGCAGGGAGCCAACTCTCTGGAGTTGCTCAATTTCCTACGAGTTTGAACTCCGTCACTTGGTGATCCAATAACCTCAGAGATTGGGTGATCCCAGGCAATTCGTCGGGAGGGTTGTAGCGTAATGACATTCTCCTGAGTGTTGACATTATCGATTTCGTCAGATGAGTTGTCAGAGGCGTCATCAGTCGGTTCATGCTCAGTCTGCTGGGATGCTGGTTGTGTTTCAGGTACTGTGTTAGTACTGTTGTCAGTGTCGTCTGAGACAGCCTGTACAGACACTTCATCCTTGACTTTGACATTTATAGATTCCATGACTGATCCTGTGCGCTTGTTGAACACCCGTTATGCTCGACTATTTGAAGAATACCCTAGAAAGAACCCCTCATCACTCTTTGGATCCAGCTTCTGTCGGTACTCCCGGTCATTCAGAATGTAGCACTCACTTCCAAAGATGTGGAAATATTTGACAGTGGGCTTCTTCCCTTTCCAAAGTTCATAGCACGTCTTCTCTGTTCCAGTGCGTATAGTAACTTGATTTATGATGTGACATGCTGTATTCATAGCTTCGGACCAGAACTTCAGAGGAATCTTCTTGGCATGGATCATCACCCAGGCCATCTCTTGAATGGTACGATTTTTCCGTTCCACAACTCCATTCTACTGAGGGGTGATTGCTGATGTGAACTGATGAGCAATCCCGTGTTTGCACAGTAGGTTCCAATAGTAACATTCTTGAATTCTGTGCCATTATCACTCCTGATGGACACCAGTTTTTCTCCTTTGTCTTCCCTTTCTCGTTGGATCAGGGTAGCAAGTTCTATGAATTGGTGAGCAGCTTCAGTCTTGTCCTGAAGGATCCTTGTCCACGTGAATCTGGTGAAGTCATCAACACAGACCAGAACATACTTCTTCCCACCATAGCTCTCAGTTTGCATTGGTCCCATCAAGTCCATATGAATCAGTTCCAAAGGTCTATTGGTGCTGATTTGCGAGATCTTAGGGTGTGAAGCTTTGGTCTGTTTTCCAATCTGACATTCTCTACACACCACATCCTGATTTCCTTTGACATTTGGCATTCCTCTGATGAGTCCAGATGAGCAGAGTTTCTTCAATGTCTTGAGGTTCAGAGGACCCAACCGTCTGTGCCAAAGGGACATCTCATCTGCTTGGCTAGACAAGCAGGCTGTTCCAGCACCTGTTCCAGGGGAGTCGATGAGATAACAATTGTTGGCTGCTCTGCTTCCTTTCATCAAGATTCCTCCATCTTTATCGAGAACTAGGCATGAGTTGTGAGTGAATTTGACATGATATCCCCCGTCGCAAAGTTGACTTATGCTGATCAGATTCACTTTCAGTCCTTCAACTAGGAGAGTGTCTTTGAGGACAGGTAGATCCGGAACCTTCAATGTCCCACAGCCCATCACCTGTCCCTTTCCTCCGTCTCCGACGGTGACGAACTGCTTCTTAATAACAGGTCGAATCTGCGTAAGGAATCTGGAGTCTCCTATCATATGGGCAGAGCATCCGCTATCGAAGTACCAGCGATCTTTCTCCATGTGACTTGAAGAGCTGAACGTAACCATGCAAACATCTTTACTTCTGTAAGTCTTCATGTCTATCTTCCAGTCATGAATCGTGCTCGAGGGTAGCTGTCCTTGCTTTGCAGTCATCTTGAACAGTTCTAGGATCCCACTCAGTGTGTCGAGTGTTTGCTTTGATACCATTTGAAATTCTATCCCCTGTTCAAGCTAGTGTTCAAGGTACAGTTGAGACTGACCTTGAACTCCTTTCACAACAGTTCAGCGGGTGCAGAAAGAGGCTGAGGTACCTAAACACGAACTTTACAGAGTCGTGTTCCGACAGTGGTTGAAGCAGTGTATGAGACAGAACAGGAAGCAGAATAAAGCAGGAGCACACACAATATGTTACCCAGTTCGGCCTCGCCTACTCTGGGGGGTTTCCCACACCCTAAAAGGGACACAAATCATATTACGAGATTAGAGCTACAAGTGGTCTTACTCTTACACAACACCTTGTTTGTAATCGCCTAGCCTCTAATTCTCCGTCTCTCGGATTTGCAATCTCGGTTCACCGCAGCTTCCCTCGATCCCCTATGGGTAGGACAAGACTTCCCTCTCGGCCTAGTCTTGGACCTCCCAGAAGCCCAGTCGCCTTCTTTCAAAGACGTATCTTGATCACCATGTGTGTGTGTGTGCTTTGTTGTCCTTCAAGAACAGTCTGAACAGCACACTGAACAGACTATTACTCCGCTGTTGATATTCCGGTGTGGAATAGTTAGCCGGCCGTCGCTCCTCCTCCAATTTCACGATTCCTCTCGTGTTTTTCTTTTCTCTCAGGAAGCGACACATATTGTGGTCGCTCTAGCCTTCTATTTATATGCAAGGGCGCTCTCCAAATCTGCTCCAGATATCTCATCAAATATTTAGGAAATATTCTTAAATATTCGATGTGTATCTTTATCCAATCTTTAGGAAGAATATTCGAAGACTTCCTTGCCAAGTCAGCCACGCCTCCTTTAATCTGATGTGTAGATATTCATTTGAATATCTCCTGCTCGAACTCTTTGCTGGCCGACTTCAGATCAAAAAATTCTTGTCAAATATTTCGGAGATACTCCTAAATATTTGATAGCTATTCAATCGCTTCCATATCCAATCTTTGAATATGACTTCCACGCCAAGCCATCCGATATTCTTTCAGCTAATCTGCATATATTTGATCGCCTATCTGATCTTTGGTGATGACTTGTCGATTGGCTCCAATCAAATAATCTCGTCGATATCTTCTGGATATCATGATCTTCATTCCAATCTTCATGAGATATCTTCTACAGTAAGTTAGTCAGGCGGTCTTCAATTCTGGTGAGGAGATATTTGAATGACATCTCGAATATCTGTTTCTTCGCTGACCGACTTCAACCGAAAAGATCCTCTATCTTTAGAACCTTCCGGATTCAAATCAAGCGTCTGCTGTGCGCTGTACTTCTGTTCCAGTTCGTGTTTGAACTCTTCTTAAACTCTAGCTCAAACTGTCTAAAGCCGTTTTGCCAAAGCCATGACATTCATGGGAACATCAGATATCAACTCGTTTGTGTCCTATTTTCTGCACTGTTTCCTAATTACTCACAACCCAACTGTCTTTCTTTTTACCGAACAATAAGTAACCGCTCTAGCTCTCTAGGGTTCGACCCCTTGCTTACCGCTATACTAGCTAAGAGTAAGTGGAGATTATAAATTTAAATTTGCAGGTACCGACGACACCTGTCAGTAGGCTTGTCTATGTTGTGGCGAGGGCATTCCCTTTGGAGTTCTTTGAATCTTTCCCATGCCTCGTGGAATGTCTCGTCTTCTCCTTGCACAAATGAATTGATCAAGTTCTTTAGCCTTTGGGTCTTCGCCGGTGGCAAGTATTGAAGGAGGAAGGCTTGGGCTAGCTCATCCCATGTTGTGAAGGTGTTGCCTTCATGGCTCCATAACCAATCCTTGGCTTTCCCCGTTAGAGAGAAAGGGAAAAGCCTTAGATGTATGTTCTCTTTCTGCACATTGTTCATTTTGAAGGTCGCACATAGCTCGAGGAAGGAAGTTAAGTGAGCGTTGGGATTTCCTATCCCGGTGAAGGCGTTGTTGCCCACCATGTTTATCAATGCCGGTTTGAGTTCAAATTCTGGGGTATTAACTCCCGGTGGAGCTATCGGCGACTGAAAACCGGTTAAGCTTGGCGTGGAATAGTCTTTTAGGGGCTTATCCCCATTGGGCTCCTCATTCCGGGTAATTGTGACATGGGTTGTGGTCTTCTTTTACGGGGTTGCCTCTTGTTGCGAGAGCCTTGTCCTTTGGCTCTCTCTTGATCCAAGAAGTATTTCTAAGATTGCTCAAAACTAGCGTTCACTTTTTCCTTGCCCTTGGACCTCATTTGCATTTAGCCGAAGCCTACAAGAACAAAGGAATCCGTTAAGCCACAAGATGCAACACATGTAATAGCAAGAAGACCAAGCGAAATAGTCCAAATCTTGTAAAATCTACTTTAGTTCCTTAAGTTAATTCGTTGCTCCCCGGCAACGGAGCCATTTTGATGCGTTGTAATATTATGCACTTCAAATGTATGTAATTCGAAAGCAAGATATTTGATCAAAACAATTTATAAACCGGTAAGTACGGGGTCGTCCAAGGAGCAATGTTAAACTCAAGATCACTATTCGACTTTACTACAATAAGTCTATTTCCTAACGAATGTGTGAGATGTGATTTATGACTTTCCAAACAATGATTAACGAAATAAAAAGGTTGTTTTCAAGGTTTTCAAAGACGCTCCTAGGGTACTACTTCCCTCGGTGCATTAGACTCTTAACGGTTCAATTTCATGCAAGAACGAGTAATGTAAAGGTTAGATTAAGGCATGTCCCTATTAAATCAAATTCAGTCTCTCGATATTTTTATTTGATTTAAAGAAAAGACACCTCGCACGTGAACTTCAATCTCTCGATGTTTTTAGCTCACGTCCTACTCAAGATTCTCAATCATCAACGCTAGTTGAGTGATCGATAACCAATGAGCGGTTTAAGATCAAGCCTATCTCAATGCCAAAATGGGTCACGCTTGTGATCACCACCTAGCAAAGGTGAATCTATTTCGTTCTAGAACTATTAGTCTCGTTCGCTAGAACACTCGACTTCAAATTCATATTTCTAGACCACTTAGGCATTTTATCAAACACTTGGTGGGCATAGAGTTGACATTATATCCAAGTAAATTCACAATCATAACAAAACCTTCATTCATGCATATAATCAATAGATAAAAGAGTTTTACACACCAAGGAGGTCCATAGACCCCTATAAACTAATGAGACTACTCACTACTCATGTTCATAGACAAACAGTAGTAGTGTTGTTACAAGGATGAAGAACAAAACACAAAGGAGGGTAAGGAAGTAGGAGGAAGAATCCTCCTATATCCTTAGAGTGATTCCACTTGATGAGATGATCTTCAAAACCATTGAGCTCTCCCAAAACCCTTCAAAAACCTTGACACTTTTCCCCAAAAACCGAACTTTCTATTTATAGTCGAGGGTTAAAAATCCTCTTTCAGGCGAGACTCGTCCGGGCTTTGTGCCGCTCGGCCGAGCTTGGATGTGGATGTGCACGGGAACTCGCAGGGCATAGAAGACTCGGGCGGGCCTTGATTTGGCCCGGGCGGGTGCTTGTTTGATGGATGGCCATGTGTGCGGGCGAGTCTTCTCGTGCTCGGGCGAGTCTTCTCGTGCTCGGGCGAGTCCGGGATGATGCCGAGCGAAGTGCAATATACGCCCTGGCGGGCCTTCTTGTACTCGTGAGGGTCCTGGCCTTGATGGATGGCCATGTGTGTGGGCGAGTGTGATGTGGTTCGGGCGGGTGCTTAATGCTCCTGAGTAGATGCTGAGGAAAGCTCGAGCGGGCGTGGGATTAACCCGGGCGAGCGTTTGGCACTTTGCATGGGGTTTCCTCCATTTTGGTTCGAAACTTCAGTTTTCTTCGAGAATTGATAGTCTTGAGTCCAAGAACCATAGAATCAGTTTTTCACCTGAAATGGCAAGTACGAGGGTTAAATTACTTTGAAAGAGACTCGAAACGAATCAAAACATCTAGTAAAGGTAGGAGAAAGATAGTCAAGAAATCGACTTATCAACTGGCCGCAAGAGATGAACCAAAGGTGAACAACAGCAAAAAGGAGCCTGAGTCAATGCCTACCGTGCCCAATGAAGACATTAGCTCGAAGCTAATGTCTGAAGTGGACGCATCGTTAAAGTCGGCTATTGACGCGATCAACGCATTGGTCGAGTGATGAGTCATATTTATACGACTCGTCGAGTCAACTAATCCCATTTATCTTGACACTTTTATATGCGAACCATTACTTTTTAGTATGGTTTTGCATTTCAGGTTTTTCGGAAGCTTTAGGAGGAAATGCGTATAAAAGATGGCATTTAATGCCAAAAACATCACAATGGCAGATCAGACCTTTGGATGCATGACGGAGTGCTGGGAATGGACCGCTGATCAGAAAAATACGAGCCAGAGGGCATTGCGTAGTTAACTCGATTCCCTACAACTCTCTAGTACACACCGAGAGCAGCTGAGGTCATATAGAAGGTCAAATCTAGAGCCAAAGTTGGAACTGGCGCGCAGAGAAGAGGAACCAGGTCAGTGTGGATCGCGTCCGGTAGAGACATTAGCGTACAGTGTGGATCGCGTCCGGTAGAGACATTAGCAATTACGCTAATGTCGAAGCCAAACGTGGCTCTAATGTTACTGCCGAACGCGACAAGCCGACGAGGTGATGATGTCAGCTGTCCGTGTGATGATGTCAGCAAGCCAAAATCTGATAATTCTAGCCCAAAAATGGATTTAGGAACCTAAGTTGATAATTCAACCCAAAACCAGATTTGGGAATACAAATGTTCTATAAATAAGAGGCTTGGGTTATGGTTTCATATCTCATCTCATAATTCCATCATTCAGAAGACGGATCTGGAGAAGAAGACAAAGCTTTCGATGAGAGAGAAGAATTTCTTACTCATTATGTGTTTTATTTCCATTATGTGTAGCGAAACTCCTAATTCAGTTTAGGGTTTCGCATATTGTGAGTATGTTTTGAGATTCCGTTCTTAATGCAATTTTATGTTTCTCTAGTTCTTGTGCTTATTCCATGAATTAAATTGTGAAGTTAAGTGGAAGCTTTGTCGCAAAGCTTAATAAAACAATTAATTCTTATTGTTAATATCTACTGGAAACTTTGTCGTAAAGGTAGATAGTAACACCTAGATAAAATAATACCTTTGTCGGATTATTATATTTAGGAAAGAACTAGAAATCTAACCCTTGGTCGGGTTAGATGTGTTGTATCACCTTTGTCGGGATACTTTGGGAATTACCTTTGTCGGAATTCCACACTAAGAAACAAAGATTTGATCATTAGATATCTATGATAAACATGTCACAATAGAAACCCTAAGCTGAATGTTCTCTCTTATTAGAAGTCTTATGTTATTTTTCTCCTTTGCACTCTTAATTGCTCGAACCCCCCTTTCTTTATATTTTGACTCTGCTTGCCGCTACACTAGCTTATAGCAAGATAATTATAAAATGACGCGTCAGACGATGCGCGTCAAATTTTGGCGCCGTTGCCGGGGAGTTGCGCTTCGGTGAAGTTGTTTCTTTTTATTTTTATTTTCTGTTTTTATTTTATTTTATTTTATTATTTTTTGTGCTTCGCTACTTGTTCGTAATGTCTCGTGCAGGTAGCCAGATTGGTGATCACAACAACAACGTGATCGCCCCGATTGATGAAAACAAAATACCTCTGTTCTATGAGGATCCGGAGCAGCTTGTCTATGCTCGCAACCGTGCAGTCAGGCAAGCTTGACAGCTGAATCGGAGGGCACCTATTGCACAGATAGGTGCTGGTGCGAGGCAGCCACCTCCACCACCACGACCGCAGCCGCCAATCCACAAGAGGCCAGAGGACGATGAAAAATACTACTACAAGCCTACCATGAAGGAGTTGTCTACTCCTGACTTTCAGAATCAACCGTGGTGTATTGACAGAGGGCCCGAATTATCTAAGATAGAAATCATGACTGCTGTAGTGCACCACCTGCCAAAGTTCTCAAGGCGACAAGGAGAGTCAGCCACCAAGCATCTGCAGAGCTTTCATGGCATCTACGAGACTCTCCGACCATACGGAGTCTCAGTGGAAGATTTTAAATTAAAAACATTTCACTTTTTTAACGGACGCAGCTAATGCTTAGTTTTTGTCTCTTCCTCCAGGTAGAATCAGGACATGGGACCAAATGCAGACGAAGTTCCTGACCAAGTACTACCCAGCTGCCAAGGTAATGCAGGTTTGCAAGCAGCTACAAGATGTCAGACAAGGGCCTAACGAGTCGATATACGACTATCTGGAGAAATTCAACGCCTTAGAGCAGAGACGCTGAAACCTAGGAGTCCCTGAGAAGCTGATAATTGAGTACCTGCTGAATGGGTTGAGGCCACTCGACAGGATGCTTGATGAGCCGTATTTATACAACTCATCGAGTCATTAATTCCCACCAATTCCTGCACTTTATTATACGAACAGTTACTTTTTAGTATTGTTTCGTGTTTCAGGTGATTTGGAAGCTCTAGGAGGAATCGCACTCAAAAGGCGGCTTTTGAAGCCTAAAACATCACAAGGAATTATGGACCGGCTTATCAGCATTTGACGAAGTTTGGCGCGGAAAGAAATGAAGACCAAAGCACTTTGGAACTTTCAGCAGTGCAATTCGCGGACGTCTTCACCATTTAGGGCGCGGAGGTCTTGTGCTTTATGATAATTCTAGAGACGTCTACGGGAAGGAAATACAAGAGGCGTCCGCGGATGACGTCAGATCTCGGCCCGTCTTTTGGCGTCACATCCGTCCAGCCCAAGTCACATGTAGGGCAAAATTACAAGCTAGGGTTTTGGAACGTTCAGGAAGGATCTAGATGGCTTGAAGATAAAGCAAGATTATTATGGGAATATTTCCATAATTATCTTGTGCTTATTTTGGCAGCTTTAGGGTTTTCAAAACTCTATATAAGGAGGAGCATTCAAGGCATAATACTCGTCCCACAAGCTCTACTCGAGTTCTCCTCTCACACACGGCCAAGCCCTTGCTCCGCCACTCTCTCCTCCGTGCGCCGCCATCTGCTCCGCCCAACTCAGCCTTGCACGGCCGTGACTCGGCCAGCACTCGTCCAAACTCGGTTCCTTCATTCTACTCGATTTTTTGTGAAGCATCTCTTGTCCTTTTATTTTATGCATTATTTCCATGGCTATGTGTAACTAAATTCTCTATTCGGATTAGGGTTTTATACATTGTGACAATGTTTTTGAGACTTGGTTCTTAATGCTATATTCTATGTTTTACTGATTCTCGTACATGAATTCCATGAAATATTGCTAGACTAGACGTATACTTTGTCGTGAAACCTAGTTGCGCATATTTCTATATTAATCATCTATCTAATACTTTGCCGTTTAGATAGGTAGTACGTCTAGGTTAAATAACACCTTTGTCGGGTTATTAAACTTAGGGGAATTAGGTCGTGGCGTAACACCTTTGTCGGGTTACTTGGGAAGTCACCTTTGTCGAGACAACCACACTCAAAACACGAATTAGATACTTAGAAAGTCTATGATAAAACAAGTCACAATCAAACCCTAATCTGAATATTTCTCTCTGATATTTACATCCTTGCTATTTTCAAGACTTACAGTTGTTTCCTAATCCATACTTTCACCCAATTGCCTTTTCTTTCCTATTTCAGAACAAAGTAGTAACCAATCTAGCTCTCTAGGGTTCGACCCTTGCTTGCCACTACACTCGTCTTTCGCAAGGAATTATAAATTTAAATTTGCAGGTCAAACGACGCCTGTCAAATTTTGGCGCCGTTGCCGGGGAGCTACGCACGGTGAAATATTTGTTCTGTTTTTTGTTTTTTTTTGCGGTTTAGTGTTTTTTCACTGTTTTCCGGTTTTACAAAAAGTCTGCAGGATTCGAGCTACCAGTGTCCAATTTCAGCCCATAATACCTTGTTCTGAGCGGAACGACGAGGAGATCAGAAATCACCAGCATTTGCTCGTGACATACGGTGTTTTTCGGCCATCGGAGATCGTTTAATATTTTATTTTGAATTTTTTAGTGTTTTTAGAAATTTTCAAATTTTTTCGTGTATTTCCTTTTTTCGTTTATTTTAGTTACTTCTTGCTATTCGGTGATTTCCTAATTCGTTATTTTCAACTGTCTCGATTTCATTTTTCGATTCTTCGATTTCCAATTTCTAGCTTTTAGAGGATCCTGTCACCAAGACTTACGAGTCTAAGGAGTGTGGGTTTTAAGTGAGACCGTTGTGACTCCTCCACTCTCCTGGGGATCCTTTGTTGCTAGTCTGTGCTTGCTATTTCGGTGTTTTTTATCTCGGTGCTTGCTATTTCTTGCAACATGTCTCATGCAGGAAGTATAGTCGGTGACAACAGTCAAAATAATGAAGTCGAACAGGTACAGAATGGAGAAATCCGGGGGGGCTATCCCGGGATAATTTCAACAACAACAAAACCAAAACCAACCGCAATATCCACAGTACCCTCATTGATCCCTATGATTAGTTTTCTCGGGACGATCAAACGTTAAGTGTGGGGTGATTTGATAGCGCTAAAATATATGCATTTTACGCGACCTCTATGCTTATTATTTCGTTCGTTTTATCACGATTTCACTTGCTATTTGATGCCTTGTGGTTCATTTCAGGCAAATTACAGAGTTTAAGCTGAGAACACAAGTGGGCATTGATTTTGGAGCAAAACCGAGCATTTCGGAGCAAAAACATGGTTTTTCGGGCATTACGGGACGTGCCAACCTCTCCGGAGTATTTTGGACCTAGAGATCTCATTTGGTGTCCGATTTGGTCGATTCAAAGCTTGTTGCAAAGCTAACTCAAAGGGCTACAACTCTCTAGTTGACGCCGAGACCAAATTCGGAAGTTAAGACTGCCAAAAAAGCCTTGTGCGTTCGCACAGTCCATCCGTGCGAGCGCACAAATCAAACCAGAAGCACAACATCCCTGTGCCCTCGCACAAGCCACCTGTGCCCTCGCACAAACCGGACCAGAAGCATGGAAAATCAGTGCGGTCGCACGCTCAGGAACCACGATCGCACCAGGCAGATTTTGGGCATGTGTGCCCTCGCACAACGTCGTAAAGTCTGCATTTTTATGCTGAACTATAAATAGAAACTTAGGGTTTCTAAAAAAGGGGGGAGCTTTTCTGGGTTTTGGGAGCAGCCGCCAGGGATTCTAGAGAGAAGGAAGAGCTTCAACAACATCTTATATCTCCATATTGGTTTTGAAGTTCTAAACTCCACTTTTATATGGTTGTTTGCACTTTTATTGATGTTTATGGGTTGTAATCTCACTATGAGTGAGTAGTGACATTGGTTGGGGGTCTATGAACCCCCTAGACATGTTTGTGACATTGTGGATATTATGAATGCTATTGATGATTGATTTTACACATGATTCTTCTTCATTTGAACCTAATGCCTATGAATTACCTATGACATGTTTTAACTAGTCCGAAATAGGAATTCTACTTGATTTCATGCTTGATGTAGCTAACCCCTGAAAAGTGTGATTTCAATTGAACGAAATGAAGAAGCATTAGGATTTTTGTGTTACATGGCGATGCTTTAATCCTAATGAGAATGGCATGAATTTAACAAGCGCATGATTTATTTAGCCAATAAAGCGCGAGTGTGAGGCTAGATAAATCATGTGCTATAGCACCAATAAAGCGCGAGTGTGAGGTACTATGCGAGGTGTAACCTCTTGATACTAAGTTGTAGCGCGAGTTGAACTTGGTATTAATGTTACATAGCCAAATTCTATATGTGCGTATGAGAATTCATCAATAGTGTCCCGATTTACCGTCACAATAATTGTCTAGGCGGGGAATTAGATCCCTAGTCATTCTTGAATTGTTTGTTTACCCTTTTTATCGATCAAATCTCCCCTTAAGATAGTAAAATCTTGCTATCAACCTCTTAAGAGGAACACACCCCCCCCCCCCCAACCATAAACATTCTACATTTAATCGTTAGCACTATTAGTTTTATCACCTATCTTTTGGGTACGACCTTGGGTTTCCCAAGTCAATACAAATTATTTTGATTAACCGTGATTAGCATAAGTATTTGATATTCTTATCGAATATTTACACTAAATTACAACCGATCAGCAATCCCCAACCGTACAACCTTACTACATATTCACACAAACAAAAAATAACAATTGTTAACAACACATTACAAATAAAATTAACAACATACAAACATAAAACCACATCTTACATATTTGAAAGCATGTTGCAAGTGACCTTTGCGATGTTGAAATGAAAATCAACAATTGAATCTGCCTCGGATCCTTCAATTGGCTGCAAATCAACAGGACTTGCTAAAAATTGACCCTAGCTAAATTAAACGAAATGAAAATCAAAACTGGACAAATTGCATCCCTAACAGAAATGAAAATCACAAATCAGGCGCATACAAAAATCGAATCCGGTTCGGATGAACGACGACGGAGATGAATAAACCAGAACCCTAACTAAATCAACATACCTTAAGCGATGACCGACGACGGAGATCAATCAACGAGAAGGATTCAGTTTGGTGGCAGGCACGAAGACGATGGTGAGAATTCAAAGACGAGGTAACTTTTGAGTGTATTTCTGAGTTAACTAACTTTTTCGAGTCAAACATAAGATGGGTGAGTGTAGATTCTGATTTTTAAGTTTTACATAAGACAACGCTTGACCCAAAAGGGTTGTCTAAAGGTTATACATAAGACAGCGCTTTTGGTCAAGCGTTGTCTAAAGTGTAGACATAAGACAGTGCTTTGTGTACAAGTGTTGTGTAAAGTATTTAATAGACAGCGCTTCTGATCAGGTGTGTCTAATGTTCACCTTAGACAGTGCTTGTTTATAAAGTGTTGTCTATTGTATACGTTAGACAGTGCTTTTTAAAGAAGCGTTATCTTAAGTTACATTTTTTAAAGACAGCATTTCTTCAAAGCGCTATCTATTAAGCCTTTCTTCTAAAATGGACTTGTCATTAATTGTTCGATTGACTCATCACTTTCCTCTTTCTTATAAAATAGATTTGTCATTATTTGTTCCTTTTATGTACCTCAATATTCTTTTTATAGTTGTCATGTGTAAGTTGGCAGGTTTCTCCATAATTCGGATTACCAAGTTCATTACAAACATGAGATATGCCCTAGTAGCAGCAAAATACATGACGTGTAGTATTTTGAGCGTCAAAAATAATTTATAAAACTGGTAAGAATCAAGTCGTCCAAGGGAGCAATTGTAAACTTGT
The DNA here is from genome assembly GCA_033675215.1 of Rhodiola kirilowii. Taxonomy (NCBI): domain Eukaryota; kingdom Viridiplantae; phylum Streptophyta; class Magnoliopsida; order Saxifragales; family Crassulaceae; genus Rhodiola; species Rhodiola kirilowii. The sequence continues at coordinate 22,398,107 of CM066197.1, forward strand.
GCACTATGTAAGGTTGTGTTTCTATTTATCCTAGTCTGAGACGAGTTTTTGTTTGGTTTTATAATCTAAAATAAACAAGTAAGAAAAGGTTTTAACAAATTTCGAGAAGTATTTCGAGGAACTACTTCACTTACCTAACATTTGAATCGAGTTTATTAATCTAGCATGCATGGACTTGCCTATATTGATGGGAAAATAGTCGTACAATCGAAGTATGAATCTCACCCTTTCGGCGCTATTGGTTCATATGGGAAATGAACCTTGAACTACAAACCTCAACCTTTCGACGCTAGTGGTTCGAATCAAATAAATCGCTGATATTTATCAACTCTCTCTGTGTAAACATGGGGAGTCCTTGTCGTAAAACTAGCCTTTCTCGTTACAATCTTGGGCAACTCTCGTAGTCACCGAGTTCATAACGTGTAGTTTACTTAATAGTCGAACATTTAGCCTCCCTTTCGGCGCTATTGGTTTAGGGTCTCAAAGCAATGCACTTAGGCATTTTCTCAAACACCTAGTATGCATCGCTGGGTTTAAACGCTAAGTAAAATAAAAATCATGTAAAGCAATCTAAATCATGCAAAAATTAATTTATTAGATAAGATTCGCAGGGCCCCAAATATGAGTCACTACTCAGTATCCATCGTCATGAAAATACAAATCATGTTTTCTTCAAAACGAAAATTACAAAGAGAAAAAAGAATTACTACACCCTTCGAAGTGATGTCGATAATCCATTCAAGCTCAATCTTCAATCCGATCAAAGTCCTCGCGTTTTCGCGCCCCCTTCTCTCTTTTATGTCGTCTCCAAGTATCGAAATGAATATGTGTGTATGTATGTGTAGACAAATTAGGTTGGCGGCTGCTCTTTTTTTTTCTTTTTGTTTTGTTTGGCCTTTTTCCAATTTTTCTAAAAACCTAGCCCAAATTTTGTTTTTGGCCCATCTGGCATGTGTCACATGTGTACCCTAATAGGCGACACTAATGAATCCGGAGAGAATGCAGTGTCACTTTGTGTTGACAGATCTTGACACGAGTGACACTGGCGCGTTCTGTATAGCAGACTTCGGCTCCAGGTTTGCCCTCCCCTCCTTAACACTTTGTTTTGCCTCCGAATTATTTTTTGCCTGAAAAGCAGTAAACATACAGTGAGGGATCATAATAAACAAGGAAAATGATTGATAATAAGCTAAATGTGAAGCATAAATATAGTCAAATTTATGCTCATTAAAACACACCACACTTAGAGTTTGTTCGTCCCGAAAAAACATGAACTAAATCATAATCCATTGTCGTAGGGAACACGAGTGCATTTAGCGTATGCACCAAGCCTTTAAACCTCTAGGCTACCCTACAAGACGAGTTGGTCTCGTGAGAGGTTTCAGAAAAAAGAATACTCACAAATCTCATATGCGGCTAGCTAATATGCATGAATAAGGTAGTTTCTCATTTAACTAGGCAATACGCAACAAATACCTCATGCACAATAACTAAAATAGTAATCAAAGAATGACTCCTTTTCAAAAGATTTTCGAACCACCAATGACTCTACAAAGATACACAATCAAAGACAATCAATATCAGAGTTATCAAATGACCAACCTAACAATTCATTCAACCTTTTAGCAAGATACTCAAAACATCGTCCTTAGAAACATAAAAAGCGAGCCAATCGCGTGCCTATGCTATCAAGAAGGATAGTGTATGGGCTAACGAGTAACAATACAAAGGAGCTATGTCCAATAATACGTAAGGAAATAGAAGTTTAACACGCTATTTATAAAATTATCTCAAACATAGTCATGCTCACGTAATAGTACAAGGGTCATCTCTGTACTCAAATCACAATGCATACACGCTAAAAGAAACGATGGAAAGTACATTGACAAACTTAAATGTGTGCCTCATCTTTTTTTTCTCGGCATTTTGCACACAATACGCTTCACGAATTTTTTCTTTTGATAGCTTGCCTTATTTTGGCTTGTGCTTGAAAAAACTTTTTTCTTTTCTTTTTTTTCATGGCTTGCCTTATTTTGGCATGTGCTTGCATATAAAAAAAATTCTTAGTGTCAATTTTTCACTCATACTGACTCCACACTTAAGCGTTGGCAATGTAGTAAGGATATAAATGGTGTGTGCATACAATATGAAAGAACAGAGATCCCCTAAGAGCAATGACTATGTTTTCAAAGAGTAGAAAAGTATCCCATGCTTGCTAATTTTATGCTCAAGTTATGCAAAGGTTGCCTAAATCATTAGATAAACAAAAGTTAACAACAACATTGGCGCCTAGGTTCAAAGTCATGGTGATCCTAGATTCAAAATCAAGCCATTAGCAATGAAACTAGATAGTGCATAAAACGTGTAATGGGGTAATGCGGAGGCCTTCGAAATTCTAGTACTCAAATGTAAGCTAGTGCATAAAACGTGCAAGTGCCTAGACATTGGATAATTTCAATAGAATGCACTACACACACCCACTCCACACTTAAAAGGAAGCTTAGCCCCAAGCGAAAAAAATATAGAAATAAAAAGTGTAGTGCAGAGGGCTTCCTTGAAATTGTAGCTCATAGAGTGTGATTCGTGGTTTGCTCATTCCATTCCCACGTATGACATTCAAATCTGTAAAACAAACAAGTGATCACTAAACAGAAATTATTAGCCAATGTCACAAGTATAATGTATAATCATAGTAAGGACTCCACACTTAATTTAAAAGCGTCTAGCGAATAATGATGTGAGTGTCTTACAAATGGTTTTACTTCCCTCGAAGACCTAGTTTAACGTCTTGGCGAGACTAGCAAAGTGCCCCATGGAATCGTTTAGGAGAAGTCCTTTGCTCGAATAACTTCTCCTGGGGCCATAAGTGCTTATTACGTCAATCCACCTTCAAATCCCGCTTATATTCTCGTCCATCAAGTCTACAGTGGACTTTTAAATATAAACTCAACCCCTTTAAAAGTGTTATTTCCTTTAGGATGGAGGGATTGTAGGAGCTCCTTGATAATGGTCTCAAAAGTATGGTAGGAAGCTCCAAAACTTGTCTCGAGACGGCGTGATGAAGAAAGGGTTTTCAAAACTCGTCTCGAGCTTGATGGGCACACCGTCTTTTAGTGTATCAATAACTTCCTTGGGTGCCTAATCCTCTAACTCCTCTTCTAAACTTGCATTCTCTTGTATGCGAGGTTGCTCTCTTGTAGCATCCATGTAAACCTCAACAAAGTCTCTGTACACTTGAAAGCCACATGGCTGCTCATCCTCTATCTCCTTTTCAACAACTGATTCAAGCTCATATTCAAGTCCACTTGTAGCGGGAAGGGGTAGGTCTTCTTCATACAAAAAACATTTTTTTATATGCATGAGTCATCATGGTTGAAGAATTCCTCATTGGAGATCCAAGGCGTTGATAGAATGATGAATTCTTGTGTGTTCTCATCCAAATGATCTTGAAACGTGCTAGTAGTGAAGGGTGATGCACTTTCGTATTCCAACTCATCCTCGGTGCAAGATTTATCATCCCACACCTCGTTGTAAGATTGGATAGTTACTATCAAGAACTCATTCTTTGTTGCTTGATCCCATCTTTGCTTAGAGGCATTAGGTTCAAGGACTTCTTTTCTAGAGACCTCTTCTTCATCATCTAACTTCCCATTTTCAATTTCTCGTTGCGCCAATATGCATTCTAACTCTGGTTTTTAGGAAGCGAGTTCATCTAAATGTTGGTTCAAAGCTTGGGCATTTTGTAGCATGTCTAGACGGTCTTGGGTAAACTTGGCTTGGTGAGTCTCTTGTTTAGCTTGGATCATGGCTAGTGTTTCCATGATGGAAAGTTCACCATTAGGTTGAGGATTCGGAGGATATTGAGGGTAGGAGTCTTCCCCAATTAAGCATTTGCTATCATCCCAATTTGGAGTGTTGGAATGTGTCAGATAGCAATGATCTTCCCAATAAGCATTTGGTTGCTCCTCCTCGTGGTCATATTCTTCATTGTAAGAGACTTGTTGGTTGTATGAATACATCCTCACAAAACAAAAAGAACAAAAATTAGTAAGGGATATGAGTAAGGAATATACAAAAGAAAGGAAAAAAATATTTACAAGACTAGTCGAAATATCCACACAGCCTAGGCAAATGACAAGTTAATGTGTTGCTTCCCGGCAACGGTGCCATTTTGACAAGTAGTATTTTGAGCGTCAAAAATAATTTATAAAACTTGTAAAAACCAGGTCGTCCAAGGGAGGAGTTTTTTTTCAAAATGACCCATTTGGGTTTCATAATATCTCAAATGATCCAAGTGAGTTTGACATTTCAGTTTTGACCCAATTTTAAAAAATAGATCCTGGGGATCCGATTTTAAAAAAAAGTTAAAGATTAAAAATTTAATTTTTTTAAAACATCGGATCCCGGTTTTGTAGGAAATTTAAATTTTTTTAAAACACCATATCCGGGGATCTAGTTTTGTAGAAAACTTTAAAACAAATTTAAAAAAATACCGGATCCTGGGGATCAGGTTTTGTAGAAATCTTAAATTTTTTAAAAACACCGGATCCCCTCGACATCCACGTGGGCATTAGATTACACGTGTCGTCCACGATTCCCTATACATAGATACATTTTATACGATTCCCTTATGACATAATTATCAATGAGAGTATATTGTCTAAATACCACATCGATAATTGCAATAGTGTTCTGTTCCTGTTTTGTTAGTCCTTGGGTTTGCTGTTATTGTTATCCTGTCGTGTCTCCGAGTCTTTGTATGCTTCCTTCCTTATCAAAAAAAATTAATAATTATCAATGAGAGTATATTCTCTAAATACCACATCGATAATTGCAATAGTGTTTGACCGACGGAATTGATAATTATTTATTTTCAACTCTTTTGTCAATGACATGAATGACTAGTTGAATGAAAAGAAGCAACACGAGCTGGTTTGTGAAGAAAAAAAAGTGATCTAATATTTTGTATGCAGATTGGGCTGGGCTGGGCTGGGCAGCTAGTGGGTAGTTGGAATAGACTCCGGGAATGATTTCGATAGCAGGAAGTTTTTCAGTCTGACGATTAATGCAAACATGCCGTAACATGGGAAGTGCATTACTCCTACGGCCAAGTACCTGCAAGAAATGAAAAAAAAAAAACAAGCCTTAGTGACATCCTTTGCTTCTGAGAGAGCCATGGAAGTCCCTTTTGGTATGAAATGAACGACATACCAAGCAGGTGCAAATCGAGAGGATAAATCCATGAATGGATACGGCCACCTGAGGTGAGGGAAAGCAAATTTCAAATTGATTTAGCCAAATGTTAAAATCATAAATCAACTGATTGAAAGATATTGTGAGACTCGTTGGAGAAAACATTGACCAGATTGAAACACATGCATGAACTATCCATTGCACGACGACAAATGTTGATGTCCATGTGACAAAATATGCAATCCTGAAAAACGGGAATCTCTGCACCAAAAAACAGATGGGACAAAGTAAGTGAGAAATGGACTCCTATTTCAGACTCTTTAACAAAAATCTTGATTCCTTTACCATTCCGTTTAAAATCGTATCACCCACAGGAAAACAGCATTGATAGAGTGCATGCTAACATCCATCTGCACAAGAATTCTTCGTATTGTAAAATAAAGTGGCTACACAATAATAAAAGTAAATACGTTCACAAGGAGTGTACCTTGGGAGAGATGGCAATATGCAAACATCTAAGTGGTGAACTATTTTTTAATTTGAAAAGTGAAATTGATAAAATGATTCATGTACTTACAAAATGTAGTCTGTAGCTTGACGCTGTAAGGAATGGATATATATATCAAGAACCAAAAGACTGAGTCAGTGAGCACCACTGCACCAGCAGCCACCTGTTCACATGAACATTAATGAAAAAACGATGAATTTCGTGTATCAACTTACAAGAGAAAACAAGAACTATCTTTTTTCTTCACGTACAATAAGCATGTATAAGGAGTATTCTCATATACCTACTCAGAAATCATCATAGGGCCACGTCTTACAAATAAATCATACGACTGAATATTTTTATAAGCCTAAAGTATTCCACGAATGCCATTGTGTGTCGTTGGCGCGGTGAATATACACTAGGCAGTCTTTTACCAGCCTACATAACTGTGATAGATAACACTAGTAAATCATGACAGACTACTGTAGCCTTACTATATATGGAAATTGCGAGATGTTTAAAAACCAGAAGGACAGCAAATCAAGATGTTGATTCAGTCACGTCGCTGACGCTGTCCTTAAAGCTATATTGCCTCCCTAAGGTGCTGGATCCGATGGCAATGAGCTTCCCAGGATAAAAGAATCACAGTAAGCGCGAGCACCGTAGCCTTACTGTTCGAACCTATTGGACCTTTGACTGTCACCACTGATCGAAAAGAAACGAAAAGTGAAGTCGAGATTTGTGAGGGACTGTAGGGTTTCGTTTTCGTGTGTCATTGAACTGAAGCGCAGGCTTCTTTATATAGTTGAGAAGAGGAGAAACGGTTTCAACCTGACTTTTCGGAAAAGATAGGATCTGGCCAGTATATCTGCAAGCACAGTCCACGTTCTTATCTCTTCTTATCTCGAAAAATCAGCAACCGCCGAAGATTACATAAAAATAAGATCGAGTTATGCAAAAAACCCGAACCGAAATTAACCAAAAACGAACCGCGCAACCCGCTGAGAAATTCGACAGCATTCACCCGCATGATGTGGGCGCGCACAAGACAGGCCAAATCCGACGTCGTCGACCGGATGATTTCCCCCCTGCGCACGCCCGCGAAGGCATTTTGGGAGAGTTTTTTTTACAACTTAACAAGCTTGTTATGGAAATCATATATGAACAAACAATGTTCCCATTTGGCCTCCAATGTGGGATATAAGCTTTCCACTTGTGTGAAATCAAGCTAGCTATCCATTCCTACCAAAGTCATGTTTTCATGGTTTTTGGCACTACTTTGAGCATCAATTACTCATTCGATATAGCTTCGTTTTTGGCGATTCAATACTTGATTTCATACCTCACACGTCAAGGTATTTTAATCTAATTTTGTCAACAAGATTCGAGGCGTTCTCCACGCTCAATTTTAGGTCTCAATTGTGGCGCACCACCATTTTCTTCAACCCACTACAAACACATTTTCCAACAGGCGTATTGTGCGGGTGTGCAGGCTAAGGATCTTTTTGCTGCACCTTATCTACTTCAGGTGTGCAGGCTAAGGATCAGACTCCGTCTATAGCTCAATTTAGATTTTAGTCTGTTGTTGTCCTGTGAGGCTCTGGCCTCTTTATTTTTGTCCTCTGTAGTAAGGGACTCCCTTAACTACAGCCTTGTATCTTTTCCGCCATATGCGACCCTGTAATTCCCATGGTCTTGGCATTTTTGGGCCCTATCAATAATAGGCATGGCCTAGCTTTCTTAAAAAAAAGAATCATGATAGACTCACTTGGAAAGTCACTTGAAAAGCATAGCTCCAAAAGTTTGCAAGTTCACGAACACTCGTAGTACTATGATCATCCACGACTTTTTCTGAGGAACATATATTCACATCTTCCTCAAGTGAAGCACCAACATCGGCCACTCTCTCCACATCTAGAGGCGCAAAATCTATCTGCTCATGATTCAATAGATTTGAGTGTTGGCAGCATCCATACATTGAGAAAACAGATCCAACCTACAAGTTCAAAAGATGTACACTTCATCAAAATCAAGTTTAATTGATAAAATACAAGACCTTGACCATCAATATCAAAAGCATGGATATTAGGTTTTGTCCACCAAGCACAATAAACCAGTATAAAACGCGTACCCCAAAATATATGGTGACCAATGTAAAAGTCCACCTAGAGAGAAATAAAATCAGCCCGTTAAATGATATGCTATACACCTCGAGTTTTGGATTGGCCAACTCTATATGAAGACTTACTGAGTGTAAAAGTACATAATGTCAATCCCATCCAATGCAATATTGGTAACTATTAGTGCCAAAAGCAATAGGAAGGCACATGATCGGAAAGTCAAGAGCCAGGCAGGATGGATTGATGGGATGCAAGTCTTCCAAGCTTCTTCCTTGTACAAACACTGCGCTTCCCATTGCTGATTTCCTCTCCCCTCACTCCTCAATTTTCTGAAAACTTCATATTTCCATATAATGATGGACGAGGAAACAATTGCTGTTAAGATCCATAGAGCAGATAGAAAGAACCTCCAGTTCAACCAATAACTTGCCTCTGTTGTATCAGCGGCCATGATTGGAAGCCAATTCTTTCTCGTTGACCCTGAAAGAAAGTACAAAGATCACTTTCGCAAGCTCCACATCTTGTATCACAGTTTCTTATACTAATGGATGGAGCTCATAAGAAAATATACAATGTTTACTCCTAAAAAAAGTTTAATAGAGATTCAAGGCAAACGTTCCAGTGCTTACAGCCCGAGATACATTTACAATGAAACACAAAAAACACGCTCTCAATAAAACATCCAAACAAAATTAAACCAGTTTTCGCAACCATTCGACTTAGACACCATCCTTGGGTGAAACAATCATTCGCTACATCTCATAGTCGTAGACATATCACATACACAACAAGTCTACAAGCAAGAAGCAACGATAACACAATGAACAAACACAAAGACAAACAAGAGTGCTTAGAGATAAGTTCTTCTGGATAAAAACGAAGGTCTCACTCTCACCTTTATGAAGCTACCAAATTCCTGCTTCTCCTCTCCAGCTTAAAGAATTAGCGGAAACCCAAATATTCAAACTACACAATTATTAGGGCTTCGTATGAACGGATTCATGTCGGGAGAATCCCAATCTCCCAGTATCTCAAAATATGGCAAATCACAGCCACAGCCATTATCATTCTCATCCAAGGATTTTTTTTATTTGTTTTTATTTTTTATGTGCTTATTTTGAATTGGGGAGGACTTGAATACTGATCATTTTGGACGTAAGAGATCGACCTTCCACCGGACTAATCTTTTTGGCTCAAGGCTGTGTTTTTGTTTCACAAAATGGAATGTATATTCTTTGTCGGTTTGTTCTAAAAAACGACGTCGGATCAGTCACGTTTGCAGCCAGGCGGATAATCGAATATGGGCCTGAACATGTAAACAAGGCCCAACCATGAACGTGACACGTCCTCGGCGTTCTCTCTCTGTATATAATCCTCTCAATCTTTCCAGTTTACAGGTAGTCAGAGTAACCCTATTTCGCACTGAGATGCAGATCTTCGTCAAAACCCTAACCGGCAAGACCATCACGCTCGAGGTCGAGTCGTCGGACACGATCGACAATGTCAAAGCCAAGATCCAGGATAAGGAAGGCATCCCGCCGGACCAGCAGCGACTGATTTTCGCTGGGAAACAATTGGAAGACGGGCGCACTTTGGCCGACTACAACATCCAGAAGGAGTCGACTCTGCACCTGGTGCTGCGTCTCCGTGGAGGAGCGAAGAAGAGGAAGAAGAAGACCTACACCAAGCCGAAGAAGATCAAGCACAAGCACAGGAAGGTGAAGCTGGCTGTTTTGCAGTTTTACAAGGTGGATGATTCTGGTAAGGTGCAGAGACTGAGGAAAGAGTGTCCCAATGCTGAGTGTGGCGCTGGAACTTTCATGGCTAACCACTTTGACCGCCACTACTGTGGCAAGTGTGGTTTGACGTATGTTTTCAAGGCTGCTGATGAGTGATAATTTGTTACTGATTTTATTCTAAAATTGTCTGTTTTTTCTTTAGTATTCTCATTTCTGGATTTTTGGATGATCAAGTTTTAAAAACTGCAAACTTTGTTGTCTTCAGATTCTTACATTTTGAATCCTCTTTGATTTTATTGGGTGTACTGTGGTAGGTGTAAATGGACTGAGTGCAGCCGGTGCGTCTTATTCCTCTTTTGCTGTTGCATTAAATAATTGATAATCTACTTATCAAAAAAAATAATTGATAATCTAGATTTCTTTTTATTTAGGCGATTGGTCTTTTGTTGAAGCTTGCAGCCATCGTTGAGCAAGTGGTGGTTTGTTGAAGCTTGCAGCACTCATTACTATTTACTATAGTTTCAAGTCTTATACTTGATTGAATTTGTTGCTAGTTTGAAAGGGTTCATCTTGCACAGAGAAGTTTTCTCATATATATTATCCACTGCAGTTGTGTAGTCTTATTTTGTTCCCATGTAGATGCAGTGTATGTTTGTAGGCTCCATTGCAGTTGTGGAGTCTGCAGCATAGTTATCAGGTCGCTCGACTAGTCCAGCAAGTCGTTTTTTCCTGTCTGACTTGTCTGACTTGAAACCTCGACTTGGTGAACTGCAAATAAACAACTGATCATTTTGGGCTCGACTAGGCCCAATAAGCAAAAATAGAAAAGTAGGGGATAGCTCATTGTTGATTGTCATATCATTTAAATGACGATGAAAATGTTGATGATGATTATGGAAGGCCAATTAGTTCTAAGCATGAGAGTATTGATCGCTAGATAAATGAAGTCTTATAGCTTGATGACAACATTTGATTACATTTTCGCATTTTATGTATGTTTTTATTTTGTTTTGTACTCTACGACAACAACAAAAACTTATGTTTGATTGCATATTTTCTGAATTTTGTACTATTTTCCTTATTTTATATGTAGTCTCCTTTTTTATTATATGTAAATTGTATATATCGACTAGTGAGAATCTTATCGACTCGATTTGTCGCCGTGATAACCTTGGTCTGCGGGAGCTTCTGCGCTGCCCCTCATTAGATCGGTTCTATGTGCTTTGGTTGCTATGCTAGTCGTGTTGCATCCTTCAATCTTTTTGTTCAAGATCATTATTATGGTTATTTGTGATTCTAGTTTGCTCATCCTGTTTCCTGTAGATGGGTTCTTGCATATAGGTTGACAACATGGTCTGTTAAGATTGATAAAGAACCAGGCCATTTGGGGGTTGATATTGTTTTGCCCATCTTTCTCAGTTTTATGTTTTTTATAGACTCAAAAGGCATGAAACTGTCTTTTTTATTTTATGGTACTAGTACGAAATGTCTTTTTTTTATGAGAGTACAAAATGTCTTTTAATGCAGCAAAATTGTTTTTAATAAATATTCGTTTTCTTTCTCTTTCTTTGTCATTGGTTCCCTTGACATTTTGACATTCAGAAGGCCGATGGATAGGATTATGTTGACTTCTTGTTCTTTAGGTGGTACGTTGGAGGTGTTGGTAGTGTAGGTTAGTTTAGATTGTGTTGGATGAGCTTAGGTTAGATTGTATGAGGTTATGTTGTATTATGTGAGTGGAGAGTAGTTTAGGTGAATGGAGAGTTCAGAGTAGTTTAGTTTATGTGAGTGTAGTTTATAATAATTATAATTGAAAAATAATACGTGAGTGTAGAGTAGTTTTGGTGAGTGGAGATTAGGTTGTGTTAGATGAGCTTAGATGAACTTAGATGAACTTAAGTTGTGTTGGATGAACTTGGGTGAGTTTAGATTGTGTTGAATAGATTTGGGGGAGAGTGGGTGAGCTTGAATTGTGTTGTATTAGTTTAATGGAGATTGAGTGAAGCTCTAAAGAACAGTATAACTGAGATTGAACGTCAAGTCAAAGTTCAATATGTTTCTCAATTAAGTTCTAACCAAGGCGATATAAACAAACTACTCGCTTAACAGAGATATCAAAAAACTACTTTTCTGTGTGGGAGGATTTGTCACTCCCCTATTTTGGCGGCCTTGAGAATTTGATCGTTTGTCGAGCTTGTCTTAAGTGCTTGTTTGCTTTTGTTGTACTATCAAAAAAAATTGAGGTATAATTGAGAGGGTTAAAATCCGGTGAGAGTGATGTTATTGTAGGAAATAAGAATTACTCTTATCCATTCATTTCATTTAATTAATGGCTCAGACTAAATCTAAATCAAATCAAATCAAATCACGATTAACTAGTGGATCAATATACGAATTGGGGGCAGTTTAGTCCAAAAATGTTGATTTGATTTTTCCGATCCGTCGACCTCCGGCAACCTCCGCAACCTTGTTCGATGTTGTCGACGTCGTCAACCTCCGGCACTCTCGATCGATCAACCAACCATGTCCGACGTTGCCCTGTCGTCTGAACCAGTCCGATCCAATTTCCTTGGGGAAGATGAAGGTGCCGCGCGCCCCACACTCACATTAACTTATCCGCGCCCAAAGAAGACATTAACTTGTTAACATCTTCTTTGAGCGCAGCGTTAATGTCTTGTTTAGACGCGGCTCATTTGAGATGCTACGAATTATCCTTTGAAAAGCTACGAATAATGTGTTACGAATACTACGAATATTGTATGTAATTGTTACGAATATTGTATGTAATTGCTACGAATAATAAAAGCTACGCATTTTAGTCGCAAAGGCACCAAAACATGATTGCTACGAATTTTGTATGTACTTGCTACGCATTTTAGTGAAAAGCACCAAAACATGATTGTTACGCATTATAACTTGTAGTAATTACATACAAAATTCATAGTACACTATTTGTAGTAAAATATATCAAAATGCGTAGTAATTATATACATAATTCGTAGCTTTTCAAAATATAATTTGTAGCTTTTCAAAGCATAATTCGTAGCATTTACACAGTGATCCGCACACTTCACGCTCACATTAAGTGAGCCGCGTCCAAAAAAGACATTAACAAGTTAATGTAAAGGCTGGACGCGGCGTTAATGTGAAGGCTGGGCGCGCGGCAGGTTCGTTTACTGTTCATCTTTCCCAAAACACAACTGCACGACGACGATGTCCATCACTTCATAAACGTCGGCTGGGAAGGAAAAGACCGACGATGAATTGCTACGCATCTGAACGGCGACTATGGCCATCACTTCCTCGTCGACGACTCGGCATTTGACGGCGAACGCCGACTGTTGTATAATATTAAGTTTAAACCTATTACTAATTTACCCCTTAAGCCTAATTAAAACTTGATTGTGCGAATAAATTGGCATTGATTAACTGTCATTAGATTAATAATCTAATGGCCAATTTAAATTGCTATTTCTTACAAAAACACACTTCCTACGTGTGGAGATACATATAATACTTTTGAAGTAATTTACTTATTTTAAAATTTTTATTTCATATTAATAATATTCGTCAATAGGAACTTCAATTATAAAAAAACATAACAAAATAGTACTTCATCAAAATCCGCCTATGATTGCGTATGCCTTGTATATCAAGCGACAATGAACTTTTTGTATCCTATCGAAACATATGTTCAACTCTTTTCCTTCATCTTAAACACCTTCTGTAAGTTTACTCGAGAATGTATAGAATGACCTATTCCAAGAATTCAGTGACAGTCTCTATGCATTGCTGATGTATATAAATTGAAAGGCCTTCCGTAATATGACCTCAAGAAAACAATAGTCAACCAACGATATACCAACTCCTCAGAAATTAATGAACCAGAATGTTGACGTTCTTAGTTGTATAAAATCTTACGAACTTGAAAAATGAAGGTTCAAGAAGTTTGGCATGATGACACAGGGAGGGGATTTTGCAAGGAAAACATTTATGAAATGCATGCATCCACATGAAAATTGCATTCAAAGAGTATAGTTGGCACTCATTTATACCTCATATGTTTTGCTAAGCAACTAACTAAACCCAGAAAAAAAATAACTGGAGGCCGAGATAGAAATCAAATTGGACGGGAAATAACGCAAACATCACTACACCATTTTGCCCGTTATGCAACAGAAAATAAAATGTTGCTTAAGCTAAAATCGTGTTGCTTCGAACTTGCACAACGTTGCAGCTATTGCAAAAAGTCATGTTGCGTATACTCTATTGCTTAAAATATAGCAACAAGTTTCAATTTGTGTTGCATAAGTGTTTATCTAACGCAACGTGGAGTAAACTTGTTGCAATGGTTATGTTGCATAAGAGTTTCTCTTTTGCAACACTACATGCGACTTCGTTGCTATATTTTATGCAATAGAGTATACGCAATATGGCTTTATGCAACAACAATGTTGTTGTGAAAGTACTAAGCAACATAGTTTATGTAACACATTACTGCGTTGCCTTAGAGTTATTCTTTCGCATCACAGTTATTCTGGTTTGTTGCTATATTTTAAGCAACAGAGATATTGCAACATATTTTTATGCAACAACTCAGTTGCTACGCAACGCTATACACCATAGACTTCTGATGTATTGCAAAGGATATGAAACAATGCAACAGACATTGATGCAACAAAATATAGAAACATATATGCAACAGAAAATCCAATTTCTTTGGATTTAAATTTCCAATAATCCAAATACCAAAACGCACCTGTTACAGATTTAGATGACAACATAGTTTCAAACCAAATCTCAAAAAACACGACCTACAGATTTGGATGACAATGTTTCAATCAAAATCTCAAAATAACAAGTTCACAAAGTTAGATAATTAAGTGTAAAATGACAAAGTTCTTCTCAGGCATCCTCCCCTGCCGCATTACCACCCTTGTCTTCAAGAGCTTTGATCCTATCGGCGAGCCTTTGTATCAAAGGCCTCGACTCCTCCTGTTCTCTGGCAGCCTCTATTCGTTCCTTCCTCAGCTCCTCTCTAGTCATATCAAGCTCTTCATGTATGTCCAAAAAAGCTTGAACCTTTTTAGGCGGATGACAGACGCACAGTCGTCGTGTGCAAAAGTCAAGAATAAATTTATAAGTCCGCTACTCGCGACTTCACTACTGGGTAGCAAGTGGTAAGTAGGGGGTCGAACCCAAGGGAATTGGTGGATTAGTTGTTCTTTAATGAAGCTTATGCAGAAATTAAATGCGATTGGGGTTGGGTTTGAGTGTGCTTTGAGAACTGAAAGTAAATTACAACAGTTGATAATGGACTGTAAGGAAAGGATTCGGTTTCAGGGGCCTTGTATCATAGTCTGTTTATCATTGACCTCTAATGATCATACTAAGTGTTCAAAAGTGTATCAAGGCCATTCCAAGCACTCGATTTGCCACACTGTCTAGTCCATTCCAAGACATAGAGCACTTGTTCTATTTAGACTAATACCCCATTCCAAGGTATATTAGCCTGTGTGCATCCATTTGATCAATCATTCCCGATCAACCAAATGGTGTTTAAAAGAGGTCAAACTTCTCAGATAAGCTTTGCCATTCCAAGCATCCACTTATCCGAGTATGTTTACGAACCCCACGGAAGAGTTTTGCCATTCCAAGCATCCACTCAACCTTGGAAGTTCTAACCTAATATATGGCACATAGAACAAGTTTTGAACACAAGAGGCACTAAGAATATGGTCTAAAACATTTTATGATACAAGTACACCACTTTAACCGAATGAAGGGTTTAGCTACGAATATTCATGGAACAGGACATCATAGCTAAGTGCGTTGAAAAGTAAAATACTTTAAAAGACAATAAAGTAAAGAAGAGAATACTTACAAAAACCGTTGAAAGTGCTAAAGCTTCGATTCCAAAGTAAAGTGATTACATGATTGTGCTCTCAATCTAGAGAGATAAGTGATTTGTAATTTGTGATTTTGGAATGTGTAGAGAGATGAGCTCTCCACACTTTGGGATGCCTTACAAAGGGAAGGGAAGATGTCTATTTATAGGCTAATGGAGGTGTGACTTGTGGAGGAAGTGAAGACACATGGCAAGAGATGGGAGGAGAGCTTAAAAAGCCATCGGGTGATGTCATCCTCCCCTTAGCCGCCCCCCATGTGTCATGAGAGGAGAGGAGGAGAGGCTTAGCCGCCTCCCATGTGGCAAGAGAAGAGAGGATGAGTGAGTTGAGATCTTTTCCAAAAGCCATCGGTCCTTTCAGCTCAGGTCTGACTCTGGTTGCCCTTCGGTTGGACTTGTTTTGAGTGATTCCACGTCCGGTTCTTGAAAGTCAGAATTTGGTCGTGACCTGGAATGACTCGTAATTCATTTTCAGCTTTAAAACTCCTCCTTAGCCTGTATTCTCTCAAGACTCCAAAATACCCTGCAGATAAATATCGGAACTAACAAGCAAAAGTTAAATAGACAAAGAGTCTAATTTGGTGGGTTTAACTGTGTTTATGATTCATACAATTATGGTCCATCAGATCACCCCACACTTTTAGTTTTTCATCCCGAACAATGCTATTTAAGGGCGGAACACAATCTAAGTAAACTCTTAAAATATGAAAGTGAGACTGTGGGACTAGATTTATCCTAATTCATGCATTACTTACTTATTACCAAACTAAACCGTGTAAATACTTAGAAGAAACTTGATACTTGTACCTTCGTGCCGAGATGCAAATTAATTCGGATGTTTCGAGAGATAGCCCTTTTCAGGCTCCTGGACTGCATTCTCGGGATCGACTCATACTATATGGTTTCCTTGTAGCTTTTTCTAGCACGTGATTCAGTTCGGGTTTCACGGAGTTGAGCACTTTGATTACTGATGGACCAAAGTTATACGAGTCAGAAACACAGTAAAACCCCCTTAATTAGACTGTTTGTCTATCTAACGTCTACGTGTTAGTCCCGATATTTTCACAGGGCATTTTAGAGACTGAAGTGAAAACACGCTAAGGAGAGGATTTTAAGCTGAAAAGATAACAAGAGTCAATCCAAGGTCAAGATCATATGCCGACTGAAGAAATATCAAGGATCCTGACGTTGAATTGACCAGAACAAATTAATCAGAAGAATCAGGAGTGGAGTCAAGACAGCCCGGGGAAGAAACACATTGACAGTTTTGTGAAAAGACTGCACAAAACTGTACAAACTCACACATTGGGCAAGGATGACCGGCCACCATTCAAGGAGGTGGGCAAGGGAGGAGCTCCTCCCCCTTGGGTGACCGGCAACCGGCGGCGCCACCTCCTCCACCAAAAGCCGCCGGCCTCCTCCCCTTCCTCCACATGTTGTCATCTCCTCCCTTGATTTCTCCTCCAATCAAAATGCACCACTTGCCACCCATCTCCACCACCCACCTCCTCCCATTTTGGCTATAAAAGGAGGCCTCCTCCTCCTCATTTCAACACACCAAAATCCCAATTTCACTTCTCTCTCTAGAAGTTGTAATATTTGTAATGTTGTAATTTTGCTTTGGAAATAAAGGAAAGCTCCCTTGGCGCTTCAACGGTTGTAAGTATTTCTTCGTATTTATTCAACTGTTTTATTTCCTTAGTATAATGTTTAGCGCGATGAATAGTAGCTAAACTTGTAGTTCGGTCTAAGGGGCGCGCTTGTATTATAAAATGTTTTAAGACTATTAACTTAGTGTCTAGTCTAAGTATTCAAAACTTATTCTATGTGCCATATATTAAGTCAGAACGTCCAAGGTAGAGTGGATGCTTGGAATGGCAAAACTCTACAGCGGGGTTCGTAAACTTGTACGGATAAGTGGATGCTTGGAATGGCAAAGCTTATCTGAGAAGTTTGACTCATCTTAAACACCATTTGGTTGATCGGGAATGATTGATCAAATGGATGCACATAGGCTAATATAACCGGGAATGGAGTATTAGTCTAAATAGAATAAGTGTTATACGTCCTTGGAATAGGCTAGACAGTGTACGCAAATCAAGTGCTTGGAATGGCCTTGATACACCGTTTGAATACTTAGGAGAGTCACTAAAGGTCAATGATAAACAGGATATAATACAAGTCCCCTGAAACCGAACATTTCTCTTTAATTATAATCTGTAATTTACTTTCCAGTATTAAAATCAACCAACCAATCAATCAATCAATCAAAATAGCTGGTAGCTTTAAAACCAACCGACCGACTTTAAACACGCTCCCACGCTGCGTAATCCCCCCGAAGAACAATTATTCCCCTAGTTCCATTGGGTTCGACCCCTACTTACCAAGTACTACCCAGTAGTATAGTTGCGAGTAGCGGACTATTATAAATTTATTTGCACAATCGCTTTGACGACGAGCGGTTCTGTCAAATTGGCGCCGTTGCCGGGGAACTAGTCATCGGATAACTGTTCTTCCCTTCCCTTTCTTTTTCTTTCTTTTTCCTATGTCATTACCCGTTACGCATGCATGGACAACGCGATTTCTGCCCCTGTTCGGAGGAACGGAGGGAGAAGACCCTGTACAGCACTGCCGAAACTTCCACCAAGTCTGCCACAACATCAAACCTGAAAACGAAGTGTTAGAGGAATTTAAGCTGAAATGCTTTAAATTCTCTCTAACCGACTTCGCTACGATATGGTACTACACATCCACCGCTTGCAGTGCAGAACGTTTCGTAGACCTCTGCGTTCCGTTCCTGAAAGAATTCTCCCCACCATCTTTACGCCAAGAAACCCGCGAGAAGATCCTGAACCTTCATCAATCCCGGGATGAGACTTTGGACGAATACTACATAAAATTCGATGCCATCGTCTCAAGCTGCCCGCACCATGGATTTACGAAGAAAATTCTTCTCCAAAAATTTCTTCGTGGGATGAGGTCCGAAGAGCTGGGAAGAGTCAACAAAGCTATGAGAAGGTCTGCCGCAAACCTCACCATTGCAGACATGTGGTACCTGATAACTGGCCTAGCCGCTGCCACAAGACGAGTTTCCCACACTGACGAGGAAATGCAGACAGAAGAAGCTGACCCTGAGGCTGACAAAGAAGAAACCACCGAGCCGTCAGAAGAGACTCCCGAGCCATCCGAGGAATCAGACATGGAAAACACCGGAAGCAACGAAGTAGAAGTCCAGAATACCACCGACGAACTGCCTATTCCATACCCGACTATCATTACCCAGGCAGCTGAGACTATCTACGATCAGTTCTTCACGAACCAACATTACGAGGCAGAACCAAGCCTCATGAGGCCTTCCCGACTTTTCCCCTTAATTAATGAGAAAGTCGCCGCGAACTATGCGATCCAAGAAGAAGCTCAAAGGAGAATGGGAAAAGGGCCTGAGCAGAATGACTCCTACATGGAGCACGCTTTCGCCATACCTGGACAAGGCAGCCCTAAACAGGAGAACACCCAGTTCAAGAAGCTGATAGTGAAAGGTCCCTCGCCTTCTCAGAGACGTTGGAAGGAGATACCATCAGAACTGGACCCAAACCCGTCATCTGCTAAAAAATCAGGAAGACTCACCGCAAGAATCAAAGTTGGTGGAATCAAGAAGTTCGACCTCAGCCACCCATGGGACCCAAACCAATGAACCACAAACGAGGTATCGTCGAGCCAACGACGTTAAACAAGTGCACTGGTCGGGAGGTAACCCGACACTATCTTACTTTTCCGCACTTTAATTTCTGTCATTTAAATTCAGTATTTAGTTTTAAGCTTGCATGACTTTTGAACTAAGGCACGCCTTCGTTCAAAAGTGGGGGGTGAGAACCACCTGTGTACATAAATAACATGCAGCTATTTTTCTTTTTTAATAAATACCTTTTTGAAAATATGAACTTAAGAATGTGAAAAAGATAAATCATAATTCATGCATTAACCTTGTGAAAATTCAACAGTTTAAAAACTTAGAATGTAACTTTCCATTTGTCCTTTATGCGGAGATAACTAGGGATGTGGAGTTGATATAAACTGCCCTAGAGAGGCTTGGAAAGCAATCAAAGGATCAGATCAAACTATATGGTTTTCGAAGTCAGTGGAGGCTGCACTTCGGGTTTTCAGTGAATAATTGAAGTCAACTCCGCCAAGAAGCATCTATGCAAAGGCGAGGACGGGAATCAGACCGTCCTCTCTCTAGTCAAAATAGCCGAGAAAATAGATGGGCGACCCTCATCTTGACCCCCGCAAAACGACAAAGACGAGAGGAGCGGGGAGGTATTTCCATAGGCTTGCGGGCGATGATTGGACCTCCCAAAAAGGCTCGAGAAAATGGACTAGCAATCACAAAAAGGCGAAAAGCTCAATGAAGCAAATCAAAAGAGGCCAAAGGCCCAAAATTGTGAAGGTTTTAACCGAGCAAAAGTGAAGCACTCAAAAAAAGTCAAATCAAAGGCCAAAGGCCGATTCACTACAACAAAAAAGCAGTCCCTCGCCAAAGAAGAAAATCAAAAAGGCTCCACTCACTGAAACCCGAATCGAATCATGTGCTAGAGAAAGCTACCAGAAAACCATATAGTAAGAGACGATCCCAAGATTGCAGTCCAAGAGCCTAAAAAGGGCTATCTCCCGAGACATCCAATATAATTTGCATCTCAGCACGGAGGTACAAGTATTAAGTTTCTTCTATTTATTTACGCAGTTTAATTTGGTAATAAGTAAGCAATGCATGAATTAGGATAGATCGAGTACCACAGTCTAATTTTCATATTCCAAAGCCAAACTTAGAACTTACGCCCTTTAATAGCATTGTTCGGGACGAACAACTAAAAGTGGGGGGTAATCTGATGGACCAAAGTTATACGAGTCAGAAACACAGTAAAACCCCCTTAATTAGACTGTTTGTCTATCTAACGTCTACGTGTTAGTCCCGATATATTTTCACAGTGCATTTTAGAGACTGAAGTGAAAACACACTAAGGAGAGGATTTAAAGCTGAAAAGATAACAAGAGTCAATCCAAGGTCAAGATCATATGCCGACTGAAGAAATATCAAGGATCCTGACGTTGAATTGACCAGAACAAATTAATCAGAAGAATCAGGAGTGGAGTCAAGATAGCCCGGGGAAGAAACACATTGACAGTTTTGTGAAAAGACTGCACAAAACTGTACAAACTCACACATTGGGCAAGGATGACCGGCCACCATTCAAGGAGGTGGGCAAGGGAGGAGCTCCTCCCCCTTGGGTGACCGGCAACCGGCGGCGCCACCTCCTCCACCAAAAGCCGCCGGCCTCCTCCCCTTCCTCCACATGTTGTCATCTCCTCCCTTGATTTCTCCTCCAATCAAATTGCACCACTTGCCACCCATCTCCACCACCCACCTCCTCCCATTTTGGTTATAAAAGGAGGCCTCCTCCTCCTCATTTCAACACACCAAAATCCCAATTTCACTTCTCTCTCTAGAAGTTGTAATATTTGTAATGTTGTAATTTTGCTTTGGAAATAAAGGAAAGCTCCCTTGGCGCTTCAACGGTTGTAAGTATTTCTTCGTATTTATTCAACTGTTTTATTTCCTTAGTATAATGTTTAGCGCGATGAATAGTAGCTAAACTTGTAGTTCGGTCTAAGGGGCGCGCTTGTATTATAAAATGTTTTAAGACTATTAACTTAGTGTCTAGTCTAAGTATTCAAAACTTATTCTATGTGCCATATATTAAGTCAGAACGTCCAAGGTAGAGTGGATGCTTGGAATGGCAAAACTCTACAGCGGGGTTCGTAAACTTGTACGGATAAGTGAATGCTTGGAATGGCAAAGCTTATCTGAGAAGTTTGACTCATCTTAAACACCATTTGGTTGATCGGGAATGATTGATTAAATGGATGCACATAGGCTAATATAACCGGGAATGGAGTATTAGTCTAAATAGAATAAGTGTTCTACGTCCTTGGAATAGGCTAGACAGTGTACGCAAATCAAGTGCTTGGAATGGCCTTGATACAACGTTTGAATACTTAGGAGAGTCACTAAAGGTCAATGATAAACAGGATATAATACAAGTCCCCTGAAACCGAACATTTCTCTTTAATTATAATCTGTAATTTACTTTCCAGTATTAAAATCAACCAACCAATCAATCAATCAATCAAAATAGCTGGTAGCTTTAAAACCAACCGACCGACATTAAACACGCTCCCACGCTGCGTAATCCCCCCGAAGAACAATTATTCCCCTAGTTCCCTTGGGTTCGACCCCTACTTACCAAGTACTACCCAGTAGTATAGTTGCGAGTAGCGAACTATTATAAATTTATTTGCACAATCGCTTTGACGACGAGCGGTTCTATCAATTACTTTTTGGCGAGGGACAGCTTTTGTAGTGAATCGGCCTTTGGCCTTTGGCCTTTGATGTTGAATTGGAGTTTCTTCACTTTTTTTTGGTTAAAACCTTCACAATTTTGGCCTTTGGCCTTTGATTAGCTTCTTTGAGCTTTTGCTTCTTTGTGACTTGCTAGTGCATTTTCTCAGCCTTTTTGGGAGGTCCAATCGTCGCCCGCAAGCATATGGAAATACCTCCCCGCTCTTTCTCATCCTCGCCGTTTCGCGCGGGTCAAGATGAGGGTCGCTCATCTATTTTCCCGGCTACTAGGACTAGAGATAGGACGGTTTGATTCCCGTCCCGCCTCTTGCATAAACACTGCACGGCGGAGATGACTTCAATCTTCACTGAAACCCGAAGTGCAGCCTCCACTGACTTCGAAAACCATATAGTTAGATTCGATCCTTCGATTGCTTGCCAAGCCTCTCTAGGGCAGTTTATATCAACTCCACATCCCCTGTTTATCTCAGCACAAAGAGACAAATGAGAAGTTACATTCTAAGTTTTTAAATAGTTGAATTTTCACAAGGTAAATGCATGAATTTAGATCTATCTTTTTCACATTCTCAAGTTCATATTTTCAAAAAGATAATATTAAGGGAAAAGGAAAAAGAAAAACATGTTATGTACACAGGCGGTTCTCACCCCACACTTTTGAACGAAGGCGTGCCTTTCAGCACGACCTAGTTCAAAAGTCATGCAAATATATACAGGAAAGGTGAGAATGAAAAAACTAAATGACAGAAATTAAATGACTGAAAGTAAGATAGGTGTCGGGTTACCTCTCGACCAGTGCATTTGTTTAACGTCGTTAGCTCGACAGTACCTCATTCCTGGATCATAAGGTGGGGTCCCATGGGCGTGTGAGGTCGAATTTCTTCTCGGCTGCCCTTTTGCTCCGAGAGGGTGAGGCTTCATTGACCATAGCTGCTGGTCCAATGAGTCGTGCTCTTTTGTTACTCCTTCCGGGTTTCCATTCTTTCGGCCCATGTCTTTGCCGCTTCTTCATGTTTGAATAGTTGGCACCTTTGCGAGTTTGGAAGTTTGGTTTTGTGCCATTCAATGTAGACGACATTAAGCATGCGCCTCTGCCAATCCTCTTCATTGTGGCAGTGATGGATGGTTGTCTTGGAACGAGTGAGTTTTCAGGCGATTTTCCTTGGCTTGTGACGAGTGAGAGTTCCTTTGTCGGCTTTTTTGGCTCATGCTCCTCCTCTAACTCCCCTTGCACCTCATCATTATTGAATATATGATCTTCGGTGGCTATGATCGGCATAAAACACGAAGGGTTAAGTTGGGGCACTTCGACCATGAGGGCTGGGTCTGTTTCAGGTGCTCCGACAGTGAGGACCAGGTCTTTCTCGGACAGTTCGGCAATGAGGTCCGGGACTTCCTCGGGTGCTCCGAGCGCAAGGACCGGGCCTGGCTTGATTTCTTCGGCCGCTTCGGCAGTGAGGTTTGGGACTTCTGTTGGCTCGGCAGTTAGGACTGTGATTTCCTCGGATGGATTGGTGATAAGGACCGGGCCTGATTTGAGCAGTTCTTCTTCTAACTCCCAAGGATAATCTGAATGGAGCTCTTCTTCAGGCAACCATGAGTCCTCATCCTCGTCATTCATATGGTCTCCGGGGGCAATCATACTGAGGTCCGGGTCTATTTTAGGCAGTTCGGTACTGAGGTTTGGGTATGTCTCGGGCAACTCTTCAGTTAGGACCGAAATTGATTTTGGCAGTTTGGCAATGCGGTCCCAGATCAGTTGTGTAGCCGCCCAGAATTCCTCATTCTCTGCCGGCTCCTCAGGTTCAGCCGTCTTTTCTATTGCCCATGATTCGGTTTCGGCCATGAATTGGTGCATCGAGGCACTCAATTGCTGTATGTCTGCGGCCAATTGCTGGGTGCTAGCTGCCAGCTCGTTTTCTGCTGCCCATAATTCGGTTTTGGCCCTGATTTGGTGCATCGTGTTGTCCAGTTCTTCACGCCACATGGCCTGATCTTGTCTTGGTCTTGACCTCGCGGCCAAATTGTTTATCAATTTCCAAAGATCATCCATGTTTAAGTTATTTACCGAACCTCCTGCCGCGTCATTAAGCAAATTACACTCTTGTGGCATCATCCCATTGAGAAACCTTTGAAGAAGATCGTGGTTGGTGAATCCATGGTGCGGGTAGCTCGTTACAAGGGAATCGAAGTACCAAAAGTACTCGTCCAAAGTTTCATCCCGGGATTGCACAATGTTGTTGATCTTCTCGCGGACTTCAAGTTCGAAGGGTGGTAGGGAAAACTCCTCATCGTTCCAAGGCTCGTTTTCATAGTACAATGACATGGTGGATTGCAAGAACAAAAATAAAAATAAAAAGAACAACTATTCCGTTTCACAACTCCCCGACAACGGCACCAATTTTGACGGACGCACAGTCGTCGTGTGCAAAAGTCAAGAATAAATTTATAAGTCCGCTACTCGCGACTTCACTACTGGATAGCAAGTGGTAAGTATGGGTCGAACCCAAGGGAATTGGTGGATTAGTTGTTCTTTAATGAAGCTTATGCAGAAGTTAAATGCGATTGGGGTTGGGTTTGAGTGTGCTTTGAGAACTGAAAGTAAATTACAACAGTTGATATTGGACTGTAAGGAAAGGATTCGGTTTCAGGGGCCTTGTATCATAGTCTGTTTATCATTGACCTCTAATGATCATACTAAGTGTTCAAAAGTGTATCAAGGCCATTCCAAGCACTCGATTTGCCACACTGTCTAGTCCATTCCAAGACATAGAGCACTTGTTCTATTTAGACTAATACCCCATTACAAGGTATATTAGCCTGTGTGCATCCATTTGATCAATCATTCCCGATCAACCAAATGGTGTTTAAAAGAGGTCAAACTTCTCAGATAAGCTTTGCCATTCCAAGCATCCACTTATCCGAGTATGTTTACGAACCCCACGGAAGAGTTTTGCCATTCTAAGCATCCACTCAACCTTGGAAGTTCTAACCTAATATATGGCACATAGAACAAGTTTTGAACACAAGAGGCACTAAGAATATGGTCTAAAACATTTTATGATACAAGTACACCCCTTTAACCGAATGAAGGGTTTAGCTACGAATATTCATGGAACAGGATATCATAGCTAAGTGCGTTGAAAAGTAAAATACTTTAAAAGACAATAAAGTAAAGAAGAGAATACTTACAAAAACCGTTGAAAGTGATAAAGCTTCGATTCCAAAGTAAAGTGATTACATGATTGTGCCCTCAATCTAGAGAGATAAGTGATTTGTGATTTTGGAATGTGTAGAGAGATGAGCTCTCCACACTTTGGGATGCATTACAAAGGGAAGGGAAGATGTCTATTTATAGGCTAATGGAGGTGTGACTTGTGGAGGAAGTGAAGACACATGGCAAGAGATGGGAGGAGAGCTTAAAAAGCCATCGGGTGATGTCATCCTCCCCTTAGCCGCCCCCCATGTGTCATGAGAGGAGAGGAGGAGAGGCTTAGCCGCCTCCCATGTGGCAAGAGAAGAGAGGATGAGTGAGTTGAGATCTTTCCAAAAGCCATCGGTCCTTTCAGCTCCGGTCTGACTCTGGTTGCCCTTCGGTTGGACTTGTTTTGAGTTATTCCATGTCCGGTTCTTGAAAGTCAGAATTTGGTCGTGACCTGGAATGACTCGTAATTCATTTTCAGCTTTAAAACTCCTCCTTAGCCTGTATTCTCTCTAGACTCCAAAATACCCTGCAGATAAATATCGGAACTAACAAGCAAAAGTTAAATAGACAAAGAGTCTAATTTGGTGGGTTTAACTGTGTTTATGATTCATACAATTATGGTCCATCAGATCACCCCACATTTTTAGTTGTTCGTCCCGAACAATGCTATTTAAGGGCGGAACACAATCTAAGTAAACTCTTAAAATATGAAAGTGAGACTGTGGGACAAGATTTATCCTAATTCATGCATTACTTACTTATTACCAAACTAAACCGTGTAAATACTTAGAAGAAAATTGATACTTGTACCTTCGTGCCGAGATGCAAATTAATTCGGATGTTTCGGGAGATAGCCCTTTTCAGGCTCCTGGACTGCATTCTCGGGATCGACTCATACTATATGGTTTCCTTGTAGCTTTTTCTAGCACGTGATTCAGTTCGGGTTTCACTGAGTTGAGCACTTTGATTTCTTTTTGGCGAGGGACAGCTTTTGTAGTGAATCGGCCTTTGGCCTTTGGCCTTTAATGTTGAATTGGAGTTTCTTCACTTTTGTTTGGTTAAAACCTTCACAATTTTTGCCTTTGGCCTTTGATTAGCTTCTTTGAGCTTTTGCTTCTTTGTGACTTGCTAGTCCATTTTCTCAGCCTTTTTGGGAGGTCCAATCGTCGCCCGCAAGCATATGGAAATACCTCCCCGCTCTTTCTCATCCTCGCCGTTTCGCGCGGGTCAAGATGAGGGTCGCTCATCTATTTTCCCGGCTACTAGGACTCGAGATAGGACGATTTGATTCCCGTCCCACCTCTTGCATAAACGCTGCACGGCGGAGATGACTTCAATCTTCACTGAAACCCGAAGTGCAGCCTCCACTGACTTCGAAAACCATATAGTTAGATTCGATCCTTCGATTGCTTGCCAAGCCTCTCTAGGGCAGTTTATATCAACTCCACATCCCCTGTTTATCTCAGCACAAAGGGACAAAGGAGAAGTTACATTCTAAGTTTTGAAATAGTTGAATTTTCACAAGGTAAATGCATGAATTTAGATCTATCTTTTTCACGTTCTCAAGTTCATATTTTCAAAAAGATAATATTAAGGGAAAAGGAAAAGGAAAAACATGTTATGTACACAGGCGGTTCTCACCCCACACTTTTGAACGAAGGCGTGCCTTTCAGCACGACTTAGTTCAAAAGTCATGCAAATATATACAGGAAAGGTGAGAATGAAAAAACTAAATGACAGAAATTAAATGACTGAAAGTAAGATAGGTGTCGGGTTACCTCCCGACCAGTGCATTTGTTTAACGTCGTTAGCTCGACAGTACCTCATTCCTGGATCATAAGGTGGGGTCCCATGGGCGTGTGAGGTCGAATTTCTTCTCGGCTGCCCTTTTGCTCCGAGAGGGTGAGGCTTCATTGACCATAGCTGCTGGTCCAATGAGTCGTGCTCTCTTGTTACTCCTTCCGGGTTTCCATTCTTTCGGCCCATGTCTTTGCCGCTTCTTCATGTTTGAATAGTTGGCACCTTTGCGAGTTTGGAGGTTTGGTTTTGTGCCATTCAATGTAGACGACATTAAGCATGCGCCTCTGCCAATCCTCTTCATTGTGGCAGTGATGGATGGTTGTCTTGGAACGAGTGAGTTTTCAGGCGGTTTTCCTTGGCTTGTGACGAGTGAGAGTTCCTTTGTCGGCTTTTTTGGCTCATGCTCCTCCTCTAACTCCCCTTGCACCTCATCATTATTGAATATATGATCTTCGGTGGCTATGATTGGCATAAAACACGAAGGGTTAAGTTGGGGCACTTCGACCATGAGGGCTGGGTCTGTTTCAGGTGCTCCGACAGTGAGGACCAGGTCTTTCTCGGACAGTTCGGCAATGAGGTCCGGGACTTCCTCGGGTGCTCCGAGCGCAAGGACCGGGCCTGGCTTGATTTCTTCGGCCGCTTCGGCAGTGAGGTTTGGGACTTCTGTTGGCTCGGCAGTTAGGACTGTGATTTCCTCGGATGGATTGGTGATAAGGACCGGGCCTGATTTGAGCAGTTCTTCTTCTAACTCCCAAGGATAATCTGAATGGAGCTCTTCTTCAGGCAACCATGAGTCCTCATCCTCGTCATTCATATGGTCTCCGGGGGCAATCATACTGAGGTCCGGATCTGTTTTGGGCAGTTCGGTACTGAGGTCTGGGTATGTCTCGGGCAACTCTTCAGTTAGGACCGAAATTGATTTGGGCAGTTTGGCAATGCAGTCCCAGATTAGTTGTGTAGCCGCCCAGAATTCCTCATTCTCTGCCGGCTCCTCGGGTTCAGCCGTCTTTTCTATTGCCCATGATTCGGTTTCAGCCGTGAATTGGTGCATCGAGGCACTCAATTGCTGTATGTCTGCGGCCAATTGCTGGGTGCTAGCTGCCAGCTCGTTTTCTGCTGCCCATAATTCGGTTTTGGCCCTGATTTGGTGCATCGTGTTGTCCAGTTCTTTGCGCCACATGGCCTGATCTTGTCTTGGTCTTGACCTCGCGGCCAAATCGTTTATCAATTTCCAAAGATCATCCATGTTTAAGTTATTTACCGAACCTCCTGTCGCGTCATTAAGCCATTTACACTCTTGTGGCATCATCCCATTGAGAAACCTTTGAAGAAGATCGTGGTTGGTGAATCCATGGTGCGGGCAGCTCGTTACAAGGGAATCGAAGTACCATAAGTACTCGTCCAAAGTTTCGTCCCGGGATTGCACAATGTTGTTGATCTTCTCGCGGACTTCAAGTTCGAAGGGTGGTGGGGAAAACTCCTCATCGTTCCAAGGCTCGTTTTCATAGTACAATCACATGGTGGATTGCAAGAACAAAAACAAAAATAAAAAGAACAACTATTCCGTTTCACAACTCCCCGGCAACGGCGCCAATTTTGATGGACGCACAGTCGTCGTGTGCAAAAGTCAAGAATAAATTTATAAGTCCGTTACTCGCGACTTCACTACTGGGTAGCAAGTGGTAAGTAGGGGTCGAACCCAAGGGAATTGGTGGATTAGTTGTTCTTTAATGAAGCTTATGCAGAAATTAAATGCGATTGGGGTTGGGTTTGAGTGTGCTTTGAGAACTGAAAGTAAATTACAACAGTTGATAATGGACTGTAAGGAAAGGATTCGGTTTCAGGGGCCATGTATCATAGTCTGTTTATCATTGACCTCTAATGATCATACTAAGTGTTCAAAAGTGTATCAAGGCCATTCCAAGCACTCGATTTGCCACACTGTCTAGTCCATTCCAAGACATAGAGCACTTGTTCTATTTAGACTAATACCCCATTCCAAGGTATATTAGCCTGTGTGCATCCATTTGATCAATCATTCCCGATCAACCAAATGGTGTTTAAAAGAGGTCAAACTTCTCAGATAAGCTTTGCCATTCCAAGCATCCACTTATCCGAGTATGTTTACGAACCCCACAGAAGAGTTTTGCCATTCCAAGCATCCACTCAACCTTGGAAGTTCTAACCTAATATATGGCACATAGAACAAGTTTTGAACACAAGAGGCACTAAGAATATGGTATAAAACATTTTATGATACAAGTACACCCCTTTAACCGAATGAAGGGTTTAGCTACGAATATTCATGGAACAGGACATCATAGCTAAGTGCGTTGAAAAGTAAAATACTTTAAAAGACAATAAAGTAAAGAAGAGAATACTTACAAAAACCGTTGAAAGTGCTAAAGCTTCGATTACAAAGTAAAGTGATTACATGATTGTGCTCTCAATCTAGAGAGATAAGTGATTTGTGATTTGTGATTTTGGAATGTGTAGAGAGATGAGCTCTCCACACTTTGGGATGCCTTACAAAGGGAAGGGAAGATGTCTATTTATAGGCTAATGGAGGTGTGACTTGTGGAGGAAGTGAAGACACATGGCAAGAGATGGGAGGAGAGCATAAAAAGCCATCGGGTGATGTCATCCTCCCCTTAGCCGCCCCCATGTGTCATGAGAGGAGAGGAGGAGAGGCTTAGCCGCCTCCCATGTGGCAAGAGAAGAGAGGATGAGTGAGTTGAGATCTTTTCCAAAAGCCATCGGTCCTTTCAGCTCCGGTCTGACTCTGGTTGCCCTTCGGTTGGACTTGTTTTGAGTGATTCCACGGCCGGTTCTTGAAAGTCAGAATTTGGTCGTGACCTGGAATGACTCGTAATTCATTTTCAGCTTTAAAACTCCTCCTTAGCCTGTATTCTCTCTAGACTCCAAAATACCCTGCAGATAAATATCAGAACTAACAAGCAAAAGTTAAATAGACAAAGAGTCTAATTTGGTGGGTTTAACTGTGTTTATGATTCATACAATTATGGTCCATCAGCGGACCCTGAGTACCCTTCACTTTACGACGATCCATAATCTCATCAATGATGTCTGACAGAACCGCTCGTCGTCAAAGCGATTGTGCAAATAAATTTATAGTCCGCTACTCGCAACAATACTACTGGGTAGTACTTGGTAAGTAGGGGTCGAACCCAAGGGAGTCAGTGTGGATTAGTTGTTCTTTGGGGGGGTTTATCCCGCGAGAGAGCGTGTTTTAGGTTGGTTGGTTGGTTTTAAAGCTACCAGCTATATGATTGTTTGATTGGTTGGTTGGTTTTAATACTGAAAGTAAATTACAGATTATAATTAAAGAGAAATGTTCGGTTTCAGGGGCCTAGTATTATATTTGTTTATCATCGACCGCTAATGATCATACCAAGTGTCAAAGATGAATTGAGGCTATTTCTAGCGCAAGACATGATCATGCTAAGTATTCAAACGGTGTATCAAGGCCATTCCAAGCACTCGATTTGCGTACACTGTCTAGCCTATTCCAAGGACGTAGAACACTTATTCTATTTAGACTAATACTCCATTCCCGGTTATATTAGCCTATGTGCATCCATTTGATCAATCATTCCCGATCAACCAAATGGTGTTTAAGATGAGTCAAACTTCTCAGATAAGCTTTGCCATTCCAAGCATCCACTTATCCGTACAAGTTTACGAACCCCCATGGTGAGCTTTGCCATTCCAAGCGTCCCCTCAACCATGGACGTTCTGACTTAGTATATGGCACATAGAACACGTATCGAATACAAAGGTGTACTAAGAGTAAAGTCTAAAACATTTATAATACAAGCGCGCCCCTTAGACCGAACTACTAGTTTAGCTACTATTCATCGCGCTAAACATTATAACTAAGGAATTAAAGACAACAGTTAAATAAATAAATACTAAGAGATACTTACAACCGTTGAAGCGCCAAGGGATTCTTTATTCCAAAGTAATATTACATAATTGTGCCCACAAAAGCTAGAGAGATTTAGAGAGATTTTGTAGAGAGAGAAGCTCTCCACATTTTGGGGTGTGTTACAAATGAGGAGGAGCACTTCTATTTATAGCCATGGAGGAGGAGGAGCAAGGGTGGAGATGGTGGCATGTGGAGGAGCATCCAAGGGTGGAGGAGGAAGAGTGCAAGGCAAGCTTTGGGAGGAGGATGTGGTGGAGGAGCCACCACATGTCACATTCTCCATGGAGGAGGAGGAGCAGCCGGCGGCTTTGGGAGGAGGGGAGGAGGAGCCGCCATGTGTCCCTCCATGTGAGGAGGAGCATCCCTTCTAGAAGCTTGTAACCTCTTCACAAAAGTCATCGGTTTGACCGGATCTGACCGGAGCTTTGGCCGGAGCTTCTTGGATTTTGGAGAGTGTATTTTGAATGAAAATGTCATTCTAAGATGATCTCAAGAAGGAACCTAAGCCAAATTCCGCTTGGAACATGGTCGAAATCTCAAATCCGATGAAATTGCCCTTGTTTGGCCTTTACCGGGCTCGGTGCTTTTGCCTTGCGTTCTTGTCCATTTGCCGACGGTTCTAGAATATTTGAGTGACTCCAAGTTGGTTCCATGAAGGATGTTAAGGCTGATTTTGAGTGTAGCATGGTCGTGACCTGGAATGACTCGTTCTTCATTTTCCGCTTAAAAACTCCTCCTTAGCGTGTTTTCTCTCTAAGCGCCAAAATACCCTGTAGAAATATATCGGGACTAACAAGTAGAAGTTAAATAGACCAACAGTCTAATTTGGTGGGTTTTACTGTGTTTTTGATTCGTATAATTTTGGTCCATCAATGTCCAATTGGGTCTCGAGCGGCATAGGATCTACAAGAGCATCGAGGTCAGTTTCCCCATTCATGAGTTCATCCAACTTGTGGTTATTAACGATGCCCCTCTTCTTTTTGGCAGGAGGTTCTCCTACATAGCAAATAAGAAAAACATTTGACATCAATACAAAATATATGCAATCACAAATGGACAATACACAGGAGAAAGAAAAACTACTTATACCTTCTGTGGGCAGAGGAGTGGATTTCTGTCTTATACTTTTTGGAGCAACAGGAGCTGGGGCCTCGTCGTTGTCTCTGATAACACTACCTTGTCGCGAGGCAATGTGTACAAATAAATTTATAAGTCCGCTACTCGCGACTTAACTACTGGGTAGCAAGTGGTAAGTAGGGGTCGAACCCAAGGGAATTAGGGGGATAAGTCGTTCTTTGAGGGATTGTACAGGAGGGGAACGTGATTTTAGGGTTGATTGAGGTTTTAGCGCGAATAACTACGTGACTTTTTGGTTGGTTTTGGTTTTTAGTGTGGAAAAGTAAATAACAGAAATGTAAATACTGAAAATAAAAGGAAGAGTTACAGCGGTTGTTGCGTGATCGGCAAGTCTTGCGGAACGTCAGCAGTTGATAGTGCAGTTTATACTAAGAAAGTAAAGTGCAGGTGGTGTTTTGAGTCAAGAAAAGATTCGGTTTCAGGGGCATTGTATCATAGTTGTTTATCATTGACCGCTAATGATCATACTACGTGTTCAAAGATGAATCGAGGCTATTTCTAGCACAAGACTTGCAACATCGTTTAAAACACTTGTTCTATTTTAGACTAATTCCTCCTTTCGAAGTATCTTAGCCTTATGTGCATCCATTTGATCTAACCTGTTATATGGCACATAGAACAAGTTTTGAACACAGAGAGGCATCCACTTACCCGAGTATGTTCACGAACCCCACGGAAGAGCTTTGCCCGTTAAAGCTTCAACTCAACCTTGGAAGTTCTAACCTGTTATATGGCACATAGAACAAGTTTTGAACACAGAGAGGCACTAGGTGCAGGATCTAAAACATTGTATGATACAAGTACACCCCTTCAACTGAATGAACGGTTTAGCTACGAATATCCATGGGAGAGGACATCATAACTAAGTACTTGAAAAGGTTTTTGAAAGACAGTAAAGTAAAGTTTTCGAAAGTAAAGACAGTAAGGTAAATGGGTGAGTACTTCAAGAACCGACAAGAGTACTCAAGAATAATAAAGTAAAGCTTGAGTACTCAAGAACCAACAAGAGTACTCAAGAACGATCTACAATATTCAAGAACCAACAAGAATATTATAGATTTCAACCAAAGATTACAAAGTACCAAAACTAGAGAGATAAGTGTTTTTGAGATTTGAGGATGATTTACAAATGAGTTTGGCATTGGTATTTATAGCCAAATGGGCAGAGAATGGATGGTGGAGATGGCTTTCATCCAAGGGAGGAGAAGGGAGGAAGAAGGTTGTGGTGGAGGAGGAGACAAGTGGCAAGCTCTTGTGGTGTGTGGAGGAGCCACCGGTTGCAAGGAGGAAATGGAGGAGGGGAGGTGACTTTAGTCACCTCCTCCACAAAACCGCCGGTCACCATGAGAGAAGAGTGAGTTTTGTGAGTTTTGTGCAGTCTTTTCACAAAACTATCGGTGTATTTCAGCTCCGGACTGACTTCGGTTGCTCTTCGGTTTGATTTGTTTTGAGTGATTCCATGTCAGGATCTTGAGATTTCTTCAGTCGGCGTCTGATCTTGACCTCCAAATGACTCGTAACATCTTTTATACGTAAGAACTCCTCCTTAGCGTGTATTCTCTCTAGTCTCTAAAATGCCCTGTAGATAAATATCGGAACTAACAAGCAAAAGTTAAATAGACAAACAGTCTAATTTAGTGGGTTTAACTGTGTTTTTGATTCGTATAATTATGGTCCATCAGATCACCCCACACTTTTAGTTGTTCGTCCCAAACAATGCTATTAAAGGGCGGTACTAAGTAAGATTTTAAAATATGAAAGTTAGACTGCGGGACTCGATTTATCCTAATTCATGCATTACTTACTTATTGCCAAATTGAACTGTGTTAATAAATAGAAGAAACTTGATACTTGTACATTCGTGCTGAGATGCAAATTATTCTGGATGTTTCGGGAGATAGCCCTTTTTAGGCTCCTAGACTGCATTCTCGGAACCGTCTCGCACTATCTGGTTTTCTTATAGCTTTCTCTAGCACGTGATTCGGTTCGGGTTTCAATGGTTTGGTCTTTGATTTTCTTTTGGCGAGGGACAGCTTTTGTAGTGAATCGGCCTTTGGCCTTTGATTTGACTCTTTGAGTACTTCACTTTTTGTTCGGTTAAAGCCTTCACAATTTTGGGCCTTTGGCCTCTTGATTTTCTTCTTTGAGCTTTTTGCTTCTTTGTGACTTGCTAGTCCATTTTCTCAAGCCTTTTTGGGAGGTCCAATCGTCGCCCGCAAGCATATGGAAATACCTCCCCGCTCCTCTCATCCTTGTCGTTTCGCGCGGGTCAAGATGAGGGTCGCTCATCTATTTTCTCGGCTACTTTGACTAGAGATAGGACGGTCTGATTCTTGTCCTCGCCTTTTTTCTTTTTGCATAAACACTGCATGGCGGAGATGACTTCAATCTTCACTGAAACCCGAAGTGCAGCCTCAACTGACTTCGAAAACCATATAGCTTGATTCGATCCTTCGAGTGCTTGCCAAGCCTCTCTAGGGAAGTTTATGTCAACTCCACATCCCTATTTTATCTCAGCACAAAGGGACAAATGAGAAGTTACATTCTAAGTTTTTAAACAGTTGAATTTTCACAAGGTTAATGCATGAATTATGATCTATCTTTTTCACATTCTCAAGTTCATATTTTCCAAAAGATAATATTAAGGGAAAAGGAAAAACATGTTATTTATTTACAAAGGTGGATCTCACCCCACACTTTTGAACGAAGGCATGCCTTTCAGCACAACTTAGTTCAAAAGCCATGCAAGCAGATATTGTACGAGAAAGAAATGACATCAAGGAAAAGGGAAGAACGGAACTCCCTTTAAAGTGTCGAGTGAACGACATGGCATGAGGCTGGATAATCGAGGGAGTTCGGCTGGGGCCTTGAACTCTTGGCGTAGGCCCGGTAATTCACGGAAGCTGCCTGGCTGATCCGGTCTTGCTCCAAAAACCGATTCCTAAATAGTCATTTCATTCTATGCACCAAGTGGGTGAGAGCGACTTACGGAAAAAACTAAATGACAGAAAAATAAAAGACAGAAAGTAAGATAGGTGTCGGGTTACCTCCCGACCAGTGCACTTGTTTAACGTCGTTGGCTCGACGGTACCTCATTCCTGGATCACTGGTTTGGATTCCATGGGTGGCTTAGGTCGTATTTCGCCACTGTTCCTGTGTTGATTTTTGCCTTGCCTTTCCTCGATTTTTTGTGAGGTGATGTGCTTGGGTCCAGTTCCCATGGTTCTGGTGTTTTCTCCTTCCAACGTCTCTGAGAAGGTGTGGGACCCTTTACTACTAGTCTCTTGAACTGGGTTTTCTGGTGTTTAGGGCTGCCTTGTCCAGTCATGGCGAAAACATGCTCCATCGAGGAGTCGTTCTGCTCAGGCCCTTTTCCCATCCTCCTTCTAGCCTCTTCGTTGATCACATAGTTTTCAGCGATTTGCCTATTGATAGAGGGGAAAAGTTGGGAAGCTTGCATCTTAAGGCTTGGTTCTGCCTCGTTATGTCCGTTTGTGAGGATCTGGTCGTAGATGGTCTCGGAAGCTTGGGTGATGATAGCTGGGTATGGCTCGGGCAGCATGCTGGTGGTATTCTGGTCTTCTTCCATTTCTGACACGGCATTCAGTTCTGACATCGTAGGTGCGCGGTAGTTGTTATTCCCTGTCAAAGACAGGTTCTTGCCTAGGCATTTGTCGAGGTTGAGGGTGTGGGCGATGTATAAGGGGTTGCACTGGACCAGCTGCATTTCGGTCCTCGGGTGGTCCTTGGTTTTGTCGGACGGCCTCCCTATCACGAGCTCTTCTGTCTCGGATGATTTGTTCCGGATCGTCGACAAATGGAAGTGGCACCTCATCATTCCGATCGTACATGTTTATTTCTTCGTCATCCTGGTAGTCATGGTGGCTTCCTTCGCGAGACATGGTTGTTTTGAAGCGAGTATCGATTCAAAGAACTTTATCCGATTAATTAACTAATTCCCCGGCAACGGCGCCAATTTGACAACACTACCTTGTCGCGAGGCAATGTGTACAAATAAATTTATAAGTCCGTTACTCGCGACTTAACTACTGGGTAGCAAGTGGTAAGTAGGGGTCTTACCCAAGGGAATTAGGGGGATAAGTCGTTCTTTGAGGGATTGTACAGGCGGGGAACGTGATTTTAGGGTTGATTGAAGTTTTAGCGCGAATAACTACGTGACTTTTTGGTTGGTTTTGGTTTTTAGTGTGGAAAAGTAAATAACAGAAAAGTAAATATTGAAAATAAAAGGAAGACTTACAGCGGTTGTTGCGTGATCGGCAAGTCTTGCGGAACGTCAGCAGTTGATAGTGCAGTTTATATTAAGAAAGTAAAGTGCAGGTGGTGTTTTGAGTCAAGAAAAGATTCGGTTTCAGGGGCCTTGTATCATAGTTGTTTATCATTGACCGCTAATGATCATACTACGTGTTCAAAGATGAATCGAGGCTATTTCTAGCACAAGACTTGCAACATCGTTTAAAACACTTGTTCTATTTTAGACTAATTCCTCCTTTTGAAGTATCTTAGCCTTATGTGCATCCATTTGATCTTCAGTTACGATCAACCAAATGGTTTTTGAAATAAGTCGAACTCCTCAGATAAGCTTTGCCCGTTAAAGCATCCACTTACCCGAGTATGTTCACGAACCCCACGGAAGAGCTTTGCCCGTTAAAGCTTCCACTCAACCTTAGGAGTTCTAACCTGTTATATGGCACATAGAACAAGTTTTGAACACAGAGAGGCACTAGGTGCAGGATCTAAAACATTGTATGATACAAGTACACCCCTTCAACCGAATGAAGGGTTTAGCTAGGAATATCCATGGGAGAGGACATCATAACTAAGTACTTGAAAAGGTTTTTGAAAGACAGTAAAGTAAAGTTTTCGAAAGTAAAGACAGTAAGGGAAAGGGGTGAGTACTTCAAGAACCGACAAGAGTACTCAAGAATAATAAAGTAAAGCTTGAGTACTCAAGAACCGACAAGAGTACTCAAGAACGATCTACAATATTCAAGAACCAACAAGAATATTATAGATTTCAACCAAAGATTACAAAGTACCAAAACTAGAGAGATAAGTGTTTTTGAGATTTGAGGATGATTTACAAATGAGTTTGGCATTGGTATTTATAGCCAAATGGGGAGAGAATGGAGGGTGGAGATGGCTTTCATCCAAGGGAGGAGAAGGGAGGAAGAAGGTTGTGGTGGAGGAGGAGACAAGTGGCAAGCTCTTGTGGTGTGTGGAGGAGCCGCCGGTTGCAAGGAGGAAATGGAGAAGGGAGGTGACTTTGGTCACCTCCTCCACAAAACCGCCAGTCACCATGGGAGAAGAGTGAGTTTTGTGAGTTTTGTGCAGTCTTTTCACAAAACTATCGGTGTATTTCAGCTCCGGACTGACTTCGGTTGCTCTTCGGTTTGATTTGTTTTGAGTGATTCCATGTCAGGATCTTGAGATTTCTTCCGTCGGCGTCTGATCTTGACGGAATGACTCGTAACATCTTTTCTGCGTAAGAACTCCTCCTTAGCGTGTATTCTCTCTAGTCTCTAAAATGCCCTGTAGATAAATATCGGAACTAACAAGCAAAAGTTAAATAGACAAACAGTCTAATTTAGTGGGTTTAACTGTGTTTTTGATTCGTATAATTATGGTCCATCAGTCTCCCACAACATCTTCTGGAGACAGCGACGGATCAGAGTACTGTGGGGACTGACTCCGGAGGGGTACTGAATCAAGCTCATGCAAGTGAACAGTTGACAGCAGCGGGGCTTCGAGCTCATCATCCTTGGACACCATAGGCATATCCGCCCGGGAGCGGATAGAGTTGGTCGATGCAATGGGGCGCGGATGAGAGTTTGATGAACCGGCCACTGATTTGGACCTCGACTGGCTATATGACAGCGAAGTCTGGGAGTTCCCTTGTCAAGGCAATGAGCACTGAGGTGAAGGATCTTGTGGCAGTGAAGGCTGAGGTGAATCATCTCTGGGCAGCTTTGAAGGCTCCTTTTGTGTCTCTCTTTGCTCGGTAATACTATTACTCTTCTTGACAAGTCTCCAGGGAACTTGTGGGCCGTAGAAGCTCTTCAGCGTCCCAAATTTTGCACCCAAAGGCACTCCTTGCCCAAACCTCCGGTTAGTGGATGGGGCGTAATACTCCACTTCGCCTAACGGTATTTGGCCATCAGCGTCACACGTTGGCACAGCCCGGGGAGGAGCGACTGGCGCCGAAGGGCTTGAAGACGGAGGCGGATCGGGGCTAGGAGACCGAGATAGGACGATCGGGTAGGATGCATTACTGGGGATAAGTTTGCGGTTCCTTATCCTCTGGGACCTTTTCCGAGCCACTACGGGGCTCTTTCCCTTACCATTTTTGGGCTATTTGCAATACGTTCTGACATGATCTCATCGAGGTTTTTCACCTTCTTCGAATGTAGTGTGGGCGGCGGCATGGACACACAGTAGCAAGCGGCTGAGGAGATGTCAGGTTTAGGGGTTTTGTGGCTGTGAGCGAGAGGAGGAGTGCTGAGCCGAAGCGAGAGGTTGAGCGGATCAAAACGTGGGGTTGAGCGGAAGCGTGGGGTTGGCGGATCGAAATGTGGCTGACCGGAAGCGAGAAGTGTGGTGGTGGGATTTAGGGTTTCGTTGTGTAAAATCTATTTTTGTGAGAGATGTACAAAAGGAGGAGTATGAGTTGCGTGTGATTTGGATTAATCAAATGGCAACATTTTAGGGGGATTTGAATTAAACGCAACATTTAATTGAGCTGACCAACTAAACGGTAGCACTTTAATCTAATTGCCAAAATCAATATAAATCATGATGTGTATTTGCTTTAAATTAAGCTATATGGATATACATGATACATTTGAACATAACATAATTAAACCTTATGACTCATATTCATCGAACATGATACATACATGATACATTTGCTATTAGTGCTTTGCTAACTCATATTAGTGCATTATCATCAAACCAAGTTTATCGAATAACCATATCCATCTTATGCATTTGATCAATTTAATTCAATCTTATGCATGAATTGAAGGCTAGCTCTCATTAGTGCATTAACAACCTTATGCATTTGTAATATATGAATTAATCAACTCATAACATAACTACTCTTATGTTCCACCTTATGCATTTGTGATTTTGCCTTCAACTCATAACATTGTTAGTGCATTAACAACCTTATGCATTTGTAACATATGAATCAATCAACTCATAACATAACTACTCTTATGTTCCACCTTATGCATTTGTGATCTTGCCTTCAACTCATAACATTGTTAGTGCATTAACAACCTTATACATTTGTAACATATGAATCAATCAACTCATAACATTACTACTCTTATGTTCCATCTTATGCATTTGTGATCTTGCATTCAACTCATAACATTGTTAGTGCACTAACAACCTTATGCATTTGTAACATATGAATCAATCAACTCATAACATAACTACTCTGATGTTCCACCTTATGCATTTGTGATCTTGCATTCAACTCATGAACATGCATTGTTTGATGTAACAATTGCCATTAGTGCATAACCCTCTCATGCATTGTTTGATCCAACAATAACTTGTAACATAACATCACATAACCATTATGTATTGTTTGATTATTTAATTAAATCATAGCATAATATTGCATAACCCTCTCATAACCCTCAAAACCCTCGTAACCCTCGTAACCCTCACTTGTGCAACGTACAACCCCGCATTGCATATGTGCGTATTGCAATACTCTAAATGTTACATTTTTCCGCCTAATTTTCATACCCAAATCTTCCAAATTTTTCCTCCGAAATTAACGATTTACTTTACGCAATGACAATAGACAATGGTATTGCATTAGATACTGGCGGGAACCCAAATGAAAATTTTGCAACTAAATTGTAATTCCCTCCTTTTCAAAATTTTGCCTCCCATAAAGTCGTTTTTGCCTTATGCAACGACAACGCATAGTGACGTTGCAATAGAGTTGGCGGGAACCCAAAAATACAAATTTTGTGCATAATTTTCATTCCCTCCTTTCCTAAATTTTGCCTCCCAAATTGAATAACAGTCTTACGCAACGAAAATAGATAATTGCGCGTTGCATTAGATAAAACAATAACCCCCTTAACATATATGATCACCATTGATCGTCATCGGCATCATCCTCCTTATTAGAATAATCATCATTTTCATCCAAAAGTTTGGCATCTTCATGATCATGTACGTGATCATCTTCTTCATATTCATCATCTTCTTCGTATTCATGTTCATTAACTTCTTCGTCTTCATATTCATCATCCTCTTAATCTTCATAAACATTTTCTTCATCTTCATTTTCACGTACATCATCGACTTGTGGAAGGAATCCCAAATCAATATTTATACTATCAATAGGTACTTGTAGAAGATTTGACGGAGCCTGTTCTTGGTATGCATTGTCTTCTCGAGATAAAAGACTAGAGTGAACGTCATCCTCGACATGTGCAATCGAACTACATTTGTACGTCCCTCGGTGAGAAATGGTGTTAACAACCTTCCAAATCACCGGCCTTTGGATCATCGATATAGAATACTTGTCTTGCATTGGAGGCAAGACAAAAAGGCAAATCTTCGTACCAACTAGTGGACGTGTCTATCGAGATGAGTCCATGATCAATCTTAATGTTCCCTCTCTTGGTTGGATCGGTATTAAACCATCGACATTTGAACACGATTACCGACATTCCTTTCGCGTACCTCAAGGCAACAACTTCTTCAAGGACACCATAGTACGTGACATCACCTTCGGTTTGAACCATCACCCCACTATTCTGTGTCTTTAGTTTACGATCTCGTTCCTCAGTCACAAATTTAACACCATTTACATCACATTGTGAATAACAAGTGTGAGCTTGAGGCTGATATGACAAGTAATGGAGCATTGGATTATATCTTGGATGCCCTGCTTCTTGCATTGCACCCATCTATTGGAAAGCACAAATAATTGTTTATAATTGTTTAAGTCAAAGGAAGAAGCAATATGGGAGTCTATACAGACAATATGACAAAAGAGAAAATTGATGAGATCATACCTAATTTTGAAAATACGGGACGAAGTGTTTAATTCAAATGTCATCGCCACAATTAGGGAATTCCGTATCGAACCGCACCCGGTGCTTATTTTTATAATTTTTGCTTGTTTGCATTGAACCATCACTTCTCAATGGGCAACCGATATTTGTTCTAGAGTGAGGTTTTTTCTTTGTATGTGACATAACGGATTGATATGATAAGAAACAACATTTATGGTAGGTGGTGGCCTGACATCTTCAGATACATGACTATCCGCATATAACTTATAATATGTCACACACTCTTGAACAATGTATTGTTCAGCTATGCATTCTTCGGGATAACATGTGTTTCTGACATGCCTCTTATACTCACCCAGTTGCTTGCAAAATAATTTCATTACTTAGTACTACATCGAAATAATAGATAATGAAGGAAAAATTATATTCTTGTAATGTACCTTTCTATAGGATACATCCAAATGTAATGTACAGGACCTTTGAGCAAAATCTGCTCAGGTAGATGAACCAAAAGATGGACCATTATGGTGAAAAAAGCTGGAGGAAATATTCGCTCAAAGCTACAAAGAATCATCACTATATCTGCCTTCATTCGAATGACATCCTCTCTCATCAATTCCCTGCAACATAACTTTTGAAACCAATGGGAGAAGGATATAAGTGGGCTCACAACACAATACGGAAAATATGGTCGAATGACAACGGGAAGTACACGTTGTAGCATGACGTGACAATCATGGGTCTTCAAGCCACTAAACTTTTTATCAAGCAAGTTTATCTTGTTTCTCAAACTCCCTGCATAGCCATATGGGTACTTAACATCTTTTATCATCTCAAGTATTTCAACATTGTGTTTCGGTAATACAGTGTATGGTGCTTGAGTAACTTTCTCTCTGTTAGAAGATGATCCTTTGAATTTAGCCCATAGATGTTTACGCACCCCCTGCTCCTTCAACCCAGTACGTGCCTTATGGTCATCTTTTGTTTTTCCTTCAAGAGCAAGTATGGTACCAATTATATTGTCAAACACGTTCTTTTCTATGTGCATGACATCTAATGAATAAGGTTGTATGAATGTTTTCTAGTACGGTAACTCATAGAAATAGTTTTGTGTGTCCAACATAGTTTCTCGGTATTTCCTCGAGCCTTGAATCTGGGATGTATGCTAAGTGTAGGGAAATCATGCATGAGAATCTCATCCAAAATCTCACGCCCCGACAAAGAAGGTGGTCTTGCCCTCAATTCAACTTGACCATTAAACTTGTCCGATGCTTTCCTCCAT
Organism: Rhodiola kirilowii; assembly: GCA_033675215.1. Classification (NCBI taxonomy): domain Eukaryota; kingdom Viridiplantae; phylum Streptophyta; class Magnoliopsida; order Saxifragales; family Crassulaceae; genus Rhodiola; species Rhodiola kirilowii. The sequence continues at coordinate 22,440,413 of CM066197.1, forward strand.
GCATGATCTTTGGAAAGCCATCTACGATGACCCTGGTATGCCATTCTTCCCATTAAAAATGTAGCATCAATCCCATCCAAACATAGCGGACAAGCTTTATACCCTTTTGTGTTTAGGCCTCCCAACATCCCCAAGCCCGGAATGGTCACTAATCGTCGATATTACCGTGACTTTCATATTGAATGATGAGCCAGAAAAATGATCAAATTATACCACTCCTGTATTCCACAACATTTTTAATTCATCGATCAGTGGTCTCATGAAAACATTCAAACATTTTCCTGGCGACTTGGGACCAGAAATCAACATAGCAAGTATGTTGAATTCTTTCTTCATGCACATCCATGGTGGCAAGTTATACGGCATCACGATAATAGGCCAAGTACTGTGCGAAAGACCTAATACACCAAAAGGATTGAATCCATCAGTGGATAATCCAATACGCACATTCCGAATCTCATGTGCAAACTCTGAAAACTCCTTGTTAAAATTTTTCCACGCTTCTCCGTCTCTTGGATGTATAAGATCATTGTCACCATCTTTCCCACGTTTTTTTGCATGCCACCTCATTTCCTCGGCTATGTAAGGTGACATGTAAAGGCGCTGTAATCTGGGTGTAATTGGAAAGTAACGGACAATTTTGTTTGGAACCTTACTTCAACCTTCACTGGTTGCATATCGTGGCTCGTGGCATATAGGACAATCCTCTCGATCAGAGTGTTATTGGTAGTACAATACACTTCTATACTCGCAAGCATGTATAATCTGATAGTCCAAACCCAGATTCTTTATAATTTTCTTAACATCTCAATACTATCCGGGACAATTATTTTCAGGAGAAATCGCATCCTTAATGCCCTCCAAACACTTAGTGAAACTTTTATTCGACCATCGACACTCTACTTTGGTCTGCATTCCCTTCAGAATAAGCTCCAACACCGTTTGCCTACTACCAAAATACAAAGGTCTCTGGGCTTCGGCCAAAAGCGTACTATACTTCTGGTGGGCAACATTACCAAAAGAATCATCTTGGACATCATTCATCATGTCATACTCAGATGGCCCATAGCTATTTGGAAAATGAAAGGAATCATGTAACATATCCATAGTCCAGTTCATGTTATGCAACTCACCACTCGGATAGGAACTTGTTCCTTCGCCACTCTGCAAATTGGATTGTTCATGTTCGCCATGCAAAAACCATGTGGTGTATGACGACATCATACCATTTACAATCAAATGTCTACGCATTTCCTCCAATGTAATCCCCCCTTTGTGCAATCTACAGTTTCTACATGGACATGGATATGTGAATTCTGCCATATTTTGTTTCACGAATTCGACGAATATATCAATCCCCTCATAGTAACGTGGCTCGCTTCTTGACAATTTAAGCCAACTTTTGTCCATTATTGTTATATATCTGTACAACAACATACAACAAACGAAAAAAATATCATATTTGAGGCCCTTGTTTCAATCTAATTATGAGCAAATCAACAAAATGTATCAAGTATAAACCTTTATGTGAGCAGAGGCAGGGGGACACACAAATCTGAGCCAAATGAATCTTCAACTTCTCTAACTTGGTGGCTCTGCACAAACTTAGTGGCTCCCTGTTTCAAACTTGGTGGCTCTGCACAAACTTGGTGACAAACAAATCTGAGCCAAATGTATCAACTTCTCTAATCTTCAACTCCCTGTTTCTTAACTTTTGTCCATTGAAACTTGGTGGATCTGCACAAACAAAAGCAACATATATATATATGAATCAAACTTTACCTCTACATATACATAATCTGAAGCAGTTTCTTCCACCTTTACCTCTACATATTTTCAGTTGAAGTGTTAGCTTTTGTTGGGTTTTTCGCAGGGACAAAACCAACAGCAGCGCTGCAAAAATGGTTGGAGTGGTTGTTGGTGGTCGCAAGCAACCCCAGCTTTGAAGCTATAACCGGATCAGATCTGCAGCGCAGATCGAGCAATGTTGGCTCTCATTCTGTTGAGCAGCAGGTATGGAGCTCGCAGGGACAAGTAAATTGAAAATGAGACAGCAAGGGAAATTAAACCAATAGTACAGGATTTTACAGACATTCAAACTTTACGCAACGTGTCCGTACAAATTGTGTTGCGTAAGTCAAAAAGTAGCTCAACAACTTGATGTTCCCATGAATGGCATGCTGTTGGCAAAACGGCTTTAGACAGTTCAAGCAGGTGTTCAAGAAGAGTTTAATCGCTGTCTTGAACTGCAGTACAGCGTATAGCAGACGCATGAAGATTTCCGTATCCAGAAGATCGACGAGATTATTTGATTGGAATCAATTCACGAGTCATCATTAAAGATCAGATATTCAAATGAATATCTTCAGCTTGGATTCGAGAATATTGGATGGCTTGGCATGGAAGTAATCTCCAAAGATTGGATATGGAAGATATTAAATATCTATCAAATATTTAGGAGTATCTCCGAAATATTTGACAAGAATATTTCGATCTGAAGTCGGCCAGCGAGGAATTTGTAGATACAGACATTCAAACGAATATCTCCTAATTGGATTGAAGATTGGACTGGCTGACTTGGCGTGGAAGAAATCTGAATCTTCCCTAAGATTGGATCAAAGATACACATCAAATATTTAGGAATATTTCCTAAAATATTTGATGATGTGATCTGCAACAGATTTGGACATTCGCCTTTACATATAAATACATGGCTAGGGCAACCAGATCTGTGTCGCTTCCTGAGAGAAGAAAAACACGAGAGTTTGTGAGATTGGAGGAGAAGCGGCCGCCGACTGACTATTCCACACCAGAATATCAACGGGGAAGTAACAGTTTGTTCAGTGTGCTGTTCAGACTATTCCTGAAGAACAACAAAGCGCACACACACACACACGGTGATCAAGATACGTCTTTGAGAGAAGGCGTCTGGACTTCTGGGAGGTCCAAGACTAGGCCGAGAGGGAAGTCTCGTCCTACCCATATGGGATCGAGGGGAGCTGCGGTGAACCGAGATTGCAAATCCGAGAGACAGAGTGTTAGAGGCTAGGCTATTACAAATAAGGCATTGTGTAAGTGTAAGTCCACGAATAGCTCTAAACTCTTAATAAGATTTTTGTCCCTTTTTCGGGGGTGGGAAACCCCCCAGAGTAGGCGAAGCCGAACTGGGTTATCATATCGTGTGTACTCCTGTTTGTTCTGTTTTCGGTACTGTCTGCAAAGGTGTTCAAGTCTATGTTTGAACACAACCTGAAACTGTCCAACAAGTGTTCGAGACGCAGTTCGAACACAATCTGGAACTCGTCTTGACTAAGACAAGTAGATTTCAATTGGTATCAGAGCAGATACTCGACATACAGAGTGTGATCCGGCGACTGTTCAAGATGAGTTTAAAGGAAGGACAGAGCACTAACCGACCATCGTTGCTTGAAGGGCCGAATTATGCCTACTGGAAATCCAAGATGAAAACCTTTCTGAAATCCCTCGATGAAAGGGCTTGGAGAGCCGTAATGATAGGATGGACAGAACCCATGATGGCAAACCCTGAAGGAATTGTTATGCCAAAACCTGAAGCCCTGTGGTCTGAAGCAGATGATGTAGCGGCTGTTGGGAATTCAAAGGCCCTGAATGCAATATTCTATGGAGTGGACGAGAATTTGTTCAAACTGATTGCTGAATGTGAGGTGGCCAAGGAAGCATGGGATATTCTCAGAATAGCCTATGAGGGTCCAGAAAGTGAATCAAACGATGAGGAAGAAGAACATGAGAATGTCAATCTCGTCGGACATATAGTCACTATTGAAGACGGTAGTGAGACAAGTGAAAATCCATATTCTAGTACACTGTCTGAACAACCTATTGACGACGCTTCAAGCAGTGATGACGAAGGACTTGCTCATGAGACCTCGGCCAAGACGTACAAGGAACTCTATGAGAAGTGCCTATTGGTGATTGGCCTGAACAAGAAGCTCACAGAAACAGTGGCAAGCCTGACAGAAGAAAAAGATAAAAAGTGGCAGGAGGTTGAACTTCTCGTTGCCCAGAAGGTGGAACACCAGGAGGAAATATCTGCTTGGAAGCACGAGATGATTGGAATGAATCAAGAACACTCGTCACTTCTTGCACAGAAGGTGAAACTGCTAGACATCGTATCGGTTTTGAAAGCTGAGATGGAAAAAAATAGAGAAACACATCTTGGAGGCTTGGTGGGGCTAAGGAGAAAGAATGCTGAGTTGCACATCCGCAAAGAAGTTCATCTCAATATGACAGGTAATCCTCAATATCTCATCAATGTTAAACCTATTCGCAAGCGTCAATTTGTCACTTTTGGAGATGGAGGGAAGGGCCAGGTGATTGGCTGTGGGACATTGAAGGTTCCGGATCTACCTAAGCTCGAGGATATCCTCCTAGTGGATGGGTTAAAGGTGATCCTGATCAGTATCAGTAGATTGTGTGATGAAGGACAGTCTGTTACATTCACTCGTGATTCCTATCAAGTACTGGAGAGGAATGGAGACACACTGATGGAAGGAAGTAGGTCATCAAACAAAAGCTACCTTCTAGGCACAGTTGGAACAGGAGCTGCCACTGTCTGTCCGACAAACACGATACATGAGATGGAATTGCAAGGGACAGGTATGGTGTCCTCCTCTGGAAAGGTGAAAGATGAAGTTTCCCTAAACTCAGTTCCAAAAGGTGATAAAGTTAGAGGTGGGACATCGTCTGAAACACCCATTCAGACCAAGTCTACAGTTGTAGAGGGAGGTCCAGCTGATGAAGCCACACCTACTCCAGCTGGGACACTTCACGATGCTCTTGCGCTGCAACCCTCATGGAGAATTAAGAGTCGAGCGAATGAGATCAAGTGTCGAGAGCTGGCTGCCTGTTCATCTAGTCCGAAGAATGTCATCAAAGCAATTATTGATGAGATTTGGGTGGTGGCCATTCACGTGGAACTGGGAGAATTCACCAGATCTGAAGCATGGATGTCATATCATCTTGCACATAGTCACGAACTGAAGAAGACTATGTACGGACTCACACAAGCGCCTAGAGCATAGTACAAGACGTTCCTCATTGACCATGGCTATGAGCGAGGGGGAGAAGAGAAGCATATGTTTGTCATGAGTACACAGAAGTTGGTTGGCCAGTTCGTGAGACATATGCAAAAGGAGCTCTAGCTGACCATGATGGGAGAGATGAAACACCTTCCTGGAAGACAGATACAAAAGGAGCTCCAGCTGACCATGATGGGAGAGATGAAACACCTTCCAGGAACACATGTTGACCAGGTGCTGGGAGAGCGGGAGAGCATCGCTGCAGGGAGCTGCTGCACTCAGTTCCTATGTATGAAGTAGAATCTGTCTGAACACGGAATGGAACGGGTGATGAAGGTTCTGCCCAAGAACCTAGTACAACACTCCATGAGCAGATATCACTTAATCAGAGAGCTAGTGGAGAAGATGGTCATCACATCGAAACACATGACAACTGTAACTGTCATGCCACTAGACGCCGCTCAGTTCGAAACACTTAGATCCTCTCTGGGTCTGCGTGTTATCACCAACTAATTATTCCAGATGGAGGTCAGCCAAGAGCAGAGCCCCAGCAAATCAGATGGGCTAACCTACCAAAGAAGAGGGCTGGAACAAATGGTACGTGGTTGGAACTGATTACTAAGTTCAACATATTTGCAGCTTTATGAGGCGTTAGAGCATATCAAGGAGGAGAGAGGTGATTGGACAAATATCTCAAGAGATAAACACAAAACCGTTTTTGGCAAGTGGAGGAGTCCAAATAAAATTTGAGAAATCAAAAAGGCAGTTGAATCGAAGTCGGATGAGGATACAATATCAGCAAACCCTAAGATTAGAGAAGGGAAAAAGAAGGGAGAAGAGGCGGCTGTGACAGAACTTAAAGAAGCTACTTCAAAGACGTCAAATGCTGATCCTAATCCAACTAAAGGGAGTGTGCAGACTGATGGACCAAAGTTATACGAGTCAGAAACACAGTAAAACCCCCTTAATTAGACTGTTTGTCTATCTAACGTCTACGTGTTAGTCCCGATATATTTTCACAGGGCATTTTAGAGACTGAAGTGAAAACACGTTAAGGAGAGGATTTTAAGCTGAAAAGATAACAAGAGTCAATCCAAGGTCAAGATCATATGCCGACTGAAGAAATATCAAGGATCCTGACGTTGAATTGACCAGAACAAATTAATCAGAGGATTCAGGAGTCGAGTCAAGACAGCCCGGAGAAGAAACACATTGACAGTTTTGTGAAAAGACTGCACAAAACTGTACAAACTCACACATTGGGCAAGGATGACCGGCCACCATTCAAGGAGGTGGCCAAGGGAGGAGCTCCTCCCCACATGGTGACCGGCCACCGGTGGCTATCACCTCCTCCTCCTCCACTTGGCGCCACCATACTCCTCCACCAAAAGCTGCCGGCCTCCTCTCCCTCCTCCACATGTGGCCATCTCCTCCCTTGATTTCTTCCTCCAATCAAAATGCAACACTTGTAGCCATCTCCTCCTCCTCCCATGGCTATATAAGGAGGGCTCCTCCTCCTCATTTAACACACCTCAACTCAAATTCACTTCTCTCTCTAGAAGTTGTAATATTTGTAATGTTGTAATTTTGCTTTGGAAATAAAGGAAAGCTCCCTTGGCGCTTCAACGGTTGTAAGTTTCTCTTAGTATTTATTTATTTAACTGTTATCTTTAATTTCCTTAGTATAATGTTTAGCGCGATGAATAGTAGCTAAACTAGTAGTTCGGTCTAAGGGGCGCACTTGTATTATAAAATGTTTTAAGACTATTAACTTAGTATCTAGTCTAAGTATTCAAAACTTATTCTATGTGCCATATATTAAGTAAGAACGTCCATGGTTGAGGGGACGCTTGGAATGGCAAAGCTCACCATGGGGGTTTGTAAACTTGTACGGATAAGTGGATGCTTGGAATGGCAAAGCTTGTCTGAGAAGTTTGACTCATCCTAAACACCATTTGGTTGATCGGGAATGATTGATCAAATGGATGCACATAGGCTAATATAACCGGGAATGGAGTATTAGTCTAAATAGAATAAGTGTTCTACGTCCTTGGAATAGGCCAGACAGTGTACGCAAATCGAGTGCTTGGAATGGCCTTGATACACCGTTTGAATACTTAGGAGAGTCACTAAAGGTCAATGATAAACAGGATATAATACAAGTCCCCTGAAACCGAACATTTCTCTTAATCATTAAAATAGTAATTTACTTTCCAGTATTAAAATCAACCAACCAACCAATCAATCAATCAAAATAGCTGGTAGCTTTAAAACCAACCAACCGACCTTAAACACGCTCCCACGCTGCGTAATCCCCCCGAAGAACAATTATTCCCCTAGTTCCCTTGGGTTCGACCCCTACTTACCAAGTACTACCCAGTAGTATAGTTGCGAGTAGCGGACTATTATAAATTTATTTGCTCAATCGCTTTGACGACAAGCGGTTCTGTCAAATTGGCGCCGTTGCCGGGGAACTAGTCTTCGGATAACTGTTCTTCCCTCCCCTTTCTTTTTTTCTTTTTTCTATGTCATTACCCGTTACGCATGCATGGACAACGCGATTTCTGCCCCTGTTCGGAGGAACGGAGGGAGAAGACCCTGTACAGCACTGCTGAAACTTCCACCAAGTCTGCCACAACATCAAACCTGAAAACGAAGTGTTAGAAGAATTTAAGCTGAAATGCTTCAAATTCTCTCTAACCGACTTCGCCACGATATGGTACTACACATCCACCGCTTGCAGTGCAGAACGTTTCGTAGACCTCTGCGTTCCGTTCCTGAAAGAATTCTCCCCACCTTCCTTATGCCAAGAAACCCGCGAGAAGATCCTGAACCTTCAACAATCCCGGGATGAGACTTTGGACGAATACTACATAAAATTCGATGCCATCGTCTCAAGCTGCCCGCACCATGGATTTACGAAGAAAATTCTTCTCCAAAAATTTCTTCGTGGGATGAGGTCCGAAGAGCTAGGAAGAGTCAACGAAGCTATGAGAAGGTCTGCCGCAAACCTCACCATTGCAGACATGTGGTACCTGATAACTGGCCTAGCCGCTGCCACAAGACGAGTTCCCCACACTGACGAGGAAATGCAGACAGAAGAAGCTAACCCTGAGGCTGACAAAGAAGGTACCACCGAGCCGTCAGAAGAGACTCCCGAACCATCCGAGGAATCAGACATGGAAAGCACCGGAAGCAACGAAGTAGAAGTCCAGAATACCACCAACGAACTGCCTATTCCATACCCGACTATCATTACCCTGGCAGCTGAGACTATCTACGATCAGTTCTTCACGAACCAACATTACGAGGCAGAACCAAGCCTCATGAGGCCTTCCCGACTTTTCCCCTTGATCAATGAGCAAGTCGCAGTGAACTATGCGATCCAAGAAGAAGCTCAAAGGAGAATGGGAATAGGGCCCGAGCAGAATGACTCCTACATGGAGTACGCTTACGACATGACAGGACAAGGCAGCCCTAAACAGGAGAACACCCAGTTCAAAAAGCTAATAGTGAAAGGTCCCTCGCCTTCTCAGAGACGTTGGAAGGAGATACCATCAGAACTGGACCCAAACCCGTCATCTGCTAAAAAATCAGGAAGACTCACCGCAAGAATCAAAGTCGGTGGAATCAAGAAGTTCGACCTCAGCCACCCATAGGACCCAAACCAATGAACCACAAACGAGGTATCGTCGAGCCAACGACGTTAAACAAGTGCACTGGTCGGGAGGTAACCCGACACTATCTTACTTTTCCGCACTTTAAAGTCTTTCTTTTAAATTCAGTATTTAGTTTTAAGCTTGCATGACTTTTGAACTAAGGCACGCCTTCGTTCAAAAGTGGGGGGTGAGAACCACCTGTGTACATAAATAACATGCAGCTGTTTTTTCTTTTTTAGTAATAAGTACCTTTTTGAAAATGTGAACTTAAGAATGTGAAAAAAATAAATCATAATTCATGCATTAACCTTGTGAAAATTCAACTGTTTAAAAACTTAGAATGTAACTTTCCATTTGTCCTTTGTGCTGAGATAACTAGGGATGTGGAGTTGATCGATATAAACTGCCCTAAAGAGGCTTGGAAAGCAATCAAAGGATCAGATCAAACTATATGGTTTTCGAAGTCAGTGGAGGCTGCACTTCGGGTTTTCAGTGAATAATTGAAGTCAACTCCGCCATGAAGCATCTATGCAAAGGCGAGGACGGGAATCAGACCGTCCTCTCTCTAGTCAAAATAGCCGAGAAAATAGATGGGCGACCCTCATCTTGACCCGCGCAAAATGACAAAGACGAGAGGAGCGGGGAGGTATTTCCATAGGCTTGCGGGCGATGATTGGACCTCCCAAAAAGGCTCGAGAAAATGGACTAGCAATCACAAAAAGACGAAAAGCTCAATGAAGCAAATCAAAAGAGGCCAAAGGCCCAAAATTGTGAAGGTTTTAACCGAGCAAAAGTGAAGCACTCAAAAAAGTCAAATCAAAGGCCAAAGGCCGATTCACTACAACAAAAAAGCAGTCCCTCGCCAAAAAAGAAAATCAAAAAGGCTCAACTCACTGAAACCCGAATAGAATCACGTGCTAGAGAAAGCTACCAGAAAACCATATAGTAAGAGACGATCCCAAGATTGCAGTCCAGGAGCCTAAAAAGGGCTATCTCCCGAGACATCCAATATAATTTGCATCTCAGCACGGAGGTACAAGTATTAAGTTTCTTCTATTTATTTACGCAGTTTAATTTGGTAATAAGTAAGCAATGCATGAATTAGGATAGATCGAGTACCATAGTCTAATTTTCATATTCCAAAGCCAAAATTAGAACTTACGCCCTTTAATAGCATTGTTCGGGACGAAAACCTAAAAGTGGGGGGTAATCTGATGGACCAAAGTTATACGAGTCAGAAACACAGTAAAACCCCCTTAATTAGACTGTTTGTCTATCTAACGTCTACGTGTTAGTCCCGATATATTTTCACAGGGCATTTTAGAGACTGAAGTGAAAACACGCTAAGGAGAGGATTTTAAGCTGAAAAGATAACAAGAGTCAATCCAAGGTCAAGATCATATGCCGACTGAAGAAATATCAAGGATCCTGACGTTGAATTGACCAGAACAAATTAATCAGAGGATTCAGGAGTCGAGTCAAGACAGCCCGGAGAAGAAACACATTGACAGTTTTGTGAAAAGACTGCACAAAACTGTACAAACTCACACATTGGGCAAGGATGACCGGCCACCATTCAAGGAGGTGGCCAAGGGAGGAGCTCCTCCCCACATGGTGACCGGCCACCGGTGGCTATCACCTCCTCCTCCTCTACCACTCCCCTTCCTCCACTTGGCGCCACCATACTCCTCCACCAAAAGCCGCCGGCCTCCTCTCCCTCCTCCACATGTGGCCATCTCCTCCCTTGATTTCTTCCTCCAATCAAAATGCAACACTTGTAGCCATCTCCTCCTCCTCCCATGGCTATATAAGGAGGCCTCCTCCTCCTCATTTAACACACCTCAACTCAAATTCACTTCTCTCTCTAGAAGTTGTAATATTTGTAATGTTGTAATTTTGCTTTGGAAATAAAGGAAAGCTCCCTTGGCGCTTCAACGGTTGTAAGTTTCTCTTAGTATTTATTTATTTAACTGTTGTCTTTAATTTCCTTAGTATAATGTTTAGCGCGATGAATAGTAGCTAAACTAGTAGTTCGGTCTAAGGGGCGCACTTGTATTATAAAATGTTTTAAGACTATTAACTTAGTATCTAGTCTAAGTATTCAAAACTTATTCTATGTGCCATATATTAAGTCAGAACGTCCATGGTTGAGGGGACGCTTGGAATGGCAAAGCTCACCATGGGGGTTCGTAAACTTGTACGGATAAGTGGATGCTTGGAATGGCAAAGCTTGTCTGAGAAGTTTGACTCATCCTAAACACCATTTGGTTGATCGGGAATGATTGATCAAATGGATGCACATAGGCTAATATAACCGGGAATGGAGTATTAGTCTAAATAGAATAAGTGTTCTACGTCCTTGGAATAGGCTAGACAGTGTACGCAAATCGAGTGCTTGAAATGGCCTTGATACACCGTTTGAATACTTAGGAGAGTCACTAAAGGTCAATGATAAACAGGATATAATACAAGTCCCCTGAAACCGAACATTTCTCTTAATCATTAAAATAGTAATTTACTTTCCAGTATTAAAATCAACCAACCAACCAATCAATCAATCAAAATAGGTGGTAGCTTTAAAACCAACCAACCGACCTTAAACACGCTCCCACGCTGCGTAATCCCCCCGAAGAACAATCATTCCCCTAGTTCCCTTGGGTTCGACCCCTACTTACCAAGTACTACCCAGTAGTATAGTTGCGAGTAGCGGACTATTATAAATTTATTTGCACAATCACTTTGACGACAAGCGGTTCTGTCACAGACTGTGAAGGACAATCAGGCGATGGCTGAACGACCCCTCAATAGGGTAATCCCTTATTCTCACTCCCAAGCTATTGCTCTCAATTTTGTTGATGAGGACGTACGGGAGATTGGTAAAGATTCAGTGAGTTATAAGGGTGACAATGTGGTTAGTACGAAGCCGAAGGGATTGAAACCTGCTGTAGATTCTATGGCCGATGCTACAGAAGAAGGTGAAGCCAATAGGGCTAAGATTGTGGTTCTGATAAGCAGAAGAATGAGGATGCAAGTGGAGAACAGCAAGCTAAGCAATCTGGCAATGTGATGGAAGAGTCTCATGCGTCCGGCAATGATGAAGAACTAGATGTGTTGTTCAAGGACATTGATGATGTTGTTGATGAGTTGCAAAGAGAGGAGGTTACAATACCTGTTGAGACAAGAGATGATCAGTCCTCAGGAGCCCAGGTCGTAGGGGTTGAGAAGGAGGCAAGTGTGCCAGATGATGCTGTCTCAGATATGCAGCAAGGTGGTGAGTCCTCTAGTTCTGATGCAGTCCCAGAGGGTGAGTCAATTAAAGCACCGGACGTCGTGCAAGGAGGGTTACATGATGATTTTGTGGAGGATGCACATGTGGTGTTGGATCCCCCAGCTATTCTTGATTTTTTGATGAAGGATTCTCAGGACTTCGTCCCTCTTTCTGAACTAAGGAAGGCAAAGAAAGACAGAAGGAAGGAGATGTGTTTGTTTGTGTCTGCAGCACAATCAGAAAATGAACATGTTGAAGGAAAAGCATCTGATGCACCAGCTGTGCCGACTGAGTTGGAACGTCCAGCTAATACAGATGTAGAGATGCAATTATCTGATCAAGAAGAGGCTAAAAACAAGAATACTCAGAAGGAGGATCAGGATACAGTTTTACTGGCTGAGCTCAAGAAAGCTGAAAAGAAGAATCCCAAGAAGAAAGTGACATTCCAAGCATGCTCATCTAAGGGAACTATCAAGATGAATGGGAACATAAACGCAGGGGGAGCAAAAGCGTCTAAGAAGAGGAAAAGGTATAGTCCAGATCCTGTTCCTGGCCATGTTCCAACTGGAATTGTGAAAAATGGAGTATGGTGTGCCAGTACAGAAGCAGCAGCCAAGTGGAAGGCAGTGCAGAAAAGAAAGATCATCCCTGAAAGGCTGTTTAATGAGAAGACAGTTCCATCCCAGTTGCAGATCTGACTCTATTCTACTCGATGATGTTCTTCATCACCATAGTCAACTGGATGCCTACGTCCCATGGAACCACGATCAACAAGGAGATGGGATAGCTGCTCTACCGGATTGGAAATAGGATGCTCATTGACATGGGAAGAATTATGTTCGACCAGATTGTAGAACACGCCATTTCTACAAAGTCTCTGCACCAGATAATCTTCCCATCTCTTCTATAAGCTGAACATCAACCAGCATCTAGATTTGAAGACAGACCAGGACAGACTGTCAAGTGCTCCGTTGAAGTTGGTAGTTGATCTCAAGCTGTTCAAGGGTCGACATAAGAATGATCTGAAGGACCCTGGGCTGAAGATGAAGGATGCACCTGAGTCTTCCATAAGGAGAGTTGCTGGTGAGAAGTTGTCCCGAGCTGAACGCGGATAATTACTGAAGGAGGTGGAGATCATATTGGAGGTCAAACATGAGCAGATGTCAAGAATCAATCAATTGGTGCACACTCTGCGATATCCCAATGATGATGAAGCAGATGAAGCTTGACGAGCTCATGGGGCCACTGAGGACATTTGAGATGAATTTTTCTGATGATATTCGAAGAAGGATAGAAAAATGTGTTGCTCTGAACATTGATGTATCTGAAGAGTGGAACAGCGTCAAGGACGAGTCTGAATCAGGTCAAGACATCAGTGAAGGTGTTAAACTCTGGATCAAAAGACCTAGACACGATTCTGAAGTCTCGGAGGATGAGTGGAGGACATAGAGGCATTGGATACACCGATGGGAGCAATTTAGGAAAGACTAAGTTTGTCAAAGCTGAACAGTCGGTGAACAGAGAGATGAATAGGTACCCTCTGGCCAACATGAAGAGTTCTAACGGTGAATGGAGACGAGACTCAAGAACCTGTTGGTACTGTCACAAGAAGGGGCACATCAAGACAAGGTGTCACAAGTTCTTCACTGTGCGTAGAAAGTTGCAGCAGAACAATACTCCAAGGATGACATGAGAATGGAGAGTGAGAACGTGGACCAAGAATCTCTGATGGAGGAAACCAGATCATCAAAAACCTATCATTTGCTGAGCCGTGGTCGAACAACTGCTGAGACACCATGGTCTGACAGACTCACAGTATGTGTCACTGTCCCAGGCTACGTTCGAGGGGGAGTTGATAAGATTCCAGATGCCGAGGAGACCAGGTTAGTTGATTTGACCCCTTGCCAATTTGTGGCAAAAAGGGGGAGTGTTTTGAGGGTGACTTGTTAGTTCCCTCAATTGTGTCTAAAGCCTAGATTGGGTTTTGCCAAAAATGCCAAGGGGGAGATTGATGTTCCCATGAATGGCATGCTGTTGGCAAAACGGCTTTAGACAGTTCAAGCAGGTGTTCAAGAAGAGTTCAATCGCTGTCTTGAACTGCAGTACAGCGTACAGCAGACGCAGGAAGATTTCCATATCCAGAAGATCGACGAGATTATTTGATTGGGATCAATTGACGAGTCATCATTAAAGATCAGATATTCAAATGACTATATTCAGCTTGGATTCGAGAATATTGGATGGCTTGGCATGGAAGTAATCTCCAAAGATTGGATATGGAAGATATTGAATATCTATCAAATATTTAGGAGTATCTACGAAATATTTGACAAGAATATTTCGATCTGAAGTCAGCCAGCGAGGAATTCGTAAATACAGATATTCAAACGAATATCTCCTAATTGGATTGAAGATTGGACTGGCTGACTTGGCGTGGAAGAAATCCGAATCTTCCCTAAGATTGGATCAAAGATATAGATACACATCAAATATTTAGGAATATTTCCTAAAATATTTGATGATGTGATCTGCAACAGATTTGGACATTCGCCTTTACATATAAATACATGGCTAGGGCAACCAGATCTGTGTCGCTTCCTGAGAGAAAAGAAAAACACGAGAGTTCGTGAGATTGGAGGAGAAGCGACCGCCGGCTGACTATTCCACACTGAAATATCAACGGGGAAGTAACAGTCTGTTCAGTGTGCTGTTCAGACTGTTCCTGAAGAACAACAAAGCGCACACACACACACACGGTGATCAAGATACGTCTTTCAGAGAAGGCGGCTGGACTTCTGGGAGGTCCAAGACTAGGCCGAGAGGGAAGTCTCGTCCTACCCATAGGGGATTGAGGGGAGCTGCGGTGAACCGAGATTGCAAATCCGAGAGACGGAGTGTTAGAGGCTACGCTATTACAAACAAGGCGTTGTGTAAGTGTAAGTCCACGAATAGCTCTAAACTCGTAATAAGATTTGTGTCCCTTTTTCAGGTGTGGGAAACCCCCTAGAGTAGGCGAAGCCGAACTGGGTTATCATATCGTGTGTACTCCTGTTTGTTCTGTTTTCGGTACTGTCTGCAAAGGTGTTCCAGTCTCTATTTGAACACAACCTGAAACTGTCCAACAAGTGTTCGAGACGCAGTTCGAACACCATCTGGAACTCAGCTTGACTTAGACAAGTAGATTTCACAACTGCATTCAATTTTGTACGAGGTACATATTTTCTGTCCTTTCAAAATAAATGAGACACTTAAGAAACAAAAACATACTATTCAAACCACGGTTGTTGCATAAGATATCCAACGCAACGCAAGTGTTCGTGTTGTTTTAAAATGCATTGCATAGGATATCTTACGCAATGCAACACGATATGTCTCTTTAGATCATGTTGCGTTATGTTACTTATGCAATGGATGTTCATATGCTGCTTTGGAGGTTGTTGCGTAATACTCTTAAACAATGTAAAATGGTATGCTGTGTAACTACATGTTGCCTAGGTGGTCTTATGCAACGAGTGAGACGACGGAGGCTTTTGATGCGTGGCATTAGGTATCTTACGCAACGGAATACATAAGCAATAGAAGGTGCGTGTTGCTATAGACTTTATGCAACGTGTCGTTTGCAACGGCGTGTCATGTCTTGTTGCATTGGTGTCAAAGTGGTGGAATGCATGAGTGCACAAAAAATAGATCATATTTTGCCATAATGTCATTTAAGCTTACTTTATGTCTGATGAAAAGAAAAGACAAATCCTAAGATTACTTACCTTTCTGCCTTTGCCTCCTGCTACCACTCATCTAGAAACTTTGTTGTTCCTATGTGGCATGGGTTTTGGCTAAACGTCTTCAGAGTGTTCAAGCAAAAGGTCAAGAACTGTTCAACCGACTACTGGAACTCGCATACAGCAGAACTGAAGATAAGAAGCTCTTAAAGATCGAAGATCTGATCTGCTAGAGTCGGCTAACGATAAATTAGAGGATAAAATATTCCAATGAATATCCTCTGGTCAGTTAAGAAGATTCGGCATGGCTTGGGAAGGAAGAAATCACAAGATCCTCTTGAAGATTGGAAATAAGATATCTAGCAAATATTTAGGAATATTTCCTAAATATTTGATAGATTATCTAGAACAGATTTGGACTCCACCAAAGAATATAAATAGAAGGCTAGGGCGTCCATAATCATCATCGCATTTTTGAGAGAAACACACTCGAGTGCATTCGTGAGAATCAGAGAAGAAGAGCGACGGCCGGCTGAGTATTCCACACCGCAATATCAACAATAAAGAAGCAGTCTGTTCAGTGTGCTGATCAGACTATTCCTGTTGAACACACTGCTGCACACACCACCATTCTACACATTCGGGAGAATGCGTTTGTCTTCAGAAGAAGGCACTGAGCTTCGGGAGAAGACTCTGTACTTTGGGAGAGGTCATAGCATTGGTCGAGAGGGAGTCTCGGACCTACCCACAGGGGATCGAGGGGGAGCCGAGATCGCAAATCAAAGAAAAGAGTGTTAGAGGCTAGGCCATTACAAACGGGAGTTGTGTAAGCGTAAGTCCACTTGTAGCTCTAAACTCGTAATAAAGATTTGTGTCCCTTTAGGGTGTGGGAAGCCCCCCAGAGTAGGAAAGGCCGAACTGGGTATCATATCGTGTGTGCTCTTATTTTGTTCTGTTTACGGTACTATCTACTAAGATGTTCGAGTCTCTGGTAGTACACAACCTGGAACTGGTCTTGAACAGATATCAGAATTTCAATTGGTATCAGAGCAGGCACTCGACACACAGAGTGAGATCCGATTTCTGTTCAAGATGAGTATGAAGGAAGGTCAGTACTCCAGTGGACCACCACTACTAGAAGGGCTGAACTATAGCTACTGGAAAACCAGAATGAAGGCTTTCCTGAAAACTCTTGACGAAAGGGCATGGAAAGCTGTACTGATTGGATGGACCCCACCGACAATGACGAATGGTGAGGGACAAGTGGTGCCGAAACCTGAAGAGCGTTGGACTAAGGCTGATGACAAGACTGATGTCGGGAACTCAATACTATGAACGCTAAATTTTCAGCCGTGGACGAGAATGTGTTCAAACTGATTGCTAACTGTGATGTTGCCAAAGAAGCATGGGACATTTTGAGAACAGCTTATGAAGGAACGGACAAAGTGAGGAACTCACGGATGCAGATGCTCACCACAAAATTCGAGGGTTTGAAAATGAAGGAGGAAGAGACAATTGTTGAGTTCAACACTAGAGTCCTAGATCTCGCTAATGAAGCTACAGACTGGGAAAACCTATCAAGGAAGAGAGACTAGCTGGCAATGTCCTGAGATCCTTGCCCCAAAGATTTGCTATGAAGGTGACTGCCATTGAGGAAATGCAAGACATAACCGAGATGAATCTTGACGAGCTCATGGGGTCACTAAGGACATATGAGATGAATTTTCCAGATGATTTTCAAAGAAGGACAGTAGAATGTGTTGCACTGAAGGCTGATGTAACTGAAGAGTGGAACAGCGTCAAGGATGAGTCTGAATAGCTTGCCATAATAGCCAAATACCTTGAAAGGATTGTGAAAAGGCTGAATAGACGAGGATACAATCAAGAACAACAATCCACATATAACTCGCAGAGTCGAAGAGGAGAAAACTCTCAGAAGAGAAACGAGTCTGGAGAGAACAACAACATGTTCAAGGGTGATAAAGGCAAAGTAATCCAGTGTCGAGAATGCAGAGGCTTTGGTCACATTCAAGCTGAATGCACCAACACACTGAAGAAGAAGAAGACTTATACTATTAACCGGAGCAACAACGACCCGGAGGAGGATGACTCGAACAACTTTGTTGCTTTCACCAGTGCAACTGATCGTAGTGGTGAAGAGCTCGACAGCATTTGTTCCAGAATGATGTCTGAATAGTCTGCTGACCACTCCAGCAGTGATGATGAAGAAGTCATAGATGAATGTGTCTTCGAAAACTACAAGGCTCTATATGAGAAGTGCGAGGAAGTGATAGATTTGAATAATAGACTTAACTTCAACGTGACACACATGAAGGATGAGACGGAAAAGCTAAGGGAGAGAGTTGATGTCCTGATTGAAGAAAAGGCAGAACTCCTTGATGTTATCTCGCCGTTAAAGATGTAGATGGAGAAAGACAAAGACAAGCACGCTAGAGACATGGAAGAACTAAAGAAAAGACATGCTGCCATAAGCAAAAGAGAGATATGTCTTTTAGCCGAAGTCAAGTCCTTGAAATTACAAATTGAGATGGAGAAGGACTACCACGCGACTGTACTGGTCGAGCTGAATTAGTTCAAGAAATCAGTGAAGATGCTAAACTCTGGATCAAAAGACCTAGATACGATTCTGAAGTCCCAAAGAATGAGTAGAGGACGTAGGGGCATTGGCTACACTGATAGGAGTAGTTCAGGAAAGATTAAGTTTGTCAAAGTTGAACAACCGGTGAACAGAGAGATGAACAGGTACCCTCTGGCCAACATGATGAGTTCCAACGGAGAATGGAGAAGAGACTCAAGAACCTGTTGGTAGTGTCACAAGAAGGGGCACATCAAGCCAAGGTGTCACGAGTTCATGGTTATGCGCAGAAAGTTGCAGCAGCAAACTACTCTAAGAATGACATGAGAATGGAGAGTGAAGCAAAAAGAGAACTTGTGCCGAGAATCTCTGATGGAGGGAACCAGATCAACAAAAACCTATTATCTGCTGACCCGCGGTCGAACAGCTGCTGAGACACCATGGTCTGAAAAACTCACAGTATGTGTCACTGACCCAGGCTATGTTCAAGGGGGAGTTGACAAGATTCCAGATGCCGAGGAGACCAAGCTGGTCAATTTGAACTCTCCTTGCCTATTTTGTGGCAAAAGGGGGAGAGTGATCTCTGAAGTCTAGGTGGTTTTACCAAAAATGCCAAGGGGGAGATTGTTGTTCCTATGTGGCATGGGTTTTGGCAAAACGTCTTCAGAGTGTTCAAGCAGAAAGTCAAGAACTGTTCAACTGACTACTGGAACTCGCATACAGCAAAACTGAAGATAAGAAGCTTATAAAGATCGAAGATCCGATCTACTGGAGTCGGCTAACGATAAATTAGAGGATCAAATATTCAAATGAATATCCTCTGGTCGGTTAAGAAGATTCGGCATGGTTTGGGAAGAAAGAAATCGCGAGATCCTCTTGAAGATTGGAAATAAGATATCTAGCAAATATTTAGGAATATTTCCTAAATATTTGACAGATTATCTGGAATAGATTTGGACTCCACCAAAGCATATAAATAGAAGGCTAGGGCGTCTATAATCGTTATCACTTTTCTGAGAGAAACACACTCGAGTGCATTCGTGAGATTGGAGAAGAAGAGCAACGGCCGGCTGAGTATTCCACACCGGAATATCAATGACGAAGAAGCAATCTGTTCAGTGTGCTGATCAGACTGTTCCTATTGAACACACTGCTGCACACACCATCATTGTTGCTACGCATTCAGGAGAACGCGTTTGTCTTCGTGAGAAGTCACTGAGCTTCGGGAGAAGACTCTGGACTTATGGAGAGGTCATAGCATAGGTCGGGAGGGAGTCTCGGACCTACCCACAGGGGATCGAGGGGGAGCCGAGATCGCAAATCAAAGAGAAGAGTGTTAGAGGCTAGGCCATTACAAACGGGAGTTGTGTAAGTGTAAGTCCACTAGTAGCCTAAACTCGTAATAAAGATTTGTGTCCCTTTAGGGTGTGGGAAGCCCCCCAGAGTACGCAAGGCTGAACTGGGTATCATATCGTGTGTGCTCCTATTTTGTTCTCTTTGCGATACTATCTGCTAAAGTATTCCAGTCTCTGGTAGAACACAACCTTGAACTGGTCTTGAACAGACTTCAGAATTTCAAACTTCACCATCGCCCCTTATCCAAATAGTTTAACTGCACTTTCTCTTTCATCTTGTCTGTAAAATCTGATGAATGAGTTGTTCACTTATGGGGTTAATTAATGTCCAGAAAACCGCTGATGAATCAAAGAGACACTGATGCAGCTAATGGTGGTCGGTTTCTGCATCATAGAAATGTACACTATGGGGCTTACAGAAATCAACAGGGGGCGGGCTCCATCTTTGTGGGTGTCCTGGCTCTTGGGGGCCTTTTTTGTGTGAAGCACATTACATTTTTACAGTTATAAGGGCATATGCAAAGACAGTTTGGGCAGCAGCCGCTCCCCAAACCATGCCTGCAAAGTCATTGATGTGCTTGGTACTTCAAATTACATGTTTCTGCAGTTATGGTATATTTAAACAAAAGCACAACATTACTTTGTGTCCCTTTACCACTAATTTAATAAGCCAGGCCTAATAAAAGGGAGGAAAAGAAAGATATAATGCTTAACCTTAATACAACAACGAACTAAAATGGCGTATGATTTACCTTTTCCGAAATATATAACCTTAAGTAGGATTAATTCTTGAAATATACTTTGGCCAATGTGTTTAACGGGAGTCAAATGCTCATTTGATAACTACTAAAGGACAAATAAATTGTGTTAAGTGTCATCAAAGGTAAGTGATGAGTCGAGTTTTCGACTCATTATTAGCCATTTTTCACTATAGCTTTGGTTCGTTTCCGATGATATTTTGATGTCATTTGACCTCTATCTCTACGTTTTAGGTGGAAAATGAGTCGCCCTAAAGGTCGAAGCCTAAATACGAAAACTCGGGGAAAAACCAAAAATTTAGAGTAAAATTGGGTAAATTGACCTTTCCCGCTTAATTTGCATACCCAGATCGCTTACGGTGTCCAAATTGGTTGATTTATAGCTTGTTGGAAAGCTAACTACTCCAAGGGATACAACTTTCTAGTTTACGCCAAGACCAAATTCATACGTTAAGACCAAGAAAAAGCCCAGGGACGTGTCAGTCGACCGACTAAAATTAGTCCGCCGACCGGCTGAAATCAGCCGAGGGAGGCTTACCCACGGTCATAGCCAGCCGACCAGCTAGAAGTCCAGCTGAACGGCTGGAATCTGCTGCTTCAGAAATTCCCACCGAGCCTATAAATAGAAAGAGGACTTTTGACCAAAGGGGTGGAGGTTTTTGGGGAAAAGAACATTGGAAAAGAGGTCCAACCAAGGTCATCAACCATCAAAAGATCCAACTAAGGGGAAGAAGAGATTAACCATCCTCCTTCCTCTACATCTTTTCCATTCTACTTGTTGTATACTATAAACCCTACTCACACCATGTTGTCTTACATGATGTGTGAGTAGTGATCTTGTGTTTTGAGGGTCTTATGACTCTCCTTGGTACTCTTTGATCACAAATATACATTGATATTCACATGGATGATTGTTGATTTCATTTTCTCTTGTGTTATGAATGTTATGCACTCTAGGTGTTTCTTAAAATGCCTAAGTGACAACTTAGACTAAAACTTGGACCTAGGACTTGGAAACCCTAGAGAATAGCTCTGTGATGGAGAAAATGATCTATATCTTAAATCATGCAAGTGAACCTTAGGATATGGATGTTTGACTAGGATTGAATGTTTAATTCATTGGAGTTGGTCATTAAGCGAATCATCAAGTAATTCCATTCAATAGTGTCAAATTCCTGTTCACTATGCACTTTATTTATGTCATGTTACTAAGTGTTTGATAAAATGCCTAAGTAACATGTTGAATCTTAAAACTAGACCTAAGAATCTAACGACCTTATGGATAGTTTGGATAATAGAGAATGTGATCCTATCTAGCGTATTACGGAAGTAAACACATGCATTTGTTACTAACTAGTCCTTCATGCCTATTTCACTTATTACCTTAGGAAGACAGTTCACGGATAATAGTGCTATAGAGTGAATCAATATCCTCGAATGAGTGAGGTTCTAATTTATGAAGGCTTGGTTAAGAATAGATTCACATGAACATTGGTTTACCTTAGTCTAAGCTAGGTTTTCTACAATGCATGGGTAGGAACTAAACTAGCGCGCATGTTCATTGCATTTATCTCCTTCCCATAGGACGATAATAAAATGGAATGAACCAAATACCTCGAATGAGTGAGGTTTGAGTTAAGAAGGTTTGGCTAGGAATAGACTCAAGTGACAGTTGGTCTACCCTCGCCTAAACTAGTTTCAATACTATTTGACTACCATGAAATATTTGAATATCATGTATGTGATCATTGGAAAATTGCCAAGGAGGAGAGTAACTTCTCAAAACACCTCTTATCTATCTTTTATCCCTAATTACTCGCCACATAGGATTTAGATATACACACCCCTTTATACATTTTGGATTAGAATAGCCAAACAGAAACACGATCTTACATAGGACATGTACTTGGCTTGCTGCTTTGGGTTCGACCCAGTACTTTACCGGTCATTATAAATGTTTTGACCGCTACTACATTTGATCCTCTCTTCATTGATTTCTAGAGGTGAAAAATAATTAGTTCGTTAAATGGCGCCGTTGCCGGGGAGCAACTAGTTAGCACATCCCTAGATTAGATTGTGTGGATGTTCCGACTATTCTTGTGAATATTTTTTCTTTTTTCTTATACTTGTATATCCTTTCTTTGTCTACTCATATCCCTTGCTAACTTACTTTATCTTATTTTCCGAGGATGGACCCCTACAACCAACAAATCTTTTCTAATGGAGAATATTATCATGAAGAGGATCAACCAAATGCCCATTGTGAAGACTATTGGATGTACAACCAAAATCAACAAGTCATGCACTATGAAGATTATTATGAAGAGGAGGAGCAATAAAATTCTTATTATCAAGAGAATGGCTATCCGACAAGCTATTACGCTTCAAATTGGGGTGATAGCCAATGCTATGAAGTTGAAGAATCCTACCCTCAATCTCCTCAACCCTCAAGTGAGCCCTCCAATTTAGAAGCAAAGAGAATATCCTTGCTGACCAAGAGAAGGAGGATAGAGATAATTTGGAGATCAAACAAATCCTTTTAGCTCAACAACAAGACCTTCAAGAGATCAAAGCTCGATTGGATGAATTGATAGAGAGGAGAGCTCACTACAAAATATTTGACGCTAGATTTGGGCAAAGAACAATTGAAAATGAGAACTTGAATGGGGAAGAGGAGGTATCCAAAGAAGAAGTCCTTGAATCTAATGCCTCAAGACAAGAATGGGGTCAAGAAAGGGAAGATATGTTTTGGAGACTCGCGACCCAAGCTTTTAATGAAGGGCGGGATGGTGAACCTTGCACCGAGGACGAGATGGAACACATAAGTGAATTATCCTGCGCTACTAGCACATCTCAAGACCATTCGAGTGAGAATATGCAAGAGTTCACCATTTCACCAACGCCTTAGCTCTCCAATGAGGAATTCTTCAATGATGATGCCTCTTACATATAGGAAATACCTTTCGTTGATGAAGAAGAATTTCTCCCTCCTGGTACAAGCGAGCTTAAATGTGAACCCAAACTTCTTGATGAGGATAAGATAGAGGAAGAGCATATAGAGACAAAAGGGTTTGAAGGGTATAAAGACTTTATTGAGGTTTACATGGACCAAGCTAAAGGGCATTCTCGCGCGTAAGAAGACACGAGTTTAATAAGGGATATTGAGGATTGGGCACCCATGGACATCATTGAAAAACTTTAGGAGGGTGTGCCCATCAAGCTCGAGATAAATTTTGAAGACCCTTTCTTCATTATGAAGTCTTGAGACAAGTTTTGGAGCTTCTTGCCCTATTTCGAAAGATCTTTGGAAGGAAGCTCCCATGACCCCTTAGTTCTTAAGGGATATTCATTATTGAAGAGGTCAAATTCCTAAAGGAAGGTCCATTGTAGACTTGATGGGAAGAAATTCAAATGGGGTTTAAAAGTGGATTGACACGACCAAGTCCAAGGCCCCGTGAGAAGGGATCCTAGCAAAGGACTTCTCAACGAGTGATTTTATGGGGCGCTTTGCTACGTCTTTGCCAAGACGGGAAAAACTAGGCCTCGCTGGAGGTAACCTGGTTTGTAAGTTGTCCATTCTGGTTCTTCATGTTTAAGTGTTTGGCATGACTTTGGGTAGCTTAGGCTCTAAATATGGAATGTGAAGTGTGTGATTAGTGGGTCAAATTTTAAGTGTGGAGTGAGGTCTACTCACTCCAATTCCACTTCATATTTCCAAGCCTCTCGAATTTTCCCTTGATCTCTCAATGAATAATGATGTTGCCCCTAGTGCTCATGTGCTTGATTGGAGTTGACTAGAGTGGAATTATTTTGTTATATCATGCTATGACTCTAGTTTCACATTTTATTGGCACTTAGGAACTCATGTGCATATTTTGGAGGGTGCGGGTCAATTTCCTTGTTTGAACTCTATCAAACTTATGCCATGATGTTATTATGTGACTTGTGATGCTCTCTTGCTCATACTTGCATTTTGCATGACCTTGTATGTCACTTGTTGCTTTTAACTTATCATGTGTTGTTGTTATCAAGGATGTTATTTGCACCATATATTATCAAGCTTAGCATAATGGCGTCTTTTCTATTTGGGGCACATCTACAAACGAGGGGAGTTCCTATGCGCCTTATTCTCATTCTCTTTATTGTTTGCGCTTAGGGACTAAGCTATATTTCAAATGTGGGGTGGGTAGTCTCATAGTTCACTCATTTCATGTCATGTCTATCATTGTAGAATGAACACTTGCATTCATGTTTTCTATCCCTAACATGAGAGTGTTTTAACCACATAGGTGACGTGTAGTATTTTGAGCAAAACCACTTTATAAGATCGGTAAGTGCCGAGTCGTCCAAGGGAGCAATTGTAAACTTGCGCACTATGTAAGGTTGTGTTTCTATTTATCCTAGTCTAAAATGTGTTTTGGTTTGTTTCTAGAATTCAAAATAAATGAAAGTACGAAAAGTTTTGTTGATTTCAAGAGATATTTTGGGGAACTACTTCACTTGCCTAACATTTGAATCAAGTTATTATTATCTAGCATGCATGATTTGCCTATATTGATTGGAAAATAGCCGTACACTCCAAGTGTAAACCTCACCCTTTTGGCGCTATTGGTTTATATTGGAAATGTACCTTAAACTATGAACCTCACTGACAGGTCGTCGTTGATACCCGCAAATTTGTTATTTATATTTTTCTTACTCTAGACTGTGGCTTAGTACAGTGGCAAGCAAGGGTCAAAGCCTAGAGAGCTAGATGGCTACTTGTTGTTCTGAAAAAGGAAAGACAATTGGTTGTGAGCAATTTAGGAAACAAGTGCAAATAAGGAAATAACGAAAGATGTCTATCAGAGAGGGAATATTCAGACTAGGGTTTTTAATTGTGACTTGTTTTATCATCGACTTCTAAATATCAGATTTCTAATTCCCAAGTGTGATTACTTCCATTCCAAGTTATAACCTAAAGTATTGTCTTTCCGGACGCCTACACCACAATCTACTTCCTTTCCGGGTTGTAGAATTCTAGCCCTAGCAATTTAATACTCCATTCCAAGATATATCAAATTAGTGCTCTATTTGTTTTCAATGGTCTAATATCAAACAAACAGTAAATAAGGGATTTGTATTGTTCGGCTAAGTCTAACCGTTCCGAGTATCAACTTAGCTTCGCAATACAAATCGAGATAGTAGGCACAAGGACTAGTAGAATAATAAATAAGCATTAAGTAACAAGTCTCAAAAACAGTAGTCACAATGTCTAAAACCCTAGCCCGAATACCGGGTTTAGTTACACATGGCCATTAAAACAAGACAATAAGTAAGGGAATGAAAACTTCTCTATAGCCGAGAGAATTGATGAGGAACCGCCCAGGAGGGCTGAGGACGCCGAGAGAAGGAGTCGAGGCTTGAATGTGGAATGAAGCTCTCGGTTGTGGGATGATTATGGACTGCGCTGAGAGGTCTTATTTATAGCTAAGGACCAGGGCCTCTTTCGTCTGGATTTGGAAAGGGCCCAAAAACAGATTAGGAAACGTGTCCAAATCTCGACTTTGCTTAGCTTGTAAGTTTACTTGCTTTGCAAGTCTTCCAGATTCTTCCAGGACCTTCTAGAAGCCTCTAAACCGTCATGCATAGAATTTGGATTTTTCCCGAAACACTGTTCACGACCTGAAATCACTGTTCATTCCGGGATTACTGTTCACGCCAGAATTACTGTTCACGAGCCAAGAATACTGTTCACGATCCGAAAAATACTGTTCACGACGCTCCTCTGGCTTTGTTCTTCAACTGCGATGCTTCTGGCATGAAAATACCATCTTTTAAGCGTGTTTCCTCCTAGAGCTTCCGAAACACCTGAAATGCAAAATAACACTAAGAAGTAACTGTTTGCATGATAAAGTGCCGGAATTAGTGGTATTTGATGACTCGATGAGTCGTATAAATACGGCTCATCAAACCATCCCACACTTAAACTTGTTCGTCCCGAACAAGGACTAGGTCATAAGAGGAAATAAATTTGCAAACATCACCAAGCTTTGGCATCCTAGATATTGCTACATGAACATGACTCGGCTAATCTAGATTTCACCTTTCCATGCATACTTGTTACTAAAAGCCTTGTGCTCAAACATGGGAGTAATGATACGTGTTACCTTTGGGGCGAGATGCAAATCAATTCGGATGTCTCGGGAGATAGTCCTTTTTAGACCCATGAACCGCTGATGAGACATATTTATACGACTCATTAAGTCAACAAAACCCACCAAATACGACATTTGATCATAAGAACATATGCTTGTTAATGTCGTTTTGAATTTTAGGGCCTTTTGGAGTCTAAAGAAGAATCGGGCTTAAAAGATGGCATTTAAGGCCAAAATCACCACAAGGCATTATTGGGCCACACGTGAGCCCAAGTCAAACCTAGCCCAATTGCATATGTTGAGATGCTTCTAGAATCATCAAGGCACTCTTGCTCTGGAAGTAGTCAAAATGGATTGGCATGAGCAAATAATGAGATGCTTCTAGAATCATCAAGATTTTTGCAAGTGGGCTAGGTTTGGCTTGGGCTCACGTGTGGCCCAATAATGCCTTGTGGTGATTTTTGCCTTAAATGCCATCTTTTAAGCCCGATTCTTCTTTAGACTCCAAAAGGCCCTGAAATGCAAAACGACATTAACAAGCATATGTTCTTATGATCAAATGTCGTATTTGGTGGGTTTTGTTGACTTAATGAGTCGTATAAATACGTCTCATCAAACCAAATCTTGATGATTCTAGAAGCATCTCATTATTTGCTCATGCCAATCCATTTTGACTACTTCCAGCGCAAGAGTGCCTTGATGATTCTAGAAGCATCTCAACATTTGCAATTGCCAAACCACTAATGCCACTCAACTTGGGCATCAAGTTTGGCATATTCCTTTATCCCTTTCCTATAAAAAGAGGACCTTGGAATGTAAAATGAAAGTAAGTGCAAGTGCCTCAAAATGAATACATAAGATTAGGAACCCCAAACCGAATAGTGAAAGGATTAGCCACTCATGTTCATGGGAAGAACCCAAGGGCTAAATGACATTCGGACTTAGAGGGATTCACTAAAGTGCGTAACTTGGAAAGTAAAATGCGTAAATAAAGAAGAAAGGGAAGAGAGAAGTTGAGAACTTTGTTGATTTCCAAAGCCAAACCAACAAGAGCACAAAGGAGTGATTTTTCTCTACATTTTCGAATGGATTACAATGAGGCCAAGGTCCTCTTTTTATAGGAAAGGGATAAAGGAATATGCCAAACTTGATGCCCAAGTTGAGTGGCATTAGTGGTTTGGCAATTGCAAATGTTGAGATGCTTCTAGAATCATCAAGGCACTCTTGCTCTGGAAGTAGTCAAAATGGATTGGCATGAGCAAATAATGAGATGCTTCTAGAATCATCAAGATTTTTGCAAGTGGGATAGGTTTGGCTTGGGCTCACGTGTGGCCCAATAATGCCTTGTGGTGATTTTGGCCTTAAATGCCATCTTTTAAGCCCGATTCTTCTTTAGACTCCAAAAGGCCCTGAAATGCAAAACGACATTAACAAGCATATGTTCTTATGATCAAATGTCGTATTTGGTGGGTTTTGTTGACTTAATGAGTCGTATAAATATGTCTCATCAAACCACCCCACACTTGAACTTGTTCGTCCCGAACAATGCCTTAAGTCACAAGAGGAAAAATAAGCACAAAACATCACAAGTCCTTCTCGGCACCCCTAGATAAATGCTAGTCTAGATTTCCCCTTTCCATGCATTCTCAATCACTACTCAAGGCATTTTGCTAAAACATGGAATTTAACTTAATACATGTACCTTTGAGTCGAGATGCAAACCAATTCGGATGAGTGGGAGATAGTCCTTTTTAGACCCATGATCTACACTCTTGGGTCCGGTTCTTGTTACATGGTTATACTTGTTGCTTCTTCTAGCACTTGATGTATTCGAGCTCAAGGGTTGAGTCTTTTGTACTTGCTTGGACATACTTGTAGTGAACTTGGCCTTCGGCCTTGGTATGACTTTGATGATCTTTCACTTTGTTTTGGGTAAACCTTCACATGAGTTGATTTTTCTTTGAGCTTTGCTCCTTTTTGTGAGTTTCTTTGTCCATTCCTTCTTGGGAGGTCCAATCATTGCCCTCAAGCATATGGAAATACCTCCCCGCTCTTTCTCATCCTTGTCATTTCGCGCGAGTCAAGATGAGGGTCACTTACCTCTTTTCCCGGCTACTAGAACTAGAGATAGGACGGTTTGATTCCCGTCCCACCACTTGCATAAACGCTGCAGTGGTGGAGTCACTCTATACCACAAGTCTCGAAATGTCGCCTCCACAAGTCCGTATAACCATGTAACTTGAATCCCGGATCCTTGAGTGCTTTGTCAAGCCTCACTAGGACATTTCTATCAACTCCACATCCCTATTTATCCCAACTCATAAGGATATATAAGAAGTTAGATCACATGTTAGTCGCACAATTTATATTTCATAAGAGTAATGCATGTACTAGGATCCATCTATTTCACATCATGAAAGCTCAACAGCTCCCCAATCCTACGAATTTTATTCACAAAACTACGCATTTTATTCAAAAAAAATTAAAATTTTTCAAAGGGAAACGGGCTGACTCATGCATGTGCAAGGAAATAGACGTGATGACACAACAAACGACTAACCACCCACCCCACGCTTTTGAAATGAGCCGTGTCCTCACGGCACAACTCAATTTCAAGGCAATATGCACAACATCAAGGGAAAAGAAAATGGCAATGAAGAATGAGTGAGAACGGTACTCCCCTAATGATGTCCTTGCATGTCGTGAAACGACAAGGCATGAACTGGTGTCAATCGGTACCGTCCCTACAAAAATCTAAATTTTCTTTCCCAAACACAAATGGGATGAGGGTTAGTTGAAGTAAACCTAAATGCAGAAATACCATAAAATGAGAAATGCCGGGCTACCTCCCGGTGAGTGCCTTTGTTTAACGTCGTTGGCTCGACTGTACCTCATTAGGGATCATAAGTTCGGATCCCATGGTTGTGTGAGGTCAAACTTCTTCCCAACTGCTCTCTTAATCTTCCCATGGTACTTACATGGCAGTGGGCTCGGTTCTATCTTCAACTGGTCGGGTGGCCTTGTCTTTACATCCTTCCGAGGAGGAGGAGAGGACCTTTTGAGCATGGCCACTGATGCATCAAGCAGTGCCCTCTTGTTTTTCCATCTTGGTTTCCATTGAAACATTACATGCCTTGGTCTCTTTTTCATTGTATGAGTGGATGGCATCCTTGCAACTTTGTAGGCTTATAATCTTGCCATCACTCACAAGTGGCATCAAGCATGTTTCATTGGTGAGCCTTGTCTTGGTAGCAAAGAGGAATGGTTGCCTCGGATCCTTACATTTCTCAATCGGCTCTACTTGGCTCATGGCTAGTTGGTACTCCAATATGGGCCTTTCTTGCTCTTGCTTCTCTTCCGGCTTGCCTCCCACCTTATCATTGATAATGACTTCATCTTCAGGGTCTATGGGAATGCAAACTGAGGGAGAAGAGTCCAATAAGGAGTCTTTGGCAGTGAGGTCATGGCTCATCTCGGACAGATTGTGAATGAAGACCGGGCCTGATTTGGGCGGTCCTTCTTTGGCCATCCATGGGGAATCTGAGTTGAGCTCTTCTTTTGGCAACCATGGGTCCTCATCCTTGTCATCCATAGGGTCTCCGGAGGCCATGGCACTGAGATCCGGGCCTGATTGGGCCAGCTCGGTAATGAGGAAGGGATTAATCTCGACTGGTTCTTCTTCAATCATCAACGAGTCCTTATCCCATGTTGGCTCTGTGGGCTCCAATATAGACTCTCCCTCACTGTCCCTTGGCCTTGTTTTGAGCAGCTCATTGATCCGATCTCCAAGTTCTTTTAGATCCACCTTTGATTCTGCCCAAGACTTGTCGGACTCGGCTAGTTCCTTCATGATGTCTTCGAGTGACTTGGTCGGATCTTGTCTTGGTCTTGAGTCCTCGGCCAAAACATTTATCAAATCCCAAATGGCACTTATGGTTAAATCATAGACCGAGCCTCCGGCCTCCTCATTGAGCCTATCCCACTCATGTGGCAACATTCCACCGAGAAACCTTTGAATAAGATCCAATCTAGTGAATCCATGGTGCGGGCAGCTTGTCACAAGGGAATCAAAGTACCATAAGTACTCATCCAAAGTTTCATCCCGGGATTGCTCAATGTACATGATCTTTTCATGGATTTCTTGTTGGAAGGATGGTGGGCAATACTCCTCTTCATTCCAAGGCTCACCTTCGTAGTAGGAAGACATGTCAATCTGCAAAACAAAGACAAAAAACAGAAAACAAACAAGAGAACAACTTCACCAATGCACAACTCCCCGGCAACGGCGCCAAAATTTGACAGGCCCTTGTCGTGAGGTACCAAATCAAACTTAAATTTATAAGTGTCCACTACTAGGCTTCACTAGAAAGGTAGTAAGCGGCAAGTAGGGGTCGAACCCAAAGGAGCTAATCGGGTACTTGTTGTTTTTAACAAACAGTAAGTAAATGGTTGGGCGGGGGGTTTGAAAAAGGGTTTTGTAAAGTAAGTGCATGCAAAGTAAAGACAAGAGGTTTGTGATCAAGAGAGGGGGTATTTGGTCTAGGGTCTCTCTTATGTTTCATCCATCATCGGCATCAAATAGATCATTCTACATTCCTTAGTGTGTGATTGTCCCGGCAAGGGTGACAACCCAAAGTGCTCCGGCAAGGGTAGCACACCACGGTCCTAACTGAAATAGGAAATAGTGTGGTGTCGTAGGCAACCCAAGGTTAGAAACCCCACTATCGAGATAAACCCTAAACAAAATATGAAGATTAGCTACTCATATTCATTGATAGAATACAGTAGCTATAAGCATTCAACAAGTAAATCAAAGATTACAAGTGAGATGCCAAGAGAGAATGGGTAGAGAGAAGTTGGATTCCTTTCCAAAGCAAATTGACAAGAGTAACAAGTATGGGATTTTAGAGTGATTTTCGAATTGTGAAAGGGGTAGAGAGAGAAGCCCCCAATGAGGCTCACACCTTGGGGCACACGATAAGACTTCTCTATCTAAGATGGTGGTATTGATTTCCTAGACATAAGGTTCTATTTCTAAAGAAAGAGCTAGGGTTTCTTATGTCTTGGACTCCAAGTTTGGAGTGGAAGTAGCCAAAATGGATTGGCATGAGCAAATAATGAGATGCTTCTAGAATCATCAAGGTTTTTGCAAGTGGGCTAGGTTTGGCTTGGGCTCACGTGTGGCCCAATAATGCCTTGTGGTGATTTTGGCCTTAAATGCCATCTTTTAAGCCCGATTCTTCTTTAGACTCCAAAAGGCCCTGAAATGCAAAACGACATTAACAAGCATATGTTCTTATGATCAAATGTCGTATTTGGTGGATTTTGTTGACTTAATGAGTCGTATAAATACGTCTCATCAACCGCACTCTTGGTTCGAACTCTTGTTATATGGTTACGCTTCATTGCTTTGTCTTGCACGTGATTGATTCGAGCTTCAAGGTGCTTGAGTGCTTTTCGGACAGCTTGTAGTGATTTGGTTTGATGTATCATTGGGGTACTTCACTTTTGTTGCGGTGTAAAACTTCACAATGGAATGATTATTGTCTCTTTTTGCTACGAATTGTGACTGCTCGCCCGTGATTCCTTTTCCTTTCGGCGCGAGTCAAGCCGAGGGTTGCTCGTCTATTTTCCTGGCTACTTGGACTAGGTACCTTCTCGCTCTCACTCATCCTTGCCCTTTTGACGCGAGTCAAGCCGAGGGTCACTCGTCTATTTTCCCGGCTACTTGGACTAGAGATTGGACGGTGTGATGTATTCTCGTCCCACCGAACCGCATAAGGACTGCAGTGGCGGAGCAGACTCGTAACCATGTCGCCTCGAAGTGCTAGCCTCCACGAAATCCACATAACCATATAACTTGAATTCGGTTCTTTGAATGATCTGTCAGGTCTCTCTAGGACGTTTCTATCAACTCCACATCCCTGTTTATCTCAACTTACAAAGGCACGCAATGGGTTAAGTCCACATGTAATCGCACAATTCTAATTTCACCAAAGACATGCATGTAATCGGCTCTATCTATTTCACATTATCAATATTCACTACCGCAAATCTAGGAAATAGAGAAGAAACATGTACAAAAAATTTTAAAAAATTCGGGAAACGTGCTGACTCTATGCAGGTGCAGGAGAGTAAACGTGCTGACTCGATGACTGACTCTCCCGCCCCACACTTTTGAAATAAGCCGTGTCCTCACGGCATGACTTAGACTCTAGACTCACAATGCATACGAATAATATGGAAAAGAAGAGAAAAAGGGTGGAACAATACTCCCCTTGGGTGTCGGTCGGCGGCTGGTCAGACTCGAACGAGGTCCGGAAAAAAGTCGGGTGCGGCTTGGTTCTTCTCGGACAAGCCTGGTTATGCGCTCGCATGAATCCCCTTGTGCGATCGCACAATCTGGACCAGTGGCATGAAATCTTCATGCGATCGCATGACCTGTTCTGCATTCTCGCATGGTCCTATGCTGAGGCCCTGTGCGTTCGCACATCTCCCCATGTGCGTTCGCACAAAACTGACCAGTCACATGAAATTATCGTGCGTTCGCACAATGTCCTTGCGTGCTCGCATGCGGTCGAATTCCCAACCGTGTGCGCTCGCATAGTCTCCTCATGCGTTCGCATGAACTCGACCCGTCGCATGAAATCTTTGTGCGATCGCATGACTGTTCTGCGAGCCCGCACTCCCAGCCTGCAGGCGACCATGCGAACGCATGGTATAAACATGCGAACGCATGAATTGCATCTGCTCCCTACATGAAAAATCATCTTCTTTCCCAAGTACAATGAATGTGACTCAAAACTCAAATAAACATAATAAGTAAATAAACAAAGAGAATGAAAAGAAATGCCGGGCTGCCTCCCTACGAGCGCCTTTGTTTTACGTCGTTGGCTCGACGTTACCTCTTTTGGGATCACAAGTTAGGATCCCATGGACGTGTGAGGTCAAATTTTGCCTCAACTACTCCTTCAGTCTGCCCAAAATTGCCGTGTAACGATGTGCTCGGATCTGCTCTCCATCGATCGGGCGGGTTCGCCTTCACATTCTCTCGAATCCGCGAGGACACCTTGACCATAGCTGCTGGTCTAGTCTCATGCATCGTCTCATTAGGTAGGTCAGGAACTAGGGCACCAAGATATGATGTATTCACTATGTCCGGTGGTTTCTTCGTGCATGGACGGTCATCATCCCCGTAGATGTAGAAATCTGATATTTTACCACCGAATGCATGTGACAGCAAGCCTGTGCCCATGTCAATCTTGGTCTTGGTGGTGAAAAGGAATGACCGTCCCAAAATGAGTGCTAGAGGATCGTCGTTTCTAGCATCTCCCATCTGCAAGACATAGAAATCTGCAGGAACAACAATGTTTCCTACTCGGAGGGTGAGATCCTCTAGCAAACCAACAAGACGAATACATGATTTATCCCCTAATTCAATCAACTACTTAGGCGGTTTCAATGGTCCTAATTTTAGTGAGAAATATAAAGAATATGGCATGGCATTAACAGCAGCACCCAAATCAATTAAACAGTGATGTATCTGAGTCTCACCGATACCACAGGTGACTGTGAAGGCACCTGGGTCCTTACTCTTTTCAAGTGGTGCCTCGTGACTTGTATCGAGCGGGTGCTTTATCGTCTGGTCGTGTTGCTCATGCCTCGCCTCCAATCTGCCTCCTAGCTCATACTTATCGATCATGTGGCCTTCGGGAGCAATTACCTGCATAGAAAATGAAGGAAAAGCATGAGTTTCGGAACATGCAACAGTGCGGATCGCGTCCGCTTCACACATTAGCGACGCATCTGGCTTAGAAATTAATGGCGCGTTCTCTTTGGACATTAGCGTCGAGCTAACGTCTCCTTCGAACGCGATCGGCACTGATTTCGACTCGTTCTTACTACTTCCTGCCTCCGTCATTAGCATCTTGTTCACCCAATAAGTAGACTCCTTAAGTGATGCGTCCACATCCACTACTTCCATCATGCTGATGTTCCCTCTTGGATTGGGCACTGATTGGGACGGCAGCCTCCCCTGATCTCTTTTCAGCTCGGACACGTCCTGGGCCAAGTTGGACATCTGCTTGGATAGGTCGGCAATGGCTCCATCGGTCTTGGCCTGGAATTGATGCACTGAGGTGGCAAGGTCCTTCACTATATCCTCCAAGGACTTGCTCGATCCTTACTGGTTCGGGTTGGCCTGGTTCTGATTCTGCCCTCGCTGCTGGTACTGGTTATGATTATTATATCTACCCTGTTGTTGATGAAACGGAGGCCGATAGTACTGCTGCTGCTGAGTCTGCTGGGGTGCACGGTAATTGTGGCTTTGGAATTCACCTACTGCGTTGACATTAGCCTGCGTCTCCTCTTGCAAAGTAGGGCAAGCGTCTATCTTATGGTCCGTGGCGGCGCAGAAACCACACGGCTTGACCTGGACCGGCTGTCTTCTGATCACTTGCTGCATCATCTCTTTGAGTTGCCTGATCTCCTCGGCCATTGCACTAGATGGGGGGCTCAACGTTTGACATGTTCCTGGTCCGGCTGAATTCTTCTTCCTTGTTGGACTCATCTTGGAACCGTTCGCTCTCGGCCACTCCTATGATCTTTCGTCGTACTCCGGCTGGGGACAAGTTTATCAGGTTTCCTCCAGCCGAGGCATCTAGTAGCTTCCTGTCTAGTCGCCTCAGTCCGTCTAGCATATACTCCACTAGTAGCTTCTCTGGTAGCCCAAGGTTGTAGCAGCTCTGCTCTAGGGCGTTGAATTTCTCCACGTCGTACATGGTCTCGTTGGGTCCTTGTCTGAGCTCTTGCAACTGCCTGCTGGGTAGTACTTGTTGAGGAATTTCCTCTGCATCTGGTCCCATGTGTATATACTACCTGAAGGCAAAGATAGAAACCAATCATTAGCCGAGTCAGTGAGGGAAAAATAGAAAGCTCTTAACTTAAAGTCATCCACTTCGACTCTGTAAGGCTTAAGGTTATGGCAGCTGCCATGGTATCGATGTAGATGTGACGTAGCTGATTCTCCCTTGGCTCCTGAGAACTTAGGTAGGTGGTGCACGACCGACGTGTTGATGGCTATAGCTTCGAGGTCCGCCCCCTCGTAGATGCACCAAGATTGGTCTCTGAAACTAGAGGCCGAGAGCTCTCCCATGGTCGGCTCTTGATCATCATACTCTTCATCGTACTCGTCGTCAAACACCGGCTGTCTGGGTGGTCGCCTGATTTGCTGTTGTAGAGCGGCCGATGTTTGATGTCTCGGTTGTGAAGGCAGAGCTTGCTGTCGGGCCGGGACTTGCTGCTGAACCGGGACTGCCTGTCGGGCAGGTAGCCTCGGGCCTGCCCCGTTCTGTGCACCGGGCGCCCCCTGGTTCTGTCGGGCTGCCTCTCGGATTGCTCGGTTTCGAGCTCGGACTAGCTGCTCCGGGTCTTCGTAGATCACTAGTGGTGCGTCTGCATTGTTGTGGATGGGCGGGTCCTCTTCGTAGTGATCCTCGTCATCCTCATGGACCTGGTTACATGCGTGAGCCATGGCACACGAGTAGTAGTGCACAAACTAGGAAACTAACAGAAAAAGGAAATAACTAATTTGGAAACTAAGAAAGAACAAGTTTTACCGTGCGTAGCTCCCCCGCAATGGCGCCAAAATTTGACAGGTCGTCGTTGGTACCTGCAAATTTGTTATTTATATTTTCCTTACTCCAGACTGTGGCTTAGTACAGTGGCAAGCAACGGTCGAACCCTAGAGAGCTAGATGGCTACTTGTTGTTCTGAAAAAGGAAAGACAATTGGTTGTGAGCAATTTAGGAAACAAGTGCAAATAAGGAAATAACGAAAGATGTCTATCAGAGAGGGAATATTCAGACTAGGGTTTCTAATTGTGACTTGTTTTATCATCGACTTCTAAATATCAGATTTCTAATTCCTAAGTGTGATTACTTCCATTCCAAGTTATAACCTAAAGTAGGGTCTTTCCGGACGCCTACACCACAATCTACTTCCTTTCCGGGTTGTAGAATTCTAGCCCTAGCAATTTAATACTCCATTCCAAGATATATCAAATTAGTGCTCTATTTGTTTTCAACGGTCTAGTATCAAAAAAACAGTAAATAAGGGATTTGTATTGTTCGGCTAAGACTAACCGTTCCGAGTATCAACTTAGCTTCGCAATACAAATCGAGATAGTAGGCACAAGGACTGGTAGAATAACGAAATAAGCATTAAGTAACAAGTCTCAAAAATAGTAGTCACAATGTCTAAAACCCTAGCCCGAATAGCGGGTTTAGTTACACATGGCCATTAAAACAAGACAATGAGTAAGGGAATGAAAACTTCTCTATAGCCGAGAGAATTGATGAGGAACCGGCCAGGAGGGCTGAGGACGCCGAGAGAAGGAGTCGAGGCTTGAATGTGGAATGAAGCTCTCGGTTGTGGGATGATTATGGACTGCGCTGAGAGGTCTTATTTATAGCTAAGGACCAGGGCTTCTTTCATCTGGATTTGGAAAGGGCCCAAAAACAGATTAGGAAACGTGTCCAAATCTCGACTTTGCTTAGCTTGTAAGTTTACTTGCTTTGCAAGTCCTCCAGATTCTTCCAGGACCTTCTAGAAGCCTCTAAACCGTCATGCATGGAATTTGGATTTTTTTTCCCGAAGTACTGTTCACGACCCGAAATTACTGTTCATCCCGAGATTACTGTTCATGCCGGAATTACTGTTCACGAGTCGAGAATACTTTTCACGATCCGAAAAATACTGTTCACGACGCTCCTCTGGCTTTGTTCTTCAACTGCGATGCTTCTGGCATGAAAATACCATCTTTTAAGCGCGTTTCCTCCTAAAGCTTCCGAAACACCTGAAATGCAAAACAACACTAAGAAGTAACTGTTTGCATGATAAAGTGCCAGAATTGGTGGGATTTGATGACTCGATGAGTTGTATAAATACGGCTCATCAAACCCTTTCGGCGCTATTGGTTCGAATCAAGAAACTCGCTGATGTTTACCAGCTCTCATCGCGTAAACATGGGGAGTCCTTGTTTTACAACTAGCCTTTCCCGTTACAAACTCAGGCCACTCTCGTAGTCACCGAGTTTATAACGTGTATTTTACTTAATTGTCGGATACTAAGTCTCACCCTTTCGGCGCTATTGACCTAATATCTCAATGCAATGCACTTA
This sequence comes from Rhodiola kirilowii, assembly GCA_033675215.1. NCBI lineage: Eukaryota > Viridiplantae > Streptophyta > Magnoliopsida > Saxifragales > Crassulaceae > Rhodiola > Rhodiola kirilowii. The sequence goes on from CM066197.1 coordinate 22,478,141, forward strand.
GACATTTCGTCAAACACCTAGTATGCATCGCTTGGATTTAAGCGCTAAGTAAAATACAAATCCAATAAGACAAATCAAATCATGCAGTTTTCTGTTTTATTCAACGATTCATGTTAGGAAAGATTCGTAGGACCCCGAAATAGAGTCACTACTCACTATCCATGGTAGTGAACATACAACTCATGTATTTGTTCGAAACAAGAATTACAAGTTTTTAACGAAGAACAATTATAACCTTGATGTAGATGATGATGTTGTTGATATTTTCTTTGTAATCCGTTTGATTCCGATCGATTTCCTTTGGTGATGTGTTGCAATTCTCCTCTCAATTGGTCGACTAACTCCCTCCAAGATGCGGCTGCCCTTCCTTTTGTTTCTTTTTCAATTTTGCATTTTTTTTTCCAAAACCCTAGCCAAAATTACATTTTTGGCCCATTTAGCCAATGTCACCTGATAAGTGACACAAGTGACACTATTTGGACCAGTGGCTTGAATTTTTATCCTTGCGTCAACAATTCTTGACATACGTGACATTGGCTCATAGTGAGACGTCTTCTTGAGCTGAAGTTCTGACACCCTTAACGATTGAATCTGCTTTAGGTGTCAACTACACAGTTGTAGCCCTTATTCTCAGCTTTCCAACAAGGCAAAGATCAATAAATTTGGACACGGTATGAACTCTGGGCGTGCGCGACAATTAGGGAGGTCAATCCACCGTTTTAGCACTGTTTTTGCCCAAATTCCCACAAACTCTTTCTTTCGCCTAACAGCATCAAAATATAATGTGAGAGCTCATATAATGTGAGTTTGTGAGAGCTCATATAAATAAGGAAGATGATCGAAAATCGACTAAATGTGGAGCATAAATATAGTTAAGATTTATGCTCATCAATAGGCTTGTGACTATCAACTCTAAATTCCAATAAATCACATCTAGCCTACTTGTCACAATTATTGGATCTTGAACTTAGAACCGACCCAGTTCTTTGAATGTGCATTCTTGTGAATGAATATGATTTCTATCTCTTGTCTATCTAGTTCTCTAAGAATTTTCATTGAAATACCTTGGATTAAGTTTTAGCAAGCACTTTTAAAAAATGTCACGAAAAACTTAGACCTCTTGTATGCTCTTTGGTGACTTGAGGTTCTTCTAATTTAGTGCCTTGCTTATGATTGTTTCCCGCGCATTCCATACATTCATTGAACATATTGTCAAGTTTTAAGTGTGGAGTCAAAAACAAAAGAGAGCAAAAAATAGGCCCAACAAAAAATGCTTCATTTTCATGGTCAAAAGAGGGCAAATCCCCGACTAAAAACTTTCTCGTGGTACCCAAGAAGTTTTGCTCAAAAATATACAAATTCCGGGGGTTAGGAAGAAAAGTTCCCCCTCGAAAGCATTTATAGGCCAAAGGCCATTTGAAAAAAAAATAAGAAACACTTAAAACTTGACTCTTTGTTCTTCCATCATTCTACTTTTACGCGGGTGCATCATTTATATTGTGTGCTAGTTGGACTAACTCTTGAACGATCCTTGTGCTTGCACGGGAGCTATTCATTTGGTCTATGCTTGTTTTCTAAGAACTCGTAGTGTTTCCCTTATGGATTATGGCTTAAGCGCCTAAAACTTGGGAATGAGTTTCATGTCGTGAACAAATGGACTAGCCCTAGCTAGCATTGGTGAGTGGTTGACACTCTTTTGTGCTAACTAAACTATGATTCTATTGTATTGCCTTGAAAATGAGTAGATCATTGGATTAGACATTTGATAGCTCTAGTATAGATGATCTCTAATGCACAACCTCAAGGGTACTCAAATGGTTCAAAAGTTCTTTTGATGATAATGTGATGGTAGTCCTAATTTGGGGTGAAGGATTTGTTTTGAGAAATCCTCGTCTTGGTTGAGCACTCTTACATTCATTCTCATGGGATACGTGCATTTGGGATTTGTGAGTATTCCCTTTTCTGAAAATTCTCACGAGACTATAACTCGTCCACTAGGGTAGCCTAGGGATTTAAAGGCTTAATGCATACGCTAAATGCATTCATAACGCCTACTAAAAGGAGCCAGTTAGATTGTACGTACCATTCTTTTTTTTTCTTTCAATAACATGTTTAGAAATAATGATCGAGACCTTGTTAAAGCTAGTGAGGCAAATAGACGTAAAACATAGCACCAGTAGCATTTCGCCATTTGCATGACCTTGACATATTTTCATTCTTTGTTCGGGACAAACAAAGCTTAAGTGTGGAGTGTCGATGAGTCGAGTTTTCGACTCATTATTGGCCATTTTTCACTATAGCTTTGGTTCGTTTTCGACAATATTTTGATGTCATTTGACCTCTATCTCTACGTTTCAGGTAGAAAATGAGTCGCCCTAAAGGTCGAAGCCTAAATACGAAAACTCGAGCAAAAACCAAAGATTTAGAGCAAAATTGGGCAGATTGACCTTTCTGGCTTAATTTGCATACCCAGATCGCATACGGTGTCCACATTGGTTTACCTATACCTTTTCGAAAGCTAACTCCAAGGGCTACAACTTTCTAGTTTACGCCAAGACCAAATTCATACGTTAAGACCACAAAAAAGCCCAGGGAAGTGTCAGTTGACCAGCTGAAATCAACCGAGGGAGGCTTACCCACGGTCATAGCCAGCCGACCAACTGGAAGTTCAGCCGACCGGCTGGAATTTGCTGCTTCAGAAATTCCCACCGAACCTATCAATAGAAAGATGGCTTTTGACCAAAGGGGTGGAGGTTTTTGGGGAGAATAAGATTGGAAAAGAGGTCCAACCAAAGTCATCAACCATCAAAAGATCCAACTAAAGGGAAGAAGAGAAGACTAAAGGGAGTTTAAGGATTAACCATCCTCCTTCCACTACATCTTTTCCATTCTACTTGTTGTATGCTAAAACCCTACTCACACCATGTTGTCTTACATGATGTGTCAGTAGTCATCTTGAGGGTCTTATGACTCTCCTTGGTACTCTTTGATCACAAATATACAATGATATTCATATGGATGATTGTTGATTTCATTTTCTATTGTGTTATGAATGTTATGCACTCTAGGTGTTTGTAAAAATGCTAAGTGACAACTGGGACTAAAACTTGGACCTAGGACTTGGAAACCCTAGGGAATAGTTCTAGGATGGAGAAAATGATCTATATCTTAAATCATGCAAGTGAACCTTAGGATATGGATGCTTGACTAGGATTGAATGTTTAATTCATTGGAGTTGGTCATTTAGCGAATCATCAAGTAATCCCTTAAATGGTGTTAAATTCATGTTCACTATGCACTTTATACATGTCATGTTACTAAGTGGTTGATAAAATGCCTAAGTAACATGTTGAATCTTATAACAAGACCTAAGAATCTAACGACCTTAGGGATAGTTTGGATAATAGAGAATGTGATCCTATCTAGTGTATTACGGAAGAAAACACATGCATTTGTTGCTAACTAATCATTCATGCCTATTTAACTTATTACCTTAGGAAGACATTTCAAGGATAATAGTGCTATAAAGTGAATCAATATCCTCGAATGAGTGAGATTCTAATTTAAGAAGGCTTGGCTAAGAATAGATTCACATGAACATTGATCTATCTTAGTCTAAGCTAGGTTTTTTACAATGTATGGGTAGGAAGTGAACTAGCGCGTATGTTCATTGCATTTATCTCCCACCCATAGGACGATAATGCAATGGAATGAATCAAATACCTCGAATGAGTGAGGTTTGAGTTAAGAAGGTTTGACTAGGAATAGACTCGGGTGGTAGTTGGTCTACCTTGGCCTAAACTAGATTCAATACTATTTGACTACCATGAAATGTTTGAATATCATGTATGTGATCATTGGAAAATTGCCGAGGGGAGTAACCCCTCGAAACACCTCTTATCTATCTTTTATCCCTAATTACTTGCCACATAAGATTTAGATATACACACCCCTTTATACATTTTAGATTAGAATAGCCGAACAAAAACACGATCTCACATAGTCCATGTGCTTGACTTGCTCTTTTGGGTTCGATCCGATACTTTACCGGTCATTATAAATGTTTTGACCTACTTCATTCGATGCTCTATTCATTGATACTATTTTAGAGGTGAAAAAGAATTAGTTTGTGAGTTTTATAGTTTTTGCATGAAGGACATTACCTTATGCAAAGCCTATGGCAGACTCATGTGATCTAGAAGTCTCGAAATTGATCGACATTGGTCACAGAGCTAAAGACTGAAAACTTGTAAAAAAACTCCATACCACTACCACTAGTTTTGGATGTGTGGTCTCTGAAGATTGCATATTGAAACATTGTGTTTGTTAGATTGAAATTGTGTTAACTGCAAGGCTGATTTGCTTTTCCATGTCCATTAATCTTCCTTTGCAAAAATAACTTTAATGTACTGAAATAACTTTTCATATGGCATAAATATTATCTTGGAAACGGATGGACTAAACGGCATACACGGCTGACAAATTAGATTCTTCGTCGATTGTCCAAACGTGGTTTCTTGGTTGCTGGATCAGCTTCACCGCTGGATTGAATCTAATTCAAATGAAAAATTTAGTATAGAGATTTTTAACTGGTTGGAAGACCACTGAAAATAAAATTTACCATATAACCAGATTACCTTGCTTAGTCTGTCACGTACTAGCTTTACAGTCTGATTCATAGACTGGGACGGGAAGTAGTCCTGTCATCAAGTAAAATTTGATATAGCAGATGGCTATGGTGGTACTTTCAGAAACAGGAAGATCACAGGCACGCCTCAAAATTAATAAAGTTGTGCTTGTAAACTTCTTAGCTAGTAAACAATATGGGCACTGGAATGTAATAGATATGCACCTGGTCAGAAGATACTCTACCCAATTGTGGATCTCTAGTTCTGATTTCGTATACACAAGAGTCCCTGAGTTTTTTGAATTCTCGAAATATGATCATATTGAAAAGAATTTTTTATTTAGAATTGACAGAAATACAGAATCACTGAAAAGTGAGGATCTTACGTTTTGGCTCCGTTGTTCAAAACAGTTAGGATGCCACCTGCTGTGGAATCCGCAAAGGTCCCATGGTTTATGGAAGCATTACGGCTGTCGACTTCAAACTTGCTAGTTTTTCCAGCTGATAAAATGGGGATAAAAAATGCATAAAGTTGTATAATATCTGTATTCGAGCATAAATCTTGCTGTGAGTCTGCTCATATAAAAACTTACTAATTAGTCGTGAATTCACTTCTTTCCCTCTGCTCTCTAACTTTTCCTTCGTGTCAGACAAGTTTTCAAATTGGGGTGCATAAGAGACCTGAAGTCGATTTCCGACGAACACATACTCATCTAGTTTCCTTTTTGCAAATCTAGGCATCGCAAATGCAAACATATCAACTTTCAGTTCCTAATTCTAAAATCAAATAATATGAAATAGGTTAAAAGATTCTGAATCATTCAAGCAATAAGATACATAGAGTAATAACCAATAAAAAAAATATGTAACTAATCCAATATGAAAGGAGACAAAACACTAATGTCTCCACACATAAATTATGCATGAAATCACCTGGAATTACTGACAAGACGAAATTTGATCCAGAAGACATCAGTATACTCCTCACAGTCTTCAGCATCCATCGGTTTACACCTGTAAATGAAAATGAAGGAATTCAAGCAAAATAAGCAAAACCAAAATCCCTGCAAAAATCATAATTCCTATTTTCTAACCTAGTAAAGGAAAATACAAAACAAATCGTTTTGGAACAGTCTATCAAATCACACACTCTTCAACTTCTCCGTAGCTCGAAAACAGCTCCAGCAACTCATCCCCGCATCCCAGCGACGGCACATTCCTCACAATCAAATACCTAATTCACACACATCATCAGACTAATTGAACCGCGTTCAGCTTCACAATCCTTGAATTGATAGTTTCAAATAGATCACATCGTTTAACGACGTACTTTGATTCGTCACAAACTGTGTACACGCGAACCGCTGGAGGCTCGTCTCTGCTCCGAGGCATCTTCTCCGGGTCGAATCGCGCCGGTTATTTTCGTCTCTGCTGCCGCGGTTCGCTGCTTGACTAAAGAGAAAGTGATAGAGACGACAGCGTTTGATGATGAGTTGGGCTTTGGTATGGTTGAGTTGAGCCTGTCCTACACCTCGTGATAAGGGCATCACACTAAACACTAATGGAAGCAATAAACAATATTAGGCAGATTTTATTGTTTATTATTTTTTCAGTAGTTACTAGTTAGTAAAAAAGAATAAAATGTAATGCTCTTGATAAGGGACTAAGAATGGAGAGAATATTGAAAATGAAAGCAATAAGTGAAGCCCACATGAATTTATAAAGATAGAGAAAACGAAACCTAATTTTTGTTGGGTTTGGAAGAAATAAAATCGAAAATGTCATAAAATGAACGTTGGAAGTAGGGATGCAAAAATTTGGACAGGATCGGACCAAAATTTTACGGTCCGGTCTATGGTTCATAATTTTGAGAATTTCCCAGATCGTAAAATACCGGTCCGGTCCACTTTTTACAAAAAAATCCGGTTCACCGGTCTGATCCATATATACTCCGGTCCGAAGTTTTGAAATTTTTTGTTCCACCGGTCCGATCCAGACCGTAAAATTCTGGTTCGGTCTGGTCCGGGTCGGACCGATTGTGCATCCCTAGTTGGAAGGTCATCAAACTCAAAAAATACAATATTTTAAAATTACAAAAATCATGTCATAAAACAAAAAAATGAAATAATAGAAGTGATTATGCAGAAAAATTGAAATGGTTATGATTATTGCTTTTTTGCTTTCCTTGATGCATAATAAAATATAAAAATGTTTTTATTTTCGCTCTTTGCTCTCTTAATGCATTAAATATATAGAGCAAAGGGCCATTTTTGGCCATTGCTTTTAGTTCTACTTGCTATATGATTTTTATGGACAGATACTATTTTTGCACATTGCTCTCTTACTATGAATGTCCTAACGAGCTTTGTTGCTTGAGCTTCAGCAAGCAATACCCACTTTAGCACGGCAGCAGCATTTGAGCTGGGTATTACAATAAAGAATTACGGTTAGTATTAGGGTTGGGTTCGGTTAAAAAACCGAACCGAACCGACAAAACCGATACCGAACCGATTAGTCGATTTATTGAAAATCGAAACCGAAATCAGAATCGATCAGTCGGTAAACCGATTGATCGGTTTTGTGTTTTTTTTCAATTTTCAAATTTTCCTGTACTTGTAACCTGTTAACTTAAAGACATAAGACAGTACCCTGAAAAAGGATACAAAAACAAAGTATGTTGTTTGTAATACGACAACAAACTTAAAAACAGTACCCTGAAAATGGATATAAAAACAAAAAGCATTACAATGGAACAAAAGGTTTTGGGAAGACATCGTATTTAGGTCGAATGGAGGGAAGAAAACATAGATCTTCATGAATCGAAATTCAGTGCTGCAATCCTGAAAAAGAACCACGCAAAGCATTAGCATAATGACTGAAGAGCGCATAAACAATTAGCAAAAAGAGAAGGGATGTCTGCAGTTGGGATAAGTATGGTGTAATTTAGATCCAAAATGTCAAATGAACAATTGTGAAGCGCTACTATCTATATGTCAGCATTACAATCATACTTTTGTCAAATGAAAAAAAAGTTCGAACAAGTCCCTACGGAACAGAAATGACAGTTGACACTTGACACACACCAATTAAAAGGAACATGTCCAATAAGTATTCATGTCCATGAATGTAGTTACACAGTATGCCTTGCAATAATAACTTGACCCAAAATGATGGCATAGGCATCTTGTTAATTGTTTCATTGATTAAATTAAACATTAAAGCCAAGGATGATGGATGCATACATTTTTTATTTTTATGTGAAGTTAGGCCCTTATGCCACACAAATATTTCAAGCAAGTAAATATGTTTATCACAAACTAAACAGCAGAATATAACAATATATACTAGTGCCTAACTTGACTTGGATCAGAATAGCCTTGACTAAAATAAAACCACAAGTTCTTACATCAGTTTGTATGCACGACTATCCCAATAATCTGGTCCTCCAAGCAAGGTACATACTGAAATCAGAAAAGAGAACTCAGTTACACAAAATGATAGGCTCAAAAAGTTAAAACAAACTTCAAAGTTCAAACAATCAAACCTATGTCGTCCAATTTCATAATCAAACGATTCAAAGTTCAATTCAAACCTATGCCAGAAGCGGATGGTTGAACCGTTGAAGGTTGAACCGTTGAAGCGGCTGGTGACTGGGAAGTTGTTAGGGCAGGGTTGACGCGGTGGGGAAGCGCAAGCGGAAGACGGCTGCGGGCTGCCGAAGTCGTTAGGGCTGCGACGTTCTCTGGAAGGGTCGGCGTCGGACTGTCGTTCGGGCGAGATTTGAGATTTGAGGAAGGGTCGGCGTCGGATTGTCGGATCTCGGATGAGGGAGAAAGAAATAAATCAAGAATTGGGGATTTAGATTTTACTCATTTTAGTGGCTGGGTTCGGTTCAGTAAGTAGAATTGAAAACAAAAATAAAATTTGGTTCGATTCGGTAAACCGATCAAATTCCAAATGCAAACCGATACCGAACCGAAATAAGTCGGTTCGGTAAGATAAACCAAAATTCGGTTCGGTTTTAGGTTCGGTTCGATTTTGGGTTGGTTCGGTTTTTCGGTACAAAAACCCAGCCCTAGCTAGTAAATGTGGCAATAAAGTGCGAAACCCATAAGTTTTCCTCATCATGATCTTCTGGGTCATGAAAAAGAGTCACGAGAGGTGACTAAAAAAATTATGCACCACCATTATGATTTTTACAGTCATAGAAAAGGTCATCCCATGACCAAACCAAAATTTGGTCATCGCATGATATTTTTTTAGTTTTGGTCATGAGAGCTGAACTAATCCTAATGTGACACATGTCATGCGTCAGAACTTTATCAGTTTAAACTCAGATGTTGTAACGAATATATCTTGAAAATTATAAAGTATTAGCAAATAAAATAATCACCAATTTTCATAATTTTTGAAGATCTACAAGTAGATATACATTTTGTTATATTTTGATAGTTATGTGCTTGTATTTATGTATAAATGAAAGACAATAATGATGAACTTTATGTTTGGTTATGAGTGGGATGTGCATATCAAATATATCATGAGTCATGACTAAATGAAAGATAAGTGAATGAGAGAGATAGAAGTCATATTTTTTTAGTCATGATGTGAATGATGTTAAGAACAATCAATTCATTGCATGCCCATTTAATTAAATTGTAAAATTAGCTCTTAACCAATTTATTAACCCATTTAATAAACGGGTTTCAGACGAATTTTACCCGTCAAACCTGTCGAACACGTTGAGCATATCAATTGATACGCTGTTCCTTGGGAGTTGGGAGAGGTCAGATCATAAGCAACCTTAGAAATAAAGTGATGATAGACATCTAAGACATGTCATGGCTTTGTAATATGTTATATACAAAGAATACAATTCATTTTCACAACGTTCTAATATTCAATCTCCCCTTGCTTGAATTGATTCCTAAAGCCCTTATAAAAAAAATTGATTCCTACAACAACATTTTAAAACAATTCATAAATTTATTGATTTTTTAAATTTAAATTTAAGAAATTGAAAACATTGATGGATCGTTAGGTTAGCCAACTATATGAGGGAGATCACAGAATGGTATCCCTCAGACAGATGGCAGCGGAAATTTACTTTCGTACAGGAAATATAAGACGGAATATAAATGCTCACGATTTAGAGTGGAAACCTTACTGCAACCTTTGCAGCAGGATGAAAACCACTTGCCTTCTGGACAGTTCTAGAAGGGCTTCAAGATCCGTATTATTGACGAAGGAATATGCTTGCAGTTTGTTACACTTGTCTCACACAGTGACAACTAACAAAACTACTCAATTCGAAGAGTCAACTAATCTGATCGCCTTGTCCGCACACAGCAGCACCCTGTCAGCTCCGGATTTGAACACTCTTCAATCTCCGATAGCTATATCCCAAAAGCCGAACTTTTCTTTGAAGACTTCTCTTCTTTTTATAGTGTCTTCAAGTCGGCAGTACATATCTTCATCAGAGATCCGCCTTATCTCGCAGATGTGATATGGTTAAGATATTTCCATATCTTAACCCTGTCACATATATACTTGCCAAAGTTGGCGTCAATATTCTCTTCGCATATACTTGACATCTCCTCGTGTATATATTTGCATTAATGGTCTTAATCAAATATTACACGCATATACTATTGTATCTTCGATGTATATCTCCGTGTATCTTTTCGCAGATCCGATCTGGTTCGTATATCGGTGTACCTCTCACACAGAGCGCATCTCTCTCGCAGCTCTGCTCTCTCTCAGAGATGTCTAGTGAGCTTACCTGTCAGACAGTGATTTCTGCACACTCAAGCGGATTATTAGTTAAGTGTTTGTTATCATCAAAACACAAGGGTCCAACAAATTCCCCCTTTTTGATGATGACAAACACTTCTTCACAGATAAGAAATCACACACAGCAATGATACCGAACTGACATCTACATTCCCTTTGGACAGCTCAGATAGACATCCGCTTAAATTTCGGTACTGATTTTCCCCCTTAATGTATGCACAAATAGTTCTTCCCCCTTTTGGCATCATCAAAAAGATATGCAAACTAGAACACAGAGTAATGTAAAGAAAAACATTTCATTCATGCTCGCAAGTAATAGGAGTGTCATGCCGACACCATACATGCAGCCGAGAGTTCAAAAGGCATAGAGAATTTAAACATGAAATTAAAAAAAACAAGTTCAAAAAGAGGGGGGGGGGGGCTAAAGTGGGTGGGGATAGCAAGGAAGGGGGGATCCATGAGACAGTGCAGACTAAGGCACAATCGTGAACGAGTCCTTCATCTGGTTCACAATCTCTGTGGCAAGGTCCTTCATTTGCCCTGAGAAGTCCTGGACAGCCACGGACATTGCCCCCGAGTTACAAGTTATTGCAAGCTCCAGGTCAACCACCTTCTGCTTCACGAGCCGTAGTTCAGACTTCACCTCTACCAGCTCAGTCTTTGCCTCCATCACCTCAGATTTTACCTCCTTCAGCTCACCCCTGAGCTCCTTCATCTCTGCACGAATCACCGTTAGCATAGCCAGCACCTCACTTAATCCCTCAGAGGGGTTTGCCTCAGCACCACTGACGGGAGCAGCAACATTGATAGGAGTCACATCCTGGACCTCCTCATCTTCAACCTCATCCTCATCCACTGCTACAACAGCAGGAACTGTCCATCCGACTCCGGCAGAGAACTCCAAACCCAGTTTGGTAATGTGATCCTCACATAGTGCAGACGAAAGCACTTTCTCCGACTCCGGTTCATAAACCTCCCAGTACTTCAGTATCTCCTTCACAAATCCTGGAAAGGGTAGCCCATTGGACGGGTTGTCCCTGTTGTTCTCCATATGCTTCATAATCTGAAATGCCAGGTTCACTGGCTCCTTCACCAAGATTCGATCAACCAACAGCAGATCCTGGAATGTGACCGCAGAGTGTTTGTGCTTCCTTGGGGAGATATTTGATACGAGGATTCTGTGCAGAATTATGGGAAGTACGTCCATGTGAGTATTCTCCCTCTGACCCTTTGCTGAGGGATCGAGCCCGAGACGCTCAAACACTTCTGCCTTTGCCACAGTGCTAGGCCACGTTCCTTTGGAGTAGGTGGCATACCTGCCTTTGGGTATACCTAGAACAGTGGCCAACTCTCTCAGACTGACGGAATACGACTCACCTCCGACAACAGCCGAGAGCTCCCAGTTACCTCTTCCTTCTTCCTTTTCAACCAGCTTCATTTTTGAATAAAACTCCCTCACCAGTTTCTCATCTACCACAACCGGCTTCTTAAACAAAGTGCCCCACCCTTAGGCCTCCATCAGTTCAACAACTTCTTCTAACCCATTCGATAACATTCACTCGGTGTTCAGCACCAACTCCTGTGCAAACCCTTTCCCTGCTTCTTCCGATTCTTCGGCACTATCATCCGACTCGCCTATCTCTTCAACATGCGAAGCAGAGGACCGGCTGGATCTCTGGCCTTTCCTGGCGGATGTAGGAGCAGTTTTCCTTGCCCGTTTGCCTGCCGACCTGGTAGCCACCGAGGTTTCCTTTTTGACCTGGCGCTGGGACGAGGAGTCTGCTCGCAGAGTTTCCAGACGCTCCTCAAATCGGACCACTTCATTGGCCACAGTAGAGTCGGTCGGACCAGAGCCGGTTGGCGTGACCGACTGTAGAATGGTTTCCAGGTTTTGAGGGTTAACTCCACTTGCAATCAGCTTAGCAGCCATGGCGGCGGCTTCAGCGGAAGAGAGATTTGACTTAGGGTTTGAGGACGCCATGGGCAAAATCTGAACTTCTGAATTTTTTGAGAGAGGAACTTTTGTTCGAGAGTGAGAGATGCGACAGAACGCTTTGTCTGCTCGCTTTAAATATCCTCTGCAAACCCTAGATGTTATGAGACACCAGAAACCCCAAACGTCGCCTCCTTTCAATAAATAAACCGCCTTCAATTTTTAGCAATCTCTATCTTTTCTTCCCTTCCAAAAGCGGTTCCACATTAATCCCTTGCCAAAACCGAATCAGACTGAAAGGGCATGTGCCAACAGGCAGGGGAGCGACACGTATCATTTGAAATTTAAGCGTGACGCCTCATAAAAGCAACCGACGCGACAACTCCCTACTCCAGAAGAACTGTTCACCTTTCAAGTCACTTTTACCTTTTTCCAACGCTTAGTCATCTTTACTGGACGATGTAATTACTTATCTTTACACTGTCACGCAGATGATTTCCCAACCACAAGAATCCGTCCACAGTGGTAGCTCAGTCTTACTGTCTCATGGGTACACAAGGTTTTGGTATGATGTGCTAATTTTACCCAAATGGTACAAATAACATCACACCCAATCAAGAAAATAAATCATCCAAACAAATCATATTGGTTTCATACCTCATGTGGAGTAACTCCAGAAAAAGAAGCGCATCAACGGGCTCATAGGAGCACTCCACACGAAGATAGGCTAAGGTTGGTCTAGAGTACCTCCTTGGATTATGTTGTGGGATCAAATATGGAGGTCTCTTTTGGGCAGAAAGAGATTATAATTTCATGCTTTTTGGTCCCTACTGCAGTCATCACTCTCATAGCAAGCATGCATGAATACATTATGAACACAACCTACTTTTTACTAGCACAGAACATCCATGTTAGACTCTCCGTCAGACGTGACTCATATGCATCTAGTCTAGCCAATCACTGAGGGAGTAACAATTGAGCATAGCTTCAGGGGAGAGAAACCATACCTAGTTCCAGCCTTAGCTTCTCGTAGGGTTCTCTGTGCAAAGCTTTTGTGAATATGTCCGCAATCTGTTCCTCTGTTCTGCAATATTCCATCTCAATTGTTCCCTTTTCTACACAGTCACGCAGAAAGTGATACCGAATTTCTATATGTTTGGTACGAGAGAACTGCACTGGATTTTTAGAGATGTTAATAGCACTAGTGTTATCACACAGAATTTTAGCACAATTAGTAATAACACCATAGTCACTTAGCTGTTGCCTGATCCACAGCAGCTGCGCACAGCATGCAGCAGCGGCGATGTATTCCGCTTCAGCGGTGGACAGCGTGATGAGTCGTATTTATACGACTCGTCGAATCAACTAATCCCGTTTATTTCGACACTTTTATATGCGAACATTTACTTTTTAGTATGTGTTTGCATTTCAGGTGTTTCGGAAACTCTAGGAGGAAACGCGCATAAAAGATGGCTTTTCATGCCAAAAACATCACAGTTTCAGATTAGACCTTTGGACCTTCGACGGAGCGCTGGGAATGAACCGCTGATCAGAAAAATACGAGTCATACGCCGTTGCAAAGCTAACTCAATTCCCTACAACTCTCTAGTTCACGCCAAGAGCATCCGAGGTCGTTTATATGGTCAAATCAAGAGCCAAATTCGGGATACAGTGCGTCTCGCGTTTTCGCTAAGCATTAGCAGCAACGCTAATGATAAAGGAAAAAACGCCAATAATGCTAAAGGAAAACGCGGTCGCTGATGTCAGCAACGCGTTTGATGACGTCAGCAAGTCCGAAACTTGGAAATTGAGCCCAAAAACAGACTTGGAAACCCTGTGTTTTTCTATAAATCAGATCTTTGGGTTAGGGTTTCCATCATCTCATAATCTCATTATTCTACGAAGACCTAGACGGCTCTGGGAGAGAAGACGAAGCTTTCGACGAGAGAGAAGATTTTCTACTTTTAATTATGCGTCTTTTCGTGATTATGTGTAGCTAAACCCTTAATTCAGTTTAGGGTTTCGCATATTGTGACGCTAGTTTTGAGACTATATTCTTAATGCTATTTCATATTTTACTAGTTCTTGTGCTTATCTCATGAATTAACTTGTTAGATTAAGTGGAAGCTTTGTCGCAAAGCTTAATTGAGCATTTAATTCTTACCGTTAATATCTACTGGAAACTTTGTCGTAAAGGTAGGTCATAACACCTAGGCTAAATAATACCTTTGTCGGATTATTAAGTTTAGGAAAGAACTAGAAGTCTAACACCTTTGTCGGGTTAGGTTGTGGTGTATCACGTTTGTCGGGATACTTAGGGTTGTTACCTTTGTCGGAATGACCACACTTAGAAACATGAAATTAGATCATTAGCAGTCGATGATAAACGTGTCACAATAGAAACCCTAGACTGAGTTTTCTCTCTGATTAAATCTTCGTCATTATTTCCTTGCTATTTTCTCTTTTGCACTTGCTCACAATTACTCACAAACCCCAATTGCTTCATTTACAGAACAACAAGTAACCTCACCAGCTCCCTTGGGTTCGACCCTTGCTTGCCACTTTACTAGGTTTCTCGCAAGAAAAATATAAATTTAAATTTGCAGGTCAAACGACGCCTGTCAAATTTTGGCCCCGTTGCTGGGGAGCTGCGCATCGGTGAAGTTGTTCTTTTTTTGTTTTGTTTTTTGTTTTATGGTTCGCTATGTGTTCTTATTATAGTAGAGAACCTTGGAAGGATGAAGACAATGAGGACAATGGATGCGAGGGCAGCAATGTTGCGTTTTGGATGATGCGGCATCTTCCCCAATTTGGAGGTGCCAGGAGAAGACCCCGTGAGACATGTGCAAACATTTCACTACATCTGCTATTACATCAAGCCTGAAGATGAGCCATTAGAGAGGTTCGAGCTTAGATATTTTAAGTTTTCTTTAACTGACTCCGCAAGTTCTTGGTTTTACTCATCAGGTGCAGAATATGAAAGCAGTTATTGGGATCTACGAGCCCATTTTCTGAAGGAGTTTTCTTCGCCATCCTTTCGATTTGGTGTCCGCGAGAAGCTTCGTACCTTTCAGCAAGTCTGGGGCGAACCATTCTATGAGTACTACGTGTGCTTCGATGACCTTCGGGGAAGCTGTCCACACCATGGATTCAGAGATTTATTTCTTCTTCAGAGATTTCTTGAAGGAATGATGCCACTTGAGCGTAATATGCTTGATGCTGCAGCAGAAGGTTCGATAATGAATATTGTCATGTATGATCTCTGGAACCTGATATATTATGTGGCAGAGAGCTCAAGACCAGGACGAGGTCAGATGCAGAAAACAGATGATAATGCGCAGACAATGAAAGCTGATTCAGTGCAGACCGTGCCCGACATCACATGCAACACCTTCATCACAACCTTACTTGCAACAGAGACTCAAGCTTCAGATCAAGAGGATAATTCCACCACTACCAGAGAGTTGCACACGAAGGAAGAAATAATCATATCTGCGGTAATCTCTGAACCACCTCAAATTATACAAATAATTGATATACCTCTTCCACTTCTTGTGCAAGATAACATCATCGAAGATGATCATAAAGAGCCAGAAGAGGAAGAAGCAGGAGAAGATGAGAATGAATTCAGCCGAATTGTGCCAGCCACATATGAGGAGGAAATATGTTCTAGAGGAGGAAATATGTTCTAGCGAAGAAAACTCCACTCCTTACCCGTGCACCGACTTGATTACTAAAAATTCCGAGGTAAGCGCTGAAATTAATATGGAATTACATATGAATCATATGCCTCTTGTGTTGTACTTGCAGGATGGTGAACCTAAAAAATTACAAGAAAAGGCGCTTGGTTCACTTTACATTGTGGCTGCTAGTATCCCATTGTGCAAAACTAGAAGATGGATCACCAACTACAAACTATCATTTAGAAACACACGCGTGAGTTGGAAGCTTCATAAGGAGAAAAATCGAGCTAGGCCTTGCAGGCATGTCTCTACAATACTTTTATTCGACCTACCGAGACATGACACAAGTGGATGGAAACCAGGATGGAGAGCAGACACGAGCACATCATTGCACGATGACTTTGGGCACACTGAAGGAGTAGCTGAGGCAAAATTAGACCTCACACGCCCATGGGATCCTAACTTGTGATCCCTAAAGAGGTACCGTCGAGCCAACGACGTAAAACAAAGGCGCTCGCAGGGAGGCAGCCCGGCAAATTTTTGAGTTTTGAGTTTTTATTTTTCATTTTATGTCTGTTTGAGTCTTTATTTGTGTTATCACATTATCTTTTGGAAAAGGAGAACGTTTTTATGCAGAAAACAGGTGCAACTCAGAAAGGATCGCGGACAACGTGCAGATTGTTCACCGCGGGTGCAGTTCAGATTAACCATTGACCGCGGAGTTAAAATGAACATGATCCGCCGTTGACCAGCGTTGACTAACTCGTTGACCAGAATCTCATCTTCACGCGAGGGGAGTACCTGTTCACTTTGATCTCTTCCTTTTCCTATATGTTTGTGTGTCTTGCATGGTTGTGTCTTTGAATTTAAGTCGTACCGTGAGGACACGGATTTATTCAAAAGTGTGGGGTGGGAGAGTCAGTCTGTTGTGTCAGCATGTTTATTTTTTGCACCTGCATAGTGTCTGCACGTTTCCCTTTTAAAAAAATGGAAAGTATGAAATTTCTCTCTATTTCCTGGATATGCAGTATTGAATGTTGATGTGAAATAGATGAGCTGATTAGATGCGTTTCTCTCGTGAAATTTGAATTATGTGACTACATGTGAATTTAACCCAGTATGTGTTCTTCTGAGTTGAGATAAAGAGGGATGTGGAGTTGATAGAAATGTCCTCGAGAGACTTGACAAAGCATTCAAAGGACCGGATTCGAACTATATGGTTATATGGATTTTGTGGAGGCTAGCACTTCGAGACGACATGGTTCAGAGTTGCTCCGCCATTGCAGCATTTATTTAGGAAGGCGGGATGGAGACGTAACAAACCGTCCTATCTCTAGTCCGAAGTAACCGGGAAAATAGGTGGTGGGCCCCCATCTTGACTCGCATCAAAAAGGTCGAGGATGAGAAAGAGCGGGGAGGTATTTCCATATGCTTGCGGGCGATGATTGGACCTCCTTCAAAAGAAAAGAAGAAAGGACAAGCTGTTCACAATAAGGGAGCAAAGCTCAAGAAAAAAAATCAGCCAAATTGTGAAAGTTCTACACTCAACAAAAAGTGAAGTACACCACTGTTACATCAAAAGAAATTCACTACAAAAGCTGTCCAACAAAAAGAAAAGAAAAGAAAGAGGAAAAGATCAGAAAACCTTGAAGCTCGAATGAATCACGTGCAAGAAAAAGCAATGAAGTATAACCATATAGCTAGAATTCGGGAGAGAGAGTGCAGATCATGGGTCTAAAGATGACTATCTCCCACTCATCTGAATTGATTTGGATTTCAGCTCTGAGGTAACACGTATCAAGTTAATTTCATGTTAAGCATGATGATTTTAGTAGCGATTGAGTTATGCATAGAAAAGCGAGTCTAGACTAGCAATTCATATTCATGTGCATTATCTAGGCCGTCGAAGAAATTGTGGTGTTACATTTATTTTTCTTCTATGACTTAGTTCTTGTTCGGGACGAACAAGTATAAGTGTGGGGTGGTTTGATGAGTCGTATTTATACGACTCGTCGAATCAACTAATCCCGTTTATTTCGACACTTTTATATGCGAACATTTACTTTTTAGTATGGGTTTGCATTTCAGGTGTTTTGGAAACTCTAGGAGGAAACGCGCATAAAAGATGGCTTTTCATGCCAAAAACATCACAGTTTCAGATTAGACCTTTGGACCTTTGACGGAGCGCTGGGAATGAACCGCTGATCAGAAAAATACGAGTCATACGCCCTTGCGAAGCTAACTCAATTCCCTACAACTCTCTAGTTCACACCGAGAGCATCCGAGGTCGTTTATATGGTCAAATCAAGAGCCAAAGTCGGGATACAGTGCGTCTCGCGTTTTCGCTAAGCATTAGCAGCAACGCTAATGCTAAAGGAAAAAGCGTCGATAATGCTAAAGGAAAACGCGGTCGCTGATGTCAGCAACGCGTTTGATGACGTCAGCAAGTCCGAAACTTGGAAATTGAGCCCAAAAATAGACTTGGAAACCCTGTGTTTTTCTATAAATCAGATCTTTGGGTTAGGGTTTCCATCATCTCATAATCTCATTATTCTACGAAGACCTAGACGGCTCTGGGAGAGAAGACGAAGCTTTCGACGAGAGAGAAGATTTTCTACTTTTAATTATGCGTCTTTTCATGATTATGTGTAGCTAAACCCTTAATTCAGTTAAGGGTTTCGCATATTGTGACGCTAGTTTTGAGACTATATTCTTAATGCTATTTCATATTTTACTAGTTCTTGTGCTTATCTCATGAATTAACTTGTTAGATTAAGTGGAAGCTTTGTCGCAAAGCTTAATTGAGCATTTAATTCTTACCGTTAATATCTACTGGAAACTTTGTCGTAAAGGTAGGTCGTAACACCTAGGCTAAATAATACCTTTGTCGGATTATTAAGTTTAGGAAAGAACTAGAAGTCTAACACCTTTGTCGGGTTAGGTTGTGGTGTATCACGTTTGTCGGGATACTTAGGGTTGTTACCTTTGTCGGAATGACCACACTTAGAAACATGAAATTAGATCATTAGCAGTCGATGATAAACGTGTCACAATAGAAACCCTAGACTGAGTTTTCTCTCTGATTGAATCATCGTCATTATTTCCTTGCTATTTTCTCTTTTGCACTTGCTCACAATTAATCACAAACCCCAATTGCTTTATTTACAGAACAACAAGTAACCTCACCAGCTCCCTTGGGTTCGACCCTTGCTTGCCACTTTACTAGGTTTCTCGCAAGGAAAATATAAATTTAAATTTGCAGGTCAAACGACGCCTGTCACAGCGCAATTGAGGATTGCTTCTTAGAAGCCCAGGAGATGAGACATGGTCCAAGATATTGAGCCATCCCTGACGTGGACTTCCTGTCTATCTTACACCCAGCATAGTCTACGTCGGTGTATGCTTCCAGACGTAATTCACCTCCCCTTGGATAGAACAGGCACAAGTCATCTGTTCCCTTTAGGTATCTCAATATTCTCTTTACTGCTTTCACGTGGGTTTCTCTGGGATCAGCCTGAAATCTTGCACACAGACAAACGCTGAATAAGATATCAGGTCTGCTAGCAGTGAGATATAGCAGCGAACCAATCATTCCCCTGTAGAGAGTTGGATCCACCCGAGGTGAGGACTCATCCTTTGTCAGGGTGTCATTTGGGGACATCGGTGTGGCACACGTCTTGGCAGATTCCATCCCAAACTTCTTCAGAATCTCCTTTACATACTTCTGCTGATGGATTCGGGTACCATCCTCTCCTTGAGCGACTTGAAGTCCAAGAAAGTACCTGAGCTACCCTACCATGCTCATCTCGAATTCACTCGACATCAGATCTGTAAACTTTTTGACAATTTTAGGATTAGTTGAACCGAAAATGAAATCATCCACATATACCTGAACAACCAGAGTGTCTTTTCCTTCCTTCAGAAGGAAAAGTGTTTTGTCCACTTCTCCTCGGACGTATCTGTGGGATAGCAGAAACTGTGACAGTCTCTCATACCAGGCGCGGGGTGCTTGCTTCAGCCCATACAGAGCCTTGTCAAGGATGTGGACATGATCAGGGTGAGAATGATCCTCGAACCCTGGTGTCTGGCTGACATAAACTTCTTCCTTCAGGACGCCGTTCAAGAAGGCCGTTTTCACATCCATCTGTTGCAAAGTGAAGCCATGGTAAGTCGAATAAGCAATTAACAGTCTGATTGCTTCTAACCTTGCGACTGGGGCGAATGTCTCATCGTAGTCTATCCCCTCTTCTTGGTTGTACCCTTTGACAACAAGGCGGGCTTTGTTTCTTACAACAACTCCCTTGTCGTCCATCTTGTTTCTGAAGACCCACTTTGTTCTTATCACATTCTTGTCTTCAGGCCTGGGAACCAGTCGCCACACTTTATTTCTTTCGAACTGATGCAGTTCCTCTTGCATGGCATTGACCCATTCTGGATCCTTCAGCGCATCAGCAATTGTCTTTGGTTCTGCATGAGAGACGAAAGACGCAAATCCACAGAAATGACATAGTTCATCCAAACTTACCTGATTCTGCGATGAGTAACATTGGTAGTCCCTTGTCCAGGTTGGGGACTGAGTAACTCTCCCGCACCTTGTGGTTCTGGGTTCCTCCGCAGTCCCTGCTGGAGGAGGGTTATTCGCAATCACTTCTTCATTGGGGGGTTCTGCGTTAACTTCTATCACTTGGGCTTATGGAGCCTGCTCTTCAGCTGGTATCTCTGTTTGTTGAGCTCCGGCTGGCTCAGCAGGTTCTTGAGCAGCAGCCTGAGCGACCTCTGGAGCTGGCCCTGCAGTCTCGTTTTGGGCAAGTACCTAGTCGAGATCAGACCTGTAAGTAAGCTGGAGTTCTCCATCATCCTGTGAGGAGGGATCTTTCACAAGCTGTCCAGTCATAGCGCGCTCATCAAAGGTTACGTGAATGCTCTCCTCCACCCGCTCCAATCTCAGGTTGTATACCTTGTATGCTCTGCTATGGCTTGGGTACCCTACGAACACGCCTTCATCGCTCCTTGGATCGAACTTTCCCAGATTCTCTTTTCCATTGTTGTGTACGTAGCACCTGCAACCAAACACTTTTAAATGAGCAATGTTAGGCTTTCTTCCTCGCAGCAGCTCGTAAGGTGTTTTTCCTATCAGAAATCGTAGAGATGCTCGGTTCAGTATGTAGCTTGCGGCGTGTACTGCCTCAGCCCAGAATCCCTTGGGAACACCACTGGCAATCAGCATTGTCCTTGACATGTCTTCTAGTGTTCTATTCTTTCTTTCTACCACACCATTCTGCTGAGGAGTTCGTGGAGCAGAGAAGTTGTGATCTATTCCGGCTGTCCTGCACAGGGAGATGAACTGGGAATTCCGGAACTCGGTTCCATTGTCAGTACGAATAGATACTAATTTCCTGCTCAATTTGTTTTCAATTAGCTTCAGCCATGACACGAATTCAGAGTACGTTTCATCTTTAGAACTCAGAAAGATGGTCCATGTATACCTGGAATAGTCATCCACGATGACTAATATATACCTGTTGCCTCCACGGCTGACGACGTTGACTGGACCGCAGAGATCCATGTGAATCATGTCTAGAGGACCTGAGGTACTCACTGATTGTTTTGATTTAAACGAAGTGCGTACCTGTTTGCCTGTGGCGCAGGCGCTGCATATCTGTTTGAACGAGCTTTCCACCTTTGGTAAACCAACCACTAATTCATTTTGATGGAGTTTATGGATCAGCCTCGTGCTTGCATGTCCAAATCTCTTGTGCCACAGCAATGTGTCGTCAGTGATGCTTGATAGACACAGCTCCCCGTCTGGGACGAATTCTGGGTCTACTGTATAAATCTGGTTCTCCCGGACACCTCGAAGAATTATTTTCCCTGTCTCAATGCACTTTACAATACAGTCATTAGAGTTAAATATCACTTGATTTCTTCCATGTTGACACAATTGTGATATACTCAACAAGTTATATCTCAGATTTTCAACCAGACTAACATGTCGAACTTTAATGGTTTCTGAAATTCTTACCTCTCTTGTAGCTACTACCTTACCTGAACTTGGAGAGCAGTAGTTACTGTGTCCCATCTGGAGCTGAGAGCTTGCATGAACTGATGAGTTACTTTCCACTGCGGGAGAACCTCGTCCAGGGAGTTTAGTTGAGCGACGATGATTTGAAATCTGGTGTAGAATTCATCCAGAGATTCGTCCTTGCGCTGTTCGACAGATTCGTAATCCTTCGTGGCAGCTAGGATTCGGTTCCTTTTAATGTCCTGATTTCCCTCGTACAGTCTAGCAAGTCTGTCCCACTGCTCCTTTGCAGTTTTGTACACAACCATCTTCACCTGGTCTCCTGGGGAGAGAGCCATGTTAAGAACCTTTTTAGCCCTGGCATTCTGCTGGAGAGCTTTGTAGTCATCATCTGTATACTCGTCTTTCTCCTTCTCTTTCGGTTTGTTAGGATCCGTCACATCCAGAATAGGGAAGTTACCCTTTTCAAACACTCGCCACAGCTTCCCATCCAGGGAACAGACATGGGCTTCGAACTGGTCCTTCCACCAGCCGTACTCTCCCGGACTGAGCACCGGCGGCTTCCAGGACGAGTCGCTTCCGTTAGACATGATTTCCTGCAAAGGCTAACACACAATCTAGAGCTTCCCGGCTCTGATACCAATTGATGGATCGTTAGGTTAGCCAACTATATGAGGGAGATCACAGAATGGTATCCCTCAGACAGATGGCAGCGGAAATTTACTTTCGTATAGGAAATATAAGACGGAATATAAATACTCACGATTTAGAGTGGAAACCTTACTGCAACCTTTGCAGCTGGATGAAAACCACTTGCCTTCTGGACAGTTCCAGAAGGGCTTCAAGATCCGTATTATTGACGAAGGAATATGCTTGCAGTTTGTTACACTTGTCTCACACAGTGACAACTAACAAAACTACTCAATTCGAAGAGTCAACTAATACGATCGCCTTGTCCGCACACAGCAACACCCTGTCAGCTCCGGATTTGAACACTCTTCAATCTCCGATAGCTATATCCCAAAAGCCGAACTTTTCTTTGAAGACTTCTCTTCTTTTTATAGTGTCTTCAAGTCGGCAGTACATATCTTCATCAGAGATCCGCCTTATCTCGCAGATGTGATATGGTTAAGATATTTCCATATCTTAACCCTGTCACATATATACTTGCCAAAGTTGGCGTCAATATTCTCTTCGCATATACTTGACATCTCCTCGTGTATATATTTGCATTAATGGTCTTAATCAAATATTACACGTACTCTTGTATATTCGATGTATATCTCCGTGTATCTTTTCGCAGATCCGATCTGGTTCGTATATCGGTGTACCTCTCACACAGAGCGCATCTCTCTCGCAGCTCTGCTCTCTCTCAGAGATGTCCAGTGAGCTTACCTGTCAAACAGTGATTTCTGCACACTCAAGCGGATTATTAGTTAAGTGTTTGTTATCATCAAAACACAAGGGTCCAACAAACATGAATAGTTAATTAGAAAAGTGATGCTTCACAGCCGTACAAAATGTTTTCTAAATTTTTTTAAAAAATCATTAAGGAGAATTACTAAAAAAATTCAGAAAATCATTAAGGAAAGGAGATACACTTGTATTTGATTTTCTTCAACGATAAATTTATTTGTAGCTTTGACCCTTGTGACGTCGTTCTCGATATTGGGCTGAAGTGCAAACGAAATAGCTTCGATGTGGGGGGTGGACTACACTCAAGACGATCCCATAAGAGGATGGAGTCAAATGGTTCAGAGAGTTTCAGGTAATGACAGAACAATTTACTAACTAATTTTTATTCATATACACTCTTATTTTTCTTTTTCCAAAGTGTATGTAATTCTTTACAGGGTCTTCATAAGGAGTGCGAAAAGATTCTGAGAGATGGCCTGCAAAACCTGTGAACAGGGAGGACCTTTAAGAGACTGAACTTTTCTATCCCGCTTGCAACTGACATATTCATAAATGATACGAAGCTCAAGCATCTTTCAGAACAGAATAAGAAGAACTGTATGGGATAATAGGGTGACAACCAGAACAAACACAGAGCCGGGCGGTATCTGCCCCAAGAGCACAAAAGAAAATTGATAAGTAAATATGAATATTTATAGTTTTACATAGCAATATCGACCGCTAATTTCATGTATTTTGTTACGGGCAGACCGCACAGTTACAGAGGCATGTATATGCCAATGTACAAGCGTCTAAAGATTAGGGAGAATTGCACACAACTCGATAAGGGCTGTGCTAGGATAAAGGTATGTGAAAATACATTTAACTATTGTTATCTCGTAAAATTTACCTCGTAAAATTTGTGACTATTTTTTTAATTGTCAAGTGATGCAGACAGCTTAGCGATAATTAAGGTTGCGGTGAAATAATAAGATTTGAGTTGCCGGTGTCTCATTTCAGTGCATAATATCTTATTCTGAGCAGAACGGCGTGACGGACATGTAATTTTTTAGGCATCCGGAGTCGTTTCCTATTTTATTTTGAATTTTTAATATTTTTAGATATTTTCGATTTTTAGTAATTATCGTATTAGGGTTTCGTTTTATTTTCCTACTTAAGCAAACTCATGTAATCTTCATTAAGCAGTTTATTTTTGAATAATACAAACAGAATTAGGTTTTCTCCTATTCCCGGCTTTCTCTGCGTTTGCTTTGCATTATATTGGTATCAGACTACGGTGGTCCTGCGCGATGGCTAGAGGTAGACCAAGAGGCGGTGCTGCTGCTGTGGAGCGTGATATCGAGGATTTCAGAGATCGTGAGACTGCTGACCTGCGCCGGCAGGTTGAGTATCTGACTCGCCATTTGGGCAAACTTGAGGCCCATCGTGCCGATGCCGAGGTCGTGGCTGAGGATAACCCATTCGCAGACGAGCCAAACAATCAGCGTGGCCGATGGTGGGAGCTTGGGTTCAAGGTTGATATTCCTTACTTTGATGGAGGCCTCAAGGCCGAGGAGTTTATTGATTGGCTTTCTCAGGTGGAGGAGGTCCTTGATTTTAAGGACGTCCCTGATGATCGCCGCTTGTCGTTGGTGACTTTTCACTTGCGTGGTAGGGCACAGGCGTGGTGGCAACAGTTGAAGAAGAGTCGTTTTCGTGAGGGTAAGGCTAAGATCGTGAATTGGCAGAAGTTTGTGAAACATATTCGCCAGGCTTTTTTACCTTACAACTTTGAGCGCGAGCTATATCAACGGTTTCAGAATCTGCGTCAGGGTGTTCGCTCGGTGGATGAATACACCACTGATTTTTACCAATTGCTGGCCCACACGGATGTGCATGAGTCCCCGCTTCAGTTGGTTTCCCGTTACATTGGTGGGTTGACACTTCAGTTGCAGGATGTCCTGAATATGTTTGATCTCGCCACAGTGTCTGAAGCACACCAGCGTGCCTTGCAGGCTGAGAAGCAGTTGGAGAGACAAGGGCTAGGTGGTTTTCGTCAGTCACCAGGTGCAGGTGCCACACCCACGACTCCTGCCATCAGTGGTCCCGTGACCCCGGTGGGGTGACCTGCTGCCAACCCTGCCCAGACTCGGTCTGGAGGTGGTATTCGTTGTTTTGGCTGTGAAGAGATGGGGCATCGTCAAGCGGAGTGCCCTAAAGTTTCAAGTTCCCATGTACTATTTACGCATGATGCTCCCGAGGATGTACCTGTTCCGGAGGGGGATCCTATTTTTGACGTGTATGGTGATGATGTGGTTGAGGAGGAGGTTGTTTCCGGTGACGTGGGTCCTAAGTTTACGTTATGTCGCACGTTCCTGAGCCCACATGCCCCTGACCATTCCGACTGGATGCGTACCAATGTATTCCAATCTTCTTGTACGATTGGTGGGAAGGTTTGTACCTTCATCATTGATGCTGGTAGTTGCGAGAATGTGATCTCTGAGGTGGCGGTGTTGAAGCTTGCCCTTACCAGTGAATCCCATCCTAAGCCTCACAAGCTGGCTTGGCTTAGTAAGGGTACTGATATTACCGTTACTAAACGTGTATTAGTGTCCTTTTCAATTGGAGTGTCGTACATCGACGAGATTTATTGTGATGTGGTTCCTATGAACGCCTGTCATCTACTTTTGGGCTGCCCTTGGCAGTTTGATCGCTCTATTGTACATAATGGTAGAACTAACACCTACTCATTTCTTTTTCGAGGTAAAAAGATTGTGCTAGTCCCATCTAAGTCGCGAGTTGCTTCCTCTATTGACAGCCTGCCTTTGACTAATCTTTTATCTCGAGTCCCGTTTCAGGCTTCGATGCGGGAATCTGGATTGGTGTTTCCTGAGTCCTTACCGGCTGAGCCTCCTCCACTTCGCGATATCCAGCACCAGATAGACCTAGTGCCTGGCGCTGCCCTGCCTAATCATCCATATTATTGTATGAGTCCCAAGGAACATGAGGAGCTGCGGCGCCAGGTTGGGGAGAGGGGTTCAGATTCGAGGATGAATCTTCTTTACCCGGGAGGGGATGATGCAGACAGCTTAGTCATAATTAAGGTTACGGTGAAATAGTAGGATTTAAGTTGCCGGTGTCTGATTTCAGTGCATAATACCTTATTCTGAGCAGAACGGCGTGACGAGCATGTAATTTTTTGGGCATCCGGAGTCGTTTCTTATTTTATTTTGAATTTTTAATATTTTTAGATATTTTTGATTTTTAGTAATTATCGTATTAGGGTTTCATTTTATTTTCCTATTTAAGCAAACTCTTGTAATCTTCATTAAACAGTTTATTTTTGAATAATACAAGCAGAATTAGGATTTCCCCTATTCCCGACTTTCTCTGCGTTTGCTATGCATTATAAAGCAGAACTTGAGATGACTATAAGAGCTCTGGGAGACATATATGGAGACCGGCCCATATCGGAGATCAAGGACCTGGAGGCGTTAGCTTCCATCATTGGTCATTCCCAAAAGACCGGTCTTTCCAAAGTGGTTGGATCTGCTGTGACTTTGGTACTAGATTCTTGATATTAATGCATCTTCAACAAGGAGAACGCCATCTCGCAGAGTCTGGCTCCTAGTCTGAGTCATAATCAAAGCCAGGGAATCCCCGAAGAGGTGGTCACCTGCCTAGATGTCGCAGAGCTTCAATGACCTCCAATGGGCAAAATGAGCGGCAGACAGAACACATCGAGGTGTTATCGCGGGCAATCAAGGGAGCTGCAGTTCGTCCCAGAGGCATGATCCGAACGATGGTAGCTCGAATTAGGACATTTGTACTTATTAGAGAGTACTGCACGTTTAGATTTACTATTTACTACTTTCACATTTAGATTCAATGTTTTGTTATTATTCTGATAATTCAAAAGTAAAATATTTAAAAATATGAAATATTTAATTTTATACGTATTATGGTCAAGATCAGGTACAAAGTTAAATTTTGGTACAAAATACAACATTCGTCAGTTTATTTTATAGTTCATCAAAATTATTTTATAGTTCGTCACTTTTCGAGCCAAAAAATGAAAAAGACGAGCCGAAAAATGAAAACACGACATAGTTTGTCAGTTTCATTTTATAATTCGTCACCAAGAAAAACACCAAAAAATCAAGATTTAATCTCATCCATTCAAATCACAAGATCAAGAGCTATGATTAGTTTGTATTTTGTGCCAAAAAATTAACTTTGCACGGGAGCCTTACTCATACGTATTAAAGTAAAGTTTTGGATCAAATAAAAATCACATTTAAATAGAAAAACTATAAAAAACATAAGAATTCAACACGTGGCACTCTCGACCAATCATAATTTGTGGCGCTTTTTTTAAATAAAAAATTAAAAACGGACTTATTTAAAAATACATAACAGATGCGAGGGTATAAACGTCCTAAAAATAGCATCGTTAACGGCACATTAGACCTTTGATGCTTCAAACGAGTACCGGGAACAAAATAAGGATCCGATGGAGACAAGCTATACGTCGTTGCATAGGTAACTAAAATTTATACGACTCTCTAGTTCATACCAAGAGCAGTAAAGGTCATTTAAAAGGTCGAAACACAAGGTAAAGTGAGCGCAGCTGCAAAATTCGTAGAAGATTACACTAGTGTATGCCTTCCGCTCATGTTTTGACCTTCTAAACGACCACGTCTGCTCTCGGTGTAAACTAGAGAGTTCTAGAGCTTTGAGTTAGCTACGTAACGATATATAGCGTGCCTCTATCCAATTTTTCATTTGCTCCCAGCACTCAATTGAAACAACAAAGGTCTAATATGTCATTTGTGGTGCCAATTTAGTCTGATCATTAAGCTTTCACTCGTGTTTTAACCTTCTACACGACCTTGTCTGCTCTCGGTGTGAACTAGAAAGTTGTTGGCTTTGAGTTAGCTACGCAATGATATATAGCTTTCTTCTATCGAATTTTTCATTTGCTACCAGCACTCAATTGAAACAACAAAGGTCTAATATGCTATTTGTGGTGCTAATTAAGTCTGAACATTCATGAATTAAGTGTGATCATTAAGGTTTCACTGGTGTTTCACCTTGTCTGCTCTCGGTGTGAATTAGAGAGTTGTAGAGCTTTGAGTTAGCTACGCAACGATATATAGCTTGCCTCTATCGGATTTTTCATTTGCTCCCAACACTCTTTTAAAGCAGCGAAGGTCTAAATTGAATTAAAATTAATTATGAAAAACAAAAAGACTATATTGCCCTTGAGATTTAAATCACAAAAAATTAAAAGTTTAAATACGTGTCAACTTTATAGAGGTTTATAGTTTATATTTTAAAAGTTGGTTTTTACCTGATCTCTACCCTTAAAGTAAATATTAAATATTAAACAATGCTATCAAAAATATTAAACAATAAATATTACATGATTTAAAAATGAAATGTTGTTGCCAAGCCATCTCTGGAAGCGAATCCCTTGAGAAGCTTAGTTTAGGTGAAAAATGAGAATTTATCTCGTTCGTCCATCCTCATCCATCTACGTCCAAGATTAAAGGCGTTTAGTTTCACTAATTTCATGATTAAATACAAATTAAAGGGTAAATTAGTAAAATGAAAATACCCTGCTTCATACTAGTTTTCACCGCAGCATCCTCCCTCACCACAACAAATCAGCAACGACACTCTTCTAGGGGGCTTCCTTCTGATCGGAAACATGGGCTTGATGGCATGTGAGATTGTTGTGGTGATTTCGAAATCGTTGGAGCGGAGAGGGATGTGCAAGAGGAAAGGGGAGGAAGCGGATTCCGTGGTCTTCCCACTCAAAATGGTGGGGAAGTTTTCAAATTCGGCGTTCAATGGAGTGCGACGGAGGACGAAGGTGCCTATGAGTGCACCATCAACGTTGATTGCACACCGAAATCCTGCTGCGGCGGTGAAAATCATGGCAAAGAGGAACAGAGAGTTGAATGGGATAAGAGCAAAGAGTACTGAGTAGATTAATGAGGATGTGGTGGATCTTAAAAGGTGAGTTGCTGATGCCGAGGTGGGCCAGGAACGAGTTCAAGTCTAGAGAGTCTCGTCGTAGGCTGAAAATGTAAAAAATTTAGAACAAAGAACTAAAAATCGTAGACTTAAAGAATAAAATTCGTAGAGTAAAGAATAAAATTCGTAACAAAGAATAACGTTTGTAATGTAAAATTTGTAGACTTAAAGAACATAATTCGTAGACTTAAAGAACAAAATGCATAGACTGAAAGAACAAAGTTCGTAATGTAAAAATCGTAAAACTCAATGAATCAAAATTCGTAGACTTAAAGAACGAAGTTCGTATTGTAAAATCGTAAAACTTAAAGAATCAAAATTTGTAGACTTAAATAACAAAATTCGTAATGAAAAAATCATAAAAATTAAAGAATCAAAATCTAAAGACTTAAAGAACAAAATTCGTAATTGTAAAAATCATTCAATCGACGACAAATGTCGAGGAAAATCGTGCAGCCATTATGATTTGATTTGAACTAAATCAAATTAAATTAAATATTATAATGATGATTATATCCTTTTGTAATTATGTTTCAAATTAAATGATTTAATTAATACATCTAATCCAGACCATAACTTGATTTTTTTAATTTAAAGCGGTAAAGTACAAAGACAACGGCAAACCGAGGTCTTAAAGCTAGGAAATATCGACTAGCTGGGAACAATACAGACAAGAAAGATAAACATGAATAAACGAGTCTGCAGCTCCACTTCGCCTCGACGTGGGCACGACATCTCGTCATTCACAGCTGAAAAAAAGGTCGGACCACTCTTGAAAGCATCCACGCATCCTCCGCCGGGCCTAAAACGATAACCTATACACTCAGTTATGTACAGCCACAACAACCACCCCTATCGGAGCCGCCGCCTATCCACCACCACCCGCAGGCGAACCGTCAACCAAAAAGATATACACAAAAAGCCCCGCAACCCAAGCGGCAACCCAAAAGTCACCAACCACTCCAACAACCACCAACTGCCACCTGGCCGACACAGCACCACCACCATAACATCCCACCGTTCAAACCGCAACCCTGCACCACGCAACTCCAGAATCGACCACAACGCCACCTGGACAAGCCAGAGCTTCGAGTAGAGAACTGGAGAAGAAAGGAGGAGTGGCGGAGCAGCGCATGAGCAGAGGGGGGAGGAGGGGGAGGAGAAGAGAAGGGTGAGGGAGGAGGGGGAAGGAAGAAATGAAGAAGGAGCTGCTGAGTTCTGGAAGCTGTTGATTTGTGTTTAAGTAACTTAATTTGATCAAACGCTTAATATAACTTCTCATTTCTCTTGAAACTTAAAAATTCTCATATGATCCTAACTCAGCCAGTTCATGCCTGTCGTCGAATCTTTACGACAATGTTAATGCGACAACACGATCGATTTTTTTGTTGAAACACTGTAGCATAGTTCGTGTGATGAACCTACAAGATATTTGCGGCACGTATCGCAATACCGTCGTATGGTTGTTTTACATTTTGCGTCATACACTTATCGCAAATTTGTTGCAGAATTCTACAATAAACGTTTGTGTAACAACACTTTTATCTGTCCCACAATTACCATACATGCGACATTTACGTGTAACCAATTGCATGTTATGCTAAAATTTGTAGTGCCCTACCATGGGTAAATTACAAAAAAATTTGTTTATTATCTTTTCCGCTAAACTTGCAAGATGGATAATAATAATAATAATAATAATAACCAAAGAGAGAGAACCGGTTACACCGTTCCAGGGTATAGTTACTGGCGACTTCATCACCGTATTTGCTAAGGAAATTACAGTCAATTCCAACGGTCACTACTTACTACACAACTGCAAGTTCTCGTCAGTCAACAACCCACCATCAATCCATAAAATTTAATCGGAACACTGCCCTAACGCCATCTTTGGCTTAAGCGGGACTTACACACTTCCAAACGTTATGGGTCTGTGTTAAAAGACATAGAGAACTAGTTATGCCAGTAGCCCCGTTACAAACTTACCAAACCTTACAGTATTGGTGATGGTGTCACTGTACTAATCCCTGACCAGTCCGTTGTTCTCAAACCCAGATCTTTACAACAATATGAATAGTTATGAATCTTGACATTGATTTATCACATATCAAGGGTTTAGCCTATTAGGCTACCCATCAGAAACAAAAACGAAAAGAAAAATATAGAAAGTAAAGGATCTTACTTACGTTTGTGCACCAAGGGATACTTCAAACTTGTTTATTGAACTTGAAAGTAATTTACAAACTTAGAGAGAAGAAGGAGTAGAGACTTATTGCTTTGGTAGGTATGCAAAGGCTTGTTTTCCTCCTACACACGACATGCTAATTTATAGCAAAAGAAAAGATATGGTCCAAAATAGATGGGACCCAAACTTAACTATTTATAAACAGTGGAGATTCTCCATGTCGGCTCTAATTTGCCTAAAAATCAACGATGTATGAAAGCCACTAGAGAGATGAGACCCTTCATATTTGTCTTTAGTTGATTTTTTTCTTGGCTATGTATGTAAGCCACTAGAAGTATGGGACCTTTCATAAGCCACTAGAGAAATGGGACCTCTCACATTTTGTCTTTAGGCTGGGATGATTTTCCCAAATCCATAATTGCTTTGATTTTGCAACTTCCTTTATCTTTTGTGCCAACTATTATTGGGCTCATATGACCAATTATGATGTCGCCATGAAGCTTTCCAGTTGTTGGATCAAGCCTGATGTTTTTATTCCATTTTGAAAAAGTCCTTTTGAGGCATGGACCCATTGGGTAGGCATGGTGACAAGGCGTTGGTTGTGTAGGTATAGTCAAACGTTGGTCCCATCGCCCGAAATAAGGGATAAAGAATTCTGTGAAAAGAGGAGGGAATATAATTCCGTTGGTTTGAAATTTTTATCTTGGAACTCCAGTAAAGATGTTGCTGAAGTTTTTATCCAATTGGAAACTATTTCCTTCAAGGGCTCTGGAAGGACCTTCTTCACAGGACCAAACTGATGCCACCATTTGACAAACAAGGAAGGTATCTTAGATTTGATAATATTTGAGCAAACGGTGACGAACCAGAAATGCTTGTGCTTGGAGTTTCCATAAAGAGGAACTGTACGAAAGGCATCCGTATAATCCAAGTAGTCGTATTCGGCAGTATGTCTGTCTGAATATTCTTTTCCAGTATAATGAAATCTTCTTGTTGTAGTGAGGTTATTTCTCCATTCAAGGAGGGATATCACCCTTCTGATAGTCATTTCGCTGAAGGTACATCCTCCTGATTGCTTAACATGAAAAATATGGCACCCATTTTTAATGAGTATATTCTCATAGAAATTCTGGTCACGAAAGGGCCTTGTGAACGGATATGCCCTATTGTAATATATTCTGCTGTATTCTTCAAGTAAAGTCCATGGTGGAGTATTACTCCCCTTAGAGTCATTAAGGAGAAATATATTCTCTTCTTTTCTGTTCAGGTGGTAGGTATTATGATCCATGCCACAAGTCTCCATTGCTGTTATTTCAGCATAGGAGGAAGAGTCGGGAGTATTCCCTGTAGAATCGGATATCTCTTTATTTGATTGCCACAAAATTGGCAAAGGAAGGCATATCCCTCATTATTCCTGACAAAATTTGACCTATAAAATGGAAAGTCAAATAATAAGATTTTTGAAAAGGATTTGAAAGACTATTTATCTTTTCTTTCTTATAAGCAATTTGAGCTTGAACGGGATTGAATAATCCTGCTATCTGGTAAACATTTGGTTAGAAACATCATTTATGATATTCTGATTATATGAACCAGTGTGAAATTTCAAGGCGCATCTTACTGCTGAGAAAATTTTCTGAGTAGTATGATCCAATCTAGTATTCCATTTACCAGAATAAAGTCTAACAAAATATTCTTGTCCAGTTTCTGAATTTATCTGGTTAATAATTCCTTTAAAGCCATTAGTTGTGACTTTAATTCTAATGATCTTTTCCCAGTATGATAGAGAAACTATTGAGTAGGGTAAAGTATTAATTTTAATTATGATAGCATGCCAATTAGTCCATTGAAGTTGTTTATTATCATATAGGATAATGACGTTGTTGGCAAGGGAGTCTTCCAAGGATTAATTAATCCTTGTTGTAGTAAAGCGTCAATTTCTTTTCTGCACATATTAATGTATGCAGAATCAATCTGATAAGATTTAGCTTTTGTTGGTTTATCAAAAGCCCTTTTTTATCCTTTTTTATATTAAAAAAAAGCCCTTTTTAACATATGGTATTTGTTAAAACCTTCCTTCGATGGTATAGAAGCAATATGTTTCCTTTTATCCTAAAAGGCATTAGGATTATTTCTACAGATTTCAAGAGTGAATTGATTCTGAAGTCTGTCTTTGATACTAAGAACATTTATCAATTGATTCTTGTTAATAGTCATGCTATCGTAGACATCATTTAAAACCTTTGTTAGAGGTTCAGTTATAAATTGTAAAGTAATATCCTTTTCTTCAAAGGTTCCAACTATACCTTTTGGATCAATCCTATTAATAGGATAAATCTTTGTAAGGAAAGGTGTTCCTTGTATACATTTTTTTATCAATGCATACTTTAGCTTCAGACAATTTGTAATTAATTTGGAGATTATTTCCCCCCGCATGAGATAATGTATACATGGTTTTATGAAAATACATTGTGGGGATTAACCCTTCTTGAATAACATTCAAATCTGCTCCACTATCTATAAGAGCAATAAATTCTTTCGAATAATCATTGTTAATCAACAATGTAATCTTAGCAAGCCATTTTTGTGTAATAAACATTTCTAAAGTAGATAAGAAATGGTCATCATTGATTTCTTGTTTAAGATTTTTATCCGAAGGTATTTCTTGATCTGTAATAAAATTCTGATGAGAAGTCATATTATCATCTTTGTTAATATCCTGATCAGAAATAATATTTTGATGAGAAATCATCTTTCCTTTCTCACTTCTAGAAATTCTTTGATCAAAGCGTTTATTATTCGTCTTAATGTTCTTGATGTTCCCGTGAATGGCATGTATTTGGCAAAACGACTTTAGACAGTTCAAGCAGGTGTCGAAGAAGAGCTCAAACACATTTTGGCACTCATGAACAGCGTGGAGGAGCCGCAAGGAAGTTTTCCGGAAGGTTCTAAAGATCAAAGATCTTTTCGAACTGAAGTCGGCCAGCGAAGAATTCGAGCTACAGATATTCAAACGAATATCTTCTCTTCCGTTTGAAGAAGGATGGCTGACTTGTCGTGGAAGAAATATAAAGATCTTCCCTAAGATTGGAACAAAGATACACATCGAATATTTAGGAATATTTCCTAAATATTTGATGAGGTTATCTGCAACAGATTTGGACATTCGCCTATGCATATAAATACAAGGCTAGGGCGACTAGATCTGTATCGCTTTTCTAAGAGACACACACGAGAGTGCATCTGTGAGATTGGAGAAAAGAGTGACGGTCGACTAACTATTCCTTACCGGAATACCAACGGCGCTGATACAGTCTGTTCAATGTGCTGTTCAGACTGTTTGTGATTGAGCTTACCGCTGCACACACCAAGTGATCACAATCGGCTTTCAGGAGAAAGTCACCGAGCTTCGGGAGAAGATCGAGCACGTTCAGACAAGGTGTTCGGACGAAGGGGATCGAGGAGGAGCCGAGATCATAAATCTGATTGAAGTAGTGATAGAGGCTAGGCATCTTAATTCGGGAGATTATAAGAGTAAGTCCACGAATAGCTCTGTACTGTTGAATAAAGATTTATATCCCTTTAGGGTGTGGGAAACCCCCCAGAGTAGGCGTAGCCGAACTGGGTATCATTCTGTGTGTGCTC
This sequence comes from Rhodiola kirilowii, assembly GCA_033675215.1. Classification (NCBI taxonomy): domain Eukaryota; kingdom Viridiplantae; phylum Streptophyta; class Magnoliopsida; order Saxifragales; family Crassulaceae; genus Rhodiola; species Rhodiola kirilowii. The sequence continues at coordinate 22,513,466 of CM066197.1, forward strand.
CTACTTTGTTCTGCTTGCTGCACTGTTCCCAAGGTGTTCAAGGTCTGTCTCAAACAGTCCCTTGAACAGTAGCTTGAACAAGTTACGATATTTCAGTTCTGAATTTCTTTTTTGAGATTATTAATCTCTATGATTAAATCATGTGTAGAAGCAGGATTTTCTTCTTCTGTTTTCTGCCTAACCCGTCTATAGACTTCATCCATTAGATAAGATTTAGGGTTAATTATTTCCCTATGAACTTCTTGTGATTTAGAAGTTTCTGACGTCGCATCAAGCTGAGTATTCAGCTTTTCCATAATCTTTAATCGAGCTTTAGGATCTGTTATTTTCTCAAGAAGCTCCATAGCAGATTAAAGCTTAACATATTAATTTCCAAATTTTGGAGTTGTGACTGCATTTTATATAATATTTCCTCATCTTCAGAATCCTGTTTAAGACATGGTTGCCCTTGCTTGCAAGGAGCACAATCTGAATCTGAGTCAGTATTAAGGGTTTCATTTCTTAAAACCTTTAAGTCTTTAATTCTGATCCCGAATCATTACTAAGAAGGATGTTTGATATAATATCTTTTATCCTATCTGATTCTTCAAGATTATTAATCTCTTGCTTAACCCAACAATTATTGGCAAAGTGGCCCCTTTTGCCACACCTATAACAAGTCATTGACTTATTCTTTTGCCATTTATTTTCTCTCCTAGCGTATTGACGCTCTTCCTTTTCCTCAATATTCTTTCTGGAAAACCTTTTCCTTTTATGATAAGGTGTATAATCCTTCTTTGGTTTTCTAGGCTTACCAGAAAAGGGTTTGTCTATTGCAAACTGATCACATAAATTACCTAATTGTGATTACTCCATAAAATTTTGTCGTTTAAGCTGCTGATTCAACTTAATTTCATTACAAAAGGATATTCCTTCCCGAGTGCAAACTCCAATCAGTTTACCATAAGTATAATTTTCATAAGGAATAGAAGGATAATTTCCTCTAAGGACATTCGAGATCCTTTCAGCAAATAAACTTGGCAAGTCATCAATAAATTTTGACTTCCAAAGAGTGCTATTACACTCTGGTAATTCCATTACCCTACTTAGGAAAGTATCTTTATACCACCGAAAATTTGTCAGTGTTTTACACCTAAGATTTTGTAGTAAGGTTCTAATACTTTCACCATTTGCTGAGTATTTTCCTGTGAAGTGTTCTAATAAACTAACAATCAGAGTATAAACAACATCTTCAACAATATTATCACCTTTGTATAAAAAAACAATATTATCACCTTCTTGTTTAATTTTATTGAGAATATCATTTTTCTCAACTAGAGTGAGATAATTATCTCACCAACCTTTTAATTGGCCTGAAATACCTGCTATTATCATGTTAGCAGCAGTTTTATCACTATTGCCATTAATCTTGCAAACTGTGAAGTACATCAACATTCTATGCATTGTATTGTAAATTTGTTGATTAGCAAAACCATCTATATTCCATTCATAGATGTGTCCGCCACTGTAACAGTTTGTTATTATCTCATCGGATTCTTCTATTAAGACATCCACTGGTGTTGGTCTAGGGTAATTATATTTTCCCGTAGTTGGCTTATCTGCCAATTATGAAGTTTATTAATTTGATCTTGATAAACTTGCTTATAATTTGGTTCTTCTATAAGCTTATCTCTCAGACTTTCATCAAGAGTAGTTAACTTCATTCATTTAAATTTATCTTCTAGAAAATCTTCTAGATCCTTCATAGGTTTTAATTTAAAATCTATAATGATAGGAGGTGGCAGTAAACTAGGTGTAGCCATTTCTATAGTTTTGGACGTAGTTATTTCTATTGGGTTTTCAGCTATAACTGACTGAGTTTTCATAATCTCAATTAATTGTTCTACTCTATTTTGCAAAGAACCTATTTGTTCTCCTAAAACACTCAAATACAGATAAGAATAATTATTCTGTCTAAACATCATATTCATTTGTTTACATGTTGTAGGAAGAGTGTCATCTTCTAATAATTTAGCAAATGCAACAAAGTTATGACTAATTCCATTCTTTTCAATTTGAAAAGGTTGTTGAGGTGGATAAACCTGTGTAATGTTTTTACCCGAACTCAACTTATAACTTCTTTCTAGTGTTGAAATATATTGTTTAACATAAGTAAAAGTAAACCAGGGAACAAAGATTAAGATTCTATTCTTTTGTTCACATAATTTGTAAAATTCATCACTTAGAGTTTTTAACTCTACTGAGCTATAAGACTCAAAAAACCATTTTCTAAATGATTTCCAACTATCTGACTCAAATTCAATTTTAACAATTTTTCTTTCCTGTGAACCAGGACTAAAATTTATTCTTTTGTCAGACATCATTATCAAAGATTAAAATCCATTTCAAATACGGTTATTTCCGGATCTTTAATGCTAAGGCGTTTAATGATATTGTTCTAATCCATTATTAGCCTATCAATTATTTCCTGATCTCTAATTTGAGATGTTGAAGCTCTCGTAGATTCAACAGGTTGTTCGATCTTATAATCAAACGGCAAAATATAATTTCTCATTGAACTTGATTTACTAAGCCTAGAACTCGGTCTAGAAGACGTCGAAGGTCTGCTTAAATTATCAAATTCAAGGGTGATTGTTCCTTCAAGAGACTGGATTAAATTGATTAAGTTGTTATGGCTAATTGGCTGAGGTGGAACTAGTTCTGCCAAAGTCCATTCTGTTGGGAATTCTATTTCTTCCCACTTAATCTTTCAACTTGTCGAGGTACTCGACTTACTAAAGTTGGATTCTATTAATATAGTCTCATTAATCTGTTTATCCATTAGTAGGTCGATTATCTCGACAAGACGGAAGATTAAGTGGGAAGAAATAGAATTCCCAACAAATGGACTTTGGCAGAAGTAGTTCCACCTCAGCCAATTAGCCATAACAACTTAATCAATTTAATTCAGTCTCCTGAAGGTAAAATCACCCTTGAATTTGATAATTTAAGCAGACCTTCGACGTCTTCTAGACCGAGTTCTAGGCTTAGTAAATCAAGTTCAATGAAAAATTTTATTTCGCCGTTTGATTATAAGATCGAACAACCTCTTGAATCTACGAGACCTTCAATATCTCAAATTAGAGACCAAGAAAGAATTGATAGGCTAATAATGGATCAGAACAATATCGTTAAAGGCCTTAGCATTAAAGATCCGGAAATAACCAAATCTGAAATGGATTTTAATCTTTGATAATGATTAATAAAACAATAGATTTTAATCCTGGTTCACAGGCAAGAAAAATTGTTAAAATTGAATTTGAATCAGATAGTTGGAAACCTTTTAGAAAATGGTTCTACGAATCTTATGATTCAACAAAGTTAAAAAATCTAAGTAATGAATTTTACAAATTATGTGAACAAAAGAACAGAATCTTACTCTTTGTTCCCTGGTTTATTTCTACTTATGTTGAACAATATATTTCAACGCTTAAAGAAATTATTAGTTGAGTTCGGCTGAAAACATTACACAGGTTTATCCACCTCAACAGCCTTTTCAAATTAAAAAGAATGATATTAGTCATAACTTTGTTGCATTTGCTAAGTTATTAGAAGATGACACTCTTCCTGCAACATGTAAACAAATGAATATGATGTTTAGACAAAACAATTATTCTAATCTGTATTTGGGTATCCTTGGAGAATAATTAGGTTCTATACAAACAAAGTAGAACAATTAATGGAGATTATGAAAACTCAGTCAGTTATAGCTGAAAAACCAGTAGAAATAACTACGTCCAAAACTATAGGAATGGCTACCCCTAGTTTACATCCACCTCCTACCATTACAGATTTTAAATTAAAACCTATGAAGGATCTAGAAGATTTTCTAGAATATAAATTCAATAGAATGAATCTAACAACTCTTGATAAAAATCTAAGAGATAAGCTTATAGAAGAATCAAATTATAAGCAAGTTTATCAAGATCAAATTAATAAACTTCATAAATGGGCAGATATGCCAACTACGAGAAAATATTATTACCCTAGACCAACACCAGTGGATGTCTTAATGGAAGAATCAAATGAGATAATAACAAACTGTTATAGTGGCGGACACATCTATGAATGGAATATAGATGGTTTATCTATCAACAAATTCACAATACAATGCATAGAATGTTGATGTACTCCACGGTTTGCAAGATTAATGGCAATAGTGATAAAAATGCTGCTAACATGATAATAGCAGGTTTTTCAGGCCAATTAAAAGGTTGGTGGGATAATTATCTCACTCTAGTTGAGAAAAATGATATTCTCAATAAAATTAAACAAAAAGGTGATAATATTGTTGAAGATGTTGTTTATACTCTGATTGTTAGTATATCAGAACACTTCACAGGAAAATACTCAGCAAATGGTGAAAGTATAACAACCTTATTACAAAATCTTAGGTGTAAAACACTGACGGATTTTCGATGGTATAAAGATACTTTCCTAAGTACGGTAATGGAATTACCAGAGTGTAATAGCACTCATCATAATTTATTGATGGCTTGCCTAGTTTATTTGCTGAAAGATTTAGGAATGTCCTTAGAGGAAATTATCCTTCTATTCCTTATGAAAGTTATACTTATGGTAAACTTATTGGAGTTTGCACTTAGGAAGGAATATCCTTATGTAATGAAATTAAGTTGAATCAGCAGCTTAAACGACATAGTTTTATGGATAAATCACAATTAGGTAATTTCTGTGATCAGTTTGCAATAGACAAGCCTTTTTCAGATAAACCTAGAAAACCTAAGAAGGATTATACACTTTATCATAAAAAGAAAAGATTTTCTAAAAAGAAGATTGAGGAAAAGGAAGAGCGTCAATACGCTAGAAAAGAAAATAAATGGCAAAAGAATAATTCAATGACTTGTCATAGGTGTGGCAAAAAGGGCCACTTTGCCAATACTTGTTGGGTTAAGCAAAAGATTAACAATCTTGAAGAATCAGATAGGATAAAAGATATTATATCAAACATCCTTCTTAATAATGAATCATGATTAGAATTAAGTGATCTTTCTTCAACTAGTGAAGACTTAAAAGTTTTAAAAAATGAAACACTTAATACTGACCCAAATTCAGATTGTGCTCCTTGCAAGCAAGGGTAACCCTGTCTTAAATAGGATTCTAAAGATGAGGAAGCATTATATAAAATGCAGTCACAATTCCAAGATTTGAAAATTAATATGTTAAGCTTTAAATCTGCCGTGGAGCTTCTTGAAGAGATAACAGATCCCGAAGCTAGATTAAAGATTATGGAAAAGCTTAATACTCAGCATGATGCAAAACCATAAACTTCTAAATCACAAGAAGTTCATAGGGAAATAATTAACCCTAAGCCTTATCTAATGGATGAAGTCTATAGACGGATTAGGTAGAAAATCCTACTTCTACACATGATTTAGTCATTGAGATTAATAATCTCAAAAAAGAAATTCAGAACATTAAGACGAATAATAAACATTTTGATCAAAGGATTTCTAGAATTGAGAAAGGAAAGATAGTTTCTCACCAAAATATTATTTTTGATCAGGATACTGAAATTAACTAAGATAATCATCAGAATATTATTTCTAATCAAGAAATCAATGATGACCATTTCTTATCTACTCTAGAAATGTTTATTACACAAAAATGGCTTGTTTAGATTACATTGTTAATTAACAATGATTATTCGAAAGAATTTACTACTCTTATAGATAGTGGAGCAGATTTGAATGTTATTCAAGAAGAGTTAATCCCTACAAGATATTTTCATAAATCTACGCATACATTATGAAATTCTATCCCCTGTTCAAGCTTCTGTTCAAGGTACAGTTGAAACAGACCTTGAACTCTTTTCACAACAGTTCAGTAGACAGGATAAAAGTAGAGGGACGCACAGAATGATAACCCAGTTCGGCTATGCCTACTCTGGGGGGTTTCCCACACCCTAGAAGGGACACAAATCTTTATTACGAGTTTAGAGCTTACACGTGGACTTACGCTTACACCTTGTATCTGCCTAGCCTCTAACACTGCGTCTCTTAGATTTGCAACCGAGGTTAACAGCAGTTTACCTCGATCCCCTTCGTCCGAACCTTCAATCCGAACGTCCTCGACCTTCTCTTGAAGCTCGGTCGCTTTCTCTCAAAAGCGTGTTGTCCTTTGTTGTGTGCAACAGTTGGATCGCTTCCAAGCAGTCTGAGTAGCACGTTGATAAGACTGCTCTTGCACCGATGAATTTCCAGTGAGGAAAAACAACCGGCCGTCGCTTTCTTCTTCTCCAATCGATAGGGTATACTCGTGTGTATTTGATATTGAAAGTGATGCAGATTATGGATGCCCTAGCATTGTATTTATATGCTCGGATGATATCCAAATCTACTCAAGATAATCCAATCAAATATTTAGGAAATATTCCTAAGTATTTGATGTATATCTTTCTCAAATCGGTTGGAAGAATATACAAAGACTTCTTGCCCAAGTCAGCCACGCAGCCTTCAATGCAGATATTCATTCGAATATCTGATGTTCAAATAATTCGCTGGCCGACTTCAAATCGATGAGATCTTCGCTGTCTAAATCCTTCCGGAAAATATCCTTGCGTCTGTTTCACGCTGTACATGAGTGCTAGGATATGTTTGAACTCCCCCTGAACTCCTGCTCGAACTGTCTAACTCCGTTTTGCCAAATACATGCCACTCAAGGGAACATCACATTATCTCATGCGAGGGGAAATAATTTCCAAATTAATTACAAATTGCCTGAAGCTAAAGTATGCATTAATAAAAAATGTATACAGACTAGCTAGTTTTTTACTAGCTAAAGATATGACCAACCAAGTAATACTTGAAACACCTTTCCTTATAAAGCTTTATCCTATTAATAAAATTGATACAAAAGGAATAGTTGGAACCTTTGAAGGAAAAGATATTACATTACAATTTATAACTTAGCCTTTAACAGAGGTTTTAAATGATGTTTATAACAGCATATCTGTTAAAAAAGAATTAAATATTTTTACTATCAATGACAGACTTCTCTCTTGAAATCTGTAGAAATAATCCTAATACATTTCGGGATAAAAGGAAACATGTCGTTTCCATTCCATCAAGAGAAGGTTTTGATAAATACCAAGCAAAGACTAAACCTTGTCAAACAAATCCTACATACATTAAAATGTGCAAAGAAGAGATTGATCTTTTGTCACATAAAGGATTAATTAATTCTTGGAAATCTCCCTAGTCAGGTATAGCTTTCTATTTTCGAAAAAATAGTGAGCAAGGTAAAGGAATTTGTTGATTAATAATCAATTATGAACCCTTTATCAAAATCCTGAAATGGATTAAATCTCCTATTATATGGATGAGGCATCCAGGTCTTAATAATAAAAAAGATGTGTTAGTGAACTTTGTGCATCTGTTATTCTTTCAAAATTTAATATTATAACAGGTTGCTGGCAGGTACGAATTTGTAAGACTGATAAATATAAAACAGTATTTAATGTTCCCTTTGGACAATTTGAATGGGAAATTTTCCCTTTTGGTCTAACAAAGACCTCTTATGACTTCCAAGAAATCATAGACAATATCTTTGTCTTCTCAAAAATTCTTGAAATTCATCTGAAGCAGCTAAGGATGTATCACAATAGTTTTGGAATCAGTCCAGTGATGTCCAAATTAAAGATGTCATTATTCCAAATACCAATCAAATTTCCAGACAATACAAAGGACAAGATCTTAGTAAAATATAAGATTTATTTTACTAACCATCTCGTGACCTCCCATTAATGAATGAAACAGCTGTAGAAGATTTACTTAACTAATCTTCATTTTGCAGATATGACCCCTCAAGGGAAAGGTTCCCCCTCTAATATGGGAGGAAGAGGCCGTGGGAAGAAACCAGAAATTCTGGCCCAAGTTGGAGATAAAACGTTGGTTAATATGCAACAGGATAAAGAATACCAGAAATATCTGGAGTATAAGAAGCAGAATATTACTACATCAAACGATGAAGTACCATCCTATGCCAATATTGTGGCAAGTGAGGACAAAGAAGCAGGTTATACCGCTTACCTAATGAACCAAAACAAGAAGTAATACTTCTTCTCAAAGAAAGAGACTCCCAATGGACCTTAATGAGAAAGTACATGGGGGAAGAGTCATACCCTTCTCGGACATACACAAATTGAATTTACTATGAGAATGTTCTCAAAGAAACCGGTTGTGAAATCACTCATTTCTTTCATCAAGCACAACCAGAAGTTTATGACTACAGTAAAATTACTATCAAGAGGGTAATATCCCTTCAGGACTGGGGCATTTCTCCCTTAAGCACAAGGGAATTCTTTTTTGGCTAGAACAAGAACCCTTGCCGATATAATTTCTGGGACTACATAGATGCTTTTGAGAAAGCTCTCCTTTATGATAATCCCAGGCATAAACATTCATGGTTTGTAAAGATTTGTTCTTTCATTTACAACTCTGACATACCTTCCTGGTTTATCCTTTGGTGGCAGCACTTTGGCACCACGGAAGAAATTCTTTCTGAAGAATTTAAAGAAAGGTTTCATAAGTGGGAAAAAATATCCCTGAAAGTATTGGATTATCAAGACAAAAGCATAAGGTACAAAGAGTTAAATTCTCTCTTCTTCTTCATTGAATTTTCTATTCCATATATCTGGAAGTGGATGCCAACGTTTAGACATACACAAGACATGATCCCTTGTTTAAAAAGGGACACATATTCCAAAAATTGGGATAAGATGTTCAAAATAGATCCATGCACTAAGCAAATAAATGGCTTTGACACTGTCTGTGAGATTGATAAGAAGATTGCTGCCTATGAAGAACAACAGCGGAAAGACGAGGAAATTTCCTTGCAACTCATATCCCATAAGCTAAAATCAAAAGCTCAGGCTCTTATTGGAAAAGAGCTGATCGCCACCTATTTCCAACAAATGAAAAGGGCCTTCTTAGATAACCAAGAAGAAATTGTTTCCCATTCTTCAGATAAAACAGACGCTTCAATGGCCCCATCAGGACAAAGCGTTTTTCATGATTCACAAGATGTGGAGCCAGAACCCAATATTAATGACATTTTTGACATCCTCCAGACTGAGCTTGAAAAGAGACTAGCTCACAAGACTGTCCATTTGGGAGAATCATCCCAGCCTAAAGACAAAATGTGAAAGGTCCCATTTCTTTAGTGGCTTTCACATAATGAAAGGTCCCATATTTCTTGTGGCTTTCATGTATGGCCCAGACAGTTGAAAATTAAGGCAAATAGATGCCGACATGGAGAATCTCCACTGTTCATAAATAGTTAAGTTTGGGTCCCATATGTTTTGGACCATGTCTTTTCTTTTGCTATAAATTAGCATGTCGTGTGTAGGAGAAGAAAAAGCCTTTGCATACCTAGCAAAGCAATAAGTCTCTACTCCTTCTCTCTAAGTTTGTAAATTACTTTCAAGTTCAGTAAACAAGTTTAGAGTATCCCTTGGTGCACAAACGTAAGTAAGATCCTTTACTTTCTGTATTTTTCTTTCCATTTTTGTTTATGATGGGTAGCCTAATAGGCTACACCCTTGATATGTGATAAATCACTGTCAAGATTCATAACTATTCATATTGTTGTAAAGATCTGGGTTTGAGAACAACGGACTGGTCTGGGATTAGTACAGTGATACCATCAACAATACTGCAAGGTTTGTTAAGTTCGTAATGGGCCTACAGGCATAACTAGTTCTCTACGTCTTTCAACACAGACCCATAACGTTTGGAAGTGTAAGTCCCGCTTAAGCCGAAGATGGCGTTAGGGCAGTGTTCCGGTTAAATTTTATGGGTTGACGGTGGGTTGTTGACTGACGAGAACTTGTAGTTGTGTAGTAAGTAGTGACCGTTGGAATTGACTGTAATTTCCTTAGCAAATACGGTGATGAAGTTGCCAGTAACTATACCCTGGAACGGTGTAATCGGTTCTCTCTCTTTGGTATCAGAGCCGTGGTGGGATAGTATTATGTATTTTGTACTAGATTTATCACATATCTTCTTTATCATGAATCTTTTCAGAAACCAAAAAATGGTTAAGAATAAATTGAAAGAAGAATATGATCTTCCGACAAATCTAGAAGCACTTAATAAGCGGACAATCCCTAGAATTGAACCCTGTTTAATTTATAAACTAGGTACTTTTGAGAAAATTTGTCTCAAACAGGTTGTAAAGACAACTGAAGAAACAATTCCGCTAAATTCTGATGAATTAACAATTAGGTTGCTCGAAGAAAGTGATTTACTTTTATACAGGCACTCTTATAAGTTTATACATATTGGTTTAGTGCAAATATATTTTGAACCATTAACCATTGTAGGTTTACCAGAGAGCTTTATTGCAGCTCTACGAGATGATAGAAACCTTAATTATAAACAATCCTTAAGGGGAATCGTTCAAACTAGCTTGGCTCATGGTCCAGTTTATTTTGATGTTTACCCAAATATGTAATTATCGTTATCCGATATTAATATTTTGTAATAGTTGAGAAAAATGATATTCTCAATAAAATTAAACAAGAAGGTGATAATATTGTTGAAGATGTTGTTTATACTCTGATTGTTAGTATATTAGAACACTTCACAGGAAAATACTCAGCAAATGGTGAAAGTATTAGAACCTTATTACAAAATCTTAGGTGTAAAACACTGATGGGTTTTTAATGGTATAAAGATACTTTTTCAAGTAGGGTAATGGAATTACCAGAGTGTAATAGCACTCATTGGAAGTCAAAATTTATTGATGGCTTGCCTAGTTTATTTGCTGAAAGAAGTAGGAATGTCCTTAGAGGAAATCATCCTTCTATTCCTTATGAAAGTTATACTTATGGTAAACTAATTTGAATTTGCACTCAGGAATAATATCCTTATGTAATGAAATTAAGTTGAATCAGCAACTTAAACGACAAAGTTTTATGGAGAAATCGCAATTAGGTAATTTCTGTGATCAGTTTGCAATAGACAAACCCTTTTCTGATAAGCCCAGAAAACCCAAGAAGGATTATACACCTTATCATAAAAGGAAAAGGTTTTCTTAAAAGAAGATTGAGGAAAAGGAAGAGCGTCAATACGCTAGGAAAGACAATAAATTGCAAAGAATAAGTCAATGAATTGTCATAGGTGTGACAAAAAGGGCCACTTTGCCAATAATTGTTGGGTTAAACAAAAGATTAATAATCTTGAAGAATCTGATAGGATAAAAGATATTATATGAAAGATCCTACTTAATGAGGTTTCAGAATCAGACCAAACTGATTTCTCTTCAACTAGTGAAGATCTAAAGGTTTTAAGAAATGAAACCCTTAATACTGACCCAGATTCAGATTGTGCTCCTTGCAAACAAGGGCAACCCTGTCTTAAACATGATTCGGAAGATGAGGAAGCATTATATAAAATGCAGTCACAATTCCAAGATTTGGAAATTATAATGTTAAGCTTTAAATCTTCTATGGAGCTTCTTGAGGAGATAACAGATCCTGAAGCTAGATTAAAGATTATGGAAAAGCTTAATACTTAGATTGATGCGACGTCAGAAACTTCTAAATCACAAGAAGTTCATAGGGAAATAATTAACCCTAAGCCTTATCTAATGGATGAAGTCTATAGACGGATTAGGCAGAAAACATAGGTAGAAAAATCTACTTCTACACATGATTTAATCATAGAGATTAATAATCTCAAAAAAGAAATTCAGAACCTTAAGACAAATAATGAACGTTTTGATCAAAGGATTTCTAGAATTGAGAAAGGAAAGATGGTTTCTCACCAAAGTATGACTTCTCATCAGAATATTATTACTGATCAAGAAATATCTTCGGATCAAAATCTTAAACAAGAAATCAATGATGACCATTTCTTATCTACTCTAGAAATGTTTCTTACACGAAAATGGCTTCTTAAGATTACATTGTTAATTAACAATGATTATTGACGGGCGTCGTTGTACCCGTCAAAAATAATATTTCTTTATCTCCGACTAGCAAGTGGTAAGTCGGGTCGTATCCACAGAGATCGGTATAAGAATATGTTCACTAAGTAAGAGCGTGACATTGGGGGCGGGGGGTTTTGAAATTCAACAAGTAAATAAAAACGCAAGCAACAATGATCACTTATCAAGAGAGCAATCGTTACACAAATACAAGTATATAATATCAAAGAGCAGTGCAAGCTAGAACCTTCGACTGTGATGCAAGACTAAATCATGGACCAATTCGTTTTGAATTCTAATGTTCTACAACTTAGAGCTCCCCGCTAGGTTGTACTCCCCGTTCTAATTCTAGTACTTAATCTCGCACTAGCGATAATCAAGACCCTAACTCGCTAGAGTTGCATGAAGATTTAAACAAGTTGTCCTAGGGTTTTTAATCCTAGTGGTATATTACTCGTGTCCTAGTTTACTATCCCCGCTAGGTTGCTAGTAAACTTTGACAATCGGAATCAACAAACAAACAGAAGCTCCCCCGCTAGGGTTCCACTTATGCTAGCACATCAATTCCATAAACACTGCATAATAATATAACGCAAAACATAGAAATCAATATAGGTCTCAAGTCAAAACATCACAATGTCGAGTTCTAGCCTACACATATGAGTTTAGCTACTCATCCCGAAGGAATACATCATCAAGTTGTTTGAATAGAATGAAACAAAATTACTAATGATGAATCCTCCACCAACTGCAGCTCAACTCTAATACTTAAATCCAGCAACGAATCCACGCTCAAGCTTCTTCTCTTCTCTATTTCGTCCAGAACCAGCTTTTTTAGGGTTTCGCTCATCTTATTCTATTTATATCCTTCCCGAGAATGCAAATCCGAAATTAGGAAATTTCGACTGCCAGCTGTCACTCGCGGACGTCTCTTGATTTATATTCCGCGGAGGTCTCAACAATTATGGAAATTCAGAAGACCTCCACGCGTTTGATGCTTCAGCCCTCCGCGCTTTTGCGCTCGCACAAATTAGACCAGTGGCATGAAAATAGTGTGCGTTCGCATGGCCTTGACCAGGTGTCTTCTGCGGACGTCTCTTGCTTTATGATTTGCGGACGTCTTAACAATTAGGGAAATGCAGAAGACCTCCACGCATAGTGTTCTTCAGACGTCCGCGTGATTCATTGACTCAGACTTCGAGCATACCGGACTTCATTTCTTTCCACACCAAACATCATCAAATAGGCTCCCTTTAGCTGATATTCCTTCCATGGTCTCCGAATGTACTTGCGATTGAAAACTACACACAGGTAGTGAAATAATATACAGGCAACCACTAAGAGATGGGGTTTAAACATAGAAAATAGTCATGGAACTACGACTTATCAAACTACCCCACACTTGAACTTGTTCGTCCCGAACAAGAACAAAGCCATAGAACGAATTACAATGTACTAGTCATGCTAATCCTTACATCTCAATCTCAAATCCAGCAATTAATCTTATCATGCTTAAGATTCTAGCAATGCGAGTATAGATAGATTTTTCGATACTTGTTACATCGCGAGTTGCAATCCTAACGACCTTGGATGATTGGGAGATAGTCCCCTATAGGTACCATAGACATTGCATTCTTTTCCGAGTTTTGGTCTTTTGAATCGAGTCAGCGGCTTTCTCTGACACATGATTTATTCACTGCTTTCATACCGTTGAGTCTTGAATTCTTTAACTTGTATGGACTTTGATAAACGACACATCTTTCCTTGAGTCAATCAGATTTTTGATTTTTTCTTTTTTTTTCTACTTGATGGTTTGCCTTCGGCTTTTGAATTTGTTTCTTGTCCACATAATCATTTGCGCCCTTGAACCACTCCAATCATAGCCTTCGGATAACAGCATAGGAGTGCATCCCGCTCTTTTCTCATCCTCGTATTTTCTGCATGAGGCAAGGTAGGGGTTACCCACCCATTCCCAGCTACTTTGACTAGAGATGGACAGTTCGTTTTCTCTGTCCCGCCACCACTTCGAACGCATGAATAAACTTGTATACTTGGTGACGGAGCTACTCTCAGGACTAGGCTAGTGAAGCGTCAACCTCCACCGCTTTTCTCAATCATCAGAACCAAAAACTCAGAACTTCCTGCAATTTACCGTACCTTTCTAGGACAATTCTGTCAACTCCACATCCCTGCATATCACAACTCACAAGAACAAAGCATTGAAATTTTTGAAATTTTGCATTTTTAGTCAAATGAGCACAATAGTCATAAAAGCTGGAAATGAGATTTCGACATATGAGAAAAGCATAGCAGTGCATCATCAGTTCATCACAAGACACAAAACATGAAACATAAAAAATTAAAAACAGACACGACACACAACTGACTCTATAACATCCCACCCCACACTTAAAATGACCCGTGTCCTCACGGTACAACTCAAGAGATAAGACGGACAAACAAAATAGACTCAAATAAAAATAAAAGACAATAAATAAATAAATAAAAATGAAGGAACTGGTACTCCCCTAATAGTCTGGTGGTGGTGGTTGCTGCGATTTACCATCTGCCATTTTCCGCGGATGTCTTATTCGTTTACGGCCGCGGACGTCTCTTGAATTAGCTTAATTGCTCAGGCGTCCGCGCAGATATTTGTTGAGACGTGCGTGAAATACACTGATGTAGAATTCCTTTCTTCATTTAATCACCTGAAACCACCAGAAATAGAAAAGAAATGCACTCGGGGTGCATTATCAGATTCGCAATTCCACTAATTAACCTACTCCTGTAAAATAAAAACACACCGGGTTGCCTCCCGGTAAGCGCCTTAGTTTTACGTCCTTGGCTGGACATTACCTCTTTAGGGATCACAAGTTAGGATCCCAAGGCTGCTCCAAATCATACTTCTTTACTCCCTTGTGATGCTCATAGCCCTCATCGAGTGGTGCTCTCGTGTCTCTCCATCCTGGTTTCCATCCAAACGTGCCATGTCTCGGTCGCTTCCTCATGTATGGACGGTCGGAATCCTCGTGAACATGGAAGTTTGATGTCTTGCCAGCAAACGCGAGCAACAATAAGTGTGTTCCCATGTCGTTCTTGGTCCTTTTGGCCAAGAGGATTCATTGTCCCAAAATCAGTGCAAGAGGACCGTTATCGCTGGCATCTCCCATCTGCAAAATATAAGAGTCAACATCATGGGTGATTGTGAGAGTGTCCTTACTCTTTCCAGGCGGTGCCTTATGATTCGTAGTGAGTGTGCTCTCCATCATTTGGTCGTTTTGCTCCTTCCTCGCCTCCAATCTGCCTTCTAGCTCATCTTTGTTGATTGTGTGGTCCTTAGGAGCTATCACCTGCATTGGGAATGGTAAAGAAGTGTTAGAATTGAAATTTCCTTACCTGAATTAGTGAAGCCCACGGACGTCTCCTGTTTATCTTCCGCGGATGTCTCTGTACTTTGTTGTAATTCATCAGGCGTCCGTGCGTTAATTGGTGAGGCGTCCGCGTCTTGCACTGAGGTGGAATCTTCATTCAGCTCTTCTTCTCGCCTTGCGTAAAATACGATGGAAATTTGAGACGCTTGCTCCTTTAGCTCGTTAATGACTTCAGCTTGTTGGCCCATCTTTTCAGTGAGTTCTTTGAACATGCCTCTCACTTCATCCCTAAATTCCTTGATCGGGTCCTCGTCCATCCTAATGCACCAAGGTTCCTCATCACTATACGGCGCATAAAGTCCTCTCATTGTGCATCCCGAATCCCGACGCCTAGGTAACTTTCCGTATCGGTTTCCTCCACCGAGGTATTCTCTATCCAACTCATCCTCGTAATCCTCGTGTCTAGCTGCACGATGTCTAACAAACTCATTCGCAAATTGCTGATTTTCGGGGGTGGTAATCTTTGATTAACAGGGTCGTCATAAAATGGTTCACTATAATAGGAATACATAGCAAACCATAAAACCAAACCAAACAAAATAAAATAAAATAAAACTAAAAGAAAGAGGTACTTAGTGAGATTCTTCGTTACCAATCCCCGGCAACGGCGCCAAAATTTGACGGGCGTCGTTGTACCCGTCAAAAATAATATTTCTTTATCTCTGACTAGCAAGTGGTAAGTCAGGTCGTATCCACAGAGATCGGTATAAGAATCTGTTCACTAAGTAAGTGCGTGACATTGGGAGGGTTTTGAAATTCAACAAGTAAATAAAAACGCAAGCAACAATGATCACTTATCAAGAGAGCAATCGTTACACAAATTCAAGTATATAATATCAAAGAGCAGTGCAAGCTAGAACCTTCGACTGTGATGCAAGACTAAATCATGGACCAATTCATTTTGAATTCTAATGTTCTACAACTTAGAGCTCCCCGCTAGGTTGTACTCCCCGTTCTAATTCTAGTACTTAATCTCGCGCTAGCGATAATCAAGACCCTAACTCGCTAGAGTTGCATGAAGATTTAAACAAGTTGTCCTAGGGTTTTTAATCCTAGTGGTATATTACTCGTGTCCTAGTTTACTATCCCCGCTAGGTTGCTAGTAAACTTTGACAATCGGAATCAACAAACAAACAGAAGCTCCCCCGCTAGAGTTCCACTTATGCTAGCACATCAATTCCATAAACACAGCATAATAATATAACGCAAAACATAGAAATCAATATAGGTCTCAAGTCAAAACATCACAATGTCGAGTTCTAGCCTACACATATGAGTTTAGCTACTCATCCCGAAGGAATACATCATCAAGTTGTTTGAATAGAATGAAACGAAATTACTAATGATGAATCCTCCACCAACTGCAGCTCAACTCTAATACTTGAATCCAGCAACAAATCCACGCTCAAGCTTCTTCTCCTCTCTATTTCATCCAGAACCAGCTTATTTAGGGTTTCGCTCGTCTTATTCTATTTATATCCTTCCAGAGAATGCAAATCCGAAATTAGGAAATTTCGACTGCCAGCTGTCACCCGCGGACGTCTCATGATTTATATTTCGCGGAGGTCTCAACAATTTTGGAAATTCAAAAGACCTCCGCGCCTTTAATGCTTCAGCCCTCCGTGCTTTTGCGCTCGCACAAATCAGACCAGTGGCATGAAAATAGTGTGCGTTCGCATGGCCCTGACCAGGTGTCTTCCGCAGACGTCTCTTGCTTTATGATTCGCGGACGTCTTAATAGTTAGGGAAATGCAGAAGACCTCTGTGCATAGTGTTCTTCAGACGTCCGCGTGATTCATTGACTCAGACTTCGAGCATACCGGACTTCATTTCTTTCCACACCAAACATCATCAAATAGGCTCCCTTTAGCCGATATTCCTTCCATGGTCTCCGAATGTACCTGCGATTGAAAACTACACACAGGTAGTGAAATAATATACACGCAACCACTAAGAGATGGGGTTTTAACATAGAAAATAGTCGTAGAACTACGACTTATCAATTATTCGAAAGAATTTACTGCTCTTACACATAGTGGAGCAGATTTGAATGTTATTCAAGAAGGGTTGATCCGTACAAGGTATTTTCATAAAACTACGCATACATTATCTCATGCGGGGGGAAATAATTTCCATATTAATTACAAGTTACCTGAAGCTAAAGTATGCATTGATAAAAAATGTATACAAACTAGTTTTTTACTGGCTAAAGATATTACCAACCAAGTAATACTTGGAACACCTTTTCTTACAAAGGTTTATCCTATTAATAGGATTGATCCAAAAGGTATAGTTGGAACCTTTGAAGAAAAGAATATTACTTTACAATTTATAACTGAACTTCTAACAAAAGTTTTACATGATGTCTACGACAACATAACTATTAACAAGAATCAATTGATAAATGTTCTTAGTATCATAGACAGACTTTAGAATCAATTCACTCTTGAAATCTGTAGAAATAATCCTGATGCCTTTTGGGATAAAAGGAAACATATTGTTTCTATTCCATCTAACGAAGGTTTTGACAAAAACCAAATATTAAAAAAGGCTTTTCACGAATCGACAAAGAATAAATCTTGTGAAACAGATTATGCATACATTAAGATGTGCAGAGAAGAAATCGTCATTTTATCACACAAAGGATTAGATGATCCTTGGGAGTCTTCCTGGTTAGGTACTGCTTTCTATTTTCGAAAAAACAGTAAGCAAGACAAAGGTATCTCTAGACTAATAATTAATTACGAACCCTTTATCAAAATCCTAAAATCGATTAGATCTCCTATAGGATGGATAAATTATCTAGTTCCTGAATTAAAGGATATTGGTCTAGTAATATCTAAACTAGAGATGATAATTTTTCATACAAACACAAATTTGCTAGGAAGCTTAAATTATATTTCTGCTTCTAATTACCTTGCCAGCAACGCTATTATCCTATATAATAATGAGCCAGTCCAATGGACTGATCAGCGTGCTGTTATGATTAGAAAAATTGAAGGTAAAATCGAGGCATTACCTCACTCTGTTGTTTCTCTTTGTTATTGGGAAAAGATCATTGAAATAAAGATCACTGAAAATGGCCATCAAGGACTAATTAAACAAATAAATCCAGAAACAAACCAAGAATATCTTGTTAGATTTTATTCTGGTAAATGGAATACTTGAGTAGATTATGCTACTCGGAAAATGTTCTCTGTAGCAAAATACGCTTTAAAATTTCACACTGGTTTATATAATCAAAAAATTATGAATCATATTTTTACCAGATGGCATAATTATTCGATCCCTTTCAATCCCAAGATTGCTTATAAGTAGGAAAAGAAAAATAGTCTGTCAAATCCTTTTCAAAAAGCATATTATTTGAATTTCCATTTTCAGGACATATTCCAAGGATGAGAGATATGCCGTCCTTTGCCAATTTTGTGACCATGAAGGAAATATCTGTATCTACAGGTAATATCCCTAAAAACACTTCCTATGCTAAAATTACAGCAATGGAGTCCAGTGGTAGGGATCATAATACTTATCACCCAAACAAAAATGAAGAAATTATATTTCTCCTAAATAACTCTACGAGAAGTAAAACTTCACGTTGGACTCTTTTAAAAGATTGCAACAAATTTTATAACAACGGGTCTTATGATCGAAACTTTTATGAGAATATACTCATTAAAAATGGTTGTTATATTTCTCATGTGACTCATAAGCCAACAGAAGGTTATACCTTTAGTGAACTTATCATTAAGAGGATAATATCCTTTCAAGAATGGGGAAATAACCCTACTTTCACAAGGAAATTTCACTATACTGGAAAAGAATATTCAAACTAGCGTGTGGCCAATTATGACTACTTGGACTATGTGAAAGCCTTTCATAAGGTTCCCTTATATAAGAACTGCGAGCACCAGCACTTTTGGTTTATAACCGTCTGCTCAGAAGTTGACAAATCCAAGATACCTGCTTGGAAATGGTGGGAACATTTCGGCCCAGCGAAAAAAACCCTTCCAGAAGCTTTTAAAGAGGCACTAGCTTTTAAGGAAACATTTTCCAGACTGGAAAGAAGCTCTTCACTACCTCTCCAGAATTATCAAGACACAGATTTCACTCCAGCGGAATGATATTCCCTTCTTTTCTTTGCTAAGTTCTTTATCCCATATTTTTGGCGATGGAAACCTGTCATTGGATCTTTGTACATAATAGACAAGATGATCCCCTGCCTCAAAAGAAGGTCTTACTCAAAATCTTGGGAGAATATGCAATTTAATCCAAAGAAAGGAAAAATGGATGGCCATATGATGATTTGTCATGCGAGCCCAATAATAGTGGACAACAAAAATGAAGAAGATTGCAAGCTCAATGCAATTGTGGATATGGGAGAATCTTCCCAGGCTAAATACAAAATGTGAAAGGCCCCATTTCTCTAGTGGCTTTCACATAATGAAAAGTCCCATCTATCTAGTGGCTTTCATACATAGCCAAAAGATTATCAACCGAAGACAAAAAGACAAAATATGAAAGGTCCCAGCTCTCTAGTGGCTTTCATACGTCGTTGATTTTCAAGGCAAATACATGCCGACATGGAGAATATCCACTGTTTATAAATAGTTAAGTTTGGGTCACATATGTTTTGGACAATGTCTTTTCTTTTGCTATAAATTAGCATGTCGTGTGTAGGAGAAAAACAAGCCTTTGCATACCTAGCAAAGCAATAAGTCTCTACTCCTTCTCTCTAAGTTTGTAAATTACTTTCAAGTTCAATAAACAAGGTTAAAGTATCCCTTGGTGCACAAACATAAGTAAGATCCTATACTTTCTGTATTTTTCTTTTTTTTTCGTTTCTGATGGGTAGCCTAATAGGCTAAACCCTTGATATGTGATAAATCGATGTCAAGATTCATAACTATTCATATTGTTGTAAAGATCTGGGTTTGATAACAACGGTCTGGTCTGGGATTAGTATAGTGACACCATCACCAATACTGCAAGTTTTGTTAAGTTCGTAACGGTCCTACTGGCATAACTAAGTCTCTACGTCTTTCAACACAGACCCATAGGTCACAGACCCATAACGTCTGGAAGTGTAAGTCCTGCTTAAGCCGAAGATGGCGTTAGGGAAGTGTTCTGGTTAAATTTTATGGGTTGGCGGTGAGTTGTTGACTGACGAGAACTTGTAGTTGTGTAGGAAGTAGTGACCGTTGAGTTTGACTGTAATTTCCTTAGCAAATACGCTGATGAAGTCGCCAGTAACTATACCCTGGAACGGTCGTTGTAAGCGGTTCTCTCTCTTTGGTATCCGAGCCATGGTGGGATTTGTATTTTGTACTAGATTTATCACTTATCTTCTTTATCATGAATCTTTTCAGAAACCAAAATATGGTTAAGAATAAATTGAAGAAGAATATGATCTTCCGAAAATCTAGAAGCACTTAATAAGTGGACAATCCCTAGAATTGAACCCAGTTTAATTTATAAACTAGGAAATTTTGAGAAAATTGGTCTCAAATAGGTTGTTAAGACCACTGAAGAAACAATTCCGCTGAATTCTGATGAATTAACAATTAGGTTGCTTGAAGAAAGTGATTTACTTTTATACAAGCACTCTTATATGTTTTTACATATTGGTTTAGTGCAAATTGCTTTTAAACCATTAACCCTTGAAGGTTTACTTGAGAGCTTTATTGCAGCTCTACGAGATGGTAGAACCCTTAATTATAAAAAATCCTTAATGGGAATCGTTCAGACTAGCTTGGCTCATGGTCCGGTTTATTTTGATGTTTACCCAAATATGCAATTATCCTTATCTGATATTAATATTTTGCATTCTTTAACGTTAAACGTTAAAACCAATGGTTATAACTTTGAACCTGGAACAGAAGTAATGGCTATCTGTTATAGCCCTTAATCCCCAGTGTAGGATAATGGATAAACAAATTAATGAGACTATATTAATAGAATCCAACTTTAGTAAGTCGAGTACCTCGACAAGATGAAAGATTAAGTGGGAAGAAATAGAATTCCCAACAGAATGGATTTGGCAGAAGTAGTTCCACCTCAGCCAATTGGCCATAACAACTTAATCTATTAAATTCAGTCTCCTGAAGGAACAATTACCCTTGAATTTGATAATATAAGCAGACCTTCAACGTCTTCTAGACCGAGTTCTAGGCTTAGTAAATCAAGTTTAATGAGAAATTATATTTCGTCGTTTGATTATGAGATCGAACAACCTCTTGAATCTACGAGAGCTTCAACTTCTCAAATTAGAGATCAAGAAAGAATTGATAGGTTAATAATGGATCAGAATAATATCGTTAAAGGCCTTAGCATTAAAGATCCAGACATAACCGTATCTGAAATGGATTTTGAAATAGCTACGCGTGAGATCAGCTCAACTGTACCAGCTAGATATAGTTCACCCTGTGGTACAGTTGGTTGCACAGACTAAGATAATCAAAGTGAAATGCAGAACATTAAAGGACACAAAGCACTTAGTGACCCAGTTCGGCTCAATGTAGCCTACGTCTGGGGGACTTCTCCCAAGTCCAAGGAACAATCCACTATTACGGTATATAGTACAGACTGACGTTTGAGCAGCCTTCCAAACTACTGATACACCTATACTACCCTCCAAGTGAATTGTGTTATCTAAGCTTCCCTTAGATCCAGAGACTCCAATCTTGCACGTCCAGACCTCCTCCCGAGGCTGATATAGTCAAACCTACCACAGTAGATTCCCCTGGTTGTAACGATCGTCTTGTTGTGTGAGTCGAACTACACACAGATTTGCACAGTGCAGCGACGACACCTCTTGAACTCTGAAAGAATATGTGCGCATCAACAAAGTATGATTTCAAGTAATTAGAGCAAGTTGCTTACCAACTTGCGGCCTCAATCCTTCCATGACAGCACGAAAACTCGTTGATTAGAATGATGTAATCCACTCTCTGATTGATGGCTCTTTCACACAGCGTTTCTCAAGTGTTGCTTGCGTAGTCAAATAAGGAACCCTGGCCTCCTTTATATAGCAGCCGTGTGAATCTGGAAGATAGAACCCTAGATTTGATCTTCTAAAACCCTAGATAAGATATGGATTAAATCAGTTGAGATTCAATCTTGATCTGCATATCTTGATCTCATAAGTACCGGTTTTGATGATGTGGCCGTCATGTAGATTTGATTGAGATCCATCAGTTCGAAAAATAAGGAACTGTGCTGATTTTTTGGAACTGAATGATTGATCTAGCACAGATCATTTTGCGAGCTTCTTGCATAGATTCGTGTTTTGCCTAGATGGCACTTTTTACTCCAACAATCTCCCCCTTGACATTTGAGGCAAAACACTTCTTCTACATGACCTCTTTTCAACTAGTAGTTGAATCTTGAACAGATAGTCAAGGTTAGTTCTAAGCTAGCACAGATGAAGACAAGAAGCTAGCACAGTCTTTCCCAAAAACTTTCTTCATTCATTTAGGGGCGGAGCATCAACACAGAACTTCAACACAAAACACAAATCATCAAACCACAAAACATTAGCAGCACACATCATCACAGCCCAGTGTCCCATCTACAGCCACACATCTCTACTCATGCAGATACTCCCCCTGTTTGTCTCGAGTGGCAAGGGACTGTTCCAAAGAATGCGCTTCCTCATAATCAGAATCAGCCTCCTCTGGAGCTCCACCAGAAAGATTACCCAGGTCTGCAAGCAGGTCCTGGAGCTGAGCACGCTGAACTTGCATCCGTTTGATCACACTTCCGAGGAAGGAAATTTGGCCTCTAACCTCCTCAGCAAACTTCTTGTGAATAAAGACTGGCAGCTGGATTGTTTCAGGGAGTTTCACAGACGCTCCGCTTGGCACATCAATAACTCTAGTACCCTCGAATAGTTTGTGATCCATGGCAAGCACTTTGGGTTCAACTGATAGCACATCACCAGACGTCAGGATGTCGGGGCACTGTTCCAGAACAAGCTGATGGAGGAGAGCAGGAAACCCAATTGGCAGTTGTTCCCTAGCTGACACCGAGTGTTTTTCTATGTGAGCAAACACCAGCTCTCCCAAGTTGACCCTTTTCTTCATTCCAACAACATAAATTAGCTTGCCTAGATCCTATGTCAGAGTCCCACGGTGAGTCGACGGCATCCAATTGTAGTGAGCAATATGGTACAGAAATGAGTACTTGGTTGATAATTCTGAAGCCTTGAAATTTCCTCCTTTCCAGTGCAACTTGACGCCTTGAGTGATTTCCCGTGCAATAGTGTTTAAGTCCTCTAGAACAGTATCAGCACCCCACTAGGGAGCGTCAAAGCAAGCATTAATCAGCTCAGGTGTTAAATACATAGCTTTCCCTCTGACGCGAAGTTGACCATACTGTTCACTCCCCTTCACGCCAAACTCTGTAGGCAGGTTTACAATCACTTCTCGTACTAGCTTCTCAAAGAATTTTCCAGCCTTTCACAGTGAGCCAAGCATCTTGCATTCACTAAGCAGATCAACCAGAATTCTTGGATACTTTTTGACATTGATTACTTTCTCAGCCACAATTGACCTGTGCAGGATAACTTCCCACTTTTTAGCACGAACCTTGGATGCAAACCAGATGCCCCTTATCAGATTGCCTTGTACAGTTGACGGCTTTTCATCAAATTTGACCTTCTTTGAAGCCTTAGGTAACTTAGCAGTAGCTGATCTCTTCTTGCCTTGTTTCACATTCTTTTTCAACTTGGCAATAGGGGAGAGTTCGTCTGAATCCTCACTTGTCTTATCTGACACCGATTTCTGAGCAGTTAGCTTCTTCAAGACCTGTTCAGATGCTGGCACAGAGTCTCGCACTGCCTCATCAGACTCTTCTCCAGATGATAAATCCTCAGCTACAGACTCTGCATCTGTATCTTTGCTTGCTTTGCGAGACTCCACAGGACTGCATTCCATCTCCAACTCAGTCACCTCAACTGGGTCACTTTCTCCTTGCTCATCACTAGCACCAAACAGCTCATCGATATTGCCGTCTGTCTCCCCAGACCTATCAGCCTCAACCTTACTTTTAGCTTCATCACATTCCACAGTCTCCACAATACCTGATTGACCAACCGTCTGATCTTTAGTAGGTGCTGGTACAGATGCCTCGACAATAGGCACGGAGTGCTCCTTGTCCTTCTCAGCATCCTGCTCAGTTTGTTCAGCCTCTCCTTCTTTCTCGAGTTCAGCAGGCGTAGTGTCTCTCACATGCGGCTCTTTCACCAGGTTAGCCATTAATTCTGCTTGAATTTGTGACACCAAATTTGCAATAGAAATTAAACCACCTCCGACCACTACTTGGTCCCCAACTATACTGTCCGCCACTCTTTTCTTCACCAATCGACACCCCAACATACATCAGCAACACTAGATTGTTCAGCAATGGAGTCAGAAGACGTACCTTTAGGTTTCACTAAAGAAATCCCTTTTACTGGAGAGGTGGCTTGTCAAGACTTCTTCTTTTTGAGGTGCGATGCGCCGATCTGCATAGTCTCCCCGTCAATTGTAGATGCCTTCTCCAACAAGACTGGATCTTGAACGGTCGCCGATAACACCTTGGTGGAATCGACGGCCTTGGCAACTGCATCCGTTGGAAACTCAGTCGGAATAACAGTCACAGGTGGCTTCGGGATGGCCTTCTTGTTCTTTAAAGACTCGCCTTTCACCACAAACGCTTTGGTTAGTGTCTTTGGACGAGAAGTAAGCTTCTTGCTTCCTTCTACAGCGGCAAAGGATTTACTGTTCCTGGTGTTCACCATCTTCGATCGAGTTGAGAGGGTTTGAGAGATTAAACTTGCGAGAGGCAATTAGGGTTTCGTCTAGAAGGAGTGAATGCGGATGAACTCCAAAAAATCTGCCCCCTTCCTCTTAAATAGGCCTGCAAGTAATACTGAAACAGATTTGAATTTAAAAATCAAATTCGGAAGTTGTACATCCTTCTCGATCTTTGGGTTCGAAGAGACGTTGGAGCAATCTCCAAGTTATCTCCTCTTCAAGTCTTTCCACGTCAGCACTGTAGATATGAAATACTGCTCTGGCAAAATTTTCAAGTAGCTGGCACAGTTTGATTTAAACATATAGCTCCCCCTTGCTACCTAGCACGTCAGCACATATAAGAGTTCTGCTCAGCTGACTGCCCCTGGCTTAAAAACTTCTTGTTTTTCATGACACAAAGGCCAAGTGCAGACCTTAGTGTCTCAAACCTCTCAGCATCCAACGGCATTGTCAGAATATCCGCTAGTTGTTTCTCTGTTGGCATGTGGAACAGACCGATGGTTTTATCTTCAACTTGCTCTCTAATGAAGTGGTGTTTGATGTCAATGTGCTTTGTCTGTGAATGATGTACTGGATCCTTAGAGATGCTGATTGCACTCATGTTGTCACAGTATAACGTCATGGTGTTCTGGTCCAGTCCCACTTCCTTGAGCATCTATTTCATCCAAAGCATTTGAGCACAACAGCTCCCCGCAGCTATATACTCCGATTTAGTAGATGACAGTGAAATACTATTCTGCTTCTTACTAAACTAAGATACAAGGTTATTACCCACGAAGAAGCATCCACCAGAAGTACTCTTTTTGTCCTCAACATTGCCAGCCCAGTCTGCATCAGAGTATCCAACAATACAACCACTTGTATCTCTAGTGTACCACAAACCATTATCAGTAGTACCACTTACATATTTGATGATCCTCTTCACCTGCAACAAGTGACTTTCCTTCGGATCTGCCTGATACCTGGCACAGACTCCCACAGCTTGACAGATATCTGGTCTGGTTGCAGTCAGGTATAGCAAGCTCCCAATCATGCTTCTGTACAAGGTCTGGTCCACTGAAGCTCCTGCATCATCCTTAGTGATCTTCACATGTGTAGCAGCTGGAGTTCTCTTGTGGGTAGCCTTGTCCAGTCCAAACTTCTTCACTAGATTTCTAGCATACTTGGCCTGAGTCAAGAAAATCCCTTCCTTCGACTGTACGACCTGTAGCCCCAGGAAGTAGTTCATTTCACCCACCATGCTCATTTTAAACTCGCTTTGCATCTGGGCCACGAACTCATCTACCATCTTCTGAGAGTTTAAACCAAACACAATGTCATCGACGTAGATCTGTGCAATGATAAAGTGTTTGTTATCCCTTTTCACAAACATCGTCTTATCTATTCCTCCTCGAGTGTATCCCATGCTCATGAGGAATTGTGTCAGCCTTTCATACCAAGCTCTAGGGGCTTGCTTTAGTCCGTACAAGGCCTTCTTTAATTTGTAAACATGATTTGGATAATGAGGGTCCTCAAATCCTTTAGGCTGTGCCACGTACACTTCCTCGAATAGCAGACAGTTCAAGAAGGCACTCTTCATGCCCATCTGGAACAGTTTGAACTTTAAGTAGCATGCCACTGCAAGTAGAAGATGAATCGCTTCCAAGCGTGCTACTGGGGGGAATGTTTCATCAAAGTCGATCCCCTCTATCTGAGTGTACCTTTGAGCAACCAGCCTGGCTTTGTTTCTCGTAATGTTGCCACTTTCATCAGTCTTGTTCTTGAATATCCACTTTGTTCTAATGATGTTGACTCCACTTGGACGAGGAACAAGATCCCATACATTATTACGAGTGAATTCACCCAACTCCTCTTGCATAGCCGTGATCCAATGGTCATCTTGCAAGGCTTCCTTCACATTCTTTGGTTCCACCTTTGATAAGTAGCAGCTATAGTTAATCATATCTCTATAATAAACATGAGGTTTACCTCTAGTTCTGATCTTGTCGTGAGGATCGTCAATGACATTGGACAGAGGATGATTCTTCTAGATTCTGCTTGAAGGTTGCAAGCTAGCTTCACCACCTCCTGATTGAGTTTGATTCACCTCACTTTCATCAACATCTTGCATGTGTACGTCATTATCCTCCTCGGCCAAATCTAACACAGTTTCAGGCACAATTTCAGAATTTGCATCTGGTACATACCCTTGTACAGGCTTAGGACAAGTATCTTCAGCATCTCGCATATGTACATCATCATCCTTCTCGACAGAATCTAACACTGTTTCAGGCACAATCTCAGAATTTGCATCTGGTACAGATCCTTTTGCAGGCTTATGACGAGTATCTTGAGTTTCCATATCATCATCTGGTTCCTTCCTCAGACGAGAATCATTAGCGTCGTCGATCACCACATTGATTCACTCAATCGTAGTTCTATTTCTCTTATTGTAGACACCATAGGCTCTACTATTTGGAGAATAACCCAGGAACAGTCCTTCATCACACTTCCTGTCCAGCTTCTGCCTTTGCTCCCTATCGGTCAGAATATAGCAGGTACTTCTAAAGACATGAAAGTGCTTAACAGTGGGCTTTCTTCCTTTCCATAGCTCATAGCTAGTCTTGTCCATCCCTGGTCGAATCAGGACTCTGTTCAGGACGTAGGTACCCGTTAACATAGCCTCAGCCCACAAATTCAAAGGGACGTTCTTCGCATGCAACATAACCCTTGTCATCTCTTATACAGTTTGATTTCTCCGCTCTACTACTCCGTTCTGTTGCGGTGTGATAGGAGATGAGAATTGATGTACAATGCCTTGCTCATCACAGAACTGTGCAAACTTCTCATTCCCAAACTTTCTCCCATGGTCACTTCGTATGGACAAGAGATTTTCTCCTCAATCTCTCCTTTCATTAATCAGGTAGGTAGCAAGCTGTACAAAGGCGTGCACAATTTCGGACTTCTCGCGCAAGAACATGATCCAAGCGTATCTGGTGTAGTCATCTATTCATACGAAAGCATACCTCTTGCGCCCAATACTCTCCACCTGCATTGGTCCCATCAGATCCATATGTAGTAGCTCAAGGAGACGCTTGGTGTAGATTCTATCTACTTTCTTATGCACTGCTCAAGTCTGCTTGACAAACACCACAAATAATTTGCATATCTCCTCTAATATTAGGAATACCTTCAAGTAACCTCTCGTTGGCCAAAAACTTCAAAGATCTGAAATTTATGTGTCCCAAGCGTTGATGCCATAGATGCACTTCATCGGACCTGCTCAACATGCATGTAATTGCTGCTGGGGTTGTAGCACGGCTAAGGAGATAACAGTTGTTGCTGGCACGATCTCCTTCCATCACACATACACCATGTTTGTCATAAACTTGGCAGGAACTTCTTGTGAATTGTACTTGATTTCGTCCATCGCATAACTGGCTAATCTTGAGCAGATTGGCCTTTAACCCATCAACCCAAGCTCTTTTCCCGTCACCAAATGTCACATGGTGGCCGTCAATCGGTCTCAGATTAGTCAGGTTTTCTCGAACTCCTGTCATGTGTCTTGAGCAGTCGCTGTCAAAGAACCAGCTCTCCTCATCCTCCTTGTCAGTTGAACTGTACGAGACACAGCAGTATTGATCATTCCTTGGTCTCCACACCATGCAGCCTTGTCTCCTTGTTGGTTCTTTGTACTGGCTGTCACGTCTATAACGATAGCAGTGACGTTTGATGTGCCCAAGTTTACTGCAGTAGTAGCACACCCTAGCACGTTGCCATCCTACATCTCTTGGGACATGAAACTGGTTGTAATTTTCTCTGGCACAGACAAACTTATCTGATGTCTTGTGTTTGTTGTCTTTAGGAGCTGTGCCACTAGCTTTCACAAACTTCGTATCACCACTTTTCTTCTCGCTAGTGAATCCAAGTCCTGTAGTATCTTTTATTCTCCTCTGCACAGATAGGATCTGGTCCAGATTCTTGGACCCTGCGTTCAGGCTATTCAGGAGCTTCTTGATTGATCCCATCTCCTCCAAGAGTTTCTTCGATTCTTGTTTGTCTCCTTCAGCAGTTTGTTTCAGCTCTTTTACTTCTTTCTCCAGATTTTCTTTCTCCCGTGCAAGAATGTCGGCTTTCGATTCTAGTTCCTGCTTTTCCAGTTTCAACAGGATAACACCTGCATTTAGCCTCTTGTTAATGTTTACCAGTTCAGTCCACTTTGAGAACAATAGTGCATATTTCTCAGTAATGCACTCATTAGTGATTTCTTCTTCATCACTTTCTTCAGCTTCGTTCTCTTCCACATCGGCTTCTTCTTTCTTGGCACATTCTTTGGAACTAGTCCTGGCAAGGTTTGTGGTACAGTCTATCATGCTTGACAGAGCGACAAAGTTGCTTGTCTCTTCCTCCTCTGTGCTCTCCTTAGACTCGTCATCACTCCAGCTGACATTCAGGGACTTCCCATTCTTCTTCTTCAGGGTGTTGGCACACTCTGTTTGTATGTGGCCAAATCCTCCGCATTCCCTACACTTTATTCCTTTGGTCCGTCCGCTTTTTCCATTCTCCTTCTGGTCAGACTATCTTTCCTGCGGCTGGAAATCCACTCTCTTGACATCTTGAGTTTTTGACTGGTTCAGGTTATTCTGGCCAGCACCCCTACGGTTGATCTTCTTCAATAGTTTATTGAAGTTCTTTGTGAGTAACGCCAGTTCCTCGCTCACTCCATCAGTAGATTCATCGTCTACCCCAGTCTCAGCCTTTAAGCCTACAAATTTAACCTTGGGTTCTGGTACAGTCAAGTGTTGCAGTTCATAAGTGCACAGATTGCCAATCAATTCTTTCCAGCTCATGGTCTTTACATTATTTGCCTCTTCTATAGAGGTCACCTTCATGGCAAATCGTTTAGGCAAAGACCTCAGAATCTTTTGCACAACCTTCTCTTCGGGTAAAGCTTCACCAAGGGTAGATGCCTCATTCACAAGGTCACAGACTCTGGCGTTAAAGTCCTTGATGGATTCATCCTCCTGCATCTATAGCTCCTCAAATTTGGATGTCAACATCTGAATCCTGGACTGTTTCACCTTGTCAGTTCCTTCAAAGTAAGTGGACAAGGTATCCCATGCCTTCTTAGCGCTTTCACAGTTCAGGATGAGTTTGAAAATTGCCTCGTCTACAGCGGAGAAGATGGCATTTACATCTTTGGCATTCCCCATGGCGAGAGCTCCTCCTGTTCAGACCATTCTTTCTCTGGTTTAGGTACAATCCTTCCTTCATCAGTTGCTAACAGGGGAGGGTTCCAGCCAGTTAGCACAGATCTCCACGCTTTCTCATCCACATTCTTGATAAACGCTTCAAGCAGGCTTTCCAGTTGCCATAATTAGGCCCTTCTAACAGCACCGGGCGAGTAGTGTTTTGTCCTTCCTTGATGCTCATCTTAGAACAGTAGCTAGCTTCCCAAGATTCCACTCCGTATGTTGAGAACCTGCTCTGATACCAATTGAAATAGCTACGCATGAGATCAGCTCAACTGTACCAGCTAGATGTAGTTCACCCTGTGGTACAGTTGGTTGCACAGACTAAGATAATCAAAGTGAAATGCAAAACAGTAAAGGACACAAAGCACTTGGTGACCCAGTTCAGCTTAATGTAGCCTACGTCTGGGGGACTTCTCCCAAGTCCAAGGAACAATCCACTATTACGGTATATAGTACAGATTGACGTTCGAACAGCCTTCCAAACTACTGATACACATATACTACCCTCCAAGTGAAAATTGTGTGATCTAAGCTTCCCTTAGATCCGGAGACTCCCGTCATGCACGTCCAGACCTCCTCCCGAGGCTGATATAGTCAAACCTACCACAGTAGATTCCCCTGGTTGTAATGGTCGTCTTGTTGTGTGAGTCGAACTACACGCACAGATTTGTACAGTACAGCGATGACACCTCTTGAACTCTGAAAGAATATGTGCGCAGCAACAAAGTATGAGTTCAAGTAATTAGAGCAAGCTGCTTACCAACTTGCGGCCTCAATCCTTCTACGACAGCACGAAGACTCGTAGATTAGAATGATGTAATCCGCTCTCTGATTGATGGCTCTTTCACATAGTATTTCTCAAGTGTTGTTTGCTTAGTCAAATAAGGAACCCTGGCCTCCTTTATATAGCAGCCGTGTGAAACTAGAAGATAGAAACCCTAGAATTGATCTTCTAAAACCCTAGATAAGATATGGATTAAATCAGTTGCCATTCAATCTTGATCTACATATCTTTATCTCATAAGTATCGGTTTTGATGATGTGGCCGTCATGTAGATTTGATTGAGATCCATCAGTTTGAAAAACAAGGAACTCTGCTGATTTTTTGGAACTGAATGATTGATCTAGCACAAATCATTTTGCGAGCTTCTTGCACAGATTCGTGTTTTGCCTAGATGGCACTTTTTACTCCAACAGATTTTAATCTTTAAATTATGTCTGACAAAATAATAGATTTTAGTCCTGGTTCACGAGCAAGAAAAATTGTTAAAATTGAATTTGAGTCAAATAGTTGGAAATCATATAGAAAATGGTTTTTCGAATCTTATAGCTCAATAGAGTTAAAAACTCTAAGTGATGAATTTTACAAATTGTGTGAACATAAGAATAGAATCTTACTCTTTGTTCCTTGGTTTATTTCTACTTATGTTGAACAATATATTTCAAAACTAGAATGAAATTATAAGTTGAGTTCGGGTAAAAACATTACACAGGTTTATCCACCTCAACAGCCTTTTCAAATTGAAAAGAATGGTATTATTCATAACTTTGTTGTATTTGCTAAGTTGTTAGAAGATGACACTCTTCCTGCAACATGTAAACAAATGAATATGATGTTTAGACAGAATAATTATTCTAATCTGTATTTGGGTGTTTTAGGAGAACAAATAGGTTCTTTGCAAAACAGAGTAGAACAATTAATTGAGGTTATGAAAACTCAGTCAGTTATAGCTGAAAAACTAGTAGAAATAACTACGCCCAAAACTATAGGAATGACTACACCTAGTTTACATCCACCTCCTATCATTATAGATTTTAAATTAAAACCTATGAAGGATCTAGAGGATTTTCTAGATGATAAATTCAATAAGATGAAGTTACCCACTCTTGATAAAAATATAAGACATAAACTTATAGAAGAACCAAATTATAAGCAAGTTTATCAAGATCAAATTAATAAACTTTGTAAATGAACAGATATGCCTACTACGGGAAAATATTATTACCCTAGACCTACTCCGGTAGATGTTCTAATAGAAGAATCCAATGAGATAATAACAAACTGTTATAGTGGCGGATACATCTATGAATGGAATATAGATGGTTTTGCTAATCAACAAATTCACAATACTATGCATATGATGTTGATGTGCTCCACAGTTTTCTAGATTAATGACAATAGTGATAAAAATGCTGCTAATATGATAATAGCAGATTTTTCAGGCCAATTAAAAGGTTGGTGGGATAATTATCTCACTCTAGTTGAGAAAAATGATATTCTCAATACAATCAAACAAGAAGGTGATAATATTGTTGAAGATCTTGTTTATACTCTGATTGTTAGTATATTAGAACACTTTACAGGAAAATACTCAGTAAATGGTGAGAGTATTAGAAACTTACTACAAAATCTTAGGTGTAAAACACTGACAGATTTTCGGTGGTATAAAAATACTTTCCTAAGTAGGGTAATGGAATTGCCAGAGTGTAATAGCACTCATTGGAAGTCAAAATTTATTGATGACTTGCCTAGTTTATTTGCTGAAAAGATTAGGAATGTCCTTAGGGGAAATTATCCTTCTATTCCTTATGAAAATTATACTTATGGTAAACTGATTGGAGTTTGCACTCAGGAAGGAATATCCTTATGTAATGAAATTAAGTTGAATCGGCAGCTTAATCGACAAATTTTTATGGAGAAATCACAATTAGGTACTTTCTGTGATCAGTTTGTGATGTTCCCTTAAGTGGCATGTATTTTGCAAAACGTAGTTAGACAGTTTGAGCAGGAATTCAGGTGGAGTTCGAACACATTCTGGAACTACAGTACAGAGTGGAGCAGACGCCAAGATGGTTTCCGGAAGGTTTGAAAAGATCAAATGTCGTTTCGATCTGATGTCGGCCAGCAAAGAATTCGAACATCAGATATTCGAATGAATATCTACATGACAAGATCTGATGGCGGCGTGGCTGACTTGGGAAAGAAGTCTTCGTATATTCTTCCCACCGATTTGATAAAGATACACATCAAAATATTTAGGAATATTTCCTAAATATTTGATGAGATATCTAGAGCAGATTTGGATAGCACCCACGCATATAAATACATGGCTAGGGTGTCCATAATCCGCGTCGCTTCCTGAGAGAAAATAAACACGAGAGCATTCGTGAGATTGGAGGAGGAGTGACGGCCTGCTGACTATTCCACACCGGAATATAAACGGGGAAGTAACAGTCTGTTTAGTGTGCTGTTTAGACTGTTCTTGAAAAACAACAAAGCGCACACACACACACACGGTGATCAAGATACGTCTTTAAGAGAAGGCGACTGGGCTTCAGAGAGGTCCAAGACTAGGCCTAGAGGGAAGTCTCTTCCTACCCATAGGGGATTGAGGGGAGCTGCGGTGAACCGAGATAGCAAATCCGAGAGACGGAGATATAGAGGCTAGGCGATTACAAACAAGGTGTTGTGTAAGTGTAAGACCATTTGTAGCTCTAATCTCGTAATACGATTTGTGTCCCTTTTAGGGTGTGGGAAACCCCCTAGAGTAGGCGAAGCCAAACTGGGTATCATATCGTGCATGCTCCTATGTGCTTCTGTTATTTGTTCAGTCTGTTGAACTGTTGTGAAAGGAGTTCAAGGTCTGTCTCAACTGTACCTTGAACACAAGCTTGAACAGGGTGTAGAATTTCAATTGGTATCAGAGCATACACTCGACACACTGAGTGAGATCCTAGAACTGTAGAAGATGACTCCAAAGGAAGGACAAAGCATAACCAGAGATAACAAAGATATCTCGCTTAGAACAGAGGTGTCTGGAGTATTGGTTGAGACTGACTGCACCTTCTATCAACTGAAAATGATGGCTCGGAAGTTTGGCAGGATGGCCCAAAAGCTCGACAAACGTAGACCTGAGCAAGGATAGTCACAATCAAGCAAGCTTCATAACTGGAAGACAGACATGAAGACCTGTAGAAACAAAAACATCTGCATGGTTGCCTTCAGCTCATCAAGTCACATGGAAAAAGATCGATGGTACTTCGACAGTGGATGCTCCGCTCATATGACAGGTGACCCCAAGTTTCTCACACATATTCAACCTATCATAAAGAAGTAGTTTGTTACGTTCGGTGATGGAGGAAAGGGTCAAGTGATCGGCAGTGGGACATTGAAGGTTCCGGATCTTCCTGTACTCAAGGACATCCTCTTGGTTGAAAGATTGAAAGTGAACCTTATCAGTATCAGTCAGCTATGCGATGGCGGGCACCATGTCAAATTCACTCATGACTCTTGCCAAGTCTTGAACAAAGAAGGAGGCACACTGATGAAAGGTAGTAGAGCAGCCAACGACGGTTACCTTATAGGGTCTGCCGGAATAGTTAATGCATCAGCGTGCTTATCAAGTCAAGCGGATGAGATGGCACTGTGGCATAGGCGATTGGGTCATCTGAATCTCAAGACCTTGAAGAAGCTCTGCTCATCTGGACTCATCCGAGGAATGCCCAATGTGAAAGGCGACATAAATGTTCTATGTGGAGAATGCCAAATCGGAAAACAGACTAAGGCTTCGCATCCCAACACCAAACAAATCAGCACCATCAGACCACTAGAACTGATCCATATGGATCTGATGGGCCCGATGTAGGTTGAGAGCTATGGCGGCAACAAGTATGTTCTGGTCTGTGTGGCGACTTCACCAGGTTTACATGGACTCGATTCCTTCGAGACAAGTCTGCAGCCGCACAACAGTTCATTGAACTTGCTACCCTACTCCAGAGAGAGAGGGAAGCCAAAGGAGAACGCCTGGTGAGTATCAGGAGTGACAACGGCACTGAGTTCAAGAATGCCACTTTGGCCACTTACTGTGCCAAACACGGGATTGCTCATCAGTTTGCTTCTGCAATCACACCCCAGCAAAACGGCATTGTGGAATGAAAAAATCGTACAATTCAGGAGATGGCTCGCGTAATGATTTATGCCAAGAAGATTCCCCTGAAGTTCTGGTCAGAAGCTATGAACACAGCGTGCCATATTATAAATCGTATGACAATACGCACAGGCACAAAGATGACCTGCTATGAACTTTGGAAAGGGAAGAAGCCCACTGTCAAGTACTTCCACATTTTTGGGAGTGAGTGCTACATTTTGAATGACCGTGAGTACCGATAGAAGCTTAATCCGAAGAGTGATGAGGGATTCTTCCTAGGATATTCCTCAAATAGTCGAGCATACAGGGTGTTCAACAAACGCACAGGATCGATCATGGAGTCTATCAATGTCAAAATAAAGGATGACGTGATTGAGCAAACTGCCCCAGATGATGTAGACGAAGCAGTTGGAACAGCATCTGCAACTATTCCACTATCTCATCCGACTGAGACTGACTCGATAGGAGGAGTCCCAACAGCTGATAATCACTCTGGAAACTCTTCCTCTGACGAGGTTGAAGAGGTCAGTACTCAAGGAGATTGTGCTGCATTACAACCCTCTCATCGAATTGCCAGAGACCACCCAATCTCTGAGGTCATTGGAGCACCTAGTGACGGAATACAAACTCGTGGGAAGCAGATCAACTTCAGAGATCTTGCTGCATGCTCGTGTTTTCTGTCTTCAATAGAGCCGAAGAACATAAAGGAAGCACTCATTGATGAGTATTGGGTCCTCGCCATGCAGGAAGAACTGGAAGAGTTTGCATGCAATGATGTATGGGACTTAGTTCCAAGACTTGATGGTGTGAACGTCATCGGCACAAAATGGATTTTTAAGAACAAGTCAGACACATCAGGAAATAACACTAGAAACAAGGCTCGACTTGTTGCCCAGGGCTATACCCAGATAGAGGGGATCGATTTTGATGAAACCTTTGCCCCTGTCACACGTCTTGAAGCCATTCGCTTGCTCCTTGCTCTGGCTTGTCACTTGAAGTTTCGGCTAATCCAGATGGATTTTAAAAGTGTGTTCCTGAATGGCCTTCTAAATGAAGAAGTATATGTTTCTCAGCCAAAAGGATTTGAGGACCCGCATCACCCTGCTCATGTGTATCGCCTGAAGAAGGCACTATACGAACTCAAGCAGGCGCCCAGAGCTTGGTATGAGCGCCTCACTGTGTTTCTCGTCAACCATGGATATGTGTGAGGGGGAGTGGACAAGACCCTGTTCGTCAAGCACACAAGGTCAGATTTTATTATCGCACAAATCTATGTTGACGATATTGTGTTCGGGTCCAACACCCAGAAGCTGGTAGATCAGTTCGTGGAACAGATGCAGAAAGAGTTCAAGATGAGTATGGTAGGGGAGATGAACTACTTTCTTGGACTGCAGGTGATACAGAAAGAGGATGGCATCTTCATCTCACAAAGTAAGTATGCCAAGACCCTGATAAAGAAATTTGATCTTGAGAAGGCAAGTCACAAACGAACACCTGCTGCGACTCATTTAAAGATCACTAAAGACGATGCTGGAGCAAAGGTTGATCAAACTTTGTACAGGAGTATGATTGGGAGTCTCTTGTACTTAACCGCCAGCAGACCCGATATTTCATATGAAGTTGGAGTCTGTGCAAGGTACCAGGTGGATCCAAAACAAAGTCACTAACTGCAAGTGAAAAGAATCATAAAGTATGTGTGCGGAACTATTGAATTTGGGATCTGGTACACCAAAGACACCAATCCACACCTAGTTGGTTTCTGTGACGCTGACTGGGCAGGAAATGCTGAAGATCGAAAGAGCACGTCTGGAGGGGGTTTCTTCTTGGGAAACAACTTGGTCTCCAGGTTCAGCAAAAAACAAAATAGTATCTCGCTATCTACGGCCGAAGCAGAGTATATCGCTGCAGGAAGTTGCTGCACTCAGCTTCTATGGATGAAGCAAATGCTGTCTGAATACGAAATTGAACAGAAGGAGATGACACTGTACTGCGACAATATGAGCGCGATCAGCATATCCAAAAACCCGGTACAGCACTCTAGGACGAAGCACATCGACATCAGGCATCATTTCATCAGAGAGTTGGTTGAACAGAAGGTGGTGACTCTACAGCATGTTACGACGGACAAGCAATTAGCTGATATCTTCACCAAACCTCTGGATGCTGCACAGTTTGAGACACTCAGATCCTCCTTGGGTCTATGTGTCGTCACTAACTAAGTGTTCCAGACAGTGGTCAGTCACAGGCGAAACTCCAGCAACACAGTTGGACTGATCACTCATGAAAGAGAGCTGGAACAGAAGGTGAATATTTAGAGGATGAATATTTTTAAATATCTTGAAGATTTTTTTGGTGCCGTTATGAGGAAAGAGAGGACGGTTTTTGGGAAGTTGAAAAAATTGATCTGGATTTAAAAATCAAATCAGTTTCGTCTGCGGCTCCTCTCCTCTATTGCCAAACCCTAGATACAGTCTGTTGCGAACTCTCTCTTTCCTTCTTCTCTCCGGTGACAATGGTGAACACCAGGAAAACATCAAGCCTGTTTGTCAAGACTTCTTCAGATATCAAGAAGGCGTATATGAAATCACCCAAAGCTTTGGCACCAACACCTCAAATCGCAAAATCGAAGAAGCAGAAGATGTCGATGGAGAAAAAGCGTTATCTTTAGATGCAGATGCCACAACACTATCTGCTGTCAGAGTTTCTAACAAAGGGGCGGCTCCAGCAATCCCTAAAGCCAAGGTGGTGGAGAAGAAAGGACCAGAACCTGCTGCAAAGCGGAAGGTGGTGCCCTCGCAATCAGCCGTGGGGACTCCTAAGCCAATCGATGCTAGTTCGACATCAACAAGTCTCGTCCCTCCACTGGCTATGCCCCAATCTGAGGTAATTCAAAACCCCAAAGCTCCGGATGTTGTTTTGCCTGTGGAAGATGCTATTGTTGGAAATAATGAAGTTGAAAAGGAAGTAAATGTCGAGGAGGGTGTGTTTGGCAAAGCAAGTGGGGCTGTTGTTAGTAAGGGTGTCGGAAAAGATGTTGTCGGAGTTGTGAAAGAAGGTAAGTCAGGTTTGCCTATATTCAAGGCAATCTCTGGTCCAAGATCGTGGAGGGAAAGGTTGCATGCAAATGGCTGTGTGAGGCCTCAAGGGGGACTTCGCAGGAAAGCAGTTTATCGGCGAATAGAGTCTACAAGAAAGTATGCTGCCAAACTTTTTGCTGTTGGAGGACGGCTGGTTGCTTTGTCAGATTCGGAGACCGAACAATTTCTTAGGTCTTCAGGAAAAAGGAAGGTGGTTCTTGATGAGGGATCTGAAGATGTTTCAGAAGAAAAGCATGAGAGTTCAGATGGTTATCAACATGCAAAGCATCATGATACAGAGGACGTGGAGTCTAATTCTTCCAAGAAGGATGATGAACTAGATGACCTCTTCAAGGACATTGATGATATTGTCAAAGATTTGCAAAAGGAGGATGTTCCTATTTCTACTGTGACACAACCAGATCAGTCTTCACAAGTCCAGGCTGTAGGGGGGCCGATGCTTCCAAAAAGAGGAAACGTGGAGTGCCTACTCCTGTCTCAGAAGATGCTAGAGGTTGTGAAGTCCCATCTCCGATTTTCTGAAGCAACTCCAACAGGCTTGGTAAAGAAGGGAGTTTGGTTCATAAATAAAGATGCGGCTAGAAAGTAGAGGTTTGTGCTGAAGTGGAAGATCATTCCTGAAAGGTTCCTTGAAGAGAAGAGCTATAATGGGAAGGAGGTCACTCATGTCCTAAAACAGACATGCGCGAAGCAATTGTCAATCTTCCTCCTCAGTTTGGGGTGATTGGGGCCAAGGACTATGGCATTGTGTTTGTTCGAGGAAGAAGATTATGATAAGATTGCAGACACTCTGACTGCTGGGTCTTTCCCTTGGTGGCCTGAGACTGTTGTTCCTACTGCTCACCTTTCAACATTCTACTCGATGTTGTTCTTCATTGCAGTGTTCAACTGGAAGCCTTCGACTCACCGCTCCATGGTTAGTCGTGAGGTGGCTCAACTTATCTACCAGATTGGGAACAAGATGCTGTTCAATCTGGGGAGAGTCATGTTCAAACAGATTGCTGACCATGCTACCTCAAAGCGTTCTCTCCACCAGATCTATTTTCCTTCTCTGATACATGAACTGATCATCCGGCAAGCTCCAGAATTGCAGTCACCAAATGAGATTCTTTCCTAGCCCCCGCGCAAGTTCAATGTGGACCACAAGCTTTACTAAGGCCATCACGTAAATGATCTGTCATCCTAAAGGTCCATGATTCCATCCCCCTTGAACTCTGAACAAGGCTACTTTTCTTTGTCTTGTTCTTGCTTCAGTGCTTGTTCTGGCACAGTTATGATTGGCTGTTTGAACTAGATTGGACCCCTTGCCAGTTTGTGGCAAAAAGGGGGAGTATTTTGAGAGGAGACAATGTTTGTTCCCTCAAGGTTGTCTAGTGTCTAGATAGGTCGATAGATCTAGTTATCTAGTAGATTTGGTTTTGCCAAAATGCCAAGGGGGAGATTGAAGTTCCCTTAAGTGGCATGTATTTGGCAAAACGTCGTTAGACAGTTCGAGCAGGAGTTCAGGAGGAGTTCTAACACATTCTGGAACAACAGTACAGCATGGAGCAGACGCCGAGAAGGTTTCCGGAAGGTTCGAAAGATCGAATGTTGTTTCGATCTGATGTCGGCCAGCGAAGAATTCAAACATCAATTATTCGAATGAATATCTACATATCAGATCTGAATGAAGGCGTGGCTGACTTGGGAAAGAAGTCTTCGTATATTCTTCCCACCGATTTGAGAAAGATATACATCAAATATTTAGGAATATTTCCTAAATATTTGATGGGATTATCTGGAGCATAATTGGATCCCGTCCTTGCATATAAATACAATGCTAGGGAATCCATGTTCTGGGTCGCTGATGGACCATAATTATACGAATCAAAAACACAATAAAACCCACCAAATTAGACTGTTTGTCTATCAAACTTCTACTTGTTAGTCCCGATATATTTCTACAGGGTATTTTGGCGCTTAGAGAGAAAACACGCTAAGGAGAGGATTTTACGCTGAAAAGATATTACGAGTCATTCCAAGGTCAAGATCAGACGCTGAACGAAGAAATCTCAAGATCCTGACATTGAATTACTCAATACAAATTCAACCGAGGAACAACCAAGTCAGACCGGAGCAAAATTGGATTGACAGTTTGTGAAAAGACTGTACAAAACTTTCAAAACTCATCCATGGACCAAGGTGACCGGCAACCTTGCTTGGAGGTGGCCAAGGGAGGAAGCCTCCCCTCCATGGTGACCGGCCACCGGTGGCTTTCCAACCCCCCAACCGGCGGCTTTCTCCTCCCCCATGTGGTGCCTCCTCCTTGCTCCTCCTCCTCCTCCCTTGGATCAAAAGCCACATGCCACCATCTCCACCCTCCAGCCTCCTCCCCTTGTGGCTATAAAAGGAGAGTTCCTCCTCCTCATTTCATCATCCACAAATCATAATACACTTCTCTCTCTAAGTTTGTTACTTTGTAAGTTTGGTTTATGAAATAATACTCTTGTTGGTTCTTGAGTATTATAACGGTTTGAAATTATAATACTCCTGTCGGTTCTTGAGTATTATAATACTATAGAGAATACTCCTGTTGGTTCTTGAGTATTCAGTAGGAATTAGGAATACTCCTGTTGGTTCTTGAGTATTCAACCTCCTCTCCTCTTACTGTTTTCAAAAACCCCCGAGTATTTAGCTATGGTATCCACCTCTATGGATATTCGTAGCTAAACTCTTTATTCGGTTAAAGGGGTGTACTTGTATTGTAAAATGTTTTAGACCCTGCACCTAGTGCATCTTTGTGTTCAAAATTTGTTCTATGTGCCATATATAGTCAGAATTTCCAAGGTTGAGTGGAAGCTGTAACAAGCAAAGCTCTTCCGTGGGAATTCGTGAACATACTAGGTAAGTGGAAGCTGTAACAAGCAAAACTTATCTGAGGAGTTCGACTTATCTTAAAAACCATTTTGGGAAATCGTAACAGAAGATCAAATGGATGCACATAAGGCTAAGATACTTCGAAAGGAGGAATTAGTCTTAAGTAGAACAAGTGTTTTAAACGATGTTGCAAGTCTTGCGCTTAGAAATGGCCTCGATTCATCTTTGAACACTTAGCATGATCATTAGCGGTCAATGATAAACAACTATGATACAAGGCCCCTGAATCCGAATGTTTTCCTTGAATTACAAAACCCCCTGTATTTACTTTTATTGATCGATCATCTGCAATCACCAACCGCTCATCTACCGGAGGACTCACAAATCACGCATCACCCACTGTAAGTCTTTCTTTTTATTTTCAGTATTTTAATTTCTGTATTTACTTTTCTGTAATTTACTTTTCCGCACTCAAAACCAAAAACAACCAAAAAAAGTCACTTAGTCATAACCGCTAAAATCTCAATCAAACCTAAAAAATGCTCCCATCCTGTACAAATCCCTCAAAGAACAACGTATCCTCCTAATTCCCTTGGGTTCGACCCCTACTTACCACTTGCTACCCAGTAGTGTAGTTGCGAGTAGCGGAACATATAAATTTATTTGCACAGAGAACATTGCACCTTAACGACAGTGCAGTGGGCTCCGTCAAATTGGCGCCGTTGCCGGGGAATTAGCAGATGGATAGTTGTTCTTTTTTCTGTTATTCATAATCCGCCATGTCTTCCTACTACGAAAACGAGCCTTGGAACAATGAGGAGTTTTTCTCGCTAGTCCGCGAAGAGATCATCAACCTAAAGCAATCCCGGGACGAAACTTTGGACGAGTACGTATGGTACTTCGATTCCCTTGTAACGAGCTGCCCGCACCATGGATTCACGGACTCTGTTCTTCTCCAAAGGTTTCTTGGTGGAATGATGCCCCTTGAGCGGAAAAGACTTAATGATGTAGCAGGA
The DNA here is from genome assembly GCA_033675215.1 of Rhodiola kirilowii. Lineage (NCBI taxonomy): Eukaryota > Viridiplantae > Streptophyta > Magnoliopsida > Saxifragales > Crassulaceae > Rhodiola > Rhodiola kirilowii. The sequence goes on from CM066197.1 coordinate 22,555,811, forward strand.
TGTTCACTCATGAAGTTAACCGTGGCTGAAGCCTGGCGCCTCATAAATGATTTGGCAAAGAACACAAAACAGGGTCAGTGGCACCAAACTGACAATAAGGCACCAACAATAGAAGTGGACTCAGTACAGAACGAGCCCGACACCACACCCATTATGAGCTTGCCCGTAACAAAATCGAGAGAAGACATCAGTACAAGGGCAGTAATGGACGTGGAGGCAGCTCTAAAGGAGCCAATATTGGAGCCCACGGAGCCAACTGAGGATGAGGACTCGCAAATAATCGAAGAAGAACCGGCCAAATCAGGCCCAGTCCTCATTACCAAATCAGCCGAGACATGCCCGGACCTCACTGCCGAACTCACCGAGGAAATCACGGCAGGCCCGATCCTTGCACTCGAAGCACCCAAAACATACCCGATCCTAACTATCAAAGCACCTAAGGCAGTCCTGGTCCTCATTATCAAACTGTCCAAGAAAGACCTGGCCCTTATGGTGGAAGTTCCACAACTTTTCCCCTCGGTTTATATGCAAATCACAGCACCCAAAAATTATGTGACCTATGCTGAGGTGCAAGGGGAGTTGGAGGCAAATCAAGGGCAAGAAAAGCCATCAATAGAGCTCTCACTCACCACAACTGAACAAGGCAGCCCTGAAAACTGTCTCATGCTGAAACGACCATTCGTCGCTGCCACAAAGAAGAGGCTTCCCTTGGGAACAGGCTTGATGTCGCCTACATTCAATGGCACAATGCTGAACTTCCAAACTTGCAAGGAGGCCAACCGGCCATACATGACGAAGCGGCAAAGACATGGGCCAAGAGAATGGAAACCCGGAAGGAGAAGCAAGAGAGCTCGACTTGATAGACCAGCAGCTATGGTCAAGGAGTCCTCACCTTCTCGGGGATATGTGAAAAAGAAGCCTCCGGGTCAAGGGAGAGCAGAACTGAGCCCGCTGCCATATGTGTTCTTCGAGCAAATCAAAAGAGCTGCCAAGAAGAAGTTCGACCTCAAGCACACATGGGATCCAAACCTTATGATCCGTGATTGAGGTATCGTCGAGCCAACGACGTTAAACAAAGGTACTGGTCGGGAGGTAACCCGACACCTATCTTACTTTCAGTCATTTACTTTCTGTCATTTAGTTTTTTCATTCTCACATTTCCTGTATATATTTGCTTGCATGACTTTTGAACTAATCCGTGCTGAAAGGCACGCCTTCGTTCAAAAGTGTGGGGTGAGAACCGTCTGTGTACATAGTTAACATGTTTTTCTTTTTCCTTTTTCTTTAAAATTATCTTTTTGAAAATATGAACTTAAGAATGTGAAAAAGATAGATCTAAAATTCATGCATTTACCTTGTGAAAATTCAACTGTCTAAAAACTTAGAACGTAACTTCTCATTTGTCCCTTTGTGCTGAGATAAACTAGGGATGTGGAGTTGATAGAAATGCCCTAGAGAGGCTTGGCAAGCAATCGAAGGATCGAATCAAACTATATGGTTTTTGAAGTCAGTGGAGGCTGCACTTCGGGTTTTAGTGAAGATTGAAGTCATCTCCGCCATAAAGTGTTTATGCAAAAAGAAAAAAAGGTGAGGACGGGAATCAGACCGTCCTCTCTCTAGTCAAAGTAGCCGAGAAAATAGATGAGTGACAGAACCGCTCGTCGTCAAAGCGATTTGTGCAAATAAATTTATAATAGTCCGCTACTAGCAACTATACTACTGGGTAGTACTTGGTAAGTAGGGGTCGAACCCAAGGGAACTAGGGGAATAATTGTTCTTTGGGGGGATTACGCTGCGTGGGAGCGTGTTTAAGGTCGGTTAGTTGGTTTTAAAGCTACCAGCTATTTTGATTGATTGATTGGTTGGTTGATTGATTTTAATACTGGAAAGTAAATTACAGTTTATAATTAAAGAGAAATGTTCGGTTTCAGGGGACTTGTATTATATCCTGTTTATCATTGACCTTTAGTGACTCTCCTAAGTATTCAAACGGTGTATCAAGGCCATTCCAAGCACTCGATTTGCGTACACTGTCTAGCCTATTCCAAGGACGTAGAACACTTATTCTATTTAGACTAATACTCCATTCCCGGTTATATTAGCCTATGTGCATCCATTTGATCAATCATTCCCGATCAACCAAATGGTGTTTAAGATGAGTCAAACTTCTCAGATAAGCTTTGCCATTCCAAGCATCCACTTATCCGTACAAGTTTACGAACCCCGCTGTAGAGTTTTGCCATTCCAAGCATCCACTCTACCTTGGACGTTCTGACTTAATATATGGCACATAGAATAAGTTTTGAATACTTAGACTAGACACTAAGTTAATAGTCTTAAAACATTTTATAATACAAGTGCGCCCCGTCTACCGAACTACTAGTTTAGCTACTATTCATCGCGCTAAACATTATAACTAAGGAAACAAAACAGTTGAATAAATACTAAGAATTACTTACAACCGTTGAAGCGCCAAGGGAGCTATCCTTTATTTCCAAAGCAAGATTACAACGTTACAAATATTACAACTTCTAGAGAGAGAAGTGAAATGAGATTGAGGTGTGTTGAAATGAGGAGGAGGAGGCCTCCTTTTATAGCCAAAAGGGGAGGAGATGGGTGGTGGAGATGGTGGACATGTGCATTTGATCCAAGGGAGGAGAAGGGAGGAGGAGGTGACATGTGGAGGAGCTCCAAAAGCCGCCGGTCACTCCTCCCATAGCCGCCGGTAGGCGGTGGCCTAAGGGGGAGGAGCTCCTCCCTTGGCCACCACTTCATCAAGTGGCCGGTCATCCTTGCCCATATGTGAGTTTTGTACAGTTTTGTGCAGTCTTTTCACAAAACTGTCAATGTGTTTCTTCCCCGGACTGTCTTGACTCCACTCCTGATTCTTCTGATTAATTTGTTATGGTCAATTCAACGTCAGGATCCTTGATATTTCTTCAGTCGGCATATGATCTTGACCTTGGATTGACTCTTGTTATCTTTTCAGCATAAAATCCTCTCCTTAGCGTGTTTTCACTTCAGTCTCTAAAATGCCCTGTGGAAATATATCGGGACTAACACGTAGAAGTTAGATAGACACACAGTCTAATTTGGTGGGTTTAACTACATTTATGTTTCATACAATTATGGTCCATCAGATTACCCCACACTTTTAGTTGTTCGTCCCGAACAATGCTATTAAAGGGCGTAAGTTCTAAGTTTGGCTTTGGAATATGAAAATTAGACTGTGGTACTCGATCTATCCTAATTCATGCATTGCTTACTTATTACCAAATTAAACTGCGTAAATAAATAGAAGTAACTTGATACGTGTACCTCCGTGCTGAGATGCAAATTATATTGGATGTTTCGGGTGATAGCCCTTTTTAGGCTCCTGGACTGCAATCTCGGGATCGTCTCTTACTATATGGTTTTCTTGTAGCTTTCTCTAGCACGTGATTCGGTTCGGGTTTCACTGGTTTGAGTACTTTGATTTCTTTGGGCGAGGGACTGCTTTTTGTAGTGAATTGGCCTTTGGCCTTTGATTTGTCGCTTTGAGTGCTTCACTTTTGCTCGGTTAAAACCTTCACAATTTTGGGCCTTAGGCCTCTTTTGATTTGCTTCATTGAGCTTTTTGCCTTTTTGTGACTGCTAGTCCATTTTCTCGAGCCTTTTTGGGAGGTCCAATCATCGCCCGCAAGCCTATGGAAATACCTCCCCGCTCCTCTCTTTTTTGCCGTTTTCGCGCGGGTCAAGGTGAGGGTCGCTCATCTATTTTCTCGGCTACTTTGACTGTCGTTTTCGCGCGGGTCAAGATGAGGGTCGCTCATCTATTTTCTCGGCTACTTTGACCGGAGATAGGACGGTCTGATTCCCATCCTCGCCTTTTGCATTGCATGGTGGAGATGACTTCAATTTTCACTAAAACCCGAAGTGCAGCCTCCACTGACTTCGAAAACCATATAGTTTGATCTGATCCTTCGATTGCTTGCCAAGCCTCTCTAGGGCAGTTTATGTCAACTCCACATCCCTAGTTATCTCAGCACAAAGGACAAATGAAAAGTTACATTCTAAGTTTTTAAACATTTGAATTTTCACAAGGTTAATGCATGAATTACGATTTATCTTTTTCACATTCTTAAGTTCATATTTTCAAAAAGATACTATCACTAAAAAAGAAAAAACAGCTGCATGTTATTTATGTACATAGGTGGTTCTCACCCCCCACTTTTGAACGAAGGCGTGCCTTAGTTCAAAAGTCATGCAAGCTTAAAACTAAATACTGAATTTAAATGACAGAAATTAAAGTGCGGAAAAGTAAGATAGTGTCGGGTTACCTCCCGACCAGTGCACTTGTTTAATGTTGTTGGCTCGACGATACCTCGTTTGTGGTTCATTGGTTTGGGTCCCATGGGTGGCTGAGGTCAAACTTTGCCACCGTTCCAGTGTTGCTTCTTCCTGACTTCTTGCCGGAGTAAGAGTTCCATGGTTTTGGTGTTTTCTCTTTCCATTGTTTCTGAGAAGGCGGGAGACCTTTGACCATAGCTGCTGGTCTTGATACTTCTTTGGTCCCTAATGACAGGTCAGAAAACTGTGCACCGTGATCTGAGATAGGTGTTATGTCTGGAGATTTCCTCGTGTCCGGGCGGCTCTTATTAATGTAGAAGTGTGCAATTTTGCCGCCGAACTTAAGTGATAATGATCCCTTGCCCACATCGATTCTTGCTTTAGTGGCGTAGAGGAATGGTCGTCCCAATATTATTGTCGGTGGGTCGTCTTCGCAGGTTTCTTCTGTTGGTATTACATAGAAGTCCATAGCAACGACAAGTTCTCCCACATGGAGTATTACATCTTCCAGTTCTCCAACCGGGCGGATGCATGATTTATCTCCTAGCTCGATGTTTGACCTGGGTGGTTTTAATGGACCAAGTCCTAGTAAGTAATACAAGGAGGAAGGCATGGCGTTGACAGCAGCCCCAAGATCGACTAAGCATTTATGGATCTGGGTTTCACCAATACCACAGGTGATTGTAAAGGCCCCAGGGTCTTTATTTCTTTCCGGTTGTGGCTCATGATCTGAAGTGAGGGCTCTTTCTATTGTCGGACTATTCTGCCCACTCCCTGGCTTAGAATTTGCGTACTCGGACTCTTTAATATTTTGCTTCGAAGCAATAATATTATTTGGGGAGTCCCAACCAGATGCTGGTATGTCAAAGTGTGTGATCGGCGGTGGTGTTATGCAAACAGTAAACGCGTACCGTCCATTGTCAGCATGCGTAACCCATGTTTTGTCATCATTGGGTCGGTCTTCTTCTTGATTCCAATCAGGTCGACTCCTACGGTTGAAATGATTGTTTGTAAGTCTGTAGGTTGGGGACCGTGCTACTTCTCCTAGAGTAACCTTCATGTTTGACCTCCTTATCATGCTTATGTTCGCCTTAGGATTTTGGATGGTCTGTGAAGGAAGTCTGCCAGGTTCAGTAGTGAGTGTTGACATTGCGGTGGCGAGCTGGGACATTTGTTTGGTCAATTCTGAAATTGCACCGTCAGTTTTTGCCTGGTACTGGTGTAGTGAAGTACCCAATTGATTAATGTTTCCCGTGAGCTCCTTCATCGTGTCATTGAGCGACTTGCTTGGTTCCTGCTGATTGCTCGGTCTGGCTTGGTACTAATTTTACCCTTTTTGGTGATATTGGCCTATCGATGGAGTGTTCTGGTGATATTGTCGGTGGGGTGGTTGGTAGAATGACTGCGCTAGTTGAGGGACAGCTGGTTGTGTCTCCGTCTGAAGATAGCTGTTGTTGTTACGCCAGCCTGGGTTGGATGTTTGACCGTACTGTCTGTTTTGTCCAGCTCTGTCGTTGTTGTATCCTTGATATCCTCCCACTGCATTCACATCAGCCGGTTCTTCTTCTATCAATGTTGGGCATGCATCCGTTTTGTGGTCCGTAGAACCACAGAACTCGCAAGGATTTACCGTAACTGGCTGTCTACGTATGATCTCAGTCATCATCTCCTTTAACTGTTTCATCTCTTTAGTTATGGATTTCACTGATGCCTCGGTTTGTGCTACCCTTTTTGATCGAGAGAATTCATCTTGGCGAGTGGTCTCTTCTCTAAATCGAGCATTTTCAGCAACGTTGGCGATGAGATTTCTGATGCCACTTAATGATAGATTCATCATGGACCCTCCCGCTGAGGCATCCAAGAGCATTTTGTCTAGTGGTCTTAATCCATCAATGAGGTACTCAATGACGAGTTTCTCGGGCAGTCCAAGGGTACAGCAGCTCCTTTCTAGGTGATTCAACTTTTCCAGGTAATCGTATATGGTTTCATTGGGACCTTGTTTGATTTCCTGTAGTTGCTTCCTTACTTGCATTGCTCTTCCAGCCGGATAGTATTTGTCTAAGAATTTCTTCTGCATCTGAGCCCATGTTCTAATGCTTCCGGAAGGCAATGAAATGAACCAGTCGCTTGCCGAGTCTATGAGGGAAAAATAGAACGCCTTTAACTTGAAGTCGTCCATATTCACTCGATTGGGCTTTAGATTCTGGCAAATGCCATGTAGGCGTTGAAGGTGAGTTGCGGCATATTCTCCTTGAGATCCTGAGAATTTTGGCAGGCTGTGTGCCACTGATGCGTTGATGGTTATGTTTTCTAATTCAGGGCTCTCATAGATGCACCACGGCTGTGTCTCGAAATTAGGGGCATTCAACTCGCCCATAGTTGGTTCACGGTAGTAGTTGTCCCCGTAGTAGTCGTCAAAAGCGGGTTCTCTTCCTGGCATGTATCGAGGTTGAGGTTGTGGTCGTGGGGGATGGATAGGAGGTTGTACTGGACCAGCTGCATTTTGGTCCTCGGGTAATTCTTGGTTTCTTCTGACTGCTTCCCTATCACGAGCTCTTCTGTTTCTAATGAGTTGTTCCGGATCGTCGACGAATGGAAACGGTACCTCATCATTCAGATCGTACAGGTTTATTTCTTTGTCATCCTGGTAGTCATGGTGACTTTCTTCGCGAGAAATGGTTGTTTTGAAGCGCGTAACGATTCAAAGAACTTTATCCGACGACTAGTTCCCCGGCAACGGCGCCAATTTGACAGAACCGCTCGTCGTCAAATTGATTTGTGCAAATAAATTTATAATAGTCTGCTACTAGCAACTATACTACTGGGTAGTACTTGGTAAGTAGGGGTCGAACCCAAGGGAACTAGGGGAATAATTGTTCTTCGGGGGGATTACGCAGCGTGGGAGCGTGTTTAAGGTCGGTTGGTTGGTTTTAAAGCTACCAGCTATTTTGATTGATTGATTGGTTGGTTGGTTGATTTTAATACTAGAAAGTAAATTACAGTTTATAATTAAAGAGAAATGTTCGGTTTCAGGGGACTTGTATTATATCATGTTTATCATTGACCTTTAGTGACTCTCCTAAGTATTCAAACGGTGTATCAAGGCCATTCCAAGCACTCGATTTGCGTACACTGTCTAGCCTATTCCAAGGACGTAGAACACTTATTCTATTTAGACTAATACTCCATTCCCGGTTATATTAGCCTATGTGCATCCATTTGATCAATCATTCCCGATCAACCAAATGGTGTTTAAGATGAGTCAAACTTCTCAGATAAGCTTTGCCATTCCAAGCATCCACTTATTCGTACAAGTTTACGAACCCTGCTGTAGAGTTTTGCCATTCCAAGCATCCACTCTACCTTGGACGTTCTGACTTAATATATGGCACATAGAATAAGTTTTGAATACTTAGACTAGACACTAAGTTAATAGTCTTAAAACATTTTATAATACAAGTGCGCCCCGTCTACCGAACTACTAGTTTAGCTACTATTCATCGCGCTAAACATTATAACTAAGGAAATAAAACAGTTGAATAAATACTAAGAATTACTTACAACCGTTGAAGCGCCAAGGGAGCTATCCTTTATTTCCAAAGCAAGATTACAACGTTACAAATATTACAACTTCTAGAGAGAGAAGTGAAATGAGATTGAGGTGTGTTGAAATGAGGAGGAGGAGGCCTCCTTTTATAGCCAAAAGGGGAGGAGATGGGTGGTGGAGATGGTGGACATGTGCATTTGATCCAAGGGAGGAGAAGGGAGGAGGAGGAGGAGGTGACATGTGGAGGAGCTCCAAAAGCCGCCGGTCACTCCTCCCATAGCCGCCGGTAGGCGGTGGCCCAAGGGGGAGGAGCTCCTCCCTTGGCCACCACTTCATCAAGTGGCCGGTCATCCTTGCCCATATGTGAGTTTTGTACAGTTTTGTGCAGTCTTTTCACAAAACTGTCAATGTGTTTCTTCCCCGGACTGTCTTGACTCCACTCCTGATTCTTCTGATTAATTTGTTATGGTCAATTCAACGTCAGGATCCTTGATATTTCTTCAGTCGGCATATGATCTTGACCTTGGATTGACTCTTGTTATCTTTTCAGCATAAAATCCTCTCCTTAGCGTGTTTTCACTTCAGTCTCTAAAATGCCCTGTGGAAATATATCGGGACTAACACGTAGAAGTTAGATAGACAAACAGTCTAATTTGGTGGGTTTAACTGCATTTATGTTTCATACAATTATGGTCCATCAATGAGCGACCCTCATCTTGACCCGCGCGAAACGACAAGGATGAGAGGAGCGGGGAGGTATTTCCATAGGCTTGCGGGCGATGATTGGACCTCCCAAAAAAGGCTTGAGAAAATGGACTAGCAAGTCACAAAGACGCAAAAAGCTCAAAGAAGCAAATCAAGAGGCCAAAGGCCCAAAATTGTGAAGGTTTTAACCGAACAAAAAGTGAAGTACTCAAAGAGTCAAATCAAAGGCCAAAGGCCGATTCATTACAAAAGCAGTCCCTCGCCAAAAGAAAATCAAAGTACTCAAACCATTGAAACCCGAACCGAATAACGTGCTAGAGAAAGCTACAAGGAAACCATATAGTGCGAGACGGTCCCGAGGTTGCAGTCCAGGAGCCTAAAAAGGGCTATATCCCGAAACATCCAAAATAATTTGCATCTCAGCACGGAGGTACAAGTATCAAGTTTCTTCTATTTATTTACACAGTTCAATTTGGTAATAAGTAAGTAATGCATGAATTAGGATAAATCTAGTAACACAGTCTAATTTTCATATTTCAACAAACTTACTTAGTGTGCCGCCCTTTAATAGCATTGTTCGGGACGAACAACTAAAAGTGTGGGGTAATCTGATGAACCATAATTATACGAATAAAAAACACAGTAAAACCCACCAAATTAGACTGTTTGTCTATCAAACTTCTACTTGTTAGTCCCGATATATTTCTATAGGGTATTTTGGCGCTTAGAGAGTAAACACGCTAAGGAGAGGATTTTACGCTGAAAAGATATTACGAGTCATTCCAAGGTCAAGATTAGACGCTGAACGAAGAAATCTCAAGATCCTGACATTGAATTACTCAATACAAATTCAACCGAGGAACAACCAAGTCAGACCGGAGCAAAATTGGATTGACAGTTTTGTGAAAAGACTGCACAAAACTGTCAAAACTCATCCATGGACCAAGGTGACCGGCAACCTTGCTTGGAGGTGGCCAAGGGAGGAAGCCTCCCCTCCATGGTGACCGGCCACCGGTGGCTTTCCACCCCCCCAACCGGTGGCTTTCTCCTCCCCCATGTGGCGCCTCCTCCTTGCTCCTCCTCCTCCTCCCTTGGATCAAAAGCCACATGCCACCATCTCCACCCTCCATCCTCCTCCCCTTGTGGCTATAAAAGGAGAGTTCCTCCTCCTCATTTCATCATCCACAAATCATAATACACTTCTCTCTCTAAGTTTGTTACTTTGTAAGTTTGGTTTATGAAATAATACTCTTGTTGGTTCTTGAGTATTATAACGGTTTGAAATTATAATACTCCTGTCGGTTCTTGAGTATTATAATACTGTAGAGAATACTCCTGTTGGTTCTTGAGTATTCAGTAGGAATTAGGAATACTCCTGTTGGTTCTTGAGTATTCCACCCCCTCTCCTCTTACTGTTTTCAAAAACCACCGAGTATTTGGCTATGGTATCCACCTCTATGGATATTTGTAGCTAAACTCTTTATTCGGTTAAAGGGGTGTACTTGTATTGTAAAATGTTTTAGACCCTGCACCTAGTGCATCTTTGTGTTCAAAACTTGTTCTATGTGCCATATATAGTCAGAATTTCCAAGGTTGAGTGGAAGCTGTAACAAGCAAAGCTCTTCCGTGGGAATTCGTGAACATACTCGGTAAGTGGAAGCTGTAACAAGCAAAACTTATCTGAGGAGTTTGACTTATCTTAAAAACCATTTTGGGAAATCATAACAGAAGATCAAATGGATGCACATAAGGCTAAGATACTTCGAAAGGAGGAATTAGTCTTAAGTAGAACAAGTGTTTTAAACGATGTTGCAAGTCTTGCGCTTAGAAATGGCCTCGATTCATCTTTGAACACTTAGTATGATCATTAGCGGTCAATGATAAACAACTATGATACAAGGCCCCTGAAACCGAATGTTTTCCTTGAATTACAAAACCCCCTGTATTTACTTTTATTGCTCGATCATCTGCAATCACCAACCGCTCATCTACCGGAGGACTCGCAAATCACGCATCACCCACTGTAAGTCTTTCTTTTTATTTTCAGTATTTTAATTTCTGTATTTACTTTTCTGTAATTTACTTTTCCGCACTCAAAACCAAAAACAACCAAAAAAAGTCACTTAGTCATAACCGCTAAAATCTCAATCAAACCTAAAAAACGCTCCCATCCTGTACAAATCCCACAAAGAACAACGTATCCTCCTAATTCCCTTGGGTTCGACCCCTACTTACCACTTGCTACCCAGTAGTATAGTTGCGAGTAGCGGAACATATAAATTTATTTGCACAGAGAACATTGCACCTTAACGACAGTGCAGTGGGCTCCGTCCGTCGCTTCCTGAGAGAAAATAAACACGAGAGCATTCGTGAGATTGGAGGAGGAGCGACGGCCGGCTGACTATTCCACATCGGAATATTAACGGGGAAGTAACAGTCTGTTCAGTGTGCTGTTCAGACTGTTCTTGAAGAACAACAAAGCGCGCGCACACACACGGTGATCAAGATAAGTCCTTGAGAGAAGGCGACTGGACTTCTGAGAGGTCCAACACTAGGCCGAGAGGGCAGTCTCATCCTACCCATAGGGGATCGAGGGGAGCTGCGGTGAACCGAGATTGCAAATCTGAGAGACGGAGAAATAGAGGTTAGGCGATTACAAACAAGGTGTTGTCTAAGAGTAAGACCACTTGTAGCTCTAATCTCGTAATACAATTTGTGTCCCTTTTAGGGTGTGGGAAACCCCCTAGAGTATGCGAAACCGAACTGGGTAACATATCGTGTGTGCTCCTATTTGTTCTGTTTACGGTACTGTCTGCTAAGGTGTACCATCAGCTGGTGAAACACCATCTGGAACTGGTCTTGAACAGACAACATAATTTCACTATGTATGAAAGCCACTAGAAGTAAGAGACCTTTCATTATGTGAAAGCCACTAGAGAAATGGGACCTCTCACATTTTGTCTTTAGGCTGGGATGATTTTCCCAAATCCATAATTGCTTTGATTTTGCAACTTCCTTTCTCTTTTGTGCCAACTATTATTGGGCTCATATGACCAATTATGATGTCGCCATGAAGCTTTCCGGTTGTTGGATCAAACCTGATGTTTTTATTCCATTTTGAAAAAGACCTTCTTTTGAGGCATGGGAAAAACCCATTGGGTAGGTAGGGTGACAAGGCGTTGGTTGTGTAGGTATAGTCAAACGCTGGTTCTTATCGCCAGAAATAAGGGATAGAGAATTCTGTGAAAAAGAAGAGGGAATATAATTCCGTTGGTTTGAAATTTTTATCTTGGAACTCCAGTAAAGATGTTGCTGAAGTTTTTATCCAATTGGAAAATATTTCCTTCAAGGGCTCTGGAAGGACCTTCTTCACAGGACCAAACTGACGCCACCATTTAACAAACAAGGAAGGTATATTGGATTTGTTAATATTCGAGCAAACGGTGATGGACCAGAATTGCTTGTGCTTGGAGTCTCCATAACGAGGAACTGTACGAAAGGCATCCATATAATCCAAGTAGTCATATTCGGCAGTATGTCTGGCTGATTATTATTTTCCAATATAATGAAATCTTCTTGTCGTAGTGGGGTTATTTCCCCATTCTAGGAGGGATATCACCCTTCTGATAGTCATTTCGCAGAAGGTACATCCTCCTGATTGCTTAACATGAGAAATATGGCACCCAATTTTAAGGAGTTTATAATTCTGGTCACGAAAGGGCCTTGTTAACGGATATGCCCTATTGTAATATATTCTGCTGTATTCTTCAAGTAAAGTCCATGGTGGAGTATTACTCCCCTTAGAGTCATTAAGGAGAAATATAATCTCTTCTTTTCTGTTCAGGTGGTAGGTTTTATGATCCATGCCATAAGTCTCCATTGTTGTTATTTCAGCATAGGAGGAAGAGTCGGGAGTATTCCCTGTAGAATCGGATATCTCCTCGATTGCCACAAAATTGGCAAAGGATGGCATATCCCTCATTATTCCTGACAAATTTGACCTATAAAATGGAAAGTCAAATAATAAGATTTTTGAAACGGATTTGAAAGACTATTTTTCTTTTCTTTCTTATAAGCAATTCTGAGTTTGAAGGGGATTGAATAATCCTGCCATCTGGTAAACATTTAGTTAGAAACACCATTTATGATATTCTGATTATATGAACCAGTGTGAAATTTCAAGGCGCATCTTACTGCTGAGAAAATGTTCTGAGTAGTATGATCCAATCTAGTATTCCATTTACCAGAATAAAGTCTAATAAGATATTCTTGTCCTATTTCTGGATTTATCTGGTTAATAATTTCTTTAAAGCCATTATTTGTGACTTTAATTCTAATGATCTTTTCCTAGTATGATAGAGATACTATTGAGTAGGGTAAAGTATTAATTTTAATTATGATAGCATGCCAATTAGTCCATTGGAGTTGTTTATTATCATATAGGATAATGACGTTGTGGGCAAGGTTATAAGATGCGGAAATATAATTTAAACTTCCTAGAAACTTTGTATCTGTATGAAAGAATGCCATCTTTGGTTTAGATATTACTAGACACTTATCCTTTAATTTAGGAACTGGATAATTTATCCATTCTATAGGAGATTTAGTCCATTTAAGGATAGGTTCGTAATAAATTACTAGCCTGGAAATTCCTCTATCCTGCTTACAATAAAAATAGAAAGCTGTACCTGATCAGGGAGTCTTCCAAGGATTAATTAATCCTTGTTGTAGTAAAGCGTCAATTTCTTTTCGCACATATTAATGTATGGAGAATCAATCTGATAAGATTTAGCTTTTGTTGGTTTATCAAAAGCCCCTTTTAACATATGGTATTTGTTAAAACCTTCCTTCGATGGTATAGAAACAATATGTTTCCTTTTATCCCAAAAGGCCTTAGAATTATTTCTACAGATTTCAAGAATGAATTGATTCTGAAGTCTGACTTTGATACTAAGAACATTTATCAATTGATTCTTGTTATTAGTCATGTTGTCATAAACATTATGTAAAACCTTTCTTAGGCCATCCTTAGCAATGACCTTTAAAAAAAGATCATCATCTGAACTTTTCTGTTTTTGTCATCCTACAATCTTTTTGTCAAATATAGCCTTAATAATGAACAAGAAATTAAAGATCATGACATTTTCTCTTCTTTTTTTTTCTATCATACATCTCTTTTTTTTTGGTATCCAAACCATAACAAATTGGGTGTCTATTTGTAGAGCTCCAGAAAACAAATTTATAGATATACTTTTTATAAAATTTTATTTATTACTTTTTCATTAATAACTTGTATAAAATTTTGAGTATAAACTATTTTAACCAATCAAAAACCGTGACACATGGAAAGCTTTTCCAGCCAATAGAGGACTGCCACGTGAGTATTTGTGGGATAGATATGATCGTGGTTTTGTTCGTCCCATACCCAATTACCACAATCGTTCATAGGACGATCTTAAAATTTTGATCTATTAAGACCAAAATTAAAGATTGGATCTATAATCGTATATTTGGTTGCCTATTAAGGATGCCCTTAGAGGTTCAGTTATAAATTGTAAAGTAATATTCTTTTCTTCAAAGGTTCCAACTATACCTTTTGGATCAATCCTATTAATAGGATAAATCTTTGTAAGGAAAGGTGTTCCAAGTATTACTTGGTTGGTAATATCTTTAGCTAGTAAAAAACTAGTTTGTATACATTTTTTATCAATGCATACTTTAGCTTCAGGCAATTTGTAATTAATTTGGAGATTATTTCCCCCCGCAGGAGATAATGTATGCATGGTTTTATGAAAATACCTTGAGGGGATTAACCCTTCTTGAATAACATTTAAATCTGCTCCACTATCTATAAGAGCAATAAATTCTTTCGAATAATCATTGTTAATCAACAATGTAATCTTAACAAGCCATTTTTGTGTAATAAACATTTCTAAAGTAGATAAGAAATGGTCATCATTGATTTCTTGTTTAAGATTTTGATCCGAAGGTATTTCTTGATTTGTAATAAAATTCTAATGAGAAGTCATATTATCATCTTTGTTAATATCCTGATCAGAAATAATATTTTGATGAGAAATCATCTTTCCTTTCTCAATTCTAGAAATTCTTTGATCAAAGCGTTTATTATTCGTCTTAATGTTTTGAATTTCTTTTTTGAGATTATTAATCTCTATGATTAAATCATGTGTAGAAGTAGGTTTTTCTACCTCTGTTTTTTGCCTAATCTGTCTATAGATTTCATCCATTAGATAAGGTATAGGGTTAATTATTTCCCTATGAACTTCTTGTGATTTAGAAGTTTCTGACGTCGCATCAAGCTGAGTATTAAGCTTTTACATAATTTTTAATCTAGCTTCAGGATCTGTTATTTCCTCAAGAAGCTCCATAGCAGATTTAAAGCTTAACATATTAATTTCCAAAACTTGGAGTTGTGACTGCATTTTATACAATGCTTCCTCATCTTCAAAATCATGTTTAGGACAGGGTTGCCCTTGTTTGCAAGGGTGCACAATCTGAATCTGAGTCAGTATTAAGGGTTTCATTTCTTAAAACCTTTAGATCTTCACTAGTTGAAGAGAAATCAGTTTGGTCTGATTCTGAAACCATATTAAGTAGGATCTTTGATATAATATCTTTTATCCTATAAGATTATTCAAGATTATTAATCTTTCGTTTAACCCAACAATTATTAGCAAAGTGGCCCTTTTTGCCACACCTATGACAAGTCATTGACTTATTCTTTTGCCATTTATTGTCTTTCCTAGCGCATTGACGCTCTTCTTTTTCCTCAATCTTCTTTTTAGAAAACCTTTTTCTTTTATGATAGGGTGTATAATCTTTTTGGGTTTTCTAGGTTTATTAGAAAAGGGTTTGTCTATTGCAAACTTATCACAGAAATTATCTAATTGTGATTTCTCCATAAAACTTTGTCGTTTAAGCTGCTGATTCAACTTAATTTCATTACATAAGGATATTCCTTCCTGAGTGCAAACTCCAATCAGTTTACCATAAGTATAATTTTCATAAGGAATAGAAGGATAATTTCCTCTAAGGACATTCCTAATCCTTTCAGCAAATAAACGAGGCAAGCCATCAATAAATTTTGACTTCCAATGAGTGCTATTACACTCTGGTAATTCCATTACTCTACTTAGGAAAGTATCTTTATACCACCAAAAATATGTCTGTGTTTTACACCTAAGATTTTGTAGTAAGGTTCTAATACTCTCACCATTTGCTGAGTATTTTCCTGTGAAGTGTTCTAATATACTAACAATCAGAGTATAAACAACATCTTCAACAATATTATCACCTTCTTGTTTGATTTTATTGAGAATATCATTTTTCTCAACTAGAGTGAGATAATTATCTCACCAACCTTTTAATTGGCCTGAAAAACATGCTATTATCATATTAGCAGCATTTTTATCACTATTGCCATTAATCTTGCAAACTGTGGAGTGCATCAACATCCTATGCATAGTATTGTGAATTTGTTGATAAGCAAAACCATCTATATTCCATTCATAGATGTGTCCGCCACTATAGCAGTTTGTTATTATCTCATTGGATTCTTCTATTAGAACATCTACCGGAGTAGGTCTAGGGTAATAATATTTTCCCGTAGTAGGCTTATCTACCCATTTATGAAGTTTATTAATTTGATCTTGATAAACTTGCTTATAATTTGGTTCTTCTATAAGCTTTATCTCTTAGATTTTTATCAAGACTAGTTAACTTCATTTTAATGAATTTATCATCTAGAAAATCCTCTAGATCCTTCATAGGTTTGAATTGAAAATCTATAATGATAGGAGGTGGCTGTAAACTAGGTGTAGTCATTCCTATAGTTTTGGACGTAGTTATTTCTACTAGTTTTTTAGCTATAACTGACTGAGTTTTCATAACCTCAATTAATTGTTCTACTCTGTTTTGCAAAGAACCTATATGTTCTCCTAAAACACCCAAATACAGATTAGAATAATTATTCTGTCTAAACATCATATTCATTTGTTTACATGTTGCAGGAAGAGTGTCATCTTCGAATAACTTAGCAAATGCAACAAAGTTATGACTAATGCCATTCTTTTCAATTTGAAAAGGTTGTTGAGGTGGATAAACCTGTTTAATGTTTTTACCCGAACTCAACTTATAATTTCTTTCTAGTGTTGAAATATATTGTTCAACATAAGTAGAAATAAACCAGGAAACAAAGAGTTAGATTCTATTCTTATGTTCACACAATTTGTAAAATTCATCACTTAGAGTTTTTAACTCTATTGTGCTATAAGACTCAAAAAAACCATTTTTTGTAAATGATTTCCAACTATCTGACTCAAATTCAATTTTAACAATTTTTCTTGCCCATGAACCAGGACTAAAATCTGTTGTTTTGTCAGACATAATTTAAAGATTAAAATCCATTTGAGATTCGGTTATTTCCGGATCTTTAATGCTAAGGCCTTTAACGATATTATTATGATCCATTATTAGCCTATCAATTCTTTCCTGATCTCTAATTTGAGATGTTGAAGCTCTCGTAGATTCAAGACGTTGTTCGCTCTTATAATCAAACGGCGAAATATAATTTCTCATTGAACTTGATTTACTAAGCCTAGAACTCGGTCTAGAAGACGCTGAAGGTCTGCTTATATTATCAAATTCAAGGGTAATTGTTCCTTCTGGAGACTAAATTAAATTGATTAAGTTGTTATGGCCAATGGGCTGAGGTGGAACTACTTCTGCCAAAATCCATTCTGTTGGGAATTCTATTTCTTCCCACTTAATCGTTCGTATTGTCGAGATACTAGACTTACTAAAGTTGGATTCTATTAATATAGTCTCATTAATTTTTTATCCATTATCCTACACTGGGGATTAAGGGTAAACATAGGCTTATAATAAATCCTATAACAGATAGCTATTACTTCTGTTCCAGGTTTATAGTTATAACCATTGGTTTTAACGTTTAACGTTAAAGAATCCATAATATTAATATCGGATAAAGATGATTGCATATTTGGGTAAACATCAAAATAAATCGGACCATGAGCCAAGCTAGTCTGAACGATTCCCATTAAGGATTGTTTATAATTAAGGTTTCTACCATCTCGTAGAGCTGCAATAAAGCTCTCTGGTAAACCTGGCACTAAACTAATATGTAAAAACTTATAAGAGTGCTTGTATAAAAGTAAATTCACTTTCTTCAAGCAACCTAATTGTTAATTCATCAGAATTCAGCGAAATTATTTCTTCAGTTGTCTTAACAACATGTTTGAGACCAATTTTCTCAAAAGTTCCTAGTTTATAAATTAAACTGCGTTCAATTCTAGGGATTGTCCACTTATTAAGTACTTCTAGATTTGTCGGAAGATCTTTTTTTTCTTTCAATTTATTCTTAACCATTTTTTGATTTCTGAAAAGATTCATGATAAAGAAGATATGTGATAAATCTAATACAAAATATATAATACTATCCCACCACGGCTCGAATACCAAAATACATAATACTATCCCACCACGGCTCGGATAGTATTGGTGATGGTGTCAATGTTTTAACAAAGTGCTTTAAGCATTGCATTAATTATGGCTGTTTGAGTCCGTAAACCGTTTCAGTTCGGTTCAACCAGCCCACGGGAGTTACTTCGAACCGCCACTACCTCTGTGCCACGACCTCCAGCATTCCGGTAAATTCTTTTGATTTTAAAACACTTTCCAAACTCCATTCAATCTTTCCCTCTCACTTTCCATCAACTGGCTTCTTCCGTCTCTCCACACACACGCACACCGCAACGTAAGCCACGCTCGCTCAGCGCTGCGAAACCCTAGCCTCGCGTCAGCCATGGGAGCCTGCTCCGAAAGCGCTGTCTCCAAGCTCAAATCCTCCGACAACGACCGTGCCGCCGTCTTCTTTCCCAAGCACGTCCACGATAATGTCCACGGAAACATC
Source organism: Rhodiola kirilowii (assembly GCA_033675215.1). NCBI lineage: Eukaryota > Viridiplantae > Streptophyta > Magnoliopsida > Saxifragales > Crassulaceae > Rhodiola > Rhodiola kirilowii. The sequence goes on from CM066197.1 coordinate 22,574,344, forward strand.
TACCTCGATCCGGTAACTTCACCGCGCTCTCTGCTTGATAGTCTTTATGCGAGTTTGTTACTGCGCAATTGATAAGCTGTTGTTGCTGGCTTTGTTGCTACGAGCGAGCAACCGATGGCTCCATTTTCAGAATATTTGTTTGATTTTTGTGTTTTGCGCGGCAATGGAAATTTGGTGAATGAGGATCCACATGACAGTAGATTGTGTGACTTGTGACGTCTGTTCTTTGCCTTGTGATTTGTAATTTGGATTAGTTATTTTCAGTTGTGTTTGGTTGAGTAGATACACAGACCAGGTGTTGGACATCATAAAAGTAAATGCGATGAGGTCAGAAAGAGAATATAGTTTTGGGAATTACATGCTTGAGATTGGGAATGAAACAGTTTTGGGAATTACATGCTTGAGATTGCTGCTTATTTAGTTAAAATTCCAGTTTAGTTATTATATCTAGTTCTGTATACCCATGGATGATGGGACTATTTTTTTTCCTTGTTGCAGCTCTCCTTGAAGTTCATTGATACAGAACAGTTCCAGAGGCAAGAGTGTTCTGTATTCTCTTAAAGTTGCTTTTACTTGCAAATCTCAATAACTACTTACTGTATGATAATGTCGTAAATTTCACATGTTTCAGACTTCGAGATTTGAATCAGCTTGGTAAGTTCTAACTTCTAAGATCTTCACTTAATACTGAACGTGGAATTGAGGAAATATATTATCTTACAATTTGCCATTTATAAGTTTTGTTTTTATCTAATGTTTATAAGGCGCATAAACAACTATACAGAGAATTGCAAACTTCATAAGTGTCTTCTTACTTGTTGAACTGCTTTTAGTGAAAGTTATGCCGTATTGCAGGCTTGACTCATATGGTTTACCCAGGGGCGGTACATTCTCGATTTGAGCACTCCCTAGGTGTGTATTGGTTAGCAGGAAAAGCTATTAATATACTCAAATCTCGCCAGGTAATTATGGCTTTGATTACTGATTCTGATCGTTCTCATCCAAGTTTCACCCTCATAATTTTCATTTCCTCGGGCATGTCATCCCCTCAGGGCTCAGAGCTTGGTATTGACAATAATGATGTAACCACTGTGAAGCTTGCTGGTATTTGATAAAAACTCATCTGAAATTTGTTACTTTGAGTTACAAGATGTTACCTACTTACAATATTCTTTAATTTGAAGGTTTGCTGCATGATGTTGGCCATGGTCCATTTAGCCACACATTTGAGCGTGAAATACTCCCTAGGGTTCTCCAAGGCACTAAATGGTAGTTCATCTGATATTAGGATATTTGGTGCCATTGATCTCCTCAAAATAAAATGTGAGTTGCCATTATTTTTCTCAGACCTGAAATCTTGATTTGCCTGTCAGGTCGCATGAGGAAATGTCCTTGAGAATGATTGACTACATAGTTGATGAACACAATATCGAAATTGATCCTGATATATTGAAGACAGCAAAGGTCAGACCAATCATTGACTTTATCATACTACTGCTCATAATGTCTGCTATATGGGTGCAAATGTCATTGAGAGATGTTTAAATCTTATATTGCAGTTTGTTGACACTTTTTATGCCTTAATATATTGATAGGATATGATAGTTGCTAGCTGTGGACATAGCACTCTAAATAAGGCAAGCTGTCTATTCAGGAAAAATTTGCCTGAACATTTTCCTTGCAATGCTGATTTTTCTCTCTTTCCGTTGAACATGATTTGTTTACTTTGTGTAGAATACAAAGGAGAAATGTTTCTTGTACGATATTGTGGCAAATGGTCGCAATGGAATAGATGTGGACAAGTTAGTTCACCACACGTCCGATGTGGTGTATATTTTCCTTGTTCGATTTGAATCTAGAACTGTCTTTTTGACATTTCTTTTGGTCCTATTTCTGTTTGAAGGTTTGATTATATAGTACGTGACACTAGAGCCTGTGGCCTTGGTTGTAGTTTCCAGTTTGATAGGTAAGCTTAATTCATTCGAACATTGATGGTTGTATAATTACACTACAGGTTGTGTTTGCTATTTCTTTAACATGAACACAACTGCCACTTTGCAGCTTGCTTGAGAGAATGCGAGTCATGGGTGATGAAATTTGTTATCGTGCAAAAGATTGTCAGTATTTTCTTTTTTCTTGAACTTTAATGCTCAAGGTGTTTTGGCTGTAATGCTCGTCACTAAAAAAGAGTTTTTTTTGTCAGATCTTACTGTTCACAAGCTGTTCACCACTCGCGCAGACCTGCATCGAACAGTATATACACATGCAAAAGTTAAGGTATTTGTATTTTCTCTGTTCTCTGAAGTGTCTTGCATAGTCGTCTGATGTTTGATAAGAGTGAATTTAAATAAAGAGTAATAACTCTTGATAATGTGCTCTCCAGGCAATAGAACTCATGGTCGTAGATGCCTTGTTGCAAGCAAGTGACGTTCTTCAAATATCATCATCAGTCAATGATCCTGCTGAGTTTTGGAAGGTCATTGTAGCATTTGTTGATTTTTGACCTTTTTAATTACTTACTCTCAAATGTTACATCTTATTTTATTTTGGAAAATAATATTAATCTTTGCATACAGTTGGACGATACAATTGTAAAGACCATTGAAACTTCATCAAGTCAGCAGCTGAAAGAATCTAAAGAGCTGATCCTCCGTATTAGGAGGAGAGACCTGTACCAGGTAATATCAATTCCAAATTTTCAATATAATGGATGAAGTGTCTATTTCTTGGCTGTTTGAATTTATTGATTTCCGAAGGCAGACTGTCACTTCATTGGAGATGTAAATGGTTCCACTTGTAAGGAATGATAACTTAGCCATATTTGTGGATATACAGTTTTGTAATGAATATGCTGTTCCAAAAGACAAGCTTGATCACTTCAAAGATGTGACTCCCAGTGACATTGTTTGTTCTCAGGTTTCCCTTCCTTTTCTCTTTGTTTGTCATGGTCAATGGTCCTTTTTGATTAAAATCTAAACTCCATGCCATGCATATTCTTTCAACCAGATTGCTGGTGGGGTTATGCTGAAAGAAGAAGATATTGCTGTTTGCAATGTGAAGATCGATTTGACACGTGGGATGAATAACCCTCTTCAAAGGTAATTTTAACATTGACATTGATCATATGTTTCTTAACTACTATGAAGCTACATGGCTAGTTCACCTCGCCGTTGATCATATGTTTCATAACTACTTTGTAGTAACATAACTAGTTCACTACTTTACTGACTTGTTTATATTGTGTCTTTTTTTTCTTTCAAAAACCCAGTATAAACTTTTTCAAGGTACTACATATCCTTTCCTTTTTTCCTACTTTGCTTCATTCTGTGAGAGGAATTTGGACCGTTACAAAATAGTTAGACAAGGAATCTGTTTTGAAATGGTCGATGGCTGTTCACTTTCAGGATTATGAATGCGACGAAAAGTTCTCCATACAGGATGATCGCATCAGCCACCTGCTGCCAGTGTGTTACCAGGACATGATAGTAAGGGTTTACTCCAAAAAGCCATTCCTGGTTGGTGCAGTAAATTTATTGGTTCTTTACTATATTACATTCAAAGTGAATTTCTGAGCTCTCCATGTTTTAACCGCATCCATATCAACAACAGGTTGGAGCTGTTTCTGATGCATTTGAGAATTTTCAACTAAAGACATAAGGTGTCAAAACACAAGTCCATGCAACTCCTGAGAAGAAGAAAAGACGCATATAACAGGCGCTGTATCTTCTCTGACCGCTAAATTTTTGTGGGAAGTGAACACAGACCCAATTAGCTCCCAGCTTGTAGAAAAATCTCATGAAGTAGTGTAGATATGTTTACACATTCACCATGAATGATGCCCCTCTAAATCTTCTACACATTCAAACAACCCACATTGAAACATATTCAGCATGAAATGTTGATAGGTAAAAACATCAGAGCATATAAGCCTCCAATTCAGTTTATGGGCTTGACATTACCATTTTTCTGAAACAACAAGCAACATAATGCAACTCGAGAGCGCAAACTACCAATCCCAACAGCCTCATGAACTAAATTCTGCATCTTTCATCACTACACCTCCCTTTCAAAATAAAAAATAAAAACTTAATGCAAAAGTCATGAATTATAAAACTTTAAACCACATATTTCACCCAAAAAAGCCCTCATATTCATCTAGAAAAGAACCTGATCTTTTTTTTGAGAAGGAAAAGAACGTGATCTTAATTAATTTAAATTATACATTACTCTGCATTATAATGGAGTCATCACAGAGGCCCTCTCATACGCTGAATTCCCAAAAGATATTATAGCTTATACGCGTACGATAGAGACTACAAACCCCTGACCTGAGCGAAGACCGTAGTGCAGTGATTAAAAATACGTGGTACTTGAAAAGTTCAAGGACCCAGGCAGACTCTCAATTGCGTGCGCATTGTAGGAAAGTTAAAATTAAACACGCATTAGGCGACCTTGGTGCAAGTTTGAATCTCATGTCTTACTCATTATGACAAAGACTAGACGCTGAAGAACTTACCACGACGATGATGACTTTAAGTCTGACGGATATGTTGGATCGATTAGTGTTAGCAAACTATATCAGACGGAGGTTACCAGAAGGTTTTCCGCCTGATTATCGAGTTGATGCGGAAACAGTCAAACAGAATGCAGGAATGTAAATACTGAACAATACTACACACGGATGTAGAGTGAAAACCTTATCACAGATAGTGATAAGGTGAAAACCACTACCTTCCAGATTTCTCTGAAAGGATTTGTGAAACCGATTGCTTTCTATTACGATATTCTTGTAGGGTTTACAAACTAGGTCTATTTAGCAGACTCTATTTGATGACCTCTACTCACTCGAACAAAGCAATCGTTTCAACTTCAAACCTCCGTGTATTAGCAGCTACAACAGACTTGTTCTTCAGTGCAGTGGCTTTGCTCTTCTGGAAGATGGCGGCTTCTCTCTTCAGGAATCCACACCGGACACTTGTCAAAACCCTAGGACATTAAGTAGGGTTGTCCGTGTCTAGGGTTGTCTGTGTCTTTTCATCTGGGCCCAGCAGTCTGGCCCATCTGAACTTTAATGAACCCAATAGCCTTTATTCGAATAGACAGGATTCCTTCTAGAATCTTCCTTTTATCTGCTTCTCCATTAAGTAGAGCTTGCCATAACCGATCTGTAGAATCTTGTGGATTCAACCATCTTATGGCAGCTCGATCTCTGATATATCTTCGATATGTTAGATGGATTTCTGCACACTTAGTAGAAATGTTAACTAAGTGTTTGTGATCATCAAAACCTATGGGTTCCAACAGGATAATTCAGTAGACGACCCAAATGAGTACTTGAGAATGTTCTCCTCCAAGTCGAAGAATTCTTTATTTCCATAGACTTCGTAGTTCTAGACACGCCCGAAGATAAGAATGTACCATCATCCTCAGTAGACCATAGTTAGCTACAGCTGAGGCCGTGATAGATGTTACGAATTGGTCGTTAGTTTTGAACATAGAATTTAAGGGTCCGTAATTTACATAGAATTTAGCCTCGATGAAGCAATGAAACGACCTAGAGCCACACTTAGTTGATCAGACTATGATGAGCTCCAAGCAATTACTTTTGCCGATATAGAGGACCCCTTAGAAGAAATATTGAAAGAAGATCAAGACCATGATGAAAAGTCAGAAGAAGAAGACCCCAAATTTAAACCTTTACCTTCCAGCCCTAGGTACCAGTATCTAGGAGAAAACTCCACTTACCCTATGATCATCAACACATCTCTCTCTGAAGAAGAAACCTCGAAACCTTGTATTTGCACTTTTAATCTTCAGTGTCATCCAAGCCCTAATTGTGTTCAACCACTAACATCAATTGTAAGTTGTCCGCTTGTATTTTAGGGTCCCATGTACCTCATAGATATTTGAACTTCCAATTTACTTTTATTAAATTGTATGATACTCCCTCTGTCCCGGTTTGTTTGTCCATTTTCATTTTTGGGTGTCCCCTAATATTTATTCAATTTACTTTTATATACAATTCAATAATCAAATCAATCATCTCTTTCCTACCAAAAAATTGTACTTTCAATGATAAATAATTAATAATTCGTATGCGGAACCCACCTCCACATACACTTTCCTCATATTTCTTCCCTCTTCTCCATCTCTCATTGTCATTTATTTACTTTTTTTAATTCCCGTGCAAATTGTCCTTTTTGGACAAACAAACCGGGACGGAGGGAATTATTTTGGTATGATTGTGATTTACTTCGATGCATTGTTCAAGTTAAGCACTCAAGGTGTTTGAGAAAATGCCTAGGTAATTTACATATTTGATTATTTTTCTAAGGAGAGGAGAGGTAAACGCCAAAGGATCTTGATAACAAGTAGATTTCCCTTACATAATAGTGTGTGCGAGAGTCATCCACTACTGTATTGAGATAGGCCAGAGCGTCACGAACTCACATGACTTGGTCATGCAACACAGTTGATGATCAAGGAGTGTGAGTTTAGTGCGAGCCACGAGATTAAGAGGTTGAGACCTATGTGTACAAGGTATATCTTCCTCAAAGAAAAGAAGGAACGCGAGTTGAACTTGATTTGATTGGTCACTAATAATTTATGGAAAATTTTTGACGTCAGGAAAACGACGGAAAAGTGACGAAAAAAGCAAATTTTCGTCAGTTTTCCGTAAACGATGACGTTGACGGCAATTTTTCCCACGGTAAAAAATTTTCGTCAACATTCCATCGTTTATTTCCGTCACTATTTCGTCCAAATTCAGTCGCAATCCCGTTAAATAAAATTATGTCCTCATTCCGGCATGTATCCGACGAGATTCTCCATCAAAATATCGTCAATAATATTTTCCGTCTATATTCAAACAAATTTCTATTTTCAATATTTTCCGTCTACATTCCGTCATTTTAGTTTTCCGTCTACATTCCGTCCATGTTCCATCAATAATATATGCCGTCATTCGTCCGTCTTAATACTGTCATAATTCCGTATTAATGTTTCCGTCATAATTCCGTTTTAATGCTTCCGTCACAATTCCGTCTGTTTTACGCTTATCAAAATTCCGTCATCTTTTCGGCAAAGTTTCGGCAGAAAAAATTATCAACAATATTCCATCGATATCCCGTCTATAAGGAAACCGTCAACTTTCCGTCATTCTTACGCTACTCTACGTTCCGTCATATTTCCGGCACACTTCCGGCACAATATAATATCGGCGATATTCCATCAAAATTTTGTCATCTTATTTTCCGTCTACATTCCGTCATTTTTCATCATTAACTCGTGAATTGTTTAAATTTCCTATTTTTCATCCCGTGATTTTTTGTCAACTATATTTCTTTTAAGATTATTTCAAATATTAAACTCAAAATTTCCATATTTAATTAAAAATGTACGAGAAAAACACTGTAATAAATAATATAACACAGAAGTGGAGTCAAATAAAATTAAAATGTCTATTCTCTGCGGTTGTCTTCATCCGATCTCTCATTAGACAGACCACAGTTGTTTCCATTCGGGCTTTGAATGGAGGGCAACTAGTATCCAGGAGTGAGCATCCTCCGCATATCAGCCTCCATTTGCATCATTTGACTCAATCGATCTATGCTGTCCTTCATGCTTCTCATCTCTGCCTCTTGTCAGGATTCCATGCGTTCTAAACGCGGCATCAGATCTTGAGTGTACTCGTCCGATAGTTAGGCCTCGATCTCTGTGAGCTCGCACACGACTGACTGCCTGTTGAAGAGAACTTGTTCGACACCAATGTCGCTGCAGGGCCATACAGATATGGTATCCCCGACCTTGGGTTAACCCCCATGACAGTTGCAGCGGCCTCTACCAGGTTTTCCTCCGTTACCCTTTCGTTTCCGACGTGATCCTTCACGACCAGAACTTCAGCATCAGCAAGCTCTTTGTGCACAATATTACAAATGAAACAAATATTTTTGAATATAGGAAACAAACGTAATAAGAAAAATATAATAAGCAACATATTAGTTGGCAACTGATATTCTTTTGTAATAAGAAAATATAATATGAAAAACAAATGTAATAAGCAAATATAATTTGTAAGTGTAATACCCTTTTGTTCTCCCCGTCGGGTATCAAATACGTCTCATCCTTCCTCTTGTATTTATTGTCAAACATATCAGTTGGCAACACTTGTCTTTGATTATTCTTTTCCTGCAAATTTAATGATAAATGTATTATACTAAATGATATTGAAAGTTTAATCGAAAAAAATGATATTGAAAATTGAATTATTTTTAAATATTATGTATTACCATCCTTGCCATGTGATAGTGTGCTGGTCTAGACCCAAAGGCGTGCAAGGTTGGGCCGTTTCTAGCATGCTAGGCAGAACAAGTTTGCTTGTTCTTTTCAATGCGGGTTATGAATGCTGGGTCCGTGTTAAATCGAGTTTTTCCCTCAATTTTGTGATCTTCCATCAACCATTTCGGGCCTTTAGTCTTCCCGGATCGCAAGCCTCTCCAGGTATCTTGTAGAATCTTAACCGCCTTCTTCCTAAAGTTGGCCTCAATGTGGTCGTTGTGGATCGGATCCCACCGGTACAAGCTCTACATGTACATTACATAGTTGTGTTACGAACAATTTAATAGAAACATAAAACTATGTAATCGAAAATATATTTGCATGTAGAAAACATGTAACCAAAAATGTAATGTTAATACAATTTTAATACATTTTACCTTAAAGTGTCAAAACCACTTCACCGGAGCTTGTGGATCACACGTCCCCATTGTGGTCCAACCAACCTTAAAACCAGGCCCAATACATTGAAGCCTGATTTTGTTAACAGCTGAAGGGGGGTTGAAACAGAAAAAAAAATACAAGGCGTGACATTTACAATATGGTTAGTAAAACAAGCTGCACAAATATATGTACGAAAAAAGTACTTACTTGTCATCCCCAGCTGGAACGATCCACTGTCGATCATCCTCTGGCATCGAACCGAACGGTGTCTCCTCACCGAGTCCGCCACCGGCTGAAGTCCCTCCTCTAACAAACTCTGGCCAAAAATGTATCATCGTGATCATCATCATTTGCCGAAGGTGAGTCCCTCCCTTCGGCTCCCTCGTCAACCTCCCTGTTCCCCGGTGACTCCTCTATGAAATTCAACAGTTTTTCGATGTCGTAATCATGCACTTGTGGTAAGGTTCCGTCGCCATCCATCGGATCAAGGGTAGGCTCCTGTACAGCCATAGAAGGCATGTACACTTCTAGAATTGGACGTGTGTCCCCAGTTGACGATGGTGTACGTTGCCTGTCCTCGCCCAATTGTCTCTCAAGGGTAGGCTCCTGTACAGGCATAGAAGGCCTGTACACTTCTCGATTTTGACGGGTGTCTCTAGTTGAAGGCGGACGTTGCATGTCTTGGCTCAATTGTCTCGGTTAGCATATGTCAGTTAGCCTCATTTGTGATGAACTCCTGTACCTCTACCAGTGTCGGTATTTCTCTTACCGGGTACATTACGCTTGAGTGGTGCCATATACCCTGCCACAAATCGTAATGTAATTAGTACACCAAATACATGGAGATGGCGTACAAGCCAAAAGATTATTAATTTAAACATGTAAATGCCGAATGAAACAAATGAGTCATAGACATAGTTGGAAATGATTCAAACAAGGATTTGAAACAAGTAATTCGATCACACAAATTAATGTACCAACAATGAAACAAAAGTGTAACATTCGGACACTTTGAATATCATTTAAAATCAACAAACACGAATATACGAACACACTCAACAAACACAATTTGTGGACCAGCAACTTTTGCATACCTGTCGGAACATTTGTAGACACAATACGATACCGAATGAAACGTAGTCATACGACAATAGGAATACAATAACACAGTCAACAAACACAAATGAATAACAGGTGAGTTTTGAAACGCTGGATACCCTAACATCAACCGTGAGACGACAAACAAACGCCGAACAACCGACCACAAACAAACGCAGAGCATTCAAAAGCGGATGCCGACTTTGCCATACCTTCCAGATGAAACTGGATTGTGAAAGCGGTCGAAATCGATTGAAGAATTTGCCGGAGTGTTTCGGAGGACGGGTTGAAGAAGAAGGATTTTCCACTTACGCATGTAATTTGACTTAGTAAAAAATTATTTGCTTATTCCGTCCAACAACCGTTATTTTTATGTAAATATTCAATTTTTGGTTAATATTAATATTTGGTTAGGCGGGCGAATACGGAGGGCGTATTTTTAGATAGACATACGACAGCGCTTTTACAGTTAGGCGTTGTGTAAAGTATCATAAGCCATCGCTTTACTTAGTAAGCGCTGTTGTATATGTTACTTATTATGGCGCATATACATGAGGCGCTGTATATTTGGTGATCTAAGACGGCGCTTAAACATTAAGCGCTGTATTAAGCGTTACTTACAACAGCGCCTACCCTTTACACACTGTATTTTCTTTAAATTAAGACAGTGTGTACACCAAAAGCGCTGTTTTTATGGAACTTTACACAACCCCTATATATTAAGCGCTATTTTTGTGAAACTTTACACAACGCCTATATATTAGGCGATGTGCACTTATCAGTTTTTCAGAAAATTACATAACAAGAAACTTTACTAAATTCCCAGCCCTTTTCATTTACTTAAAATAGAAGTCATTATTACACGATAAAATTGTTTTCCGATAAATAACATTAATTTATTTTATCGTTACAATTTTTTTGAACTGCAGATTTCTTGAATTTAACTTAAAAAATTTTAAACATCAAAATTATACAGTATGTTTACATCATTGTAATAAATTTATTTAATTGTACGAATTCACAAGGATTCGTCTGACTCTTCTTCGGTATCTGGATTATAGTGACGTGGTCGTCGTTGCGGTCTTCTTCGGTCCTCATCATCAGCGAGGTTTCCGTACGATCCAATTTTGTTGATCAATACAGGCAGCTCAGATCCCATTTGACCCTCATCTTGGAACAAAACATTTGCTACTTCCATGTCGATTGCGTTTGTTGGTTTCATAGGACAAATTGCAACCCAACCCTGATAATTTTGTCCAGCTAATCCCGGAAACGTCACATAGTAAACTTGCATCGCTTGCTGGGTACGAATGTAAGGGTCGTAATGGGGGTAGGGTCTATGAGTGTTCAGGATGACAATCCTATTAAACGGATATGACCTAACAAATTGAGGATCGTACCAACGGCACTTGAACAAGACAACCTTTATGCGATGGTTGGTTCTACATCTCATATGAATTAGTTATTCAATCACCCCGTAGTAGCGTGTACCCTCTGTTCGTTTCACGTAAACATGAGTATTTACCATGTTCCTCCCTTCACCATAGCGTGTACTGGTCCGCCAAATGAATTTATAGGTGTTCCATTGAGTCAAAAAATGAAGGGGGGAATATTGTCTCCTGCTTACACAGTGTTGCCGATATGTTGTTTTGCCACTGTTCTATTTACTCAATGTGAAGGGAAGATGCACAGATATCTCGAAAAAATGTACACAACTCGGATACAGCTTCCCAGATCTATTTTGGTAAAAACCCCTTGAACGCAATCAGCATGAGTCGCTCGTTGAATACGTGTGCGTCGTGTGACTTGTAACCTACTAGTTTTAGGGTACTCATATCTACTTTATTCCCCAAGTTAGATGAAAATCCATCAGGAAACTTCAGAGACTTCACCCAAATAAGCACAAGTTTCTGTTGTTCTCCTGTAAGCTGATACTTACCCTTGTTGACTACCAAACGACCGCGGTAAGTTTTGAATTCCAATTCTGGTCTTCGACAATACAACTCGATATCTTTTATGCACTTCACACCATCTTCCTTTATTTTCCCCTTTACATCCATGATGGTGTGGAATAAATTCTCAAAAACATTCCTTTCAATGTGCATGATGTCTAGGTTATGTCTAAGCTTCACGTCCACCCAGTAAGGTAGTTCCCAAAAATGGATTTCTTTGTCCAATTGTGTTCCACCCCGAACCCGTCAAAAACCTCATTGATACGTTGTTCCCATATATATTTTAAGTTTCTAACCCTATCATAAACTTCGTGACCAGATCGAAATTGGACTGGCCCGTCGAATTCGGTTTGATCTTGGTAGAAATTCTTGGCATTAACCCGATATGGATGATTTTCTGATAAAAATCATATGTGATAGCCAAAATACGACAATTTTCTTCCGTTCTTCAACACGAATGTCTTTGTGTCGTCCATACAATAGGGGCAGCCGAGTTTTCCTTGAGTTGACCACCCCGATAACATAGCTTACACAGGGAAATCAGATACAGTTCACATGAGAGCTGCCCTCAATGTAAAACTCTGTTTGCTATTAGCATCGTATCTGTCAACCCCAACATTCCAAAGTTGTACCAAGTCATTAATAAGAGGCCTTAGATATATGTCCAAACGCTTATTTCGATTAGACGGCCCAGGAATTAGTATAGTTAACCAAATGAATCTCGTTTTCATACACAACCACGGTGGTAAGTTGTAGGGTGTTACCATCACAGGCCAAATGAAGTATTGTTTAGTGGACATACCCCATGGATTAAATCCATCTGTGCATAATTCTAATCTTACATTACGTGACTCGGATGCAAAGTTTGTATGGCACCGATCAAAATTCTTCCAAGATTCCCCCTCTGAAGGGTGAACCATGCGATACACGTCGTCTCTGGGTGAAGCGTGCTAGCACATTTCTGATGCCAGACTTTGAGATAAGAAAAGTCTCTGTAGTTGCGGTATAATAGGGAAGTAAAACATTTGGCTTCTCGCATGGCATTGGTACGATGAAGAACTTTCTATGCGTCTTGAATGACGATATCTTGGTTTCGAGCAGAAACGACATACTGTCATACTTTCATCACAGCCATAGTAAATTATACACCCGCCGACGCCAACATCAATCCATTGGTACCCCATTCCGAGATCAGCTACGAGTTTCTTTGACTGTTTGAAAGAAGATGGGATCTTATTTTCTCCCCCAATTAGATTTTTCATCGTTCCACATATGGCGTTAAACGCGCCTTTAGAGAATCCGTAGTTAGCTTTTGTTGCAAGCATTTTCATGTTAATTGAAAGCTCCGTCTCTGTCGTGCAACCTTCGTAAGCTGGCTCGGAACTTGAATTTAGGAGATTGAAAAAATCTATTTGCTTTGACATTCTCTATTTGCTGGTCACCAAAGTTAGACGACTCAGGAATATAATTAGAACTTGCATAATTAGGAACCATATCTGGGAATGCATTATGACTCCAAATTTCAACTTGAAAATCAATAACAGGGTCAACGGTGCTCGGTGTCAGGTATGGTTGGGCAAGAATTGACGTACTGGATTTCAACGAGATGTTCGTCGTGTAGGGTCCAATTGAAGTAATTTGGTGTGAAACCGTATTTGTACAAATGCTCCTCCATCATTCTTATATTGATGAATCGCCGGTTTTTGCATTTCTTACATGGACAACGTATTGTGTTGTCGCTGGTAAGAAAACCTTTTTCCATGGCTGTTTCAATAAAATTATTGACTCCGGCGATGAAAACATCATTGGTGTATGACTCCCCATGCGCACGAGCTTTGTACATCCATCTCCTTTCGTGATATAAATATGTCATGTCTAATAATATGCAGTATGATTTGAACTGAAACTAAAAGACAATACCACACAATTAACTGGTTGAAGCAAAAAACACCACATGCGAGTAGTCAAAATTTTCGGTGCCTACTTTCCGTCAACATTGCAAAACAAATTTTTGTATTGGGTAAAATTGGAAAACTTGATTGTGAGGGTGAATATAGAAAGATGGTGGGAATACATTTGTATATTACAAATAATATTTATTGGTTGTATGTTTCTATAGTTCAGAAGTTCATAATTCCGTCAAGATTACATGACAATTCAGTCTATATTACAATAAATTCGTCCAATGGTAATCAATTAACGGTAACTATATTTGCAACAGATATATTACAATTAAGTGACGGAATAATGATGAAACAAATTCCGTCAATATTGAGTTCCAATTCTGTCATTTGTTCCGGTAAATATCCTAAAGTTAAAAGTAATTGCCAACGGCTAAATTAAAATGGAGTCACGAAATGGTAACGGAATGGTGATGAAAAATATTTCGTCAACATAGCAGCTCCATTCCGTCACTTAGTGATGGAAATACAACGAATGTTCGACAAAATTTTTACAACGGATAAATATTAACAGTAACTTTATTTCCCAACCTATATATTAGAATATTGTGGCGGTATGGTAGCGGAATTGTGATGAAAATATTTCCGTCATAATTGCGGTGCATTTCCGTTGTTGGTGACGGTAAATTGACGGAATATAGACGTATAAAACAATGTTTATTTATATGTGTATTATTAATTATTATAAAATAACGTACATAAAGATATTGTAAATAGTTATACAATCGAACATTGGAAAAACTTTTGACACTGAAGTACGTGACATGCGACTAATGTTACAGAAAGTTTATGTATTATTACATAAAGGTAGACATTATGCCGGCGTGCTTTCATCCACGTATACCCGGACGAGATTTTTTCCAATAATATTTAGGATACATTTGATAGAACGATCCCACCAAACTTATACCTGGAATACTTGTCGTAAGTAAAATGATGAATTGTCAAAAAAGTCAAAAAAATTTGTAACATGCGGCAGTGGTATGAACCTTTTGTAGTACGAGGACAGAACCGACTTTCATACTAGCTTGTGTTTTCGGATCCCATACAGCCGAGCTATAAACAGTTGCTCGTACTACTGCTGTAGGATCCTACATTGGATTATGTATATTTAAGTAAAATGCAATTACATAGAATGTAAAAATGAAAATATGTTTACCTATAAAGTAATGATGAATCCAGATCCGTCCATGTTCAATTGACATGTGTCAATGACTCCCACAATCTGTCCAATGATTGTTGCATATCATCAATCAAATATGAAAGTGATAAATGTGTTCGAAGATATGTTGTATTGGAGCAGTACCTTGTCAGGCTTCTTTGTTCCATTTGGTGTAATTTCGATCAAAGGCGTATTTGGTACATCGATAGGTAACTCAGTCATCCGGGTGAATAACTCGCTGGAAGTGAATTGCAATGCATCCAACCAATTTTTTT
Organism: Rhodiola kirilowii; assembly: GCA_033675215.1. Lineage (NCBI taxonomy): Eukaryota > Viridiplantae > Streptophyta > Magnoliopsida > Saxifragales > Crassulaceae > Rhodiola > Rhodiola kirilowii. The sequence goes on from CM066197.1 coordinate 22,589,510, forward strand.
GCGTAAACGAATTACTATTTTGACCAGCTGCGCTTGACTCTGCCAGTCGTTCAGAGAGATACTCTTGCGTTGTTTCTTCAGATATGTGGTCGTTATCAACGCTTAAGCTTACTCCCAGTCTTTCTCGGTGCAACTCGAGAACACGACCAGCAGATCCAGGAATACGACAATGTGGATTCATAGTCAGTAGGATATTTTTGAATATCAATTTTAGTGTTTACATGCAAAGCCTCTAACTTTTATAGGCCCTTCAAACATGTAGGTTCATTGTAATGTTAGTGGGGTAAAATCGTTTATCTTCCGTCATAATTCCGTCATCAGTATAGGAATTGCAACGAAAAATATAGGGAATGTATGTCGGCAAATTTTATTGTTAACAAAAGTCAATAATGTCTTTCATTATAACAAAATAGCGTCTTTTTACCGTTACATTTCCATCAACATTGTCGGATTTGTACGGTAATGTAGACGGAAAATTTGTAGTTCATAAAAGTTTTGAATAATGTCCCCCCAACACGCTCAATAATACATCATGTACTAATAAACAATATATTTATGTTCAAACATTTATTAGAACATGAAAAAAGTTGATACTATTTACAAACATCTGTAAATTCTGATAAAGAAGTACGGTACATTAGAATATTGTTACAAAAAGTTTTGATATTGTTACAGAATGGTCATAGTTACATGATGGACCATAATAGTATGAATCATAAACACAGTTAAACCCACCAAATTAGACTCTTTGTCTATTTAACTTTTGCTTGTTAGTTCCGATATTTATCTACAGGGTATTTTGAAGTCTAGAGAGAATACAGGCTAAGGAGGAGTTTTTAAGCTGAAAATGAATTACGAGTCATTCCAAGTCACAACCAGACTCTGACTATACAAATCTAATGAACCTGACATGGAATCACTCAAAACAAGTCCAACCGAAGAGCAACCAGAGTCAGTCCGGAGCTGAAAGGACCCGATGGCTTTTGGAAAAAGTCACAAAATCACACAAACTCTCTTCTCTCCTCCACCTAGCCGGCGGCTCTTCCTCCTTGGTGACTCACCACCGGCGGCTTTGGGGAGAAAAGCCACATGGGCCGGCGGCTTTGAGAGCTTCTCCTCCCATTTTGTGCCATGTGTTGTGATCTAGATCCTTCCCTTGGCTATAAATAGAGCTCATCCCTTCCCTTTGTAAATCATCCCACAATCCTCATTTCAAAACATCATCCATCACAAAGCTCTAGCTTCTCTCTAGATTTTGGGCACTACTCTTGTAAACACTTGTTTTAAATCTATAATACTCCTGTTGGTTCTTGAGTATTCTAGTTGTTCTTGAGTTTACTCCTGTTGGTTCTTGAGTATTCTCCCTTTACTTTACTGTCTTTTGAAAACCTTCAAGTACTTAGCTATGATATCCACCTCTATGGATATTCGTAGCTAAACCCTTCATTCGGTTGAAGGGGTGTACTTGTGTCATAAAATGTTTTAGGCCCTACTCTTAATGCCTCTATGTGTTCAAAACTTGTTCTATGTGCCACATATTAGGTTAGAACTTTCAAGGTTGAGTGGATGCTTGGAATGGCAAAACTCTTCCGTGGGGTTCGTAAACATACTCGGATAAGTGGATGCTTGGAATGGCAAAGCTTATCTGAGAAGTTTGACCTCTTTAAAACACCATTTGGTTGATCGGGAATGATTGATCAAATGGATGCACATAAGGCTAATATACCTTGGAATGGGGTGTTAGTCTAAATAGAACAAGTGCTCTATGTCTTGGAATGGACTAGACAGTGTGGCAAATCAAGTGCTTGGAATGGCCTTGATACACTTTTGAATACTTAGTATGATCATTAGAGGTCAATGATAAACAGACTATGATACAAGGCCCCTAAAACCGAATACTTTCCTTAACTTAAAACATCACCTACACTTTACATTCAGTCTAAATATCAACTGCTTAGCTTTCGCAAGACTTGCCCTTCAAGCAACCCACTCTCTGTAAGTCTTCTTTTTCAAGCAATTACTTTCAGTACTTTACTTTCAGTACTTTACTTTCTACACTAATCACGACCAACCCACTTACTTTTCTGTACTAAAACTAAAATCAACAACCAACCACTCACTTTTCATCGCTAAAACCTCAATCTACCTAAAATCACGCTCCCTTTTAGTACATTCCTCAAAGAACAACTATCCCCCTAATTTCCTTGGGTTCGACCCCTACTTATCACTTGCTACCCAGTAGTGAAGTCGCGAGTAGCGGACTTATAAATATATTCTTGACTTTTTCACACGACGACTGTGCATCCGTCAAAATTGGCGCCGTTGCCGGGGAGTTAGCAAATGGATAGTTGTTCTTTTGTCTGTTGTACATAATTCGCCATGTCTTCATACTATGACATAGAACCTTGGAAAAATGGGGGCAGCAACCTTATGTTTAAAATGCTTAGATGCCTCCCCCAATTCGGAGGTACCATTGAAGAAGACCCTGTGATACATTGCCAACATTTTCACCACATCTGCCGCCACATGAAACCTGAGAACGAGATGTTAGAGGAGTTTAAGCTGACATGCTTCAAATTTTCTTTAACTGACTCGGAAATAGAGTGGTATTACTCATATGCGGCTTATGAAGGTGATTATGAGGATTTACGAGCCAAATTTCTAGAAGAGTTTTCCCCGCCATCTCTCCGACTTGAAACCCGCGAGAAGATTATCAACCTTGAGCAATCCCGGGATGAAACTTTGGACGAATACTCTACGTACTTCGATGTCATCATTTCATGCTGCCCGCACCATGGATTCACCAACTACGATATTCTTCAAAGATTTCTTGGCGGGATGCTGCCACATGAGTTGAAAAGGCTCATTGATGCGGCAGGGGGTTCGAACCTAACCATGGCTAAAACTTGGGACCTCATAGATGATTTGGCAGAAAGCACAAAACAAGGGCCGATGCACCAAACTGATGATGAAGCACCGACAATGGAAGTGGACTCAGTGCAAAACAAGCCCGACACCACACCCATTACAAGCCTGCCCGTAGCAAATCCGGAAGGAGACATCAGTACAAGGGCAGTAATGGATGTGGAGGCGGCTCTAAAGGAGCCAACATTAGAGCCCACGGAGCCGACAGAGGATGAGGACTCACAAATGACCGAGGAAGTCCCGGCCCTACTTGACGAGCCAAATGAAGTCCCGGACCTCGCTAAAAAAGCACCCGAGGAAGTTCCGGACTTCACTACCAAACCAATCGAGACATACCCGGACCTCACTGTCGAAGCACCCGAGACAAGCCTGGTCCTCATTACCGATGCGGCCGACCAGTGCCCGAGCCGTTTCCTCTTCACCAATTTGACCGAGAAAATCACGGCAGGCCCGATCCTCACTGAAGAGCTACTCGAGAAAGGCCCTGTCCTTATGGCCGAGAAGCCCCTACTTAACCCTTCATGTTCTATGAAGATCACGGCCACCAAAGATGAGATGATCAATGATGATGCAGTACTAGGCGAGTTGGAGGAGAAGCATGAGCCAAAACAAACAACGCAGGAGCTCCCACTTGTCACAAGCCAAGAAGAGCCTCCTGAAAGGTGTAAGGACCAAGGACGGCCAATCATCTCTGCCACAAAGAAGAGGGTTAGCAAGGGCGCATGCTTGAGGTCGCTTGGGAAAAGACTGAACTTACAAAACTGCAAAGATGCCAACCGGCCATACATGAAGAAGCGGCAAAGACATAGGCCCAAAGAATGGAAACCCAGAAGGAGAAGCAAGAGAGCACGACTCCATGGACCAACAGCTATGGTCAAGGGAGCCTCACCTTCTCGGAGCTATGAAAAGAAGAACCTGTCAAACCAATGGAGAACCAAACTGAGCCCATCACTCCACAAGTTCTTTGGATAAAGTAAAAGGGCAGCCGAAAAGAAATTAGACCTGAGCCATCCATGGGATCCCACCTTATGATCCAGGAATGAGGTACTGTCGAGCTAACGACGTTAAACAAATGCACTGGTTGGGAGGTAACCCGACATCTATCTTACTTTCAGTACTTTTCTTTTCTATCATTTAGTTTTTACCATAAGTCGCTCTCACCCACTTTTTGTATAGAAGGAATGACCCCTTGTAGGAATCGATTTTCGGAGCAAGATCAGATTAGCCAGGCAGCTTCCGAGAAATTACTGGGCCCACGCTGAGAGTTCAAGGCCCCAGCCGAACTCCCTCGATTATCCAGCTCAAGCTATGACGTTCCACGAAACGACACAGTAAATGGGAGTTCAGTTCTTCTCTTTTCCTTAATGTCATTTCCTTCTCTTGTATATATTTGCATGACTTTTGAACTAAGTCGTGCTGAAAGGCACGCCTTCGTTCAAAAGTGTGAAGTGAGAACCGCCTGTGTACATAGTTAACATGCTTTTTCTTTTTTCTTTTCCCTTAATATTATCTTTTTGAAAATATGAACTTGAGAATGTGAAAAAGATAGATCTAAATTCATGCATTTACCTTTTGAAAATTCAACTGTTTAAAAACTTAGAATGTAACTTCTCATTTGTCCCTTTGTGCTGAGATATACAGGGGATGTGGAGTTGACATAAACTGCCCTAGAGAGGCTTGACAAGCACTCGAAGGATCGAATCTAACTATAAGGTTTACGAAGTCAGTGGAGGCTGCACTTTGGGTTTCAGTAAAGATTGAAGTCATCTCCGCCATGCACTGTTTATGCAAGAGGCGGGACGGGAATCAAACCGTCCTATCTCTAGTCCTAGTAGCCGGGAAAATAGATGAGCGACCCTCATCTTGACCCGCGCGAAACGGCGAGGATGAGAAAGAGCGGGGAGGTATTTCCATATGCTTGCGGGCGACGATTGGACCTCCCAAAAAGGATGAGAAAATGGACTAGAAAGTCACAAAGAAGTAAAAGCTCAAAGAAGCTAATCAAAGGCCAAAGGCCAAAATTGTGAAGGTGTTAACCGAACAAAAGTGAAGAAACTTCAACTCAATATCAAAGGCCAAAGGCCAAAGGCCGATTCACTACAAAAGCTGTCCCTCGCCAAAAAGAAATCAAAGTGCTCAACTCAGTGAAACCCGAACCAAATCACGTGCTAGAGAAAGCTACAAGGAAACCATATAGTGCGAGTCGATCCCGAGAATGCAGTCCAGGAGCCTGAAAAGGGCTATCTCCCGAAACATCCAAATTAATTTGCATCTCGGCACGAAGGTACAAGTATCAAGTTTCTTCTAAGTATTTACACGGTTTAGTTTGGTAATAAGTAAGTAATGCATGAATTAAGACAAATCTAGTCCCACAGTCTCACTTTCATATTTAAAAGTTTACTTGGATTGTGTGTGCCGCCCTTTAAAAAGCATTGTTCGGGACGAACAACTAAAAGTGTGCGGTGATCTGATGGACCATAATTGTATGAATCATAAACACAGTTAAACCCACCAAATTAGACTCTTTGTCTATTTAAATTTTGCTTGTTAGTTCCGATATTTATCTACAGGGTATTTTGAAGTCTAGAGAGAATACAGGCTAAGGAGGAGTTTTTAAGCTGAAAATGAATTACGAGTCATTCCAAGTCACGACCAGACTCCGACTATACAAATCTCATGAACCTGACATGGAATCACTCAAAACAAGTCCAACCGAAGAGCAACCAGAGTCAGTCCGGAGCTGAAAGGACCCGATGGCTTTTGGAAAAAGTCACAAAATCACACAAACTCTCTTCTCTCCTCCACCTAGCCGGCGGCTCTTCCTCCTTGGTGACTCACCACCGGCGGCTTTGGGGAGAAAAGCCACATGGGTCGGCGGCTTTGAGAGCTTCTCCTCCCATTTTGTGCCATGTGTTGTGATCTAGATCCTTCCCTTGGCTATAAATAGAGCTCATCCCTTCCCTTTGTAAATCATCCCACAATCCTCATTTCAAAACATCATCCATCACAAAGCTCTAGCTTCTCTCTAGATTTTGGGCACTACTCTTGTAAACACTTGTTTTAAATCTATAATACTCCTGTTGGTTCTTGAGTATTCTAGTTGTTCTTGAGTTTACTCCTGTTGGTTCTTGAGTATTCTCCCTTTACTTTACTGTCTTTTGAAAACCTTCAAGTACTTAGCTATGATATCCACCTCTATGGATATTCGTAGCTAAACCCTTCATTCGGTTGGGGGGGTGTACTTGTGTCATAAAATGTTTTAGGCCCTACTCTTAATGCCTCTATGTGTTCTAAACTTGTTCTATGTGCCACATATTAGGTTAGAACTTCCAAAGTTGAGTGGATGCTTGGAATGGCAAAACTCTTCCGTGGGGTTCGTAAACATACTCGGATAAATGGATGCTTGGAATGGCAAAGCTTATCTAAGAAGTTTGACCTCTTTAAAACACCATTTGGTTGATCGGGAATGATTGATCAAATGGATGCACATAAGGCTAATATACCTTGGAATGGGGTGTTAGTCTAAATAGAACAAGTGCTCTATGTCTTGGAATGGACTAGACAGTGTGGCAAATCAAGTGCTTGGAATGGCCTTGATACACTTTTGAATACTTAGTATGATCATTAGAGGTCAATGATAAACAGACTATGATACAAGGCCCCTAAAACCGAATACTTTCCTTAACTTAAAACATCACCTGCACTTTACATTCAGTCTAAATATCAACTGCTTAACTTTCGCAAGACTTGCTCTTCAAGCAACCCACTCTCTGTAAATCTTCTTTTTCAAGCAATTACTTTCAGTACTTTACTTTCTGCACTAAAATCACGACCAACCCACTTACTTTTCTGTACTAATACTAAAATCCACAACCAACCACTCACTTTTCATCGCTAAAACCTCAATCCACCTAAAATCACGCTCCCTTTTAGTACATTCCTCAAAGAACAACTATCCCCCTAATTCCCTTGGGTTCGACCCCTACTTACCACTTGCTACCAAGTAGTGAAGTCGCGAGTAGCGGACTTATAAATATATTCTTGACTTTTGCACACGACGACTGTGCATCCGTCATTACATCATGCCGGCCTCTCATCAACGTACACCCGGACAAGATTCATTCCGGTAATATTTAAGATACAGTTGTCTGAACAACCCCACCTCACGAAAACCTAAAATTGTTATCGTACGTAAATATACAAAATGTCACTTGTAACATAAATATGTACATATATAAATCTGTGTGCAATGAAAACCTTTTTTAGAACGAGGACAGATACCACGTTAATACTATCTCGTGTTTTCTAATTCCCTACAACAGTGCTATGGACGGTTGCGTGTACTACAGCTGTAGGATCCTAAATTGCAATAACCAGTGTATTTTTACCTAAAATGAAATTGAAGTAAATTTAAAAGGGGAAAATAAGTGTACCTTTAAAGTAAAGTCGAATCCAGATCCATCCATGTTCAGCTCACAACTGTCAATGACTCCCACAATCTGTCCAACGATTGTTGCAAAAAGTCAGGCATCAATAAACTGTACTAAATGCAATGGAATAAATGTTGTAATCGAGTAGTACCTTATCAGTCTTCAATGGACTGTTAGGTGTAATTTTGATCAGAGGCGTAATTGGTACATAGATATCAAACTTAGTCATCCATGTGAATAACTCCCTAGAAGTGAATTGCAAAGCAGCCAACTAATGTTTTTGTGTAAAATAATTACTATTTGTACCAGCTTCACTTGACTCTGGCAACCGTTCAAAAATATACAATTGCGTAGTTTTTTCAGATCTGTTGTCGGTATCGTCGCTTAATCCGACACGACGAAGTGGATTAATATTCGGTGTAAATGTTTGTTTAACGATTGGAGTGGTGTTTACATGCAATTCAGCTTACATTTATAGGCCACATAAAGCGGTAGGTTGACTGTAAAGTTAGTTTTAATAAATGTCGGCAAGTTTAGGCTTCTTTCACTGTGTCAATAATGTATTCCTTGTGCACTTTCACTGTGCCCAATACAGTCGGTTTTCCGTCATAGTATTGTTTAAAGTGATGGAATGTTAATGTAAGGTCGACGGAAAGTGTGTCGGTACTACAAGTTAAAAATGTCCACCTATAACGCTCAATAATGCAAAACAATGTAACTAAATTGCATTTGTACATTTTAGCGAATAAAAAATTTGCATTTGTACATGAAGGTTACAATCCGAAGTCTAACAAACTTATTTCATTCAAAACAACAAATTACAATTGGTTTAACCCATAAAGAAGTGACATTTGTAGAACATATTTTTAAACACTTTCCGTTCCTACATTTCCAGGAGAGCCATGCGGTGATGGCTTGTCCACTTCTTGATCACCTGGATGTGGCTTTGAAGATGGAGATTGTAAACTGGATTCTTCTTCGTGTCTGTATTTTTCCCCACTTAAGCTATGATCTCCTACACATTTCGCGTCGTTATGACAGGAATGTATAAAATCTTGCGCGGAGCAAATATACCCTTCAAAACCGCTGGATTCATCTTCGGACCACGAAGCAAATATACGTTCATCTTCAGAATCATTACTCATTGTTACAAATTATTGGGATGAATTATTGGGTTGGAGTTTTAGATACGACCTTGTAAGTGCTTTTATAGTGCAGAGGATTAGAAGTTCCGTCGTGTTTCCGTTACTATTCTGTCACCCATTATTGGAAAGCGTTTACTCCCAGAAGCGCTGGTGTATGTTAACATACGACGACGCCAAAGTGCTATCGTATGTTAACATACACCAGTGCCTATTTACAAAGCGTTGTGTTATGTTAACATACAACAGTGCCTATTTACAAAGCGTTGTCGTATGTTAACATACAACAATGCATATTTACAAAGCGTTGTCATATGAACATTAAAAACTGTATTTGCTATATTTAATAACTAAGATTAAATCAGAAAAAAAGAAGTTAAACTAAGTTAAACTCCACAAATTTACACAATCTGATTTACATCGCCTTCGAATTGTTACCGCCGACTTAGCTCGCCTACGCATCCCACTCGATTTCTCAGTCAAAAAAGTTGCTCAGTTTTTAGGTTTCCGATTGGCGCCCATCAAATTATTTATGGTTCAGTGTTGATTTCACCTTCGATTTGGATTCAATATGTTACGATAGTCAGTTATTGAGTTTCTATTGTCCTGAGTTGACTCCACCGACCCCGATTAGTTTCAGCTTTGGTCCCGACTTGTGAAAGCATATGGTTATTTTTCTATATTAATAGTGTACTGTAGTTTTGTGCCGGTATCATAGGAAATTGTTTATTATATTGTACAGTCTTATGCATTTGTTAGGAATTAGTAGTGTAGTATTCTGTAGTTTCAGTTATCTGTTATTTAATCGCAGGAAGATGGTATACAAAGGTAGCACAGAGGCCGGATCTTCATCTAACCGTAAGAGAAGGGGGCCAACTTGTATGAAGAAATTAATCGAGCAGCATAAGGATGGGACTAAGGAGCAGGGGACGATTGAGGCAGATGGAACAATTGGCCGTGAAGTAAGGACATCATTCAGAACCTACATTGGTAATGTCTGAGTTTCATTTGTTTACGTATTGAATAACAATTTTTTGCGTATTGAATTAAATAATATGTTATGTCTTTGCATGAACAGTTGCTAAATCTCGAGTTTCGATTACATACGAAAGCTAGAATTTGGTACCTGAGGAGCTTAGGGATACGGTGTGGGATGAGACGCTGGTATGTTTTTAATTGGAACATGATTGATAATTTATGCATTTACACAATCGGTAACATAATTTTTTATGCAGAGATTATTTGATGTGCCCCAAAATGACATGACTAGTAAGTTAAAGAAGACAGAGATGCGAGCTGCCACTAATATGTGGGGAAACTTCAAGAGCCAACTCGCAAACCAGTACATCTTTGGTGAGAAACCAGGACAGGACCCCAGAGAGATGTATTCTTACATTGATCCGGAGCAATGGACGGGGTTTGTGGAACAGTGTTTGACTCCCGTGGCACTATAAATTAGGACGGAGAACATTGCTCGAGCAAAATCAAACAAGTTCCAGCATACATTATCTCGAAGCAGGTATAAGAAAGCGAGGGAGGATCTTGTCGCAGCAAAGAATGCGGAGATGGAGGCTCAGGGGTTAATATCGCCTGGGGATGAGCCTGTAATCGAGATTGAGAGGCATGCGGTATGGCTGAGGGGTCGTCTCCGAAGGAATAAAGAGTACGTGAATGAGTCTATGAGGGAGGTGGCGGAAAAAATTGTAAGTTATTTCTTACAAGAAAAATAGTAAACAGTTCACTAATTTTGTTTGACTATGCTGAACCTAAAATGATTGATAACAGAAACAATTGAGAGAGCAGGTCGGTTAGGGGTTATTTACGTCCCAGGGTCAAAGAGACATATTGACGGAGGCCACTGGGAAGGATGAGTACCCTGGACGCACACGTGGGGTCGGTAGTTTCATAGGTTGGATGAAGGTATTCGGGAAGCAGTCTTCTTCATCATCAACATGGTCAACAGTTACATCGAATGCGCCAACGCTTCAGAGCCATCACAGCGGTACCAATCCAGACCCATTCGTAGATATACCTGAGGTATTATGCGGTAGTTTGAAATTACGAATAAAGGCGTATGTTGTTCATTCATAATGGTTTAGTATTTTTTTTAAATATCAGGTTTGGAAGAAATGCTTACTGCACGTGGAAGGAGGTTTGGATCAACGCATGATAATCGTGGCACTTGGCAAAGTGATGACAGGATGAATCGTGCAATATCAAGAGTTGGATGGTGATATGGTGAAGGTGATTGTATACGAAGAGATTGAACCATCGACGGAGCTGCCAAAGAAGTTTTGGGAATATGGAGACAGTATCGGATGCAATGGGTGGTTTTGTGGGATGACCGAAATGTCTAGTACGCATTGATGAAAAGGTAACTACGTACATTCAGTTCTATGACACTAAACAACTATCACTTTCTAATAGTTACTCATTTGAACGGCATTTTTTATTTTGGACAGGGATATGACAAGTTCAAATTTTTCAAAATGCCATGCACTAGTTTCGGCGACGAAAATACTAGCAGAATGACAATGCAATGCCGCTTTCTTTACAAACACGCTAACATGATGGCCAAGTCAAGTCTGTATTCGGTGTACATTAGTAGCGAAGTGTTTGGTGAGGATTGCTTTGTCGATTTGAACAGAGAGTGCATTACTGAGTTCACATGCTTGAAAGCTTTGGGTGCACAAGCAGCAGAAGTTTACATAAGGTAATTATTGATTTCATTATAAAATGGTTCTGAAGTATATCAAAATTTCACTAATGAAAACAAATGGCAGCAGATTTGTCCATGATAAGATCCCACCGAGCATTCAGTTTGGATTCTTCAGATCGATTTTTATGACTCCGTCCGAGGAATTCCCGGTCAGGGTGGTCTTCTTCCAGAGGAGATTGAGAATGCCCGACTATGAGCATAATTATTGCTACTTCCTTCCCTACGTCAATGTGAAAGAGTGAGTTGATATTATACAAATTTTTTAATATTTTGCATGAAATGCGTATTTGACTAATATACGTTGTCTGAAATCTATGTTAGGTATCATTGGATGTTAGTTGTCCTATTCTCGAAGAAGGGAGTGGCCCTTTGGCTTGATCCAATTGGAAAGACATCGTTGCCTGACGCAAAGAATTTTGTTAACACGTAAGTACTATGGTAGGCCACTTTAGTTAGCATTATAACATGACCTACAACTTTCTTATATAAAATTGTCCTTAATGTTGCAGGAGCATGAGTCTGTACTTCAACCTCGCGTCAACAGACGAAATAGAGTGGATCACTGTGACGGTATTGAATTAACATATAACAAATGTTATAAAAATTAATATTTCAGTAATTAATATAGGAGGTTTGATTATAACTGAATTCTTATTTTAGTGCCCGAGACAGCCCTTCAACAGTGAACTGTGTGGCTACTATGTCATGCAATATATTCTGGACATAATATAGTTTGTTCAAGCTACCAATGGATTGCTTGAGAACAACATCGGACAAGTAAGTGTATTCCGAGACTTAATTAGTCATTAACAATTAACGGAGGTGTCCACAAACTGTGTAACTATGATTTTGTTTTCAAGTGTTTCCCTAGAGGACAACAATCATATGGTAACGATTTGCTTGATGCTATGAGGGATCACTTTGCGGATGCTTTGTTAACTTACATACGACAAGTGTATCATCCTGTATAAACTTGAAGGCATATGTGGTATTATTCCTCGAATTTTGTTGTAAGGTACAAGTGTATGAAAAGATTGCGACATATATGAATGCAAAGGTGTTGTACAATATTGACCAAATGATTGTAATTTTATGTTCAGCAAATTGGTTTTTTTGCAATAGGTGTTTTATTTGAAATGTATCGTGCAAGGGGGATTGTAACATTTAGTCATATAATGCATTTTTCAACCAACATATTTTTGTAACATAGACGTGTTAAGTGTCAAATTTTGTTGACATCAATGGAAATGAAATGTATAAATATTGACACATATATGAATCATAATTTATATTCATCGTTTACACAGTGCTTAATACGACAAGCGCTGTTGAAATACACAATAGACAGCGCTGTCGTAAGTTGAAAATAACACCTTAAGTGCTGTCATATTTTTAACTTACGACATCGCTTCATTATTAAGCGCTGTCTGAATTCCATCCGAAACTTTATTTGACAAAGTTATTTTTCGCGATGTTTTTATATTACAATTTCGTGTATTATAAAATTATTGTAACATATAATCAATTTGCGGTACAATTGACATTTCAAATAAATTTTATTAAACAAGTCCCGATTTGAAACATAAATTTTCAGGCGGTTCGTTCAATTTGCGTAACAAATTCAATTGGACAAAAAATATAAGTGTAATATAAAATTTATGACATACATTGTAAGCCGTTGTAAATCATTAATTTATTAAATTCATGGAATACAAAGATGTCACTAATTTATTGAAAAAATCGTGAACCGTTCACAATTCTACCATTTTACGGGTTGGTTGACCATGAGAAACGTGAAATCCTTCCACTCCTTTGCATACTCATTTCGTCGTTGACAATCATATTGCATCTCTTTATAAAATTACGCCGAATGCGAATATCATACCGTGCATCCCAAGTAGCTATACTCTACAAGCAAATCATTTTTAATACCAATTAACGTTTGTCAACAAATTGAATTAATTACATTTTGTGAGTTACCGCTTTGTACCCGAAACTCCTCGTACCAAATTTCCTTAGCGCTTTCTGGGATCATGTTCCATGATGTCCACGTTGCATCCCAGCATTGTGAAATGGATTCTTGTGCAATCTTTCGATGAACATCGAATGGGAAGAAACTATTACAAAATTAGGGATCACATAATGGTTGGATTTATCAAAACAATCAATATGAAGGGTACAATGAGTTCTTACGCGTTTCTTCCAACATGTGTAACATGATCTCTACGATCGAAGGCACGTGGATTGACAGTGAAACCAACAAGGTCAAATGAAGTAGACATGTTGACGATATTCAATTGGAAGGAAGTATATTGTAAATGAATGTGGTGGGTGGAATGATTTAAAAGAGTTCTCATATATATAAGGAAAAAATGAAATGTATGGATAAAACTTTTCGTCTCCATTCCCCCATGTTTCCGTCGCTATTGACGGAAACAACATGTTATATTGAAAGAATATTTGGAATAAGCAACGGTCAATAAATAATGGTAACTAAAAGTGACGGAATAATGCCGGAATGGTGACGGAAATAGCCAACGGTCACTAAATAACGGTAAGTAAATCAGGAACGGAATTTTAACGGAAATGTGACAGAAATATTGAAATATTTCCAGCCGACGGAATAATGATGGAATCTGAATGGAAGTAGGCGACGGTATATTGCGACGGAAAGTCCACGGAATGTTAGCGAATAATATATGCGGACAGTTTCCATCATAGTTTTGTCACTTAAATTTCGTCGATAATCCGTGTACTCATTTGCGACGGAATATGTGTTGACAAAATTGTGCCAGAATTACCACGAAGTTTTTTTGGTGACGGAATAGTGCCGCATATGTGACGTTTTATTTTTCCGTCGCCGTCACTTGCGACGGAATGTTTGGACGGAAATTTTTTAAAAATTTGAAGTGGGTATACGAGACTTAGTCTAATCACCTTTATAATACCTTGCATGGTACTGAATGTTTGGAGTCCTAAAACATGTATGAGTTAAATAGGTACCCTAGAGTACGCCTGCATAACCTTGAGTCCTCTTAATAATTTAGTTAGCTTAGAATTAGTAACTTCACCAAACCAACCTTCTTCAATTAGAATATATAGATTGATATACAATCTCGTTAGTGCACTATGTTTATAATCTCTCATTTGGGTTGACCCGATCTTATCGGTCAATTATATAAATTGTTTTGATGAATTATACAAAACCTCCTATTGTCATATCTAGAAGTGCAAAACTGCACACATAGGATACATGTCAGACGACCTGAGGGGAACCCAACATTTGTACCCACCGAAGCAAGCTAGAAAATGGCGAAGGCCTATAGCAAAATCTAGAGACGTCTGAACCTAAACTTGAATGAATTAGTAAAACAAGGAAATATTTATGCTCCTCGATGCAAAAATAATCTATTCCATACCTAGCAGTGATTGGGTCAGCCCTTTACACGTAGTCCGAAAGAAATGAGGATTAACATTGATCTAAAATGACAAAGAAGAACAATTCTTAACACGGACTGTGTCTACCTTGATTATCGCAAGCCAAACAAAGTCATGAAAAAGGATCATTTTCTCCTCCCATTCATTGACCAAAATGCTTGAGCGTCTCGCGAAGAATTCCTACTTTTGTTACCTGGCTGGATATCGTTGTTTCTTCCAGATACCCATTCATCCAGACGATTAGGAGAAAACTATGTTCACGTGTCCCTTTGGAACCTTTGCATAGAGAAGAATGTCGTTAGAACCGTGTGTCACACCAGGCACATTTCAAAGGTACATGGTGTCCATCTGCACGGTGTCTGAGGAGTCGTTAGTTGGCTGTTCGGACAGAGGAGTAGAGAACTTACTTTCACTAGATTCACCGCAGTCTCATGTGGTGGCAACAAATGCAACAAAATTGGTAGTTTCATCACCTTCCTCCTCCTCATCAGACTCGCTGTCGTTGAAATTTGCAACCATTGCCTTTTTATTTTTGATGGTGTTGGCACATTCTGCCTGAATGAGACCAAAGCCTCTGCATTCCCAGCATTGTATATCATTGACAGAACCGCTCGTCGTCAAAGCGATTGTGCAAATAAATTTATAATAGTCCGCTACTCGCAACTATACTACTGGGTAGTACTTGGTAAGTAGGGGTCGAACCCAAGGGAACTAGGGGAATAATTGTTCTTCGGGGGGAATTACGCAGCGTGGGAGCGTGTTTAAGGTTGGTTGGTTGGTTTTAAAGCTACCAGCTATTTTGATTGATTGGTTGGTTGGTTGATTTTAATGCTGGAAAGTAAATGACAGTTTATAATTAAAGAGAAATGTTCGGTTTCAGGGGACTTGTATTATATCCTGTTTATCATTGACCATTAGTGAATCATCTAAGTATTCAAACGGTGAATCGAGGCTAGTTACAGCTCAAGACTTGCAACACCGGTTTAAAGCAACTCCTGTTCTATTTCAGTCTAGCGCCAATACCCTAAGGTATGCTAGCCTGGGTGCATCCACCTGATCTCACAGTTACGCTCGACCAGATGGGGTTTAGGATGAGTCGAACTCCTCAGATAGCTTTGCTTGTTACAGCTTCCACTACCTGAGTATGATCACGAATTCCCACAGAAGAGCTTTGCTTGTTACAACATCCACTCAACCTTGGAAACTCTGACTATATATGGCACATAGAACAAGTTTTGAATACTAAGACTATACACTAAGTTAATAGTCTAAAACATTTTATAATACAAGTGCGCCCCTTAGACCGAACTACTAGTTTAGCTACTATTCATCGCGCAAAACATTATACTAAGGAATTAAAGACAACAGTTAAATAAATACTAAAAATAATACTTACAACCGTTGAAGCGCCAAGGGAGCTTTCCTTTATTTCCAAAGCAAAATTACAACGTTACAAATATTACAACTTCTAGAGAGAGAAGTGAATTTGAGAATTGGTGTGTGAAATGAGGAGGAGGAGCTCCTCCTTTTATAGCCCAAAGGGGAGGAGATGGGTGGTGGAGATGGTGGACATGTGCATTTGATCCAAGGGAGGAGAAGGGAGGAGGAGGAGGAGGTGACATGTGGAGGAATAGTAAAGCCGCCGGTCCCTCCTCCCATAGCCGCCGGTTGCCGGTGGCCCAAGGGGGAGGAGCTCTTCCCTTGGCCACCACTTCATCAAGTGGCCGGTCATCCTTGCCCAATGTGTGAGTTTGTACAGTTTTGTGCAGTCTTTTCACAAAACTGTAAATGTGTTTCTTCCCCGGGCTGTCTTGACTCCACTCATGATTCTTCTGATTAATTTGTTCTGGTCAATTCAATGTCAGGATCCTTGATATTTCTTCAGTCGACATATGATCTTCACCTTGGATTGACTCTTGTTATCTTTTCAGCATAAAATCCTCTCCTTAGCGTGTTTTCACTTCAGTCTCTAAAATGCCCTGTGGAAATATATCAGGACTAACACGTAGAAGTTAGATAGACAAACAGTCTAATTAAGGGGGTTTTACTGTGTTTCTGACTCGTATAACTTTGGTCCATCAGATTACCCCCCACTTTTAGTTGTTCGTCCCGAACAATGCTATTAAAGGGCGTAAGTTCTAAGTTTGGCTTTGGAATATGAAAATTAGACTATGGTACTCGATCTATCCTAATTCATGCATTGCTTACTTATTACCAAATTAAACTGTGTAAATAAATAGAAGAAACTTAATACTTGTACCTCCGTGCTGAGATGCAAATTATATTGGATGTCTCGGGAGATAGCCCTTTTTAGGCTCCTGGACTGCAATCTTGGGATCGTCTCGTACTATATGGTTTTCTTGTAGCTTTCTCTAGCACATGATTCGATTCGGGTTTCAGTGAGTTGAGCCTTTTTGATTTTCTTCTTTGGCGAGGGACTGCTTTTTTGTTGTAGTGAATCGGCCTTTGGCCTTTGATTTGACTTTTTTGAGTACTTCACTTTTGCTCGGTTAAAACCTTCACAATTTTGGGCCTTTGGCCTCTTTTGATTTTCTTCTTTGAGTTTTTCGCCTTTTTGTGACTGCTAGTCCATTTTCTCAAGCCTTTTTGGGAGGTCCAATCATCGCCCGCAAGCCTATGGAAATACCTCCCCGCTCCTCTTGTCTTTGTCGTTTTGCGCGGGTCAAGATGAGGGTCGCTCATCTATTTTCTCGGCTATTTTGACTAGAGAGAGGACGGTCTGATTCCCGTCCTCGCCTTTGCATAGATGCTTCTTGGCGGAGTTGACTTCAATTATTCACTGAAAACCCGAAGTGCAGCCTCCACTGACTTCGAAAACCATATAGTTTGATCTGATCCTTTGATTGCTTGCCAAGCCTCTCTAGGGCAGTTTATATCAACTCCACATCCCTAGTTATCTCAGCATAAAGGACAAATGGAAAGTTACATTCTAAGTTTTTAAACAGTTTGAATTTTCACAAGGTTAATGCATGAATTATGATTTATCTTTTTCACATTCTTAAGTTCATATTTTCAAAAAGGTACTTATTAAAAAAAAGAAAAACAGCTGCATGTTATTTATGTACACAGGTGGTTCTCACCCCCCACTTTTGAACGAAGGCGTGCCTTAGTTCAAAAGTCATGCAAGCTTAAAACTAAATACTGAATTTAAATGACAGAAATTAAAGTGCGGAAAAGTAAGATAGTGTCGGGTTACCTCCCGACCAGTGCACTTGTTTAACGTCGTTGGCTCGACGATACCTCGTTTGTGGTTCATTGGTTTGGGTCCCATGGGTGGCTGAGGTCAAACTTCGCCACCGTTCCAGTGTTGCTTCTTCCTGACTTCTTGCTGGAGTAAGAGCTCCATGGTTTTGGTATTTTCTCTTTCCAATGTTTCTGAGAAGGCGGAAGACCTTTGACCATAGCTGCTGGTCTTGATACTTTTTTGGTCCCTAATGACAGGTCAGAAAACTGTGCACCGTGATCTGAGATAGGTGTTATGTCTGGCGGTTTCTTCGTGTCCGGGCGGCTCTTATTAATGTAGAAGTGTGCAATTTTGCCGCCGAACTTAAGCGATAATGACCCCTTGCCCACATCGATTCTTGCTTTAGTGGCGTAGAGGAATGGTCGTCCCAATATTATTGTCGGAGGATCGTCTTTGCTGGTTTCTTCTGTTGGTATTACATAGAAGTCTGCAGCAACGACGAGCTCTCCCACATGGAGTATTACATCTTCCAGTTCTCCAACCGGACGGATGCATGACTTATCTCCTAGCTCGATATTTGACCGGGGAGGTTTCAACGGACCTAGTCCTAGTAAGTAATACAAGGAGGAAGGCATGGCGTTGACAGCAGCCCCAAGATCGACTAAGCATTTTTGGATCTGGGTTTCACCAATACCGCAAGTGATTGTAAAGGCTCCTGGGTCTTTATCTCTTTCCGGTTGTGACTCATGGTCTGAAACGAGGGCTCTTTCTATTCTTTGACCAGTCTACCTATTCCTTGGCCTTAAGTTGTTGTCATTGTCCCATCCTGATGCTGGTACGTCGGTGTGTATAATAGGCGGTGGTGTTATGCAGACGGTGAATGCATATCGTCCATTGTCGGCATGTGTAACCCATGTTTTGCCATTATTGGGACGATCTTCCTCTTGATTCCAATCAGGCCGACGTCTGCGGTTGAAGTGATTGTTCGTGAGTTTGTAAGTTGGGGATCGTGCTACTTCTCCTAGTGTAGCCTTCATGCTTGACCTCTTTATCATGCTTATATTTGCCTTTGGATTTTGAACGGTCTGTGAAGGAAGTCTTCCAGGTTCAGTAGTGAGTGTAGACATTACGGTGGCGAGCTGGGACATTTGTTTGGTCAATTCTGAGATTGCCCCGTCAGTTTTTGCTTGGTACTGGTGTAGCGAAGTTCCCAACTGATTAATGTTTCCCGCGAGCTCCTTCATCGTGTCGTTGAGCGATTTGCTTGGTTCCTGCTGATTGCTCGGGCTGGCTTGGTACTGATTTGGTCCTTTTTGTTGATATTGGCTTGCCGATTGAGCGTTCTGGTTATACTACCGGTGGGGGGGTTGGTAGTATGACTGAGCTAGTTGACGGACAACTGGTTGTGTCTCCTTCTGAAGATAGCTGTTGTTGTTATGCCAGCCTGGGTTTGATGTTTGACCGTACTGTCTATTTTGTCCAGATATGTCGTTGTTGTATCCTTGATATCCTCCCACTGTATTTTCGTCAGCCGGTTCTTCTTCTATCAATGTTGGGCATGCGTCCGTTTTGTGGTCTGTAGAACCACAGAACTCGCAAGGTTTTACCGTAACTGGCTGTCTACATATGATCTCAATCATCATCTCCTTTAACTGTTTCATCTCTTCAGTTATGGAGTTTACTGATGCCTCGGTTTGTGCTACCCTTTTTGATCGAGAGAATTCATCTTGGCGAGTGGTTTCTTCTCTAAATCGAGCATTTTCAGCAACGTTGGCGATGAGATTTCTGATGCCACTTAATGATAGATTCATCTTGGACCCTCCCGCTGAGGCATCCAAGAGCATTTTGTCTAATGGTCTTAATCCATCAATAAGGTACTCGATGACGAGTTTCTCGGGCAGTCCAAGGGTACAGCAGCTCCTTTCTAGGTGATTGAACTTTTCCAGGTAATCGTACATGGTTTCATTGGGACCTTGTTTGATTTCCTGTAGTTGCTTCCTTACTTGTATTGCTCTTCCAGCCGGGTAGTACTTGTCTAAGAATTTCTTCTGCATCTAAGCCCATGTTCTGATGCTTCCGGAAGGCAATGAAAGGAACCAGTCGCTTGCCGAGTCTATGAGGGAAAAATAGAATGCTTTTAACTTGAAGTCGTCCATATTCACTCGATTGGGCTTTAGATTCTGGCAAATGCCATGTAGGCGTTGGAGGTGAGTTGCGGCAGATTCTCCTTGAGATCCTGAGAATTTTGGCAGGCTGTGTGCCACTGATGCGTTGATGGTTATATTTTATAATTCAGGGCTCTCATAGATGCACCACGGCTGTGTCCCGAAATTAGGGGCATTTAACTCGCCCATAGTTGGTTCACGGTAGTAGTTGTCCCCGTAGTAGTCGTCGAAAGCGGGTTCTCTTCTTGGCATGTATCGAGGTTGAGGTTGTGGTCGTGGGGGATGGATAGGAGGTTGTACTGGACCAGCTGCATTTCGGTCCTCGGGTAATTCTTGGTTTCTTCTGACTGCTTCCCTATCACGAGCTCTTCTGTTCCTGATGAGTTGTTCCGGATCGTCGACGAATGGAAACGGTACCTCATCATTTTGATCGTACAGGTTTATTTCTTCGTCATCCTGGTAGTCATGGTGACTTTCTTCGCGAGACATGGTTTGTTTTTGAAGCGCGTAACGGTTTAAAGAACAGTTATCCGATGACTAGTTCCCCGGCAACGACGCCAATTTGACAGAACCGCTCGTCGTCAAAGTGATTGTGCAAATAAATTTATAATAGTCCGCTACTCGCAACTATACTACTGGGTAGTACTTGGTAAGTAGGGGTCGAACCCAAGGGAACTAGGGGAATAATTGTTCTTCGGGGGGAATTACGCAGCGTGGGAGCGTGTTTAAGGTTGGTTGGTTGGTTTTAAAGCTACCAGCTATTTTGATTGATTGATTGGTTGGTTGGTTGATTTTAATACTGGAACGTAAATGACAGTTTATAATTAAAGAGAAATGTTCGGTTTTAGGGGACTTGTATTATATCCTGTTTATCATTGACTATTAGTGAATCATCTAAGTATTCAAACGGTGAATCGAGGCTAGTTACAGCTCAAGACTTGCAACACCGGTTTAAAGCAACTCCTGTTCTATTTCAGTCTAGCGCCAATACCCTAAGGTATGCTAGCCTGGGTGCATCCACCTGATCTCACAGTTACGCTCGACCAGATGGGGTTTAGGATGAGTCGAACTCCTCAGATAGCTTTGCTTGTTACAGCTTCCACTACCTGAGTATGATCACGAATTCCCACAGAAGAGCTTTGCTTGTTACAGCATCCACTCAACCTTGGAAACTCTGACTATATATGGCACATAGAACAAGTTTTGAATACTAAGACTATACACTAAGTTAATAGTCTAAAACATTTTATAATACAAGTGCGCCCCTTAGACCGAACTACTAGTTTAGCTACTATTCATCGCGCTAAACATTATACTAAGGAATTAAAGACAACAGTTAAATAAATACTAAAAATAATACTTACAACCGTTGAAGCGCCAAGGGAGCTTTCCTTTATTTCCAAAGCAAAATTACAACGTTACAAATATTACAACTTCTAGAGAGAGAAGTGAATTTGAGAATTGGTGTGTGAAATGAGGAGGAGGAGCTCCTCCTTTTATAGCCCAAAGGGGAGGAGATGGGTGGTGGAGATGGTGGACATGTGCATTTGATCCAAGGGAGGAGAAGGGAGGAGGAGGAGGAGGTGACATGTGGAGGAATAGTAAAGCCGCCGGTCCCTCCTCCCATAGCCGTCGGTTGCCGGTGGCCCAAGGGGGAGGAGCTCTTCCCTTGGCCACCACTTCATCAAGTGGCCGGTCATCCTTGCCCAATGTGTGAGTTTGTACAGTTTTGTGCAGTCTTTTCACAAAACTGTAAATGTGTTTCTTCCCCGGGCTGTCTTGACTCCACTCATGATTCTTCTGATTAATTTGTTCTGGTCAATTCAATGTCAGGATCCTTGATATTTCTTCAGTCGACATATGATCTTCACCTTGGATTGACTCTTGTTATCTTTTCAGCATAAAATCCTCTCCTTAGCGTGTTTTCACTTCAGTCTCTAAAATGCCCTGTGGAAATATATCAGGACTAACACGTAGAAGTTAGATAGACAAACAGTCTAATTAAGGGGGTTTTACTGTGTTTCTGACTCGTATAACTTTGGACCATCAATCATTCCCCTTTTCAGTAGAAAAATCTTGCCTGTTTTCACTTGTCCTTGTCTTCCCCTTTTTCCAGTTACGGAAATTGCTTGAGGATGACTGACCTTGGTCTGGACCACATCTGTTGATTTTTTTGTACCATTCTGCCATAGTTCTGAGCCATCATAGCCAATTGTTCAGTGGTGCAGCTAGACTCAAGCATGTCTTCGGAAACTTCTACTTTTAGTGCAATTCCTTTCCCGTCTCAAGGTTGGACATCTTGCTTTTGATTTATCTCGTAAGTTCTGAGTGAACCCATGAGCTCGTCCTGCTTCACTTTGGAGATATCATGCATCTTCTAAATATGAGTAACTTTCATGGCAAACCTCGGAGGGAGCGATCTCAAAACTTTGCTAGCCATTCATTCTCCATCAATTGGTTTTCCTAGTGCAGCAGCCTCGTTGGACAGGTCTAGAACTCTTGCATTGAACTCAGGAATGGATTCACAATCGTTCATCTTCATATCCTCGAACTTTGTTGTTACTAGCTGCATTCAAGAATTTTGAACCTTGTCTGTACCGTCATAGGCTGTTTGGAGGATATCCCAAGCTTCCTTTGCGACGTCACAATTAGTAATCAGTTTGAACACGTTCTCGTCCACTTCAGAGATGATTGCATTCATAGCCTTTGAGTTCCCAACAGTCGCGTTGTCATCTGCATCAGTCCACAGAGCTTTTGGTTTAGGAACGACTTTGCCTACAAGGTTTTCCATCATGCGTTGTGCCCATCCAACCAAAACCGCCTTCCACGCCTTTTCATCGAGAGATTTCAGGAAAGCTTTCATCTTAGTCTTTCAAGCGGCATAGTTTGGTCCCTCAAGTAACGGGGGTCGGGTTGTGCTTTGTCCTTCCTTCAGACTCATCTTGAACAGATCTATGATCATACTCAGTATGTCGAGTGTCTGCTCTGATGCCAATTGAAATACTGTTATCTGTTCAAGCTACTCTTCGAGGTGGTCTTCCGACGAACCTTGAACACCTTAGCAGACAGTAACTGGGACAGTATATGTAAAGGACACACAGTGTACTTCCTAGTTCGGCAATAGCCTTCTCTGGGGGGCTTCCCACGCCCCAAAGGGATATAAATCTTTATTAAATAGTGTAGAGCTATACGTGGACTTACTCTTACAATCTCCCAAAAGAAGACGCCTACCCTCTATCACTACTTTACTCAGATTTATGATCTCGGCTCCCCCTCTATCCCCTTCGTCCGAAACTCCCTTCTTCACGTGCTCTATCTTCTCTCGAAGCTCGGTTGGTTTCTCCCAAACGCTTCCAATGGTCTTTGGTGTGTGCAGCGGTCAGTTCAACCCGAACAGTCTGATCAGCACACTGAACAGACTGTTACAGCACCGGTGATTTTCTAGTGGGGAAACAAACTCAGCTGGCCGTCGCTCTTCTCCTCCGATCTCACGAATGCACTCAAGTGTATTTCTCCCAAGAAAGCGATGATGATCATGGACGCCCTAGCATTCTTTTTATATGCTTCGGTGAAGTCCAGATCCAATCAGAATATCCTGTCAAATATTTCGGAGATACTCCTAAATATTTGATAGATATCCAATCTTCTTAAACCGTATTCAATCTTCAGAGATAACATCCGTGCCAAGCCATCCGACAATCTCGCACCCATGTTGTAGATATTTATCTGAATATCTGATCATCTGTGTTGACCTTTCGATTGATTCCAATCAGATAATCTCGTCGATCTTCTTGATACGTAAATCTTCGTGTGTCTATTTCAAGCTGTACTTCAGTTCCAGTGCACGGTTGAACTCTTCTTGAACTCCTTCTTGAACTCCTTCTTGAACTCCTTCTTGAACTCTCTTAACGTGTTTTGCCAAAATCATGCCATTCATAGGAACATCAATCTCCAACTTGGCATTTTTTGGCAAAACCAAATCTTCTAGATCTATCTATCTATCTAGGCTTGAGAGACACTTGGGGGAACAAAACAGTCACCTCAAAAATACTCCCCCTTTTTGCCACAAATTGGCAAGGGGTCCAATCATAGTTCAAGCAGAAAGTTAAAAGTACCAAAACAAGTACTAGAACAAAAACAAAAGTATCAAAGTTCTGAGTTTTTCAGAGCATGACCTTCAAATAGACGAGACATCCTCGGAGTCACCAGCTTCTACATCAGAGCCATCATCCTCATCATCACTAGGGTAGTGAAGTGCACAAACCAGGTTGTTGATGCATTTTCTTTTCTCTTTGTCCACCATGAGGATGATTTCTAGCTCCTTCAGCAGCTTTTCCCTCTCAGCATGAGCCATCTTCAAACCACAAGCCATCATTGAGATCATTCTTGTGACGTCCTTTGTAGAGCTTATGATCGACAGTAAACTTTTGCAGGGCTTTGGAGAGACTATCCTGTGGTGTCTTCAGTTCTGGAGCCTTGTATATAATCAACTCATTTATGAGCGATGGGAAACCAATCTGGTGTAGAAACCGGCTTGAAGTGGCATGTTCAGCAATCTAGTTGAACATAACCCTCCCCAAATTGAAGTGCAGCCGGTTCCCAACTTGATATAGCAGCTGTCCCATTGATAAGTCAAGTTTTCGGCTTATTAATACCCGTTTATCACTATAGCTTTAGTTCATTTCCGGCATTAATCCGATGTCATTTGATCTCTTTTCGTACGTTTCAGGTAAAAAACAAGATATCTCAGTGTCGAAACCAATATACGAAAACTTGGGAAAAATCAAAGATTTGGGAACAAATATTTACAGAACAAGGCTCCCAGTCGATCGGCTAGGCAACTACCCTGAGCCAGCCGATCGGCTGACGACTTCCCTCAGAAAGCTCAAAATGGCCGCCTCCGTAGCCGATCGGCTGGACCTCCCAACCGGGCGGCTAGCGAGTCCCTCAGAAGACCCACATATTACTGTTTCATTAGCCGGTCGGCTGATCCTGCCAACCGGTCGGCTATGGAAAATCTTCAGAAGTAGCTGAACTTGCCCCTGCCCCAGCCGATCGGCTGACGCCAAAGCTACTCCCAGCCGACCGGCTGGGACTGCTACAGTGCCGATTTCTGCTCGAGGCTATAAATAGAAAGTGGCTGTTTTGACCTAGGCATCTGTGATATTGGGGGGAAAAAGACAAGGAAAACAGATCAAATCAAGGTCATCCATCATCATCCAACCAAGGAGGAGTGAAGATCAAAGGGAGATTCTAGGATTAATCATCCTATTTCTATTCCTCTCCTACTCTATTTGTGTTGTCATTAAACCCTACTCACACCATGTTGTCTTACATGAGTTGTGAGTAGTCTCCTTGTGTTTTGAGGGATTTACAACCCTCCTTGGTACTCTTGATCATGTATACTCATTGACATATAATCTATGGAGTTGATTTCACTTTCTCTGGTGCTTATTTTATGACATGCTACCAAGTATTTGAGAAAATGCCTAAGTGACATGTTATTCTTAGAATTTGATCTAAGTATCGAGAGAACTTAGTGATGATTTGGACAAAGAGAAAATGATCATATCTAGTATTTATGAGAGTAAATGGATGGATGTGGGGTTAACTAAAACTTAATGCCTATAGCATTTATTGCCTTAGGAAGAGATTCCAAGGATAGTAGTGCAATAGAGTGAATCAATAACTTGAGAGAGTGGGGTCCTAGCTAAGATAGCTTGACTAGGATAGATCGAAACGAGAGTTTGTCTATTTTTAGTCTATGCTAGGTTTAAACCAATCAACGCTTATGAATTACTGAACTCTTGTATACATGATCAATGGGAAATTGCCAAGAAGGGGAGTAACCCCTCGAAACTCTCTTTAATTGAATAGAAATCCCCTTGAAACCATTTCATTACTTGTTTCTTGATTGTTAATCATTCTCACAATTGATTTGAAGGAATAGCCGAGATAAAAACTTGATTTACCTAGCGTATAATCCAATTGCTCCCTTGGGTTCGACACCGGTCTTACCGGTCAAATTATAAATTCTTTTGACATATATGCAAAAATCTACACGTTAAAATGGCGCCGTTGCCGGGGAGCAATGGCTAGATTGTCCCTAGGAAAAATCATTTAGAACTCCGACTATTCCATGTTTTTCTTTATTTGTTTTGCAACTTGTGATTCTTGAGTTTATTGCAATATTCTCATTTTTTTTCTATTTGTTTTCCCCTTGTAGGTTCATTTTTTTATGCCACCAAAGACAAAGAAGCTTACTCAAATTGTGGATAGAGATTTGAATCAACCGATAAGAGAATTCGTTAACCTCTACCCTACAAGGAGTAAGACAACCAAAGACAAAGGAACTACCTCTAACGCTCAAGGAATCATTCATCAAGCCATGGGAGATAGAGATGGACTTCCTCCTCCCCCTCCACCTCCCGCTCGACTACCACAAGCCCCTCAAGCTAGAAGGGTTCTCAAGGACTATGCTGCTCCTACGGCTTATGGATACCGTTCTCCCATCCTTGTCCCGGCGGTGGATAACCGACACTTCGACTTGAAGACCTCAACCATCCAAATGGTTCAATCAAACCAATTCTCGGGAAGAGACCATGATGTTCCCTTGAGTGGCATGTATTTGGCAAAATGTAGTTAGTCAGTTCGAACAGGAGTTCAGGGGGAGTTCAAACACATTTTGGGACTACAGTACAGTGAGGAGCAGACGCCAAGATGTTTTCCGGAATGTTCAAAAGATCGAATGTCGTTTTGATCTGAAGTCGGCCAGTGAAGAAATCTATCTTCAGATATTAGAATGAATATCTACATATTAGTTTGAAGGCAGCAAGGCTGACTTTGCGAGGAAGTCTTCGTATATTCCACTCACCGATTTGAGAAAGATATACATCGAATATTTAGGCTGACTTTCCTAAATATTTGATGGGATTATCTGGAGCAGATTTGGATATCGTCCTGGCATATAAATACAATGCTAGGGCATCCATAATCCGCATCGCTTTCATTATCAAATACACACGAGTATACCCTATCGATTGGAGAAGAAGAAAGCGACGGCCGTTTGATTTTCCCCACTAGAAATTCATCGGTGCAAGAGCAGTTTCATCAACGTGCTACTCAGACTGCTTGGAAGCGATCCAACTGCTGCACACAACAAAGCCCAACACGCCTTCGAGAGAAAGCCACCGAGCTTCAAGAGAAGGTCGAGCACGTTCGGACTGAAGGTTCGGACGAAGGGGATCGAGGTGAACTACTGTGAACCTCAATTGCAAATCTGAGAGATGGAGTGTTAGAGTCTAGGCAATTACAAGGTGTAAGCGTAAGTCCACGTGTAAGCTCTAAACTTGTAATAAAGATTTGTGTCCCTTCTAGGGTGTGGGAAACCCCCCGAGTAGGTGAGGCCGAACTGGGTTATCATTCTTTGTGTGCTTCTGTTATTTGTTCTGTCTGCTGAACTGTTGTGAAAGGAGTTCAAGGTCTGTCTCAACTGTACCTTGAACACAAGCTTGAACAGGGTGTGCTCCTATTTGTTCTGTTTATGGTACTGTCTGCTAAGGTGTTCTAGTCTCTGTTTGAACAGAACCTGAAACTGTCCAACAAGTGTTCGAGATGCAAATCGAACACCATCTGGAACTCGTCTTGACTAAGACAAGTAGATTTCAATTGGTATCAGAGCAAACACTCGACACACTAAGTGGGATCCTGAACTGTTCAAGATGACCCTGAAGGAAGGACAAAGCATCACCAGACCTCCACTGCTTGAAGGATCAAACTATGCCACCTGAAAACCCATGATGAAATCCTTTCTCAAATCCCTAGACGAAAAAGCTTAGAAGGTAGTCCTAAAAGGTTGGACTAAACCTATGATGAATAATCTCACTAGAGAACCTGTTCCGAAACCAGAAGCCTTGTGGACAGAAGAGGATAACAAAGCATCCATGGGAAACTCAAAAGCGATGAATGCAATCTTTTCTGGAGTAGATGAAAATGTAATGAAGCTGATCATTAACTGTGAAGTGGCGAAGGAGGCTTGGGATATCCTCCAAACGGCGTATGAAGGCACAGACAAAGTTCGCGACTCCCGAATGCAGATTGTCACAACCAAGTTTGAAGAGATGAAGATGAAAGATAGTGAAACTATCTCTGAATACAACACTAGAGTTCTGGAACTGTCCAACGAGGCTGCTGCACTAGGGAAACCTATTGAGGAAGAGAGGATGGCCAGTAAAGTCTTAAGGTCACTCCCTCTGAGATTTTCCATGAAAGTCACTGCCATTGAGGAAATGCACGACATCTCCAAACTGAAACTGGACGAGCTGATGGGTTCGCTCGGAACTTACGAGATTAATCACAATTTCCAACCCGGAGATGTGAAGGGAATCGCCCTAAAAGCAGACATGTCAGAAGACAAACTGGAAGCTGGCTGCACCACTGAGCAACTGGCTATGATGGCTCAGAACTTTGGTAGAATGGTGCAGAAAATCAACAGACGTGGTCCAGAACAAGGTCAGCCTTCATCAACTAGTTCCCGAAACTGGAAAATCGGCAAGTCAAGGTCTATTGATATGAGGCAAGACTCCTCTGACAAACGAAAGGAAGAGGTTCAGTGCTATGATTACAAGGGGTCCGGTCACATCCAATCACAATGTGCAAATACTCTCACGAGGAAGAAGGCAATGGTCGCTAGCTTCAACGATAGTGAGTCAGACGAAGAAAAAGGGGGAGGTGAAACCACCAACTTTGTGGCGTTCATCACAACTCTAGGAGAATGCAGCAATACCACTGAAGGAGTACCATCTCAGTTGGAACTCCCGGCTGAAGACCTCTCAGACAGTGACGATGAAGAACTCACGCAGGAGTCTTTGGCTCAGACATATAATGATCTGTATGAGAAGTGGTTGCTACTGATCAAGGTCAACAAAAAGCTGAATGACACAGTTGCAAGCATTACTATAGAAAAAGACAAGGTCTGGCAGGAGGTCGAGATACTGCTTACACAGAAGGTAGAGCTCGAAGGCATGGTAGACTCTCTAAATACTCAACTGGCTGAGATGAAACAGGAAAGATTGTGTCTGCTTGCTCAGAAAACAGAGCTCCTGGGTACTATCTCTTCGCTGAAAATTGACATGGAGAAGGATCGTGAAACTCATCCTGTAGGCATGGTGGGTCTAAGGAAAATCATCACAGATCTGAAGCGCAAGGAGGTGTTTCAACTAAGGAGGGTAGAACAGCTGGAACTTCAGCTGGAATCTGAAAGAATGGATCATTCAACCACCGAAAAGGAACTCAACCACCTCAAACAATCGGTCAGGATGCTAAACTCTGGCACTAAAGACTTAAATGATATTCTCAGGTCTCAAAGGATGGAGACTGGACATCGAGGCTTGGGGTTTACGGAAGAAGGCACCTCAAAAGCCACTACCTTTGTTAAAGCGAAACAAGTGATGGATCAGCTGCCTAAACAGAAGGTGAAATAGTACAAAGAAAAGAACCTATTTGATCACAAGAAGACTCATGGCACACCAAGTGGTGGAAAACCCCGTGAAACACTTGTCCAAAGTCGTGATCACACTCCCGTGATGTAAAGGATGGATTTGCGCACTTGCTGGTATTGCCACCAGATGGGACACATCAATTTGAAGTGTCGCCTGTTTCTTGCTGAACGTCGGGCATACCTACAACAGACAAAACCTCGACAGAAACAGGTATGGGTACCAAAGGGAAAATAGACAGTTTGCATGGTGGCCTGTTGCTCCTCAAGTTACACAGTACAAGACACTTGGTACTTCGACAGCGGATGCTCCGCCCACATGACAGGTAACTCTAAGTACCTCACTCATAGTAGACTTGTTGAGAAGATGTGGTTTGTCACCATCGGGGATGGTCGAAAGAGTCAGGTGATCGGCTGTGGGACATTGAAGGTTCTGGATCTCCCTGCACTCAAGGACACCCTCCTTGTTGAAGGTCTGACAATGAATCTTATTCGCATCAGTCAATTGTGTAACGATGAACACTATGTGTCATTCTCTCAGGACTCGTGCCTCGTCTTAGACAAGAATGGTGGTATTGTGATGAGAGGAAGAAGGGGTGCAAATAACTGTTATTCCATAGGGATAGGTCTGATGCGTCCGATTGGAGTCGAGGGCTATGGCAAACAACGGGTTACTCTAGACTGTGTAAATGACAAACATCGATTTATGCGAGGGGGAGTGGATAAGACCCTGCACACAAGGTCTGATTGGAGGAGTAATGCACAAATCTATGTTGACAATTGTACCAGGAAACTGATGGACCAGAAGGTGTCACAGTTGCGGAATGAGTTCGTACTATACCCACAAAAATATGCCAGGAACCAAACAAGAAAACGTGAATACGTAGGGCTACAGAGGGCGATAACTCCGAAGCATATGACAATGGACGTGTAGTTGACCAAGCCCTTCATCAATTCACATGGCATTTCACAGTTTGGAACACCCAGATCCTCCTCGGGTCTATGGGTTGTCAAACACTAACTGTGCCCAACGGTGGTCAGTCATAGTCGAAACCCCAGCTAAAGCAGTTGGACTGACCACCTAAAAAAGAGAGCTGGAACAGAAGGCACAGTGCTTGAAGACGAATATTTTTAAATATTATTGGAGATTTGTTTCTGATTTCATGTCGTTATGAGAAGACAGTTTTGGGAAGTTGAAAAGGCAGATTGTGACTTCAAACTCAAATTAGTTCAGTCATTCCTCTCTCTCTCGTCCAAACCATAGAACGGCGACTTGCAATCCCTCTCAATCTTTTTTTGCTGAACGACGATGGTGAACACCAGAAAATCATCGAAATCCGCTGTCAAATCCGCTGAGAAGAAGAAAGAGAGCATGCAGTCTTCCAAGGCACTGGCGGCGAAACCCAAAATTCCAAAATCGAAAGTACCAAAGGTGAAAAAGCTGTCACCTTTACATTCCGATTCTGCAGCAAGGGCCGAAGTAAAGAAAACTGACAGAGAAATAGCCATTGAAATCCCTCGGTCCGTAATGGAGGAGATGAATAGACCTGAGACTGTTGCAACGCAGAAGACGATGTCCTCGCTTGCCGTGGAGGTTTCGACTAATCCAATCGATTGCGTTCCCCCACCGGTTCTTCTCCATTCTGAGATATGAGTGTGGTGTCTGAGAAGGGTGGTGAAGCCAGTAGGGCTGTGATTGATGATGAAGCCGTCAAGAATATAAAAGATTCTGTTTTCTGCAAAGATGGTAATGGTTCCATGAAAGAAGGAGAGCCCAGCATCTCTGTGCCTAAAGGTGTTGGTGGATCAGGAGTATGGAGGGAGAAAATCCATGCTTCTGGATATGTTCGTCTGGGAGGCTTACGGAGAAAGAAGGGGACTCGCCGAGTTGTTTCTCCAAGACAGTGTCTGGCCAAGATCAGTTCAATCATAGGAAGGCTCATAGCAATATCTGATGAGGAGACAGAGAAGTTTCTTGAGGCCTCAAGGAAGAGGAATGACAGAGCACGTCGTTGAGTTCTAAGCAAGATAAATTTATAAGTCCGCTACTCGCGATTTCACTATTGGGCAGTAAAGCGGTAAGTAGGGGTCGAACCCAAGGGAATTAGAGGATAGAGTTGTTCTTCGAGGAAATGTACAGGAAGGGAGTGTGATTTGGGGTTGATTGTGGTTTTAGTGCTGAAAGGAAATGACTAAAAAGTAAAGTGCTGAAAGTAAAATCCCGAAAGTAAATTGCTGAAAGTAAAATACTGAAAGTAAATTGCTGAAAGTAAAATACTGAAAGTAAATTGCTGGAACAGTCGAATTCAATATCGACTAATCAACATACTTTTGGTATGGACTGATATTGAAAGGGTCTGTAGTAAGCGACAGAAAGTAAATGTGCGGAATGTAAATGACTGAAAAGTAAGCAGTTGATAGTGAGACTGAAAGAAAAGTGACAGGTGATGTTTTAATTAAAGGAAAGATTCGGTTTTAGGGGCCTTGTATCATAGTCCGTTTATCATCGACCTCTAATGATCATACTACGTGTTCAAAGATGTATCAAGGCTATTCCTAGCACTTGACTTGCCACACCGTCTAGTCTTTTTCAAGACATAGAACTCTTGTTCTAGTATGTGCATCCATTTGATCAATCATTCCTGATCAACCAAATGGTGTTTAAAAGAGGTTGAACTCCACAGATAAGCTGTGCTCTTCCGAGCCTCCACTTATCCACGTATGTTCACGAACCCCATGGAAGAGCTTTGCTCTTCCGAGCCTCCACTCAACCAATGGTGTTCTGACCTAATATATGGCACATAGAACAAGTTAAACACGAAGAGGCACTAAGAGAAGGGTCTAAAACATTTTATGATACAAGCACACCCCTTCAACCGAATGAAGGGTTTAGCTACGAATATCCATAGGGGTGGATATCATAGCTAAGTGCTTAGAAAAGTAAAGGTTTTTGAAAGACAAGAAAAGTAAAGGTTTTGATTTTGAAAGACAGGAAAGTAAAGGTTTTTGAAAGTAAAACTCAAGAACACATTCAAACTCAAGAACAAACTTGGAGCTTTTGATTCAAAGTAAAGTGTTTACAAGGATTGTGGGATGGATTGTAGAGAGAGTTCTATCTAAATGACAAGTGATCAAAGGACCAAAATGGGACTAGATACAAGGACCAAAGACATTGAACTAATGAGAGGGAGTGTGGTATTTATAGGCAAGGAGGAGAGGAGAGGAGTCAACACATGTCAAAGGGGGAGAGGAGGGCTCAAAAGCCGCCGGCCATGAGGTGGCAACTCCCCAAAGCCGCCGCCCATGTGTCATTCTCCCATGGAAGCCGCCGGCCTTAGGTGGAGGAGGAAGTGAGTTGAGTGGGTTGTGATATTTTGTTCTCCAAAAGCCATCGGTTGCCTCCCAACTATGGTTACTTTGGTTGCCCCTTGGTTGCTTCTTAGTTGACATCAAAGGACAAGGCACAAGCCTTGCACATGGGTGGCTAGACTTGGCATTCACTTGAATTCTTGATCTTTGTTGACGTTTGGAACAAGTCATTGGGACATGTTTGAGTAATTCCACGTTGGGTTCATGACGGTTGTAAAGTCGGAATCTGGTCGTGGCCTGGAATGACTTGTAATCCATTTTCAGCTTTAAAACTCCTTTTTAGCTTGTTTCATTTCTAATCCTCAAAATAGCCTGTAGAACAAAAGTGAAACTAACAAGTAAAAGTTGTTAAGACAAAGCGTCTAATTTGGTGGGTTTAACTGTCTTAATGAATCATATAAATATGGTCCATCAGATCACCCCACACTTATACTTGTTCGTCCCGAACAATGCTATTTAAAAGATGCACACACAATCCAAGTAAAAACTCTAAATAAGAAAGTGAGAATGTGGGACTAGATTTATCCTAATTCATGCAATACTTATTTGTTACCAATCTAAACCGTGTAAATACTTATAAGAAACTTGATACTTGTACCTTCGAGCCGAGATGCAAATTAATTCGGATGTTTCGGGAGATAGCCCTTTTCAGGCTCCTGGACTGCATTCTCGGGACCGATTCGCACTATATGGTTCTTCAATGAGTTGAGTTCTTTGATTTCCTTTTGGTGAGGGATAGCTTTTGAAGTGAATTGGCCTTTGGCCTTTGATTTTGAATTGGAGTTTCTTTACTTTTGTTTCGGTTAAAACCTTCACAGAATTTGGCCTTTGGCCTTTGATTTGCTTCTTCAAGCTTTGCTCCTTTGTGGTTTGCTTGTCCATTTTCTCAACCTTTTTGGGAGGTCCAATCATCGCCCGCGAGCATATGGAAATACCTCCCCACTCTTTTCTCATCCTCGCCGTTTCGCGTGGGTCAAGATGAGGATCGCTCATCTATTTTCTCGGCTACTAGGACTAGAGTTAGGACGGTTTGATTCCCGTCCTGCCTCTTGCATAAACGCTGCACGGCGGAGATGACTTCAATCTTCAATGAAACCCGAAGTGTAGCCTCCACTGACTTCGTAAACCATATAGTAAAATTCAATCCTTCGAGTGCTTGCTAAGCCTCTCTAGGGCATTTTATATCAACTCCACATCCTCTGTATATCTCAACACAAAGGGACAAATGAGAAGTTACATCCTAAGTTTTTATACAGTTGAGATTTCACAAGGTAAATGCATGAATTATGATCTATCTTTTTCACATTCTCAAGTTCATATTTTCAAAAAGATAATATTAAGGGAAAAGGAAAAAAGAAAGCATGTTAATTAACTATGTACAAAGGCGGTTTGATGGAGCCCACCGCACCGTCGTTAAGGTGCGATGTTCTCTGTGCAAAAATAAATTTATATCTCCGATACTCACGACTTAACTATTTTTGGTAGTCAGTGGTAAGTACGGGTCGAACCCAAGGGAATTAGTGGATTAATTGTTCTTTCGAAAAGGGGGGATTAAATAAAACAGTTGGGGGGGGGGTTGGTTTTAGTTTTTAGTACTGAAAGGTAAAGTAACAGTTGATATTACAATTTAAGGAAAGATTCGGTTTCAGTGGCCTTGTATCATAGTCTGTTTATCATTGACCTCTAATGATCATACTAAGTGTTCAAAGATGAATCAAGGCTATTTCTAGCACAAGACTTGCAACATCGTTTAGAACACTTGTTCTATTTAGACTAATTCCTCCTTTCGAAGTATCTTAGCCTTATGTGCATCCATTTGATCTTCAGTTACGATCAACTAAATGGTGTTTTAAAGAGGTCGAACTCCTCAGATAAGTTTTGCCCGTTAAAGCATCCACTTACCCGAGTATGTTCACGAACCCCACAGAAGAGCTTTACCCGTTAAAGCATCCACTCAACCTTGGAAGTTCTAACCTAATATGTGGCACATAGAATAAGTTTTGAACACAGAGAGACACTAAGCGAAGGGTCTAAAACATTTTATGACACAAGTACACCCCTTCAACCGAATGAAGGGTTTAGCTACAAATATTCATGGAACAGGACATCATAGCTAAGTGCTTTTAAAAGTAAAGGTTTTTGAAAGACAGTAAAGTAAAGTTTTCGAAAGTAAAGACAGGAAAGTAAAGAAGATAGTACTTACAAAAACCGTTTGAAAGTGCTAAAGCTTCGATTCCAAAGTAAAGTGATTACATGATTGTACCCACAAAAGCTAGAGAGATAAGTAACTTGTGATATGAGATGATTGTTGTGGGATGATGGAATGATTTACAAAGGCAATGGAGGGCTCTATTTATAGGCTAAGGGAGGCAAGGAGATGAAGACACATGGCTCAAGATGGGAGGAGAAGCAAAAGCCATCGGGCTAGGTGTCATCTTCATGGCCAAAGCCACCGGGCTTGTGAGGAGAAGAGAGGAGAGCCGCCGGGACACATGGCTTCTCCTCCTTGAAGCCGCCGGTTGTGAGTGCAGGGGAGTGGGTGAGTGTGAGTTGAGATCTTTTCCAAAAGCCATCGGCTCCCTTTCAGCTCCGGTCAGACTCTGGTTGCCCTTCGGTTGGACTTGTTTTGAGTGATTCCACGTCCGGTTCTTGAAAGTCAGAATTTGGTTGTGACCTGGAATGACTCGTAATTCATTTTCAGCTTTAAAACTCCTCCTTAGCCTGTATTCTCTCTAGACTTCAAAATACCCTGTAGATAAATATCGGAACTAACAAGCAAAAGTTAAATAGACAAAGAGTCTAATTTGGTGGGTTTAACTGTGTTGATTCATACAATTATGGTCCATCACGGTTCTCACCCCACACTTTTGAACGAAGGCGTGCCTCACAGCACGACTTAGGTCAAAAGCCGATTGCAAGCAAATATATACAGGAAAGGTGAGAATGACTCAAGGCAAAAACTAAATGACATAAAAGAAAATGACAGAAAGTAAGATAAATGTCGGGTTACCTCCCGACCAGTGCCTTTGTTTAACGTCGTTAGCTCGCGATACCTCACTCCTGGATCATAAGTTTGGATCCCATGGGCGGCTCAGGTCATACTTTTCTGCCGCGCCTAACTTGATTCTAGCCTTAACTCTCCCCGAGTTCTTGTGGGATGATGTGCTTGGGTCCTGTTCCCATTGTTCTGGTGGTTTCTCTTTCCAACACCTCTGAGAAGGCGAGGGACCCTTAACTGTAGTCGCTGGTCTTTTGAGTCTGGCTCTCTTGTGTTTAGAGCTACCTTGTCTAGTTGTAGCGAGACAATGCTTCATCAAGGAGTCGTTCTGCTCAGGCCCTTCCTCCATCCTTCTTTCATGCTCTTCATTGACCACATAGTTTTCCGCGATTTGCATATTGATCAAAGGAAAAAGTTGGGAAGCTTCCATTATAAGGGCCGGTTCCATATTGGCCAGACTGTCCGTGAGGACCTGGTCTTGGTTGCTTTCTTTGGCTGCTTCGGTAGTGAGTGCAGGGTATGTGTTTGGCAGCTCGTCAGTGGTGACTGGGACTTCCTCTTCTGTTGGTTCGGCGGTTAGTTCCCATGAAGGCTTTTCCTCGTCCCACACTGTATCGGTTTCTGGCTCTTGGTCTTCTGATGGCTCGGGAGTGATCTTCCATGTAGGCTCTTCCTCGGTGCTTTCTGCATCTGATTCGTCCATCATGGCCTCTGTAATGTCTTCCCCATTCCTTTCTAAATTAGCTTCTACCATCTGCGCTCTTCTATCAGCTTGGGGCATTAGCCTTCGTTTTGTGGCTTCGGCCAAGTCATCTATAACATCCCACATTTGAGTCATGGTTAAGTGCATGGCCGATCCTCCTACTGCGTCATTAATCCTTGATTGGTCAACCGGCCTCATCCCACAAAGGAATTTTTGAAGAAGAACCACATTCGTGAATCCATGGTGCGGGCAGCGTGAGACGATGGTGTCAAAGTACGTGTAGTACTCGTCCAAAGTCTCATCTCGGGATTGTTGAAGGCAGATGATCCTCTCTCGGGTGTCATGTCGTAAAGATGGGGGGAGAATTCTTTCAAGAATTGAGCACGAAGGTCCTCATAATAACCTGCACAACTAGCATTTGATGAGTAATACCATACTGTCGCAAAGTCAGTTAGAGAGAGTTTAAAGCATTTCATTTTAAACTCTTCTAGCTCCTCATTTTCAGGTTTCATGTAGCGGCATTTATGGTGAAAATGTTGGCAGTGTATTACAGGGTCCTCTCCAACTGCACCTCCAAACTGAGGAAGATGTCGAGTCATCCATGCATACATAGTGGACAGTGCAATGAAGAAATGAAAAGGGAGAGAAAAGAACAACTAATCTGATAGCTAACTCCCCGGCAACGGCGCCAATTTTGACAAAGCACGTCGTTGAGTGCTAAGCAAGATAAATTTATAAGTCCGCTACTCGCGACTTCACTATTGGGCAGTAAAGCGGTAAGTAGGGGTCGAACCCAAGGGAATTAGAGGATAGAGTTGTTCTTCGAGGAAATGTACACGAAGGGAGTTTGATTTGGGGTTGATTGTGGTTTTAGAGCTGAAAGGAAATGACTGGAAAGTAAAGTGCTGAAAGTAAAATACTGAAAGTAAATTGCTGAATGTAAAATACTGAAAGTAAATTGCTGGAACAGTCGAATTCAATATCGACTAATCAACATACTTTTGGTTTGGACT
This sequence comes from Rhodiola kirilowii, assembly GCA_033675215.1. Taxonomy (NCBI): domain Eukaryota; kingdom Viridiplantae; phylum Streptophyta; class Magnoliopsida; order Saxifragales; family Crassulaceae; genus Rhodiola; species Rhodiola kirilowii. The sequence continues at coordinate 22,627,113 of CM066197.1, forward strand.
GATATTGAAAGGGTCTGTAGTAAGCGACAGAAAGTAAATGTGCGGAAAGTAAATGACTAAAAAGTAAGCAGTTGATAGTGAGACTGAAAGTAAAGTGACAGGTGATGTTTTAATTAAAGGAAAGATTTGGTTTTAGGGGCCTTGTATCATAGTCCGTTTATCATCCACCTCTAATGATCATACTACGTGTCAAAGATCTATCAAGGCTATTCCTAGCACTTGACTTGCCACACCGTCTAGTCTTTTTCAAGACATAGAACTCTTGTTCTAGTATGTGCATCCATTTGATCAATCATTCCTGATCAACCAAATGGTGTTTAAAAGAGGTTGAACTCCACAGATAAGCTGTACTCTTCCGAGCCTCCACTTATCCATGTATGTTCACGAACCCCATGGAAGAGCTTTGCTCTTCCGAGCCTCCACTCAACCAATGGTGTTCTGACCTAATATATGGCACATAGAACAAGTTAAACACGAAGAGGCACTAAGAGAAGGGTCCAAAACATTTTATGATACAAGCACACCCCTTCAACCGAATGAAGGGTTTAGCTACGAATATCCATAGGGGTGGATATCATAGCTAAGTGCTTACAAAAGTAAAGGTTTTTGAAAGACAAGAAAAGTAAAGGTTTTTATTTTGAAAGACAGGAAAGTAAAGGTTTTTGAAAGTAAAACTCAAGAACACATTCAAACTCAAGAACAAACTTGGAGCTTTTGATTCAAAGTAAAGTGTTTACAAGGATTGTGGGATGGATTGTAGAGAGAGTTCTATCTAAATGACAAGTGATCGAAGGACCAAAATGGGACTAGAACCAAGGACCAAAGACATTGAACTAATGAGAGGGAGTGTGGTATTTATAGGCAAGGAGGAGAGGAGAGGAGCCAACACATGTCAAAGGGGGAGAGGAGGGCTCAAATGCCGCCGGCCATGAGGTGGCAACTCCCCAAAGCCGCCGCCCATGTGTCACTCTCCCATGGAAGCCGCCGGCCTTAGGTGGAGGAGGAAGTGAGTTGAGTGGGTTGTGATATTTTGTTCTCCAAAAGCCATCGGTTGCCTCCCAACTCCGGTTAGACTTTGGTTGCCCCTTGGTTGCTTCTTGGTTGACATCAAAGGACAAGGCACAAGCCTTGCACATGGGTGGCTAGACTTGGCATTCACTTGAATTCTTGATCTTTTTTGAGGTTTGGAACAAGCCATTGGGACATGTTTGAGTAATTCCACGTTGGGTTCATGACGGTTGTAAAGTCGGAATCTGGTCGTGACCTGGAATGACTTGTAATCCATTTTCAGCTTTAAAACTCCTTTTTAGCTTGTTTCATTTCTAATCCTCGAAATAGCCTGTAGAACAAAAGTGAAACTAACAAGTAAAAGTTGTTAAGACAAAGCGTCTAATTTAGTGGGTTTAACTGTCTTAATGAATCATATAAATATGGTCCATCAAGGAATTTGGTGATTAATGAAGCTTCTGATGATGAGTCTATTGAAAATCTTGGACGAATCGTTGATGAACGTCACCGTTAGCAAGTTGAGACTGTAACCGAGGAGGTTAATCCATCAGAGAAGGGTGATGGGTTGAATGATGCAATAACGGAAGGATCTGATCTTGCTAAAGAAGATAAAGATCTGGACAGTGTGCTCAAGGATATTGATGATTTTGTTGAAAATCTGCAAAAGGAGGTTTCTGTACCTGTAGTGCCAAGATCAGATCAGCCTTCAGAAGTCCAGGCTGTAGGGGTTGAAGACTCAGCACCTGCCCTCAATTCAGATGCCTTGAAGAAGGCAAGTGTTTCAACAGAGGAACCAGGTGTGCAGACAAAAGTTGAGACAGGTGGTGTTCCAGTGGTAGTTGTTGTTGAGGAGACAGTGGTCCACCCAGTTGTTGTTCAAGATGATCTTCGTAGTGATTATATGCAGGAAGATGGTTCATCCGTTCGTGAGGATGCTACTAAGCCAGTTTCAAAGGAGGTTACTCCTTCGAATGATCACCAAAACCTTGTTCCTCTTGTCAATCTCAAAAATGCAAAGAAGGACAAGGAAAAGAAGAAGGTGGCTTTTGAAAAATCTGCTAAAGGGAGAGTCCAGAATGATGCAGAGGTGGGCATCGTGGCAGGGGGAGCTGCTTCATCCAAAAAGAGGAAATGTGAAGCTCCGATCCCTGTTTCAGAGGATGCTGAAAGATGTGAGGTCCCATCTCTTGATTCTGATACTGTTCCAGTTGGCGTGGTCAAGAAAGGAGTATGGTTTGTAAATCGAGATGCTGCGAAAAAGTGGTCCCGTGTTCAGAAAAGGAAAATTATCCCAGAAAGGGTCCTGGAGGAGTCTCGCTACAAAGGGAAGGAAGTCATCAAGGTGCTGAAGCAAACTGATCTGTTTTGGACGTTGCACAGAGGTAAACCGTTCAATGAACAAATTTTTAGAGAGGCCATTACAAACCTTCCCCCTAGGTTTGGGATACTTGGAGACTCATAGTGTGGTGTCTTCTTCGTTTGAGGAAGGAAAATCAAGATTGATCCTGAGCTCATAAATGTGTACTTCTCCATGGATGATCCAATAGCTGATGAAGAAGAATAAGATTTTGAGAAGGTTATAGAGACCATCACTGTAGGCTCAGTTCGGTGGCGGCCTAATTATGTCGTGCATACAGCTAACCTCTCAACGTTCTACTCAATGCTATTCTTCATCGCGGTGTTCAACTGGAGACCCTCATCTCACCGTTCAACGGTCAACCAGGATATGGCCCAACTGATTTATCTGATCGGGAACAAGCTGAAGTTCAACCTGGGAAGATTTATGTTTAAACAGATCGCTGACCATGCTACTTCAAAGCGAACTCTTCACCAGATATGCTTCTTTTCCTTGATCTACAAGTTGATCATCCATCAAGCTCCAGACTTGAAGACCTCGAGTGACCTTCTCACCAAGACACCTCAGAAGTTCATTGTTGATCTTAAGCTGTACAAAGGTCGTCATGTGAACGATCTTAAGGAGGCACACCAGAAAGGGAAGGATGTCGCTGAGACCTCAAAGCAAGGGGGAGCCAGAATGGGCCGTGATGAGAGAAGCAAGCTGCTCAAAGATCTGAATGCCATCATTGCTGCTGATAAGGAACAACGCAGGCGCATCAACAAGCTGGCTCGTGCTCTCAGCTACCCAAGCGAGGATGAATCTGAGGCCACATCTACTGGTGAGGATTCAAATGATGAGTCGTCGGGTTGAAGGTCCCTTAATAACCCAACTCTCTGAACTCTGTTTCGTTTAAAACTTTCATTTTATTGGTGCTTGTTCTGGAACAGTTTGATTGGCTGTTCGAACTAGATTGGACCTCTTGCCAGTTTGTGGCAAAAAGGGGAAGTATTCTGAGAGGAGACAATTTTTGTTCCCTCAAGGTTGTCTAATGTCTAGATAGTTAGATAGATCTAGTTATCAAGTAGATTTGGTTTTGCCAAATGCCAATGGGGAGATTGATGTTCCTTTGAGTGGCATGTATTTGGCAAAATGTAGTTAGTCAGTTCGAACATGAGTTCAGGGGGAGTTCAAACACATTCTGGGACTACAGTACAGCGTGGAGCAGACGCCAAGATGTTTTCCGGAAGGTTCGCAAGATCGAATGTTGTTTTGATCTGAAGTCGACCAGCAAAGAAATTGATCTTCAGATATTCGAATGAATATCTACATATCAGTTTTAAGGCGGCAAGGCTGACTTGGCGAGGAAGTCTTCGTATATTCCTCTCACCGATTTGAGAAAGATATACATCGAATATTTAGGAATATTTCCTAAATATTTGATGGGATTATCTGGAGCAGATTTGGATATCGTCCTGACATATAAATACAATGCTAGGGCATCCATAATCCGCATCGCTTTCAATATCAAATACACACGAGTATACCTTATCGATTGTAGAAGAAGAAAGCGACGGCCGTTTGTTTTTCCCCACTGGAAATTCATCGGTGCAAGAGCAGTCTCATCAACGTGCTACTCAGACTGCCTGGAAGCGATCCAAGTGCTGCACACAACAAAGCCCAACACGCTTTCAAGAGAAAGCCACCGAGCTTCAAGAGAAGGTCAAGCACGTTCGGACTGGAGGTTCGGACGAAGGGGATCGAGGTGAACTACTGTGAACCTCTGTTGCAAATCTAAGAGACGGAGTGTTAGAGGCTAGGCAATTAGAAGGTGTAAGCGTAAGTCCAAGTGTAAGCTCTAAACTCGTAATAAAGATTTGTGTCCCTTCTAGGGTGTGGGAAACCCCCCAGAGTAGGCAAGGCCGAACTGAGTTATCATTCTGTGTGTGCTTCTGTTATTTGTTCTGTTTGCTGAACTAGTGTGAAAGGAGTTCAAGGTCTGTCTCAACTGTACCTTGAACACAAGCTTGAAAAGGGTGTGCTCCTATTTGTTCTGTTTACGGTACTGTCTGCTAAGGTGTTCCAGTCTCTGTTTGAACACAACCTGAAATTGTCCAACAAGTGTTCGAGACGCAGTTCGAACACCATCTGGAACTCGTCTTGACTAAGACAAATAGATTTCAGACCATGAGGATCCAAACTCTCATTTGACCACATTCCTTGAAGTTTGTGCCACGTTCAAGATTAATGGGTTCTCCGATAATTGAAAGCTTATAAGATTATTCCCCGTCTCCCTTACAGGAAGAGCAAGAGATTGGCTAAGAAGCCAAACACCGGATAGTTTGACCACATGGGAGGAGCTCGCCGTAGTGTTTCTTAACTAGTACTTTCCCCCTTCCAAGACGGCATATTATAGAAATCAAATTACAAACTTTTCACAAATGGATGGGGAAACACTTTATGAAGCTTGGGAGAGGTATAAAGAGTATCAAAGGCTTTGCCCACATCACAACTTGGACGACCTCATCATTTTCCATACCTTCTATCTTGGTGTTGATGGTGCCTCACGGCTTGCACTTGATACCGCCGTGGGAGGAGCTATCATGGAGCTTGAACCTCCCCAAGGATATGCGGTGATCAAGAAAATCACAAAGAACTATTTGATGTGGGGAAGTGAAAGAGGAAACCCGAGAAGAAAAAGCGAAAGGCATCAGGTAAAAGCCGTGAGCACAAGTAACTACGAAGCCTTAAGGAAAGATTTTGAGAACCTCTCGGATGAAGTCTTCAAGTTGAAACACCCGGAGAAAGAACCTTCAACAACCCAAGGTTGTGATATTTGTGAGGTGTATGAGCATGAGACCAATTCTTGTCCCTTGGTTCAAAGAGATGGACATAGATATGGCTATGAAGAAGCAAATTTTGTGGGAGGAAATCAAGGTAGAGAGTATGGAGCTAGTGCCACTCAAGGGCAAAATTCTCAAGCTAATTACACTACACCAAAGTTTTCCTCGGGATGGAGGAACCACCCTAATTTCTCCTATAAGACCACGAATCCCACTCCTCCCGACTTTGGAACCACACCTCCCGGATTTAGTCCTAAGCCTACTCAAGCTAACCAAGCTTTCCCACCAAAGAACCAATTCCAACCTAGAAATCAATATCAAAGTCAAGGACCGACTTTGCTTCAAAGGAACCAAAACCAAGGGCAACAATACCAAACTCAAGCTCAAGGGCCCTACCAATAAGTTGACCCTCCTCCACAAACTTCAAATGAACTCTCTGGTGTTGAAGCAATGTTTGCCAAACTCCTTGCTAACTAAGATAAGATGCAAGCCCAAATTGAAATGATAGAAACTCACAACAAGATGCTTGAGAACCAAATAGCTCAACAAGCCGAATCATCTACAAGGGCACAAGGAAAATTACCGGCTCGACCCGATCAAGGGCAAAGGGAGCATATCAATGCGGTCACGCTAAGAAGTGGTAAAGAGCTAGAGGGTGAGCAACCAAGGAAGAAAAAAGTTTCCTTTGATCTTGGAGGCCAAGCTAGTGCCGAAATTGAAGATTTAGATGAAGAGGTCCCTAATCCTCATACCCAAAAGGTGAAAGAAGTGGGAAAAGAGAAAGACGAGCTTAAACCGTACACACCTCCTATACCCTTCCCACAAAGGCTCAAGAAGAAGAGCAACGACAAGCAATTCTCCAAGTTCGCCGATATGATGAGGAAACTATATGTGACATTGCCTTTCACCGAGGTAATTACTCAAGCTCCATCATATGCTCGATTTCTAAAAGACATTGTTACTTGCAGGAGGACAATTGAAGAGGTTGATTCTATATCCCTCAATGAAGAGTGTAGCGCCATCTTTCATCCTAACATGCCTCCAAAGCTAGGAGACCCCGGTAGTTTTTCTATCTCATGCTATATTGGTGGAGTTAAAATAGAGCGTGCCATGTGTGACTTAGGAGCTAGCATATATTTGATGCCCTACTCATTATGCAAGAAATTGAACATTGGTGAACCCATGCCCACACAAATGACCTTGAGACTCGGAGATCGCTCCTCAAGATATCCTAGGGGGATTCTTAAGGATGTCCCGGTCAAAGTAGGGAACTTTCACGTTCCCGGAGACTTTGTTGTGCTAGAAATGGAAGAGGACACGGAGATCCCCATTCTGTTAGGGAGACCTTTCCTCTATACGGCCGGAGCTATATTTGACACGACTAAGGGTTCAATCACAATGAGAGTAGGTGATGAGGAAATTGAGTTTAATTTAGATAAAGCACAAAAAAGTCCTAGTTCTACCATGAGTTGCAATTATATTGACTTTGTTGATGACTTTGAATTGCTTGATATTCCTATATTGCCTACACATGTTATTGATCTTGATAATGAGCTACCCGAGCATGTGGATTGTTGGGCCATCTTGAACGACGAGGGCAAAGGGAAAACTAAAAGCGACAAAGGTAAGGAGTCTTGTTCGGTAGAGTTAAAAGCTCTACCAACAGGCCTAAGGTATGAGTTTCTAGGCCCCAATTCTACTTTGCCCATTATTGTGAATGCCTCCTTGAATGATGATGAGACTTTGAGATTGCTTGATGTGATTAGAGAGCACAAAGGTGCCATTGGATATTCTATTGATGATTTGAAGGGGATAAGTCCTAGTTTGTGCACGCATAGAATTAATTTGGAAGATGATAGCTTGCCATCTAGAGAACATGCTAGGAGACTTAATCCCATTGTTGGTGAAGTAGTTAAGAAGGAAATCTTGAAAATGCTTGATGCGGGAATTATCTTCCCTATTGTAGATTCTAATTGGGTGAGTCCCATACATGTGGTTCCCAAAAAGGGAGGCATGACGGTTGTGAAAAATGATAAAAATGAATTGATTCCCACTAGAACCTTCACCGGTTGGCGTATGTGCATTGATTTACGAAAACTTAATAAGGCCTCTAAGAAAGATCACTTCCCACTTCCATTCATTGATCAAATGTTAGAGAGGCTAGCCAAGCATGATTACTTTTGCTATCTTGATGGATATAGTGGATTCTTCCAAATCCCTATTCATCCACAAGATCAAGAAAAGACTACCTTTACTTGTCCCTATGGATTATTTGCCTATCGGCGAATGCCCTTTGGACTTTGTAATGCACCGAGCACATTTCAAAGATGCATGATGGCTATATTTTCAGAATTTATTGAGGAAATTTTGGAAGTGTTTATGGATGATTTCTCTGTCTATGGTTCCTCGTTTGATGATTGCTTGACCAATTTGGCAAAAGTCTTGAAAAGGTGTATTGAGACAAATCTTGTGCTAAATTGAGAAAAATGTCATTTTATGGTGCAGGAGGGCATAGTGCTTGGACACTTGGTGTCAAGGAAAGGTATTGAGGTGGATATGGGTAAAGTAGAAGTCATCGAGAAATTGCCACCTCCAAAGGATGTTAAAGGCATAAGGAGCTTTCTTGGCCATGCCGGTTTCTATAGAAGATTCATTAAGGACTTCTCAAAAATTGCAAGGCCATTGACAAATCTATTATGCAATGACACCAAATTCCATTTTGATGAAGATTGCTTAATGGCCTTTGAGAAGTTGAAGAGGGCATTGGTCTCGGCTCCTATTATTCAACCTCCAAATTGGGATTTGCCCTTTGAGCTCATGTGCGATGCGAGTGATTAGCTATTGGAGCGGTTCTTGGACAAAGGGTGGACAAGAAACTTCATGCCATTCACTACACTAGCAAGGTCCTAAATGGAGCTCAAATGAATTATTCTACAACCGAAAAGGAGCTCCTTGCCATTGTGTATGCATTCGACAAGTTTCGTCCATATCTTGTGGGATCTAAGACAATAGTATTCACCAACCACGCGGCCATCAAATATCATTTGTCAAAGAAGGACTGAAAGCCAAGATTAATAGGGTGGATCCTCTTGATCCAAGAATTTGATATTGAGATCAAAGACAAGAAAGGTGTGGAAAATCTAGTTGCCGATCACCTATCAAGGCTTGAGGGAAATGAGGAACTCAAAGAAGACACCACCCTCGTGGATGACTCTTTCCTTGGAGAGCAACTAATGAGAGTAGAAGCGGAAGCCCTTCCTTGGTATGCGGATATGGTTAATTTCGTAGTATGTGGGATCATACCCCATGACATGAATCATCACCGAAGGAGGAAATTCTTATCGGAGGCCAAGAGGTATTATTGGGACGAACCATTCTTGTACAAGCTTTGCGCGGACAGGATATACAGGACTTGTGTCGCCGAAGAAGAAATGAGGAATGTCCTATACCATTGTCATTCATCCCAATATGGAGGACATGGTAGTGGAACCAAAACGGCATCAAAGGTCCTACAAAGTGGATTCTATTGGCCTGCCCTCTTTAGAGATGCTTATAATTTCGTCAAGGCTTGTGACCAATGCCAAAGGTCAAGAAATATTTCTAAAAGGCATGAAATGCCCCAACAAAGCATTCTTCCGGTGGAAATATTTGATGTCTGGGGTATAGACTACATGGGTCCTTTCCCGTCCTCATACGGTAATCAATACATATTGGTCGCGGTTGATTATGTCTCCAAATGGGTAGAGGCCTTCGCCTCCCCTACTTGTGATGCCAAGGTGGTTACAAGACTCTTCAAGAAGATAATTTTCCTGAGATTTGGAGTTCCTATAACCGTCATTAGTGATGGCGGTTCACACTTTAAGGAAAAACACTTTGAAGCCTTGCTTCGTAAGTATGGGGTAAGTCACAAGGTAGCAACGCCGTATCACCCACAAACTAGTGCGCAAGTGGAGATATTGAATCGGGAAGTCAAAGTAATTCTAAAAAAGATTGCGGGAAGCTCAAGGAAAGATTGGTCATCAAAACTAGATAATGCATTGTGGGCCTATCGTACCGCCTTCAAGACTCCCATTGGGATGTCTCCATATCGCCTCATATATGGGAAACCATGCCATTTGCCGGTTGAATTGGAATATAAGGCAATGCGGGCAATCAAATTCTTGAATATGGACTTACAAACGGCGTGAGAAAATAGGATCCTTCAACTCCACGAGTTAGAAGAGATAAGGAATGAAGCTTATGAGAGTGCTATAATTTACAAAGAAAAGACAAAGAAATGGCATGACAAGAAAATTTTCCGCCGTGAATTCAAAGAGGAAGACAAGGTCCTACTTTTCAACTCTAGGCTCAAGCTCTTTCCGAGAAAACGAAGGAGCCGATGGAGTGGTCCTTTCATTGTTCACAAGCCTCACGAAGATGGCCATGTAGAGATACTCAATGATGAAGGAACTATCTTGAAGGCTAATGGACAAAGGCTCAAGCACTATTGTGAACAAGCTCGGGATGAGCACAATGCAACTTATACCTTGACCGACCCATGAAGGAGCACAAATCCGCTTGAGGCGGGATCCTAGCAAAGGACTCCTCAAGTGTGTTTCTTGAGAAAAGATTCGGCTCGGTCTTTGCCAAGACGTTAAACGAGGCCCTAACGGGAGGTTACCCGGTTGTGAGTTGTCCATCTATGCACAATTAATTTCTCGTACGTTTGGCATGTGTGCATTGAACTTTGAATAAGAACATGGTGCTAGGATGGTCTGAAAATGCATGATTTGGTGTGCTTGTTGTGGAATTCTCCTTGCATGAATTATCTTGGTGATGGTGATGTCTTAAGTGTGGAGTGTATGATCCCAGCTTGCGTTTTGTTGCGAAATATGTTTATGCTAGTGATTTCTTAGGAGAGCATGTTTTGAGTTTACATTGAGTTTTGGGTGAATCTTGAAAGATGCTCGTTCATGTTTCAGAGTTAAAATTTCTAAGTGTGGAGTTGGACTCAAACTGAAATCGAAAAAATCATTGGAAATATTGCTCAACTTTTTGCTCCAGCCGATCGGCTGGGGAAGCAACTAATTCCCAATCGATCGGCTACGGAAACATCTCAGAGAGCCTCTTCTTTTGCTAAGCCTCAGCCGACCGGCTAGCAACTCAAGTGTAGCCAACCGACCGGTTGGCATGAGGCTATCCAAAACCCCAACTCCTCTTCATTTTCATCTCATCTCATCCGCCCGTACCCCATCACCTGAGCGGCTCCGACCCCGACACCCCGCACTCCACCTGCCTCCACCCAAGCCTACTCCGGCCACCGTCCAACCTTCGTCCCTGCCTCGCCATCACCTCGCCCAGCCGCCGCATCAAACCAACCACTCACCAGCCCCGCATCTCCATTCTGATCGCAAAACCTTCCCCACGCTCAATCTCCTCTCCCAGCCAGTAAAAACATTCGTTCCTCTGATCAAATTTCTCGTAATCAGTCCACCTACTAACCCTACGACTCAATTTCAGCCGCCAAAGCCTCCAGCAAAAACGCCAATTTTTTCCCTAGAAATCGCCAGCCAGCCGACCGGCTGAAGCACATGCCTCAACCCAGCCGACCGACTGAACTCGGTGCTCAACAACCTCAGTTTTTCCCATTGCATTTCAATCATGCCTCAAGCCGGTTCTTCCTCCAAATCCAAAGCAAAAGGCAAGGGAATTGCCCAAGAGCCGACAAGGGACATTCGGATCGATGAACAGTCTGATAGCGACAAGGATGACTTACCTCTCGTGACTCACAAGAGGAGGCAAATTAGGGATTCACTGAGGGATCCTAGCTCGGACGAGGAGATGGATTCCCCTCCTCCCTCTCCCAACCCTCCGCCCAAGAAGAAGAGCAAAACCTCGAAGGGTGCCTCCTCCACACCAAAGAAGCCGATGAATAAGAAGGCCCATACGCCTCCCATTGCTAGAGCACCATCACCATTGCCCTCACCTCCTGCCTTTCCCAGCAATGCACTCGTTCCAGCAGTGCAAGGAGAAGGTCCATTGGAGGGCCCATTGCCTCTCCCCACCCCTTACCCCTTCTCCGAGCCGCTCGTGTTCAAAGATGAAAATCACCGGATGCATTATGACACCATCAAGAAGAAAAAGAAGAAGGCCATCACGACTATTTACCCGGACATGGAATTCCTTAAGGGCCTCGACCTTGGAGTCACCGATGAGGTACATTATCGGCTTCATCATAGTGGATTAAACTTCTTATTTATGGATGATCCGGGCTCCTACCAAAGAGTAGTGGAGGAATTTATATGCTCATTTGATTGGCTTAAGGATGAGGAAGGGGAGGTGTCTTGGAAATTTGTTTTGGGAGGAAGGAATTTCCAAATAAGGGAGAGTGTGATTCTAGATTGGCTGAGTTTTCCTCCTCATGGGGTAGAGGTGCGTAAATTTAATGAGCATGAGAGGAGTCGTTTTTGGAGGAGGATCTCGGGCAGAAATGAGTGGTTCATTTCATCTTATAACTCCTCCGCCATCACCGCCCCGGTTTGGAAAGTTATTCATCGTCTTATAGCCTTTGGGGTAAACACTAGATTGGGGAAGGCTAGAGGAGTGTCAATTCCCGACATTGATTTGATGATGGCCATTGAGCTTGGAGATGTCCTCGATTGGTTTGCCATCCTTGCATCCCGGTTTTCGGACATTGTTAAGGAGTCCTCACGGAATCTTGCCTTGGGAGGAGGCTCTTTGATCACATTGATTGCTTTAAGGTGTAACTTCACCTTTGGCCATGAGGGATGCCCCGAGCCATCAAAGAAGACCCTTAATGTTTCCACCATGAAGAGTATGCACATTCTCAAGGCGGATGGGAAGACTTGGGAGGAAGATAACAAACCTCACAAGAAGGAGCTTCGGGATAATATGAAGGATAGGAAAGCTATGTTCAAGCAACTTAACCCCCTCTACTATAGAGCGAACCTCACTCCATCCCCTCCTTCCTCTCACATCCATTCCCCTCCTCCGGCGGATGAGCATAGGGCACCAATTGATGAGGAGCTGCCCACCGAGGAGCCTGCCACTGAAGGCGAGAGTGAGTCTCAGTCGACATTACTGACTTGAGGACTTGAGGGCCCACCAGGAGTCGGAATGGCTCCGTGCTACACTATTATCCATGATCAGTGGGTCGAGTGCTCCAGCCCATGCCCCTCCAGTTGAACCAGAGCCTTCTGCACGTCACCAAACCTCCTCCTTGCCTACCACGCCAGCTTCCTGAGTCGGGGAGGCAGGCACACCACTTGCTGAAGGCACAATAGTGAATGAGAGTTCCGCTAGAGAGGAGGACTCGCGATACACTGGTGCCATGATACCGAATGAGGATCCCGCTAGAGAGGAAGGTGTTGGAGATTCATCTAGACAGATCAGTCCAGGCGGAGATGAGGCTGCATCTTGAGATTCTATTGCATTTTGTTCTTACTTTTGTCTATGCTTTGATGCTTTCTTGCTTAGATCATGTACTTGGATGTTAAGTCGCCTTTTGGCACAATTTTGGATGATGTATGCCATCTTGAGTGCTTATACTCTTGACTTGCCTTTGGTGCGTGTTACATTTTATATGATATTGAAGGTGTTTACCATTTATGTTGTTCACTCTATAGGATATACATCTACATATTATTATCATGTTCCAAATTCACCTTCTTTGTCTACATTTGCAACCAAAAGGGTATTTCTCACTCCCAATAGTTATGTTAGCGGCTCTACCAATGAGGGGAGTTCCTATGCGCCTTTGCCTTTATTTTATCATTCTTTGCGCTTAGGGACTAAGCTTGAATTAAGTGTGGAGTGGTTTGATGCGCATAGTTCACATGTTTTGCATGCCATGCATATCATTTTTAGATGGACACTTGCATCTTTTGCACATTATCCCTACATGAGAGTGTTTTAACCACATAGGCTTGTGACTATCGATCCTAATTCCTATAAATCACATCTAGCCTATCTGTCACATTTATTGGATCTTGAACTTAGAACCATTCTAGTCCATTGAATGTGTATTCTTGAGAACCAATATCATTGCTATCTTTCGTCTATCCAATTCTCTACGTATTTTCGTTGAAATACCTTGGATCAAGTTATAGCAAGCACCTTTTAAAATCTTCATGAAAAAAAACTTAGACCCTTTGAATGCTCCTTGGTGACTTGAGTTCTCTAACACGGTGCCTTGTTCTTGTTTGATTCCTGCACATTTCATACACTTTTTGAACATATTGTCAAGTTTTAAGTGTGGAGTCAAAAGATGGCGAACAATAGGCCCCACAAAAAAAAAGTTTGCGGTCAAAGAGGGCAAAGCCCCGACTAAAAACTTTCTCAATGATCACGAGAAGTTTTGCTCCAAAACATATAAGTGCCGGGGGTTAGGAAGAAAACTTCCCCCTCGAAGGCACTTGTAGGCCAAAGGCCGTTTCAAAAAGAAAATAAGAAGCACTTAAAACTTGACTCTGTGTTTTCCTCCATTCTCCATTTGTGCGGGATTCATGTTTTGCGTAGTGTGCTTGTTAGAATGACTCTTGGACGACCCATGTGTTTGCACGGGAGTAATCATTTGGTCTATGCATGTTTATTGGGAACTCTAGTGTCGAACTCCTCTTCCCTTATGGATTACGGCTTAAGCGCCTAAAACTTGGGAATGAGTTCCATGTCGCAAACCCATGGACTAGCCCTAGCTAGCATAGGTGAGCGATTGACAATTTTCGTGCAAACTAAAAACTTTACCTCTATTGTATTACCTTGAAAATGAGTAGACCTTTGAATGAGACGATTGATAGCTCTAGTATTGATGACCTTGAATGCACAACCTCAAGGGTACTTAAAGTGGTTCAAAAGTTCTTTTGATGGTAGTCCTAACGTGGGGTGAGGAATTTGTGTTGAGAAATCTTAGCCCTGGTTGAACACTCTTGCATTCATTCTCATGGGATAGGTGCACTTGGGATTTGTGAGTATTCCCTCTTCTGACAACTCTCACGAGACTATAACTCGTCCACTAGGGTAGCCTAGGGGTTTAAAGGCTTAATGCATATGCTAAATGCATTCGTAACGCTTACGAAAAAGAGCTAGTTAGATTGTACATACTTTTCATTTTTTCTTTTCAATAACATGTTTAGAAATAATGATCGAGACCTTGTGAAAGCTAGCGAGGCAAATAGACGAAAAACATAGCACCACTAGCATTTCGCCATTCGCACGACCTTGACATATTTGCATACTTTGTTCGGGACGAACAAAGCTTAAGTGTGGAGTGTTGATATGTCGAGTTTTTGGCTTATTAATACCCGTTTATCACTATAGCTTTAGTTCATTTCTGGCGTTAATCCGATGTCATTTAATCTCTTTTCGTACGTTTCAGGTACAAAACAAGATATCTCAGTGTCGAAACCAATATACGAAAACTTGGGAAAAATCAAAGATTTGGGAGCAAATATTTGCAGAACAAGGCTCCCAGCCGATCGGCTACGCAACTGCCCTGAGCCAGTCGATCGGCTGACGACTTCCCTCAGAAAGCTCGAAATGGCCGCCTCCGTAGCCGATCGGCTGGACCTCCCAACCGGGCGGCTAGCGAGTCCCTCAGAAGACCCACATATTACTGTTTCCTTAGCCGGTCGGCTGAGTCTGTCAACCGGTCGGCTATGGAAAATCCTCAGAAGCACCTGAACTTGCCCCTGCCCCTGCCGATCGGCTGACGCCAAAGCTACTCCCAGCCGACCGGCTGGGACTGCTACAGTGCCGATTTCTGCTCGAGGCTATAAATAGAAAGTCGCTGTTTTGACCTAGGCATCTATGATCTTGGGGGAAAAAGACAGGGAAAAGAGATCAAATCAAGGTCATCCATCATCATCCAACCAAGGAGGAGTGAAGATCAAAGGGAGATTCTAGGATTAATCATCCTATTTCTATTCCTCTCCTACTCTCTTTGTGTTGTCATTAAACCATACTCACACCATGTTGTCTTACATGAGTTGTGAGTAGTCTCCTTGTGTTTTGAGGGATTTACAACCCTCCTTGGTACTCTTGATCATGTATACTCATTGACATATAATCTATGGAGTTGATTTCACTTTCTCTTGTGCTTATTTTATGACATGCTACCATGTGTTTGAGAAAATGCCTAAGTGACATGTTATTCTTAGAATTTGATCTAAGTATCGAGAGAACTTAGTGATGATTTGGACAAAGAGAAAATAATCATATATAGTATTTATGAGAGTAAATGCACGGATGTGAGGTTAACTAAAACTTAATGTCTATAGCATTTATTGCCTTAGGAAGAGATTCTAAGGATAGTAGTGCAATAGAGTGAATCAATAACTTGAGAGAGTGAGGTCCTAGCTGAGATAGCTTGACTAGGATATATCGAAACGAGAGTTTGTCTATTTTTAGTCTATGCTAGGTTTAAACCAATCAACGCTTATGAATTACTTAACTCTTGTATACATGATCAATGGGAAATTGCCAAGGAGGGGCTCGAAACTTTCTTAAATTGAATAGAAATCCCCTTGAAACCATTTCATTACTTGTTTCTTGATTGTTAATCATTCTCACAATTGATTTCAAGGAATAGCCGAGATAAAAACTTGATTTACCTAGCGTATAATCCAATTGCTCCCTTGGGTTCGACACCGATCTTACCGGTCAAATTATAAATTCTTTTGACATATATGCAAAAATCTACACGTCACCCATCTCTTTGCTGACTGAATAGCGGTGCGAAGTGGGCTTCCGATTGGCAATGGAAATGAAAAAGAGCATAGAGTAGAATGTGGTCAGACCTGCAATAGGAATGGCAGTTGGCCATCTTGTCATAGTCAGATTCCTCTTCGTCCACTGCTGGATCATCCATGGAGAAATAGATGTTGATGAGATCCGGATCCAGTTCCACTCTTTTCCTCGAACGTAGACCACTCCATAGTCCTTGTCTCCCACAACTCCAAACTGTTTTGGAAGATTCACTATCGCCTCATGAATTAGCTGTTCATTGTAGGGTTTGCACCGCATCATTGTCCAGTCAGACAAGTCTCCTTTAACACATGCACAACTTCTCGTCCCATATAGCATTTCTCATCAGGGAGCATCTCTGGGATAATCTTTTGTTTCAGTACCCTCTTCCACTTCTTTGCGGCATCCTTATCCATGAACCATATGCCGCCTTTAGTTATCCCAGCTGGACCATCTGCTGATACAGGAGGTGGGACATCACGTTTCCTCTTCTTGGTTGCATCAACTCCCCCTGCAACCTGACTTCCTTCCGCTTGACCGGTAAACTCCTTCTCAGTTGGATTTTGAACAACAACCTTCTTCTTTCCCTTGACCTTCTGAAATTATATCCCCTGTTCAAGCTTGTGTCTAAGATACAGTTGCGACAGACCTTGAACTCTTTGCACAACAGTTCAGCAGACAGTTCAAGGTTCAGTTGCGACAGACCTTGAACTCGTATCCCAACAGTTCGACCAACAGAACGAAAGTAGAAGAACGCACAGAATGATAACCCAGTTCGGCCAGGCCTACTCTGGGGGGTTTCCCACACCCTAGAAGGGACAACAAATCTTTATTACGAGTTAGAGCAACAAGTGGACTTACGCTTACACCTTGTAATTGCCTAGCCTTTAACACTACGTCTCTCAGATTTGCAACCGAGGTTTACAGCAGTTAACCTCGATCCCCTTCGTCCGAACCTGTAGTCTGAGCGTTCTCGACCTTCTCCTGAAGCTCGGATGCTTTCTCTCGAAAGCTTGTTCACCTTGGTTGTGTGCGGCAGATTGATCGCTTCCAGGCAGTCTTAGTTGCACTTGACAAGACTGCTCTTGCACCGATGAGTTTCTAGTGGGGAAACACAGTCGGCCGTCGCTTTCTTCCTTCCCAATCGATAGTGTATGCTCGTGTATGTTTGAACTTGAAAGCGATACTGAATAAGGGTGCCCTAGCATTGTATTTATATGCTAGGACGAAACCCTAATCAGCACAACATAATCCCATCAAATATTTTGGAAATATTCCTAGATATTTGATGTATATCTTTTCAAATCGGATGGAAGACTTCTTGCCCAAGTAAGCAACGCTGCCTTCAATGTAGATATTCATTCGAATATCTTATGCTTGAATAAGTCGGTGGCCGACTTAACTTTGCGATACATTCACTGTCCAATATCCTTCCGGAAAATATCCTTGTGTTTGCTCCACGCTGTATATGTGTACTAGGATATGTTCGAACTCCCCCTGAACTCCTGCTCGAACTGTCTAGGCTACGTTTTGCCAAATACATGCCACTCAAGGGAACATCAATCTCCCCCTTGGCATTTTGGCAAAACCAGATCTACTAGATAACTAAGTCTACCTAACTATCTAGACAATAGACAACTTTGAGGGAAACAAAATTGTCTCCTCAACAATACTCCCCCTTTTTGCCACGAACTGGCAAGGGGTGCGATCCGAGTTCGAACAGCCAATCAAAATGTGCCAGAACAAGCACTAAGTACGAAAGTTTTAAACAAATAGTTCAGGGAGATAGTGTTTTTTAGAGGACCTTCATGCAGACGACCCGTCATCAGTGGCATCCTCGGAAAAAGTATCATCAGATTTATCCTCACTTGGGTAGCTGAGGGCACGAGCGAGCTTGTTGATGCGCTTGCGTTGCTCCTTGTCCACTTCGATGATGACATTCAGGTCATTGAGCAGTTGGCTCCTCTCATCTCGGCCCATCCTGGCTCCCCCTCGACTCGACTCCGCAGCGCCCTTTCCTTTCTGGTTCCCCTCCTTGAGATCATTCAAGTGACGCCCTTTAAACAACTTGTGGTCAACGACAAACTTGCTGGGTGCCTTTGTGAGATGGTCAGCCAAGGCCTTCAAATCTGGAGCTTGATGGATGATCAGCTCATATATCAGAGACGGGAAGCAAATCTGGTGCAGAGTTCTCGTCGAAGTGGCATGTTCAGCAATCTGTTTGAACATCACTCTGCCCAGGTTGAACTTCAGCTTATTCCCTATCTGATAAATCAGTTGAGCCGGCCTCCAGTTGAAAACAGCAATGAAAAACATCATCGAATAGAATGTCGACAGATCCGCTGTATGTACAACTGACTCAGGCCTCCACCGAACAGAGCCTGCAGTGATGGTGCTCACTATCTTCTCAAGGCTTGATTCCTTTTCATCAACAGCTGGATCGTCCATGGAAAAGTATACATTGATCAGCTCAGGATCAATCTTGATCCTTCTTCCTCTAACATAGAAGACCCCATAATCTACTTCTCCAATGACCCCAAACCCGGGAGGAAGGTTTACCATAGCTTCACGCACCAATTGCTCGTTGAACGGCTTGCATCTGTCCAACATCCGGAACAGATCAGATTCCTTGAGCACCTCAATCACTTCCTTTCCCTTGTATCGGGACTCATCTAGCAACCTTTCAGGAATGATTTTGCTTTTCAGCACACAATTCCATTTCAACGCAGCGTCTTTATTAACGAACCACACTCCTTTCTTGACCTTACCCACTGGGACAGTCTCAGACTCAGGGGCTGGGACTTCGCATCTCCCAACATCTTCAGAGACGGGAACCGCAGCATCGCGCTTCCTTTTCTTGGAAGAGCCGGCTCCCCCTGCACCAATGCTGACCTCAGCAACCTTTTGAACTGATCCCTTTGTAGATTTTGCAAAATCTACCTTCTTCTTTACCTTGTCCTTCTTTGTCCTTTTGAGATTGACAAGAGGAACACTGTCTTGATCATCTTCTGAAAGAGTAGCATCCTTCGACACTTGTTTCGCAGTGTCCTCACGAACTGATGCAGCATCCTTCTCCATATGGTCATCTTGAGAAACAATTACAGGTACAGCCACTGTCTCCTTAGTACCAACTTCCTCTGGAGCTATTCCAGTCACAACTTCAGTTTGAACAGATGGTTCCGCAGTTGGAATACTTGTAGCTTTCTCTGCAACTCTTCCAGTCTCAACACCAGACTGAACACTCGGTTCCACAGTTGGAACACTTGACGCTTTCTCTGTAACAGACTCTTTCGTCCTAACGACCTGATCACGTGGAACTTCCTCTGAACTTGCCACTCCTTGATCCTTTTCTTTTTCCAGATCTTCCATGACATCATCAATGTCTTTGTACATCTTCTCCAACTCCTCATCCTTTTCTGCTGGGTCTGATTCTTCTGGTATGGATTCTTTCAACACAGCAAGATTCTCTGGTCGATGAACCATCTCGGGCACAATCTCCTCTTTCTCACTGATTGGTTCACCTTCTGAACCTCCAATCTTCTTGTCCGAGCCATCGTCAGATTCCTCATTAATCACTAGCTTCCTCTTCCCCGAGGCCTCAAGAAATTTCTCCGTCTCCTCATCAGACATCGCTATCAGCTTTCCTCTGATTGTACTAATCTTGGCCAGACATTGTTTTAGAGAAACAACTCGGCGAGTCCCCTTCTTTCTTCGTAAACCTCTCGGACGAATATACCCAGAGGCATGGATTTTCTCCCTCCATGTTGCTGACCCTCCAACCACCTTGCTGGGTTCACCATCTTCAACATGCTTGACAGATTTATTTCCAGTGACAGTACTACCGACCTTATCACCAATAATCGCCTTACCACTAATAGCAACACTACTAGTACCAGCACCAATAACAACCCTACTGGCTTCATCACAGTCAACAGACTCACCCTCCTTCTCAACACCCACATTCAGAACTTTGTCCGCCATAATCTTTTCAACAATTGGAATATTTGCAGAAACTGAAGGGATAGTTGGAATTACCTCAGATTGGGGACGAATTTCTTGAGACGTACCAGAATTTAATGAGACGGACGAGTCCAACGTGATTGACTGAGGGATTTTAACTGTTACTGTTCCGGCAGTCTTCTTTGCTTCGGCCAAAGATTCGGTGACGGAGCATGAAGGCGACGCCTTTTTCACCTTCGGAGCTTTTGATTTTGGGATTTGGGGTTTCACCGCCAGAGCTTTTGAGGACTGCATGCTTTTCATCTTCTTTTCAGCGGATTTGACGCCGGACTTAGATGATTTCCTGGTGTTCACCATCGCTGTTGAATAGATGAGCGATTGAGAGAGAAGTCGCTAAGAGTCGTTCTAGGGTTTTGGCGAGAGAGGGAGTAGACTGCGAACTGATTTGTGTTTCAAAATAACGGCATGAAAAATCTTCAAGAATATTTAAAAGATATTGGTCTTCACGCGCTGTGCCTTCTGTTCCAGCTCCCTTCCTTAGGTGGTCAGTCCAACTGTTCAGCTGGAGATTCAACTTTGACTGACCACCGTCTGATGCATTCAGTGGTGGACACCATATGGACCCACTGGGGATCTGGGTGTTCCACTCCGTAACCTGCCATAGGGGTTGATAAGGGTCTTGGTATGCCTCAGAGATATCATCTTCTGGTGCCCTTCATATTTCTGTGGGCATTGTACGAACTCCTTTCGTAACTGTGACACCTTTTGATTCAACAGTTTCCTGGGACAATTGTCAACATGGATTTGTGCGCATCTCCAATCAGGCCTTGTGTGCAAGGTCTTATCCACTCCCCCTCGCAGAAATGTCTGTTGAGCGTGTGCACAGGTAAGAGCAGCCGGTTGCTTGCCATGGTTCTCGTCGTTCATCGATCCCGTCAGACCCATCTCAATGGTGTAGCAGTTGTTGGCATCCCTTCTTCCTTTCATCAGTGTATCGCCATTCTTGTCTAAGACAAGACATGAGTAGCTAGAGAATGACACATAATGTCCATCGTCGCACAGTTGACTGATGCTTATAAGATTCCTTGTCAGACCTTTGACAAGGAGGGTGTTCTTGAGTGCAGGGAGATCCAGAACCATCAATGTCCCATAGTCGATCACCTGACCCTAATGACCATCCCCGAAGGTGACAAACCACATCTGCTCAATAGGTCTAATATGGGTAAGATATTGAGAGTTACCTGTCATGTGGGTGGAGCATCCGCTGTCGAGGTGCCAACTATCTTGCGCTGTGTAGCTTGAGAAGTAACAGGCCACCATGCAAACAGTTTCGTCTACCTTTTGAACCCAGACTTGTTTCTGTCGCGGTATGGTTCATTGTTGAAACGCACGTCGTTCAGCAAGAAACAGGCGACTCTTCAGTTTGATGTGTCCTATCTGGTTGCAGTACCAGCAAGTGCGCCGATCAATCCTTTGTTTTACTGGTGAGTAATCCCGGCTTTGGACGGGTGTTCCACGGGTCTTCCCACCACCGAGTGTTCCATGCGTCTCCTTGTGATCAGCTCGATTCTTTCCTTTGGACTGTTCTTGGGACAAATCCACTTTCTGTCTGGGGTGCTGTCTCACCTTCTGTTCTGATTGGTGTTCAGACACTGGTCTTGCTTTAACGAAAGTAGTGCCTTTAGACGTACCTTTTTTCATAAATCCCAGGCCTTGTGTCCAGACTTCATCCTCTGAGATCTGAGAATATAATTTAAGTCGTTTGTACTAGAGTTTAGCATCCTTACCGACTGTTTAAGATGGTTGAGCTCCTTTTCGGTGTCTGAGTGATCCATCTTCTCAGATTCTAGCTGAAGTTCCAGCTGTTCTATCCTTCTTAGTTGGAACACTTCCTTGCGCTTCAGACCTGTGATGGTTTTTCTTATACCTGCCATGCCTATAGGATGAGTGTCACGATCCTTTTCCATGTCGACTTTCAGTGAAGAGACAGTACCCAGGAGCTCTGTTTTCTGAGCAAGAAGACACAATCTTTCTTGTTTCATTTCAGCCAGTTGAGTGTTTTGTGAGTCTACTGTACCCTTGAGTTCCACCTTCTGTGTAAGTAGTATGTCGACCTCCTGCCAGACCTTATCCTTTTCTATAGTGACGCTTGCTACTATGTCATTCAGCTTCTTGTTGACTGACAACACTGCCTTGTCGCGAGGCAATGTGTACAAAATTAATTTATAAGTCCGCTACTCGTGACTTTACTATTGGGTAGTAAAGCGGTAAGTAGGGGTCGAACCCAAGGGAATTAGTGGATAGTTGTTCTTTCGAAAATGGAAAATTAAATAAGACAGTTGGGGGTTGGTTGTGATTTTAGTACTAAAAGTAATGTGGGTTGGTTGTGATTTTAGTACTAAAAAGTAATGACTGAAAGTAAAGAAAGTAAATACAGGACTGCAAGTAAATACTGAAAAGTAAAGTGCTGGAACAGTCGAATTCAATATCGATTAATCAACATACTTTTAGTATGGACTGATATTGAAAGGGTCTGTAATAAGCGACAGAAAGTAAATTACTGAAAGTAAATTGCTGGAACAGTCGAATTCTATATTGACTAATCAACATACTTTTGGTATGGACTGATATTGAAAGGGTCTGTAATAAGCGACAGAAAGTAAATTACTGAAAGTAAATTACTGAAAGTAAATTACTGAAAGTAAATGTGCGGAAATTAAAGTACTAAAAGTAAATGACTGAAAATAAGCAGTTGATAATGAGACTGAAAGTAAAGTGACAGGTGATGTTTTAATTAAAGGAAAGGATTCGGTTTTAGGGCCTTGTATCATAAATCTGTTCATCATCGACCTCTAATGATCATACTACGTGTTTAAAATGTATCAAGGCTATTTCTAGCACTCGACTTGCCACACCATCTAGTCCTTTTCAAGACATAGAACACTTGTTCTATTTAGGCTAATTCCTCCTTTCAAAGTATCTTAGCCTTATGTGCATCCACCTGATCAATCATTTCCGATCAACCAAGTGGTGTTTTAAAGAGGTTGAACTCTACATAAAAGCTTTGCTCTTTCGAGCCTCCACTTAACCACGTATGTTCACGAACCCCATGGAAGAGCTTTGCTCTTTCGAGCCTCCACTCAACCAATAGTGTTCTAACCTAATATAAGGCACATAGAACAAGTTTAAACACAATAGAGGCACTAAGAGAAGGGTCTAAAACATGTTTTGATACAAGCACACCCCTTCAACCGAATGAAGGGTTTAGCTACGATTATCCATGGAAGAGGACATCATAGCTAAGTGCTTGAAAAGTAAAGGTTTTCGAAAGACAAAAAGTGAAGTTTTTTGAAAGTAAAAGACATGGAAAAGCTTGAGCACTTCAAGAACCAACAAGAGTACTTGATGGACCATAATTATACGAATCAAAAACACAGTTAAACCCACCAAATTAGACTGTTTGTCTATTTAACTTCTGCTTGTTAGTCCCGATATATTTCTACAGGGTATTTTGGCACTTAGAGAGAAAACACGCTAAGGAGAGGATTTTACGCTGAAAAGATATCAAGAGTCAATCCAAGGTCAAGATCATATGCCGACTGAAGAAATATCAAAGATCCTGACGTTGAATCACTCATAACAAATTAATCAGAAGAATCAGGAGAGGAATCAAGACAGCCCGGGGAAGAAACACACTGACAGTTTTGTGAAAAGACTGCACAAAACTGTACAAATCTCACACATGGGCAAGATGACCGGCCACTTGGGCAAGAGGTGGCCAAAGCCACCTCTCCTCCACCCTCCTCCTCACATGGGCGGCTAAGCCTCCCTCCTCCTCCTCTTCCTCCATGTGTTTCCATCCTAGCCATACACCTCCAAAACTTGCTCTCCACTCCTCCTCCATGGATGCTTGCCATGTGGTGGCTCCTCCTTCCTCCTCCATCTCCACCCTTGGATGACCACCACATGCCACCCATCTCCACCCTTCCTCCTCCTCCTCCTTAGCCTATAAATAGAAGTGCTCCTCCTCATTTGTAAAACACACCAAAATGTGGAGAGCTTCTCTCTCTACAAAATCTCTCTAGATTTTGGGCACTAATCATGTAATATTACTTTGGAATCAAAGCCTGATCCTTGGCGCTTCAACGGTTGTAAGTCTTTTTATTTATTTAAATTGTATTTGTAAACTCGTGTTTATTTCCAAGTTCATAGTTATGATAACCACTGCCATGATTAGTAGCTAAATTAATTATTCGGTTTAAGGGTGTGTACTTGTATTATAAATGTTTTAGACTTTACTCTTAGTATACCTTTATGTTTGATACTTGTTCTATGTGCCATATATAAAAGATAGAATGTCTAAGGTCAAGTAAACCATTTGGAAATGTGACCATAGGGGTCCAAATTCGTAAGCTCTTCCTTAGATATTCGTGATCACACTCGGGTAAGTGGACCATTTGGAAACTGGACCAAAGGGACCAAATGGATAAACTTATCTGAAGAGGTCGACTATTCTAAAAATCATTTGGAAACTGGACCAAAGGGACCAAATGGATGCACTTACGGCTAAGATACTTCGAAAGGAGGAATTAGTTTTGCTTAGAACAAGTGTTTTAAATGATGTTGCAAGTCTTGTGCTAGGAATAGCCTCGATTCATCTTTGAACATTTAGCATGATCATGTCTTGCGCTAGAAATAGTTTCAATTCATCTTTGAACACTTGGTATGATCATTAGCGGTCGATGGTAAACAATTATAATACAAAGCCCCTAAAACCGAATACTTTCCTTACAGTCCATTATCAACTGCTGTAATTTACTTTCAGTTCTCAAAACACACTCAAACTCAACCCCAATCGTATTTAATTTCTGCATAAGCTTCATTAAAGAACAACTAATCCACACTGACTCTCTTGGGTTCGACCCCTACTTACCACTTGCTACCCAGTAGTAAAGTCGCGAGTAGCGGACTTATAAATTTATTTGCACATTTGCTGTGACGACAAGCATCTGTCAAATTGGCGCCGTTGCCGGGGAGTTGTGCATAGGAATAGTTGTTCTATTTTCTTTTTTCTTTTATCATGCAATTCACCAAGTCATACTACTACGGAATGGAACCTTGGAACAATACGGAGTTTTCCCCACCACCCTTCGAACTTGAAATCCGCGAGAAGATCAACAAAATAACGCAATCCCGGGACGAAACATTGGATGAGTACTTATGGTACTTCGATTCCATTGTGACGAGCTGCCCGCACCATGGATTCACCAATTTCGATCTTCAAACAAAGTTTCTCTGTGGAATGTTGCCACATGAGTGGGACCAGCTAAATAATGCAGCAGGAGGATCAATGTGGGACTTAACCGAGGATGATCTTTGGGAATTAATAAACGATTTGGCCGCGAGGTCAAGACCAAGCCAAGATCAGGCCGAGCCAATCGAGGACGGTATAACGGAGCTGGCATCTAGCATCCAGCAGTTGGACAACACGATGCAACAAATCAGGGCCGAAACTGAACTATGGGCGGCAGAAAAGGAGCTGGCAGCTAGCACCCAGCAATTGGCCACAGACATGCAGCAATTGAGTGCATTGATGCACCAATTCACGGCTGAACCCGAGGAGCTGACTGAGGATGAGGACCTGCAAATGACCGAAGAAGAACTGCCCCAATCAGACCCGGTCCTTATCACCAATCCATCCGAGGAAATCACTGTCCTAACTGCCGAGCCTACAGAAGTCCCGAACCTCACTGCTGAAGCGGCCGAAGAAATCAAGCCAGGCCCGGTACTTGCGCTCGAAGCACCCGAGGAAGTCCCGGACCTCATTGCCGATTTGTCCGAGAAAGACCTAATCCTCACTGTCGGAGCACCTGAAACAGACCTAGTCCTCATGGTTGAAGTGCCTCAACTTAACCCTTCGTATTTTATGCCGATCATAGCCACCGAAGATCATATAATCAATGACGATGCGGTACAAGGGGAGTTGGAGGCCGAGCATGAGCCAAAAAAACCGACAAAGGAAATCTCTCTCGTCACAAGCCAAGAAAAACCACCCGGGAACTCAATCATTCCAAGACAACCATTCGTAGCTACCACCAAGAAGAGGCCTCACAAGGGAACATGCCTGTGGTCGCCGATGTTTAAAGGCACAAAACCCAACTTCCAAACTCGCGAAAGTGCCAACTATTCAAACATGAAGAGGAGGCAAAAACATGGGCCGAAAGAATGGAAACCCGGAAGGAGTAACAAGCCAGCACGACGCATTGGACCAGCAGCTATGGTCAAGGAAACCTCACCCTATCGGAGCAAAAGGGCTGCCGAGAAAAAGTTTGACCTCACTCACCCTTGGGATCCGACCTTATGATCCATGATTGAGGTACTGTCGAGCCAACGACGTTAAACAAGTGCACTGGTCGGGAGGTAACCCGACACTATCTTACTTTCTGCACTTTAATTTTCTGTCTTTTATTTTTTGTATTTTACTTTTTCAAAAAGTCGCTCTCACCCACTTGGTGCATAGAATGATTTGACTATTTAGGAATTGGTTTTTGGAGCACGATCGGATCAGCCAGGCAGCTTCCGTGAATTTACCGGGCCTGCGCTGAGAGTTCAAGGCCCCTGCCGAACTCCCTCGATTATCCAGCCTCATGCCACTTGACACAATAAGGGAGTTCTGATCTTACCTTTCCTTAAGTCATTTCCTTCTCGTATAACATCTACTTGCATGGCTTCCGAACTAAGTAGTGCTGAAAGGCACGACTTCGTTCGAAAGTGTGGGGTGAGAACCGCATGTGTACATAAATAAACAACATGTTTTTTTTGTGTGTATCTTTTTGAAAGTATGAACTTAAGAATGTGAAAAAGATAGACCGAAATTCATGCATTTACCTTGTGAAAATTCAACTGTCTAAAAACTTAGAACGTAACTTCTCATTTGTCCCTTTGTGCTGAGATAAACTAGGGATGTGGAGTTGATAGAAATGCCCTAGAGAGGCTTGGCAAGCAATCGAAGGATCAGATCAAACTATATGGTTTTCGAAGTCAGTGGAGGCTGCACTTCGGGTTTTCATTGAATAATTGAAGTCAACTCCGCCAAGAAGCATCTATGCAAAGGCGAGGACGGGAATCAGACCGTCCTCTCTCTAGTCAAAGTAGCCGAGAAAATAGATGAGCGACCCTCATCTTGACCCGCGCGAAACGACAGTCAAAGTAGCCGAGAAAATAGATGAGCGACCCTCACCTTGACCCGCGTGAAAACGGCAAAAACGAGAGAAGCGGGGAGGTATTTCCATAGGCTTGCGGGCGATGATTGGACCTCCCAAAAAAGGCTTGAGAAAATGGACTTGCAAAACCACAAAAAGGAGAAAAGCTCGAAGAAGCAAATCAAGAGGCCTAAGGCCCAAAATTGTGAAGGTTTTAACCGAACAAAAGTGAAGAACTCAAAGCGTCAAATCAAAGGCCAAAGGCCAATTCACTACAAAAAGCAGTCCCTCGCCAAAAGAAAATCAAAGTACTCAAACCAGTGAAACCCGAACCGAATCACGTTCTAGAGAAAGCTACAAGAAAACCATATAGTGCGAGACGATCCCGAGGTTGCAGTCCAGGAGCCTAAAAAGGGCTATCTCCCGAAACATCCAATATAATTTGCATCTCAGCACGAAGGTACACGTATCAAGTTTCTTCTATTTATTTATACAGTTCAATTTGGTAATAAGTAAGTAATGCATGAATTAGGATAAATCGAGTCCCACAGTCTAATTTTCATATTTTAAAACCAAACTTAGAGTGCCGCCCTTTAATATCATTGTTCGGGATGAACAACTAAAAGTGTGGGGTAATCTGATGGACCATAATTATACGAATCAAAAACACAGTTAAACCCACCAAATTAGACTGTTTGTCTATTTAACTTCTGCTTGTTAGTCCCGATATATTTCTACAGGGTATTTTGGCACTTAGAGAGAAAACACGCTAAGGAGAGGATTTTACGCTGAAAAGATATCAAGAGTCAATCCAAGGTCAAGATCATATGCCGACTGAAGAAATATCAAAGATCCTGACGTTGAATCACTCATAACAAATTAATCAGAAGAATCAGGAGAGGAATCAAGACAGCCCGGGGAAGAAACACACTGACAGTTTTGTGAAAAGACTGCACAAAACTGTACAAATCTCACACATGGGCAAGATGACCGGCCACTTGGGCAAGAGGTGGCCAAAGCCACCTCTCCTCCACCCTCCTCCTCACATGGGCGGCTAGAAGGGGAGGAGCCTCCTCCTCACATGGGCGGCTAAGCCTCCCTCCTCCTCCTCTTCCTCCATGTGTTTCCATCCTAGCCATACACCTCCAAAACTTGCTCTCCACTCCTCCTCCATGGATGCTTGCCATGTGGTGGCTCCTCCTTCCTCCTCCATCTCCACCCTTGGATGACCACCACATGCCACCCATCTCCACCCTTCCTCCTCCTCCTCCTTAGCCTATAAATAGAAGTGCTCCTCCTCATTTGTAAAACACACCAAAATGTGGAGAGCTTCTCTCTCTACAAAATCTCTCTAGATTTTGGGCACTAATCATGTAATATTACTTTGGAATCAAAGCCTGATCCTTGGCGCTTCAACGGTTGTAAGTCTTTTTATTTATTTAAATTGTATTTGTAAACTCGTGTTTATTTCCAAGTTCATAGTTATGATAACCACTGCCATGATTAGTAGCTAAATTAATTATTCGGTTTAAGTGTGTGTACTTGTATTATAAATGTTTTAGACTTTACTCTTAGTATACCTTTATGTTTGATACTTGTTCTATGTGCCATATATAAAAGATAGAATGTCTAAGGTCAAGTAAACCATTTGGAAATGTGACCATAGGGGTCCAAATTCGTAAGCTCTTCCTTAGATATTCGTGATCACACTCGGGTAAGTGGACCATTTGGAAACTGGACCAAAGGGACCAAATGGATAAACTTATCTGAAGAGGTCGACTATTCTAAAAATCATTTGGAAACTGGACCAAAGGGACCAAATGGATGCACTTACGGCTAAGATACTTCGAAAGGAGGAATTAGTTTTGCTTAGAACAAGTGTTTTAAATGATGTTGCAAGTCTTGTGCTAGGAATAGCCTCGATTCATCTTTGAACATTTAGCATGATCATGTCTTGCGCTAGAAATAGTTTCAATTCATCTTTGAACACTTGGTATGATCATTAGCGGTCGATGGTAAACAATTATAATACAAAGCCCCTAAAACCGAATACTTTCCTTACAGTCCATTATCAACTGCTGTAATTTACTTTCAGTTCTCAAAACACACTCAAACTCAACCCCAATCGTATTTAATTTCTGCATAAGCTTCATTAAAGAATAACTAATCCACACTGACTCTATTGGGTTCGACCCCTACTTACCACTTGCTACCCAGTAGTAAAGTCGCGAGTAGCGGACTTATAAATTTATTTGCACATTTGCTGTGACGACAAGCATCTGTCAAATTGGCGCCGTTGCCGGGGAGTTGTGCATAGGAATAGTTGTTCTATTTTCTTTTTTCTTTTATCATGCAATTCACCAAGTCATACTACTACGGAATGGAACCTTGGAACAATACGGAGTTTTCCCCACCACCCTTCGAACTTGAAATCCGCGAGAAGATCAACAAAATAACGCAATCCCGGGACGAAACATTGGATGAGTACTTATGGTACTTCGATTCCATTGTGACGAGCTGCCCGCACCATGGATTCACCAATTTCGATCTTCAAACAAAGTTTCTCTGTGGAATGTTGCCACATGAGTGGGACCAGCTAAATAATGCAGCAGGAGGATCAATGTGGGACTTAACCGAGGATGATCTTTGGGAATTAATAAACGATTTGGCCGCGAGGTCAAGACCAAGCCAAGATCAGGCCGAGCCAATCGAGGACGGTATAACGGAGCTGGCATCTAGCATCCAGCAGTTGGACAACACGATGCAACAAATCAGGGCCGAAACTGAACTATGGGCGGCAGAAAAGGAGCTGGCAGCTAGCACCCAGTAATTGGCCACAGACATGCAGCAATTGAGTGCATTGATGCACCAATTCACGGCTGAACCCGAGGAGCGGACTGAGGATGAGGACCTGCAAATGACCGAAGAAGAACTGCCCCAATCAGACCCGGTCCTTATCACCAATCCATCCGAGGAAATCACTGTCCTAACTGCCGAGCCTACAGAAGTCCCGAACCTCACTGCTGAAGCGGCCGAAGAAATCAAGCAAGGCCCGGTACTTGCGCTCGAAGCACCCGAGGAAGTCCCGGACCTCATTGCCGAACTGTCCGAGAAAGACCTAATCCTCACTGTCGGAGCACCTGAAACAGACCTAGTCCTCATGGTTGAAGTGCCTCAACTTAACCCTTCGTATTTTATGCCGATCATAGCCACCGAAGATCATATAATCAATGACGATGCGGTACAAGGGGAGTTGGAGGCCGAGCATGAGCCAAAAAAACCGACAAAGGAAATCTCTCTCGTCACAAGCCAAGAAAAACCACCCGGGAACTCAATCATTCCAAGACAACCATTCGTAGCTACCACCAAGAAGAGGCCTCACATGGGAACATGCCTGTGGTCGCCGATGTTTAAAGGCACAAAACCCAACTTCCAAACTCGCGAAAGTGCCAACTATTCAAACATGAAGAGGAGGCAAAAACATGGGCCAAAAGAATGGAAACCCGGAAGGAGTAACAAGCCAGCACGACGCATTGGACCAGCAGCTATGGTCAAGGAAACCTCACCCTATCGGAGCAAAAGGGCTGCCGAGAAAAAGTTTGACCTCACTCACCCTTGGGATCCGACCTTATGATCCATGATTGAGGTACTGTCGAGCCAACGACGTTAAACAAGTGCACTGGTCGGGAGGTAACCCGACACTATCTTACTTTCTGCACTTTAATTTTCTATCTTTTATTTTTTGTATTTTACTTTTTCAAAAAGTCGCTCTCACCCACTTGGTGCATAGAATGATTTGACTATTTAGGAATTGGTTTTTGGAGCACGATCGGATCAGCCAGGCAGCTTCCGTGAATTTACCGGGCCTGCGCTGAGAGTTCAAGGCCCCTGCCGAACTCCCTCGATTATCCAGCCTCATGCCACTTGACACAATAAGGGAGTTCTGATCTTACCTTTCCTTAAGTCATTTCCTTCTCGTATAACATCTGCTTGCATGGCTTCCGAACTAAGTAGTGCTGAAAGGCACGACTTCGTTCGAAAGTGTGGGGTGAGAACCGCATGTGTACATAAATAAACAACATGTTTTTTTTGTGTGTATCTTTTTGAAAGTATGAACTTAAGAATGTGAAAAAGATAGACCGAAATTCATGCATTTACCTTGTGAAAATTCAACTGTCTAAAAACTTAGAACGTAACTTCTCATTTGTCCCTTTGTGCTGAGATAAACTAGGGATGTGGAGTTGATAGAAATGCCCTAGAGAGGCTTGGCAAGCAATCGAAGGATCAGATCAAACTATATGGTTTTCGAAGTCAATGGAGGCTGCACTTCGGGTTTTCATTGAATAATTGAAGTCAACTCCGCCAAGAAGCATCTATGCAAAGGCGAGGACGGGAATCAGACCGTCCTCTCTCTAGTCAAAGTAGCCGAGAAAATAGATGAGCGACCCTCATCTTGACCCACGCGAAACGACAGTCAAAGTAGCCGAGAAAATAGATGAGCGACCCTCACCTTGACCCGCGTGAAAACGGCAAAAACGAGAGAAGCGGGGAGGTATTTCCATAGGCTTGCGGGCGATGATTGGACCTCCCAAAAAAGGCTTGAGAAAATGGACTTGCAAAACCACAAAAAGGAGAAAAGCTCGAAGAAGCAAATCAAGAGGCCTAAGGCCCAAAATTGTGAAGGTTTTAACCGAACAAAAGTGAAGAACTCTAAGCGTCAAATCAAAGGCCAAAGGCCAATTCACTACAAAAAGCAGTCCCTCGCCAAAAGAAAATCAAAGTACTCAAACCAGTGAAACCCGAACCGAATCACGTTCTAGAGAAAGCTACAAGAAAACCATATAGTGCGAGACGATCCCGAGGTTGCAGTCCAGGAGCCTAAAAAGGGCTATCTCCCGAAACATCCAATATAATTTGCATCTCAGCACGAAGGTACACGTATCAAGTTTCTTCTATTTATTTATACAGTTCAATTTGGTAATAAGTAAGTAATGCATGAATTAGGATAAATCGAGTCCCACAGTCTAATTTTCATATTTTAAAACCAAACTTAGAGTGCCGCCCTTTAATATCATTGTTCGGGATGAACAACTAAAAGTGTGGGGTAATCTGATGGACCATAATTATACGAATCAAAAACACAGTTAAACCCACCAAATTAGACTGTTTGTCTATTTAACTTCTGCTTGTTAGTCCCGATATATTTCTACAGGGTATTTTGGCACTTAGAGAGAAAACACGCTAAGGAGAGGATTTTACGCTGAAAAGATATCAAGAGTCAATCCAAGGTCAAGATCATATGCCGACTGAAGAAATATCAAAGATCCTGACGTTGAATCACTCATAACAAATTAATCAGAAGAATCAGGAGAGGAATCAAGACAGCCCGGGGAAGAAACACACTGACAGTTTTGTGAAAAGACTGCACAAAACTGTACAAATCTCACACATGGGCAAGATGACCGGCCACTTGGGCAAGAGGTGGCCAAAGCCACCTCTCCTCCACCCTCCTCCTCACATGGGCGGCTAGAAGGGGAGGAGCCTCCTCCTCACATGGGCGGCTAAGCCTCCCTCCTCCTCCTCTTCCTCCATGTGTTTCCATCCTAGCCATACACCTCCAAAACTTGCTCTCCACTCCTCCTCCATGGATGCTTGCCATGTGGTGGCTCCTCCTTCCTCCTCCATCTCCACCCTTGGATGACCACCACATGCCACCCATCTCCACCCTTCCTCCTCCTCCTCCTTAGCCTATAAATAGAAGTGCTCCTCCTCATTTGTAAAACACACCAAAATGTGGAGAGCTTCTCTCTCTACAAAATCTCTCTAGATTTTGGGCACTAATCATGTAATATTACTTTGGAATCAAAGCCTGATCCTTGGCGCTTCAACGGTTGTAAGTCTTTTTATTTATTTAAATTGTATTTGTAAACTCGTGTTTATTTCCAAGTTCATAGTTATGATAACCACTGCCATGATTAGTAGCTAAATTAATTATTCGGTTTAAGGGTGTGTACTTGTATTATAAATGTTTTAGACTTTACTCTTAGTATACCTTTATGTTTGATACTTGTTCTATGTGCCATATATAAAAGATAGAATGTCTAAGGTCAAGTAAACCATTTGGAAATGTGACCATAGGGGTCCAAATTCGTAAGCTCTTCCTTAGATATTCGTGATCACACTCGGGTAAGTGGACCATTTGGAAACTGGACCAAAGGGACCAAATGGATAAACTTATCTGAAGAGGTCGACTATTCTAAAAATCATTTGGAAACTGGACCAAAGGGACCAAATGGATGCACTTACGGCTAAGATACTTCGAAAGGAGGAATTAGTTTTGCTTAGAACAAGTGTTTTAAATGACGTTGCAAGTCTTGTGCTAGGAATAGCCTCGATTCATCTTTGAACATTTAGCATGATCATGTCTTGCGCTAGAAATAGTTTCAATTCATCTTTGAACACTTGGTATGATCATTAGCGGTCGACGGTAAACAATTATAATACAAAGCCCCTAAAACCGAATACTTTCCTTACAGTCCATTATCAACTGCTGTAATTTACTTTCAGTTCTCAAAACACACTCAAACTCAACCCCAATCGTATTTAATTTCTGCATAAGCTTCATTAAAGAACAACTAATCCACACTGACTCTATTGGGTTCGACCCCTACTTACCACTTGCTACCCAGTAGTAAAGTCGCGAGTAGCGGACTTATAAATTTATTTGCACATTTGCTGTGACGACAAGCATCTGTCAAATTGGCGCCGTTGCCGGGGAGTTGTGCATAGGAATAGTTGTTCTATTTTCTTTTTTCTTTTATCATGCAATTCACCAAGTCATACTACTACGGAATGGAACCTTGGAACAATACGGAGTTTTCCCCACCACCCTTCGAACTTGAAATCCGCGAGAAGATCAACAAAATAACGCAATCCCGGGACGAAACATTGGATGAGTACTTATGGTACTTCGATTCCATTGTGACGAGCTGCCCGCACCATGGATTCACCAATTTCGATCTTCAAACAAAGTTTCTCTGTGGAATGTTGCCACATGAGTGGGACCAGCTAAATAATGCAGCAGGAGGATCAATGTGGGACTTAACCGAGGATGATCTTTGGGAATTAATAAACGATTTGGCCGCGAGGTCAAGACCAAGCCAAGATCAGGCCGAGCCAATCGAGGACGGTATAACGGAGCTGGCATCTAGCATCCAGCAGTTGGACAACACGATGCAACAAATCAGGGCCGAAACTGAACTATGGGCGGCAGAAAAGGAGCTGGCAGCTAGCACCCAGCAATTGGCCACAGACATGCAGCAATTGAGTGCATTGATGCACCAATTCACGGCTGAACCCGAGGAGCGGACTGAGGATGAGGACCTGCAAATGACCGAAGAAGAACTGCCCCAATCAGACCCGGTCCTTATCACCAATCCATCCGAGGAAATCACTGTCCTAACTGCCGATCCTACAGAAGTCCCGAACCTCACTGCTGAAGCGGCCGAAGAAATCAAGCAAGGCCCGGTACTTGCGCTCGAAGCACCCGAGGAAGTCCCGGACCTCATTGCCGAACTGTCCGAGAAAGACCTAATCCTCACTGTCGGAGCACCTGAAACAGACCTAGTCCTCATGGTTGAAGTGCCTCAACTTAACCCTTCGTATTTTATGCCGATCATAGCCACCGAAGATCATATAATCAATGACGATGCGGTACAAGGGGAGTTGGAGGCCGAGCATGAGCCAAAAAAACCGACAAAGGAAATCTCTCTCGTCACATGCCTTTGTTTAACGTCGTTAGCTCGACGATACCTCACTCCTGGATCATAAGTTTGGGTCCCATGGGTGGCTCAGGTCAAATTTTGCCGCGGCTCTTGCGTTGATTCTTGCCTTGACTCTCCCCGAGTTCTTGTGGGATGATGTGCTCGGGTCCTGTTCCCATTGTTCTGGTGGTTTCTCTTTCCAACACCTCTGAGAAGGCGAGGGACCCTTCACTATAGTCACTGGTTTCTTGAGTCGGGCTCTCTTATGTTTAGGGCTGCCTTGTCTAGTTGTGGCGAAAAAATGCTCCATCAAGGAGTCGTTCTGCTTAGGCCTTTCTTCCATCCTTATTTCAGACTCATCATTGATCACATAGTTTTCTGCGATTTGCATATTGATCAAGGGGAAAAGTTGGGAAGCTCTCATTAGATGGACTGGATCTGCATCGGCCAGCCTGTCCGTGAGGACCTAGTCTTGGTTCATTTCTTCGGCCGCTTCGGTAGTGAGAGTAGGGTATGTCTCGGGCAGTTCGCCAGTGGTGTCCCGGGTTTCCTCCTCTGCCGGCTCGGTAGTGAGTTCCCATGAAGGCTTTTCCTCGTCCCACACTGTATCGGTTTCTGGCTCTAAGTCTTCTGATGGCTCGGGAGTGATTTCCCATGTAGGCTCTTCCTCGTTGCTTCCGGTGCTTTCTGTATCTGATTCGACCATCATGGCCTCTGCAATGTCTTCTCTACTCCTTTCTAGATTAGTTTCTACCATCTGCGCTCTTCTATCAGCTTGGAGCATTGGCCTTCGTTTTGTGGCTTCGGCAAAGTCATCTATAACATCTCACATTTGAGTCATGGTTAAGTGCATGGCCGATCCTCCTACTGCATCATTAATCCTTGATTGGTCAACCGGCCTCATCCCACAAAGAAATTTTTGAAGAAGAAACACTTCCGTGAATCCATGATGCGGGCAGCGCGAAACAACTGTATCAAAGTATGTATAATACTCATCCAGTGTCTCGTCCCATGATTGTTGAAGGCAGATGATCTTCTCGCGGGTGTCATGTTGTAAGGATGGCGGGGAGAATTCTTTTAGGAATTGGGCACAAAGATCCTCATAATAGCCTGCACAACTAGCAGTTGATGAGTAATACCAAATTGCAGCGAAGTCAGTTAAAGTAAGTTTAAAGCATTCCATCTTAAACTTCTCTAACGTCTCATTTTCAGGTTTCATGTGGCAGCATATATGGTGAAAATGTTGGCAATGTATTACAGGGTCCTCTCCAACTGTACCTCCAAACTGAGGAAGATGTCGAGTCATCCATGCATACATAGTGGACAGTGCAATGAAGAAATAAAAAGGGAAAGAAAAGAACAACTAATCTGATAGCTAATTCCCCGGCAACGGTGCCATTTTGACAACACTGCCTTGTCGCGAGGCATTGTGTACAAAATTAATTTATAAGTCCGCTACTCGTGACTTTACTATTGGGTAGTAAAGCGGTAAGTAGGGGTCAAACCCAAGGGAATTAGTGGATAGTTGTTCTTTCAAAAATGGAAAATTAAATAAGACAGTTGGGGGTTGGTTGTGATTTTAGTACTGAAAGTAATGTGGGTTGGTTGTGATTTTAGTACTGAAAAGTAATGACTGAAAGTAAAGAAAGTAAATACAGGACTGAAAGTAAATACTGAAAAGTAAAGTGCTGGAACAGTCGAATTCAATATCGACTAATCAACATACTTTTGGTATGGACTGATATTGAAAGGGTCTGTAATAAGCGACAGAAAGTAAATTACTGAAAGTAAATTGCTGGAACAGTCGAATTCAATATCGACTAATCAACATACTTTTGGTATGGACTGATATTGAAAGGGTCTGTAATAAGCGACAGAAAGTAAATTACTGAAAGTAAATGTGCGGAAATTAAAGTACTGATAGTAAATGACTGAAAATAAGCAGTTGATAATGAGACTGAAAGTAAAGTGACAGGTGATGTTTTAATTAAAGGAAAGGATTCGGTTTTAGGGGCCTTGTATCATAAATCTATTCATCATCGACCTCTAATGATCATACTACGTGTTTAAATGTATCAAGGCTATTTCTAGCACTCGACTTGCCACACCGTCTAGTCCTTTTCAAGACATAGTACACTTGTTCTATTTAGGCTAATTCCTCCTTTCAAAGTATCTTAGCCTTATGTGCATCCACCTGATCAATCATTTCCGATCAACCAAGTGGTGTTTTAAAGAGGTTGAACTCTACATAAAAGCTTTGCTCTTTCGAGCCTCCACTTAACCACGTATGTTCACGAACCCCATGGAAGAGCTTTGCTCTTTCGAGCCTCCACTCAACCAATAGTGTTCTAACCTAATATAAGGCACATAGAACAAGTTTAAACACAATAGAGGCACTAAGAGAAGGGTCTAAAACATGTTTTGATACAAGCACACCCCTTCAACCGAATGAAGGGTTTAGCTACGATTATCCATGGAAGAGGACATCATAGCTAAGTGCTTGAAAAGTAAAAGTTTTTGAATAACAAAAAGTAAAGTTTTTTGAAAGTAAAAGACAAGGAAAAGCTTGAGCACTTCAAGAACCAACAAGAGTACTCAAGAACAAACTTGGAGCTTCCAATATCAAAGTAAAGTGTTTACAAGGATTGTGCCTAAAATCTAGAGAGATTTTCTACAAGGACTATGAGACTTGAGACTACAATTTGGGACATTGAACAAAGGAGAGGGAATGTGGTATTTATAGGCAAGGGGAGAGGAGGAGGGCCAAACACATGGCAAAGGGGGAGAGGAGGAGAGCCAAAGCCGCCAGCCATAGGTGGCTTTTCCCCAAAGCCGCCGGCCATGTGTCACTCCCCAAGCCAAAGCCGCCGGCCATGAGGTGGAGGAGGAAGTGAGTGGGTTGTGATATTTGTCTCCCAAAAGCCATCGGTTCCCCCTCAACTCCGGTTAGAGCTTGGTTGCATCATGGTTGCTTCTTGGTTGCAATCAAAAGACAAGGCACAAGCCTTGCACATGGGTGGCTAGACTTTGCATTGACTTGAGTTCGTGATCTTTGTTGAGGTTTGGAACAAGGCATTGGGACATGTTTGAGTGATTCCACGTTGGGTTCATGGAGGTTGTAAAGCCGGAATCTGGTCGTGGCCTGGAATGACTTGTAATCCATTTTTAGCTTTAAGAACTCCTTTTTAGCTCGTTTCATCTCTAATCCTCGAAATAGCCTGTAGAACAAAAGTGAAACTAACAAGTAAAAGTTGTATAGACAAAGTGTCTAATTTGGTGGGTTTAACTATCTTAATGAATCATATAAATATGGTCCATCATTGACCTTGATCAGTATCAGCCATTTCTCGTACAAATCTTTATATGTCTCAGCCAGAGACTCTTGCGTGAGTTCTTCATCGTCACTGTCTGAGAGGTCTTCAACTGGGAGTTCCAACTGAGGTGGTACTCCCTCACTAGAATTGCTGCAATCTCCAAGAGTAGTTACAAAAGCCACCAAATTAGTGGTTTCACCTTTTTCTTCGTCTGACTCACTATCGCTGAAGCTAGCGACCATTGCCTTCTTCTTCATGAGGGTATTCGCACATTGGGAGGCAATATGTCTGAACCCCTTGCATTCATGGCACTGAATTTCTTCATTTCCTTTGTCAGAAGAGTCTTGTCTCATGTCTCTGGATCTTGATCTCTCGGGTTTCCAGTTTCGGAAGCTATTTGATGAAGGCTGGCCCTATTCTGGTCCACGTCTGTTTATTTTCCGCACCATTCTGCCAAAGTTCTGAGCCATCATGGCCAGTTGTTCAGTAGTGCAGCTACCATCCAGTTTATCTTCAGACATGTCCGCCTTTAGGGCGATTCTCTTCACTTCCACAGGTTGAAAATCATGACTGATCTCGTAGGTTCTGAGAGAACCCATCAGCTCATCCAGTTTTAGTTTGGCGATGTCGTGCATTTCTTCTATGGCCGTGACCTTCATCGCAAATCTCGGAGGGAGTGATCTTAAGACTTTACTGGCCAACCTTTCTTCATCGATGGTTTTCCCTAGAGCAGAGGCCTCGTTAGCCAGTTCCAGAACTCTGGTGTTGTACTCAATGATAGTCTCACTCTCCTTCATCTTCATCTCTTCAAACCTGGTTGTGACAGCCTGCATGCGGGAGTTGCGAACTTCGTCTGTGCCTTCAAAGGCTGTTTGGAGG
Organism: Rhodiola kirilowii; assembly: GCA_033675215.1. NCBI lineage: Eukaryota > Viridiplantae > Streptophyta > Magnoliopsida > Saxifragales > Crassulaceae > Rhodiola > Rhodiola kirilowii. The sequence continues at coordinate 22,666,158 of CM066197.1, forward strand.
ATGTCCCATGCTTCCTTGGCCACTTCACAGTTGATGATTAGCTTCATGACGTTTTCATCTACGACCGAAAAAATTGCGTTCATAGCCTTTGAGTTTCCCATAGAAGCTTTGTCCTCCTCTTCTGTCCACAGTGCTTCTGGTTTTGCGATCGATTCTCCAGTGAGAATGTTCATCATGGGTTCCGTCTAACCTTTCAGAACAGCATTCCACGCTTTTTCATCTAGAGATTTCAGAAAGGATCTCATCACGGGCTTCTAGGTGGCATAGTTTGATCCTTCGAGTAGCGGGGGTCTGGTGATGCTTTGTCCTTCCTTCAGAGTCATCTTGAACAGTTCAGGATCCCACTCAGTGTGTCGAGTGTCTACTCTGATACCAAATGAAATTATATCCCCTGTTCAAGCTTGTGTCCAAGATACAGTTGCGACAAACCTTGAACTCTTTGCACAACAGTTCAGCAGACAGTTCAAGGTTCAGTTGTGACAAACCTTGAACTCGTATCACAACAGTTCGACCAACAGAACGAAAGTAGAAGAATGCACAGAATGATAACCCAGTTCGGCCAGGCCTACTCTGGGGGGTTTCCCACACCCTAGAAGGGACAGCAAATCTTTATTACGAGTTAGAGCTACAAGTGGACTTACGCTTACACATTATAATCGCCTAGCTTCTAACACTACAGATTTGCAACCGAGGTTTACAGCAGTTAACCTCGATCCCCTTCGTCCGAACCTGCAGTCCAAACATTCTCGACTTTCTCCTGAAGCTCGGATGCTTTCTCTCGAAAGCTTGTTCACCTTGGTTGTGTGCGGCAGATTGATCGCTTCCAGGTAGTCTCAGTTGCACTTGACAAGACTGCTCTTGCACCGATGAGTTTCCAGTGGGGAAACACAGTCGGCCATCGCTTTCTTCCTTCCCAATCGATAATGTATGCTCGTGTATGTTTGATCTTGAAAGCGATACTGAATAAGGATGCCCTAGCATTGTATTTATATGCTAGGACGAAACACTAATCAGCACAAGATAATCCCATCAAATATTTAGGAAATATTCCTAGATATTTGATGTATATCTTTTCAAATCGGATGGAAGACTTCTTGCCTAAGTAAACAACGCCGCCTTCAATGTAGATATTTATTCGAATATCTTATGCTAGAATAAGTCGTTGGCCGACTTAACTTGGCGATATCTTCGCTGTCCAATATCCCTGCGGAAAATATCCTTGCGTTTGCTCCACGTTGTATATGTGTACTAGGATATGTTTGAACTCCCCCTGAACTCCTGCTCGAACTGTCTAGGCTACGTTTTGCCAAATACATGCCACTCAAGGGAACATCACCTTCTCATTCTTCTTGAGCTCAGACAGAGGAATGAAATCCTGAGGACCTTCCAGTGGGAAATCCGACTTGGGCTTTTCCTTATATGCCTCTTCCATCCCTACGTCTTTATTAACCGGATCATCCATTTCCACTCGAGCCTCTGATTCAATCCGGACTCGATCAACAACTTGTACACCAAGCTATACAGAGTCTGGTAAGACTTTGGTTTGAGCAGCCTCTGTCATGTCTACACTGATCTACACATCTGCCTGGTGAGATGCTTGCACACCCGCTGGCTCTCCCACTGACACTTGTTCTAGGACAGTAATCTCTTCGGCAGCATTGTTCCTAGTGTTAGCACCTTTTCCAGACTCATTTCCTTCCTTCTCAACAGACCCTTCCTTCTGCAAGTCGTTGACCACTTCATCTATCTCCTTGTATATGTCATCGAGCTCTTCGTCCGCTTTAGATGGATCTAACTCATCAGTCTCAACTTCGTCTTGTTTAGTTTTTTCATCATCAACTAACTCCTCACCCTTTTCTACTACAACGACAGTCTCTTCATCAATAACCAGCTTTCTCGCGTTGGATGATTCAATAAACTGCTCAGTCTCTGAGTCTGACATCGCAATGGGGCGTCCTCTTACATCCGTAATCTTTGCTAGATACTTCCTTGGAGACTCATTTCTATGAACAACCAATTTCCTCCGAAGTCCGCCTGAAGGTCTTACGTATCCGGATGCATGTGTCTTCTCCCTCCATACACTTAGTCCAGCGGTTGCCTTAGACACAATTTTTCTTGGTCTGCCTTCTTTAACCACTTCGAGAAGATCCTTATCAATTTCAACCCTACTGGCTTTTCCATCCCCATCAACCACTACTTTCTCTCCCTTTTCCCCCTTCTTGTTTTCAACATTCATATCCTTCACAGGTAAGGAAGTAGAAATTGGAGCTTTCAGGCTAGAGATTACCTCGGTTTGCGGCACAGTTGGTGGTGGATCTTGTCTTATTGATGCCGAACTAGCATCGTTTGGTTTAGGAGTCCCCTCCGACGTCCGCGAGGGCACCACCTTCTACTTTGCAGCAGGTTCTGGTCCTTTCTTTTCCATCACACCGAGTTGAGGGCTTTGCTAATTTTTGTTTGACTTTGTCATATCTACGGCCGTCATTTCACTACCTGTCGAGACACTCGGTGCTGCCTTTTTCCCTCTCTTTGTCATTTTCATCACTGGGATTTCTAGAGGAAGAGTAGTTGTTGCTGTCGCCTTCCTTGTAGTTCGAGTATTCACCATCCTTTCTTGATCTTGTGATTTTGAGAGAACGATGACTGCTAGGGTTTGGGCGACATCGACAAGAGCGGTTGAGAGAGAGAGAGAGAGTTATGTTTTTCAATTTTAAATATACTCACCTCTTTAACTTCCCTAAGTCGGTTCAAAATATCTTCTATCGAATCTCCTTACTCCTCTTAACGGCTAGAAATATCCGGAAATATTTTGTACAAAAAAAATTCACCTTCTAAATATTCACATATGTTCCAGCTCCCTTTCTCATATGGTCAGTCCAACTATTTTACTGGTGTTCTGCCCTTGACTGACCACATGCCTGGAACATTTAGTTTTCAAACTGTTCCTGACCACATGCCAGGAACATAGACCCAAGGAGGATCTGAGTGTTTCAAACTGTGTAGCATCCAAAGGTTTGGTGAAGATATCAGCCAGTTGCTTGGCCGTTGTTACATGCTTCAGTGTAACTACCTTCTGTTCAACCAGCTCTATGATGGAATGATGTTTCATGTCAATGTGCTTCGTCCTGGAGTGCTGTAGTGGATTTTTGGATATGCTGATCGCGCCCATGTTGTCACAGAACAAGGTCATCTCCTCCTGTTCTACTCCGTATTCAGACATCATTTGCTTCATCCATAAGAGTTGAGTGCAGCAACTTCCTACAGCTTTATACTCTGCTTCGGTTGTAGAGAGCGAGATGTTGTTTAGCTTTTTGCTGAACCAGGAAACCAAGTTATTTCCCAAGAAAAAACAACCCCCAGAAGTGCTCTTTTGATCTTCAGCGTTTCCTGCCCAGTCCGCGTCTTAGTATCCAACCAGGTAAGGGTTGGTGTCCTTGGTGTACCAGATTCCAAAGTCAGCAGTTCCACAAACATACTTCATAATTCTTTTCACTGCAATAGATGACTCTCTTTCGGATTTGCCTGGTACCTTGGCTATTCCTCCAGAGTCCTACTACCTGAGGCTATTCCCATTCTCACTTTCTGACAAGGCTAGTAGGTGGCTAGACAGTCATGCAGAAGGCACTTTCACTACATGGAATAAATTGGCTGAGGCATTTCTACAACAGTACTTTCCACCATCAAAGACAGCACATTTCAGGAACAACATCATCTCGTTCCGTTCTATGGATGGTGAGACTCTCTCTATGAAGCTTGGGAGAGATACAAAGAGCTGATGAGGATGTGCCCCCATCACAACCTAGAGCTATGGCAGATCATGGATACCTTCTATCATGGAATCAACCAGGGGATGCGCACCTTGATAAACCAAACAGCTGGTGGAGGACTTACTGGAGTTCCCTTGGAAGAGACCTATGCTACCGTGGAGAAAGCAGCTCAAGATTACCACTTCTGGACGAGTGATCGAGGTAATCCTAAAGACAAGAAGGGTGTGCAATACCTTTACCTCGTTGATGGAACTAGTGATATTGCCGAGCTAACCCCCACAGTGAAGATGCTGGCAGCTGAAATCAAAAATCTGAACACTGACTCCTCTATAAAGTCATCTGTTGTTGCTAATGTGATTGTTTACTATCAGATATGTGGTTTGCTTTCTCATTTCGCAGATGGCTGTTCTGTGATGGGACAGGATAATAGCGGCAGAGACCAAGAGGATGCAAATTATGTAGGGCAAATAATCAGGGAAACAGTTCCACCTCTGGTTTAGGCATGAACAGGTGGGATAACCCGAATAGTTTAACCCTAACCTCTCATACAAGCCACATAATAAGTCACCGTCTGGCTTTCCGTACAGACAGCAACAAAGCAAGGGATTGAGCAATCGATAGGCCAGCTCGCCATTCAGAATAGAATGCTAGAAACTCGAGTGGCTCAGCAAGCAAGCTCAGCGAATAGAGAGCATGTGAAACTCCCATCGAAGCCAGATACGAATCCCAGGGAATCAGTGAATGCCATTACCCTATGAGGGGAAAATAGCTTGAGATGCTGCCAGCTCAGGCCAATCGATCTTCAGCTGCAAAATCAGCATCTGTAACTACACCTGCTGATGAGGAAACGTCAAAAGATAGATGAAAACCGAGCTGAAAATTCTACGCAGACAGTGGAGCCAGACCCTTATAGACCTCCAATTCCATTCCCTCAGCAGCTGGCAGCCACTAGGATGGACAAGGCCTTCAAGCAGTTTGTGGATAAAATGCATACTCTATACATCACTCTGCCCCTCACTGACGCAATCACCCAAATTCCGACTTATGCCAAATTCATGAAGGAGATTCTGACTGGGAAAAGGAAAATTGACGGGACCGAGACACTGGCCCTGAGCGAGGAGTGTAGTACAGCCATGCACCAGCCCATGCCGCTCAAACTTAAAGACTCATGGAGTTTTTCTATCCCTTGTGATATAGGTGGCATTACTATTTGTTGTGCTTTATGTCATCTTGGTGCTAGTGTGTCTATCATGCCATATTCTTTGTATGCTAAACTGAATTCGGGTGATCTTTGACCTTTGTCAAACTAACATCACTATTCACCTTGCGGATCGTTCTTGTAGACTTCCGAGAGGGATTCTGAAGGATGTACCCATCCAAGTGAAGAACATTTACATCCCTGCTGATTTTATTGTGCTAGAAATTTCAGAGGACATAGACATCCCAATTATACTTGGTAGACCATTTCTATACACGGCTAAGGTAGTCATTGACATGGATAGAGGGTCTATAGCTTTGAGAGTGGGCGGTGAAAGAGTCACCTTTTATTTGCCTGATATGTGCAAGAGTCCTGGTCTTTTAGCTGACTGTGATGTACTAGACTCTGCTGATACTGATGACCCTATTACACTTACCTCTGTTGAGTCTTATAGAGTTGTACCAGGCTTCCCGATATTAATGGATGTATGCACAGTGAGCACTGAGGAAACAGCTGACCCTGAACAGACCACCAGCTTAGATAAGGAACCTTGCAAGGTAAAGCTGAAACCTTTACATGTAAGTCCCAGGTATGAATTTCGTGGCCCCAACTCAACCTACCCGGTGACTGTGAATGCATCGTTGACTGATGTAGAGACCCAGTGATTGCTAGATGTCTTAAGAGAACATAGGCCAGCCCTAGCTTATTGACAGGCGTCGTCGGTACCTGCAAATTTGAATTTATAATACCTTACTCGGAACTGTGGGTTAGTATAGCGGCAAGCAAGGGGTCGAACCCAAGGGAGCTAGATAGTTACTACTTTGTTCTGTAAGAAGATAAGGAAAGACAATTGGGGTTGTGAGAAATTAGGAAACAGTTCAAAACCAACGAAATAAACGAGCGAATAAATATCAGAGAGAAATATTCAGGCTAGGGTTTCTTAATTGTGACTTGTTTTATCCTTGACTTCTAAATATCGTATTTCTAATTCCTAAGTGTGGTTACTTCCATTCCAAGTTATAACCTAAAGTAGGGTCTTTCCGGACGCCTACACCACACGCTAGACCTAGCAATTTAATACTCCATTCCAAGATATATTAAATTAGTGCGCTATTTGTTTGTAGCTCTCTAGTATCAAACAAACAGTAAATAAGGGATTTATATTGTTCGACTAAGTCTAACCTTTCCGAGTATCAACTTAGTTTCACAATATAAATTGAGGTAATAAGCACAAGGTCTAGTGGAATAAAGAAATAAGCATTACGATTCAAGTCTCAAAAACATACGTCACAATATTCAAAACCCTAACCCAAATAATGGGTTTAGTTACACATAGTCATGAATAACATAATGCAAGTAATAAAAAAAACAAGTAACTTCACTAAGAACCGAGGAGGAGAGAACCGGCCGTGAGTCACGGCTAAGCAAGGTGGAAGACCGGCGGTGCAAGTGGCGGAGCAAGGAGGCCGAGAGGTTTGGCCGAGAGCTTTGAGAGGAGAGACTCGTGTGTGTTGAGGGATGATTTTAGGTCTTGTATGCTCCTCCTTATATAGAGTTTTGAGAAACCCTAAAGTTCCCAAAATAAGCCAAAAGATAATCATGGAAATATTTCAATAATAATCTTTGCTTTATCTTCAAGCCACCTTGATCTTCTAGAATATTCCGAAACCCTAGCTTTTGAATTTGCCCTAATTTCACATTGATTTGGGCCGGTGTTACTGTTCACGACCAGAGTTACTGTTCATGGCCCAAAAACACTGTTCACACACCCAAAACACTGTTCACGGCCGGAAGTTACTGTTCACGCCGGAAGTACTGTTCATCCATTCTGCGCATCAGTTTTGACTTCGGCTCTCGATTTGACCTTTCAAACGACCTCGGATGCTCTCGGTGTGAACTAAAGAGTTGTAGGGAATTGAGTCAGCTACGCAATGCCATGTAGCTCGTATTTTTCTGATCAAAGGTCCATTCCCAGTGCTCCGTCGAGCGTCCAAAGGTCTGATCTGCCATTGTGGTGTTTTTGGCATAAAATGCCGTCTTAAATGCACGTTTCCTCCTAGAGCTTCCGTAACACCTGAAATGCAAAACAACACTAAGAAGTAACTGTTTGCATAATAAAGTGCTGGAATTGATAGGAATTGTTGACTCGATGAGTCGTATAAATACGGCTCATCAAACCACCCCACACTTAAACTTGTTCGTCCCGAACAAGAACTAGGTCATAAGAGGAACGAATAATGTAAACACCACAATGCTTCGGTCATCCTAGACGTGCTAGATGGACATGAATCAGTTACTCTAGATCCTGCCCTCTATGCATGCTCGTTACTAATATCATTGTGCGAAAACATGGGTTAAAGATACGTGTTACCTTTGGGCCGAGATGCAAATCAATTCGGATGTATCGGGAGATAGCCCTTTTCAGACCCATGAACCTCATTCTCGGACTCGAACTCGCTGCTATATGGTTATGCCTTGCCGCTTTTTCTTGCACGTGATTGATTCGAGCTTCAAAGTGTTTGACTGCTTTTCGGCCAACTATAGTGTCATCGGATCTGATATTTCAATGATGCTTTCACTTGATTTCGTGTGGACTATCACAATGATGGTGGATTTGTTGCTTTGTAGTGCGGATTGTGACTTGCTCGAACCTACTTGCTCTCACTCATCATCGTCCTTTTGCTCGGGTCAAGCCAAGGGTCGCTTGTCTATTTTCCCGGCTACTTGGACTAGAGTTTGGACGGTGTGAAGTATTCCCGTCCCAACCAGCCTCAAAAGTACCGCAGTGGCGGAGCAGACTCGTACTATGTCGCCTCGAAGTGCTAGCCTCCACGAGCTCCACATAACCATATATCCTGAGTCCGGTCTTTGAATGATCTGTCAAGTCTCTCTAGGGCGTTTCTATCAACTCCACATCCCTGTTTATCTCAACTAACAAAGGCACGCAAAAATTTTAAAATCACATGTTAGTCGCCCAAGTCAATTTTCACCAAAGACATGCATGTAATCGGCTCTATCTATTTCACCTAATCATTATCCAATACTGCAAGTCTAGGAAATAGTGAAGTATCATGTACAAATTTTTTTTAAAAATACGGGAAACGTGCTGACTCTGTGCAGGGTGCTGTAAATAAACATGCTGACTCACTGACTGACTTTCCCACCCCACACTTTTGAAATAAGCCGTGTCCTCACGGCACGACTCAAATCTATACTCACAATGCATGCAATAAATAAAAAAAAAGAAAGGAAGGGAGAGTAAAGTTGGACAGGCACTTCCCTCGTGCGATGCGTGACGATCAGAAATGACTGATTATTCTCCTTTGAGTCCTCAAAGAGAGCCCCATCGAAGCTTGTATCGCAACGTGAGTTCGTCACAAAATGAAAGGGCTGTGTCAATGACATTAAGACGAATAAAGGATTCCCAGGAGGTTGGAGGAGTCACAACGGTCTCACTTAAAACCCAACCTCCTTAGACTCGTAAGTCTTTGTGACAGAATCTTTAAACGCTCATGCTTCTTGACACAATTTATTCAAGGAGTGAACTACTCACGTTGGATATAGTCTTATGCTAATGTTTCGGATACGTTCGCCTCTGTTCCTGCATGAAAATCATCTTCTTTCCCAAGTACAATGTGATGATAATGACTCAAGACATAAATATAGTAAGTAAATAAACTAAAATGCAAACCGCGCAGGGCTGCCTCCCTGCGAGCGCCTTTGTTTTACGTCGTTGGCTCGACGGTACCTCTTTAGGGATCACAAGTTAGGATCCCATGGGCGTGTGAGGTCATACTTCTTCTCAGCTGCTCCTTCAATTCGCCCAACGTGCTCACATGGCTGTTCACTTGGTTATGCTCTCCATTGATCAGGCGGATTCGCCTTTACATCCTTCTGAGCTGGCGAGGCCACCTTCATCATAGCTACTGGTCCATCGAGTCGTGCTCTCGTGTTTCTCCATCCTGGTTTCCATTCAAACGCGCCTTGTCTCGGTCGTTTCTTCATGTATGGGCGGTCGGCATGGAAGTTCAGTTTCTTGCCATCAAGCGACATCCAGCATGTTCTCTTGTCAACCTTCGTCTTTGTAGTAGATATGAATTATCATCCAAGAACAAGTGCTCGAGGGTCATTATTGCTACCATCTCCTATCTGCAAAACATAGGAGTCTACAGGAACAACAAGATCTCCAACATGGGGCGTTAGATCCTCAAGTAAACCAACAGGGCGAACATGTGATGTACTTCCTAATTCTACCAATAGTTTAGGAAGTTTCAATGGTCCCAAATTCAAAGAGCAATATAAAGAGTATGGCATGGCATTAACATAAGCACCCAAATCGATTAAGCAGTGGTGTATGAGGGTCTTACCAACACCACGGGTGACTGTCAAGGCACCTGAGATCTTACACTTTTCAGGCGGCTCTTCTTGAACTGTAACGAGTGAGTACTCCGTCGTTGACTTCTCTGGCTCATGCTTCGCCTCTAATTTGCCTTCAAGCTCATCCTTGTCGTTCGTGTGGTCCTTAGGAGCAATCACCTGCATTGGGAATGGAAGATAAGGGTCAGAAATTAGAGTTTCTTTAACTGCATCAGTGCGGTCCGTGGAGGCCTTCTGTATATCTTCCGCGGACGTCTCTGTATTTTGCACTAATTCCTCAGACGTCCGAGTCGTAATTGGTGAGGCGTCCATGTTCTGCACTGAGGTAGAATCTTCTATCAGCTCTTCTTCGGGTGTGATGCTCACGGCCTCTGACTTATTTTCTTCGTTATCTGCCCCTGGTTCATCTATCATGGCCAATGCAGTGTTGTGCAAAATCTGCACTGAATCAGCTTCCATTGTCCGCGCCTTATTATCCATTTTGTGCATCTGACCCCGTCCTGGTCTTGATCTTTCTGCCACATCATATATCAGGTTCCAGAGATCATACATACCTACATTCATTACCGAACCACCTGCTGCAGCATCGAGCATATTACGCGTACGTGGCATCATCCCTTCAAGAAACCTCTGCATAAGAAATAAGTCTGGGAATCCATGGTGTGGACAGCTTCTCCGAAGGTCATCGAAGCGTGCATAGTACTCATAGAATGGTTCGCCCCTGAATTGCTCAAAGTTACGAAGCTTCTCGCGGACACCAAGTCGGAAGGATTCTGGGGATGGCTGGTGACGAGGGTATTGTAGCGGTGGATATTGTTGTGGATACTGATGATAAGGTGATGGCGGGTACTGCTGATATGGTTGAGGGTATGGCTGATATGAAGATGGTGGCGGGTACTGCTGATATGGTGGTGGTGGCGGGTACTGGGGATATTGCTGGTATGGTTGAGGTTGTAATGGTGGTTGGAGCGGCTGGTGTTGCAGTTGTCCTGGGGCAGCTCCCCCGATCTCTCCATTCTGTCTCAGCGGGCCTTGCTCGTTATGTTGCGAAAGCGCCCTTTCCAAGTGTCGGATGACCTGTTCGATTTCTTCTTCGCGGCTATTGCCACCAACTCTACTTCCTGCATGAGACATGGCAAAGCAGAGAATAGCAAAGCACCGAATAGCAAGCACCAAATAGCAAGAACAGACTAGCAACAAAGGGTCCCCAGGAGATTGGAGGAGTCACAGCGGTCTCACATAAAACCCAATCTCCTTAGACTCGTAAGTCTTGGTGACAGAACCCTCTAAAAGCTAGAAATTGAAATCGAAATAAACGGAAATCGGAAAACAAGGAAATTGAAATAATTAAACTAGGAAAATTCACCGAATAGCAAGAAATACGAAATAAGCAGAAATAAAAAGAAATAAACGAAAAAGGAAAGAGAACAAAATTCAGCGTGCGTAGCTCCCCGGCAACGGCGCCAAAATTTGACAGGCGTCGTCGGTACCTGCAAATTTGAATTTATAATACCTTACTCTGAACTGTGGGTTAGTATAGCGGCAAGCAAGGGGTCGAACCCAGGGGAGCTAGATAGTTACTACTTTGTTCTATAAGAAGATAAGGAAAGACAATTGGGGTTGTGAGAAATTAGGAAACAGTTCAAAACCAACGAAATAAACGAGCGAATAAATATCAGAGAGAAATATTCAGGCTAGGGTTTCTTAATTGTGACTTGTTTTATCCTTGACTTCTAAATATCGTATTTCTAATTCCTAAGTGTGGTTACTTCCATTCCAAGTTATAACCTAAAGTAGGGTCTTTCCGGACGCCTACACCACACGCTAGACCTAGCAATTTAATACTCCATTCCAAGATATATTAAATTAGTGCGCTATTTGTTTGTAGCTCTCTAGTATCAAACAAACAGTAAATAAGGGATTTATATTGTTCGACAAAGTCTGACCTTTCCGAGTATCAACTTAGTTTCACAATATAAATTGAGGTAATAAGCACAGGGTCTAGTGGAATAAAGAAATAAGCATTACGATTCAAGTCTCAAAAACATACGTCACAATTTTTGAAACCCTAACCCGAATAATGGGTTTAGTTACACATAGTCATGAATAACATAATGCAAGTAATAAAAGAAACAAGTAACTTCACTAAGAACCGAGGAGGAGAGAACCGGCCGTGAGTCACGGCTGAGCAAGGTGGAAGACCGGCGGTGCAAGTGGCGGAGCAAGGAGGCCGAGAGGTTTGGCCGAGAGCTTTGAGAGGAGTGACTCGTGTGTGTTGAGGGATGATTTTAGGTCTTTTATGCTCCTCCTTATATAGAGTTTTGAGAAACCCTAAAGTTCCCAAAAAAAGCCAAAAGATAATCATGGAAATATTTCCATAATAATCTTTGCTTTATCTTCAAGCCACCTTGATCTTCTAGAATATTCCGAAACCCTAGCTTTTGAATTTGCCCTAATTTCACATTGATTTGGGCCGGAGTTACTGTTCACGACCAGAGTTACTGTTCATGGCCCAAAATACTGTTCACGGCCGGAAGTACTGTTCACGCCGGAAGTACTGTTCATCCATTCTGCGCATCTGTTTTGACTTCGGCTCTCGATTTGACCTTCCAAACGACCTCGGATGCTCTCGGTGTGAACTAGAGAGTTGTAGGGAATTGAGTCAGCTACGCAATGCCATGTAGCTCGTATTTTTCTGATCAAAGGTCCATTCCCAGTGCTCCGTCGAGCGTCCAAAGGTCTGATCTGCCATTGTGGTGTTTTTGGCATAAAATGCCGTCTTTAATGCATGTTTCCTCCTAGAGCTTCCGAAACACCTGAAATGCAAAACAACACTAAGAAGTAACTGTTTGCATAATAAAGTGCTGGAATTGATAGGAATTGTTGACTCGATGAGTCGTATAAATACGGCTCATCACTTATTCGATTCATGATATTATAGGGATTAGCCCGGATATGTGCATGCATAGAATCCATCTAGAGGGTGATGCTAGGCCTACCAGAGACGCCTTGAGACATCTAAATCCTAAGTTGAATGATGTAGTGAAGAATGAAATTCTAAAATTATTGGATGCCGGCATTATTTATTCTATTGCTGATAATGAGTGGGTAAGTCCCGTGCATGTTGTCCCTAAGAAGGGAGGGTTGACTGTTGTTCGTAATGAGAATAATAATTTGATTCCTACTCATACTGTGACTGGTTGGCGCATGTGCATAGATTATAGAAAGTTGAATAAGGCTACTCGTAAGGATCACTTTCCTTTACCTTTTATCGACCAAATGTTAGAGCGTCTTGCGAAGCATAAGTTTTTCTGCTTCCTCGACGGTTAAAGTGAGTTTTCCAGATCCCTATACACCCCGAGGACCAGGAGAAGACTACTTTCACTTGCCCTTTTGGCACATTTGCTTATAGACGCATGCCCTTCGGTCTTTGCAATGCGCCATCTACTTTTCAGCGTTGTATGATGGCCATTTTTTATGACTTTATAGAAAACATCATGGAAGTACTTATGGATGATTTTTCGGTGTATGGCTCTTCATTCAATTCATGCCTCTCTAACCTTACTAATGTTATTTGTCGTTGTGTTGACACTAACCTGGTTCTCAACTAGGAGAAGTGTCACTTTATGGTTGACGGAGCCCACTGCACTGTCGTTAAGGTGCGATGTTCTCTGTGCAAAAACAAATTTATATCTCCGATACTCGCGACTTAACTATTTTGGGTAGTCAGTGGTAAGTACGGGTCGAACCCAAGGGAGTCAGGTGAATAGTAGTTCTTTCGAAAAGGGGGAATTAAATAAAGCAGTTGGGGGGTTGTTTTTTGGTTTTTAGTACTAAAAGGTAAAGTAACAGTTGATATTACAATTAAAGGAAAGATTTGGTTTCAGGGGCCTTGTATCATATTTTCGTTTATCATTGACCTCTAATGATCATACTAAGTGTTCAAACGTGTATCAAGGCCATTTCAAGCACTCGACTTGCCACACTGTCTAGCCCATTTCAAGGTCATAGAGCACTTTGTTCTATTTAGACTAGCACCCCATTTCAAGGTATACTAGGCTATGTGCATCCATTTGATCAATCATTTCCGATCAATCCAAATGGTGTTTTAAAGAGGTCTAACTCCTCAGATAAGCTTTGCCATTTCAAGCATCCACTTACCCGAGTATGTTCAGGAACCCCACGGAAGAGTTTTGCCATTTCAAGCATCCACTCAACCTTGGAAGTTCTAACCTAATATGTGGCACATAGAACAAGTTTTGAACACATGGAGGCACTAAGAGTAGGGTCTAAAACATTGTATGGTACAAGTACACCCCTTCAACCGAATGAAGGGTTTAGCTACGAATATCCATAGAGGTGGATACCATAGCTAAGTACTTGGAAAAGTAAAGGTTTTGAAAGACAGAAAGTAAAGTTTTCGAAAGTAAAGACAGGAAAGTAAAGTACTTTGAAAGACAGTAAAGTAAAGAAAAGAGTACTTACAAAAACTGATAAGAGTGCTCAAGATCCAACTTCGATTCCAAAGGAAAGTGTTTACATGATTGTGCCCACAAAAGCTAGAGAGATAAGTCACTTGAGGACTTGTGATGTTGGAATGAGATGGGATATTGGAATGCTTTACAAAGGCAATGAAGGGCTCTATTTATAGGCCATGAAGAGGAGATGGGTGTGGAGGAGAAGCCACCACATGTCACAAGATGGGAGGAGGAGCTCAAAGCCATCGGGTGATGTCACCTCTCCCTTAGCCGCCGGCCACATGGAGGAGAAGGAGTGGCTTGTGGCTTTAGCCGCCGGCCACATGGAGGAAGGAGAGTGAGTTTGAGTTTTGTGAGTCTCATCCCAAAAAGCCATCGATCCTTTCAGCTCCGGACTGACTCTGGTTGCTCTTCGGTTGGATTTGTTTTGAGTGATTCCACGTCAGGTTCTTGAAAGTCAGAAATTGATCGTGACCTGGAATGACTCGTAATTCATTTTTAGCTTTAAAACTCCTCCTTAGCCTGTATTCTCTCTAGACTTCAAAATACCCTGTAGATAAATATCGGAACTAACAAGCAAAAGTTAAATAGACAAAGAGTCTAAGGGTGCGTCCACTTTGACTGAAAGACAACTTAACTTAATTGATGATCTTAACTGATATTAACTTATCTTAAATGATCTTAACTGATCTTAACTTATAGTGACTGATCTTAACTGATATTAACTGATATTAACTTAACTGAAACTTATGTTAACTTATAGAGTTAAGTTAACTTATGATGAATAGTAATATTATGATGATGATGAATAGTAATTTTTTGATGGTGATGGTTGTAATGATGATGATGAATAGTAATATTATGATGAATAGTACTATTATGATGAGGATGATGGTTGTGATGATGATGATGAATAGTAATTTGTGATGATGATGAATAGTAATTTTATGATGATGATGATGATGGGGTGATGATGGTGATGAATAGTAATTTTATGATGATGAATAGTAATTTTATGATGCTGATAGTATGATGAATAGTAATTTATGATGATCATGAATAGTATGATGGTATGATGATGATGGTGATGGTATGAAGAATAGTATGATGATGATGGTATGATGAATAGTATGATGATGATGGTATGATGAATAGTATGATGATGATGTTATGATGAATAGTGTGATGATGATGATGGTATGATGATGGTATGATGATGATGATGATGATGGTATGATGATGATGATGGTATGATGATGATGATGGTGATGGTATGATGAATAGTGTGATGATGATGGTATAATGATGATGATGGTATGATGATGAATAGTGTGATGGTATGATGAATAGTATGATGATGGTATGATGAATAGTATGATGGTATGATGATGATGATAATGTTATGATGAATAGTGTGATGATGATGGTATAATGATGATGATGTATGATGATGAATAGTGTGATGGTATGATGAATAGTATGATGATGATGATGGTATGATGAATAGTATGATGATGATGATGAATAGTGTGATGGTATGATGATGATGATGGTATGATGAATAGTATGATAGTATGATGATGATGGTATGATGAATAGTATGACAGTATGATGATGAATAGTATGATGATGATGTTATGATGAATAGTATGATGGTATGATGAATAGTATGACAGTATGATGATGAATAGTATGATGATGATAGTATGATGAATAGTATGACAGTATGATGATGAAGAGTATGATGATGATGTTATGATGAATAGTTAATTGAAACTTAACTTAACTGATCTTAACTGATAGTAACTTAACTGAAATGATTTTAACTGATATTAACTTATAGTGACTGATATTAACTTATAGTGACTGATAAGTCAAAAATTCAAGTCAAAGTGGACATGGCCTAATTTGGTGGGTTTAACTGTGTTTATGATTCATATAATTATGGTCAATCAGATCACCCCACACTTTTAGTTGTTCGTCCCGAACAATGCTTTTTAAGGGCGGTACACAATCTAAGTGAAAACTTTTAAATATGAAAGTGAGACTGTGGGACTAGATTTATCTTAATTCATGCATTACTTACTTATTACTAAACTAAACCATGTAAATACTTTGAATAAACTTGATACTTGTACCTTCGTGCCGAGATGCAAATTAATTCGGATGTTTTGGGAGATAGCCCTTTTCAGGCTCCTGGACTGCATTCTCGGGATCGACTCGCACTATATGGTTTCCTTGTAGCTTTCTCTAGCACGTGATTCAGTTCGGGTTTCACTGAGTTGAGTACTTTGATTTCTTTTTGGCGAGGGACAGCTTTTGTAGTGAATCGACCTTTGGCCTTTGGCCTTTGATATTGAGTTGGAGTTTCTTCACTTTTGTTTCGGTTAAAACCTTCACAATTTTGGCCTTTGGCCTTTGATTAGCTTCTTTGAGCTTTTGCTTCTTTGTGACTTGCTAGTCCATATTCTCAGCCTTTTTGGGAGGTCCAATCGTCGCCCGCAAGCATATGGAAATACCTCCCCGCTCTTTCTCATCATCACCGTTTCGCGCGGGTCAAGATGAGGGTCGCTCATCTATTTTCCCGGCTACTAGGACTAAAGATAGGACGGTTTGATTCCCGTCCCGCCTCTTGCATAAACGCTGAACGGCGGAGATGACTTCAATCTTCACTGAAACCCGAAGTGCAGCCTCCTCTGACTTCGAAAACCATATAGTTAGATTCGATCCTTCGATTACTTGCCAAGCCTCTCTATGGCAGTTTATATCAACTCCACATCCCCTGTATATCTCAGCACAAAGGGACAAATGAGAAGTTACATTCTAAGTTTTTAAACAGTTGAATTTTCACAAGGTAAATGCATGAATTTAGATCTATCTTTTTCACATTCTCAAGTTCATATTTTCAAAAAGATAATATTAAGGGAAAAGGAAAAGAAAAAGCATGTTAATTAACTATGTACACATGTGGTTCTCACCCCACACTTTTGAACGAAGGCGTGCCTTTCAGCACGACTTAGTTCAAAAGTCATGCAAATATATACAAGAGAAGGAAATGACATTAAGGAAAAGAGAAGAACTGCACTCCCTTTTACTGTGTCGTGTCGTGGAACGACATGCCTTGGAGCTGGATAATCGAGGGAGTTCGGCTGGGGCCTTGAACTCTCAGTCCAGGCCCGGTGATTCTCGGAAGCTGCCTGGCTGATCTGATCTTGCTCCAAAAATCGATTCCTACATATTAGACATTCCTTCTATACAAAAAATGGGTGAGAGCGACTAGCGGTAAAAACTAAATGACAGAAAATAAAATTACTGAAAGTAAGATAGGTGCCGGGTTACCTCCCGACCAGTGCCTTTGTTTAACGTCGTTGGCTCGACGCATGGGGATCACAGGTTTGGATCCCATGGGCAGCTCAGGTTGAATTTTGGCGCAGCTCCTGCGTTGATTCTAGCCTTGCCTTCCCCCGAGTTTTTGTGGGATGATCGGTCAGGACTTCCTTGTTTCGGTGGTTTTTCTTTCCAACTCTTCCGATTCTTTTGGTTCTTCCGAGAAGGTGAGGTTCTTTCGATCGTAGCTGCTGGTTTAGTCACCCTCTCGGTTTCTTTTGGTAGGTCAGAAACTAGTGTGCTGAGATCAGCGGTATTTACAATGTCTGGCGGTACGGCTAGGTCATAGTCCAGCGGAGTTAAGTCGACCTCGCCGTGGTAATGTTTGACTCGTTGCCCATTTATCGTGAATCTACTTCCATTATCCGGGCTTTCCACCTCAACTGCCCCATGGTTGAATACCTTAGTTATTGTGAACGGGCCGGTCCATCTAGATTTGAGTTTCCCGGGCATCAATTTTAGTCGCGAGGAGAAGACCAGCACTTGTTTTCCTTCCTCAAATGAGCGTCGGAGGATGAATTTGTCATGATACAATTTGGTCCGCGCTTTGTAGTTCGTTTGCCCTTCATAGGCTTCAAGCCGTCATTCCTCAAGCTCGCATAGATTAAGCTTCCTATCCAGTCTTGCAGCCTTCAAATCAGGATTGCAATGCTTGAGCGCCCAATAGGCCTTATGTTCTAATTCCACCGGAAGGTGGCATGCCTTCCCATAAACAAGTCGAAAGGGGGAGGTTCCAATTGGCGTCTTGTATGCTGTCTGATAAGCCCAAAGAGCTTCATCTAGTCTCTGACTCAATTCTTTCTTACCTGGTTTCACCACTTTTCTAGAATACCCTTGATTTCGCGGTTGGAGATCTCCGCTTGACCATTGATCTGGGGATGATATGTCGTGGACGTTCGGTGGTGGACATGGTAGCGTTTTAAGGTGGCAGCCATCATGCGGTTGCAGAAATGAGTTCCTTGGTCGCTTATTATTGCCTTGGGTACCCCGTACCTACAAAATAGGTTAGTGCACAAAAAATCTATGACAGTTTTTGCATCGTCGCACTTTGTGGCCTTAGCCTCTACCCATTTTGACACATAATCTACAACGACTAAAATATAAGTATAACCGCATGATACTGGGAATGGTCCCATAAAATCAATACCCCAAATGTCAAAAACATCGTTGACTAATATGGGTACTTGAGGCATCTCATTTCAAGCTGACACATTTCCTACTCTTTGGCACTTATCGCATTTTTTACACTTCTCATAGGCATCCCTAAAGATACTTGGCCAAAAGAAGCCGCTATCTAGGATTTTTCTAGCGGTTCTCCTAGGCCCGAAGTGTCCTCCACATGCAAACTCATGGCAGAAGCTAATTATAGAAGCTATTTCATTATCTGGGATGCATCTCCTAAGTATTTGATCTGCTCCTATTTTCCATAAATAAGGATCATCCCACAAGTAATGCCTAGCATCATGCCTAAGTTTCATGCATTGTGCTTTAGTAAAAGAAGGGGGAAATTTACCTCCTACAAGGTAGTTGACGATTGAGGCATACCACGGAACCTTGGTTGAGACTGCATACAGGTGCTCGTCTGGAAATGACTTGGTTATGTGCCCCTCTTCTTCCTTTCGGACAATCCTGCTTAGGTGGTCGGCCACAGTATTCTCGATCCCCTTTTTGTCCCTTATTTCTACATCGAATTCTTGCAGTAGTAATATCCACCGAATGAGTCTTGGCTTGGCCTCCTTCTTCTTCATCAGGTAACGGATGGCCGCATGGTCAGAATAAACTATCACTTTGCTCCAAGCAGATAGGATCTGAATTTTTCCAGAGCGAAAACCACTGCCAGGAGTTCCTTTTCGGTGGTGGAGTAGTTTCGTTGGACAGAATCTAGGGTTCTTGAGGCGTAGTAGATCACAACCGCCTTCTTATCAACTTTTTGGCCTAGGACTGCCCCCACAGCATAATTTCTCGCGTCGCACATGATTTCGAATGGTAGTTCCCAATTTTGCGTTTGGATGATAGGTGTGCTGGTGACGGCTTTCTTCAGTTTATCAAAGGCCTCCTTTCATGCATTAGTGAATTCAAAAGGGACTTCTTTCTGGAGAAGAGTGGTTAGAGACGACGCCGTTTTGGAGAAGTCTTTGATGAATCGTTGATAGAATCCTGCATGGCCAAGGAATGATTGGATGTCTCCGACCGTGGATGGGTATGGTAGAGTCATGATCAGGTCGATCTTTGCTTTGTCCACTTCCATGCCTTCTTGTGAGATGATATGTCCCAAGACTATTCCGTGTGTTACCATGAAGTGGCACTTCTCATAATTGAGCACTAAGTTCATGGACACACATCGTGCCAAAACCGTGCTCAAATTACTTTAGCAAGCGTTGAATGTGTCTCCATAGATGGTGAAGTCGTCCATGAAGACTTCAATGAATTCTCCGATCATGTCCGAAAAGATGCTGGTTACTACCCTTTGAAAAGTCCCCGGGGCATTGCATAGGCCGATCGACATCTTTCTGAAGGCGAATGTGCCGAATGGGCAGGTGAATGTAGTCTTCTCTTGGTCCTCAGGTGCTATGGGGATCTGGTTGTAGCCTGAGAACCCGTCCAGGAAGCAAAAATATGGTTTGCCCGCCAGTCGGTCTAACATTTGATCGATGAATGGTAGAGGGAAATGGTCTTTTCTTGTGACGGCGTTCAATTTTCTGTAGTCGACGCACATTCTCCAGCCGTTCTTGACTCTTGTTGTTACTATTTTTCCTTGGGCATCTTCCTCGACCGTGATCCCACTTTTCTTCGGGACCACGTGGACAGGACTTACCCATTGGCTATCAGATATGGGATAGATAACGTCCGCATCTAGTAGCTTCTGTATTTCTTTTTGGACGATTTCAATCATAATAGGGTTGAGTCGTCGTTGAGGCTCTCTTGATGGCTTTGCTCCATTTTCAAGTAGAATACGGTGCATGCATACAGCCGGGCTGACTCCTCTTAAGTCGGCTAGAGTCCATCCAATAGCCAACTTGTGTTGTCTCAGCACTTTTATCAGACTTCTCTCCTGACCTGCTTCCAAGCCACTCTTGATGATCACTGGAAGTGTGTTATTATCTCCTAGGAAAGCGTACTTCAGATGTCCGGGCAGGGGCTTCAATTCTATTTTGGGAGCTTGCATCACCGAGGGCAGAAAAGTATTTGATTTGAATAATTTTACCTCGTTGACTTTATATTCTGGTGTGAGAGGCTCCGAGATTGTTAAGTGGGCCACCATTTCATGCAAGTCTTTGGTCAATTTGTATGAGCCTTCAGCTCCATTGAGTATGGCTTCTAAGGGGTCCGCTGTTGGTTCTGGTTGAACTTCTTGGACCAGGTCGTCCAAAGCATCGAGAGCGTGTACTTCCTCGAATTCCATAGGGTGCTTCATTGCTCGGAATATGTCAAAGCTGAAGACCTCTCCTTCTACTTCCATTGAGAGCATTCCACTTCTACAGTCTATCTTCATTTTTGATGTTTTGAGAAATGGACGACGGAGAAGGATGGGTGCATGATCTGTAGGTCCGCCATTCTCCATCTTTAAGACGTAAAAGTCTGCTGGAAACACCAATTCGCCTACTTGAACCCGGACGTCTTCTATTTTCCCTTCCGGCTATTTGCACGACCGATCTGCCAATTGAATAGTGAGGCCGGTGGGTTCGAGCGGTCCAATTCTGAGGCATGAGTAGATAGAGAAGGGAAGAACGTTGATTGATGCTCCAAGGTCTAGCATGCAGTTCTCGATCCGGATGTTGCCAATTGTGCATGGAATGGTGTAAGTTCCCGGATCACCACATTTTGGGGGCACTTTTCATTGTATGACGGCCGACACGTTCCTACTCATTAGCTCTTGATCATATCTAGTACTCCTCCTCCGGTTAGTGCAAAGCTCTTTTAAAAACTTAGCATATCGAGGAATTTGCTTGATGGCTTCCAAGAGGGGGATGTTGATTTCGACTTTGCTGAACAATTCAAACACGTCCTCATCCATGACATGTCATTTTTGCACACGAGTAGGTACTGGAAATGTAAGTGCGGCGCTGATTTTGGGGGTCTCGATTCTGGGCACCGGGCGCTCATTGTGCTCTTCGGACACTGGAACCGGGCTGGCTGCTGGTACGGGGCCAGGCCTCTGATCCTTGGATGTGTTCACTTCTTCTTTGGTCAGGTCCTCCTCTTTGTCTTGCTCAAGAGTTTCGAGAGCCTCGGGCCTCACTTGTTCTTCTCCGGGCAACCTCGGACTTTTGTCCTCATCTTGCTCTGTAGGTTTGCTGACAAGTTTTTTCCCACTCCTTAGGGCCACAACATTAACATTTCCCTTCGGGTTTTGGACGGTTTGTGAAGGTAGTCTGCCTGGTTCATTAATGAGTGTGGTCATTGAAGTGGCGAGCTGGGAAATTTGTTTAGTCAAGTCTGAAATTGCCCCGTCAGTTTTTGCCTGATATTGGTGTAGCGAAGTCCCCAATTGATTTACGCTTCCTGCGATCTCCTTCATTGTGTCTTCAAGCGACTTGCTTGGTCCTTGCTGATTATTTGAGTTCGATTGGTATTGATTCGTTCCCTTCTGCTGATATTGGCTCGTCGGGTATTGATTTGATCCTCTCTGCTGATATTGGCCTGCTGATGGAGAGTTCTGGTTGTACTGCCGGTGGGGAGGTTGGTAGAATGACTGAGCTAATTGTGGTGCGGCTTGTTGTGTCTCCCTCAGAGGATGGTTGTCGGTTCGCCAGCTTGGATTGGTTGCTTGATTATACTGCCGGATTGGTCCTGCTCTATCGTTGCTGTTGTGGTTGTTGTATCCTTGGTATCCTACCACTGCATTCACTTCTTCCGGTTCCTCTACTATCAGTGTCGGGCATGCGTCAGTCTTGTGGTTCGTAGAACTACAAAACTCGCAAGGCTTTATCTGAACTGGCTGCCTTCGTAGGATTTGAATCATCATTTCATTTATTTGTTTCATCTCCTCTGGCATAGAGTTCATCGGTGTTTCAGCTTTTGCCACATTCTTCGTTCGGGAAAATTCTTCCTGCCGAGTTGTCTCTTCTCTGAATCGGGCATTTTCAGCAACGTCGGTGATGAGATTCCTTATGCCACTCAGTGATAGATTCATCATGGATCCTCCAGCTGAGGCATCCAGAAGCATTTTGTCTAAGGGCCTTACTCCATCAATGAGGTACTCGATTATGAGTTTTTCGGGCAGTCCAAGGGTACAGCAGCTTCTCTCCAGGTGATTGAACTTTTCCAGGTAGTCGTACATGTTTTCATTGGGCCCTTGCTTGATGTCCTGCAGTTGCCTCCTTACTTGCATTGCTCTTCCTGCTGGGTAGTATTTGTCTAAGAACTTCTTCTGCATCTGAGCCCATGTTCTGATGCTTCCAGAAGGCACTGAAAGAAACCAGTCGTTCACTGAGTCAGTGAGGGAAAAGTATAATGTTTTTAGCTTAAAGTCGTCTACGTTCACGCCATTGGGTTTTAGGTTTTGTCAAGTGCCATGTAAGCGATGGAGATGAGTCGTTGCTGATTCTCCACGAGTTCCTAATAACTTTGGCAAGTTGTGGGCCACTGAAGTGTTGATGGCGATGTTTTCTAGCTCAGGGCCTTCATAAATGCACCACGGCTGATTTCTGAAATCTGGTGCCGACAGTTCTCCCATAGTAGGTTCGCGGAAGTTGTTGTTATCCCCGTAGTAGTCATCAAAGACGGGTTCTCATCTTGGTTCTCGTCGATATTGCGGGGGTGGTGGATGTCTAGGGGGTTGTTGCGCTGGGCCAGCTTCATTTCGGCCTTTGGGTGGTCCTTGGTTTCTTAGGATGGCATTCCTATCACGAGCTCTTTGGTTTTGGAAGAGTTGCTCTGGATCGTCGAGAATTGGAAATTGAGGCGGTGCCTCATTATTTCGATCGAACAGATTAACCTCGTCGTCATCCTGATAGTCATGGTGGCTTCCTTCACGAGACATGGTTGTGCAGAAGTGAGTTCGAAAGAGAAAAGAAAAAGAGAAGAACAGCTAATCAAAGGCTAACTCCCCGGCAACGGCGCCAGTTTTGACAGAGTACACCGCACTGTCGTTAAGGTGCGATGTTCTCTGTGCAAAAACAAATTTATATCTCCGATACTCGCGACTTAACTATTTTGGGTAGTCAGTGGTAAGTACGGGTCGAACCCAAGGGAGTCAGGTGAATAGTTGTTCTTTCGAAAAGGGGGAATTAAATAAAGCAGTTGGGGGGTTGTTTTTGGTTTTTAGTACTGAAAGGTAAAGTAACAGTTGATATTACAATTAAAGGAAAGATCCGGTTTCAGGGGCCTTGTATCATATTTTCGTTTTTCATTGACCTCTAATGATCACACTAAGTGTTCAAACGTGTATCAAGGCCATTTCAAGCACTCGACTTGCCACACTGTCTAACCCATTTCAAGGTCATAGAGCACTTTGTTCTATTTAGACTAGCACCCCATTTCAAGGTATACTAGCCTATGTGCATCCATTTGATCAATCATTTCCGATCAATCCAAATGGTGTTTTAAAGAGGTCAAACTCCTCAGATAAGCTTTGCCATTTCAAGCATCAACTTACTTAAGTATGTTCAGGAACCCCATGGAAGAGTTTTGCCATTTCAAGCATCCACTCAACCTTGGAAGTTCTAACCTAATATGTGGCACATAGAACAAGTTTTGAACACATAGCGGCACTAAGAGTAGGGTCTAAAACATTGTATGGTACAAGTACACCCCTTCAACCGAATGAAGGGTTTAGCTACGAATATCCATAGAGGTGGATACCATAGCTAAGTACTTGGAAAAGTAAAGGTTTTGAAAGACAGAAAGTAAAGTTTTCGAAAGTAAAGACAGGAAAGTAAAGTACTTTGAAAGACAGTAAAGTAAAGAAAAGAGTACTTACAAAAACTGATAAGAGTGCTCAAGATCCAACTTCGATTCCAAAGGAAAGTGTTTACATGATTGTGCCCATAAAAGCTAGAGAGATAAGTCACTTGAGGACTTGTGATGTTGGAATGAGATGGGATTTTGGAATGCTTTACAAAGGCAGTGAAGGGCTCTATTTATAGGCCATGAAAAGGAGATGGATGCGGAGGAGAAGCCACTACATGTCACAAGATGGGAGGAGGAGCTCAAAGCCATCCGGTGATGTCACCTCTCCCTTAGCCACCGGCCACATGGAGGAGAAGGAGTGGCTTGTGGCTTTAGCCGCCGGCCACATGGAGGAAGGAGAGTGAGTTTGAGTTTTGTGAGTCTCATCCCAAAAATCCATCGGTCCTTTCTGCTCCGGACCGACTCTGGTTGCTCTTCGATTGGATTTGTTTTGAGTGATTCCACGTCAGGTTCTTGAAAGTCGGAAATCGGTCGTGACCTGGAATGACTCGTAATTCATTTTTAGCTTTAAAACTCCTCCTTAGCCTGTATTCTCTCTAGACTTCAAAATACCCTGTAGATAAATATCGGAACTAACAATCAAAAGTTAAATAGACAAACAGTCTAATTTGGTGGGTTTAACTATGTTTATGATTCATACAATTATGGTCCATCAATGGTGCGTGTTGGGACACCTGGTCTCCAACAGAGGCGTTGAGGTTGATCGTGCGAAGGTGGAGGTGATTGAAAAGCTGCCCCCACCAAAAGACGAGAAAGGAATCAGGAGCTTTCTAGGGCATGCAGGTTTCCACAGGCATTTCATTAAGGATTTCTCCAAGATAGCTAAGCCACTCACTGACCTACTCTTCTATGACGCTAAGTTTAATTTTGATGAATCGTGTTTTAATGCTTTCCACACTCTAAAATTTGCTCTTACCTCTGCTCCTATAGTGCAGACCCCTAACTGGGAGTTGCCGTTTGAACTAATGTGTGATGCTAGTGAACTCACAGTGGGAACAGTCTTAGGGCAGCGCATTGATAAGAAGCTACACGTGATTTACTATGCAAGCAAGGTCTTGGCTGGCGCAGCAGCAAATTACACTACGGCAGAGAAGGAGATGATGGCCATCGTTTATGCTTTTGAGAAGTTCAGGTAGTATCTGATAGGTTCGAAGACCATAGTGTACACTGACCATGCTGCGATTACATATTTGCTGTCTAAGTAGGATTCAAAGCCTAGATTGATTCAATGGCTCCTCCTCCTTCAAGAATTTGACATCGAGATTAGAGATAAGAAGGGAGCTGAAAATATTGTTGTCGATCACCTGTCACGCCTCGAGCTAGGAGAGCTCGACCGCGAAGAGGACAAACTCTCGATGACTAACTCCCTAGCAGGTGAGAAGATTATGAGTGTCGAGGTGGACACCGCCCCGTGGTACGCAGATTTCGTCAACTACCTGGCTGGCGGTATTATTCCTTCTGACCAGTCAGACAACCAGAAGAGGAAATTTCTGTCTGACGTCAGGAAATATAACCTTTTGAAACATTTTCATAACTACCTTGGCATCGTAAGTAGGAGTAGCCACTGCTTCAATCCACTTGGAAACATAGTCGACTACTACCAAGACATACTGATTTCCATAAGAAGGTGGGAATGGTCCCATGAAATCGATGCCCCATACGTCAAATAACTCCACTGCAAGAATGCTCTGCTAGGGCATCTTCTGCTGTTTAGAAATGTTTCCAGTTTGCTGGCACTGATCACATGCTTTGACAAACTCGTGTGCATCCTTAAATAGAGTAGGCTAGTAGAACCCGGACTGTAGAACCTTTGCAGCTATTTTTGAACCAGCCCCGTGGCAACCATATTGTGATGAATGGTAGCGCTCTAGGATCCATTTAATCTGGTCCTCATCGATGCAAGTCCAAAAAGATCGTCAGAGCATAATTTTTATTGAAAAGGATAACCCCAAAAGTACCTCTTTCCTCTCTCTAGTCAAAGTAGCCGAGAAAATAGATGAGCGACCCTCATCTTGACCCGCGCAAAACCACAAGGATGAGAGGAGCGGGGAGGTATTTCCTTAGGCTTGCGGGCGATGATTGGACCTCCCAAAAAAGGCTTGAGAAAATGGACTAGCAAGTCACAAAGACGCAAAAAGCTCAAAGAAGCAAATCAAGAGGCCAAAGGCCCGAAATTGTGAAGGTTTTAACTGAACAAAAAGCGAAGTACTCAAAGAGTCAAATCAAAGGCCAAAGGACGATTCACTACAAAAGCAGTCCCTCGCCAAAAGAAAATCAAAGTACTCAAACCATTGAAACCCGAACCGAATCACGTGCAAGAGAAAGCTACAAGGAAACCATATAGTGCGAGACGGTCCCGAGGTTGCAGTCCAGGAGCCTAAAAAGGGCTATCTCCCGAAACATCCAGAATAATTTGCATCTCAGCACGGAGGTACAAGTATCAAGTTTCTTCTATTTATTTACACAGTTCAATTTGGTAATAAGTAAGTAATGCATGAATTAGGATAAATCTAGTACCACAGTCTAATTTTCATATTTCAACAAACTTACTTAGTGTGCCGCCCTTTAATAGCATTGTTCGGGACGAACAACTAAAAGTGTGGGGTAATCTGATGGACCATAATTATACGAATCAAAAACACAGTAAAACCCACCAAATTAGACTGTTTGTCTATCTAACTTCTACTTGTTAGTCCCAATATATTTCTACAGGGTATTTTGGCGCTTAGAGAGAAAACACGCTAAGGAGAGGATTTTACGCTGAAGACGGTCTGATTCCCATCCTCGCCTTTTAGATCTATCTTTTTCACATTCTTAAGTTCATATTTTCAAAAAGATAATTTTAAAGAAAAAGGAAAAAGAAAAACATGTTAACTATGTACACAGACGGTTCTCACCCCACACTTTTGAACGAAGGCGTGCCTTTCAGCACGGATTAGTTCAAAAGTCATGCAAGCAAATATATACAGGAAAGGTGAGAATGAAAAAACTAAATGAATGAAATTAAATGACTGAAAGTAAGATAGGTGTCGGGTTACCTCCCGACCAGTGCCTTTGTTTAACGTCGTTGGCTCGACGATACCTCAATCACGGATCATAAGGTTTGGATCCCATGGGTGCTTGAGGTAGAACTTCTTCTTGGAAGCTCTTTTGATTTGCTCGAAGAACACATGGCAGCGGGCTCAGTTCTGCTCTCCCTTGACCTGGAGGCTTCTTTTTCACATATCCCCGAGAAGGTGAGGACTCCTTGACCATAGCTGCTGGTCTATCAAGTCTAGCTCTCTTGCTTCTCCTTCCGGGTTTCCATTCTCTTGGCCCATGTCTTTGCCGCTTCGTCATGTATGGCCGGTTGGCATCCTTGCAAGTTTGGAAGTTCAGCATTGTGCCATTGAATGTAGGCGACATCATGCCTGTTCCCAAGTGAAGCCTCTTCTTTGTGGCAGCGACGAATGGTCTTTTCAGCATGCGACAGTTTTCAGGGCTGCCTTGTTGAGTTGTGGTGAGTGAGAGCTCTATTGATGGCTTTTCTTGCCCTTGATTTTCCTCCAACTCCCCTTGCACCTCAGCATAGGTCACATCATTTTTGGGTGCTGTGATTTGCATATAAACCGAGGGGAAAAGTTGTGGAACTTCCACCATAAGGGCCAGGTCTTTCTTGGACAGTTTGATAATGAGGACCAGGCCTGCCTTAGGTGCTTTGATAGTTAGGATCGGGTATGTTTTGGGTGCTTCGAGTGCAAGGATCGGGCCTGCCGTGATTTCCTCGGTGAGTCCGGCAGTGAGGTCCGAGCATGTCTCGGCTGATTTGGTAATGAGGACTGGGCCTGATTTGGCCGGTTCTTCTTCGATTATTTGCGAGTCCTCATCCTCAGTTGGCTCCGTGGGCTCCAATATTGGCTCCTTTAGAGCTGCCTCCACGTTCATTACTGCCCTTGTACTGATGTCTTCTCTCGGTTTTGTTACGGGCAAGCTCATAATGGGTGTGGTGTCGGGCTCGTTCTGTACTGAGTCCACTTCTATTGTTGGTGCCTTATTGTCAGTTTGGTGCCACTGACCCTATTTTGTGTTCTTTGCCAAATCATTTATGAGGCGCCAGGCTTCAGCCACGGTTAACTTCATGAGTGAACATCCTGCTACATCATTAAGTCTTTTACGCTCAAGTGGCATCATTCCACCAAGAAACCTTTGGAGAAGAACAGAGTCCGTGAATCCATGGTGCGGGCAGCTCGTTACAAGGGAATCGAAGTACCATACGTACTCGTCCAAAGTTTCGTCCCGGGATTGCTTTAGGTTGATGATCTCTTCGTGGACTAGAGAGAAAAACTCTTCATTGTTCCAATGCTCGTTTTCGTAGTAGGAAGACATGGCGGATTATGTATAACAGAAAAAAGAACAACTATCCATCTACTAATTCCCTGGCAACGGCGCCAATTTGACAGAGCCCACTGCACTGTCGTTAAGGTGCAATGTTCTCTGTGCAAATAAATTTATATGTTCCACTACTCGCAACTACACTACTGGGTAGCAAGTGATAAGTAGGGGTCGAACCCAAGGGAATTAGGAGGATACGTTGTTCTTTGTGGGATTTGTACAGGATGGGAGCATTTTTTAGGTTTGATTGAGATTTTAGCGGTTATGACTAAGTGACTTTTTTTAGTTGTTTTTGGTTGTGAGTGCGGAAAAGTAAATTACAGAAAAGTAAATACAGAAATTAAAATACTGAAAATAAAAAGAAAGACTTACAGTGGGTGATGCGTGATTTGCGAGTCCTCCGGTAGATGAGCGGTTGGTGATTGCTGATGATCGAGCAATAAAAGTAAATACTTGTTCTACTGGTGATTGTAGATGATCGAGCAATAAAAGTAAATACTTGGTGATTGCAGATGATTGCAGATGATCGAGCGGTTTTGTAATTCAAGGAAAACATTCGGTTTCAGGGGCCTTGTATCATAGTTGTTTATCATTGACCGCTAATGATCATACTAAGTGTTCAAAGATGAATCGAGGCCATTTCTAAGCGCAAGACTTGCAACATCGTTTAAAACACTTGTTCTACTTAAGACTAATTCCTCCTTTCGAAGTATCTTAGCCTTATGTGCATCCATTTGATCTTCTGTTACGATTTCCCAAAATGGTTTTTAAGATAAGTCGAACTCCTCAGATAAGTTTTGCTTGTTACAGCTTCCACTTACCGAGTATGTTCACGAATTCTCACGGAAGAGCTTTGCTTGTTACAGCTTCCACTCAACCTTGGAAATTCTGACTATATATGGCACATAGAACAAGTTTTGAACACAAAGATGCACTAGGTGCAGGGTCTAAAACATTTTACAATACAAGTACACCCCTTTAACCGAATAAAGAGTTTAGCTACGAATATCCATAGAGGTGGATACCATAGCTAAATACTCGGGGGTTTTTGAAAACAGTAAGAGGAGAGGGGGTGGAATAATCAAGAACCAACAGGAGTATTCCTAATTCCTACTGAATACACAAGAACCAACAGGAGTATTCTCTACAGTATTATAATACTCAAGAACCGACAGGAGTATTATAATTTCAAACCGTTATAATACTCAAGAACCAACAAGAGTATTATTTCATAAACCAAACTTACAAAGTAACAAACTTGGAGAGAGAAGTGTATTATGATTTGTGGATGATGAAATGAGGAAGAGGAGCTCTCCTTTTATAGCCACAAGGGGAGGAGGATGGAGTGTGGAGATGGTGGCATGTGGCTTTTGATCCAAGGGAGGAGGAGGAGAAGCAAGGAGGAGGCGCCACATGGGGGAGGAGAAAGCCGCCGGTTGGGGGGTGGAAAGCCACCGGTGGCCGGTCACCATGGAGGGGAGGCCTCCTTCCTTGGCCACCTCCAAGCAAGGTTGCCCGTCACCTTGGTCCATGGATGAGTTTTGACAGTTTTGTGTAGTCTTTTCACAAAACTGTCAATCCAATTTTGCTCCGGTCTGACTTGGTTGTTCCTCAGTTGAATTTGTATTGAGTAATTCAATGTCAGGTTCTTGAGATTTCTTCGTTCAGCGTCTGATCTTGACCTTGGAATGACTCGTAATATCTTTTCAGCGTAAAATCCTTTCCTTAGCGTGTTTTCTCTCTAAGCGCCAAAATACCCTATAGAAATATATCGGGACTAACAAGTAGAAGTTAGATAGACAAACAGTCTAATTTGGTGGGTTTTACTGTGTTTTTGATTCGTATAATTATGGTCCATCAGGCCTCGAACTCTCAGCGCAGGCCCGGTATTTTCTCGGAAGCTGCCTAGCTGATCTGATCTTGCTCCAAAAACCGATTCCTACATGTTAGACATTCCTTCTATACAAAAAGTGGGTGAGAGCGACTTACGGTAAAAACTAAATGACAGAAAATAAAATTACTGAAAGTAAGATAGGTGTCGGGTAACCTCCCGACCAGTGCCTTTGTTTAACGTCGTTGGCTCGACGCTACCTCACTCCTGGATCATAAGTAGGGATCCCATGGGTGCTTGAGGTCGAACTTCTTCTCGGTAGCTCTTTTGATTTGCCCAAAGAAGACATATGGCAGCGGGTTCAGTTCTGCTCTCCCTTGATCCAGATGCTTCTTTTTCACATATCCCCGAGAAGGCGAGGACTCCTTGACCATAGCTGCTGGTCCATCAAGTCGAGCTCTCTTGCTTCTCCTTCCGGGTTTCCATTCCTTTGGCCCATGTCTTGGCCGTTTCTTCATGTTTGAATGGGTGGCACCTTTGCAATTCTGGAAGTTTTGTATTGTGCTATTGAACACGAGCGACCTTGAGCTTGTTCCCATGCCAAGCCTTTTCTTTGTGGAAGAGATGATTGGCCATCCTAGAACGAGTGAGTTTTCAGCCGGCTTTTCTTGGCTCATGACGAGTGAGTGCTCCATCCTTGGCTCTTCTGGCTCATGTTTTGCCTCCAACTCCCCTTGCACCTCATCATCATTGAATAAATGATCTTTGGTGGCTATGATCGGCATAAAACACGAAGGGTTAAGTTGGGGCACTTCGACCATGAGGACTGAGTCTGTTTCAGGTGCTCCGACAGTGAGGACCAAGTCTTTCTCGGATAGTTCGACAATGAGGTCCGGGACTTCCTCGGGTGCTCCGAGCGCAAGGACCGGGCCTGGTTTGATTTCTTCGGCCGCTTCGGCAGTGAGGTTCGGGCCTTCTGTTGGCTCGGCAGTTAGGACTATGATTTCCTCGGATGGATTGGTGATAAGGACCGGGCCTGATTTGGGCAGTTCTTCTTCTAACTCCCAGGGATAATCTGAATGGTGCTCTTCTTCAGGCAACCATGGGTCCTCATCCTCGTTATTCATATGCTCTCCGGGGGCAATCATACTGAGGTCCGGGTCTGTTTTGGGCAGTTCGGCACTGAGGTCTGGGTATGTCTCGGGCAACTCTTCAGTTAGGACCGAAATTGATTTGGGCAGTTTGGCAATGCGGTCCCAGATCAGTTGTGTGGCCGCCCAGAATTCCTCATTTTTGGCCTCGTCTTGGTGTATCGGGGCACTCATTTGCTGGATGCTAGCTGCCAATTCTTCCTCCTTGTCCTGGAGTGGCTCGGAAGTGAGATCCCATGTAGGCTCCTCTAGTGTCGCCTCCACGTCCATTACTGCCCTTGTACTGATGTCTCTTTCCGGGTTTGCTGCGGGAAGGGTTGCAATGGGCGCGATGCCGGGCTCGTTCTGCACTGAGTCCACTTCCATCATCGGTGCTTCATCATCAGTTTGGTACATCGGCC
The DNA here is from genome assembly GCA_033675215.1 of Rhodiola kirilowii. Classification (NCBI taxonomy): domain Eukaryota; kingdom Viridiplantae; phylum Streptophyta; class Magnoliopsida; order Saxifragales; family Crassulaceae; genus Rhodiola; species Rhodiola kirilowii. The sequence continues at coordinate 22,698,031 of CM066197.1, forward strand.
CTTGTTTTGTGCTTTCTGCCAAATCGTCTATGAGGCGCCAGGTTTGAGACATGGTTAACTTCATGATTGAGCCTCCCGCTGCATTGTTAAGTCTTTTCCACTCAAGGGGCGTCATTCCAGCAAGAAACCTTTGAATAAGATTGTAGGGTGTGAATCCATGGTGCGGGCAGCGCGTCACAATGGAGTCAAAGTACGCCAAGTACTCGTCCAAAGTTTCGTCCCGGGATTGCTCAAGGTTGAGAATCTTCTCGCGGGTTTCAGGTCCGAGAGATGGCGGGCAAAATTCCTCTAGGAATTTGGTTTGTAGATCCCCATAATCGCCTTCATAAGCCGCACATGAGTAATACCACTCTATTGCCGAGTCAGTTAAAGAAAATTTGAAGCATGTCAGCTTAAACTCCTCTAACGTCTCGTTCTCAGGTTTCATGTGGCGGCAGATGTGGTGAAAATGTTGGCAATGTATCACAGGGTCTTCTTCAATGGTACCTCCGAATTGGGGGAGGCATCTAAGCATTTTAAACATAAGGTTGCTGCCCCCATTTTTCCAAGGTTCTGTGTCGTAGTATGAAGACATGGCGAATTATGTACAACGGACAAAAGAACAACTATCCATTTGCTAACTCCCCGGCAACGGCGCCAATTTTGACAGACGCACAGTCGTCGTGTGCAAAAGTCAAGAATACATTTATAAGTCCGCTACTCGCGACTTCACTACTGGGTAGCAAGTGGTAAGTAGGGGTCGAACCCAAGGGAATTAGGGGGATAGTTGTTCTTTGTAAAGAAAGGGAGCGTGATTTTAGGTTGATTGAGGTTTTAGTGCTTGAAAAGTAAGTGTCTTATTGGTTGGTTTTGGTTTTTAATGCAGAAAAGTAAAGTACTGAAAATAAAAGGAGAAGACTTACAGCAAGTGGGATGCTTGAAGGATAAGTCTTGCGGAGAGTAAGCGGTTGATATTGCAGTCGATATTGAGACTGAAAGTAAAGTGCAGGTGATGTTTTAAGTTAAGGAAAGTATTCGGTTTTAGGGGCCTTGTATCATAGTCTGTTTATCATTGACCTCTAATGATCATACTATGTATTCAAAAGTGTATCGAGGCCATTCCAAGCACTCGATTTGCCACACTGTCTAGTCCATTCCAAGACATAGAGCACTTGTTCTATTTAGACTAATACCCCATTCTAAGGTATATTAGTCTTATGTGCATCCATTTGATCAATCATTCCCGATCAACCAAATGGTGTTTTAAAGAGGTCAAACTCCTCAGATAAGTTTTGCCATTCCAAGCACCACTTATCCGAGTATGTTTACGAACCCCACGGAAGAGTTTTGCCATTCCAAGCATCCACTCAACCTTGGAAGTTCTAACCTAATATGTGGCACATAGAACAAGTTTTGAACACACAGAGGCATAAAAAGTAGGGCCTAAAACATTTTATGACAACACCCCTTCAACCGAATGAAGAGTTTAGCTACAAATATTCATAGGAGGTGGATACCATAGCTAAGTACTCAGGGTTTTTGAAAGACAGTAAGTAAAGGAGAATACTCAAGAACCAACAGGAGTAAACTCAAGAACTACTAGAGTACTCAAGAACCAACAGGAGTATTATAGATTTAAAACAAGTGTTTACAAGAGTAGTGCCCAAAATCTAGAAAGAAGCTAGAGCTTTGTGATGGAGGATGTTTTGAAATGAGGATGATATTACAAAGAGGAGAGGAGCTCTATTTATAGGCTAAGGGAGAAGAGGAGATCACAACACTTGGCACAAGATGGGAGGAAGAGCTCAAAAGCCATCGGGTGATGTCATCATCACATCTAGCCGCCCCCCATGTGGCATGCAAGGAGAGGAGGAGAGGAGGATGGGAGGAGGAAGCCGCCGGCTAGGTGGCATGAGGGGAGAGGATGTGAGTTTTGTGATCTCATTCCAAAAAGCCATCGGTCCTTTCAGCTCCGGACTGACTCTGGTTGCCCTTCGGTTGGACTTGTTTTGAGTGATTCCACGTTAGGTTCTTGAAAGTCCGAATTTGGTCGTGACCTGGACTGACTCGTAATTCATATTCAGCTTTAAAACTCTTCCTTAGCTTGTATTCTCTCTAGACTCCAAAATACCCTGTAGATAAATATCGGAACTAACAAGCAAAAGTTAAATAGACAAAGCGTCTAATTTGGTGGGTTTAACTGTGTTTATGATTCATACAATTATGGTCCATCAGACGGCCATTCCTCTACGCCACCAAGGCTAGGATTGACATGGGCATGGGTTTATTGTCACTTTCATTCGGCGGCAGAATTTCAGATTTCTACATCTATGATAATGATGACCGCCCGGGCACAAAGAAGCCGCCGGACATCGTGAACACCTCGGATCTCGGTGCCCTAGTCCCTGACCTACCAAGAGAGACCGTGTGCGCGACTAGGGCAGCAGCTATGGTTAAGACATCCTCGCCAACATGGAGGAATGTGAAGGCAAACCCGCCCGACTATTGGATACCTGATTCGAGCACTTCATTCCACGGGGACTTGGGGCTGATCAAGAAAAGAGCTGAGGTCAAATTTGACCTCACCCGCCCATGGGACCCCAACCAACCTCCTTGAAGGAGGTACCGTCGAGCCAACGACGTTAAACAAAGGTGCTCGCCGGGAGGCAGCCCGACATTTTTCAGTATTTTCTGCATTTTTACTTTCTTGCATTCCCTCACCCCCATTGTAGTTGGAAAGGAAAAAGTGATGTTTTTGTAGGTCGGGTTCCCGAGCTGTTTCGCACTTTGCCGGTTCTACTACGCATTTTAGGCAGAACCGGGCATGACTGAAGGACTCAGCCGAGAACCATCTGAGACTCATCCGGGACGCGTCCAAGGAAGTGCCGAGCCCGACCTAGTTCCCCATGAGCTTATGTCGATTGATTCAAGTTCAAGCGTTGTCACTTCCATGACATGCAAGGACATCATAAGGGGATTATTGTTCTCACTTTAGTACCTTTTTCCTTTTCCTTGATATTGTGGATATTGCCTTGGAATTGAGTTGTGCCGTGAGGACACGGCTCGTTTCAATAGTGTGGGGTGGTGAGTAGTTTGTTGTGTCATCACGTCTATTTTCTTGCACATGCATGAGTCAACACGTTTCCCTTTGAAATTTTAAATTTTTTGAATAAAATGCGTAGTTTGTGAATAAAATGCGTAGGGATGAGGTTCTTGAGCTTTGATGTTGTGAAATAGATGGTTGCACATGCATGAGTCAACACGTTTCCCTTTGAAATTTTAAATTTTTTGAATAAAATGCGTAGTTTGTGAATAAAATGCGTAGGGATGAGGTTCTTGAGCTTTGATGTTGTGAAATAGATGGAACTAACACTACTACAGAAGAGAGATTAGGCAACGGTTCAGACGTAGCTTATGCAACGGTTTCTCATCCGTTGCATAAGCTACCGTCGCATAAGGTCCATACCTTATGCGACGGTTTCCTGAAACCGTTGCATAAGCGTAACACCTATGCAACGGTTTGTTGTTAGAACCGTCGCATAAGAGCAACACTTATGCAACGGTTTATTGTTAGAACCGTCGCATAAGAGAACACTTATGCAACGGTTTGTTGTTAGAACCGTCGCATAAGATGAACCATTATACAACCGTTTTGGTGCTCAAACCGTTGCATAAGTGTAGCTCTTATGCGACGGTTTTTATGGAACCGTTGCACTAAATATGAAAAAATTTGGCAGGTTTCAGCTGTTTTAGCTCAAAATCCCCATGAAAATTGAATACACATTCTAAACCAAATTTAGTACCCTGCTTTTACACATTTCCAAACATGGAAACACTTCCATTTTACTCAAAATACAACCATTCATACAAGTCCATCCATATATACATTGATTTATACAAACGTCACATATATAAATAATATTCACATGTAAACACTATGTTCGAATAAGTAGTTGTACAAGTAGGCGGCGATCTCATCTCGCACGTCTTGTACCTTCCCCAACTCATATGATTGTGTCCCATTAGGAAAAACCTATAAAAAATAAGAATACGATTAACATGAATATATAAAAAAATAGAGTTAGAACAAATTTGCCTAACTAGAACATGGATTTAGAAACAAACGTAGCTAGAACATAGATTTAGAACACACTTAGCTAGAACATGGATTTAGAACAAACATAAGTAAAACATGGATTTAGAACACAACCTAGCTACATTTGTCAACATTCTAATAGAGTAAGACGAGACTAGCATTCTTACTTGGTCAAAGTTCTCCACATATGCACCGTTATTAGCACGAACAAATTCCATTATGTCCCGAATATTTCTCAGAACATAATAACCGCATAAATTAGAGTTTGTGGGTTGTTTCGGACTCTGCATTATAAGTAAACTCAGTTAACACTTTATTAATGAAAATTACAAGTATAGTAAAGGAATGTTTTTCTATAAATAGTACCTTCACTATCTTCCATTCGACTTGACGATCAATCCTCGGATTACATCCTTGATAGTATCGTTGCAACCCCCTAAAATAAATAACAATACGTAATTAGTGAATGTCAATGCAAGTTACAAACTAATAGTAAGTTCGAAACTTACGAGTCCACTAAAGCTTTTGCATCGCGGTGTATAACGGTGGCGCCTTTTGAGGAGTTGAACCAATGGACTACACCTTGGTTGGGGAAGATAACGCACAACATCCAATGAAACCTACATCAACACACTAAATTCATAAACCCATATTTCAAAAAATAGGTTATATGGTACAAGTAATTTATGTACTTACTCCGTAGCATTTATATAAGGCATAAAATAGCAATAATTGCGATCCTTGTCTGGCATATTGAGTCTTGATACAAACGACTCAATCCTCTCATCTACGTCATTGGAAGGGCTCACGGCCGTGTGATTGAAGAACCCGAATCGAACCTCTGATTCAAGCATTTGATCGTATAAAGAACTACAACATGAAAAAGATGTAAAGTTAGACCTTCTGCAAGAAATGATGAACAATTAATGACAAGAGTATTACCTTATATACAAATCACAATGTGAGTTCGACAACGGTTTCAATGCGAATATATCACGGACATCATCTGGGCCCACTATGGAAGTGTAGTCGTCACCGAACAATTCGTCAGCAATGCGTACTCTAACAACGTCTCTGCCCAAGTTAGAGTACATGTCGTGTAGAAATCGACAGTCGATGGAATAATTCTCTACTTCATCATTTGAGGCCGGTGGCAAGTGGTAGTATAGTCGCATGGTATATTCCTGAATTTCGAATGTTAGTAAATAATTCATATAAAATTTGATAAATTAAATAATGGAAAGATGGTTCAAATAATTGATATTATTACCCTTGGGTTGATTTCAACCAAGTGCTTCGGCCATGCAACCAAGTCTGCTTTCTCCTCTGCATCTCGTGTTGTCTTTAATTTCTCTCCATGGGGAATGGGTAGTCCATTAATCTGACCAAGAGAACTATCGACCTTCACCTTCACCATTTCATCGGGCAGTGGTATAGCACGTAGCAAACGACCGTTCATGACTCGACCGACAGCCACTACTCGTCTCTCATTATTAAGTCCCTCTTCGATATATAATAGGCTTCTTAGCCCAATCTGTCAACGTAAATAATTCAAACGGATGTTTACATTTGTAAGAAAAATCTAAACCAAACAGTAAGGAAATAATGACTTTAAAAATCTCCAAGTACCTTTGGTATACTCTTCCAAGGGTCCGTATCTGTGGGAGCACCGTGGAAGCAGTACTGACTCTGTCGGTCAGACGGCTGAATATTGCGAATAGCACTAGCACTGGGTGTCACCCTCGAAGAGCTAGAGCTAGGTAATCCAATCCTCCATGGAATGTGTGACCCGAGTCCACAAGTGCGTCCAGGGTGCTCATCCGTGCCAATAGCCTCCGTCAATATGTCACGTCGGCCTTGTGATGAAAATTCTCCTCGAGCGGCCTTATCCACTAAATCATCCTATTATTTCAAAAAATTACCAATATTTAGTGTATAATTTAAAAAATCTTAGCTATTAAACCACACATAACGAACTTACAATCTTTGTAGCTACTCCTCGAGTTGCCTCAGAGACGAACTCATCCGTTTTTCTCATTCGTCCCCTCTTCCACAAATCATGCCTCTCTATAGAGACATTAGAAGCTTGTTCCTCTTGAATTGCCCCCTGAGAAATTAACTCATCTCTTTTTTCTTTTGCCATTGCTTCTTCTAATTTTCTATATCCTCCTCGACCCAAGACGTGCTGATATACATTTTTCTTGACCAGATCCTTGTTTGTGTCCCTTAACTTCTTTGCAGCTTCGGAGAGCCTCTGCTCCTTAAAAGTCTTCCAATGATCGGAGTCAATGTACGAATACTTTTTCAAAGCATCTTCATCTGTTCCGTCACCGTAGATGTAATCTTTTGCGAGACGTGACTTAAATTGTTTCCACATCTTGCACGCAGCGCTAAGCTCCTGATTTTTATGATCCTCGACTCCATCAAAAACTGCCTGGAAATATATAAAACAAGTTTTAATTAATACAAAAGTTAGTTAATTACCATGTTTAAAACAAATACAATGTAATAATTAAACAAGCTCTTACAGTTGCCTCTCTCCACACATAGTCTTTAAAATGTTTAGGGACCTTCCTCCAATCAGAGTGTACGATAGGAACACGACATCGAACCAACGTTCCCAAGTAGCTCCTCCAATTGTCTCCAACCTTCCCTATTGGATTCCCTCTTCTATCCCATTCAACCGTGGCCTTGGTACCAGCGTCCTTGTGTCTCCTAACGAATCTGCCCATATATACAAGACCTCTCTTCTTTGGAACTTTACCAGAAGTGTCATTATGGTCATCCTCACTGCTGCTACTACTGCTGTGTGAAATGGCCATGATCCTGTAAACATGAAATTAATTCATCAATAAACCCATTCTCAGAAATAAATAAATAACTACACAAGTCATAAATAAATAACTACACAAGTCATAAATAACTACACAAGTCATAAATAACTACACAAGTCATAAATAACTACACAAGTCATAAATAAATAACATACACAAGTTAAATTTCTTTATCAATCCATATTCCTTCGCCATGATCTTCTCGTAGTTGAATTTCATTATCAGCTTCACTATCATCGTTCTCCACGGGAACTATCGTATAAACGGGCATGCATTCCTCAGCTAGATCTTCAGATGCATCACTGGTTAGTTGTTGTTTTCCGTGGAGGACAACAAAATGGTTGTTATCAGCAGGGTCACGGACGTAAAATACTTGTCTCGCTTGTTCGGCCATAATGAATGGCTCATCCTTGGACCCTTCTCTTCGAAAATCCACAAACGTCATTCCATATTCATCAGTACGAACCGCCGAATTATTAACCCATTTACATTTAAACACAGGCACTCGAAACTTTACGTAATCCAACTCCCATATTTCTTCGATGAGGCCAAAATAATTAATAGGAGCATATATTGGATTCTGATCTCTAGCACTAGAAACAAGAGTGGTTTCAGCAATAAGTGTGACACCACTATTTTGCACAACGGTTTGGTCATCTTGAGCTTTTGTGTGGAAACAAAATCCGTTAATGTCGTAAGCATTCCACGAGTATACAGTTGGCGTAGGACCCGGCAGGAGCCACTTTACTAAGTCATCAGACTCTTCTTCAGAGTTGGCCTGATTATTTAAAATCTCATTACATCTCAGCCAGTTACAAAATGACCGACTATGTTCTTTTTGTAACCACTGCTCGGATTTTCTTGGGAAAGCACTCCTTAATATGTTTAGGTGCTGCTCTATGAAAGGCGTGATATCAGGCATATGTTGCAATACATAGAAATGAGCAACCATCAACTCATCAAATGATGGGTTGATGTATTTCTGACCACTTATGCCCTTTCCATTAAATCGATCAATATGACGTGGCCTGGGAATCCCAACTGCGGCTGTATTTCCTAAAAAGTTAGTGCAAAACTCGACAGCCTCTTCAGTTATGTATCCTTCCACTATACACCCTTCTGGACGATGTCTATTTCTCACGTAGCTCTTTAGAATCTTCATGTACCTCTCAAAAGGGTACATCCATCTCATATGAACCGGTCCAAGAATGCGAATCTCGCGCACCAAATGAACAGTAAGATGCACCATTACATCAAAAAAGCTAGGTGGAAAAAACATCTCTAATTGGCATAGTGTAACAACAATCTGGTCTTGTAGTTTATCAAGCTCTGATGAATCAACAACCTTAGCAGACAAAGAGCTAAAAATGGCACAGAGTCTTTGTACAGCGGATCTCACTTTAGGAGACAATACACCTCTAATCGCAATAGGCAACAACTGTTGATTCAATACATGATAGTCATGAGATTTTAATCCATTCAACCGCAGATCCTTCATTGAAACCAAGCTGGAAATATTCGAAGAATACCCATACGGAACTTTAACTCCTTTCAAACATCCACACAAAATTGTTTTTTCATTCTTAGAAAGAGTTGTGCATGATGGAGGCAAATATGTACGCTTTCCTTCAGTTTGAGGTGCTAATTTGGTACGAATGTTCATATCCAACATATCCAGTCTAGCTTTCAATCCATCCTTTGTTTTTCCGGGAATGTTTAATAAAGTACCAATAAGACTGTCACATATATTCTTTTCAACATGCATCACATCAATGCAGTGTCTGACGTCAAGTGTATGCCAATAAGGGAGATCAAAAAATATTGATCGCTTCTTCCATGGAGTACCTTCAGTGCGTGCATTGGGCTTCCCAAATCGATTTGTAATATTCTGAATTTTTTGAAGTATTTCATCTCCAGAAGCCGGTCGAGGTTCTATTCCATGTTCGGTCTCACCATTAAATGCAGCTTTTTTCCGCCTGTAAGGATGATGCCTCGATAAAAACCGTCGATGTCCCATGTAAACCATTTTTCGACAATTCTTTAGATGGCGTGCATGTGTCTCTTCCCCGCAAATTGGACAAGCTTTGTACCCTTTAATACTGTACCCCGATAAGTTACCATAAGCTGGGAAGTCATTGATGGTACACATTAGCATGGCACGCATATTAAAATATTCCTGCCTTGACGCGTCAAACGTCCGTACTCCTTCGTTCCATAAAAGCTTCAAATCTTCTATCAATGGAGCTAAGTATACATCAATATCATTTCCGGGTTGTCGCGGACCCGATATCAATAGAGAAAGCATCATATACTTACGCTTCATGGTTAACCTGGGAGGAAGATTGTAGATAACCAATATCACAGGCCATGTACTATGCTGAGTACTGAGGTTTCCATGTGGATTCACCCCATCAGTAGAAAGGCCAATGCGTAAATTTCTACACTCTGCTCCAAATGTCGGGAATGTGTTATCTACTTTTGCCCATTGTAGTGAATCAGCAGGATGACGCATTTTTGTATCAATAACACGTTTCTCAGCATGCCAACGCATATTATCAGAATCCTCCGAGCTAGCAAATAATCTCTGAAACCTGGGGATCGGTGGAAGATACCATAGTACTTTAGAAGGAGTGCCTTTGGAACCATTTTTTGGTTCTTTGTTTAACTTATAACGAGGAGACTTGCACACCGGACATTCAACCATATCTTTATAGGAATTCCGATATAATATACAATCATTAGGACAAGCATGTATCTTCTCGTAATCGATACCCATCGGACACATAACTTTTTTAGCCTCGTAACAACGGTTAGGTAGGGTGTTATCCTCTGGAAGCATATCTTTCACTAGAGTCAACAATTCAGTGAAACTTACATCACTCCATCCATTTTTTGCTTTCAAGTTGAATATTTTCAAAGTTGCAGATAGCCTTGTGTATTTGGAGCACCCTTCGTACAATGGTAATTCTGAATCGTTCCTCAATGACTCCAAAACTTGAGGTCTAGCTACAAAATCATCGGCAACATTGTTGACCATGTCAATTATATTGTCCTCCTCCCAATCATCATCATCCACCGGTAAACTTTCAACGGGCTGAGGTTGAACATTTTGCGGTTCAACCTCGCCATGCATATACCAAAACTTGTACTGTGGGTCAATTCCCTTTAACAAAAGATGTTTCCGTAATTTCTTTGGTTTGACCTTTTTGTTATTCCAGCAACCCATACATGGACAATAAACACGTTCAATGTTGTTTCTGGACGCATACGAAGATGCAAATGCACAAAAATCGATAATCCCTTGGTCGTACTGTACACTTAACCTACTACCGGATACCCAATCTCGATTCATCATAACTACATAAAGCATTATATACTCATAGTTAGAAAGATATATTGTTATATATGGTTGATATAATTATTAGTAGAAATAGACCATATAAATCCACTCCATGAAGCACACTCTAACAATTAAAAAAGTTTTAAATGAGTTACATAGTGTATTTTACCTTAGAGTAGAATCTCTCGGAGAAAATAGCCAAAGGTTGGATGCAGCGTCGACTCTATAAAGTTATAAACAACAACAAATAAGGTTAGTAAACGAAGAAATATCAAATAACCAATATGATTGGAGACGTAAGTAGTAAACTAGTTTTGTAGTATGCAATATCATATACCCAAACAATCACAATGGCAATAAACATACCGATATGAGCAAAACAAATTTTGAAGGAAGTTCTTTACGACCTTTGAATGTAAAAAATGCTGTCCTCGACCTGCCTATCTGAGTGAATACATGAAGAGAACCAAAAACAAACAATCACTGACTCTGGAACAAAATTCAAATACATTGTTAAAATCAACCAAAATCTCTATCAACAATGGGTCAAGTAAAACCCTAATAAAACTTATCAATAAACAAGCCATTGAAACAAACTAGTACATGAACGATTGGGAACAAACCGATTTCAGATTGGGTAAAGAGTGGCGCGGGACGAGTGGCAACGGGACGAGTGGCGACGGGCGAGTGGCGACGGCTGGGCGAGCGGCGCGGGACGACGGACGGTGCGGGTCGACGAACTGGTTGACGAGGGCGGCGACGTGTGGGCAAAGACGGCGACTTGCGGATTGGGGGGCGACGGACTGGGCGACAAAACTCGAGAGCGGGATTGGAAGAAAGACAGAAAACTTAAGTTTTTTAATTTTAGGTTCGAGTTTATGCGACGGTTTTTATCAAACCGTTGCATAATATCAACATGTATGCCACGGTTCTAAATGAACCGTTGCATAAGTGCATGATTATGCAACGGTTTACCTTGAACCGTCGCATAAGAATACTCTTATGCGACGGTTCAAGGTAACCGTTGCATAATCATGCACTTATGCAACGGTACTCAAGAACCGTCGCATAAGAGTACTCTTATGCGACGGTTCTCAGACAAACCGTTGCCTAAACATCGAACCGTTGCGTAATGAAAAATATGAACCGTTGCCTAATCTCTGATCTGTAGTAGTGTAAGTACATGCATTACTCTTATGAAATTTTAATTGTGCGACTAACATGTGATCTAACTACCTATGTGTCCTTATGAGTTGAGATAAACAGGGATGTGGAGTTGATAGAAATGTCCTAGTGAGACTTGACAAAAGCACTCAAGGATCCGGGATTCGAGTACATGGTTATACGGACTTGTGGAGGCTGCATTTCGAGACTTGTGTTTTGAAGTTGACTCCGCCATTGCAGCGTTTATGCAAGGGGCGGGACGGGAATCAAACCGTCCTATCTCTAGTCCGAGTAGCCCGGAAAAGAGGTGATTGACCCTCATCTTGACTCGCGCCGAAACGACAAGGATGAGAAAGAGCGGGGAGGTATTTCCATATGCTTGAGGGCTATGATTGGACCTCCCAAGAAGGAATGGACAAGAAACTCACAAAAAGGAGCAAAGCTCAAAGAAAAATCAACTCATGTGAAGGATTACCCGAAAAGTGAAAAACCATCAAAGTCATACAAAGGCCGAAGGCCAAGTTCACTACAAGGATGTCCAAGCAAAGTATCAAGAACTCAACCCTTGATGCTCGAACTTATCACGTGCTAGAAGAAGCAACAAGTATAACCATGTAACAAGAACCGGACCCAAGAGTGTAGATCATGGGTCTAAAAAGGACTATCTCCCACTCATCCGAATTGGGTTACTTCTCGACTCAAAGGTACATGTATCAAGTTAATTCCATGTTTTAGCAAATGCCTTGAGTAGTGATTGAGAATGCATGGAAAGGGGAAATCTAGACTAGCATTTATCTAGGGGTGCCGAGAAGGACTTGTGATGTTTGTATGTGTTTCTCCTCTTGTGACTTAAGGCCTTGTTCGGGACGAACAAGTTCAAGTGTGGGCTGGTTTGATGAGACGTATTTATGCGACTCATTAAGTCAACAAAACCCACCATTTACGACATTTGATCATGAGAACGTTTACTTGTTAATGTCGTTTTGGATTTCAGGGCCTTTTGGAGTCTAAAGAGGAAACGAGCTTAAAGATGGCATTTTAGGCCATAAATGCATCACAAGGTGTTTTGGGGGTGAAATGGGACCTAAGGACTTCAATCGGGTCTCAAGAACCTAAGCCGGGTCCAAGGACCTCAGTCCGAGACCCATTCAAGGAAGTCGAGTCTTAGTCCGGAACCCATCCGAGGAGGTCGCGTCCCAGTCCGAGACTCATCCGAGAAAAAGAAGTCATGCCCGAGTCCAGGACGCGTCCTAGTCCGAGACCTACCCGAGTAAGTGAAGGACCTGTCCGGGAATTGAAGTACCCGTCCGAGACCAGTCCTGGTCCTGTCCGAGAAATGAAGGAGCTGTCCGAGTCTCATCCAGACCTACTCCAAGACCCAATCGAGGACCTCAGTTCAAAGACCTATTCGAGGCCAGTCCAGCGCCCAAAGACCCAAGGACTCAAGACCACATTTGGTCTTCTCAAGGAATCAACATCAAGGGTTAACATTTCCCTTGACTTTCTCGGCTCGTCCTCCAAGAAATGACGTCACCCTAGCGTGTGCCTTTGCCAAGGCAACCTTCACTCATGCCAAGCCACTCCTTCCGAAAGAGGAAAGTCGGTTATGGCTATTGCAAATGCCAAGTTCCTAAGGCCAATCCAAGACCTAGAACCTTCCTCATTCTCCTATAAAAGAAGCACCTTGGCCTTGGGAAAGAACACTCTTAGAATTCGAAAATCTATCTAAAATCCCTTGGTTGTACCTCTTGTCATTTTGTATTGGAAAAGCTCAACATCTCTCTACTCCTTCTTCTCTTGTTACGCACTTTACCTTTCATACTACGCATTTTAGGTTGAGCCTAAATTCCGATTGTGATTCCTTAGCTCTTGTGTTCTTACCATGAACATGAGTGGCTAAAACCCTCACAATTCGGTTTGGGGTTCCCTAACGTTGTAGCAAGGCTTTGAGACCTTGATCTTAATGCTATCTTGTACCCATTTGCTAGTTGTGCTAAAAGTTTGGGGAATGAATGCCTAGGCTAAACTAAAGCTTGGAATGGCAAGGTTTAACCGTGTGGTTTCTTCACCACTATTGTGCTTGTTTTCATTGGAATGTGAAGCAAGCTTTTGCACCTAGTCTAGTACACCTTGGAAGAGGGTATTAGTCTTATTTACACTAGTGATCTATTCTTGGAATGGAATAGGTCATGGAGTAAGAATTTGGAACAATCCTTACTTGGGTCATTCTTGGAATGGAAAGGCCACACTTATGGGCGGAAGGATAGATCATTAGAGGTCAATGATGAGTTGAGCTACAACAAAAGGCCCCTAGACCGAATTATATTCTCTTGATAACAATCCATTGCTATTTACTTTTTGCACTTGCACTTACATTCAAAAACCATTTCAAAAACCCCCAAACTTGTCTTACTTTTCTTTGCTTTTACTTGCACAAAGAACAACGAGTAGTTGAACTATTCCCCTTGGGTTCGACCCCTACTTACCGCTCTACTAATCTCATAGTGAGCCTAAGGTAGTGGGCACTTATAAATTTAGATTTGATTTGGCATACGACGACTTTGCCTCTATCAGAAAGCATGGATAAGAGTTGGATGCATTTGTCAGACAAATGTGATCCACGGTTTTCACAAGGAATTATGGCGTTCTTAGACTTTGTGAAACAAAAAAAACCTCAGACAAGTACTCATCCGTGTCCGTGTAGGCATTGTCGGTTTGCACCATGAAAAGTTGTCATTGGATGAGATCCAAACTCAATTGTTTCAAAATGGTATGATGTGAGAGTACACAACTTGGACCTCCCATGGAGAAGAACCGATTGAGGCTTCATCATCATTATACACACAACGACGATAATATGTGATGGAAAAGAATAGTAGGATTGTTGAAGAAGGCAATGATTATTATTTCAATCCTACAATAGGGATTCTTAACGACACTTTTCCTTTTCGAGATCAACAAGAGGGCCTCGAAAATGATTTTTTCGGCAAAGATGCATATGATAAATATCAAAGACTCATGGCGGAAGCACAAGCTCCCATATATGAGGGAAGTGACAAAACTATTTTGGACACCATTTTAAGGGCAATGATAGTTAAGGTCGATAATGGATGGTCCGACAAGAGCTTTAATGATCATTTGAAGATCACTAAAGACCTCCTTCCAAGCATAAACAATTATCCCGGTTCGTATCGTGAAGTTAAGAGAATATTGAAGAATATGGGAATGGAATATGAGATCATTCACGCATGTGAATATGGTTGTGTGCTATACTACAAACAGAACAAGAACCTTGAACATTGTCCGGTGTGTGATGAGCCTAGGTACTTACACAGTGATGGTGATAGTAAGATTCCCAAAAAAAGTGGTACGATATTTTCCATTAACTCCCAGATTACAACGACTTTATATGTCACCGCATATATCTAAGGAGATGAGGTGGCACGGAGAAAGAAAAGTGGAGGAAGGTCTTATTAGACATCCTGTACATAGTGAAGCATGGCAAAACTTTGATAAAAATTTCCCCGAATTTTCAAAAGACATTAGAAATGTTCATCTTGGATTAGCTTCAGATGGTTTCAATCCCTTTGAAGCTGCTGCACTTTCTCATAGTACTTGGCCAATTGTAGTGATACCTTATAATTTGCCACCTTCTTTGTGCATGAAGAAAAAATTCAACATTCTTGCTATGTTGATTTCAGGTCCAAAATCTTCGGGCAAGTGCTTGAACGTGTTCATGGAACCTTTGATTGATGAATTAAGTATGTTGTGGGACACCGGAGTTCTCACGTATGATAGACATGATGGATCGTCATTCAATATGAAGGCTGTAGTTCTCTAGACAATCAGTGACTTCCCGGGTTTGGGAATGTTAGGAGGTCTAAAGTCTAAAGAATACAAATCATGTCCTATGTGTTTGGATGAGATTGATGCTCAACATTTAGCTGGGAGAATGTCCTACCAGGGACACCACAGATGGCTTGATAGAGATCATCAGTGGAGGTATGCGGCTTCTAGGTTTAATGGGGAAGTGGAAACACGCAATGGCCCACCTTCTTTAACTGGAGAAGAGATTTTGTCTTCTGTTTAAGTCAGGAGTACCCTATACTTAGCTTGCATCCGGATTTGAAATAAAGAGGTGTGAAGGAGAAATTGTGTTAGACTCATTTGAGCATTTTTTTATGATTTACTTTATTGGAGCACATTGAGACAGCCTTATTCGTTGGATGTGATGCATATAGAGAAAACTGTATTTGATAACTTCATTGGTACTATACTTGGACTTCAAGGAAAGACCAAAGATGACATTAAGTCTCGGGAAGGTTTGGAGAAACAAGGGATTCGTAAGGAACTGTGGTGGAAGGGAAAAGGCTCAACATCAAGAAAGGATAAGGTTTCACAAGCCCCATATACCGTTTTACCCAATGAGAGGGTAGAGATTTTTGAGTTCCTTAAGGATGCTAAATATCCTTATGGTTATGCCGGTAGTTTGAAGAACAAAATTAATGTGGAAGATAAGAAATTTAATGGATTGAAGATACATGATTGCCACGTCATGTTGCAGCGACTACTTCCAGTGTTCATTAGACCGTACCTGCCACATTATGTAATTGATCGCCTTATATCATTATCAAGGTGGTTTCAAAAATTATGTTGCAAAGAATTGATGGTTGAAGAAGTAACTCAAATGAAAGATGACATTGTTATTATTCTATGCAAATTGGAGATGCTACTTCCTCCTGCCTTCTTCACCATCATGGTTCACTTATTGATCCATCTTCCGGAACAAGTCTTGCTTAAGGGACCGGTGCACTATAGTTGGATGTATCCTATTGAAAGGTTTAATTACTTAATATATAACTGCCTTCCAAAACATTGATATGTATTATAAACTGATGTTTTACTAACTAAGTGTTTTACTTATTAATTACAATTTTTTTCTTATTGCAGGCAACTAAGCGAGTATAAGAGATTAATTCGAAATAGATACCCAGAAGGATGTATCGCTGAGAAATATGTTACACATGAGTGTATAACATATTGCAAGTTGTATATGAATGACTCATCATCCGAGATGGACTCGTCAAGTGAAGAAAGGTTATATAACCTAAATGTTTATTCTCATCTAATCAAGGTGAGTGGTAATTCTCCAAGGAGCATATTGAGTAAGTTACAACTTGACATGGCTCATTGGTGCGTCATCAAACACTGCGAACAAGCACAAGAATATTTGCTTAAGCATGCCGAGAAGTTTGAACGGGAGTGTCCAAACAGAATAAAGAAAGAGCGTGTGAAGCATTTCTTGAAATATTTTCGTGACTGGGTATGTGAGAATGTAAATTTATTCATATTTGTACTTATTAGTTTAATCATTATTAATTGATATCAATGTTTCTTATCTCCACAGATGGGTATCTTGAAAAGCGAATGCTATGAATTCTATTGTGTAGAGTTGCGTAGTTTATCGTGTATGCCTCAATCATACACGTGTTACTCTCAGTGTTATGTCAATGGTGTGAAGTTTGTTATTTGGGATCGGGACCAAAAGATGAAGACTCAAAATTCCAGGGTGATGGTGGAAGATGGTGATGTTACTTATTACGACATTATTAAAAACATTGCACAAGTTGAACACGCGAATGGGATGCATGTAGTCCTATTTGATTGCATATGGTTTAACACGGATCCTAAAGAGAGGGGAAGCACTAAAAAGGACTATGGACTTATATCCGTGGATACATCTACCAGTTGATATGAAATTGGCCTTATTGTCTAGCGACAACAGCAAGACAAGTTTTTTACCTTGATGATCTTAAAGCCGGTGACTATTGGAAGGTGGTAAATGTTGTTTCGCATAGAGGAACTTATAGTTAACGCTCCCTTGTAAGACATGATGAGTGTAGTAGTGACACACACACGACAGTGACACACTCACTTGTTTCGACTCAAGAAGATGACCCTTATCAAGAGTATATGCCCGCGCACGTTACAAATGATGTGCAACCATCAAATATTGACCATAATATAAAGCAAATACCAAGAGCACGTAGACAATTGATGTTGGATGAAGAGGATGTGGATGCTGAGGAAGACGAGGAAATGATGATGGAACATGAAGATGAAGAGTGGGATGAAACTATGGGAGTGGCAGAAGAGTCCCAAGGTCATACAATGATGATGGCACAAGAAGATAATGAATGGGATGATGAAATCTTTTCAGATGATGCAATTTGAGAACATTTGCATGTGTTAGCTATGTTATGTTGTCACTTTGCATCATTGTGAACAGATGCTGGCCTTATGTTTTAGTCACTTGTATTTTGGATTTGATTATCATTCCCTTCATTCTGTAACATTTTTTCAGAACAATTATGGGACAGAGTTTGAGCATATTGTCGCAAAAGGGCATACAGATTTGGGGGGAAAACAAATTTTCGAGATGGAGCGCAAATTTCACAAAATTTCATAATGTTTATGGGACATAAATAGATACAATGTCGCTTAAAACACTATTCAAGTCCAAAAATTAAACAAAAGCCTAGGCCCACTATCTACTCATATGCACTTCATGTTTGACAGAGAAATCGAAATAGGCTAACTTCACAAACCCTAGCCAACCTCTTCACTCGCTCGTCTGCGAACCCCTTCCACCGCACTTCCTTCTCGACACACCAGAAGTGATGGCAAAAACAAAGACTCAGAAGCCTAAGTGATCTCCCTTGCTCGACGCACCAGAAGTGACCAGCAAACGTACAATGAAGCTTCATTCACCCTCCGCCCACTGAGTTCCGCCCTGACTGTGTCCAATCGAGTCCCCACCTAGCCCCTATATTGAAGCCAGCGAAGCCCCTTCACCGACACCATCCCAGCCAGCTGTGGATGTTGAATTTTGAAATACGGAGCGGGGTAAGGCCATACTCAGTGCCATGAAACCGGCTGCAAAGACAAAAAAGTTGGATGCGTTAGCCAAGACTCCTCCTCCACCAGTGCATGTCGTGCAGACTCCTCCTCGCAAGAAGAAGGTACATCCTCCACCTGTTACAAATACTCCTCCTAGGCAAGCTAAAAAACCAGCCCTAAATCGTGTCTCAAAACCCTCTGTTAGCAAAAATAATGTCGTTGTGAATCCTCCACCTGTTTGTCTACCTCTCCCCCTGTGCAAGCTACACCCACTGAAAATCCTCCTTCGCCAAAATCCAATACTTTACAACCCCGACGGTCTCCTCATTGTGTGTCAAAAAATGCAAGTCGAGGACCTGTCCCAGGGCCTCCATCATTCTCTAACCCTCCACCACATTTACCCACAATGTCCATCCCTCCCCGAGTGGTGCCTTCCACTTCAAACCCAAGTCAGCCGCCCGTGCGAACAAGGTCACCAATGCCTGCACATGATCCACGAGCTCCTGATTTCGAACCAAACAATTCAATAGATACTGTTGATGAAGCGGATGATGAAGTGATAAAAGTTTTGGAGGAAATCCCGAGCATAAGATGCAAGAAATCCCAGAGTGCAGCATCAGGTTATGTATTTTGTGATTTATATCATTTTTGCAATGTTTTATTTTGTTATATGTTTTTTATTGGTAATCATATAGTAATTATTGTTGAATTTGTTATATAGGGGATGAGGGTGGAGAGAAGAAGAAGGTGAGGGGTGTAGTGAACAGATCCAATGTGGCTTTTTACTAGCACACTCGTAACAAGGGGCAGCCAATCAAAGTTGAATTTCTAAGTGATGGTACTGGGCCGGTGGACTAGAAAGTTTGTAGCTTGTTGGTGCACGAGATTGGAAGTGTAGTAAAGGACAAAGTCCCAACGCTAGCCCCATCATTCAGGAAGCTCGAGGAGAAGGACTTACAGATTGTGTATGACCACTTATATGTAAGTAATGCATGCTTACACACTTTTTAGTTCTATTTAACTATTCTATGTAAAGATTCAATGTTGTGACATAATTTTTCTTTATCTTTGCAGCCAAACTTTGTTATTCATCTAGATGATGATCAGCTGTGGAATTTTATCTTCAAAAGGGCCACTGAGAGGTACCGAGATTGGAAGTCAGACTGCAAGTTATTCTATAAAGAACATGGGCCTGGTGTAATTCCACGAGAGTTTGTGGATCGCCGTGATCAGTGGGAATGGCTTAAAAGCCACTTTGATGACCCCAACAATAAGGTTAACCGTTCAATACAAGTACCAAACAACAACTTGCTTTACTCATTTAATGTATTAATTATTTTTCTTCAATGTTGATATGTTTTTCAAAATTCTCATTAACTTGGTTAAATTTGGCTATAATAGGAAAGAGGCGCTCTAATGTCAAAAGTGCGCACAGAATCTGAAAGAATCGACCATCACTCTGGTAAGGTCCCGTTCTACATGAGGGCTGCCCAACTCAAACTCCAAGGAGAAAGGGCTCCCATTGTTGCTACTTACTCAAAGGTGTACTCTGCTGATCTTGCCAGTGTTGCTCTTGCAGTTAAGTTTTTTTGTTTTTAGTATCAATTAATGTCTATATGTATGTTTTTATCTATGTTGCACATGTTCATAATTGCTATGATGTTTATCTGTCATATGTTGATGTTGGTAAATAATGTTTTGTTGCTATTATATAGTCATGTTTACCAAATATTATTTGGTTGGTGCGTAATATGTTTAGGTTCTTTTTTCTGCCAAATTCTATTGTCGATAATAAATAGGTCATGTTCATGTTTTCCCAGCTTATTCATGTTTAGTTTGTTTGAAATGTTGCATGTTAATCATTAATGTCCTCTTGTAATATTCTATATTTTTCTGGCAATTTCTATCTGTAATGTTAGTCTTATTCATTTTGTTACTCTTGCTGAAATGTTGATGTGCTGTGATGTCTCTGCCAGTCTTTATTGTGTTGAAAAACTATTGTTTTTTATGGATTGTTTTTTGTCCATCTTATTCTCATGTTGTTGCTTTTAGTTTATTGTGTGGTTGCAAAATTTGTTCACTGCAGTTCCCACCTGTTAACTTTACTCTTTGTATTTACACTTAATAATGTATATGTAGACACAAATGGAAGAGAGGGTTCGTCAAGCATTGAATGATATGGATGGCGATGAAAATGGTGATGGATGTGTCCTCGATGAGAAAGAACCTCTTCCAGTCGATACTCAGATTCAGATTATAACTGAAGTGCTTGGCCAAAACGTGGGACTTATGTGTCGGGAGCAGGTAGAGCGTACAAGAAGCCATCCCTCCCTAGGGGAGGACCGAGGAACTCTGATTTGCATGAGCAATTGCAGAAGCAGAAGACTGAGTTTGTGGAAATGAAGGCTGCATTTGAAGAAAGGATACGCACCCTTGAGGAGTTGGTGGTTCGGCAAATCTAGCCAACCACAATGCTTCAGAAGGTGCGACTTCTTATGGGCCTGGCACTTGATTACAGTAAATTTTAATGTATTAAACTTGACTTGTTTTTTGGCTGGGTACACACATGAACTTTAGTTGTGTACCCTTAAGTTTGTAAATGGCCGGAATGATGTGTTTTGGTGGCCGGAACGTGTTATATTGCCCGGATTTGAATGTTTTTCTGTTGTTTGTAGTTGTGTACCTTTTTGTTCATAAGCAAAAACAATTTCAGGTTTTGTATGCAGTCCTAATCCCTTATATACGACAGTTCGTTAATTGCTATTAGTGACATATGGCCTTTTATACCACAATATATCCTATAAACGTCAACACGTATTACCTTTATGGGACATTTATGTCAGAAGCATATTTCGGCAAATGCGACAATAGCGTCCATAGGTCAGAAGCATATAACCTTATATGCGATTGATACAGGATGTCCCGTAAGTATATACTATCCCATATATCTGTTAATGCGACAATATTAAAAAAATAACGTTCTGTGCAAAATGTAGCATATGTCGTTAATGAATAGAACTCGTTCCACAGTGCATGGGACTAACAAAAATAATTGCCGCATAAGTGTTACACTTTATTCGACCGGTGTTCGATTACCACGTCGCACAGACTTTACGCTACATCGCTTTTGAGACAAATTTTAGGCGACGAACATTTCGTCCCATAAACAAAATCGCACTATATGCGACATATTTTGAACTTTATACGACGGTACAAAAGTGTGCTCTAACGCATATTCTTGTGTAGTGGGTTTTGTGTCTGTACAGAAGCCATGGAGCTCGTTCAAGTGCATAGTGGCTTGTTCTCCTGTTAATCCCGAGAAGTTGGTTAGGTGGTGCACTATAACGCTTTTAAGTTTAAAGTCATCATCTTCTACATCTGTGTAGAAGCACCAAGGTTGCCCTTGAAAGAGAAGAACAGATAACTCCTTTATTGTGCACCTTCGCTCTCTAGCTAGCTCCCTAAGTTAAGTGGTGGTGGTGGTGCAACTCGCGCATACATGTGTCCAGCATTGTGCGTAGCAGGCATCTGGTGATTTTCCCTCGCCTTCCAAGCTATAATTTCTCTTAAACGCTGACGAAGATACAACAACACATTTTCATCATCATTTTCATCCTCATGATGGTCATATCCACCATGCACATTGCCTGCGTACGACATAGTAAAAGCAAGCAGTAAATCACAAAAAAATTAATAAAAAAAGACCTAATGAAACAACTTTCCCGAAACGCAGCTCTCTTGCAACAACGCCAAAATTTAACGCGCGTAGTCTGACACGTCTCTTGCATTTTTTGGATCTGAGGAGTCGTCTTTGAAATTCTTTTTTCGTCAAAAGATATTTCTTATAGTTCCAAATATCATAATTTTAGGTTCCAATTTTTGCACATACTAACGTCAACAATTACTAGTTGCTGACGTCAGCTGCACTTAGCTAACAGCTTAATAGCTGTTGTTCTTAGCACACATTAACAGACATGCACGGCACCTCTTCGGACGTGGAAAATACTGGCACGTTTTGTCCATCTTTTGTAGCTTCTTCGATTTCGACTCTTGTTTCAATCTTCTAAATGATTTTTTAGCTCTCAGTGTGAAGTTGGAACTTCAAGAGCTTTGATTCGGCTTCACAGAGGTATATGAATCGTCTCTATCATATCTATAATCTGCTCCCACATTCTTTCGAAGCGACAAGGGGCTTTTATATCATTGTGGCATATTAACACCTAAATGGCGTCTCTAATCACGTATTATATGCTAGAGCTTCCAACAAACATGAACTAAAAAGACATACTAAGAAGTAAGAGTTTGCATATAAATATATCAAAATAAATGAGATTAGTTAGGTGATGATGATGGTGATGATGATGGTGATGATGATGATGATGATGATAATGATGATGATAATGATGATGATGATGATGATGGTGATGGTGATGGTGATGATGGTGATGATCATGATGATCATGATGGTGATGATGATGAAAATTAATTTAAATAAGTTAACTGAACAGAACAGAACAGAAGTTAAGGGAATTTAACTTAACTTAACTTGTAAGTCAAAAATATAAGTTTGAAAGGACGGTGCCTAAATGCCAATAACGTTTCAAACTTATGACATCATTTTTATACTATGCAGTTTTTTAACTATTGAGATGTTTTTCACTTGCACATAATTTACAGCTATTCTGCTACTCGCATGTGCTACCAAGAAGGGTAGTACTTGGACATGTTAGCACAAAGCTCATTCTCAAGTGCAAATGCCTCAACCTTTACCCATAAGAGGAGATGCTTAAAATTCAGTAAAAATAAGACATATTTAAATATAAGTTTATTCAAGTGCAATGATCATTTCTAAGTTTAAAAGAAGCTAATAGAGTGTAAAAACAATTAATGATTGCGGCGAGTTTTTGTAAGGTACAAGTCATGGCATTGCTATTTTTTCAACCCTTAAATCGATGAGATCAAAGATGTAGTAAGCTAGTCAAAAACAATTTATATTTGACTGGTAAGACCGGGTCGAACCCAAAGGAGCAAACGCGATTATGAGCAAACCCAAAGGGTGCATCGTCTTCAAAAACCTCTAAATGCAAGGCACCCTCCACCGCGGAAATTATCCCAAGCTAGTCACCTCCGCCGACACAAGCTACTAGAGAATTGGCATTAGCTTTGCCTCTTCCCCCTCCAACACTGTATCCCTTCTCGGAGCTGCTAAACTTTTGGAAAATAGACCAAAGGAAAAGACATGAGCGCATTGTAAAAGCAAAGAAGGAAGCAATAGCGACCTTATATCCTAATTGGACATTGCTTGACAATCTTCAAATAGGAGATGAGGTACCACTACAAATTTTGGAACAAATTAGCGATAACATTTTTACGATAACGGACGTTATCGTAATTATCGCACGACAACGAAAGGATAACTTTTACGATAACGGAGAAAAATACGATAACTTGTATGATAACTGTAGGATAAACGTACGATAACTCCACCTGCGATAACATTACGTTATCGCAAGGTCATCGTAAAATGCCCTGGATTTTAAACAACCGCCCAACTATTCGACCATTTTCATTTCACCGCTTCAGCACTTCATCGTTCTTCAAGTCCCTCTTCGAGCCAACAACACAGCAATTCGCAGCCACCGCTCACTCAATCATCCTCAACAGCCCAATTCTTTGTGCAGCCACCGCCTACTTCGTACAGGTGATTTCTGCGCAACCATTTCATATATACTAGATATAGGGTTCGTAATTCCTTATATTTGTTCTTCTTTAACCACCGTTAGGGTTTTCGTCCACCGCCTTAGTCCTAACCATAACATTTACCATGAACCGTCTCAGACGAAAACTTTGCAATCGTCTACTCATTCGTCAACCACTCGCGACCGACGACGACCGATCCCCAACCATTCGCAGCCATCAACACGAATAACAGCGTCGATGCCGGCACCGCTGTTCTCTGATTCGCGAGCCGACTCACTGAAATTGAAGGATGAGATCGATTTGTCGACGTCAGAAAATACTAGAGAACGATTGGCCGCTAAGAGTAAGCAGGAGATAGTTGAGCTTCTTGAGGAGTTCGTAAGTGCTTTTTGGAAGGTTTTTTTAACTTGTGTTTCTATAAAATTTATTTCTTGATTTTTTTTAGGTATAAGGAGCTGTTTCGGCAATTTATTTGCTCGTTGAGGTTACTGAAGAGCAACTTGCAGCCTTGTTTTCAGATTATGGATAGGTAATTTAACTAAAATGTATCATCAAGAAATCTGGAGGCATTTTGATTGTTGATGTCCATGTTTATTGGTTGAAGTTTGTGGATTGTGGTATCTGTGGAGATCCAAACTCTGTTATGCGTTTTGCCTTTGCTGAATTTGTTGATGATGGTGAGATAGTGGTATGTTTGATTTGATTAATCTCGATAATGAACTGTCACTAATATAGTGAGCATTCAATGATTTTAATGGCTTGCAGAAGGTGATTGTGACTTATGGTGGAATTCAGTTATTTTGATGTTCGCTTTACCTGAGTTCAATTGTTTATCCAGAGTATTGTATTTGTATGGTTTATGTTCTTTGTTGTTATCCTTAGGTTGAGAAAATGTTGTCTTTCGTCTAGCTCAATTTCGTTAAACATTTGAATAATTATCAGATGATTTATTGAGGTGTATTGTGTTATTTGGTTTTGTAGATGCTTATACATGAACTTCAGATTGAATTTGATATGCCGCCTGATGGACCAAAGTTATACGAGTCAGAAACACAGTAAAACCCCCAAATTAGACTGTTTGTCTATCTAACTTCTACGTGTTAGTCCCGATATATTTCCACAGGGCATTTTAGAGACTTAAGTGAAAACACGCTAAGGAGAGGATTTTATGCTGAAAAGATAACAAGAGTCAATCCAAGGTCAAGATCATATGCCGACTGAAGAAATATCAAGGATCCTGACGTTGAATTGACCAGAACAAATTAATCAGAAGAATCAGGAGTGGAGTCAAGACAGCCCGGAGAAGAAACACATTGACAGTTTTGTGAAAAGACTGCACAAAACTGTACAAATCTCACATTGGACAAGGATGACCGGCCACTTAAAGAAGTGGTGGCCAAGGGAGGAGCTCCTCCTCCTTGACCACCGCCTACCGGCGGCTTGGGGTGGTGGTGACCGGCGGCTTTTGCCCCTCCTCCACATGTCACCACCACCTTCCTCCTCCTCCACCACTCCTCTTCCTCCATGTGTGGCCATCTCCTCCATCCATTTTCTCCTCCAATCAAAATGCAACACTTACCACCCATCTCCACCACCCATCTCCTCCCCTTTGGGCTATAAAAGGAGGAGCTCCTCCTCCTCATTTCACACACCAAATCTCAAATTCACTTCTCTCTCTAGAAGTTGTAATATTTGCAACGTTGTAATTTTGGCTTTGGAAATAAAGGATAGCTCCCTTGGCGCTTCAACGGTTGTAAGTAATTCTTAGTATTTATTCAACTGTTTTATTTCCTTAGTATAATGTTTAGCGCGATGAATAGTAGCTAAATTAGTAGTTCGGTCTAAGGGGCGCACTTGTATTATAAAATGTTTTAAGACTATTAACTTAGTGTTTAGTCTTAGTATTCAAAACTTGTTCTATGTGCCATATATAGTCAGAGTTTCCAAGGTTGAGTGGATGCTGTAACAAGCAAAGCTCTTCTGTGGGAATTCGTGATCATACTCAGGTAGTGGAAGCTGTAACAAGCAAAGCTATCTGAGGAGTTCGACTCATCCTAAACCCCATCTGGTCGAGCGTAACTGTGAGATCAGGTGGATGCACCCAGGCTAGCATACCTTAGGGTATTGGCGCTAGACGGAAATAGAACAGGAGTTGCTTTAAACCGGTGTTGCAAGTCTTGAGCTGTAACTAGCCTCGATTCACCGTTTGAATACTTAGATGATTCACTAATGGTCAATGATAAACAGGATATAATACAAGTCCCCTGAAACCGAACATTTCTCGTTAATTATAAACTGTAATTTACTTTCCAGTATTAAAATCAACCAACCAACTAATCAATCAATTAAAATAGCTGGTAGCTTTAAAACCAACCAACCGACCTTAAACACGCTCCCATGCTGCGTAATCCCCCCCGAAGAACAATTATTCCCCTAGTTCCCTTGGGTTCGACCCCTACTTACCAAGTACTACCCAGTAGTATAGTTGCGAGTAGCGGACTATTATAAATTTATTTGCACAATCGCTTTGACGACGAGCGGTTCTGTCAAATTGGCGCCGTTGCCGGGGAACTAGTCATCGGATAACTGTTCTTCCCTCCCCTTTCTTTTTCTTTCTTTTTCCTATGTCATTACCCGTTACGCATGCATGGACAACGCGATTTCTGCCCCTGTTCGGAGGAACGGAGGGAGAAGACCATGTACAGCACTGCCGAAACTTCCACCAAGTCTGCCACAACATCAAACCTGAAAACGAAGTGTTAGAAGAATTTAAGCTGAAATGCTTTAAATTCTCTCTAACCGACTTCGCCACGATATGGTACTACACATCCACCACTTGCAGTGCAGAACGTTTCGTAGACCTCTGCGTTCCGTTCCTGAAAGAATTCTCCCCACCATCTTTACGCCAAGAAACCCGCGAGAAGATCCTGAACCTTCATCAATCCCGGGATGAGACTTTGGACGAATACTACATGAACTACGATGCCATCGTCTCAAGCTGCCCGCACCATGGATTTACGAAGAAAATTCTTCTCCAAAAATTTCTTCGTGGGATGAGGTCCGAAGAGCTGGGAAGAGTCAACGAAGCTATGAGAAGGTCTGCCGCAAACCTCACTATTGCAGACATGTGGTACCTGATAACTGGCCTAGTCGCTGCCACAAGAAGAGTTCCTCACACTGACGAGGAAATGCAGACAGAAGAAGCTGACCCTGAGGCTGACAAAGAAGAAACCACCGAGCCGTCAGAAGAGACTTCCGAACCATCTGAGGAATCAGACATGGAAAGCACCGGAAGCAACGAAGTAGAAGTCCAGAACACCACTGACGAACTGCCCAAGCCATACCCGACTATCATTACCCAGGCAGCTGAGACTATCTACGATCAGTTCTTCACGAACCAACATTACGAGGCAGAACCAAGCCTCATGAGGCCTTCCCGACTTTTCCCTTTAATTAATGAGCAAGTCGCCGCGAACTATGCGATCCAAGAAGAAGCTCAAAGCAGAATGGGAAAAGGGCCTGAGCAGAATGACTCCTACATGGAGCACGCTTTCGCCATGACTGGACAAGGCAGCCCTAAACAGGAGAACACCCAGTTCAAAAAGCTGATAGTGAAAGGTCCCTCGCCTTCTCAGAGACGTTGGAAGGAGATACCATCAGAACTGGACCCAAACCCGTCATCTGCTAAAAAATCAGGAAGACTCACCGCAAGAATCAAAGTCGGTGGAATCAAGAAGTTTGACCTCAGCCACCCATGGGACCCAAACCAATGAACCACAAACGAGGTATCGTCGAGCCAACGACGTTAAACAAGTGCACTGGTCGGGAGGTAACCCGACACTATCTTACTTTTCCGCACTTTAATTTCTGTCATTTAAATTCAGTATTTAGTTTTAAGCTTGCATGACTTTTGAACTAAGACACGCCTTCGTTCAAAAGTGGGGGGTGAGAACCACCTATGTACATAAATAACATGCAGCTGTTTTTCTTTTTTTAGTAATAGTATCTTTTTGAAAATATGAACTTAAGAATGTGAAAAAGATAAATCATAATTCATGCATTAACCTTGTGAAAATTCAACTGTTTAAAAACTTAGAATGTAACTTTCCATTTGTCCTTTGTGCTGAGATAACTAGGGATGTGGAGTTGATATAAACTACCCTAAAGAGGCTTGGCAAGCAATCAAAGGATCAGATCAAACTATATGGTTTTCGAAGTCAGTGGAGGCTGCACTTCGGGTTTTCAGTGAATAATTGAAGTCAACTCCGCCAAGAAGCATCTATGCAAAGGCGAGGACGGGAATCAGACCGTCCTCTCTCTAATCAAAATAGCCGAGAAAATAGATGAGCGACCCTCATCTTGACCCGTGCAAAACGACAAAGACAAGAGGAGCGGGGAGGTATTTCCATAGGCTTGCGGGCGATGATTGGACCTCCCAAAAAAAGGCTTGAGAAAATGGACTTGCAGTCACAAAAAGATGAAAAGCTCAATGAAGCAAATCAAGAGGCCAAAGGTCCAAAATTGTGAAGGTTTTAACCGAACAAAAAGTGAAGAACTCAAAAAGTCAAATCAAAGGCCAAAGGCTGATTCACTACAACAAAAAAGCAGTCCCTCGCCAAAGAAGAAAATCAAAAAGGCTCAACTCACTGAAACCTGAACCGAATCACGTGCTAGAGAAAGCTACCAGAAAACCATATAGTAAAAGACAATCCCGAGGTTGCAGTCCAGAAGCCTAAAAAGGGCTATCTCCCGAGACATCCAATATAATTTGCATCTCAGCACGGAGGTACAAGTATTAAGTTTCTTCTATTTATTTACGCAGTTTAATTTGGTAATAAGTAAGCAATGCATGAATTAGGATAGATCGAGTACCACAGTCTAATTTTCATATTCCAAAGCCAAACTTAGAACTTACGCCCTTTAATAGCATTGTTCGGGACGAACAACTAAAAGTGGGGGGTAATCTAATGGACCAAAGTTATACGAGTCAGAAACACAGTAAAACCCCCAAATTAGACTGTTTGTCTATCTAACTTCTACGTGTTTGTCCCGATATATTTCCACAGGGCATTTTAGAGACTGAAGTGAAAACACGCTAAGGAGAGGATTTTATGCTGAAAAGATAACAAGAGTCAATCCAAGGTCAAGATCATATGCCGACTGAAGAAATATCAAGGATCCTGACGTTGAATTGACCAGAACAAATTAATCAGAAGAATCAGGAGTGGAGTCAAGACAGCCCGGAGAAGAAACACATTGACAGTTTTGTGAAAAGACTGCACAAAACTGTACAAATCTCACATTGGACAAGGATGACCGGCCACTTAAAGAAGTGGTGGCCAAGGGAGGAGCTCCTCCTCCTTGGCCACCGCCTACCGGCGGCTTGGGGTGGTGGTGACCGGCGGCTTTTGCCCCTCCTCCACATGTCACCACCACCTTCCTCCTCCTCCACCACTCCTCTTCCTCCATGTGTGGCCATCTCCTCCATCCATTTTCTCTTCCAATCAAAATGCAACACTTACCACCCATCTCCACCACCCATCTCCTCCCCTTTGGGCTATAAAAGGAGGAGCTCCTCCTCCTCATTTCACACACCAAATCTCAAATTCACTTCTCTCTCTAGAAGTTGTAATATTTGCAACGTTGTAATTTTGGCTTTGGAAATAAAGGATAGCTCCCTTGGCGCTTCAACGGTTGTAAGTAATTCTTAGTATTTATTCAGCTGTTTTATTTCCTTAGTATAATGTTTAGCGCGATGAATAGTAGCTAAATTAGTAGTTCGGTCTAAGGGGCGCACTTGTATTATAAAATGTTTTAAGACTATTAACTTAGTGTTTAGTCTTAGTATTCAAAACTTGTTCTATGTCCCATATATAGTCAGAGTTTCCAAGGTTGAGTGGATGCTGTAACAAGCAAAGCTCTTCTGTGGGAATTCGTGATCATACTCAGGTAGTGGAAGCTGTAACAAGCAAAGCTATCTGAGGAGTTCGACTCATCCTAAACCCCATCTGGTCAAAGTAACTGTGAGATCAGGTGGATGCACCCAGGCTAGCATACCTTAGGGTATTGGCGCTAGACTAAAATAGAACAGGAGTTGCTTTAAACCGGTGTTGCAAGTCTTGAGCTGTAACTAGCCTCGATTCACCGTTTGAATACTTAGATGATTCACTAATGGTCAATGATAAACAGGATATAATACAAGTCCCCTGAAACCGAACATTTCTCGTTAATTATAAACTGTAATTTACTTTCCAGTATTAAAATCAACCAACCAACCAATCAATCAATCAAAATAGCTGGTAGCTTTAAAACCAACCAACCGACCTTAAACACGCTCCCACGCTGCGTAATCCCCCCGAAGAACAATTATTCCCCTAGTTCCCTTGGGTTCGACCCCTACTTACCAAGTACTACCCAGTAGTATAGTTGCGAGTAGCGGACTATTATAAATTTATTTGCACAATCGCTTTGACGACGAGCGGTTCTGTCACCGCCTGATCGTCACACGGAGTCTATCCTCTGTTCTATTGTACATGGTTTTGTATTGTTGTTCAGGATTTTACATTATAACTTACTACATCATGTGGTTTGTGAGAGCATGATGTTTCCACCCCTCTATTGGTACCTGAAACCTGATGCCCCCTTCATATTAATTAATGTTTGGATTGAAGTGTCTTTGTTGTTTTTCTTACTTCAAAAGATATCATCTCAGGTTTGATTGAGAAGTTCAGCAACCACAATGGGCGCCAAGCAGAGAATGCTCAATTATCAATTGATTGGGAAGTTATTGGTTCTGCTGTTTCAAAAGTATTCTGAACAAGTAATGGATGCTGCACTATGTTAGTACTCTCTGCTTTTTGCTTGTTTTCTATGAATTGGAAGTGCAATGATGGGATTTTACTATGTTAGTACTCTCTGCTGCACCATTATCTTTCTCTGATATTAGCTCTTGTTTGTTTTGCAAGTATTTGTATGGCTTCTGTTCTTTGTTGTTATCATTAGGTTGTGAGAATGTTGTCTTTCTTCTAGCTCAATTTCGTTAAACATGCGCCATTTCTTTCTCTACCCAATTGACTTGTGTTAGTTTATTGTGATTTGTGTAGAATTCAGTTGGAGGCCAATCTTGGAGAATTCTAGAAATACATGTGCTGAAGTATACTAGCTTCCTGTTATTGGATTCTGAAATTCAGGTGACGAAAGTGACTACTTTTATTTGTTGGCTTTTGTGAATGGTTCAAACTTGTTAGCAGATGCTGTGTATGCCAATCTCTTGGTAAACATGCAGGGGAAGATCACAACAGATGTTGAAGGTGTTGAAAAACAGTGAGGAACATCTATTTCAGGTAAGAGGAGTTTTCAATTGAGTCAAACTGTCTATCTTTTTTTACAGTCATGTTTTCATGTGTGTAGTTGTGTATTATATGGATTATGAAACACTTGATAATGAGCTGGTAATCATTTTGGTGACTTGTGACGTTTACTAGTGTTTCATGTTTCATATTGTTTTACACTTGTTTCGTATTCGCACCTTTCTTATCATTTTATTTTTTATATGCAATAGATTTTTAGTAATTATTTTAGATTCTTAAATGCAGGCAAAGTGTTGGCAATTAAAATGGATGGAAAAAGATTTGATGAAGGAGCACCCAGAGATGTTCTTTTTAATGGGGATTACTACATCTCTTAGTATTAGAAAACATAGAAATTCATAATATTTGTATTACATTTTTTGTATACGTTTTTGAACATTTTATTGTATTTGTTGAAAACAATTCATTTTGTGAAATGAAAACTGAAATTTCATTATTTAATTTCGTTTAATTTTAATAATTTAATTATATGAAAATCAATCAAAATGAATATAATATGCAAAATATAAAATTTATATTTTTATCGCAGGGGTTATCGTAAAGTTATTGTAAAAGTTGTACCATAACTATACGACAACTCTACGATAACAATATTATATTATCGTATGGTTATCGTAAAGTTATCGCAAATCATTTACGATAACGATACGCGAAGTTTGCGACAACGCGACGTATTGTTATCGTACGGTACACGCACGCCATTACCTTTCCGTTATCGTATTTTATTTCCGTCGATCAAAATTATGATAACCTGTGTTGTTATCGTTAAGTTAACGTTTATCTCTAAATTACGATAACCATACGTTACTTTCTTGTTATCGCTAATTTGGTCCGAAATTTGTAGTGTACGATCTAAGCTAACACAATGTTGTCTAAAATTCTTATTAATGAATGATCCGGACTCCTACCAAAGAGTGGTGGAGGAGTTCCTTTGCTCATTTGAAGCCGAGAGGAGGGGGAAATTTGTGAGAAAATGGAGGTTTATATTGGGTGGTAAGGAATTTGAGGTGAAGCATGAGGAGTTGGTAGGATGGCTTAATCTATCGCAACCACGAGATAATTTGCAAGTCTATGTTAAGCATGATAGGACTATATTTTGGAAGAATATTTCTGAGAGGCAAGAATGGTTTGTTTCATCATACAACTCCAAATCCATCAAGTCTCCGGTTTGGAAGGTGATTCATCATATTGTTGCTATTGTAATAAGTTCTCGTAAAGAGCAAGCTCGCGCAGTGACAATCCCGGATATTGAATTTATTATGGCCATTGATCATGGGGATGTTCTTGATTGGGTTTCGATCCTCACCGAGAGATTTGTAGGATATGTGAAGGAGGGTGCGCGAAATGTCGCAATTGGAGGAGGATCGTTGATCACATTGATAGCCATGAATTGTAACTTCAATTTTGACTATCCGGGGTGCCCTAAGCCAACAAAGAAGGTTCTTGATCTTAATACAATGAAGCACATGCACTTCCTTAAGGCCGATGGGGTAACTTGGGATCATGATGGCAAACCCCACACCGAACGCTTGCAAGATAAAGCAAAAAGGAGTAAGGAAGCCTTCAAGGTGAAGAACCATTTCTATTCCCTCAACAACCTCACACCATCACCACCATCATCCCCCATTCCATCCTTTCCCACCACCACCAAGCACATTCCTCCTACTTCCTCTGAGGCTCGCGGGAATGAGGACCCTACATTCGATGGCATACCGCCTCCAAGTGCGGATTGGCCGTCACACCTTGATAGGCATTCTGTGGATGTTGTTTTGAGAGTGGGATTGGGTCGCTTAGAGGAGTTTGCTCATTAGGAGTCACGATTCGCTCGTTGGGAGGCCCAGTGGGTGCGCACAACGCTCACTACCATTGTCCAGGGCATGGGTTTCCCTACCACTAGAGCTCATCCAGCTTCACCGGGGTTCTACACTCCTCACATCGCTCCTTCATTCTACACTCCTCACATTGCTCCTTCTTCTCCCTACACTCCTACCACCGTTATCGAAGAAGCCGATGATCGATTTGCATACCCAGGAGAGGAGGATGGTGATATTCCTTATAGTACTTCAGCTAGTTGATGGCTATTTTCATTTCCATTTCCTTGAACTTTGTGACATTGCTTGACTTGCTCTCTTTTGATGTGTGGAATTATCTTGGATGTTAAAGTCGCCTTTGAGTACATTTTGGATATGTGACTCTTATTTGTACCCTTGCTTGGATACGATCCTATATGCTACAAGGATTTTATTGTCACTTGTGCCATTTTGATACTTTTGTGAAAACACTCATGCTCGTGCACATTGACTTTCCTTGTTTCCATTGCCATCAAGGAGAAGTTTCTACTAAAAGGAGTTGGACATATTGGGGTGGACTACATTTATTGGGGTGGACAACATTCTTCAAACAAGGGGAATTTGCTTTGCGCCTCTACATTTATTTTATCATTTCTTGCGCTTAGGGACTAAGCTTGAATTAAGTGTGGAGTGGGTGAGGCGCATTGTTCACATGTTTCATACCATGAATACCATAGCAAATGAAACCTTTCATCGTGAACATCATGCTTTATCCCAATTTTCTTGAGTGTTATACTCCTGAAGGCTTGTGACTATCATTTCTCAACTTTTATAAATCACATCTAGCTTGCATTTCACTTAAACTTGATTTTGAGTCTATAATCGAAATAGTTCTAAGGAATATATGCACATTCTTGTAAATCAATATTCATTACTATCTTTTTCCTATCTAGCAGTCTAGGCATTTTCCGAGATGCGAGCACGGAAAATTTCAAAATAGACAACGGTCACTAAATAACGGTAACTAAAAGTGTAACGGAATACTGGCGGAAATGTGACGAAAAATTGAAAAATTTCCAGGCAACGGAATGATGATGGGATGTGAACAGAATTAGGCAACGGTATACACCGACGGAAAATCGACGGAATGTGAGCGAATAACATCTGCGGCAAGTTTCCGTCACATTTTCATCACTAAATTTTCGTCGATAATCCGAGTACTTATTCGCGACGGAATGTTTGTTGACGAAATTGTGTCGGATATACAACGAATTTATTTTTGGTGACAGAATTGTGCTGAAAATTTAACGTATTATTTTTTCGGTGCCGTTTCTGGCGACGTTTTTGTGACGGAATTTGTGAACAGAATAAATTCCAAAATTTGTAGTGCAATTGTCCAAGGCTTCTTATATAGTCTAGACACGGATTTCAAAGAGACACATTTTCTAGTTATGGATGTGATAACATTCAGATTTTTACCTGGTATGTTAATTTTAGAAGGATGCGAAAAGAATTTAATGAATGTCGTGACATCTTATTTATATAGATCACTTGATAATGACATTTACATTAAATTTTGAAGAACTAAAATTAACTGAAGCACGTACCTATAAACCATGAGAAATGTACTCAATAAGGCTACAAAGAGCTTTATATTGGAGTAAACATCTTGTGCAATGTGTTACGGGCTTAATTTTCAAGAAATTTTTGACAAACAATTGATATGGGCTTAATTTATTCAAATGACTCAAACTTGAGATAAATAGGATATGCTCATGTTGGTTATTTATTTAACACTCTTTAAACGCGATAGCGAAGTATGTGTTTACATATGGTGATACCAGTATATCCTAGCACTTTCCAAAACAGACCCTTACAGACACTTGATGAATTATTAGCTCTTCATGAAGCAATTCGTGATTGTGTGGCTTAGGGCTTTAATCCATCATATACGAGGATCATGTGACCTTTCACCGGACAAAGAGAGCTCTATTTTCCTATTTAAGCATTATAATGCTTGCAAAACTCAATTTGAAGGAGGATACATCATAGGAGACAGGACGAAGTACATCTCTACACAGTTCTTCTTTACTCAAAAACTTCTTAAAAAGGAGAAATTGATAATTATTAGATTCGTTATTGTGACAACTTAATAGGTTTGTTTATAAAGGCACTTCCATACCTTCCTTTAACAAATTGGGTCATAAATCAGCATGCAAAAGCTTAGAGATATACGCTGAAGGTAATGAATGTGCTACATTGAGGGGAGAAATATGCGTTACACTATTTTTTTTGTTTAAGTTTCACCCCTATGAGTTTTCCTAAATAAAGTTTGTAACGAGATAACATCTATGCGCATTGTGCAAATTATTTCCTTCACTAGATTTTTTTCCTGGGGGCTTTCCTTGTAAGGTTTTAATGAAACATACTATTTGCACAATCATCCGAAAGGAGAGTGTTGTAGATACAATTACTAAATTGGGTGACTCTATTCCGATTCATGTTCCTCTTTTATTTCTAGTCATAATGTGCCCAGTTTATACCTCATTGCCTCCAGTTTATACCATTTGGTTATCAAATTAAATTTATTTAGTTTGATGGTCCTTGATGACACATTGTAATTATGTGTTAAATAGTATGTCATGTCAAAGGTTTCTTGACAATTAAAATCATATTTATGGATTTGATGACACTAGAAATAAAGGCAGTCATACGGACAAAAAGGTCTTTATGATGTGGACCGTTACAATAGTCAATATTCTCCTATAAGAGTAGGAACATAGTGGCTTATTGGAATGAAGAAAAAGAATGAAACAACTTCCAGCAATCCTCCCTTGATGCTATGCCGGCATGATTTTCATTTTCATTTGAGTGTGTCAAGGTGATAGTGAAAGACACGAAATCAGTTCGCAAGTTGAAACTTGGTGGTTGTTGTATCTGGGTGGCTGTTGCTAATAAAGACTCCAAGCATCCAGTGGGAGAGCAATAATGCTTCAAGGAAATCGTCGAACGCGCCTCAACTACAATTCTAGTTTGATCATATCAATGTCAGATTCTTTATCGTTTTATTTAATCATGAATTGTTTCTCTTTTGACCTATCTGTCTATATGCATCGTTCTCACTGCTTACTTGTACATTATTTCTACCAATTCTGTACAAATCGCCTAACAATTTTCTCATGTTAGCATATAAATAGAGACCATCTGTATATGAAAAAACAACAACAAGCATATAAGTCATATAGTTTTTCTCAATTCTTTGTTCATATGCTCTCTATTTGAAATTTATCCTTTACATTTCACAATATAATGTACTTTTTCACACTGTATTTTTTCGTTTACAAGTATGGCCCGATATTCCACTTTTGGACTGGTATGATCGACTCAATAATTCAACATTACGGGTTGCCGTAAGAGCATCCTCACCAATGACCATTTCAGTCATAAAAGATGATCAAATTGGAGGACCAAAAAAATCATGACAACACTAATGACCTTTTGAGTCATCAAACATGACCAAATACAAAAATTGGTCATCTGGTGACCAACTTTTAAAATTAAGCCATGTGATTGGGACCCACACAAATATGAATGCACCAATAAAAACCTGGGTTATTTTCCAAAATGCTTAAAATTGAAAATTGAGTTTCAATTACTCAATCTCATAGATTGGTTTCCCAATTTACTCATGTTTTTCTAAGACGTCGTTGCCAATGGCGCTTTAACATTAAACCACTCCAGCCAACAACGGCTTATGCCTCGTGGCGTATATATGTGAGTCAACAGACTGATGTTGATCGTTGGAATTTATTGTTTACTTCAACGTCGTCCGGAACAGCGGCTTAAGTGTATCTATGTTTCGAACCCTAGTTTTTCTCTTCATCATTTCATTTCGACAAATCTCTAAAAATCGCCCAAAATCCGACCTCCGTATTCTCCCATCCGCCGCTCCACAACGCTGCGCGCGTCCATCCGCCGCCCCATATCCGATCCCCGTGACGTCATCCCACGCCCGTATCGCAGTCATCCCATTGAGTTATTGATTGCTATTAAAACGCTCCTAAGATGAGTGATGGGGCCTAATTATATGACTTGTTGAATCAGTTAAACCCACCAAATTGGACAATTTATCTTGACATATTTCACTTGTTAGTCCCATTTTGCTCTACAGGCTATGTTGAGGTTTAGGGAAGAAACCAGCTTAAAAGAGGAGTTTTATGCCAGAAATAAATCACAAGTTGATCGGGTCAGTAGATGACCGAGGAACCCAGTCAGCGCCCGAGAAAGCCCCAGGCGTGACCGAGCTTCAGTACCGGGCCGCGACGGATAAATACCGGGTCGCGCCCTATGTCGATATCCGAGCGATCTCGACTGAGGCCCGAAAATCAATACCGAAGAAATAAGGGTGCGCCCCAGGACAGCGCCGGGCATCGCTGCTGTATGATCACCCGAGCGCTGGGGTTCATGACCGAGACAAACGCCCGAGCGCATCCGAGACAAACGCCCGAGCGCATCCGAGACAAACGCCCGAGCGCATCCGAGACAAACGCCCGAGCGCATCCGAGACAAACGCCCGAGCGCATCCGAGACAAGGACCCGACCAAGCGCCCGAGTCAAACTTCTTCCGACCAAAAACTCCGGCGAAGTTCCAGCTACTTGCTTGGTCCGATGTCCATTGGAAGCACCTTGCTCTAAGAGCAGCCTGCCTGGTGAAGCACCTTGCTCAAGGGATGCCACACTTGGCACCAACTAGCTTAATTGCGGCTATCTTAAGGATGAAGGAAGCTCATAAGAAGACCACACGCACCAGCTAGCTTAAAGTCGGCTGGCCAATGAGAAGCATTACTTCTCTATGAAGCAACCTCCCATCCATGCCTATAAATAGAAGAGCTCCACCCCTTTCTTTCATCTCCGGAAGTAGTGGTCCTTTGGTGTGTCTTCGAGCGATTGCGTGGCAAACATATGGGATCTTAGTGATAGTTTCTTAGAAAGAAAACGAGAACTTGTGGGTTGACAACACTTGTAGAACTTCGCACTAGCAATCAAAAGCTTAATTCTCCTCTACTCACTCTTGTTTACTTTTGGTTTCAATGGTTATGATATTCACTCCCATGAGTATTCGTAGCTAAATTTCCATTCGGTCGAAGGAGTGCTTGTACTATGAAACCGTTCTAGACCCTTGCTTTCATGTTACTTTAATGTTTTAGCTAGTTCTTGTGCCTTCGGGGTGAACATAACAAGGAAGAGTGGATGCTTGACATGGCAAAGCTCTTCCGAGTAGTTCATTCCCTCTATAGTCGCTTGGTTTGTTCGGAAATGAGGGATCAAGCGACTGCACTTAGGTTAGTATACCTTGAAATGGGGTATTAGCCTAGCTAGAACTAGTAAGCTTTGTCTTGAAATGGAAAAGCCGGAGGAACAAATGCTTGAAATGGCTTTGTTTGGAGTTATGTCTTGAAATGGAATAATTCACTCACTAGAACATTTGGTTAATTCATTTGAGGTCGATGATGAACGGGGACCTGATACAAGACTCCTAAGACCGGATTCCTTCTCTTAAAAAGAATCACCTTTTAATTACTTGCACTTTACTTTCTCGCACATTTACTTCTTGTCTTTAAATTTCTCAAGACTTGGACCTTCAAGCATTGCAAGACTTGGACCTTCAAGCAACTTATTTTCACGCACTTTACATTCCTTGCACATTTATTTTCAGTCCTTTACCTTTCAAGATCTTTATTTTCAGCACTAAACCTCAACCAAAAACCCCAATTGTCTTTACTTTATTTATTGCTTTCAAAAGAACAATTGTTTCCAACCAACTTCTCTTGGGTTCGACCCCTACTTACCGCTTGCTATCATTAGTGAGCCACTAAAGTAGTGGACTTATAATGTTAATTTGCAGGTCACGACGACAGCCTGTCAAATTTTGGCGCCGTTGCCGGGGAAGTTAGTGTATTGGAAAATTGTTCTTCTTTTTCTTTTTCTTTAGTTTTTGCTCGTTAACCATGTCTCGTATAGGAAGCCATCATGAGGACGAGGAAATTAATGACGAGGTGAACCAGGTTGTCCGAGACAACGAGGAACCGCCCCCATTTATAGACAACCCGGAACAACTCATCCGGAACCATAACCGAGCCATCAGGGAAGCGGCCCGGTTAAATCAAGGAATGCCCGAAGGCAGAGTTGGAGCCGCGCCAAGGCAACAGCCCAGGCAACACCCGAGACAGCCCCCGTTTCATCGGCAAATACCGAGGCAACACCAAGCCTTCGACGAATATTACGCGGACGAAGTCCTCCGTGAACCTACCATGGGCGAGCTCTCAGCGCCCGATTTCGGAACCCAGCCGTGGTGCATAGACGAAGGCCCGGACCTAGAGAACATGCTATAAACACATCGGTGGTCCATAATTTGCCGAAGTTCTCGGGAAATCAGGGAGAATCTGCCACAACTCATTTTCAACGTTTACATGGCATTTGCCAAAATTTAAAACCTTATGGAGTAGATGTGGATGATTTTAAATTAAAAGCATTTTATTTCTCCCTTACTGACTCGGCTAATGATTGGTTCCTCTCCTTACCTTCAGGTAGCATTCGAACATGGGCCCAAATGCAAAAGAAATTTGTGGAAAAGTACTACCCAGCAGGAAGGGCGATGCAAGTAAGGAGACAATTGCAAGAGATAAGGCAAGGGCCTAATGAGACCATGTACGAGTATCTAGAAAAGTTCAACCACTTGGAGCGAAGTTGCTGCACTCTTGGGTTGCCTGAGAAACTCATCATCGAGTACTTACTTGATGGCCTAAGGCCCCTCGACAAAAAACTCCTAGATGCCTCGGCTGGAGGATCGATGATGAACCTACCGCTAAGCGGCATAAGGGAGCTTGTCACTAGTGTTGCGAAGAATGCCCGGTTTAGAGAAGAGACGACTCGGCAAGAAGAGTTTTCCCGCATCAAGAACGTGGCACAAGCTGAGGTACCGATGAGTTCCTTGCCCGAGGAAATGAAGCAGGTGAAGGAGATGATGATTCAACTCCTACGAAGGCAGCCAGCTCAGATGAGGCCTTGTGAGTTTTGTGGTGGTTTGGACCATAAAACCGACACTTGCCCGACGTTGATGGAGAATGACCCGGAGGAAGTAAACGCAGTAGGTGGATACCAAGGATACAATAGCAGCGACCGAGCAGGACCGAGCCGGCAGTTCGGGCAGGCGCCCGGACAAAATTGGCCGAACGACTCAAGGCAGTTCGGGCAGGCGCCCGGACAAAACTGGTGATACAATAACAACGCCCCGAGGAGAACGCAACAGGCCGCGCCTCAACCGGATCAGCAGTTCTATCAACCGCCTCACCGGCAATACAACCATGGCGGACCAGGCCAATATCCGCCAAAGGGACCGAATCAGTACCAGGCCGGTCCGAGCCAGCAAGGCCCGAGCAAACCGCTCGAGGAAATTGTGAAGGACCAGTCCAACACGGTGCATCAATACATGGCAAAAACCGATGGAGCTATAGCAGACTTGGGCAAGCAAATGTCCCAGCTGGCCACCGAGGTGTTCGAGCTAAAAAATGAATCCGGCCGTCTCCCCTCGCAAACCATCCAAAACCCTAAAGGAATTATTAACATGGTAAGGGCATCAGACATGAAGGCGGCTATGGACGAAGCCGAGCAGTTGAGAAAACAACAACGACGAGGTCCGGAAGCTTACAAACCGACGACCAAGCACTACACCCGTAGGCAACGTCCTGATTGGAATCAAGAGGAGGACCGACCTAACGACGACGGGACGTGGGTTACGCATGCTGACAATGGACGCTATGCGTTCGCCGTTAACATGACACCTCCGTCAACAACACACTTTGACGTACCAGCATCTGGCTGGAATGATGAGGGCCAGAATTCATCTCACCCTACTAAGGCTATTGTCTACGAACGTCGTGCGACCCGAAAAATGAATAAAAACTTGGAATCACGGAATGACCCAATGGCAAGTAAGCCCATTACATGGAATCGCGAGGAACACATGGGAATAAGCAAGGACCCTGGAGCTTTTACAGTTACCTGTAGTTTCGGCAAGATCAAGGTTCACCATTGCTTGATTGATCCTGGAGGTGCAGTCAATGTTTTGCCATACCCTTTATATTGCTCATTGGGACTCGGTCCATTGCAACCACCAAGGATATCCCTTGAGATGGGGGACAAGTCTTGTGTCCAGCCAGTTGGTGTGCTTGAAAGCTTACTACTCCGTGTGGGAAAAATCGTCGTTCCTACGGACTTTTATGTGATACCAATCAAAGAATTCAGCAAGGATGATCCTCCAACAATCATACTGGGACGACCATTCCTTTACACCACGGATGCGAAAATCAACATGGGAAAAGGCTCACTATCACTAGCATTCAGTGGTAAAACCTCATACTACAATATCTATGGCGATAACCGCACAAATATGAAGAAACCTCCGGAACACTGTAGTCCTAACCCAGGCACATCATCCAGCAAGAAATCAGGAAGGGACGAGGGTAGAATCGACACAGGAGCCCCGGTAAAATTTGACTTAAGCCGCCCATGGGATCCCAGCTGGTGATCCCAATCGTCGAGCCAACGACGTTAAACAAAGGCACTTGCCGGGAGGTAACCCGGCACATTTTGTGTTCATACGGCATTTTCTTTTAATTTAGGTTTAAATCGTACTCATCCCCTCGCATTTGGAAGGAATTTGATCTTTTGTGTAGGAACAGCAGTCACGCTCGGGAATGACCGGGCTTCACCCGAGAAAGACCGAGTCGCGACCGAAAAGTACCGGGGACGCGGCCGAGGAACACCGAGGCGCGCCCGAGAAATTCCGTCTCCCTGCCGAACTTCCTCGAGCATCAACCGAATCCGGCCGAACCAAGGCCTATCGTTTGCTCTTACATCCACGACTTAGCAACGACAATATCAAGGGAGTTCGAACCCTTTTCTCTTATGTCATTTCCTTTCCAAGATCCCTTAGTTTTTTGCCTTTTGAACCAAGTCGTGCCGCGAGGCACGGCTTTGTTCAAAAGTGTGGGGTGAGTCATTGCACATAGTAATCAGCATGTTTTTATTTCTTTTTTCCTTAGTTTTTATCTTTTTGCCACTCTTGAATATAAGCTTCATGATGTGAAATAGATGGATCCGAATTCATACATGTCCTTGTGAGATCTAAATTGCGTTAAAACTTTAGAACTTAACTTCTTATTTGTCTTTACGTGCCGAGATAAATAGGGATGTGGAGTTGACAGAAAATACCCTAGTAAGGTTTGAAAAGCACTCGGAAGGCCGGGTCTCACTATATGGTTGTCCGACGTTAGTCGAGGTTAGCACTTCGGGTTACTTGGGTATCGAGTGGACTCCGCCGTGCAGCGTTTATGCAAGAGGCGGGACGGGAATCAAACCGTCCTATCTCTAGTTCGAGTAGCCAGGAAAATAGCCGAGCGACCCTCGTCTTGACCCGCGCGAAAGGGCAAGGATGAGAAAGAGCGGGGAGGCATTTCCATATGCTCTTGGGCGATGATTGGACCTCCCAAAAGTGAAGACAAATCAGTTCACAAAAGAGCAAAATTCAAGAAATCAAAGGCCAAAGGCCATATTGTGAAGGTTTTAACCAAGGCAAAAAAAAAGTGAAGCATTCAAATTCAATATCAAAGGCCGAAGGTCAAGTCACTACAAATGCTGTTCTTCCAAACAATATAAAGACTCGACCCATTTAGCCCGAACAAATCATGTGCTAGAGAAAGCTGTGGAAGATAACCATATAGCCGAGCCCAGCCCGAAGAGTGCGTACAAGAACCTAAAAAAGGGCTATCTCCAATACATCCAAATTGGTTTGCATCACGGCTCGGAGGTACAAGTATTAAGTTATTTTCTAAATTTTAAACACTCTTTATTTTGACATCAAGTGATGCATGAGTAGGAAAAGTCTAGACTAGCACTCTATCATTCATGGCTAGGACCTTTAGGTATTAGTTACCTCTTCTCACTAGCCTTGTTCGGGACGACCAAGTATAAGTGTGGGGTGGTCTGATGGGGCCTAATTATATGACTTGTTGAATCAGTTAAACCCACCAAATTGGACAATTTATCTTGACATATTTCACTTGTTAGTCCCATTTTGCTCTACAGGCTATGTTGAGGTTTAGGGAAGAAACCAGCTTAAAAGAGGAGTTTTATGCCAGAAATAAATCACAAGTTGATCGGGTCAGTAGATGACCGAGGAACCCAGTCAGCGCCCGAGAAAGCCCCAGGCGTGACCGAGCTTTTGTACCGGGCCGCGACCGAGAAATACCGGGTCGCGCCCTAGGTCGATATCCGAGCGATCTCGGCTGAGGCCCGAAAATCAATACCAAAGAAATAAGGGTGCACCCCAGGACAGCACCGGGCATCGCTGCTGTATGATCGCCCGATGACAGAACCGCTCGTCGTCAAAGCGATTGTGCAAATAAATTTATAATAGTCCGCTACTCGCAACTATACTACTGGGTAGTACTTGGTAAGTAGGGGTCGAACCCAAGGGAACTAGGGGAATAATTGTTCTTCGGGGGGATTACGCAGCGTGGGAGCATGTTTAAGGTCGGTTTGTTGGTTTTAAAGCTACCAGCTATTTTGATTGATTGATTGGTTGGTTGGTTGATTTTAATACTGGAAAGTAAATTACAGTTTATAATTAAAGAGAAATGTTCGGTTTCAGGGGACTTGTATTATATCCTGTTTATCATTGACCTTTAGTGACTCTCCTAAGTATTCAAACGGTGTATCAAGGCCATTCCAACCACTCGATTTGCGTTCACTGTCTAGCCTATTCCAAGGACGTAGAACACTTATTCTATTTAGACTAATACTCCATTCCCGGTTATATTAGCCTATGTGCATCCATTTGATCAATCATTCCCGATCAACCAAATGGTGTTTAAGATGAGTCAAACTTCTCAGATAAGCTTTGCCATTCCAAGCATCCACTTATCCGTACAAGTTTACGAACCCCGCTGTAGAGTTTTTCCATTCCAAGCATCCACTCTACCTTGGACGTTCTGACTTAATATATGGCACATAGAATAAGTTTTGAATACTTAGACTAGACACTAAGTTAATAGTCTTAAAACATTTTATAATACAAGCGCGCCCCTTAGACCAAACTACTAGTTTAGCTACTATTCATCGCGCTAAACATTATACTAAGGAAATAAAACAGTTGAATAAATACGAA
Organism: Rhodiola kirilowii; assembly: GCA_033675215.1. Classification (NCBI taxonomy): domain Eukaryota; kingdom Viridiplantae; phylum Streptophyta; class Magnoliopsida; order Saxifragales; family Crassulaceae; genus Rhodiola; species Rhodiola kirilowii. The sequence goes on from CM066197.1 coordinate 22,742,431, forward strand.
GAAATACTTACAACCGTTGAAGCGCCAAGGGAGCTTTCCTTTATTTCCAAAGCAAAATTACAACATTACAAATATTACAACTTCTAGAGAGAAGTGAAATTGGGATTTTGGTGTGTTGAAATGAGGAGGAGGAGGCCTCCTTTTATAGCCAAAATGGGAGGAGGTGGGTGGTGGAGATGGGTGGCAAGTGGTGCATTTTGATTGGAGGAGAAATCAAGGGAGGAGATGACAACATGTGGAGGAAGGGGAGGAGGCCGGCGGCTTTTGGTGGAGGAGGTGGCGCCGCCGGTTGCCGGTCACCCAAGGTGGAGGAGCTCCTCCCTTTCCCACCTCCTTGAATGGTGGCCGGTCATCCTTGCCCAATGTGTGAGTTTGTACAGTTTTGTGCAGTCTTTTCACAAAATTGTCAATGTGTTTCTTCCCCGGGCTGTCTTGACTCTACTCCTGATTCTTCTGATTAATTTGTTCTGGTCAATTCAACGTCAGGATCCTTGATATTTCTTCAGTTGGCATATGATCTTGACCTTGGATTGACTCTTGTTATCTTTTCAGCTTAAAATCCTCTCCTTAGCGTGTTTTCACTTCAGTCTCTAAAATGCCCTGTGAAAATATCGGGACTAACACGTAGACGTTAGATAGACAAACAGTCTAATTAAGGGGGTTTTACTGTGTTTCTGACTCGTATAACTTTGGTCCATCAGATTACTGACAGAACCGCTCGTCGTCAAAGCGATTTGTACAAATAAATTTATAATAGTCCGCTACTCGCAACTATACTACTGGGTAGTACTTGGTAAGTAGGGGTCGAAACCAAGGGAGTCAGTGTGGATTAGTTGTTCTTTGAGGGGGTTTATCCAGCGAGAGAGCGTGTTTTAGGTTGGTTGGTTGGTTTTAAAGCTACCAGCTAAGCAATTGATTGATTGATTGGTTGGTTGGTTTTAGGACTGGAAAGTAAATTACTATTTTATTGATTAAGAGAAATGTTCGGTTTCAGGGGCCTTGTATTATATTTGTTTATCATCGACCGCTAATGATCATACCAAGTGTCAAAGATGAATTGAGGCTATTTCTAGCGCAAGACATGATCATGCTAAGTATTCAAATGGTGTATCAAGGCCATTCCAAGCACTCGATTTGCGTACACTGTCTAGCCTATTCCAAGGACGTAGAACACTTATTCTATTTAGACTAATACTCCATTCCCGGTTATATTAGCCTATGTGCATCCATTTGATCAATCATTCCCGATCAACCAAATGGTGTTTATGATGAGTCAAACTTCTCAGATAAGCTTTGCCATTCCGAGCATCCACTTATCAGTACAAGTTAACGAACCCCCATGGTGAGCTTTGCCATTCCAAGCGTCCCCTCAACCATGGACGTTCTGACTTAGTATATGGCACATAGAATAAGTTTTGAATACAAAGGTGTACTAAGAGTAAAGTCTAAAACATTTATAATACAAGCGCGCCCCTTAGACCGAACTACTAGTTTAGCTACTATTCATCGCGCTAAACATTATAACTAAGGAATTAAAGACAACAGTTAAATAAATAAATACTAAGAGATACTTACAACCGTTGAAGCGCCAAGGGATTCTTTATTCCAAAGTAATATTACATAATTGTGCCCACAAAAGCTAGAGAGATTTAGAGAGATTTTGTAGAGAGAGAGAAGCTCTCCACATTTTGGGGTGTGTTACAAATGAGGAGGAGCACTTCTATTTATAGGCTAAGGAGGAGGAGGATGGGTGGTGGAGATGGTGGCATGTGGAGGAGCATCCAAGGGTGGAGGAGGAAGAGTGCAAGGCAAGCTTTGGGAGGAGAATGTGGTGGAGGAGCCACCACATGTCACATTCTCCATGGAGGAGGAGGAGCAGCCGGCGGCTTTGGGAGGGTGGAGGAGGAACCGCCACTTGGAGGGAGGAGCCACCCCTTCTAGAAGCTTGTGTGACCTTTCACAAAAGCCATCGGTTTGACCGGATCTGACCGGAGCTTTGGCCGGAGCTTCTTGGATTTTGGAGAGTGTATTTTGAATGAAAAGGTCATTCTAAGATGATCTCAAGAAGGAACCTAAGCCAAATTCTGCCCCGAACATGGTCGAAATGCCAAATCAGATGAAATTGCCCTTGTTTGGCCTTCACCGGGCTTGCTGCTTTTGCCTTGCATTCTTGTCCATTTGCCGACGGTTCTAGAATATTTGAGTGATTCCAAGTCGGTTCCATGAAGGATGTTAAGGCTGATTTTGAGTGTAGCATGGTCGTGACCTGGAATGACTCGTTCTTCATTTTCCGCTTAAAAACTCCTCCTTAGCGTGTTTTCTCTCTAAGCGCCAAAATACCCTGTAGAAATATATCGGGACTAACAAGTAGAAGTTAAATAGACCAACAGTCTAATTTGGTGGGTTTTACTGTGTTTTTGATTCGTATAATTTTGGTCCATCAATTACCCCACACTTTTAGTTGTTCGTCCCGAACAATGCTATTCAAGGGCGTGCACACAATCAAGTAAAAACTTTGTAAAATATGAAAGTAAGACTGTGAGACTCGATTTTTCCTAATTCATGCATTACTACTTATTACTAAATTAAACTGTGTAAATAAGTAGAAGAGACTTAATACTTGTACCTCTGTGCTGAGATGCAAATTATATTGGATGTTTCGGGAGATAGCCCTTTTTAGGCTCCTGGACTGCAACCTCGGGATCGTCTCTTACTATATGGTTTCCTTGTAGCTTTCTCATGCACGTGATTCGGTTCGGGTTTCAATGGTTTGAGTACTTTGATTTCTTTTGGCGAGGGACTACTTTTTGTAGTGAATTGGCCTTTGGCCTTTGATTTGACTTTTTTGAGTGCTTCACTTTTGCTCGGTTAAAACCTTCACAATTTTGGGCCTTTGGCCTCTTTTGATTTTCTTCTTTGAGTTTTTCGCCTTTTTGTGACTGCTAGTCCATTTTCTCAACCTTTTTGGGAGGTCCAATCATCGCCCGCAAGCCTATGGAAATACCTCCCCGCTCCTCTCTTTTTTGCCGTTTTCGCGCGGGTCAAGGTGAGGGTCGCTCAGCTATTTTCTCGGCTACTTTGACTGTCATTTTCGCGCGGGTCAAGATGAGGGTCGGTCATCTATTTTCTCGGCTACTTTGACCGGAGATAGGACGGTCTGATTCCCGTCCTCGCCTTTTGCATTGCATGGCGGAGATGACTTCAATCTTCACTGAAACCCGAAGTGCAGCCTCCACTGACTTCGAAAACCATATAGTTTGATCTGATCCTTTGATTGCTTGCCAAGCCTCTCTAGGGCATTTCTATCAACTCCACATCCCTAGTTATCTCAGCACAAAGGACAAATGGAAAGTTACATTCTAAGTTTTTAAACAGTTGAATTTTCACAAGGTTAATGCATGAATTTTGGTCTATCTTTTTCACATTCTCAAGTTCATATTTTCAAAAAGATACTACTAAAAGAAAAAGAAAAAGAAAAAACATGTTTACTATGCACACATGCAGTTCTCACCCCACACTTTTGAACGAAGTCGTGCCTTTCAGCAAGACTTAGTTCAAAAGCCATGCAAGCAGATATTATACGAGAAAGAAATGATATTAAGGAAAAGGAAGGACAGAACTCCCTTTAAGGTGTCGAGTGAACGACATGGCTCGAGGCTGGATAATCGAGGGAGTTCGGCTGGGGCCTTGAACTCTTAGCGTAGCCCTGACTGGCTTAATGTTGCACCCAAGTCCGATTCCTGAATAGTCAAATCTTCTATGCACCAAGTGGGTGAGAGCGACTTATTGATAAAAACTAAAAGACAGAAAATAAAAAGACAGAAAATAAAGTGCAGAAAGTAAGATAGTGTCGGGTTACCTCCCGACCAGTGCACTTGTTTAACGTCGTTGGCTCGACAGTACCTCAATCATGGATCATAAGGTCGGATCCCATGGGTGGGTGAGGTCAAACTTCTTCTCGGCAGCCCTTTTGCTCCGAGAGGGTGAGGTTTCCTTGGCCATAGCTGCTGGTCCAATGAGTCGTTCTTGTTTGTTGCTCCTTCCGGGTTTCCATTCTTTCGGCCCATGTTTTTGCCGCCTCTTCATGTTGGAATAGTTGGCACTTTCGCGAGTTTGGAAGTTAGGTTTTGTGCCTTCAAACATCGGCGACCACAGGCATGTTCCCATGTGAGGCCTCTTCTTGGTGGTAGCTACGAATGGTTGTCTTGGAATGATTGAGTTCCCGGGTGGTTTTTCTTGGCTTGTGACGAGAGATATTTCCTTTGTCGGCTTTTTTGGCTCATGCTCTGCCTCCAACTCCCCTTGTACCGCATCATCATTGATTATATGATCTTCGGTGGTTATGATCGGCATGAAACGCGAAGGGTTAAGTTGAGGCACTTCGACCATGAGGACTAGGTCTGTTTCAGGTGCTCCGACAGTGAGGACTAGGTCTTTCTCGGACAATTCGGCAATGAGGTCCGGGACTTCCTCGGGTGCTCTGAGCGCAAGGACCGGGCCTGGCTTGATTTCTTCGGCCGCTTCAGCAGTGAGGTTCGGGGCTTTTGTAGGCTCGGTAGTCAGGACAGTGATTTCCTCGGATGAATTGGTGATAAGGACCGGGTCTGATTGGGGCAGTTCTTCTTCGGTCATTTGCGGGTCCTCATCCTCAGTCGGCTCCTCGGGTTCAGCCGTGAATTGGTGCATCAATGCACTCAATTGCTGCATGTCTGTGGCCAATTGCTGGGTGCTAGCTGCCAGCTCCTTTTCTGCCGCCCGTAGTTCAGTTTTGGCCCTGATTTGTTGCATCGTGTTGTCCAACTGCTGGATGCTAGATGCCAGCTCCGTTATACCGTCCTCGATTGGCTCGGCCTAATCTTGGCTTGGTCTTGACCTTGCGGCCAAATCATTGATTAATATCCAAAGATCATCCACGGTTATGCCCATCAACGATCCTCCTGCTGCGTCATTTAGCCCTTTCCACTCATGTGGCAACATCCCACAGAGAAACTTTGTTTGAAGATCGAAGTTGGTGAATCCATGGTGGGGGCAGCTCTTCACAATGGAATCGAAGTACCATAAGTACTCATCCAATGTTTCGTCTCGGGATTGCTCCAAGTTGTTGATCTTCTCACGGATTTCAAGTTTAAAGGATGGTGGGGAAAACTCCGTATCGTTCCAAGGTTCCATTCCATAGTAGTATGACTTGGTGAATTGCATGATAAAAGAAAAAAGAAAAAAGAACAACTATTCCGATGCACAACTCCCCGGCAACGGCGCCAATTTGACAGAACCGCTCTTCGTCAAAGCGATTTGTACAAATAAATTTATAATAGTCCGCTACTCGCAACTATACTACTGGGTAGTACTTGGTAAGTAGGGGTCGAACCCAAGGGAGTCAGTGTGGATTAGTTGTTCTTTGAGGGGGTTTATCCAGCGAGAGAGCGTGTTTTAGGTTGGTTGGTTGGTTTTAAAGCTACCAGCTAAGCGATTGATTGATTGATTGGTTGGTTGGTTTTAGGACTGGAAAGTAAATTACTATTTTATTGATTAAGAGAAATGTTCGGTTTCAGGGGCCTTGTATTATATTTGTTTATCATCAACCGCTAATGATCATACCAAGTGTCAAAGATGAATTGAGGGTATTTCTAGCGCAAGACATGATCATGCTAAGTATTCAAACGGTGTATCAAGGCCATTCCAAGCACTCGATTTGCGTACACTGTCTAGCCTATTCCAAGGACGTAGAACACTTATTCTATTTAGACTAATACTCCATTCCCGGTTATATTAGCCTATGTGCATCCATTTGATCAATCATTCCCGATCAACCAAATGGTGTTTAAGATGAGTCAAACTTCTCAGATAAGCTTTGCCATTCCAAGCATCCACTTATCAGTACAAGTTTATGAACCCCCATGGTGAGCTTTGCCATTCCAAGCGTCCCCTCAACCATGGACGTTCTGACTTAGTATATGGCACATAGAATAAGTTTTGAATACAAAGGTGTACTAAGAGTAAAGTCTAAAACATTTATAATACAAGCGCGCCCCTTAGACCGAACTACTAGTTTAGCTACTATTCATCGCGCTAAACATTATAACTAAGGAATTAAAGACAACAGTTAAATAAATAAATACTAAGAGATACTTACAACCGTTGAAGCGCCAAGGGATTCTTTATTCCAAAGTAATATTACATAATTGTGCCCACAAAAGCTAGAGAGATTTAGAGAGATTTTGTAGAGAGAGAAGCTCTCCACATTTTGGGGTGTGTTACAAACGAGGAGGAGCACTTCTATTTATAGGCTAAGGAGGAGGAGGATGGGTGGTGGAGATGGTGGCATGTGGAGGAGCATCCAAGGGTGGAGGAGGAAGAGTGCAAGGCAAGCTTTGGGAGGAGGAGGAGCAGCCGGCGGCTTTGGGAGGGTGGAGGAGGAGCCGCCACTTGGAGGGAGGAGAGTGGAGGAGCCACCCCTTCTAGAAGCTTGTGTGACCTTTCACAAAAGCCATCGGTTTGACCGGATCTGACCGGAGCTTTGGCCGGAGCTTCTTGGATTTTGGAGAGTGTATTTTGAATGAAAATGTCATTCTAAGATGATCTCTAGAAGGAACCTAAGCCAAATTCTGCCCCGAACATGGTCGAAATGCCAAATCAGATGAAATTGCCCTTGTTTGGCCTTCACCGGGCTTGCTGCTTTTGCCTTGCATTCTTGTCCATTTGCCGACGGTTCTAGAATATTTGAGTGATTCCAAGTCGGTTCCATGAAGGATGTTAAGGCTGATTTTGAGTGTAGCATGGTCGTGACCTGGAATGACTCGTTCTTCATTTTCCGTTTAAAAACTCCTCCTTAGCGTGTTTTCTCTCTAAGCGCCAAAATACCCTGTAGAAATATATCGAGACTAACAAGTAGAAGTTAAATAGACCAACAGTCTAATTTGGTGGGTTTTACTGTGTTTTTGATTCGTATAATTTTGGTCCATCAATTACCCCCCTCTTTTAGTTGTTCGTCCCGAACAATGCTATTAAAGGGCGTAAGTTCTAAGTTTGGCTTTGGAATATGAAAATTAGACTGTGGTACTCGATCTATCCTAATTCATGCATTGCTTACTTATTACCAAATTAAACTGCGTAAATAAATAGAAGAAACTTAATACTTGTACCTCCGTGCTGAGATGCAAATTATATTGGATGTCTCGGGAGATAGCCCTTTTTAGGCTCCTGGACTGCAACCTCGGGATCGTCTCCTACTATATGGTTTTCTGGTAGCTTTCTCTAGCACATGATTCGATTCGGGTTTCAGTGAGTTGAGCCTTTTTGATTTTCTTCTTTGGCGAGGGACTGCTTTTTTGTTGTAGTGAATCGGCCTTTGGCCTTTGATTTGACTTTTTTTGAGTGCTTCACTTTTGCTCGGTTAAAACCTTCACAATTTTGGGCCTTTGGCCTCTTTTGATTTGCTTTATTGAGCTTTTCGCCTTTTTGTGATTGCTAGTCCATTTTCTCGAGCCTTTTTGGGAGGTCCAATCATCGCCCGCAAGCCTATGGAAATACCTCCCCGCTCCTCTCGTCTTTGTCGTTTTGCGCGGGTCAAGATGAGGGTCGCCCATCTATTTTCTCGGCTATTTTGACTAGAGAGAGGACGGTCTGATTCCCGTCCTCGCCTTTGCATAGATGCTTCTTGGCGAAGTTGACTTCAATTATTCACTGAAAACCCGAAGTGCAGCCTCCACTGACTTCGAAAACCATATAGTTTGATCTGATCCTTTGATTGCTTTCCAAGCCTCTCTAAGGCAGTTTATATCAACTCCACATCCCTAGTTATCTCAGCACAAAGGACAAATGGAAAGTTACATTCTAAGTTTTTAAACAGTTGAATTTTCACAAGGTTAATGCATGAATTATGATTTATCTTTTTCACATTCTTAAGTTCATATTTTCAATAAGGTATTTATTAAAAAAGAAAAATAGCTGCATGTTATTTATGTACACAGGTGGTTCTCACCCCCCACTTTTGAACGAAGTCGTGCCTTAGTTCAAAAGTCATGCAAGCTTAAAACTAAATACTGAATTTAAAAGACAGAAATTAAAGTGCGGAAAAGTAAGATAGTGTCGGGTTACCTCCCGACCAGTGCACTTGTTTAACGTCGTTGGCTCGACGATACCTCGTTTGTGGTTCATTGGTTTGGGTCCCATGGGTGGCTGAGGTCGAACTTCTTGATTCCACCAACTTTGATTCTTGCGGTGAGTCTTCCTGATTTTTTAGCAGATGACGGGTCTGGGTCCTTCCAACGTCTCTGAGAGGCGAGGGACCTTTCACTATCAGCTTCTTGAACTGGGTGTTCTCCTGTTTAGGGCTGCCTTGTCCAGTCATGGCGAAAGCGTGCTCCATGTAGGAGTCATTCTGCTCAGGCCCTTTTCCCATTCTCCTTTGAGCTTCTTCTTGGATCGCATAGTTCACTGCGACTTGCTTATTGATCAAGGGGAAAAGTCGGGAAGGCCTCATGAGGCTTGGTTCTGCCTCGTAATGTTGGTTCGTGAAGAACTGATCGTAGATAGTCTCAGCTGCCTGGGTAATGATAGTCGGGTATGGAATAGGCAGTTCGTCGGTGGTATTATGGACTTCTACTTCGTTGCTTCCGGTGCTTTCTATGTCTGATTCCTCGGATGGCTCGGGAGTCTCTTCTGACGGCTCGGTGGTTTCTTCTTTGTCAGCCTCAGGGTCAGCTTCTTCTGTCTACATTTCCTCGTCAGTGTCGGGAACTCGTCTTGTGGCAGCGGCTAGGCCAGTTATCAGGTACCACATGTCTGCAATGGTGAGGTTTGCGGCAGACCTTCTCATAGCTTCGTTGACTCTTCCCAGCTCTTCGGACCTCATCCCACGAAGAAATTTTTGGAGAAGAATTTTCTTCGTAAATCCATGGTGCGGGCAGCTTGAGACGATGGCATCGAATTTTATGTAGTATTCGTCCAAAGTCTCATCCCGGGATTGTTGAAGGTTCAGGATCTTCTCGCGGGTTTCTTGGCGTAAAGATGGTGGGGAGAATTCTTTCAGGAACGGAACGCAGAGGTCTACGAAACGTTCTGCACTGCAAGCGGTGGATGTGTAGTACCATATCGTAGCGAAGTCGGTTAGAGAGAATTTAAAGCATTTCAGCTTAAATTCCTCTAACACTTCATTTTCAGGTTTGATGTTGTGGCAGACTTGGTGGAAGTTTCGGCAGTGCTGTACAGGGTCTTCTCCCTCCATTCCTCCGAACAGGGGCAGAAATCGTGTTGTCCATGCATGCGTAACGGGTAATGACATAGGAAAAAGAAAGAAAAAGAAAGGGAAGGGAAGAACAGTTATCCGATGACTAGTTCCCCGGCAACGGCGCCAATTTGACAGAACCGCTCGTCGTCAAAGCGATTGTGCAAATAAATTTATAATAGTCCGCTACTCGCAACTATACTACTGGGTAGTACTTGGTAAGTAGGGGTCGAACCCAAGGGAACTAGGGGAATAATTGTTCTTCGGGGGGATTACGCAGCGTGGGAGCGTGTTTAAGGTCGATTGGTTGGTTTTAAAGCTACCAGCTATTTTGATTGATTGATTGGTTGGTTGGTTGATTTTAATACTGGAAAGTAAATTACAGTTTATAATTAAAGAGAAATGTTCGGTTTCAGGGGACTTGTATTATATCCTGTTTATCATTGACCTTTAGTGACTCTCCTAAGTATTCAAACGGTGTATCAAGACCATTCCAAGCACTCGATTTGCGTACACTGTCTAGCCTATTCCAAGGACGTAGAACACTTATTCTATTTAGACTAATACTCCATTCCCTGTTATATTAGCCTATGTGCATCCATTTGATCAATCATTCCCGATCAACCAAATGGTGTTTAAGATGAGTCAAACTTCTTAGATAAGCTTTGCCATTCCAAGCATCCACTTATCCGTACAAGTTTACGAACCCCGCTGTAGAGTTTTGCCATTCCAAGCATCCACTCTACCTTGGACGTTCTGACTTAATATATGGCACATAGAATAAGTTTTGAATACTTAGACTAGACACTAAGTTAATAGTCTTAAAACATTTTATAATACAAGCGCGCCCCTTAGACCGAACTACTAGTTTAGCTACTATTCATCGCGCTAAACATTATACTAAGGAAATAAAACAGTTGAATAAATACGAAGAAATACTTACAACCGTTGAAGCGCCAAGGGAGCTTTCCTTTATTTCCAAAGCAAAATTACAACATTACAAATATTACAACTTCTAGAGAGAGAAGCGAAATTGGGATTTTGGTGTGTTGAAATGAGGAGGAGGAGGCCTCCTTTTATAGCCAAAATGGGAGGAGGTGGGTGGTGGAGATGGGTGGCAAGTGGTGCATTTTGATTGGAGGAGAAATCAAGGGAGAAGATGACAACATGTGGAGGAAGGGGAGGAGGCCGGCGGCTTTTGGTGGAGGAGGTGGCGCCGCCGGTTGCCGGTCACCCAAGGGGGAGGAGCTCCTCCCTTCCCCACCTCCTTGAATGGTGGCCGGTCATCCTTGCCCAATGTGTGAGTTTGTACAGTTTTGTGCAGTCTTTTCACAAAACTGTCAATGTGTTTCTTCCCCGGGCTGTCTTGACTCCACTCCTGATTCTTCTGATTAATTTGTTCTGGTCAATTCAACGTCAGGATCCTTGATATTTCTTCAGTCGGCATATGATCTTGACCTTGGATTGACTCTTGTTATCTTTTCAGCTTAAAATCCTCTCCTTAGCGTGTTTTCACTTCAGTCTCTAAAATGCCCTGTGAAAATATATCGGGACTAACACGTAGACGTTAGATAGACAAACAGTCTAATTAAGGGGGTTTTACTGTGTTTCTGACTCGTATAACTTTGGTCCATCACCCGAGCGCTGAGGTTCATGACCGAGACAAACGCCCGAGCGCATCCGAGACAAACGCCCGAGCGCATCCAAGACAAACGCCCGAGCGCATCCGAGACAAACGCCCGAGCGCATCCGAGACAAGGACCCGGCCAAGCGCCCGAGTCAAACTTCTTCCGACCAAAAACTCCGGCGAAGTTCCAGCTACTTGCTTGGTCCGATGTCCATTGGAAGCACCTTGCTCTAAGAGCAGCCTGCCTGGTGAAGCACCTTGCTCAAGGGATGCCACACTTGGCACCAACTAGCTTAATTGCGGCTATCTTAAGGATGAAGGAAGCTCATAAGAAGACCACACGCACCAGCTAGCTTAAAGTCGGCTGGCCAATAAGAAGCATTACTTCTCTATGAAGCAACCGCCCATCCATGCCTATAAATAGAAGAGCTCCACCCCTTTCTTTCATGTCCAGAAGTAGTGGTCCTTTGGTGTGTCTTCGAGCGATTGCGTGGCAAACATATGGGATCTTAGTGATAGTTTCTTAGAAAGAAAACGAGAACTTGTGGGTTGACAACACTTGTAGAACTTCGCACTAGCAATCAAAAGCTTAATTCTCCTCTACTCACTCTTGTTTACTTTTGGTTTCAATGGTTATGATATTCACTCCCATGAGTATTCGTAGCTAAATTTCCATTCGGTCGAAGGAGTGCTTGTACTATGAAACCGTTCTAGACCCTTGCTTTCATGTTACTTTAATGTTTTAGCTAGTTCTTGTGCCTTCGGGGTGAACATAACAAGGAAGAGTGGATGCTTGACATGGCAAAGCTCTTCCGAGTAGTTCATTCCCTCTATAGTCGCTTGGTTTGTTCGGAAATGAGGGATCAAGCGACTGCACTTAGGTTAGTATACCTTGAAATGGGGTATTAGCCTAGCTAGAACTAGTAAACTTTGTCTTGAAATGGAAAAGCCGGAGGAACAAATGCTTGAAATGGCTTTGTTTGGAGTTATGTCTTGAAATGGAATAATTCACTCACTAGAACATTTGGTTAATTCATTGGAGGTCGATGATGAACGGGGACCTGATACAAGACTCCTAAGACCGGATTCCTTCTCTTAAAAAGAATCACCTTTTAATTACTTGCACTTTACTTTCTCGCACATTTACTTCTTGTCTTTAAATTTCTCAAGACTTGGACTTTCAAGCATTGCAAGACTTGGACCTTCAAGCAACTTATTTTCACGCACTTTACATTCCTTGCACATTTATTTTTAGTCCTTTACCTTTCAAGATCTTTATTTTCAGCACTAAACCTCAACCAAAAACCCCAATTGTCTTTACTTTATTTATTGCTTTCAAAAGAACAATTGTTTCCAACCAACTTCTCTTGGGTTCGACCCCTACTTACCGCTTGCTATCATTAGTGAGCCACTAAAGTAGTGGACTTATAAATGTAAATTTGCAGGTCACGACGACAGCCTGTCAATGAGCTACTTGTGTTTTGCCGCTGTTTGTTACGGCGGCTTACGCTTGTTGGCAATATTATGTCACATAACTGGAATTTTTTGCACAAAAAGGCCACGCGGCGTAAGCCGCTGTTGCTTGGAGCATTTTACAATTAGGATGTCGTTAGGAACGATGACTACAAAACATGAGTAAATTGTGAAACTGATCTGGGAGGTTGAGTACAATTGGAACCCAATCTTCAATTTTATGCATTTTGGAAAATAATCCTAAAAACTTGACACCTGCCAGATTAATAAAAATTAATCTTATACTTGTAACGATTTATCTTACAAATTACAACTCCAAAAATAAAAAAAATTATCATTGGTTATATTATTTTGAGATCTATAAAATGATATCCATATTATTATATATTTTTTAAATTCAGAAGTGTATAAATAAGACCCTAGTGTTGACACTATATGCTTGGGATGAAGACATTTTGAGTAGTATTATGGTTGTTTGCATCATAATGCACAACATGATAGTGTTGAAGATGAACGAGAATCATATATTCAGTACGTTGATCCCATCGAATTCAATGATGATCGACTCCGAGTTAGAGCTAGTACACGCACATCAATCCATGTAGAGGAGCCATTTGAATATTACAATGAACGTCCATTCTATTTGTGTGAATACTTGGCTATAAGGGCTGCAATACACAATCGAACAACTCATGTCTCTCTTAAGTAAGATTTAATTGAACATATTTGGCAATGATATAGAAATAATAATCAAGAATAGGAAGCTCATGTAACAAATTTTATGTGTATAATTTTCTAAAAAATTTAAATAATGTCTATCAATTATTTAGTTATTTGGTGGCCTTGGTTTAATTGTTTAGTCATATATTAATTATACTTAATATAATAAATAAATAAATATAATGTAAATAAATAAAAAATATTTAATTTAAAAGAAAATATTATATTTAATTTATAATTGAAATACATTACATAATTTATTTTTATTTTTTTTGAGGGATGACAAGTAGTATAAGAGTTGGACAATGCCAAAACACTGACTCAATCTAGTACCTAAGACCAAACTGAAGCACTACCACTAACGGCGACGCATCCCATAAACTCAAAGCCACTGCAGCTAAAGCTGCACGAAAACACCACCAGACAGGTGGGAGGACACCGCCAATCAGGCGGGAGAACACCACCAACAAAGGTGGAAAGACACCACCACATGGTGGGAAGACATCCGATCCAACCGGTCGGAAAAACTAACGCTAAACTAAACTAAACTAACTAAGCTAGAACTTGAAAACAGATCTGAGCTGCCAACCACCACCATCCGTGAAACGCCTTGACGAAAGCCAACGCTGCCCATCGAGCCCAAAAACAGCAGATCCGCAGCCGGAAACGAGGACAGCCCACACGGAACCCGAGCTAGCCCGGCCACCTACAAACGAACCAAAACAAACAGAAAACTGTACAAACCGACAACGAACTGAACCTCCCCTCCGCCTCACTCCCCCGCCACACACGAGCCCACCACCCAACCTCCTCATCTTCCCCAGCATCTCTGAACAAACCCCCCCCCCCCAAAAAAGGCAGGCCACCGACGCAACAGAGAAACGGCAGCGGGGGAGAGAAGAGGGGAAAGGAGGAAGGGGAGGAGAGGGATCAGCCGTCGTCGGTTATCTTCACCAATCGCCGGAGGTTGTGTTTTTAGTTGGAAAGATGGAGAGGTTTCTAGAAAGATAAGGTTTTGCACTGAAATACATTACATAATTAAACATAACAAGAACAACATAATAAAACATTACAAAAACAACATACTTAAACATGTTAAATTTGATATAAAAAATTATATAAGAAAAGAAAAGAGACTGGGGTCCACAAATCTTACTTTTTGCAGTAAATGGGCTTGGCTACCAAAGTGGGTCTGACCTCTTTTTGTTGTTTCCCTCTAATGCAAAAAACCTCAGCCACGCCACTTCACGGGTCCCAGACAGCAAATGGGCCTGCGCTGAGATGCTCTAAGACCTGCAACTTTTTACCTAGTCTGGCCTGAGCCCACATTTTCTCCATGAGGCAAGCATAACCCTTTGCACATATATTGGCCAACAATGCTACATCTATACAAACATCCCGAAAAAATTATATACTAAGCATCCGAAGAGGGGGAAACGGCTAATTACCATCAATTTTTTCACAAACTGAAAATTGTTTGTACATGAAAACATTACTAGAACTGTAGGTTGCATAAGCTAACAAGCTTCACACAGCTGGGCACGAATCTAGCGGTCTCTCGATCTATAAGGTGCTGGACTAGACCCCTGAGAAGGCCACAAAAAGAAAGGAAAAAGAAAGGCATACAGTAACAAGCTTTAACAGAATACACAGATAGCTGATCAGTGCAACTTCAGGCACCCATCACTGGATAATAAGAGCCAGTCGCTTCCTCAAGATATATGTGGTTGCCGGTTCTAAGCTCTCTGATTCTGGACTGGGATTTGCAGCCACAAAATCCATCAAGTTTGAATGAATCATAGTCTCCAAAGTGCCATGCTTGCTGAGTGTGGCAGCAGAGCTGGAAGCCATATCATTAATATATTCTATGCCGGGTGTTGAGTTGGGCAGTGCTGATGTAGCTTGCGAGATTCCATCAAATGTGCTCAAGTCCTTCAACTGGGTAGCAAACTGGTCTAACTGTTTAACTTCAGTTCTAGTAAAAACTACATCAGAGTCCATAAGGGAAACAGGCTGTACATGAGCAGGTTTAGTATTTACAATGTTTAAACTCATGATGAGAGAAAGATAAGATAAATATAGCAAGATGAACTTCCTCAAGAGCATGTAAGGAGTAGAGTCAGCAATTGCGCTTCTGATGTCGAAGCAGA
Source organism: Rhodiola kirilowii (assembly GCA_033675215.1). Classification (NCBI taxonomy): domain Eukaryota; kingdom Viridiplantae; phylum Streptophyta; class Magnoliopsida; order Saxifragales; family Crassulaceae; genus Rhodiola; species Rhodiola kirilowii. The sequence goes on from CM066197.1 coordinate 22,757,627, forward strand.
AAGTCACTACTTGTTTCTCCACATTGATTCGGTAGAGGTTCCATATCCGCATCAAACTGAGGAACCAGGACCCTTTCTGTCTACAACAAATAGTGACATGAAACTAATGATTTCACCGTACGAAATGCTGTATTAGTAAAACTGAAAGTGCGCTTACATAGGATGTGACATAAGGCCGTGCTACAAATCCAATGACCAGACCAAGTATACACGACAGTCCCAATCCTAAGATCCAAGTGAAGGTAGTACCAAGCGCTGGCAGGATAGAAAATGAAACCACATCATTTAAGTTATGTTCACTCTTCTAAAAACTGACATGAAGAGTGTTCAAGTATAAGCTTCATTCCCGAGCAATAAAACTAAGTCGTAAATGTTCAAACTGCTAACGCCTGCAGCGATCAACTAGAGAGCTCCATACACTGAAGTAGATGGTCCAAATTCATTTGAGCCCAAAACCAGTAAATAAATAGATGCCTCGTTGAACTAATCTAAGACATAAACAACATAACAGTGTTCGTTGTCCCACATGTGGTGGAAACATATCTCAATCTAGCCAGACGCTAGCCAGACGCTAGCCTGTTTTCCACTTAGGAATTGGCCATACTACCATGAATGAATCAACTACATGGTAAAGAATATAGAATAGACGCACCAGAGTGTGAACCTACGCGGCAATCATCAGGCTTTAGGTCAAGCTGCCGAACCAGCATACTCCCATGGTCGGAAATCAATAATGCGCACAACTCAGGGACAAAAGTCAGCTCAAAATCATTAGAAAATAACGCCTGCTGCGCTGGTCCATCAGCATGTCCAGGTTTCCTAGAATAACCACCAGCAATCGTAGTCACGCCTAATCAAACAAACACACATTCGTCAATAAAAAACAAGAAACTTTCAAAAATGTAAAATCAACTGATTTCACAGATATACCAGAGCTGGTGATCTTCCTTATGACGTGGTTGCTCTGATCAGCAACATAGACATTCCCCTTCAAATCAATTACAAAGCTCTTCGGTTTATTAAATACTGAACTCCTCAAATCTCCATCAGCAAATCCAGCACTCCCATTTCCAGCCAATCTCACAATCACACTCTCTACACATGCAATGCCCAAGTTCACAATCACAAAAGCCAAACTCGCAATATGCAAAACCCTGAATTCCCAATTTTACAAAACCCTAACTCAAATCCACTTTTTCAACCCACTGCGAAAAATACAACACACGACGATTTCAAAGCACTTACCTTGGGAAATGGGAGACGAGATAGTATAGAACCCGCTTTGAGCCGAGTCGAGGACAACAAAATCGAACGAGCCAAACCGAGGGAGGATCGAGTGGGGGTTGACGCCGATCTTGTTCCCGTCGATGACTGTGGTGACTGTGTAGCCTTCTTCGAGGACGAGTTCGCTCGGGACTGTAACTGCTGATGCTGATCACAAGACACAAGATGACCCAAAAGAGTATTAATAAACGCTTTCGTGATAGGTTTAGTGAAGTAAGAGAATAAAAGCAACTCACCTCCATTCACGGCCAGTAAGAGGACGACGGAGACGATGATACGAAGAGACGCCATTGGAGAGATAGAGAGAAGAACAGATCTGCCCGGTGATAAATGACTGGCTGAAATCGAACCAACTCGGTCTAGGGTTACATTCTTTGTTCTTTTCCTATTACTCGATTAAAATAAATAAATGCATAATTTGTTTACAAAATAGTTATAATTATTAATTACCAACATCCTCAAAATGTCAAATTGTTAGATAGAAAATGCGCCCAAGCTTTGTATTATAAATTAAAAAATGGAATAAACGATAAACAGTTAAAAAAAGTTCGATAAAATAACTAAACAACGTCGCGAATAACCCTTGTATTAAAGATCGAACTTGGTTCCAAGGCTTAGTCCGTATACTACTCTATTAAGATCGAGAGAAACACTCTGAATACATATTCTCGATGCCTAAGAATGATGCAGAGGTCTACGTTTTATAATTCCTTGCTAGTCAAGAGTAACCGACACTCATAATGGGAATGGCCATCTTGAATGAGATAAGCAAATGCCTTCGACCCTTGACTTTTCAAAATTAACAATCCACTTTGATGGTGCATATATATCACATGTCATTAAGTTCTAAGAGGATCCAAGATAGTATCCAATGAAGATCAAGATCCTTCTTTATGTTGAGTTGGTTTATTGTAGCTCCAAATCGACTCATGGTTGGTTCGATTCATGGTTAAACCAAATTTGATGCGCAGCTTCCCCATAATTCTTGCTGAATACGACTCAAGCATCAAAAATGATAAAGTTTGAAGTACATTTCAACATAAATTATAGAATTATTTCATATTATTTCATACAATTATAATCTGCAAATACATAATGGTAATGTGAAAAATGTATGTTGAGGAACTCAAATGGAGAAGAACATATGAAAAGAGAAATGTAGAGAAATTGTATTGTTTAGTGTTCTTGATGTTATTGATATGAAATTCTTTACAAATGACCCCTATACATATGAGTACAATGAGAAGACCCGTAATAAAGATGAATGTATAAATGACACATCATTGGACCCTTCATGGGGCACCCAATTGAATATATTAAAAGGCTAAAAACCATCCAATTTAATCAAAAAAATTTATAACAAGCCTCCTTTTTGGATAACTCGTACAAATATCATGCTTCGTTAAAACCTTACTAGGAAAATGATGTAGAAAAAACCTAGTGAAGGAAAAAGTGTGCATAATTTGTACAATACACATAGATGTTACCGCATTAAAAACTTTATTTAGCAAAACTCATAGAGATATAACTTTAAATAAGGAAAAGAGTGTAACACATAGTTCTCCCCCTCATTGTAGCCTTCAAGTTAATCTTTTCTAAAGTTAGGGTTTCACTAGAGTACCGTAAGACATCCTTGATGGTGTCTTACTGAAGGGGGCAGAGCCAGTGGCGGATCCAGGATCTTGTTTTACTGGGGGCAGCATAAATTTTTTTAAAATATTTTAGACCAAATAATAATTTTTGAGGATAGAGTTTGGTCAAATTTGTCAGATTATTGTTACTAAAATGTGAAAAACATTAAAAATTACTCCTGTGTTTTAGACTACTTTTTATTAAACAGCAAGTGAATTGAAACTATATAAAAATGACATAAATACGAGAATAAACTGAAAACTTTTACAGTAGTACTTCACTTAACTATTTAAATCAAATATTTGTGAAGTTACAACGGTATCATCATTTCCGTTTCTCAATTTTTACAAATACATAACACATGTGTAAGATAATAGGCGTTAAGGGCTGTGGTATGCGCTGTGGGCTGGATAAAGATTCTGGACTTGCAGCTACGTAGTAAGCGGTGACCGTTATAAACTAACTGTAATCAGAGATGTTTGCTCTCATCCTTTTCAAATACGGTGTTCTATATCGTCTGTGCTGATTTATGTTGAGGATCTAGTTCTCTTAGTAATAGATTATATTTGAATGAGACAACTAATTTTTTCTAAACTAAAATTTATTTTTAAACTATTGGTTCAAATGATTAAATTAATTGGGGGCATAGAATTAAAGTTATTGGGGGCATAATGTAAAAATCTCTCTACACCTAAGGCTAATCAAGCTAATTTAATGAAAATTTAGACAAAAGAATGGGGGCAGCTGCCCCCAATAGTTAAAGAAAAGATCCGCCCATGGGCAGAGCATTAAGTTATATAGAAGGATGGTGTGTTTCTTCTAACTTACCTAATTTATATCCACATCTTTTTAAATCATGTGTTAACCTTTAAAGGGTATCAAAATTTTCTTGCAAAGAGTGCGAGGTATTCATTTTGAAGCTAAAGTATCGTAACAACAAAGCATATCTGGTAGGCATGGACTTGAGTTTATAAATTTTGTCCACTATGTCCCAAAGCTCCTTAGTAGTTTTATGATGTGTAATCTGCCTGGCTACATCATTAGTGAGTCTGATGATGACCTCCAAATGAGCCCAGTCGCCAGTGCATTTTTTTGGTTGCACCAGAGGTGTCAAAAGGCCTTTGAAAGGTGTCAGAAGGTCACTCATACAAAAGGATAGTGTCTAGCGGTCATAGTCTTGATCAAATGAACAGGAACTCGACGCTTCAAACACCCCTGGATGCACCTTCTAAAATAGCTTCATAACATTTCTCTCAAATGAGAATTACTTTCACTTTTACCTTCCACATGAAGTAGTCCATGTACCAATTAAATGGCCTCAGCCTTACAACAAACATCCTAGACAATTGCCTAATACAAGTACCTCCAAAAAAACAAAAGATTTATTAGTGTAATTGTTCAAGAAATTAAAAGAAATCAACTCTAAAACACGCAGTATCTGGTTTACCAATCCAGATCACCGTAACAAGCTACTATACTAACCAATACACCAAAAGTAGGCAAGAATATGACCAAGTTCCCGCTCACCTCTTAACGGCCACATGGCTAGAGAGGCAAAGGGCACTTGTTCTAATCAGTACATACCAGGATGTCATTAATGTTTGTCTAATTCTTTACGAGCAAAACTGGCTGGAGAGGCAAAGAGCACCCGATTCAATTATTGACATAATTAATAAAAAACAGTCGTAATGATCCTTTTTGGTTGAGATGTAATAATGAATCAGGCAGACTTATACCACGTTGTAGATTGATTAAAGATCAAGATATAATTTAGATTTGTGTTGAGTTTGGCATACACAAGCAAATAAAAAGAATAGTAAATGTGCATCGACACACAATATATAAGGTACGGACTAGGTCCTACTCCATGGGATCTCTGGAAGAAAGATCCGGTCTCAATGTTTTACTACCAAACTCTGGCAAAAATTACATAGCAATTGTTCGACGCGTCATCACTCAGATACAAACAAGACTAAACTAGTATGCTATACTACGCAACATAGAATATAAGTGAGACAAAAATATATGTTTAGAAGGCTCGCTGACGTGGACGAAATTGGTTGTGTCTCTGTTGCTGAGTCTGCCCACTCCAGACGAGTTGAGGATGCTCCTCGGGGTCCGTCAACAATAGGTTTACTCTGTGCGACAATGTCCGCTTTCTTGCGCCACGTCGCGCGAAAACAAACGGAAGTTATCGAAATCTTAGGGTCACCCTCGAAAATGCTCTTTCTCACATTAGTTTTTTATGAACTGAGTTGCAAGGAGTTGAAACAAGGAGTTTTTTTAAATATTTTTTGCCTTGTTTGAAAACCCCAAATTTCACTTTTACCATGCTTGAGTTCTGCATATCGGTTTTGCCATATTTTTAAAGAGACCGGTTTGCAAGAAACCGATTATGTCCATTTTCGGACAAAACCGGTTTCCCCTAAACAGGTCTAATCAATTTTTTAACAAGGCTGTTTTTTCTCAAAACACCTTGATAAGTAATCGAAGGCATGGCAGGTTCTGGTCCTACGTGGACCAAACATTTCACAGTTGTGCATGTGTGTCGGCCACATAGAAAATCAGTTCTCCAGGAAACGATCTTCTTTAAAAAAAAATTAATGAAACCGATTTTCCAGAAACTAGTCTTTCGCGAATTGAAATAGGGTTTCTTTCTTTCCCTCCCCCCACTGACTCTCTTCTCCACCGGCTCTCACCCTATGTCGAATGAACCTCTTACTCTGATTCATCAAACCGCTTCCCCTGAACCGTTAATTTTGTAAATTATGTTGTTCTATTGTGATATGTGTTGAATTTTGTTTGAATTGAGTTGAATTAGAGCTATAATTAGTTTAATTTTGTTATACGACAATTGTAATTTTGGTACAATTTGTGATGTTGTGTTTGGTAGTGTTGAATTAGAGTTGAATTGTATGTTTTGTTATTTTTGTTGATATAGGGTTGAACTTAGTTATATGAAAATTTTAATTTTGGTATAATTTGTGATATTATGTTTAATAGTGTTCAATTATTGTTGAATTAGGGTGAATTCTATATTTTGTTCAATTGTTGAATGTCGATTGTATTGAATTGTTTCAAATAAAGCTGTTTGATTTGAATTGTTTAAATAATTGTTGATTGTGTTGAACTATTTGAATAATTTTTTATTGGCGATTGTAATAGCATGGTTGAATTGTTGATTACGTTTGTATTGAATTGTTTGATTCCCAAGCAATGTCCATTTTACAACTGTTATTAAATTAAATACGTTTATTTGTCGTGTGTAGGTATGGCATCACGCGGACCATCATCTTCACGAGTCAGGGCATCCACTTCCAAGAATGTCCCATCTCATTCCAGTTTGAATCCCAATATGGGTGCGGATGACATAATTAATCCCGGCCCTATCGATGAGTCTGTGCTTACTCGGCAGAGAAGTCACCGTACTCAGGGAGTTTGGAATAATCAGGCTAGTAATATATTTTAATAAAATCTAAGTTTCAAATTATTAATTTAGCATGTAATTTGTTACTAATGTTGATCTTTTTATTTTCTTGTGGTAGATGGATGCGAAAGTGAAGGCCACAACCCGCTTATGGTTAAGCATAATTCCTTTGAGGCACCTCATAATCAAATAATGCATGATGTCGTAAATGCAGGTTTCTACCCTTGGAGTCTTATGTTTGCTGTAAAGTCTGATCCGACATTGGTGACTGCACTAGTGGAGAGATGTAGGCCAGAAACTCATATCTTCCATTTTAATCGAGGGGAGGCCACCATAAGTCTACATGATGTGGCTCTTCTTACTGGTCAACCTATAGAAAGAGTGCCTTTAACGGGGATTCACAAATGAAGTGGGAGCCGATTTGCGTGAGACCGCTTGATGACTACCCTGCTTGCCAAAAAAACTCACCGCGCTGGCAAAGCGAGCATGGTTCAATAATAATATATCGCAGATCCCTAATGATGCATCAGAGGAGACGTTAAAGAGATAAGCTATGGCGTATCTCCTTCAACTGATGAGACTAACCTTATTTCCGGATCTTAGTAGTAACATCGTCCTACTGTACTTTCTTTCATTACTAGAGGCCCTCGACAATGTTAGATAGCACAATTAGGGGAGTGCAATGCTGACTTATCTGTACAGTATGCTATGCATGGCCAGCAGATTGGGTAAGAGTCAGATGTTTGAAAGTGTGCTGTTGTTACAATTCTGGAGTTGGGATCGAATGCAGTTTGGGAGGCCAAAGCCTTTTTGGTGGAACTTCCCACGCTAAATGTTGATAATTGATATTGATCCGTTGCAGAGGGGAGCTTGGACATATTTGTAAGTATTTTCTATATCAGTTAAATATTGAATTTTATTTTTAACTATAAATATTTATATTTACGTTTATGTGTAGGAAATGGAAGGGGTCAAAAATGATTCTCGGGGTACCTAAAGGTAATTTGGTGTTCTAATGCGATGAGATCCAGAAGATATAAATCGGAAACATCAGCTGGAGACCGTACGATAAGAGATTTTTCCCACTACTGAACCCTATCTGCCTCGAGGGTTGAGAGATTCAGAGAGCCGATGTGCCACTCATTTGCTTTAATGTCAATGAGTGGCATCACCCATGACGTCGTATGGGGAAGGACGGGTGGCATCAGGTTATCCCACAGCCGGCGATAGCATATTCAGAAGAGAGTCACGGTAGGGATAACCATGTAAGAGTTATTCTTTCTGGTGGTAACAATCTTGTAAATGCCTCTCTTTGAATCATAGAGTAGCACATGGTGAAAATATGCCCTAGCACAAAGTTCGTCCAACCTTCTACGAATTTTCGGAGTAAACAGAGATCTGTGCCCATTGTAGGGAGTATGTTGATGCTTCATGAAATAAGTTGTTGTTTGCTTAAACGTGAACATCACCAGTGAAGAAATAGGCAAATCACGACCACCTTTTGGAATGGCATTGAAACACTCAGAAGCATTCATGGTCATCGACCCTCATCGAAACCCATCGGTATCGAATGCCTGTGACCATAACTCTACATCCATATTTTCCAACCATCGGCGGAACTCTGGTTTGTCGTGCAACAGGTCCAGCAGCTCAGCAAATTCAGCCTTAAACTTTAGCTCCTTCCTCTCATATGCCACGTCTCCAATTTTTTCTTTCAAAAATAAATCCTTGACCTTCACCATGAAGTTACTCTGTAAGTGACGCAGCATACACGATGGGAGGCATACAGAGGAGACCAATCGGGTTCACGCATGGCAGAAAGTATTCCAGTGTGTCATTCTGAAATGATGCACAACCCCTCTCGCGAAGTCATGCCTTTCCGAATGCAACACATGAAGCATTTCCAGCTTGAGGTGTTCTCGCTCTCAACCACTGCATATCAAACTGGCATTATAATGATTATTGGCATCCAAAACAACAACGACCAACATCTTGCCGGTCCATTTCATGTACATATGTGTGCTGTCAGTCGACAATACAGGACGTCAATGCTTAAATGCACGAATACATTCAGCAAAAACCAAAATACGCGGTTCACCTGGCAAATGCCACTGTCGAGTGGTGTTGTACCCCACTTAACAACTGTCTCCAGACTGGAATCCACCAGCGCCTGCATCTCTGAACTATTTAACAAGCGCTAGATGCTTTGCTTGCCACGCTTTCAAGTATGATATTTCATACCCATAATCATTTTAATGTTAGCACATATGTGTCGCACCTCAAGTATTCACTCATTAGCTCTTTAATCTCATAAGCTATGTATTGTTTGTTCAAGTGTTTGTTAGTCCTGGAAATGGAGCCATGCTGGCATATGTGGTAATGTGGGATCTTATGGATCACCTAATAATTTGTTCTTTGTATACCTGCAATGCGAACACGCCACTGACAAACCTCTCTACCCTACAGACACCCAAAACAATTACAGTAGGCTCAGACTTATTTACCTTGTACTCTACACGTTTCAGAATGGAGTACTTTCGCACGACATAGATGACCCCCTCTTTTTTGCTAAAGCTAAGACCAAGTGCAAGTGACGGAGATTGTGGGTGGATTGTATGCAGATTCTGATCGAAGGGTTAAAAAGTTTCCCACATTGAGACATCATCAAAATTCAAATGACCAAGTGTATTGAGGTTGCGTAATTTCAAGTATCCATGAAAATACTTAATTTCAAGTTTTGATGTTAACATGTCACTTAAGCATTTTATCAAACACTTAGTCGCGTGTTGATAAATGAAGCTCCAAGTGAAAATGAATTTGAACACTTTGATTATGGAATCCAATATATACATATGATCATTGAGTACCAAGGAGGGCTATAAAACCCTCAAAACCAAGGGACGACTCACACATCATGTAAGACAACATAGGAAAAGTAGAGTTCATAAGAAAACAACAAGTGGAGGAGAGATTGTAGAGAAATAGGGTGATCAAGCCTAGATGTCCTCCTTGAATCTTCTCTCCTTCTCATTTGGTTGAATCCTTGATGAATACCTTGATTTTCACCTATTCCTTAGTCCTTTCTCCCAAAAACCCAGCACAACTAGTCAAAAACCCTCTTTTGTATTTATAGTCTCGAGTTGAAAATCCTGGAGCACCAGTGCTAACCAGTCGGCTAGCACATGAGTTGCCAAGCTAACTGATTGGTTAGCAAATTTTAGGTTCTTGGTCCTCCGCTGAGCGTGGTAGCTGGTCGGTGTAGACATATTCCATGTTGGAAGCTTAGAAAGGGAGAGTATTGAACTAGTTGTGCTCTAAGATGGTCGAACTACCCTTGATTTTATAGACAAATGATACCGTTTTGGGCCAACTGATTTTAAGTAATACCAGCTCTCCGCAAATCGATTTAACATAAAACTGATTCCCCCGCATCGGGTTTTGGGGCTAGTCTTGTCAAATCTTGATCAGTTTCTTATGGCCCTGACCATCTGAAACGCCTGCAATTGGGTCTGAAAAGCCAGGAACTGTACTTACTTTTGCAAACAAAGGTATCGGTTTTTCTTAAGCCGACATTTTTTGCACGTCTAGTCCCATTAGTTCTGAAAAATAATAAAACCGGTTCCATGAAAACAGGTTTCATTAATTTTTAAAGAGGACCGTTTCCTGGAGGATTGATTTTCTACGTGGTTGACACGCATGCCCAAATTCATATCGTTTGGTCAATATAGGACCAAAATCTGCACGCATGCACAACATCAAACCGGTTTAGGGAAACCGATTTTGTCCGAAAATGGGCAATACCGGTTTCCCCCAAACCGATCTCCCTGGGAACAATGAAAAAAAAAAGATATTTCGGTAACGAAAACTATTGGGGGCTGTATTGGCGAGATCCAACGGTAAACAGCTGCCCAGAAGAAAAACCGCCTGGAAGTCCGAGGACCTTTAGTACCGTACCCTGGGCAAAATCGATATGCAAAATTCAAGCACGGTAAAAGTAAAATTTGGGTTTCAAAACAGGACAAAAAAACGAACTCTGAAACGAACTTACTTATGAAGCCCCAAACTGCAACGTTTCGAAAAAGTATCGACTGCCTTTCTTAATTTGATGGGCTGGGCTGGAATTTTCTAAATTTGTACCGCATGAACCGGACCAAGGCCAGCTACTGGCATTAGCAAACTCTTCAAAGTAAAGTCAAAAAAAAAGTCAAAGGACATGTGCTTTGAATTTCAGGATTTTTAGTGTCTTTGATGGTTAATTTGACACCATTATTTACTATTCAGCTTTATATCAAATCAGAGGCCCCTCAGCATCTTGAAATGTTGGCGAACGAAGGTGTAATTTGTAAAGTGTGAAACACGCCTGGGAAGAGGTCCATGGTCTGTACAAATGAGTCTGTGACTTTGAGTTCAGCTAGAAGTGTTCTTCTTATAATTATGAGGAATCATTTATGTTTATTTACGGATGCGAGTATTTGTTTTTGCCCGGCTCTCAAATGCCTAATTCAATTATGCGCAACGACTTTGAAATATTTTATATGCATGTAGAAGCATTATTGGTATCATTAAATCAAGTTCTTACTAGAGATGGAAGTGGGTTACGAAACCCGTGAGTTGGCCCGCGAGGGTTGTGGGTTGCTGATGAGTCGAATTCTCGACTCATTTACATACCTATTTACGAAGAGTTGTGGTCCATTCCCGGTGCTAATTCGATGCCATTTGACCCTATTGCTTGCTATTTCAGGTGAGAAACACATATTACGGTCCCCGGGTTCAAAAAGATCAATTCTCGCAGAAAACCGAAGTTTCGGAGCAAAAATATGGATTTCGGGCAAAACGGGACAGACTGACCTTTGGGGCTTATTTTGGACGCACAGATCGCATTTGATGTTCGATTTGGTTGATTCAAAGCTTTATGGAAATCTAACTCAAAGGGTTACAACTCTCCAATTGACGCCGAGACCAAATTCGGAGGTTAAGATTGCCAACCAGCCGCCAGAAGCTCACATGAGCTCCAGAAACCCAGCCGAGCCCCATTTCCATCAACCCAACCGAGACTCGCCCGGGTCCCTCTGCACCCGACCGGGTCTCCTCTGCTGCGTGCTCTGCTCCATTTCACACTCAAAACTCGCCCGAGTCCCACCAATACCCGCCCGGGTCTTCCCTGAAAATCAGATTTTTGATTTTCAAACTTATAAATAGAAAATGATGATTTTGACCCAAAGGGTCGGGAGCTAGGGTTTTGGAGCACAAAAAATTGAAGGTTTCTAGAGAGAACAAGCTACCAAGGCTTCAAGGGAGGATCATCCATTTGAAGATTGAAGATCATTAGTTCATTCCTTCCATTGTATCTTCATCTATGTACTCAATACAATTTGTGTTTGTCTATGAACATGATTTGTGAGTAGTGTTTTATATTCTAGGGTCCTATGGACCTCATGTGTGTTAATACTCCTAATCTATAATGAATCAATGTTAGTATAACATGTTTGGATGATTGTGAATCTACTTGGATGAAATGTCAACTCTATGCCCACCAAGTGTTTGATAAAATGCCTAAGTGGTCTAGAAACATGAATTTGAAGTTGAGTGTTCTAGCGAACGAGACTAAGAGTTCTAGAATGAGAGTAGACTCACCCTTGCTAAGTGATGATCACTAGCGTGACTCATTTTGGCATTGAGATAGGCTTGTTCTGAAACCGCTCATTGGATATTGATCATTCAACTAGCGTTGATGATTGAGAACTTGAGTAGGTTGTGAGCTAACAACATCTAGCGATTGAAGTTCACGTGCGAGGTGCTTCTTCCTTAAATCAAGTAAAAACATCTAGCAATAGTATTTGATTTAATAGTAGCACGCCTTAATCTAATCATCTAACATGATTGTTCTTGCATGAAATTGAATTCTTGGAGTCTAAAAACACACATGAGTGAAGTAGTTCCCTAGAGTACACCTTTTGCCTTGGTAGTGACACTATCTCTAGTTTCCTTAGATTGTTTACATGCATTTTCTCTAGCAATCACATCAAAACCAACCCTTCGTAATTAGGATAGACTTATCGGAACGAAATCGATAGTCACAAGCCTATGTGGTTTCAACACTCTCATGTTAGGGATATAATACACGAATGCAAGTGTTCATTCAAACATGGTAGGCATGGCATGATATGAGTGAACTATGTGACTACACCCAAAACACTCCACACTTAAGAGGTAGCTTAGTCCCTAAGCGCAAACAATAAAGAAAAGGCGCATAGGAACTCCCCTCGTTTGTAGATGTGCCCCTCGAATAATAGAGACGCCAATGTGCTAAGCTTTATCATACATGGTGCAAATAACTTCCTTGATGACAAGAAGACATGGAAGGTTAAACGTAACACGTGACATACAAGGTAATACAAGTATGAGCAAGTGAGCTTCACTAGTTACATAATAACATCATGGCATAAGATTAATACACCTCAAACAAAGAAAGTAATCTACATCCTTCATAATATGCACATGAGCACTAAGGATGACGGACGCACAGTCGTCGTGTGCAAACGTCAAGAATAAAATTTATAAGTCCGCTACTCGCGACTTCACTACTGGGTAGCAAGTGGTAAGTAGGGGTCGAACCCAAGGGAATTAGGGGGATAGTTGTTCTTTGAGGAATGTACTGAAGGGGAGCGTGATTTTAGGTGGATTGAGGTTTTAGCGATGAACAGTGAGTGGTTGGTTGTTGGTTTTAGTTTTAGTACAGAAAAGTAAGTGGGTTGGTCGTGATTTTAGTGCAGAAAGTAAAGTACTGAAAGTAAAGTACTGAAAGTAAAAGGAGAAGACTTACAGCAAGTGGTTGCGTGAAGGACAAGTTTTGCGGAGAGTAAGCGGTTGATATTGCAGTTGATATTGAGACTGAAAGTAAAGTGCAGGTGATGTTTTAAGGAAAGTATTCGGCTTCAGGGGCCTTGTATCATAGTCTGTTTATCATTGACCTTTAATGATCCTACTAAGTATTCAAAAGTGTATCAAGGCCATTCCAAGCACTCGATTTGCCGCACTGTCTAGTCCATTCCAAGACATAGAGCACTTGTTCTATTTAGACTAATACCCCATTCCAAGGTATATTAGCCTGTGTGCATCCATTTGATCAATCATTCCCGATCAACCAAATGGTGTTTAAAAGAGGTCAAACTTCTCAGATAAGCTTTGCCATTCCAAGCATCCACTTATCCGAGTATGTTTACGAACCCCACGGAAGAGTTTTGCCATTCCAAGCATCCACTCAACCTTGTAAGTTCTAACCTAATATATGGCACATAGAACAAGTTTTGAACACAAGAGGCACTAAGAATATGGTCCAAAACATTTTATGATACAAGTACACCCCTTCAACCGAATGAAGGGTTTAGCTACGAATATCCATAGAGGTGGATACCATAGCTAAGTACTCGAGGGTTTTTGAAAGACAGTAAGTAAAGGAGAATACTCAAGAACCAACAGGAGTAAACTCAAGAACTACTAGAATACTCAAGAACCAACATGAGTATTATAGATTTACAACAAATGTTTACAAGAGTAGTGCCCAATTCTAGAGAGAAGCTAGAGCTTTGTGATGGATGATGGTTTGAAATGAGGATGATATTACAATGGAGGAGAGGAGCTCTATTTATAGGCTAAGGGAGAGCATGGATGTGGATGAGAAGAAGCCACTTGTCACAAGGGAAGAGGAGGAAGCAAAAGCCATCGGTGATGTCATCTCCTCCCAAAGCCGCCGGCCACATGGCTTGCAAGGAGAGGAGAAGCCTCTAGCCGCCGCCCATGTGGAGGAAGGGGAGTGGTGGAGTGTGTTTTGTGAGCTTATCCCAAAAAGCCATCGGTCCTTTCAGCTCCAGACTGACTCTGGTTGCCCTTCGGTTGGATTTGTTTTGAGTGATTCCACGTCCGGTTCTTGAAAGTCAGAATTTGGTCGTGACCTGGAATGACTCGTAATTCATATTCAGCTTAAAAAGTCCTCCTTAGCCTGTATTCTCTCTAGACTTCAAAATACCCTGTAGATAAATATCGGAACTAACAAGCAAAAGTTAAATAGACTAAGAGTCTAATTTGGTGGGTTTAATTGTGTTTATGATTCATACAATTATGGTCCATCAAAAGGGGACATCATTATTCATAGATAAATCAAGGGAAATGTGGAGGGCCTTGGAATTATGAAGTGGGATTGGAGTGAGTAGAACTCACTCCACACTTAAGATCCAAGCCACACTCAAGAATCATGTCAAACACTTATATATAAAGAACGAGAATGAAACGACTTACAAACCGGGTTACCTCCCGCGAGGGCCTAGTTTTTTCCCGTTTTGGCAAAGACGTAGCAAAGCGCCCCATAGAATCACTCGTGAGAAGTCCTTTGCTAGGATCCCTTCTCACGGGGCCTTGGATTTGGCGCGTCAATCCACCTTCAAATCCCATTTGAATTTCTTCCCATCAAGTCTACAATAGACTTTCCTTTGGGATTTCGACCCCTTCAAATATGAAGATCCCTTTAGAGCTAAGGGGTCATGGGAGCTTCCTTCCAAAGATCTTGCAAAATAAGGCACGAAGCTCCCAAACTTGTCTCGAGACCTCGGAATGAAGAAGGAGTCTTCAAAATTTGTCTCGAGCTTGATGGGCACACCCTCCTTTAATTTCTCAATAATTTCCTTGGGTGCCCACTCCTCAATATCGCTCATTAAACTTGTGTCTTCTTGTGTGCGAGGTGGCTCCTTAGTCTCTTCCATGAAAACCTCAACAAAGTCTCTATACCCTTGAAGTTCTTGTAGCTCAATATCCTCTTCCTCAATCTTATCCTCATCAAGAATTTGGGATTCACATTTAGCCTCTTCTATAGCGGGAGGGAGGAGTTCTTCTTCGTCAATAAAAGTCATTTCCTCAATGCAAGAGGCATTATCCTTGAAGAATTCCTCGTCGGAGAGCCAAGGCGTTGATGGAATGGTGAAATCTTGTGTGTTCTCAACCGAATGATCTTGAAACGTGCTAGTAGTGGAAGGTGGTGCACTTTCATGTTCCAACTCACCCTCGGTGCAAGATTCACCATCCATCTCCTCATAAAAAGCTTGGGTACCGACTCTCCAAAGTGTATCCTCCTTTTCTTGATCCCTTTCTTCCCTTGAGGCATTAGATTCAAGAACTTCCTCTTTGGCCACCTCTTCTTCATCATCCAAGTCCCCATTTTCCATTTCTTGTCGCGCTAATGTGCTTTCCAACACTTTTCTTTGGGCTATAAGTTCATCGATGCGTTGGTTCAAAGCTTGGAAAGCTTGTTGCGTGTCTAGGCGATCTTGGGAGATCTTGGCATTAAGAGCTTCATAGGAGGCCATCCCTTCTTGTCTAACCCTCTCACCTTCATTCAAAGAGTTTAGCAATTCCTTGTAGAAGAGCTCCTTGTCCATAGGTTGTGGATTTTGAGGGTATGGAGGGTTGGAGTCTTCTTCTTGTTTACCCTTCTCATTTGCCTTCAAGGAGTTTAGCAATTCTTCGAGGGTGGGTTCATTGGCACTAGGTTGAGGATTCATAGGATAAGGAGGGTAGGAGTTTTCCTTGAATGAGCATTGGCTATCATCCAAATATGGAGAGTATGAATGTTTCGGATAGCTATGCTCTTCCCAATATGCATTTTGTTGCTCCTCCTCTTGGTAATATTCTTCATTGTATGAGACTTGTTGGTTGTATGAGTACATCCTCGCAAGACAAAAGAACAAAAGTTAGCAAGAGAAATGAGTGTAAAGAATGTACAAAAGAAAAGGAAAAATATTTACAAGAATAGTCCAAATCTCACAAAATCTACTCTAGTGCTCTAGTTAATTCATTGCTCCCCGGCAACGGCGCCATTTTGACGTGCAGTTTTTTAGTGCATGATCAAAAACATTTATATTTGACCGGTAAGTACCGGGTCGTCCAAGGAGCAAGTCCAAACTTATGAGCACTATTCGATTTCGTTTCGATAAGTCTATCCTAATTACGAAGGGTTGGTTTTGATGTGATTGCTAGAGCAAATGCATGTAATCAATCTAAGGAAACTAGAAATAGTGTCACTACCAAGGCAAAAGGTGTACTCTAGGGAACTACTTCACTCATGTGTGTTTTTAGACTCCAAGAATTCAATTTCATGCAAGAACAATCATGTTAGATGATTAGATTAAGGCGTGCTACTATTAAATCAAATTCAATCGCTAGATGTTTTTACTTGATTTAAGGAAGAATCACCTCGCACGTGAGCTTCAATCGCTAGATGTTGTTAGCTCACGTCCTACTCAAGGTTCTCAATCATCAACGCTAGTTGAATGATCAATATCCAATGAGCGGTTTAAGAACAAGCCTATATCAATGCCAAAATGAGTCACGCTAGTGATCATCACTTAGCAAGGGTGAGTCTAATCTCATTCTTGAACTCTTAGTCTCGTTCGCTAGAACACTCAAATTCAAATTCATGTTTCTAGATCACTTAGACATTTTATCAAACACTTGGTGGGCATAGAGTTGACATTTCATCCAAGTAGATTCACAATCATCCAAACATGTTATACTAACATTGATTCATTATAGATTAGGAGTATTAACACATATGAGGTCCATAGGACCCTAGAATACAAAACACTACTCACAAATCATGTTCATAGACAAACACAAATTGTATTGAGTACATAGATGAAGATAAAATGGAAGGAATGAACCAATGATCTTCAATCTTCAAATAGATGATCCTCCCTTGAAGCCTTGGTAGCTTGTCCTCTCTATAAACCTTCAATTTTTCGTGCTCCAAAACCCTAGCTCCCGACCCTTTGGGTCAAAATCATCATTTTCTATTTATAAGTTTGAAAATCAAAAATCTGATTTTCAGGGAAAACCCGGGCGGGTCTTGGTGGGACTCGCGTGAGTCTTGAGTGTGAAATGGAGCAGAGCACGCAGCAGAGGAGATCCGGGCGGGTGCAGAGGGACCCGGGCGAGTCCCGACTGGGTTGATGGAAATTGGGCTCGGCTAGGTTTCTGGAGCTCAGGTGAGCTTCTGGCGGCTGTTTGGCAATCTTAACCTCTGAATTTGGTCTTAGCGTCAATTAAAGAGTTGTATCCTTTTGAGTTAGCTTTCCATCAAGCTTTGAATCAACCAAATCGGACATGAAATGCGATCTGTGCGTCCAAAATAAGCCCCAAAGGTCAGTCTGTCCTTTTTTGCCCGAAAAACCATATTTTTGCTCCGAAACTTCGGTTTTCTGCGAGAATTGATCTTTTTGAACCCGGGGACCTTAAAGTGTGTTTCTCACCTGAAATAGCAAGCAATAGGGTCAAATGGCATCAAATTAGCACCGGGAATGGACCACAACTCTTCGTAAATGGGTATGTAAATGAGTCGAGAATTCGACTCATCATATGCCCCGACCCAGCTCGACCCGTACGACCCAACTCGTAAGTTCAGGATGGTGGGTTCAGCTGGTGGGTTGGGTTGAGTTTTGATCAAGCAACCCGACCCAGCCCGACCCACGGGTTTGACCACCAAAATTAAAATTATAACAACATATGAGTCCGACCTAAGAGTTTATCCCGTGAGTTTGACCCACGAGCCAAATATTCCAAAATATAACCGTTTGAGATCAAAGTATAGCTCAATCAAAAAAGAAGAAAAGAAATCAAAGTATAGCCGTTAGAATGATTATTTAGTACCATTATCCTTCTCTTTTCGAGTATCTTTCATGGTCCATTGACTAGAACCCTGCTTATTATGTCAGTTAGAATTAACCTTAGGCTTGTATAATTATTTATAAAGTTTCAACATAGAGTTTATGTCAATCTTTCGCCTATATGTAAATGTGCCCGAGTCAAGAAGTTTGACTCCTATTTAATTTTAAAATGAAATATTAATTTTTGTTTTTTCATTTAGATAATAATTGCTTTTAAATATAATTTAGATAAAAATTATTAATAAATTGATTATTTTATAATGTTCATTGAAAATAATATTTTATGGGTCCAACCCATGTGTGAAACCCGTGGGTTGGACCAAACCCAACGACTCTGCTCGACCCATCACATTTATAAGGGTTGACTTACAACCCATGGGTTGGGTCCAAAAAATTTTATTCAACCTGACCCGTGGGTCGATTCGTTACTGTTTGGACCCAGCCGAACCCACAAAAATTATACTGTTTCGACCCAGCCCGACCCGTGTGCGGACCCACTTCCATCTCTAGTTCTTACGCACAATGATTATGACATATGAATTAATTATTATTCATTCTCCAGTGGTTAATCGGTGCCTTTCGCTCTTGCTACATACAGAAGCTAGCAGTCATTGCATTTACTTTGAACTTGTCGCAAAGCCTTCCTATGACATCTTTTAATACTCTACTAAATATATCGACTCTTGCGTGAAAGATCCAACTAGACGTGGTGAACCTATGCCTCCTTAGTACTATATAAGACTTTGTGCACTATACCATTTGACACAAATGCAACGAGGGAAGACACGATGTTGCGTACCCGGCATAACATAAGACTTTTCGCAACATAGAGACGCCTGTTATGTGTGGGATATGTTGCGTAAGAGACACTACAACACAACCAAATCCCGCATACTAAACCGCGTTGTATACGTGAATCAATGCTATGCACACTTTAGCAGCATATAAAGCCTTTTTACGTGTAACCGCTTACGCAACAGGCACTATAGCAGCAGTTTAAGATTTGTTGCATAAGAGTGATCATACAACATGGTCTAAAGTAACAAGCGACATAAGTTGCTTTTTGTTAGTTATGTAACTAAATGAAAAGCAACAAATCAAGAAACAAAAGCAATAAGTTTGCTGATGCAACGATTTCTATAGTAATGGTTTCTACTTGTTGCGTAAGTACATTTATTTCGATAAAGTTGAAATTTACTACCTCGTACGACATTTATTTCAAAATTTATTACATCGTACGGCATTAAGGGTGGTCGCTAAACAACTTTTTACTTACGCAACATCCAGATGAATACTATGTAGCATAAGTTATGAAAGCTTTAATTCAAAAATGAATCAATAAAAATGAAGGTACAGTTGCTGAGTTTTACCCTCTCCATACAGCAATAGAAATAGAAACTTCTCATGATGCAGGGCAGACTGCAGACAAAAGCTTAGCAGCTTATTATTCCATTCCGGCAACCCAAGGCATCCATCTCGTGGCAATATACTCTCAAAGATCCAACCTTGCAACCTCTCCAAAGCCTTTACTTCAATAATCCAGAGGCTCTGCTGTAGTCAAATCCCAGTCTCTTTGCACCATCATACAACTTAAGTTCTGCAGCAAAAATGACACATCCAACAAGTAAAAGCACAAGTTCAAAAATACACTTATTACATCTCTTGTGTAGTTGCCATGTTGTGCTGCCGTTTTCCTATGTAATCATTTAAATGGTTTTCTCTTGTAATGTTTGACTCAATATCATTATCACACATCTTTCAGCAAATAGAAGAGAAGATTACAATACAAATCATGCTTATATTGTTTGGCTCTGTTTCTTCCCAAAACTAAAAGTAATTGTTTTACTTTTTCCTTCAGATCTTTTAGTTGCATGTACCTTTCCCAACAAATCATATTTTGTAGATTGACGTGTAATTTTTGTTGCAAAATTAAGTTTACCTTTCTATGTGGAAGTAATTGGACAGTGATTTCTATGTTGTGGAAAATATGAGTTCCATGATGTGTCATATTTCTAATCATTTCACTTGAGCAACAACTCACGATAATAATCGTTGCATAAGACAAAAGTGAATAGTGAGAGGAAATTTTAAAAAGGAGGGACTGATTAAATTTAAGGGGGAAAAGAAATACATGGCCAAAAAATTTCAAATTTGAATCCCGCCGACTCAAATGCAACATGCATACATGCAACAAAAAATGTTGTTGATAAGTATGGATGAAACTTAACTTTCATTTCCCGCCAAAAAAATATCAATTCTCTCTTACCAAATTGTGTTACACATGATACAATGCAATTTGGTATTCCAACCCTATGTTGCATTACGTTCAAACCATTAGCCCCTCATCATAACTCATAAACCCTCCATTGCGTAAGTGGTTGATCCTTAATTAACCCTCCTTTAACACACTTGAATCTCTTAATAAAACATCACAAATGCAATGAAAGACAAATGTTTAAAATTAGGATAGTGATTGCAAGCATGGATTACCCTACAAATCATCTACCATATTCAAAGCAATGACTATATCACAAGTACATAAGAGTTATGTTTCATCTCAACATATTCAAAGCAATGACAAGATTACATCAAAAGTACATTAATGTTATGTTATGCACTAATTAAATCATCTAATACATTCATATCATCTCATGAACACTCTCAAATCCCTATCATAGGCAATATTGGACATCATATGTTCATAAATATACATATAAGGGTTATGTTGTTATGAGATAATAGTTAGATCACAAATACATAAGAGTGTAAACTTCATTAAGAGTGATACAAGCATAGTATCCATTAATATCATCTAACACACATTCAAATCAAATCACAAATTATCAAGGAACTATCAGTCACAAGATTATATAGTATGTACATAGAATGTACATAAAGATTATGTTATGCACTAATGGTTAGAGAAGCGCTCAAATGAGGATGTGAACAGTAAAGTGAGGCACGTGAGGCACGATCTCAGCCACACATCTAACCCCCCCCCCCCCCCCCCCCCGTGCATTTGTGGCGCGCCACGTGGCAAATAGTATAACCCACTACTTCGTAGTGTGAACGCAAACGGCGGTTGTGCCACGTGGCTTTGCCACGTGCGTCCGATCAACTCAACCAATGACTCGGATCGTGCCTCACTGCCTCATTCTTACAACCCTGCCTCAGCTGAGCGCTCCCCCTAATGGTTATATATGAAACACAAAAAGTTGTGATTTACTATATATTTTAATGCACTTTTTAATTCACTAAAGACGTCCTCTAGTATACTCATATCATAGCATTATCACTTTTTTATGAGATATATATGGTTAATTTGATTTAAGTTAATGTTATATTGGTATACCAAAGTAGTATTTATAACTTAATAAACATTTGGGCACGTGTAAAAATTAGGATTTTTTGTATAGTGTAAAAATTTGAATTTATAACTTACTCGTATAAAGTAGGATTTTAATAAAAAAAAATTAGGCCTCCATCAATAAAATTAAATAAACAACTATGCACGTGTCAATTGTTGGGAAATTTATTGTGTGAAAACACATTTTGGATTGCCGCTTACGCTCGTCCTTTTTCCCTCTTCCCCACCTCCAAAACCCTAAACTAGTCCATCTTCCTCTTCCCCACAACTCTCTGCGCCGTCACTCCTCCAAAGTCATCGATCCACTCCGCTTCGAGCTCCTCTCACTCCAGTCTCCCACTTCCTCCACTCGGAACTCTTCTTGAAACCCTCCGCTCTGGTCCTCTAGATCTCCAAACCCTACCGCTGAGAAAACATGTCGCCAACGTCAAAGAAGGTGAGGAACCTAATGGAAATCACAGCCGAGTCCAGCAGAAAAAGGAAGAAGAAGCTCACTGACGCTGGGAAGAGGTCCATGCTTTCGGGCAGGCAAATGAAATCGCAGTGAATCTAAAATCGTACCTTCAAGCCAAGTCGTGCATCGTCTCCCATAGTTGTCTCTCCTTCTCCGAGCCCTCAACCGTCTACTCAACTATCTCCTCCACCTTGATGAAAGCTACCCCGTCCACCACTTTCAGCAGAGCCTTCTGTGCCCCAAGATCGGTTACCCGCCGCCCTTCACCGCCTTTCACTGTATGGATAAAGGACACAAAGCAGCATATTTGGTTGCAATTGAAGAAGTGTACGGTGGTGACCCACTTGGAGCACCCCTGGTGGTATTTTCTCAACCTGTTATTTGGATTTTGCTTTCATCACATTAATTCACGTATAATTGCTGTTGAGATAGGTTTGTAAGTGTGTATTGTTGTTGTGATCACGTTAATCTCTTGAACATATATTATTGTTGAATCACATTGTTTGATGTGTGAGTTAGTTTTTGCCTTTCATATACATTTCGCCTTATTAATGTTTTACATTATTTTTAGTGTTTGTTGTAAAAAATGCCCCTTATCACAAGTTATTAAGTGAATGTGTATAATTTCTGATTGCTTGCAGTTTGTTTATGTCATTGATGTCATTTGTTTATGTTGCTTCTAATTGTATATCAGTTTGTACTTCCATTTACTTATGTTTTTCCAATATACTATTGCTGATATAGTTGTTGTTCATTAGAATTATAATTGATGTCACACTTCTTTTATTAATTTTATTCATGCTACCTTTTATTCGTTGCTACATTTATTCATTGTTGTCATTTATTCTTTGCTGTCATTCGTAGTCAAAGATGAGGCTTAAGTTAGCTGAGCTGCTGGGTGGGGAAATCGAAGTTGATGTGGTAATGCAGGCACTCCGGCCAATGCTCCCTACGATGGAGCTAGTTGTGTCTATCCCAACTTATTCAATTTAAGATAACTCTACCTTATGTTTAGGACTTGTTATTTTGGTGCTTGGATCCAAACTATGAACTTGTTACTTTGATGTTTGGATCCAATCTATGTAAACCAAATCAGGTTGTTTTTTTATCTGCTTTGGATCGAAACTTTAATCCAAATTAAGAAACAGGATTTCTTATGTTGCATAAAATTTTAATATTTGTTACATATATGTTTATGTGGGCTTTTGTATTGTTTGTCCATAATGTGACATGTGTTTAGGTTACTCGTTGCATAAGAGACATATATTTACAAATCCCGTTGCATAAGTACTAAATACCTTTTTTTAAATTAAAACTGTGAATTACAAAGACAACGGCGAACCGAGGACTTAAAGCTGGGACAAGTTAACCAGTTGGGAACAAAACAGACAAGAAAAAATAAACATGATTAAACAGGAGTCCGTCGCTCCACTTCGCCTCCGGCTTGAGCACATCGTCCCGTCATTCACAGCTTGGAAAGGCAGGACCGCTTGAATATCATCACTGCATCGTCCGCCAGCGATCCAGTCTCCATTTGTTTGGCCACACATGGCACAACAACGAAAAAGAAAACAGGAAATTACAATAATTTAAACAAAAAAACTAAAGACACAGATCCACAGCCCCCTCCAACCCGCCCATCAACCTCCCCCAACCCATCGCCGGTACCTCATCCTAAACTCGCCTCCACCTCCACCACCCACAAATCCAAATCTGATCCAACCAGCTGCATGTTGCTGAAAATTGAATCAGATTGGCAGTGAGGGATGAAGTAAGAAGGGAGAGGGAGGAGGCCAGATTTGAGGAAGGGAGGAGGATGAGAAGGAGGAGGAGGAAGGGGCTGAGGAGGGAGGAGGAGAAAGTTTGTGGGTTGGTGGGTTGTTGGAGGAGGAGAGAAGAGTTTGCATAAGTACTAAATACCTTGTTGCACAAATTATATACATTTTGTTGCATATGTTTTAGTAATACTTGGTAATCTAAACAGGAGTTGCATAAGACGGCTGTTGCATTTGCCCATCGCAACTCAATGCTTGTTGCATTAGACCGTGTTGCATTTCACGTGTTGCAAAGGAAAATTGCAACGAAACTATAAAATGCGTTGCATAAGAGTGTCACTAATGCAACACGGCTCGGTGTTGCAAAATACCTGTCGCATAAGTACTTTCTTATGCAACACCAACTATTTTGTTCGTTGCAAATTTCTTTAGCAACAAGGAATATGCAACGCGGTCTAATGCAATTTGTTGCTCATGTCCAATGCAACGTATATTGAGATAAAGCCACACATTTTCGGATGTTGGATAAATGTCAAAATGGCGTAGTGGTATCGAGAGAGCTGAAAGTTCATTTCCAACAGAAAGATATCAACAATATAGATAACTAAGCTATGTGGACCAAAATTGTTGTTTTTGTTGTTTGTTGTATGGTGTTGGCATTCAGTGGGGGGTGGCACAAGAGTATTGTGATATGCCATGGACGGACCCTTACATGATTATGTTAGCCCCTGCCCCGAGACCTAGTAGCTCGCCTGTGCGTTCCTCCCGTCTGTATTTCTTGGACTAGTTACTCTAATGATATGGATGTTGGCTACAAGGATTTGAGTTCCACTAACTTTCTTATCAGCTTGATATGTCTTCTTGGTTAATGATCCTAAGGATATGTTCCATTGAACGTTTAGTAAAGTTATATAAAATTCAGTACATTTAAATAAAGTTAAATATGCGCATGGAGGTGCTAATTGCAAGCTTATGCTCGTGGGTACTGGATAGTATCAAATGCGGGTGGTGCCGTGCCTGACTTGTGCTCCAAGAGTCGAATATCACATATCCCGATAAGAAAATTTTTCATACAGTATGTATAAGATGTATTCGAATTGTGATTGATATGTAAAAACCCACTATCAAAAAAAAAGTTAAATAAAAAAATTTCATTTTTCAAATTTGTAGTTCAATTTAATCTCAATATAAATTTAACACTTTTATTCAAAAACTTTTCTTTTTATAAAGTTTAGTAAAGATAAATAAAGTTAAATAAAGTTAATTATAATATTAAATTCAGTAAAATTAAGTTAAGTTGAATAAATCAGATGAAGTGAAATAAAATTGAATTTAAAATTTTTTCAGCTCAAAATAACACGACCTTAATCTTGCCTTTGTAATGGTACATGTGAAATAATATATGGAACTTGATCTGTTTTTATGAGAGATGTCAAAGATACCAATAAATCATGAACAGCTTTTGGTATGTTGTTGGAGAAATGAATGAGCGAAAGCGGCATGTATGGCTGCTCCAATTGGCAGCACATCCTCATCAACTCTGAAATAAGGACTATGAGGAGGATGGAAGGTACCAGCCTTGTCACTTTTCATTCCTAAGAGCAGCAATGTTCCTGGTACTTTCTCCAAGTAGAATGCGAAATCTTCACTCCCCATGTACATAGGAGCTACAGCCAACTTCTCCTCCCCGACAATTTCTCTCGATGCTTCCATTGCCTGCCTGTAGATGGCTTCGTCGTTTATGGTAGGAGGGATGGTGGGTAGTCCAGTGCCCGTGAAATCTATATGCGCGGTGCACTGGTGCACTGCAGCCTGTGATGTTATAATATCCGCTATTCGGTCCTGTAGTCTGGTGAAGCCGTTCTTACTGAACACTCTGAATGTGCCTCCAAGTGTGGCCGAGTCAGGAATCACGTTGAACGCAGTCCCTGCTTGAATCGTGGTCACGGATACAACTTGCGACTCGAGCGGATCAGATTCCCTGGAAACAAGCGTCTGTAGGCTGAGTACCGAGGCTGAAACTGCTGGAACTGGATCAATGGTTTTATGAGGTATAGCAGCATGTCCTCCTTTCCCTGTAATAGTAGCTTTGAAGCTTCCTAGACCTGCTAGAAATTCACCCGGCCTACTAACTACCATACCACTAGGGAAGCTTTGGCACAAATGGATGCCAAATATGGCATCCATGACGGCCAGAACACCTTGGTCGATCATGTTTTTGGCCCCCAAGCCACGCTCCTCGGCTGGCTGGAAGATAAGCACCACCGTTCCCTGCCATTTCAAAAATCTCTTCAGTTTTCTGATGACCAAAACTTTACTCATCTGTTCATAGATTGATTATCACCTTTAGAGTGTTTTTGAGGTGCTGCAGGACTCTAGCTGCTCCTAGAAGCATGGCGACATGGGCATCATGCCCACAGGCGTGCATCTTTCCGGCCACAGTGCTCTTGAACTCCCACTCCACCATTTCCTGCGAATTACAACACTCTCATCTCGTATGTGAATCTGAAAAGAGAGTAGCAGCAACAACTTTAATTAATTACCTGAATGGGCAGAGCATCCATATCAGCTCTGAGCCCCACGAAAGGGCCGGACCCAGTTCCGATCCGAGCCACCACCCCCGTCTTAGCCACTGGCCAAGTGTACTCCACCCCCAACCCATCTAGCTCTCGCCTAATCACCTCACTAGTCGCCCATTCCTCGTACGCCAGCTCCGGATTTTGGTGAATCTCTCGCCTTATCTTCCTCATCCAATCGGCTGAAACACAATCAAACGCCAGCCTCTTAATCCCCCCCACAACATCCACATCCACCTCTGCTTTCACCAAGTAGCTAAGATGAAACACTAATCCCAACCCCAGCAGCACAAATCTCAACCCCATAACTTAAAATAATTCTCTCTGCTACAGATCAAAATGGCTACTAACACCTTTTTAAACTCACACTGTCCTCTGCTTCTTGTGTTTCTCTTGGACACGTTTTTGACATATGCTTTTCTGTCAATTTGGAGTTGGGATTCCTCACGCAAACGGGTAAAACACACATTTAACACATGTTGAAATTGATCGATCTAAATGCTGCGGGACCAGCGGGATGTCATGCCATTGGTCCTCGTCATGGGATACTTACGTAGTTATTCTGCAACATGAAACCAAAAGAAATATCAGATTCAGAGGTGTACTTGCTATTTTTGGAGTCATATGTCTGAAATCAAAAAATCTATTTTATTTTATGAGCAAACTATATTTTCTAGGGGTGTGCGCGGTACGATTTGGTGCAGTTTAAGGATAAATTCGCAACCGCACCATATTAATTTGTTTGTAAAATTTTGAAACCGCAACCCGCATTAGAAAAGTTAAAACCAAATATGCACAATACCACTTTATTTGGTGCGGTGCGGTTTGGTTTAAAAATCAATTTTCAAAGTTAAAACCAAATATGCACCGCACCACTTCTTGCCCATCTCGGTTTTTTATTCTAATTTTTCAAGCTCCGCAAAGAATTCTAGTTTTGTTTTCGTAGGCTCTTTAAACATGGAAAATGATCCACCCTTAAGCCAATCATTCAGACAAACCAACCCCTCAACCATCTTAGTAGTTAATGTAGCTCGAAATGGATCCACCACCCTTGATCCAAGACTGAAAGCTGATTCTGATGCAACTGTAGAAGCTGGAACTACAAATATGTCCTTGGAAATTTTAGATAGAATAGGATACCTTGATGCATTTTGCTTCCATCGATTTAAATAATTGAAATTCTTGTTTGAAGGGTCTTCTGATGGTTCATTGAAGTATTTGTCTATTTCATCCTTAATCTCTCAACAACATCCTTCTGTTTTCTTTGCTTCATAAAGTGACTCATTGGGCTTGAAATTATTATTTGTTTTTGTTTTTACATGTAATAATTTTAAATTTTGAATTATTTAATTATATATGCGGTGTGGTTTAAAACTGGTGGTCTGAGATAAAGAACCGTTTCTGCACCGCTTTTATTTGGTTGCGGTGCGGTTTTTAACAAATTTATTTTTTCCAAAAGTGGTGCGGTTAACCGAATACACTTTTGCGGTGTGGTGCGGACCGTTTTTAAATTCGGACCGGTTTTTGCCCACCACCTTCACGTGTCACCTATGTAGATTGGGTTCTCACATCAAATTTGAATGTTTGGATTCTTGAGTTATAAGAGAGTTCTCATCCAAAATGACACCAAAAATATTTAATTTATCTGCTGGATAATTGTTGAGTTACAGTTATATTGTCATTTGCAGATAACATTGTTGGAAATATTGCTTTAATCACCAGCGTATCAAATCAAAGTTACTGAACAAATAAAGGAATACACTAAACAATTATAGTAATGTAGATATGAAGTAAAATAGAACAATCGCAAATCCTTGGTTGTGGATAGAGTCACGTTTGACGCTTTCCTCAAAGTAAGATTGCCGCCCTATTTGTGCAGTGACTTGCTGGCAATATGCTTCCCAGGATGAAACTATCCTCAGCAAACACTTGAACACCAAAGCTTTGCCGATCGGACACTAAATGATATTTGGCTGTCACTACCGAATAACTACGAATGGAAAACCATAGGAGAAAAGTTGTTTGTGTTTGCAGTGATTTGAAAGTGAAGATGAGCCTCAATTTATAGGAGAGGTCTGCCACTGCCTCATAAATCCACGGCGGCTGATGGTACAAGACCATTGGGAGATCAAAAACAGCATTGAGTTTCCAAGTGCGGCTGATGGTTCAATGTCCCCAAGCGCATGGGGACTAAAGAAGCTGCTGGTTCGTAGACCAAGAGTATTGGGAGACCAATAATGAACTTGAAATTGCCAAGTGCGGCTGATGTTGCGTTCGAGGAGAGTTTAGGTTTCCCATATCTGATTTGATATCCAAAAATCAAAATAGATTTTTGCAAAACCGAGCCGCGCCAACCGCGGATAAATCGATGCATCATTCGTGCACACAAGTCAAGCCAAATCCGCTCAAAATTAGGTTTAAAATGGGGCGCACCACCATTTTCTTCACACTTATTAAACACATTTTTCAACAATCCCCCACATGAAGAAAATCAAACACGATAAAATATCAAAAATCGATAATCAAGACTCGACTCAATGTGGTGATAGCTTCTACGGTTGATATCTGCATAGGATAGGTAGGCTATGTGATGGATGCACAGTCGTCGTGTGCAACGCAAAAGATAAATTTATAAGTCCGCTACTCGTGACTTACTATTGGATTAGCAAGCGGTAAGTAGGGGTCGAACCCAAAGGAATTAGTGGATAGTTGTTCTTTAAGGGATTTGTACAAAAATGTAAGTGCAATTGGGGTTGGTTGTGGTTTTAGTACTGAAAAGTAAATGACTAAAAAGTAAAGTGCTGGAACAGTCGAGTTCAATATCAACCAAGCAACATATTTTTGGCACTGGCCGCACGCTATATTTCAAGCGCAATGCGTGCCAAAGTTATGTTGGATTGATGTTGAACAAGTCTGTAGTAAGCATACGGAAATGTAAAGACTGAAAATAAAGTGCGTAAAGTAAAGTGCATAAAAGTAAAGACTGAAAGTAAATTGTGTAAAGTAAAGTGCTGAAACGTAAAGTGCTGAAAATAAAGTGCGTAAAAGTAAAGTGCGTAAAAGTAAAGACTGAAAGTAAATTGCGTAAAGTAAAGTGCTGAAAGTAAATGTTAGGTACTGAAAGTAAAGTTAGTTGCGGAATGTAAAAGTTAGTTGCAGAATGTAAAGTACTGAAAGTAAATGGTACTGAAAGTAAACAGTTGATATTAGGACTGAAAGTAAAGTGACAAGTGGTGCTTTGATTTAGGGAAGGATTCGGTTTTAGGGGCCTTGTATCATAGTTTGTTCATCATCGACCTTTAATGATCGTTCTAAGTGTTCAAAGATGTATCAAGACCATTTCTAGCACTTGACTTGCCACACCGTCTAGTCCTTTTCAAGACATAGAACACTTGTTCTAGTTAGGCTAATTCCTCCTTTCGAAGTATCTTAGCTTATGTGCATCCACTTGATCAATCATTTCCGATCAACCAAGTGGTGTTTTAAAGAGGTTGAACTCCATGGAAAAGCTTTGCCCTTTCGAGCCTCCACTTAACCATGTATGCTCACGAACCCCATGGAAGAGCTTTGCTCTTTCGAGCCTCCACTCAACCATGAATGTCCTAACCTAATATATGGCACATAGAACAAGTTTGAACATAATAGAAGCGTTAAGAAAAGGGTCTAAAACCTTTGCATGATACAAGCACACCCCTTCAACCGAATGAAGGGTTTAGCTACGAATATCCATAGAAGTGGATACCATAGCTAGGTGCTTAGAAAAGTAAAGGTTTTGGTTCTGAAAGCAAAGACAAGAAAAGTAAATGGTTTTGAAAACAAAGACAAGAAAAGTAAAGGTTTTGGAAAGTAAAATTCAAGAACAACAAGAATACTCAAGAACAAACAAGAGTAAACTCAAGAACACTCAAGACTACTCAAGAACCAACAAGAGTATTCAAGATCAAGAGAGAAGGTAGAGCTTTTGATATCAAAACACAAGTGTTTACAAGGATTTGTGAGATGGATTCTAGAGAGATTCTCTACCTAAGTTACAAGTGATATCATTCAAGAAGGGGAAGCCCTCCTTTTATAGCCAAATGTGGCAGTGGAGGAGTGAGTGGAGTGAGATATTTCCTCCTCCAACCGCCTCTAGTCCTCCCATAAGTCCGGTTGAGCTTGGTTGGCCTTCGGTTGGAGTTTGGATGAGCCAAAGGGTGCACTTGCCTTGCACATGGGCGGCTAGAGCATGGGATGTGCCAAAGGGCAACCATATGAGCTTGGTTGAGCCTTGGGCAAGTCCCTTGAACTTGGTTGAAGTTTTGTTTCAAACCAAAAGATCAACCGATGTGAATAGTATGCCCTAACCGGGAAATAAGTAGTTTGGTTGGACTTCGCCGGATTTTTGACCGGAGTTTGGCTAAAATGACCGGAGCAAGGTGGTGGTTGGATTTGGCTTGATCGGAGCATCACCGGAAGTTGATTGGACCATGGCCAGCATTTTGGCCGGAGTTGCCAGAATTTTGGCCGGAGGTGATTGGGTGTTGAACCATGGATTTGGAATGTTGAGACGATTCTAAGACTGATCCATGAAGGATGTTTGGCCAAATTCTGCCCGGAGCATGGTCATGGCCCGGGGTTGAAGTTTTTCTCGGGCCCTTGGTCGGCTGGGCCCGGGCGCTGCTCTCGGCACGGTCCTGGTTCTCTCAGATGTGGGTCTCGGCGCTCTCGGACGTGGGTCTCGGCGCTCTCGGACGTGGTTCTCGGCGCTCTCGGATGTGGGTCTCGGCACGGGCGCTCGACTCTCTCGGCACGGGTGATCGGCGGGGACCTGGTCTTCTCGGCACTCGGCACTTGGTTCCCAGCACTCCTGGCACTTGGGCCCGGTACCTCTTGGCAGGGACCTGAGGTTCTCGGTACTGGGCCTGGGTACCCGGCTGGGGTCCTCGGTCCTCGACTGGGGTCCTCGGTCCTTGGTTGATTTTTCTCGGTCCCCGACTAGCCCGACTTGACTTGTAATCCATTTTTGGTTTAAGAACCCCTTTTTAGCTCGTTTCTTCTCTAAACCTCAAAATAGCCTGTACAACAAAAATGGAACTAACAAGTAAATGTTGTTAAGACAAAGTGTCTAATTTGGTGGGTTTAACTATCTTATTGAATCATATAAATATGGCCCATCAGATCACCCCACACTTATACTTGTTCGTCCCGAAAAATGCTATTCGAGAGAGAAACACAAAATCCAAGTAATAAGCTCTAAATAGGAAAGTGAGAATGTGGAACTAGATTTATCCTATCCAAGCAATACTTACTTGTTACCAAACTAAACCGTGTAAATACTTAGAAGAAACTTGATACTTGTACCTTCGAGCCGAGATGCAAATTAATTCGGATGATTCGAGAGATAGCCCTTTTCAGGCTCATGGACTGCATTCTCGCGACCGACTCGCACTATATGGTTAACTTGTAGCTTTCTCTAGCACGTGATTTGGTTCGGGTTTCAATGATCTGAGCTTTTTGACTTTGATGAGGGACAGCTTTTGAAGTTATTTGGTCTTTGGCCTTCGATTTTGAATTGGAGTTTCTTCACTTTTGTTTCTGTTAAAACCTTCACAATTTTGGCCTTTGGCCTTTGATTTGCTTCTTTGAGATTTGCTCCTTTGTGATTTGGTTGTCCATTTTCTCAACCTTTTGGGAGGTCCAATCATCGCCCGAGAGCATATGGAAATACCTCCCCGCTCTTTCTCATCCTCGTCGTTTCACGCGGGTCAAGATGAGGGTCGCTCATCTATTTTCTCGGCTACTAGGACTAGAGTTAGGACGGTTTGATTCCCGTCCCGCCTCTTGCATAAACGCTGCACGACGGAGATGACTCTAATTTCCAATGAAACCCGAAGTGCAGCCTCCACTAACTTCGTAAACCATATAGCGAAATCCGATCCTTTGAGTGCTTGCCAAGCCTCTCTAGGGCATTTTATATCAACTCCACATCCCCATTATATCTCAACACAAAGGGACAATTAAGAAGTTACATCCTCAAGTTTTATACAGTTGAGATTTCACAAGGTAAATGCTTGAATTTAGATCTATCTTTTTCACATTCTCAAGTTCATCTTTTCAAAAAGATAATATTAAGGGAAAAGGAAAAGGAAAGCATGTTAAACTAATTATGTGCAAAGGCAATTCTCACCCCACACTTTTGAACGAAGGCGTGCCTCTCGGCATGACTTAGTTCAAAAGCCGATTGCAAGCAAATATTTACAAGAGAAGGAAATGACATTAAGGAAAAGGGAAGAACTGAACTCCCTTTACGGTGTCGTTGCATGTCGAGGACATGCGAGCAAATGACATGGCTCGGAGCGGAATAATTGAGGGAGTTCGGCTGGGGCCTTGAACTCTCGACGCTCCCCAAAGCTGATTCCTATACAAGTATTCATTCCTTCTATACACAAAATGGGTGAGAGCGACTGACAAGGTAAAAACTAAATGACAAAAATTAAAATGACTGACAATAAGATAGATGCCGGGTTACCTCCCGACTAGTGCCTTTGTTTAACGTCGTTGGCTCGACGATTGGGGATCACAAGTTTGGAACCCATGGGCAGTTCAGGTCGTATTTCTACGGAGTGCCTACCTTTATTCTTGCCTTGACTTTCCCCGAGTTCTTGTGGGATGATGTGCTCGGGTCAGGACTCCATTGTTCCGGTGGTTTTTCCTTCCAACACCTCTGAGAAGGCGAGGGACCCTTGACCATAGCTGCTGGTCCATCAAGTCGAGCTCTCTTGTTCCTCCTTCCCGGCTTCCATTCCTTTGGCCCATGTCTTGGCCGTTTCTTCATGTTTGAATGGGTGGCACTTTTGCAATTTTGGAAGCTCGGTATTGTGCCATCAAACATAGGCAACCTTAAGCAAGTTCCCATGCCAATCCTCTTCTTTGTGGCAGCGACGAATGGTCGTCCTAGAACGAGTGAGTTTTCCGGGCTCGTGGTGAGTGAGTGCTCCATCGGCTTTTCTGGCCCTTGATCTGCCTCCAACTCCCCTTGCACCTCATCATCATTGGTCACATGATCTTCGGTGGATGTGATCTGCATTAAACATGAAGGGTTAAGTAGGGGCTTATCGGCCATGAGGACCGGGTCTTTCTCGAGCAGCACTTCAGTGAGGACCGGGCCTGCCATGATTTTCTCAGTTAGTTCGGCAGTGAGGTCCGGGCATGTCTCGGCTGGTTTGGCAGTGAAGTCCGGGACATCTGTTGTCTCGTCAAGTAGGGCCGGGACTTCCTTGGGTAGATTGGTAATGAGGACCGGGCCTGATTTGGGCAGTTCTTCTTTGGCCATCCGAGAGTCCTCATCCTTGGCTGGCTCGGTGCATGCGGCTCCTCGTTTTGAGCTCTCTGCCAAATCATCAATGAGGTCCCAGATTTGAGTCATGGTTAGCTTCATTACCGAACCTCCCGCCACAATACTAAGCCAATTCCATTCAAGTGGCATCATCCCACCAAGAAACCTTTGCAAAAGAAACAAGTCCGTGAGTCCATGGTGCGGGCAGCTCGAAACAACGGTATCGAAGTACGTATAATACTCGTCCAAGGTCTCGTCCCGGGAGTGCTCAAGGTTGATGATCTTCTCACAAACTTCAAGTTGGAAGGATGGCGGTGAAAATTCCTCTAGGAAACGGGCTCGCAGCACAAGATAATCATTGTCATAATCTGCACAAGACGAGTCATACCAATATAGTGCAAAGTCTGTTAGGGAAAACTTAAAACACTTCAGTTTAAATTCCTCTAATGACTCGTCTCTAGGCTTCATGCGCCACAGATGGAGTGAAATTTTTGGCAATGTTTCACAGGGTCCTCTCCGATGGCACCTCCAAACTGGGGGAGATACCGAATCATCAAGGAAGACATTGTGAATCATGCAACGACATAAACAAAAGAAAATAAAGAGAACAACAATTCCGATGAACAACTCCCCGGCAACGGCGCCAATTTTTAACGGATGCACAGTCATCGTGTGCAACGCAAAAGATAAATTTATAAGTCCTCTACTCGTGACTTACTATTGGATTAGCAAGCGGTAAGTAGGGGTCGAACCCAAGGGAATTAGTGGATAGTTGTTCTTTAAGGGATTTGTACAGAAATGTAAGTGCAATTGGGGTTGGTTGTGGTTTTAGTACTGAAAAGTAAATGACTGAAAAGTAAAGTGCTGGAAATTAAAGTGCTGAAAGTAAAGACTGAAAGTAAATAATGAAAAGTAAAGTGATGGAACAGTCGAGTTCAATATCAACCAAGCAACATATTTTTGGCACTGGCCGCACACTATATTTCAAGCGCAATGCGTGCCAAAGTTATGTTGGATTGATGTTGAACAAGTCTGTAGTAAGCGTACGGAAATGTAAAGACTAAAAATAAAGTGCGTAAAGTAAAGTGCATAAATATAAAGACTGAAAGTAAATTGTGTAAAGTAAAGTGCTGAAATGTAAAGTGCTGAAAATAAAGTGCGTAAAAGTAAAGTGCGTAAAAGTAAAGACTGAAAGTAAATTGCGTAAACTAAAGTGCTGAAAGTAAATGTTAGGTACTGAAAGTAAAGTTAGTTGCAGAATGTAAAAGTTAGTTGCAAAATGTAAAGTACTGAAAGTAAATGGTACTGAAAGTAAACAGTTGATATTAGGACTGAAAGTAAAGTGACAAGTGGTGCTTTGATTTAGGGAAGGATTCGGTTTTAGGGGCCTTGTATCATAGTTCGTTCATCATCGACCTCTAATGATCGTTCTAAGTGTTCAAAGATGTATCAAGGCCATTTCTAGCACTCGACTTGCCACACCGTCTAGTCCTTTTCAAGACATAGAACACTTGTTCTAGTTAGGCTAATTCCTCCTTTCGAAGTATCTTAGCTTATGTGCATCCACTTGATCAATCATTTCCGATCAACCAAGTGGTGTTTTAAAGAGGTTGAACTCCATGGAAAAGCTTTGCTCTTTTGAGCCTCCACTTAACCATGTATGCTCACAAACCCCATGGAAGAGCTTTGCTCTTTCGAGCCTCCACTCAACCATGAATGTCCTAACCTAATATATGGCACATAGAACAAGTTTGAACATAATAGAAGCGTTAAGAAAAGGGTCTAAAACATTTGCATGATACAAGCACACCCCTTCAACCGAATGAAGGGTTTAGCTACGAATATCCATAGAAGTGGATACCATAGCTAGGTGCTTAGAAAAGTAAAGGTTTTGGTTTTGAAAGCAAAGACAAGAAAAGTAAATGGTTTTGAAAACAAAGACAAGAAAAGTAAAGGTTTTGGAAAGTAAAATTCAAGAACAACAAGAATACTCAAGAACAAACAAGTGTAAATTCAAGAACACTCAAGAATACTCAAGAACCAACAAGAGTATTCAAGATCAAGAGAGAAGGTAGAGCTTTTGATATCAAAACACAAGTGTTTACAAGGATTTGTGAGATGGATTCTAGAGAGATTCTCTACCTAAGTTACAAGTGATATCATTCAAGGAGGGGAAGCCCTCCTTTTATAGCCAAATGTGGCAGTGGAGGAGTGAGTGGAGTTAGATATTTCCTCCTCCACCCGCCTCTAGTCCTCCCATAAGTTCGGTTGAGCTTGGTTGGCCTTCGATTGGAGTTTGGATGAGCCAAAGGGTGCACTTGCCTTGCACATGGGTGGCTAGAGCATGGAATGTGCCAAAGGGCAACCGTATGAGCTTGGTTGAGCCTTGGGCAAGTCCCTTGAACTTGGTTGAAGTTTGGTTTCAAACCAAAAGATCAACCGATGTGAATAGTATGCCCTAACCGGGAAATAAGTAGTTTGGTTGGACTTCGCCGGATTTTTGACCGGAGTTGGGCTAAAATGACTGGAGCAAGGTGGTGGTTGGATTTGGCTTGATCGGAGCATCACCGGAAGTTGATTAGACCATGGCCGGAGCTTGGCCGAAATTTTGGCCGGAGCTGTCGGAATTTTGGCCGGAGGTGATTGGGTGTTGAACCATGGATTTGGAATGTTGAGACGATTCTAAGACTGATCCATGAAGGATGTTTGGCCAAATTCTGCCCAGAGCATGGTCATGGCCCAGGGTTGAAGTTTTTCTCGGGCCCTTGGTCGGCCGGGCCCGAGCGCTGCTCTCGGCGCGGTCCTGGTTCTCTCGGATGTGGGTCTCGGCGCTCTCGGACGTGGGTCTCGGCGCTCTCGAACGTGGGTCTCGGTGCTCTCGGATGTGGGTCTCGGCACGGGCGCTCGGCTCTCTCGGCACGGGTGCTCGGCGGGGACTTGATCTTCTCGGCACTCGGCACTTGGTTCCCGGCACTTGGGCCTGGTACCTCTTTGCAGGGACCTGAGGTTCTCGGTACTGGGCCTGGGTACCCGGCTGGGGTCCTAGGTCCTTGACTGGGGTCCTCGGTCCCTGATTGATTTTTCTCGGTCCCCGACTGGCCCGACTTGACTTGTAATCCATTTTTGGTTTAAGAACCCCCTTTTTAGCTCGTTTCTTCTCTAAACCTCAAAATAGCCTGTACAACAAAAATGGAACTAACAAGTAAACGTTGTTAAGACAAAGTGTCTAATTTGGTGGGTTTAACTATCTTAATGAATCATATAAATATGGTCCATCACTATGCCCTTGAACCTTCCCTTGGGAAGACATGTGCTCTAGACTGACTATTAAGTTTTTTAATTTTTTTAATTTTTATTTTTTACTGACAATTAAGTAGACGTGATTGTCTTTGAACTGTTTGTCTTATAATGTAAACAAATGCCATGTCCCGCACATATATCTTCCTGACCATTCTTGGTTCTTACTTGTGGGTTCATTTTTCCCAAGACACCCCTTTCCTGGTTCTGCAAGAGTTTCTAAAGAATTAAGCCCTTTGAATCCGTCTTTGAAGCGGCCTCATTTCTCTCTCACATAGGTGATTCTTTTCTAAAGTAATCTCGCGTTACCCATTTGAATCTCACTATTCAAATGGTTAGAATCATTAAAATCTTCGAGCTTAACCTCGTGCGGGAGTCACTATCTTATCTGGGAATAGGACTGTGGTGTTACCCCACAGTGACCTCACACAGTCTTAGCATGTCGGTTGTCCCTTTGAACCAAGTTCTCGGGATCTCCAGTCATCATGGTAGGGTTTTCCTTTGCCTCGACTTTTATTGCCCAAGGGCTTAATCATGTGTTTTGATATTAGAAATCAAAAGGCTTCAGTCCCATTGCCTTTGTCATCTTCTCTACTTGGTCCCTATTTAACCCTTTGGTTAGCGGATCCGCTATATTTTCTTTGGACCTCACGAAGTCAATGCTTATGACTCCGGATGAGAGAAGTTGTCTAATGGTATTTCTTTGACGTATGTGTCTAGACTTACCATTATACATGACATTCTGTGCTCTACCAATGGTTGATTGGTTATCACAATATATACATATTAGTGAATCAGTATTTTTCCATTCAGGAATATCCTCTACAAAGTTTCTTAACCAGTCTGCTTCTTCGTCGCATTTGTCTAATGCCACGAACTCAGCTGCCATCGTGGATCGGGTTATCAGTGTTTGGTTAGAGGCTTACCATGATACGCCTGCACCTCCCAAAGTGAACACATATCCACTTGTAGCCTTTGAGTCGTGTATATCAGATATCCAACTTGTGTCAGAGTATCCTTCAATGACTTGGGATATCTGGTATAATGTAGATCGTAAATTACGAGTAAATCGTAAATACTTCAGTATTCTTAAAATTGCATTCCAGTATTTTGTTCCTCGATTACTCGTATATCTTGCAAGCCTACTCACAGTATAGGCAATATCAGGTCTTGTACACTTCATTAAATACATTAGACTGCCTATTACTCTTGAGTACTCTACTTGGGAGATGCTTTCTCTTTTGTTTTGAGCCAAACGTTGATTCATATCTACAGGAGTTCTACATACTTGATGAGCCGTATTTATACGACTCATCGTGTCAACAAATCCCACCAATTCCAACACTTTATTATGCGAACAAGTTACTTGTTAGTATTGTTTTGCATTTCAGGTGTTTTGGAAGCTCAAGGAGGAAACGCGCATTAAAGATGGCATTTTGTGCAGAAAAACATCACAAAGCAGTTTTGGCCACTCTGGCCCGAGCAGGACCAGGCCGCGCCCGAGAAACCACAGGCTGTGCCCGAGCAGTTCGAGGCCCCAGCCGAGCAGTCTAGCACCAAAATCAAGTCGCTCAGGCAAACGAGATGATCTGACAATTCCGACTCGAGCAAGTTGATCAAAATAGCAGATAAGTCGCACGATGTCACTAAACCAAGGAGAACACCCGAGCAGATTGGCATTTGTCCCAATTCCAAAGGTCTTGCGCACACTGATAGGCACCAAAACCAAGTTGCTTGACCAGACGGGCGAATCTAGCAAATCTGGCTCAACCAAGTTGTTTAAAATACCCAAAAAGTTGGACGATCTCACTTCTCAGACAAAACGCACGAGTGGAATGGTCGGGATGGACAAAACGACGCCAAACTGCAAAGAGGCCCCGCGCACTGGGCCAAGTCGGTGGAGCTCGAGCGTGGCGGTTTAGGAGTTTCCTAATCTCATCTAAGGCAAGTCGGTGCAACAAGGAGTGGACGGCAAGTTAACTTGTTGGCCAAGTGACGGAGCCCACCGCACTATCGTTAAGGTGCGGTGTTCTCTGTGCAAAAGCAAATTTGTATTCCGCTACTCGTGACCTTACTAATGGGTAGCAAGTGGTAAGTAGGGGTCGAACCCAAGGGAATTAGAGGGATAAGCTATTCTTTGAGGGAATTGTACAGCGAGGGAGCGTGTTTTAGGTTGATTGAGGTTTTAGTGCGGAAAAGTAAGTGATTGGTTGGTTTATTTTGGTTTTTTAGTGCGGAAAAGTAAATGACAGAAAAGTAAAGTACTGAAAATAAAAGTAGAAGACTTACAACGGGTGATGCGTGATTGGCAAGCCTTCCGGAACGTGAGCAGTTGATAGAGCAGTTTATACTAAGAAAGTAAATGCAAGGGGTTTTTTAAATCTAATGAGAGCATTCGGTTTCCGGGGCCTTGTATCATAGCCTGTTTATCATTGACCTTTAGTGATCCTTCTAAGTATTCAAAAGTGTATCAAGGCCATTTCAAGCACTCGATTTGCACACACCGTCTAGCCCATTTCAAGGTTGTAGAGCACTTGTTCTATTCAGACTAGCACCCCATTTCAAGGTATACTAGCCTATGTGCATCCATTTGATCAATCATTTCCGATCAAACCAAATGGTGTTTAAAAGAGGTCGAAGTCCTCAGATAAGCTTTGCTATTTCAAGCGTCCACTTACCCGAGTATGTTCACGAACCCCCACGGAAGAGTTTTTCCATTTCAAGCATCCACTCAACCTTGGAAGTTCTGGCCTAATATATGGCACATAGAACAAGTTTTGAATAAAAAGAAGAGGCACTAAAAAGATGGCCTAAAACATTTTATGATACGAGTACACCCCTTCAACCGAATGAAGAGTTTAGCTACGAATATCCATAGAGGTGGATACCATAGCTAAGTACTTACTGTTTTTGAAAGACAGTAAGTAAGGGAAAGGAGTGAGTACTTCAAGAACCGACAAGAGTACTCAAGAATAGTAAAGACAAGCTTGAGTACTACAAGAACCGACAAGAGTACTCAAGAACTAACTATAATACTCAAGAACCAACAGGAGTATTATAGATTGAAAACCAAACTTACAAAGTAGTGCCCAAATCTAGAGAGATAAGTGATTGTGAATTGTGGTGTTTGTGGATGGATACAAATGAGAGGGGAGGGCTCTATTTATAGCCATGGAGGATGGAGGAGATGGCAACACTTGTCACAAGATGGATGGAGGAGCAAGGAGATGAAGCCACATGGGGGAGGAGGAAAGCCGCCAGTTGGAGGTCATGGGAGGAGGCTTTAGCTTCCAAAGCCGCCGGTCATGGAGGGTGTGGAGGAGGTTTTGCGTGGTTTTGTGAAGTTTTCACAAAACTATCGGTGTATTTCTGCTCCGGACTGACTTTGGTTGCTCCTCGATTGGATTTGTTTAGAGTGATTCAATGTCAGGATCTTGAGATTTCTTCAGTCAGCATCTGATCGTGACCTTGGAATGACTCGTAATATATTTTCAGCGTAAGATCCTCTCCTTAGCGTGTATTCTCTCTAGACTCCAAAATACCATGTAGATAAATATCGGAACTAACAAGCAAAAGTTAAATAGACAAACAGTCTAATTTAGTGGGTTTAACTGTGTTTATGATTCGTATAATTATGGTCCATCAGATCACTCCACACTTTTAGTTGTTCATCCCGAACAATGCTATTAAAGGGCGGCACACTAAGTAAGCTTTTAAAATATGAAAGTTAGACTGTGGGACTCGATTTATCCTAATTCATGCATTACTACTTATTACCAAACTAAACCGTGTAAATAAATAGAAGAAACTTGATACTTGTACCTCCGTGCTAAGATGCAAATTATTTTGGATGTTTCGGGAGATAGCCCTTTTCAAGCTCCTGGACTGCATTCTCGGGACCGTCTCGCACTATATGGTTTTCTTGTAGCTTCTCTAGCACGTGATTCGGTTCGGGTTTCAATGGTTTGGTCTTTGATTTTCTTTTGGCGAGGGACAGCTTTTGTAGTGAATCGGCCTTTGGCCTTTCATTTGACTCTTTGAGTACTTCACTTTTTGTTCGGTTAAAACCTTCACAATTTTGGGCCTTTGGCCTCTTGATTTGCTTCTTCGAGCTTTTGCCTTTTTGTGGCTTGCTAGTCCATTTTCTCAAGCCTTTTTGGGAGGTCCAATCATCGCCCGCGAGCATATGGAAATACCTCCCCGCTCCTCTCATCCTTGCCGTTTCGCGCGGGTCAAGATGAGGGTCGCTCATCTATTTTCTCGGCTACTTTGACTAGAGATAGGACGGTCTGATTCCCGTCCTCGCCTTCTTTTCTTTTTGCATAAACACTGCATGGCGGAGATGACTTCAATCTTCAGTGAAACCCGAAGTGCAGCCTCCACTGACTTCGAAAACCATATAGTTAGATTTGATCCTTCGAGTGCTTGCCAAGCCTCTCTAGGGCAGTTTATGTCAACTCCACATCCCTAGTT
This sequence comes from Rhodiola kirilowii, assembly GCA_033675215.1. NCBI lineage: Eukaryota > Viridiplantae > Streptophyta > Magnoliopsida > Saxifragales > Crassulaceae > Rhodiola > Rhodiola kirilowii. The sequence continues at coordinate 22,798,938 of CM066197.1, forward strand.
TATCTCAGCACAAAGGGACAAATGAGAAGTTACATTCTAAGTTTTTAAACAGTTGAATTTTCACAAGGTTAATGCATGAATTATGATCTATCTTTTTCACATTCTTAAGTTCATATTTTCAAAAAGATAATTATTAAGGGAAAAGGAAAAACATGTTATTTATTTACAAAGGTGGATCTCACCCCACACTTTTGAACGAAGGCATGCCTTTCAGCACAACTTAGTTCAAAAGCCATGCAAGCAAACAATTATGAGAAGGAAATGACATTAAGGAAAAGGGAAGAACAGAACTCCCTTTAAAGTGTCGAGTGAACGACATGGCATGAGGCTGGATAATCGAGGGAGTTCGGCTGGGGCCTTGAACTCTCAGCACAGACCCGGTAATTCACGGAAGCTGCCTGGCTAATCCGGTCTTGCTCCAAAAACCGATTCCTAAATAGTCATTTCATTCTATGCACCAAGTGGGTGAGAGCGACTTACGGAAAAAACTAAATGACAGAAAATAAAAGTACTGAAAGTAAGATAGGTGTCGGGTTACCTCCCGACCAGTGCCTTTGTTTACCGTCGTTGGCTCGACAGTACCTCATTCCTGGATCACTGATTTGGGTCCCATGGGTGGCTCAGGTCATATTTCTGTGTTATCAAGTTGACCTCACCATGGTAATGTTTGACTCGTTGCCAATTCACCGTGAATCTGCTTCCATCATTTGGGCTTTCTAACTCAATTGCTCCATGGTTGAATACCTTAGTTATCGTGAAAGGGCCGGTCCATCTAGATTTAAGCTTCCCGGGCATCAATTTCATTCACGAGGAAAAGAACAGTACTTGTTGTCCCTCCTCAAATGAGCGTCGGAGGATGAATTTATCATGATACAATTTGGTCCGCGCTTTGTAGTCCGTTTGCCCTTCATAGGCCTCAAGCCGTAATTCCTCAAGCTCACACAGATTAAGCTTCCTATCCAGTCCTGCAGCTTTTAAATCTGGATTGCAATGCTTGAGCGCCCAATAGGCTTTATGTTCTAATTCCACCGGAAGGTGGCATGTCTTCCCATAAACAAGCCGAAAGGGGTATGTTCCAATTGGCGTCTTGTATGCCGTCCGATAAGCCCAAAGAGCTTCATCTAGCCTCTGACTCCAATCTTTCCTTCCCGGCTTTACCATTTTTTCTAAAATTCCCTTGATTTCGCGGTTTGAGATCTCCGCTTGACCATTGGATTGGGGGTGATATGCCGTGGATGTCCGGTGGTGGACATGGTAGCGTTTTAAGGTAGCAGCCATCATGCGGTTGCAGAAATGAGTTCCTTGGTCGCTTATTATGGCCTTGGGTACCCCGTACCTACAAAACAGGTTAGTGCGCAAAAATTCTATGACAGTCTTTGCATCGTCGCACCTTGTGGCCTTGGCTTCTACCCATTTTGACACATAATCTACATCAACTAAAATGTAAGTATAACCGCATGAAACTGGAAATGGTCCCATAAAATCAAGACCCCAAATGTCAAAAACATCGTTGACTAATATGGGTACTTGAGGCATTTCACTTCTAGCTGACACATTTCCTACTCTTTGACACTTATCGCATTTTATACACTTTTTATAGGCATCTCTGAATATACTTGGCCAGAAAAAGCCACTATCTAAGATTTTTCTAGCAGTTCTCCTAGGCCCGAAGTGTCCTCCACATGCAAACTCATGGCAAAAGCTAATAACAGAAGCTATTTCATTATCAAGGATGCATCTCCTAAGTATTTGATCTGCTCCTATTTTCCATAAATAAGGATCATCCCATAAGTATTGTTTAGCATCATGTCTAAGTTTCATGCATTGTGCTTTAGTAAAAGAGGGAGGAAATGTACCTCCTACAAGGTAGTTGACGATTGAGGCATACCATGGCACCTTGGTTGAGACGACGTATAGGTGCTCGTCTAGAAATGACTCGGTTATGTGCCCTTCTTCTTCCTCTCGGACAATCCTGCTTAGATGGTCTGCCACAGTATTCTCAATCCCCTTTTTGTCCCTTATCTCCACATCGAATTCTTGCAGTAGCAAGATCCACCGAATGAGCCTTGGCTTGGCCTCCTTTTTCTTCATTAGGTAACGGATTGCAGCATGGTCAGAATAAACTATATCTTTTGCTCCAAGCAAATAGGATCTAAATTTTTCCAGAGCGAATACTACTGCCAGATGTTCCTTCTCGGTGGTGGAGTAGTTCCGTTGGGCACGATCTAGGGTTCGAGAGGCGTAGTAGATCACACCTGCTTTCTTATCAATCTTTTGGCCGAGAACTACTCCCACAGCAAAGTCGCTTGCGTCGCACATGATCTCAAATGGTTTTTTCCAATCCGGAGTTTGGATGACGGGTGTGCTAGTGAGGGCCTTTTTGAGCTCATTAAAGGCTTCCTTGCATGCATTGGTGAATTCAAAAGGAACTTCTTTTTGGAGAAGAGTGGATAGAGGCAACGCCTTTTTGGAGAAGTCCTTGATGAATCATCGGTAGAATCCCGCATGCCCAAGGAAGGATTGGATGTCTCGGACAGTGGAGGGGTATGGTAAAGTCATGATCAGGTCTATCTTAGATTTATCCACCTCTATGCCTTCTTGTGAGACGACGTGCCCTAAGACCACTCCATGAGTTACCATGAAGTGGCATTTCTCATAGTTGAGCACAAGGTTCATCGAGACACATCGTGCCAGAACCGTGCTTAAGTTGTCAAGGCAAGCGTCGAATGTATTCCCGTAGATGGTGAAGTCGTCCATGAAGACTTCGATGAATATCCCGATCATATCCGAGAAGATGCTGGTCACCACTCTTTGAAAAGTTCCCGAAGCATTGTATAGACCGAACGACATTCTTCTGAAAGCAAATGTGCCGAATGGGCAGGTGAATGTGGTCTTCTCTTGGTCCTCAGGTGCTATGGGAATTTGGTTGTAGTCTGAGAATCCGTCCAGGAAGCAAAAGTACGGTTTGCCCGCCAGTCGGTCTAACATTTGATCGATGAATGGCAGAGGGAAATGGTCATTTCTTGTAACGGCGTTCAATTTTCTGTAGTCGATGCACATTCTCCAGCCGTTCTTGACCCTTGTTGTCACCATTTTTCCTTCGGCATCTTCCTCGATTGTGATTCCAGTTTTCTTCGGGACTATGTGGACTGGACTCACCCACTGGCTATCCGATATTGGATAGATTACATCTGCATCTAGGAGCTTCTGTATTTCCTTCTGGACGATTTCCATCATGATTGGATTGAGTCATCGCTGAGGTTCTCTTAACGGCTTAGCTCCATCCTCGAGTAAGATGCGATGCATGCAAACTGCTGGGTTGACTCCTCTCAAGTCGCCTAGAGTCCATCCAATAGCCAACTTATGTTGTCTCAGTACTTTTATCAAACGACGCTCCTGGTCTGTTTCTAGGCCACTCTTTATGATTACCGGGAGCGTGTTATTTTCCCCAAGGAAAGCGTACTTCAGATGCTCGGGCAGGGGCTTCAATTCTATTTTGGGAGCTTGTATCACTGAGGGTAAAAAGTATTGGATTTGAATAATTTTACCTCGTTGACTTCATATCCTGGTGTGAGAGGCTCCGAGATTGTTAAGTGGGCCAGCGTTTCTTGTAAGCCTTCGATCAATTCGTATGAGCTTTCAGCTCCATTGAGTATGGCTTCTAAGGGATCCGCTCTTGGTTCTGATTGAACTTCTTGGATCAGGTCGTCCAAAGCATCGAGAGCGTGTACTTCCTCGAATTCCATAGGGTGCTTCATAGCGCGGAATATGTCAAAGCTGAAGACTTCTCCTTCTACTTCCATTGAGAGCATTCCACTTCCACAGTCTATCTTCATTTTTGATGTTTTGAGAAATGGACGGCCGAGAAGGATGGGGGCATGATCTGTAGGTCCGCCATTCTCCATCTTTAAGACGTAGAAGTCTACTGGAAACACTAATTTGCCTACTTGAACCAAGACGTCTTCTATTTTGCCCTCGGGCTATTTACATGACCGATCTGCTAGTTGAATAGTGAGACCGGTGGGTTTGAGCGGCCCAATCTTAAGACATGAGTAGATAGAGAATGGAAGAACATTGATTGATGCTCCAAGGTCTAGCATGCTATTCTCGATCCTGATGTTGCCAATTCTGCATGGAATGGTGTAAGTTCCTGGATCTCCACATTTGGGGGGCACTTTTCGTTGTATGACAGCCGACACGTTTCTACTCATCAGCTCTTGATCGTTGATGAGCCGTATTTATACGACTCATCGAGTCATCAAATCCCACCAATTCCAGTACTTTTATATACGAACAGTTACTTTTTAGTATTGTCTCGTGTTACAGGTGAATTGGAAGCTCTAAGAAGAATCACATTCAAAAGACGGCTTTTGGAGCCTAAAACATCACAAGGAGTTTTTGACCGGTCCATAGGCACTTGAAATGAAGAATGTCCGAGAAAAATGAAGAATGGCCCGAGGAAATCAAAAGATGGCCGAAGAAAACCAGGTCGCGTCCGGGAAGAAGCAGGCCACGTCCGAGCGGCCATCCGAGCTCCAGCCGGCCATCCACTCGGCCATCCGAGCTCCATCCGAGCGGGCATGCGAGCGTGCCTCCGAGCGGCCATCCGAGCTCCAGCCCGTCCAGTCGATCGAGCATCCGACCTCCAGCCCGCACCTCCGACCGGCCATCCGAGCTCTTTGGCGCATTCCTCCGAGCGAGCCTCCGAGGTCCATGCGTCCGGCCATTCGAGCATTCCAGCCTTGTCCCATCCAATCAAAGTCCAGCAGCCGGCCCAATGTGCATGCGATGCTAGGGTTTCGTAGCTTATTCACCAAGTTAGGGTTTCTCAAACCCTATAAATACAGGAGATCCTGCAGTCTTCAAAGCATCCGAAAATCACAGAGAAATCCATCGATCTCACAACACACACAGCCGTGCCCTAGCTGTCCCTCCTTCCTCCGCCAGCATCTCAGTCATACACAGCCAGACCTCATTCCTTGCTTCAGCCGTGCCTTGCTCCTCCTGCTCTTCATCTCGGTCAATTAGTGAAGTTTCTTCCTTTTATTATTTGCATTGTTTACTTATGTCGATGTGTAACTAATCCAATTATTCGGGTTAGGGTTAAATAATTGTGACGATTGTTTTGAGATTCTGTTCTTCAACATTATTCATGCTTTCTATTTAGTTCTTGTGCACATTATTAGTTTGAATTTATTAGGTTAAGGGGAGATCCGAAAGGGTACAACTTAACATAGTAATCCTTACTATCTTTTCACTGCTCATTTGATACCGACCCAGTTAGAATAAGTAGTTGCACGAAACCTAATATAACCAGACCAGGAGTATTAGGTTTGCTAGAATTAAACGGTTATAACCAGACCAGGAGTAACCCTAAGAAAGCTAGAATAAATACTTAGAAATCAAGGATAAACGAAGTCACAATTGAATAATACCCTAACCTGAATATCTTCTCTGATTGATAAATCCCTTAGCAATTTTCGATCATTACATTAACCTTTACTTTCACACTAGTTTCTTGTTTTTTCTCTATTTCAGAACGAAGTAGTAACCATCTAGCTCCCTAGGGTTCGACCCTTACTCATCACTGTACTAACCCACAGCCAAGAGCGAGGAAATTATAAATTGTTTTTGCACAGGTACGACGACAGCCTGTTCAAAATGGCGCCGTTGCCGGGGAGCTAAGCATGGTGAAATTTGTTCTTCTTTATTCTTTTCATTTATTTTTCTCTTTACATTATTTCAAAAGTTGCTTATCTCGGTGATATTTCAATTTCAACTGTTCGATTTTCGATTTTCATTCTTTTCGATTTCCAATTTCTAGCTCTCAGAGAGTTCTGTCACCAAGACTTACGAGTCTAAGGATTTTGGGTTTTAAGTGGGACCGCTGTGACCCCTCCAATCTCCTGGGAACCCTTTGTTGCTAGCCTGTCTTTGCTATTACGGTGTTTGCTACTCGGTGCTTGTTATTTCTTGCAACATGTCTCACACAGGAAGTAGAGTTGGTGAAAACAATGAAGAAGTAGACCAGAATGTTCGAAATGAGGAAGGAGTACTACCTCAAGGACCGATGATCCAACATGGCGAGATCAGGGGGGCTATCCCTGATCAGCTTCAACAGTTCCAGCAACAACAACAAAACCAACAACCTCAAAACCATCTACCTCAAAACCAACAACAACCCCAACCACAGTACCCACAATACCCTCAGTACCCACCATATCAGCAGTATCCACCACCTCAGTACCCACAGTATCCGCAACAGCCCTACCCGTAATATCCACCACCATATCAACCACCACCGTATCATCCACAACATCCATACCCACCACCTCAGAGACCTCCACGCCAGCAAGTAGTTCGAGACGATGAGGAGGACGAAGATGAAGGACCTACTATGGGCGAGCTCTCGGTTCCTAGTTTCAGAGACCAGTCATGGCCAATTCATGAAGGACCAGACATCGCAGCCATCGCAATCAGTACCTCAGTCGTCCACCACTTGCCTAAGTTCTCAGGAAGGAAGGGAGAGTCTGCCACGTCTCACTTGACGCGTTTTCACGGGATATGCTTGAACCTCAGGCCACACGGAGTCGAAGTGGATGACTTCAAACTGAAGGCCTTCTATTTCTCACTACAGGATGCCGCTACAGATTGGTTCCTATCTTTACCCTCAGGCAGTATTTATACATGGGAGCAGATGCAGAGGCAGTTCTTCAGCAAGTACTATCCAGCAGGGCGTGCAGCGCAAGTCCGGAGACAATTGCAAGAGCTCAGGCAAGGCCCAAACGAGACCATGTACGAGTACGTGGAGAAGTTCCTTGCCTTGGAGAAGAGTTGCTGCAATCTGGAGCTCCCGGAGAAGTTGATCGTGGAATATATGCTGGATGGACTTCGCAGGATGGACAGGAAGCTACTAGAGGTCTCGGCTGGAGGCCAACTCATGAACATGACCCCAGCCAGAGTAAAGCAGAAGATCATATCAGTGGCAGAGGGTGAGCGATTCCAGGATGAGACCACAAAAGAGGACGAGTATGCCCGCACCAAGAACGTATCAGCCGCTGAGCCCTCTATCAGTGCTGTGTTCGCAGAACTCAAGGAGATGAGGGAGCTGATGAAGCATGTAGTCCGAAGGACACCGGTCCAGGCCCAGCCATGTGAGTTCTGTATGTCTACAGATCACAAGACAGACGAGTGCCCCACCTTACAGACAGACGTTCAGGGCGATGTGAATGCAGTAGGCAATTATCAGAATTATGGCAACCAACCAGGCCCAGTCAAGCAGTATGGCGCAGCAGCACCTAATCAAGGCGCCTGGAGAAATAACTATCAGCAGAATCAGCCTCAGCAGGCACGACCGAATGAGCCTCAGCAGAATCAGCAGACTCAGCCGCCGTACAGACATCCTAACAGTTAGTACCAGCCGAATGCACCAGGGCAGTACCAGCAGAAAGGGCCGAACACATATCAGGCAGGTCCGAGCAACCAAGGCCCCAACAAAGCTCTCGAGGACATGATAAAGGATCTGGCTTCAGCCGTGATCCAGGATCGGGCCACGACTAAAGGAGACATTGCTGAATTGAAGAAACAGATGTCCCAGCTCAATACGACAGTCTCAGACCTCGCAAGCAATCTGAACGCTGGACGACTCCCCTCGCAGACCATTCCGAATCCAAAGGGGAATGTCAGTGCAGTCACATTAAGGAGTGGACGAAGGGCAGCAGGACCAGTAGGGGACGAGCATCAGCAAGAGCAAGAGGCGACCGAGCCAGATGCCTTCGTCCAGGACGAGCCCAGACCAGACCCAGTTCCATCAGTTGAGGTCTCACGGCCAGATCAGGTACCCATTGTCGAAAATTCTAACGTCCAGGTACCCTTACCTTTTCCTGTGCAGGTTCGAGCTCCGAAGAAGTATGTGATGGACAAGGAGGTGTGGGAGCTATTCAGTAAAGTAGAAATCAACATCCCACTCCTTGAGGCCATCAAGCAGATTCCGAGGTACTCCAAGTTTCTGAAGGAGTTGTGCACAAACAGACGGCGTGGAACTTTGCCCGACCAGGAGCTCTTGAGCAGGAATGTTTCAGCGGTAATTCAGCGCAAGGTGCCACCAAAATGCGGTGACCCAGGCACCTACACCATCCCCTGCACTATCGGTAACATTAGAATAGAAAATTGCATGCTTGATCTCGGTGCATCTATCAATGTTTTACCATATTCTATATACTCCTGTCTTCGCATTGGTCCTCTAGAACCTGCAGGTCTCACCATACAGCTAGCGGACAGGTCATTGAAACAGCCCGAGGGCAAGATTGAGGATGTGCTAGTGCAGGTGGGAGAGCTCGTGTTCCCAGCCGACTTCGATGTGCCCAAGATGGAGAACTGCGGCCCGACAGACCATGCACCGATTCTACTTGGCCGGCCGTTCCTCAAGACGTCAAAGATGAAGATAGACTGTGACACTGGGACATTGACCATGGAGGTTGAGGACGAAATGATCAGCTTTGACATCTTCGGGGCCATGAAGCACCCCGCAGAGTATGAGGCGGTCCATGCTTTAGACACCTTGGACGACCTTGTCCAGGAGGTACATCCAGAGAGACGGACCGACCCGCTAGAGGAAGTCATTGAGGAGGCAGTTTACTCGCCTGAGGATTCTTTTGAGCATACAGAGGCGATCATGGACGCCCTAGACCAGCTCGAGATTGCCCAGCCACTCACCCCGAGGTACGAGGTTAATGCAGTTCGTTTATTCAAATCACAAGTGTGTTTGCCTTCTGTTGTGCAGGCACCTACAGTAGAGTTAAAGCCTCTGCCTAGTCACTTGAAGTATGCATTCTTAGGGGAGGATAGCACGCTGCCAGTCATCATTAAGAGTGGGCTCGAGGCAGATCAGGAGCGCAGGTTGATTGGAGTGCTGACCGAGCACAAACTGGCCATCGGATGAACACTGGCCGACATCAGGGGAATTAGCCCGGTAGTTTGCATGCATCGGATATTGTTGGAGGATGGAGCTAGACCGTCGAGGGAACCTCAGCGCAGATTGAACCCTATCATGATGGAGGTGGTCCAGAAGGAGATCCAGAAGCTTCTGGATGCTGATGTGATTTACCCGATCTCAGACAGTCAGTGGGTAAGTCCGGTACATGTTGTACCGAAGAAAACTGGGATCACAGTGGAGAAGAATGCCGAGGGCGAGATGGTGACTACACGAGTCAAGAATGGATGGCACATGTGCATAGACTACAGGAAGCTGAATGCAGTTACGCGCAAGGATCACTTTCCTCTTCCATTTATTGACCAGATGCTCGACCGCTTGGCAGGTAAGCCTTATTTTTTTTTTCTAGATGGTTTTTCAGGCTATAACCAGATTCCCATAGCACCCGAGGATCAGGAGAAGACGACCTTTACATGTCCATTCGGTACGTTTGCTTTTCGCCGGATGTCTTTTGGCTTGTGTAACGCACCAGGTACTTTTCAGAGGGTGGTTACTAGCATATTCTCTGACATGATAGGGTCATTTATTGAGGTGTTTATGGATGACTTCACTTTGCATGGTGACACTTTTGATGCATGTCTAGAAAATTTGAGCATGGTACTTGCGCGTTGTGTTTCTATGAATTTGGTGCTCAATTATGAAAAGTGTCATTTTATGGTTACTCATGGAGTTGTACTCGGTCACATAGTCTCACGTGAGGGGATAGAGGTAGACAAGGCTAAGATAGATTTGATTGTTACTCTGCCATATCCCTCTACAGTCCGTGATATTAAGTCATTTCTTGGGCATGCTGGTTTCTATCGTAGATTCATTAAGGATTTCCCGAAAAAGGCACTGCCTTTATCTAACCTCTTGCAGAAAGATGTTCCTTTTGAGTTTACAGATCAGTGCAGGGCAGCATTTGACGAGCTGAAGGAGGCCCTCACCAGCACGCCCATCATTAGAGCTCCGGACTGGACTCAGCCATTTGAGATTATGTGTGACGCGAGTGATTATGCCGTAGGAGCAGTTCTTGGTCAGAAGGTGGACAAGAAGTCCGTGGTGATCTACTACGCTTCGAGGACACTGGACGTGGCCCAGAAGAACTATTCGACCACAGAGAAGGAGCTGCTAGCCGTGGTTTTCGCCTTGGAGAAATTTAGATCATATCTGTTATGTACTAAAGTTGTCGTCTATTCTGACCATGCAGCTATTAGGTACTTGATGACGAAGAAGGAGGCGAAACCGAGGCTCATTAGGTGGATCCTGCTCCTACAGGAGTTTGACGTGGAGATTCGGGACAAGAAGGGCATAGAGAACACAGTTGCAGATCACTTGAGCCGTCTTGTCAGAGAGGAGGATGCCGGGCAGATTACCGAGACGTTTCCAGATGAGCACTTGTATGCTATTTCGGGTAAGCTGCCCTGGTTCGCTCCCATAGTGAACTACCTGGTCGGAGGTAAGTTCCCGCCCTCATATTCTAGGGCACAGCGTTTGAAATTGAAGCATGATGCTAAATACTATGTGTGGGATGATCCGTACTTGTGGAAAATAGGTGTAGATCAGATTCTTAGACGGTGCATCCCTGATGATGAGATTGCTTCAGTTATTAGTTTCTGCCATGAGTTAGAGTGTGGAGGCCATTTCGGCCCTAGGAGGACTGCTAGGAAGATATTGGATAGTGGATTCTTTTGGACACATGTTTTTAGAGATGCCTACGATCATTGTAAGAGATGTGATAGATGCCAGAGAGTAGGTAACATTTCGGCCAGACAGGAGATGCCACAGGTCCCCATATTAGTGAATGATGTGTTTGACATTTGGGGGATAGATTTCATGGGTCCTTTTCCTGCTTCATGTGGTTTTGAGTTTATCTTAGTTGCAGTTGATTATGTGTCCAAGTGGGTGGAGGCCAAGGCCACTAGATGTGCTGATGCTAAAACTGTCGTAGACTTTTTGCGCACTAACATCTTTTGCAGGTACGGAGTACCTAAGGCTATTATCAGTGATCAGGGGACACACTTCTGCAACCGCATCATGGCATCCACACTGAAGCGCTACCATGTTCATCACCGGACTTCCACAGCATATCACCCCCAGACGAATGAGCAAGCGGAGATCTCCAACCGCGAAATTAAGGGAATTCTGGAGAAGATGGTAGGACCGACTAGGAAGGATTGGAGCCAGCGGTTAGATGAGGCATTGTGGGCGTACAGGACAGCTTACAAGACCCCGATAGGCACATCGCCTTTTCGGTTGGTCTATGGGAAGGCGTGCCACTTGCCAGTGGAGCTATAGCACAAGGCGTATTGGGCACTGAAGAAGTGCAATCCAGACTTACAGGCAACTAGGTTAGACAGGAAATTGCAGTTGTGTGAGCTTGAGGAGCTGCGCCTCGAGGCTTATGAGAGCCAAACAGACTACAAGGCGCGGACCAAGCTCTACCACGACAAATTCATACTCAGGCGCTCGTTTGAAGTCGGACAGAAGGTGCTCTTATTCTCATCACGGTTACGACTCATGCCCGGGAAGTTGAGGTCCAGATGGACCGGCCCTTACACCATTACCGATTCAGGGTCAATGGACAGCGGGTGAAGCACTACCATGGAGAGGCCGACCTGACCATTCACCAGTTTGACCTAGTCGAGCCAGTCGAGACCACCACTGATGAGATTGCAGTTGACGAGCCTCCTGACACTTAGAGGAGGAACTGTCGAGCCAACGACGTTAAACAAAGGCGCTCGCAGGGAGGCAGCCCTGCACGGTTTGCAATTCTTTTACATTTCGGTTTATTTACTTATTATGGTTTTTTGAGTCATTATTGTCACATTGTACCTTGGAAAGGATTTGGTTTCATTTTGCAGGGATTGGACTTAGTCGGCCGGATAATTCCCTTGGAGCTACGCATTTTAGCCCCGGACTTGATCCGAGTTTAGCCGACCACCGTCTACACCCCAGGGGAGTCTTGTTCTACCCTTTTCCTTTCCTTATCTATTTATTGCATGCATTTGTGTGTCTAGATTTGAGTCGTGCCGTGAGGACACGGCTCATTTCAAAAGTGTGGGGTGGGAGAGTCAGTATTGAGTCAGCACGTTTATTTCCTGCACCCTGCACAGAGTCAGCACGTTTTGGGTCAATTTTAAAATTTTTTGTACATGATACTTCACTATTTCCTAGACTTGCAGTAGTGGATAATGATTTGGTGAAATAGATATAGCCGATTTTACATGCATGTCTTTGATGAAACTTGATTTGTGCGACTAACATGTGATCTTAAAATCTTTACGTGCCTTTGTTAGTTGAGATAAACAGGGATGTGGAGTTGATAGAAACGCCCTAGAGAGACTTGACAGATCATTCAAAGACCGAACTCAGGATGTATGGTTATGTAGAGCTCGTGGAGGCTAGCACTTCGAGACGACATAGTACGAGTCTGCTCCGCCACTGCGGCACCCTTGCGGTTGGTCGGGACGGGAAAACTTCACACCGTCCAAGCTCTAGTCCAAGTAGCCGAGAAAATAGGCAAGCGACCCTTGACTTGACCCGTGTCAAAAGGACGATGATGAGTGAGAGCAGTAAGGTTTCTAATCCGAGTAACCGGGAAAATAGACGAGCGACCCTCGGCTTGACTCGCGTCAAAAGGAGAAGAAATCACGGTTCGAGCAAGTCACAATCCGCACTACAAAAGTTCAAATCCATCATCATTGTGAAGGTTTACACCGAAACAAGTGAAGAGTACCACTGATACATCAAAATCAGACACTATAGCTGACCGAAAAACACTCAACACTTTGAAGCTCGAATCAATCACGTGCAAGAAAAAGCGGCAAAGCATAACCATATAGCAGCGAGTTCGAGTCTGAGAATGAGGGTTCATGGGTCTGAAAAGGGCTATCTCCCGAGACATCCGAATTGGTTTGCATCTCGGCTTTAAAGGTAACACGTATCATTAACCCCATGTTTTTCGCACAATGACATTAGTAGCAAGCATGCATAACAGGCGAGATCTAGAGTAATCGATTCATGTCCATGTAGCACGTCTAGGATGACCGAAGCTTTGTGATGTTCGTACTTCATTTATTTCCTCTTATGACCTAGCCCTTGTTCGGGACGAACAAGTTTAAGTGTGGGGTGGTTTGATGAGCCGTATTTATACGACTCATCGAGTCATCAAATCCCACCAATTCCAGTACTTTTATATACGAACAGTTACTTTTTAGTATTGTCTCGTGTTACAGGTGAATTGGAAGCTCTAAGAGGAATCACATTCAAAAGACGGCTTTTGGAGCCTAAAACATCACAAGGAGTTTTTGACCGGTCCATAGGCACTTGAAATGAAGAATGGCCGAGAAAAATGAAGAATGGCCCGAGGAAATCAAAAGATGGCCGAAGAAAACCAGGTCGCGTCCGGGAAGAAGCAGGCCACGTCCGAGCGGCCATCCGAGCTCCAGCCGGCCATCCACTCGGCCATCCGAGCTCCATCCGAGCGGGCATGCGAGCGTGCCTCCGAGCGGCCATCCGAGCTCCAGCCCGTCCAGCCGATCGAGCATCCGACCTCCAGCCCGCACCCCCGACCGGCCATCCGAGCTCTTTGGCGCATTCCTCCGAGCGAGCCTCCAAGGTCCTTGCGTCCGGCCATTCGAGCATTCCAGCCTTATCCCATCCAATCAAAGTCCAGCAGCCGGCCCAATGTGCATGCGATGCTAGGGTTTCGTAGCTTATTCACCAAGTTAGGGTTTCCCAAACCCTATAAATACAGGAGATCCTGCAGTCTTCAAAGCATCCGAAAATCACAGAGAAATCCATCGATCTCACAACACACACAGCCGTGCCCTAGCTGTCCCTCCTTCCTCCGCCAGCATCTCAGTCATACACAGCCAGACCTCATTCCTTGCTTCAGCCGTGCCTTGCTCCTCCTGCTCTTCATCTCGGTCAATTAGTGAAGTTTCTTCCTTTTATTATTTGCATTGTTTACTTATGTCGATGTGTAACTAATCCAATTATTCGGGTTAGGGTTAAATAATTGTGACGATTGTTTTGAGATTCTGTTCTTCAACATTATTCATGCTTTCTATTTAGTTCTTGTGCACATTATTAGTTTGAATTTATTAGGTTAAGGGGAGATCCGAAAGGGTACAACTTAACATAGTAATCCTTACTATCTTTTCACTGCTCATTTGATACCGACCCAGTTAGAATAAGTAGTTGCACGAAACCTAATATAACCAGACCAGGAGTATTAGGTTTGCTAGAATTAAACGGTTATAACCAGACCAGGAGTAACCCTAAGAAAGCTAGAATAAATACTTAGAAATCAAGGATAAACGAAGTCACAATTGAATAATACCCTAACCTGAATATCTTCTCTGATTGATAAATCCCTTAGCAATTTTCGATCATTACATTAACCTTTACTTTCACACTAGTTTCTTGTTTTTTCTCTATTTCAGAACGAAGTAGTAACCATCTAGCTCCCTAGGGTTCGACCCTTACTCATCACTGTACTAACCCACAGCCAAGAGCGAGGAAATTATAAATTGTTTTTGCACAAGTACGACGACAGCCTGTTCAATCGTTCCTAGTACTCCTCCTGCGGTTGGTGCAAAGTTCTTTTAAAAACTTGGCATACCGAGGAATTTGCTTGATGGCTTCCAAAAGGGGAATGTTGATTTCGACTTTGCTGAACAACTCAAATACGTCCACATCCATGACATGTTGTTTTTGCACGCGAGCAGGTATTGGAAATGGAAGTGTTGTGCTTATTTTAGGGGTTTCGGTTCTGGGTACTGGGCCAGGCCTGTGTTCCTTGGACGTATTCTCTTCTTCTTCGGTTACGTCCCGCTCTTCCTCAAATACGTCGTCGTCTTTATCGGTCACATCATCCTCTAGAGTTTCGAGAGATTCGGGCCTCATTTGCTCTTCTCCGGGCAACCTTGGGTTTTTGTCCTCCTCTTGCTCCAAAGGTTTGCCAACAAGCGTTTTTCCACTCCTAAGAGTCAAGGCATTCACATCTTCCATGATTTGGTCACTGAGACAGCGAGTTGGGAGATGTGCTTCTTCACGTCCGATAATTCTCCCTTTGTTTCGTCTTGGTTTTGATGCATAGTAGTGCTCAACTGCTGGACAGTCCCTGACAATTGCGTTATCATGTCCTCAAGTGACTTGTTTGGTTCTTGATGATTGCTCGAGTTTGCTTGGTACTGGCCCGCTGGTGGGGCGTCCTGTTAATATTGTTGGTGGATCGGTTGATAGAATGACTGGGCTAGTTGAGGGACAGCTGGTTGTGTTATTTGCTCTTCTGCACTTGTTTCCAAATCACTCACAAACCCCCAATTGCTTTCTTTACAGAACAACAAGTAACCTCACTAGCTCTCTAGGGTTCGACCCTTGCTTGCCACTATACTAGCCAAGAGTAAGGAAAATATAAATTTAAATTTGAGAGGTCTGAAGACGCCTGTCAATACTCCTAAGCTATCTTTTCCAAACTTGTCTAAGATTTTATCAACGTAGTGTGATTGGCCCAATACAAATCCATATGCCGTTCTTGTAATTTCAATCCCTAAAATCACATCAGCTTGTCTCGTATCTTTCATATCAAACCTTGAGTTTAATATGCCCTTAGTGAATTTGATCAATATTTCATTACTTCCTACAATGAGAATATCATCGACGTACAAACACAAAATCACATATCCATTTTCAGTGTTTTTGATGTATATACATTTGTCACACTCGTTGATTTTGAATACGTTTGGCAACATTACCTTGTCAAATTTGTATAATTTCTCAAATTGCTCAAAATTGAACATTGCTTTCAAATTTTACTCAATCTCCAGATTGGTTTTCCAATTTACACTAGTTTTCTAAGACGCCGTTCGAGACGGCATCTTAGCGTCTTAATACTAAAATGCTCCTACGAACGGCGGCTTAAGCCTCATGTCGTTTTTATGCCCCAAATACCAGTAATGTGGCATAATATTGCCAAACAAGCGTAAATCGCTGTTGAAGATAGCGTCTCAACTTAAAACGTCGTTGGTAGGAGCGTTCTAATAGTGAATTGATCGACTGTGGAGAGCATTAAGTCGGGCGGCTTAGGTTTGAGTTGAGCGGCTTAGGCTCGTACAATATTGATGACTCGATTATTCTTTGAGTTGAGCGGCTGAGGTTTGAGTTTGAGTTAACCACCCCACACTTAAACTTGTTCGTCCCGAACAAGGACTAGGTCATAAGAGGAAATAAATGAAGTACGAACATCACAAAGCTTCGGTCATCCTAGACATGCTACATGGATATGAATCGGTTATTCTAGATCTCGCCTGTTATGCATGCTTGCTACTAATATCTTTGTGCGAAAACATGGGTTAAAGATACGTGTTACCTTTGGGTCGAGATGCAAATCAATTCGGATGTCTCGGGAGATAGCCCTTTTTAGACCCATGAACCCTCATTCTCGGACTCGAACTCGCTGCTATATGGTTATGCCTTGCTGCTTTTTCTTGCACGTGATTCATTCGAGTTTCAAAGTGTTGAGTGCTTTTCGGCCAGCTATAGTGTCATCTGATTTGGAATTTCAATGATGCTTTCACATGAGAAACGTGTGGACTATCATAATGGTGGTGGATTTGTTGCTTTGTAGTGCGGATTGTGATTTGCTCGAACCGTGGTTCCTTCTCCTTTTGACGCGAGTCAAGCCGAGGGTCGCTCGTCTATTTTCCCGGTTACTCGGATTGGAAACCTTCCTGCTCTTACTCATCCTCGTCCTTTCGACACGGGTCAAGTCAAGGGTCGCTTGCCTATTTTCTCGGCTACTTGGACTAGAGCTTGGACGGTGTGAAGTATTCCCGTCCCGACCAACCGCAAAGGTACCGCAGTGGCGGAGCAGACTCATACTATGTTACCTCGAAGTGCTAGCCTCCACAAGCTCCACATAACCATACATCCTGAGTTCGGTCTTTGAATGATCTATCAAGTCTCTCTAGGGCATTGCTATCAACTCCACATCCCTGTTTATCTCAACTAACAAAGGCACGCAAAGATTTTAAAATCACATGTTAGTCGCACAAATCAATTTTCACCAAAGACATGCATGTAATCGGCTCTATCTATTTCACCTAATCATTATCCAATACTGCAAGTCTAGGAAATAGTGAAGTAATCATGTACAAAAATTTAAAAAAAATCATAGGAAACGTGCTGACTCTGTGCAGGGTGCAAGAAAATAAACGTGCTGACTCACTAACTGACTCTCCCACCCCACACTTTTGAACTGACGTGTCCTCACGGCTCGTCTTAAGTTTCAAGACACGACGATGCATGCAATAAATATGAAAAGAAGAGAAGAGAAAAGAGTGGAACAATACTCCTCTGATGGTCGTGGAACGGGTATGGGGCTGTCCTGGCTGTGTGCTCATACGGGTAATCTTGTGCGTTCGCACAATACTGACCAGAAGCATGAAATATTCGTGCGATCGCACGATCTACCCTGCGAGCTCGCATGAACTGCTCCCTGCATGAAAATCATCTCCTTTCCCAAGTACAATGTGACAATAATGACTCATAAATAAACATAGTAAATAAATAAACTGAAATGTAAAGACATGCAAACCGTGCAGGGCTGCCTCCCTGCGAGCGCCTTTGTTTAACGTCGTTGGCTCGACAGTACCTCCTCTATGTGTCGGGAGGCTCGTCAAGGTCAATCTCATCAGTGGTGGTGTCAATCTCTCCATGGTAGTGCTTAACTCTCTATCTATTGACCCTGAACCGATGGCCATCCTTGGGGTTTTCCAGCTCTAATGCCCCGTGATTGAAAACATGGGCGATCGTGTAAGGCCCCGTCCATCTGGACCTTAACTTCCCGGGCATGAGCCGTAACCGAGATGAGAACAAGAGCACCCGCTGTCCGACTTGAAACGTGCGCCTGAGGATGAATTTGTCATGATAGAGCTTGGTCCGCGCCTTGTAGTCTGTTTGGCTCTCGTAAGCCTCGAGGCGCAGCTCCTCAAGCTCACATAGCTGCAATTTCCTATCTAGCCCGGCTGCCTGCAAGTCTGGGTTGCACCTCTTGAGTGCCCAATACGCCTTGTGTTCTAGCTCCACTGGCAAGTGGCACGCCTTCCCATAGACCAACCGAAAAGGCGAGGTGCCTATCGGGGTCTTGTAAGCTGTCCTGTACGCCCACAATGCCTCATCTAACCGCTGGCTCCACTCCTTCCTAGTCGGTCCTACCATCTTCTCCAGAATGCCCTTAATTTCGCGGTTGGAGATCTCCGCTTGCCCATTCGTCTGGGGGTGATATGCTGTGGAAGTCCGGTGATGAACATGGTAGCGCTTCAGTGTGGATGCCATGATGCGGTTGCAGAAGTGTGTCCCCTGATCACTGATAATAGCCTTAGGTACTCCGTACCTACAAAAGATGTTAGTGCGCAAAAAGTCTACGACAGTTTTAGCATCAGCACATCTGGTGGCCTTGGCCTCTACCCATTTGGACACATAATCAACTGCAACTAAGATAAACTCAAAACCACATGAAGCAGGAAAAGGACCCATGAAATCTATCCCCCAAATGTCGAACACGTCATTCACTAATATGGGGACCTGTGGCATCTCCTGTCTGGCCGAAATATTACCTACTCTCTGGCATCTATCACATCTCTTACAATGATCGTAGGCATCTCTAAAAACATGTGGCCAAAAGAATCCACTATCTAATATCTTCCTAGCAGTCCTCCTAGGGCCGAAATGACCTCCACACTCTAACTCATGGCAAAAATTAATAACTGAAGCAATCTCGTCATCAGGGATACACCGTCTAAAAATCTGATCTACACCTATTTTCCATAAGTACGGATCATCCCACACATAGTATTTAGCATCATGCTTCAGTTTCAAACACTAGGCCCTAGAATATGAGGGTGGGAACTTACCTCCGACCAGGTAGTTCACTAGAGGAGCGAACCATGGCATCTTACCCGAAATAGCATACAAGTGCTCATCTGGAAATGTCTCGGTAATCTGCCCGGCATCCTCCTTTCTGACAAGACGACTCAAGTGGTCGACCACAGTGTTCTCTATGCCCTTCTTGTCCCTGATCTCCACGTCAAACTCCTGTAGGAGCAGGATCCACCTAATGAGCCTTGGTTTTGCCTCCTTCTTCGTCATCAAGTACCTAATAGCTGCATGGTCAGAGTAGACAACAACTTTAGTACATAACAGATATGATCTAAATTTCTCCAAGGCGAAAACCACGGCTAGCAGCTCCTTCTCTGTGGTCGAATAGTTCTTCTGGGCCACGTCCAGCGTCCTCGAAGCGTAGTAGATCACCACGGGCTTCTTGTCCACCTTCTAACCGAGAACTGCTCCTACAGCATAATCGCTTGCGTCACACATAATCTCAAAGGGCTGTGTCCAGTCCGGAGCTCTAATGATGGGCGTGCTGGTGAGGGCCTCCTTCAGCTCGTCAAACGCTGCCCTGTACTGATCTGTAAACTCAAAAGGAATGTCTTTCTGCAAGAGGTTAGATAAAGGCAGCGCCTTTTTCGAAAAATCCTTAATGAATCTACGATAGAAACCAGCATGCCCCAAAAATGACTTAATATCACGGACTGTGGAGGGATATGGCAGAGTAACAATCAAATCTATCTTAGCTTTGTCTACCTCTATCCCCTCATGTGAAACTATGTGACCGAGTACTACTCCATGGGTAACCATAAAATGACACTTTTCATAGTTGAGTACCAAATTCATCGAAACACATCGTGCTAAAACTGTACTCAAATGATCTAAGCATGCATCAAAAGTGTCACCGTGCACAGTAAAATCATCCATGAACACCTCAATAAACGAACCTATCATGTCAGAAAAGATACTAGTAACGACCCGCTGAAAAGTATCAGGTGCGTTACACAAGCCAAAGGACATCCGGCGAAAAGCAAACGTACCGAATGGACATGTAAAGGTTGTCTTCTCCTGATCCTCGGGTGCTATGGGGATCTGGTTATAGCCTGAAAAACCATCTAGAAAACAAAAATAAGGCTTACCTGCCAAGCGGTCGAGCATCTGGTCAATAAATGGAAGAGGAAAGTGATCCTTGCGCGTAACTGCATTCAGCTTCCTGTAGTCTATGCACATGCGCCATCCATTCTTGACTCGTGTAGTCACCATCTCGCCCTCGGCATTCTTCTCCACTGTGATTCCTGTCTTCTTTGGTACAACATGTACCGGACTTACCCACTGACTGTCTGAGATCGGGTAAATCACATCAGCATCCAGAAGCTTCTGAATCTCCTTCTGGACCACCTCCATCATGATAGGATTCAATCTACGCTGAGGCTCCCTCGAAGGCTTAGCTCCATCCTCCAACAATATCCGATGCATACAAACTGCCGGGCTGATTCCCTTGATGTCGGCTAGCGTCCATCTAATGGCCAGTTTGTGCTCGGTGAGCACTCCAATCAACCTGCGCTCCTGATCTGCCTCGAGCCCGCTCTTAATGATGACCGGAAGCGTGCTATCCTCCCCTAAGAATGCATACTTCAAGTGACTAGGTAGAGGCTTCGATTCCACTGTAGGTGCCTGCACAACAGAAGGCAAGCACACTTGTGATTTGAATAAACGAACTGCATTAACCTCGTACCTCGGGGTGAGTGGCTGGGCGATCTCTAGCTGGTCCAGTACGTCTAAGATGGCCTCTGTATGCTCATATGAGTCCTCTGGTGAGTACACTGCCTCCTCAATTACCTGCTCTAGTGGGTCGGTCCCTCTCTCTGGATGTACCTCCTGGACAAGGTCGTCCAAGGTGTCTAAGGCATGGACCGCCTCGTACTCTGTGGGATGCTTCATGGCCCTGAAGATGTCGAAACTGAACACTTCCCCCTCAACTTCCATGGAGAGTGTCCCACTGTCGCAATCTATCTTCATCTTTGACGTCTTGAGGAATGTTCGGCCGAGTAGGATGGGTGCATGATCGGTCGGGCCACTGTTCTCCATCTTGAGCACATAGAAGTCGGCTGGGAATACTAGCTCTCCCACCTGTACGAGTACATCCTCGATCTTGCCCTCGGGCTGCTTGCATGACCTGTCCGCCAACTGTATAGTAAGACCTGCAGGATCAAGAGGTCCAATGCGCAAACAGGAGTATATAGAATAAGGTAGAACATTGATAGATGCACCGAGATCGAGCATGCAATTTTCTATCCTAATGTTATCGATCGTGCAGGGAATGGTGTATGTGCCTGGGTCATCGCATTTTGGTGGCACCTTGCGCTGAATCACCGCTGAAACATTCCTGCTCATAAGCTCCTCGTCTGGCTGGGTTCCTCGTCTCCTGTTTGTGCACAACTCCTTCAGAAACTTCGCGTATCTAGGGATCTGCTTGATGGCTTCAAGGAGTGGGATGTTGATTTCTACCTTGCTGAATAGCTCCCACACTTCCCTGTCCATCACATACTTCTTCGGAGCTCAAACCTGCACAGGAAAAGGCAAAGGTACCTGAACGTTACAATTCTCGGTAACTGGGACCGGGTCTGGCCGAGAGACTGGGGTCTCGTCCTCTGGATCCTGCCCGGCCAAGTCCTGGCTGTAAGTGTCGGATTCGGCCACTGCCTCTTCAAGCTCTGGGGGGCTTTCTTCCTCGGGTGGCCTAGATGCCCTTCGTCCACTCCTCAACGTGACTGCACTGACATTCCCCTTTGGATTCGGAATGGTCTGCGAGGGTAGTCGTCCAGCGTTCAGATTGCTTGCGAGGTCTGATACTGTCGCATTGAGCTGGGACATCTGTTTCTTCAATTCGGCAATGTCTCCTTTGGTTGTGGCCCGATCCTGGATCACGGCTGATGCCAGATCCTTTATCATGTCCTCGAGAGCTTTGTTTGAGCTCTGATTGTTCTGGCCCTGCTGGTTGTTGCTCGGTCCTCGGTGCTGGTACTGACTAGGCCCGTTTTGCTGATACTGACGATGAGGAGGCTGGTAGGGCTGCTGATTCTGCTGGGGTGCTCCCTGCTATGGCTGCTTCTGGGTATGATGCTGAGGATAACTGTTCTTCCAGGGCTGTCCGTTGGCTCCTTGATTGTTCGTGGCTGTGCCGTATTGTTGGACTGGCCCTGGCCTGTTCCCATAGTTCTGGTAGTCGCCCACTGCATTGACCTCGGCCTGGTCATCCTCCACTATGGTAGGGCACTCGTCGGTCTTGTGATCCGTGGCTGCACAAAAGCCGCATGGCTTGACTGGAACTGGTGTCCTCCTGATGACTTGTTGCATCATCTCTTTGAGCTGTCTGATCTCTTCGGCCATTGCACTAGATGGGGGCTCGACTTTAGACACGTTCCTGGTCCGGGTGTACTCTTCCTCTTTGTTGGACTCATCTTGGAACCGTTCACTTTCTGCTACTGCCATAATCTTACGTCTCACACCTGCTGGGGATAGGTCCATAAGGTTGCCTCCAGCCGAGGCATCTAGGAGCTTTCTGTCGAGTTTGCGAAGTCCATCTAGCATGTATTCTACGAGCAGATTCTCTGGGAGTCCAAGATTGCAGTAGCTTTTCTCCAAGGCGTTGAATTTTTCTACGTACTCGTACATGGTCTCGTTTGGTCCCTGCCTAAGCTCCTGTAACTGGCGCCTGACTTGCATGGCTCGTCCTGCTGGGTAGTACTTGGTGAGAAACTGTTTTTGCATCTCCTCCCATGTATAGATGCTGTCTGAGGGCAAAGATAGAAACCAGTCCGTGGCGGAGTCAGTGAGTGAAAAGTAGAATGCCTTGAGTTTGAAGTCATCCACTGAAACTCCGTAGGGCTTGAGATTGTGGCAACTGCCATGGTAGTGCTTCAAATGCCCTGTAGCTGATTCTCCCTTTGCTCCCGCGAATTTGGGAAGATGATGGACGATTGAGGTGTTGATAGCTATTTCCTCGAGTTCTGGTCCTTCATAGATGGGCCATGACTGGTCTCTGAAGTCGGGGACCGAGAGCTCTCCCATAGATGGCTCCTCATCGTGATAATAGGCTTCTTCCTCGTACACTGGCTGTCTGAGTCATCTGATGGGCGGTTGGGGCTGGACCTGATGTTGAACTTGTTGATGTGGTCGGACCTGTGGTCGAGCCTGAACTTGTTGTTGGACTGGTTGTCTAGCTGCAACCTGTTGTCGGGCTGGGACTTATTGTCGTCGGGCTGGGACTTGTTGTTGTCGGGTTGGGACCTGTCCTAGGACCGGTCCTCCGGGTTGTTGTACTCCGGCTGCTGCTTGGTTTTGCCGGGCTGCTTCACGTTGCGCTCGCCTTTGATCGCGGACTAGCTGCTCTGGATCGTCGTAGATTACCTGCTCTTCGTTGTTGTTGTCGATTATTGGGGGGTTGTCATGGTTTTCTAGCTCGAACTGTTCGTCCTCGTATTGTTCGTTATTAGCAATTCCATTACCTGCGTGAGCCATGGTGCAAGAATAGCAAGCACCGAGTAGCAAACACCGAAACAACAGGAACAGACTAGCAACAAAGGATCCCCAGGAGAGTGGAGGAGTCACAACGGTCTCACTTAAAACCCACACTCCTTAGACTCGTAAGTCTTGGTGACAGGACCCTCTAGAAGCTAGAAATTGGAAATCGAGAGAATCGGAAAACAAAATCGAGGCAGTTGAATGGGGAATCACCGAATAGCAAATTTTGAAAATAGAAACAAGCAAAAAGTACGAAAAAAGAAGAGAGAGAACAAATTTCACCTTTGCGTAGCTCCCCGGGAACGGCGCCAAAATTTGACAGGCGTCGTTGGTACCTGCAAATTTGAATTTATATTTTCCTTACTCTGGACTGTGGGTTAGTACAGCGACAAGCAAGGGTCGAACCCAAGGGAGCTAGAGTGGTTACTACTTTGTTCTGAAAAGGAAATAAAAGACAGTTGGGTAAAAGCAACAGTTTAAGAAACAGTAATAAGGCACGAAAATTGCTAAGGTGTATCAATTCAGAGAAGATATTCAGGTTAGGGTTTTATTCAATTGTGACTTTGTTTTATCATAGACTTCTAAATATCTAATTCAATGTTTAAGTGTGGTTGTCCCGACAAAGGTGACTTCCCAAGTAACCCGACAAAGGTGTTACGCCACGACCTAATTCCCCTAGGTTTAATTAACCCGATAAAGGTGTTAATTGCCCTAGTCGTACTACCTATCCAAACGACAAAGTATTAGATAGATGATTAATGTAGAAATACGCGCAACTAGATTTCACGACAAAGTATACGTCTAGTCTAACAATATTTCATGGAATTCATATACGAGAATTAGTAAAACATAGAATGTAGCATTAAAATCCAAGTCTCAAAAACATGAGTCACAACTATTTAACCCTAACCCGAATAATTGGATTAGTTACACATGATCATGGAGAAACAATGCATGAATGAAAGGAAAATAAGAACTTCACTAATGACCGAGATTAGGGCCTGGACGCGGTGGGAGGAGGGATTCTCGATGATTGATGCTCGATGGTCCATTATGCCTTGCATTGCACCTCCTTATATAGGGACTTGAAAACCCTAAAGTTCCCAAAATAAGCACAAGATAATTACGGAAATATTTCCATAATTATCTTTGCTTGATCTTCAAGCCACCGATGATTTTCTAGAACAATCCGAAACCCTAGCATCGTAAGTTTGCACGTTGTGATATTGGGCCGAGAATTCATGGGTTGGACGTCCGGACGTGCAAAGGACTCGGCTGGCCGCTCGGATGGGCGCTGGAATGCTCGGATGGCCGGGCGCATGCCCGCTCGCATGGCCGCTAGAATGCTCGGATGGCCGGGCGCATGCCCGCTCGCATGGCCGCTGGAATGCTCGGATGGCCTGGCGCATGCCCGCTCGCATGGCCGGTCGGATGCCCGGGCTGAAGGTCGGATGGCCACTCGCATGGCCGAGCTTGAATTTCCGCGCGGACGCCTTGTGTATTTCTCTTACGCGGACGTCTCTTGAATTACTGATATTTCTTCAGACGTCCGCGCCCTTTATTGTTGAGGCCTCCGCGGATTGCGCTGTGGAAAACTCCTTGTGATGTTTTTGGCTCCAAAAGCCGTCTTTTGAATGCGATCCCTCTTAGAGCGTCCAAATTACCTGAAATGCGAAACAATACTAAGAAGTAACTGTTTGCATATAAAAGTACTGGAATTGGTGGGATTTGATGACTCGATGAGTCGTATAAATACGGCTCATCAACGGCATCTTAGCGTCTTAATACTAAAATGCTCCTACGAACGGCGGCTTAAGCCTCATGTCGTTTTTATGCCCCAAATACCAGTAATGTGGCATAATATTGCCAAACAAGCGTAAATCGCTGTTGGAGACAGCGTCTCAACTTAAAACGTCGTTGGTAGGAGCGTTCTAATAGTGAATTGATCGACTGTGGAGAGCATTAAGTCGGGCGGCTGAGGTTTGAGTTGAGCGGCTTAGGTTAAGCCGCTGTAATGGACAGCGGCTAATTTCTCTTTGGCAATATTATGCCAAATAACTAGTATTTGGGGCGCGAAAGACCACGTAGCTTAAAACGTTGTTGCTGGGAGCATTTTAATGTTAAGACGCCGTCTCGAACGGCGTCTTAGAAAACTAGTGTAAATTGGGAAACAAAACTGGAGATTGAGTAAAATTGGAAAGCAATGTTAATTTTTTAGTAATTTGGAAAATTTTCCGTCAAATTTGCAACTATTTTGGCGCTTGTCTCATACCATAGAGAGACTTAACAAGTTTACAAACTTTCCTCTCTTGTCCTGGTACAATACAACCCTCAGGTTGTTCCATATATATCTCTTCCTCAAGGTCTCCATTTAAGAAAGCAGTCTTCACATCCATTTGATGAATTTCTAAATTGCGCAATGCTGCAATGGCAATTATTATTCTAATGGAAGTGATCATTGTCACAGGTGAGAATGTATCAAAGTAGTCTAGACCTTCCTTTTGTCTATACCATTTGATCACGAGTTTCACTTTGTACTTTTCTATAGTACCATCTACTTTCATTTTCTTAGTGAAAATCCACTTGGAATCAAGTGGTATGCATCCTTGAGGAAGATCAACTAGCTCCCAAGTATGATTTCGCATAATGGAATCTAATTCACCCTTTATGGCTTCTTTCCATAAAAGACCCTTCACTGACTGACATCCACTTTCTATGTTTAAGGTTCAGTTTCAAGCATGTAGGTTAGAAATTCAAGTCCATATGATTTATATATCCTTCCTCGCTTACTTTGTGTCGGTTTCTCCGAATCGATCTCATGTTCAGGTTCTTCCTCATTCTCTTATTCTTGAGGTATTTACTTAATATCCTCCAATAACTGAGAAGAACTTAACACACCTTCCGTTTACTCATAAGGAAATATATTCTCGTAGAACGACGTATTCTTTGATTCCATTATAGTATTCATGTGTATATATGAATATTTTTCACAAGCAATCATTCGCATTTCAATTTGCGCATAACCAATGAAATCATAGTCAATAATTTTTGGTACTATCATCATTCTCTTAGGACTAGGGTCCATTACCATAGCTAAGCATCCCCACATTTGCAAGTATTTTTAATAAGACATCGTTTTTCTCACAAGGAGACTTATCCTATTTATGAGGCTTATTCAAATGATACCTTGATGATAGGATGTCCTTCCCCACATTTCTCGGTAAATTCGAAGTTTACAATCATCTCTTTCCGAATGCAAGTTTTCCAGTTTGAAAACTGTTCGACTGAAGAGAGTATGATGAAGTGACCATGTTCACTTCCATTATCACTTTTCTCAACTCAGCAAGGTGTTACTCAAAATCTCAAGTTTATATTCAATTTCACATGATAAGTTTTCCCTAACTATCACAGCTTTGCTATTGAGCAAATATTCATAACAGTATTTCGTAGTATCGTCAATGAAAGTCACAAAATACTTGTTATCACCTCATATCTCATATCACATATCTCACTATGGATTGACTCAAAGGATTCCACATCACTTTCAAAACTATTAAAGGATATCCTATTAAATTTGCTTCAACGCAAATTTACATTTGTGCTTTTCAGTTTGACATTTGGATACACAATCCAAATTAAACAAGCACTACGGTGGACACTCATGCCACTCAACCGTTTGGAACTGTACCCTCAATTATATTTCTGAAACTAGACCCGCAGGTCTATTCTTGGAATTAGACTCGCAAGTCTGTTCCTGGCCGTAACCAATATCAAAGTGGTACACCACCTTATTACAGTAGGTGATGCCCCCACATTGGAGGTCACCCTAAACTCACGCATGATTCCATGTTCATCATGTCTCATTGAGAACCAATATTCATCATGAACCAATTCCAAACTCATCTGATCATACAAAATGCCAAATTAAACCAGGTTAAATTGCATAGCAATTAAACTGAATTAATACAACCGCATTTAATCAATCTTACACAAATTGGTTCATTATTCAACTTATGTCAAAATGTGTCAATCTCAAGTAAACCAAATGAGATTAAATGACATAATAAACAATAAATTTCGACCACAAATATCATTCAAAGCTAATTGAATTGATTTAAAATGGGCCAAACCGACCCATCTCTTTGAACAAAAAACCACTATCCAAATCCATGATTTCACATTGATCCACGAGCAAGCAGTACCTGTCTCTGATCTTGTATTTGATCGGCCCAACCTTTTACTGCACCAATTAAAGTGACTAGTAACGGCTCCATTGTTACGAACCATGTCCCTCCAGAAACAATGGATGACAGTAACGGCTCCATTGTTACGCTCATCCCCGACTTGGCTTTCAACCAGCCATGCATCGCCGATGTCGATGCTTTCAAGACCGGCCACTTGTTCCTGCCCTCAATCTGGCCGTCGTATCACAAAGTTTCTCGTAGCCAACGCCGGGGTGAGCAAGCTCTGCTTCGTTACCAAGTGAAAAATCAAGCTGAGAGAAAACTCAGGAAGGGAATCCACAGCCTTGGTTAATAAAGCGAGCAAAGTTAGAACAAATGATTTGAGCATAATTTCTGTTAGAAATTTCGGAGTACTTAGAATCATGTTAACATGATCAGGTTAGTGCAATACATAAACATTTCTTGTACCTCACAACTGATCCACGCAAAAAACCAATCTGTGGTTTTTCATCCGAATGTTCTCCTTGCAATACTTTCTGTCTATAACCATTACAAACTGTATTATTAGTGACTTCAACAATTCAAACATATTGGCTGGGTGGTTAGTCACTCCCCCGGGCATGTGGCGGCCCGGGTTCAAAACCCTGTAAGACCCTATAAATGCGCTAAAAGAATGGTTTCTACAATGAGAAAAAAAAGTTGCGTAATAAAAAAAAAACAATTCAAACAGAATCATCTTGCTTTAAGATTGTTGAAAATATTGCTTTAATCAGCGGCGTATCAAATCAAAGTTATTGAACAAATACTGGAATGCACTAAACAATTACAGTAATGCAGATATGAATTAAAACAGAACAATCACAAACTCTTTTGGTTGTGGATAGAGTCGCATTTGACGTTGTCCTTAAAGCAAGATTGCCGCCGTACTGGTGCTGGGACTTGCTGGCAATATGCTTCCCATGATGAAACTATCCTCAGCAAACACTTGAACACCAAAACTTTGCCGATCGAACACTGAATGATCTCTGGCTATCACCACCGAATGACTACGAATGGAAAACCAGAAGAGGAAAGTTGTTTGTGTTTGCAGTGATTTGAAAGTGAAGAATGAGCCTCAATTTATAGGAGAGGTCTGCCCCTTCCTCATAAATCCAACGCGGCTGATGGTACATCCAGTGGCGGATAATTTTTTTTCGAACAACAAGGATATAAGTCGAATCCAGCAATTAAGAAGATCCGCTAATGATCCGGCGCTTTTTTCAAACAACAAGGTCCGCTAATGATCAGCCAACCTTCTGAAGCTCATAAAGGTGTCATCCGATATCCATTGAAGATGATCTACATATGGATCGAAAGCTAATTGAATGTTCTATTAATTTTATGTTTAACTCAAGATGAAATTTGGAGGTTAAGCCGATAAAAAGAACGACCAAACATAGATGATTAATTGAAATTTGCTGAAATTTAGGGGGCTTGAGCCAATCTTCTAAAGCTCATAGAGGCGTCATCTGGTGTCCGTTGAAGATGATCCATATGTATAGAAATCTAATTGAATGCTCTATAACTTTCATGTTTACTTAAAGATGAAATTTGGCGGTTAAGCTGATAAAAATAGTCACCAAAGATGGATGATTGATTGAAATTAGCCGAAATCGAGGGGGTCTGAGCCAACCTTCAAAAGCACATAGAGGCGTCATACGGTGTCCGTTTAAGATGTTTTTTATATGGGTAGAAAGCTAATGGAATGTTCTATAACTTTTATGTTTACTCCAAGATGAAATTCAGAGGTTAAGCTCACAACAATAGTGACCGAAAATAGATGTTTAATCAAAATTTTCAAAATATATATACTTTTATATGTAAAAAATTTTTATTACCAAAATCGAGAGGGGTCCTGAGCCCCCCAGATCCTCCTAAAACCGCCATTGGGTACATCATCCAAGACCATTGGGAGATCAAAAACATCATTGAGTTCCAAGTGCGGCTGATGATTCAACATCCAAGCGAATGAGGAACAAACAAGCTGCTGGTTTGTAGACCAAGAGCATTGGGAGACCAATTATGAACTCGAAACTGCCAAGTGCGGCTAATGTTGCGTTCGAGGAGAGTTTAGGTTTCCGATATCTGATTTGATATCCAAAAATCAAAATAGATTTTTGCAAAACCGAGCCTCGCCACCTGCGGAGAAATCAATGCAGCATTCGTGTCCCGTATGAAGTCAAGCCAAATCCGACATCATTGAGCCGGATGATAGCCAAAGATCAAAATTAGGTCTCAAATGGAGCGCACCACCATTTTCTTCATACTTATTAAACACAGTTTTCAACAAACATCAATTTCAATTTATTTTTTAGTTGGTCTAACCTGCAAGAAAATGACATTTTTGGAAATATCAGACAGTGAATGATTGATATATTATCATTGTGGCTTGTCTCAGAATCTGATATTAAGTATCGTCTTCCTCTTGATTACATTAAGACACTGCATTTGCGGGTTCGTGATCAGATACGTTGGTATGCATGTTCCACAAAAGATAAATTTAAACTCATACAAATCATAATATCAAGTTGGAAAACCATAAGATAACACATTTTTTTATAATGGGGTACAACAACTAGGAATAATACAATGTATATGACCTTTATCGTCTAGTATATATATATTGATATCTGAAGCTCTAGTAAGACATCTTAACCGGATCCGAAATTATAGGGTACATTTCTCCACTTCTGAAGCGCAAGCCGAGTTCGGCACCTTTACCATGCATGGATCCGCACATCTACCCCAATCACCATCGGTACATTCCTGACACTTGGAGCTCAGGCTACATTGGGCACCTTTACCGTTGTAAGACACGACACGTCCATCTTGATGGGCGGAGGAAGCATCATGCGCGAGACGTGAAGAGGAAAGCATCCACGAGGGATGTAGGAAGCATCCACGCGTGAGGCGGGACGAGGAAGAAGGAAAGGAAAAGAAAGAGGAAAAATCTCACAAATTGTGAGAAAAATGGTGTCCACATGACTCGAACCCGGAATGTAAGGAATCGAATGGGACTCCTTAACCAACAGGCCACCACCCTATTGACATAATATAACACGCTTTTAAGAATGTCAATTTATAGTACAATTCAAGTGAAACTTGCAACCCAAAAATAAAAAGGGGAGCTCTTTCGTAGCTTTTTGCTTGTCACTTAGGGAAGTTCCTCGCTCAGTGTAGGGGTCTTTACCACTTTCTCCACCTCGCCCTCTTCAATGTTGGTAGGCAATTGAGATGTAGTGGCCCTGCCTTTCAGTTAAGGAGACTGGTAGAATTTCTCACTTTTGAGAGGGTGTAGGCATTGATGTGCTCGATGAGGTTCATGTCTAGTTTAGATGGCATTTTCCTTGTTGTAGCGATGAAGAACTAGCTGGCTGCGCCACTTGAGTTTGCAACATCTTGTTGTGGGTGGTTATCTCATCTACTCTTTGGTTAAGGACTTGGAACATCATCGTGTTTTCTTGAGCTGCCTTGGCCTGACTTGCCATATTGTTGGCCAAGATGGTGGTCATGAAGGGCTCCTTTACGCCTTGCTGAGGAGGGGTGTTGTAGGCGTTTACCTTGATTTTTATTTTGGTTCTGTTGGCCTTGGTAGTTCTACCTTTGTTGATAATGATTTCTCGTTTGACTTTTGCAAGAATGACCTTGCCCGTAGTGGGGCTTGGGCGCAAATCTCGGAGGTGCAGTGTTCTTCTTGAAGGGGATATGCTCTTGGTTCATGTAGGAGAAGTTTGGGTGGTTTTGTTTGTTAGGAGAGTAGGTGTTGGTCAAGTTAGATCCATAAGTGCCACCTTAATTTCTTCCCATGTGGTGTACAAGTTCCACATTCTGAACTTCTACGTAAGGAAGGTTGTGAGGGCAAGACTCCATCAAGTGAGTTGATCTTGAGCAAATAGAGTAGAAACATTTCCCAAGTTGAGGGCGCATAGCGAAGAAACTAAGGCATCAAACTTCTTGGAGAGGGCATTGAAAGCATCATTAGATTCCATTATGTTTGCTTCTTGTTTACCCCATGTCTCTTGGGGTAACCCCTCTTGCTTCCCCAACGATGGGAATTCTTGCAATCCTCTCTATGGTCCATTTACCCTCGGTGGGTAGGAGCTCTATGATAGCGCCTCCCGCGGCTTGGTCCATATGATTCCTAGCTTAGGAGTTCATCCTCCATAGGAATTTTGGATAAGTATCTACTTATCCAAGTTGTGGTGAGGACATGCTCTTAGAAGTTCTTTGAATCTTTCCCAGACCTCGTAGAATGTCTCGCTGCGCGATTGTGTTGATCTGACTTCTTAACTTGGCAATCTTTCCAGGTGGGAAGTATTGAAAAAAAATGCTTGCGCAAGTTGGTCCCATGTAGTGAGTGACCCTTGTGCATGACTTGATAGCCAATCATTGGCTTATCCGATAAGTGAGAATGAAAAGAGCCTAAGATAGATGGCTTCCTTAAGCACATTATTAATCCTGAATGTGTCCCACAACTAAAGAAAAGAAGCCAAGTATGTGTCGGAGTTTCCCGCTCGGTGAGAGCATTCGCCGCAACAATATTGATCAAAGCTGGGTTGACTTCGATTTGATGTGCGGCGACTGCAGGTGAAGCAATTGGTGATCAAAAACCAGTGAGGTTAGGGGTTGACGCGCGTCGTCTGATGCGTCAAGTTAATTTAATTTATTTTTTGTGCTGGTAGCTAGTGTAGCGGCAAGCACGGCCGAATCTGAGGGAACTGGTTGACGAAGCAGGTTATCTGTAGATCAATCAAAAGGGGGTTATGTAAGTGATCTGTTGTAAGCACAGAAATCATGAAGAAGGTTTCCTTTATCAAAGATAGTATCAGTTTAAGGATATCACTTGTGACACTAATAATCATAAATCGTGTCAAGATGTGTGATGGACCAAAATTATACGAATCAGAAACACAGTATAACCCCCTTATTTAGACATTTTGTCTATTTAACTTTTGCTTGTTAGTTCAAATATATTTTTACAGGGTAATTCAGAGCTTAGAGAGAATACACTCTAAAGAGGAGCTTTTAGAGCAGAAAAGATGTTACGAGTCAATCCAAGGTCAAGATCATATGCCGACTGAAGAAATATCAAGGATCCTGACGTTGAATCACTCATAACAAATTAATCAGAAGAATCAGGAGAGGAATCAAGACAGCCCGGGGAAGAAACACATTGACAGTTTTGTGAAAAGACTGCACAAAACTGTATAAAATCACACATTGAGCAAGGTGACCGGCCACTTGGGCAAGAGGTGGCCAAAGCCACCCCTCCTCCTCCTCCACCACCGGCAACCGGCGGCTCCCCTCCACCATGACCGGCGGCTTTGCTCCTCCTCCACATGGCGCCTCCTCCTTGCTCCTCCTCTCCTTCCTCCATGTGTGGCCATCTCCTCCCTTCATTTTCTCCTCCAATCACCATGCAACACTTGCCTCCATCTCCTCCTCCTCCCATGGCTATTTAAGGAGGAGCTCCTCCCCTCATTTCAATCATCCCTCACTTGTAAAAAAAAACACTTCTCTCTCTAAGTTATGTATTTGTAAAGTTTGGCTTTGGAAATAAAGGATAGCTCCCTTGGCGCTTCAACGGTTGTAAGTAATTCTTAATATTTATTCAACTGTTTTATTTCCTTAGTTATAATGTTTAGCGCGATGAATAGTAGCTAAACTAGTAGTTCGGTAGAAGGGGCGCACTTGTATTATAAAATGTTTTAAGACTATTAACTTAGCGTCTAGTCTTAGTATTCAAAACTTGTTCTATGTGCCATATATCAAGTCAGAGTTTCCAAGGTTGAGTGGAAACTGTCACAAGCAAAGCTCTGCCGTGGAAATTCGTGATCATACTCGGTAAGTGGAAGCTGTCACAAGCAAAACTTATCGAGGAGTTCGACTTATCTAAAACACCACTTGGTCAATAACGTAACTGGGAGATCAAGTGGATGCACTTACAGCTAAGATACTTCGAAAGGAGGAATTAGTTTTACTTAGAACAAGTGTTGCTTTAAACGATGTTGCAAGTCTTGCGCTACGAAAGGGCCTCGATTCATCTTTGAATACTTAGATAATTCACTAAAGGTCAATGATAAACAGGATATAATACAAGGCCCCTGAAACCGAACATTTCTCTTTAATTATAAACTGTAATTTACTTTCCAGTATTAAAACCAACCAACCAACCAATCAATCAATCAATCACTTAGCTGGTAGCTTTAAAACCAACCAACCGACCTAAAACACGCTCTCTCGCTGGACAACCCCCTCGAAGAACATCTATTCCCCTGATTCCCTTGGGTTCGACCCATACTTACCACTTGCTACCCAGTAGTTAAGTCGCGAGTAGCGGACTATTATAAATTTATTCTTGACGTTTGCACATAACGACTGTGCATCCATCAAAATTGGCGCCGTTGCCGGGGAATCAGCCATCGGATAAAGTTCTTTGAATCATTACGCGCTTCAAAACAACCATGTCTCGCGAAGAAAGTCACCATGACTATCAGGATGGCGAAGAAATAAACCTGTACGATCAAAATGATGAGGTACTGTTTCCATTCGTCGACGATCCGGAACAACTCATCAGAAACAGAAGAGCTCGTGATAGGGAAGCAGTCAGAAGAAACCAAGAATTACCCGAGGACCGAAATGCAGCTGGTCCAGTACAACCTCCTATATCCCCCACGACCACAACCTCAACCTCGATACATGCCAAGAAGAGAACCCGCTTTCAACGACTACTACGGGGACAACTACTACCGTGAACCAACTATGGGAGAGTTAAATGCCCCTAATTTCGAGACACAGCCGTGGTGCATCTATGAGAGCCCTGAATTAGAAAACATAACCATCAACGCATCAGTGGCGCACAGCCTGCCAAAATTCTCAGGAGCTCAAGGAGAATCTACCACAACTCACCTCCAACGCCTACATGGCATTTGCCAGAATCTAAAGCCCAATCGAGTGAATATGGACGACTTCAAGTTAAAGGCGTTCTATTTTTCCCTCATAGACTCGGCAAGCGACTGGTTCCTTTCATTGCCTTCCGAAAGCATCAGAACATGGGCTCAGATGCAGAAGAAATTCTTAGACAAATACTACCCGGCTGGAAGAGCAAGGTCCCAATGAAACCATGTACGATTACCTGGAAAAGTTCAATCACCTAGAAAGGAGCTGCTGTACCCTTGGATTGCCCGAGAAACTCGTCATCGAGTATCTCATTGATGGATTAAGACCCTTAGACAAAATGCTCTTGGATGCCTCAGCGGGAGGATCCATGATGAATCTATCATTAAGTGGCATAAGGAATCTCATCGCTAACGTTGCTGAAAATGCCCGATTTAGAGAAGAGACTACTCGTCAAGATGACTTCTCTCGATCAAAAAAGGTAGCACAAGCCGAGACATCAGTAAACTCCATGACTGAAGAGATGAAGTAGTTAAAGGAGATGATGATCGAGATCATACGTAGACAGCCAGTTCCGGTAAAACCTTGCGAGTTCTGTGGTTCTACAGACCACAAAACTGACGCATGCCCAACATTGATAGAAGAAGAACCGGCTGATGTAAATGCAGTGGGAGGATATCAAGGATACAACAACAACAGAGCTGGACAAAACAGACAGTACGGTCAAACATCCAACCCAGGCTGGCGTAACAACAACAGCTATCCTCAGACGGAGACACAACCAGCTGTCCCTCAACTAGCGCAGTCATTCTACCAACCACCCCACCGACAATATCACCAGAACGCTCCATCGACAGGCCAGTATCACCAAAAAGGGCCAAATCAGTACCAAGCCAGCCTGAGCAATCAGCAGGAACCAAGCAAGTCGCTCAATGACACGATGAAGGAGCTCGTGGGAAACATTAATCAATTAGGTACTTCACTACACCAGTACCAGGCAAAAACTGACGGGGCAATTTCAGAATTGACCAAACAAATGTCCCAGCTCGCCACCGCAATGTCAACACTCACTACTGAACCTGGCAGACTTCCTTCACAGACCGTCCAAAATCCTAAGGCGAACATAAGCATGATAAGGAGATCAAACATGAAGGTTACTCTAGGAGAAGTAGCACGGTCCCCAACCTACAGACTTACAAACAATCACTTCAACCGTAGGAGTCGACCTGATTGGAATCAAGAAGAAGACCGACCCAATGATGGCAAAACGTGGGTTACGCATGCTGACAATGGACGATACGCGTTTACTGTTTGCATAACACCGCCGCCGATCACACACTTTGACATACCAGCATCTGGTTAGGACTCCCCAACTAATATTATTGCTTCGAAGCAAAATATTAAAGGGTCCGAGCATGCAAATCCTAAGCCAGGGAGTGGGCAGAATAGTCCGACAATAGAAAGAGCCCTCACCTCAGATCATGAGCCACAACCGGAAAGAAATAAAGACCCTGGGGCCTTTACAATCACCTGTGGTATTGGTGAAACCCAGATCCATAAATGCTTAGTCGATCTTGGGGCTGCTGTCAACGCCATGCCTTCCTCCTTGTATTACCTACTAGGACTTGGTCCGTTGAAACCACCTCGATCAAATATCGAGCTAGGAGATAAATCATGCATCCGCCCGGTTGGAGAACTGGAAGATGTAATACTCCATGTGGGAGAACTTGTCGTTGCTACAGACTTCTATATAATACCAACAGAAGAAACCTGCGAAGACGACCCACCAACAATAATATTGGGACGACCATTCCTCTACGCCACTAAGGCAAGAATCGATGTGGGCAAGGGGTCATTATCACTTAAGTTCGGCGGCAAAATTGCACACTTCTACATTAATAAGAGCCGCCCGGACACAAAGAAACCGCCAGACATAACACCTATCTCAGATCACGGTGCACAGTTTTCTGACCTGTCATTAGAGACCAAAAAAGTATCAAGACCAGCAGCTATGGTCAAAGGTCTCCCGCCTTCTCAGAAACAATGGAAAGAGAAAACACCAAAACCATGGAGCTCTTACTCCAGCAAGAAGTCAGAAAGAAGCAACACTGGAACGGTGGCGAAGTTTGATTTGAGCCACCCATGGGACCCAAACCAGTAATCCACAACGAGGTACTGTCGAGCCAACGACGTTAAACAAGTGCACTGGTCGGGAGGTAACCCGACACTATCTTACTTCTCCGCACTTTAATTTCTGTCATTTAAATTCAGTATTTAGTTTTAAGCTTGCATGACTTTTGAACTAAGGCACGCCTTCGTTCAAAAGTGGGGGGTGAGAACCACCTGTGTACATAAATAACATGCAGCTGTTTTTTCTTTTTTTAGTAATAGTATCTTTTTGAAAATATGAACTTAAGAATGTGAAAAAGATAAATCATAATTCATGCATTAACCTTGTGAAAATTCAACTGTTTAAAAACTTAGAATGTAACTTTCCATTTGTCCTTTGTGCGGAGATAACTAGGGATGTGGAGTTGACATAAACTGCCCTAGAGAGGCTTGGCAAGTAATCAAAGGATCAGATCAAACTATATGGTTTTCGAAGTCAGTGGAGGCTGCACTTCGGGTTTCAGTGAAAATTGAAGTCATCTCCGCCATGCAATGCAAAAGGCGAGGACGGGAATCAGACCGTCCTATCTCCGGTCAAAGTAGCCGAGAAAATAGATGAGCGACCCTC
Source organism: Rhodiola kirilowii (assembly GCA_033675215.1). NCBI lineage: Eukaryota > Viridiplantae > Streptophyta > Magnoliopsida > Saxifragales > Crassulaceae > Rhodiola > Rhodiola kirilowii. The sequence continues at coordinate 22,836,187 of CM066197.1, forward strand.
ATCTTGACCCGTGCAAAAACGACAGTCAAAGTAGCCGAGAAAATAGATGAGCGACCCTCACCTTGACCCGCGCGAAAACGGCAAAAACGAGAGGAGCGGGGAGGTATTTCCATAGGCTTGCGGGCGATGATTGGACCTCCCAAAAAGGCTTGAGAAAATGGACTAGCAGTCACAAAAAGGCGAAAAGCTCAATGAAGCAAATCAAGAGGCCAAAGGCCCAAAATTGTGAAGGTTTTAACCGAACAAAAAGTGAAGAACTCAAAAAGTCAAAACAAAGGCCAAATGCCGATTCACTACAAAAGCAGTCCCTCGCCAAAAGAAAATCAAAGTACTCAAACCATTGAAACCCGAACCGAATTACGTGCTAGAGAAAGCTACCAGAAAACCATATAGTGCGAGACGATCCCAAGATTGCAGTCCAGGAGCCTAAAAAGGGCTATCTCCCGAGACATCCAATATAATTTGCATCTCAGCACGGAGGTACAAGTATTAAGTTTCTTCTATTTATTTACGCAGTTTAATTTGGTAATAAGTAAGCAATGCATGAATTAGGATAGATCGAGTACCACAGTCTAATTTTCATATTTCAAAGCCAACTTAGAGTACAGCCCTTGAATAGAATTGTTCGGGACGAACAACTAAAAGTGTGGGGTGATCTGATGGACCAAAATTATACGAATCAGAAACACAGTATAACCCCCTTATTTAGACATTTTGTCTATTTAACTTTTGCTTGTTAGTTCAGATATATTTTTACAGGGTAATTCAGAGCTTAGAGAGAATACACTCTAAAGAGGAGCTTTTAGAGCAGAAAAGATGTTACGAGTCAATCCAAGGTCAAGATCATATGCCGACTGAAGAAATATCAAGGATCCTGACGTTGAATCACTCATAACAAATTAATCAGAAGAATCAGGAGAGGAATCAAGACAGCCCGGGGAAGAAACACATTGACAGTTTTGTGAAAAGACTGCACAAAACTGTATAAAATCACACATTGGGCAAGGTGACCGGCCACTTGGGCAAGAGGTGGCCAAAGCCACCCCTCCTCCTCCTCCACCACCGGCAACCGGCGGCTCTCCTCCACCATGACCGGCGGCTTTGCTCCTCCTCCACATGGCGCCTCCTCCTTGCTCCTCCTCTCCTTCCTCCATGTGTGGCCATCTCCTCCCTTCATTTTCTCCTCCAATCACCATGCAACACTTGCCTCCATCTCCTCCTCCTCCCATGGCTATATAAGGAGGAGCTTCTCCCCTCATTTCAATCATCCCTCACTTGTAAAAAAACACTTCTCTCTCTAAGTTATGTATTTGTAAAGTTTGGCTTTGGAAATAAAGGATAGCTCCCTTGGCGCTTCAACGGTTGTAAGTAATTCTTAGTATTTATTCAACTGTTTTATTTCCTTAGTTATAATGTTTAGCGCGATGAATAGTAGCTAAACTAGTAGTTCGGTAGAAGGGGCGCACTTGTATTATAAAATGTTTTAAGACTATTAACTTAGCGTCTAGTCTTAGTATTCAAAACTTGTTCTATGTGCCATATATCAAGTCAGAGTTTCCAAGGTTGAGTGGAAGCTGTCACAAGCAAAGCTCTGCCGTGGAAATTCGTGATCATACTCGGTAAGTGGAAGCTGTCACAAGCAAAACTTATCGAGGAGTTCGACTTATCTAAAACACCACTTGGTCAATAACGTAACTGGGAGATCAAGTGGATGCACTTACAGCTAAGATACTTCGAAAGGAGGAATTAGTTTTGCTTAGAACAAGTGTTCCTTTAAACGATGTTGCAAGTCTTGCGCTACGAAAGGGCCTCGATTCATCTTTGAATACTTAGATAATTCACTAAAGGTCAATGATAAACAGGATATATTACAAGGCCCCTGAAACCGAACATTTCTCTTTAATTATAAACTGTAATTTACTTTCCAGTATTAAAACCAACCAACCAATCAATCAATCAATCACTTATCTGGTAGCTTTAAAACCAACCAACCGACCTAAAACACGCTCTCTCGCTGGACAACCCCCTCGAAGAACATCTATTCCCCTGATTCCCTTGGGTTCGACCCCTACTTACCACTTGCTACCCAGTAGTTAAGTCGCGAGTAGCGGACTATTATAAATTTATTCTTGACGTTTGCACATAACGACTGTGCATCCATCAATGTGACTACCCCATCAAAGTTAGTATCCAAAAGTATCGCGACAAAGGTGATACACCATATACCTACTCCGACAAAGGTTTTAAGTTTTCTAGTTCTTCTAGGCACAAATAGTCCGACAAAGGTGATACTACACCCCACGTGTCAAAAAAATGGTGTTACTACTTATCTTTATGGTAACTTTTTTAACAAGTATTAATGGTGAGAGTTGAATGCACAATTAAGCTTTACGTCAAAGTTTCCACTCAATCTAACAATTCAATTAGTAGGAATAAGAACAAGAACAGTAGTAAATATGAAAAAAGCATAGTGAAAAGGTCTCCTAACGTATTGTCAAAAGATTCAACCCCAAACTGGAGCAGAGATTTAGCTACTCATAGCCATGCATCACAAGAGTGATTATTAATATGAAAGTAGTAGAAATCTCTTAGTCATCAGAAGCATCGCGATCTTCGTCTCTTTTGTTCTTCAGGTCTAAGGAGTCTTCTTTGATGTTTTAATTTTGCTCTTCTCAAAATATATTTTCTGGTCTTTGCAAAAATAAGGATTTAAGGTTCCAAATCCCACAATTGCCGTTGTCAGCCGTGCACAACTAATAATTTAGCACCGTGCGCTGCGTTCATTGTACCGTCCACGCGCGGGCACTTAAAGTGTATTGCGCATGTGGATTCCGCTGCTGGATCTCACCCACTCTGTGTTGTTGTCTTGACTTTGAATCTTAAGTGACATTTTAAACAACCTCGTCTGCTCTTGGTGTGAACAACAGAGTTGTAGAACTTTATGTCACTATGCATCGACCTTTGGTTTGTATGTATCGGATCTCTCTTTAAATCCCAGCACTCCTTCAAAGCATCATAGGTCGATGTCTTGTGGTGTTTTGGCACCACAATATTGCCTTTAATCGTGTATTCTCTCCTAGAGCTTGGAATACACCTGGAATATAAAAGCATCAAAAGTAAATGTTTGCATATAAATGTATCAAAATAAATGAGATTAGTCAGTTCGACGAATCATATAAATACGTCTCATTAAACCACCCACACTTAAACGTGTATGTCCCGAACAAGAGCAAGTCATACGAGAAAAAAAAATGTCACCATAGTTCTACGACGTCCTATATGTAATGCTACATGAATATGAGATGTTAGCTTTTCTACGCATTACTCAATTGCTAATCACATCACTATGCCCAACATGGAATTAATTTGATGCATGTTATGAAATGCAAAATAATTCGGAAGAGTGGGAGGTAAGTTATCTTAGACACATGGTCTGCATTCGCCGCCTCGGACTCAAGCCATTGGTTATACTTCATCGCTTTTTCTGGCACATAATGGGTTCGAGCTTGAAGAGCTTTGATTTCTTCTTCTTATTTTGGTGGACACCTTTTGTAATAACTTCTCTTTTTTAGCTCAGTCTTGAGGATTTGTCTTTGATGAGTCGTATTTGACTCGTCGAACTAACTAGTTTTATTTATTTTGATACTTTTATATGCGAACATTTAAACTTAATATGGTTTTGCATTTCAGGTGTCTCGAAAGCTCTAGGAGAAAATGCACAATAAAAGATGGCGTATTGTGCCAAAATCACCACAATGTCAGATCAGACCCTTGGAGGTTCGACGAAGTGCTGAAAGTTGACGAATGATCATAAAAATATGACCTTCATGTCGATGTGTAGCTGACTCAATTATCTACAACTATCTAGTTCACACAAAGAGTGGGTCATTTGAAAGGTCGAATAAAGAGTTGAAGTCAGCACTAATGCGCAGAAAGGGGAAAACCAAGTCAGTGGGGATCACTTCCAGTGTAGACAGTAGCACAGTGCTAATGTCAACGTAGGGCGCAACTCCAACGTCTTCCTTGGGCGTGGTGATGACATCATCAACGCGTAATGCTGATGTCATCAGATTCGAAAATTGGAAAATGGCCCAGAAATCAGTTTTGGAAACACAGCAGTATATATTTTAGGGCTTAGAGAATGAATTCAATCAATCAAGCATTTGACGACGACTCTGGAGAAGACGAAGAACGAAGCTTTCGACGAGAGAAGATATTTTTCTACTTTCATCATTCATAGATATTTATGTGTTTTTACTATGAGTAGCTATACTTTTATTTCAGATTAGGGTTGAATCTCGTTTTAGTAGTTCTTGATCTTTATATTACGAATTAAATTGTTAGGCTAAGTGGAAACTTTGCCGTAAAGCTTAGCTCAACAAACAATTGTTACTTTTAACACTTGTTTGATAATTTGCCGTAAAGACAAGTAGTAACACCTAAGTTCGATATTGCGTTTGCCGGAATATCAAACTTAGGACAACTGGAAGTCTATTACCTTTGCCGGAATAGATTGTGGTGTATCACCTTTGCCGGGATACTTTGGGTTATTACCTTTACCGGAATAACCATACTTGGAAACTTAAAATATGATTATTAGATGTCCATGATGAACATGTCACAGTGAAAAGCCTAGGCTGAGTAATTCTCGCCGATAAGAAATCGTTTTACGTTGTCTTTTGCGCACTCGCAATCACTCACGAAAGCCTCTTTTTATTGTTTATAGAATAAAACTTCAACAACCAGCTCTCTTGGGTTCGACCCTGCTTGACGCTACACTAGTTTATTGTAGGAAAATATATTAAATTTTAAATTGACGTGTCACACGACGCACGTCAAATTTTGGCGCCGTTGCCGGCGAGCTGCGTTGCGCTTTGGTGAAGTTGTTTTTCTATTTTAACTTTTTTTTCTAAAAATTTACCATGTCTTCTTCTTGTAGTGATACATATTATGACGATGAAGATGATGAGTAAGATGATGGCAGCGAGTTTAAGTGTTGGATGATTCGGCGTCTCCGCAAATTTAGAGGTGCCGTTGGAGAAAATCCTTTGACACATGTAAAGAAGTGTCACTACGCTTGTTGCGCTATGAAGCCTGAAGAAGAATCATTGGAGACGTTTAAGCTAAAAATGTTTTCCTTTTCTTTAACTAATTATGCAAGATCTTGGTATTTTTCATCATCTGCAGGCTGTAAAAGTACATGGGCGGATCTATGAGCCTGATTTCTAAACAAGTTTTCTCCACCATCCTTTCGTTTTGAAACTCGCGAGAAGATTGTTTCTGTTCAGCAATTCCATGAAGAAACTTTATATGATTATTTGATGCACTGAGGACCTAGCAGACAGTTTTCCGCACTGTGGATTAATATATTTATTTCTTATTGAGAACTTTCTTGATGTGATGGTTCCATTAGAGCGTTGTATGTTTGACGATGCAGCAAGGGGTTCAGTAATGCATTTAGAAATTTATGAAATTAGGGACCTAATAGAAGATATGTCACAGAGATCGAGACAAGGTGAGATGCAGAAAACATCTGATGAGTTACAGACAACAAAAGTTGATTCATTACCGACCGTGCCTGAAATCACATGCATCAGCATAGTCACAGGATTACCCGCAATGGAAACTCAAGCTTTAGATGTAGATGATAACTCCATTGCTGTTGGCGAGCTGCACGGAAAGAAAGAAACAATCATTACTGCGGTAATCGCTGAACCACCTCAAATTATAGAAAATTTTGATGATCATAAAGAACCAGAAGAAGAAAAAGATGAGGACAAAGCCGAATCAGTAGTTCCAATTACATACGGGGAGGAAAGCTTTTCCAGCGAAGACAACTCGAGTCCTTACTTTTGCACGAGCTTGATTATTAAAAATTCGGAGGTAAGCGCTGAATTTAATATGCAGTTACATAGTACTGATAGTCCTCTTGCGATGTACTTGCAGGATGGTGACCCTAAAGAATCACAAAATAAGGGGTGGGGTTCCCTTTGGAGCCTCGCTATTGATGTTCCAATACACAAGACTAGAAACAGGATTGCCAGCTATAGACAATTAGCTAGTCAGAAACACATACATGAGCTGGAAAAATCATAAGGAGAAAAAACAAGCTAGGTCTTGCAAGCATGTCTCTACAGTAGTTCCACTTGAGCTACCGAAACATAACACATTTGGATGGAAACCAGGATGGTGACCATTGAGAGGCACATGCCTGCTTTAAAAACTTTGGACCTGCCTCAACGAATGAAGACTAGGGGAGGTCAGAAGCGTATTTTTAACCTTTATAGTTGTCAAGTTATAAACCTTAGTAAGCCATTTATTGTCATTGGGAAAAAGGTTTAGTAATGTGTTCAGCTACTCGTATAGAAAAAGGTTGATCCAAGCGGGCAAACAATTTGTAAACATCAGTAAGCCAAGGGTCGATCCAAGGAACAGACACGTGCGTGTACTAGTATGCAAGTAATGTGTTCAGCTACTCCTATACGAAAAAAAGTTTGGTTATTACTAAATATTAAGTGACATTGAAATTAAGAAACGTTTGATTTAATCAGAGAAAAAAAAAATTTAAGGTCAAACTTCAATCGTGCCTGCCATACAATGCATGTGATAATGTCATGCAATCCAAATATGCCATCAAATATGGAAATAAACCAAATTAACATTAGACAAGCCGCCCATCCACGGATCACTGTCTAAATTAACCTAGATTGATGAACGCCGCCCATCCACGGATTATCAACAATTTCGATTTATTGAGCCTAGGGTTTTCTAAATACCAACTATTCCACTACGTACTTGTTATACTATCGCCATTGATGCGCGCACGTTGTACTTACAGATACCTATGTACTACCAGCATAGCTACCATAATTTATCGAAACAATTAGTATTAACTCTCCTATTAGGCCATATACTATCAGCGTAGCTACTACGACCTAACATCAATTTAACTTGATCCAGTTAACTACCTCAGACCCATCCATCTTTTGGTATCTAACTAATTTCGTTCATACAAGGAAACATCAAACCAATGTACAACGTGCACGAACGGTAAAATTAAGCGTATTGGAATTGAATAATTCGAATGGTAATAATGACAAACGTTTCTATAGATCACATGAAGAGTTGGGTACAAGCATGTGATCCGTAGAACCCCGGAATAAAACGGCTACTCACGATTCATGGTTATAAACCACAAACATATATGAAAATAAAAGATTAGGAATGAGGAAACCGTGTTTTGATGAAATGTAGCCTCGAATCTTGGTCTTTCTCGAGCTCTGAGTCGTCGTCCTTCTTAAATTTAGGTCAAATCGATTCCCAAACTCAGCATACTCAAAATCTGGTCTGAAACTGTTATTTGCAACTCAAAATTTCCGCGGGGGTCATGACATATGATTTTGTCACGGCCGTCACGACCCCCCTGAATCTTTCTGGGCAATTTAGGGGCCGTGACACTTGTGACATATTGTTTTGTCACGGATGTCACGATAGGGCAAACTGGAAAAGCCTTCTCATGGCTTTTTAGCGGTCTTAATGCTCGAATTGGGTCTTGGTGGACACCATATGAGATCTAGGCATGCAAATTAATTTGGAAAGGTCAGTCTGCCCTATTTTGTCCTGTTGTTGCCCAAATCTTCATCAAATTCTTTGTTTTACTTCGGATCAATCCAAAAGTCTTAGGTATGTGATATTTGACCTGAAACACTAGAAAAGAGATTAAATGACAATAAAATATCGAGCAAACAAACATACTCCATCATCGAATGAAGTGAATAATAGGTCAAGAATTCGACCGATCAAAACACTCCACACTTAGGATTTGTTCATCCCGAACAAACATTAAGTTCAAGTATCATGTGATCAATCCAAACTAAACTAAACATGCAAATCCTAACTCACTGTCGTAGAGGACACGAATGCATTTAGCGTATGCATCAAGCCTTTAAACCCGTAGGCTGCCCTTGTAGGACGAGTATAGTCTCGTGAAGGTTTTCAGGAATGGGACTACCTACAAATCCTCTATACAACTAAGGTGTATGCATAAGATGATGCTCAACAAGTCATAGTAAAGTCATGTCATTACTAGGATTCATCGTGTTACCTCGACTTCAAATCAATTATCTTCATCCAAGTGGTCAGAAAATCATAATTTAAACGAGATATGCTTTCAAACAGTCAATACACACGGCCAAGTGACTAATCATAAGTTCTAAATAGCTCTATGGTAACGTATTACGAATAAGAATATTTACACAAAACATGCTCGCCATTCACCTCTATCTAGGGATAGTCCACGGGCTCTTGGCCCAAAGCTCATTCTCAAGTGCCAAGGATTGGGCAATGACCTGTAAGAGAAGAGGAGCCTGACTTAAGAATTTTTTGAAAAATAGTACAAAAACCACATCAAAATCTCAGTGCAAAGCACGAGGATTGTCCCTTAGCATTCTAGTACATGAGTTCCAAAACAAGTCATAATTGTACGCAATGAAACTATCGAAATTCACTACATAAAACAAAAGGGGGGGGGGGGGGGGTAGAAACTTGACGGATGCACAGTCGTCGTGTGCAAAAGTCAAGAATATATTTATAAGTCCGCTACTCGCGACTTGACTACTGGGTAGCAAGTGGTAAGTAGGGGTCGAACCCAAGGGAATTAGGGGGATAGCTGTTCTTTGAGGAATGTACTGAAAGGGAGCGTGATTTTAGGTGGATTGAGGTTTTAGCGATGAAAAGTGAGTGGTTGGTTGTTGGTTGTTGGTTTTAGTTTTAGTACAGAAAAGTAAGTGGGTTGGTCGTGATTTTAGTGCAGAAAGTAAAGTACTGAAAGTAATTGCTTGAAAAAGAAGACTTACAGAGAGTGGGTTGCTTGAAGGGCAAGTCTTGCGAAAAGTAAGCAGTTGATATTTAGACTGAATGTAAAGTGCAGGTGATGTTTTAAGTTAAGGAAAGTATTCGGTTTTAGGGGCCTTGTATCATAGTCTGTTTATCATTGACCTCTAATGATCATACTAAGTATTCAAAAGTGTATCAAGGCCATTCCAAGCACTTGATTTGCCACACTGTCTAGTCCATTCCAAGACATAGAGCACTTGTTCTATTTAGACTAACACCCCATTCCAAGGTATATTAGCCTTGTGTGCATCCATTTAATCAATCATTCCCGATCAACCAAATGGTGTTTTAAAGAGGTCAAACTTATCAGATAAGCTTTGCCATTCCAAGCATCCACTTATCCGAGTATGTTTACGAACCCCACGGAAGAGTTTTGCCATTCCAAGCATCCACTCAACCTTGGAAGTTCTAACCTAATATGTGGCACATAGAACAAGTTTTGAACACATAGAGGCATTAAGAGTAGGGCCTAAAACATTTTATGACACAAGTACACCCCTTCAACCGAATGAAGGGTTTAGCTACGAATATCCATAGAGGTGGCTATCATAGCTAAGTACTTGAAGGTTTTCGAAAGACAGTAAAGTAAAGGGAGAATACTCAAGAACCAACAAGAGTAAACTCAAGAATAACTAGAATACTCAAGAACCAACAGGAGTATTATAGATTTAAAACAAGTGTTTACAAGAGTAGTGCCCAAAATCTAGAGAGAAGCTAGAGCTTTGTGATGGATGATGTTTTGAAATGAGGATTGTGGGATGATTTACAAAGGGAAGGGATGAGTTCTATTTATAGCCAAGGGAAGGATCTAGATCACAACACATGGCACAAAATGGGAGGAGAAGCTCTCAAAGCCGCCGGCCCATGTGGCTTTTCTCCCCAAAGCCGCCGGTGGTGAGTCACCAAGGAGGAAGAGCCGCCGGCTAGGTGGAGGAGAGAAGAGAGTTTGTGTGATTTTGTGACTTTTTCCAAAAGCCATCGGCTCCTTTCAGCTCCGGACTGACTCTGGTTGCTCTTCGGTTGGACTTGTTTTGAGTGATTCCATGTCAGGTTCATGAGATTTGTATAGTCGGAGTCTGGTCGTGACTTGGAATGACTCGTAATTCATTTTCAGCTTAAAAACTCCTCCTTAGCCTGTATTCTCTCTAGACTTCAAAATACCCTGTAGATAAATATCGGAACTAACAAGCAGAAGTTAAATAGACAAAGAGTCTAATTTGGTGGGTTTAACTGTGTTTATGATTCATACAATTATGGTCCATCAGATCACCCCACACTTTTAGTTGTTCGTCCCGAACAATGCTTTTTAAGGGCGGAACACAATCTAAGTAAAAACTTTTAAATATGAAAGTGAGACTGTGGGACTAGATTTATCTTAATTCATGCATTACTTACTTATTACCAAACTAAACCGTGTAAATACTTAGAAGAAACTTGATACTTGTACCTTCGCGCCGAGATGCAAATTAATTCGGATGTTTCGGGAGATAGCCCTTTTCAGGCTCCTGGACTGCATTCTCGGGATCGACTCGGACTATATGGTTTCCTTGTAGCTTTCTCTAGCACGTGATTCGGTTCGGGTTTCACTGGGTTGAGCACTTTGATTTCTTTTTGGCGAGGGACAGCTTCTGTAGTGAATCGGCCTTTGGCCTTTGATATTGAGTTGGAGTTTCTTCACTTTTGTTCGGTTAAAACCTTCACAATTTTGGCCTTTGGCCTTTGATTAGCTTCTTTGAGCTTTTACTTCTTTGTGTCTTGCTAGTCCATCTTCTCAGCCTTTTTGGGAGGTCCAATCGTCGCCCGCAAGCATATGGAAATACCTCCCCGCTCTTTCTCATCCTCGCCGTTTCGCGCGGGTCAAGATGAGGGTCGCTCATCTATTTTCCCGGCTACTAGGACTAGAGATAGGACGGTTTGATTCCCGTCCCGCCTCTTGCATAAACGCTGCACGGCGGAGATGACTTCAATCTTCACTGAAACCCGAAGTGCAGCCTCCACTGACTTCGAAAACCATATAGTTAGATTCGATCCTTCGATTTCTTGCCAAGCCTCTCTAGGGCAGTTTATATCATTCCACATCCCCTGTATATCTCAGCACAAAGGGACAAATGAGAAGTTACATTCTAAGTTTTTAAACAGTTGAATTTTCACAAGGAAAATGCATGAATTTAGATCTATCTTTTTCACATTCTCAGGTTCATATTTTTAAAAAGATAATATTAAGGGAAAAGGAAAAAGAAAAAGCATGTTAACTATGTACACAGGCGGTTCTCACCCCACACTTTTGAACGAAGGCGTGCCTTTCAGCACGACTTAGTTCAAAAGTCATGCAAATATATACAAGAGAAGGAAATGACATTAAGGAAAAGAGAAGAACTGAACTACCTTTTACTGTGTCGTGTCGTGGAACGTCATAGCTTGAGCTGGATAATCGAGGGAGTTCGGCTGGGGCCTTGAACTCTCAGCGCGGGCCCGGTAATTTCTCGGAAGCTTCCTGGCTGATCTGATCTTGCTCCAAAAATCGATTCCTACAAGGGGTCATTCCTTCTATACAAAAAGTGAGTGAGAGCGACTGTTAAGGTAAAAACTAAATGACAGAAAATAAATGACTGAAAGTAAGATAGGTGTCGGGTTACCTCCCGACCTGTGCCTTTGTTTAACGTCGTTGGCTCGACGCTACCTCAATCATGGATCATAAGGTCGGATCCCATGGGTGGCTCAGGTCGTATTTCTCTATTGTGCCAACCTTGATTCTTGCCTTGCCTTTTCCTGATTTCTTGTGAGATGATGTGCTTGGGTCCAGTTCCCATGGTTCTGGTGGTTTCTCCTTCCATCGTCTCTGAGAAGGTGAGGGACCTTTCACTACTAGTCTCTTGAATTGGGTTCTCTTCTGTTCAGGGCTACCTTGTCTAGTTGTGGCGAAAAATTGCTCCATCAAGGAGTCGTTATGATTAGGCCCTTCTGCCATCCTCCTTTTAGCCTCTTCATTGATCACATAGTTTTCTGTAATTTGTTTATTGATCAAGGGAAAAAGTTGGGAAGCTTGCATCTTAAGGCTTGGTCCTGTCCCGTCCTGTCTGTCTGTGAGGATCCGGTCTCGGATGATCTCGGCTGCTTTGGTAATGATAGTTGGGTATGACTCGGGCAGCTCGCCAGTGGTATTATGGACGTCTTCCTCGTTGCTTTCGGTGCTTTCTGTATCTAATTCTTCTGATGGCTCGGGAGTTTCTTCTTCATTCGTCTCTGGGACAGCCTCTACTATCTGTATTCCTCTATTAGCTCTGGGCATTGGCCTTCGTTTTGTGGCTTTGGCCATGTCAGCTATGAGGTTCCACATATCTGCCATGGATAAGTTCCTGGCTGATTCTCCCACTGCTTCGTTAATCCTTCTCTACTCATCAGCCCTCATCCCACAAAGAAATTTTTGAAGAAGAAACACTTCCTTGAATCCATGGTGCGGGCAGCGTGAGACGATGGTGTCATAGTACGTGTAGTATTCGTCCAAAGTCTCATCCCGGGATTGTTGAAGGCACATGATCTTCTCTCGGGTGTTATGTCGTAAGGATGGGGGGGGGGGAATTCCTTCAGGAATTGAGTGCGAAGGTCCACATAATATTCAGCATGCATAGCGGTTGATGTGTAATACCAAATTGTTGCGAAGTCAGTTAAAGAAAATTTGAAGCATTTTAACTTAAATTACTCTAACATTTCATTTTCAGGTTTTATATGGCGGCAAATATGGTGGAAGTTTTGGCAATGTATTACGGGGTCTTCTCCGACCGTTCCTCCGAACTGAGGAAGATGTCGCGTAGTCCATGCATACATAGTGTAATGAAGAGATGAGAAGGGAAAGAAAAGAACAACTAATCCGACGACTAATTCCCCGGCAACGGCGCCAATTTTGACGGATGCACAGTCGTCGTGTGCAAAAGTCAAGAATATATTTATAAGTCCGCTACTCGCGACTTCACTACTGGGTAGCAAGTGGTAAGTAGGGGTCGAACCCAAGGGAATTAGGGGGATAGTTGTTCTTTGAGGAATGTACTGAAAGGGAGCGTGATTTTAGGTGAATTGAGGTTTTAGCGATGAAAAGTGAGTGGTTGGTTGTTGGTTTTAGTTTTAGTACAGAAAAGTAAGTGGGTTGGTCGTGATTTTAGTGCAGAAAGTAAAGTACTGAAAGTAATTGCTTGAAAAAGAAGACTTACAGAGAGTGGGTTGCTTGAAGGGCAAGTCTTGCGAAAAGTAAGCATTTGATATTTAGACTGAATGTAAAGTGCAGGTGATGTTTTAAGTTAAGGAAATTATTCGGTTTTAGGGGCCTTGTATCATAGTCTGTTTATCATTGACCTCTAATGATCATACTAAGTATTCAAAAGTATATCAAGGCCATTCCAAGCACTTGATTTGCCACACTGTCTAGTCCATTCCAAGACATAGAGCACTTGTTCTATTTAGACTAACACCCCATTCCAAGGTATATTAGCCTTGTGTGCATCAATTCGATCAATCATTCCAGATCAACCAAATGGTGTTTTTAAGAGGTCAAACTTCTCAGATAAGCTTTGCCATTCCAAGCATCCACTTATCCGAGTATGTTTACGAACCCCACGGAAGAGTTTTGCCATTCCAAGCATCCCCTCAACCTTGGAAGTTCTAACCTAATATGTGGCACATAGAACAAGTTTTGAACACATAGAGGCATTAAGAGTAGGGCCTAAAACATTTTATGACACAAGTACACCCCTTCAACCGAATGAAGGGTTTAGCTACGAATATCCATAGAGGTGGCTATCATAGCTAAGTACTTGAAGGTTTTCAAAAGACAGTAAAGTAAAGGGAGAATACTCAAGAACCAACAGGAGTAAACTCAAGAATAACTAGAATACTCAAGAACCAACAGGAGTATTATAGATTTAAAACAAGTGTTTACAAGAGTAGTGCCCAAAATCTAGAGAGAAGCTAGAGCCTTGTGATGGATGATGATTTGAAATGAGGATTGTGGGATGATTTACAAAGGGAAGGGATGAGTTCTATTTATAGCCTAGGGAAGGATCTAGATCACAACACATGGCACAAAATGGGAGGAGAAGCTCTCAAAGCCGCCGGCCCATGTGGCTTTTCTCCCCAAAGCCGCCGGTGGTGAGTCACCAAGGAGGAAGAGCCGCCGGCTAGGTGGAGGAGAGAAGAGAGTTTGTGTGATTTTGTGACTTTTTCCAAAAGCCATCGGGTCCTTTCAGCTCCGGACTGACTCTGGTTGCTCTTCGGTTGGACTTGTTTTGAGTGATTCCATGTCAGGTTCATGATATTTGTATAGTCGGAGTCTGGTCGTGACTTGGAATGACTCGTAATTCATTTTCAGCTTAAAAACTCCTCCTTAGCCTGTATTCTCTCTAGACTTCAAAATACCCTGTAGATAAATATCGGAACTAACAAGCAAAAGTTAAATAGACAAAGAGTCTAATTTGGTGGGTTTAACTGTGTTTATGATTCATACAATTATGGTCCATCAAAACTTCACTGTTTGTTTCCGATCTTTCATACACAATGGGTGACTTTTCTCACCTTGCCTTGGTACTATTTTTTTCAAAAACTGTTTTTTTTTCAAAATCAACTGTACTTGGGGTCAATTTTTCACCCTCTTTTGAAATTTCAGAACTTCGTTCTTGATTGGGCCAATTTATTTTTTTCTTTGCCCTCTTTGACTTTTTCTAACTCAACACTTAAAACTTGACATAGTGTACAAATAGAGGCAAGTGGGTGGGAATTACGACAAGGAGAAGCATATACCAGTACGGAGGTCATCTAGAAAAAGAGATGCAATTTAAGGTTTAAACATTTGATACCGGTGCCTACTAATATCAAGTCTCAAACATGGTTCAAGAAATAAGTAGAACATGTGATAGGCAAAGCTAGCAATGATACTGACGCGAGAGAATACACACACGAATAAAATTATTTCAAGTCCTAAAATTTGAGTCCAAAAGAATGACAATCAATCAAGGAGGATCGTAGAAAACGAGGATTTCAATCGCAATACATAGATAGTTGAGCATATGCAAGAATCAATGTGTGACATGTGACGTGAATATGTGCTACCCACTCCACACTTAAAAATGAGCCAAGTCTCGAAGCGAAGAAAAATAAAAATGAGAATAGCGCATACGGACGACGAACTTAAACTCAAAGCACATTAGTCAAGATATCACGTCATGCAAATGCAAAAGAAATACTTACAGCGCGGGTTAGTCCCCGAAGTGGCCTAGTTTAATGTCTTGGCTAGACTCAGCAAAACGCCACAATATAAATCACTCGTGAGAAGTTGACAAGTATATTTTTAACCCTTTATAGTTGTCAAGTTATATGTTTTAGGGGTCAAGTTGCAGTAAATTTTTTTTTATAGACCTTGGTAAGCCAAGGTCGATTCACGGAACAACGTGTATGATTACTAACTAACTAGCGACCTATTCAGCTAATCCAAATAACGAGAGGTTTTGATGTAAAGAAAAATTGCAGAAAATAAAAGGTTTCAACTTGATCGAAGAAAGAATCCTAGGATCAAACTTCTCTCGTGCCAACCCACAAACCATGCAACAATATCATGTAAATTTATCATGCTATCGAGTATAGAAATAAACCTAAATAACACTAGACAAGCTGCCCATCCACTGATCATTGGCAAGATTAATCTTTATCGTTGAACGCCGCCCATCCACGGATTATCAACGACTTTGATTATTAAGTCTAGGGTTTTTTTGATAATAAAGTCAACTTTCCTATTAATTCATGTACTACCAGTGTAGCTACCATAACCTAATATCAATTTCATGCAATCTGTTAATACCTAGGACCCATTCATCTTTAGGTAATTAACCTAAATACGTTATAGCATGCAAACATCCCATTCAATGTAAAACTTGCAAGAACGATAAAATTAAGCACAATGAAATTGAATACTCGAATTGCATTAATGAAAACTATTTAATTGATCACATGAAGAGTTGGGTACAAGGCATGGGATCCATAGGATCCCAGAACAAGGAAGACTACTCACTACTCATGGTAAGTTAACCAAAAATAGAGTAGAAGTAGAAATCAAGGACAAGAAAACCGTATTCACGATGTAGCTCGTTGATTCTTCAATCTCTGGTGATGTTCTGCTCTATCTTCTTCTCCAAGTTAGCACTCTTTCTCTTCAAGATCAGGTCCCTTCAAATATCTCCCGAATTTCCTATTTATTTTTAGAACTTAACGACTGGGCCGTGACACCCGTAACATTCCTATATGATTCGGCAGTCACGGCAGGTACCAGAATTGTGCCGAAACCTTTGAGTTTTTATGGTGCCGTGACACTCGTAACATTCCTTGGGTGCCACGGCTGTTACGACCCGGCCTAAACTCTCTGGGCTTTTTGGGTACCATGACACCGTAACATTTCCAATATGTTACGGTGCTCACGACACTGCTATTTTTCCCTGCCATTTTTCGTAGCCGTGACACCCGTAACATTGGCGTAATGTCACGGTAGTCATGAAACTCCAGGCATTATAGTGCTGTCTGGTCTTTTTTCATCAATCTTTTCTGTTCTTCCGTTCTTTCGGGCTCATGGAACAATGATTCGTCTGTTTACTTGAAACGCTCAAGAAATGACATCAAATAATGACAATTTGCCGGGAGAACAAGTATTATCCTTCATCGTATGGAACAAAACACTCCACCCTTAGGATTTGTTCATCCCGAACAAATTTCGAACAAATGGCAGAATAAATTCACAAGTCCATGTAAAGCTCAACAACCATATGTTTCTAAACTACCCACTCAAGTGTCATGTGATCAATCCTAGCTAAAGTGTAAATCATAACTCACTGTCGTAGAGGACACGCATGCATTTAGCGTATGTATTAAGCCTTTAAACCCCTAGGCTGCCCTTGTTGGACAAGTATAGTCTCGTGAAGGTTTTCAGGAATGGGACTACCTACAAATCTCATGTACAACTAACTAACGTGTTTGCATGAAATGATTCTCAATGAGCCATAGTAAAGATATGTCATACCTCGGATTCATCGTGTTACCTCCACTTCAAGCCAACCATCTTCGTCAAAGTTGTCAAACAATCATAGTTTAAACGAGCTATGTATTCAAACAGTTAGTACACACGGCTAGCAAGCGACTAATCAGATGTTCTAAAAAAGTTCTATAGCCACGTATCAAGAACATGAACAGTTACATAAAACATGCTTGCCATTCACTTATGCTATCTAGGGATAGTCCACGGGCTCTTGCCTTAAAGCTCATTCTCAAGTGCCAAGGACTAGTGACGCGCGTCGTCTGACGCTTCAAACTTAATATTTATATCTCCTGCTGAAAGCTAGTAAAGCGGTAAGCAGGATCGAACCCAAGAGAGCTGGCTGTTGAATTTGTATCTGAAAATAATTAAAGAAAGGGGGGGGTTAGAAATTAAGAGTGCAAAAGAGAAAATAGCAAAGAAGAATTCGATCAGAGAGAATATTCAGTCTAGGGTTTCTATTGTGATATGTTTATCATTGACTGCTAAATATCTAATCTCTTGTTTCTACGTGTGGTTGTTCCGACAAAGGTAGCAACCCTAAGTATCCCGACAAAGGTGATACACCACAATCTAACCCGACAAAGGTGTTAGACTTCTAGTTCTTTCCAAAACTTAATAATCCGACAAAGGTATTATTTAGCATAGGTGTTAGGATCTACCTTTACGACAAAGTTTCCAGTAGATATTAACGATAAGAATTAACTGCTCAATTAAGCTTTGCAACAAAGCTTCCACTTAATCTAACAAGTTAATTCATAAGATGAGCACAAGAACTAGTAAAACATGAAATAACATTAAGAACAAAGTCTCAAAACAGACGTCACAATGAACAAAATCCTAAACTGAATTAGAAGTTTTGCTACACATAATCATGGAAAACATAATGATAAGTAGTAAAGAATTCTCTTTTCTCGTCGAAAGCTTTGCCTTCTCCTCCAGAGCCATCTTCTGAATGATGGGATTATTAGATGATGGAAACCTGATGGACCGTATTTATACGATTCATCGAAGCAGTTAAACCCACCAAATTAGATGCTTTGTCTTAAGAACTTTCACTTGTTGGTGTCGTTTTACTTTTCAGGCATTTTGAAGGTCTTAAGTGGAAACAAGCCTAAGAGAGGAGTTTTTGAGCAAAAAATGGATTACAAGTCAAAACGGACCAAGAGAGCCCCAGCCGGGACTGGACTTCACAACCGGGCTGCGCCGAGGATCCCAGGCCGCGTCCCAGGCCGCATCCCAGGACCCCAGTCAGGTTGTCCGAAGAGTGCCGAGAACGCCCAGGAGCATGAGCCGAGAATGTCGGGCCAGCCAAGGAATGCCGGGCTGCGCCCGAGAGCATGTGCCGAGTACCGAGCGCCTGTGCCGAGTGCCGAGATCCACAGCCGGGTCACGCCCGAGAACCTGCGCCGCGAGTGCCGAGAGCCCGCGTATGCGCCCGAGAGCTTGCGCCGAAGAGCCCACATCCGCGTCTGAGTGCGCCCGAGAGCCTGCGCCCGAGCCCGATTGACCAAAGGCCTGAGGAGCTTCATATCAGGCCACGACCGTGCTCCGACCGGATTCCGACTTAACAACCTTCATGAACCCTGCTTGGAATCACTCAAACATGCTAGATCCATCGGCGTTTGGACAAGAATTCATTGCCAAGGCACCAAGCCCGGTCAAGGCCAATCAAGGGGATTTTTTGCTATTTAGGGATTGACGGACGCACAGTCGTCGTGTGCAAACGTCAAGAATAAATTTATAATTCCGCTACTCGCAACTTTACTACTGGGTAGCAAGTGGTAAGTAGGGGTCGAACCCAAGGGAATTAGGGGGATAAGCTATTCTTTGAGGGAATTGTACAGCGAGGGAGCGTGTTTTAGGTTGATTGAGGTTTTAGTGCGGAAAAGTAAGTGATTGGTTGGTTGGTTTTGGTTTTTAGTGCGGAAAAGTAAATGACCGAAAAGTAAAGTACTGAAATTAAAAGTAGAAGACTTACAGCGGGTGATGCGTGATTAGCAAGCCTTCCGGAATGTGAGCAGTTGATAGAGCAGTTTATACTAAGAAAGTAAATGCAAGGGGTTTTTTAAATCTAAGGAAAGCATTCAGTTTCTGGGGCCTTGTATCATAGCCTGTTTATCATTGACCTTTAGTGATCCTTCTAAGTATTCAAAAGTGTATCAAGGCCATTTCAAGCACTCGATTTGCACACACCGTCTAGCCCATTTCAAGGTCGTAGAGCACTTGTTCTATTTAGACTAGCACCCCATTTCAAGGTATACTATCCTATGTGCATCCATTTTATCAATCAATTCCGATCAAACCAAATGGTGTTTAAAAGAGGTCGAACTCCTCAGATAAGCTTTGCCATTTCAAGCATCCACTTACCCGAGTATGTTCACGAACCCCCACGGAAGAGTTTTGCCATTTCAAGCATCCACTCAACCTTGGAAGTCCTGGCCTAATATATGGCACATAGAACAAGTTTTGAATAAAAAGAAGAGGCACTAAAAAGATGGCCTAAAACATTTTATGATACGAGTACACCCCTTCAACCGAATGAAGAGTTTAGCTACGAATATCCATAGAGGTGGATACCATAGCTAAGTACTTACGGTTTTTGAAAGACAGTAAGTAAGGGAAAGGGGTGAGTACTTCAAGAACCGACAAGAGTACTCAAGAATAGTAAAGACAAGCTTGAGTACTACAAGAACCGACAAGAGTACTCAAGAACTAACTATAATACTCAAGAACCAACATGAGTATTATAGATTGAAAACCAAACTTACAAAGTAGTGCCCAAATCTAGAGAGATAAGTGATTGTGAATTGTGGTGTTTGTGGATTGAGGATGATGAAATCCAAAGGATGAGGGCTCTATTCATAGCCATGGGAGGAGGAGATGTGTGGTGAGGATGGAGAGCACATGGCTTCATCTCCTTGGAGCTCCATAGCCGCCGGTTGTGGGTGAAGAAAGGAGGGGAGCTTCCTCCATGGCTCACCTTCTCCAAAAGCCGCCGGTCATGGAGGGGAAAGAGGAGGTTTTGTGTGAGTTTTGTGATGTTTTCACAAAACTATCAGTCCATTTCGGCCCCGGTCCGACTTTGGTTGCTCTTTGGTAGGATTTGTTTTGAGTAATTCAATGTCAGGATCTTAAGATTTCTTCAGTCGGCGTCTGATCGTGACCTTGGAATGACTCGTCATATATTTTCAGCGTAAAATCCTCTCCTTAGCGTGTATTCTCTCTAGGCTCCAAAATACCCTGTAGATAAATATCGGAACTAACAAGCAAAAGTTAAATAGACAAACAGTCTAATTTAGTGGGTTTAACTGTGTTTATGATTCGTATAATTATGGTCCATCAGATCACCCCACACTTTTAGTTGTTCGTCCCGAACAATGCTATTAAAGGGCGGCACACTAAGTAAGCTTTTAAAATATGAAAGTTAGACCGTGGGACTCGATTTATCCTAATTCATGCATCACTACTTATTACCAAACTAAACCGTGTAAATAAATAGAAGAAACTTGATACTTGTACCTCCGTGCTGAGATGCAAATTATTTTGGATGTTTCGGGAGATAGCCCTTTTCAGGTTCCTGGACTGCATTCTCGGGACCGTCTCGCACTATATGGTTTTCTTGTAGCTTTCTCTAGCACGTGATTCGGTTCGGGTTTCAATGGTTTGGTCTTTGATTTTCTTTTGGCGAGGGACAGCTTTTGTAGTGAATCGGCCTTTGGCCTTTGATTTGACTCTTTGAGTACTTCACTTTTTGTTCGGTTAAAACCTTCACAATTTTGGGCCTTTGGCCTCTTGATTTGCTTCTTCGAGCTTTTGCCTTTTTGTGGCTTGCTAGTCCATTTTCTCAAGCCTTTTTGGGAGGTCCAATCATCGCCCGCGAGCATATGGAAATACCTCCCCGCTCCTCTCATCCTTGCCGTTTCGCGCGGGTCAAGCTGAGGGTCGCTCATCTATTTTCTCGGCTACTTTGACTAGAGATAGGACGGTCTGATTCCCGTCCTCGCCTTTTTTTGCTTTTTGCATAAACACTGCATGGCGGAGATGACTTCAATTTTCACTGAAACCCGAAGTGCAGCCTCCACTGACTTCAAAAACCATATAGTTAGATTCGATCCTTCGAGTGCTTGCCAAGCCTCTCTAGGGCAGTTTATGTCAACTACACATCCCTAATTTATCTCAGCACAAAGGGACAAATGAGAAGTTACATTCTAAGTTTTTAAACAGTTGAATTTTCACAAGGTTAATGCATGAATTATGATCTATCTTTTTCACATTCTTAAGTTCATATTTTCAAAAAGATAATTATTAAGGGAAAAGGAAAAACATGTTATTTATTTACAAAGGTGGATCTCACCCCACACTTTTAAACGAAGGCGTGCCTTTCAGCACAACTTAGTTCAAAAGCCATGCAAGCAAACAATTATGAGAAGGAAATGACATTAAGGAAAAGGGAAGAACAGAACTCCCTTTAAAGTGTCGAGTGAACGACATGGCATGAGGCTGGATAATCGAGGGAGTTCGGTTGGGGCCTTGAACTCTCAGCGCAGGCCCGGTAATTCACGGAAGCTGCCTGGCTGATCCGGTCTTGCTCCAAAAACTGATTCCTAAATAGTCATTTCATTCTATGCACCAAGTGGGTGAGAGCGACTTACGGAAAAAACTAAATGACAGAAAATAAAAGTACTAAAAGTACTCAAGGTATACTAGCCTATGTGCATCCATTTGATCAATCATTTCCGATCAAACCAAATGGTGTTTAAAAGAGGTCGAACTCCTCAGATAAGCTTTGCCATTTCAAGCATCCACTTACCCGAGTATGTTCACGAACCCCCACGGAAGAGTTTTGCCATTTCAAGCATCCACTCAACCTTGGAAGTTCTGGCCTAATATATGGCACATAGAACAAGTTTTGAATAAAAAGAAGAGGCACTAAAAAGATGGCCTAAAACATTTTATGATACGAGTACACCCCTTCAACCGAATGAAGAGTTTAGCTACGAATATCCATAGAGGTGGATACCATAGCTAAGTACTTACGGTTTTTGAAAGACAGTAAGTAAGGGAAAGGGGTGAGTACTTCAAGAACCGACAAGAGTACTCAAGAATAGTAAAGACAAGCTTGAGTACTACAAGAACCGACAAGAGTACTCAAGAACTAACTATAATACTCAAGAACCAACAGGAGTATTATAGATTGAAAACCAAACTTACAAAGTAGTGCCCAAATCTAGAGAGATAAGTGATTGTGAATTGTGGTGTTTGTGGATTGAGGATGATGAAATACAAAGGATGAGGGCTCTATTTATAGCCATGGGAGGAGGAGATGTGTGGTGAGGATGGAGAGCACATGGCATCATCTCCATGGAGCTCCATAGCCGCCGGTTGTGGGTGAAGAAAGGAGGGGAGCTTCCTCCATGGCTCACCTTCTCCAAAAGCCGTCGGTCATGGAGGGGAATGAGGAGGTTTTGTGTGAGTTTTGTGATGTTTTCACAAAACTATCAGTCCATTTCGGCCCCGGTCTGACTTTGATTGCTCTTTGGTAGGATTTGTTTTGAGTAATTCAATGTCAGGATCTTAAGATTTCTTCAGTCGGCGTCTGATCGTGACCTTGGAATGACTCGTAATATATTTTCAGCGTAAAATCCTCTCCTTAGCGTGTATTCTCTCTAGGCTCCAAAATACCCTGTAGATAAATATCGGAACTAACAAGCAAAAGTTAAATAGACAAATAGTCTAATTTAGTGGGTTTAACTGTGTTTATGATTCGTATAATTATGGTCCATCAGGGATTCTGGCCATTCTCCGGCCAGAATCTGGCCTAACATCATTGATGAAACCAATTTCTAGTGATCTTGTCGTTCAGAATCAGTGGTCCACAACTCAAGTACCTCCGACCAAGATTCCGGCCAAGATTCTGGCCAAATTTCGGCGAGCTCCGATCAGCCTCTGGCGATGCTCCGACCAAGCTCATATCCCTGCAACCATGCTCCGGCCAGTTATAACCTTGCTCCGGCCACATTCCGGCGAAGTCCAACCAAAACCGAACTATTACTTTTCGGGTTGGTCATTTCTCTTCCGGTTGGCCATTCTAGTCAAGGCCGGTTGCCCCTTGGCTCAACCAAGTTCAAGTGTCCAAGTGGTTGCCCCTTGGCTCAACCAAGTCCAAGTGGATTGCCCCTTGGCTCACCCATGCCCTAGCCGCCCATGTGCCTTGCCCTTTGGGGACAAACTAAGCTTAAACCGGTGGACTTGAGGAGCAACCAAGGGCAAGTCGGTTGGCTCCATGCCAACAATAAACCGCCACTTTTGCCTATAAATAGAGGGGCTTGGCCCTTGAAAACACATCACTCATCACTTGTACTTGTGGGTACTTGGTTACTTATCTCACTAGTTTAGATCTTTGTTACATTTGTACTCACAAGTCTTGTAACACACACACAATTGGGAATCAAAAGCTCCAGCTTCTCTCTTGTTCTTGAGTACTCTTGTTTGTTCTTGAGTACTCTTGTTTGTTCTTGAGTTACTTTTCCAAGACTTTCCTTTCCTTGTCTTTGATTTCGAAACCATTTACTTTTCTTGCACTGGCTATGGTATCCACTTCCATGGATACTTGTAGCTAAACCCTTCATTCGGTTGAAGGGGTGTGCTTGTATCATGAAAACGTTTTAGACCCTTTTCTTAGTGCTACTATTGTGTTCAAGCTTGTTCTATGTGCCATACATTCGGGTAGAACATACACGGTTGAGTGGATGCTTGAAATGGCAAAGCTCTTCCGTGGGGTTCGTGAACATACACGGTTAAGTGGATGCTTGAAATGGCAAAGCTTTTTTGTGGAGTTCAACCTCTCTTTAAGTCTCTTGGTTGATCGGAAATGAAAGATCAAGTGGCTGCACTTAGGCTAATATACCTTGAAATGGGGTATTAGTCTAGCTGGAACTTCGCAGGGATGTCTATAGAACAACTCAGTTAAGACCTCCTGGCACTTCTCCTTCAAGATCATATACGTGTTTCCTCTTGAAGTACCTATGATCAGCTTCTAGGACATGTGGAGTGACAAGCGTATTTTTAACCCTTTATAGTTGTCAAATTATATGTTTTAGGGGTCAAATCGTAGTCAAACAAAATTTATAACCTTGGTAAGCCAAGGGTCGATCCAAGGAACAGGTGTGTGAATACTAGCAAACTATGTGACCTATTTAGCAATTCCGATTAAACTTTGTAGAAAAATAACAGAAATTAAATTGGAGAAATTAAATCGCAGAAAATAAAAGGTTGTGTTTTTATCAGAGAAAGAATTCCAGGACCATACTTCACCCGTGCTAACCCCACTAATCATGCAATCATGTCACGTAAATTATTCATGCTATCGAATATGGAATTAAACCGAAATAACACTAGACAAGCCGCCCATCTACGGATCATTGTCTAGATAAATCTCAATCATTAAACACCGCCCATCCACGGATTATCAACGATCTTGATTGTTAAACTAAAGGTTTTCCTATTAATTCATGTACTACCATTGTAGCAACATGACCTAACATTAATTTCATGTATTTCGATTAATACCTAGGACCCATCCATCTTTTGGTAAATAACCTAAATACGTTCTAGCATGCAAAAATACCATTTGATATAAATACTTGCATAGAATGATAAATTAAGCACACAGTGAAATTGAATATTTGAATCGCATAAATAAAAACGTTAATCGAATAGGAGAGTTGGGTACATAGCACAGGATCCGTAGGATCCCAGAATAAAGAGGACTACTCACTATTCATGGCGATTAAACCACAAATAGTGTAATAAAAGAGAAATAAGGACTAGTTAACAGTAGACGATGTAGCTCGATGATCCTCAATCTCTCGCGATGAACTCTATCTTCTCTCCAAGATAGGGTTTATTCTTCAAAATAAGCACTCGACTAATTCGTCCACCCTGATTTAAGTCAGCCAATCCTCTATTTATAGCTTTCCAAAAGGTCAAAAACCCCAAAAACAAAATTAGGAAACTACCCCAAAAATCAGTCCCGAAAAGCCCAAAATCGTTTTTAGAAACTGCTCCGAAAGGGCCGTGACTACCATGACATTTAGCCATATCACGGCATGCTTGGCATGCTCCAAAAGTGCTTTGGGACAAAAAGGGGCCGTGACTACCGTGATGTTGTGTTGTGGTCACGACAGTCACGGCCATGCAAAATGGCAGAGACTTCGGGTGGATTTTTCATGGTCTTAACCTCCGAATTTAATCTCAGCATAAACTACAAAGTCGTATCCCTTTGACATAGCTTTCCAACAAGCTTTGAATCAACCAATTGGGACACTAAATGCGATCTGTGCGTGCAAAACAAGTCGGAAAGGTCAATCTGCCCTGTTTTTACCGAAATCTCTTCTAAATGCTTTGTTTTGCTTCAGATCAATCCGAAAGTCTTAAGTATGTGATATTTGACCTGAAACACTAGGAAAGAGATCAAATGACGATAAAATGTCGTGAAAACAAATATAATCAATCATCGAATGAAGTGAATAATAGGTCAAGAATTCGACCGATCAAAACACTCCACACTTAGCATTTGTTCGTCCCGAACAAACATTAAGCACAAGTCGATCAATCGCAGAATAGTTACCCACTCAAGTATCATGTGATCAATCCTAACTAAAATGAAAATAAAAAGATAACTCACTGTCGTAGAGGACACGAATGCATTTAGCGTATGCATCAAGCCTTTAAACCCCTAGGCTGCCCTAGTAGGACGAGTATAGTCTCGTGAAGGTTTTCAGGAATGGGACTACCTACAAATCCCTTGTACAACTAACTAACGTGTATGCATGGAATGATGCTCAACGAGTCACAGTAAAGTCATGTCATACCTCGGATTCATCGTGTTACCTTAACTTCAAGTCAAACATCTTCATCAAAGTTTTCAGACAATCATAGCTTAAACGAGTTATGCACACAAACAGTCAATACACACGGCTAGCAGTCGACTAATCACATATTCTAAATAGTTCTTTAGCAACTTATAAAGAATATGAATAGTTACACAAAACATGCTCACAATTCACCTATGCTATCTAGGGATAGTCCACGGGCTCTTGGTGCAAAGCTCATTCTCAAGTGCCAAGGATTAGACAATGACCCGTAAGAGAATAGGAGCCTGGCTTAAGGAATTTTTGAAAAATAGTACGAAAATTGCATCAAAATTTCAGTGCAAGGACGGGGATCGTCCCGTAGACTCTAGTACATGAATTCACAAGACAAGTTATGATTTGCACGCAATGAGAAGATGGAATTACACTACATCAAGCAAAAGGGGGCAGAAATTGTTTCAAAATTGTTTCCATACACAAGGGGTGACTTTTCTCACTTTGGTCTTGGTACAAAAAATTTTTTCACACAAGGGATGACTTTTCTCACTTTGCCCTTGGTATTTTTCTACTTTCTTGTTTTTTTTATGCAGGAAATTTTTTTCTTCAAAAACAACTATGCTTGGGGTCAATTTTTTACCCTCCTTTGAAAATTCAGAACTTTGTTCTTGATTGAAAACATTGAAAACCAATTTTCTAACTCCACACTTAAAACTTGACATAGTGTATGTATGAAGGCGGGGTGCATGCAAATCACAACAAGTCTAGAGAAACGCATACTAGTACTAGGGTCACCTAGAAAAAGAGATGCATATTTAAGTTTTTGACATTTTTGAACCGGTGCCTACTAATATCAAGTCTTAATCATGCTTTAAGAGATACGTAAAACATGTGATAGTCAAAGGCTAGCAATGATACTGACTCAAGAGAATACACACACGATTAAAACTATTACAAGTCCTAGACTTCGAATCCAAACGAGTGACAATCAGTCAAGGAGTATCGTAGAAAACGAGGATTTCAATCGCAATAAATAGACTGTTGAGCATATGCAAGAGTTAATGTGATATGCAATACGTGTGACTATGCGCTACCCACTCCACACTTAAAAATGAGCGTAGTACCCAAGCGAAGAAATATGAGATAAGATAAAGCGTATAGGAACTTCACTCGTGTGTGATGGTGCGATGTCCATGGAGATTAAGCGATGCCCGGGGAGTGAAACGTAACTCGTGAGCTGGTAGATATATAGATAAAAAAACACATAGCTGCACAAGTGATAGGTTAGCATCGATAATCACGAAGAAACAGATTTTGCAAAAGCCAAACCTGCCGTAACTGTCGTGACATCTGAGCATGTTACGGGTGTCACGGCACCCCTGAAAGTCACTGCCTATTTTACCTACCATGACTACAGTGACCTAACCATTGTGATACGGTAGGTCACGGCACCTTTGAAAGAATCTGTTGTTTTGCCCTGCCGTGACACCCGTGACATGTCCATTGGTCACGGCGGGTCAAGGCATCCCTGATTCCAGCTTAAAACACACATATTTTCCTCGAAACCATTTTCTGACTGAAATTCGTGCACTCCACACTTGGATCCTACAAAGAACACACCCAAAGCACAATGTACAAAGATGCAACTAACTAATACTTACACTGCGGGTTACTCCCCGAAGAGGCCTATTTTAACGTCTTGGCGATACTCAGCAAGGGAGATAGTGTCAGTTCACCTTCAAATCCCATTGAAATTTACGTCCATCAAGAATGACATGGACGTTAAGTAGAGCATGCAGCCCCTTCAAAAATTCAAGTCCCTTAAGAATCATGGGACTGTAAAAGCTCCCTAATAATAGTTTCAAGACGTAAGGCAAGAACTGTCGAAACTTGTCTGGGGGCGATGCTGCAAGATATACATCTTCAAATAAAGCTCCAGCAAGAACACTTCCTTTATACTCTTTAGATAAGATCTCTGGTGCATATACTTCATAATTTCCCTTCACCATCGTATTCAGGCGTATGCGAGGGTCCTCTTCGATTGAACTCAGGTACACATCAACAAAATCTTTGTACGTCTGATCCTTTGATAGCTCATCATCGCTCAAAGAAACTGGTGGAATGATGTACTCTTCTGTCTGCTCATCTGAATGACCTTTTGAAGCAGTCGTAGTGGAGGGAGAGGTATCTTCATGTTCTGAGACGTCATCAGTACATAACTAGTCATCCTCCAACTCAGTGTAAGCCATGGCAACCGTTCTGAATGCCTCAAAACCATCCTCACAAACAGGTTGTTCTGGTATAGAGAGCATTCTCATATCCTGATCATCTTCCACGTGGATTGGGAATAAATCTGAAGATGAATGTGCTTCATAGACTTGAACTTCTTGATGATTTGCCATTGTCATCTCAATTTCCTCATCTCTGCATTCGTTGGTGGCTGCAATAGCTTGTTGTTCTAACTGGTATTTCAGTATCTTGTTCCGAATGGCCAGCTGCTCGAGTCTCTGCTCCAATCCTTTCATTCGCTTATCCTGCTCAGTCATAAAACTAGCCATCATGGATCCCATGCTACATGAGCTGCCAGACTCATGTTGCTTGGGCTGCTGCGGTTGATAGTTGTACTGCTGATCATAAAATTGACGTTGCTGTTGCGACTGGTCCTCATAACTCTCATAGTATTGGTCATTTTGATAAAAGGGTCTTGGTAATTCCACCGTCTTTCGAAGGTCACTTATTCTCGTAGCATGCTACCGAGATGACCTCTCTTGCTCCGCTAGGTAGCTAGCCAACATAAACTCTATACGCGATAATCCATCAGTGTCCTGAGACTGTTACTACTACGAGTGATTCTGGCAGCTCTCATAATAAGGATCATTTTGATAATAATGTTGATCGTTGAACTGATTTTGATTTCCTTCCCAATTTGCATCATATGAATATGTCTGACAATAAGGCTCTTTCCTTGGGTAGGCGTCTTGATGACCAAAAGAGAACATCCTCGCAACATTCAAAATAAAAGTGATTAGTGAAGGTCAGAAGTATATAGAGTATGTACAAGGAAGCATAAAAAATGGAATAGTGTAAACTACACTTGTTAAATCTAATATTACACTAAACGCTGCTCCCCGGCAACGGCGCCATTTTGACAAGCGTATTTTTAACCCTTTATAGTTGTCAAATTATGTGTTTTAGGGGTCAAATCGTAGTCAACCAAAATTTATAACCTTGGTAAGCCAAGGGTCGATCCAAGGAACAGGTGTGTGAGTACTAGCAAACTATGTGACCTATTTAGCTATTCCGATTAACCTTTGTAGAAAAATAACAGAAATTAAATTGCAGAAATTGAATCACAGAAAATAAAAGGTTGCGTTTTTATCAGAGAAAGAATTCCAGGACCATACTTCACCCGTGCTAACCCCATTAATCATGCAATCATGTCACGTAAATTATTCATGCTATCGAATATGGAATTAAACCGAAATAACACTAGACAAGCCGCCCATCCATGGATCATTGTCTAGATAAATCTCAATCGTTGAATGCCGCCCATCCACAGATTATCAACGATCTCGATTGTTAAACTAAAGGTTTTCCTATTATATCATGTACTACCATTGTAGCAACATGACCTAACATCAATTTCATGTATTCCGATTAATACCTAGAATCCATCCATCTTTTGGTAAATAATCTAAATACGTTCTAGCATGCAAACATACCCTTTGATGTAAATACTTGCATAGAACGATAAATTAAGCACACAGTGAAATTGAATATTTGAATCGCATAAATAAAACTGTTAATTGATCACATGAGAGTTGGGTACATAGCACGGGATCCCAGAATAAAGAGGACTACTCACTATTCATGGCGATTAAACCACAAATAGTGTAATAAAAGAGAAATAAGGACGAGTTAACCGTAGACGATGCAGCTCGATGATCCTCAATCTCTCGCGTTGAACTCTATCTTCTCTCCCAAGCTAGGGTTTATTCTTCAAAATAAGCACTCGACTAATTCGTCCACCCTGATTTAAGTCAGCCAATCCTCTATTTATCGCTTTCCAAAAGGTCAAAAATCCCAAAAACGAAATTAGGAAACTTCCCCAAAAAGTAGTCTCGAAAAGCCCAAAATCATTTTCAGAAACTGCTCCGAAAGGGCCGTGACTACCGTGACATTTAGACATGTCACGGCATGCTTGGCATGCTCCAAAAGTGCTGTGGGACAAAAAGGGGCCGTGACTATCGTGATGTTGTGTTGTGGTCACGGCAGTCACGACCATGCAAAATGGCAGAGACTTCGGGTGGATTTTTCATGGCCTTAACCTCCGAATTTGATATTGGTGTAAACTACAAAGTTGTAGCCCTTTGAAATAGCTTTCCAACAAGATTTGAATCAACCAATGTGGACACCAAATGCGATCCGTGCGTGCAAAATAAGTTGGAAAGGTCAATATTCCCTATTTTTACCGAAATCTCTTCTAAATGCTTTGTTTTGCTTCAGATCAATCCGAAAGTCTTAAGTATGTGATATTTGACCTGAAAAACTATGAAAGAGATCAAATGTCAGGAAAACAAACATAATCCATCATCGAATGAAGTGAATAATAGGTCAAGAATTCGACCGATCATGGAGCATCTGTTAACTTGTCCTGACTTATCTTGATCTCTGAATGCTAGGTCATGATAAATGCAGCTATCTTGTTCCAGTCTGGCTTTGCTAGATCCATTTCTCTACCTTCTACTCCATAGTAGTTATTGTTCACATCTGAAGTGATTTTGATCTGCTTCTTTCTTATGCTTAGCTTCCCATACTCCTCGCTATCAAAGTATTCAAATACCTCTGGTAGATTTGTTATGGCTTCTCTCAGAACATGTTCCACGAATAGCTTTGCCATAGTAACTGAGGGAAATAAATCCAACTGCTTGAGCAAGCTCACAATCTCCTTGACTGAGTACTTGTCGGCTTCCAAGATCCTTTGGTCAAAAGATCTTCTTTACCGTCTCACTTCTTGGTTTGTTCCTCTGACATGAACCAGACTCCTTCAACAAACAACTCCTAGCACAACTGCTTTCCTCTTTCTATCAGTCTTTTCTCCCCCTGCAACCTTGCTTGTCTTCGTGTAGCAAGTACTTCTCCTCATGTGAACCATCCTCAGCTTGATCAACAACCATCTGCTTAGCTGGTGCAACTACTGGTTCATCACTGGCTTCTATATCATCACTTGATTGATTCACCTCTATGACAGCATACTGCTCAACAACTATTAGCAACTGGTCAAGCGAGACATCTTACTTGCTTGATTTATTCTGTGAAGCCTCATCATTATCTGGACCAATAGCTTGTTCCTCAATCTCCATGAAGTCCGTCTTCTCAACAATAACAGTAACAACCTCTTATCCATCAGATTGTGACTCTTCATCATCAGCACCAGTAATAACATCAACTTATTCCATCCTTCTTATGTCAGCCCTTCAAAGTATATCTCGTGCAAGCTCTGGCTGACCAACTTGTTCTGGAACAACTTAGTTGTCAATGATACACAGACCTAGTGAGGATCTAAGTGTCTCAAACTGTAGATTGTCCAATGCTTTGGTGAAGATGTTCGCTAGCTGCTTCTCAGTGGATACATGCTTCAGAGTGATTACTTTCTTCCCAACTGGCTCTCGAATGAAGTGATGCCGGATGTCGTGCTGAACAAGATTCTTAGAGATTTTCATTGCACTCATGTTGTCACAGTAGTGTGTCATCACCTCTTTCTTGACTCCATATTCTTCCAGTATCTGCTTCATCCACAAAATCTGGGTACAATAACTTCAAGCGGCGATATTCAGTTTCAACTATGGAAATGGATATGCTGTTCTGCTTCTTGCTTATCGTAAATTCGCTCTTCATTTGTTTCACAAGTTGATCCACCATCTTCTGGTTACTCAAGCCAAACATAATGTCATCCATAAAAATTTGAGCATAATAAAGTATGACCTTGTGTGTTTGACGAACATCGTCTCTACTCCCCCTCGCACATAGCCATGGTCAATTAGGAATCTCATCAACCTCTCGTACCATGCTCTGGGTGCCTGCTTGAGTCCATATACAGCTGTCTTCACATGGTCAGAATGGTGGGGATCTTCAAGGCCTTTTGGTTGCGCTACATAGACTTCTTCACTCAGCAAACCATTCAGAAAGGTACTTTTGACATCCATCTTGAACAACCTAAACTTCAGGTGACAGGTTGGTCTATCTCCGTTTGATGCAGCGTCCTCAATAGGTAGTTCAGGCGATTTGTCTAACACAGCTTCTTGCACAACGTGACTTGGTGAGGGTTATTATTCAGGATCTGCTACAGCTCCATCTTCATCATTACCTTGAACAAGAAGTGCATCCACATCATCTCTCACAGTCACATACATAGACTCTGTCCTGGTTCTCTCAGGTGGTGTTTGACCAATCTCAAATAGATAACAGTTGTTCAACAATCTGCTACCTTGCATCATGCATTCTCCTTCCTTGTTCAGCACCTGGCAGATATCTTGGGTAAACTTTATATGATGGTCCCCATCACACAAATGACTGATACTGATCAGATTTGCCTCCAATCTATCAACAAGAAGCACACTCTCGAATTGTGGTAAACCTTGAACCTTCAATGTCCCCTTTTGATCACCTTGCCCTTTACTCCATTTCCAAATGTTACAGATTGACCCTTGAACAACTTGATATAGGCTGGGAAGTTAGGATCTCCAGTCATGTGTGCTGACCATCCACTGTCAAAGAACCATCGTCCCCTCTTCGAGTGATTGGTCAAACAAAACGCAGCTAGATAGACTTCCTCCTTCTGTTTTACTCTCCAAACTTGTCTAACCCGTGGAACAGGGTTCTTCTTCAACTTCCTAAGATAAGCAAGGAATTCATAATATCTTGGTTTGATATGTCCCCTTTTGTTGCAGTAGTAGCAGATTCTCCCATCTCTTCTTCTTACATCGTTCTGTTTTTGCTTTCTTGAGGGATACCAGGTTGCTTTTCTTTGCGGGAGATGCTCAGCTGGTACAACGTGTGATCGTGGCTTAGCTTTCAGAAACGTTATCTTTCCGGAGCCAGATGCACCAGTAAGCCCTAACCCTTTGTAACCGCCACTCGTCCTTTGAGCTCCCGAAATAGAGTCTAGATCTTTAGTTCCAGAATTAAGCATCTTGGCAGACTTCTTCAGGTTGTTCAGCTCTTCTAGTGTCTTGGCATGAACAAGTTTTTCTGTATCAATCTCACATTTCAAAGCATCCATAATATTAAGAAGATTTACCTCTCTTCGTCGTAGAGCATCATTCTTCTTCTTTAGATCATCAATTATTTCTGGATGTTCACCTTTTTCAATCTGAATCTTCAGAGACGACACAACCTCCAGTAGCTCGGTCTTCTGTGCAACAAGTTCAGCTCGTTCATCCATTATTTCAATCAATTGGGCTTTAAGGTCAGTGATTGTCTGTTGATATTCCACCTTCTGAGCTACTAAGACAACAACTTCTTACCATAGCTTTCCTTTTTCTTCTTTCAGATCTGCCAAGTTGATGCGGTGCTTTTTGTTCCGCTTAACTTCAATCAGAAATTGTTGCAACAACTCTTTGTAATTGTTAACAAAATCTTCTTCAGTGATTTCTTCATCATCACTGCAGCTTGAGTACTGTGTGTGATCCTCAGAAGATAACTTTGACTCTACTCCTTTATTTCGTTCTCCTTTCAGATTGACACAGCTAGCAAGGGCTACAAAGTTATTGGACTCACCTTCCTGATTAGATTCACTGTCACTCCAGTTACCAGGATATGCATTCTTCTTTTTGCGTGTGTTAACACACTCCGCCTGAATGTGTCCGTAGCCTTCCCATTCTTTGCATTGGAACCCTTTGTCTTTGTTGTCCTGGCCATAATCTCCAGATTTGTACTTTCTCTAAAACTTCCCTTCCTTCTGGATTCTTGAGTTGGATGATTCTCCGGGATCTGAACCTTCATTATTCAGTCTTCTCATAAAGTTCCTTGCCAGCATAACATACAGTTGTTCAGATCTCTCCCCTTCTTTGTCTTGAACATCAGTAACTTCAGATTGCAGACCAACACACTTGACTTTCTTGTGTTGTTCCTCTTCATCCATCTCCATCTCATTAGCCTATAGGGATCCCATCAGTTCATCCAGCCTCATGGTTCTCACATCGTGTGCTTCCTTGTCTGTGAGTGCCTTCATTGCATATCGCTTTGGTAGAAACCTCAGCACCTTTCTTACCAGTGTCTCTTCGCTCGTGGGCTCTCCAAGTGCAAATGATTCATTAGAGATGTCAAGTACCCTTGTGTTGAAGTCAGATATAGTATCATCCTCCTGCATTCTTAGATTTTCAAACTTTGACGTGACCATCTCCATTATGGATATTTTGACCTTTGTCGTACCTTCGTGAGCCGTTTGCAATATGTCCCAAGACTTCCTCGCAATCTCACAGGTTGATATCATCGTGAAATTCTTCCCATCAACTCCTGAGAATATGGCATTCATTGCTTTGGAGTTTGCGGCTTCAGCATTCTTCTATATCTCGGTCCACTTGTCTTTAGCAAGGAGATTGACTTTGCCAGATTCGGTAGTCACTGGATGTGTCCACCCATTTTTAACAACTTCCCAAACTGATTCATCTTGTGACTTTAGGAAAGCCTTCATGCGCACTCTCCATTATCCATATTTGTTTCCTTCCAGCAGCGGTGGTCGCATGATGTTCTCCTCTTCTCTCAAATCCATCTCAAACAACTTCTGGATCTCACTCTGTGTGTTGAGTGTTTGCTCTGATACCAATTGAAATCTTCCCGTAGTAGTTGAGATGTTGTTCTGGGCGAGTGCAGAGCAAATACTAGAACAACTTACGCAAATAATAAATGTAGTGTAGAAAATAAACAACACGCAAAATTATTACCTAGTTCGGCGTTAACGAGCCTACGTCTGGGGGGCTATCTCTTAGCCCGGTGGATAGCAATTCACTAATAATTAGTATTGCAAGTACATGATCTTACGTTTACAGAATTTCTCTTAAACAACCTGAGCCTCGAACACTCTAGCAATCGCCACTAGGTATCCCCCTAGATCTGAGCCTCTCCTCTGATTCCACCAAAAAGATCCTCCAAGAGAATCAGCGCCTTCTCCCGAATGCGCAATAACAGTAACAGTGCGTGTATCGTCAAGTTGTTCTACGATCAGTCAACCGAGAACTAGAACAGACTGAATCCGAGCATGTTAGAGTTCACCAGAATAATGAACTTAACACGGATGACCTCCTACAACCCTTCTCTGAATATCAGCGTGAATACTTTCTCCAACAGTGCGGAATTCTGCAATTTGTTCAACCGTCAACAACCTGGAACAGCTGGACAACACCATCGTGAGTTCACCGAAATAATGAACTCAAGGCCGATCGATCTCTCTCTTCTCTCTCTGAGTGTGTATCCGCGTTTGGCTCAATGATCGATGCAGAATTCAGAACCGCAACTCTGTTTATATAGGGGCGGTGAAAACCTAAACGATTAAAATTTCCAATCTTCAACCGCCCATCTCTTTAGGAAGTCTTTCCTAAATCTTTTAGGAAACATTCCCGATTCCTTGCGTATCTATCTCTTGATAATCTTCAAAATATCTTCAACTAGATCTTTGATTATCTTCTTCTCTAAGTAATCTTCAAGTGCAAATATTTCCTAATTTCTCTCAACCGACTTCATGATATGTATCCTAGCACCGACTTGCCAAATCTGTTTTAGGACATCTGCTGCGTCTAAGTTATGCTACGTCGGTTGAACAAGTTGCCTAATCTGAATTAGGAAACTTTCATCTTCTGTCCATCCATATGCAACCGCCTTGATCTCCAACGGTCGAGTGTATTTCCTAATCTGAATTTTGGAAACATTTTATCTGCTCTAACTTGTTCCAGGACAGTTGTCTCTTTCAGTCTTGAACAACAGTTTTAAAAACAACACTAAGTTTTGCCAAACTATATGCCATAAATCTAACAAATGGTATAGTGACTAACAAAGTTACGGACATCTAATGGAGCCATTTTAAATTATTAGGTTGAAAGCAAATATTGATAAACTACTGTGCATTATTGATGATATGACCAATTAAGAGGAAAACATTTTTCTTTTCTTTTACTAATGTACGTGAAATTGATTTCAAGATTATTATTTGTATTTCCTAAATTGATTTCAAGATTATTATTTGTATTTCCTAAATGAAACCTGGTACATAATATAACACACTTTTCAAGTGAAAAAAGAAAACAGAGAAGATGTCAACATCAACAGGTCATATTGATCGGTCGAATTCTTGACCTATTATTCACTTCATTCGATGATGGATTAGGTTTGTTTTCCCGACATTTTATTGTCATTTGATCTCTTTTCTAGTGTTTCAGGTTATATATTACATATCTAATACTTTTGGATTGATCTGAAGCAAAGCAAAGCAATCGGTGCAGATTTGGGCAAAAAAATAGGACAGAACATGGTAGACGGACCTATGCGACGTATTTTGCACGCCTAGGGCTCCTTTGGTGTCCAAATGAGTCGAGATGTAGCTTGTTGGAAATCTAGTTTAATTCCCTACAACTTTGTAGTTGACACCAAGAGCTGATTCGAAGGTTTAGACCTCCAAAATGGCAAAAAAAGTTAGGTCCCGTGACAGCCCGTGACGGCCCGTGACAGTTCAGATGTCATGGGACTTGCCTAATTTTGGTTTTAGATAATTATGGAAATTCGAAGATATAAAAAGGGGATTCGACCAGATTCAAAAGGAGGCTGATTTTGGAGAGCTGTGTGCTTATTTCGAGAGAAAAACCCTAACTTGGGAGAAAGCATCGCGAGAGATTGAATATCGTCGAGCTACATCGTTTAAGGTTAACTCGTCCTTACTTTCTTTCAATACATTACTCTCGGTATTTTGCCATGAGTAGTGAGTAGTCCTTTTAATTCCGGGATCCTACAGATCCCGTGCTATGTAACCCTAACTCTCATGTGATCAATTGAAGTTTATTATTTATGCGATTCGATTATTCAATTTCAATGTGTGCTTAATACTATCGTTTTATGCATGTATTTACATCAAAGGGTATGTTTGCATTGATAGAATGTATTTAGGTTATATGCCGAAAGGTGGATGGGCCCTAGGGATTAACCGGATTGCATGAAATTGATGTTAGGTCATGTTTACATGAACTAATAGGAAAACCTTTAGTTTAATAAATCGAAATCGTTGATAATCCGTGGATGGGCGGCGTTCAACGATTGAGATTAATCTAGACAATGATCCGTGGATGGGCGGCTTGTCTAGTGTTATTTCGGTTATATTCCATATTCGATAGCATGAATAATTAACGTAACACGATTGCATGATTAGTGGGGTTAGCACGGGTGAAGTATGGATTCTGGGATTCTTTCTCCGATAAAAACACAACCTTTATTTTCTGCACGTGTAATTATTGCAATTTTCACAACAAAACAAAAATCCTTTTTAATTGGAGTAGCTAAATAGGTCACCTGTTAACTAGTATTCACACGCATTGCTCCTTGGATCGACCCTTGGCTTACCAAGGTATAAATTTTGTTTGACTGCAATTGAACCCCTAAAACTTATAATTTGACGACTATATAGGGTTAAAAATACGCTTGTCAAAATGGCGCCGTTGCCGGGGAGCAGCGTTTAGTGTGATATTAGTTTAACGTGTGTAGTTTAGACTATTTCGTCCTGTTTGATATCTGATTTTTTGCCTTGATCTCTTCACTCGCGGCAATTCTTGGCTCTTGCAGGTACTAGCTAGTTCATGCCAAAGAAAACACCCAGACGGAAGAAGCAAACTCAGATTTCAGACGAGGACACCCCGGACCGACGAAGAAACAATTGTCAGGCCCAGGACGAAGCTCGGTAGCTACGAGCACTGAACCGCAACTTCGCAGCTATAGAGATGAATCAGAACAACCCAGCTCTGCTAAATGGAGTGGTCGGAGATGACCAGCGACAACCACTGGAACCGCCAGTGCGCAGGACACTTGGAGACTACACTGCTCCACGTGTCACGGGATTTCAATCCGCCATTGCATCACCAGGCATCGCCAACAACACCTGGGACCTAAAAACAGGTCTCATTCAGATGGTGCAGAATAATCAGTTTTCAGGGAAAATGAATGAGGACCCTCACCAACATCTCAAGAGGTTTGTCCAGATGTGCAACACAGTGAAGACTAATGGTGTTCCTCCAGAGTCCTACTACATGAGGCTATTCCCATTCTCACTTTCGGACAAGGCTAGTAGGTGGCTAGACAGTCACGCAGACGGCACTTTCACTACATGGGATACATTAGCCGAGGCATTCCTACAACAGTACTTCCCACCTTCAAAGACAGCTCACTTCAGGAACAAGATCATCTCGTTTCGCTCTATGGATGGTGAGACACTCTACGAGGCTTGGGAGAGGTACAAGGAGCTGACGAGACTGTGCCCCCATCACAACCTGGAGCTATGGCAGATTGTTGATACTTTTTATCAGGGAATCGACCAGGGGATGCGCACCTTGATCAACCAAGCAGCTGGTGGGGGACTTAATGGAGTCCCGCTGGAAGACGCCTATGGTATTATAGAGAGAGCAGCCCAAGACTACCATCTCTGGACGAGCGACCGTGGTAATCCTAAGGATCAAAGGTGTGCAAGATCTCTGCCACACCGAGAGCACCAATGACATCGCTAGGTTGGCTGATACTATGAAGCTGCTTGCAACCGAGATCCAGAATATGAAGTTAGGGAACTCTATGAAGTCGTCTGATGTTGCCAATATTGGTGTCTATTGCCATATTTGTGGCTCTCCTTCCCATTTTGCAGATGGCTGTCCGGTGATGGGGCAAGATAATCAAGGTAGAAACCAGGAGGACGCTAATTATGTAGGACAATACAGCCAAGGATCAGGCACGAACCGATGGGATTATCCGAACTGGAATAATCCCAACCTATTTTATAAGCCACAGAATCAGGTCCCATCAGGTTTTCCTTACAGACAGCAGCATGATAATGCTCTATACCAACCCAGGGGCCAGTACTACAACCAGACCCAGCAGCAGCAAAATCAGAATTCTGGGAGCTATTACAATCGAGATCAACCACAGCGAGATCAGAATTTAGAATCGACGTCAAACATGGATGCCATGCTAGCCAGCTTCATAACCGAACAACGAAAGACGTCTGAGGATCAGAAAAGGGCATTCGAGCAAGCTGCCACTGAGGTAAGAAACCTACAAAAGACTGTAGGGTAGCTCGCTATTCACGGCAGAATGGTAGACAATCAGATAGCTCAGCTAGCAAGCTTGGCAAGCAGGGAGCACGGGAAACTCCCATCGAGGCCAGATCTGAATCACAGTGAATCCGTGAATGCCATCACCCTCCGAGGGGGAAAACATATTGAAATGGTGCCAGCTAAATCCACTCGAACTCCAGCTGCAAATACAGCACTTCATTCTACACCAGTCGAAGGGGAAACGTCAAAGGAAGCTGAAACCCGAGCTGAAAATTCTGCGCAGACAGTGGAGCCAGCCCCTTATATGCCACCGGTCCCTTTCCCTCAGCGAATCAAGGGTGCAAGAAGAGATAAAGAATTCATGCAGTTTGTCGATAAAGTTCGTACTCTTTACATCACGATGCCCTTCACCGATGCGATCACCCAGATTCCCACTTATGCACAGTTCATGAAGGAGATTATGAGTGGGAAAAGACAGATTGACGGGATCGAGAATGTGGCCCTGAGCAAGGAATGTAGTGCAGCCACACACCATCCCATGCCACCCAAACTTCAAGACTCAGGGAGTTTTTCTATCCCTTGTGATATTGGTGGTATTATTGTTCGTCGTGCTCTGTGTGATCTAGGTGCTAGTGTGTCTATCATGCCATATTCAATGTATGCTAAACTGAAATTGGGTGATCTCTGTCCTACTAATGTCACTATTCGCCTTACGGATCGTTATTGTAGACTCCCGAGAGGGATTCTGAAGGATGTTCCAGTCAAGGTGAAGAACCTGTATTTTCCTGCTGATTTCATTGTGTTGGACATCTCTGAGGACGTAGATATCCCAATTATTCTTGGTATACCATTTCTATACACAGCTAAGGCAGTCATTGACATGGATAGAGGTTCCTTAGCCTTGCGAGTAGGCAGTGAGAGAGTTGTTTTTGATTTGCCTGACATGTCTAAGAGTCCTAGTCTGTTTGCTGACTGTGATAAACTAGACTCTGCCGATATTGATGATCCTATTTTGCTAACCTCTATCGAGCTTTGCAAAGTTTTACAGGGCTGCCCCATCCCGATAAATATATGCGCCATGAGCACAGAGGGAGCAGCTGAAACTGAACAGACTACCGGCTTAGGTAAGGAACCTTGCATGGGAGAGCCATAACCTCTAAATGCACATGGCATGGATGAACTTCTTGACCCAGGTGATATCTGTAAGGAGAGGATGAAGGCTTGTTATGATAAGCGAATGGTGCGCAGAAAATTCAGAAGAGGCGAGCGGATTCTTCTCTACAAATCACGCCTTAAAGTATTCCTTGGGAGACTGCGCACCAAGTGGAGTGGTCCTCACATATTGGAGAGAGCATATATAGATGACCGCGTGGAGCTTAGTACCAAGGGAGGAAAATCGATGGTGGTCGATGGGCAGAGCCTTAAGTATTACCACGTCCTGAAGCACAGGGAACCACCTGATGGCATTGATGATGACCTGCTTCTCGGGAAGGGATTTCAGCAAGGGACTTCCCGAGATTGCTTCTAGTCCAACTTCCCTAGCTATGTCTCGCCGAGACGTTAAACTAGGCCTCTTCGGGGAGTAACCCGCGCTGTAAGTTTTTGTCATTTGCATTTTTCATCTGTATTATGTGTGGACATTTCAAGGTTCGAAGTGTGGAGTGGCCCTCCATGATTTTCGATGCTAACCTATTACTTGTGAAGCTCTGTGTTTTTATCTATATATCTTTGCCAGCTCACAAGTCGTGTTCCACTCCCTGAGCATCGCTTAATCTCCATGGATATCGAATTTTCACACACGAGGGAAGTTCCTATGTGCTTTTTCTTATCTTTTATTTCTTCGCTTAGGGACTAAGCTTATTTTTAAGTGTGGAGTGGATATCGAATCGGTGATGCTTCACCCCGCGAGGGAGCTCATCTCTGTGCTGCCACTTCCGATCGCGTTCAATCATCTTAATGTCAATCATCTTATCGGTATCCAAGATCGAATTGGCTAGACTCAAGAGCTTACCAAGATCCCTACCCCTGTGACTCGGATATGATGGTGACGAATAAACCTCCACCCAAAGCATGGTTCTTCTTTAGCGAGGTGCCCCGAAATACCATCTGACCGGTATGGAACTGGATGAAATCTACTGGGCGACGTTGATGCATCAAAATCGTGACATTGAGCTAGGGGTTGCCTATGGTCGTGGCACCCTCGGCACGCAGAAATATGTTCAAGGGTAATAGGTGATGCACAATCTTCCACAGCTTGTCCTTAATGCACGAAGAAGGCCAACTAGTAGTGAAATAACAATCAAAACCGGATATGAGTTTCCAGAACTCATATCGCTCCTCATCCGTATAGTGATCACATAATCCCTACAAAGGAAATCGTAACAATTCGCACACCTCAGCCTTAGACATATTGTAACTCCGACCACCAAATATGAATTTCCAATGAGTAGCCCGTGTCGGAGCCGGGAGGCCACAAACAACTCACGACAAGCATCCAATAACTTGAAGGAACGTAATGTAGCATGATCAGGGACTACGGTAAGTTTTACCTTCTTTAGTGGAATGATGTCGTCGTATCGCCGGTAATGTGCTTGGAGGCCCAAGAGAGGGCGACAGGTATTCGGGAAGGGCCGTTGGCGAGGGGTGGTGCAACTACCATAATGGCACCCTCACCGGTTTGGGCTGGCGGTGGTGAAGAAGTCTGAGTAGTTCGGGATTAGGATGCAGCGGTTCATCAGGTGGATTTTCGAGCCATGGTGAGAGTGGATGCTGAAGTTTGGGCTTAGGGTTGGTGATGTTCGAGATTTGTGGATAGTGGAGAGGAGAGGAGATGATGGCCAGATTGGGTGGGTAGTGCTACGGCGGCAATTGGGGAGACAAG
Source organism: Rhodiola kirilowii (assembly GCA_033675215.1). Classification (NCBI taxonomy): domain Eukaryota; kingdom Viridiplantae; phylum Streptophyta; class Magnoliopsida; order Saxifragales; family Crassulaceae; genus Rhodiola; species Rhodiola kirilowii. The sequence continues at coordinate 22,878,196 of CM066197.1, forward strand.
TGTTTGGGGAGCGGCGAAGATGAAGGGAGGTGGCAAGCGACGAGGGTCGGCATCGGGAGAGAGGGAGGAGAGCGGTGGTCGGATCGGATCTAGAATCCCGATGTATCCTTTTATATATTTTTTTACCAAAAATCGAACCTACTGTGACACCAGTGACATCAAAGGACTGTACGGTAGTCACGGTACCCCTGAAAAGTTCTGCTGAAAATACTTATGTGACACCCGTAACATGTCCTCTACGTTACGGTAGTGACGGCCCCCAGGAAAATCTCTGCCAAAAATACATGTTGTGACACCCGTAACATGTCCATTAGGTTACGATAGTCACTACCCAATTCAGCTCCAACTTATTTTTGTCTGTTCGAACCCGAAATTTGTTGCATATGCTCGACACACTCAACACTTAAATCCCTGCAATGTCCACAAACAAAGCACACGATGCAAATGAAAAATGCAACTAACTAATACTGACAGTCCGGGATACTCCCCGAGGAGGCCTAGTTTAATGTCTTGGCAAGACATAGCTAGGGAGGTAGAACTAGGAGCATTCTTGGGAAATCCCTTGATGAGATCCCTTCCCGAGAAGTAGGTCATCATGAATGACTTTAGGTGGTCCCAGGTGCTTTAAACGTGATAACGCTTAAGGCGTTACCTGTTGACCACCACTGATTTTCCTCCCTCAACGCTGAGCTCTACGTGACCATCTAGGTATGCCTTTTCCACTGTGTATGGACCACTGCACTTGGTGCGCAGCTTTCCAGGAAGTAGTCTAAGGTGAGAGCTGTAGAGAACAACTCGCTCGCCTTCATTAAATTCTCTGCGTACTATCTGTTTGTCATGACATTTCTTTGTTCTCTCCTTGTAGATACGAGCATTCTCATTGGAGTATAATCTGATTTGTCAAGCTCATTCAGCTGCAACAGTTGCTTTTCACCAGTTGTTTTCAAGTCCATGTTCAGCTTTTTGATGGCCCACATGGCCTTGTATTCAAGCTCGATTGGCAAATGGCAGGTTTTTCCGTAAACAAGAATGTAGTCCTATATGCCTACTTCATCGAGCTTCGAAGACCAATCTTTCCTGTGGCTGAAGACTGTCTTTTCAAGAATACTCTTAATCTCCCTGTTAGATCTCAACCTGCCCACTAGTTTGAGGGTGATACGGAGTGCTAACATTGTGATAAACACCGTATTTCTTCAATAATGTATGAAAATCAAAGATTGGGAGCAAGGAAATCATGTTTTGATGAAGTGTAGCCTCGAATATTGGTTTTTCTTGAGCTGTTAGTCGTTCTCCTTCTCCAATTTAAGTCAAAATCGATTCTCAAAGTCAGCGTACTCAAAATCTGGCCCAAAACTGCTATTTGTGACTCAAAATATTTGCGGGGGTCGTGACATCTGATTTTGTCACGGCCATCACGACCCCCTGAATCTTTCTTGGCAATTTAGGGCCTGTGACATATTGTTTTGTCACGGATGTCACGGTAGGGAAAATTGGCAGAGACTTTTGATTGTTTTTCGCAGTCTTAAAGCCTGAATTTGGTCTGGGTGTAAACTACAAAGTTGTAGCTCTTTGAATTAGCTTTCCCACAAGCTATATATCATGACTTATTTGAACACCATATGGGATCTGGGCATGCAAATTAAGTTGAAAAGGTCAGTCTGCCTTGTTTTGCCCAAATCTTCACCAAATGATTTGTTTTACTTCGGATCAATCCAAAAGTTTAGGTATATGATATTTGACTTGAAACACTAGAAAAGAGATTAAATGACAATTAAATATCGGGAAAACAAACATAATCCATCATCGAATGAAGTGAATAATAGGTCAAGTATTTGACTGACCAGGAGTGCTCGTTCTATTTTTTTGTTTTTCTGCATTGCCAATGTCTTTTAACTAAAGTCATGCCATGAGGACACGACTTGGTTCAAAAGTTTGGGGTGGGAGAGTCAGTCAGTCAGTTGTGTCTACACGTCTATTTTCATGCATTTGTATCGTGTTTGCATGTTTCGTTTGGAAAAAAAAAATGAATGAACCTAGTGAATTTCTCTTTGTTCTTTGGATATTGCAGTATTGAATTATGAGTATGCAAAATTTATGATGCTGAATTATATGTATTTCTATTGTGAAAACTGATTTATGCGATTACAAGTGAGTTTAATCTTGTACATGTCTTTTGAGTTAAAATAAACAGGGATGTGGAGTTGATAGAAACGCCGTAGAGAGACTTGACAAGCATTCAAAGGACTGAGTTCTCAGTCATATGGTTATGTGGATGAGAAAGAGCGGGACGGTATTCTATATGCTTGTAGGCAATGATTGGACCGTCTTTGAAAAGAAAAGAAAAAGGACAAGCAATTCGCAATCAAGGAGCAAAGCTCAAGAAAGAATTGGCCAAGTTGTGAGGTATCAAACAAAGAAAAATGATGTATCGAGTGGAGACAAATCCTTCCAGACTGGCCACAGTAAGAAAGTCATTAGAAAAGCTATCCAGAAAAAAAAGAAACTCAAAGTCATCAAAACTCGATTTAATCACGTGCTAGAGAGCGATAAAGTGTAACCATAGGGCTAAAATTTGGGACATCGAATGCAGATCATGGGTCTAAAGAGCACTATCTCCTATTCATCCGAAGTAATTTGAATTGCAGCTTAGAGGTAACATGTATCAAATCAGTTCTTTGTTGAGCATAATGATGTGAGTAGAGATTGAGTTATGCGTGGAAAAGCTAGTTTACAATATCATCTCGTATTCATGTAGCAGTTATTCAGGACGTCGTAGAAATTATGGTGAAACATATTGTTTTCTTCTATGACTTGTTCTTGTTCGAGACGAACAAGTTTAAGTGTGGGGTGGTTTGATTAGTCGTATTTATATGACTCGTCAAACTAATTAATTTCATTTATTTAGATACTTTTATTTGCAAAGATTCACTTTTTAGTATGGTTTTGCATTTCAGGTATTTCGGAAGCTCTATGAGAAAATGCACAGTAAAAGACAGCGTTTTATGCCAAAATAACCACAATGTCAGATCAGACCTTTGGAGGTTGTACTGAGTGCTAGGAGTTCATGAATGATCAGAACACTATGAGCTTCATGTCGATGTGTAGCAGACTCAATTTTCTACACCTCCCTAATTCACACCAATAGCGGCCGAGGTCATTTGAGGGTCAAATCAAGAGTCAAAGTCAGAACTGGTGCGCAGAAATAGAATAACCAAGTTAGTGGTGATCACTTCCAGCGTAGACATTAGTGCATTGATAATGTCAACGTAAGGCACGACTCTAACGTCTTCCTTGGGCGTGGTGATGACATCATCTACGTGTAATGATGATGTTAGCAGATCCAAAAATTGGAAATTTGCCCATAAATCAGTTTTGGAAACACGGTAGAAGATGTATTTCGGCTTAGAGAAAGAGTTCAATCAATCAAGCATTCAACGACGGCTCTGGAGAAGATAAAGAACAAAGCTTTCGACTGGAGAATAGATTTTTCTATTTTCATCATTTGTAGATATTTTTTGTATTTTTACTTCCATGGATATGAGTAGCTAAACATTTATTTCAGTTTAGGGTTAACTCTTGTGACAATATGTTTTGAGACTATTTTTACTTAATGCTTAATTCTCATTTTACTAGTTCTTGATCTTTATATTACGAATTGAATTGTTAGGCTAAGTGAAAACTTTGTCGTAAAGCTTACCTTAACAACCAATTCTTACTGTAAAACACTTGTAAGATACTTTGCCGTAAAGACAAGTAGTAACACCTAAGTTTGATATTACATTTGCCGGAATATCAAGCTTAGGAGAACTAGAAGTCTATTACCTTTGCCGGAATATATTGTGGTGTATCACCTTTGCTAGAATACTTTGCCGGAATAACCACACTTAGAAACTTGAAATATGATTATTAGCTGTCGATGATGAACATGTCACAAGTAAAAACCCTAGGCTGAGAAATTCTCTCTGATAAGAAACCATTTTTCGTTGCCTTTTGCGCACTCGCAATCACTCAAAAAACTACTTGTGTGACCCTCTATGGAGCATTTGAGTTCTTGATGTTCGGATTGACGAATACCCCAGTGACGTTATGCACGTTGATGAACAAAATCTTCCATCCAAACTTGGACCGGTTCGTGGTGGTGTACTTAGATGACGTAGTCATCTATAGTAGCACTTTGGAGGAGCATGTCGAACAACTAAGGACCATCTTCCAAGTACTTTGGGAGAATGAGTTGTACATCAAACGGGAGAAGTTCTCATTCGTGAGGCAAGACGTGCAATTCTTGGGTCACATCTTCGAGGAAGGCAAACTTATGATGCACAAGAGAAAGGTGAAGTCCATCGAGGAACGGGACGCCCCGAAGAAGGTTACCAAATTGCGCTCATTCCTTGGATTTGTGAATTAGTATCGGAGATTCATCCAAGGATATTCGGCAAAGGCAGCGCCCTTGATAGACCTGTTGAACAAGGGCGAGGTGCGAGAGGAGGCCTTCTCGAGTTTAAAGAAGGCAATTATGGAGGAACCGGTATTGGTCCTACCAGACTGCACCGATCCCTATAAAGTCCACACCAATGTATCCAAATTTACCATTGGGGGAGGGCTTAAACAAGAAGGCCATCTGATTGCCTATGAGAGTCGGAAGCTTATTGAGATCGAACGCCTTTGTAAAGTGCAAGAAAAGGAGATGACGGTCGTAGTCCATTGCTTGCGTGTTTGAGGCATTACTTATTGGGGTCGAAGTTCATTGTGAAGATCAACAAAGTTACTTCAACACCCAAAAGAATCTAAGTCGAAAGCAAGAAAGGTGGCAAGACTCCTTGGTAGAGTTTGACATGACATTTGAGTACAAGCCGGGCAAAGTCAACATAGTGGCGGATGCTTTGAGTCGCAAGGCAGAGCTTGCGGCTATTTCGCAAGTCGAAGGTGATTTAGTGGAGAAGATCCGAGAGAGACTTGGACATGATCCCGTGGCAAGATGTTGGTGGACTTGGCCACGGAAGGGAAGGTGAAGCACTTTTGGCTCAAAGATGACCTACTTTATACGAAGAGGAGGTGGATTTATGTGCTTGAGTGGGAAGGAGTAAGGCGTAGCATCATCCGGGAGTGCCATGATAGAAAGTGGGCGGGCCATCCGGGACAAAATTGGAGTAGAGCTTTGGTGGAAGCTCAATACTATTGGCCGAAGATGAGGGATGAGATCGAGGCATACGTGAAGACTTCTCTTGTGTGCCAACAAGACAAGTTGGAGACCCAAGCACCCGGCGGCTTTTTGGAGTTGTTGCCCATACCTAGTCGACCATGGGAGAATGTTAGCATGGACTTCATTAGTGCCTTGCCAAAGTTCGATGGATTTGGGAGCATCATGATCGAGGTGGATCGATTTTCTAAGTATGGGACGTTCATACCGGCACTTCGGGATTGCACCGCGGAGGAGGCAGCCAAACCATTCTTCAAGAACGTGGTGAAACTTTGGGGCTTTCCCCGTAACATAGTGAGTGATCGGGACCCTCGCTTCATGGGGAAGTTTTGGACGGAGCTCTTTAAACTTTTGGGGTTTGGAGTTGCACTTTTCGACGAGCTTCCATCCTCAACTGACGGTCAAACGGAGAGGGTCGACTAACTTTTGGAGCTCTATTTAGGGCACTTTGTGAGTGCCAGTCAACGAGATCGGGCGAAGGTCATGAACGTAGCGTAGTTTTCTTACAACTTGCAAAGGAGTGAGTTTACCAACAAGAGTCTATTCGAGCTAGCTACGGGGCAACAACCGCTCACTCCTCAATTATTGGTGTACAAGTACACGAGAAAGAGTCCATCAGCGTTCAAGGAGGCAAAGCCATGGCATGAGCAAGCCGACATAGCCCGATCGTACTTAGACAAGGTGGCGAAGAAGATGAAGAAGTGGGCGGACAAAAAGAGGAGGCATGTGGAGTTCTGCCTTAGTGACTTAGTGCTTATCAAGCTCAACTTGGACCAACGCAAGCGGCGTGGAAACCTCCACAAGATTTTGATGAGGTGGTATGAAGGACCTTGTCTAATCTTACAAAAGGTCAGAAAGGCGTCTTACGAGGTTGAGACACCGCCTACCTTGAAGAAGATCCACCCCGTCTTCCACATAAGTTGGTTGAAGCTGTATCATATAGATGAGGAAGATGCATCAAGGGGTGAATCTTCGAGAGCACCTCCATCCATCCCAACCTCGTTCAACAAGGAGATTGACAACATTGGGGCTAAGAGAGTCATCCTCCGAGTACCCAATACTTGGTATTTTGGAAGGGACTTCCGGAGAGCGAGGCGAGTTGGGAACCTGTCCAGTCCTTGTGATAGTTCAAGGATAAGATTCGAGACTTTGAAGAGGCATCAACACGGACGTCGATAGATTAGGTGGGGGAGGATATCACAGCCCGATTGTTTTGCGCTGAATAATTGGGGGTTTCGTTGGGCCATGAAAAAACATTTCTTGACTAAGTGTTCTACTCCAACATTTAGCCAAATTTGGAGACCCCTTTGGAGATGGACTTGAAGGAGGAAGAAGCCCAATAAATGGAAAGGTCCATGCCCAAGGCCCAAGGCCCAAGCCCGAGATCTAGAAGGCTATGGAAGAGTATGGATGATCATGGAAGCTTATGGAAGATGGTGGAAGGGTCTACCACTTGTAAATATCTTAGTTATTTATGTAGGTATATTCTAGAGTGTAATCTCAGCTATAGGATCGAATCAATCATGACCATCCACTGAGGAGGTCTAAGTGTATATATATAGGAGGAGTCATTTGCTCCAAACCATCAAGTGAAATACATCCAAGCATTCTCCAAAAGTTTCTCTCTCTAAGCATCCTTTGAGTTCTTTTGTCCTTTTCGGCTTAGCTACGTCGAGGCGTTTGGGGAAAGACTTACTTAGTTAAGCGACTTTAGGGCAAAAGTCTAGCTAAGTGCCGCACGACTTAGCGAGGAAAAACTAAGTCCGTGATAGCGATCAACCCTTAATCTGCATGTTGCACGCGGCACATAAAATGAAATGTGCCACGGAATTACCTGAGAGATTTGTTCCTTTCCTGCAAAAAAAAATGTGATTTTCTTCTCCCAAAGCTCAGACTCAATAGACTTTGATTCATTTAACAAGATAGACATGAACAAACACACATATGACTCAAAATAGTAATAAAACAATATATGTTTGCCTCCCGCATATCACCTTTGTTTTACGCCGTTGGTTCGACGATACCTCATTTGTTTGATGGTTGGAGGTTCATAGAGCTTAAAATTTTGGACAAGTTGCTTCATCTCACACTGGTAGTGCTTCACTCGTTGTCCATTGACCTTGAAATAGTCTCCACTTCTCGGGTTTTCCAGCTCTAGTGTGTTGTGGTGGAAAACTTTGGTATGATTTAGGAAAAGTTGAGTCTTTTAGCTTAAACAAATTATAGTCATTAAGGAGGTAGTTTGATGGTTGAGGTGTCTTTCCACAAAGTCTCGAATCACATGCTTACTCTCGGTGACCACGCCAATTTTTTTATTGGCTTATGTTGGTTTCATTGCTTTAATTTGGGTCGTAAGCTTTTATCTTGTGACATCAAGCATGTGTGCTGCCCAAAGTATGAACTTTGAATGGACCTTTCAAAAAAAAACTTTGAATGGAAAGAGAAGGTTGATAAGAGATACGTACAACTGATATAAAAGTGTACTAGATAATGTCAATATATATCGAATTCAGACATGCAATGTTGTCATCAATAGAAAAAAGACTAGACGTGAGATAGAAAATTAAATTTGTAAGACAAAAAGTTCTAAATGTATAAGTTGATCAAAAAACAAAATTTAATATTAGATACAGATAGTGAGGCTGAAGCAAAAATGCTTAATGATCATCACTTCTAACTTTTATCAGCAGTCATCTAGAAATTAAAATTGAGAGTTCATCTAGTCACTTTAGTCTTTGGAAAAAATTGATGACAAAATGATTTATTTAGTAATTGTTAAGTTTTAAGATGGAACCTCTGAGATTAAAAATATGACTTCGCCGTGGTTATTGTATTTGGGGCAGCTGATAGTACAGACCCCGCAAACACGTGGGTTTGTATTTTGATTTTGCTTTCTTTTCTATTGAATGTTATTTGTCATTTTACATCCTTAAAAGTATTTAGATCCGGAAAATGCATGATGGGTAAAAAGAATTTAATATCATAAAGTTTTTAATCTTAGCTCTGCCTTGGTGATAGTGTTTAACTAATGTTGTGAAATCTTCCCATAATAGTTGAGATGTTGTTCTGAGCGAGTGCAGAGCAAATACTAGAACAACTTATGCAAATGTTAAATACAGTGTGGAAAATAAACGTCACGCAAAGTTGTTACCCAGTTCGGCGTTAACGAGCCTACGTCTGGGGGGTTATCTCTTAGCCCGGTGGATAGCAATTCACTAATAATGAGTATTGCGAGTACAGAATCTTACGTTTACAGAATCCCTCTTAAACAACCTGAGCCTTGGACACTCTAGCAATCGCCACTAGGTATCCCCCTAGATCTGAGCCTCTCCTCTGATTCCACCAATAAGATCCTCCAAGAGAATCAGCGCCTTCTCCCGAATGCGCAGTAACAGCAACAGTGCGTGTATCGTCAAGTTGTTCTACGATCAGTCTGCCGAGCACTAGAACAGACTAAATCCGAGCGTGTTAGAGTTCACCAGAATAATGAACTTAACACCGATGACCTCCTCCAATCCTTCTATGAATATCAGCGTGAATACTTTATCCAACCGTGCTGAATTCTGCAATTCGTTCAACCGCCAGCAACCTGGAACAATTGGACATCACCGTCGTGAGTTCACCGGAATAATGAACTCAAGGCCGATTGATCTCTCTCTTCTCTCTTTGAGTGTGTATCTGCGTTTAGCTCAATGATCGATACAGAATTGAGAACCCCAGCTCTGTTTATATAGGGGCGGTGAAAACCTAAACGATTAAGATTTCCAATCTTCAACCGTCCATCTCTTTAGGAAATCTTTCCTAAATCTTTTAGGAAACATTCCTAATTCCTTGCGTATCTATCTCTTGATAATCTTCAAAATATCTTCAACTAGATCTTTGATTATCTTCTTCTCTAAGTAATCTTCAAGTGCAAGTATTTCCTAATATCTCTCAACCAACTTCATGACATGTATCCTAGCACCGACTTGCCAAATCTGTTTTAGGACATCTGCTGCGTCTAAGTTATGCTACGTCGGTGAACAAGTTGCCTAATCTGAATTAGGAAACTTCCATCTTCTGTCCTTCTATATGCAACCGCCTTGATCTCCAACGGTCGACTGTGTTTCCTAATCTGAATTTAGGAAACATTCCGTCTGCTCTAACTTGTTCCAGGACAGTTGTCTCTTCCAGTCTTGAACAACAGCTTAAACAACTACACTAAGTTTTGCCAAACTATATGCCATAAATCTAAAATCTCCCCCTTGGCATTTTTGGCAAAACTACTACCTGTAATCTACATGTACAACTAATACAGTCGAATCTTTGAAGGAGGTTTCAAACTCCCAAGTTGTGCTACTAGCTATTAGCTACCAACCAAATCTTTGAGGAGATTTCAAACTCCGAAAAATATAAGCACTCGACGAATCTTTTAAAGAGATTTCAAACTCTAACGGCATGTGTAACAAAGAGCACAATCGAATCTTTTAAGGAGATTTCAAACTCCGAGACTTCTCCCCCTTTTATCCACAAATGAGCAAGGAGGGTTCAATAACATAAAAGGTGGCATTCAAGAAGAATACCTCAGAGCTTTAGGCATCGGGCTCAGCATCCTCATCTTTGGCCGCATATTGTGCAACCAACTAGAGTACCATGTTATTGGTACTGACTAACTCCTCCTTCAGATGTGCTGGAACTTCGCTGGGATGTCTCTAGAACAACTCAGTTAAGACCTCCTGGCACTTCTCCTTCAAGATCATATATGTGTTTCCTCTTGAAGTACCTATGATCAGCTTCTAGGACATGTGGAGTGACAAGCGTATTTTTAACCCCTTATAGTTGTCAAATTATATGTTTTAGGGGTCAAATCGTAGTCAAACAAAATTTATAACCTTGGTAAGCCAAGGGTCGATCCAAGGAACAGGTGTGTGAGTACTAGCAAACTATGTGACCTATTTAGCTATTCCGATTAAACTTTGTAGAAAAATAACAGAAATTAAATTGGACAAATTAAATCGCAGAAAATAAAAGGTTGTGTTTTTATCAGAGAAAGAATTCCAATACCATACTTCACCCGTGCTAACCCCACTAATCATGCAATCATGTCACGTAAATTATTCATGCTATCGAATATGGAATTAAACCGAAATAACACTAGACAAGCCGCCCATCTACGGATCATTGTCTAGATAAATCTCAATCATTAAACGCCGCCCATCCACGGATTATCAACGATCTTGATTGTTAAACTAAAGGTTTTCCTATTAATTCATGTACTACCATTGTAGCAACATGACCTAACATCAATTTCATGTATTTCGATTAATACCTAGGACCCATCCATCTTTCGGTAAATAACCTAAATACGTTCTAGCATGCAAAAATACCCTTTGATATAAATACTTGCATAGAATGATAAATTAAGCACACAGTGAAATTGAATATTTGAATCGCATAAATAAAGACGTTAATCGAATAGGAGAGTTGGGTACATAGCACGGGATCCGTAGGATCCCAGAATAAAGAGGACTACTCACTATTCATGGCGATTAAACCACAAATAGTGTAATAAAAGAGAAATAAGGACGAGTTAACAGTAGACGATGTAGCTCGATGATCCTCAATCTCTCGTGATGAACTCTATCTTCTCTCCCAAGTTAGGGTTTATTCTTCAAAATAAGCACTCGACTAATTCGTCCACCCTGATTTAAGTAAGCCAATCCTCTATTTATAGCTTTCCAAAAGGTCAAAAACCCCAAAAACAAAATTAGGAAACTTCCCCAAAAATCAGTCCCGAAAAGCCCAAAATCATTTTTAGAAACTGCTCCGAAAGGGTCGTGACTACCGTGACATTTAGACATGTCACGGCATGCTTGGCATTCTCCAAAAGTGCTCTGGGACAAAAAGGGGCCGTGACTACCGTGATGTTGTGTTGTGGTCACGACAGTCACGGCCATGCAAAATGGCAGAGACTTCGGGTGGATTTTTCATGGCCTTAACCTCCGAATTTGATCTCGGCGTAAACTACAAAGTTGTATCCCTTTGACATAGCTTTCCAACAAGCTTTGAATCAACCAATTGGAACACTAAATGCGATCTGTACGTGCAAAACAAGTCGGAAAGGTCAATCTGCCCTGTTTTTACCGAAATCTCTTCTAAATGCTTTGTTTTGCTTTAGATCAATCCGAAAGTCTTAAGTATGTTATATTTGACCTGGAACACTAGGAAAGAGATCAAATGACGATAAAATGTCGTGAAAACAAATATAATCCATCATCGAATGAAGTGAATAATAGGTCAAGAATTCGACCGATCAAAACACTCCACACTTAGCATTTGTTCGTCCCGAACAAACATTAAGCACAAGTCGATAAATCACAGAATAGTTACCCACTAAAGTATCATGTGATCAATCCTAACTAAAATGAAAATAAAAAGATAACTAACTGTCGTAGAGGACACGAATGCATTTAGCGTATGCATCAAGCCTTTAAACCCCTAGGCTGCCCTAGTAGGACGAGTATAGTCTCGTGAAGGTTTTCAGGAATGGGACTACCTACAAATCCCTTGTACAACTAACTAACGTGTATGCATGGAATGATGCTCAACGAGTCACAGTAAAGTCATGTCATACCTCGGATTCATCGTGTTACCTCAACTTCAAGTAAAACATCTTCATCAAAGTTTTCAGACAATCATAGCTTAAACGAGTTATGCACACAAACGGTCAATACACACGGCTAGCAGTCGACTAATTACATATTCTAAATAGTTCTTTAGCAACTTATAAAGAACATGAATAGTTACACAAAACATGCTCGCAATTCACCTATGCTATCTAGGGATAGTCCACGGGCTCTTGGTGCAAAGCTCATTTTCAAGTGCCAAGGATTAGACAATGACCCGTAAGAGAAGAGGAGCCTGGCTTAAGGAATTTTTGAAAAATAGTACGAAAATTGCATCAAAATTTCAGTGCAAGCACGGGGATCGTCCCGTAGACTCTAGTACATGAATTCACAAGACAAGTTATGATTTGCACGCAATGAGAAGATGGAATTACACTACATCAAGCAAAAGGGGGCAGAAATTGTTTCAAAATTGTTTCCATACACAAGGGGTGACTTTTCTCACTTTGGTCTTGGTACAAAATTTTTTTTCACACAAGGGGTGACTTTTCTCACTTTGCCCTTGGTATTTTTCTGCTTTCTTGTTTTTTTATGCAGGAAATTGTTTTCTTCAAAAACAACTATGCTTGGGGTCAATTTTTCACCCTCCTTTGAAAATTCAGAACTTTGTTCTTGATTGAAAACATTGAAAACCAATTTTCTAACTCCACACTTAAAACTTGACATTGTGTATGTATGAAGGCGGGGTGCATGCAAATCACAACAAGTCTAGAGAAACGCATACTAGTACTAGGGTCACCTAGAAAAAGAGATGCATATTTAAGTTTTTGACATATTTGAACCGGTGCCTACTAATATCAAGTCTTAATCATGCTTTAAGAGATACGTAAAACATGTGATAGTCAAAGGCTAGCAATGATACTGACTCAAGAGAATACACACATGATTAAAACTATTTCAAGTCCTAGACTTCGAATCCAAACGAGTGACAATCAGTCAAGGAGTATCGTAGAAAACGAGGATTTCAATCGCAATAAATATACTGTTGAGCATATGCAAGAGTTAATGTGATATGCAATACGTGTGACTATGCGCTACCCACTCCACACTTAAAAATGAGCGTAGTACCTAAGCGAAGAAATATGAGCAAAGATAAAGCGTATAAGGACTTCACTCGTGTGTGATGGTGCGATGTCCATGGAGATTAAGCGATGCCCGGGGAGTGAAACGTAACTCGTGAGCTGGTAGATATATAGATAAAAAAAATACATAGCTGCACAAGTGATAGGTTAGCATCGATAATCACGAAGAAATGGATTTTGCAAAAGCCAAACCTGCCGTAACTGTCGTGACATCTGAGCATGTTACGGGTGTCACGGCACCCCTGAAAGTCACTACCTATTTTACCTACCATGACTACAGTGACCTAACCATTGTGAGACGGTAGGTCACGGAACCTCTGAAAGAATCTGTTGTTTTGCCCTGCCGTGACACCCGTGACATGTCCATTGGTCACGGCGGGTCAAGGCATCCCTGATTCTAGCTTAAAACAGACATATTTTCCCCGAAACCGTTTTCTAACTGAAATTTGTGCACTCCACACTTGGATCCTGCAAAGAACACACGCAAAGCACAATGTACAAAGATGCAACTAACTAATACTTACAGTGCGGGTTACTCCCCGAAGAGGCCTAGTTTAACGTCTTGGAGAGACTCAGCAAGGGAGATAGTGTCAGTTCACCTTCAAATCCCATTGAAATTTACGTCCATCAAGAATGACATGGACGTTAAGTAGAGCATGCAGTCCCTTCAAAAATTCAAGTCCCTTAAGAATAAAGGGACTGTAAAAGCTCCCTAATAATAGTTTCAAGACGTAAGGCAAGAACTGTCGAAACTTGTCTGGGGGCGATGCTGCAAGATATACATCTTCAAATAAAGCTCCAGCAAGAACACTTCCTTTATACTCTTTAGATAAGATCTCTGGTGCATATACTTTATAATTTCCCTTCACCATCGTATTCAGGCGTATGCGAGGGTCCTCTTCGATTGAACTCAGGTACACATCAACAAAATCTTTGTACGTCTGATCCTTTGATAGCTCATCATCGTTCAAAGAAACCAGTGGAATGATGTACTCTTCTGTCTGCTCATATGAATGACCTTTTGAAGAAGTCATAGTGGAGGGAGAGGTATCTTCATGTTCTGAGACGTCATTAGTACATATCTAGTCATCCTCCAACTCAGTGTAAGCCATGGCAACCATTCTGAATGCCTCAAAACCATCCTCACAAACAGGTTGTTCTGGTATAGAGAGCATTCTCATATCCTGATTGATGTTCCCATGATTGGCATGCCTTTGGCAAAACATCTTTAGAAAGTTCAAGCTAGAGTTCAATCAGATATTGGAACAGAAGTACAGCGTACAGAAGACGCATGATCAAGATACGGTCCACTCTGAAAATACAAAAAGATTGAGGAACGAAAAGATTGAGGATCTTTCCAGTTGGAGTCGGTTAGCATCGTCACAGATTTCCCTACCAGAATTGGAAACCACCTTTCTAACTTGGGAAAGAGGATATCGTATGAAGAAGATGTGACAACAAGATTAAGTGATTAAAGCTTATCATTCAACCAAGTTATCTGATTGGCAACGAAGTTATCTGATTGGAGCAAATTGACAGATCGTCATCAAAGGCTTGTGCGATCAAATATACGCAGATTCGATGGGATAATATCGGATGGCTTGGGGTGGAAGTCATCTTTGAAGATCAAATATAAATTGAATATTCAGCAAATATTTTGCAATATCTCCGAATTATTTGGCGACATAGTCTGATCGGATTAGGGTTTCCTCCTAGCATATAAATACAATGCTAGGGTGTCCTTATGGTTGCGACTCCCGAGAGAAAAAGCTAAACACGAGAATTCGTGAGATTGGGGGAGAAGCGACGGCTGGCCATTCCACATCGGAATATCAGCCCTGAAGCAACCGTCTGTTCAGTGTGGTGTTCAGGCTGTTCTGAAGGATCAACGAAGTACACACACACACAGCTATCAAGCTACGTCTTTGAGAGAAGTCGACTGGACTTCCGAGAAGTTCAAGACTAGGCCGAGAGAGAAGTCTCGTCCTACCCACAGGGGATCGAGGGGAGTAGCGATGAACCGAGATCGCAAATCCGAGAGACGGAGAGTTAGAGGCTAGGCGATTACAAACACGGAGTTGTGTAAGAGTAAGACCACTTGTAGCTCTAATTCTTGTAATACGATTTGTGCCCCATTATAGGGTGTGGGAAACCCCTCAGAGTAGGCGAGGCCGAACTGGGTAACATACAAGGCGTGCTCCTGTTTTGTTTCGTTTACTTTGGTTCCCGGTACTGCTTGATACACTGGTTAAATAATATGTTGGAACACTCTCTGGTAGAGTTTGGGTTTTGTTAACTCTGTGTGTTTCAGTTATCTTCACTAAATGCTGGATCTTTACGAGAGGTGTCCAAGGGGTGTCTCAACCATACCTTGAACTGTCAGTCGAACTGTTGTGCAAAGAGTTCAAGGTCTGTCGCAACAGTACCCTAGACACAAGCTTGAACAGGGGACATAATTACAAATGGTATCAGAGCAAACACTCGACACACTGAGTGGGATCCTTGAACTGTTCAAGATGACTGCACAACAGGGACAGCTACCATCGAGCATGGTTCATGACTGGAAGATAGACACAAAAACTTGCAGAAGTAATGATATTTGCATGGTTGCGTTCAGCTCTTCAAGCCACATGAAGAAAGATCGCTGGTACTTCGACAGCGGATGCTCTGCTCACATGACAAGAGACTCCAGATTTCTCACTCAGATTCGACCGGTGATTAAGAAGCAGTTTGTCACCTTCAGAGACGGAGGAAAGGGACAAGTAATCGGCTGCGGTACATTGAAGGTTTCGGATCTACCTGTCCTCAAAGACACCCTCCTAGTTGAAGGACTGAAAGTGAACCTGATCAGCATAAGTCAACTTTGCGATGGAGGATATCATGTCAAATTCACTCACAACTCATGCCAAGTTCTCGACAAAAATGGAGGAACATTGATGAAAGGAAGCAGAGCAGCCAACAATTGTTATCTCATCGGCTCTGATGGAACAGACACTGTAACAGGTGCTGGAACAGCCTGCCAGTCAAGTCAAACAGATGAGATGTCCCTTTGGCACAAACGATTGGGACATCTAAACCTCATGACATTGAAGAAACTCTGCACATCTAGACTCATCAGAGGAATGCCAAATGTCAAAGGAAGTCAGGATGTGATGTGTGGAGAATGTCAGATCGGGAAACAGACGAAAGCATCTCATCCCAAGATCTCACAAATCAGCACCAACCAACCTCTGGAACTGATCCATATGGACTTGATGGGACCAATGCAAACTGAGAGCTATGGAGGAAAGAAGTATGTTTTGGTATGTGTTGACGACTTCAACAGATTCACCTGGACAAGGTTCCTTGGTGACAAGACCGAAGCTGTTCAACAATTCATGGAGCTTGCTACTCTTATCCAACGAGAAAGGGAAGACAAAGGAGAAAAACAGGTATCCATCAGGAGTGATAATGGCACAGAATTCAAGAATGTTACGATGAGCACCTACTGCACGAAACATGGAATTGCTCATCAGTTCGCATCAGCAATCACCCCTCAGCAGAATGGAGTGGTGGAATGGAAGAATCGTACTATTCAAGAAATGGCCCGGGTAATGATCCATGCCAAAAAAATTCCTCTGAAGTTCTGGTCCGAAGCAATGAATACAGCATGTCACATCATAAATCGAGTCACTATCCGCACTGGAACGGAGAAGACATGCTATGAACGCTGGAAAGGAAAGAAACCCACTGTCAAGTATTTCCATATCTTTGGAAGTGAGTGCTACATTCTGAACGACTGGGAGTACCGACAGAAGCTGGATCCAAAGAGTGATGAAGGGCTCTTTCTTGGGTACTCTTCAAACAGTCGAGCATATTGGGTGTTCAACAAGCGCACAGGATCAGTCATGGAATCTGTAAATGTCAAAGTAAAGGATGAAGTGTTCGTACAGGCGGTCCCGGACGATGCTGAAGATGGTACTAGCACAGCACCTGTAACACAACCATCATCCCAGCAGACAGAGCATGACCCGTCTGAAGGCACCTCTGACAACTCCCCTGAAGATCATCCCTCTGACGACGCTGTTACTGTCAACCCCCAAGAAAATGTCACTACGCTACAACCCTCACGACGAATTGCCAGGGATCACCCAATCTTTGAAGTTATTGGTTCACCTAGTAATGGAGTTCAAACTCGCAGAATTCTGAGCAACTCTAGAGAATTGTCTGCCTGCTCGTGTTTCCTCTCATCAATCGAGCCGAAAAACATAAAGGAAGCGTTACATGATGAGTATTGGGTTCTCGCTATGCAGGAGGAACTGGAAGAATTTGCTCGAAACGATGTATGGGATTTAGTTCCAAGACCTTATGGGGTTAATGTTATTGGTAAAAAATGGATCTTCTAAAACAAGTCCAACGCATCGGGAAAATCACAAGAAACAAAGCTCGCCTTGTGGCACAAGGATATACTCAAATAGAAGGGATAGACTTTGAGGAAACCTTTGCTCCGGTCGCACGTCTTGAAGCCATTCATCTACTACTTGCTCTGGCATGTCACTTAAAGTTTCGACTGTTCCAGATGGATGTCAAAAGTGCCTTCCTAAACGGATTTCTGAATGAGGAGGTTTTCGTCGCTCAACCTAAAGGGTTTGAAGATCCGCATCACCCAGCATCGGTGTACCACCTGAAGAAAGCCTTATACGGTCTCAAACAAGCACCCAGAGCTTGGTATGAGCGTCTCACAGTGTTCCTCGTCGATCATGGATATGTGCGAGGGGGAGTGGACAAGACCCTGTTCGTTAAACACACAAGGTCAGACTTTATTATCGCACAAATCTATGTTGACGATATTGTGTTTGGGTCCAATACCCAGAAACTGGTGGATCAGTTTGTTGAACAGATGCATAAGGAGTTCAAGATGAGCATGGTTGGGGAAATGAACTACTTTCTAGGACTCCAGGTGACTCAGAAGGAAGACGGCATTTTCATCTCTCAAAGCAAGTATGCCAAGAATCTGATAAAGAAATTTGACCTTGAGAAAGCAAGTCACAAACGAACTCCGGCCGCTACTCACATAAAGATAACCAAAGACGAGGCTGGAACAAAGGTCGATCAGACGCTGTACAGGAGTATGATTGGAAGCCTCCTGTACTTGACAGCTAGTAGACCAGATATAGCATATGCTGTTAGCGTTTGTGCAAGATACCAGGCAGACCCCAAGGAAAGTCATCTCCTACAAGTTAAGAGAATCATAAAGTATGTATGCGGGACTGTTGATTTTGGAATCGGGTATACCAAGGACACCAACCCACATCTGGTTTGCTACTGCGACGCAGACTGGGCAGGAAACGCTGAAGTTCGAAAGAGCACATCTGGAGGATGCTTCTTCTTAGGAAATAACTTGGTCTCTTGGTTCAGTAAAAAGCAAAACAGCATCTCACTGTCTACGGCTAAAGCAGAATACATAGCAGCAGGAAGCAGCTGCACTCAACTTCTATGGATGAAGTAGATGCTGTCTGAATACGGAGTTAAATAAGAAGAAATGACCCTGTACGGTGACAACATGAGCGCAATCAGTATCTCAAAGAACCCAGTACAACACTCCAGGATGAAACACATAGACATCAGACATCACTTCATCCGAGAGCTGGTTGAACAGAAGGTGGTTACTCTTACGCACGTTACAACAGACAAGCAATTGGCGGACATATTCACCAAACCACTTGATGCCGCTCAGTTTGAAACACTCAGATCCTCCTTGGGTCTGTGTGTTGTCAAGAACTAAGTGTTCCAGACAGGGGTCAGTCACAGGCAGAACACCAGCTCAAACAGTTGGGCTGACCACCTATCAACAGGAAGCTGGAACAGAAGGAAAGGAAGGGAGTATCTACCCGAAATGAGGAAAGACAATTTCTTGACCCTAAATGAGGCAATATCCTCTGCTCTCCCAAGGCTTGTTCTCATACTACCAAGAAGGAAGTACGAACGATTGGTCAAGCTTGAGTGAGCTAAAGGTGACAAAGCGGTAGATATAAGCCGAATGTATAGAAACCTGCTACAGGTTCTGTGACCGTTTCTGCAGAAGATGGGTAAGTCCGCAGGGCGAAGAGTGTGATCCTGATAAGCAGGAGAATGAGAATGCAAGTGGAAGATTGCAAGCGAAGCAATTGGGTAATGTGATGGAAGAGTCCCATACACCCTACAGGAATGAAGACTTGGATGCGCCGCTCAAGGATATTGATGATATTAGTGATGAGTTGCTAAACTAGAAGATTTCAAATTGTGTTGAGACAAAAGCTGACCAGTCTCCAGTAGCCCAGGCTGTAGATTTGGAGGAAAATGTGCCAGATGATGCAATCTCAACTATGGAGTAGGGGGGTGAGACAGTTTTACCTCAAAGGTCATATAGCTCTTATCCAGAGAAAGCTTAAGGGACCGGAAGGGTGGATGATGACGTTACGGAGGATGCCCATGCGATGGTGGCTCCCCCAGCTATTCCTGACTTGATGACAAAGAGAGACAGATATTGAGTATACTTTAATATGTTTGAGGATCAGAAGTTTCAGAAAGATGACGAGCTTAATGGACAGGGACCTTAATAAGACTGTCAAGGACTCGCACAAGGAAGGCACTATCACTCATGAAGGAGATGAGCTTGTCAAGATTCCAGAAAAGTTTGACACCGACAGGGCTACTGAGAAGACAGCTGTTGAAGGAGTATTCCGGTGACTGGAGACCAGATAATGGAGTTTTTAAGGGAAATCGAAACTCAGTGTCAATGGCTGAACTAAGAAGAGTACTGATAAGGAGAAACCAAAGAAGAAAGTGACCATCCAATCATTCTCGACAGAAGTATCCACCCAGAGGAATAGCACGAGTACAGATGCACGGGGAGCAAGTACATCCAAGCAAAAGAAAGAGGAGTGCTCCAAGATCTGTTCCACCCAGGGTATCAACTGAAGCATCTGAGCATGAAATGTGGTTAGTCGGTACAGATGCAGCAGCTAAGTGGAAGGGAGTGTAGAACAAGGTCATCCCTAAAAGGCTACTTAATAAGGCGTCAGACCCAAGGGAATCATCCCAAACAGCAGCTCTGACTATATTCTACTAAAGGATGTAGAGATCATTCAGGGGTTCGAACAGCCGCTAAGACATGTTGGTCCGACAGTCTCACGGTATGTGTCCCTGTCCCAGGCTATGTTCGAGGGGGAGTTGACCAAATTTCAGATACCGAAGAGTCGTAAGTGCTCCCTCAACTTGCGCTGATTAATCGGCTGGTTGCAACCCGATTCGACCCCTTGCCAGTTTGTGGCAAAAAGGGGGAGTAGTTCCGTCGTCTAAAGATAGATTCGGTTTTGCCAAAATGCCAAGGGGGAGATTGATGTTCCCATGATTGGCATGCCTTTGGCAAAAGATCTTTAGACAGTTCAAGCTAGAGTTCAATTAGATATTGGAACAAAAGTACAGCGTACAGAAGACGCATGATCAAGATACGGTCCACTCTGAAAATATGAAAAGATTGAGGAACGAAAAGATTGAGGATCTTTCAAGTTAGAGTCGGTCAGCATCGTCACAGATTTCCCTACCAGAATTGGAAACCACCTTTCTAACTTGGGAAAGAGGATATCGTATGAAGAAGATGTGACAACGAGATTTAGTGATTAAAGCTTATCATTCAACGAAGTTCTCTGATTGGCAATGAAGTTATCTGATTGGAGCAAATTGACAGATCGTCATCAAAGGCTTGTGCGATCAAATATACGCAGATTCGATGGGATAATATCGGATGACTTGGGGTGGAAGTCATCTTCGAAGATCAAATATAGATTGAATATTCAGCAAATATTTCGCAATATCTCCGAATTATTTGGCGACATATTCTGATCGGATTAGGGTTTCGTCTTAGCATATAAATACAATGCTAGGGCGTCCTTATGGTTGCGACTCCCGAGAGAGAAAAAGTTAAACACGAGAATTCGTGAGATTGGGGGAGAAGCGACGGCTGGCCATTCCACATTAGAATATCAGCCCTGAAGCAACCGTCTGTTCAGTGTGGTGTTCAGGCTGTGCTGGAAGATCAACGAAGTACACACACAGCTATCAAGCTACGTCTTTGAGACAAGACGACTGGACTTCCAAGATTTTCAAGACTAGGCCGAGAGAGAAGTCTCGTCCTACCCACAGGGGATCGAGGGAAGTAGCGACGAACCGAGATCGCAAATCCGAGAGACGGAGAGTTAGAGGCTAGGCGATTACAAACACGGAGTTGTGTAAGAGTAAGACCACTTGTAGCTATAATTCTTGTAATACGATTTGTGCCCCATTATAGGGTGTGGGAAACCCCCCAGAGTAGACGAGGTCGAACTGGGTAACATGCAGTGCGTGCTCCTGTTTTGTTTCGTTTACTTTGGTTCCCGGTACTGCTTGATACACTGCTTAAATAATCTGTTGGAACACTCTCTGGTAGAGTTTGGGTTCTGTTAACTGTGTGTGTTTCAGTTATCTTCACTAACTGCTGGATCTTTACGAGAGGTGTCCAAGGGGTGTCTCAACCATACCTTGAACTGTCAGTCGAACTGTTGTGCAAAGAGTTCAAGGTCTGTCGCAACAGTACCCTAGACACAAGCTTGAACAGGGGACATAATTACACTGATCATCTTCCACGTGGATTGGGAATAAATCTGAAGATGAATGTGCTTCATAGACTTGAACTTCTTGATGATTTGCCATTGTCATCTCAATGTCCTCATCTCTACATTCGTTGGTGGCTGCAATAGCTTATTGTTCTAACTGGTCTTTCAGTATCTTGTTCCGAATGGCCAGCTGCTCGAGTCTCTGCTCCAATCCTTTCATTCGCCTATCCTTCTCAGTCATAAAACTAGCCATCATAGATCCCATGCTACATGAGCTGCCAGACTCATGTTGCTTGGGCTGCTGCGGTTGATAGTTGTACTGCTGATCATAAAACTGACGTTGCTGATGCGACTGGTCCTCATAACTCTCATAGTATTGGTCATTTTGATAAAAGGGTCTTGGTAATTCCACCGTCTTCCGAAGGTCACTTATTCTCGCAGCATGCTCCCGAGATGACCTCTCTTGCTCCGCTAGGTAGCTAGCCAACATAAACTCTATACGCGATAATCCATCAGTGTCCTGAGACTGTTACTGCTGCGAGTGATTCTGGCAGCTCTCATAATAAGGATCATTTTGATAATAATGTTGATCGTAGAACTGATTTTGATTTCCTTCCCAATTTGCATCATATGAATATGTCTGACAATAAGGCTCCTCCCTTGGGTAGGCGTCTTGATGACCAAAAGAGAACATCCTCGCAACAAAATAAAAGTGACTAGTGAAGGTCAGAAGTATAGAGAGTATGTACAAGGAAGTATAAAAAAAATGGAATAGTCTAAACTACACTTGTTAAATCTAATATTACACTAAACGCTGCTCCCCGGCAACGGCGCCATTTTGACAAGCGTATTTTTAACCCTTTATAGTTGTCAAATTATGTGTTTTAGGGGTCAAATCGTAGTCAAACAAAATTTATAACCTTGGTAAGCCAAGGGTCGATCCAAAGAACAGGTGTGTGAGTACTAGCAAACTATGTGACCTATTTAGCTATTCCGATTAACCTTTGTAGAAAAATAACAGAAATTAAATTGCAGAAATTAAATCACAGAAAATAAAAGGTTGCGTTTTTATCAGAGAAAGAATTCCATGACCATACTTCACCCGTGCTAACCCCACTAATCATGCAATCATGTCACGTAAATTATTCATGCTATCGAATATGGAATTAAACCGAAATAACACTAGACAAGCCGCCCATCCATGGATCATTGTCTAGATAAATCTCAATCGTTGAATGCTGCCCATCCAAGGATTATCAACGATCTCGATTGTTAAACTAAAGGTTTTCCTATTAATTCATGTACTACCATTGTAGCAACATGACCTAACATCAATTTCATGTATTCCGATTAATACCTAGGACCCATCCATCTTTAAGTAAATAATCTAAATACGTTCTAGCATGCAAACATACCCTTTGATGTAAATACTTGCATAGAACGATAAATTAAGCACACAGTGAAATTGAATATTTGAATCACATAAATAAAACTGTTAATTGATCACATGAGAGTTGGGTACATAGCACGGGATCCCAGAATAAAGAGGACTACTCACTATTCATGGCAATTAAACCACAAATAGTGTAATAAAAGAGAAATAAGGACGAGTTAACCGTAGACGATGTAGCTCGATGATCCTCAATCTCTCGCGTTGAACTCTATCTTCTCTCCCAAGCTAGGGTTTATTCTTCAAAATAAGCACTCGACTAATTCGTCCACCCTGATTTAAGTCAGCCAATCCTCTATTTATCGCTTTCCAAAAGGTCAAAAATCCCAAAAATGAAATTAGGAAACTTCCCCAAAAAGTTGTCTCGAAAAGCCCTAAATCTTTTTCAGAAACTGCTCCGAAAGGGCCGTGACTACCGTGACATTTAGACATGTCACGGCATGCTTGGCATGCTCCAAAAGTGCTTTGGGACAAAAAGGGGCCGTGACTACCGTGATGTTGTGTTGTGGTCACGGCAGTCACGGCCATGCAAAATGGCAGAGACTTCGGGTGGATTTTTCATGGCCTTAACCTCCGAATTTGATATCGGTGTAAACTACAAAGTTGTAGCCCATTGAAATAGCTTTCCAACAGGATTTGAATCAACCAATGTGGACACCAAATGTGATCCGTGCGTGCAAAATAAGTCAGAAAGGTCAATATGCCCTATTTTTACCGAAATCTGTTCTAAATGCTTTGTTTTGCTTCAGATCAATCCGAAAGTCTTAAGTATGTGATATTTGACCTGAAACACTATGAAAGAGATCAAATGTTGGGAAAACAAACATAATCCATCATCGAATGAAGTGAATAATAGGTCAAGAATTCAACCGATCATGGAGCATCTGTTAACTTGTCCTGACTTATCTTGATCTCTGAATGCTAGGTCATGATAAATGCAGCTATCTTGTTCCAGTCTGGCTTTGCTAGATCCACTTCTCTACCTTCTACTGCATAGTAGTTATTGTTCACATCTGAAGTGATTGTGATCTGCTTCTTTCTTATGCTTAGCATCCCATACTCCTCGCTATCAAAGTATCCAAATACCTCTGGTAGATTTGTTATGGCTTCTCTCAGAACATGTTCCACGAATAGCTTCGCCATAGTAACTGAGGGAAATAAATCCAACTGCTTGAGCAAGCTCACAATCTCCTTGACTAAGTACTTGTCGGCTTCCAAGATCCTTTTGACAAAAGATCTTCTTTACACAACGTCTCACTTCTTGGTTTGTTCCTCTAACACGAACCAGACTCCTTCAACAAACAACTCCTAGCACAACTGCTTTCCTCTTTCTATCAGTCTTTTCTCCCCCTGCAACCTTGCTTGTCTTCGTGTAGCAAGTACTTCTCCTCATGTGAACCATCCTCAGCTTGATCAACAACCATCTGCTTAGATGGTGCAACTACTGGTTCATCACTGGCTTCTATATCATCACTTGATTGATTCACCTCTGTGACAGCATACTGCTCAACAACTATTAGCAACTGGTCAAGCGAGACATCTTACTTGCTAGATTTATTCTGTGAAGCCTCATCATTATCTGGACCAATAGCTTGTTCCTCAATCTCCATGAAGTCCGTCTTCTCAACAATAACAGTAACAACCTCTTATCCATCAGATTGTGACTCTTCATCATCAGCACGAGTAATAACATCAACTTATTCCATCCTTCTTATGTCAGCCCTTCAAAGTATATCTCGTGCAAGCTCTGGCTGACCAACTTGTTCTGGAACAACTTAGTTGTCAATGATACACAGACCTAGTGAGGATCTAAGTGTCTCAAACTGTAGATTGTCCAATGCTTTGGTGAAGATGTTTGCTAGATGCTTCTTAGTGGATACATGCTTCAGAGTGATTACTTTCTTCCCAACTGGCTCTCGAATGAAGTGATGCCTGATGTCGTGCTGAACAAGATTCTTAGAGATTTTCATTGCACTCATGTTGTCACAGTAGTGTGTCATCACCTCTTGCTTGACTCCATATTCTTCCAGTATCTGCTTCATCCACAAAATCTGGGTACAACAACTTCAAGCGGCGATATTCAGTTTCAACTGTGGAAAGGGATATGTTGTTCTGCTTCTTGCTTATCGTAAATTCACTCTTCATTTGTTTCACAAGTTGATCCACCATCTTCTGGTTACTCGAGCCGAACATTATGTCATCCATAAAAATTTGAGCAATAATAAAGTATGACCTTGTGTGTTTGACGAACATCGTCTCTACTCCCCCTCGTACATAGCCATGGTCAATTAGGAATCTCATCAACCTCTTGTACCATGCTCTGGGCGCCTGCTTGAGTCCACATACAGCTGTCTTCACATGGTCAGAATGGTGGGGATCTTCAAGGCCTTTTGGTTGCGCTACATAGACTTCTTCACTCAGCAAACCATTCAGAAAGGTACCTTTGACATCCATCTTAAACAACCTAAACTTCAGGTGACAGGTTGGTCTATCTCCGTTTGATGCAGCGTCCTCAACAGGTAGTTCAGGCGATTTGTCTAACACAGCTTCTTGCACAACGTGACTTGGTGAGGGTTATTGTTCAGGATCTGCTACAGCTCCATCTTCGTCATTACCTTGAACAAGAAGTGCATCCACATCATCTCTCACAGTCACATACATAAACTCTGTCCAGGTTCTCTCAGGTGGTGTTTGACCAATCTCCAATAGATAACAGTTGTTCAACAATCTGCTACCTTGCATCATGCATTCTCCTTCCTTGTTCAGCACCTGGCAGATATCTTGGGTAAACTTTATATGATGGTCTCCATCAAACAACTGACTGATACTGATCAGATTCGCCTCCAATCTATCAACAAGAAGCACACTCTCGAATTGTGGTAAACCTTGAACCTTCAATGTCCCCTTTTGATCACCTTGCCCTTTACTCCATTTCCAAATGTTACAGATTGACCCTTGAACAACTTGATATAGGCTGGGAAGTTAGGATCTCCAGTCATGTGTGTTGAGCATCCACTGTCAAAGAACCATCGTCCCCTCTTCAAGTAATTCGTCAAACAAAACGCAGCTAGATAGACTTGGTTTTACTCTCCAAACTTGTCTAACCCGTGGAACAGGGTTCTTCTTCAACTTCCTAAGATAAGAAAGGAATTTGTAATATCTTGGTTTGATATGTCCCCTTTTGTTGCAGTAGTAGCAGATTCTCCCATCTCTTCTTCTTACATCGTTCTGTTTTTGCTTTCTTGAGGGATACCAGGTTGCTTTTCTTTGTGGGAGATGCTCAGCTGGTACAACGTGTGATCGTGGCTTAGCTTTCAGAAACGTTATCTTTCCAGAGCCAGATGCACCAGTAAGCCCTAACCCTTTGTAACCGCCACTCGTTCTTTGAGCTCCCGGAATAGATTCTAGATCTTTAGTTCCAGAATTAAGCATCTTGACAGAATTCTTCAGGTTGTTCAGCTCTTCTAGTGTCTTGGCATGAACAAGTTTTTCTGTCTCAATCTCACATTTCAAAGCATCCATAATATTAAGAAGATTTACCTCTCTTCGTCGCGGAGCATCATTCTTCTTCTTTAGATCATCTATTATTTCTGGATGTTCACCTTTTTCAATCTGAATCTTTAGAGACGACACAACCTCCAGTAGCTCGGTCTTCTGTGCAACAAGTTCAGCTTGTTCATCCATTATTTCAATCAATTGGGCTTTAAGGTCAGTGATTGTCTGTTGATATTCCACCTTCTGAGCTACTAAGACAACAACTTCTTCCCATAGCTTTCCTTTTTCTTCTTTCAGATCTGCCAAGTTGATGCGGTGCTTTTTGTTCCGCTTAACTTCAATCAAAAATTGTTGCAACAACTCTTTGTAATTGTTAACAAAATCTTCTTCAGTGATTTCTTCATCATCACTGCAGCTTGAGTATTGTGTGTGATCCTCAGAAGACAACTTTGACTCTACTCCTTTATTTCGTTCTCCTTTCAGATTGACACAGCTAGCAAGGGCTACAAAGTTATTGGACTCACCTTCCCGATTAGGTTCACTGTCACTCCAGTTACCAGGATACGCATTCTTCTTTTTGCGTGTGTTAACACACTCCGACTGAATGTGTCCGTAGCCTTCACATTCTTTGCATTGGAACCCTTTGTCTTTGTTGTCCTGGCCATAATCTCCAGATTTGTACTTTCTCTAAAACTTCCCTTCCTTCTGGATTCTTGAGTTGGATGATTCTCCGGGATCTGAACCTTCATTGTTCAGTCTTCTCATAAAGTTCCTTGCCAGCATAACATACAATTGTTCAGATATCTCCCCTTTTTGTCTTGAACATCAGTAACTTCAGATTGCAGACCAACACACTTGACTTTCTTGTGTTGTTCCTCTTCATCCATCTCCATCTCATTAGCCTATAGGGATCCCATCAGTTCATCCAGCCTCATGGTTCTCACATCGTGTGCTTCCTTGTCTGTGAGTGCCTTCATTGCATATCGCTTTGGTAGAGACCTCAGCACCTTTCTTACAAGTGTCTCTTCGCTCATGGGCTCTCCAACTGCAAATGATTCATTAGAGATGTCAAGTACCCTTGTGTTGAAGTCAGATATAGTATCGTCCTCCTGCATTCTTAGATTTCCAAACTTTGATGTGACCATCTCCATTATGGATATTTTGACCTTTGTCGTACCTTCGTGAGCCGTTTGCAATATGTCCCAAGCCTTCTTCACAATCTCACAGGTTGACATCATCGTGAAATTCTTCCCATCAACTCCTGAGAATATGGCATTCATTGCTTTGGAATTTGCGGCTTCATCATTCTTCTGTATCCCGGTCCACTTGTCTTTAGCAAGGAGATTGACTTTGCCAGATTCGGTAGTCACTGGATGTGTCCACCCATTTTTAACAACTTCCCAAACTGATTCAGCTTGTGACTTTAGGAAAGCCTTCATGCGCACTCTCCATTATCCATATTTGTTTCCTTCCAGCAGCGGTGGTCGCATGATGTTCTGCCCTTCTCTCAAATCCATCTCAAACAACTTCTAGATCTCACTCTGTGTGTTGAGTGTTTGCTCTGATACCAATTGAAATCTTCCCGTAGTAGTTGAGATGTTATTCTGGGCGAGTGAAGAGCAAATACTAGAACAACTTACGCAAATAATAAATGTAGTGTAGAAAATAAACAACACGCAAAATTGTTACCCAGTTCGGCATTAATGAGCCTACGTCTGGGGGGCTATCTGTTAGCCCGGTGGATAGTAATTCACTAATAATTAGTATTGCGAGTACAGGATCTTACGTTTACAGAATTTCTCTTAAACAACCTGAGCCTCGAACACTCTAGCAATCGCCACTAGGTATCCCCCTAGATCTGAGCCTCTCCTATGATTCCACCAAAAAGATCCTCCAAGAGAATCAGCGCCTTCTCCCGAATGCGCAATAACAGCAACAGTGCGTGTATCGTCAAGTTGTTCTACGATCAGTCAACCGAGAACTAGAACAGACTGAATCCGAGCATGTTAGAGTTCACCAGAATAATGAACTTAACACGGATGACCTCCTGCAACCCTTCTCTGAATATCAGCGTGAATACTTTCTCCAACAGTGCAGATTTATGCAATTCGTTCAACCGTCAACAACCTGGAACAACTGGACAACACCGTCATGAGTTCACCGAAATAATGAACTCAAGGCCGATCGATCTCTCTCTTCTCTCTCTGAGTGTGTATCTGCGTTTGGCTCAATGATCGATGCAGAATTCAGAACCCCAACTCTGTTTATATAGGGGCGGTGAAAACCTAAACGATTAAGATTTCCAATCTTCAACCGCCCATCTCTTTAGGAAGTCTTTCCTAAATCTTTTAGGAAACATTCCTAATTCCTTGCATATCTATCTCTTGATAATCTTCAAAATATCTTCAACTAGATCTTTGATTATCTTCTTCTCAAAGTAATCTTCAAGTGCAAGTATTTCCTAATTTCTCTCAACCGACTTCATGATATGTATCCTAGCACCAACTTGCCAAATCTGTTATAGGACATCTGCTGTGTCTAAGTTATGCTACGTCGGTTGAACAAGTTGCCTAATCTGAATTAGGAAACTTTTATCTTCTGTCCATCCATATGCAACCGCCTTGATCTCCAACGGTCGACTGTGTTTCCTAATCTGAATTTTGGAAACATTTTATCAACTCTAACTTGTTCCAGGACAGTTGTCTCTTTCAGTCTTGAACAACAGTTTAAACAACTACACTAAGTTTTGCCAAACTATATGCCATAAATCTAACAAATGGTATAGTGACTAACAAAGTTACGGACATCTAATGGAGCCATTTTAAATTATTAGGTTGAAAGCAAATATTGGTAAACTCCTGTGCATTATTGATGATATGACCAATTAAGAGGAAAACATTTTTCTTTTCTTTTACTAATGTACGTGAAATTGATTTCAAGATTATTATTTGTATTTTCTAAATTGATTTCAAGATTATTATTTGTATTTCCTAAATGAAACCTGGTACATAATAGAACACACTTTTCAAGTGAGAAAAGAAAACAGAGAAGATGTCAACATCAACAGGTCATATTGATCGGTCGAATTCTTGACCTATTATTCACTTCATTCGATGATCGATTAGGTTTGTTTTCCCGACATTTTATTGTCATTTGATCTCTTTTCTAGTGTTTCAGGTTATATATTACATATCTAATACTTTTGGATTGATCTGAAGCAAAGCAAAGCAATCGGTGCAGATTTGGGCAAAAAACAGGATAGAACATGGCAGACAGACCTCTGCGACGTATTTTGAACGCCTAGGGCTCCTTCGGTGTCCAAATGAGTCGAGATTTAGCTTGTTGGTAAGCTAGTTCAATTCCCTACAACTTTGTAGTTGACAACAAGAGCGGATTCGAAGGTTTAGACCTCCAAAATGGCAAAAGAAGTTAGGTCCCGTGACAGTCCCTGCAGTCACGGGACAATAGAATGGTCACGGGACTTGGCCATGCCAACGGTATTTTTGGGTCCCGTGACAGCCCGTGACAGTTGAGATGTAACGGGACTTGCCTAATTTTGGTTTTAGATAATTATGGAAATTCGAAGATATAAAAAGGGGATTCGACAAGATTCAAAAGGAGGCTGATTTTGGAGAGCTGTGTGCTTATTTCGAGAGAAAAACCCTAACTTGGGAGAAGATATCGCGAGAGATTGAAGATCGTCGAGCTACATCGTTTACAGTTAACTCGTCCTTACTTTCTTTCAATACATTACTCTCGGTATTTTGCCATGAGTAGTGAGTAGTCCTTTTAATTCCGGGATCCTACGGATCCCGTGCTATGTAACCCTAACTCTCATGTGATCAATTGAAGTTTATTATTTATGCGATTCGATTATTCAATTTCAATGTGTGCTTAATACTATCGTTATATGCATGTATTTACATCAAAGGGTATGTTTGCATTGATAGAACGTATTTAGGTTATATGCCGAAAGGTGGATGGGCCCTAGGGATTAACCGGATTGCATGAAATTGATGTTAGGTCATGTTTACATGAACTAATAGGAAAACCTTTAGTTTAATAAATCGAAATCGTTGATAATCCGTGGATGGGCGGCGTTCAACGATTGAGACTAATCTAGACAATGATCCGTGGATGGGCGGCTTGTCTAGTGTTATTTCGGTTATTCCATATTCGATAGAATGAATAATTAACGTAACACGATTGCATGATTAGTGGGGTTAGCACGGGTGAAGTATGGATTTTGGGATTCTTTCTCTGATAAAAACACAACCTTTATTTTCTGCACGTGTAATTATTGCAATTTTCACAACAAAACAAAAATCCTTTTTAATTGAAGTAGCTAAATAGGTCACCTGTTAACTAGTATTCACACGCATTGCTCCTTGGATCGACCCTTGTCTTACCAAGGTATAAATTTTGTTTGACTGCAATTGAACCCCTAAAACTTATAATTTGACGACTATATAGGGTTAAAAATACGCTTGTCAAAATGGCACCGTTGTCGGGGAGCAGCGTTTAGTGTGATATTAGTTTAACGTGTGTAGTTTAGACTATTCCGTCTTGTTTGATATCTAATTTTTCTGCCTTGATCTCTTCACTCGCGGCAATTCTTGGCTCTTGCAGGTACTAGCTAGTTTATGCCAAAGAAAACACCCAGACGAAAGAAGCAGACTCATATTTCAGACGAGGACACCCCGGACCGACGAAGAAACAATTGTCAGGCCCAGAACGAAGCTCGATAGCTACGAGCACTAAACCGCAACTTCGCAGCTATAGAGATGAATCAGAACAACCCAGCTCTGCTGAATGGAGTGGTCGGAGATGACCAGCGACAACCACTGCAACCGCCAATGCGCAGGACACTTGGAGACTACACTGCTCCACGTGTCACGGGATATCAATCCGCCATTGCACCACCAGGCATCGCCAACAACACCTGGGAGCTAAAAACAGGTCTCATTCAGATGGTGTAGAATAATCAGTTTTCAAGGAAAATGAATGAGGACCCTCACCAACATCTCAAGAGGTTTGTCCAGATGTGCAACACGGTGAAGACTAATGGTGTTCCTCGAGAGTCCTACTACATGAGGCTATTCCCATTCTCACTTTCGGACAAGGCTAGTAGGTGGCTCGACAGTCACGCAGACGACACTTTCACTACATGGGATACATTAGCGGAGGCATTCCTACAATAGTACTTCCCACCTTCAAAGACAGCTCACTTCAGGAACAAGATCATCTCGTTTCGTTCTATGGATGGTGAGACACTCTACGAGGCTTGGGAGAGGTACAAGGAGCTGACGAGACCGTGCCCCCATCACAACCTGGAGCTATGGCAGATTATTGATACTTTTTATCAGGGAATCGACCAGGGGATGCGCACCTTGATCAACCAAGCAGCTGGTGGGGGACTTAATGGAGTCCCGCTGGAAGACGCCTATGGTATTATAGAGAGAGCAGCCCAAGACTACCATCTCTGGACGAGCGACCGTGGTAATCCTAAGGATCGGAAAGGTGTGCAAGATCTCTGCCACACCGAGAGCACCAATGACATCGCTAGGTTGGCTGATACTATGAAGCTGCTTGCAACCGAGATCCAGAATATGAAGTTAGGGAACTCTATGAAGTCGTCTGATGTTGCCAATATTGGTGTCTATTGCCAGATTTGTGGCTCTCCTTCCCATTTTGCAGATGGCTGTCCGGTGATGGGGCAAGATAATCAAGGTAGAAACCAGGAGGATGCTAATTATGTATGACAATACAACCAAGGATCAGGCACGAACCGATGGGATTATCCGAACAGGAAAAATCCCAACCTATCTTATAAGCCACAGAATCAGGTCCCATCAGGTTTTCCTTACAGACAGCAGCAGGATAATGCACTACACCAACCCAGGGACCAGTACTACAACCAGACCCAGCAGCAGCAAAATTAGAATTCTGGGAGCTATAACAATCGAGATCAGCCACAGCGAGATCAGAATTCAGAATCGACGTCAAACATGGAAGCCATGCTAGCCAGCTTCATAACCGAACAACGAAAGACGTCTGAGGATCAAAAAAGGGCATTCGAGCAAGCTGCCACTGAGGTAAGAAACCTGCAAAAGACTGTAGAGTAGCTCGCTATTCACGGCAGAGTGGTAGACAATCAGATAGCTTAGCTAGCAAGCTCGGCAAGCAGGGAGCACGGGAAACTCCCATCGAGACCAGATCTGAATCACAGTGAATCCGTGAATGCCATCACCCTCCGAGGGGGAAAACATATTGAAATGGTGCCAGCTAAAGCCACTCTAACTCCAGCTGCAAAATTAGCACTTGATTCTACACCTGTCGAAGGGGAAACGTCAAAGGAAGCTGAAACCCGAGCTGAAAATTCTGCGCAGACAGTGGAGCCAGCCCCTTATATGCCACCGGTCCCTTTCCCTCAGCGACTCAAGGGTGCAAGAAGAGACAAAGAATTCATGCAGTTTGTCGATAAAGTTCGTACTCTTTACATCACGATGCCCTTCACCGATGCGATCACCCAGATTCCCACTTATGCACAGTTCATGAAGGAGATTATGAGTGGGAAAAGAAAGATTGACGGGATCGAGAATGTGGCCCTGAGCGAGGAATGTAGTGCAGCCACACACCATCCCATGCCACCCAAACTTCAAGACTCAGGGAGTTTTTCTATCCCTTGTGATATTGGTGGTATTATTGTTCGTCGTGCTCTGTGTGATAGATGGACCATAATTATACGAATCAAAAACACAGTTAAACCCACTAAATTAGACTGTTGGTCTAGTTTACTTTTGCTTGTTAGTTCCGATTTATTTCTACAGGGTATTTTGGACTCTAGAGAGAAAACACGCTAAGGAGAGGATTTTACGCTGAAAAGATATTACGAGTTAGTCCAAGGTCACGATCAGACGCTGAATGCAGAAGTCTCAAGATCCTGACGTGGAATCACTCAATACAAATCCAACCGAGGAAAAACCAAAGTCAGTCTGGGACTGGAATACACTGATAGTTTTGTGAAAAGACTGCACAAAATCAACAAAACTCATCCTTTTGCCCAAGGTGACCGGTGGCTTTGTGAAAGGGATGAATCATGGGTGGCCAAAGCCACCAAGCTCTCCTCCATGGTGACCTACAACCGGCGGCTCCTCCCCTCCATACCAAAGCCGCCAGCGGCTTTTCCTCCCCCCCATGTGTCATCTTCTCCTCCTCCCACCATGAGAGCTTGCCAAGTGTCCTCCTCCTCCACCACATCCTCATCTCCTCCATGGCTATAAAAGGAGAGCTCCCCCTCCTCATTTGTATCATCCCACAATCCATCATACACTTCTCTCTCTAGAAAGTTTGGTACTTTGTAAGTTTGGTTTTTGAAATAATACTCATGTTGGTTCTTGAGTATTATAACGGTTTGAAATAATACTCCTGTTGGTTCTTGAGTATTATTACAGTTTTAGAGAATACTCCTGTTGGTTCTTGAGTATTCAGTAGGATTGGGAATACTCCTGTTGGTTCTTGAGTATTCCACCCCCTCTCTTCTTACTGTCTTTGAAAAAACCCCGAGTATTTAGCTATGGTATGCACCTCTATGGATATTCGTAGCTAAACTCCTTATTCGGTTGAAGGGGCGTACTTGTATTATAAAATGTTTTAGACTTATTTTAGTGTTTTTTCTCTGTATTCAAAACTTGTTCTATGTGCCATATATTAGATCAGAATTTCCAAGGTTGAGTGGATGCTTGAAATGGAAAATCTCTTCCGTGGAAGTTCGTGAACATACTCGAGTAAGTGGATACTTGAAATGGCAAAGCTTATCTGAGGAGTTCAATCTCTCTCAAACACCATTTGGATAAATCGGAAAAGACAATCCAAATGGATGCACATAGGCTAGTATACCTTAAAATGGGGTGCTAGTCTGAGTAGAACAAGGGCTTTACGTTTTTTGCAAAAGATTAGACAGTGTTGCAAGTCGAGTGCTTGAAATGGCCTTGATTCACTTTCGAACACTTTTGCAAAAGACTAGATAGTGTGGCAAATCGAGCGCTTGAAATGGCCTTGATGCACGTTTGAATACTTAGAAGGATTACTAAAATGATAAAACAGGCTATGATGCAATGCCCCTGAAACCGAATGCTTCCCTTGAATTACAAAACCCCCTTGTATTTACTTTTCTAGTATAACTGTCTTAATCAACTGCACTCACCTTCCAGAGGACTCGCAAATCACGCATCACCCACTGTAAGTCTTTCTTTTTACTTTTCAGTATTTATTTTTCTTTAATTTACTTTTCCGCACTCAAAACCAAAAACAACCAAAAAAAGTCACTTAGTCATAACCGCTAAAATCTCAATCAACCTTAAAACACGCTCCCTCGCTGTACAAATCCCTTAAAGAACAACGTATTCCCCTAATTCCCTTGGGTTCGACCCCTACTTACCACTTGCTACCCAGTAGTAAAGTCGCGAGTAGCGGACTTATAAATTTATTCTTGACGTTTGCACACGACGACTATGCGTCCGTCAAAATTGGCGCCGTTGCCGGGGAATTAGCCGTCGGATAAGTTGTTCTTTCCCTCCCCTTCTCGTGACGCTACCCGCTACATATGCATGGACAACAAGATATCTTCCTCTGTTCGGAGGTACGGATGGAGAAGACACAGTACAACACTGCCGAAACTTTCACCACGTTTGCCACCTCATAAAACCTGCAAATGAAATGTTAGAGGAATTTAAGCTTAAATGCTTCAAATTTTCTTTAACTGATTTTGCAACGATCTGGTATTATACGTCAACCGCTAGTAGTGCAGTACATTTTGTGGACCTTCGCGTTCCATTACTGAAAGAATTCTCCCCTCCATCCTTACGACAACAAACCCGAGAAAAGATCATGAGCCTTCAACAATCCCAGGATGAGACTTTGGACGAATACTACATGAACTATGATACCATCGTCTCAAGCTGCCCGCACCATGGATTCACGAAGAAAGTTCTGCTTCAAAAATTTCTTCGTGGGATGAAGGCCGATGATCTGACGAGGATTAACGAAGCAATGAGGAGATCAGCCAGGAACTTCTCCCTGGCAGACATGTGGAACCTCATAGATAACCTGGCCGCAGCCACAAAACGAATACCCCAAGCTGACGGAGGCATGCAGATAGAAGAGGCTGGACAAGAGACAGACGAAGAAGAAACTCCCGAGCCATCAGAAGAGACTCCCGAGCCATCAGAAGTATCAGACATAGAAAGCTTCGGGAGCAACGAACCTTCATGGGAACTCGAGGCGGTACCAACAATGGAAGAAGTCCAGAATACCACCAGCATGCTGCCTGAGCCATACCCAGCTATCATCACCCAAGCATTTGAGGCCATCTACGACCAGATCCTCACAAACAGACAAGACGAGGCAGAACCAAGCCTTAAGATGCAAGCTTCCCGATTTTCCCCCTTGATCAATAGACAAATTGCAGAAAACTATGTAATCCATGAAGAGGATGAAAAGAGGATGGGAAAAGGGCTTGAGCAGAACGACTCCTCGATGGATCATGTTTTCGCCATAACTGGACAAGTCAGCCCTAAAACCCAGTTCAAGAGACTAGTAGTAAAGGGTCCCTCGCCTTCTCAAGGACGTTGGAAGGAGAAACCACCAAAATCATGTGAACTGGACCCAAGCACATCCTCTCGTAAGAAATCAGGAAGAGTCAAGGCAAGAAGCAACACAGGAACAGTGGCGAAATACGACCTATGCCACCCATGGGATCCAAACCAGTGATCCAGGAACGAGGTACTGTCGAGCCAACGACGTTAAACAAAGGCACTGGTCGGGAGGTAACCCGACACCTATCTTACTTTCTATCTTTTATTTTTTCTATCATTTAGTTTTTTCCGTAAGTCGCTCTCACCCACGTGGTGCATAGAAGAAATGATTATTCAAGAATCGGACTTGGGTGCAACATCAAGCCAGCCAGGCCTACGTCAAGAGTTCAAGGCCCCATCCGAACTCCCTCGATTATCCAGCCTCGAGCCATGTCATTCGACACAATAAAGGGAGTTCTGTTCTTCCCTTTTCCTTAATGTCATTTCCTTCTCGTACAATATCTGCTTGCATGACTTTTGAACTAAGTCTTGCTGAAAGGCACGCCTTCGTTCAAAAGTGTGGGGTGAGAACCACCTGTGTACATAACATGTTTTTCTTTTCCTTTTTTAATATTATCTTTTTGAAAATATGAACTTGAGAATGTGAAAAAAGATAGATCTAAAATTCATGCATTTACCTTGTGAAAATTCAACTGTTTAAAAACTTAGAACGTAACTTCTCATTTGTCCCTTTGTGCTAAGATAAACTAGGGATGTGGAGTTGACATAAACTGCCCTAGAGAGGCTTGGCAAGCACTCGAAGGATCGAATCAAACTATATGGTTTTCGAAGTCAGTGGAGGCTGCACTTCGGGTTTCAGTGAAGATTGAAGTCATCTCCGCCATGCAGTGTTTATGCAAAAAGAAAAAAAGGCGAGGACGGGAATCAGACCGTCCTCTCTCTAGTCAAAGTAGCCGATAAAATAGATTAGCGACCCTCATCTTGACCCGCGCGAAACGACAAGGATGAGAGGAGCGGGGAGGTATTTCCATAGGCTTGCGGGCGATGATTGGACCTCCCAAAAAGGCTTGAGAAAATGGACAAGCAAGTCACAAAGATGCAAAAAGCTGAAGAAGCAAATCAAGAGGCCAAAGGCCCAAAATTGTGAAGGTTTTAACCGAACAAAAGTGAAGTACTCAAAGAGTCAAATCAAAGGCCAAAGGCCGATTCACTACAAAAGCAGTCCCTCGCCAAAAGAAAATCAAAGTACTCAAACCATTGAAACCTGAACCAAATCACGTGCTAGAGAAAGCTACAAGGAAACCATATAGTGCGAGACGATCCCGAGAATGCAGTCCAGGAGCCTAAAAAGGGCTATCTCCCGAAACATCCAGAATAATTTGCATCTCAGCACGGAGGTACAAGTATCAAGTTTCTTCTATTTATTTACACAGTTCAATTTGGTAATAAGTAAGCAATGCATGAATTAGGATAAATCGATTCCCACAGTCTAACTTTCATATTTTAAAACCAAACTTAATGTGCCGCCCTTTAATAGCATTGTTCGGGACGAACAACTAAAAGTATGGGGTGATCTGATGGACCATAATTATACGAATCAAAAACACAGTTAAACCCACTAAATTAGACTGTTGGTCTAGTTAACTTTTGCTTGTTAGTTCCGATTTATTTCTACAGGGTATTTTGGACTCTAGAGAGAAAACACGCTAAGGAGAGGATTTTACGCTGAAAAGATATTACGAGTTAGTCCAAGGTCACGATCAGACGCTGAATGCATAAGTCTCAAGATCCTGACGTGGAATCACTCAATACAAATCCAACCGAGGAAAAACCAAATTCAGTCCAGGACTGGAATACACTGATAGTTTTGTGAAAAGACTGCACAAAATTCACAAAACTCATCCTTTTGCCCAAGGTGACCAGTGGCTTTGTGAAAGGGATGACTCATGGGTGGCCAAAGCCACCAAGCTCTCCTTCATGGTGACCTACAACCGGCGGCTCCTCCCCTCCATACCAAAGCCGCCGGCGGCTTTTCCTCCCCCCCATGTGTCATCTTCTCCTCCTCCCACCATGAGAGCTTGCCAAGTGTCCTCCTCCTCCACCACATCCTCATCTCCTCCATGGCTATAAAAGGAAAGCTCCCCCTCCTCATTTGTATCATCCCACAATCCATCATACACTTCTCTCTCTAGAAAGTTTGGTACTTTGTAAGTTTGGTTTTTGAAATAATACTCCTGTTGGTTCTTGAGTATTATAACGGTTTGAAATAATACTCCTGTTGGTTCTTGAGTATTATAACAGTTTTAGAGAATACTCTTGTTGGTTCTTGAGTATTCAGTAGGATTGGGAATACTCCTGTTGGTTCTTGAGTATTCCACCCCCTCTCTTCTTACTGTCTTTCAAAAAACCCCGAGTATTTAGCTATGGTATCCACCTCTATGGATATTCGTAGCTAAACTCCTTATTCGGTTGAAGGGGCGTACTTGTATTATAAAATGTTTTAGACTATTTTAGTGTTTTTTCTCGGTATTCAAAACTTGTTCTATGTGCCATATATTAGATCAGAATTTCCAAGGTTGAGTGGATGCTTGAAATGGCAAAGCTCTTCCGTGGAAGTTCGTGAACATACTCGGGTAAGTGGATGCTTGAAATGGCAAAGCTTATCTGAGGAGTTCGATCTCTCTCAAACACCATTTGGATAAATCGGAAAAGACAATCCAAATGGATGCACATAGGCTAGTATACCTTGAAATGGGGTTCTAGTCTGAGTAGAACAAGGGCTTTACGTTTTTTGCAAAAGATTAGACAGTATTGCAAGTCGAGTGCTTGAAATGGCCTTGATTCACTTTCGAACACTTTTGCAAAAGACTAGACAGTGTGGCAAATCGAGCGCTTGAAATGGCCTTGATGCAGGTTTGAATACTTAGAAGGATTACTAAAATGATAAAACAGGCTATGATGCAATGCCCCTGAAACCGAATGCTTCCCTTGAATTACAAAACCCCCTTGTATTTACTTTTCTAGTATAACTGCCTTAATCAACTGCACTCACCTTCCGGAGGACTCGCAAATCACGCATCACCGACTGTAAGTCTTTCTTTTTACTTTTCAGTATTTATTTTTCTGTAATTTACTTTTCCGCACTCAAAACCAAAAATAACCAAAAAAACTCACTTAGTCATAACCGCTAAAATCTCAATCAACCTTAAAACACGCTCCCTCGCTGTACAAATCCCTTAAAGAACAACGTATCCCCCTAATTCTCTTGGGTTCGACCCCTACTTACCACTTGCTACCCAGTAGTAAAGTCGCAAGTAGCGGACTCATAAATTTATTCTTGACGTTTGCACACGACGACTGTGCGTCTGTCAGTGATCTAGGTGATAGTGTGTCTATCATGCCATATTCAATGTATGCTAAACTGAAATTGGGTGATCTCTGTCCTACTAATGTCACTATTCACCTTGCGGATCGTTATTGTAGACTCCCGAGAGGGATTCTGAAGGATGTTCCAGTCAAGGTGAAGAACCTGTATTTTCCTGCTGATTTCATAGTGTTGGACATCTCTGAGGACGTAGATATCCCAATTATTATTGGTAGACCATTTCTATACACAGCTAAGGCAGTCATTGACATGGATAGAGGTTCCTTAGCCTTGCGAGTAGGCAGTGAGAGAGTTGTTTTTGATTTGCCTGACATGTCTAAGAGTCCTAGTCTGTTTGCTGACTGTGATAAACTGGACTCTTCCGATATTGATGATCCTATTTCGCTAACCTCTATCGAGCCTTGCAAAGTTTTACAGGGCTGCCCCATCCCGATAAATATATGCGCCATGAGCACAGAGGGAGCAGCTGAAACTGAACGGACTACCGGCTTAGGTAAGGAACCTTGCGAGGGAGAGCCAAAACCTCTAAATGCACATGGCATGGATGAACTTCTTGACCCAGGTGATATCTATAAGTAGAAGATGAAGGCTTGTTATGATAAGCGAATGGTGTGCAGAAAATTCAGAAGAGGCAAGCGGATTCTTCTCTACAAATCACGCCTTAAAGTCTTCCTTGGGAAGCTACGCACCAAGTGGAGTGGTCCTTACACAGTGGAGAGAGCATATATAGATGACCGCGTGGAGCTTAGTACCAAGGGAGGAGAATCGATGGTGGTCGATGGGCAGAGCCTTAAGTATTACCACGTCCTGAAGCACAGAGAACCACCTGACGGCATTGATGATGACCTGCTTCTCGGGAAGGGATTTCAGCAAGGGACTTCCCGAGATTGCTTCTAGTCCAACTTCCCTAGCTATGTCTCTCCGAGACGTTAAACTAGGCCTCTTCGGGGAGTAACCCGCGTTGTAAGTTTTTGTCATTTGCATTTTTCATCTGTATTATGTGTGGACATTTCAAGGTTCTAAGTGTGGAGTGGCCCTCCATGATTTTCGATGCTAACCTATTACTTGTGATGCTCTGTGTTTTTATCTATATATCTTTGCCAGCTCACAAGTCGTGTTCCACTCCCTGAGCATCGCTTAAT
This sequence comes from Rhodiola kirilowii, assembly GCA_033675215.1. Lineage (NCBI taxonomy): Eukaryota > Viridiplantae > Streptophyta > Magnoliopsida > Saxifragales > Crassulaceae > Rhodiola > Rhodiola kirilowii. The sequence continues at coordinate 22,918,820 of CM066197.1, forward strand.
CTCCATGGATATCGAATTTTCACACACGAGGGAAGTTTCTATGTGCTTTTTCTTATCTTTTATTTCTTTGCTTAGGGACTAAGCTTATTTTTAAGTGTGGAGTGGGTAGCACATAGTCACATATACATTCATCGCATGTCACACATTCACTCTTGCATATGCTCAACTGTCTATGTATTGGGATTGAAATCCTCGTTTTCTACGATACTCCTGGACTGATTGACACTCATTTGGATTTGAAGTCTAGGACTTGAAATAGTTTTAACCGTGTGTGTATTCTTTTGAGTCAGTATCATTGCTAGCCTTTGACTATCACATGTTCTACGTATTTCTTAAAGCATGTTTGAGACTTGAAATTAGTAGGCACCGGTTCAAAAATGTCAAAAACTTAAACTACATCTCTTCTTCTAGGTGACATTAGTGCTAGTATGTGTTTCTCTACACTCGTCGTGATTTGCATGCACCCGCCTTTATTCATACACTATGTCAAGCTTTAAGTGTGGAGTTAGACAATTGACCTTCAAGTTTTCCCCTCAAAAACAAAGTTCTCAATTCTGGAAAGTGGGTGAAACATTGGCCCCGAGCATAGTTGTTTTTGAAAGAAAACCAGTTTGAAAAAAAAACCAAAATGCTTTTGTTGATTCTACGAAAGCAGAAAATACCAAGGACCTGGTGAGAAAAGTCACCCCTGGTATATGGAAAACACTCTCGAAACAATTTTTGCCCCCTTCTGCTTGATATAGTGTAATTCCATCCTCTCATTGCGTGCAAATCATTACCTATCTTGAGAATTCATGTACTAGAAACTAAGAGACGATCCTCGTGCTTGCACTAAAATTTTTGATGTGATTTTCGTACTATTTTTTTGAAAAATCTTAAGTCAGGCTCCTCTTCTCTTACGGGTCATTGTCTAATCCTTGGCACTTGAGAATGAGCTTTGCGCCAAGAGCCCGTGGACTATCCCTAGATAGCATAGGTGAATGGCGAGCATGTTTTGTGTAACTATTCATGTTCTTTATACGTTGCAATAGAACTATTTAGAACATGTGATTAGTCGACTGCTAGCCGTGTGTACTGACCGTTTGAATGCATAACTCGTATAATCTATGATTGTCTGAAAACTTTGATGAAGATGTTTGACTTAAAGTTGAGGTAACACGATGAATCCAAGGTATGACATGACTTTACTGTGACTCATTGAGCATCATTTCATGCATACACGTTAGTTAGTTGTATAGGGGATTTGTAGGTAGTCCCATTCCTGAAAACCTTCACGAGACTATACTCGTCCTACTAGGGCAGCCTAGGGGTTTAAAGGCTTGATGCATATGCTAAATGCATTCATGTCCTCTATGACAGCGAGTTATCTTTTTATTTTTTTGTTTTAGTTAGAATTGATCACATGATACTTGAGAGGGTAACTATTCTGCGGATTTATTGACTTGTGCTTAATGTTTGTTCGGGGCGAACAAATCCTAAGTGTGGAGTGTTTTGATCGGTCGAATTCTTGACCTATTATTCACTTCATTCGATGATGGATTAGGTTTGTTTTCCCGACATTTTATTGTCATTTGATCTCTTTTCTAGTGTTTCAGGTTATATATTACATATCTAATACTTTTGGATTGATTTGAAGCAAAGCAAAGCTATCGGTGCTGATTTGGGCAAAAAAACAGGACAGAACATGGCAGACAGACCTCTGCGACGTATTTTGCACGCCTAGGGCTCGTTCGGTGTCTAAATGAGTCGAAATTCAGCTTGTTGGAAAGCTAGTTCCATTCCCTACAACTTGGTAGTTGACACCAAGAGCAGATTCGAAGGTTTAGACCTCCAAAATGGCAAAAGATGTTAGGTCCCGTGACAGTCCCTGCACTCACGTGACAATAAAATGGTCATGGGACTTGGCCATGGCAACGGTATTTTTGGGTCTCGTGACAGCCCGTGACGGCCCGTGACAGTTGAGATGTCACGGGACTTGCCTAATTTTGGTTTTAGATAATTATGGAAATTCAAAGATATAAAAAGGGAATTCGACCAGATTCAAAAGGAGGTTGATTTTGGAGAGCTGTGTGCTTATTTCGAGAGAAAAAACCCTAACTTGGGAGAAGACATCGCGAGAGATTGAAGATCGTCGAGCTACATCGTTTACGGTTAACTCGTCCTTACTTTCTTTCAATACATTACTCTCGGTATTTTGCCATGAGTAGTGAGTAGTCCTTTTAATTATGGGATCCTACGGATCCCGTGCTATGTAACCCTAACTCTCATGTGATCAATTGAAGTTTAATATTTATGCGATTTGATTATTCAATTTCAATGTGTGCTTAATACTATCGTTCTATGCAAGTATTTACATCAAAGGGTATGTTTGCATTGATAGAACGTATTTAGGTTATATGACGAAAGGTGGATGGGCCCTAGGGATTAACCGGATTGCATGAAATTGATGTTAGGTCATGTTTACATGAACTAATAGGAAAATCTTTAGTTTAATAAATCGAAATCGTTGATAATCCGTGGATGGGCAGCGTTCAACGATTGAGATTAATCTAGACAATGATCCGTGGATGGGCGGCTTGTCTAGTGTTATTTCGGTTATATTCCATATTCGATAGCATGAATAATTAACGTAACACGATTGCATGATTAGTGGGGTTAGCACGGGTGAAGTATGGATTCTGGGATTCTTTCTCTGATAAAAACACAACCTTTATTTTCTGCACGTGTAATTATTGCAATTTTCACAACAAAACAAAAATCCTTTTTAATTGGAGTAGCTAAATGGGTCACCTGTTAACTAGTATTCACACGCATTGCTCCTTGGATCGATCCTTGACTTACCAAGGTATAAAATTTGTTTTACTGCAATTGAACTCCTAAAACTTATAATTACATTGTTGGCTTTGGCTGCTGCCAAAGACTTCTCGGCCACAACTCCATCATTTCCTGCAAGAACCCTGTACTTATATATCCTTCCTAGTAAACCTAGTGCACTCATAAAGTCTAAGTGGTTTTGACGGCTCTTTGTATAACTTTATGGCTAACTGCATTAGGAGAAGTGCACTGGCCGCAATACGGATGCCATTACAGGTGAAGGTTTTTAAACCAGCCGGCCATCATGGAATAGATGATCGACTTCGGGAGCTTATCTGTTGGTACCGCCTCAATGTTTGTCGTGTACGGTAGGACTATGTAACTTTCATAAGAAAATTGACCACAAGGTTCAGATCAGCTCATCACCGCTGTGAACAAAGTTTCTCTTTGTGTGGCATACCTTGCACAAGTCCATGAATGAATGATCAGTGTGACGGTCTCCCATAAAATTAGGCTTCATTTCTCAATAAGCTTATTTCAAAGCATCTGATACAAACGAAATGGTTTCGTATCAGATTATAGAAAATATATGAGTGAAATAGATGAGAACTATAAGAAATTAGGGTTTGGGGAAGAAGGGCTGAGAAGAACGATAGAAGTTGAAAAGAAAATAAATTATTAATTAATTGCTTAATCCTTTAGTCTTAAACTATTTATATGCAAATAAGGCGAAATAACTACTTGACAGTCAGACCTATTCACAAGATAATCACACTTCTTCACATCTATTATAATCATAACCGTAACATTCCTGCCCCCTTCGAATTGACCTTATCCTCAAGGTCAGCTAGTTCTAGTGGTAGCGGCGGAGGATTTCGTATCCAAGCCAACTTGTGTTGTGCATTTGGTACACAGACTCTGACAGTCTTATTCACAAGCACATCATAATCAATATCCAAATTGAAACCATCATCTGAACCCTCTTCAAGTTTTGCTACATCCGTGCAATTGTCTTTGACCAAACCATATTTAACATAGATGTTGGGAGGTTTATAAGAAGTTGATATTGAATTTTGACTAACCAAATCAGATTCATCAGTATCGGATTGAGTGATTTGTTTTTCCAGGTGAGGTTTCATTGTTTGTATGTTCTCGATTGATTCATGTATCTTCTATAACACGCAGTGCCGGACCCAATAAATTTTCTTACTGGGGGCGATATTCAGTGGCGGTTCCAGAAGCTCCCGGAAAGGGGTCCCAAATATGTATACAAATATATAAAAATTTCTTTGTGGTCAAGGTTAACATGCGGTAATCAATATAAAAAAGGTTAACTTGTGGTAATTCATTTATTTTTATTATCAAATTTTTGTTGAAATGTATTATATATTTTGTAATGTATATTTAAAAAATTGAAAATTTTCCTTGATAAAATAAGGATTAATTGTAATTGTCTAACCAATTTAAGACTTACTCTTATTTTTTCTGTATAATATAAGAATTGAGGGGTTAATTGTACTAAAATTTAATTTCATTGAATCAAATTGAAATATTTATGAAACTACAGCATTTAAAAGTTAATTTTCAAACTTTAAGGGTTAAAGTGAAAATTTTAAAACTGTTAGTACTATTAATCATCTCCAAAAAAAACCCTAGTTCTCCACCTGCAAACCAGACGAATCCAGCAAAATGTTTTCAATTAAAGAAATTTCGGCACCGATCTGAACTAATAGTAGACGATTTGGACGAGAGTAAAATGTTAATGGGGCAAAGAGTAAAAATTAATGGGGGCAAAATGTACAAATTAACAATTAATCAAATTACTTATGCATTAAAGAACAATTGAAAAAATCATTGGGGCAGGTGCCCCCATACCTTATAACGTGCGTCCGCCCCTGGTAACACGTCGACCTTCAAACTGACTAACTCCTCCTGCCCCGTATGTTTTTTGATTTTCAATCCAGATAGTATGATTGGACAATATTTTTTGCATTGCGGTGCTAGTTGAAAATGGAGAACCATCCGATGAAACATTTACGTGATTCTCTGAAACTGTTTGTTCAGTTTTTCAATTTTGGCGATGAGCTCTTAGATGGCCTTCATTTCGGCCTGCGATAGTTCTTGATCCATAGTCAGCTCTCAGTGAAAATCACCAAATGATACGAACGAAATGGTTTCGTATCGGATTACAGAAGATACATGAGTGAAATAGATGAGAACTAGAAGAAATTAGGGTTTAGGAAAGAAGGACTGAGAAGAATGACTGAAGTTGAAGAGAAATAAATTATTAATTCATTGCTTAATCCTTTAGTTACATCTTAAACTATTTATATGCAAATAAGGAAATAATTACTTGATAATCACACCTATTCACAAGATAACCACACCTCTTCACATCTATTGTAATCATAACCGTAACAGCATCAGCCTTATACTTTTCAACAAGGACATTCCTTGGCTGGACAAATCCGATGGCTTGCCCTTATAAATCTCGATCTCGATTCCCAACACGGAGTTTGCATCGAGAAAATCCTTCAAGAAGGCCTCAACCATGATCCTCGGATTAGTTGTCAGCATGCATCGATTCCCATAAGATGAGCATACCCACCACGAATCAAGATGAAGGTCGGCCGAGTAAAATTTGGGCAAGACGGCTCAAGCGACAGACTTTATGTCCCCCACCTTCATGCCAACAAATTTTGCAAAGATCGAAACCTAAATCCCACCTGACTCCGAGAATAAATAATACAACACACCCGCTAATGGGGAGGCGAGTGGGAGGACGAGAAGCCGGAAGATACCACATGCCTTGAAGGACACTAGCGTGAAGTAGAGGAATGAGCTCCGGGCACGGAGGAGTGTTCCGTCTTGATCAGCCAACAACTAGTGCATCTCCCGGTCGATATATGCGCATTTCTCCACATTTGGGCTATGCAGGACATAAAGAGAAACGGAAACCGTAAGAAACCGCGAAAAGACAAATTCAAATAATAGGAAAAAAGAAACAGCAATATTAAATATATATTAGATATAAAAAAAATTATGATTCTTTAAAATAATCAAATTTTAGTTTCAAATAATTCAAGTTATCATTCAAATTATTTTTTTCTTCCAAAAATTTTTCAAAAGAAAATGCAAAATTTTCTGGAGGTTTCTTGTCGTGTCCATGGAGTTTCCGATTCGTTAAGCATTTCAGTAACCTCAAGCAACGGTCAACTGAGGTTTCTGAAGGTTTCTAGAGGTTTTCACATTTTTAAAACAGAAATCCCTTTCCATTTAAGGTGCTACATACATTTTGGGAACCTTGTCATCGTCATGATATAGTCTTAAAATGCACTCTTCAGGATAAATAAGGCCCTAGGTTGCTTGCATCTAATACGTTGCAATGATTCGGGGGCTATGTATGTTTTCATGTGAAAGTGTGAAGCTATTTACAGAGGCAAGTAGGACACTCGAGACAAAGCCAAGGACAAAATGGTTAAAAGGAGAAGTGTTGTTCGGTTCTATAATTGGTTAAGTATGGACTTATTCATATGCAGTCATTTTCTTTCTTGTGGTTAAAGGATAGATTAGTGTAGTAATTCAATCTGATTGATTAAGGATTCAATTATGTGATTTCTAGCTCAAGAATCCTAACTCAATTAGCCCTAAATTGACTATGCTTTGAGGATTAAAAAGAAAGTAAACAATGCACAACAATTTATACTGGTTCACCTGTAGGTGAGAGGCTACTCCTGTTCGGCTCACTGTTGGAGCATGGACTGCACTATAGTGGTGGCCGGAATCGCACCCAAAATACACGGGGATGATACAAGCTTGCGTTCACTCTCACTCAGCCGATTAGTCACCGAATCGACACCACTTTGTTTGATCAAACCCCAAATGATGTGCGACGTTCTCCTGAGCAAAAGCCCTCTCTCAATTTCACCAGGCAATCACGATAGCAGTTCAAACGAGAGAGATTTCTGATTGACTGAACTGAACCCTAAACCTTGAGCTTCAACTTTAAATACGCCAGCCTCATTTCAGATTAAAATGCAGATGTTGGATCTTCCTGCCCATACTCGATCTTGATCATCCATCAACTACTACCAAGGAACTCGCTTTGCTACCTCCGCGTGTCATGCTCTGATTTGTCCAATTTACTTTCCCTTAGCTACAACGTTTTCGCAACAGCGACGCTTCTTCTAGCTTTAGCAATGACCTGCAGTAGCTCTTGAAAATAGCAACGGCTTGAGCCTTCCAAACAGCGATGAGTTGGCAACCTTTAGCGACGACTTCTGGGTTTTATGCAGAAAAATTGGCTACTTTAATCCTTCAATCCTCCACCTAAAGCAGTCATCTTCAGACAACTCTAGGCCTGCAACCGCGATCCAACCAACACCACAATACAGTCCAAGACATACCCAACTTTTCAATGCCAACACCTGCGACAAGAACAATCAAGAAATATGGAAAATGTTCAAGCAAAGCTTGAACTTAACCACTGTCACAAACTTTGTTTCCATATCAGATGAGTTATCACTAGTATCAACTATTAGCAGTTTAACCACACCATCAGTCACCTCACTTCTAATGTAATGATACTTAACATTAAGATGCTTTATTCTATCATGGTACACATGATTTTTACACAAGTATATAGCCGACTTATTGTTAATAAATATAGTCACAACACTACTATACATGTCAACTTGTCTAATCAATCCTAACAACCAAATTCCCTCTTTAAAGGCATCTGACAGAACCGCTCGTCGTCAAAGCGATTGTGCAAATAAATTTATAATAGTCCGCTACTCGCAACTATACTACTGGGTAGTACTTGGTAAGTAGGGGTCGAACCCAAGGGAACTAGGGGAATAATTGTTCTTCGGGGGGATTACGCAGCGTGGGAGCGTGTTTAAGGTCGGTTGGTTGGTTTTAAAGCTACCAGCTATTTTGATTGATTGATTGGTTGATTTTAATACTGGAAAGTAAATGACAGTTTATAATTAAAGAGAAATGTTCAGTTTCAGAGGACTTGTATTATATCCTGTTTATCATTGACCATTAGTGAATCATCTAAGTATTCAAACGGTGAATCGAGGCTAGTTACAGCTCAAGACTTGCAACACCGGTTTAAAGCAACTCCTGTTCTATTTCAGTCTAGCGCCAATACCCTAAGGTATGCTAGCCTGGGTGCATCCACCTGATCTCACAGTTACGCTCGACCAGATGGGGTTTAGGATGAGTCGAACTCCTCAGATAGCTTTGCTTGTTACAGCTTCCACTACCTGAGTATGATCACGAATTCCCACAGAAGAGCTTTGCTTGTTACAGCATCCACTCAACCTTGGAAACTCTGACTATATATGGCACATAGAACAAGTTTTGAATACTAAGACTATACACTAAGTTAATAGTCTAAAACATTTTATAATACAAGTGCGCCCCTTAGACCGAACTACTAGTTTAGCTACTATTCATCGCGCTAAACATTATACTAAGGAATTAAAGACAACAGTTAAATAAATACTAAAAATAATACTTACAACCGTTGAAGCGCCAAGGGAGCTTTCTTTTATTTCCAAAGCAAAATTACAACGTTACAAATATTACAACTTCTAGAGAGAGAAGTGAAATTGGAAATTGGTGTGTGAAATGAGGAGGAGGAGCTCCTCCTTTTATAGCCCAAAGGGGAGGAGATGGGTGGTGGAGATGGGTGGCAAGTGTTGCATTTTGATTGGAGGAGAAAATGGAGGGAGGAGATGGCCACATGTGGAGGAAGAGGAGTGGTGGAGGAGGAGGAAGGTGGTGGTGACATGTGGAGGAGCTCCAAAAGCCGCCGGTCCCTCCTCCCATAGCCGCCGCTTGCCGGTGGCCCAAGGGGGAGGAGCTCTTCCCTTGGCCACCACTTCATCAAGTGGCCGGTCATCCTTGCCCAATGTGTGAGTTTGTACAGTTTTGTGCAGTCTTTTCACAAAACTGTAAATGTGTTTCTTCCCCGGGCTGTCTTGACTCCACTTCTGATTCTTCTGATTAATTTGTTCTGGTCAATTCAACGTCAGGATCCTTGATATTTCTTCAGTCGGCATATGATCTTGACCTTGGATTGACTCTTGTTATCTTTTCAGCATAAAATCCTCTCATTAGCGTGTTTTCACTTCAGTCTCTAAAATGCCCTGTGGAAATATATCGGGACTAACACGTAGAAGTTAGATAGACAAACAGTCTAATTAAGGGGGTTTTACTGTGTTTCTGACTCGTATAACTTTGGTCCATCAGATTACCCCCCACTTTTAGTTGTTCGTCCCGAACAATGCTATTAAAGGGCGTAAGTTCTAAGTTTGGCTTTGGAATATGAAAATTAGACTGTGGTACTCGATCTATCCTAATTCATGCATTGCTTACTTATTACCAAATTAAACTGTGTAAATAAATAGAAGAAACTTAATACTTGTACCTCCGTGCTGAGATGCAAATTATATTGGATGTCTCGGGAGATAGCCCTTTTTAGGCTCCTGGACTGCAATCTTGGGATCGTCTCGTACTATATGGTTTTCTTGTAGCTTTCTCTAGCACATGATTCGATTCGGGTTTCAGTGAGTTGAGCCTTTTTGATTTTCTTCTTTGGCGAGGGACTGCTTTTTTTTGTTGTAGTGAATCGGCCTTTGGCCTTTGATTTGACTTTTTTGAGTACTTCACTTTTGCTCGGTTAAAACCTTCACAATTTTGGGCCTTTGGCCTCTTTTGATTTTCTTCTTTGAGTTTTTCGCCTTTTTGTGACTGCTAGTCCATTTTCTCAAGCCTTTTTGGGAGGTCCAATCATCGCCCGCAAGCCTATGGAAATACCTCCCCGCTCCTCTTGTCTTTGTCGTTTTGCGCGGGTCAAGATGAGGGTCGCTCATCTATTTTCTCGGCTATTTTGACTAGAGAGAGGACGGTCTGATTCCCGTCCTCGCCTTTGCATAGATGCTTCTTGGCGGAGTTGACTTCAATTATTCACTGAAAACCCGAAGTGCAGCCTCCACTGACTTCGAAAACCATATAGTTTGATCCGATCCTTTGATTGCTTGCCAAGCCTCTCTAGGGCAGTTTATATCAACTCCACATCCCTAGTTATCTCAGCATAAAGGACAAATGGAAAGTTACATTCTAAGTTTTTAAACAGTTTGAATTTTCACAAGGTTAATGCATGAATTATGATTTATCTTTTTCACATTCTTAAGTTCATATTTTCAAAAAGGTACTTATTAAAAAAGAAAAACAGCTGCATGTTATTTATGTACACAGGTCGTTCTCACCCCCCACTTTTGAACGAAGGCGTGCCTTAGTTCAAAAGTCATGCAAGCTTAAAACTAAATACTGAATTTAAATGACAGAAATTAAAGTGCGGAAAAGTAAGATAGTGTCGGGTTACCTCCCGACCAGTGCACTTGTTTAACGTCGTTGGCTCGACGATACCTCGATCATGGATCATAAGGTCGGATCCCAAGGGTGGCTTAAGTCGAACTTTGCCACCATTCTTGTGTTGTTTCCAGCTTTGACCTTCTCCGAGTTCTTGAGGAATGTTGAGTTCGGGTCAGGACTCCATTGTTCTGGTGGTTTTGTCTTCCTATTCTTCCGCTTCTTCCGATTCTTTCGAGAAGGTGAGGGACCTTTTACTACAGTCGCTGGTCTTTTAAGTCGGGCTTTCTTGTTTCTCCATCCGGGCTTCCATTCCATCGGGCCATTTCTTTGTTTCTTGTTTGAACGGTTGGCATCCTGGTTGTGCTCTTCGATAACCCTCTTCTTTGCGGCAGAGGTGAATGGCTGTTTCAGCATGAGTGAGTTTCCAGGGCTGTTTGGTTGGCTCGTGGTGAGAGGGTGCTCCATGGTTGACTTTTCTTGCCCTTGTCCCGCCTCCATCTCGCCTTGCACCTTACCATTGATTACTTCATCTTCAAAGGCTGCAATCCGTATACAAACTGAGGGAACAAGCTGGGGGCTTCCACCACAAGGGCCGGGTCTTTCACGGATAGGTTGGTAATGATGACCGGGTCTACCTCAGGTACTCCGAGCGCAAGGACCGAGCCTGGTTTGGGCAGTTCTTCTTCGGCCATCCGAGAGTCCTCATCCTTTGTTGGCTTGGTGGGCTCCAATGTAGGCTCCTTTAGGGCCGCCTCCACGTTTATTACTGCTCTTGTTCTGATGTCTTTTTCCGGGTTTGCTGTGGGCAAGCTTGCAATGGGTGTAGTGCAGGGCTTGTTTTGTACTGAGTCCTTTTTCACCGTTGGTACTTTATTATCAGTTAGGCGTATCGGCCCTTGTTTTGTTCTTCCTGCCAAATTATCTATGGCGTCCCAAATTTTAGTTATGGTCAACCTCATGAATGAGCCTCCCACTGAATCATTGAGCCTTTTCCGCTCATGCGGAAGCATTCCGCCAAGAAACCATTGAAGAAGGAATACGTTTTTGAATCCATGGTGCGGGCAGCTTGCTACAATGGAGTCGAAGTACGATAAGTACTCGTCCAATGTTTCATCCCGGGATTGCTTGATGTTAATGATCTTCTCGCGGAATTCAAGTTGGTAAGATAGCGGAAAAATCTCCTCATCGTCATCTTGATAGTCATGGTGACTTTTTTCGCGAGACATGGTTGTTTCGAAGCGCGTAACGATTCAAAGAACAGTTATCCGATGACTAGTTCCCCGGCAACGGCGCCAATTTGACAGAACCGCTCGTCGTCAAAGCGATTGTGCAAATAATTTTATAATAGTCCGCTACTCGCAACTATACTACTGGGTAGTACTTGGTAAGTAGGGGTCGAACCCAAGGGAACTAGGGGAATAATTGTTCTTCGGGGGGATTACGCAGCGTGGGAGCGTGTTTAAGGTCGGTTGGTTGGTTTTAAAGCTACCAGCTATTTTGATTGATTGATTGGTTGGTTGGTTGATTTTAATACTGGAAAGTAAATGACAGTTTATAATTAAAGAGAAATGTTCGGTTTCAGGGGACTTGTATTATATCCTGTTTATCATTGACCATTAGTGAATCATCTAAGTATTCAAACGGTGAATCGAGGCTAGTTACAGCTCAAGACTTGCAACACTGGTTTAAAGCAACTCCTGTTCTATTTCAGTCTAGCGCCAATACCCTAAGGTATGCTAGCCTGGGTGCATCCACCTGATCTCACAGTTACGCTCGACCAGATGGGGTTTAGGATGAGTCGAACTCCTCAGATAGCTTTGCTTGTTACAGCTTCCACTACCTGAGTATGGTCACGAATTCCCACAGAAGAGCTTTGCTTGTTACAGCATCCACTCAACCTTGGAAACTCTGACTATATATGGCACATAGAACAAGTTTTGAATACTAAGACTATACACTAAGTTAATAGTCTAAAACATTTTATAATACAAGTGCGCCCCTTAGACCGAACTACTAGTTTAGCTACTATTCATCGCGCTAAACATTATACTAAGGAATTAAAGACAACAGTTAAATAAATACTAAAAATAATACTTACAACCGTTGAAGCGCCAAGGGAGCTTTCCTTTATTTCCAAAGCAAAATTACAACGTTACAAATATTACAACTTCTAGAGAGAGAAGTGAAATTGGAAATTGGTGTGTGAAATGAGAAGGAGGAGCTCCTCCTTTTATAGCCCAAAGGGGAGGAGATGGGTGGTGGAGATGGGTGGCAAGTGTTGCATTTTGATTGGAGGAGAAAATGGAGGGAGGAGATGGCCACATGTGGAGGAAGAGGAGTGGTGGAGGAGGAGGAAGGTGGTGGTGACATGTGGAGGAGCTCCAAAAGCCGCCGGTCCCTCCTCCCATAGCCGCCGCTTGCCGGTGGCCCAAGGGGGAGGAGCTCTTCCCTTGGCCACCACTTCATCAAGTGGCCGGTCATCCTTGCCCAATGTGTGAGTTTGTACAGTTTTATGCAGTCTTTTCACAAAACTGTAAATGTGTTTCTTCCCCGGGCTGTCTTGACTCCACTCCTGATTCTTCTGATTAATTTGTTCTGTTCAATTCAACGTCAGGATCCTTGATATTTCTTCAGTCGGCATATGATCTTGACCTTGGATTGACTCTTGTTATCTTTTCAGCATAAAATCCTCTCCTTAGCGTGTTTTCACATCAGTCTCTAAAATGCCCTGTGGAAATATATCGGGACTAACACGTAGAAGTTAGATAGACAAACAGTCTAATTAAGGGGGTTTTACTGTGTTTCTGACTCGTATAACTTTGGTCCATCAGCATCACATATAGCAACATACTCAGATTGAGTAATAGACAAAGTCACATTAGACTGCAAACTAGATTTTCAAGATATACAGTTTTTAGCAAAATGTAAAATATTATGGATTTGTAGACTTTCTACTATCCTTATCCCTGCAAAGTCAACTTCATCATAGCCCACCAGATCCAACTCATTACACCTCCTTACATAACATAATATTATATACAATGCACTAGCAACATATGCAATTACCCATTTTACAGCAGTCCAATGTTCTTACTCAGGGTTACTCATAAACCTACTCAAGACAAATATAGCATAAGAAAGATCAAGTTTAGTACTGATCATAGCATACATCAGGGAACCAATGGTATTAGCATAAGGAAAATGTTCCATTTTTACTTTCTCAGATTGAGTAATAGGGCATTGAGCTTTCGTTAAAATAAAATGAGCAGGTAAAGGAACATGTATAGTTTTACATGCATGCGAAAAAGGGTTTAGTCGAGTGGCTTGTACCCTTGACAATTTGTCAAAGTGTCAAGGGTTCGACCCCTTTGAGTAGCATAATTTTTTTTAAAGTACAATTTTACGTGCAAGATTACAAAACTTCTTAACTAAGTTTTCAAGGTATGGTTTTTGGTGAATCTTTAATGAAAACTGAGTCCTATCCCTTTCGATAATCATGCCCAATAGTTTTCTAGCATGCCCAATGTCTTTCATGTCAAATGCAGTATTCAAATCTTTCTTAAAGGTATTTATTTTATCAATGGACTTGCATATCAATAGTATATCATCAACATATAGCAGGATGTATATAGGATCATTATTAAGAGATGTAAAGTAGAAACAACTATCATATTCACTTCTTTTAAATCCCAAAGTCAGCATAAAGCTATCAAACTTTAAGTACCATAGTCTAGGACTTTGTTTCAAACCTTACAAAGATCTTTTCAAGAAGCAAACATGATTAGGGAAGTTTTCATCCACATAACCTTCAGGCTGTCTCATTATCCAAATCACCATGAAGAAATACAATTTTTACATCAAGTTGTTCCAGTTCTAAGTTCAAGCGGGCAACCAAAGACAACATGATTCTTATTTTCATAAACTTCACAATAAGGGAAAATATTTCAGTGAGATCTATGCTTCTCCTTGAGTATAGCCCTTGGCCACTAATCTGACCTTATACTTAAATGGATCTTATCATTTTATCCTTTTAAGTGTATATAGCCCATCTACATTCCACTATCTTTTGTTTTTCAGGAGGAGGAACTAATATCCAGGTGTGGTTCACTTTTAGGGAATTCATTTCATCATACATGGCTGCTAACCATTTATCCCTATGCTTACAACTAATTGCTTCTATGTAGGTATCAGGTTCAGTAACTTGTAAGTCATTTGCAGCTAATAAGGCATAGGAAACTTAATCAGCATAAGCATATCTAGTTGGTCTCCCAACTCCCTCTCTTCTAGGCCTATCTCTAGCTAATTGGTAGTTAATTAAATCTTTCTAGTGCTCAAGGTAATTTTCCTCCACTTGCTCCTGAACCTCTAGGTTAGGTTGCTCTACATTTGGTTCATTGCCTGGTTCATTTAAGGGATTTTTAGGAGCATCATAATCAGCTTGATCATTATCTGGTTCTATTGGTTCAGTGATGGAAACATTTATAGGCACATGGTTTACATCATCAAGTCCAAGGGAATTACCAGAGGTGCTATGTAAATTACCTCTACAAGGGAAACTAATTACATCAAAGATCACATCTATACTAGGATCCTCAAACCAAGGGTACTTCTATCCCACAGTATAAACCATTTTGTTCCTAACTTTTGTTGATACCCAATAAACACTTACTTAGTTGATCTAGGATCAAGCTTACCATCTTTATTATCAACACAACCAAAGATTCTCAAACCAGACAAATCAGGCTTCCTGCCATTCCACACTTCCATAGGACATTTAAAATTCAATGCTCCATTAGGACTTCTATTTATCAAATAATAGGCAGTGTATAATGCTTCTCCCCGAAGTGACTTGGGTAAACCAGATGTAAACAGCAAACTTCTAACCTTTTCAAGAAATGTTCTATTCATTCTTTCAGCCACACCATTTTGTTAAGGGGTCAATCTAACTGTTTTATGCGTAAGTATCAGGGACGAAGCCAGGCTGTTTTAGCCCGGGTAGAAATTTGAGCGAAAAAAAAATTCAAACTTTACCAGAATTGAATACAGCACAGCTAGAGTAAGTATTTTCATAATTTTCTGGGGGGAGAGACGCTCCACAGAGATAAAACAACAGACCAAGATGAAGGTTGAAGATGCATGTTTGGCATGAACCTCCGAGAGACCACACAGACCAAATGAAGGTGAAGATAAATGTTTGGATGTGGGGTTGCAGTGCTGTTTGGATGTGAGGTTGCAGAAGTTGTATTAGTTTTATTCTAACTGCCAAACACAAGCTTAGGAACAAAAAAAATATTAGACTTTGTTTTTGTTGGGCATCGAACCGTGGTCATGTTGAGCAAAATGAGATTGTTTTCCCACTAGACTACATCCATTAACTTGTCTAGATTCGGCCAAGGAGATTATTATCTTATTTGGTCGGCCAAAAAAAAGTCAGCCCGGGTCCCTTTAAATTCCTAGATTCGTCCCTGGTAAGTATGCCATGCTCTTTATAGAAATTATGAATTTCAACATTAAAGAATTCAAAACAACCATATGGAAAATCACTTATTTTATGTTTACCAAAAATACCATGCTTAAATAAAACAACCAAACCTTTTTTACTCATATGCCCACGCCTGAGATACCACTTAAGAGTGAACCTCTTAACCTCATCAATCACATTTGCCTCATTACTAGCATTTTCAGTAAAAGATCCGTCAAGAAAATCGAGACAGCAATTTTTAAAACCAGTGGAACAAGTTTATCAGCTTTATAAACATTTATGACTCACCCTTTAGATGTGTAGGAACATCCTAAATCATCCAAGACACCTAAAGAAATTAGATTTTTTCTTAGGCTAGGCACATGTCTCACATTGGTAACAGTGACCATCTTACCATTTGACATTCTCATTATGACTGACCCTTGACCCTCAACCTTACATATGTGATCATTTCACATGAACACAGTCTCACCATTACAAGGCTTGTAATGCTAAAACCATGACTCATTAGGACACATATGGAAGGAACAACTAGAGTCAAGCACTCAGTGGTAACTTATAGGATTATCAGTCACATTTAGAACTTTAGGGGAATTAGTTTCGTTGTTATCAACACAACTAAATTAGTCTTACTGTTTTGAGGTTTATTTCAAGCTAAGAATATATGACCGTTTCTTCTAAAATGGCCAATTTGACCACAGAAATAACACTTTCTTGAGATTCCCTGAAATTTACCATCTCTTCTTTGATCAGTTTTAAATCTATTCTCATTGGAGTTTGGTTATTATTCTGTTTAGGCTTAAAGGACATAAACTAACCAGATTTGGACTTAGCAAACAAACCGGACCAAGACTTAGATTTTGACCCTTAAGTTTCATTTCCCTAGTTCTTAAAGCAGCACAAAATTAATGCACAGTCCCAGTTTACTGAAAAGCATCTTTAACAACTTGGTAACTTTCAGGATTAGCATCCATCAATATCATAACAATGCTAGTATCATCCATGGCATGTGTAGTATCACTTAGCAACAAACTCATTTTCAGGAACTCATTCAAGTTATCATCAATAGACTTATTAGCATCCATCAACATTGAAGGTTTCAGATTTAGTGTTTCTTGGGTTTTAAATAAAAACTTAATTTTTTTCCACAAGGCAAGAGGAGTTTTTAGTGAACGTACCATTCTGATAACATTAGCAGCGATACTTATACTATCAGATTGTATGCTTCATCATCAATCTCTTCTTTCCTCTTCTTTGCTTCATCACTCCATTTTACAACTTCTTTTTCCAAGGCTATTCCAACCTTGTGGTCTAATTGCAATGCCTTCATCTTGAGGCTCCACACCTTAAAATAAGTCTTCCTATCATAAGGGACACGATCAATCTAGTCATCTCCCATTTTGCCTCACAAACAATCAAACACAGTTGTCAGTATACAGTTCACACAAGGGCACAAAAAAAATTTGGCAATATCAACAAGCAAGAAATAAAAAATAAAGGCCCTTATACCATTGTAGTAATTCAATCTGATTGATTAAGGATCCAGTTGTGTGATTTCTAGCTCAAGAACCCTAACTCAATTAGCCCTAAATTGACTATGCTTTGAGAACTAAAAAGAAAGTAAACAATGCACAACAATTTATATTGGTTCACCTCTACGTGAGAGGCTACTCTTGTTCGGCTCACTGTTGGAGCCCGGACTGCACTATGGTGGTGGTCGGAATCGCACCCAAAATACCTGGAGATGACACAAGCTTGCGTTCACTCTCACTCAGCCGCTTAATCACCAAATCGATACCACTTCACTCGATCGAACCCCAAATGATGTGCGATGTTCTCCTGAGCAAAGGCCCTCTCCTAATTTCACCGGATGATCACGCTAGCACTTTGAACCAGAGAGATTTCTGGTTAACTGAACTGAACTCTAAACCCTGAGTTTCATATTTAAATACGCCCGCCTAATTTCCATATTAAAATGCAGCCGTCGAATCTGCCAGCCCATACTTGATCTTGATCGTCCATCAGCAACGGCCGACGAACTCGCTTCGCCTCCTCGGTGTGTCATGCTGATGAGCCGTATTTATACGACTCATTGAGTCAACATATCCCACCAATTCCGACACTTTATTATGCGAACAAGTTACTTATTAGTATTGTTTTGCATTTCAGGTGTTTTGGAAGCTCTAGGAGAAAACGCATATTAAAGATGGCATTTTGTGCCAAAAACATCACAACTTCACAAGGCATCATCGCCCGAGCAGTGCCTGAGCATCACCCAAGCAGCGCCCAAGCAGCATCCGAGCCAAGCCGAGTCCAAGGCATACAGATCTCGGCTCGTCCTTGTGTGGTGGTTTATGCGAATACTTGTTGGCCAAGTTTACTTGCAATCTAAGCAAAAGCCAAGATTTGGACATGTTTCCTAATTTGTTTTTGGACTTGTTCCAAAATCGAACTTGGAAGTCCTAGGTTTTTGTTATAAATAAGACCCTTGGGTCAAGGCATAAGCATCCCATCAGCTCCTTCTCATTCTACACGGATCCAGAGCTTCTCTCTCATCATTCCGGCCGTGACTTCAAACCTTCGACGAGAGAAGAATTCCTCTACTTTCTTTTTATTATTGTTTTGTTATTCCCATGGCTATGAGTAGCTAAATCCTTCATTCGGGCTAGGGTTTATATATTTTGACGATTGTTTTGAGACTTCGTTCTTAATGCTATTTTATGTTTTACTAGTTCTTGCGCCATCACATGAATTAACTTGTTAGATTACGTGGAAGCTTTGTCGCAAAGCTTAATTGAGCAATTAATTCTTACTATTAGTATCTACTGGATACTTTGTCGTAAAGGTAGATCGTAACACCTAGGCTAAATAACACCTTTGTCGGGTTATTAGGTTTAGGGAAGAACTAGAAGTCTAGCACCTTTGTCGGGCTAGGTTATGGCATATCGCCTTTGTCGGGATACTTGGGGAGTCACCTTTGTCGGGACAACCACACTTAGAAACATAAAGTCAGATCATCAGCAATCAATGATAAACAAGTCACAATAGAAACCCTAGACCGAATACTTTCTCTGATTGAATTACCTTCCTTTTATTTTCTTTTGCACTTGTTTCCAAATACTCACAAACCCCAATTTCCTTATTTTCAGAACGACTTCAACAACACCAGCTCTCCAGGGTTCGACCCCTACTTGCTGCTTTACTATGTTTCTCGTAGGGAAAAATATACATTCAAATTTGACTCGACCGACGACACCTGTCACATTCCTTGATTTGTCCAATTTACTTTCCCTTAGCTACGATGTTTTGGCAACAGCGCCGCTTCCTCTGATTTTAGGAACGATCCGTAGTAGCTCCTGGAAACAGCAATGGCTTGAGCCTTCCAAACGACGACTCAGCAATCTTTAGCGACAACTTCTGGGTTTATGTAGACTAACATACTGCTTTAATCCTTCAATTAGCTAGGTAGGCATTACTGACATTGGAGTACATCTTAAGGAGGTGTTCTTTTGAGCTTAACATGATGTTCCCTTGAGTGGCATGTATTTGGCAAAACATAGTTAGATAGTTCAAGCAGGAGTTCAGGAGGAGTTCGAACATATCCTAGCACTCATGAACAGCGTGCAACAGACGCAAGGATATTTCTCGGAATGATATTGGACAGCAAAGATATCGCCAAGTTAAAGTCGGCCAGCGACTTATTCGAACATGAGATATTCAAATGAATATCTACATTGAAGGCGACGTGGCTTACTTGGGCAAGAAGACTTCGTATATTCTTCTAACCGATTTGTGAAAGATATACATCAAATATTTAGGAATATTTCCTAAATATTTGATGGGATTATCTTGTGCAGATTAGGGTTTCATCCAAGCATATAAATACAATGCTAGGGCATCCTTATTCGGCATCGCTTTCAAAGATAAAATATACACGACCAAACCCTATCAATTGGATAAGAAGAAAGCGACGGCCGTTTGTGTTTCCCCACTGGAAACTCATCGGTGCAAGAGCAGTCTCATCACGTGCAACTCAGAATGCCTGGAAGCGATCAAACTGCCGCACACAACAAAGGTGAAAAAGCTTTTGACAGAGAGCATCCGAGCTTCAAGAGAAGGTCATGAACGTTCAGACTGCAGGTTCGGACAAAGGGGATCGAGGTTAACTGCTGTAAACCTCGGTTGCAAATCTGAGAGACGCAACGTTAGAGGCTAGGCAATTACAAGGTGTAAGTGTAAGTCCACGTATAAGCTCTAACTCGTAATATAGATTTGATGTCCCTTCTAGGGTGTGGGAAACCCCCCAGAGTAGGCGTGGCCGAACTGGGTTATCATTCTGTGCGTGCTCCTATTATTTGTTCTGTCTACTGAACTGTTGTGAAAGGAGTTCAAGGTTTGTCTCAATTGTACCTTGAACACAAGCTTGAACAAGGGATATAATTTCAATTGGTATCAGAGCAAACACTCGACACACTGAGTGGGATCCTGAACAGTTTAAGATGACTCTGAAGGAAGGACAAAGCATCACCAGACCCCCGTTGCTTGAAGGAACAAACTATGCCACCTGGAAGCCCGTGATGAGATCCTTTCTGAAATCGCTAGACGAAAAGGCGTGGAAGGCTGTCCTGAAAGGTTGGACTGAACCTATGATGAACAATCTCACTGGAGAACCGATTCCGAAACCAGAAGCACTGTGGGCAGAAGAGGAGGACAAAGCATCTATGGGAAACTCAAAGGCTATGAACGTAATTTTTTCTGCGGTAGATGAAAACGTCACGAAGCTAATCATCAACTGTGAAGTGGCCAAGGAAGCATGGGACATCCTCCAAACAGCCTTTGAAGGCACAGACAAAGTTTGCAACTCTCGCATGCAGGCTGTCACAACCAGGTTTGAAGAGATGAAGATGAAGGAAAGTGAAACCATCACTGAGTACAACACCAGAGTTTTGGAACTGGCTAACGAGGCTTTTGCTCTAGGGAAACCCATCGATGAAGAAAGATTGGCCAGTAAAGTCTTAAGATAACTCCCTCCAAGATTTGCGATGAAGGTCACGACCATAGAGGAAATGCACGACATCGCCAAACTAAAGCTGGACGAGCTGATGGGTTCTCTCAGAACCTACGAGATCAATCATCATTTTGAACCCGGAGAAGTGAAGGGAATTGCCCTAAAAACAGACATGTCTGAAGACAATTTGGACGGTGGCTGCACTACTGAACAACTGGCTATCATGGCTCAGAATTTTGGCAGAATGATACAGAAAATCAACAGACGTGGACCAGAACAAGGTCAGCCTTCATCAAATAACTTCCGAAACTGGAAAACTGGCAGGTCAAGGTCCAGAGACATGAGACAAGACCCTTCTAACAAAGGAAAGGAAGAAATTCAATGCCATGAATGCAGGGGTTTTGGTCATATTGCTTCACAATGTGCAAATACTCTCATGAAAAAAAAGGCAATGGTCGCTAGCTTCAGCGACAGTGAGTCAGACGAAGAAAAAGAAGGAGGTGAAACCACCAACTTTGTGGCTTTCGTCACAACTCTGGGTGAATGCAGTAACACCAGTGAACCAGTTCCATCTCAGTTGGAACTCCCAGCTGAAGACCTCTCAGACAGTGACGATGAAGAACTCACGCAGGAGTCCCTAGCTGAGACATATAAAGATCTGTTGATAGCGCTAAAACATATGCATTTTAGGCGACCTCTATGCTTATTGTTTCGATCATTTTATTACAATTTCACTTGCTATTTGATGCTTTGTGGTTCATTTTAGGCAAATTACAGAGTTTAAGCTGAGAACACAAGTGAGTAGCATTTTGGAGCAAAACCGAGCAGTTTCGGAGCAAAATATGGTGTTTCGGGGCCAAACCGAGCAATATTGACCTTTGCACCTTGTTTTGGACGCCCAGGGCTCATACGATGTCCTATTTGGTCGATTCAAAGCTTGTTGGAAAGCTTATTCAAAGGACTACAACTTTGTAGTTTACACCAAGATCAGATTCGGATGTTAAGAGGCTCTGAGGACCCGAACCGGCCGGCTGAAATCCCTTCACGAATTAAACCGCCAGGTTCAAATGCTCAGAAAGTCCAAGCAAGCTTTCCCCTGATCGAACCGTCCGGTTGAAAATCCTTCACAATTGGAACCGGCCGGTTGAGCCGTGCTACAGTTCCGGAAACCCTAATGTTGGCTATAAATAGAAAGTTTGAGATCAAAACAAAAGGGCACTTTTTGGGGGATTTTCAAGGGAGATTTTCTGGGATTTTGGAGCCACTTTCTTGGGGAAGAAGCTAGAGATTTTGGGAGAACTTCAACAACAAAGATCGAAGATTGGATCCTCTAGTGTTCTTGAATCTCCATATTGGTTTTGAATTCCTAAACTCAACTTTTCATATGGGTTTTTGCACTTTCATTGATGTCTTTGTTTGTTAACTCACTATGAGTGAGTAGTGACTTTGATTGGGGATTATGGATCCCCTAGACATGTTTGTGATGATGTAAACACCATTGATGCTAATGTTGAATGAGTTTGCACATGAATCTTCTTCATTTGAACTAAATGTCTATAGTTGCCCATAAGGTGTTTGTGAAATGTCCTCAATGGGAACTTAGCTTGATCTCATGTTTGATGTAGCTCACGTTGATCAATATGACTTCAATGAAATGAATGAAGAAGCATTAGAGTCTTTGTGTTACATGGCGACACCTAAATTCTAATGAGAATGGCTTGAACTTAACAAGAATGTGTTTATCTAGTCAATAGAGCGCGAGTGTGAGACTAGACATGCATGTTCTATAGGGCCAATAGAGCGCGAGTGTGAGGTCCTATGCGAGATGTAACCCCTTCATTCTAAGTTGTAGCGCGAGTTGAACTTAGCTTGAATGTTGCATGGCTAAATTCTACTCATGTGCATGTGAATTCATCATTGGCATCCAATATCATTGTCACAATAATTGTCTAGGTGGGGAAGTAACCCCCAGTCATCTTTTAATCGATTGTTTACTTGTTTCATTGTTTAAAATCTCCTTCGGATAGTAAAAACTTGCTATCAACCTCTTACGAGGAACAAATTCCCCCCCCAATCCAGAAACGTTCTAAATTGAATCTTTAGCACCAATAGTTTAATCACCTATCTTTTGGGTACGACCTCGGATTTCCCGAGTCAATATAAATTGTTTTGATTAATCGTGACTAGCAATAGTATTTGAATTCTATTCGAATATTTACACTAAATTACAACCGATCAAATGGCGCCGTTGCCGGGGATAGGTTATTTAACTAGGTGCTAATAGATTTTTTTTAGTTTGTCTATTCTTGTATCTTTCTCTTTTACTTGTATGTTCTTTTTTTTTCTTTCATATCCCTTACTAACTTCGTTAATCTTGTTTTGCGAGGATGGATCACTATGACCAACAAGTCATGCACGATGAAGATTATTATGAAGATTTTTCCAATTATGCGATAAAAGATCAAATTAGTGATTTGGAAAAGAAAGTGGATAGCATGATGAGTATGGTTAAGGCTTGGGTTGACAAAAGGAAGTATGAAGACAATGAAGATTATTATGAAGATGATCAACCAAATGCCCATTGTGTAGACTATTGGATGAACAATCAAAGCCAACAAGTCTCTTCTAATGAGGGATATTATCAAGAGGAGGAGCAACCATATTGGAATTACCAAGTGCATGACTATCAAACTAATCGTTATAATTTGGATGGGGATGACCAAGAAGAGGAGCAACCAAACGGCTATTGGGAAAACTCTTGGAATCCATCACCTACCTACACTCAAAATTGGAATGATAGTCAATGTTTTGAAATTGAACACTCCTACCCTCCATACCCTCAACCTCCTCAACCGTCAAATGAGCCCTCCGATTTTGAAGCCATGTTTGCCACATTCCTTGAAAACCAAGAGAAGATGGACGCTCAATTGAAAATATTGGAGGCTCAAAACCATGAGTTAAAAAGAGAAAATGCTAAATTGAGGGAGATGGATGCTCAACACCAAGTTTTGGAAAGCGAATTGGGGCAACAAGCAATGGAAAACGAAAACTTGGATGAGGAAGAAGAGGTACCCGAAGAAGAAGTCCTTGAATCTAATGTCTCAAGGGAAGAATGGGACCAAGAAAGGGAGGATGAATTTTGGAGAGCCGGCACCGCAACTCATTACAACCAAAGAGATGGTGAATCTTGTAACGAGGACGAGGTGGAATTCAAGAGTGAAGCATCCTTCACTACTAGCATATCTCAAGATCAATTGGACGAAAACACACAAGAGCTCACCATTCCATCAAATGCCTTGGCTCTCCGACGAGGAATTCTTCAAGGACGATGCCTCTTGCATAGAGGAAATGACTTTTATTAATGAAGAAGAACTCCTCCCTCCTGATATAGAAGATCCTAAATGTGAATCCCAATTCCTTGATGAGGATAAGATAGAGGAAGAGCGTATAGAGATTGAAAGTCTTCAAGGGTATAGAGACTTTGTTGAGGTTTTCATGGAAGAGACTAAAGAGCCATCTCGTATGCAAGAAGACACAAGTTCAATAAGAGATATTGAGGAGTGGGCACCCAAGGGAGTGATTGAAAAACTAAAGAAGGGTGTGCCCATCATTCTCGAGACAAGTTATGAAGACCCCTTCTTCACTACGAAGTCTCGAGACAAGTTTTGGAGCTTCTTGCCATATTTCCAAAAGCTATTCAGAAAAAGCTCCCATGACCCCTTAATTTTTAAAGGATTTTCATACTTGAAGGGGTCATGCTTTCAAAGGAAAGTCCATTGTAGGCTTGATGGGAGGAAATTCAAATGGGATTTGAAGGTGGTTTGACACGATCAAGTGCAAGGCTCCGCTTGAGGAGGGATCTTAGCAAAAGACTCCTCAAGCGTGCTTCCTATCTCTTAAGAGGAGAATTGGCTCCGTCTTAGCCAAGACGTTAAACTAGGCTTGTGAGTGTTTTCTCTCCCGATCTTTAAGAATATCTATTTTGATTGGATTTCTATTTGATTCGTGCAAAAATTTGAGGATATGAACTATGCATGTGTGAATGCCTATATTGATAACTTCTTAACATGTGCTTAGTTAACTAGATGTCTTGATAGAGCATAAGTGCGGGGTGTTGAAATTTTGTGCATGAGTGTTGATGTACGATTTGAGATTGGTTTAGAAATTTTTGTCCGTAACTCCATGCGTTCGCATGCCCTTCTAATGCTGTCTTGTGATAAAATTCTGAGTTGACTTGCATGATGTTGATATATTTACGATGATGATTTCCCCTACCTTGTATGCTTAACACTCTCATTTTTAGTTTCGTGTCTTATTGAAGAAAAAGGGGAATCATTACTCGAATCTTTTGCGCAAGATCGTTCACCCAAGAACTAGACGCGCATAACAACATCTCTCACTTTGAAATGGCTACCTCCAAACGAGAGAAGTTTTTCTTAACTCTCTTTTTGCTTTTCATTCTATTCATTGTTTAGGGACTAAGCAATTGCTAAGTGTGGGGTGGCCTATGTTTTGACGTGTTTTGACTACATGAGATGTTTGTGTTTGCTTGACGCGCTTTCATGTGTGGAATCCAATCAACTTGTATGATTAAGGGAAAACACTTACACTACCGCACAATTCATCCAGAAATTTCAAATTATTAATGGAAACAAAAAGTCTAGGCAAGGACACATTTTCGAAAAATCTCATTCCTAATTCAACTAGTCGTGCATGATTTCACTTGATTGATCCTTTAGATGACTAATGGATTGGATTGTTGACTTTCATTATTGAGGATCAAAGCATCTACTAGCACTTCTTTATCATTTATTCTAAGCTTTTTCTTGTTGAGACTAAAGAGTTGATTTTTGAAAGTATAAAATCGAAAATTTTCAATTCCAAAACCCTTGCATGCCACGTTTGCCTTTAGGTGACCTTCGTGACCTTGCTTATCTCATGGATTTGTCTTGTTGGTTTGTCATGCTCCATTTTTAACACTTAGCCTTTTGTCAAGCTCTAAGTGTGGAGTCAAAAGAGGGCGAAAAATAGGCCCCAACAAAAAAATATATACTTCATTCTCGTGGTCAAAAGAGGGCAGAGCCCCGACTAAAAACTCTCTCGATGTACACGAGAAGTTTTGAGCAAAATATACAAATGCCGGGGGTTAGGAAGAAAAGTTCCCCCTCGAAAGCATTTGTAGGCCAAAGGCCATTTGAAAAAAAAAGAGGAAAAAAGAAAATAAGAAGCACTTAGACTTGACAATCGGCTATTCCACTATCCTCTAGCATGAAAACCAATGAGACAATTGATACTTACTAGCAAGAATCCACTAAGGGACGAACCTCGTATTCTTTTATACTTAGGCATGATATGACTTGCAAGTATCTAAAAAAACTGTAATGTTGAAACTCCTCTTCTCTTATGACTAAGCGACCTTTGCGTCCTAGGCTTGAGAATGAGTTCAAAGCTCACAAGCCAATGGACTAGCCTTCTTGCTAGCATTTGTGAGTGATCCAACAAGATTTCTTTGCGACTATTAGATTGTTTTCTTGAAGTCACTAACATAGAAAATGACTAGAATCCTTGATTAAAGATTTATTAGTCTTTGCTTTGATTTGCTTGAATGTCCTAATTGATGAATTTCCACAAGGATTTGAAGAGGTTTCATGTAGTGATTGAAATGCACATCTCTAGTTGAATACATTGTGAACTTCATGAAAAACACCTTGCCTAGTACTTTGACAATTGTGAACTTAAAATGCCTAATTAGATGGTTGTTCTCTTTGTGGGATTTGTGAGTATTCCCGTGTCTGAAAACTCTCAGGAGACTACAACTCCTCCACTAGGGTAGCCTAGGGGTTTACAGGCTTGGTGCATTCGCTAAATGCACTCGTGTCACCTACGAAAGTGGTTTATCAAAAGTAGTATTTGTTTCTTAGTGTTTTTAGTTAGTTTTCGTGACCATATGGAGATTCTTTGAACCGATCATGAGTGAGCAAAATGCATTATTGTTGTTGATCTCTATGATTAGTTTGCTCGGGACGATCAAACGTTAAGTGTGGGGTGATTTGATAGCGCTAAAACATATGCATTTTAGGCGACCTCTATGCTTATTGTTTCGATCATTTTATTACGATTTCACTTGCTATTTGATGCTTTGTGGTTCATTTTAGGCAAATTACAGAGTTTAAGCTGAGAACACAAGTGAGTAGCATTTTGGAGCAAAACCGAGCAGTTTCGGAGCAAAATATGGTGTTTCGGGGCCAAACCGAGCAATATTGACCTTTGCACCTTGTTTTGGACGACCAGGGCTCATACGATGTCCGATTTGGTCGATTCAAAGCTTGTTGGAAAGCTTATTCAAAGGACTACAACTTTGTAGTTTACACCAAGATCAGATTCGGATGTTAAGAGGCTCTGAGGACCCGAACCGGCCGGCTGAAATCCCTTCACGAATTGAACCGCCCGGTTCAAATGCTCAGAAAGTCCAAGCAAGCTTTCCCCTGATCGAACCGGCCTGTTGAAAATCCTTCACAATTTGAACCGGCCGGTTGAGCCGTGCTACAGTTCCGGAAACCCTAATGTTGGCTATAAATAGAAAGTTTGAGATCAAAACAAAAGGGGACTTTTTGGGGGATTTTCAAGGGAGATTTTCTGGGATTTTGGAGCCACTTTCTTGGGGAAGAAGCAAGAGATTTTGGGAGAACTTCAACAACAAAGATCGAAGATTGGATCCTCTAGTGTTCTTGAATATCCATATTGGTTTTGAATTCCTAAACTCAACTTTTCATATGGGTTTTTGCACTTTCATTGATGTTTTTGTTTGTTAACTCACTATGAGTGAGTAGTGACTTTGATTGGGGATTATGGATCCCCTAGACATGTTTGTGATGATGTAAACACCATTGATGCTAATGTTGAATGAGTTTGCACATGAATCTTCTTCATTTGAACTAAATGTCTATAGTTGCCCATAAGGTGTTTGTGAAATGTCCTCAGTGGGAACTTAGCTTGATCTCATGTTTGATGTAGCTCATGTTGATCAATATGACTTCAATGAAATGAATGAAGAAGCATTAGAGTCTTTGTGTTACATGGCGACACCTAAATTCTAATGAGAATGGCTTGAACTTAACAAGAATGTGTTTATCTAGTCAATAGAGCGCGAGTGTGAGACTAGACACGCATGTTCTATAGGGCCAATAGAGCGCGAGTGTGAGGTCCTATGCGAGATGTAACCCCTTCATTCTAAGTTGTAGCGTGAGTTGAACTTAGCTTGAATGTTGCATGGCTAAATTCTACTCATGTGCATGTGAATTCATCATTGGCATCCAATATCATTGTCACAATAATTGTCTAGGTGGGGAAGTAATCTCCAGTCATCTTTTAATCGATTGCTTACTTGTTTCATTGTTTAAAATCTCTTTCGGATAGTAAAAACTTGCTATCAACCTCTTACGAGGAACAAATTTCCCTCCCCCCCAAACCACAAACGTTCTAAATTGAATCTTTAGCACCATTAGTTTAATCACCTATCTTTTGGGTACGACCTCGGATTTCCCGAGTCAATATAAATTGTTTTGATTAATCGTGACTAGCAATAGTATTTGAATTCTATTTGAATATTTACGCTAAATTACAACCGATCATCTGTACGAGAAATGGCTGCTACTGATCAAGGTCAACAAGAAGCTGAATGACACCGTCGCAAGCGTCACTATGGAAAAGGACGGTCTGGCAGGAGGTCGAGATACTGGTTACACAGAAGAGGGAACTCGAAGGCACAGTACACTCACTGAACACTCAACTGGCTGAGATGAAGCAGGAAAGATTGTGTCTTCACTGAAAGTCGACATGGAGAGGGACCGTGACACTCATCCTGTAGGCATGGCGGGTCTAAGAAAAACCATCACAGATCTGAAGCGTAAGGAGGTGTTCCAACTAAGGAGGATAGAACAGCTGGAACTTCAGCTAGAATCTGAGAAGATGGACCATTCAGACATTGAGAAGGAGCTCAATCACCTCAAACAGTCAGTAAGAATGCTAAACTCTGGCACTAACGACTTATATGAGATTCTCAGATCTCAGAGGATGGAGTTTGGACATCGAGGCCTGGGGTTTACGAGAAGGTTCTTCAAAAGGCTCT
This sequence comes from Rhodiola kirilowii, assembly GCA_033675215.1. NCBI lineage: Eukaryota > Viridiplantae > Streptophyta > Magnoliopsida > Saxifragales > Crassulaceae > Rhodiola > Rhodiola kirilowii. The sequence goes on from CM066197.1 coordinate 22,947,641, forward strand.
ACCGTTGTTAAAGCTCAACAAGTGTCGAAATAGCTTCCTGAACAAAAGGTGAGACAGTCCAAAGGAAAGAACCTAACTGATCACATGAAGAGTCATAGCACACCAAGCGGTGGAAAGTCGCGTGGAACACCCGTCCAACGCCGTGATTTCTCACCAGTGAAGCAAAGGGGAGAGTGGCGCACTTGCTGGTACTGTCACCGAATGGGACACATCAAACTGCAGTGTCGCCTGTTTCTTGCCGAACGGCGGGCTTATCAACATCAGACCGTGCCTCGACAGAAACAAGTCTGGCTTCCAAAAGTAGACCAAACCGTTTGCATGGTGGCCTACTACTCCTCAAGCTATACAATGGAAGACAGTTGGTACTTCGACAGCGGATGCTCCGCCCACATGACAGATAACTCTCAATACCTTACCCATATTAGACCTGTTGAACAGATGTGGTTTGTCACCTTCGGGGATGGTGGAAAGGGTCAGGTGATCGGCTGTGGGACATTGATGGTTCCGGATCTCCCTGCACTCAAGAACACCCTCCTTGTCGAAGGACTGACAAGGTATCTTTTCAGCATCAGTCAATTGTGTGACGATGGACATTATGTGTCATTCTCTAGCTACTCATGCCTCATCCTAGACAAGAATGGCGGTACACTGATGAAAGGAAGAAGGGATGCCAACAACTGCTACACCATTGTGATGGGTTTGATGGGACCAATGGATGATGAGAACTATGGCAAGCAACAGGTTGCCCTAGCCTGTGCGAACGCCAAACATCGATTTCTGTGAGGGGGAGTGGATAAGACCTCGCACACAAGGTCTGATTGGTGTTGCGCACAAATCCATGTAGACAACTGTCCCAGGAAATTGTTGAATCAGAAGGTGTCACAGTTACATAAGGAGTTCGCACTATGCCCGCAGAAATATGCCTGCAACCAAACAAGAAAATATGAATATGGAGGGCACCAGAAGATGATAACTCTGAGGCATACCAAGACCTTCGTCAACTCCCATGGCATTTCACGGCGTGAAACACCCAGATCCTCAGTGGGTCTATGTGGTGTCAATCACTGAATGCATCCAACGGTGGTCAGTCAAAGTCGAGACTCCAGCTAAACAGTTGGAATGACCACCTAAGGCAAGAAAGCTGGAACAGAAGGCACAGCGCGTGAAGATCAATATTGTTTGAATATTCTCGAAGATTTTTTATGCCGTTATTTGAAACGGGAGTTGACAGATTTGGGAAGTTGAAAAGGTATTTTTAAACACAGTTCAGTTGTTCTCTCTCTCGTCCAAACCCTAGAACGGCAGCCAACAATTTCTCTCTCAACCGCTCATCCTCTCAACAAAAATGGTGAACACCAGCAAGTCATCAAAATCCGGCGTCAATTCGGCTGAGAAGAAGAGAGAAAGCATGCAGTCCTCGAAGGCACTGGCGGCGAAACCCCGTGTTCCGAAATCAAAAGTACCAAAGGTGAAAAAGGCGTCGCCTTTACACTCCAATACTGAATCTTTGGGCGTTGCAAAGAAGACTGGCAAAGGAACTACCATTGAAATCCCTCATTCTGACGCGGTGGATACGTCTAAATCAATCGATGCTGTTTCGACACAAGTTCCTTCCCAATCTGAGGTATTCCCTAAATCTCAGACTGTCCCTACCACAAATATTTCTGCTGTTAAAAATATTGTGTTGGAGGAAGTTGCGAATGTGGGGTCTGAAAGGGGTGGTGAAGCCAGTAGGATTGTTGTTGATGGTAAAGCCAGTAGGGCTGATGGTGGTAAAGATAGTACTGAGTCCATGAAAGAAGGTGAGCCCAGTACTTCCGTGTCTAAAGGTGCTGGTGGATCAGGAGTACGGAGGGAGAAAATCCATACGTCTGGGTATGTTCATCCGGGAGGCTTACGAAGAACGAAGGGACTCGCCTAGTGGTTTCTCCAAGACAATGTCTGGCCAAGATCAGTTCAATCAGAGGGAAGCTCATTGCTATGTCTGATGAGGAGACAGAGAAGTGTCTTGATTCCTCAAGAAAGAGGAAGTTAGTGATTAATGAGGCATCTGACGATGGGTCTGATGAGAAGCTTGGAGTTTCAGAAGGTGAACAAATCAGGAAGCAAGATGAGTCAGTGATCAAGAAGGTTCATCCATCAGAGAAGGAAGACGGGTTGAAGGAAGCCATAGTAGGAGAATCTGATCCTACAGAAAAGGATGAAGAGATGGAAAGAATGTTCCAAGACATTGATGATGTCATGAAAGATTTGGAAAAAGAAAAGGATCTGGTAGTGGATAGTTCAGAAACTTCACTTCGTGCCCAGGGTGTTGGGGTAGAAGTGTTTGTTGCAGTGAAAGAGGCAAGTGTTCAGACTGAAGTTGAGTCAGTTAGTGTTCCAGTGGCAATTGCTGTTGAGGAAACAGTGGTCGTCCCAGTTATTGCTCAAGGTGTGCAAGATGGTGCATCCGTTCTTGAGGATGTTACTGAGCCAGTTGCAAAGAAGAATACTCTCTCAGATGATGACCAAGACCTTGTTCCAATTATCAATCTCAAAAAGACAAAGAAGGACAAGGGAAAGAAGAAGGTGGCCTTTGATAAACCTTTCAAGGGGTCAGCTCAGGACGGTGCATAGGAGGGCATCGCGGCAGGGGGAGCTGTGTCATCTAAGAAGAGGAAGCGTGAAAATCTGATTCCTGTTTCGGAGGATGCTGGGAGATGCGAAGTCCCATCCCCTGAGGCTGATACTTTTCCAGTGGGTATCATCAAGATTGGAGTGTGGTTTGTTAATAGAGATGCTACGAAGAAGTGGTCTTGTGTGCTGAAGAGAAAGACCATCCCTGAGAGGGTGCTAGAGGAGTCCCGGTACAAGGGAAAAGAAGTCATCGAGGTTCTTAAGGAATCTGATCTGTTTTGGACGTTGGACAGGTGCAAACCCTTCAACGAACAGTTGGTTCGGGAGGCCATAGCAAACCTACCCCCACGGTTTGGGACTGCCGGAGAAGCAGATTATGGGGTCTTCCACGTTAGAGGAAGAAGGATCAAGATTGATCCTGAGCTGATCAATGTGTACTTCTCCATGGACGACCCAGCTGTAGATGAAGAGGAATCAAGCTTTGAGAAGATAGTGAGCACCATCACTGCATGCTATGTTCGGTGGAGGCCTGAGTCAGTTGTGCATACAGCAGATCTTTCTACGTTCTATTCTACGCTGTTTTTCATTACTGTCTTCAAATGGAGGACTTCTACCCACCGATAAACTGTCAACCGGGATATGGCTCAACTTCTTTATCAGATAGGGAATAAGCTGAAATTCAACCTGGGCAGAGTGATGTTCAAACAGATCGCTGATCATGCTACTTCGACGAGAACTCTACACCAGATCTGTTTCCCGTCCCTGATATATGAGTTGATAATCCATCAAGCTCCAGATTTGAAGGCCTCGACTGACCACCTCTCAACGGCGCCCAGCAAGTTCATCGTTGACCACAAGCTGTTTAAAGGGCGTCACGTGAACGATCTCAAGGAGGGGAACCAGAAAGGAAAAGATGTTGTGGAGTCAAGTCGAGGGGGAGCCAGGATGGGCCGGGGTGAGAGGAGTAAGCTTCTCAAGGACCTGACGGTCATCATTGAAGCAGACAAGGAGCAACGTAGGCGCATCAACAAGCTCGGTCGTGCCCTCAGCTACCCAAGTGAAGATGAATCTGATGATGCAGATTCTGATGATGCCACTGATGATGAGTCGTCTGTATGAAGGTCCCATGAAAAACTATCTCTCTGAACTGAGTTTTTTTAACTGTCATTATTTGTGCTTGTTCTGGCACTCTTATGATTGGCTGTTCGAACCAGATTGGACCCCTTGCCAGTTTGTGGCAAAAAGGGGGAGTATTTTGAGTGGTGACAATTTTTTGTTCCCTCAAGGTTGTCTAAAGTCTAGATAGGTAGATAGATCTAGTTGTCTAGTAGATTTGGTTTTGCCAAAATGCCAAGGGGGAGATTGATGTTCCCTTGAGTGGCATGTATTTGGCAAAACATAGTTAGACACTTCGAGCAGGAGTTCAGGGGGAGTTCGAACCTATCCTAGCACTCATGAACAGCGTGCAACAGACGCAAGGGTATTTCCCGGAAGGATATTGGACAGCGAAGATATCGCCAAGTTAAAGTCGGCCAGCGACTTATTCGAACGTGAGATATTCGAATGAATATCTACATTGAAGGCGGCGTAGCTTACTTGGGCAAGAAGACTTCGTATATTCTTCCAACCGATTTGAGAAAGATATACATCAAATATCTAGGAATATTTCCTAAATATTTGATGGGATTATCTTGTGCAGATTAGGGTTTCGTCCAAGCATATAAATACAATGCTAGGGCATCCTTATTCGGCATCGCTTTCAAAGATCAAATATACACGACCAAACCCTATCGATTGGAGAAGAAGAAAGCGACGGCCGTTTTTGTTTCCCCACTGAAAACTCATCGGTACAAGAGCAGTCTCATCACGTGCAACTCAGACTGCCTAGAAGCGATCAAACTGCCGCACACAACAAAGGTGAACAAGCTTTCGACAGAGAGCATCCGAGCTTCAAGAGAAGGTCGAGAACGTTCGGACTACAGGTTCGGACGAAGGGGATCGAGGTTAACTGCTGTAAACCTCGGTTGCAAATCTGAGAGACGCAGTGTTAGAGGCTAGGCAATTACAAGGTGTAAGTGTAAGTCAACGTACAAGCTCTAACTCGTAATAAAGATTTGCGGTCCCTTCTAGGGTGTGGGTAACCCCCCAGAGTAGGCGTGGCCGAACTGGGTTATCATTCTGTGCGTGCTCCTATTATTTGTTCTGTCTGCTGAACTGTTGTGAAAAGAGTTCAAGGTTTGTCTCAACTGTACCTTGAACACAAGCTTGAACAGAGGATATAATTTCATAACAAAATTGAAATTGAAATTTATTTGACTTTATTGAACTAAAGTGAACTTAATTTAACTATAGTGAGTTTAATTCAATTGTACTGAATTTAATTTAACTTTATTACACTTTAAATTTAGGGAAAAGTACAATTTCATCACTTAAACTACCGCCATGTTTCAATATAGGTACCGAACTATTATTTTTTTCAAATTAAGTACTTTGGGGTCAAATTATATTTTAGAAACTTAATATTACAAACGTCGTTAAATCTTTTAACGATTTTACTTATACCTAACGTTGAGGAAGAAGCGACCAAGCCATTGATGACCTACGGCGAACGCTGAGGAAGACTCGATGATGAAATCCATTGAAGGACTTCAGACCGAGAACTACACAAACATGGATATTCATATGTTGGCCAGTCTTTCTCATTTTTAGTCACCATGGATCAAGATGCAATTGAAGGTATGATGTCCCTCTTTAAATAGTATTTTCGTCAATTTTATATTTTTATGTTTTGCTTCTGATTGACAGGCACAAATGCTCATCAATTTCTGTTCATTGAAGTACTTACGGGCGAGTAAAGATGCAAAACTTGCCTTGAGTCAGCAAAGGGAAAGAAAAGGCACTGATGCAGGATTGAAGGTCAATTGAGGACTATTAGCGTATATTTGATTGCATATATTGTTGATATTATAATATTTTAATTTCTGATCTTTTGATCTCATCTAGCGTTGATTTAGGATCTGGATTGAACTCCTTGTACTGTATATATACAGTTCTAATGAGAAGAAACAGTCAACACTTTTTCCTCATTTCATTACAACTTTATCATGGTATCACAAGCCTAAGCCTACGTCATTTTCATCTTCAAACTTTTTTCTCTCTCCTGCTGGTTTTGTCGGACCTAGCAGCACCTTTTATTGGCCTAAGAACATAGCCACATCTCTCTTTTCCGTATTTTCTTTTCTTTCTTCAGATCTATACTAGTTTTTGACCCACTATGGCAACTGATACTTCTTCCTCCGCTCTACTTGGTTCCGGCAATAATCAACTACTAGTCGCTGCTTCTATTAATTTTGCTAGTCAAAATTTCATTTTTCCCAGTCTGGCGATCCGCCTTGATCGTTCCAACTACTCCCTATGGCGTAGCACCGTTCGATCCGCATTGGAGGCTTATGGATTGGTCTCTTTTCTCCCCAACACCAATCCACCACCATCCACTGTCATGATTCCTGCGGTGCCTGTAACAGACCCTACCCATCCCGATACTACTATTGCCGCACATGATGTTGAAAATCCTGCATTCACCTCTTGGATCAAGAAAGATCATCTCGTCCTTCTAGGGATCTGGTCCATCTCCTCTTCTTGCCATTGTTGCTCGCGCTACAACTTAAGCAGAAGCATGGGAAATTCTTGCACGAACATTTCATGAATAAACTGGTGCTCGACAGGTGCATATCCCCATCAACAACCTCAAACTCTTAAAAAGGGATCATCCTCAGTCCTCAGTTATTTTGAAAAGAAGCGCGCCATTGTTGATGCGTTGTCTGATTGTATGTGCGTCATTTCTGATGCTGATTTTGTGGCGGCTGTCTTATATGGTCTTGGTTCTCAGTACAATGTGTTTCGATTTGCCCTTTCTATGCAAGTTGAACCACTGTCTTCAGATGAATTACTTGGCTTGCTGCTACAAGAAGAACAACGCCTAGAGGAAGCCACACTCTCTTTGTCATCTCCCTATGCTAATGCCGCATTTCGCAAATCTAGTGGCAGTCGAAACTCACGTTCGTCTACAAGCTTTCTACAACTATTTTCTAGAAGCTTTCTTCAACTATTTACTCTCAAGAAAGGTAGAGACATTGTGATCTCAAGTTTTCTTCTTATTTTAATTATTTCTACAACTAATTCAAACACAGTTCTCTACTCAAGTCAAAGCTTTTCAATTAGACTGGGGGGGTGAGTATCGCAATGTCTCTACCTTTCTTGAGAGTAAGGGTATACGTCACAGAGTCTCCTATCCCTACACTCCAAAACAAAATGGTTCCTCTGAGCATCGTAATCGAGTCATTATTGAAAAAGGTCTTTGATGAATCGTATTTATACGATTCGTCAAACTAACTAATCCAATTTATTTTGACACTTTTATATGCGAACAATTATTTTCTAGTATTGTTTTTCATTTCAGGTGTTTCCGAAGCTCTAGGAGGAAACGCGCATAAAAGATGGCATTTCATGCCAAAAACACCACAGTGGTAGATCAGACCTTTCGAGGTTTGACGGAGTGTTGGGAATTCACCACTGATCAGAAAAATATGAGCTACAATGTCATTGCGTAGCTGACTTTCTACAACTCTCTGTTGAAAATGAAGACTAATTATTGCGAGATGTGAAAGGTCTCTCATTGATGAGGGGATGTGAATGGAGCCACCATTGGTATTTGGAAGGACTCAATTGATTGAGAATGCCGGCTAATCAATTGAGGAAGATCAAGTGTCTTCTCTTGGGAAAATTCACATGTATAAATAGATAGAGTTTCTATTTGATGTACTATCTCTCAAAAAGAAAAAACACATCATCTAATAGCAGCGACAAACAAGACGTAGCCATTGTTGGGTGAACCTGTATAAAATTTTGTCTCATTTTGTTGTTTTCTTGCACATTCTTATTCGCTTTTATCATTCGAGGAATTAGACACTCGTCTGATTTCTCAACAAGTGGTATCAGAGCTTGGTTCGAAGATTGACAGATGCTTGTCGTCAGAGCAAATGTACAAATAAATTTATAAGTCCGCTACTCGCGACTTAACTACTGGGTAGCAAGTGGTAAGTAGGGGTCGAACCCAAGAGAGTCAGTGTGGATTAGTTGTTCTTTAATGAAGCTTATGCAGAAATTAAATGCAATTGGGGTTGGGTTTGAGTGTGATTTGAGAACTGAAAGTAAATTACAATAATTGATAATGGACTGTGAGGAAAGTATTCGGTTTTAGGGGCCTTGTATCATATTTGTTTATCATTGACCGCTAATGACCATACCAAGCATTCGAAATCGAGGCTATTCCTAGCACAAGACTTGCAACGTCGTGTAGAACACTTGAAATGATCATGCTAAATGTTCAAAGATGAATCGAGGCTATTCCTAGCACAAGACTTGCAACATCATTTAAAACACTTGTTCTAAGCAAAACTAATTACTCCTTTCGAAGTATCTTAGCCGTAAGTGCATCCATTTGGTCCCTTTGGTCCAGTTTCCAAATGATTTTTAAGATAAGCCGAACTCCTCGATAAGTTTTGCTTGTTACAACTTCCACTTACCGAGTATGTTCACGAATTCCCACGGAAGAGCTTTTTGCTTGTCAGGCACTCAACCTTGGAAACTCTGACTTGATATATGGCACATAGAACAAGTATCGAACATAAAGGTATACTAAGAGTAAAGTCTAAAACATTTATAATACAAGCACACCCCTTCAACCGAATAAAGAGTTTAGCTACTACTAATCATGGCAATGGATATCATAACTATGAATTTGGAAAAACAAGGGTTTTGGAAGACAGTAAAATAAATACGATAATACTTACAAAACCGTTGAAGTGCCAAAGATCCAGCTTTTGATTCCAAAGTAAGATTACATGATTGTAGTGCCAAAACTCTAGAGAGAAGTGAGAGCTTCTCTCTCTAACTATGGTGGAGGATGTTTTGGAATGAGATGTTGATTACAAGAGGAGAGCACTTCTATTTATAGGCTAAGGGAGAAGGCAATGGAGGGCCAAGATGAAGGCATGTGTTTTTGCATCCAAGGGTGGAGGAGGAGGAGATGAAGATGTGGTGGAGGAGCCATCACATGTCACATTCCCATGGAGCTCCAATAGCCTCCGGCTGCTATGAGGTGGAGGAAGGAGAGTGGAGGAGAGCTTAGCCACTCATGGAGGAGGAGCATCCTTCTAGAAGCTTGTGTGACCTTTCACAAAAGCCATCGGGTTGACCGGATCTGGCCGGAGCTTTAGCCAGAGATTCTTGGATTTTGGAGAGTGTATTTTGAATGAAAATGTCATTCTAAGATGATCTCAAGAAGGAACCTAAGCCAAATTCTGCTCGGAACATGGTCGAAATCCCAAATCGGAAGAAATTGCCCTTATTTGGCCTTTACCGGGCTTGGTGCCTTTGCCTTGCGTTCTTGTCCATTTCCCAACTGTTCTCACATATTTGAGTGATTCCAAGTCGGTTCCATGAAGAATGTTCAGGCTGATTTTGAGTGTAGCATGGTCGTGACCTTGGAATGACTCGTAACATCTTTTTGGCGTAAAATCCTCTCCTTAGCGTGTTTTCTCTCTAGAGTCCAAAATACCCTGTAGAAATAAATCGGGACTAACAAGTAGAAGTTAAATAGACCAACAGTCTAATTTGGTGGGTTTTACTGTGTTTTTGATTCGTATAATTTTGGTCCATCAGATCACCCCACACTTTTAGTTGTTCGTCCCGAACAATGCTATTAAAGGGCGGCACTCTAAGTTTGGTTTAAAATATGAAAATTAGACTGTGGGACTCGATTTATCCTAAATCATGCATTGCTTACTTATTACCAAATTAAACTGTGTAAATAAATAGAAGTAACTTGATACGTGTACCTTCGTGCTGAGATGCAAATTATATTGGATGTTTCGGGAGATAGCCCTTTTTAGGCTCCTGGACTGCAACCTCGGGATCGTCTCGCACTATTTGATTTTCTTGTAGCTTTCTCTAGCACGTGATTCGGTTCGGGTTTCACTGGTTTGAGTACTTTGATTTTCTTTTGGCGAGGGACTGCTTTTTGTAGTGAATCGGCCTTTGGCCTTTGATTTGACGCTTTGAGTACTTCACTTTTGTTCGGTTAAAACCTTCACATTTTTGGGCCTTTGGCCTCTTGATTTGCTTCTTCGAGTTTTTTGCGTTTTTGTGACTTTGCTAGTCCATTTTCTCAAGCCTTTTTGGGAGGTCCAATCATCGCCCGCAAGCCTACGGAAATACCTCCCCGCTCTTCTCATTTTTGCCGTTTTCGCGCGGGTGAAGGTGAGGGTCGCTCATCTATTTTCTCGGCTACTTTGACTGTCGTTTCGCGCGGGTCAAGATGAGGATCGCTCATCTATTTTCTCGGCTACTTTGACCGGAGATAGGACGGTCTGATTCCCGTCCTCGCCTTTTGCATTGCATGGCGGAGATGACTTCAATCTTCACTGAAACCCGAAGTGCAGCCTCCACTGACTTCGAAAACCATATAGTTTGATCTGATCCTTCGATTGCTTGCCAAGCCTCTCTAGGGCATTTTCTATCAACTCCACATCCCTAGTTTATCTCAGCACAAAGGGACAAATGAGAAGTTACGTTCTAAGTTTTTAGACAGTTGAATTTTCACAAGGTAAATGCATGAATTTCGGTCTATCTTTTTCACATTCTTAAGTTCATACTTTCAAAAAGATACACAAAAAAAGAAAAAACATGTTGTTTATTTATGTACACATGCGGTTCTCACCCCACACTTTCGAACGAAGTCGTGCCTTTCAGCACTACTTAGTTCGAAAGCCATGCAAGCAGATGTTATACGAGAAGGAAATGACTTAAGGAAAGGTAAGATCAGAACTCCCTTATTGTGTCGAATGGCATGAGGCTGGATAATCGAGGGAGTTCGGCAGGGGCCTTGAACTCTCAGCGCAGGCCCGGTAAATTCACGGAAGCTGCCTGGCTGATCTGATCGTGCTCCAAAAACCAATTCCTAAATAGTCAAATCATTCTATGCACCAAGTGGGTGAGAGCGACTTATTGAAAAAGTAAAATACAAAAAATAAAAGACAGAAAATTAAAGTGCAGAAAGTAAGATAGTGTCGACTTACCTCCCGACCAGTGCACTTGTTTAACGTCGTTGGCTCGACAGTACCTCAGTCATGGATCATAAGGTCGGATCCCAAGGGTGGGTGAGGTCAAACTTTTTCTCGGCAGCCCTTTTGCTCCGAGAGGGTGAGGTTTCCTTGACCATAGCTGCTGGTCCAATGCGTCGTGCTTGCTTGTTACTTCTTCCGGGTTTCCATTCTTTCGGCCCATGTCTTTGCCGCCTCTTCATGTTGGAATAGTTGGCACTTTCGCGAGTTTGGAAGTTGGGTTTTGTGCCTTCAAACATCGGCGACCACAGGCATGTTCCCATGTGAGGCCTCTTCTTGGTGGTAGCTACGAATGGTTTTCTTGGAATGATTGAGTTCCCGGGTGGTTTTTCTTGGCTTGTGACGAGAGAGATTTCCTTTGTCGGCTTTTTTGGCTCATGCTCTGCCTCCAACTCCCCTTGTACCGCATCATCATTGATTATATGATCTTCGGTGGTTATGATCGGCATGAAACGCGAAGGGTTAAGTTGAGGCACTTCGACCATGAGGACTAGATCTGTTTCAGGTGCTCCGACAGTGAGGACCAGGTCTTTCTCGGACAGTTCGGCAATGAGGTCCGGGTTTTCCTCGGGTGCTCCGAGCGCAAGGACCGGGCCTGGCTTGATTTTTTTGGCCGCTTCAGCAGTGAGGTTCGGGATTTCTGTTGGCTCGGCAGTTAGGACTGTGATTTCCTCGGGTGGACTGGTGATAAGGACCGGGCCTGATTTGGGCAGTTCTTTTTCTAACTCCCAGGGATAATCTGAATGTAGCTCTTCTTCAGGCAACCATGGGTCCTTATCCTCGTCATCAATATGATCTCCGGGGGTAGTCACACTGAGGTATGGGTCTGATATGGGCAATTCGTCATTGAGGTCCGGGTATGTCTTGGCCGTGAATTGGTGTATCGAGGCATTCAATTGCTGCATGTCTGTGGCCAATTGCTGGGTGCTAGCTGCCAGCTCGTTTTCCGCCGCCCATAACTCAGTTTTGGCCCTGATTTGTTGCATTATGTTGTCCAGTTCTTTGCTCCGCATAGCCTGATCTTGTCTTGGTCGTGACCTCGCGGCCAAATCATTTATTAAGCTCCAAAGATCATCCGTGTCCAAGTTACCTACCGATCCTCCTGCTGCCTCATTTAGCCAATTCCACTCATGTGGCAACATCCCACAGAGGAACTTTGTTTGAAGATCGAAGTTGGTGAATCCATGGTGCGGGCAGCTCGTCACAATGGAATCGAAGTACCATAAGTACTCGTCCAATGTTTCGTCCCGGGATTGCTGTAAGTTGTTGATCTTCTTGCGGATTTCAAGTTCAAAGGATGGTGGGGAAAACTCCGCATTGTTCCAAGGTTCCATTCCGTAGTAGTACGACTTGGTGAATTGCATTATAAAAGAAAAAAGAAAAAATAGAACAACTATTCCGATGCACAACTCCCCGGCAACGGCGCCAATTTGACAGATGCTTGTCGTCAGAGCAAATGTACAAATAAATTTATAAGTCCGCTACTCGCGACTTAACTACTGGGTAGCAAGTGGTAAGTAGGGGTCGAACCCAAGAGAGTCAGTGTGGATTAGTTGTTCTTTAATGAAGCTTATGCAGAAATTAAATGCAATTGGGGTTGGGTTTGAGTGTGATTTGAGAACTAAAAGTAAATTATAATAATTGATAATGGACTATGAGGAAAGTATTCGGTTTTAGGGGCCTTGTATCATATTTGTTTATCATTGACCGCTAATGACCATACCAAGCATTCGAAATCGAGGCTATTCCTAGCACAAGACTTGCAACGTCGTGTAGACCACTTGAAATGATCTTGCTAAATGTTCAAAGATGAATCGAGGCTATTCCTAGCACAAGACTTGCAACATCATTTAAAACACTTGTTCTAAGCAAAACTAATTCCTCCTTTCGAAGTATCTTAGCCGTAAGTGCATCCATTTGGTCCCTTTGGTCCAGTTTCCAAATGATTTTTAAGATAAGCCAAACTCCTCGATAAGTTTTGCTTGTTACAGCTTCCACTTACCGAGTATGTTCACGAATTCCCACGGAAGAGCTTTTTGCTTGTCAGGCACTCAACCTTGGAAACTCTGACTTGATATATGGCACATAGAACAAGTATCGAACATAAAGGTATACTAAGAGTAAAGTCTAAAACATTTATAATACAAGCACACCCCTTCAACCGAATAAAGAGTTTAGCTACTACTACTCATGGCAATGGATATCATAACTATGAATTTGGAAAAACAAGGGTTTTGGAAGACAGTAAAATAAATACGATAATACTTACAAAACCGTTGAAGCGCCAAAGATCCAGCTTTTGATTCCAAAGTAAGATTACATGATTGTAGTGCCAAAACTCTAGAGAGAAGTGAGAGCTTCTCTCTCTAACTATGGTGGAGGATGTTTTGGAATGAGATGTTGATTACAAGAGGAGAGCACTTCTATTTATAGGCTAAGGGAGGAGGCAATGGAGGGCCAAGATGAAGGCATGTGTTTTTGCATCCAAGGGTGGAGGAGGAGGAGATGAAGATGTGGTGGAGGAGCCACCACATGTCACATTCCCATGGAGCTCCAATAGCCGCCGGCTGCTATGAGGTGGAGGAAGGAGAGTGGAGGAGAGCTTAGCCACTCATGGAGGAGGAGCATCCTTCTAGAAGCTTGTGTGACCTTTCACAAAAGCCATCGGTTTGACCGGATCTGACCGGAGCTTTGGCCGGAGCTTCTTGGATTTTGGAGAGTGTATTTGAATGAAAATGTCATTCTAAGATGATCTCAAGAAGGAACCTAAGCCAAATTCTGCTCGGAACATGGTCGAAATCCCAAATCGGAAGAAATTGCCCTTATTTGGCCTTTACCGGGCTTGGTGCCTTTGCCTTGCGTTCTTGTCCATTTGCCAACTGTTCTCGCATATTTGAGTGATTTCAAGTCGGTTCCATGAAGAATGTTAAGGCTGATTTTGAGTGTAGCATGGTCGTGACCTTGGAATGACTCGTAACATCTTTTCAGCGTAAAATCCTCTCCTTAGCGTGTTTTCTCTCTAGAGTCCAAAATACCCTGTAGAAATAAATCGGGACTAACAAGTAGAAGTTAAATAGACCAGCAGTCTAATTTGGTGGGTTTTACTGTGTTTTTGATTCGTATAATTTTGGTCCATCAAAGATGCAGAAAGCGAGGGCAAGCAACAACAATGATGCTTCGACACTAGGAATTATGAAATTCGATTGTTCGGATTTTTCGTATTGGAAGATGCAAATTGAAGATTATCTCTTCAGCAAAAAGCTGCACTTGCCTTTGGAGGTGAAGCCCGAAGACATGAATGATGGTGAGTGGAGACTCCTCGACAAACAAGTACTGGGGGTGATACGGTTGACGCTGTCAAAGACCGTGGCTCATAACGTAGCGAAGGAGATGACTACAATTGGAGTGATAAAGCAGCTATCAGACATGTATGAAAAACCTTCTGCGAATAATAAGGTACATCTCATGAAGAAATTATTCAACTTGAAGATGGGTGAAGGTGGGTCAGCAATAGAGCACATGAATAGTTTTAATACTATTGTGAATCAATTAGTATCTGTAGAGATTGAATTTGATGATGAGGTGTGTGCGCTAATTTTGTTGGCTTCACTTCCAAATAGTTGGGAACCCATGAGGGCGGCTTAATGTTCCCTTTAGTGGCATGTATTTGGCAAAACATCTTTAGACAGTTCGAGCAGGAGTTCAGGAGGAGTTCGAACACATCCTGGCACTCTTGAATAGCGAGGAGTAGACGCAAGGATGTTTTCCGGAAGGTTCTAAAGATCGAAGATCTTTTCAAACTGAAGTCGGCCAGCGAAGATTTTGAGCTTCAGATATTTAAACGAATATCTTCGCATCCGTTTAAAGAAGAAGGGCTGACTTGGCGTGGAAGAAATATCAAGATCTTCCCAAAGATTGGATTAAGATATACATCGAATATTTAGGAATATTTCCTAAATATTTGATGAGAATATCTGAAACAGATTTGGATCCCGCCCATGCATGTAAATAGAATGCTAGGGCATCCAAATTTGTATCGCTTTCAGAATCAAAATACAGACGAGTGCGTACTACCGATCGGAAAAGAAGAAAGCGACGGCCGTTTGTTTTTCCCCACTGGAAATTCATCGGCGCAGGTACAATCTGATAAGTGTGCTGTTCAGACTGCCTGGAATTGATCCTACCGCGACACACAACAAAGAACAATTGGCTTTCGAGAGAAAGCAACCGAGCTTTAAGAGAAGGTCGAGCACGTTCGGAAAGAAGGTTCGGACGAAGGGGATCGAGGTGAACCGCGGTGAACCTAGATTGCAAATCTGAGAGATGGAGTATTAGAGGCTAGGCAATTACGAAGTGTAAGCGTAAGTCCTCGTGTAAACTCTAAACTCGTACAAAAGATTTGTGTCCCTTTAGGGTGTGGGAAACCCCCCAGTAGGCGAAGCCGAATTGGGTATCATTCTGTGCGTGCCGCTATTTTGTTTTGTGTGCTGAACTGTTTGAAAAGGTGTTCAAGGTCTGTCTCATCTCCACCTTGAACAGAAGCTTGAACAGGCTACAGAATTTCAATTGGTATCAGAGCTAACACTCGACACACTGAGTGGGATCCTAAACTGTTCAAGATGACTCTGAAGGAAGGACAAAGCACCACCAGACCCCCACTGCTTGAAGGATTAAACTATGCCTCCTGAAAGCCCAAGATGAAATCTTTTCTAAAATCTCTCGATAAAAGGGCTTGGAAGGCAGTCTTGACTGGATGGACTGAACCCACGATGGAAAATCTCACTGGAGAAGCTGTTCCAAAACCAGAAGCTCTATGGACTGAGCCGGATGACAAAGCATCTATGAGAAACTCTAAGGCCATGAATGCAATCTTCTCTGGAGTTCATGAAAACGTGATGAAGATGATCATTAACTGTGAAGTGGCGAAGGAGGCCTGGGATATCCTTCAAATCGCTTACGAAGGCACGGACAAAGTTCACAATTCAAGAATGCAGATTGTGACAACCAAGTTCGAGGAGATGACAATGAAGGATAGTGAAACCATCCCTGAGTTCAACGCTAGAGTTCTGGATCTGTCAAACGAGGCTGCTGCTCTGGGGAAACCCATTGATGAAGAAAGAATGGCAAGTAAAGTCTTAAGAGCGGTCCCTCCGAGATTTGCCATGAAGGTCACTGCCATTGAAGAGATGCATGATATCACCAAGCTGAAACTGGACGAGCTAATGGGCTCTCTCAGAACTTATGAGATGAATCACGATGTCCAACCCAAAGATGTGAAGGGAATTGCCCTAAAAGCAGAAGTATCCGAAGACTTATCGCAATCTGCCAGCACCACTGAGCAACTGGCTATGATGGCTCGGAGTTTCGGCAGGATGGTGCAGAAGATCAACAGACATGGTCCAGAACAAGGTCAGTCATCCTCCAATAATTTTCGAAACTAGAAAAACGGCAAGTCAAAGACCAGTGATATGAGGCAAGATTCTTCTAAAAAGGGAAAGAGATTCAGTGCCATGAATGCAGGGGTTTCGGTCACATCCAAGCACAATGCACAAATACCCTTATGAAGAAGAAGGCAATGGTCGCTTGCTTCAGCGACAGTGAGTCAGATGAGGAAAAGGAAGGGAGTGAAACCACCAACTTTGTGGCTTTCGTCGCAACTCTAGGAGAATGCAGCAACACCAGTGAATGTATACCACCTCAGTTGGAACACTCAGCCAATGACTCCTCAGACACTGATGATGATGAACTCTCGCAGGAGACTCTGGCTGAAACATATAAAGATCTATATGAGAAGTGGCTGCTGCTGATCAAGGTCAACAAGAAGCTAAATGACACAGTTGCGAGCGTGACTATGGAGAAGGATAAAATGTGGCAGGAGGTTGAGATTCTGGTCACACAGAAAGTGGAACTCCAAGGTAAGATTGATTTGCTGGATACTCATCTGACTGAAATGAAATAGGAAGGATCGTGTCTGCTTGCTCAAAAAATGAAACTCCTGGGTACTGTCTCTTCACTGAAAGTCGACATGGAGAAAGATCATGAAACTCATCCTGTAGGCATGGCTGGTCTAAGGAAAATGATTACTGATCTGAAACGCAAGGAGGTGTTCCTTCTAAAGAAATTGGAGTCACTTGAGCTTCAGCTTGAATCTGAAAAGATGGACCGCTCAACAGCTGAGAAGGAGCTCAAACAGTCAGTAAGGATGTTAAACTCTGGCTCTAAAAATTTAAATGAGATTCTCAAGGCTCAGAGGATGGAGTCCGAACATCGAGGTGTGGGGTTCACAGGAGAAGGCAGCTCAAAAGGTACAACGTTTGTTAAAGCAAAACCAGTGGCTGAACACAACCCAAAACTTAAGGTGAGACAGCACCCTAGAAAGAAAGTGAATCTGTCCCAAGGAAAAACCAAAGGTGGTGAAAGCAGGACTCGAAAAGATCACTTCAGTTCGTATTCAAATCAGAGGAAAGATTCCCGCACATGCTGGTATTGCTACCAGATTGGACACATCAGACTGAGGTGCCGCTTGTTTCTTGTTGAACAAAGAGCTGTAGGACACAAGAATAAACCTCGAATGCGACAAGTCTGGGTTCCAAAGGCAAGCAAGACCGTATGTATGGCTGCGTTCAGCGTATCATGCCACATGGAGAGAGATCACTGGTACTTTGATAGTGGATGCTCCGCTCATATGACAGGTAATCTGAAACTTCTTACGCACATTCGACCTTTTACAAACAGATATTTTGTCACTTTCGGAGATGGAGGAAAGGGTCAGGTGATCGGCTGTGGGACATTGAAGGTTCCGGATCTCCCTAATCTCAAGGATACTCTTATTGTTGAAGGATTGACAATGAATCTTATCAGTATTAGTCAGCTATGTGGTGATGGACATCGGGTCAGTTTCACTCACGACTCCTGTCACGTGTGGGATAAGGAAGGAGGCACCCTGATGAGAGGCTACCTGGCAACCAATAATGGTTACCTCCTTGAGTCTACTGGAACAGTTGCTACACCAGATGGGCTTACAAGCCAAGCTGGTGAAATGACACTGTGGCACAAACACCAAGGTCAGTTGAATCTCCAGACCATGATGAAGCTCTACTCAGTTGAACCTACTCGAGAAACGCCCTACACGAAAGGCGATGTGGATATGATATGTGAAGAATGCCAGATTGGATCACAGACAAAGGCCTCGCACCCCATCACCTCACAGATCAGTACTAGCAGACCATTGGAACTGATCCACATGGGTCTTATGGGTCCGATGCAGGTTGAGAGCTACGGGGGGGCAGATATACGTTCCAAATGGTGTGGACGATGTGCCTAGAATTACCTGGACTCAACCTCACAGAGTGTTTGGCCTCAAGAAGTCTTTCGTCAACAATCGATATATGCGAGGGGGAGTGGATAAGACCCTGTTGGTTAAGCGCACCAGGTCAGATCTGAGTTTCGCACAAATCCATGTTGACGATTTAGTGGTTGGATCCAACGTCCAGAAGTGGGTCGAACAGTTCGTGGTACAGATGCAGAAGGCGTTCGTACTATGCTTTGTTGGAGAGATGGTACAGAAGCATATCGCCACAAGAAGGAACTGCACTCCACTACCGTTGATGAAGCAAACACTATCTGAAAACGGAGTGAAACAGAAGGTAGTGATGTTGAAGCGTGTAACAACAAAGAAGCACTCGGCTGACATCCTCACCAAAACACTGGATGCTACATAGGTTTAGACACTCAGACCCTCCTTGGGTCAATGTGTTGTCAATAACTAAGTGTTCCAGAATGTGGTCAGTCACAGGCAAAACTCCAACAAAACAGTTGGACTGATCACCCTTGCAAGAAAGCTGGAACAGAAGGTGAATATTTGGAGGATGAATATTTTTATATATCTTGAAGATTTTTTGAGCCGTTGAGGGAAGAAAGGATATTCTTAAGGACGGTTTTGGGAAGTTGAAACGACCAACCTTGTTTTGAAAATGAAAAATCAACTTTGTCTGCGGCTCTTCTCACTCTCTTCCCAAACCCTAGAACGACATCCTATTACGATCTTTCCCAATCATTCAACTCTTTGGCGACGATGGTGAACACCAGGAAATCCTCCAAATCCAGTGTCAAGTCTTCTGAGAAGAAGAAGGAGAGCATGCAGTCTTCCAAGGCACTGGCGGTAAAACCCAGAATTCCAAAATCGAAGGTGCCGAAGGTGAAAAAGGTGTCGCCTTTACACGCCGATACTGCAACAAAACCTGAAGCAAAGATGACTGTCGGAGGAGCAGCCTTAGAAAACCCTATTTCTGGAATGGTGGAGAAACAAGGACCAGAACCTGCTGCAAAGCAGAAGACAGTTCCCTCGCTTGCCGCGGAGGATACGTCTAATCCAATCGATGCTAGTTCAACATCACCAAGTTTTGTTCCTCCACCGGTTATTCCCCATTCTGAGGTAATCCCAAACCCTAAAACTCAGACTGTTTCCTCCGTTTTTGCCAAAGTCGCTATTGTTGTTGAAAATATTATGATGGAAGAAGAAGTGAATGTGGTGTCTGAGAAGGGTGGTGAAGCCAGTAGGGCTGTGATTGGTGCGAAGCGGTCAAAATCGTGAAAAAGGTGAAACCCAACAAGGCTGTGTCCAAGGTTGCTGGTGGCTCGAGAGCATGGAGGGAGAAGATCCATGCTTCTGGATATGTGCGTCCATCCGGCGCTCGCAGAAAGCGTGGTAGACGTGCATGTGGCTCTCCAAGGAAATATCTTGCTCAGATTTGTGCTGTTAGAGGTCGTCTTATTGCAATGTCGGATGAGGAAACAGAACAGTTTCTTGAGTCCTCGGGGAAGAGGAAATTGATGATCATTGAAGGATCTAATGATGGTTCTGGTGAAAAGCTTGGAGGTTCAGTTGGTGAACATCATGGAAAGCACTGTGAAACTGTGACCGAGGAGGCTAATCTATCTGAGAAGGATGATGAGTTGGATGATATCTACAAGGATATTGATGAGGTTGTCAAAGATCTACAGAAGGAATCTGAGATTCCTATTTTGGCAAGGATGGATCAGTCCTCAGAAACCCAGGATATAAGGTTTAAAGACTGTGCTCCGGGCAACAATTCAGAAGCTGGAAAGGAGGCAAGGGCACAAACAGATTTATCAGGTGTTCAGGAGGGAGCTGAAATAGTCAGTGCCTCAGAGACAGCCTCAGTAAAGGAGTTAGACGTCGTTCCAGACGTAGTTCAAGTTGGTGATCATAATGATCACAAGGTGGATGAATCGGAAGCCGATGCAGAAAAGGAGACAGTTGAAGCTCCAGTGCAAGCGACTGATGGGATACCTGATGTTGCTGCTCAGGCCGTTTCCAAGGCAGTAACCCTCTCAGATGATAATCAAGACCTTGTCCTTATTGCTGATCTCAAGAAGGCCAATAAAGGCAAAGGAAAACGAAAGGTGGCTGTTGAGAGCCCAGGAAAGAAGGACTCTATCTGTGATGCAGAGGTAAGCCAGGATGTAGGGGGAGCCGATGCTTCCAAAAAGAGGAAACGGGGTGTTCCTTCTCCGCCTCAGAAGATGCTAGAAGATGTGAAGACCCATCTCCTGATTCCGACGCTGCTCCAATTGGCTTGGTTAAGAAGGGCATATGGTTTACAAATAGAGATGCAGCAAGAAAATGGAAGTGTGTACTGAAGACGCAAATTATCCCAGAAAGGATCCTGGATGAGTCTCGCTACAAAGTGAAGGAGGTGGTTGACGTTCTGAAGCAATCAAGTCTGTTCTGGACCCTATCAAGAAGCAACCCTTTTAACGAACAGCTTGTTCGAGAGGCCATTACAAACTTTCCTCCTCAGTTTGGTGTCGTCGGAGACAAAGACTTTGGTGTGTTCTTTGTTCGAGGAAGGAAGATCAGAATTGACTCCGAGCTCATAAATGGGTATTTCTCCTTGGATGACCCTGTGATAGATTAAGAAGAACCAGTGTTTGAGAAGATTGTGGACACCATCATTGCGGGTTCAGTTTGTTGGCGGCCAGACACTGTCATACATACAGCTGACCTTTCAACATTTTACTCGATGATGTTCTTCATCGCCGTGTTCAACTGAAGACCCTCGTCTCACCGGTCCACGGTCAGCAGGGATGTGGCTAAATTGATATATCAGATCGGGAACAAGTTGAATTTCAATCTGGGATGTGTCATGTTCAAACTGATTACCGAGCACGCTACCTCAAAACGATCTCTCCACCAGATCTGTTTCCCTTCCCTGATATATGAGTTGATCATCTATCAAGCTCCAGACCTGAAGACCTCAAGTGATCGTCTCACCAAAACCCCTCAGAAGTTCACTGTTGATCACAAACTATTCAAAGGCCGTCATGTGAACGATCTTAAAGAGTCAAACCACGGAGGGAAGGATGTCCCAGAGTCTTCAAGGCAAGGGGGAGCTAGGATGGGCCGTGACGAGAGGAGTAAGCTGCTCAAGGATCTGAATGCCATTATTGCAGCTGACAAGGAACATCGCAGGCGCATCAACAAGCTAGCTCGTGCCCTCAGCTACCTGAGCGAAGATGAAACTGAGGCCACATATTTTGATGGTGACTCTGATGATGAGGCGCCTGCCTAAAGGTCCTTAAATTTAAACTCTCTGAACTCTGTTTTAATTAAACTTTCGTATTGCCTGTGCTTGTTCTGGCACAGTTTGCTTAGCTGTTCGAACTAGATTGGACCCCTTGCCAGTTTGTGGCAAAAATGGGGAGTATTTTGAGGTGACCAATTTTTGTTCCCTCAAGTATGTCTAAAGTCTAGATAGTCAGATAGATCTAGGTATCTAGCAGATTTGGTTTTGCCAAAATGCCAAGGGGGAGATTGATGTTCCCTTGAGTGGCATGTATTTGGCAAAACGTCTTTAGACAGTTCGAGCAGGAGTTCAGGAGGAGTTCAAACACATCCTGGCACTCATGAAAAGCGTGGAGCAGACGCAAGGATGTTTTCTGGAAGGTTATAAAGATCGAAGATCTTTTCGAACTGAAGTCAGCCAGTGAAGATTTCAAGCTTCAAATATTCAAACGAATATCTTTGCATCCGTTTAAAGAAGAAGGGCTGACTTGGCGTGGAAGAAATATCAAGATCTTCCCAAAGATTGGATTAAGATATACATCGAATATTTAGGAATATTTCCTAAATATTTGATGAGAATATCTGAATTAGATTTGGATCCCGCCCATGCATATAAATAAAATGCTAGGGCATTCAAATCTGTATGGCTTTCAGAATCAAAATACACACACTACCGATCGGAAAAGAAGAAAGCGATGGCCGTTTGTTTTTCCCCGCTAGAAATTCATCGGTGCAGGTACAGTCTGATAAGTGTGCTGTTCAGACTACCTGGAATTGATCATACCGCGGCACACAACAAAGACCAACCGGCTTTCGAGAGAAAGCAACCGAGCTTCAAGAGAAGGTCGAGCACGTTCGGAAAGAAGGT
The DNA here is from genome assembly GCA_033675215.1 of Rhodiola kirilowii. NCBI lineage: Eukaryota > Viridiplantae > Streptophyta > Magnoliopsida > Saxifragales > Crassulaceae > Rhodiola > Rhodiola kirilowii. Next base: position 22,969,896 of record CM066197.1, read on the forward strand.
TCGGACGAAGGGGATCGAGGTGAACCGCGGTAACCCTGGATTGCAAATCTGAGAGATGGAGTATTAGAGGCTAGGCAATTACGAAGTGTAAGCGTAAGTCCCCGTGTAAGCTCTAAACTCGTAATAAAGATTTGTGTCCCTTTAGGGTGTGGGAAACCCCCCATAGTAGGCGAAGCCAAACTGGGTATCATTCTGTGCGTGCCGCTGTTTTGTTCTGTGTGCTGAACTATTTGAAAAGGTATTCAAGGTCTGTCTCATCTACACCTTGAACAGAAGCTTGAACAGGCTATAGAATTTCATGGCTATTTCTAATTCTATTGGGAATGCGAAGTTGAAATTTGTTGACATAAGAGATGATGTTCTTGCGGAGGAAGTTCGCAAGAAGGATTCCAAAGAAGGTTTTTCAGACTCGGCACTCAATGTTGAGAACAGAGGAAGGAGTTTCAATAGAGGAAACAATAACAGAAGCAAGTCAAAAGGTTTCAGGAGCAAGTCTCGAAATGGAAGATCTTTTGATTGTTGGAATTGTACCAAGTCAGGTCACATGAGGAGACATTGTAAAGCACCAAAGAAAAATGAAGAGAAGAACGACTCAGCCAAAATGGCAGCTGAGGATGTGACAGATGCACTAATTGTATCTGTTGATACATATTTTGATTCTTGAGTGATTGATTCAGGAGCTTCATTTCACACCACAGCACATCATGATGTCTTGGAAGACTACACCGCTGGTGATTTTGGTAAAGTGTTTCTTGCTGATGGAGAGCCGCTAGATGTTGTTGGAATTGGTAACATCAAGCTAAAGATGCCTAACAACTCGACATGGAAAATTCAAAAAGTTTGGCATGTGCCGAAGTAGATGAGAAATTTGATTTCGGTTGGACAGCTTGCTGATGAAGGACACACTGTAACTTTTAATGGTGATAGTTGGAAAGTTAAAAAAGTAGCCATGGTCGTCGCTCGAGGTAGTAAAACTGGAACTCTTTATATCAATACTACTGATAGAGATACAATTGCTGTTGTAGATTCCTCTACCACCGAGCTGTGGCATAATAGGCTCGGACACATGAGTGAGAAGGGAATGAAATTACTACACTCGAGAGGAATGCTGCTTGGGATGGAGAACGATGAGCACAGCCTATGTCAAGGTTGTATCTTTGGAAAGTAAAAATGGATCAGTTTTTCAAAGGGCGGTAGAGAGCCAAAAGTTGCAAAGCTGCAGCTTGTTCATACAGACGTTTGGGGCCCTTCAGCTGTGAAATCTATTAGAGGTTCCATTTATTATGTGACTTTTATTGATTATTTGAGCAGAAAAGTTTGGATTTATTTTCTTAAAAATAAATCTGATGTGTTTGATGCTTTCAAAAGATGGAAAGCCATGGTAGAAAATGAAACAGATTTGAAGGTGAAGTGCTTGCAGTCAGATAATGGAGGAGAGTATATTGCTGATGAGTTCAAGCAATATTGTGCACAAAATGGAATCAAGATGATCAAGACGATTCTAGGAATGCCTCAACGAAATGGTGTAGCCGAGAGGATGAACCGAACCCTAAATGAGAGAACAAGGAGCATAAGACTACATGCAGGGCTGCCTAAGATGTTTTGGACTGAAGCTGTAAATACGGCAGCTTTCTTGATTAATAGGAGTCCGTCTACACCATTGAAGTTCAAACCTCCCGAAGAGGTTTGGTGCGGTAAAGAAATTGATCTTTCTTTTCTAAAGGTTTTTAGTTGCGTTTCTTACATTCACATTGATGCTTTAGCAAGAAGTAAATTGGATGCAAAAGCAAAGGTGTGTTATTTTATTGGGTATGGTGATTCTGAGTTTGGTTATCGCTTTTGGGATAATTAACATTGCAAGATTATCAGGAGTAAAGACGTAATATTCAACAAAGCAGCCTTGTATAAAGACAAAGTAAGTTAAGAGGAAAGCTGTCTCGAGAAAGGTGGAAGTAAAATAATCCCATTGAATAATCTTCCAAAGATTGCGGTTCCAGAAGGCACTGAAGAAAATAATGAGAACATTATTTCTGAAGAAACCCAAAGCACACCTGTCAATCCATTACGAAGATCTAGTAGGCCGCACAGATCTCCAGATAGGTACTTGATGGACCATAATTATACGAATCAAAAACACAGTAAAACCCACCAAATTAGACTGTTTGTCTATCTAACTTCTACTTGTTAGTCCCGATATATTTCTACAGGGTATTTTGGCGCTTAGAGAGAAAACACGCTAAGGAGAGGATTTTACGCTGAAAAGATATTACGAGTCATTCCAAGGTCAAGATCAGACGCTGAACGAAGAAATCTCAAGATCCTGACATTGAATTACTCAATACAAATTCAACCGAGGAACAACCAAGTCAGACCGGAGCAAAATTGGATCGACAGTTTTGTGAAAAGACTACACAAAACTGTCAAAACTCATCCATGGACCAAGGTGACCGGCAACCTTGCTTGGAGGTGGCCAAGGGAGGAAGCCTCCCCTCCATGGTGACCGGCCACCGGTGGCTTTCCACCCCCCCAACCGGCGGCTTTCTCCTCCCCCATGTGGCGCCTCCTCCTTGCTCCTCCTCCTCCTCCCTTGGATCAAAAGCCACATGCCACCATCTCCACCCTCCATCCTCCTCCCCTTGTGGCTATAAAAGGAGAGTTCCTCCTCCTCATTTCATCATCCACAAATCATAATACACTTCTCTCTCTAAGTTTGTTACTTTGTAAGATTGGTTTTTGAAATAATACTCTTGTTGGTTCTTGAGTATTATAACGGTTTGAAATTATAATACTCATGTCGGTTCTTGAGTATTATAATACTGTAGAGAATACTCCTGTTGGTTCTTGAGTATTCAGCAGGAATTAGGAATACTCTTGTTGGTTCTTGAGTATTCCACCCCCGCTCCTCTTACTATTTTCAAAAACCCCCGAGTATTTAGCTATGGTATCCACCTCTATGGATATTCGTAGCTAAACTCTTTATTCGGTTAAAGGGGTGTACTTGTATTGTAAAATGTTTTAGACCCTGCACCTAGTGCATCTTTGTGTTCAAAACTTGTTCTATGTGCCATATATAGTCAGAATTTCCAAGGTTGAGTGGAAGCTGTAACAAGCAAAGCTCTTCCGTGGGAATTCGTGAACATACTCGGTAAGTGGAAGCTGTAACAAGCAAAACTTATCTGAGGAGTTCGACTTATCTTAAAAACCATTTTGGGAAATCGTAACAGAAGATCAAATGGATGCACATAAGGCTAAGATACTTCGAAAGGAGGAATTAGTCTTAAGTAGAACAAGTGTTTTAAACGATGTTGCAAGTCTTGCGCTTAGAAATGGCCTCGATTCATCTTTGAACACTTAGTATGATCATTAGCGGTCAATGATAAACAACTATGATACAAGGCCCCTGAAACCGAATGTTTTCCTTGAATTACAAAACCCCCTGTATTTACTTTTATTGCTCGATCATCTGCAATCACCAACCGCTCATCTACCGGAGGACTCGCAAATCACGCATCACCCACTGTAAGTCTTTCTTTTTATTTTCGGAATTTTAATTTCTGTATTTACTTTTCTATAATTTACTTTTCCGCACTCAAAACCAAAAATAACCAAAAAAAGTCACTTAGTCATAACCGCTAAAATCTCAATCAAACCTAAAAAACGCTCCCATCCTGTACAAATCCCACAAAGAACAACGTATCCTCCTAATTCCCTTGGGTTCGACCCCTACTTACCACTTGCTACCCAGTAGTGTAGTTGCGAGTAGCGGAACATATAAATTTATTTGCACAGAGAACATTGCACCTTAACGACAGTGCAGTGGGCTCCGTCAAATTGGCGCCGTTGCCGGGGAATTAGCAGATGGATAGTTGTTCTTTTTTCTGTTATACATAATCCGCCATGTCTTCCTACTACGAAAACGAGCCTTGAAACAATGAAGAGTTTTTCTCGCTAGTCCGCGAAGAGATCATCAACCTAAAGCAATCCCGGGACGAAACTTTGGACGAGTACGTATGGTACTTCGATTCCCTTGTAACGAGTGCCCGCACCATGGATTCACGGACTCTGTTCTTCTCCAAAGGTTTCTTGGTGGAATGATGCCACTTGAGCGGAAAAGACTTAATGATGTAGCAGGATGTTCACTCATGAAGTTAACCGTGGCTGAAGCCTGGCGCCTCATAAATGATTTGGCAAAGAACACAAAACAGGGTCAGTGGCACCAAACTGACAATAAGGCACCAACAATAGAAGTGGACTCAGTACAGAACGAGCCCGACACCACACCCATTATGAGCTTGCCCGTAACAAAACCGAGAGAAGACATCAGTACAAGGGCAGTAATGGACGTGGAGGCAGCTCTAAAGGAGCCAATATTGGAGCCCACGGAGCCAACTGAGGATGAGGACTCGCAAATAATCGAAGAAGAACCGGCCAAATCAGGCCCAGTCCTCATTACCAAATCAGCCGAGACATGCCCGGACCTCACTGCCGAACTCACCGAGGAAATCACGGCAGGCCCGATCCTTGCACTCGAAGCACCCAAAACATACCCGATCCTAACTATCAAAGCACCTCAGGCAGGCCTGGTCCTCATTATCAAACTGTCCAAGAAAGACCTGGCCCTTATGGTGGAAGTTCCACAACTTTTCCCCTCGGTTTATATGCAAATCACAGCACCCAAAAATGATGTGACCTATGCTGAGGTGCAAGGGGAATTGGAGGCAAATCAAGGGCAAGAAAAGCCATCAATAGAGCTCTCACTCACCACAACTCAACAAGGCAGCCCTGAAAACTATCTCATGCTGAAACGACCATTCGTCGCTGCCACAAAGAAGAGGCTTCACTTGGGAACATGCTTGATGTCGCCTACATTCAATGGCACAATGCTGAACTTCCAAACTTGCAAGGATGCCAACCGGCCATACATGACGAAGCAGCAAAGACATGGGCCAAGAGAATGGAAACCCGGAAGGAGAAGCAAGAGAGCTCGACTTGATAGACCAGCAGCTATGGTCAAGGAGTCCTCACCTTCTCGGGGATATGTGAAAAAGAAGCCTCTGGGTCAAGGGAGAGCAGAACTGAGCCCGCTGCCATATGTGTTCTTCGAGCAAATCAAAAGAGCTGCCAAGAAGAAGTTCGACCTTAAGCACCCATGGGATCCAAACCTTATGATCCGTGATTGAGGTATCATCGAGCCAACGACGTTAAACAAAGGCACTAGTCGGGAGGTAACCCGACACCTATCTTACTTTCAGTCATTTAATTTCTGTCATTTAGTTTTTTCATTCTCACCTTTCCTGTATATATTTGCTTGCATGACTTTTGAACTAATCCGTGCTGAAAGGCACGCCTTCGTTCAAAAGTGTGGGGTGAGAACCGTCTGTGTACATAGTTAACATGTTTTTCTTTTTCCTTTTTCTTTAAAATTATCTTTTTGAAAATATGAACTTAAGAATGTGAAAAAGATAGATCTAAAATTCATGCATTTACCTTGTGAAAATTCAACTGTCTAAAAACTTAGAACGTAACTTCTCATTTGTCCCTTTGTGCTGAGATAAACTAGGGATGTGGAGTTGATAGAAATGCCCTAGAGAGGCTTGGCAAGCAATTGAAGGATCGAATAAAACTATATGGTTTTCGAAGTCAGTGGAGGCTGCACTTCGGGTTTCAGTGAAGATTGAAGTCATCTCCGCCATGCAGTGTTTATGCAAAAAGAAAAAAAGGCGAGGACGGGAATCAGACCGTCCTCTCTCTAGTCAAAGTAGCCGAGAGAATAGATGAGCGACCCTCATCTTGACCCGCGCGAAACGACAAGGATGAGAGGAGCGGGGAGGTATTTCCATAGGCTTGCGGGCGATGATTGGACCTCCCAAAAAAGGCTTGAGAAAATGGACTAGCAAGTCACAAAGACGCAAAAAGCTCAAAGAAGCAAATCAAGAGGCCAAAAGCCCAAAATTGTGAAGGTTTTAACCGAACAAAAAGTGAAGTACTCAAAGAGTCAAATCAAAGGCCAAAGGCCGATTCACTACAAAAGCAGTCCCTCGCCAAAAGAAAATCAAAGTACTCAAACCATTGAAACCCGAACCGAATCAGGTGCTAGAGAAAGCTACAAGGAAACCATATAGTGCGAGATGGTCCCGAGGTTGCAGTCCAGGAGCCTAAAAAGGGCTATCTCCCGAAAGATCCAGAATAATTTGCATCTCAGCACGGAGGTACAAGTATCAAGTTTCTTCTATTTATTTACACAGTTCAATTTGGTAATAAGTAAGTAATGCATGAATTAGGATAAATCTAGTACCACAGTCTAATTTTCATATTTCAACAAACTTACTTAGTGTGCCGCCCTTTAATAGCATTGTTCAGGACGAACAACTAAAAGTGTGGGGTAATCTGATGGACCATAATTATACGAATCAAAAACACAGTAAAACCCACCAAATTAGACTATTTATCTATCTAACTTCTACTTGTTAGTCCCGATATATTTCTACAGTGTATTTTGGCGCTTAGAGAGAAAACACGCTAAGGAGAGGATTTTACGCTGAAAAGATATTACGAGTCATTCCAAGGTCAAGATCAGACGCTGAACGAAGAAATCTCAAGATCCTGACATTGAATTACTCAATACAAATTCAACCGAGGAACAACCAAGTCAGACCGGAGCAAAATTGGATTGACAGTTTTGTGAAAAGAATGCACAAAACTGTCAAAACTCATCCTTGGACCAAGGTGACCGGCAACCTTGCTTGGAGGTGGCCAAGGGAGGAAGCCTCCCCTCCAGGGTGACCGGCCACCGGTGGCTTTCCACCCCCCCAACCGGCGGCTTTCTCCTCCCCCATGTGGCGCCTCCTCCTTGCTCCTCCTCCTCCTCCCTTGGATAAAAGCCACATGCCACCATCTCCACCCTCCATCCTCCTCCCCTTGTGGCTATAAAAGGAGAGTTCCTCCTCCTCATTTCATCATCCACAAATCATAATACACTTCTCTCTCTAAGTTTGTTACTTTGTAAGTTTGGTTTTTGAAATAATACTCTTGTTGGTTCTTGAGTATTATAACGGTTTGAAATTATAATACTCCTGTCGGTTCTTGAGTATTATAATACTGTAGAGAATACTCCTGTTGGTTCTTGAGTATTCAGTAGGAATTAGGAATACTCCTGTTGGTTCTTGAGTATTCCACCCCCTCTCCTCTTACTGTTTTCAAAAACCCCCGAGTATTTAGCTATGGTATCCACCTCTATGGATATTCGTAGCTAAACTCTTTATTCGGTTAAAGGGGTGTACTTGTATTGTAAAATGTTTTAGACCCTACACCTAGTGCATCTTTATGTTCAAAACTTGTTCTATGTGCCATATATAGTCAGAATTTCCAAGGTTGAGTGGAAGCTGTAACAAGCAAAGCTCTTCCGTGGGAATTCGTGAACATACTCGGTAAGTGGAAGCTGTAACAAGCAAAACTTATCTGAGGAGTTCGACTTATCTTAAAAACCATTTTGGGAAATCGTAACAGAAGATCAAATGGATGCACATAAGGCTAAGATACTTCGAAAGGAGGAATTAGTCTTAAGTAGAACAAGTGTTTTAAACGATGTTGCAAGTCTTGCGCTTAGAAATGGCCTCGATTCATCTTTGAACACTTAGTATGATCATTAGCGGTCAATGATAAACAACTATGATACAAGGCCCCTGAAACCGAATGTTTTCCTTGAATTACAAAACCCCCTGTATTTACTTTTATTGCTCGATCATCTGCAATCACCAACCGCTCATCTACTGGAGGACTCGCAAATCACGCATCACCCACTGTAAGTCTTTCTTTTTATTTTCAGTATTTTAATTTCTGTATTTACTTTTCTGTAATTTACTTTTCCGCACTCAAAACCAAAACAACCAAAAAAAGTCACTTAGTCATAACCGCTAAAATCGCAATCAAACCTAAAAAATGCTCCCATCCTGTACAAATCCCACAAAGAACAACGTATCCTCCTAATTCCCTTGGGTTCGACCCCTACTTACCACTTGCTACCCAGTAGTGTAGTTGCGAGTAGCGGAACATATAAATTTATTTGCACAGAGAACATTGCACCTTAACGACAGTGCAGTGGGCTCTGTCAGTACTCTCCCACATTAAATTATATTTTACTGACTGACAAGGGTGAACCCAAATGCTTTGATGAAGCCGTAGAATCTGAAGATTCGGTTAAGTGGGAGCTAGCCATGAAAGATGAAATGAACTCCTTAAAGGAAAATAATACATGGAAGCTAGTGAAGCTGCCAAAAGATAAAAAGGCTTTACAAAATAAGTGGATTTATCGCATCAAAGAAGAGCTTGATGGCAGCAAACGATACAAGGCGAGACTAGTGGTGAAAGGCTTTCAACTAAAGGAAGGTATCGATTATACTGATATTTTTTCTCCCGTAGTGAAGCTGACAACAATCATAACAATACTTGGGTTGGTGGCCATGAAAAATTTATTTTTGGAGCAAATGGATGTAAAGACATCATTTCTCCATGGCAATTTGGAGGAAGAAACAAATATGGTCCAACCACAAGGATTTGAAGTACCTTGAAAGGAGAAGTTGGTGTGTAAACTTCAGAAGAGTTTGTATGGTTTGAAACAAGCTCCATGACAATGGTACAAAAAGTTTGACAGCTTCATGAGTAACAGTGAGTTCACAAGGTATCAAGCTGATCATTATTGTTATGTGCGGAAATCTGATAATTCTTATATTATTTTATTGCTATATGTTGACGATATGTTGATAGCTAGTGAATGCAAATTGGAAATTGAGAAGGTCAAGATGGATCTTTCTAAAGAATTCGCAATGAAGGATTTGGGTGCAGCAAAACAAATCTTTGGAATGACAAATATCAAAAATGGTGATGAGCTGAAGATGTCACAGAAGGAGTATGTGCTTAATCGATTCAACATGAATAATGCGAAGCCCGTGAGTACTCCGTTAGCTAGTCACTTCAAGCTATCAAAGATTTTTCACCGTCAACAGAAGAAGATAAAAAAACACATGGCTAACATACCCTACGCCTCAGCGATTGGCAGCCTCATGTATGCAATGGTCTGCACTAGGCTGGAAACTGCCCAAGCAGTGGGAGTTGTGAGTAGATATATGAGTAATCCGGGAAAAGCAACATTGGGAGATAGTAAAGTGAATTTTCAGATATCTACGGGGCACTACTGATGTTGGTCTATGCTTCTGGAAAAAAACTTGAAGCTGCAAGGTTATGTTGATGCCGATATGGCTGGTGATATTGATGGGAGGAGAAGTACCACTGGTTATGTTAATACTTGGGACGGTACTGCAATCAGTTGGGTCTCAAAGCTGTAATCAATTGTTGCGCTCTCAACAACTGAAGCTGGATATGTCGCTGTGATGGAAGCAACTAAAGAGATGATTAGGTTACAATCACTATTTGAGGAGTTGGGACACAAACAAGAAGGAAGTGTGCTCTATTGCGATAGTCAAAAATCCTGTATATCATTCAAGGACAAAACACATATAGGTGAGATATCATTTTATTAGATTGGCGCTAGAAGAAAGAATTTTATTTCTTGAGAAGATTCTTGGGAGCAAGAATCCAGCTGACATGTTGACAAAGGTCGTGCCGATTGAGAAGTTGAAGATGTGCGTAGCTTTAGTGGACTCTTCTAAGACATGAAGAGCAAGGTCGCTGTTAGAAGATCATGATGTTCAATTAGTCTTCAAGTGGGAGACTGTTGAAAATTAAGACTAATTATTGCGAGATGTGGAAGGTCCCTCATTGATGAGGGGATGTGAATGGAGCCTTCATTGGTATGTGGAAGGACTCAATTGATTGAGAATGCCGGCTAATCAATTGAGGAAGATCAAATGTCTTCTCTAAGGAAAATTCACATGTAAATTCACATGTATAAATAGATAGAATTTCTATTTGATGTACTATCTCTCAAAAAGAAAAAAAAACATCATCTAATAGCAGCGATAAATAGGACGTAGCCATTGTTGGGTGAACCTGTATAAAATTTTGTGTCTCGTTTTGTTGTTTTCTTGCACATTCTTATTCGCTTTTATCATTTGAGAAATTAGACACTCGTCTGATTTCCCAATACACTCTAGTTCACACCGAGAGCATCCGAGGTCATTTAGATGGTCGAATCTGGAGTCGTATTGCTGGAACAGTGAATCCCACGCCCAAAGAAGACATTAGCAAAACGCTAACGTCAGCTCTGGGTGTGGCTCTAACGTAGTGGCTGGGCGCGCCCGATGATGGTAGCGATGCATTTTGATGATGTCAGCAAGTCCTAAATTTGGAAATTCAGCCCAAAAACACACTTGGAAACCCAGTTTTGCTAAAATAAATAGTTTGGGTTAGGGTTTCAATAATCCCATCATTCTACGAAGACGAGACGGCTGTTGAGGAGAAGGCGAAGCTTTCGACGAGAGAAAAGATTTCTTACTACTTTTCATTATGTGTTTTACTTCAATGATGTGTAGCTAAACTCTCAGTTCAGTTTAGGGTTTCGTTTATTGTGATTTATGTTTTGAGACTCTTTTCTTAATGCTATTTCATGTTTCTCTAGTTCTTGTGCTTCATCACATGAATTGAATTGTTAGATTAAGTAGAAAATTTGCCGTAAAGCTCAGTTTGACAACCAATTCATATCATTAATATCTACTGAAAACCTTGTCGTAAAGGTAGATATTAACACCTAGACTTAAAATACCTTTGTCAGATTATTGTGTTTAGGAAAGAACTAGAAGTCTAACACCTTTGTCGGGTTGGATTGTGGTTTATCACCTTTGTCAGGATACTTAGGGTTGTTACCTTTGTCTGAATAACCACACTTAGAAAATTGAGATTTGATATTTAGCAGTTCATGATAAACATGTCACAATAGAAACCCTAAGATGAATATTATCCTAGATTGAAATCTTCCTTGCTATTTTTCTCTTTTGCACTCATAATCACTCACAGCCTCTTCGTTAATTGTTTTGAGTGACAGCTTCAACAACACCAGCACCCTTGGGTCTGACCCTGCTTACCTCTAGCTAATAGTTACAGGAGTTTATAAATATTAATTTGACACGTCAGACGACGCGCATCAAATTTTGGCGCCGTTGCCGGGGAGATGCGCTTCGGTGAAGTTGTTTCTTTTTTCTTTTAGTTTTTTCGTGATTCATTATGTCTTCCTATTATAGAGGAGCAGCTTGTGACGACGAAGACGATGAAGAGATGATGGCGGCATGGTTAAGTGTTGGATGATTGACCGTCTCCTGAAACTTAGAGGTGTCGTTGGAGAAAACCACGTGGCTCCATATAAAGATGTTTCAGTACGCATGTGGTGCCATGAAGCCCAAAGAAGAATCATTAGAGAGGTTTAACTTAACGACTTTTTTATTTTCTTTAACAAACTCCGCTAAATCTTGGTATTATTCATCATCTGCAGACTGTGAAAGTACTTGGTTGGATCTTCGAGCCCAATTTCTAAAAAAGTTTTCTCCACCATCCTTTCGATTTGAAATCCGCGAGAAAATTTCTACTATTAAGCAATTATAGGGCAAAACATTATATGAATACTATTTGCATTTCGATGACCTTGAGGGAAGCTATCCACACCATGGATTAACAGATTTATTTCTTATTGAGAGCTTTCATGATGGGATTATTCCACTAGAGTGTTCTATGCTTGATGCTGCAGTAAGAGGTTCAGTAATGAATTTAGACATTTATGACATCTGGGACCTAATAGATGATATGGCATAGAGATCGAGACGGGGTCAGATGCACAAAACAGATGATAAGTCGCAGACAGTAGAAGCTGATTCAGTGCAGATCATTCCCGACATTACATGCAACACCTCCATCACGTCCTTACCCGCAACAAAGACTCAAGCTTCAGATGAAGAGGATAATTCCACCACTACCAGAGAGCTGCACACAGAGAAAGAAACAATCATGCTCGCGGATAACATCATCCAAGGTGATCATAAAGTCCCAGAAGAAGAAGAAGCAGGAGAAGAAGAAGATGAGAATAAATTCAGTCGAATAGTGTCAGCCACATACGAGGAGGAAATATGTTCTAGCGAAGAAAACTCCACTCCTTACCTTCGCACAGACTTGATTACTATAAATTCCGAGGTAAGAGCTGAATTTAATATGAAATTACATATGACTCATATGCCTCTTGTGTTGTACTTGCAGGATGGTGAACCTAAAAAATTACAAGAAAAGGCGTTTGGTTCACTTTACAATGTGGCTGCTAGTATCCCATTGTGCAAGACTAGAAACTGGATCACCAACTACAAACTATCATTCAAAAATACATTTGTGAGTTGGAAGCATCATAAGGAGAAAAAACAAGCTAGGTCTTGCAAGCATGTCTCTACAGTAGTTTCATTCGACATACTGAAGCATGACACATGTGGATGGAAACCAGGATGGAGAGACATGAGAGAGCCATTATATAAGGGCTATGAGCAGAATAAAGGAGTAGCTGAGGCGAAGTTTGACCTCACACACCCATGGGATTCTAACTTGTGATCCCAAATGAGGTATCGTCGAGCCAATGACGTAAAACAAAGGCGCTCGCAGGGAGGCAGCCCGGCAAAATTTTTGTTTTTATTGTTTGTTTGAGTCTTGTTCAGTCTTGTGTCGTCTAACCGAGTCTATTTTTGACTTATTTTTTGTGCGAAAGAGATGTTTTTTATGCAAAAAATAGGTATGCCCAATGTGGATCGCGCCGAGCCTTGACATTAGGCTCACGCCCTTACTTGACGTTATGGTTGCGCTCCATGAGGACATTAAGGCGTTGACCACGCCCCTAATGTCTACATAGGGTGTGATTGTCCGTTGACAGACTCGTTTGACCAGAATTTTCACCATCACGCAATGAGACGAGGAGAGTGCCTGTTCACTTTAATCTCTATTTTCCACATACATGTGTTTCTTGCATTGTTTGTTTGTCTTTGAACTAAAGTTATGTCGTGAGGACACGGCTTGGTTAAAAAGTGTGGGGTGGGAGAGTCAGTCAGTCTGTTGTGTCAGCATGTTTACTTTTTCTTGCATCTGCATAGTGTCAGCACGTTTCTTTTTAAAAAAATTGAAAAGTATGAAATTTCTCTCTATTTCCTGGATATGCAGTATTGGATATTGATGATGTGAAAGAGATGATGCTGATTATATTGTATTTCTTTCATGAAATCTAAAATTGTGCTCTTACAGATGATGCTAAACTGCATGCAACCGGATTTGTGCTGAAGAAGCAGGGCCTTCGTAGTAAGGTTGTGGTTCAATGAAGTGATACTCCAAGGAAGTATGTAGCAAAGATTGGTGACATCAGGGAGTGGATGAATGCTACATTGGATTATGAGACTGAGAAACTTGTGGAAAGTACTACCAAGAGAAGGTTAGTACTTGGAGAAGACACTGATGAAGGGTCAATAGAGAAGACTGGCACGGTAGTTGCTGAAGTTAAAACAACTAGTGTTGAAGATGATCCAAAGAACTATTGACCAAAAGCAAAAACAGCTAGAGGGTGATGGGTCAGATGAATCAGATCCATCTGAGAAGGATGACGAGCTTGGTGACATGTACAAGAAGATTGATGAAGTGGTCCCAGATTTACAAAAGGAAGGACCCGCTGATCAAGAAGGTAGGATGTCTTTAAAGAGTTCAGAAACGGAGAAAGTTGTGACTGAATAAGAAGAGGCTGCTGACAAGATGTCAGATGCAAACCTAGTGGGTGAACAAGTTAGTGTTGAACCAGAGGTACACGAGGAAGTGGAGCTTCCGAAAAACAAAGACGTGGAGATGCAAGAGGCAGATCAGATAGAGCCTAAAACAGACAAACCATAGGAAGATGCCGAGGACTCAATCCCTTTGTCAGAGCTCAATCAAGTAGAAAAGAAGAAACCAAAGAAGAAAGTGATGATTCAGGAATCCTCACCCAATATTCCCAGCAAACTGGATGGATGCATCTCAGATGGAGGGGAGCCAATACATCCAAGAAGAGAAAGCGAGGTAGCTCATCTCCTGCTTCAAGTGTTATTCCGACTGGCATCACAAAAGGTGATGTATGGTTTGCAAGTAAGGATGTTACTGCTAAGTGGAAGGCAATCCAAAAGCTAAAAAATCATTCATAAAAGGCTCATAGATGAGAAACGCTACAAGGGAAAGGAGGTCTTGCACTTGTTGAGAGAGACGGATCTGTTTTGGACACTGACAAAAAGTAAGCCATTCAACGAGCAGCTGGTTCGTGAGGCTATCACAAATTTGCCAAAACTGTTTGGCATCGTTGGCGACAAGGAATATGGATTAGTATATGTGTGAGGGAAGAGGGTCAAGCTTGATCCTGAGATGATCAATATATATTATTCCTTGGATGACCTAGCTGTGGACGAGGAGGAAACCGATTTCGATAAGATTGCGAGCTGCATTACTACTGGTTCCTACCCCTTCTGGGAGACAACGCCATCTGACCACATTTTACTTGTCGCAGATCTGACCACATTTTACTCCATGTTGTTCTTCATTGCCATTATCAACTGGAAGTTACCGTCTCATTGAACCTTAATCAGCAAGGATATGAGACAACTGCTACACCAAATCGGGAACAGAATGTGTTTTAACATGGGTAGACTTATGTTCTAGCAGATTGCCAAAGATTCCACATCTAGGAAATCTCTGCACCATATTGGATTTCCATCCCTTATCTATGAGCTCATCACCTATAAGAATCCAGAGCCGAAGACGTCCGAGGACAGTCTCTCAAAAGCCCCGCAAAAGCTAACTGTTAATCACAAGCAGTTCAAAGGTCACCATATGAATGACCTAAAGGATCCCAGGCTGAAGAGGAAAGACATCCCCGAGTCTTCGATGAGGAGAGCTGCTGCTGGTGAGAAGATGTCGCGTGCTGAAAGAGGAAGGTTGCTGAAGGAGCTGGAGATCATCCTGGAGGTGGAACATGAGTAAAAAAACAATCAACCGCTTGGTACGTGCGCTGAGATATCCCAGCGATGATGAGGATGAAGCTGCTGATGAAGAGGTCGGTGACTCCGATGAAGACTCCTCTATGTGAAGGTCCATGCTACAAAACCTTGAACTGTGACTCTGAACCTGTTATTTTTACCGTACTTCCTCTGGTACAATTTTTTTCTGTTTGAACCCTCCTTGCCAGTTTTGTGGAAAAAAGGAGAGTAATTTTGAGGCGGATGTTTGTTTCCCTCAATTGTTGCTAAAGTCTAGATAGTTAGAACTAAAAGATCTGGTTTTTCCAAAAATGCGAAGGGGGAGATTGATGTTCCCACGTATGGTATGGCTTTGGTAAAACGTTTTTAGAGAGTTCAAGAAAAAGGTCAAGAGGTATTCAACCAAAGATTGGAACTCAAGTACAGTGTGAAATAGAGGCACGGAGGCTTCCTAATCTGGAAGTTTCTACAGATCGAAGATATAATCGATTGGAGTCGGCTGATGAGAAAATAGAAGATCAGATATTCAAAAGGATATCTACATATCAGTTGGAGATTGGTTAAAGATATTTGGCCTGCCTTGGCGAGGAAGAAATCGCAAGATCTTCCTAAAGATTAGATTAAAGATATCTAGCAAATATTTAGAAATATTTCCAAAATATTTGACAGATTATCTAGGACTGATTTGGGAACTCCTGTAGCATATAAATAGAGTGTTAGGGCGTCCAGATTAGTAATCGCTTTTGGAGAAATAGAAAACATGAGTGATCTTGAGTAGAGGAGGATGAGGAGCGACGACCGACTGATATTTCCCCATTGGAAATTCAACGGTGAAGAAGCAGTCTGTTCAATGTGATGCAGACTGTTCGTGATGGAATAACCCGCTGCACACACATTGCCACTGTTCACGTTCGGGAGAAGGCGTCGAGCTTAGGGAAAAGATCGAGCAAGTTCGGGAGGGAGTCTCGAACTCAGGGGATCGAGGGGCAGCCGATATCACAAATCTGATAGTCAGAAATGATAGAGGCTAGGCGTTTACATTCGGGAGATTGTAAGTGTAAGACCACCTGTAGCTCTATACTTTTCAATAAAGATTTGCTACCCTTTAGGGCGTGGAAAGCCCCCCCCCCCCCCCCCCCCCCCCAGAGTAGGCTGTTGCCGAACTGGGTATTACTTCGTATGTGCTTGCGTTATTCTGTTCAGCTTACTGTTGGATTAGTGGTCAAGCTTAGTTCGAACACTATCTAGATCTCGTCTTCGATAAGACAATAGTATTTCAAACTCAAATCGAACTGGAGTGCTTAATTGGTTCATAAACAATGCAAGTGTAAGTAATTGGCACTACAAATTTTGGGTAAACAATACGACAACATTAGTTGTCGAACAGCTCCCTCGACAACACTACGATAACTTATACAATAATCTAAAAATTGTCCACGTCATGTAGCAACCATACGATAAACAAACCGTTACATTTTGTGCGATAACTCGAAGTTATCGTAGACTCATCATATAAGTGTTGCATCATTCGGTGTCTATAATTGCATTATTTGCATTGCATTATTTGCATTGCATTATTGACCAATATTGCAGCCTTATAGCATCTCACCCATCCCTGAACACTTCAATCCCTTACATCTCCACTCCCATCAAATTAACTTGGAGCATCAAACAACATTTCGTTCATGGATCGTCCGGAAAGAATAATTTTGGGACCTGCATGTGCTTATTCAGTTCCCTTGAGTCGTAGATGTGAGATTCTACTGTCGAATGACAACAACAATGCACTAAGTCTTCCTACTCAGGAATATTTGACAAAAGCAATGCAACGTGAAGGTGAAATGACACAACACCAAGCGTACTTTAAAAGTAGATGTTGGATTGGTGCATTTGTATACGGTGCAAGTTATACTATTATTACACTGGATGATATGTTCTGTTTACATGTATGTGTATTATTTTGTTTTATTGTCATTTGGGTATTAATATATATTTGAAGGTCATTGCGCTGATAACGAAGTGCACACCCAATAGAATTTGAGATTTCTTAGTTTCACTAGCGGTACGCGAACACATCATTACGGTTAAGATCTTTGGGTAAACGAAGCATACATGACTTTTAATTATGTTTTTTATTTAAGGATCCGACTGGCGCCATAGACGCAAGTGTTCATAAAAGTGTGGTAGAGACTGGAAATAATGGATTTTACATACGTGTTGGGTCAGTTTTCATCCTCGAAGAAGTACGGCCGAGTAACTTGAAAACGATATCATGTATTATATGATTTTTTCCCGGAAGCCAATACTTATATTTTATTGTGTATATTGTGATTTGAAAATACCAATTTGGCGGATTAAATCAAAATGTTATCTGAACATTACTGGAAAGAATGTCTTGAAGGTATGTCGACGTTCATATTCAATATAGTTGTTTCCTTGTTGATTAACCGCCTCTATTGATCATATTATTTTCATATATATTTGAAAGCGATTCGGAAGCTTCATGCAATACAAGTGGGGTGTAGATCATAAATATTTGGATAATCAATTACTAAAGTTTAATAATCAAATAAATTTGAGTTTAATGGCCTTTCTATTTCTGTTGTACAAAGTATTAGTATCTTTTTATGCTTAATTTTGAAATTTAATCTTGTAATTATTTACCAGTGTCGTATGTTTTATTTTAACGAAACAAATTGTCCCAAAATGATCAATTATTGGAGACAAGAACCATGACACGCGTCTTACAAGTTACACAATAACGCTATGGCAATATTGCGTCAGCAAATGCGGAGACTAAAAAGTTTATCACATCGTTATCGTATGACTGTCGCACCATTTGACAACCCTGCGACAACGATGCAACAGTCAATGTATACGACAACAAGGTTGTTAAAGTATGATTGTGGCATACTCGACAAGGAAATCTCCTACATAAATCCACACACATTTCCACATTTTACGCCACCTTCTTACCCATTTCGCTTACACCCTTCACAAGTTGAGCAAGACTGGATACATGCTCTTTCAATTTCCATGGTATTTGGTAAGTTTTTATATTGTCTTTCATTTAACATTGTATACGTTTTATGAGATATCAGCTTTACCACTAATGGCTATTTCAAATTGTTATAATAACGTAATTTATTCCAAAAACATTGTAGTTACGCACTTAACTTTTGTTGGAAACGTCGAGCTATAGCTAAGTTCCACTTGAATCTTAAACAAATGCAATATTATTTACGACTATACATTGTCGGCCGGCAATATAGAGGAATTCGCTCTAAGACGTATACCTGCTCTATTAGAAAATGAGCAGGTACACAAGTGACTCAGATGAGTATCGTTGCTCTGCTGTTGGTGGTATATACGAATGCGATTGGGGATCGGCTTAGTGAGGGATTAATAGCTATAGTTACGCGAAATATGATTGTGTCACAACACTTTCATGACAAACCAAATTTAATATATAATCATCCCGGTTACGGTGGGAAAGTGGTACGTACAAGGAGGCTTTCAGGACAAGAATTTTATACGATAACACGCTACATACTGAGCAGCACACCATAATTCGATATGTATTTGAGGGCATTTGATGCTGACCTTCGACAAAATTATCCAATGGAGAAAGAGACCCAGTTATATGATCGTAGATTAAGGAACTTGCCAAGATGGATACAACGACATGTAACACGGTTTTATGTTGAAAATATTGTACTTACAAACTACACACCGCGCAATCTAACCATTTTTCTCTCTTACCTATTGTAGATCTGGGAATTAATAGCTCAAGTTCTGCACAGAAGTTTTTAATGAAGGGCAAAAAAACATACTGCCAGTTCCAGTTGAAAGTGCAAGGAGATGGGCACTTTTACGGTGTCATTGAAGAAATTATACATATGAAGTGTCCGCATAGTCCCCTTTTGAAAATTGTATTGTTCAAATGTCGTTTGTTTGACCCTAGTCATGTCCGGTCTTCGCCATAAACAGGAATTATGGAGGTCAAAAACAGTAGAGTTTACCCACCTATATGACCCATTCGTTCTAACACAACAAGCTGAGCAAGTTTACTTTATTGATTTCCCGAGTCAACCACAAAGAACTAGTCAAGGGTGGCATGTTGTGTGTCGAGTGAAGCCAAGCAATGTCCTCGAACTTTCAGTAGCCAATAATCCATTTCTAGATGAGGGTCAAACGAGTTCCCAACTACCCGTAATGGAGCAGATGAATGATGTTAAAGATTTAGTAGATGATAGGGGTGAGCAGGACCCGTCCCAACCCAGTCGAAAATTGGACAAATTTTAACCCAGCCCGGTAGTAAATAAGTCGGGTTCGGGTTGCTCCTCGAGTTACCCATCCCTATAACCATATTAATATCGAATAAAATAATATTCGAACCTGCGGAGAATCTTAGAAGAAATGATGTCTACACAAACTCCTCCATCTTCCATGTTGTCTTACGATGAAATTAAACTTATATTGACTGTCTTTACCTATTGAAAACATAAAACTGAACTTTGTTGCAGCAAAGATTCAAGGAGGAAAAGCAAATAATAAAAACGTTTTGTCTTAAATTTTGTTTCAATATGAGTTTCAGATCATTTTGTTACAACAATGTTGGGTGATTAACATATTTAAGCTCAGTTTCTTTTCTTAGATTATTTTGTTTTAGCTACTTGATATATATGTTATTAGTCTATCTTTACGACGGGTTCGGGTTATCAAATGCGACCCGGTCAATATTTAGTGTCGGGTTTGGGTTGACCTAAATGACCCGATCATTGTTTCGGGTTGAGTTAAGGACAAACCTAACCCGTCCTAACCCGTCGCACGATCACCCCTAGTAGATGATGCAACCAAAGAGTACAACCCTCTAGATCTTTATTAAAGATCAATTAATTCGGCGTTAGAGGATACTAGTGGGATGGACAACTCGGAATCAGAAAGTGATTGATATTATCATATATTGTATTATGTTAGCCGTAATGGAGCAGGTGAATTGAGCAATTTGTTTCTTTTTGTACTCTATCTCAAAATTTGGTTTCCAAAAACTTACTTTTCCTAAGGCATTGTTGGGGATGGCGTTAGTTTTCCTAAGGCGTTGTTGGGGATGGCGTTAGTTTTCCTAAGGCGTTGTGGGCATGGCTTTTTACACATAAGCCGCTCTTAGCACCAACGCTTTACGCTACGTGACATTTTTTACCTTTTAAGTAATGTTGACTCATCATTATTTATAGTGTAAAATGCCACAGAACTTAAAGCGTTGTTGATAAGAGCGACTTAAGTATAAAACGCTGTTCCCTAACAGCGCCATAGGGAAAGTGAGTATTTTGGAAAATGAATTCGGAGAATGAGTACAAACAGAAATAAGTTGCTCAAAGTGAGCAATTTTGAATATTTTTCCATTTATTTTGGCCTCATGTGAACGCTTTTTATCAGCGTTCAAGAAATCAGCCGTCTACGTCGCATAAGCGGCGCCTAGGTGGCCGTTTTCTATAAGACGATCCGATTTACCGAAATCGAATGAAAAAGTCAGTGAAACGATTAGGCGGTCTGAGTGGCGCCTAGGCAACACTTGGGTGGCGGTCTTTCTTGGACTTGATTACAGCTACAACAGTCTTCTTGTGATTGAAGCATTGGGCGGATTTGGTTGCTCAAGGTATCACCATATTAGGGTCTGATGCTGAATATTAATAAGATGTCGAGACAATGGAAACGCTAGCGGCGAAGTAATGTCGATGATGAGAAATGAGAGGAATGCAAGTCAATTAGGGTTTTTGAAATTGATCATGTTACTGAGTCAAATTTGTTTTGGTTCTTTTCTTGCCTAGTCAAGTTTATTTGGACCAATTTGGACTTCTACAAATTTGTATAATATAAATTTTTTTGGCCTTAATCAACTTGTAAAATATTGTTATATATTTTTTTTGATAGGGCTACACAAGCCAGGAAAGGCTTAAAAGAGAACTTAAAACTGGACAAACGACATGTCTTTAAAGAAATCCATCCAGTCTTGACCAGGATGTCTTGACAGTTCCTGCTTATCTAGCAATAGCGAACATGCATAGCTAGCAATAGCATCCATAGTCATGCTTGCCTTCCACCTTTTAGAACAACGACTGTGCTGCACCTCGGCACAGGTACTAGCTCCCTTTTAGTAGCCAGCATCGCTATCATTCCCAGTACCAGAAACTGAACACAAAAGACAGCACAATTGAACAAATTCAAAACAAACCGAACAACATGACCATAGGCTTGCAGATCGAAACTCAGTGATAGCTGAGACAAAAAAACTCTAAACTTCTTCCGGTTAAAGAGAAGTCAGAGCAAAGGAAAAGGAAAAAATAAAACATATACACAAAGCCACCCCTCTCCCCCGTTAACCCTCCCCCACTCCCCTCCCCACCTCCAAACACCCACAGCCGACACCACCCGCCTCAAACCCATCATCAACCCTCCGCCACCACCGGATTTGAAGACCAACGACCGAAAGGATATAACAAGACCGCCTAGATCTGGAAATCCCAAGAAAGAAGAAGGAAGAATGAAGGAAAAGAGGCGGTGGGAGGCAGGGGAGAGGCGGCTGGGAAGAGCAGAGAAGAGAAGGGAGAGGTTTAGTTGGGTGGCGACAAAGCGAGGCAGTGGAAAGGGGTTACTGTTGTAGGGAAAATTTTCCTAATTACACTTAAATTGAGATTGTATTCCCATTATACACACTTTTTAGATTGGTTTCCCAATTTACACTAGTTTCGTAAGCCGTCGTTGCTAACGGCGTCTTAAAGTTAAGAAGCTCTTGTTGAGGGCATCTTAAGCCCAGGTGGTCTTTCGCGCCCCAAGCAACAGCGGCCAAAACTAATCCGCTCTACGTAAGAGCGTTTTAATGGATTACAATCTCTCAGAGGGGTTGGTTTTTTGGTTGTTTATTATAGGACTAAGCCACTGCTACTAACAGCGTTTTAATATTAAGACGCTGTGAGCTACGGCATTTTAATGGTTTTGAATCTCGGTGGGGCTGGCTTGTGGGTTGTGTGATTACAGGACTAAGCCGCTGCTACTAACAGCGTTTTAATATTAAGACACTATGAGCAGCGGCGTTTTAATGGTTTTAGGTCAAGATGCGGACAGCGTCGTAGCCTGAATTTTTGGCATGTTAATATTGTTTCAATTCAAAACCCACTAAACCTGCACAAAATCCACTGAACATACTAAAACCCGCACAATCTATCAACGGTACACCAAATTCCCCATCAAACATAAGTGAGGTGATCAAAAAGAACATGACAACATGTATCATGTATCAAAATACATCAAAATACATCAACAATAAATGCCCGAAGTGAATTGTGGTGTTGTCTTTCTAGCTCGTGTCGACACCCTCCTCAATGGACTCCTTTGTGATTCTGCTTGAGTCACTTGAGAATGACCAACATCAAAAGTATCATGTGGCAAGTCAATTTCTTCATCCGAATCTACATTAAATTGAAAATAGCCAGTTAGAATTAAGATGCATGAAATAAAGATTCAAAATTAAGAATAGACAAATTATACCACTAATTAGATGAATCGCTGAGACATCAACATCTAATGCTCGACCGTTTCCAATTTTTAACAAGTTGGCACGGGTAGCATGAAACATATCATGTAGTTGTCCTTTAACTTCTTTGTCGGTTGTCTTAAAGAACATACTGGCACTCATCTTGCAAGTGCGCACTAATGACGCGACCTATATGAATCATTAAAGTGCATTTAGTTACACATTTCATAAAAACGAACACTTACAATATGAGCAGTTAGGATACTTACCAGCAGATAATGCTCATGTCCTGATGGACGATACGGCTTGGGTGTATTCAAAGGTTGTTGAATACGCTTGCGTGTGACGGTACTGTACCATGAGTAGTACGGTTCCAGATATGATCCGTCTGTGTCTGCCTCACCGGTAACAATGTGCGCTGCACGATTATCCCAAAGATGTATGTAACCTTGCATTACATCATCAACAAGGTACATAGTTCTTCGGATATGTGTGTGCATCTCTTTATGACTTGCAGGTGGCAAAGTTGGTTTCGGCTGTCCCCATCCAAACTGGCGAAGAACTCGAGATGGATAGTGCCACTCAGCTATATGGAAATATATGAGTGGAACCTCTGCCCTCCATGACTCTCTGCCATCTAAACATATGGGATTAAGCAGGGCCAATATCGCATCCGTATACGGAGTCCATACGACATCATTGGCTTCTTGTCGATCCAACAAATCACGATACAGCATCAGCACGTGATGAGCTGTATGCATGAATGACTTGGGCACATTCCATCTACAAATGTAAAAAATAATAGTCAGACATGTTTGGAAAGAGTTAATTATAAACACTTAACTAAATGACAATTCACTTACTTGTATCCTAGAGCAGGAAGCCGTTCAGGATCAATATCTGAACCGGGAGGTTGAGCTGCCTGAGCAAGCCTCCTCGGTCTACCGGTAATCATATGCTCCCAAGCCCATAGCTGAAGGAGAATGGCACACCCGCTGAGTTGCGTCGCCTTCAATTCGCACGCATTGCACAAACTATGGTAGAGGTATGCTAACACAGCACCACCCCAACTATAGCTCGAAAGAGAGTCGAGATCCGCAAGTTTTGGTAGAAAGTGGAGGGATATCTCACTTCCTGAAGAATCCGGAAAGAGTGATGACCCCAACATGGCAAGAATGTACGCCCTCGCATATCTCTAAACCTTTACGTTCTGGCATCTGCTAGCACGATCTGCATATGCTCTCTGAGCCACATACGTCTAACGGTGGTAGGTCTCTTCCCGTGCGGGATCACTCCTTACAACTGTAGACACAGAGGCCTATAATCTCCAACCTCCTGCTGCGTAGTCACCGCTCTACCCTCTATCGGGAGTCCAGTCAGGATACCAACATCCTCTAAGGTGATCGTCATCTCCCCATTACGTAGATGAAATGTGTGCGTCTCGGAACGCCACCTCTCCACTAACGATGTCATAAATGACCAGTCAACCTCGTAGTTCTGCATGTAATATCATGGTCCGAAACCCGCCTGAATGATGTAAGGTAATATACGCTCGTCTGCATCCCAGTCAATGACACAGTGACGAACTGTTAACACATCCGAGTCCTGCACAGTAGAATATACAGTTTAAGAATTGATATGAAATTAATTCAAAATGCATTAAAAAATGACATGACATTTAATTTAAGAATTTAACTAACCGCCGGTGTTTCCCAGATCATTTTAGATCGATGAGTGTCCTTCTTGTACAACAGCGTGCCGGACATGAAACCTGGATGAAGTAGGTGGGTCACGTCCGGTAAAAATGTACCATCTTCGTCTGAGCTCCCTGCTGGAGATGGCATATCAGGGATCGCCTCTGAAGGACTACGTCGTGGCATATCTGTAACACAATATACAATATGCATAAGTTGTATCTATAAAAGAAATGTAGGCAAAAACAAGCCTTGGCAAAAAGATAGTGAAGTATTGGCTTTAACAATTCAGATTTAAATTTCCAATAGTCGTTTACAAGAAGCATTGGTAAAAAGATGCACGTAAAAACTTAAAGAACATTGTCGTTTCCTAATTCACCACACGAGGTGAAGTACAAGATTTTTTTGTATGACCTACAACGCCGCATATTGAACACTTTTATACTCTCTTCGGCCTAGCAGATGCTTGTTCAATAGAAGCTTCGACATGTGAGGGTCTTGGATCATGCCTTGCATCCATTTCGTTACGTCTTCGTTTTGTTGGATGCGTTCGTCTCTTGGTTCGTTTGAAAAGCTTATTGGGGATATGCTTAGGACCATCATATGCCTTCCACTGTGTGATATCCGGCTGTGGATTAAATGTATATGACCAAGTGTCGTTACAAGCTTGCGTGCTATATTCAGTAGCCACGCAATCACGTATGGAGATTCCCTCTTCTTCGCACACCGCTAAAACGTGACAACATGGATAGTGAAATAGTTGCCATTTTCCGCAACCACAAGTCATATCTTCCATAGAAACAATATGTTCGTGTTCCTTTGATTTGGTAAGAACAGACGCTACACCTTTACTCTAGTCAAACATTTGAACCTTGCACTGTGTGGATTTCACTAAGTTTGCATGGATTTTGCTCTCGATCTTAGGAACAAAATACTTGTTGTGGTCCAAGAGTGCATCACGGCTCTCGATAAACCAAGCATTGGCTTGCTTGAATGTGAAGTGGACAATAGCGGTGATAGGCAAATCACGACACGCCATAAGGACGTGATTAAAAGATTCGGACACATTGGTGGTCATGGACCCCCATCTTCGACCCCCAATATCATAAGATAAAGCCCATTTCTCCGCGTTAAGTTTATCGAGAAATTTCAGAGCACCTTGGTTATCCTTCACCAACTCTTTCAATTCTTAAAAACGGTTGCAGAACTTTATTGCCAATGCTAGTGAGTAATGCTTTCTTGGCCAAACACTTCACCTTTATATTGAAATTTGATGCAAAATGCCTTATGCAAATACGGTGATAAGCCTTCGGTGGCTTCCAATCATCTTCTTCCATGACTCACATTATTCCCGCTTGCCTATCGGAAATAATGCATAATCCTTCTCGTTGTGTGATGCCATTTTGAATGCACGTCATGAACCACCTCCAACTATCAATGTTTTCACTCTCCACCAATGCATAACCAAGAGGGAGAATTTCATTTTCCGCATCGAGAGCTACAGCAATCATTAAAACCCCTTTCCATTTCTCGTTTAAATGAGTTGCGTCAATAGAAATTGCGGGACGACAATGGGTGAATCCATCAATAGTCGGGCTGAATGCCCAAAAGACTCTATTTACGCTTTCATTGCCACTATCAAGCGTCGATTTGTCCCAATAAACAATACTACCGGGATTGGTCTCTTTATGCACGCCCATATAAGTCGGTAATTTTGCGAACGATTCTTCCCACTCTCCAAATAAATAAACGAATGCTTTTTGGCGTGCTTTCCAAGCTTTTATGTAATTTATCTTGTACCCATACTTCGATTGCATCAACTCCCTTAGGACTATATTTTAAATCCTATCGAATTAAATCTTTTATGTCCAGTCCAATAAAGTATTTGTGGAAATGGACGTTGTCAGGGCGGATAATGTCAACCTCACATGTATGATCTCCGCTGTATGTGGTGATTCTCCACATACCTTCCTTCTTCTTCTTCAAAGCTCGTAATTCCCATTGACATTTATCCTTGCCTCTGCGACATTCGAGTAGCAATCCTTTAGTATCCGAATATTTAACGCCATACTCACGACGTTCTTTAATGGAATATCTCTGACAAGCATATATAAGAGACTCCTTGCCCAAAAATAGTCCATCTTTGCACAGCTCCTTCGTATTGAACTGTTCATTGTGAGACCCATGGTCGTCTATCGCTGGATGGTTAATCCAAGCCGAAACATCATAGAACGGTGGTAAATCCCAAAGGGAGTTATTATCTTGAACAACGCCGATGGGTACTTCCATATACCCTTCCTCACTATCGATATCAAGACTCTCTAGATAATCTCTATCAAACTC
Organism: Rhodiola kirilowii; assembly: GCA_033675215.1. Taxonomy (NCBI): domain Eukaryota; kingdom Viridiplantae; phylum Streptophyta; class Magnoliopsida; order Saxifragales; family Crassulaceae; genus Rhodiola; species Rhodiola kirilowii. The sequence goes on from CM066197.1 coordinate 22,996,427, forward strand.
GTCTTGTGTTGGAATTTCAAATACTTCTACAGTTGACAGTGTCGTTTCATCGATTTCATCACTATCCATTGCTAAAAAGATAGAATAAAACAACAACTTAGCCGAGACATGTATAGTTGAAAACTAAATCGAGAAAACAACTCCCAACAACCAAGCAAGCAATGGAACTGATTTTCAACCGACCAAGCAATGGAACTAATTTTCAACCAATAGCTAAAATCATTAAACAAAAAACAACCAAGCAAGCAATGGAACTGATTTTCAACCAACCAAGCAATGGAACATATTTTCAACCAAGAGGTAAAATCCCTAAACCCTAAACAACCAAGCAAGCAATGTAAATGATTTTCAACCAAGCAACCAAGCAAACACTGATTTTCAAACACAATACGAAATACAACATTGAGTGAAGGAGTTTACCGGAGATGGTGGGGGACAAACTTTCCAACTGATGGCGCAGACGAGTCAGATTGAAGGAGCAGAGTGGATCGGACGAGTCGGAGATGGAGCAGAGGAAGAGAGCGGAGCGAGTCGGAGCGGACGAGTCAGAGCGGACGAGTCAGAGCCGGTCGGAGATTTTGGGACCAGTCGGTCGGAGCGGACCAGTCGGAGATGGAGCAGAGTGGAGCGTCTGAGTCGGAGCTGGTCGAAGATTTTGGGAATAAGCCGCGTGAGGAAGAGAGAAAAGTTAGGGCTCGCAATTAGATCAAACTAAGCCGGTGTGAGCCACGGCGTTCAAATATAAAATAAATTCAAATCATCCACATCAGCCTGCTGACTCATATAATAACACACATCAGCTTAAGACGCCCTCAACAAGAGCGTCTTAACTTTGAGCAACGGCGGCTTACAAAACTAGTGTAAATTGGGAAACCAATCTAAAAAATGTGTACAATTGGAATGCAATGGTGATTTTGGTGCAATTTGGAAATTTGAATGGTATTTACATTATAGTTTTTTTATTAATAAATATATGAATAGTATAAAAATGAATGACTAATTATTTCTCTAGCCTTGCTTTTTATTTGATTGGCGAGTAAATTAAATCCTGAAAGTGGGGCTGTCGATGGGTCTTTCTCCCTCTCTTCTCTTCCTCTTTGCGCCGCCCTTGCTGGTGTTCCTTAGCTGTCTGGTCCACTGCGACTGGTTGGGAGGGGCTTCGCAGGTGTCGGGTGCGCCGCAGCTGTTGTTGGTGTTGGCTGGAGAGGAGATTGGAGGGGGGCTGATGATTTTGGATGTTTTGACTGGTGGGAAGCGGTCGGCTGGAGCAGCCGTGAAGCTGGTGGAAATCTGGCGCTGCCAGATCTGAACGGTGGCGGTCTTCTCTGGCCGAAAACACTGAAGTGGGCCGACGGTTGCTGGCGGGCTGTAGGGGGCGGCTTAGGCCGGTTTTTTTCTGGTTTTTTGGTTCGTGTTTGTAGGTTAGGCTAGGCTTTTTCTGGTGTAGCCGGATTAAGTTCGGTAGGATAATAAGCTGGTGTTCACCGGGTTGGATTCATGGGCTGTCGATGCTTTAATTTGTAGAAATGGGGCTGGGACGATAGCGTTTATTTGAGGCTTGGCTTCATCAGTTTGGCCCCCTTTGGCGTAATGCAGTCTCTGGACCGATGAGATATAAAGACAATTTAACAGGTTCCTGTCACTTGCCTTTCACGGATTACGCTATCTTGTTGTCTGTGTTGTTATAGGTTTTGCTGTCTGTCTGTTGTATTTTCTTTATGTTTGTTGTTGTGTCTGGGTTGTACCAGCCTCTGTTTCCATCAAAACAAATCGTGAAAGTGGTGTTTGGGACAAAATATTAGCTTTGTTTGCTTCACACTAATATGTGTCATTTTGTGCCTCATTTTTCATAAATATTTGTGAACATTTCCTAGACAATAAAGTCAAACCCCAACCAGGGTTGCTCCCCAAAGCCCTAAAGTATCGCTCTTCGTGTGATCTCAGAACTTCACATACCCAACTTCAGATTGTCTCCAATGAAATCAGACTCGACCTAGTAGCGAAGATTGAAGAAGCTGTTTGCCTTCATCGATGGCTGCTTCACTGCAAGCAACGGCATATCAGCTCCCTACAACCACTCCCAAACACAAAAACCACTCCGAATCCCAACCTTTCTTTCTCTACGGCTTACCCGTCCATTCCCGGATTCATTCCCCAATCGTCAGATTTCAGACATACAATCGGCAAAGATTCAACATTGTAACTGCTCGTCAAGTTTCACGAGATGGGCCTGGATTTAGAGTTTCGGAGTTGGAGGAGGAGAAAGAGATTCGATTGGAAATCCTCAAGCCAAAGCCTTTGAGGTTTGCTTTGATGGTGTTGTTCTGGGCGGCATTATCTATTGCGGTTTTTGCAGCTTCGGGTGATAGAGCTAATGCTGCTGATTCAATTAGAGCTTCTGGTTTTGGGGTTAAGATTGCCAGACTGCTACGCGGATTGGGTTGGCCTGATGAGGCTGTTGTCTTTGCCTTGGCGACACTTCCTGTGATTGAGCTCCGTGGAGCTATTCCGGTTGGTTACTGGATGCAGCTCAGTCCAGTGGTGCTGACAGTTTTGGCTGTTGTAGGGTGAGTGGTTTGGTCTTGTAATTCAATACAGCACTCCATGCTACGAATGTGGTTTGAACCTTGTTTTATGCATTGTGCTCGCTTGGCTTTTGAATCATCTAGTACTAGCAAAGACAAATAGGATGTGTTCGGCCGTAACTGATCAGCCTTAGTCATGTAACATCCCAATTCTGTGTTATCCCATGTCGTCTGGAAGTGTCTTCCGTACAACCTTGATAAACTAGTCTACTAGTAATCTTGTTACCTACATACGATGGTCTTTTGTGACAGACCTTTGGTTGTGGTGGCGTGACAGCTAGAACAAACTAGGCTTTTAACTTTAGAAAATGGTTTTAAGCCGTATTGATTGTCAGACTTCGGAGTTCGGACAGATAGAGAAATATGAATATGTGCAAAGGGGACTGACTAACTTGGAGCGGTGTTTTCCTACCAGAATGAGAAAAATAGAATTATTCATATTTTTCATCTTTGGGAGTGGTGGCCGTTCTTTTCGTAGAGTGAATTTGTTCACTTGATTGGCATTCAACTTTTGAGTCCTAGCAGCCGTGATGTTGGATATGCATCATGGCAGGGGGGGCTTTCTGATGACTACGTAAAAGATCTTTGCGCTCTCAGCCCCTCACATCTGTAAAATATTTGTATCCTGTCTTGTACTGAAGTTGACTATTCTCCTCTTGGATTTGCAGAAACATGGTGCCTGTTCCTTTCATTATCCTCTACCTGAAGCGCCTTGCAACTTTCCTGGCAGGAAAAGAAGGCTCCCCAGGCTACCGTTTCCTCGAACTGCTATTTGCCAATGCGAAGAAAAGAGCTGGCCCCGTGGAAGAGTTTCAGTGGCTAGGCTTGATGCTTTTTGTCGCAGTGCCTTTCCCTGGGACGGGAGCTTGGACAGCAGCAATCATAGCATCCGTTCTGGACATGCCTTTCTGGTCTGCCATCACAGCAAATTTCTGCGGCGTGGTTGTTGCTGGAATCCTGGTGAACCTAATAGTGAATCTTGGTCTTAGGTCTGCTGTTGTCGTCGGTTTTATTCTATTTTTGGCGTCGACCTCCATGTGGAGCATCCTTAGGTACCTTAAGAAGGCTTTGAGCTCAAGTTGATTTCACCTCTCAGATAGCATCACTTGTTTCTCCAGCTACATGATAATTAATGTTGTTCTCACTTCTCAGCTTGTTACATCGCGATTTTGACGTGCTCAATTTTTAATATCTCGATAAGGCAATGTTTAGAGGATAGGTATAAATCATGAAAACCACTTGTAAATTTGTATGAGGACACTAGGTGAAAACCTAATGAGTTCGTTTAAATTTATTTACTAAGCAAAACAATGCTTGAATTCAACAATTTCGATTTTTTTTCCGATTAAGATGCCAAACCGGCTACAGAACAGTACAACCGCCCAATAAGGGCCCAACATAAAATCGGCCGACTGGCCGAAGCAGACGACACTGAGAGACCAAATTAAGACCGGTGGGCCCTTAAGATAAATCAGGTTCAGACGAAGCAGACAGATTCCGGCCGAAGTCGACAGTTTCCGACCGAAGCAGACACTTTAAATAACAACAACTACTAAAACATACAAACGATAACAAACCCGGCTAACCCGGCAACCTACAACTTAAACAACCAAAAAACAATAACAGCGCAGCCACAACCGACGCCCATCCGCTAGCCATGGCTAAGCCAGCCCAGCCGACACGCGCAGCATCACCGTCCAACCATCCACGCCACAGCCAGCGTACGCTACCACCCAGCCAACCCTCCAACGCCGCCGCAGGACAAACAATAACCACATATATACACCCGGCCGAGTCGGCCAAAAAGAAATGACACCCACCCCCTGCCAGCCAAAATCCAACGCCATAGGCATCACCCGTCGCCCACAACCCCCAGATGCAACCCAAAATCCCCCTTTATCGCCAAGCGACACCACCGCAGCCGGTCGGCAGACGGAAAAGAAGGATAAGGAGGAGGAAGAAGCAAACGGGAGAGCTATGTCGGGGAAAAGGCTAAAAGCCGGCGGAGGAGGCCGGAGTGAGCAGAAGACAACTGAGTTCCCGAGTTACTGTAGCAAAGCTTCGCCTATACACTGAGTTAACAAGACTTTCAACAATTTTGATTTGAATGACTTTGTTTGTTTGCTTTCAAATGATGAAAGATATGATATGAGATATAACACGTGAAATATGAAGATATTTTAAGGTACTACATCATTCGCTTGCACACTTGAACCAAAAGCATGTTTTGTAATATTAAGAAAGATCAACTCGACTTTTCACGAACGCACCATAAACTATGAATCTCACTATTTCTTGTTTTTTATTCAGTCCAATAAGTATTTGATTCTGTTAGGATCATTTAGTTAGCTGTACTTGTCAAGTATCGATATGCTTAAAGTATGTATGCAGCGGAAATAAGCTAGAGCGTAAAAGTAAATACGAGACATCAATATATAGTGGAAATCCATATACTAAACCAAGTATCCAGGAAAAACCACTACCTTCTAGTTTCCACTAGAAGGATTTCGGAACGATCACTTGTATAGATGTTACTCGATTAGAATGAGTTACAGTGCTCACCCAAACTACACTCAGTGGTGTTCCGCCATTCTCTCAGAGGCGTCTTAGTGATGATGTAATCCAGTTGCAAACGCACCGCAAGCAATGTTCCCCTTCTGGCTCAGATCGCAGACCGGCTCCCTCCGAAGTACGCTCTTGATCCTTCGATTCAAAGCTCCTCCGAAATAGCGATCTCTAGTCATTCTTACTTCTGTAATTACGCAGCCAAGGATTTCAAGTTCGAACCACACTTTGAAAGGCAGCCGTAGCATCCTTTATATAGAGGGTATCAATTCGGGTAGCCCTAGATTTTCTTGCTCAGAAATCTCTCATCTTGCACGACAAGTTCGCACAAAATCTTCCAGCTGATTCGTCCATCCCATAATGTCTTATCAGCCTTCCAATTAGATTGTCCCATACCGATCTAATTGGATATGCGGTTGAGATAAAGTAACCTAAAATCTCTCACGCAATATTCCCATATCTAGAGCAATTCCAAATCTCGTTACAAGTATCTAAAACTGATCTTGGGCAATCTTCCGGCATTTCTATGCTATAAGCGATCTTGGGAGCAAAGATCCACCGAGAATATTTATGGAAATATTGTTGTCCTCAATCCGAAGTACTGCTACCTTCAGAGATCCGTGCAATACTCTGCACACTCAAGTAGCCATTACTTCCAAAGTCCATGTACTTAAACCTACGCACTCAAGTAACACATCAGCAGGATGTTTGTGTCATCAAAATCCACCGGAGTATGCGTCCTTCAGACGTACTCCTACTACATGGTAATCGTACTCCAACAAAAATTTTCCCTTTTTGATGATGACAAACATCCTCTTCACGAGAGATAATAATAGCATGAAACACATGTATATATTAACCTCTACATAGTTTTATGCTAACGAATCTTTGATGAGGGAGATTTCAACTCCCAAATTACCTTTGGCGTGTGCAGTTCCCCCTTACATGTGTAATGCAGTTTCCCTCACATGTGCTACCTATCCTATGCACAACAGTGTCACGTCACACCAAACATTCGTTCAGCACCTTACCGTTCCCCCTTAGATAGGACAGGTCATGGTTGTAAGAATTGTTCCCCTCAGAGTATGCATCCCTTAGTTTTTGATTCGTTCAGGGTATGCATCCCTTAGTTTTTGGTTCAATCACCAATTTTTCGCTGCACTCTTAAAGGATCTTTAACGATAAAATGCAGTTTTGAAACTACAATGGGCCACCTTTGTATCATCATATCATATTCATTCTAAGGAAAAGTACAATTTTATTACTTGAACTACCGTCATATTTCATCATAAGTACCGAACTATACTTAATTATACTAACGCCGTTAATCTTATAACAATTTAATTTTAACCTTATTGAAATCTAACAAGTCCAGCCAGCCATCAATGAGAAATTTTAAATCAGAAACAATATATTTGTATTGTGACGACCGCGAACGCTACCATGGCTCACAAAATCAAGCATCTGACGTAGCGATGATAGAATTTGGAAGTGGAGGAGAGTGTGAATAAAGCGTTATTGTATTTCACTTTTCTGCAGATGCAATCAGGTTTGATGAGTGAAATAGTCCACGAAGTCAAAGATGAAGGCTATGAGATTGATCATGATGGAAACCTCGTCACAGTATTCTCAGCTCCTAACTACTGTGATCCATTCTTTCCTCATATACCCGCCTGAACTGAAAATCACTTTTATATATAATTCCAATCTCTGCATATAACGTTTGATTGCTTACTGCAGATGGGTTAACAAGGGTGTTTTTATCTGATTTGAAGCCCCAGAATTGAAGCCAACCATCACAACATTTTCAGCAGTCGTAAGAAGAAACCTTCAACTATAAATCCTTACAACGTATCTCCTTTGACACATGACATCACTGCCTTGTCGCGAGGCAATGTGTACAAAATAAATTTATAAGTCCGCTACTCGTGACTTTACTATTAGGTAGTAAAGCGGTAAGTAGGGGTCGAACCCAAGGGAATTAGTGGATAGTTGTTCTTTCGAAAATGGAAAGTAAGATAGTTGGGGGTTGGTTGTGGTTTTAGTACTGAAAATTAATACTGGAAAGTAAAGTGCTAGAAAGTAAGTGCGGAAAGTAAATGCTTGAAGGACAAGACTTGCGAAAAGTAAATGCTTGAAGGACAAGACTTGCGGAAAGTAAATGCTTGAAGGACAAGACATGCGGAAAATAAATGCTTGAAGGACAAGACTTGCGGAAAGTAAGCAGTTGATATGGGACTGAAAGTAAAGTGACAGGTGATGTTTTAATTAAAGGAAAGGATTCGGTTTTAGGGGCCTTGTATCATAAATCTGTTTATCATCGACCTCTAATGATCATACTAAGTGTTCAAAGATGTATCGAGGCTATTTCTAGCACTTGACTTGCCACACCGTCTAGTCCTTTTCAAGACATAGAACTCTTGTTCTAGTTGGGCTAATTCCTCCTTTCGAAGTATCTTAGCTTATGTGCATCCATTTGATCAATCATTTCCGATCAACCAAATGGTGTTTAAAAGAGGTTGAATTCCACAAATAAGCTGTGCTCTTTCAAGCCTCCACTTATCCACGGAAGTTCACGAACCCATGGAAGAGCTTTGCTCTTTCGAGCCTCCACTCAACCAATAGCGTTCTGACCTAATATATGGCACATAGAACAAGTTGAACACAAAGAGGCACTAAGAGAAGGGTCTAAAACATTTTATGATACAAGCACACCCCTTCAACCGAATGAGGGGTTTAGCTACGAATATCCATAGAGGTGGATACCATAGCTAAGTGCTTGAAAAGTAAAGGTTTTCGAAAGACAAAAGTAAAGTTTTTTTGAAAGTAAAAGACAAGGAAAAAGCTTGAGCACTTTAACAACCAACAAGAGTACTCAAGAACAACCTTAGAGATTCCAATATCAAAGTAAAGTGTTTACAAGGATTGTGAGATGGATTCTAGAGAGATTTTCTACAAGTGACAAGTGACCAAAGGATTAGAACCAAGGACCAAAGACTAGGATTTTTGGGACACAATTTGGGACCACAATTTTGGGACATTTCTTCAAGGAGGAGGAGGACTTGTATTTATAGGCAAGGGGGAAGAAGGATGGCAAAACACATGGCAAAAGGGGAGAGAAGGAGAGCAAAGCCGCCGGCCATGAGGTGGCAACTCCCCAAAGCCGCCGGCCATGTGGCACTCTCCCATGAGAAGCCGCCGGTGGTGAGGTGGAGGGAGTGGGTGTGAGTGGAATGAGATCTTTTTCCTCCAAAAGCCATCGGTTCCCATGCAACTCCGGTTAGACTTTGGTTACCCCTTGGTTGCTTCTTGGTTGACATCAAAGGACAAGGCACTTACACTTGGCATTTCACTTGTGTTCTTGATCTTTGTTGGAACAAGTCATTGGGACTTAGTTGTGGCTTGATCGAAGTACTGCCGGAGCATGGCGAGTTCTGACTTGTAATTCACTTTTAGCGTTAAGAACTCCTTTTTAGCCCGTTTCATCTCTACTCCTTGAAATAGCCTGTAGAACAAAAGTGAAACTAACAAGTAAAAGTTGTCAAGATAAAGCGTCTAATTTGGTGGGTTTAACTGTCTTAATGATTCATCTAAATATGGTCCATCAACACATCTCTCCGTTGTTCATAATTTAAATTCTCAATGTCACTGCAGCCGCATCCTATTGTCAAGCCGATGGCATACGCCAGCTACTTCCTTCGGAAAATTTTCCAAATTGCTTAAAATTGGACTTTGCGTTCCAATTGTACTCAACCTGGCAGATTGGTTTCCCAATTTATTCACATTTTGTAAGCCGTTGTTAGGCACAAAATCTTATTATTAAAACGCTCTGGTAGACAGCGTCTTAAGCCTCGTCGCTCATCTATTTTATCGGCTACTTGGACTAGAGATAGGACGGTTTGACTCCCGTCCCACCTCTTGCGTAAACGCTGCATGGCGGAGATGACTCCTGACTCAACTGAAACCTGAAGTGCAGCCTCTACTGACTTCGTAAACCATATAGTGAAATCCGATCCTTCGAGTGCTTGCCAAGCCTCTCTAGGGCATTTTATATCAACTCCACATCCCCTGTATATCTCAGCACAAAGGGACAAATGAGAAGTTACATCCTAAGTTTTTATACAGTTGAGATTTCACAAGGTAAATGCATGAATTTAGATCTATCTTTTTCACATTCTCAAGTTCATATTTTCCAAAAGATAATATTAAGGGAAAAGGAAAAAAAGAAAGCATGTTATGTACAAAGGTAGTTCTCACCCCACACTTTTGAACGAAGGCGTGCCTCACAGCACGACTTAGTTCAAAAGTCAATTGCAAGCAAATATATGCAGGAAAGGTGAGAATGACTTAAGACAAAAAATAAATGACATAAAATAAAATGACTGAAAGTAAGATAGATGTCGGGTTACCTCCCGACTAGTGCATTTGTTTAACGTCGTTAGCTCAACAGTACCTCATTCCTGGATCATAAGGTTGGGTCCCATGGGTGGCTCAGGTCATATTTTGCCACGGCTCCTGCATTGATTCTTGCCTTGACTCTTCCCGAGTTCTTGTGGGATGACGAGCTCGGGTTTGGACTCCATTGTTTCGGTGGTTTTTCATTCCAATACCTTTGAGAAGGCGAGGATCTTTTGACGATAGCTACTGGCCTAGCTACTCTTACGGTTTCTCTTGGTGGGTCAGAAACTAGAGTTCTGAGATCCGAGGTATGCACAATGTCTGGCGGTTTCCTTGTCCTTGGGCGGCCATCATAATCATCGATGTAGAAATCTAAAATTTTGCCGCCAAATGCAAGTGATAACAAGCCCTTGCCCATGTCGATCCTTGCCTTGGTGGCGTAGAGAAAAGGCCGTCCCAATATAAGCGTTGGAGGGTCGTCTTCGCTGGTCTCTCCCGTTTGTATTACATAAAAGTCCGCAGCAACGACGAGCTCTCCCACATGGAGTATTAGATCTTCAAGCACTCCAATCGGACTGATACACGATCTGTCTCCCAACTCGATATTTGACCTTGGTGGTTTCAATGGACCAAGCCCTAATAAGTAATATAAGGAGTAAGGCATGGCATTGACGGCAGCCCCAAGATCGATTAAGCACTTATGAATTTGGGCTTTACCAATACCACAGGTGACCGTGAAGGCCCCTGGGTCCTTATCCCTTCCCGGTTGTGACTCATGATCTGAAGTGAGGGATATTATTGGGCCATTCTGCCCATCCTTTGGCTCTGGATTTGTATGATTGGGCCCTTTTAACTCCTGATCCTCTAAGTAAATACTTTGCTCCGACGCATAGATGTCAGTTGGGGAATCCCATCTAGGACCATCAGGGTCTAAATCGTCATTGTCATCCCAGCCAGATGCTGGTATGTCAAAGTGTGTGATTGGTGGCGGTGTGATGCTAACGGTGAACGCATAGCGTCCATTGTCAGCATGTGTGACCCACGTTCTGCCATCATTGGGTCGGTCTTCCTATTGATTCCAATCAGGATGGTGTCTACGGGTGAAGTGTTTGTTTGCAAGTTTGTAAGTTGTGGGTCGTGCTGCTTCTTCCCGTGCCGCCTTCATGTTTGACCTCCTTATCATGCTAATATTCGCCTTTGGGTTTTGGATGGTTTGTGACGGAAGTCGGCTAGGTTCATTAGTAAGGGCGGACATTGAGGTAGCGAGCTGGGACATTTGTTTCTTCAGGTCGGCTATTGCTCCATCATTTTTCGCCTGGTTTTGATGGACAGTAGCACTTAATTGATTCACGGTGCCCGATATTTGATTAATATTGCCCTGGAGCTCCTTCATCATGTCCTCAAGCCACTTGTTTGGTCCTTGCGGATTACTCGGGCCCACCTGATATTGATTTGGTCCCTTCTGTTGATACTGACCTGTTGGTGGGGCGTTCTGGTTGTACTGTCGGTGTGGAGGTTAGTAGAATGACTGAGCTAGTTGAGGGGCAGCTTGTTGTGTTTCCTTCTGAGGATAGCTGTTGTTTCGCCAGCTCGGGTTAGTTGCTTGACCATACTATCGGCTTGGTCCGGCTTTGTCGTTGCTGTTGTTGTTGTTGCGGTACCCTTGGTATCCTCCTACTGCATTTACTTCTACCGAATCCTCTACTATTAACGTTGGGCATGCGTCAGTCTTGTGGTCCGTAGAACTACAAAACTCGCAAGGCTTTATTTGAACTGGCTGCCTTCGTAGGATCTGAACCATCATCTCCTTCATTTGTTTCATCTCCTCTGGCATGGAGTTTACTGACGTCTCGGCTCGTGCTACATTCTTTGTTCAGGAGAATTCTTCCTACCGAGTTGTCTCCTCTCTAAATCGGGCATTTTCAGCAACGTCGGTGATGAGATTCCTTATGCCACTTAATGATAGATTCATCATGGATCCTCCAGCTGAGGCATCCAGAAGCATTTTGTCTAAAGGTCTTAATCCATCAATGAGGTATTCGATGATGAGTTTCTCGGGCAGTCCAAGGGTGCAGCAGCTTCTCTCCAGGAGATTGAACTTCTCCAGGTAATCGTACATGGTTTCATTGGGCCCCTGCTTGATGTCCTGCAGTTGCCTCCTTACTTGCATTGCTCTTCCCGCTGGGTAGTATTTGTCAAGGAATTTCTTTTGCATCTGAGCCCATGTTCTGATGCTTCCCGAAGGCAATGAAAGGAACCAGTCGTTTGGAGAGTCGATGAGGGAAAAGTAGAAAGCCTTCAATTTGAAGTCTTCTACATTCACGCCATTGGGTTTTAGGTTTTGGCAAATGCCATGTAAGCGTTGGAGATGAGTTATCGCCGATTCTCCATGAGTTCCTGAGAACTTGGGCAAATTGTGGACCACTGATGTGTTGATGGCGATGTTTTCTAGCTCAGGGCTCTCGTAAATGCACCACGGCTGATTTTCGAAATCTGGGGCATTAAGTTCTCTTATAGTAGGCGCACGGTAGTTGTTATCCCCATAGTAGTCATCAAAGACGGGTTCTCGCCTTGGCACTTGTCGAGGTTGAGGGGGTGGGGGATGTCTAGGGGGTTGCATTGGACCAGCTTCATTTCGGTCCTCGGGTGGTTCTTGGTTTCTTTGAACGGCCTCCCTATTACGAGCTCTTTGGTTTCGGATGAGCTGTTCCGGATCGTCAATAAATGGAGGCGGCGCCTCATTATTTCGATCGTACAGGTTCATCTCGTCGTCATCCTGATAGTCATGGTGGCTTCCTGCACGAGACATGGTTATGCAGAAGCGAGTTTGAAATTTTAAAAGAAAAAGAAAGAACAATTATCCGATTGTTATTTTGTAATTCCCCGGCAACGGCGCCAATTTGACAGCACTGCCTTGTCGCGAGGCAATGTGTACAAAATAAATTTATAAGTCCGCTACTCGTGACTTTACTATTGGGTAGTAAAGCGGTAAGTAGGGGTCGAACCCAAGGGAATTAGTGGATAGTTGTTCTTTCGAAAATGGAAAGTAAGACAGTTGGGGGTTGGTTGTGGTTTTAGTACTGAAAAGTAATACTGGAAAGTAAAGTGCTAGAAAGTAAGTGCGGAAAGTAAATGCTTGAAGGACAAGACTTGCGAAAAGTAAATGCTTGAAGGACAAGACTTGCGGAAAGTAAATGCTTGAAGGACAAGACTTGCGGAAAGTAAATGCTTGAAGGACAAGACTTGCGGAAAGTAAGCAGTTGATATGGGACTGAAAGTAAAGTGACAGGTGATGTTTTAATTAAAGGAAAGGATTCGGTTTTAGGGGCCTTGTATCATAAATCTGTTTATCATCGACCTCTAATGATCATACTAAGTGTTCAAAGATGTATCGAGGCTATTTCTAGCACTTGACTTGCCACACCGTCTAGTCCTTTTCAAGACATAGAACTCTTGTTCTAGTTGGGCTAATTCCTCCTTTCGAAGTATCTTAGCTTATGTGCATCCATTTGATCAATCATTTCCGATCAACCAAATGGTGTTTAAAAGAGGTTGAATTCCACAGATAAGCTGTGCTCTTTCAAGCCTCCACTTATCCACGGAAGTTCACGAACCCATGGAAGAGCTTTGCTCTTTCGAGCCTCCACTCAACCAATAGCGTTCTGACCTAATATATGGCACATAGAACAAGTTGAACACAAAGAGGCACTAAGAGAAGGGTCTAAAACATTTTATGATACAAGCACACCCCTTCAACCGAATGAGGGGTTTAGCTAGAATATCCATAGAGGTGGATACCATAGCTAAGTGCTTGAAAAGTAAAAGTTTTCGAAAGACAAAAGTAAAGTTTTTTTGAAAGTAAAAGACAAGGAAAAAGCTTGAGCACTTCAAGAACAAACAAGAGTACTCAAGAACAAACTTGGAGATTCCAATATCAAAGTAAAGTGTTTACAAGGATTGTGAGATGGATTCTAGAGAGATTTTCTACAAGTGACAAGTGACCAAAGGATTAGAACCAAGGACCAAAGACTAGGATTTATGGGACACAATTTGGGACCACAATTTTGGGACATTTCTTCAAGGAGGAGGAGGACTTGTATTTATAGGCAAGGGGGGAGAAGGAGGGCCAAACACATGGCAAAAGGGGAGAGAAGGAGAGCAAAGCCGCCGGTTATGAGGTGGCAACTCCCCAAAGCCGCCGGCCATGTGGCAATCTCCCATGAGAAGCCGCCTGTGGTGAGGTGGAGGGAGTGGGTGTGAGTGGAATGAGATCTTTTGCCTCCAAAAGCCATCGGTTCCCATGCAACTCCGGTTAGACTTTGGTTGCCCCTTGGTTGCTTCTTGGTTGACATCAAAGGACAAGGCACTTATACTTGGCATTTCACTTGTGTTCTTGATCTTTGTTGGAACAAGTCATTGGGACTTAGTTGTGGCTTGATCGGAGTACTGCCGGAGCATGGCCAGTTCTGACTTGTAATTCACTTTTAGCGTTAAGAACTCCTTTTTAGCTCGTTTCATCTCTACTACTTGAAATAGCCTGTAGAACAAAAGTGAAACTAACAAGTAAAAGTTGTCAAGATAAAGCGTCTAATTTGGTGGGTTTTACTGTCTTAATGATTCATCTAAATATAGTCCATCAACACATCTCTCCGTTGTTCATAATTTAAATTTTCAATGTCACTGCAGCCGCATCCTATTGTCAAGCCGATGGCTTACGCCAGCAACTTCCTTCGGAAAATTTTCCAAATTAATTAAAATTGGACTTTGCGTTCCAATTGTACTCAACCTGGCAGATTGGTTTCCCAATTTATTCACATTTTGTAAGCCGCTGTTAGGCACAACGTCTTATTATTAAAACGCTCTGGTAGACAGCGTCTTAAGCCGCGTCGTGTTTTAGCACCAATAAAAAAACGTAATGTGGAAACAAGCGTAAACCGCTATGCTAGACAGTGTCCAAACGAAGCCACGCAACCTTGGAGCATCTTAATGGAACTCAGGGGCTTTGGTTGTTCACAATTTTAAGACGCTGTTGTTTGGAGCGTCTTAATAGAAATCAAGCCTAGTGGCAGGTCAGGGTCTGTATTGTTTCACAGGACTAAAATGCCGTCACTAAGAGCGTTCTGTGCTTAATTTCGTTAGGCCTCTATTCTTGACACCGGTTTAGTTGTTTTTGACATCAAGCCACTGTTAGGGACGGATTTTTTTCTTGAAATGTTGTTAAGTGAGCAGAGAAATACTCCGAACCCACACCTGCATCGTGAAATCACAACAACATACAAAATCTGTCAAATCCAACAACGGTACAACACATAATATGAATCCACCAAACATAAGTGATGACTTATGTAAAGTTACAAAAGTTACATGATAACAACATGCAACATAAGTCATCACGATACATCTCAAAATACATGAATGTTGCGAGTTTATAACATAAACCGCCTACATTCCAGGAGTATACGGTTGCCTTGTCTTTTTAGCTCGTGTAGATACCCTCCGTATTGAACCTTTTTGTGACTCGGCTTGAGTCACTTGAGAAGGGCCAACTTCAAAAGTACCTTCCGGCAAGTCAACTTCTTCATCCGAATCTACATTCACATAAAAATAGTCAGTCGGACATAAGAGGCGTAAAACAATGATTCAAAACTAAGATCAAATGCATATACAATTATCAAGATGAATATGTGCGACATCAACATCTAAATCTCGACCATCTCCAATTTTCAACAAGTCGGCATGAGTAGCATGAAACAAATCATGAAGTTCTCGCTTAGAATCATTGTCAGTAGTCTTAAGGAACAACCCGACAATTGTCTTACAAGTGCGCACTAGTAACACGACCTGTAAAAATAATTGACTTGCATTCAGTTCCACATTTCATAAATATGAACACTTACAGTAATGTATAAATACTTATCAGTACATAGTGCTCATGTCCGGATGGACGATACGGCTCAAGTGTATCGAGTGGTGGTTGAATAATGTGCTTGCGAGTTACGGTGCAGTACCATGAATAATACGCATCCAGATATAATCCTTCTGTGTCTGGCTCACCGGTAAAAATGGACGGTGCACAATTATCCCAGAGATTTATGTAACCCTCCATCTCTTCATCTACAAGGTGAGTAGTTCTGTGCATATGCATGTGCATGTCTTTATGACTTTCGGGTGGTAATGCTGACTCTGGCTGTCCCCATCCAAACTGACAAAGAACTCGAGAAGGATAGTGTCACTCTGCTATATCAAAAAAGACGAGTGGAACCTCAGCCCTCCAACTATCTCTGCCAGCTAAAACACATCGAATTAAGTGGAGCCAATATCTCTGCGGTATCCGGAGTCCAAATGACATCTTTTGCTTCTTGTCGATCCAGTAAATCACGATACAACATCAACACGTGATGAGATGTCTGCATAAGTGACTTCGGGACATTCCATTTGCAATTATTGAATTTAATAGTTAGACAAATATTTAAAGGGTGAATGATAAAAAAATGAAATAACTGACATATCTCACTTGTATCCTAAAGATGGAAGTCGCATAGGATCAACATCCGATCCAAGAGGTGGAGCTGGTAAAGCAAGCTTCCTCGGTCTACCAGTAATCTGGTACTCTCAAGACCATAGCTGAAGGAGAATGACACAACCACTAAGTTGCGTGGCCTTCGAGTCACACGTATTGCATAAACTACGATAAAGGTACGCCAACACCGCAGCACCCCAACTGTAGCATGAAAGAGAGTCGAGGTCTACCAGTAATGGTAGGTAGTGGAGTGATATCTCACTACCTGAAGAATCTGATAAGAGAGAGGACCCCAACATGCCAAGTATATAAGCCCTCGCATATCTCTGTACCTCCAACTCCGTGGCCTCTGCGGGAACGATCTGCATATGATCTCTGAGTCAAGTACGTCTAACGTGGTAGGTCTCTTCCCGTGCGGGCCACTCCTAACAACTGTACACACAACGAACCATAATCTTCTACCTCCTGGTGCGTAGTCACAGCTCGACCCTCTATAGGAAATCCAGTCAGGATCCCGACATCCTCTTAGGTGATAGTCATCTCCCCGTGATGCAAATGAAATCTATGCGTCTCCGAACGCCATCTTTCAACTAAAGCGTTCATAAATGATCAGTCGACCTCAAAGTTCTGCATGTAATACCATGGTCCAAAGCCCACCCTAATGATGTAAGGTAATACTCGCTCATCTACATCCCAGTAACGCCACGGTGACGAACTGTTAATACATCAGTGTCCTGCATAGTAGAGTAGATATATAGTTAGAATAATGTAATACAAACTACTTTAAAACTTGAAATGAAATGTAATTATTGAATTTATAACTAACCAATGTTTCCCAAATCATCGTAGACCGATGAGTGGGCTGCTTATACAAAAGCGTGCCGACAATGGGACTCGGATGAATAAGGTGTGACACATCCGGTAACAATATACCTTCTCCGTCTAAGCTCGCTGATGGAGATGGCACATCAAGAATCGCCTCAGAACGACTGCGTCGTGGCATATCTATAACATAATATACAATATGCATAAGGTATCACTATAACACAAAATATAAATAATGACAACAAGTAAGAAAAATAGGGACACTTTAACAACAAATATACTTTAACACCACAACAAATAAGGATTAAATTTCCCAAAATAAAGATACTAAATGTATTCATGAAACACAATAGTCTTTTACAAGAAGTGTGCCAAAAAGATAAACTTCAACACTACAAAAAGGTAGTTTCCTAATTCACCACACGAGGTGAAGTACAAGATTTTTGTGTGTGTGACCTACAACCCCACACATTGAACACTTGTACACTCTCTTCGGCCTAGTAGATGCTTGTTCACTAAAAGTTTCGACATTTAAGGTCTTGGATCACGCCTTGCATCCATTTTGTTACGTCTCCGCTTTGTTAGATGCCTTCCTCTCTTGGTTCGTTTGAATTTCTTATTGGGAATATGCTTGGGACAACCATATTCCTTCCACTGTGTGATATCCGATTGTGGATTAATTTTTACTTGTTGTGGTCCAATAGTGCATCACGTCGCTCGATAAACCAAGCATTGGCTTGCTTGATTGTTAAGTGGACAATAGCAGTGATAGGCAAATACCGACAAGTCATAAGCACATGATTGAAAGATTCAGACACATTAGTCGTCATGGACCCCCATCTTCGACCCTCAATATCATAAGATAAAGCCCATTTTTCCGCATAAACTTTATCCAACCACTTCAGAGCATCAGGCTTATCCTTCAACAACTCTTTCAATTCTTTCAAACGATTACAGAACTTTAATTGTTGATTCTCATAGCCAATGCTAGTAATTACATCTTTGTGGGCCATTGACAGAACCGCTTGTCGTCAAAGCGATTGTGCAAATAAATTTATAATAGTCCGCTACTCGCAACTATACTACTGGGTAGTACTTGGTAAGTAGGGGTCGAACCCAAGGGAACTAGGGGAATAATTGTTCTTCGGGGGAATTACACAGCGTGGGAGCGTGTTTAAGGTCGGTTGGTTGGTTTTAAAGCTACCAGCTATTTTGATTGATTGATTGGTTGGTTGGTTGATTTTAATACTGGAAAGTAAATTACTATTTTAATGATTAAGAGAAATGTTCGGTTTCAGGGGACTTGTATTATATCCTGTTTATCATTGACCTTTAGTGACTCTCCTAAGTATTCAAACGGTGTATCAAGGCCATTCCAAGCACTCGATTTGCGTACACTGTCTAGCCTATTCCAAGGACGTAGAACACTTATTCTATTTAGACTAATACTCCATTCCCGGTTATATTAGCCTATGTGCATCCATTTGATCAATCATTCCCGATCAACCAAATGGTGTTTAGGATGAGTCAAACTTCTCAGATAAGCTTTGCCATTCCAAGCATCCACTTATCCGTACAAGTTTACGAACCCCCATGGTGAGCTTTGCCATTCCAAGCGTCCCCTCAACCATGGACATTCTGACTTAATATATGGCACATAGAATAAGTTTTGAATACTTAGACTAGATACTAAGTTAATAGTCTTAAAACATTTTATAATACAAGTGCGCCCCTTAGACCGAACTACTAGTTTAGCTACTATTCATCGCGCTAAACATTATACTAAGGAAATTAAAGACAACAGTTAAATAAATAAATACTAAGAGAAACTTACAACCGTTGAAGCGCCAAGGGAGCTTTCCTTTATTTCCAAAGCAAAATTACAACATTACAAATATTACAACTTCTAGAGAGAGAAGTGAATTTGAGTTGAGGTGTGTGAAATGAGGAGGAGGAGGCCTCCTTATATAGCCATGGGAGGAGGAGGAGATGGCTACAAGTGTTGCATTTTGATTGGAGGAAGAAATCAAGGGAGGAGATGGCCACATGTGGAGGAGGGAGAGGAGGCCGGCGGCTTTTGGTGGAGGAGTATGGTGGCGCCAAGTGGAGGAAGGGGAGTGGTGGAGGAGGAGGAGGTGATAGCCACCGGTGGCCGGTCACCATGTGGGGAGGAGCTCCTCCCTTGGCCACCTCCTTGAATGGTGGCCGGTCATCCTTGCCCAATGTGTGAGTTTGTACAGTTTTGTGCAGTCTTTTCACAAAACTGTCAATGTGTTTCTTCCCCGGGCTGTCTTGACTCCACTCCTGATTCTTCTGATTAATTTGTTCTGGTCAATTCAACGTCAGGATCCTTGATATTTCTTCAGTCGGCATATGATCTTGACCTTGGATTGACTCTTGTTATCTTTTCAGCTTAAAATCCTCTCCTTAGCGTGTTTTCACTTCAGTCTCTAAAATGCCCTGTGAAAATATATCGGGACTAACACGTAGACGTTAGATAGACAAACAGTCTAATTAAGGGGGTTTTACTGTGTTTCTGACTCGTATAACTTTGGTCCATCAGATTACCCCCCACTTTTAGTTGTTCGTCCCGAACAATGCTATTAAAGGGCGTAAGTTCTAATTTTTGCTTTGGAATATGAAAATTAGACTGTGGTACTCGATCTATCCTAATTCATGCATTGCTTACTTATTACCAAATTAAACTGCGTAAATAAATAGAAGAAACTTAATACTTGTACCTCCGTGCTGAGATGCAAATTATATTGGATGTCTCGGGAGATAGCCCTTTTTAGGCTCCTGGACTGCAATCTTGGGATCGTCTCTTACTATATGGTTTTCTGGTAGCTTTCTCTAGCACGTGATTCGATTCGGGTTTCAGTGAGTTGAGCCTTTTTGATTTTCTTCTTTGGCGAGGGACTGCTTTTTTGTTGTAGTGAATCGGCCTTTGGCCTTTGATTTGACTTTTTTGAGTGCTTCACTTTTGCTCGGTTAAAACCTTCACAATTTTGGGCCTTTGGCCTCTTTTGATTTGCTTCATTGAGCTTTTCGCCTTTTTGTGACTGCTAGTCCATTTTCTCGAGCCTTTTTGGGAGGTCCAATCATCGCCCGCAAGCCTATGGAAATACCTCCCCGCTCCTCTCGTCTTTGTCGTTTTGCGCGGGTCAAGATGAGGGTCGCCCATCTATTTTCTAGGCTATTTTGACTAGAGAGAGGATGGTCTGATTCCCGTCCTCGCCTTTGCATAGATGCTTCATGGCGGAGTTGACTTCAATTATTCACTGAAAACCCGAAGTGCAGCCTCCATTGACTTCGAAAACCATATAGTTTGATCTGATCCTTTGATTGCTTTCCAAGCCTCTCTAGGGCAGTTTATATCAACTCCACATCCCTAGTTATCTCAGCACAAAGGACAAATGGAAAGTTACATTCTAAGTTTTTAAACAGTTGAATTTTCACAAGGTTAATGCATGAATTATGATTTATCTTTTTCACATTCTTAAGTTCATATTTTCAAAAAGGTACTTATTAAAAAAGAAAAAACAGCTGCATGTTATTTATGTACACAGGTGGTTCTCACCCCCCCACTTTTGAAAGAAGGCGTGCCTTAGTTCAAAAGTCATGCAAGCTTAAAACTAAATACTGAATTTAAATGACAGAAATTAAAGTGCGGAAAAGTAAGATAGTGTCGGGTTACCTCCCGACCAGTGCACTTGTTTAACGTCGTTGGCTCGACGATACCTCGTTTGTGGTTCATTGGTTTGGGTCCCATGGGTGGCTGAGGTCAAACTTTGCCACCGTTCCATTGTTGTTCCTTCCTGACTTCTTGTTGGAGTAAGAGCTCCATTGTTCTGGTGTTTTCTCTTTCCATTGTTTCTGAGAAGGCGAGAGACCTTTGACCATAGCTGCTGGTCTTGATACTTTTCTGGTCCCTAATGACAGGTCAGAAAACTGTGCACAGTGATCTGAGATAGGTGTTATGTCTGGCGGTTTCTTCGTGTCCGGGCGGCTCTTATTAATGTAGAAATGTGCAATTTTGCCGCCGAACTTAAGTGATAATGACCCCTTGCCCACATCGGTTCTTGCTTTAGTGGCGTAGAGGAATGGTCGTCCCAATATTATTGTCGGAGGATCGTCTTCGCTGGTTTCTTCTGTTGGTATTACATAGAAGTCTGCAGCAACGACGAGCTCTCCCACATGGAGTATTACATCTTCCAGTTCTCCAACCGGACGGATGCATGACTTGTCTCCTAGCTCGATATTTGACCGGGGAGGTTTCAACGGACCAAGTCCTAGTAAGTAATACAAGGAGGAAGGCATGGCGTGTACAGCAGCCCCAAGATCGACTAAGCATTTGTGGATCTGGGTTTCACCAATACAGCAAGTGATTGTAAAGGCTCCTGGGTCTTTATCTCTTTCCGGTTGTGACTCATGGTCTGAAACGAGGGCTTTTTCTATTCTTTGACCAGTCTGCCTATTCATTGGCCTTAAGTTGTTGTCGTCGTCCCATCCTGATGCTGGTACGTCGGTGTGTATAATAGGCGGTGGTGTTATGCAGACGGTGAATGCATATCGTCCATTGTCGGCATGTGTAACCCATGTTTTGCCATTATTGGGGCGATCTTCCTCTTGATTCCAATCAGGCCGACGTCTGCGGTTGAAGTGATTGTTCGAGAGTTTGTAAGTTGGGGATCGTGCTACCTCTCCTAGTGTAGCCTTCATGCTTGACCTCTTTATCATGCTTATATTTGCCTTTGGATTTTGAACGGTCTGTGAAGGAAGTCTGCCAGGTTCAGTAGTGAGTGTAGACATGGCGGTCGCGAGCTGGGACATTTGTTTGGTCAATTCTGAGATTGCCCCGTCAGTTTTTGCCTGGTACTGGTGTAGCGAAGTTCCCAACTGATTAATGTTTCCCGTAAGCTCCTTCATCGTGTCGTTGAGCGACTTGCTTGGCTCCTGCTGATTGCACGGTCTGGCTTGGTACTGATTTGGCCCTTTTTGGTGATATTGTCGGTGGGGTGGTTGGTAGAATGACTGCGCTAGTTGAGGGACAGCTGGTTGTGTCTCCGTCTGAAGATAGCTGTTGTTGTTACACCAGCCTGGGTTGGACGTTTGACCGTACTGTCTATTTTGTCCAGTTCTGACGTTGTTGTATCCTTGATATCCTCCCACTGCATTCACATCAGCCGGTTCTTCTTCTATCAATGTTGGGCATGCGTCCGTTTTATGGTCCGTAGAACCACAAAACTCGCAAGGTTTTACCGTAACTGGCTGTCTACGTATGATCTCAATCATCATCTCCTTTAACTGTTTCATCTCTTCAGTTATGGAGTTTACTGATGCCTCAGTTTGTGCTACCCTTTTTGATCGAGAGAATTCATCTTGGCGAGTGGTCTCTTCTCTAAATCGAGCATTTTCAACAACGTTGGCGATGAGATTTCTGATGCCACTTAATGACAGATTCATCATGGACCCTCCTGCTGAGGCATCCAAGAGCATTTTGTCTAGTGGTCTTAATCCATCAATGAGGTACTCGATGATGAGTTTCTCGGGTAGTCCAAGGGTACAGCAGCTCCTTTCTAGGTGATTGAACTTTTCCAGGTAATCGTACATGGTTTCATTGGGACCTTGTTTGATTTCTTGTAGTTGCTTCCTTACTTGTATTGCTCTTCCAGCCGGATAGTATTTGCCTAAGAACTTCTTCTGCATCTGAACCCATGTTCTAATGCTTCCGGAAGGCAATGAAAGGAACCAGTCGCTTGCCGAGTCAGTGAGGGAAAAATAGAACGCTTTTAACTTGAAGTCGTCCATATTCACTCGGTTGGGCTTTAGATTCTGGCAAATGCCATGTAGGCGTTGGAGGTGAGTTGCGGCAGATTCTCCTTGAGATCCTGAGAATTTTGGCAGGCTGTGTGCCACTGATGCGTTTATGGTTATATTTTCTAATTCAGGGCTCTCATAGATACACCACGGCTGTGTCTCGAAATTAGGGGCATTTAATTCGCCCATCGTCGGTTCACGGTAGTAGTTATCTCCGTAGTAGTCATCGAACGCGGGTTCTCTTCTTGGCATGTATCGAGGTTGAGGTTGTGGTCGTGGGGGATGGATAGGAGGTTGTACTGGACCAGCTGCATTTCGGTCCTCGGGTAATTCTTGGTTTCTTCTGACTGCTTCCCTATCACGAGCTCTTCGGTTTCTGATGAGTTGTTCCGGATCGTCGACGAATGGGAACTGTACCTCATTATTCTGATCGTACAGGTTTATGTCTTCATCATCCTGGAAGTCATGGTGACTTTCTTCGCGAGACATGGTTGTTTTGAAGCGCGTAACGGTTCAAAGAATAGTTATCCGATGACTAGTTCCCCGGCAACGGCGCCAATTTGACAGAACCGCTTGTCGTCAAAGCGATTGTGCAAATAAATTTATAATAGTCCGCTACTCGCAACTATACTACTGGGTAGTACTTGGTAAGTAGGGGTCGAACCCAAGGGAACTAAGGGAATAATTGTTCTTCGGGGGAATTACGCAGCGTGGGAGCGTGTTTAAGGTCGGTTGGTTGGTTTTAAAGCTACCAGCTATTTTGATTGATTGATTGGTTGGTTGGTTGATTTTAATACTGGAAAGTAAATTACTATTTTAATGATTAAGAGAAATGTTCGGTTTCAGGGGACTTGTATTATATCCTGTTTATCATTGACCTTTAGTGACTCTCCTAAGTATTCAAACGGTGTATCAAGGCCATTCCAAGCACTCGATTTGCGTACACTTATTCTATTTAGACTAATACTCCATTCCCGGTTATATTAGCCTATGTGCATCCATTTGATCAATCATTCCCGATCAACCAAATGGTGTTTAGGATGAGTCAAACTTCTCAGATAAGCTTTGCCATTCCAAGCATCCACTTATCCGTACAAGTTTACGAACCCCCATGGTGAGCTTTGCCATTCCAAGCGTCCCCTCAACCATGGACGTTCTGACTTAATATATGGCACATAGAATAAGTTTTGAATACTTAGACTAGATACTAAGTTAATAGTCTTAAAACATTTTATAATACAAGTGCGCCCCTTAGACCGAACTACTAGTTTAGCTACTATTCATCGCGCTAAACATTATACTAAGGAAATTAAAGACAACAGTTAAATAAATAAATAATAAGAGAAACTTACAACCGTTGAAGCGCCAAGGGAGCTTTCCTTTATTTCCAAAGCAAAATTACAACATTACAAATATTACAACTTCTAGAGAGAGAAGTGAATTTGAGTTGAGGTGTGTGAAATGAGGAGGAGGAGGCCTCCTTATATAGCCATGGGAGGAGGAGGAGATGGCTACAAGTGTTGCATTTTGATTGGAGGAAGAAATCAAGGGAGGAGATGGCCACATGTGGAGGAGGGAGAGGAGGCCGGCGGCTTTTGGTGGAGGAGTATGGTGGCGCCAAGTGGAGGAAGGGGAGTGGTGGAGGAGGAGGAGGTGATAGCCACCGGTGGCCGGTCACCATGTGGGGAGGAGCTCCTCCCTTGGCCACCTCCTTGAATGGTGGCCGGTCATCCTTGCCCAATGTGTGAGTTTGTACAGTTTTGTGCAGTCTTTTCACAAAACTGTCAATGTGTTTCTTCCCCGGGCTGTCTTGACTCCACTCCTGATTCTTCTGATTAATTTGTTCTGGTCAATTCAACGTCAGGATCCTTGATATTTCTTCAGTCGGCATATGATCTTGACCTTGGATTGACTCTTGTTATCTTTTCAGCTTAAAATCCTCTCCTTAGCGTGTTTTCACTTCAGTCTCTAAAATGCCCTGTGAAAATATATCGGGACTAACACGTAGACGTTAGATAGACAAACAGTCTAATTGAGGGGGTTTTACTGTGTTTCTGACTCGTATAACTTTAGTCCATCAGCCATACACTTCACCGTTTGATTAAAATTGGATGCAAAATGCCTTATGCAAATACGGTGATAAGCCTTCAGTCGCTTCCAATAATCTTCTTCCATAACTCGCATTATTCCTACGTGCCTATCGGAAATAATGTGACGCCATTTCAAATGCACATCATGAACCACTTCCAACTGTCGATGTTTTCACTCTCTACCAATGCATAGGCAAGAGGAAGAATTTATTTTCCGCGGAGAGAGCAACCGCAATCAAGCGATGATTTTTCCCAATAATCAATACTACCGGGATTGTCTCTTTAAGCACGTCCATGTAAGCCGGTAATTTTTCGAACGATTCATCCCAATCTCCAAATAAATACACTAAGGCTTTTTGGCAGGCTTTTCAAGCTTTTCTGTGACTTATCTTATTATACCCACGCTTTGATCGCATCAACTCCCTCACTTGATTAGGAGTATATCTCAAATCCTCTCTAATTAAGTCTTTTATGTCCATTCCAATAAAGTGTTAGTTGAAATGGACGTTGTCACGGCGGATAATGTCAACCTCACATGTATGATCTCCACCGTATGTGGTGATTCTCCACATACCTTTCTTTTTCTTCTTCGAAGCTCGTAATTCCCATTGACATTTATCCTTACCCCTACGACATTCGAGAATCATTCGTTTTGTATTCAAATTTCTAGTGCGATACTCACGATGTTGTTTAATGGAATATCTTCGACAAGCATATATAAGGGACTCCTTGCTCATAAACAGCCCTCCTACGCGTAGCTCTTTCGTAGTCGCGTGGTCGTCTATCACTGGATGGTTAATTCAAGCTGAAACATCATTGAATGGTGGAAAATCCCAAAGGGAGTTATTATCTTCTTCAACGCCGATGGGTACTTCCACGTACCCTTCCTCACCATCAATATCAATGTTTTCTAGATAATCTCTATCAAACTTGTCGCGTGTGAGAATTTGAAATACTTCTATAGTTGACATTGTCGTTTCGTCGATTTCATCACTATCCATTGCTAAAAAGGTTGGAAAAAACAAAAACTTAGCCGAGACATGTATAGTTAAGAAAAATACATCGAGAAAACAACATGAAAATATAAAAAATACCAAACAACAAGAGCTTCTATCAACAAAAATAAAAAAACAAACAAACACCAAGTTCTCAAACTGATTTTTGAACACAATAATCTCAGAGTTGACCAACATACATCGACACAACTCGCATTCATTTTACCATTGAAATTGTTAGAATGTGTCAAAGAGCTTACTGGAAATTTTCGAACAATTTCAAGTCAAGAGACTGAGTCAGAGATGGTGGAGCGCTGGATCGGAGAACCAGGCGGTGGCAGCACGTACGACGAGCGAAGGCAGCAACGGTGATGAACAACAAAGCGGCAGATCAGAGATGGGGCGGCGGACGAAGTAAATTCAATTTTGGTGCTGGAGCAGATTCGATTTTGGGACCCAAGTGTCGTAACGTAACGAGGAAGAGAAAAGTTAGAGCTTGAAACTTAGTTACAAATAAGCCGCTGTTTGAAACGGCGTCCAAATAAAAAATTGAATTCAAACAATCCACATCAGCCTGCTGACTCATATAAAAATGCCACGGGGCTTAAGACACTGTCTACCAGAGCATTTTATTATTAAAACGATGTGCCTAACAATAGTTACAAAATGTGAGTAAATTGGGAAACCAATCTGGCAGGTTGAGTACAATTAGAACCCAAAGTTCAATTTTAAGCAATTTGGAAAATTTTCCACTTCCTTCGGATGTTCCCATAATTTGACTAGCCACGCAACAGCGGCCTGGTGTTAAAACATTAATGGCATTAATTAGTATAATTCATTATAATTTGACCCCAAAGTACTTAAATTGAAAAAATTGATAATTTGATACTTATGATGAAACATGGCAATATTTCAGGTAATGAAATTGTAGTTATCCCTTCATTATATTGTTCTTTTTGTTGTGGCCTACTTAAACCTTCTAAATTTGTAACAGAATTAGGAAATAAGTCATGTACACGGCCAGTCAGATTAATTAAGGACATAATTCTATGGGTAGAAGATTTTGTAGTTCCTGCAGATTTTTATGTTATGTAGTTGCAAAGTACAAAAAATAAAGATTCTCCATCACTTGTCTTTGAACGTCCATTCTTCATGATCCCAAGGGCCAAGATTGATATCGAAGAAGGTTTGTTGTCACTTTCTTTTAATTGAAAGACAACAATCTAGAACATATATGAGGTCACTCATCACCCATGAACGGAGAAGTCGCCAAATACCACAGACACGCCACACAATGGCGCTTTGACTGCTACTATGCATCATAATATTCAAGTCAAGTCAGTGGTACCAAGACAAATGTCTGCAAACAAGTCCTCAAGAATTGAAAAGGACGCGAAGATCAAGCTACCTGATCATTGGTGGAAATATAAGAAGGCAACATCATCCTACAAAAAAAATTTGAAGAAGAAAATGTGCACCAACTACAGGTTCCCATCAAGTCCTTCAAAAGATTGACGCAAAAAGGAAGGAACATACAAAGAGAAGTTTGACCTGATACTTGATTGGTTGAATTCTTAACTGATTAATCGCTCCATTCGATGATGTATTAACTTCATTCTCCTGATAATTTAGTGTGATTTGACATTTTTCCTGGCATTTTAGGTCAAAGTTAATCATCGAGTCTGATCCATGCGCGAATAGGAAAAAGAGTGACAAAATGAGTCAAAATAGTGCATATCAACCTAAGTCTCGTGACATACTAAACCCGTCACGGGTGTCAGGGAAGTCACGGGGCCAAATGTCATGTCGAGGACTTTGTCGTGTAGGTCCCAACTTTGTCACGGGTGTCACGAGAGTCACAAGCCATTTCATAAAATGCCGAGGACTCCCATCCCCTGAGCCCGTGACACTTTGTGCTCTTTGCGGGTGTCAATGGCACGTCGATAGATTTGGCAAGATTTTAAACACGCTTAATTTTGGAAAGTTTTAGACCTAGCTTGGAGAAGAAGAGAACAAGAATGCCAAGAGAGATTAGCGATTCAACGAGTTAATTCATCAACACGGTTTCCTCATTCTTGATCTCTAAATACATTATTCTTGATTGTTTTTACCATGAATAGTGAGCAATCTCTTTATTTCAAGGTCGCGGATCTCGTGCTTGTACCTAACTCTTTTTGTGATTTATAAAACATTTTATTTATTGCAATTAAATTATTCAATTTTATTGTGGTTGATTTTATCGTTCTTGTACGTAATACATTAATTGGATGTTTTCTTGCTAGAACGAAATTAGGTTAGTAACCAAAAAGATGGATGGGTGACAACATTGCCTTGTCGCGAGGCAATGTGTACAAAATTAATTTATAAGTCCGTTACTCGTGACTTTACTATTGGGTAGTAAAGCGGTAAGTAGGGGTCGAACCCAAGGGAATTAGTGGATAGTTGTTCTTTCGAAAATGGAAAATTAAATAAGACAGTTGGGAGTTGGTTGTGATTTTAGTACTAAAAGTAATGTGGGTTGGTTGTGATTTTAGTACTGAAAAGTAATGACTGAAAGTAAAGAAAGTAAATACAGGACTGAAAGTAAATACTGAAAAGTAAAGTGCTGGAACAGTCGAATTCAATATCGACTAATCAACATACTTTTGGTATGGACTGATATTGAAAGGGTCTGTAATAAGCGACAGAAAGTAAATTACTGAAAGTAAATTGCTGGAACAGTCGAATTCAATATCGACTAATCAACATACTTTTGGTATGGACTGATATTGAAAGGGTCTGTAATAAGCGACAGAAAGTAAATTACTGAAAGTAAATGTGCGGAAATTAAAGTACTGAAAGTAAATGACTGAAAATAAGCAGTTGATAATGAGACTGAAAGTAAAGTGACATGTGATGTTTTAATTAAAGGAAAGGATTCGGTTTTAGGGGCCTTGTATCATAAATCTGTTCATCATCGACCTCTAATGATCATACTACGTGTTTAAAATGTATCAAGGCTATTTCTAGCACTCGACTTGCCACACCGTCTAGTCCTTTTCAAGACATAGAACACTTGTTCTATTTAGGCTAATGCCTCCTTTCGAAGTATCTTAGCCTTATGTGCATCCACATGATCAATCATTTCCGATCAACCAAGTGGTGTTTTAAAGAGGTTGAACTCTACAAAAAAGCTTTGCTCTTTCGAGCCTCCACTTAACCACGTATGTTCACGAACCCCATGGAAGAGCTTTGCTCTTTCGAGCCTCCACTCAACCAATAGTGTTCTAACCTAATATAAGGCACATAGAACAAGTTTAAACACAATAGAGGCACTAAGAGAAGGGTCTAAAATATGTTTCGATACAAGCACACCCCTTCAACCGAATGAAGGGTTTAGCTACGATTATCCATGGAAGAGGACATCATAGCTAAGTGCTTGAAAAGTAAAGGTTTTCGAAAGACAAAAAGTAAAGTTTTTTGAAAGTAAAAGACAAGGAAAAGCTTGAGCACTTCAAGAACCAACAAGAGTACTCAAGAACAAACTTGGAGCTTCCAATATCAAAGTAAAGTGTTTACAAGGATTGTGCCTAAAATCTAGAGAGATTTTCTACAAGGACTATGAGACTTGAGACTAAAATTTGGGACATTGAACAAAGGAGAGGGAATGTGGTATTTATAGGCAAGGGGAGAGGAGGAGGGCCAAACACATGGCAAAGGGGGAGAGGAGGAGAGCCAAAGCCGCCGGCCATAGGTGGCTTTTCCCCAAAGCCGCCGGCCATGTGTCACTCCCCAAGCCAAAGCCGCCGGCCATGAGGTGGAGGAGGAAGTGAGTGGGTTGTGATATTTGTTTCCCAAAAGCCATCGGTTCCCCCTCAACTCCGATTAGAGCTTGGTTGCATCATGGTTGCTTCTTGGTTGCAATCAAAAGACAAGGCACAAGCCTTGCACATGGGTGGCTAGACTTTGCATTGACTTGAGTTCTTGATCTTTGTTGAGGTTTGGAACAAGTCATTGGGACATGTTTGAGTGATTCCACGTTGGGTTCATGAAGGTTGTAAAGTCGGAATCTAGTCGTGGCCTGGAATGACTTGTAATCCATTTTTAGCTTTAAGAACTCCTTTTTAGCTCGTTTCATCTCTAATTCTCGAAATAGCAAGTAGAACAAAAGTGAAACTAACAAGTAAAAGTTGTATAGACAAAGTGTCTAATTTGGTGGGTTTAACTATCTTAATGAATCATATAAATATGGTCCATTAATGGGTATGAGCTAGATTAAGTGAAATTGATATTAGGAAATTTGATGTTAATCATCTGAAAAATCTAGGCTTAATAAATAAAATTTTTGATAATCCGTGGATTTTTTTCCAACAATCTAAGTGAATTTGGATAATGATTCGTTGATGGGCGGCTTCTCTAATGTTCTTTTGGTTTATTTCCATACTGGACAACATGTTTGAGTTGCGTAATAGTGTTGCAAGAGTTGTGGGTTAGGGCACAGGTAAAGTTTGATCTTTCAATTCTTTCTCTTATCAAACAAACCTCCAATATTTAGCGTAATTAGGAAATTTATTTTAACTAATATACACACACGTCTATTCCTAGGATTGACCTTTGGCTTACCAAGGTTATCACTTCGTTTCCATGAGTAGGTGGAAAGGGAACTAAACTCTGTATCTCGAGTCCGAAGTAACCGTGAGCAAGTGGTAACCCCTATCTCAACTTGCATAAAAAATTGACGATGAAAAAGAGCAGGGCAGTATTTCCATATGCTCTTATTCGAATTTGATGATTGGACCACTCTAAAAAATTGGCGATGTTGGATAATCCAGTAATGGACGAGTATGGCCATGATGAGATGGAATAATTAAAGATTCTCGTTTCTGAAGATCCAGGGTACAAAAGAATTGAACCTCGATACGTTTGGGATCACATAATTTAATGATGTTACAGTGTGGGAAAGATTTTGAACCTTCGATTAGAATGTGGGAAGAATCCATCCTCAGTCTCCGTCACTTGCTGAGAAACCTACCTTTCGCACAAAAGCTTTGGCCATATTGGGTGTGCAAAAGTTCTTAATTGTGAATCGGATAGAATACAAGGTAAGGGAGTTTGACACTACTAAATGATTCTTGAATGCCGACAAGGTGAAGACATATGTCTGTGATGCATTCTCATAATTGTTCTTCAAGGAATAATTTAGATACGCAAGTACCAAGCGAACCACATATGCCAGAATGACATCATTTCCAAAAGTAACATTCACTTGAACTAAAAGTACATAATGATGGAGATTTGGGATGCGATGAAATAAGACTTGAGATTCAGCGCTCGAGAGTTACGACCTAGAGTTCATTTACACTATGAGTATGAAATATCATTGTCAAGGGATTGAAAACCAAAGCAGCAATCGCTGATTGACTTGTTCAAAAGCGGGATGACATTTCAAAAGCTACAAAACAAAAAAGCTGCCACATTTGATGTAGGCTTTGGTGAATTCTTGTCCATCATCGGTTAGTAAGTGGGATAGAACACAACTATATGGTGGTGTCATCCAAGTGAACCGTCTCTTTTGGGCTTTTTCTGAAGCCATTCGTGCATTCAATCATTATCGTCCCGTGTTGTTCATTGATGGCACACATGTGTATGGCAAATACAACGCAAAGCTATTGGTTATTATTGCTTTGCACACCAACAATCACATCCTGCCGATTGCATTTGCATTAGTGGAGTGTCACACTTCAACCCGGAAGTGGTTCATGTCATGAATCCGAGAAGGTGTCACTTCACGCGAAGGTTTGTGCGTAATTTATCACAGATACGCTAGAATACTAGATGTCATGCGTGAACTCAGATGATTGTCTCCTAAGTCCTAATACTTACCATCGTGTATGCATTCGGCAGTTGCAAAGCAACTTCAACCCGAAGGTCAAAGATTCACTTTTAAAAGATAAACATTGGGTGGTGGCATACAAGAGGAAGGAGGGCAGGCTTAAGGCTGAACATTGGGGTCACTTTTGGTGGACTAACAAAGTATCCAGTCTACACCAGTTTTTTTCTGCCATGACATGCTTATCAGGCCAAGTATACCAATTATCAATTATGTTTAAATCCTTGACCCCAGAATCATCAAAGAATTTCTCAAGTCTGTCATGTTTGCTGATCTCAGGTAGAGCCATTTAACTTGTCTTCTCTATTAAGCATACATATCAAGTCACCACAAATTAATCATGCAAACATATACCCTATTCATCGAATCAACAAGACCACTTCAAAGGCCCTCTCTATCACCGGGTCTGTTAAATGTATAAATAAAAGCAACTATCAATCGCCAACATGGGTGTGGCCTAGTGGTTGAGTGTCTATCTTGCATCCACAAGGTGAAGGGTTCAAACCCCACCCATGACATTTTCCTCCCCCAATTTATGTGAGTTTTTCCTAGTACCACCTATGGTGTGGACCTCTTCCTCCATCCTTCGCGGTGATTATGATAAAAGATTCCTAATATAGAAAATATCATGATCCCATAGCATCAAAAATCTATTTCACTATTTAAATCCTCCCCCAAAGAGAGATTTCTAATTATGTTAGACACTAGACAGCAATGCAAGATAACTGTTCCTAGCTATCCGACTTTCTATACTCGGTTCTCAACTTGGCCTCTGATACAACCAGAACACATATCATGCTTTAAATGCAACTTAATTTTCTACAAGTTTACTTTTCATTCCTCAAATTTCCTATGAACCATACAGAGCAGAGCCTAAAGGGTTACATAAAATCTAATAGTAGGTAGAAGAGGAGTTGGTTCTGAGAAAAGCTTGATTTAAGCCATTAGCATGCACATGAAATATGCCACGGCAAATTGTGGTCTATGGGCAGTTTTCCTAGAGACCCAACTTGGACATCCACTCCACGATTCAACAAAGCTGCTCTTTTTGTGAGTTGCCACCCACTGATGAATATGATACATTTTCCTATCTAAATTCTGGAAGCTGTAAAACTAAATAAACTTGAGATGATTTCAAGAGTAAAATGTCAGATTGTTGCAGCTAGATATGCTATATTCTTCATGGTCCTCTTAATGGCACGGGCTTTGATTCTCAATATCTAAGCTCTGTAAGTTCTTTCAGAATTTGTCCCAAATCTGAAAGGACTACATTTCATTTATCAGACCTGGGTTGATATGAGGGTCAAGTTCATTATGCACTTCACTTCTGATGCTTGGACTTGGTTCTTAGACAAATGCTTCATGTACAGACATCAGGTCAAAGTAGCTGGTACATAGGAATTGAAGCCGACATTATATGATATATTCGCAACAGAGGAGAAGCCAGTGGGCACAAAAATAAGCAGCTGCTACTCATGTTGGAAGCCATCGGTACCTTACTAGCCAGTAGCAGGGGACAGTAGAAAAAATGTTCCCTAGTTTATTGAACTTGTGGTGATTTGGGTAAGGATCCCAGTGGTGATACTGGCTTTGAAGGGGTTGCTGGAGTCCTCGGAGATCGTTGGGTCCTGGGAGATCTCCTCACTGGGCTTGCCGCTGGTGGATGCTCTAAATGGGAGTATCTTGTGGGAGTTGGAGGGGCTTGGAGTTGTTCAAGAGCAGCCAACACATCAGACATGTGCGGCCTATGCTTATGGTCATCTTTTAAACATTGCAGGGCAATGGTTGCCGAGGCATAAGCTGCTTTATGTGGATACTGTCCGCCAAGTTTGGTGTCCATGATGCGAAATAGTTTTCGTTTGTCAGCCAAGTATGGTAATGCCCAGTCTACTAGATTCTGCTCTATGCCAATTTTTGTTTTGTCAACAGCTCGTCGACCAGACAACAATTCTAGCAACACAACTCCAAAGCTGTAGACATCACTTTTTGCTGTTAGCCTACCTGGTGACATACCAATGAGACAGGTAAGGAAGAAACAAAATTAGTATATGGAAGATGAAGATATCATTTCTACAATAAGGAAGCACCAAGACGGCCAAATTAATGATGTTGGCGAGCTAACCAGATTATATACAACAATATACGACTTACTGTGCAACTGCTGGTACAATGAAACATGGAAAAGAACAAACCTGTAGCAACATACTCAGGAGCTGCATATCCTTGAGTGCCCATGACTTGTGTGGACACGTGAGTCATATCACCTGTTGGACCAGCCTTTGCTAAACCAAAATCAGACAGTTTTGCATTGAAGTCCTGCAGCTCCAAGTAAATATGTAAGTCAGATAAGGCCACTTTTAAAAAGTAAAGCAAATTAACATGTCAGAAGATTTGGTTGTATCATGCCGCATCTAATAGTATATTGGAAGCCTTGAAATCCCTATAAATGATCTTAGCATCATGCAAAAAAGCAAGCCCTCTAGCCGCCCCTGTTGCCACTTTCATCCTTACTGTCCAGGGAAGAGGTTGAGGTCCTCCTGCTAAGAATACATTATGAGGAGATAACAGATCTTCAGTAACAACAGTCTGAAAACAAGGAAACCTGAGCTTGTGACCAAAAGTAGACCTTGAATTAATCTATGAGAAAAACCATTTACGCCGCACAGTTAAAGTATATGGTGATGGAAGCTACAAATTAGGAAAAAAGACAAAGAAAGAATTTTCTTCAAATCGGTTAACTTACTTCGAAAGAGATGATTCTCGAGGCTGCCCTTGGGCATGAACTCATACACTAATAAGAGATTCTCCCCATCCAAGCAATACCCAATAAGTTTCACTAAATTTGGATGGTGCAATTGCCCAAGATAATTAATTTCTGCCTGAAACCAAGCAGGACAATATATAACGAACAAGCAGGAAATGATAGAAGCATAACTACATTTAAACAACAAACTTACAAGCCACTCCTTGTGGCCTTGAAAACCTTCCGGTTTGAGCTTCTTGACAGCAACGACCATACCATATCCTGGCTTGGCAGGAGTACGCGTTTGCTCATCAATCCACCCTTTAAAAACATACCCAAATCCTCCTTCGCCAAGGAGACTGTCCGGCCGAAAGTTTCTGGTGGCACTTTTTAGGTCACTAAATGTAAAAGCTTTTAGGTTCGGTGACAGCAAGAAGTTCCCATCGGATCTTGGTGTTGGAGTGCCAATACTTTCAGTATTGCTCCTTTCACAGTAAGATGGAATAACCAAAGCAGAAGGGACTGATGAACGGCTAGTACTACTGGTTCCTTTCGAGGCTCCTGACAATCCAATAATAGAATTGTTCAATAACCAGCGAATGACAAATAACAATTTACTGCAGCCACTTGTCTGAATTGTACCAAGATTAAAAGACCTTAATTTAGACAAGAAGCCATAAACAGAAAAATAAGATATTTCCATTTTGTACAATTACTATCTCTGAAGCAATTAATAACAATTGATGTATTTCTAAGATTCATCATTAATTGATGCCGTCAATTTTTTACCCATTTCCCCAAAATGAGCACAGAATCTAATCAGCTGTCTGAAATCCCAGGTGCATTGAATTCCACAACCAAATCACTACCCACAACCAGGAAAGCCCTAAAAACCTAATCAAACCCTAAGCTGAAATCATTTCCAGAAAAACTCAATCATGATCATGATCCAAATCAGCAGAGCGAACAACACCAAACAATTATACCGGAAACGAATAGATTACCATAAATATTTCGCCCAGAGTCTACTCTCGCCGATGGTTCCATGCAGTTTCCCATATCACAAAAAACTTAACGAATTCAGGTCAACAACTTTCTCAGCTAAAGCACCAAACGACTAACTCACAGAAACGACGCCTCTATCTGTTTCTCGTGCTATTTCCTTTCAGATCAGAAATATGGCGACGAAGGCTGCTGGAGCCATAAAGCTTATCCAGCTGCGAAATTCGGGAATAGGAATGTCACTCGCTATTTGTTAAACGAATTTCGATGAAAGAGAGACGACAAATGACTGTAAGCGACCCGAGGATAGAGAAATTGGCACGAAGATGAGTTGGAAGGCAGCAATCGACGATTGCATAAAAACTAGAACGCGAAGTCGAAGACGATGGCCAATCAAAAGCATTTGTTCTCTCTCTCAGCTTCTGTTCACACTAGCCAGCCAGCTAGCCAACGCGTAGGGATTCAATCGTAAATTAGCACTTAGCTATAAAACAATTTTTGTTTTGTTTTGATTGGCGCTTTTTTAGCTTGTTAGCATCTGTTATGTTAAGATGAGGAATCGAATGGGCAGCCATACAGCCCCAGTTGCATGCTCCACTCAGCTAGCTTCGATCCTCGCTATAAAACAATTGAGTTAAGTAAGATTGACAAAGGTTTGCTACTAACTTGACGAGTTTGGGTGTGTAAATGAGTTTTTCTTCAGTTTGTACTGTTCTGAATTTTTGGTTTTTTAAAGGGCAAATGAGTTTGGCATATTTCGGAGCGCATTTCATGAGAAGCATATGTTGCATGAGAAATGAGAATTTTTTACATTCTTTCATTCTGTTTGATCTACGGTCCTGATTAACCATACTTTATTTCAAAATTTGTTTCTTTATCCTCATTAAATACATAATAAGGGTATTATCATCAAAATAAACATCTAATTAACCGTAATCACTCCGATTCGTAAACGTATCCATGACCTCAAATTTTGGTCTTCTCTCTGACGAACTGTAACCTTAATCTTTAATAACAATCTCATTGACTGACAATCGTTTTGCGCTACCGACATTGGCTAAGAAATCACCCAGCAACATTACGCTTCGATATAACGTAAAATTCGTGATTTGAATACTTAAATCGTAATGACCAAGTGGGGAGCATTCCCTAGCTTGTATAATTCTTGATCTAGTTAGTAAAGTTCGTAACTATTAATGACTTCTTAATGGCAAATTCGCCACATACTTTGGTTTTTAAATTATAATTTTGGTCGTCAATGACTGTTAATGACCAAAATTTGTATTTAACAATCAGAATATGTGACGGTCAACCTTCAGCGAGCTCTCTCCTTTCTCCGATCCTTCCACTCCCACCTCATGCTGCTGGTGCAAAACCTTCAATTGCTGGACTGTGAAAGATGGCTTGATGAGTACATGGCTCCAGACTTTCGTATACTTGTCATGTTTTGAAAGCTGAGGTTCCTAGTATAGACAATTTCTAATCCGGTGGATTTAGCATTACCGCTATTTTTATATTTTCATCGTTAGATCACACCTCGAGTCTCCCGCTAGGTAAAGTCACAACATTTCCGTGCTATGAACTTTGATTAATCAATTTGTT
Organism: Rhodiola kirilowii; assembly: GCA_033675215.1. Lineage (NCBI taxonomy): Eukaryota > Viridiplantae > Streptophyta > Magnoliopsida > Saxifragales > Crassulaceae > Rhodiola > Rhodiola kirilowii. The sequence goes on from CM066197.1 coordinate 23,033,441, forward strand.
AATCGAAGATGGATTTTCGTACTTTTTTGAATTTTTATTGGATTGATGGGGTTGTGAACAGGGTGTCGTCGTACCTGTGCAAAAACAATTTATATTTTTCCTCGCTCTTGGCTGTGGGTGAGTACAGTGGTGAGTAAGGGTCGAACCCTAGGGAGCTAGATGGTTACTACTTCGCTCTGTAATAGAGAAAAAGAACAAGAAACTAATGTGAAAGTAGAGGTTAGTGTAATAATCGAGAAGTGCAAGGGATTTATCAATCAAAGGAATATTCAGGTTAGGGTATTATTCAATTGTGACTTGGTTTTATCATTGATTTCTAAATATCATGTTTCTAATTCTTTTAAACCTAATAATTCAATACTCCATTCCAAGATATATCAAATTAGTGCTCTATTTGTTTGTAGCTCTCTAGTATCAAACAAACAGTAAACAATGGATTTATATCGTTCAACTAAATCTAACCTTTCCGGGTATCAACTCAGTTTCACAATATTAATCGAGATAATTAGCACAAGGTTTAATGGAATAATAAAACAAGCATTAAGATTCAAATCTCAAAAACATAAGTCACGATTATTTAACCCTAACCCGAATATGGGTTTTAGTTACACATATTCATAATTAAATAATGCAGGGAAATAAAAGGGACAAGAACTTCACTATGAGATCGAGATTTCAAAAGCAAGGCACGGTGGCTATGGGCGGCGCACGGAGGAGGGTACGGCTGAGCAAGGCTGAGATCCGGCGGAGGAATGGAGAGCAGCAGGTGGTGCACGGCCAAGTGAAGAGAATAGTATTCGAATATGAGATGGGATGATTATGGATGGCAGCACTGCTCTTCTATTTATAGGGTTTGAGAAACCCTAACTTGGTCATAAAGCTACGAAACCCTAGCGTCGCATACAAATTGGGCCGGCTGCTGGACTTTGGAACTTGGACTTTTTTCCGAAGTACTGTTCATGGGCCGGAATTACTGTTCATCGGACACTGTTCACGCCGGAATCACTATTCACGCCGGAGTTACTATTCACGCCGGAATCACTATTCACGCCGGAGTTACTGTTCACGAGCCGAAAACACTGTTCACGGCCCTCCTTTGGTCTGATCTTCAATTGCGATGTTTCTGGCATGAAAATGCCGTCTTTTAAGCGTGATTCCTCCTAGAGCTTCCAAATCACCTGAAACACGAAACAACACTAAAAAGTAACTGTTCGCATAATAAAGTGAATGAAATGGTGGGATTTAATGACTCGACAAGTCGTATAAATACGGCTCATCAAACCACCCCACACTTAAACTTGTTCGTCCCGAACAAGGACTAGGTCATAAGAGGAAAAAATGAAGTACGAACATCACAAAGCTTCGGTCATCCTAGACGTGCTACATGGACATGAATCGATTACTCTAGATCTCGCCTGTTATGCATGCTCGCTACTAATGTCTTTGTGCTAAAACATGGGTTAAAGATACGTGTTACCTTTGGGTCGAGATGCAAATCAATTCGGATGTATCTGGAGATAGCCCTGTTTAGACCCATGAACCCTCATTCTCGGGCTCGAACTCGCTGCTATGTGGTTATGCTTTGCCGCTTTTTCTTGCACGTGATTGATTCGAGCTCCAAAGTGTTGAGAGATTTCGGTCAGCTATAGTGTCATCTGATTCGGAATTTCAATGATGCTGTCACATGAGACGTGTGGACTATCACGATGGTTGTGAATTTGTTGCTTTGTAGTGCGGATTGTGATTTGATCGAACCGTGGTTTCTCCTCCTTTTGACGCGAGTCAAGCCGAGGGTCGCTCGTCTATTTTCCCGGCTACTCGGATTAGAAACCTTCCTGCTCTTACTCATCATCGTCCTTTCGACACGGGTCAAGTCAAGGGTCGCTTGCCTGTTTTCTCGGCTACTTGGACTAGAGCTTGGACGGTGTGAAGTTTTCCCGTCCCGACCAACCGCAAAGGGTACCGCAGCGGCGGAGCAGACTCGTACTATGTTGCCTCGAAGTGCTAGCCTCCACGAACTCCACATAACCACATATCCTGAGTTCGGCCTTTGAACGATCTGTCAAGTCTCTCTAAGGCATTGCTATCAACTCCACATCCCTGTTTATCTCAACTAACAAAGGCACGCAAAATTTTAAGATCACATGCTAGTCGCACAAATCAATTTTCACCAAGACATGCATGTAAAATCGGCTATATCTATTTCACCCAATCATTATCCACTAGGAAATAGTGAAGTATCATGTACAAAAATTTTAAAAATGACTCGAAACGTGCTGACTCTGTGTGGTGGGCGTGAAACAAACATGCTGACTCGATAACTGACTCTCCCACCCCACACTTTTGAAATGAGCCGTGTCCTCACGGCACGACTCAAATCTAGACACACAAATGCATGCAATAAATAGATAAGGAAAGGAAAAGGGTAGAACGAGACTCCCCTGGGATGTAGACGGTGGTCGGCTGAACTCGGATCAAGTCCGGGGGCTAAAATGCGTAGCTCCAAGGGAATTTTCCGGCCGACTAAGTCCAATCCCTGCAAAATGAAACCGATTCCTTTCCAAGGCACAATGTGACAATAATGACTCAAAACAAACATAATAAGTAAATAAACTGAAAAGCAAAAGGTGCAGGGCTGCCTCCCTGCGAGCGCCTTTGTTTAACGTCGTTGGCTCGACAGTACCTCCTCTAAGTGTCAGGAGTTAGGATCCCATGGGCGTGTGAGGTCATACTTCTGCTCAGCAACTCCCTCTGTTCGTCCAGTGTGCACATCTAGCTGTGCGCTCGGCTCTGCTCTCCCAGATTCAGATGGTTTCTTCCCCTTATAGCCTCGAGAAGATGTGGACATCTTGGCCATAGCTGCTGGCCTGGTAGTCTGTAGAGCCTGCTCTGGTGGGTCTGGAACTAGGGTGTCGTACTCTGATGTGTGCACAATGTCTGGCGGTTTCCTTGTGCGTGGACGATCGTCATCCTCGTAGACATAGAAGTCTGCTTCCTTCCCACCGCATGATAATGACAGTAATCCTATGCCCATGTCAATCCGGGTCTTGGTGGTGTAGAGGAATGGCCGTCCCAAAATGAGCCCTGGTGGTTCGCTTTTTCTGGATTTTTCCATCTGCAAGACATAGAAATCTGCAGGCACAGCAAGATCTCCTACTCGGAGGGTTAGATCTTCAAGCAATCCAGTAGGGCGAACACAAGACTTATCCCCTAATTCTATAGACAACCTAGGTGGTTTCAATGGTCCAAGACCCAGCGAGCAATACAAAGAGTAAGGCATGACATTAATAGCAGCACCCAAATCAATTAAGCAGTGAGGTATTTGGGTCTTACCGATACCACAGGTAACCGTGAAGGCCCCTGGGTCCTTACTCTTTCTTGAGGGTGTCTCCTGGCTCGCAGTGGGTGCACGCCTCATCATCTGGTCGTTCTGCGTAGGCCTCACCACCAATCTCATCTCTGATTCAGCTTCCTCAGTCACATGGCTTTCGGGAGCAGCTACCTGCATGGCACATGAAGAACTCCTAATTTCGGACCTCTGAGCTGTGAGGGCCGAGTCTGGCTGAACTGCGCTGCGTGTGCCCGAGCTAAGTTCCTCTGTGTGCTCCTCGAATGCTGCATCCACAGCCACTATCTCTACTTGGCTGACGTTCCCTCTTGGATTCTGAACGGTTTGCGAGGGAAGTCGTCCTGTGTTGTCATCAAGCCTGGAGAGAGTCGTGGACATCTGCCCTATTTGCTTCTGAATGTCAGCTAGTGCTCCGTCGGTTTTGGCCATGTACTGGTTCAGGTTTGTATTTGTCTGTTGGGCGCTAACTGCCAGATCTCTGACCATGTCCTCTAGCGACTTACTGGGGCCTTGGTTGCTCGGACCTGCTTGATAAGTGTTCGGCCCTTTCTGCTGGTACTGACCTGGTGCATTCGGCTGGTACTGACTGTTAGGATGTCTGTACGGCGGCTGAGTCTGCTGATTCTGCTGAGGCATATTTGGTCGTGCTTGCTGAGTCTGATTCTGCTGATAGTTGTTCCTCCAGGCGCCTTGATGAGGTGCTGCTGCGCCATACTGCTTGATTGGGCCTGGTTGGTTGCCATAATTCTGAAAATTGCCCACTGCATTCACATCGCCCTGAACGTCTGTCTGTAAGGTGGGGCACTCATCTGTCTTGTGATCTGTAGACGTACAGAACTCGCATGGCTTGGCCTGGACCGGAGTCCTTCGGACTACATGCTTCATCAGCTCCCTCATCTCCTTGAGTTCTGCGAACACGGCACTGATAGAGGGCTCCGCGGTGGACACGTTCTTGGGGCGGGCATACTCGTCCTCTTTTGTGGTCTCATCCTGGAATCGCTCACCCTCTGCCACTGATATGATCTTCTGCTTTACTCTGGCTGGGGTCATGTTCATGAGTTGGCCTCCAGCTGAGGCTTCCAGTAACTTCCTGTCCATCCTGCGAAGTCCATCCAGCATATATTCCACGATCAACTTCTCCGGGAGCTCCAGATTGCAGCAACTCTTCTCCAAGGCAAGGAATTTCTCCACGTACTCGTACATGGTCTCGTTTGGGCCTTGCCTGAGCTCTTGCAACTGTCTCCGGACTTGCGCTGCACGCCCTGCTGGATAGTACTTGCTGAAGAACTGCCTCTGCATCTGCTCCCACGTATAAATACTGCCTGAGGGTAAAGATAGGAACCAATCTGTAGCGGCATCCTGTAGTGAGAAATAGAAGGACTTCAGTTTGAAGTCATCCACTTCGACTCCGTGTGGCCTGAGGTTCAAGCATATCCCGTGAAAACGCGTTAAGTGAGACGTGGCAGACTCTCCCTTCCTTCCTGAGAACTTAGGCAAGTGGTGGACGACTGAGGTGCTGATTGCGATGGCTGCGATGTCTGGTCCTTCATGAATTGGCCATGACTGGTCTCTGAAACTAGGAACCGAGAGCTCGCCCATAGTAGGTCCTTCATATTCGTCCTCCTCATCGTCTCGAGCTACTTGCTGGTGTGGAGGTCTCTGAGGTGGTGGGTACGGATGTTGCGGATGATACGGTGGTGGTGGATATGGTGGTGGATATTGCGGGTAGGGCTGTTGCGGATACTGTGGGTACTGAGGTGGTGGATACTGCTGATATGGTGGGTACTGAGGGTATTGTGGGTACTGTGGTTGGGGTTGTTGTTGGTTTTGAGGTTGATGGTTTTGAGGTTGTTGTTGTTGCTGGAACTGTTGAAGCTGATCAGGGATAGCCCCCCTGATCTCGCCATGTTGGATCATCGGTCCTTGAGGTAGTACTCCTTCCTCATTTCGAACATTCTGGTCTACTTCTTCATTGTTTTCACCAACTCTACTTCCTGAGTGAGACATGTTACGGAAATAACAAGCACCGGGTAGCAAACACCGAAATAGCAAACACAGACTAGCAACAAAGGGTTCCCAGGAGATTGGAACACAATCCCCTTAGACTCGTAAGTCTTGGTGACAGAACCCTCTAGAAGCTAGAAATCAAATCGAAATAAACGAAAAACAGAAAACGAATAAACTAGCAGTAAAGGATCCCCAGGAGATTGGAGGAGTCACAATGGTCTCACTTAAAACCCAATCCCCTTAGACTCGTAAGTCTTGGTGACAGAACCCTCTAAAAGCTAGAAAAAAAATCGAGGCAGTTGAAAAATACGAAAAAGTAAAATTCACCGAGATAAGCAAATTTCGAAATAATGCAAAGAGAAAAATAAACGAAAAAGTAAAGAAGAACAAATTTCACCGTGCTTAGCTCCCCGGCAACGGCGCCATTTTGAACAGGGTGTCGTCGTACCTGTGCAAAAACAATTTATATTTTTCCTCGCTCTTGGCTGTGGGTGAGTACAGTGGTGAGTAAGGGTCGAACCCTAGGGAGCTAGATGGTTACTACTTCGCTCTGTAATAGAGAAAAAGAACAAGAAACTAATGTGAAAGTAGAGGTTAGTGTAATAATCGAGAAGTGCAAGGGATTTATCAATCAAAGGAATATTCAGGTTAGGGTATTATTCAATTGTGACTTGGTTTTATCATTGATTTCTAAATATCATGTTTCTAATTCTTTTAAACCTAATAATTCAATACTCCATTCCAAGATATATCAAATTAGTGCTCTATTTGTTTGTAGCTCTCTAGTATCAAACAAACAGTAAACAATGGATTTATATCGTTCAACTAAATCTAACCTTTCCGGGTATCAACTCAGTTTCACAATATTAATCGAGATAATTAGCACAAGGTTTAATGGAATAATAAAACAAGCATTAAGATTCAAATCTCAAAAACATAAGTCACGATTATTTAACCCTAACCCGAATATGGGTTTTAGTTACACATATTCATAATTAAATAATGCAGGGAAATAAAAGGGACAAGAACTTCACTATGAGATCGAGATTTCAAAAGCAAGGCACGGTGGCTATGGGCGGCGCACGGAGGAGGGTACGGCTGAGCAAGGCTGAGATCCGGCGGAGGAATGGAGAGCAGCAGGTGGTGCACGGCCAAGTGAAGAGAATAGTATTCGAATATGAGATGGGATGATTATGGATGGCAGCACTGCTCTTCTATTTATAGGGTTTGAGAAACCCTAACTTGGTTATAAAGCTACAAAACCCTAGCGTCGCATACAAATTGGGCCGGCTGCTGGACTTTGGAACTTGGACTTTTTTCCGAAGTACTGTTCATGGGCCGGAATTACTGTTCATCGGACACTGTTCACGCCGGAATCACTATTCACGCCGGAGTTACTATTCACGCCGGAATCACTATTCACGCCGGAGTTACTGTTCACGAGCCGAAAAACACTGTTCACGGCCCTCCTTTGGTCTGATCTTCAATTGCGATGTTTCTGGCATGAAAATGCCGTCTTTTAAGCGTGATTCCTCCTAGAGCTTCCAAATCACCTGAAACACGAAACAACACTAAAAAGTAACTGTTCGCATAATAAAGTGAATGAAATGGTGGGATTTAATGACTCGACAAGTCGTATAAATACGGCTCATCAGGTTGCGATTTAGTAGATGATTAGGGCGACATCGGGATGTAGAAGAGAGATGATTGGACCAGAGGAGGAAAATAGAGCTTTAATAAAGAATAGAGTCCAACCTCTGTAAGAATTACATGACTGATATGCCCTTAATACCTGGTAAAACAAAACTTTAGCTGCAAATAAACTCTAATTATAATGATCGTTCATATCAAGATCGTACGATCAAGATTGGTTCTCATTTCTTATCAAAACTACTAGTTCTCAAATTATCCTAACTATATCTCGTTTACCTAGTTTTTAATAATACCAGCAGGAAGGGCGCCGATGTTCTTCATTTTCAACGAATACCAGTAATTTTCATACCGGAAAGTTGCATTTTGAAACAAAATGGTTTAGGGATGCCGGTTTGCGACAAAATTCCTACATGGACCTTTTGGGCTTATATGGACCAACGGGGTGGGATTCTTCGCAAACGTGGCTGCCACGTTGGATATCGACACCGGGTATATTTTGGAATACCGAACCATTCCATATCGATATTAAAACAAAAGTGGATTATATCAACCATGTGTAGGGTCATTCAGAACTGGTCAGTGCCATAGGGAACTGGTCCGGATGTGACCAGACATTGGTAAAATACCGGATGAGGGCAAGCCAGTATTACGGATGGTGGTTTACCGATATTAAAGAATACCGAATTTAGGCATGCCGGTATTTATCAATCTATAAAGATGTTGGTAGTTTCATAATCTATCAGCAACCTAAAGTTTTCCTCGACATCTCACTTTATCTCTTTTGTTACCTATATTGATAGTTTTGTAATTTTTTTTGATGGAGATAGTTTTGTAATTAACATGGTTGATATGGACCCGATGGTTATGTCTACATTGGCAACGCTGTATAATCCTGTGAGGGATGAGTATAACCATAATGAGATGGTACAACCGTAGATCTTGGCCACTGAAGATCCTGAGTTTGAAAGAATTGAACCTTGAGACATTTGAGATCAGTAGTCATTTGATGATAGTACGACGTAGGAAAGATTTTAACCAATTGATGGGTATATAGGAAGAATCAATCCTCAATCTCCCTTACTTACAGCGAAAAATACAATTCATACAAAAGCGTTGGCCATATTTGTTGTGCAGAAGTACTCCAATCGAATCAGGAAGAGTGACACTAGTGTTATGATGCTTGAATGTCGACAAGGTGAAGACATATGTCGGTGGAGCGTTTGCATAGCCAAACTTAAAGGAACGAATTTCTGGAAGATCCGCAAGTATCTTGCTGAGCACATATGTCAGAATGACAATACTTCTTAAAATAACATCCATTTGACCCACAAATACATGGCGATGGGAAATTTGGGATGAGTTGAAAGAAAAATGAGGTTCAGGGCTTGAAAGTTACAAGCAAAAGTTGCTCTACACCAAGTGTACGATATATCATACTTGAAGGTTTGGCAAGAGCAGCAACAAGCCTTGACCGACTAACTCGGAAAATGATGAGTCATTTGCAATGCTACCTCATTTGATGCCGGATTTGATGGATTCTAGTCCATCGACAATTGTTAAGTAAGATCGAACATTACTTGAAGGTGGTGTTGTGTAGGTGAATCTTATGTTTTGGGCTTTATTAAAGCCATTCATGCGTTCAAGCATTGTCATCCCGTGTTGTCCTGTGATGGATGATCGGTCGAGTTCTTGACCTATTATTCACTTCATTCGATGATGGATTAGGTTTGTTTTCCGGACATTTTGTTATCATTTAATCTCTTCTTATAGTGTTTCAGGCTTGAATTACCCAATGACGCGACATGGACCTGAATACGTGAAAAGATGATGAAAACGATCAAATAAAGGCAACTTTGGGTCAAGACCTCGTGACGCCTCCATGGGTCACGGGACAATAGGCGCGTCACGGGACTTAGCCGTGGCTGTGCGTATCGAAGACCTCGTGACACAAGCCCCGTCACAGGACAAAGCAGATGTCACTGGACCTTGCCGTGGTGATGACATTTGAGGACCCCGTGACATCTCGTGACAGCCCGTGTCAGTCAAGCCGTCACGGGACCTGGCCGTAGCAACACATTCTCAAGATCCTGTGATGTCCTGTGACAGCCCGTGACAAAGTCGATGTCACGGAACTTTCCAAATCTCAACTTATGGATAATTTTGGCAATTTCGGCAAGTCGGCTATAAAAAGAGAGGACTCTACCAGATTAAGGAGTGCTTATCTTGGAGAAGAAAAAATCCTAACTTGGGAGAAGACGGAGCAAGAGATTGAAGGATTCAACGAGCACCCGCGTCATTATGGTTTCCTCGTCCTTTATCTCTTTATCAACACTACTCTCGATTTATTTACCATAAGTAGTGAGTAGTCTTTTTATTCTGGGATTCTACGGATCCCGTGCTGTGTACCCAACTTTTCAATTTCATCATGCTTAATTTTTCGTGCATGCTAGAACGTATTTAGGTTAATTACCGAAAGATGGATGGGTCCTACGTATTAACCGGATTGTATGAAAACCTTTAGTTTAATAAATTGAGATCATTGATAATCCGTGGATGGGCGGCGTTCAACGATTGAGATTAATCTAGATAATGATCCGTGGATGGGCGGCTTATTGACAGAACCGCTTGTCGTCAAAGCGATTGTGCAAATAAATTTATAATAGTCCGCTACTCGCAACTATACTACTGGGTAGTACTTGGTAAGTAGGGGTCGAACCCAAGGGAACTAGGGGAATAATTGTTCTTCGGGGGGATTACGCAGCGTGGGAGCGTGTTTAAGGTCGGTTGGTTGGTTTTAAAGCTACCAGCTATTTTGATTGATTGATTGGTTGGTTGGTTGATTTTAATACTGGAAAGTAAATTACTATTTTAATGATTAAGAGAAATGTTCGGTTTCAGGGGACTTGTATTATATCCTGTTTATCATTGACCTTTAGTGACTCTCCTAAGTATTCAAACGGTGTATCAAGGCCATTCCAAGCACTCGATTTGCGTACACTGTCTAGCCTATTCCAAGGACGTAGAACACTTATTCTATTTAGACTAATACTCCATTCCCGGTTATATTAGCCTATGTGCATCCATTTGATCAATCATTCCCGATCAACCAAATGGTGTTTAGGATGAGTCAAACTTCTCAGATAAGCTTTGCCATTCCAAGCATCCACTTATCCGTACAAGTTTACGAACCCCCATGGTGAGCTTTGCCATTCCAAGCGTCCCCTCAACCATGGACGTTATGACTTAATATATGGCACATAGAATAAGTTTTGAATACTTAGACTAGATACTAAGTTAATAGTCTTTAAACATTTTATAATACAAGTGCGCCCCTTAGACCGAACTACTAGTTTAGCTACTATTCATCGCGCTAAACATTATACTAAGGAAATTAAAGACAACAGTTAAATAAATAAATACTAAGAGAAACTTACAACCGTTGAAGCGCCAAGGGAGCTTTCCTTTATTTCCAAAGCAAAATTACAACATTACAAATATTACAACTTCTAGAGAGAGAAGTGAATTTGAGTTGAGGTGTGTTGAAATGAGGAGGAGGAGGCTTGTATTTATAGCCAAAATGGGAGGAGATGGGTGGTGGAGATGGTGGACATGTGCATTTGATCCAAGGGAGGAGAAGAGGAGGAAGGAGGAGGTGCCATGTGGAGGAGCAAAAAGCCGCCGGTCACCATGGGTGGAGGAGCCGCCGGTTGCCGGTGGTGGAAGGGGGAGGAGCTCCTCCCTTGGCCACCTCCTTGAGTGGTGGCCGGTCATCTTGCCCAAATGTGAGTTTTGTACAGTTTTGTGCAGTCTTTTCACAAAACTGTCAATGTATTTCTTCCCCGGGCTGTCTTGACTCCACTCCTGATTCCTCTGATTAATTTGTTCTGGTCAATTCAACGTCAGGATCCTTGATATTTCTTCAGTCGGCATATGATCTTGACCTTGGATTGACTCTTGTTATCTTTTCAGCTTGAAATCCTCTCCTTAGCGTGTTTTCACTTCAGTCTCTAAAATGCCCTGTGAAAATATATCGGGACTAACACGTAGACGTTAGATAGACAAACAGTCTAATTAAGGGGGTTTTACTGTGTTTCTGACTCGTATAACTTTGGTCCATCAGATTACCCCCCACTTTTAGTTGTTCGTCCCGAACAATGCTATTAAAGGGCGTAAGTTCTAATTTTGGCTTTGGAATATGAAAATTAGACTGTGGTACTCGATCTATCCTAATTCATGCATTGCTTACTTATTACCAAATTAAACTGCGTAAATAAATAGAAGAAACTTAATACTTGTACCTCCGTGCTGAGATGCAAATTATATTGGATGTCTCGGGAGATAGCCCTTTTTTAGGCTCCTGGACTGCAATCTTGGGATCGTCTCTTACTATATTGTTTTCTGGTAGCTTTCTCTAGCACGTGATTCGATTCGGGTTTCAGTGAGTTGAGCCTTTTTGATTTTCTTCTTTGGCGAGGGACTGCTTTTTTGTTGTAGTGAAGTGGCCTTTGGCCTTTGATTTGACTTTTTTGAGTGCTTCACTTTTGCTCGGTTAAAACCTTCACAATTTTGGGCCTTTGGCCTCTTTTTATTTGCTTCATTGAGCTTTTCATCTTTTTGTGATTGCTAGTCCATTTTCTCGAGCCTTTTTGGGAGGTCCAATCATCGCCCGCAAGCCTATGGAAATACCTCCCTGCTCCTCTCGTCTTTGTCGTTTTGCACGGGTCAAGATGAGGGTCGCCCATCTATTTTCTTGGCTATTTTGACTAGAGAGAGGACGGTCTGATTCCCGTCCTTGCCTTTGCATAGATGCTTCTTGGCGGAGTTGACTTCAATTATTCACTGAAAACCCGAAGTGCAGCCTCCACTGACTTCGAAAACCATATAGTTTGATCTGATCCTTTGATTGCTTTCCAAGCCTCTCTAGGGCAGTTTATATCAACTCCACATCCCTAGTTATCTCAGCACAAAGGACAAATGGAAAGTTACATTCTAAGTTTTTAAACAGTTGAATTTTCACAAGGTTAATGCATGAATTATGATTTATCTTTTTCACATTCTTAAGTTCATATTTTCAAAAAGGTATTTATTAAAAAAGAAAAAACAGCTGCATGTTATTTATGTACACAGGTGGTTCTCACCCCCCACTTTTGAACGAAGGCGTGCCTTAGTTCAAAAGTCATGCAAGCTTAAAACTAAATACTGAATTTAAAAGACAGAATTTAAAGTGCGGAAAAGTAAGATAGTGTCGGGTTACCTCCCGACCAGTGCACTTGTTTAACGTCGTTGGCTCGACGATACCTCGTTTGTGGTTCATTGGTTTGGGTGCCATGGGTGGCTGAGGTCAAACTTTTGTGTTACCGAGTTGATCTCGCTATGGTAATGTTTGACTCGCTGCCCATTTACTGTGAATTTTCTTCCGTCGTCCGGGCTTTCTAACTCAAGCATCCCATGGTTATATACCTTAGTTATTGTGAATGGGCCGGTCCATTTAGATTTAAGCTCTCCGGGCATCAACTTCAGTCGTGAGGAGTAGACTAGCACCTGTTGTCCTTCCTCAAATGAGCGGCGGAGGATGAATTTGTCATGATACAACTTGGTTCGTGCTTTGTAGTCTGTTTGCCCTTCATAGGCCTCAAGCCGCAACTCCTCAAGTTCGCATAGCTTAAGTTTCCTATCTAATCCTGCGGCTCTTAAATCTGGATTGCACTGTTTGAGCGCCCAATAGGCTTTATGTTCTAATTCTACCGGAAGATGGCATGCCTTCCCGTAAACTAGTCGAAAGAGGGAGGTACCAATCGGCGTCTTGTATGCAGTTCGATACGCCCAAAGAGCTTCGTCTAGCCTCTGACTCCAATCTTTTCTGCCCGGTTTCACTATTTTTTCGAGAATACCTTTGATTTCGCGGTTGGAGATCTCCGCTTGACCATTGGTTTGGGGGTGATATGCCGTGGATGTTTGGTGGAGGACATGGTAACGCTTTAAGGTGGCTGTCATCATGCGGTTGCAGAAATGAGTTCCTTGGTCGCTGATTATGGCCTTGGGTACCCCGTACCTGCAAAACAGGTTAGTGCGCAAAAAATCTATGACAGTTTTTGCATCGTCGCACCTTGTGGCCTTAGCTTCAACCCATTTTGACACATAATCTACAGCAACTAGAATATAAGTATAACCGCATGAAACTGGGAATGGTCCCATGAAATCAAGACCCCAAACGTCGAAAACATCGTTGACTAATATGGGTACTTGAGGCATCTCATTTCTAGCTGTCACGTTTCCTACTCTTTGACACCTATCGCATTTTCTACACTTTTTATAGGCATCTTTAAATACATTAGGCCAGAAAAAGCCGCTATCTAAGATTTGTCTAGCGGTTCTCCTAGGCCCGAAGTGTCCTCCACATGCAAACTCATGACAAAAGCTAACAATAGAAGCTATTTCATTATCAGGGATGCATCTCCTAAGTATTTGATCTGCTCCTATTTTCCATAAATAAGGATCATCCCATAGGTATTGCTTAGCATTATGTTTAAGTTTCATGCATTGTGCTTTAGTGAAAGAAGGAGGAAATGTACCTCCTACAAGGTAGTTGACGATTGGGGCATACCATGGTACTTTGGTTGAGACGGTGTATAGGTGTTCGTCTGGGAATGACTCGGTTATGTGCCCTTCTTCTTCTTTTCGGACAATCCTGCTTAGGTGATCTGCCACAGTATTCTCGATCCCTTTTTTGTCCCTTATTTCCATATCGAATTCTTGCAGCAGTAATATCCACCGATTGAGTCTTGGTTTAGCCTCCTTCTTCTTCATTAGGTATCGGATGGCAGCATGGTCTGAATAAACTATTACTTTTGCTCCAAGTAAGTAGGGTCTGAATTTTTCCAGAGCGAATACTACTGCAAGGAGTTCTTTTTCAGTGGTGGAGTAATTTCGTTGGGCAGGATCTAGGGTTCGTGAGGCATAATAGATCACGACAGCTTTCTTTTCAATCTTTTGGCCGAGAACTGCCCCCACAGCGAAATCGCTTGCGTCGCACATGATTTCGAACGGTAGCTCCCAATTCGGTGTTTGGATGATGGGTGTGCTAGTGAGGGATTTCTTTAGATCATCAAAGGCCTTTTTGCATGCGTCGGTGAATTCAAATGGAACTTCTTTTTGTAGAAGAGTGGACAGGGGTAATGCCTTTTTAGAGAAGTCCTTGATGAAGCGTCGGTAGAATCCCGCATGGCCAAGGAATGATTGGATGTCTCAGACCGTGGATGGGTAAGGTAGAGTTGTGATCAGGTCGATCTTTGCTTTGTCCACTTCCATGCCTTTTTGTGAGACAACATGTCCTAAGACTATTCCTTGTGTTACCATGAAGTGGCATTTTTCATAATTGAGCACTAAGTTCATGGATACACATCGTTCCAAAACTGTGTTCAAATTGCTCAAGCATGCATCGAATGTGTCTCCATGGATGGTGAAGTCGTCCATGAAGACTTCGATGAATTCTCCGATCATGTCTGAAAAAATGCTGGTTACAACCCTTTGGAAAGTTCCAGGAGCATTGCAGAGTCCGAATGACATTCTTCTGAAGGCAAATGTACCGAATGGGCAGGTGAATGTAGTCTTCTCTTGGTCCTCAGGTGCTATGGGGATCTGGTTGTATCCTGAGAACCCGTCCAGGAAGCAAAAATATGGTTTTCCTGCCAATCTGTCTAGCATTTGATCAATGAATGGGAGCGGGAAGTGATCTTTTCGAGTCACCGCGTTCAGATTTCGATAATCAATGCACATGCGCCACCCATTCTTTACCCGTGTTGTGACCATGTTTCCTTCAGCATCTTCCTCGACTGTGATTCCACTTTTCTTTGGTACTACGTGAACTGGACTAACCCATTGACTATCTGATATGGGATAGATAACGTCTGCATCTAGAAGCTTTTGTATTTCCTTTTGAACGATCTCCATCATGATTGGGTTGAGCCGTCGTCGGGGCTCTCTTGATGGTTTTGCTCCATCCTCAAGTAGAATACGGTGCATGCATACAGCCGGGCTGACTCCCCTTAAGTCGGCCAGAGTCCATCCAATAGCCAACTTGTGTTGCTTCAGGACTTTTATCAAACTTTGTTCCTGGCTTGTTTCCAAGCCACTTTTGATGATTACTGGGAGTGTCCTTATCCCCCAGGAAGGCGTACTTCAGATGTCCAGGAAGGGGCTTTAATTCTGTTTTGGGGGCTTGCACCACCGAGGGCAGAAAAGTATTCGATTTGAATAGTTTTACCTCGTTGACTTCAAATTCTGGTGTGAGAGGCTCTGAGATCGTTAAGTGGGCCACTGTTTCGTGCAAGTCTTCGGTTAATTTGTACGGGCTTATGGCTCCATTGAGCACGGCTTCCAAGGGATCTGTTCTAAGTTCTGGTCGAATTTCTCGGACCAGGTCATCCAAAGTATCGAGTGCGTGTATTTCCTCGAATTCCATAGGGTGCTTCATTGCTTGGAATATGTCAAAGCTGTAGACCTCTCCTTCTACTTCCATTGAAAGCATTCCACTTCCACAATCTATCTTCATTTTTGATGTTTTGAGGAATGGACGGCCGAGAAGAATAGGTGCATGATCAGTAGGTACGCCATTTTCCATCTTTAAAACGTAGAAGTCTGCTGGAAATACTAACTTACCTACTTGAACCAGGACGTCTTCTATTTTGCCCTCGGGTTGTTTGCAGGACCGATCCGCTAGTTGAATAGTGAGACCGGTGGGTTTGAGTGGTCCAATCTTAAGGCATGAGTAGATAGAGAATGGGAGGACATTGATTGATGCTCCAAGGTCTAGCATGCAATTCTCGATCCTTATGTTACCAATTGTGCATGGAATGGTGTAAGTTCCTGGATCTCCACATTTGGGGGGAACTTTTCGTTGTATGACGGCCGACACGTTTTTACTCATCAGTTCTTGATCGTTTCCAGCATTCCTTCTCCGGTTGGTGCATAGTTCCTTTAAAAACTTGGCATACCGAGGAATTTGTTTGATGGCTTCTAAAAGGGGAATGTTGATTTCGACCTTGCTGAACAACTCAAGTACTTCCTTATCCATGACATGTTGTTTTTGCACGCGACCCGGTACTGGAAATGGAAGTGTCGTGCTTATTTTAGGGGTTTCGGTTCTGGGTACCGGGTTAGGCCTGTGTTCTTCAGACGTATTTTCTTCTTCTTCGGTAACTTCCCGCTCTTCCTCAATTATGTCGTCATCTTTATCGGTCTCTTCTTCATCTTGAATTTCGAGAGGCTCGGGCCTTATTTGCTCTTTTCCGGGTAACCTTGGGTCTCTGTCTTTCATTTGCTCCACAGGATTGCCGACAAGCGTTTTTCCACTCCTCAGAGTAACTGTATTCATGTTTTCCTGTGAGCCTTGAATAGTTTGAGACAGGAGTTTGCCGGGTTCACTAGAGAGTGCGGATACTGATGCAGCGAGTTGGGAGATATGCTCCTTCAAATCTGATAACTCTTTTTTTTGTTTCGGTTTGATTTTTATGCATAGTAGTATTCAACTGCTGCACAGTACTAGTTAATTGCAGCATCATGTCTTCTAGTGATTCGTTTGGCTCTCGAGAATTGTTCGAGCTTGCATGGTACAGGTTTGGCTCCTCCTGTTGGTATTGACCTGGTGGTTGAGCGTTCTGGTTATACTGCCGGTGGGGGGGTTGGTAGTATGACTGAGCTAGTTGAGGGACAGCTGGTTGTGTTTCCGTCTGAAGATAGTTGTTGTTGTTACGCCAGCCTGGGCTGGACGTTTGACCGTACTGTCTATTTTGTCCAGTTCTGACGTTGTTGTATCCTTGATATCCTCCCACTGCATTCACATCAGCCGGTTCTTCTTCTATCAATGTTGGGCATGCGTCCGTTTTGTGGTCCGTAGAACCACAGAACTCGCAAGGTTTTACCGTAACTGGCTGTCTACGTAAGATCTCAATCATCATCTCCTTTAACTGTTTCATCTCTTCAGTTATGGAGTTTACTGATGCCTCAGTTTGTGCTACCCTTTTTGATCGAGAGAATTCATCTTGGCGAGTGGTCTCTTCTCTAAATCGAGCATTTTCAGCAACGTTGGCGATGAGATTTCTGATGCCACTTAATGACAGATTCATCATGGACCCTCCTGCTGAGGCATCCAAGAGCATTTTGTCTAGTGGTCTTAATCCATCAATGAGGTACTCGATGACGAGTTTCTCGGGCAGTCCAAGGGTACATCAGCTCCTTTCTAGGTGATTGAACTTTTCCAGGTAATCGTACATGGTTTCATTGGGACCTTGTTTGATTTCTTGTAGTTGCTTCCTTACTTGTATTGCTCTTCCAGCCGGATAGTATTTGTCTAAGAACTTCTTCTGCATTTGAACCCATGTTCTAATGCTTCCGGAAGGCAATGAAAGGAACCAGTCGCTTGCCGAGTCAGTGAGGGAAAAATAGAACGCTTTTAACTTGAAGTCGTCCATATTCACTCGGTTGGGCTTTAGATTCTGGCAAATGCCATGTAGGCGTTGGAGGTGAGTTGCGGCAGATTCTCCTTGAGATCCTGAGAATTTTGGCAGGCTGTGTGCCACTGATGCGTTGATGGTTATATTTTCTAATTCAGGGCTCTCATAGATACACCACGGCTGTGTCTCAAAATTAGGGGCATTTAACTCGCCCATCGTCGGTTCACGGTAGTAGTTATCTACGTAGTAGTCATCGAACGCGGGTTCTCTTCTTGGCATGTATCGAGGTTGAGGTTGTGGTCGTGGGGGATGGATAAGAGGTTGTACTGGACCAGCTGCATTTCGGTCCTCGGGTAATTCTTGGTTTCTTCTGACTGCTTCCCTATCACGAGCTCTTCTGTTTCTGATGAGTTGTTCCGGATCGTCGACGAATGGGAACTGTACCTCATCATTCTGATCGTACAGGTTTATTTCTTCGTCATCCTGGAAGTCATGGTGACTTTCTTCGCGAGACATGGTTGTTTTGAAGCGCGTAACGGTTCAAAGAACAGTTATCCGATGACTAGTTCCCCGGCAACAGCGCCAATTTGACAGAACCGCTTGTCGTCAAAGCGATTGTGCAAATAAATTTATAATAGTCCGCTACTCGCAACTATACTACTGGGTAGTACTTGGTAAGTAGGGGTCGAACCCAAGGGAACTAGGGGAATAATTGTTCTTCGGGGGGATTACGCAGCGTGGGAGCGTGTTTAAGGTCGGTTGGTTGGTTTTAAAGCTACCAGCTATTTTGATTGATTGATTGGTTGGTTGGTTGATTTTAATACTGGAAAGTAAATTACTATTTTAATGATTAAGAGAAATGTTCGGTTTCAGGGGACTTGTATTATATCCTGTTTATCATTGACCTTTAGTGACTCTCCTAAGTATTCAAACGGTGTATCAAGGCCATTCCAAGCACTCGATTTGCGTACACTGTCTAGCCTATTCCAAGGACGTAGAACACTTATTCTATTTAGACTAATACTCCATTCCCGGTTATATTAGCCTATGTGCATCCATTTGATCAATCATTCCCAATCAACCAAATGGTGTTTAGGATGAGTCAAACTTCTCAGATAAGCTTTGCCATTCCAAGCATCCACTTATCCGTACAAGTTTACGAACCCCCATGGTGAGCTTTGCCATTCCAAGCGTCCCCTCAACCATGGACGTTATGACTTAATATATGGCACATAGAATAAGTTTTGAATACTTAGACTAGATACTAAGTTAATAGTCTTTAAACATTTTATAATACAAGTGCGCCCCTTAGACCGAACTACTAGTTTAGCTACTATTCATCGCGCTAAACATTATACTAAGGAAATTAAAGACAACAGTTAAATAAATAAATACTAAGAGAAACTTACAACCGTTGAAGCGCCAAGGGAGCTTTCCTTTATTTCCAAAGTAAAATTACAACATTACAAATATTACAACTTCTAGAGAGAGAAGTGAATTTGAGTTGAGGTGTGTTGAAATGAGGAGGAGGAGGCTTGTATTTATAGCCAAAATGGGAGGAGATGGGTGGTGGAGATGGTGGACATGTGCATTTGATCCAAGGGAGGAGAAGAGGAGGAAGGAGGAGGTGCCATGTGGAGGAGCAAAAAGCCGCCGGTCACCATGGGTGGAGGAGCCGCCGGTTGCCGGTGGTGGAAGGGGGAGGAGCTCCTCCCTTGGCCACCTCCTTGAGTGGTGGCCGGTCATCTTGCCCAAATGTGAGTTTTGTACAGTTTTGTGCAGTCTTTTCACAAAACTGTCAATGTATTTCTTCCCCGGGCTGTCTTGACTCCACTCCTGATTCCTCTGATTAATTTGTTCTGGTCAATTCAACGTCAGGATCCTTGATATTTCTTCAGTCGGCATATGATCTTGACCTTGGATTGACTCTTGTTATCTTTTCAGCTTAAAATCCTCTCCTTAGCGTGTTTTCACTTCAGTCTCTAAAATGCCCTGTGAAAATATATCGGGACTAACACGTAGACGTTAGATAGACAAACAGTCTAATTAAGGGGGTTTTACTGTGTTTCTGACTCGTATAACTTTGGTCCATCAGATTACCCCCCACTTTTAGTTGTTCGTCCCGAACAATGCTATTAAAGGGCGTAAGTTCTAATTTTGGCTTTGGAATATGAAAATTAGACTGTGGTACTCGATCTATCCTAATTCATGCATTGCTTACTTATTACCAAATTAAACTGCGTAAATAAATAGAAGAAACTTAATACTTGTACCTCCGTGCTGAGATGCAAATTATATTGGATGTCTCGGGAGATAGCCCTTTTTTAGGCTCCTGGACTGCAATCTTGGGATCGTCTCTTACTATATGGTTTTCTGGTAGCTTTCTCTAGCACGTGATTGGATTCGGGTTTCAGTGAGTTAAGCCTTTTTGATTTTCTTCTTTGGCGAGGGACTGCTTTTTTGTTGTAGTGAAGTGGCCTTTGGCCTTTGATTTGACTTTTTTGAGTGCTTCACTTTTGCTCGGTTAAAACCTTCACAATTTTGGGCCTTTGGCCTCTTTTTATTTGCTTCATTGAGCTTTTCATCTTTTTGTGATTGCTAGTCCATTTTCTCGAGCCTTTTTGGGAGGTCCAATCATCGCCCGCAAGCCTATGGAAATACCTCCCCGCTCCTCTCGTCTTTGTCGTTTTGCACGGGTCAAGATGAGGGTCGCCCATCTATTTTCTTGGCTATTTTGACTAGAGAGAGGACGGTCTGATTCCCGTCCTCGCCTTTGCATAGATGCTTCTTGGCGGAGTTGACTTCAATTATTCACTGAAAACCCGAAGTGCAGCCTCCACTGACTTCGAAAACCATATAGTTTGATCTGATCCTTTGATTGCTTTCCAAGCCTCTCTAGGGCAGTTTATATCAACTCCACATCCCTAGTTATCTCAGCACAAAGGACAAATGGAAAGTTACATTCTAAGTTTTTAAACAGTTGAATTTTCACAAGGTTAATGCATGAATTATGATTTATCTTTTTCACATTCTTAAGTTCATATTTTCAAAAAGGTATTTATTAAAAAAGAAAAAACAGCTGCATGTTATTTATGTACACAGGTGGTTCTCACCCCCCACTTTTGAACGAAGGCGTGCCTTAGTTCAAAAGTCATGCAAGCTTAAAACTAAATACTGAATTTAAAAGACAGAATTTAAAGTGCGGAAAAGTAAGATAGTGTCGGGTTACCTCCCGACCAGTGCACTTGTTTAACGTCGTTGGCTCGACGATACCTCGTTTGTGGTTCATTGGTTTGGGTGCCATGGGTGGCTGAGGTCAAACTTTTGTGTTACCGAGTTGATCTCGCTATGGTAATGTTTGACTCGCTGCCCATTTACTGTGAATTTTCTTCCGTCGTCCGGGCTTTCTAACTCAAGCGTCCCATGGTTATATACCTTAGTTATTGTGAATGGGCCGGTCCATTTAGATTTAAGCTCTCCGGGCATCAACTTCAGTCGTGAGGAGTAGACTAGCACCTGTTGTCCTTCCTCAAATGAGCGGCGGAGGATGAATTTGTCATGATACAACTTGGTTCGTGCTTTGTAGTCTGTTTGCCCTTCATAGGCCTCAAGCCGCAACTCCTCAAGTTCGCATAGCTTAAGTTTCCTATCTAATCCTGCGGCTCTTAAATCTGGATTGCACTGTTTGAGCGCCCAATAGGCTTTATGTTCTAATTCTACCGGAAGATGGCATGCCTTCCCGTAAACTAGTCGAAAGAGGGAGGTACCAATCGGCGTCTTGTATGCAGTTCGATACGCCCAAAGAGCTTCGTCTAGCCTCTGACTCCAATCTTTTCTGCCCGGTTTCACTATTTTTTCGAGAATACCTTTGATTTCGCGGTTGGAGATCTCCGCTTGACCATTGGTTTGGGGGTGATATGCCGTGGATGTTTGGTGGAGGACATGGTAACGCTTTAAGGTGGCTGTCATCATGCGGTTGCAGAAATGAGTTCCTTGGTCGCTGATTATGGCCTTGGGTACCCCGTACCTGCAAAACAGGTTAGTGCGCAAAAAATCTATGACAGTTTTTGCATCGTCGCACCTTGTGGCCTTAGCTTCAACCCATTTTGACACATAATCTACAGCAACTAGAATATAAGTATAACCGCATGAAACTGGGAATGGTCCCATGAAATCAAGACCCCAAACGTCGAAAACATCGTTGACTAATATGGGTACTTGAGGCATCTCATTTCTAGCTGTCACGTTTCCTACTCTTTGACACCTATCGCATTTTCTACACTTTTTATAGGCATCTTTAAATACATTAGGCCAGAAAAAGCCGCTATCTAAGATTTGTCTAGCGGTTCTCCTAGGCCCGAAGTGTCCTCCACATGCAAACTCATGACAAAAGCTAACAATAGAAGCTATTTCATTATCAGGGATGCATCTCCTAAGTATTTGATCTGCTCCTATTTTCCATAAATAAGGATCATCCCATAGGTATTGCTTAGCATTATGTTTAAGTTTCATGCATTGTGCTTTAGTGAAAGAAGGAGGAAATGTACCTCCTACAAGGTAGTTGACGATTGGGGCATACCATGGTACTTTGGTTGAGACGGTGTATAGGTGTTCGTCTGGGAATGACTCGGTTATGTGCCCTTCTTCTTCTTTTCGGACAATCCTGCTTAGGTGATCTGCCACAGTATTC
This sequence comes from Rhodiola kirilowii, assembly GCA_033675215.1. Lineage (NCBI taxonomy): Eukaryota > Viridiplantae > Streptophyta > Magnoliopsida > Saxifragales > Crassulaceae > Rhodiola > Rhodiola kirilowii. The sequence goes on from CM066197.1 coordinate 23,055,591, forward strand.
TCGATCCCTTTTTTGTCCCTTATTTCCATATCGAATTCTTGCAGCAGTAATATCCACCGAATGAGTCTTGGTTTAGCCTCCTTCTTCTTCATTAGGTATCGGATGGCAGCATGGTCTGAATAAACTATTACTTTTGCTCCAAGTAAGTAGGGTCTGAATTTTTCCAGAGCGAATACTACTGCAAGGAGTTCTTTTTCAGTGGTGGAGTAATTTCGTTGGGCAGGATCTAGGGTTCGTGAGGCATAATAGATCACGACAGCTTTCTTTTCAATCTTTTGGCCGAGAACTGCCCCCACAGCGAAATCGCTTGCGTCGCACATGATTTCGAACGGTAGCTCCCAATTCGGTGTTTGGATGATGGGTGTGCTAGTGAGGGATTTCTTTAGATCATCAAAGGCCTTTTTGCATGCGTCGGTGAATTCAAATGGAACTTCTTTTTGTAGAAGAGTGGACAGGGGTAATGCCTTTTTAGAGAAGTCCTTGATGAAGCGTCGGTAGAATCCCGCATGGCCAAGGAATGATTGGATGTCTCAGACCGTGGATGGGTAAGGTAGAGTTGTGATCAGGTCGATCTTTGCTTTGTCCACTTCCATGCCTTTTTGTGAGACAACATGTCCTAAGACTATTCCTTGTGTTACCATGAAGTGGCATTTTTCATAATTGAGCACTAAGTTCATGGATACACATCGTTCCAAAACTGTGTTCAAATTGCTCAAGCATGCATCGAATGTGTCTCCATGGATGGTGAAGTCGTCCATGAAGACTTCGATGAATTCTCCGATCATGTCTGAAAAAATGCTGGTTACAACCCTTTGGAAAGTTCCAGGAGCATTGCAGAGTCCGAATGACATTCTTCTGAAGGCAAATGTACCGAATGGGCAGGTGAATGTAGTCTTCTCTTGGTCCTCAGGTGCTATGGGGATCTGGTTGTATCCTGAGAACCTGTCCAGGAAGCAAAAATATGGTTTTCCTGCCAATCTGTCTAGCATTTGATCAATGAATGGGAGCGGGAAGTGATCTTTTCGAGTCACCGCGTTCAGATTTCGATAATCAATGCACATGCGCCACCCATTCTTTACCCGTGTTGTGACCATGTTTCCTTCAGCATCTTCCTCGACTGTGATTCCACTTTTCTTTGGTACTACGTGAACTGGACTAACCCATTGACTATCTGATATGGGATAGATAACGTCTGCATCTAGAAGCTTTTGTATTTCCTTTTGAACGATCTCCATCATGATTGGGTTGAGCCGTCGTCGGGGCTCTCTTGATGGTTTTGCTCCATCCTCAAGTAGAATACGGTGCATGCATACAGCCGGGCTGACTCCCCTTAAGTCGGCCAGAGTCCATCCAATAGCCAACTTGTGTTGCTTCAGGACTTTTATCAAACTTTGTTCCTGGCTTGTTTCCAAGCCACTTTTGATGATTACTGGGAGTGTCCTTATCCCCCAGGAAGGCGTACTTCAGATGTCCAGGAAGGGGCTTTAATTCTGTTTTGGGGGCTTGCACCACCGAGGGCAGAAAAGTATTCGATTTGAATAGTTTTACCTCGTTGACTTCAAATTCTGGTGTGAGAGGCTCTGAGATCGTTAAGTGGGCCACTGTTTCGTGCAAGTCTTCGGTTAATTTGTACGGGCTTATGGCTCCATTGAGCACGGCTTCCAAGGGATCTGTTCTAAGTTCTGGTCGAATTTCTTGGACCAGGTCATCCAAAGTATCGAGTGCGTGTATTTCCTCGAATTCCATAGGGTGCTTCATTGCTTGGAATATGTCAAAGCTGTAGACCTCTCCTTCTACTTCCATTGAAAGCATTCCACTTCCACAATCTATCTTCATTTTTGATGTTTTGAGGAATGGACGGCCGAGAAGAATAGGTGCATGATCAGTAGGTACGCCATTTTCCATCTTTAAAACGTAGAAGTCTGCTGGAAATACTAACTTACCTACTTGAACCAGGACGTCTTCTATTTTGCCCTCGGGTTGTTTGCAGGACCGATCCGCTAGTTGAATAGTGAGACCGGTGGGTTTGAGTGGTCCAATCTTAAGGCATGAGTAGATAGAGAATGGGAGGACATTGATTGATGCTCCAAGGTCTAGCATGCAATTCTCGATCCTTATGTTACCAATTGTGCATGGAATGGTGTAAGTTCCTGGATCTCCACATTTGGGGGGAACTTTTCGTTGTATGACGGCCGACACGTTTTTACTCATCAGTTCTTGATCGTTTCCAGCATTCCTTCTCCGGTTGGTGCATAGTTCCTTTAAAAACTTGGCATACCGAGGAATTTGTTTGATGGCTTCTAAAAGGGGAATGTTGATTTCGACCTTGCTGAACAACTCAAGTACTTCCTTATCCATGACATGTTGTTTTTGCACGCGACCCGGTACTGGAAATGGAAGTGTCGTGCTTATTTTAGGGGTTTCGGTTCTGGGTACCGGGTTAGGCCTGTGTTCTTCAGACGTATTTTCTTCTTCTTCGGTAACTTCCCGCTCTTCCTCAATTATGTCGTCATCTTTATCGGTCTCTTCTTCATCTAGAATTTCGAGAGGCTCGGGCCTTATTTGCTCTTTTCCGGGTAACCTTGGGTCTCTGTCTTTCATTTGCTCCACAGGATTGCCGACAAGCGTTTTTCCACTCCTCAGAGTAACTGTATTCATGTTTTCCTGTGAGCCTTGAATAGTTTGAGACAGGAGTTTGCCGGGTTCACTAGAGAGTGCGGATACTGATGCAGCGAGTTGGGAGATATGCTCCTTCAAATCTGATAACTCTTTTTTTTGTTTCGGTTTGATTTTTATGCATAGTAGTATTCAACTGCTGCACAGTACTAGTTAATTGCAGCATCATGTCTTCTAGTGATTCGTTTGGCTCTCGAGAATTGTTCGAGCTTGCATGGTACAGGTTTGGCTCCTCCTGTTGGTATTGACCTGGTGGTTGAGCGTTCTGGTTATACTGCCGGTGGGGGGGTTGGTAGTATGACTGAGCTAGTTGAGGGACAGCTGGTTGTGTTTCCGTCTGAAGATAGTTGTTGTTGTTACGCCAGCCTGGGCTGGACGTTTGACCGTACTGTCTATTTTGTCCAGTTCTGACGTTGTTGTATCCTTGATATCCTCCCACTGCATTCACATCAGCCGGTTCTTCTTCTATCAATGTTGGGCATGCGTCCGTTTTGTGGTCCGTAGAACCACAGAACTCGCAAGGTTTTACCGTAACTGGCTGTCTACGTAAGATCTCAATCATCATCTCCTTTAACTGTTTCATCTCTTCAGTTATGGAGTTTACTGATGCCTCAGTTTGTGCTACCCTTTTTGATCGAGAGAATTCATCTTGGCGAGTGGTCTCTTCTCTAAATCGAGCATTTTCAGCAACGTTGGCGATGAGATTTCTGATGCCACTTAATGACAGATTCATCATGGACCCTCCTGCTGAGGCATCCAAGAGCATTTTGTCTAGTGGTCTTAATCCATCAATGAGGTACTCGATGACGAGTTTCTCGGGCAGTCCAAGGGTACATCAGCTCCTTTCTAGGTGATTGAACTTTTCCAGGTAATCGTACATGGTTTCATTGGGACCTTGTTTGATTTCTTGTAGTTGCTTCCTTACTTGTATTGCTCTTCCAGCCGGATAGTATTTGTCTAAGAACTTCTTCTGCATTTGAACCCATGTTCTAATGCTTCCGGAAGGCAATGAAAGGAACCAGTCGCTTGCCGAGTCAGTGAGGGAAAAATAGAACGCTTTTAACTTGAAGTCGTCCATATTCACTCGGTTGGGCTTTAGATTCTGGCAAATGCCATGTAGGCGTTGGAGGTGAGTTGCGGCAGATTCTCCTTGAGATCCTTAGAATTTTGGCAGGCTGTGTGCCACTGATGCGTTGATGGTTATATTTTCTAATTCAGGGCTCTCATAGATACACCACGGCTGTGTCTCAAAATTAGGGGCATTTAACTCGCCCATCGTCGGTTCACGGTAGTAGTTATCTACGTAGTAGTCATCGAACGCGGGTTCTCTTCTTGGCATGTATCGAGGTTGAGGTTGTGGTCGTGGGGGATGGATAAGAGGTTGTACTGGACCAGCTGCATTTCGGTCCTCGGGTAATTCTTGGTTTCTTCTGACTGCTTCCCTATCACGAGCTCTTCTGTTTCTGATGAGTTGTTCCGGATCGTCGACGAATGGGAACTGTACCTCATCATTCTGATCGTACAGGTTTATTTCTTCGTCATCCTGGAAGTCATGGTGACTTTCTTCGCGAGACATGGTTGTTTTGAAGCGCGTAACGGTTCAAAGAACAGTTATCCGATGACTAGTTCCCCGGCAACAGCGCCAATTTGACAGAACCGCTTGTCGTCAAAGCGATTGTGCAAATAAATTTATAATAGTCCGCTACTCGCAACTATACTACTGGGTAGTACTTGGTAAGTAGGGGTCGAACCCAAGGGAACTAGGGGAATAATTGTTCTTCGGGGGGATTACGCAGCGTGGGAGCGTGTTTAAGGTCGGTTGGTTGGTTTTAAAGCTACCAGCTATTTTGATTGATTGATTGGTTGGTTGGTTGATTTTAATACTGGAAAGTAAATTACTATTTTAATGATTAAGAGAAATGTTCGGTTTCAGGGGACTTGTATTATATCCTGTTTATCATTGACCTTTAGTGACTCTCCTAAGTATTCAAACGGTGTATCAAGGCCATTCCAAGCACTCGATTTGCGTACACTGTCTAGCCTATTCCAAGGACGTAGAACACTTATTCTATTTAGACTAATACTCCATTCCCGGTTATATTAGCCTATGTGCATCCATTTGATCAATCATTCCCGATCAACCAAATGGTGTTTAGGATGAGTCAAACTTCTCAGATAAGCTTTGCCATTCCAAGCATCCACTTATCCGTACAAGTTTACGAACCCCCATGGTGAGCTTTGCCATTCCAAGCGTCCCCTCAACCATGGACGTTATGACTTAATATATGGCACATAGAATAAGTTTTGAATACTTAGACTAGATACTAAGTTAATAGTCTTTAAACATTTTATAATACAAGTGCGCCCCTTAGACCGAACTACTAGTTTAGCTACTATTCATCGCGCTAAACATTATACTAAGGAAATTAAAGACAACAGTTAAATAAATAAATACTAAGAGAAACTTACAACCGTTGAAGCGCCAAGGGAGCTTTCCTTTATTTCCAAAGCAAAATTACAACATTACAAATATTACAACTTCTAGAGAGAGAAGTGAATTTGAGTTGAGGTGTGTTGAAATGAGGAGGAGGAGGCTTGTATTTATAGCCAAAATGGGAGGAGATGGGTGGTGGAGATGGTGGACATGTGCATTTGATCCAAGGGAGGAGAAGAGGAGGAAGGAGGAGGTGCCATGTGGAGGAGCAAAAAGCCGCCGGTCACCATGGGTGGAGGAGCCGCCGGTTGCCGGTGGTGGAAGGGGGAGGAGCTCCTCCCTTGGCCACCTCCTTGAGTGGTGGCCGGTCATCTTGCCCAAATGTGAGTTTTGTACAGTTTTGTGCAGTCTTTTCACAAAACTGTCAATGTATTTCTTCCCCGGGCTGTCTTGACTCCACTCCTGATTCCTCTGATTAATTTGTTCTGGTCAATTCAACGTCAGGATCCTTGATATTTCTTCAGTCGGCATATGATCTTGACCTTGGATTGACTCTTGTTATCTTTTCAGCTTAAAATCCTCTCCTTAGCGTGTTTTCACTTCAGTCTCTAAAATGCCCTGTGAAAATATATCGGGACTAACACGTAGACGTTAGATAGACAAACAGTCTAATTAAGGGGGTTTTACTGTGTTTCTGACTCGTATAACTTTGGTCCATCACTTATCTAGTGTTATTTTGGTCTATTCCGAAATTCGATAGCATGATGAATTACGCGATAATGATTGCATGATTAGTGGGGTTAGCACGGGTGAAGTATGGTCCTGGGATTCTTTCTCTGATAAGTACAAACTTTTATTTTTCTTCTATTTAATTTCTGCTTGTTTCACACCAAAACCTTTCATCAATCTGAATAGCTAAATAGGTCACTAGTTAGCTAGTACTCATACACCTGTTCCTTGGATCGACCCTTGGCTTACCAAGGTTTATAAATTTTGTTTGACTGCAATTTGACCCCTAAAACTCATAATTTGACAACTATAAAGGGTTAAAAATACGCCTGTCAAAATGGCACCGTTGCCGGGGAGCATCGTTTAGTGTGATATTAGATTTAACGTGTGATGTTTAGACTATTCCACCTCATTTGTTACTTGAATTTTTCTACCTCAATTTCTTCACACATGGTGATATTTGGCTCTTGCAGGTACTGGCTAGTTCATGCCAAAGAAAACACCCAGACGGAAGAAGCAAGTTCAGATTTCAGACAAGGACACACCAGACCAACGAAGCAATTTTTGCAGGGTCCAAAACGAAGCTCGACAACTTCAAGCGCTGAATCGCAACTTCGTAGGAATGGCCATGAATCAAAATCGAGCTTTGAATGAGGTGGTCGAAGACAATCAGCAGCTCCCAGTGCGCAGGACCCTTGGAGGTTACACTGCTCCACGTGTCTCGGGATTTCAGTCCGCCATAGCACCACCGGGCATAGCCAACAACACCTGGGAACTCAAAATAGGGCTCATTCAAATGGTGTAGAATAGCCAATTTTCTGGGAAAATGAATGAAGACCCTCACCAGCACCTCAAGCATTTCATTCAAATGTGCAACACAGTGAAGACCAATGGTGTCCCTCCAGAGTCCTACTACCTCAGGCTATTTCCATTCTCATTATCCGACAAGGCTAGTAGATGGCTAGACAGCCATGCTGAGGGTACTTTTACTACCTGGGATAAGTTGGCCGAAGCTTTTCTCCAACAATACTTCCCACTATCAAAGACAAGTCATTTCAAGAACAAAATCATCTCGTTCCGTTCTACTGATGGTGAGACTCTGTACGACGCTTGGGAGAGGTACAAGGAGTTGTTGAGGATGTGCCCCCATCACAATCTAGAGCTGTGGTAGATCATGGACACTTTCTATCAGGGAATCAATCAGGGGATGTGCACCTTGATAAATTAGACTGCTGGTGGAGGACTTACTGGAGTCCCTCTGGAGGAGACCTATGCTATTGTGGAAAAGGCAGCTCAAGACTACCACCTTTGGACCAGTGATCAAGGTAATTCAAAGGATGAAAAACGTGTGCAAGATCTCTGTCATGCCAATGGCACCAATGACATCACTGAGTTGACAAATACTGTGAAGATGCTCGCAACTGAAATAAAAAGTCCGAAGACACAATCGGCTATGAAGCCATCGGTTGTTGCTAATGTAGGTGTCTACTGCCAAATCCGTGGCTCTCCATTTCACTTCGCTGATGGCTATCCAGTGATGGGACAGGAAGGTGACGAAGGTATCTAGGAAGATGCGAATTATGTTGGGCAGAATAATCAAGGGACTATTTTCACTTCTGGATCAGCCCCTAACAGGTGGGATAACCCGAATCGGAATAATCCTAACCTCTCTTACAAGCCACAGAACCAGGCACCTCCTAGCTTCCCCAACAAACAACAATAGGGCACTGCACCATACCAGCCACGAGGCCAATACAACAATCAAGCTCAGCCACACCAGAACAATTATCAACCGAGAAATCAATACAATAACCAGCCCCAACAACAGCAGAATCAGAATTCGGTGAACTACAACAATCCACCTCAATCACAGGAAGATAAAAATTCAACAGCCATATCAAACATCGAAGCCATGCTAGCTAGCTTCATAACCGAACAGTGAAAGACATCGGCCGACAACGATAGGAGGTTTCAAGGAATTGAGCAGTCCATAGAGTAGATTACTATTCATGGCAGAATGGTGGACAAGCAGATAGCTCAGCTAGCAAGCTCGGCAAGCAGGGAGCACGGGAAACTCCTATCAAAACCAGATCCGAATCATAGGGAATCCATGAATGCCATCACACTCCGAGGAGGAAAATAGCTTGAGATGCTACCAGTTCGAACCACTACACCTGCTGAAGATGAGACGTCAATGGAGGCTGAAAACTGAGCTAAAAATTCAGCGCCAACAGCGGAGCCAGCTCCCTACGTGCCGCCAGTCCCATTCCCATAGCAACTCAAAGCTACAAGAAGGGATAGAGAGTTCATGCAGTTCGTTGATAAAATTCATACTCTTTACATCACAATGCCCTTCACTGATGCAATCACCCAGATCCCCACCTATGCAAAATTCATGAAGGAGATTTTGACTGGGAAACGGAAGATGGACGGGACCGAGATGGTTGCTCTAAGTGAGGAGTGTAGTGCTGCAATGCACCAGTTCATACCGCCTAAGCTTCAGGACTCAGGGAGTTTTTCTATCCCTTGTGATATTGGCAGTATTACTATTCGTCGTGCTTTGTGTGATCTCGGTGCTAGTGTGTCTATCGTGCCCTACTCTCTGTATGCTAAACTGAATTTGGGTGATCTCTGTCCCACTAACATCTCTATTCGCCTTGCGGATCGTTCTTGTAGACTCCCAAAAGGGATTCTGAAGGATGTACCTGTCAAGGTGAAGAACATTTACATCCCTACTGATTTTATTGTGCTAGAAATCTCAGAGGACATTGATATCCCGATTATACTTGGTAGACCAATCCTTTACACGGCTAAGGTAGTCATTGACATGGATAGAGGGTCTATAGCTTTGCGAGTAGGTAGTGAACGTGTTGTCTTTTATTTGCCTGACATGTGCAAGACTCCTAGTCTTTTAGCTGATTGTGATGTGTTAGACTCTGCTGATGTTGATTATCCTATTACACTAACCTTTATTGAGTCTTACAGAGTTATACCAGGCTGTTCAATACCGATGGATATATGCGCAGTGAGCATAGAGGGAGCAACTGCAGCTGAAGCCGAACAGAACACCGACTCAGGTAAGGAACCTTACAGGGTAGAGCTGAAACCTCTACCTGCAAGTCTTAGGTATGAATTTCTGGGGCCTAACTCAACCTACCCGGTGATTGTGAATGCATCTTTGACTGATGTAGAGACCTAGAAATTGCTAGATGTCCTGTGAGAACATAGACTAGCCCTAGGTTATTCGATAGACGATCTCAAGGGAATTAGCCCAGAATTGTGCATGCATAGAATCAACCTAGAGGGCGAAGCTAGACCCAGTAGAGATGCTTTGAGGTTTAAATCCTAAACTGAATGATGTGGTTAAGAAAGAAATTCTGAAATTATTGGATGCTGGTATTATCTATTCTATTGCCGATAGCAAGTCGGTAAGTCCTGTGCACGTAGTCCCTAAGAAAGGAGGTTTAACTGTTGTACGAAATGAGCATAATATAATGATTGGATTCCTACTCGTACTGTGACTAGTTGGCATATGTGCATTGATTATAGAAAGTTGAATAAGGCTACTCGTAAAGATAATTTTCCTTTGCCTTTTATCGATCAAATGTTAGAACGTCTTGCGAAGCATAAGTTTTTATGCTACCTCGACGGTTATAGTGGTTTCTTTCAGATCCCTATACACCTTGAGGACCAGGAGAAGACCACTTTCACTTGCCCTTTTGGCACATTCGCTTATAGACGCATGCCTTTCGGTCTTTGCAATGCACCAGCCACTTTTCATCATTTTTTCAAATTTCTTAGAAAACACCATGGAAGTATTTATGGATGATTTTTTGGCGTCTGGCTCTTCATTTGATTCATGCCTTTCTAACCTTACTAATGTTCTTCGTCGTTGTGTTGACACTAACCTGGTTTTGAACTGGGAGAAATGTCACTTTATGGTGAAGGAAGGTATTGTGTTGGGACACATGGTCTCTAACCGAGGCATCGAGGTCGATCGCGCGAAGGTGGAGGTGATTAAAAAGCTGCCCCCACCAAAGGATGTGAAAGGGATCAGGAGTTTTCTTGGGCACGCTTGATTTTATAGGCGCTTTATAAAGGACTTCTCGAAGATAGCCAAGCCACTCACTGATCTACTTTGTCAGGAAGCTGAGTTTAATTTTAATGATTCATATTTTAATGCTTTCCACCTTTTTAAAACTGCTCTTACGTCTGCTCTGGTAGTGCAGCCTCCCGATTGGGAGCTGCCGTTGAACTAATGTGCGATGCAATTGATTTTGCTGTAGGAGCAGTCCTGGGGCAGCACATCGACAACAAGCTACATGTATTTTACTACGCCTGTAAGGTCCTCGCTGGAGCATTAGCAAACTACACTACAACTGAGAAAGAGATGTTGTCCATTGTTTATGCTTTTGAGAAGTTTAGGCAGTATCTAATAGGTTCGAAGACCAAAGTGTACACAGACCATGCTGCGATCAAATATCTGCTGTCCAAGAAGGACTTGAAACCTTGTCTAATTCGATGGGTCCTCCTCCTCCAAGAGTTTGACATCGAAATTAGAGACAAGAAGGGAGCAAAAAATCTGGTTGCAGATCACTTGTAAAAAAATCGAGTGAAGTTGAACCGCGAGTATGATAAATAAATAAAAGGCATGTAATTCAATTTTCAAACAATTATTATTCCAAGAAGAAAATAATAAAATGTTAAATTTTCTCAAATAGAAGAAAATCCACAACAGACCCCTAACTTTCTTTAATATTGAAATGGACCCCCAAAATTGTGAGTACAATAAATAAATAATGCATATAATTCAGTTTGCCTTTTTGAGTAACTGAGTTTCTGGGTTCTTCTAATATTCTTCTTCAGCCTTCAGGTGAGTATTTCTGGATTTTCTACCTTTCTAAGTAACTGAGTTTCTGGGTTTTTGCCTTTTTGGAATTGTGAGTACAATAAATAAATTGTCTATGTTTGTGCACAATTATATAGACGATTAGTTGAAGCAGACTTAGCGAAGTTGTTTCCCTTGGTTGATAGATTGATTCGTTTGGTCTTGACACTTCCTATTTCCACTGCAACTACTGAACGTGCATTTTCAGCTATGAAAATTATAAAAACTAGGCTTAGAAACAAGATGGAAGAAGGGTACCTTTCAGGTTGTATGATGCTTCACATTGAAAAGGAATATGTGGATGATATTGATTCAGAGACGGTGATTGATCATTTCGAGTGTATTGGAGATCGTAGAGCGCAATTCAGATAGAGCATCATATACTTGGTAATGTATGTCCTAGGTATTTTGATTTACAATTCTTATATATCTTTTGATCAAATTCTTGATGAATACTATGTAAAAATTGTGTTTTGACTTGTCAAGAATTTTACCTATTATTAATGATTTTTTTTCCGCTCACCTAGTTTTTAAACCTTAGATCTGCCACTGCCTTTAAGCCTTCTCTTTTTGCAGGGTTTAGAAGCTGCAGCAACAGCAATATAGTGGCTACAGAGATGTTGTTATTCTTCCCCCATTCAACAAATTCAAAGCCTTCAATCCTCATCTGCTCTCAAATCATTAACCCCACTTCATTTCTATTAAGGCGACGCCTATACTGTTTTGGTGTGGTAAAACTCGTGCGCCTTTACGCGGGAGGACGCCCACAAAATCTCAAATCCATTGAGAACCGGCCTGTGTTGATTGCTTAACGCCGTAAATCCAAGTGTAACATTTTCGCTTTCTCATTTTTAGGTGTTTTTCTCATAAGGGCACTTCAGAACTTTCGCCTTTTGTCACTAGTAAAATGACAGTACTTTGGGCTTGCAGCTTTTAGCTGCACAGCACGAGATACGTTTCCATCCCTGGATATCAGGTGGACGATCGTCCTGAGGACGAGGGGTGTAAACAGTGGCGGACAAAGGAATTTTTTTGACTTGGGGCGGTATTGAATACTACTAGTTAATATGGCTAACAAATTTCCCCTTCATTTTATATGCAAATTCTGAATACACGGTAAAACTTGTATTAAATATTAAATTGTATTAAATAAATTCTCTAAACACTTGAACATATTCATAAAATTTAACTTCTAGGCGGGGCTTAGGCAGGCTAGGCAGAGGATTTTTAGAGCACTAGTTTTGGATATGTAAAGTTAAATTACTCTACTTCCGAAAGCCCGAAACAATTTTAAATCACCTATCAAATTGCATTGAAATCTAAATCTAATTTAAATTGCGATATTGTTTGTTTGTCTACACGATTCGTTCGGTTTAGAGTTAGATTTATTTTGAATGATTACACTAACTTAAATTTATTTATAAACTAATAAAAGCTTAAAATCAAAAATTAATTGGGGGCAAAGAGTAACATATAATGAAGCATTGATTTAATTAATTATACATTAATCAAAGTTTAAAGAAATTGATTGGGGGTAGCTGCCCCCATTGTATTGGATGTGCGTCCGCCCCTGGGTGTAAATCAGGTAGGTTTCCCTATAAGGCCTCTCTATCGGGTCAGGCGGCAAAGCAAAGTGACCCTACCACTTCCTCTAAACCTCTCCCAAGAGACCTCTCCCTAGAAAAACTTCGACTAAGGAGCAAAGACATATCTAAAGACCAGGACCCGGCCCTAGGGAGGTGATTGGTAGCGTAAGCCTTTCAGATGAGACCTTGAGCATCCAACACTACTACTTCGCTGGCGATCAATGAGTGCACAAACCTTGCTATGTTGGAATGCGCGTGAGGTTAGTAACAAAGGTACTTGTGACTACCTCAGGCTTTTAGTTAGCAGACATAATGTTGGTCTTTGTGCTATTAGAGAATCGAAAAGAGGCGCTACTAGTCTCTCTAAGTTTGTGTTCAATAACTTCCTCTAGGGGTGGGCGCGGTGTGGTTTAAGAGTAAACCCGCAACCGCACCACATTAACTGGTTTGTAAAATTTTCAAACCGCAAACCGCATTAGAAAAGTTAAAACCAAATATGCACCGCACCACTTTATTTGGTTCGATGCGGTGCGGTTTGGTCTAAAACCAATTTTCAAAGTTTAACAAAAAAAGTCTAAGTTGCACAGTAGAGACTTTGCCTTTTATTTCAAATTAGTTGAGTTTATAATTGAATTTAGAAAACCCATTAATATCTGGAAGTAACCTAGAATAGAGGATTATCAAATCCATAAACAACAACATTTGCATAAGAGCCAACCAAAATCCAATTAATTTTTGAACTAAAATACTTACAGATTCCATAATTCAAGAACGAAGATAAGACCAAACCGATAACGATTGAGACTCTCGTGGCTTGGCTGCTTGGGAAACACGAAGAGATGTTGTATCCAAGAATGAAAAAAGGAATGAGGAACGACCGAAATCAAATTTGCACTTGTGTTATTTTATTCTAACTTAGTTTTTAATTGGGAATGGGCTTAAAGTATTTTTTTGTAATAACTTTAAATTTCTAATTATTTAATTATTTATTTATATATGTGGTGTGGTGGGTTTAAAGCGGGTGGTTTGAGATATGGAACCACTTCTGCACCACTATATTCGGTTGCGGTGCGGTTTTTAACAATTTGGGTTTGATCATAAGCGGTGTGGTTAACCAAACACACTTTTGCGATGTCGTACGGGCGGTTTTTAAATCCGGAATGGTTTTTGCCCACCCCTAACTTCCTCCACTGTATCCCGGAAAATACACATATTTGGTTGCTTTGGGGGGGGGGGGGGGGGGGGCGGGGGGCTCCTATCACGTTGATGTATTATGGTGTTCTTTACAGCAGTGGCTGTTTCAGTTAAGTGTGATGATACGGAGGTTACGTGTAGTTTTTCATATGTGTCCATCGATCAGGCTAATATGGTCCTTCTATGGGAGGATCTTTGTGTTATTGCATCGCGGTTTACTGGCCCTTGGATATTAGCAAGGGATTTCAACACTATTCCTAACTGGTCAGAAAATGAATGCAGTTCTACCTCTGGATATAGTTCGATTGAAGAGTTCAAAAAATTTATGGTGCAAGTCGGGGTGTCCCTTTACTTGGTCCAACAATCAGCAAGGTAATAGCAGTATTTGCCAAAGGCTTCACAGAGTTTAATGGACATGCTCTGGCAGTTTTTCCAAGTATATAAGTTCAGCATTTAGCTCCCATTCGTTTGGATCATTGTCCCCTCCTTATCACGCTAGCAGTCCATAGACGTGGAAGACATAGCTTCAAATTCCTTGGGAGCATGGACGTAACATAAAAGACTTTATACAAGTGGTCTCGCAGGTTTGGGCCACCTAGCCCCATTAGGATCCCCTTAAAATTTTTGGAATAAAACAGAAATTAAAGATGGCTCTGAAATCTTGGAAATGGGATGTCTTCATTAACGTGCATAAAAAAGGTCAAGGAGAAAACCTGCCTGGTGGAAAGGCTGGAATCTCAGCATCAACATTGTTGGGAAGATGAGATTCATAAAGCTGTTATGGATGCAAAGTCGGATCACAGTGATTAACTTCGCTATTAGTCCAGTATGTTGGAGGAAAAAGCTCGCATTCAATGGATGCATGAGGGCGAACGCAATACTAATGTTTTTCACGCTGCTATTAAAGCATGCCTTATCCAAAATAGTGTCAGATTGAGGCTAGAAGATTGTACTTTTATGGAAGATATCAATATCATAGGGAAAGGTGCTAACTCTCTTTTCCAGGATCTTTTTGGGGATTTTCCGAGCCATGGAGACATTAAGGTTGAAGAGTTCATTTCCCCGACCATCAGTGATGCACATAATGAGGGTCTGTACCGCTTACTAGTAGAGGATGAAATACAGCAGGTGGTGTTTACCATTAATTCTAAGAGCGCTTCTGGTCCGAATGGTTTCATTGGTAAATTATTTTCTAGTTGTTGGGATATTATTAAAGTTGGTATGCTTCTGCCTTTTAGGGGGTATTTTGCAGGCCTCCAAATCCCTTAGTCTATGCATCGACTAACATTATCCTGCTCCCCAAAGTGAAGAGGGCATGCCCCTAGACTAACTCCGCCATATCAGCCTGTGTAATTTGATTCACAAGGTTCTGTCTAATGTTTTGAATAATAGATCGAAGGCGGTTCTTGGTCGAGTTATAAGTCCGGAACAAACTGGCTTTGTAGAAGGTAGAAGCATTCATGAAAGTATTGGTGTTGCTCATGATTTGCTTCGTGATATTAATCATAAAACCTTTGGTGGTAACATTATGCTTAAGTTAGACATGTCTGAAGCCTACGATCGTCTTTCTTGGCAGTTCTTACTGTGCATGTAACGTGCGTTAGGCTTCTCACATCAATAACGTGACTTTGTCTACAGAAACATTTCAAATTATTGGTGCTTTATTATTTGGGTGTGGAGTCCTTTGATTTCTCCAAGTCCACTGAGGTGTTTGTCAGGGGGATCCTCTTGACCCTATCTTATTCATCATTGCCATGGAGTTCTTTAGCAGTTTTATGAATGCTGCTATGTCTAACAAGTTGATTGATCCCTATATTGGTCCATGCGGCCCCCCTTCAGTGCATCACCTCCTCTATGCGGATGATATGGTTGTTTTTTCCAATGGCAAGAAAACATCTATGTAGAAGCTATTGAACCTTATCAATAAGTTTTGTTCTATTTCGGGACAAATGCTGAAACCGGATAAGAGTTGGCTCTTTTTCTTGAAATATATCAAAGTAGATCGCAGGAAACAGTCTCTTGAGTTGATTGGTTTTAAGGAGGGAACTTTTCCTAATAGGTACTTAGGCTCTAATCTCTTTCCTGGCCACCTGAAGATCATATATTTTCAACACCTAGAGGATTCTATCAAAGCTAAGATCAGTTGTTGGACAAAGCAATTCCTTAAGATGAGCGACAGGGCGACTCTTATCTCTTCTGTTCTGGGTTTCTTAGTAGACATACACTCCCCATTATTCCAGACCCAAAGAATTACTTACAAAAATAAAGACTTTAATGTCCAATTTCCTATTGAATAGTAAGGACTCGTCTCGTAGACACTGTGTGAGTTGGGCAAATGTTTGCATTCCTAAAGGCGAGGGTCGCCTAGGCATCAAGAGGTTGGAAGATGTCAAGCGCGCTGTCCTTACCTAGATGGCTTGAAACTTCTTGCTCAATGACTCAATTTGGCAAATTATGCTAGGAGGAGGTTTGTTATCAGGTCCTCCTCTTTAGCTATCAATACACCATTTTGACCCATATGCAACAAGACATGACACGCTGTTACAAAACACTGGTAGCATACGAACTATCGTAACATGCAAAAATTGTTATTTATGTGCCGTGTTGCGTAAGACAACTAATGGAACATAAATAAAACATAGGTCCTAATATAAGTTGCATAACGACACAAATGCAACACGTAGTTAAGTGGCAACCAAAAATACGTTGCGTAAGTTTCTTACGTAACGAATACAAAAGTAGCATATCAACGTCTGTTGCATAAGTACACTAATGCAACATGATATAAAGTGATATGCCGTCATGCGTTGCTTAAGGTTATGTAACTCAGTCAAAAGCAACAAGTACACGTGTGTTACGTTAGATTACTTCTGCACATGTGTTCTATGAAAAGTATGTCTGTGTTGCGTAAGTAGTGGGGGAAACGAAATAAAAAAAGGAGGGAGTGAAATTTTAGATGTGGGGAAACGAAAACATGACAAAGAATTTAATTTCGATTGCTACCAAGTTTAATGCAACATGTACATATGCAACGGAGCAAGTTCCCCCAAAGATTTTCATTTTCATCTGAAAGATTCTCATTCCCCCCTTAACAAATGTGTTACATATACACTAATGCAACTTGTGAAGCATTAGTGTATCTGTTGCATTCGTGTCGAATCATTAACCTTTATGAGGGTTATAAGGGTTATGATGTTATAAAGGTTATGAGGGTTATGAGAAAGTACATAATGCATAAGGGTTATGTTATGAGATAGTAGTTAGATCACAAATACAAAAGGTTGTGATCTTGATTAGAGTGATACAATCATGAATTACCCTTAAAATCATCTAACACATTCAAATCACATCATAAACCATCACAAGCAATATCAATGATAAGTTTGTACCATGTGTTCATAAAATGTACATAAGGGTTATGTTATGAGTTAATGGTTAGATAAAAAATACATAAGATTGTAATTTAACTTATCTACTAAATACACTAATGAATTCCTTTTGAAATCCTCGAATACATTCATATCACCTAATAAACCATCACAAATCATATCAAAGACATTTGTACATCATATGTTCACAATTATACACGAGAGTTACGTTATGAGATAGTAATAATTGATCAAATAATTAGATCACAAATGAATTAGCCTTCAATTCATCTAACACATTCAAATCACATCATTAAACTATCATAAGCAATATCAATAACAAAATCATACCATGTGTTTATGAAATGTACATAGGGTTATGTTATGAGTTAATTTGTTAGATCACAAATACATACGATTGTGATTTAACTTATCTACTAATGCGCTCATGAATTCCTCTTGAAATCCTCGAATACATTCATATCATCTCATAAACCATCACAAATCCTATCAAAGACAATTATATATCATGTGTTCATATATATATATATGTACAAGGGTTATGTCATGAGCTAGTAGTTAGATCACAAATACATAATATAAAGTTAATTTGCTTTAGAGTTAATGTTATTTTGGTATAAACGTTCATAATATATGGTTAATTTGGTTTAAATTAAAGTTTTAATTTAAAGATAATGTGAATTGAATATAAGGTTTAAGGTTAATTGTAATGCTATCATAATATAATAATAATATTTAATGACAATGTCAAACAAGCTGATGGGAGTAACGGCAGTAAATTATACATTGATGTTGTGTTAAAGGTCATTTTAATTTTGTATAGTATAACATTTAGTTTATAATAGAAGGTTTATAGGTTAAAAGTTAATATTATGTTAATGTTAATTTTGTGTATATAATAACGTTTTAAGGTTACGTTAATTTGGCAAAATATAAGGTTTGTTAATTTGGTATAATATAAGGTTTATAATGGAACAGTGATAGTTAGATTTATTTAAGGTCCTATTATTTGTAATGATATAATGTTAATATAATATAAATTAATAAATTAAGTATTGATTAGCCATTAGTTTTAACAATTTGGGAAAACATAAAAATTAGACCGGAAAAGGAGTATTAGATAGTAGCACCGCTCAATCCCCAAAACATATCTTTCATTTTCCCTAAGATTCTCAAATCCTAAACGAATAACTCGCCGCGGCAGTGCTTGCTCTCCAAACCTCATCCCAAAGCTCCGCTTCTACACCAAAAGGATCACGATAGGTGCTTTATAGTCTACCATTAGGTCATAGGTGCTGCTAATGGCAAACGGCAGCAGTAGCAACGTGCTCGTCCTCCTTCAGTCGTACCCTCTTCTCTCCCAAACCCATCTTCCTCTTACGATCTAAGCCCAGATCCCTTCCTCGGTCATATTACCCTTTTCCCTCATTTGTCACAAATGTTCTGATGCGGTTCTAGGAGTTACAAGTAGTGGAGAAGTTAATGTTAGTATTACGCAAGTTAGAAGTAGTGGTAGGTTAATTATTTGGTCAAGTATGTTATATAAATTAGTAGAAAATGCCTGAAAAAGAAGAAGGAAAATGTTCAGCAAAATCCATTACTAAACTCTTCTGTGCATTTCATCTCAACCCGTCTCAAATCCTTTTTCGTCTATCTCCAATTCCCCAACTTCATCTCAATCTTATCTGAATCTATTCTCATTCAACCCCAAATTCTGAATCTGTCAACTCAATTCATCATCCCAACTAATCCATTTATAATCGGTCGTAACAATTGGTGCTTTCACTGAGAGCTGATGATGCCAGAAATACTAGTCAATACGACCGATTCCATTGCAGCACTTGAAGCAAACGTGACCAAGTTAACTGCAAGATTTGAAATAATTGAAGAGCGCTTGGACAAAAGCCCATATTGCAGCTAGCTTTCAGAGCATATTTTGGCTGCTGGAGGGATGCTTGGGCACACAGCCTATTCAAGGAACACCAAATTCAGTAGCAATAAGTGCCCTTATTCCAACACCCATCATGACAAAATGCAACCCTTATTTGTCATACATCACAAATAATTGACTCATATCCATCATCCACCATCAAATTGACTGCCATACCAATGACAATTACAGCTCCCACGGCTCATATAGTGGTTGAAGAAACATCTGAGAAAGAGAAGGAACTTGATTTATCAAACTTTGGCGGTGCTTGCTTGATCATTATTGTCCATGATATCAAGTTTTCAGAACTTGGTGCTGATGCTATATTATTGGTGCGCTCTATTAACATAATCTTCATGTTTTCATTGCCAAGGCCACCAGAATTAGTAGACCTTGAGGACAAGGTCAGTTTCAAGGGGGACGAATGATGCGATTCTAGGAGTTACAAGTAGTGAAGAAGTTAATGTTAGTTTTAGGCAAGTTAGAAGTAGTGGTAGGTAAATTATTTGGTCAAGTATGCTATAAAATTTGTAAGAAATGCCTGAAAAAGAAGAAGAAAATGGTCAGCAAAATCCCTTACTAAACTCTTCTCTGTATTTCATCTCAACCCATCTCAAATTATTTTTCGTCTATCTCCAATTCCCCAACTTCATCTGAACGTCGTCTCAATCTTATCTGAATGTATTCTCATTCAACCCAAAATTTTAAATCTATCAACTAAATTCATCATCCCAACTAATCCATTTATAATTGGTCGTAACATGTTCATCCAGTGCCACTCTACTTCTCTTCCTCCCTTTATATAAGTCCTTCAATGTTATGTGTAAAGTCTGCGCCTTTCCACTCCTTCGCCCGAATTTCGACCGTAAATTTGATTGACGATGGTCTCTCAGATAACCCCTTGTTGAACGATCTTGAACTTCCACTGAAACAGGGGAGGCCAAGCACGTTCGACCTGCCATTCGTGATATCTTAAGCAAACTGGTAACATGGGTTCTTACATGTGATTTTTTATTGTTTAATTTCTGTGTTGGTAAATTTTGACATTGATTCTAAGTATTATTTTGACAAGAGAAGGATTTTTACACTGGGGAATATCACAAGTCTTACAGCCTTGTAAGTCTGAAACGATCAATATAAATGGAAAAACTTTATTCAACAAGCAAGAGACTCAGTTCTTTCATATTGTCCACTACACATGACAGTTAAAAAGAATTTTTGTAACACTGCAAGGTGGTAATTTTTGTTGGTAATGTTTGAACAGGGACCTTGAGGCCAACCATTTTTTCGGGATAATTCCAAATGCACTTGGAAAGTTGGTGAATTTTAATATATTGTAAGGTTCTTCACTCTCATTATTTTCCTTGCAACTGACAGGCACTTGACCTCTAATAAGCCCATTGATACTTTGCCTACTGAAATTGGAGCCTTACGGATCCTGAATAGTTTGTAAGTTCATACCTTGATTAGTAGTATATTAACAATCTCAAAGTTCATTACGGATTCAGCCACTAATATCATGTGCAACTTTTGGGTGGTTGTAATAGGATAAATAACAACTTTAGCGGAAGAATACCAAATTTTATTCAGAACTGGAAAAACCTCACCAGATTGAGTCTAACTGTCTGAAGAGGGGATCTAAGCTTTGGAGGACTAGGTGCATCGAGGTTCAAGTCATGGGGATCATGCAAGTAACACGACAAGTGAGGGAGCTGGATTTCGTAAACCCAACCTTAACAATTTGGCATAAACATTAGATCGGATGTTATAGTATTTAGTATTGATATTGTGATGTAATTTATAATTTCCGAATATTGTATTTTTAGTTACATAAGGAACTTTTTGTTGCATTTGGAACTATGTAATTTAAATACCTTGTTGCACAAGTGATATATATTTCTGTTGTGAATGTTTTAGTAAAGCTTTTTCTTCTAAAAATGCGTTGCATAAGACGGCTGTTGCATTTGCTCTGCGCAACTCAGCGCTTGTTGCATAAGAGCGCGTTGCATTTGACGTGTTGCTAAAGAAATTCACAACGAAACTTAAAAAATGTGTTGCATCAGATTGTTACAAATGTAACAAGTTTCCGTGTAGCAAATTACACGTTGCATAAGATCTCTCTTATGCAACGATCATGTTTTTCTTCGTTGCAAATTTCTTTTGCAACAAGTCAAATGCAACGCGTTCTTATGCAACGGTACGCGTTCTTATGCAACGGTTTGTCCATTGCTCAAGACGAATGCAACGTATTTTGAGTTTAAGCCACACATTTTTGAATGTTGCATATGTGTCAAAATGATGAAGTGTATATGGAGGCCATCCATCCCCATATTCGGCGCCTTCGACGTGATAGTTGCTGGACTATCGGGAATGGCGGTCTTAAGGTCACTCACCTGTGTGAATGGCTCTACGTCACCCTCCGCATAGAGGCAGCGGATTGGAGAGTTAAATAAATTATCATGAATACTCATAGTAGGGATCTCTTTGTTTCGATGCTATCAGGACTTCTAAGTGGTATTGTCCACAACTTCGGCCTATGTAATAGGCAAGATAAGCTTCTTTGGAGGGACTCCTCGTGTGGGTTTTTCTCTGCTCGCAACTATTACCGTGCAAATTGTTTCCCTCTTCCCAAGAAGTAAATTTTCGCACTCATTTGGCTAAGCTTGGATTCCGCCTAAGATCAGTGGATTTGTTTGGAAGATGTTTCACAAGGTGGTTCCTACTGATGATGTCGTCAAGCGCCTTGGGTTTCACATTCCATTAAAAAGTAGATGTTGCGGGACGTTCTTCGGTGAAACTCTAGAGCACCTATTTTTCCACAACGAAGTGCAAGCTAGATTGGGCCTTCCTTTCCACGATGTTCCACAAACAGGATCCAAAGACCCATGTTCAAGTTCAGATGTTCTGGCTTTTACTATTAACATCAAGAGTTATATGGACTGCATGGCGATGGCTCTGTGCTGCAGTCTTCTTTGGGTTATCTGGACCTATTGTAACAAATGTGTGTTCACGAAGAGGACCGTCATGATGTTTTGATGCAAGTAAAAAATGGGCGACCAATATCGCTTATTTGGTAAAAGCAGCATACAACCCTTGCTACAAGAGCCTTCTCACGTTGGATGCCCTCCACATTCCTCCTCCTGTTTCTCATCTCAATGGTTACTGGCGCAGTTGGTGTCGAGGAGAAACAGAGAATACCTTGTCTTTTGCAATGAATATGGGTCAGTGCCAGATAATTGCTAGAGATCATAAAGGCACTCTCAAGCTTGCTGGGAAGGTGGAGTCCAAAGAGGATAACCTATTCCAAGGGGTTATCCAGGTGGTGGAGGTACGGAAGGGCTAAAAATCTTAGTGTCCATCATCTTCATTGCTCTCATCCGGACATGGAGTTTCTTTAAGCAGACATCTCACATCTTCTCAGGCCCTTGGGAGAGATACTAAGAAAGTCCTGCATGTGATGGTAATCTCGAAGGTCCTAGTGGGATGCAATAACCCAGCTATTACCTTGTCTTTTAATAGGTATGTGTCCTTTTCCTTCTCAAGTGATTTCATAGCTCTTCCTTGTCTAGTTTGCATGGCTCTGTTGGGTGACTTTTTAAGGCCCCCTGTTGGTGCGTGTCGACCTAGGTGGTGATAAGAATAGGCTCGAGGCACCAAATGACCTAACACTTAAGGTCTTCTGCACGCCAACATGCAAGGCACCAGCCAAGGAAGCTAAGGCCCCGACAGGCCCCGCCGAGTCCCAGTTGCGCCCAGCCAAAGCCGCGCCAGCGAGAGAAGTCATAGTTCATTAAATGAAGTGAAGTTCCATCAAAGGGAGTTGCCACCCGTTGGAAAAGAGCTGTTGGAGAATATGGCTGTTGGAGAATATGGCCGTTTGGTAGCCAAAAATGAAGAAGCATTACTCTTTGACTCGCAAGTCCAAGAGTAATGCCTGGGCAATCAATGGGCAACGGCTAGTCTTCTTTGGCATCTTCTTTTCACAGAAGGAGAACACTATAAAAGGGAGATGAAGGATTCTCACTTGGCATCAAGTTTACAACTAGAGAGTTCATTCTTGATCCTTACCTTTTAGTCAATGGTTGCATCCCTATGATTTAAGGGTATCCATATTGTAGTGATCTCCATAGTTGTACTCTTTCCTTTCAATAAAGCCTAAATTATGCCTTTTAAATCACTTCTGTCGAGTTACATTTTCCAAAACCTCACTTTTGTTCGAGCCTTTTGGCCATTTTCATTCCACTGCGCATACTCGAGGAATTTGCCAAGACCACCGGTCGGTGCAAATTCTTATCATTTTGGTATCAGAGCACACACGATACTTTGGGATTTCATGCACACTCGACAAGCCACTATGGCTGAGCTTGAAGCAAGAACCACCACACTTGAGACGGAGACTAAGGCGTTGCGCGCTGAGTTCATAACCTGGAAGCAAAGGTAGATCGCAACTATGAAGAGTTTCTCCAGGCGATTAGGGCATTACAACCAGCGCCTCGGCCAGATCCACCAGCACCACCTAAGGTGAATGATCGAGGAAAGAACATCGTGCTGGAGGACGGGGGCACTTCACTTGAGAATGTCAAGAAAACTTCTGCATCGCCGTACGGAAGCCACGAGGACTCGGAGGAGGAGACCCTCAACACATACCGACGCGCTCGAGATAAAGCTAACTCGGGAACGGCCCAGGAGACCACCCTACATCGACCCTTACTTGGGCAAAGCCATTGAAGTCGAGTACCCGAGCGAGAGGACCGGGCGAAAGGATGGGGCGCTGCGCGAGAGGCCCCAAACTGACCGAGACAGACAAGAGCGATGGACACGAGCCACCGCAAATTGGAATTACCCATTTTCCAGGGCGAGGACGTGCGAGGCTGGCTGCACCGGGCCGAGCGCTACTTTCTGGTAAATGGGCTGCCCGATTACGAGAAGATGGATGTAGTATCCCTCTGCTTAGAAGGGAAGGCCCTCCACTGGTACAAATGGCAAGAAGGGTACCAGCCTTTCCACGACTGGGGCACGCTCAAGGCGGAGTTGTGCAAGAGATTCCGAGGGCAACTTGGACGCGTCCACGAGGAATTTTTCACACTCACTCAAACCTCGACGGTGGAGACTTCCTGGGAGCAGTTCGAGAACCTATCGCTAGGCCTCGGCAACATGCCAACCGAAGCGCTGATGGGGTCTTTTATGATGGGCCTAAAACCAGCAATACGCGAAGGGGTGCGAGCTCTCCGACCCCGGACCCTTGTGGAGATCATGCACTTAGCACAATTGGTCGAGGACGAGAAGTTGACTGACCGAGCAACTAAGGTCCCCGTGCCAACCGCTCGAGTATCCCACGAAGGCCCCGGTACTGACAGACCACGTGAGCCTATGCGCGGGATGGGTGAAACCAGGAGATTGACGGAGGCCGACATTGCCGCTAGGCGAGCCCAAAACTTATGCTTACGTTGCGATGAGCGCTGGTACCTAAGGCATTAGTGCAAGGCGCCCAAGCTACAAATCCTACTGGTCGACGAGATGGACGAGGCGAAGGAACATATGGAGCAAGCGGGCAAGGAACTGGTCAAAGTGTCCCTGAACAGCCTGGTGGGACTGACGGGGCCCCGCTCGATGAAACTCCGAGGGATGATCGGGGAAAGGAACGTGCTGGTACTGGTTGACAGTGGGGCTTCCCACAATTTCATAGCCAAGTCCTTGGTCGAAGAGGAGGATATCCCGACAAGGAGTGAGGGGCGCTTCTGAGTCATTCTGGGAAACGGACAGGCCGAGGAGAGCCAAGGCCTATGCGAGGGGGTGCGCTTGGAGCTTTTCGGACACACGGTGCATGGGGACTTCCTACCACTTCGCATGGGCGGAACGGATGCCATTCTCGGATGGCCTTGATTGTAGTCACTAGGGGAAGTCAAGACCAACTGGGGTCTTCTACGGATATGATGGACCATATTTATATGATTCATTAAGACAGTTAAACCCACCAAATTAGACGCTTTATCTTGATAACTTTCACTTGTTAGTTTCACTTTTGTTCTACAGGCTATTTCAAGGAGTAAAGATGAAACGAGCTAAAATGGTGTTCTTAACGCTAAAAGTGGATTACAAGTCAGAACTGACCATACTCCGACAATACTCCGATCAAGCCACAACTAAGTCACAATGACTTATTCCAACAAAGATCAAGAACACAAGTGAAATGCCAAGTCTAAGTTCCTCACCTTTTGATGACAACTAAGAAGCAACCAAAGAGCAACCAAAGGGCAACCAAAGTGTAACCGGAGTTGGGAGGCAACCGATGGCTTTTGGAGCAAAAGATCACAATCCACTCACACTCTCCTCCCCTCCACCTAGGCCGGCGGCTTTGCATGTGGAGAAGCCACATGGCCGACGGCTTTTGAGCCTTGCCACCTATGGCCGGCGACTATCTCCTCCCCCTCTCCCCTCTTGCCATGTGTTGGCTCCTCCTCCCTCCTCCTTGCCTATAAATACCAAGCTTCTCCTCCTTAGTTCATCATCCCATTTTATGTGCAAAAATCCATAGTCACTTGTTACTTATCTCTCTAGAGTTTGGGCACAATCCATGTAAACACACCACTTTGATATTAAAGCTCCAAGTTTGTTCTTGAGTACTCTTGTCGGTTCTTGAAGTACTCAAGCATTTCCTTTACTTTTCATTGTTCTTGAGTTTACTACTGTTGGTTCTTGAGTATTCTCCCCTTTACTTTCCTTGTCTTGATTTCCAAAAACCTTTACTTTCCTGTCTTTCAAAACCTTTACTTTACTAAGCACTTAGCTATGATATCCACCTCTATGGATATTCGTAGCTAAACCCTTCATTCGGTTGAAGGGGTGTGCTTGTATCATACAATGTTTTAGACCCTTCTCTTAGTGCCTCTTTGTGTTCAAAACTTGTTCTATGTGCCATATATTAGGTCAGAACGCTATTGGTTGAGTGGATGCTCGAAAGAGCAAAGCTCTTCCATGGGTTCGTGAACCTTCGTGGTTAAGTGGAGGCTCGAAAGGGCACAGCTTAACTGTGGAGTTCAACCTCTTTAAAACACCATTTGGTTGATCGGAAATGATTGATCAAATGGATGCACATAAGCTAAGATACTTCGAAAGGAGGAATTACCCAAATAGAACAAGTGTTCTAAACGATGTGGCAAGTCATGCGCTAGAAATAGCCTTGATACATCTTTGAACACTTAGTATGATCATTAGAGGTCGATGATAAACAGATTTATGATACAAGGCCCCTAAAACCGAATCCTTTCCTTTAATTAAAACATCACCTGTCACTTTACTTTCAGTCCCATATCAACTGCTTACTTTCCGCAAGTCTTGTCCTTCAAGCATTTACTTTCAGCAAGTCTTGTCCTTCAAGCACTTACTTTCAGCAAGTCTTGTCCTTCAAGCATTTACTATCCGCAAGTCTTGTCCTTCAAGCACTTTACTTTTCAGTATTTACTTTCAGTCCCGTATTTACTTTCTTTACTTTCAGTCATTTACTTTTCAGTACTAAAATCACAACCAACCCCAACTGTCTTACTTTCCATTTTCGAAAGAACAACTCTCCACTAATTCCCTTGGGTTCGACCCCTACTTACCGCTTTACTACCCAATAGTAGAGTACGAGTAGCGGACTTATAAATTTATTTTTGCACAGAGCCATCACACATTAACGACGGTGTGGTGCGCTCCGTCAAAATTGGCGCCGTTGCCGGGGAATTAGAGTTAACAATAGGATAATTGTTCTTTTTTTTCTTCTTCTCTTAAATTTCACATTCGCTTCTGCATAACCATGTCTCGCGAAGGAAGCCACCATGACTATCAAGATGACGACGAGGTGAATCTGTTCGATCGAAATAATGAGGCGCTTCCTCCATTTCCATTTCTCGAGGATCCAGAGCAACTCATCCAAAACCGAAGAGCTCGTGATAGGGAGGCCATCCGGAGAAACCAAGGCCCGCCCGAGGACCGAAATGAAGCTGGTCCAGCACAACAACCCCCTAGACACCCACCACCCCCGCAATATCGACGAGAACCCATCTTTGATGACTACTATGGGGATAACAACTATCACGAACCTACTATGGGAGAACTGTCGGCACCGGATTTCAGAAATCAGCCGTGGTGCATCTACGAGGGCCCTGAACTGGAAAACATTGCCATCAACACATCAGTGGTCCATAACTTGACCAAGTTCTTAGGAACCCGTGGAGAATCAGCAACGACTCATCTCCAACGCTTACACGGCATTTGCCAAAATCTAAAACCCAATGGCGTGAACGTAGACGACTTCAAGTTAAAGGCGTTCTATTTTTCCCTCATTGACTCGGCAAACGACTGGTTCCTTTCATTGCCTTCCGGTAGCATCAGAACATGGGCTCAGATGCAGAAGAAATTCCTGGACAAATACTACCCAGCAGGAAGGGCAATGCAAGTAAGGAGGCAACTGCAGGACATCAAGCAAGGGCCCAACGAAACCATGTACGACTACCTGGAAAAATTCAACCGCCTGGAGAGAAGCTGCTGCACCTTTGGACTACCTGAGAAACTCATCATCGAGTACATCATTGATGGATTAAGACCCTTAGAAAAAATGCTTCTGGATGCCTCAGCTGGAGGATCCATGATGAATCTATCACTGAGTGGCATAAGGAATCTCATCACCGACGTTGCTGAAAATGCCCGATTTAGAGAAGAGACAACTCGGCAGGAAGAATTTTTCCGAACAAAGAATGTGGCAAAGGTTGAAGAAACACCGATGAACTCTATGCCAGAGGAGATGAAACAAATGAAGGAGATGATGGTTCAGATCCTACGACGGCAGCCAGTTCCAGTAAAGCCTTGCGAATTCTGCAGTTCTACGGACCATAAGACCGACGCATGCCCAACATTAATAGTAGAGGAACCGGAAGAAGTGAATGCAGTGGTAGGATACCAAGGATACAACAACAACAACAGAGTCGGACTAAACCGGCAGTATAATCAAGCGACCAATCCAAGCTGGCGGAACGACAACCATCCTCCGAGGGAGACACAACAAGCCGCACCGCAATTAGCTCTGTCATTCTACCAACCTCCCCACCGGAAGTACAACCAGAATGCTCCATCAGCAGGCCAATATCAGCAAAGAGGACCAAACCAGTACCCGACAGGACAATATCAACAGAAGGGACAAAATCAATACCAAGCCAACTCGAGCAATCAGCAAGGACCAAATAAGTCGCTTGAAGACACAATGAAGGAACTCACAGGAAGCATAAATCAATTGGGTACTTCGCTACACCAATTCCAGGCGAAAACTGACGAGGCAATTTCAGATTTAACCAAACAAATGTCCTAGCTCGCCACCTCAATGTCCGCACTCATTAATGAACCTGGCAGACTTCCTTCACAAACAATTCAAAACCCGAAGGGAAATGTCAATGCCGTAACCCTTAGGAGTGGGAGAAAACTTGCCCTCAAACCCATGGAGCAAGAGGAGGACAAAAGACCAAGGTTGCCCGGAGAAGAACAGATGAGGCCCGAGGCTCTCGGAACTCTTGAGCAAGACGCTGCCGAGAAAAATGAGGACGCATCCGAGGAAGAGCGGGACGCAACTGAAGAAGAAGGGAACGCGTCCGAGGGACGCAGGCCTGGCTCGGTACCAGCGGCCAGCCCGATTCCAGTATCCGAAGAGCACAAGGAGCGCCCGGTACCCAGAACCAAAACCCCCAAAATCAGTGCAACACTTCCATTTCCAGTACCTGCTCGTGTGCAAAAACAACATGTCATGGATGAGGACGTGTTTGAGTTGTTCAGCAAAGTCGAAATCAACATCCCCCTCTTGGAAGCCATCAAGCAAATTCCTCGATATGCTAAGTTTTTAAAAGAACTTTGCACCAACCGGAGGAGGAGTACTAGATATGATCAAGAGCTGATGAGTAGGAACGTGTCGACCGTCATACAACGAAAAGTGCCCCCCAAATGTGGTGATCCGGGAACTTACACCATTCCATGCACAATTGGCAACATCCGGATCGATAACTGCATGCTAGACCTTGGAGCATCAATCAACGTTCTTCCCTTCTCTATCTACTCATGCCTTAGGATTGGACCGCTCGAACCCACCGGTCTCACTATTCAACTGGCAGATCGGTCGTGCAAATAGCCCGAGGGCAAAATAGAAGATGTCCTGGTTCAAGTAGGCGAATTGGTGTTTCCTGTAGACTTCTACGTCTTAAAAATGGAGAATGGCGGACCTACAGACCATGCACCCATCCTTCTCGGCCGTCCATTTCTCAAAACATCGAAAATGAAGATAGACTGTGGAAGTGGAAAGCTCTCAATGGAGGTAGAAGGAGAAGTCTTCAGCTTCGACATATTCCGAGCAATGAAGCACCCCATGGAATTCGAGGAAGTACACGCTCTCGATACTTTGGACGACCTGGTCCAAGAAATTCAGCCAGAACCAAGAGCAGATCCCTTAGAAGTCATACTCAATGGAGCCGAAAGCTCTTACGAATTGGCCAAAAGCTTGCATGAAACGGTGGCCCACTTAACAATCTCGGAGCCTCTCACACCAGAATATGAAGTCAACGAGGTAAAATTATTCAAATCAAATACTTTTCTGCCCTCAGTGATGCAAGCTCCCAAAATAGAATTGAAGCCCCTGCCCGAGCACCTGAAGTACGCCTTCCTAGGGGATAATAACACACTTCCAGTGATCATTAAGAGTGGCTTGGAAGCAGGCCAGGAACGAAGTTTGATAAAAGTGCCGAGACAACACAAGTTGGCTATTGGATGGACTCTAGCCGACTTAAGAGGAGTCAACCCGGCTGTATGCATGCACCGTATTCTACTAGAGGATGGAGCAAAGCCATCAAGAGAGCCTCAACGACGACTCAACCCAATCATGATGGAGATCGTCCAAAAGGAAATACAGAAGCTACTAGATGCGGACGTTATCTATCCCATATCGGATAGCCAATGGGTGAGTCCTGTCCACATGGTCCCGAAGAAAAGTGGGATCACGGTCGAGGAAGATGCCGAAGGAAAAATGGTGACAAAAAGGGTCAAGAACGGCTGGAGAATGTGCATCGACTACAGAAAATTGAACGCCGTCACAAGAAAAGACCATTTCCCTCTACCATTCATCGATCAAATGCTAGACCGACTGACATGCTAGACCATATTTTTGCTTCCTGGACGGGTTCTCAGGCTACAACCAGATCCCCATAGAACCTGAGGACCAAGAGAAGACTACATTCACCTGCCCATTCGGTACATTCGCCTTCAGAAGGATGTCGTTCGCCCAATGCAATGCCCCGGGGACTTTTCAAAGGGTAGTGACCAGCATCTTTTCAGACATGATAGGAGAATTCATTGAAGTCTTCATGGACAACTTCACCATCTACGGAGACACATTCGACGCTTGCTTAAGCAATTTGAGCACAGTTTTGGCACGATGTGTGTCCATGAACTTAGTGCTCAATTACGAGAAGTGCCACTTCATGGTAACACATGGAATAGTCTTGGGACATATCGTCTCACAAGAAGGCATGGAAGTGGACAAAGCAAAGATCGACCTGATCATGACTCTACCATACCCATCCACGATCCGAGACATCCAATCATTCCTTGGCCATGCAGGATTCTACCGACGATTCATCAAAGACTTCTCCAAAAAGGCGTTGCCTCTATCCACTCTTCTCCAAAAAGAAGTTCATTTTGAATTCACCAATGCATGCAAGGAGGCCTTTGATGATCTACAGAAAGCCCTCACTAGCACACCTATCATCCAACCGCCAAATTGAGAACTACCATTCGAAATCATGTGTGACGCGAGCGACTTTGCTGTGGGAGCAGTTCTCGGCCAAAAGGTTGATAAGAAGGCAGGTGTGATCTACTACGCCTCACGAACCCTAGATTCTGCCCAACAAAACTACTCCACCATCGAAAAGGAACTCCTGACAGTGGTATTCGCTCTGGAAAAATTCAGATCCTATTTGCTTGGAGCAAAAGTGATAGTTTATTCTGACCATGCTGCCATCCGTTACCCGATGAAGAAGAAGGAGGCCAAGCCAAGACTCATTCGGTGGATATTACTACTGCAAGAATTCGATGTGGAAATAAGGGACAAAAAGGGGATCGAGAATACTGTGGCCGACCACCTAAGCAGGATTGTCCGAAAGGAAGAAGAGGGGAACATAACCGAGTCATTTCCAGATGAGCACCTCTATGCAGTCTCAACCAAGGTGCCGTGGTATGCCTCAAACGTCAACTACCTTGTAGGAGGTACATTTCCTCCTTTTACTAAAGCACAATGCATGAAACTTAGGCATGATGCTAGACACTACTTATGGGATGATCCTTATTTATGGATGATGGACCATAATTGTATGAATCATAAACACAGTTAAACCCACCAAATTAGACTCTTTGTCTATTTAACTTTTGCTTGTTCGTTCTGATATTTATCTGCAGGGTATTTTGGAGTCTAGAGAGAATACAGGCTAAGGGAGGAGTTTTAAAGCTGAAAATGAATTACGAGTCATTCCAGGTCACGACCAAATTCCGACTTTCAAGAACCTGACGTGGAATCACTCAAAACAAGTCCAACCGGAGGGCAACCAGAGTCAGACCAGAACTGGACAGGACCGATGGCTTTTGGGGAAAAGATCTCAACTCACTCATCCTCTCTTCTCTTGCCACATGGGAGGCGGCTAAGCCTCTCCTCCTCTCCTCTCATGACACATGGGGGGCGGCTAAGGGGAGGATGACATCACCCGATGGCTTTTTAAGCTCTCCTCCCATCTCTTGCCATGTGTCTTCACTTCCTCCACAAGTCACACCTCCATTAGCCTATAAATAGACATCTTCCCTTCCCTTTGTAAGGCATCCCAAAGTGTGGAGAGCTCATCTCTCTACACATTCCAAAATTACAAATCACTTATCTCTCTAGATTGAGAGCACAATCATGTAATCACTTTACTTTGGAATCGAAGCTTTAACACTTTCAACGGTTTTTGTAAGTATTCTCTTCTTTACTTTACTGTCTTTCAAAGTACTTTACTTTTCAACGCACTTAGCTATGATGTCTTGTTCCATGAATATTCGTAGCTAAACCTTTCATTCGGTTAAAGGGGTGTACTTGTATCATACAATGTTTTAGACCATATTCTTGGTGCCTCTTGTGTTCAAAACTTGTTCTATGTGCCATATATTAGGTTAGAACTTCCAAGGTTGAGTGGATGCTTGGAATGGCAAAACTCTTCCGTGGGGTTCGTAAACATACTCGGATAAGTGGATGCTTGGAATGGCAAAGCTTATCTGAGAAGTTGGACCTCTTTTAAACACCATTTGGTTGATCGGGAATGATTGATCAAATGGATGCACACAGGCTAATATACCTTGGAATGGGGTATTAGTCTAAATAGAACAAGTGCTCTATGTCTTGGAATGGACTAGACAGTGTGGCAAATCGAGTGCTTGGAATGGCCTTGATACACTTTTGAATACTTAGTAGGATCATTAAAGGTCAATGATAAACGAAAATATGATACAAGGCCCCTGAAACCGAATCCTTTCCTTACAGTCCATTATCAACTGTTGTAATTTACTTTCAGTTCTCAAAGCACACTCAAACCCAATCCCAATCGCATTTAATTTCTGCATAAGCTTCATTAAAGAACAACTAATCCACCAATTCCCTTGGGTTCGACCCCTACTTACCACTTGCTACCCAGTAGTGAAGTCGCGAGTAGCGGAAATATAAATTTATTTTTGCACAGAGAACATCGCACCTTAATGACAGTGCGGTGGGCTCCGTCAAAATTGGCGCCGTTGCCGGGGAGTTGTGAAATCGGAATAGTTGTTCTTTTTGTTGTTCTTTTGTTTGTTTTGTTGTGCAGTTCACTGTGTCCTCGTACCACGGCAGAGAACCTTGGAATGATTGGGCCAGCAACCTTATGTTCGAAATGCTTAGCCGTCTCCCCAAATTCGGAAGTTACATTGGAGAAGATCCCGTGAGGCATACACAAACGTTCCACTCCATATGCAGCCACATGAAGCCTAAATATGAAACGCTAGAGGAGTTCAAACTGAAATGCTTTAAATTTTCTTTAACTAACTCCGCAATAGCTTGGTATTACTCATGTGCAGCTTATGAAAGTGATTATGGGGATCTACAAACCAAATTCCTAGAGGAGTTTTCCCCACCACCCTTCGAACTTGAAGTCCGCGAGAAGATCAACAACATAAAGCAATCCCGGGACGAAACTTTGGACGAGTACTTATGGTACTTCGATTCCCTTGTAACGAGCCGCCCGCACCATGGATTCACCAACCACGATCTTCTTCAAAGGTTTCTCAATGGGATGATGCCACAAGAGTGGAATTGGCTTAATGACGCGGCAGGAGGTTCGGTAAATAACTTAAACATGGATGATCTCTGGAAATTGATAAACGATTTGGCCGCAAGGTCAAGACCAAGAGAAGATCAGGCCAAGCCACTCGAGGACGTTACAACAGAGCTGGCATCTAGCACCCAGCAGTTGGCCGCAGACATACAACAATTGAGTGCCTAGATACACTAAAACCAGGTCGAAAACGAGGAATCATGGGTGGCTCAAAAAGAAACATCAAACCAGCTCTGGGACCTCATTAACAAGCTGTCCAAATCAGTATCGGTACACATTTCCGAAATGCCCGAGGAAGCCCAGGTCCACATTGCCGAGCCACTCAAGGACAAGGAGGAAGAATTGGCAGCTAGCATCCAGCAAATGAGTGCCCCGATACACCAAGACGAGGTCGAAAATGAGGAATTCTGGGCGGCTACACAACTAATCTGGGACCGCATTGCCAAACTGCCCCAATCAATTTCGGTCCTAACTGAAGAGTTGCCCAAGACATACCCAGACCTCAGTGCCGAACTGCCCAAAACAGACCCTGACCTCAGTATGATTACCCCTGGAGACCATATGAATGACGAGGATGAGGACCCATGGTTGCCTGAAGAAGAGCTCCATTCAGATTATCCCTGGGAGTTAGAAGATGAACTGCCCAAATCAGGCCCGGTCCTTATCACCAATCCATCCAAGGAAATCACAGTCCTAATTGCCGAGCCAACAGAAGTCCCGGACCTCATTGCCAAACTGTCCGAGAAAGACCTGGTCCTCACTGTCGGAGCACCTGAAACAGACCCAGTCCTCATGGTCGAAGTGCCCCAACTTAACCCTTCGTGTTTTATGCCGATCATAGCCACCGAAGATCATATAATCAATGATGATGAGGTGCAAGGAGAGTTAGAGGAGGAGCATGAGCCAAAAATGCCGACAAAGGAACTCTCACTCGTCATAAGCCAAGGAAAACCGCCTGAAAACTCACTCGTTCCAAGACAACCATCCATCACTGCCACAATGAAGAGGATTGGCAGAGGCGCATGCTTAATGTCGCCTACATTTAATGGCACAAAACCAAACTTCCGAACTCACAAAGGTGCCAACTATTCAAACATGAAGAAGCGGCAAAGACATGGGCCGAAAGAATGGAAACCCGGAAGGAGTAACAAGCGAGCACGACTCATTGGACCAGCAGGTATGGTCAATAAAGCCTCACCCTCTCGGAGCAAAAGGGCAGCCGAGAAGAAATTCGACCTCACACGCCCATGGGACCCAACCTTATGATCCAGGAATGAGGTACTGTCGAGCTAACGACGTTAAACAAATGCACTGGTCGGGAGGTTACCCGACACCTATCTTACTTTCAGTAATTTTATTTTCTGTCATTTAGTTTTTACCGTAAGTCGCTCTCACCCACTTTTTGTATAGAAGGAATGTGTAACATGTTGGAATCGGTTTTTGGAGCAAGATCAGATCAGCCAGGCAGCTTCCGAGAATTACCGGGCCTGCGCTGAGAGTTCAAGGCCCCAGCCGAACTCCCTCGATTATCCAGCTCCGAGGCATGTCTTTCCACGACACGACACAGTAAAAGGGAGTGCAGTTCTTCTCTTTTCCTTAATGTGATTTCCTTCTCTTGTACATATTTGCATGACTTTTGAACTACGTCTTGCTGAAAGGCACGCCTTCGTTCAAAAGTGTGGGGTGAGAACCGCCTGTGTACATAACATGTTTTTCTTTTCCTTTTCCCTTAATATTATCTTTTTGAAAATATGAACTTGAGAATGTGAAGAAGATAGATCATAATTCTTGCATTTACCTTGTGAAAATTCAACTGTCTAAAAACTTAGAATGTAACTTCTCATTTGTCCCTTTGTGCTGAGATATACAGGGGATGTGGAGTTGACATAAACTGCCCAAGAGAGGCCTGGCAAGCACTCGAAGGATCGAATCTAACTATATGGTTTTCGAAGTCAGTGGAGGCTGCACTTCGGGTTTCAGTGAAGATTGAAGTCATCTCCGCCGTGCAGCGTTTATGCAAGAGGCGGGATGGGAATCAAACCGTCCTATCTCTAGTCCTAGTAGCCGGGAAAATAGATGAGTGATGGACCATAATTATACGTATCAAAAACACAGTAAAACCCACCAAATTAGACTGTTTGTCTATCTAACTTCTACTTGTTAGTCTCGATATATTTCTACAGGGTATTTTGGCGCTTAGAGAGAAAATACGCTAAGGAGAGGATTTTACGCTGAAAAGATATTACGAGTCATTCCAAGGTCAAGATCAGACACTGAACGAAGAAATCTCAAGATCCTGATATTGAATTACTCAATACAAATTCAACAGAGGAACAACCAAGTCAGACCGGAGCAAAATTGGATTGATAGTTTTGTGAAAAGACTGCACAAAACTATCAAAACTCATCCATGGACCAAGGTGACCGGCAACCTTGCTTGGAGGTGGCCAAGGGAGGAAACCACCCTCCATGGTGACCGGCCACCGGTGGCTTTTCCTCCCCCCAACCGGCGGCTTTCTCCTCCCCCATGTGGCGCCTCCTCCTTGCTCCTCCTCCTCCTCCCTTGGATCAAAAGCCACATGCCACCATCTCCACCCTCCATGCTCCTCCCCTTGTGGCTATAAAAGGAGAGCTCCTCCTCCTCATTTCATCATCCACAAATCATAATACACTTCTCTCTCTAAGTTTGTTACTTTGTAAGTTTGGTTTATGAAATAATACTCTTGTTGGTTCTTGAGTATTATAACGGTTTGAAATTATAATACTCCTGTCGGTTCTTGAGTATTATAATACTGTAGAGAATACTCCTGTTGGTTCTTGAGTATTCAGTAGGAATTAGGAATACTCCCGTTGGTTCTTTAGTATTCCACCCCCTCTCCTCTTACTGTTTTCAAAAACCCCCGAGTATTTAGCTATGGTATCCACCTCTATGGATATTCGTAGCTAAACTCTTTATTCGGTTAAAGGGGTGTACTTGTATTGTAAAATATTTTAGACCCTGCACCTAGTGCATCTTTGTGTTCAAAACTTGTTCTATGTGCCATATATATAGTCAGAATTTCCAAGGTTGAGTGGAAGCTGTAACAAGCAAATCTCTTCCGTGGGAATTCGTGAACATACTCGATAAGTGGAAGCTGTAACAAGCAAAACTTATCTGAGGAGTTTGACTTATCTTAAAAACCATTTTGGGAAATCGTAACAGAAGATCAAATGGATGCACATAAGGCTAAGATACTTCGAAAGGAGGAATTAGTCTTAAGTAGAACAAGTGTTTTAAACGATGTTGCAAGTCTTGCGCTTAGAAATGGCCTCGATTCATCTTTGAACACTTAGTATGATCATTAGCGGTCAATGATAAACAACTATGATACAAGGCCCCTGAAACCGAATGTTTTCCTTGAATTACAAAACCCCCTGTATTTACTTTTATTGCTCGATCATCTGCAATCACCAACCGCTCATCTACCGGAGGACTCGCAAATCACGCATCACCCACTGTAAGTCTTTCTTTTTATGTTCAGTATTTTAATTTCTGTATTTACTTTTCTGTAATTTACTTTTCCGCACTCAAAACCAAAAACAACCAAAAAAAGTCACTTAGTCATAATCGCTAAAATCTCAATCAAACCTAAAAAATGCTCCCATCCTGTACAAATCCCACAAAGAACAACGTATCCTCCTAATTCCCTTGGGTTTGACCCCTACTTACCACTTGCCACCCAGTAGTGTAGTTACGAGTAGCGGAACATATAAATTTATTTGCACAGAGAACATTGCACCTTAACGACAGTGCAGTGGGCTCCGTCAATGAGCGACCCTCATCTTGACCTGCGCGAAATGGCAAGGATGAGAAAGAGCGGGGAGGTATTTCTATATGCTTGCGGGCGACGATTGGACCTCCCAAAGAAAGGCTGAAAAAATGGACTAGCAAGTCACAAAGAAGCAAACGCTCAAAGAAGCTAATCAAAGGCCAAAGGCCAAAATTGTGAAGGTTTTAACCTAACAAAAGTGAAGAAACTCCAATTCAACATCAAAGGCCAAAGGCCAAAGGCCGATTCACTACAAAAGCTGTCCCTCGCCAAAAAAGAAATCAAAGTGCTCAACTCAATGAAACCCGAACCGAATCACGTGCTAGAAAAAGCTACAAGGAAACTATATAGTGTGAGTCGATCCCGAGAATGCAGTCCAGGAGCCTGAAAAGGGCTATCTCCCGAAACATTCGAATTAATTTGCATCTCGGCACGAAGGTACAAGTATCAAGTTTCTTCTAAGTATTTACACGGTTTAGTTTGGTAATAAGTAAGTAATGCATGAATTAGGATAAATCTGGTCCCACAATCTCACTTTCATATTTGAAGTTTTTACTTGGATTGTGTTCCGCCCTTAAATAGCATTGTTCATGACGAACAACTAAAAGTGTGGGGTGATCTGATGGACCATAATTGTATGAATCATAAACACAGTTAAACCCACCAAATTAGACTCTTTTTCTATTTAACTTTTGCTTGTTAGTTCTGATATTTATCTGCAGGGTATTTTGGAGTCTAGAGAGAATACAGGCTAAGGGAGGAGTTTTAAAGCTGAAAATGAATTACAAGTCATTCCAGGTCATGACCAAATTCCGACTTTCAAGAACCTGACGTGGAATCACTCAAAACAAGTCCAACCGGAGGGCAACCAGAGTCAGACCAGAACAGGACAGGACCGATGGCTTTTGGGGAAAAGATCTCAACTCACTCATCCTCTCTTCTCTTGCCACATGGGAGGCGGCTAAGCCTCTCCTCCTCTCCTCTCATGACACATGGGGGGCGGCTAAGGGGAGGATGACATCACCCGATGGCTTTTTAAGCTCTCCTCCCATCTCTTGCCATGTGTCTTCACTTCCTCCACAAGTCACACCTCCATTAGCCTATAAATAGACATCTTCCCTTCCCTTTGTAAGGCATCCCAAAGTGTGGAGAGCTCATCTCTCTACACATTCCAAAATTACAAATCACTTATCTCTCTAGATTGAGAGCACAATCATGTAATCACTTTACTTTGGAATCAAAGCTTTAGCACTTTCAACGGTTTTTGTAAGTATTCTCTTCTTTACTTTACTATCTTTCAAAGTACTTTACTTTTCAACGCACTTAGCTATGATGTCCTGTTCCATGAATATTCGTAGCTAAACCTTTCATTCGGTTAAAGGGGTGTACTTGTATCATACAATGTTTTAGACCATATTCTTAGTGCCTCTTGTGTTCAAAACTTGTTTTATGTGCCATATATTAGGTTAGAACTTCCAAGGTTGAGTGGATGCTTGGAATGGCAAAACTCTTCCGTGGGGTTCGTAAACATACTCGGATAAGTGGATGCTTGGAATGGCAAAGCTTATCTGAGAAGTTTGACCTCTTTTAAACACCATTTGGTTGATCAGGAATGATTGATCAAATGGATGCACACAGGCTAATATACCTTGGAATGGGGTATTAGTCTAAATAGAACAAGTGCTCTATGTCTTGGAATGAACTAGACAGTGTGGCAAATCGAGTGCTTGGAATGGCCTTGATACACTTTTGAATACTTAGTAGGATCATTAAAGGTCAATGATAAACGAAAATATGATACAAGGCCCCTGAAACCAAATCCTTTCCTTACAGTCCATTATCAACTGTTGTAATTTACTTTCAGTTCTCAAAGCACACTCAAACCCAATCCCAATCGCATTTAATTTCTGCATAAGCTTCATTAAAGAACAACTAATCCACCGATTCCCTTGGGTTCGACCCCTACTTACCACTTGCTACCCAGTAGTGAAGTCGCGAGTAGCGGAAATATAAATTTATTTTTGCACAGAGAACATCGCACCTTAACGACAGTGCGGTGGGCTCCGTCAATGGAAAATAGGAGTAGATCAAATACTTAGGAGATGCATCCCCGATAATGAAATAGCTTCTGTTATTAGCTTTTGCCATGAGTTTGCATGTGGAGGATACTTCGGGCCTAGAAGAACCGCTAGGAAAATCCTAGATAGCGGCTTCTTTTGGCCGAGTAGGAAATGTGTCAGCTAGAAATGAGATGCCTCAAGTACCCATATTAGTCAACGATGTTTTCGACATTTGGGGTATTGATTTTATGGGACCATTCCCAGTTTCATGCGGTTATACTTGTATTTTAGTTGCTTTAGATTATGTATCAAAATGGGTAGAAGCTAAGGCCACAAAGTGCGACAATGCAAAAACTGTCATAGATTTTTTGCGCACTAACCTGTTTTGTAGATACGGGGTACCCAAGGCCATAATCAGCGACCAAGGAACTCATTTCTGCAACCGCATGATGGCTGCCACCTTAAAACGCTACCATGTCCACCACCGAACGTCCACGGCATATCATCCCCAAACCAATGGTCAAGCGGAGATCTCCAACCGCGAAATCAAAGGTATTCTAGAAAAAATGGTGGAGCCGGGTAGGAAAGATTGGAGTCAGAGGCTAGATGAAGCTCTTTGGGCTTATCGGACGGCATACAAGATGCAAATTGGAACCTCCCCCTTTCGGCTTGTTTATGGGAAGGCATGCCACCTTCCAGTGGAATTAGAACATAAAGCCTATTGGGCGCTCAAGCATTGCAATCAGGATTTAAAGGCTGCCGGACTGGATAGGAAGCTTAATCTATGTGAGCTTGAGGAGTTGCGGCTTGAGGCCTATGAAGGGCAAACGGACTACAAAGCGCGGACCAAATTGTATGATGACAAATTCATCCTCCAACGCTCATTTGAGGAAGGACAACAAGTACTACTCTTCTCCTCACAGTTGAAGTTGATGCCTGGCAAACTAAAATCAAGATGGACCGGCACTTATACTGTGACTAAGGTATTCAACCATGGGATGCTTGAGTTGGAAAGCATGGAGAATGGGAGCCGATTCAATGTGAATGGACAGCGAGTCAAACACTACCATGGCGAGGTCAACTTGACACCACAACACTACGACCTGAGCCACCCATGGGATCCCACCTTATGATCCAGGAATGAGGTACTGTCGAGCTAACGACGTTAAACAAATGCACTGGTCGGGAGGTAACCCGACACCTATCTTACTTTCAGTCATTTAATTCCTGTCATTTAGTTTTTTTGCCTTAAATCATTCTCACCTTTCCTGTATATATTTGCTAGCATAACTTTTGAACTAAGTCGTGCTGTGAGGCACGCCTTCGTTCAAAAGTGTGGGGTGAGAACCGCCTTTGTACATAGTTAGTTAACATGCTTTTTCTTTTCCTTTTCCCTTAATATTATCTTTTTGAAAATATGAACTTGAGAATGTGAAAAAGATAGATCTAAATTCATGCATTTACCTTGTGAAATCTCAACTGTATAAAAACTTAGGATGTAACTTCTCATTTGTCCGTTTGTGCTGAGATATACAGGGGATGTGGAGTTGATATAAATTACCCTAGAGAGGCTTGGCAAGCAATCGAAAGACTGGATTTCACTATATGGTTTACGAAGTCTGTGGAGGCTGCACTTCGGGTTTCAAAGAAGATCAGAGTCATCTCCGTCGTGCAGCTTTTATGCAAAGAGGGGGGACGGGAATCAAACCGTCCTATCTCTAGTCAGAGTAGCCGGGAAAATAGATGAGCGACCTTCATCTTGACCCGCGCAAAACGGCGAGGATGAGAAAGAGCAGGGAGGTATTTCCATATGCTCTCGGGCGATGATTGGACCTCCCAAAGAAAGGTTGAGAAAATGAACTAGCAAGTCACAAAGAAGCAAAAGCTCGAAGAAGCTAATCAAAGGCCGAAAGCCAAAATTGTGAAGGTTTTAACCGAAACAAAAGTGAAGAAACTCCAATTCAACATCAAAGGCCAAAGGCCAATTCACTTCAGAAGCTGTCCCTCACCAAAAGGAAATCAAAGTGCTCAATTCAGTGAAACCCGAACCGAATCATGTGCTAGAGAAAGAGACAAGTTAACCACATAGTGCGAGTCAGTCCAGAGAATGCAGTCCAGGAGCCTGAAAAGGGCTATCTCCCGAAACATCCAAATTAATTTGCATCTCAGCTCGATGGTACAAGTATCAAGTTTCTCCTAAGTATTTACACGGTTTAGTTTGGTAATAAGTAAGTAATGCATGAATAGGATAAATCTAGTTCCATATTCTCACTTTCCTATTTGAAGTTTTTACTTGGATTGTGTGTGCATCTCTTAAATAGCATTGTTCGGGACGAACAACTAAAAGTTTGGGGTGATCTGATGGACCATATTTATATGATTCATTAAGACAGTTAAACCCACCAAATTAGACGCTTTATCTTGACAACTTTCACTTGTTAGTTTCACTTTTGTTCTACAGGCTATTTCAAGGAGTAAAGATGAAATGAGCTAAAATGGAGTTCTTAACGCTAAAAGTGGGTTACAAGTCAGAACTGACCATACTCTGACAATACTCCGATCAAGCCACAACTAAGTCCCAATGACTTATTCCAACAAAGATCAAGAACACAAGTGAAATGCCAAGTCTAAGTTCCTCACCTTTTGATGACAACTAAGAAGCAACCAAAGAGCAACCAAAGGGCAACCAAAGTATAACCGGAGTTGGGAGGCAACCGATGGCTTTTGGAGCAAAAGATCACAATCCACTCACACTCTCCTCCCCACCACCTAGGCCGGCGGCTTTGCATGTGGAGAAGCCACATGGCCGGTGGCTTTTGAGCCTTGCCACCAATGGCCGGCGGCTATCTCCTCCCCCTCTCCCCTCTTGCCATGTGTTGGCTCCTCCTCCCTCCTCTTTGCCTATAAATACCAAGCTTCTCCTCCTTAGTTCATCATCCCATTTTGTGTGCAAAAATCCATAGTCACTTGTTACTTATCTCTCTAGAGTTTGGGCACAATCCATGTAAACACACCACTTTGATATTAAAGCTCCAAGTTTGTTCTTGAGTACTCTTGTCGGATCTTGAAGTACTCAAGCATTTCCTTTACTTTTCGGTTTTCTTGAGTTTACTCCTGTTGGTTCTTGAGTATTCTCCCCTTTACTTTCCTTGTCTTGATTTCCAAAAACCTTTACTTTCCTGTCTTTCAAAACCTTTACTTTACTAAGCACTTAGCTATGATATCCACCTCTATGGATATTCGTAGCTAAACCCTTCATTCGGTTGAAGGGGTGTGCTTGTATCATACAATGTTTTAGACCCTTCTCTTAGTGCCTCTTTGTGTTCAAAACTTGTTCTATGTGCCATATATTAGGTCAGAACGCTATTGGTTGAGTGGATGCTCGAAAGAGCAAAGCTCTTCCATGGGTTCGTGAACCTTCGTGGTTAAGTGGAGGCTCGAAAGGGCACAGCTTAATTGTGGAGTTCAACCTCTTTAAAACACCATTTGGTTGATCGGAAATGATAGATCAAATGGATGCACATAAGCTAAGATACTTCGAAAGGAGGAATTAGCCCAAATAGAACAAGTGTTCTAAACGATGTGGCAAGTCATGTGCTAGAAATAGCCTTGATACATCTTTGAACACTTAGTATGATCATTAGAGGTCGATGATAAACAGATTTATGATACAAGGCCCCTAAAACCGAATCCTTTCCTTTAATTAAAACATCACCTGTCACTTTACTTTCAGTCCCATATCAACTGCTTACTTTCCGCAAGTCTTGTCCTTCAAGCATTTACTTTCAGCAAGTCTTGTTCTTCAAGCACTTACTTTCAGCAAGTCTTGTCCTTCAAGCATTTACTTTCCGCAAGTCTTGTCCTTCAAGCACTTTACTTTTCAGTATTTACTTTCAGTCCCGTATTTACTTTCTTTACTTTCAGTCATTTACTTTTCAGTACTAAAATCACAACCAACCCCCAACTGTCTTACTTTCCATTTTCGAAAGAACAACTATCCACTAATTCCCTTGGGTTCGACCCCTACTTACCGCTTTACTACCCAATAGTAGAGTACGAGTAGCGGACTTATAAATTTATTTTTGCACAGAGCCATCGCACATTAACAACGGTGTGGTGCGCTCTGTCAGGATAGAGTTTCAAGATTAGGACCATAGGGTGGAGCTATAAGGCGAGGCCAATTTGTGCAAGGCTGAGGCAACGTTTGATGCCATAGCACACGAAAGGAAGACCAACGTGGCGTGCTACCTGATTGCGCTATAAGTTGCGGAGTTAGCGCCCAAAATGGAGGAGGACACGACTGGAGTAATTGCCCGAGTCTTGGGTAGGTTCGACAACGTCTTTCAAGACCCCCGACATTTACCCCCTATGCGTGGACATGAGCACACCATCGTGCTAAAGGACGGCGCAGAGCCGGTGAGCGTAAGGCCTTATCGTTACCCGCAATCATAGAAGGACGAGATTAAGCGCTAGGGCACGAAATGCTATCAGCCGGTATCATCCGACCAACCTCCAACCCCTATTCCAGCCCGGTACTCCTGGTCAAAAAGAAGGACGAGAGCTGGCGATTCTGTGTGGATTACCAGGCTTTGAACAAGCAGACCCTTGCGGACAAGTTCCCAATTCCAGTCATCGACGAATTGCTTGATGAGCTACACGGGGCCGCTTACTTCTCCAAGATCAATCTAAAGTCCGGGTATCATCAGATACGCATGGCCCAGGGGGATGAGGCCAAGACTGCCTTTTGCACGCACAAAGGACAATATGAGTTCCTAGTAATGTCGTTCGGGCTGCAGAACGCGCCAGCAACTTTCCAGGCTCTTATGAACCAGGTACTAAAACCCTACCTGAGGAAATTTGTCTTAGTCTTTTTTGATGATATATTGGTCTATAGCCGAACCCTGGAAGAACATGTCCTGCACTTGGAGCAAGTCCTGGAGGAATTGTGAAGAAACCAACTAGTAGTCAACAAGAAAAAAAGCACCTTCGGACGGCAGAGGGTCGAGTACCTAGGACATGTTGTGTCCAAAGAGGGCGTCTCGACCGATGAACTCAAAATCCAGGTGATGCTCGAATGGCCGGAGCCAAGAACCTTGAAGGAGCTAAGGGGGTTCCTTGGGCTAACAGGCTACTACCGAAAGTTTGTAAAGAATTATGGAAAACTGGCGGCACCCCTTACTCAGCA
Source organism: Rhodiola kirilowii (assembly GCA_033675215.1). Lineage (NCBI taxonomy): Eukaryota > Viridiplantae > Streptophyta > Magnoliopsida > Saxifragales > Crassulaceae > Rhodiola > Rhodiola kirilowii. The sequence goes on from CM066197.1 coordinate 23,099,869, forward strand.
ACTCAAGAAGGACTCCTTCAACTGAGGAGACGAGGCGCGCGAGGCCTTCAACAAACTCAAGGCAGCCATGACCAAGGTACCAGTGCTCGCCCTGCCCAACTTCGACGAGCCATTTGTGATAGAGACAGACGCATCAGGACATGGGTTGGGTGCGGTGCTTATGCAGAATGAGAAGCTGGTGGCGTATTTTAGTCAAGTGTTGTCGACCCAAGCACGCCTCAAGGGAACCTATGAGAAGAAGCTTATGGCGATCGTCATGGCGATCAACAAGTGGAGACCATACCTACTGGGAAGGCACTTCATAGTGCGGACGGATCGGAGGAGCCTCAAGTTCCTCCTGGAACAGCGATTGGTGGCCGAGGAGCACCAGCGTTGGCTGACCAAGCTGCTCGACTACGACTTTGAGATACACTACAAGGCAGGTGACAATTCGCTTGTCGTCAGAGCAAATTGTACAAATAAATTTATAAAGTCCGCTACTCGCGACTACTGGGTAGAAGTGGTAAGTAGGGGTCGAACCCAAGGGAATTAGGGGGATACGTTGTTCTTTTACTAACAGGGACGTGTTTTAGGATGATTCAGATTTTAGCGCAAGTAATTAAACTACTGTTTTTGGTTTTTTGGGTTTTTTGTGCGGAAAAGTAAATACAGAAATTAAATACTGAAAGTAAATACTGAAAGTAAAGAGATAAGGGTTAGAAGACTTACAGTGGGTGATGCGTGATTGTGATTCCTCCGGTTGTTGAGCGGTTGATGGTTGTGGTTGATCGGGACAGTTATACTAGGAAAGTAAATACAGGGGGGTTTTGTGATTGAAAGAAAGTATTCGGTTTCAGGTACTCTTGTATTACAACATGTATATAATAAACCGTTAGTAACTTTTCTAAGTATTCAAAGATGAATCGAGGCCCTTTCGTAGCGCAAGACTTGCAACATCGTTTAAAGCAACCCTTGTTCTACTTCAGACTAATTCCTCCTTTCGAAGTATCTTAGCCTTCTGTGCATCCACCTGATCTCACAGTTACGATTGACCAAGTAGTGTTTTAGATAAGTCGAACTCCTCAGATAAGCTTTGCCCTTTCGTAGCATCCACTTACTCGAGTATGTTCACGAACCCCACGGAAGAGTTTTGCCCTTTCGTAGCATCCACTCAACCTTGGAAATTCTGACTATAAGTGGCACATAGAACAAGTTTTGAATACAAAGAAATGAAACTAAAAGATATTACAACATTATATAATACAAGAAAATACCTTCCACCAAATGAAGAGTTTAGCTACGAATATCCATAGAGGTGGATACCATAGCTAAATACTCGGGGGTTTTTGAAAACAGTAAGAGGGAAAGGGGTGGAATACTCAAGAACCAACATGAGTATTCTCTATAGTATAATACTCAAGAACAAACAGGAGTATTATTTCATAAACCGAACAAACTTACAAAGTGACCAAACTTAGAGAGATAAGTGTTTTTGTGTATGGATTGATGATACAAATGGGAGGAGGGGTGCTTGTATTTATAGGCCAAGGGAGGAGGAATGGAGGGTGGAGATGGAGGCATGTGGAGGAGCATCCAAGGGTGGAGATGGAGGAGCTTGTGGAGGAGACAAGTGGCACAAGGGGAGGAGCCTCCCAAAATCCTCTCCTTAGCGTGTTTTCACTTTTATCTCTCAATTGCCCTGTGGAAATATTTTGGGACTAACACGTAGAAGTTAGATAGACAAACAGTCTAATTTGGTGGGTTTAACTGTATTTATGATGAATACAATTATGGTCCATCAGCAGGCAAGGAGAACCAGGCAGGAGATGCATGACACGCACTGCACAGTCGTTATGTGCAATGTGTGCAAAATATAATTTATAAGTCCAGTACTCGTGACTTCACTATTGGATTAGTAAAGCGGTAAGTAGGGGTCGAACCCAAGGGAATTAGGGGATAGTAGTTCTCCGTGGAAATGTCACAAAAATAAATACAGTTGGGGTTGATTGTGGTTTTAGTACTGGAAGTAAATGATAAAAAGTAAATACTGAGAGTAAATGCGTAAAAGTAAAGTGCTTGAAGGACAAGGCTTGCTGAAAGTAAATGCTTGAAGGACAAGAATTACGAGAAGTAAGTGCTTGAAGGACAAGACTTACGAGAAGTAAATGCTTGAAGGACAAGACTTACGAGAAGTAAATGCTTGAAGGACAAGACTTGCGGAAAGTAAGCAGTTGATATGGGTACTGAAAGTAAGCAGTTGATATTGGTACTGAAAGTAAGCAGTTGATATTGGTACTGAAAGTAAGCAGTTGATATTGGCACTGAAAGTAAATTGCAAGGTGGTGTTTTGATCAAAGGAAAGCATTCGGTTTAGGGGCCTTGTTTCACAACTCATTCATCATGGACCGCTAATGATCATACTAAGTATTCAAAGGTGTGGGTTGTTCCATTTCAAGATACAACCCGTAACAAGGCCATTTCAAGCTCTTGCCACACCGTGTAGTCCATTTCAAGCCATTTCAAGGTATATTAGCCTATGTGCAATCACTTGATCTCTCATTTCCGATCAAACCAAGTGACTATAAGCACCTAGAACAAGCTTGAATACAATAGCAGCACTAAGAAAAGGGTCTAAAACGCTTGCATGATACAAGTACTCCCCTTCAACCGAATGAAGGGTTTAGCTATGAATAATCATTGAGGTGAATACCTTAGCTAGGTACAACAGAAAGTAAATGGAATTTGAAAATCAAAGACAAGAAAGTAAGGTTTTGGAAAGAAGTAACTCAAGAACAAACAGGAGTACTTAAGAACAAACAAGAGATTACTCAAGAACAAACAAGAGTAACTCAAGAACAAGCAAGAACAAGCAAGAATACTCAAGAACAAACAAGAGTATTCAAGAACAAGAGAGATGTACTTCAAGAACAAACAAGAGTACAAGAGAGAAGTTGTGATGAGATGATTAAGGGATGATAATTCTAGGAGGGGTGCACCTCCTTTTATAGCCATGGAGTGGCGGTTTAGGGGGAGATATTTTGCTCCCCACTTGGCTTTAGTTCTCTCCCAATGCCTCTAGTTCCTCCCCAACTTCGGTTTACACTTATTTGCTCTTCGGTTGTATTTTGGATGAGCCAAAGGGTGGCACATGGAGATCACATGGGCGGCTAGGGCTTCAAAGGGCAACCAATTGCCTTAGCTGAGCTTGGTTGAGGCTTTGTTGAGGCTTGGTTATTGGTTACAAGGGTAGTTTCATCCTAAAAGATTTACCGACAAAACTAGTTAGAAACCAACCGGGAATATTGGATCTTTAAGATACTTGGTTGGTCTTCGCTGGAGTTTGGCCGGAGCATGATTGGTCCATGGATGCCCTTGATCAGAGCTCAACTAGAGGCTCGCCGGAGCTTGGCCGGAGTTGGCCGGAATCTTGGCCGGATTTTTGGTCAAAGGTGCTTTGCTCTTGGATTGCATATTTTGAATGTTGAAGCAATTCGAAGACTAATGGTCGAGACCGTTTTGCCGGAATCTGGTCGGAACATGGTCGTGGCCTGATTTGAAGTTCAGCGTGGGCGCAGGCCTCGGACGCGGGCCTGGTTTTCTCGGCCGTGGCCTCGGGTGCTGGTCTCGGGCGCTACCTGGGCGCGACATGATTTTCTCGGCCATGGATGAATTCACTCGGGCGTTTTGCCTGGAATTTGAGATTCACCAAGTCATTTGACATTTTAAACACTTTGGTCGAGCTAGATTTTCCAGATTCCATGGTTTAATCGAGCAACTTGGTTTGGTGCTTGTGCGTGCGGGACCTTTAGAATTGGATGTGGGCCAACTGTCAATCGGCATGGGCGTTCGTCTTGGAGTTTCGACATCTTCCACCGTATTTTCCATTTTGAACATTTTGGTCGAGGTGGAATTGTCAGATTAGGTGGTTTGCTCGAGCGACTTGATCTAGGCCCTTGGAGGCTCGGCAGGGCGCGCTGGTCGCGACCTGGGCGATGGCCTGGCATGCGCTCGCATGGGGCTCTTTGTGCGCTCGCATGGAATGGTCTTGTGATGATTTTGGCTTAAACTTCCTTTTTTAAGCGTGTTTCCTCTCTAAACCTCAAAATATCCTGTAGAACAAAAGTGGAACTAACAAGTAATATTTGATAAGACAAAGTGTTTAATTTGGTGGGTTTAACTGCTTCGATGAGTCATATAAATACGCTCCATCAAATCACCCCACACTTATACTTGTTCGTCCCGAACAATGCTATTTGAAAGAGGTATACATACTCCATGCTAAAGTTCTAAATACGAAAGTGAGCATGTAGTACTAGATTTATCCTATCCATGCAATACTTACTTGTTACCAAAATAAACCGTGTAAATAAATAGAAGAAACTTGATACTTGTACCTTAAAGCCGAGATGCAATTTAATTCGGATGATTCGGGAGATAGCCCTTTTCAGGCTCCTGGACTGCATTCTTGGGACCGACTCGCACTATATGGTTATCTTGTAGCTTTTTCTAGCACACGATTGGTTCGGGTTTCTACGATCTGAGCTCTTTTGATTTCCTTTTGATGAGGGACAGCTTTTGAAGTGATTTGGCCTTCGGCCCTTGATTTTGAATTGGAGTTTCTTCACTTCTGTTTCGGTTAAAACCTTCACACTGGCCTTTGGCCTTTGATTTGCTCTTTGAGTACTTGCTCCTTTGTGATTGGCTTGTCTACTTTCTCGATCTTTTGGGAGGTCCAATCATCTCCCAAGAGCATATGGAAATACCTCCCCGCTCTTTCTCATCTTTGCCATTTCGCGCGGGTCAAGATGAGGGTCGCTCGCCTGTTTTCCCGCCTCTTGCATAAACGCTGCATGGTTGAGATGACTCTGAATCTAGTGAAACCCGAAGTGCAGCCTCCACTGACTTTGTAAACCATATAGCGAAATCCAGTCCTTCGAGTGCTTGCCAAGCCTCTCTAGGGCATTTTATATCAACTCCACATCCCCTGTATATCTCAGCACAAAGGGACAAATGAGAAGTTACATCCTAAGTTTTTATACAGTTGAGATTTCACAAGGTAAATGCTTGAATTTAGATCTATTTTTTTCACATTCTCAAGTTCATATTTTCAAAAAGATAATATTAAGGGAAAAGGAAAAAGAAAGCATGTTAAATGATTATGTGCAAAGGCAGTTCCCACCCCACACTTTTGAACGAGGGCGTGCCTCACAGCACGACTTAGTTCAAAAGTCAATTGGAAGCAAATATATACAGGAAAGGTGAGAATGACTTAAGGCAAAAACTAAATGACATAAAATAAAATGACTGAAAGTAAGATAGATGTCGGGTTACCTCCCGACCAGTGCCTTTGTTTAACGTCGTTAGCTCGACGGTACCTCACTCAGGAGGGGTCTGGTGGCTCGGCTAGGTCATAGTGTTGAGTTGTCAAGTCGACCTCGCCATGGTAGTGTTTAACCCGGTGCCCATTCACATTGAATCAGCTCCCATTTTTTAAGCTTTTTAACTGAAGCATCCCATGGTTGAATACCTTAGTTATTGTGAAGGGGCCGGTCCATCTAGATTTAAGCTTCCCGGGCATCAACTTCAGTCGTGAGTAGTAGACCAGCACTTGTTGTCCTTTCTCAAATGAGCGCCGGAGGATGAATTTATCATGATATAATTTGGTTCGTGCTTTGTAGTCCGTTTGCCCTTCATAGGCCTCAAGTCGTAATTCCTCAAGCTCGCATAGATTAAGCTTCCTGTCCAGTCCGGCGGCCTTCAAATCCAGATTGCAATGCTTGAGCGCCTAGTAGGCCTTATGCTCCAACTCCACCGGGAGATGGCATGCCTTTCCATAAACTAACCGAAAGGGAGAGGTCCCTATCGGCATTTTATAGGCAGTTCTGTAGGCCCATAGCGCTTCGTCAAGCCTTTGACTCCAATCTTTCCTTGCCGGCTTCACCATCTTTTATAAAATACCTTTGATTTCGCGGTTGGAGATCTCTGATTGACTATTGGTTTGGGGATGATATGCCGTGGATGTCTGGTGGTGGACATGGTAGTGCGTCAAGGTGGCGGCCATCATGCGGTTGCAGAAATGCGTTCCTTGGTCGCTGATTATGGCCTTGGGTACTCCGTACCTACAAAACAGGTTAGTGCACAGAAATTCTACGACAGTCTTTGCATCGTCGCACCTTGTGGCCTTAGCCTCTACCCATTTTGACACATAATCTACATCAACCAGAATGTAAGTATAACCGCATGAAACTAGGAATGACCCCATGAAATCAATGCCCCAAATGTCAAAGACATCATTGACCAAGATGGGAACTTGAGGCATTTCATTCCTAGCTGACACATTCCCTACTATTTGGCACTTATCACACTTCTTACATTTCTCATAAGCATCTCTAAATACACTCGGCCAAAAGAAGCCGCTATCTAGGATTTTCCTAGCGGTTCTCTTAGGCCCAAAGTGTCCTCCACATGCAAACTCAAGGCAAAAGCTAATGACAGAAGCTATTTCACTATCGGGGGTGCATCTCCTAAGTATTTGATCTGCTCCTATTTTCCACATATAAGGATCATCCCATATGTAATGTCTATCATCATGCCTAAGTTTCATGCATTATGCCTTAGTAAAAGAGGGAGGAAACATACCTCCTACTAGGTAGTTGACGATCGGAGCATACCATGGCACTTTTGTTGAAGCCGCATAGAGATGCTCATCTGGAAATGACTCGGTGATTTGCCCCTCTTCTTCCTCTCAGACAATTCGGCTTAGATGGTCAGCTACCGTGTTTTCTATTTCCTTTTTGTCCCTTATCTCCACATCGAATTCTTGCAGCAGCAAGATCCATCGTATAAGCCTAGGTTTAGCTTCTTTCTTCTTCATTATGTACCGGATGGCCGCATGGTCTGAGAAGACAATTACTTTTGCTCCGAGTAAGTAGGCTCGGAACTTCTCTAGAGCGAATACCACGGCCAAGAGTTCCTTCTCGGTGGTGGAGTAATTCCTTTGGGCTGTATCAAGGGTCCTCGAGGCGTAGTAGATTACTACCGCCTTCTTGTTAATTCTTTGGCGAGCACTGCCCCTACGGCGTAATCGCTCGCGTTGCACATGATTTCGAATGGCTGCTCCCAATCCGGTGTTTGGATGATAGGTGTGCTAGTGAGGGCTGTCTTCAGATCATCAAAGGCCTCCTTGCATGCATTGGTGAATTCAAAAGGGACTTCTTTTTGGAGAAGAGTGGATAGAGGCAATGCCCTTTTTGAGAAGTCCTTGATGAATCGTCGGTAAAATCCCGCATGCCCAAGGAAAGATTGGATGTCTCGAACAGTGGAGGGGTATGGTAGAGTCATGATTAGGTCTATTTTAGCTTTGTCCACCTCTATGCCTTCTTGTGAGATGACATGCCCTAAGACTACTCCGTGTGTTACCATGAAATGGCACTTATCATAGTTGAGCACTAAGTTCATTGACACACACCGTGCCAAAAACGTGCTCAAGTTGTTTAGGCAAGCGTCGAATGTGTCTCCATAGATGGTGAAGTCGTCCATGAAGACTTCAATGAATGTTCCGATCATGTCCGAGAAAATGCTGGTGACCACTCTTTGAAAAGTCCCCGGAGCATTGCATAGACCGAATGACATCCTTCTGAAGGCGAATGTACCGAATGGGGAGGTGAATGTAGTCTTCTCTTGGTCCTCAGGCGCTATGGAAATCTGGTTGTAGCCCGAGAACCCATCCAGGAAGCAAAAGTATGGCTTTCCTGCCAGTCGGTCTAGCATTTGATCGATGAATGGCAGAGGGAAATGGTCCTTCCTTGTGACGGCGTTCAATTTTCTATAGTCAATGCACATTCTCCAGCCGTTCTTGACCCTTGTTGTCACCATTTTTCCTTCGGCATCTTCTTCATATGTGATCCCAGTTTTCTTTGGGACCACGTGGACCGGCCTTACCCACTGGCTATCCGAGATTGGATAGATGACATCCGCATCCAGTAGTTTCTGTATTTCCTTCTGGACGATCTCCATCATAATTGGGTTGAGTCGTCGCTGAGGTTCTCTTGACGGCTTAGCTCCATCCTCGAGTAAGATGCGATGCATGCATACTGCCGGGCTAACTCCTCTTAAGTCGGCTAGAGTCCATCCAATAGCCAACTTGTGTTGTCTCAGCACTTTCACCAATCGACGTTCCTGGTATTCTTCCAATCCACTCTTGATGATTACTGGGAGTGTGTTATTTTCCCCTAGGAATGCGTACTTCAGATGTCTGGGCAGGGGCTTTAATTCTATTTCGGGAGCTTGCATAACTGAGGGCAAAAAAGTATTGGACTTGAATAGCTTTACCTCATTGACTTCATATCCTGGTGTGAGAGGCTCCGAGATCGTCAAGTGGGCTAGTGTTTCATGCAAGCCCTCGGCCAATTCGTATGAGCTCTAGGCTCCACTGAGTATGAGTTCTAAGGGATCTACTCTTGGTTCTGTTTGAACTTCTTGGACTAGATTGTCCAAAGTGTCAAGAGCGTGTACTTCTTTGAACTCCATGGGATGCTTCATTGCTCTGAATATGTCGAAGCTAAAGGTCTCTCCTTCCACCTCCATTAAGAGCATCCCACTTCCACAGTCTATCTTCATTTTTGATGTTTTGAGAAATGGACGGCCGAGAAGGATAGGTGCATGGTCTGTTGGTCCGCGATTCTCCATTTTTAGGACGTAGAAGTCTGCTGGGAACACCAATTCGCCTACTTGAACAAGGACGTCTTCTATTTTGCCCTCGGGTTGTTTGCAAGATCGGTCCGCCAGCTGGATAGTGAGACCGGTGGGTTCTAGTGGCCCAATCCTAAGGCATGAGTAGAGAGAAGGGCAAGACGTTAATTGATGCTCCAAGGTCTAGCATGCAGTTCTCGATCCGGATGTTGCCAATTGTGCATGGAATGGTGTAAGTCCCCGGATCACCACACTTGGGGGGCACTTTTCGTTGCATGACGGCCGACACATTTCTACTTATCAGCTCTTGATCAGTTTGAATACTCCTCCTCCGGTTGGTGCAAAGCTCCTTTAAAAACTTAGCATATCGAGGGATTTGCTTGATGGCCTCCAAGAGGGGAATGTTGATCTTGACTTTACTGAATAATTCAAACACGTCCTTATCCATGACTTGTTGTTTTGGTATTCGGGCCGGTACTGGAAATGGAAGAGCGGCGCTGATTTTGGAGGTCTCGGTTCTGGGCACCGGGCACTCCTTGGCTTCTTCGGTCGCTGGAACCGGGCCTGGCCTGCGTTCCTCGGGCGCGTCTTTGCTTCTCTCGGTTGCGCCCCTGCTTTCCTCGGGCGCGTCCCTCTCTTCTTCGGGCAATTTTGGGCCTTCATCTTCCTCTTGCTCCATGGGTTCATCGACTAGCTTTTTCCCACTCCTAAGAGTCACGGCATTTACGTTTCCCCTTGGGTTCTGGATGTTTTGCGAAGGTAGCCGGCCATGTTCATTTTTTAGCTCGGAGACTGTGGTAGCAAGCTGGGACATTGTCTTGGCCAAATCTGCAATTGCTCCATCAGTTTTTGCCATATTTTGACGTACTGTGCTGGCCAACTCTTTCACAACATCCTCGATTGGTTTGCTCGAACTTTGGTGGTTTGGACCGGCTTGGTACTGGTTTGGCCCTTGATGATTGCTTGAGCCTGCTTGATACTGATTCGGTCCCCTTTGCTGATATTGGCCTGCTGGTGGGATGTTTTGGTTGTACTGCCGGTGGGGTGGTTGGTAGAATGACTGAGCTGGTTGAGGGGCGACCTGCTGTGTTTCCCTCGGAGGATAGCTATTGTTTTGCCAGTTTGGGCCGGTTACTTGACCATACTGCCGATTTGGTCCGGCTCTGTTGTTGTTGTTGTATCCTTGGTATCCTCCCAGTACATTAACTTCTGCCGGTTCTTCCTCTATCAATGTTGGGCATGCGTCAGTTTTGTGGTCCATAAAACCACAAAACTCGCAAGGCTTAGCTTGAACTGGCTGCCTTCGTAGGAGTTGGATCATCATCTCTTTCATTTGCTTCATCTCCTCGGGCACTGTGTTTACTGGTGCTTCGGCTCTTGCCACGTCCTTGGTGCGTGTAAATCCTTCCTGCCGAGTTGTCTCCTCTCTAAATCGGGCATTTTGGGCGACATCGGAGATGAGTTGCCTTATGCCGTTTAACGATAGATTCATCATTGATCCTCCAGCTGAGGCATCTAGGAGCATTTTATCTAAGGGCTTCAATCCATCGATGAGGTACTCGATGATGAGTTTCTCGGGCAGTCCGAGGTTGCAGCAGCTTCTCTCCAGGCGGTTGAATTTTTCCAGGTAGTCATACATGGTCTCATTAGGCCCTTGCCTTATGTCCTGCAGTTGTCTTCTTACTTGCATTGCTCTTCCTGCCGGGTAGTATTTGTCCAGGAATTTCTTTTGCATCTGAGCCCACGTTCTGATGCTCCCCGATGGTAATGAAAGGAACCAGTCGTTCACCGAGTCAATGAGAGGAAAGTAGAAAGCCCTCAATTTGAAGTTCTCTACATTTACTCCATTGGGTTTTAGATTTTGGCAAATGCCATGTAAGCGTTGGAGATGAGTTGTCGCAAATTCTCCATGAGCTCTTGAGAACTTGGGCAAGTTGTGGACTGACGGAGCCCACCGCACTGTCGTTAAGGTGCGGTGTTCTCTGTGCAAAAGCAAATTTGTATTCCGCTACTCGTGACCTTACTACTGGGTAGCAAGTGGTAAGTAGGGGTCGAACCCAAGGGAATTAGGGGGATAAGTTATTCTTTGAGGGGATCGTACAGCGAGGGAGCGTGTTTCAGGTTGATTGAGATTTTAGTTCGGAAAAGTAAGTGATTGGTTGGTTGGTTTTGGTTTTTAGTGCGGAAAAGTAAATGACAGAAAAGTAAAGTACTGAAAATAAAAATAGAAGACTTATAGCGGGTGATGCGTGATTGGCAAGTCCTCCGGAAGGTGAGTAGTTGATAGAGCAGTTTATACTAAGAAAGTAAATGCGAGGGGTTTTTTAAATCTAAGGAAAGCATTCGGTTTCGGGGGCCTTGTATCATAGCCTGTTTATCATTGGCCTTTAGTGATCCTACTAAGTATTCAAACGTGTATCAAGGCCATTTCAAGCGCTAGATTTTCACACACTGTCTAGCCCATTTCAAGGTCGTAGAGCACTTATTCTATTTAGACTAGCACCCCATTTCAAGGTATACTAGCCTATGTGCATCCATTGATCCGTCATTTCCGATCAAAATCAATGGTGTTTAAAAGAGGTCGAACTCCTCAGATAAGCTTTGCCATTTCAAGCATCCACTTACCCGAGTATGTTCACGAACCCCCACGGAAGAGTTTTGCCATTTCAAGCATCCACTCAACCTTGGAAGTTCTGGCCTAATATATGGCACATAGAACAAGTTTTGAATAAAAAGAAGAGGCACTAAAAAGATGGCCTAAAACATTTTATGATACAAGTACACCCCTTCAACCGAATGAAGAGTTTAGCTACGAATATCCATAGAGGTGGATACCATAGCTAAGTACTTACGGTTTTTGAAAGACAGTAAGTAAGGGAAAGGGGTGAATACTTCAAGAACCGACAAGAGTACTCAAGAATAGTAAAGACAAGCTTGAGTACTACAAGAACCGATGACAAGCACTAGTCGTGATCGTGCAAATCAAAGATAAAATTTATAGTCCGCTACTTAGGGCTCACTAAAAATATAGTAGAGCGGCAAGTAGGGGTCAAACCCAAGGAAGTTGTAATGGCTACTATTTGTTCCTTGAAACAAGAAGGTAAGGCAAATTGGGGGGGGGGGATTTTGGAACAAGTTAATACTAGTGCATAAAGTAAAGGAACGAAATGTAACAAGCAAGGGGTGCATTCGGTCTAGGGATCCATTGTCACACATTAATCATGGATATCGAACGATCTATTTCACATTTCGTAGGGTGTGGTTTCCCCGGCAAAGGTGGCAACCCAAAGTACTCCGGCAAAGGTAGTACACCACGGTTTCACCGAACTAGGTAGTAGTGTGGTGCCATAGGCAACCCAGAGCATCAAATGGATGTTACAATAAGGGTCATTAGCTTGACTAAGCTTTGTGGAAAGACATCCACTTAGAGAAGCCTTTGACCCGTGGAGTGATATCCAAGGACTAGTGAAATGTAAAATAGCATTACGTACTAGAATCTCAAAGTGTGTTGACAATGTTATTGTGGCTAGTTCATCATTGACCTCTAATGATCATACTTTGTGTCATGAGTGTGGTTCACTCCATTCCAAGAGGTCACCCAAAGTAAGTCCATTCCAAGCACTTACACCACAAGAACACAAAGAAGCATTAAGAATAGGGTCTCAAAACCGTGCCTCAATGTAGAATGATCCCTAAACCGAAGAGGGAGTTTTAGCCACTCATATCCATGGGAAGGATATGAGGGCAATGGATGGAATGCAAGTACATGAAAGTAAGAACAATAAAGTAAGTGCAAGAAAGTAATACAAGAATGTAAATGAAAGAGAAAGTAAAGAAGGAGTAGAGAGATGTTGATTCTTTCCCAAGCCAAATTACAAGAGGTTCCCCTAAGGGATTTTAGAGAGATTTTAGCATGTCATTTACAAGGGCCAAGGGGCTCTATATATAGAGAATGAGGAAGATTCTAGGCCCTTGGATGAGACTTGATCTTCAAGTTTGAGTGGCATTAGTGGTTTGGAAGGGGCCAAAGCATAAACCAACTTGTTCCATGGCCAAAGGGATGTGGCATGAGTCAAAGAGGTCTTGGCATGTGCAAAAGTGGCGTGCCTCGAAGGACGAGCCGAGATTTGAAGTGGGGCCCACTTTTGGCCTTCGAATGAGTCGAAATGGCTTGGTCTTCGGCCAAGGGTAGTTTTGCTCGAGCGTTTGGCCTGAAAATTGAGATCCTCCAATAAAGTGGGCATTCCAAAAAACTTGGTCGAGCCAGTTTTCCCAGATTCGGCCGTTTGTTCGATCAATTTGGTTTTGGTCCTTCAGCGCGCGCGGGGCCTTGCTTGAATCTGGGCCAACTCCCAATCCCCTCGAGCGTTTTCTTTGCAAAGGTGAAATCTTCCAATATATCTGCTATTTGAATCACTTTGGTCGAGACGGAATTGTGAGATTGGCTGGTTTGCTCGAGAGAATTAATTGTGGGCCTTGGAGGCTCGGCAGGTGCTGGCCATTTCGGGCCTCCCTCGATTTTCTTCGGGCAAACCTCAAATTTTCTCGAGCATCCCTCGAGTCATATGCTCATAAGATGGTCAAGAACTCCTTGTGATGATTTTGGCACAAAATGCCCTCTTTTAAGCTCGATTCCTCTTTGGACTCCAAAAGGCCCTGAAATCCAAAACGACATTAACAAATAAATGTTCTCATGATCAAATGTCGTAAATGGTAGGATTTAATGACTTAATGAGTCGTATAAATACGTCTCATCAAACCACCCCACACTTGAACTTGTTCGTCCCGAACAAGGCCTTAAGTCACAAGAGGAAAATCACATACAGACATCACAAGTCTCTCGCATCCAAGACAAATGCTAGTCTAGATTTCCCCTTTCCATGCATTCTCGATCATTACTCAAGCAATTTGCTAAAACATGAGATTCAACTTGATACATGTACCTTTGAGTCAAGATGCAAACCAATTCGGATGAGTGGGAGATAGTCCTTTTTAGGCCCATGATCTACACTCTTGGATTCGGATCTTGCTACATGGTTATACTTGTTGCTTCTTCTAGCACGTGATGAATTCAAGCTCAAGGGTTGAGTCCTTCTTTGATACTTTCCTTGGACATACTTGTGGTGAACTTGGCCTTCGGCCTTGTATGACTTTGATGATCCTTCACTTTTTGCTTCGGATAGGCTCTCACATGAGATGATTTTCTTTCTTTCTTTTGAGCTTTGCTCCTTTTGTGATTTTTCTTGTCCATTCCTTCTTGGGAGGTCCAATCATCGCCCTCAAGCATATGGAAATACCTCCCCGCTCTTTCTCATCCTTGTCATTTCGTGCGAGTCAAGATGAGGGTCACTCATCTATTTTCCCGACTACTAGGACTAGAGATAGGACGGTTGGATTCCCGTCCCACCACTTGCATAAACGCTGCAATGGTGGAGTCAACTACAACCACGAGTCTCTAAGCGCAGCCTCCACAAGTCCATATAACCATGTAACTCGAATCCCCGATCCTTGAGTGCTTTGTCAAGCCTCACTAGGACATTTCTATCAACTCCACATCCCCTATTTATCCCAACTCATAAGGACATATAAGAAGTTAGATCACATGTTAGTCGCACAATTTATATTTCATAAGAGTAATGCATGTACTAGGATCCATCTATTTCACATCATGAAAGCTCAAATCCCCATTCTTACGCATTTTATTCACAAAACTACGCATTTTATTCAAAAATATTAAAATTTTCAAAGGGAAATGTGCTGACTCATGCATGTGAAAGAAAAATAGACGTGAGACACAACAAACTACTAAACACCCCACCCCACACTTTTGAAATGAGCCGTGGCCTCACGGCACAACTCAATCAACACAATCATGCACAAAATCAATGGAAAGAAACAAGGTACAAGAGTGAAACGAAACTCCCCTCGTATGCCATGAAGTGGCATGGCGTGGGCTCGGATGAGGCTCAAGGGGGCTAGGTCGGGCTCGGCTGCTCCTCTCGGATACGTCCGGACGCTTGAGGTTCTACTCGGCTTTGCATAAAATGCGTAGCCGAGAGGGTAAAGTGCGTAGCAAGAGCATCCTTTCTGGGCGAGCCTCGGCTTTGGGTGCGTCCCGGTCTAGGACCGTCGCTGGGTTCCTCGGGCCTAAGTTCTCGGAAAGGTGTCATTGGGTCAAGCCCGGTTGGCATAAAATGCGTAGGACTAAGAGCAAAGTGCGTATCACTCGGACCCGACCTACAAAAACATCCTTATTTCTTTCCAATCATAAAAGAGGTGAGGGTTAGTATAAAATGCAAGAAAGTAAAATGCAAAAAGTACTGTAAAATGCCGGGCTGCCTCCCGGCGAGCGCCTTTGTTTAACGTCGTTGGCTCGACAGTACCTCCTTAAGGAGGTTCGTTGGGGTCCCATGGGCGGGTGAGGTCAAACTTCTTCCCAACTGCTCTCTTAATCTTTCTAAAGTTCTCATATGGCAGTGGGCTCGGTTCTGCCTTCAACCGGTCAGGTGGCCTTGTCTTTACATCTTTTCGAGGAGAAGTGAACCTCTTGAGCATAGCCATTGATCCATCAAGCCGTGCCCTCTTGTTTTTCCATCTCGGCTTCCATTGAAACATTCCGTGCCTTGGTCTCTTTTTCATATAGGAGTGGATGGCGTCCTTGCAATGTTGTAAGTTCATAATCTTGCCATCACTCACAAGTGGCATCAAGCATGTTTCATTGGTGGGCCTTGTCTTGGTAGCAAAGAGGTATGGTCTTTTCAGAATGAGGGAGTTCTCCGGGCTGCCTTGTTGAGTTAGGGCGAGTGAGTGCTCCACTATTGGCCATTCTTGCCCATGCTTTTCTTCCAACCGGCCTCGAACCTCTTCCTTGTTGGGTACTTCATCCTTAGGATCTGAGGTCATGCAAACTGAGTGAGAGGGGTCCAATAGGGAGCTTTCGGTAGTGAGGTTTGGGTCCTCCTCTGACAGAATGGGAGTGAGATCCGGGCCTGATTTGGACAATTTTTCTTCGGCCAAAGTTCCCTCGGTTTTGGCATGGTCTTGGTACATTGTTTCGACCGGCTCCATCACAAAGTCATCAAGTGGTTTGGTCTGCTCTTGTTGTGGCCTTGAACTCTCGGCTTGATTCTGCAAGATTCTTGCATCTATTTGCGCATAACTCGCGGCTAACTCTTCCATCAAGTCTTCCAAGGACCGGCTTTGGTTTTCGTCCATCATGTCCCCAAGTGCCTTGTGTTGTTCTTGCTTTAGCCTTGAGTCCTCGGCCAAAACATGTATCAATTCCCAAATACTACTTATGGTCAAGTCATAGACCGATCCTCCTGCCGCCTCATTGAGCCTATCCCATTCATGTGGCAACATTCCTCCGAGAAACCTTTGAATAAGATCCAATCTAGTGAATCCATGGTGCGGGCAGCTTGTCACAAGGGAATCATAGTACCGTAAGTACTCATCCAATGTTTCATCCCGGGATTGCTCAAAGTACATGATCTTTTCGCGGATTTCTCGTTGGAAGGATGGTGGGAACAACTCCTCATCATACCAAGGCTCTCTATTGTAATAAGAGGCCATGGTGAACCAAGAGAATCACAACAAGAACAAAAAGGGAAACAAACAAAAAGAACAACTTCACCAATGCACAACTCCCCGGCAACGGCGCCAAAATTTGACAAGCACTAGTCGTGATCGTGCAAATCAAAGATAAAATTTATAGTCCGCTACTTAGGGCTCACTAAAAATATAGTAGAGCGGCAAGTAGGGGTCGACCCCAAGGAAGTTGTAATGGCTACTATTTGTTCCTTGAAACAAGAAGGTAAGTGATGGACCACAATTATACGAATCAAAAACACAGATAAACCCCCCAAGTTAGACTGTTTGTCTGTCTAACATCCACTTGTTAGTCCCGATATATTTCCACAGGGCATTTTAGAGATTAAAGTGAAAACACGTTAAGGAGAGGCTTTTAGCACAGAAAAGATATAAGGAGTCGATTCAAGGTCAAGATCATATGCCGACTGAAGAAATATCAAGGATCCTGACGATGAATCACTCATCACAAATTGTGCAGAGATGGAATCAAGTCAACCCAGTGCCAAATTACACTGACAGTTTTGTGAAAAGACAGTGCAAAACTGTACAAAACTCACATATGGGCAAGATGACTTGTTGACTTGAAGAAGAGGTGGCCAAGGAGGAGAACCACCACAAACCACCACCCACAACCGGCCACTTGCCTTGGAGGTGGCTTCCACCACCATGTGCTCCTCCATGATGACCGGTGACCGGCGGCTCTCCTCCACCAATCCACCGCCGCCATGTGGTGGCTCCTCCACCACATGTTCCTCCTCTCTCCTCCTTGGATGACTTGATGACTTGCTTGGGAGGTGGCTTCCACCACCATTTGCTCCTCCACCACAACCACCCACCGGCGGCTGCTCCTCCACCACTCCACCACCGCCAAGTGGTGGCGCCTCCTTGGCTCATCCAAGCCTCATCCTCCACCCTTGGATCAAATCAATCCTAGCCCTCCATTTCCTCCCATTTCTCCTATAAAAGGAGGCTCACCCCTCCTCATTTCATAAAAATCAAAAAACCATTCCATACACAATCACTTATCTCTCTACATTTTGTAATATTTTGTAAGTTGGTTTGGATCAATAAAGTTACGATATTTGGCTAGGCGCCCTCCTCCATGGACAGGCGAGGCTAAACTCCTCATTCGGCGGAAGGTATAATCTTGTATTATTTAATGTTTAATTAGCTTAGTTTATTTTCTTAGTATTCAATACTTGTTCTATGTGCCATATAAAAGTCAGAATGTCTCTAAGGTAGAGTGAACGATTTTGGGAATGTGACCATTAGGGGTCCAACTTCGTAAGCTCTTCCTTAAGATATTCGTGATCACACCCGGATAGGGGAGGTCGTAACAGACAAAGCTATCTGAAAGAGGTCGACTATATTTAAAAAACCATTATGGGAAACCGTAACAGGAGAGCAGGTGGATGCACATAGACTAGCGTACCTAACTGGTACTGGCGCTAGTCTAAATAGAATAAGTGTGATTTAGCCGATGTTGCAAGTCTTGAGCTATCGCTAGCCTCGATTCATCGTTTGAATACTTAGAAGATTTACTAAACTAATAAACATGTGATAATACAAGAATACCTGAAACCGAATACGCTCTTTCAATTGCAAACACCCCCTGTATTTAATTTCCTAGTATAACTACTCAATCAAACACAACCACCAACCACTCACATACCGGAGGAATCAACAATCACGCATCACCCACTGTAAGTCTTCTAACCCTCAACTCCTTTATTTTCTGTATTTAATTTCAGTATTTATTTTCTGTATTTACTTTCCGCACAAAAAACCCAAAAAACCCAAAAACAGTAGTTTAGTAATTAGCAGTAAGTCCACACTCGACCTAAAATCACGCACCGTGTAAGCCGTAACGAACAATCTATCCCCCTAATTCCCTTGGGTTCGACCCCTACTTACCCTTACTACCCAGTAGTTAAGTCGCGAGTAGTGGACATTATAAATTTATTTGTACGAGACGCATTGCACCCTAACGACAGTGCAACCGACGCTCCCGTCAAATTGGCGCCGTTGCCGGGGAATCAGCCATCGGATAGTTGTTCTTCACCTCACATGACCTCATGACTCAACCACCCTCGTATGCATGGACAACACGGCACCTTCCACTGTTCAAAGGAACGGATGCAGAAGATCCAGTACTACACTGTCGAAGCTTTCACTACGTTTGCTGCCACATAAAACCTGAGAATGAAACGTTAGAGGAATTTAAGCTTAAATGCTTTAAATTCTCTCTAACGGATTTCGCAACAATTTGGTATTACACATCACCCGCTAGTAGTGCAGCACGTTTCGTGGACATCTGCGCACCATTCCTAAGAGAATTCTCCCCACCATCCTTACGCCAAGAAACCCGCGAGAAAATCCTGAACCTTCAACAATCCCGGGATGAGACCTTGGGCGAATACTACATAAACTACGATGCCATCGTCTCAAGCTGCCCGCACCATGGATTGTCAAAGAAAGTTCTTCACCAAAAATTTCTTCGTGGGAAGAGATCCGAAGAGCTGGGAAGAGTAAATGAAGCAATGAGAAGATCAGCCGAGAATTTCACCATTGCGAGCATGTGGAACCTTATAATTGGCCTGGCTGCAGTCACAGAACGAACATCCCAAACTGACGAAGAAATGCAAACAGAAGAAGCTGACCCTGAGGCTGATCACGAAGAAACTACCGAGCCGTCAGAAGTAACTCCTGAACCATCTGAAGAGTCAGACATAGAAAGTATCGGGAGTAACAATAAGGTGTCAGCAATAGAAAAAGTCCAGAATACCGCTAACATGCTGCCAGAACCATACCCAGCTAGCATCACAAACAATCACGACGAGGCAGAATCGAGCCTTAAGATGCAGGCTTCCCGACTTTTCCCCTCGATCAATAGGCAAATCGCTGAAAACCATGTGATCAAAGAAGAGGCTGAAAAGAGGATGGGAAAAGGGCCTATGCAAAATAATTCTCCAATAGAGCATTGTTACGCCATAACCGGACAAGCCAGCCCTGAACACCAGAAAACCCGGTTCAAGAAGTTGGTAGTAAAAGGTCCCTCACCTTCCCTGAGACGTTGGACGGAGGCACCACCAGTACAAGGGGAACGGGACCCCAACCAGTCATCTGCTCAAAAATCAGGAAGACTCACCGCAAGAATCAAGGTCGGTGGAATCAAGAAATTCGACCTAAGCCACCCATGGGATCCCAACCAATGATCCAGAACAAGGTACTGTCGAGCCAACGACGTTAAACAAGTGCACTAGTCGGGAGGTAACCCGACACTATCTTACTTTCTGTCATTTTAATTTTCAATAAGCGCTCTCACCCATCTTTTTGTCCAGAAGAAATGTCTTACATGTAGGAATTAAGTTTCGGAGCAAGGATCAGATCAGCCAGGCAGCTTCCGTGAATTTATCGGGCCTGCGCTGAGAGTTTAAGGCCCCAGCCGAACTCCCTCGATTATCCAGCCTCATGCCATGTCGTTCACTCGACACCTTAAAGGGAGTTCTGCTTTTCTTTTTTCCTAAAGTCATTTCCTTCTCCTATATATATTTGCATGACTTTTGAACTAAGGCTTGCCTTCGTTCAAAAGTGGGGGGTGAGAACCAATGCATGTTTTTTCTTTTTAAAAAAAAGTATCTTTTTGAAAGTATGAACTTAAGAATGTGAAAAAGATAGATCATGATTCATGCATCAACCTTATGAAAAGGCAAACTGTTTAAAAACTTAGAATGTAACTTTTCATTTGTCCCTTTGTGTTGAGATAACCTAGGGATGTGGAGTTGATAGAAATTGCCCTAGAGAGGCTTGGCAAGCACTTAAAGGATCAAATCAAACTATATGGTTTTCGAAGTCAGTGGAGGCTGCACTTCGGATTTTCAGTGAACAATTGAGTCAAACTCCGCCAGGAAGCATCTATGCAAAGGCGAGGACGGGAATCAGACCGTCCTCTCTCTAGTCAAAATAGCCGAGAAAATAAATGAGCGACCCTCATCTTGACCCGCGCGAAACGACGAAGACGAGAGGAGAGGGGAGGTATTTCCATAGGCTTGCGGGCGATGATTGGACCTCCCAAGAAGGCTGACAAAATGGACTAGCAAGTCACAAAGGAGCAAAAAACTCAAAGAAGAAAATCAAAAGAGGCCTAAGGCCCAAAAAAATTGTGAAGGTTTTAACCGAGCAAAAGTGAAGCACTCAAAAAGACAGAGGCAGAATCACTACAAAAAAGCTAGTCCCTCGCCAAAGTAGAAAAAAGAAAATCAAAAAGGCTCAACTCACTGAAACCCGAATCGAATCACGTGCTAGAGAAAGCTACAAGAAAACCATATAGTGCGAGACGGTCCCGAGGGTGTAGTCCAGGAGCCTAAAAAGGGCTATCTCCCGAAACATCCGGAATAATTCGCATCTCGGCACGAAGGTACACGTATCAAATTACTTCTAATTATTTTTACAGTTTAAATTGGCTATAAGTAGTAATGCATGAATTAGGAGAAATCGAGTACCGCAAACTTAATTTCATACTTCAAACCAACTTACATAGTGACGCCCATATAAAGCATTGTTCGGGACGAACAACTAAAAGTGGGGGGTGATTTGATGGACCACAATTATACGAATCAAAAACACAGATAAACCCCCCAAGTTAGACTGTTTGTCTGTCTAACATCCACTTGTTAGTCCCGATATATTTCCACAGGGCATTTTAGAGATTAAAGTGAAAACACGTTAAGGAGAGGCTTTTAGCACAGAAAAGATATAAGGAGTCGATTCAAGGTCAAGATCATATGCCGACTGAAGAAATATCAAGGATCCTGACGATGAATCACTCATCACAAATTGTGCAGAGATGGAATCAAGTCAACCCAGTGCCAAATTACACTGACAGTTTTGTGAAAAGACAGTGCAAAACTGTACAAAACTCACATATGGGCAAGATGACTTGTTGACTTGAAGAAGAGGTGGCCAAGGAGGAGAACCACCACAAACCACCACCCACAACCGGCCACTTGCCTTGGAGGTGGCTTCCACCACCATGTGCTCCTCCATGATGACCGGGGACCGGCGGCTCTCCTCCACCAATCCGCCGCCGCCATGTGGTGGCTCCTCCACCACATGTTCCTCCTCTCTCCTCCTTGGATGACTTGATGACTTGCTTGGGAGGTGGCTTCCACCACCATTTGCTCCTCCACCACAACCACCCACCGGCGGCTGCTCCTCCACCACTCCACCACCGCCAAGTGGCGGTGCCTCCTTGGCTCATCCAAGCCTCATCCTCCACCCTTGGATCAAATCAATCCTAGCCCTCCATTTCCTCCCATTTCTCCTATAAAAGGAGGCTCACCCCTCCTCATTTCATAAAAATCAAAAAACCATTCCATACACAATCACTTATCTCTCTACATTTTGTAATATTTTGTAAGTTGGTTTGGATCAATAAAGTTACGATATTTGGCTAGGCGCCCTCCTCCATGGACAGGCGAGGCTAAACTCCTCATTCGGCGGAAGGTATAATCTTGTATTATTTAATGTTTAATTAGCTTAGTTTATTTTCTTAGTATTCAATACTTGTTCTATGTGCCATATAAAAGTCAGAATGTCTCTAAGGTAGAGTGAACGATTTTGGGAATGTGACCATTAGGGGTCCAACTTCGTAAGCTCTTCCTTAAGATATTCGTGATCACACCCGGATAGGGGAGGTCGTAACAGACAAAGCTATCTGAAAGAGGTCGACTATATTTAAAAAACCATTATGGGAAACCGTAACAGGAGAGTAGGTGGATGCACATAGACTAGCGTACCTAACTGGTACTGGCGCTAGTCTAAATAGAATAAGTGTGATTTAGCCGATGTTGCAAGTCTTGAGCTATCGCTAGCCTCGATTCATCGTTTGAATACTTAGAAGATTTACTAAACTAATAAACATGTGATAATACAAGAATACCTGAAACCGAATACGCTCTTTCAATTGCAAACACCCCCTGTATTTAATTTCCTAGTATAACTGCTCAATCAAACACAACCACCAACCACTCACATACCGGAGGAATCAACAATCACGCATCACCCACTGTAAGTCTTCTAACCCTCAACTCCTTTATTTTCTGTATTTAATTTCAGTATTTATTTTCTGTATTTACTTTCCGCACAAAAAACCCAAAAAACCCAAAAACAGTAGTTTAGTAATTAGCAGTAAGTCCACACTCGACCTAAAATCACGCACCGTGTAAGCCGTAACAAACAATCTATCCCCCTAATTCCCTTGGGTTCGACCCCTACTTACCCTTACTACCCAGTAGTTAAGTCGCGAGTAGTGGACATTATAAATTTATTTGTACGAGACGCATTGCACCCTAACGACAGTGCAACCGACGCTCCCGTCAGTAAGGCAAATTGGGGGGGATTTTGGAACAAGTTAATACTAGTGCATAAAGTAAAGGAACGAAATGTAACAAGCAAGGGGAGCATTCGGTCTAGGGATCCATTGTCACACATTAATCATGGATATCGAATGATCTATTTCACATTTTGTAGGGTGTGGTTGCCCCGGCAAAGGTGGCAACCCAAAGTACTCCGGCAAAGGTAGTTGACAGGCTGTCGTCGTGACCTGCAAATTTACATTTATAAGTCCTATACTTTAGTGGCTCACTAATGATAGCAAGCGGTAAGTAGGGGTCGAACCCAAGAGAAGTTGGTTGGAAACAATTGTTCTTTTGAAAGCAATAAATAAAGTAAAGACAATTGGGGTTTTTTGGTTGAGGTTTTAGTGCTGAAAATAAGGATCTTGAAAGGTAAAGGACTGAAAGTAAATGTGCAAGAAAATGTAAAGTGCGTGAAAATAAGTTGCGTGAAAATGACAGTGGTCTGATGGGGCCTAATTATATGACTTGTTGAATCAGTTAAACCCACCAAATTAAACAATTTATCTTGACATATTTCACTTGTTAGTCCCATTTTGCTCTACAGGCTATGTTGAGGTTTAGGGAAGAAACCAGCTTAAAAGAGGAGTTTTATGCCAGAAATAAATCACAAGTTTATCGGGTCCGTAGATGACCGAGGAACCCAGTCAGCGCCCGAGAAAGCCCCAGGCATGACCGAGCTTCAGTACCGGGCCGCGACCGAGAAATACCGGGTCGCGCCCCAGGTCGATATCCGAGCGATCTCGGCTGAGGCCCGAAAATCAATACCGAAGAAATAAGGGTGCGGCCCCGGACAGCACCGGGTATCGCTGTTGTATGATCGCCCGAGCGCATCCGAGACAAACGCCGAGCGCATCCGAGACAAACGCCGAGCGCATCCGAGACAAACGTCGAGCGCATCCGAGACAAACACCGAGCGCATCCGAGACAAACGCCGAGCGCATCCGAGACAAGGACCCGGCCAAGCGCCCGAGTCAAACTTCTTCCGACCAAAAACTCCGGCGAAGTTCCAGCTACTTGCTTGGTCCGATGTCCATTGGAAGCACCTTGCTCTAAGAGCAGCCTGCCTGGTGAAGCACCTTGCTCAAGGGATGCCACACTTGGCACCAACTAGCTTAATTGCGGATATCTTAAGGATAAAGGAAGCTCATAAGAAGACCACACTTGGCACCAACTAGCTTAATTGCGGCTATCTTAAGGATGAAGGAAGCTCATTAGAAGACCACACGCACCAGCTAGCTTAAAGTCGGCTAGCCAATAAGAATCATTCCTTCTCCATGAAGCAACCGCCCATCCATGCCTATAAATAGAAGAGTTCCACCCCCTTCTTAAATGTCCAAAAGTAGTGGTCCTTAGGTGTGTCTTCGAGCGATTGTGGGTTGACAATACTTGTAAAACTTCGCACTAGCAATCAAAAGCTTAATTCCCCTCTACTCACTCTTGTTTACTTTTGGTTTCAATGGTTATGATATTCACTCCCATGAGTATTCGTAGCTAAATTTCCATTCGGTCGAAGGAGTGCTTGTACTATGAAACCGTTCTAGACCCTTGCTTTCATGTTACTTTAATGTTTTAGCTAGTTCTTGTGCCTTCGGGGTGAACATAACAAGGAAGAGTGGATGCTTGACATGGCAAAGCTCTTCCGAGTAGTTCATTCCCCATATAGTCGCTCGGTTTGTTCGGAAATGAGGGATCAAGCGACTGCACTTAGGTTAGTATACCTTGAAATGGGGTATTAGCCTAGCTAGAACTAGTAAGCTTGTCTTGAAATGGAAAAGCCGGAGGAACAAATGCTTGAAATGGCTTTGTTTGGAGTTATGTCTTGAAATGGAATAATTCACTCACTAGAACATTTGGTTAATTCATTGGAGGTCGATGATGAACGGGGACATGATACAAGACTCCTAAGACTGGATTCCGTCTCTTAAAAAGAATCACCTTTTAATTACTTGCACTTTACTTTCTCGCACATTTACTTCTTGTCTTTAAATTCCCAAGACTTGGTCCTTCAAGCATTGCAAGACTTGGACCTTCAAGCAACTTATTTTCATGCACTTTACATTTCTTGCACATTTACTTTCAGTCCTTTACTTTTCAAGATCTTTATTTTCAGCACTAAAACCTCAACCAAAAAACCCCAATTGTCTTTACTTTATTTATTGCTTTCAAAAGAACAATTGTTTCCAACCAACTTCTCTTGGGTTCGACCCCTACTTACCGCTTGCTATCATTAGTGAGCCACTAAAGTAGTGGACTTATAAATGTAAATTTGCCGGTCACGACGATAGCCTGTCAAATTTTGGCCCCATCAGACCACTGTCATTTCGTGCGAGTCAAGATGAGGGTCACTGATGGGGCCTAATTATATGACTTGTTGAATCAATTAAACCCACCAAATTAAACAATTTATCTTGACATATTTCACTTGTTAGTCCCATTTTGCTCTACAGGCTATGTTGAGGTTTAGGGAAGAAACCAGCTTAAAAGAGGAGTTTTATGCCAGAAATAAATCACAAGTTTATCGGGTCCGTAGATGACCGAGGAACCCAGTCAGCGCCCGAGAAAGCCCTAGGCTTGACCGAGCTTCAGTACCGGGCCGCGACCGAGAAATACCGGGTCGCGCCCCAGGTCGATATCCGAGCGATCTCGGCTGATGCCCGAAAATCAATACCGAAGAAATAAGGGTGCGGCCCCGGACAGCGCCGGGTATCGCTGCTGTATGATCGCCCGAGAGCATCCAAGACAAACACCGAGCGCATCCGAGACAAACGCCGAGGGCATCCGAGACAAACGCCGAGCGCATCCGAGACAAACGCCGAGCGCATCCGAGACAAACGCCGAGCGCATCCGAGACAAGGACCCGGCCAAGCGCCCGAGTCAATTTTCTTCCGACCAAAAACTCCGGCGAAGTTCCAGCTACTTGCTTGGTCTGATGTCCATTGGAAGCACCTTGCTCTAAGAGCAGCCTGCCTGGTGAAGCACCTTGCTCAAGGGATGCCACACTTGGCACCAACTAGCTTAATTGCGGCTATCTTAAGGATAAAGGAAGCTCATAAGAAGACCACACTTGGCACCAACTAGCTTAATTGCGGCTATTTTAAGGATGAAGGAAGCTCATTAGAAGACCACACGCACCAGCTAGCTTAAAGTCGGCAAGCCAATAAGAAGCATTCCTTCTCCATGAAGCAACCGCCCATCCATGCCTATAAATAGAAGAGCTCCACCCCCTTCTTAAATGTCCGAAAGTAGTGGTCCTTAGGTGTGTCTTCGAGTGATTGTGGGTTGACAATACTTGTAAAACTTCGCACTAGCAATCAAAAGCTTAATTCCCCTCTACTCACTCTTGTTTACTTTTGGTTTCAATGGTTATGATATTCACTCCCATGAGTATTCGTAGCTAAATTTCCATTCGGTCGAAGGAGTGCTTGTACTATGAAACCGTTCTAGACCCTTGCTTTCATTTTACTTTAATGTTTTAGCTAGTTCTTGTGCCTTCGGGGTGAACATAACAAGGAAGAGTGGATGCTTGACATGGCAAAGCTCTTCCGAGTAGTTCATTCCCCATATAGTCGCTCGGTTTGTTCGGAAATGAGGGATCAAGCGAC
Organism: Rhodiola kirilowii; assembly: GCA_033675215.1. Classification (NCBI taxonomy): domain Eukaryota; kingdom Viridiplantae; phylum Streptophyta; class Magnoliopsida; order Saxifragales; family Crassulaceae; genus Rhodiola; species Rhodiola kirilowii. Next base: position 23,126,150 of record CM066197.1, read on the forward strand.
TGCACTTAGGTTAGTATACCTTGAAATGGGGTATTAGCCTAGCTAGAACTAGTAAGCTTTGTCTTGAAATGGAAAAGCCGGAGGAACAAATGCTTGAAATGGCTTTGTTTGGAGTTATGTCTTGAAATGGAATAATTCACTCACTAGAACATTTGGTTAATTCATTGGAGGTCGATGATGAACGGGGACCTGATACAAGACTCCTAAGACTGGATTCCGTCTCTTAAAAAGAATCACCTTTTAATTACTTGCACTTTACTTTCTCGCACATTTACTTCTTGTCTTTAAATTCCCAAGACTTGGTCCTTCAAGCATTGCAAGACTTGGACCTTCAAGCAACTTATTTTCACGCACTTTACATTTCTTGCACATTTACTTTCAGTCCTTTACCTTTCAAGATCTTTATTTTCAGCACTAAAACTTCAACCAAAAAACCCCAATTGTCTTTACTTTATTTATTGCTTTCAAAATAACAATTGTTTCCAACCAACTTCTCTTGGGTTCGACCCCTACTTACCGCTTGCTATCATTAGTGAGCCACTAAAGTAGTGGACTTATAAATGTAAATTTGCAGGTCACGACGATAGCCTGTCAAATTTTGGCGCCGTTGCCGGGGAAGTTAGTGTATTGGAAAATTGTTCTTCTTTTTCTTTTTCTTTAGTTTTTGCTCGTTAACCATGTGTCGTATAGGAAGCCAACATGAGGACGAGGAAATTAATGATGAGGTGAACCAGGTTGTCCGAGACAACGAGGGACCGCCCCCATTTATAGACAACCCGGAACAACTCATCCGGAACCACAACCGAGCCATCAGGGAAGCGGCCCGGTTAAATCAAGGAATGACCGAAGGCAGAGTTGGAGCCGCGCCAAGGCAACAGCCAAGGCAACACCCAAGGCAACATCCGAGACAGCCCCCATTACATCGGCAAATACCGAGTCAACACCCAGCCTTCGACGAATATTACGCGGACGAAGTCCTCCGTGAACCTACCATGGGCGAGCTCTCAGCGCCCGATTTCGGAACCCAGCCATGGTGCATAGACGAAGGCCCGGACCTAGAGAACATCGCTATAAACACATCGGTGGTCCATAATTTGCCGAAGTTCTCGGGAAATCAGGGAGAATCTGCTACTACTCATCTTCAACGTTTACATGGCATTTGCCAAAATTTAAAACCTTATGGAGTAGATGTGGATTATTTTAAATTAAAAGCATTTTATTTCTCCCTTACTGACTCGGCTAATGATTGGTTCCTCTCCTTACCTTCAGGTAGCATTCGAACATGGGCCCAAATGCAAAAGAAATTTGTGGAAAAATACTACCCAGCAGGAAGGGCGATGCAAGTAAGGAGACATTTGCAAGATATAAGGCAAGGGCCTAATGAGACCATGTACGAGTATCTAGAAAAGTTCAACCACTTGGAGCGAAGTTGCTGCACTCTTGGGTTGCCTGAGAAACTCATCATCGAGTACTTACTTGATGGCCTAAGGCCCCTCGACGAAAAACTCCTAGATGCCTCGGCTGGAGGATCGATGATGAACCTACCACTGAGCGGCATAAGGGAGCTTGTCACTAGTGTTGCGGAGAATGCCCGGTCTAGAGAAGAGACGACTCGGCAAGAAGAGTTTTCCCGCATCAAGAACGTGGCACAAGCTGAGGTACCGATGAGTTCCTTGCCCGAGGAAATGAAGCAGATAAAGGAGATGATGATTCAGCTCCTACGAAGGCAGCCAGCTGATGGACCAAAGTTATACGAATCATAAACACAGTATAACCCCCTTATTTAGACTGTTTGTCTATCTAACTTCTACGTATTAGTCCCGATATATTTCCACAAGGCATTTTAGAGACTGAAGTGAAAACACGCTAAGGAGAGGATTTTATGCTGAAAAGATAACAAGAGTCAATCCAAGGTCAAGATCATATGCCGACTGAAGAAATATCAAGGATCCTGACGTTGAATTGACCATAACAAATTAATCAGAAGAATCAAGAGTGGAGTCAAGACAGACCGGGGAAGAAACACATTGACAGTTTTGTGAAAAGACTGCACAAAACTGTACAAACTCACACATTGGGCAAGGATGACCGGCCACTTGATGAAGTGGTGGCCAAGGGAGGAGCTCCTCCCCTTCCACCACCGCCTACCGGCGGCTTGAGGGGTGGTGACCGGCGGCTTTGCTCCTCCTCCACATGGCACCTCCTCCTTCCTCCTCTTCTCCTCCCTTGGATCAAATGCACATGTCCACCATCTCCACCACCCATCTCCTCCCCTTTTGGCTATAAAAGGAGGCCTCCTCCCCTCATTTCAAACACACCTCAATCTCATTTCACTTCTCTCTCTAGAAGTTGTAACATTTGTAATGTTGTAATCTTGGCTTTGGAAATAAAGGATAGCTCCCTTGGCGCTTCAACGGTTGTAAGTAATTCTTAGTATTTATTCAACTGTTTTATTTCCTTAGTTATAATGTTTAGCGCGATGAATAGTAGCTAAACTTGTAGTTCGGTCTAAGGGGCGCTCTTGTATTGTAAAATGTTTTAGACTATTAACTTAGTGTCTAGTCTAAGTATTCAAAACTTATTCTATGTGCCATATATTAAGTCAGAACGTCCAAGGTAGAGTGGATGCTTGGAATGGCAAAACTCTACAGCGGGGTTCGTAAACTTGTACGGATAAGTGGATGCTTGGAATGGCAAAGCTTATCTGAGAAGTTTGACTCATCTTAAACACCATTTGGTTGATCGGGAATGATTGATCAAATGGATGCACATAGGCTAATATAACCGGGAATGGAGTATTAGTCTAAATAGAATAAGTGTTCTACGTCCTTGGAATAGGCTAGACAGTGTACGCAAATCGAGTGCTTGGAATGGCCTTGATACACCGTTTGAATACTTAGGAGAGTCACTAAAGGTCAATGATAAACAGGATATAATACAAGTCCCCTGAAACCGAACATTTCTCTTTAATTATAAACTGTAATTTACTTTCCAGTATTAAAATCAACCAACCAACCAATCAATCAATCAAAATAGCTGGTAGCTTTAAAACCAACCAACCGACCTTAAACACGCTCCCACGCTGCGTAATCCCCCCGAAGAACAATTATTCCCCTGGTTCCCTTGGGTTCGACCCCTACTTACCAAGTACTACCCAGTAGTATAGTTGCGAGTAGCGGACTATTATAAATTTATTTGCACAATCGCTTTGACGACGAGCGGTTCTGTCAAATTGGCGCCGTTGCCGGGGAATCAGTCGTCGAATAGTTGTTCTTTCCCTCCCCTTTCTTTTTCTTTCTTTTCCCTATGTCAGCACCCGTTACGCATGCATGGACAACGCGATTTCTGCCCCTGTTCGGAGGAACGGAGGAAGAAGACCCTGTACAGCACTGTCGAAACTTCCACCAAGTCTGCCACAACATCAAACCTGAAAACGAAGTGTTAGAAGAGTTTAAGCTGAAATGCTTCAAATTCTCTCTAACCGACTTCGCCACGATATGGTACTACACATCCACCGCTTGGAGTGCAGAACGTTTCGTAGACCTCTGCGTTCCGTTCCTGAAAGAATTCTCCCCACCATCTTTACGCCAAGAAACCCGCGAGAAGATCCTGAACCTTCAACAATCCCGGGATGAGACTTTGGACGAATACTACATGAACTACGATGCCATCGTCTCAAGCTGCCCGCACCATGCAGAGGCAGTAGCTTCTGATTCATCATCACTGGGAAAGCTGAGAGCTCGAGCAAGACTGTTGATTCGGCGGCGCTGTTCCTTGTCCGCAGCAATGATAACATGGAGGTCCTTCAGTAGTTTGCTCCTCTCATCCACGCCCATTCTGGCTCCCCCTCGACTGGATTCCCCAATTCCTTTACCTGGCTTGCTCCCCCCTTTCAGATCATTCACATGCCGCCCTTTGTATAACTTGTGGTCCACTGTGAATTTGCTGGGAGCTTTAGTAAGAAGATCAGACGAGGCTGTCAAATCAGGGGCTTGATGAATAATCAGCTCATAAATCAGAGATGGGAAACAGATCTGGTGCAGGGTTCTCATCGATGTAGCATGGTCAGTAATCTGTTTGAACATTATTCTGCCCAGGTTAAACTTCAGCTTGTTCCCTATCTGATAAATCAGTTGTCGGGATATCCTCCTCTTCGACCAAGGACTTGGCTATGAAATTGTGGGAAGCCCCACTGTCAACCAGTACCAGCACGTTCCTTTCCCCGATCATCCCTCGGAGTTTCATCGAGCGGGGCCCCGTCAGTCCCACCAGGCTATTCAGGGACACTTTGACCAGTTCCTTGCCCGCTTGCTCCATATGTTCCTTTGCCTCGTCCATCTCGTCGACCAGTAGGATTTGTAACTTGGGCGCCTTGCCCTAATGCCTTAGCTACCAGCGCTCATCGCAACGTAAGCATAAGTTTTGGGCTCGCCTAGCGGCAATGTCGGCCTCCGTCAATCTCCTGGTTTCACCCATCCCGCGCATAGGCTCATGGGGTCTGTCAGTGCCGGGGCCTTCGTTGGATACTCGAGCGGTTGGCGCGGGGACCTTAGTTGCTCGGTCAGTCGACTTCTCGTCCTTGACCAATTGTGCAAAGTGCATGATCTCCACAAGGGTCCGGGGTCGGAGAACTCGCACCCCTTCGCGTATTGCTGGTTTTAGGCCCATCATAAAAGACCCCATCAGCGCTTCGGTTGGCATGTTGCCGAGGCCTAGAGATAGGTTCTCGAACTGCTCCCAGGAAGTCTCCACCGTCGAGGTTTGAGTGAGTGTGAAAAATTCCTCGTGGACGCGTCCAGATTGCCCTCGGAATCTCTTGCACAACTCCGCCTTGAGCGTGCCCCAGTCGTGGAAAGGCTGGTACTCTTCTCACCATTTGTACCAGTGGAGGGCCTTCCCTTCTAAGCAGAGGGAGACTGCGTCCATCTTCTCGTAATCGGGTAGCCCATTTACCAGAAAGTAGCGCTCGGCCCGGTGCAGTCAGCCTCGCACGTCCTCGCCCTGGAAAATGGGTAATTCCAATTTGCGGTGGCTCATGTCCATCGCTCTCGTCTGTCTCGGTCGGTTCGGGGCCTCTCGCACAGCGCCCCATCCTTTCGCCCGGTCCTCTCGCTCGGGTACTCGACTTCAATGGCTTTGCCCAAGTAAGGGTCGATGTAGGGTGGTCTCCTGGGCCGTTCCCGAGTTAGCTTTATCTCGAGCGCGTCGGTATGTGTTGAGGGTCTCCTCCTCCGAGTCCTCGTGGCTTCCGAGCGGCGATGCAGAAGTTTTCTTGACATTCTCAAGTGAAGTGCCCCCGTCCTCCAGCATGATGTTCTTTCCTCGATCATTCACCTTAGGTGGTGCTGGTGGATCTGGCCGAGGCACTGGTTGTAATGCCCTAATCGCCTGGAGAAACTCTTCATAGTTGCGATCTACCTTTGCTTCCAGGTTATGAACTCAGCGCGCAACGCCTTAATCTCCGTCTCAAGTGTGGTGGTTCTTGCTTCAAGCTCAGCCATAGTGGCTTGTCGAGTGTGCATGAAATCCCAAAGTATCGTGTGTGCTCTGATACCAAAACGATAGGAATTTGCGCCGACTGGTGGTCTTGGCAAATTCCTCGATTATGCGCAGCGGAATGAAAATGGCCAAAAGGCTCGAACAAAAGTGAGGTTTTGGAAAATGTAACTCGACAGAAGTGATTTAAAAGGCATAATGTAGGCTTTATTGAAAGGAAAGAGTACAACTATGGAGATCACTACAACAGGGATACCCTTAAATCGTAGGGATGCAACCATCGACTAAAAGGTAAGGATCAAGAATGAACTCTCTAGTTGTAAACTTAATGCCGAGTGAAAATCCTTCTGCTCCCTTTTATAGTGTTCTCCTTCTGTGAAAAGAAGATGCCAAACAAGACTAGCCGTTACCCATTGATTGCCCAGGCATTACTCTTGGACTTGCGAGTCAAAGAGTAATGCTTATTCCTTTATGGCTACCAAACGGCCATATTCTCCAACAGCCATATTCTCCAACAGCTCTTTTCCAACGGGTGGCAACTCCCTTTGATGGAACTTCACTTCATTTAATGAACTATGACTTCTCTCGACTGGCGCAGCTTTGGCTGGGCACAACTGGGACTCGGCAGGGCCTGTCGGGGCCTTAGCTTCCTCGCCTGGTGCCTTGCATGTTGGCGTGCAGAAGACCCCAAGTGTTAGGTCATTCGGTGCTTCGAGCCTATTCTTATCACCACCTGTGTCGACTTGCACCAACAGGGGGCCTCAAAAAGTCACCCAACAGAGCCATTCAAACTGGACAAGGAAGAGTTATGAAATCACTTGAGAAGGAAAAGGACACATCCCTATTAAAAGACAAGGTAATAGCTGGGTTATTGCATCCCACTAGGACCTTCGAGATTACCATCACATGCAGGACTTTCTTAGTATCTCTCCCAAGGGCATGAGAAGATGTGAGATGTCTGCTTAAAGAAACTCCATGTCCTGATGAGAGCAATGAAGATGATGGACACTAAGATTTTTAGCCTGTCGTACCTCCACCACCTGGATAACCCCTTGGAATAGGTTATCCTCTTTGGACTCCACCTTCCCAGCAAGCTTGAGAGTGCCTTTATGATCTCTAGCAATTATCTGGCACTGACCCATATTCATTGCAAAAGACAAGGTATTCTCTGTTTCTCCTCGACACCAACTGCACCAGTAACCATTGAGATGAGAAACGGGAGGAGGAATGTGGAGGGCATCCAACGTGAGAAGGCTCTTGTAGCAAGGGTTGTATGCTGCTTTTACCAAATAAGCGATATTGGTCGCCCATTTTTTACTTGCATCAAAACATCATGACGGTCCTCTTCGTGAACACACATTTGTTACAATAGGTCCAGATAACCCAAAGAAGACTGCAGCACAGAGCCATCGCCATGCAGTCTATATAACTCTTGATGTTAATAGTAAAAGCCAGAACATCTGAACTTCAACATGGGTCTTTGGATCCTATTTGTGGAACATCATGGAAAGGAAGGCCCAATCTGGCTTGCACTTCGTTGTGGAAAAATAGGTGCTCTAGAGTTTCACCGATGAACGTCCCGCAACATCTACTTTTTAATGGAATGTGAAACCCAAGGCGCTTGACGACATCATCAGTAGGAACCACCTTGTGAAACATCTTCCAAACAAATCCACTGATCTTAGGCGGAATCCAAGCTTAGCCAAATGAGTGCGAAAATTTACTGCTTGGGAAGAGGGAAACAATTTGCACGGTAATAGTTACGAGCAGAGAAAAACCCACACGAGGAGTCCCTCCAAAGAAGCTTATCTTGCCTATTACATAGGGCGAAGTTGTGGACAATACCACTTAGAAGTCCTGATAGCATCGAAACAAAGAGATCCCTACTATGAGTATTCATGATAATTTATTTAACTCTCCAATCCGCTGCCTCTATGCGGAGGGTGACGTAGAGCCATTCACACAGGTGAGTGACCTTAAGACCGCCATTCCCGATAGTCCAGCAACTATCACGTCGAAGGCGCCGAATATGGGGATGGATGGCCTCCATATACACTTCACCATTTTGACACATATGCAACATTCAAAAATGTGTGGCTTAAACTCAAAATACGTTGCATTCGTCTTGAGCAATGGACAAACCGTTGCATAAGAACGCGTTGCATTTGACTTGTTGCAAAAGAAATTTGCAACGAAGAAAAACATGATCGTTGCTACACGGAAACTTGTTGCATTTGTAACAATCTGATGCAACACATTTTTTAAGTTTCGTTGCGAATTTTTTTAGCAACACGTCAAATGCAACGCGCTCTTATGCAACGAGCGCTGAGTTGCGCAGAGCAAATGCAACAGCCGTCTTATGCAACGCATTTTTAGAAGAAAAAGCTTTACTAAAACATTCGCAACAGAAATATATATCACTTGTGCAACAAGGTATTTGAATTACATAATTCCAAATGCAACAAAAAGTTCCTTATGTAACTAAAAATACAATATTCGGAAATTGTAAATTACATCACAATATCAATACTAAATACTATAACATCCGATCTAATGTTTATGCCAAATTGTTAAGGTTGGGTTTACGAAATCCAGCTCCCTCACTTGTCGTGTTACTTGCATGATCCCCATGACTTGAACCTCGATGCACCTAGTCCTCCAAAGCTTAGATCCCCTCTTCAGACAGTTAGACTCAATCTGGTGAGGTTTTTCCAGTTCTGAATAAAATTTGGTATTCTTCCGCTAAAGTTGTTATTTATCCTATTACAACCACCAAAAAGTTGCACATGATATTAGTGGCTGAATCCGTAATGAACTTTGAGATTGTTAATATACTACTAATCAAGGTATGAACTTACAAACTCTTCAGGATCCGTAAGGCTCCAATTTCAGTAGGCAAAGTATCAATGGGCTTATTAGAGGTCAAGTGCCTATCAGTTGCAAGGAAAATAATGAGAGTGAAGAACCTAACAATATATTAAAATTCACCAACTTTCCAAGTGCAGTTGGAATTATCCCGAAAAAATGGTTGGCCTCAAGGTCCCTATTCAAACATTACCAACAAAAATTACCACCTTGCAGTGTTACAAAAATTCTTTTTAACTGTCAAGTGTAGTGGACAATATGAAAGAACTGAGTCTCTTGCTTGTTGAATAAAGTTTTTCCATTTTTATTGATCGTTTCAGACTTACAAGGCTGTAAGACTTGTGATATTCCCCAGTGTAAAAATCCTTCTCCTATCAAAATAATACTTAGAATCAATGTCAAAATTTACCAACACAGAAATTAAACAATAATAAATCACATGTAAGAACCCATGTTACCAGTTTGCTTAAGATATCATGAATGGCAGGTCGAATGTGCTTGGCCTCCCCTGCTTCAGTGGAAGTTCAAGATCGTTCAACTAGGGGTTATCTGAGAGACCATCGTCAATCAAATTTACGGTCGAAATTCGGGCGAAGGAGTGGAAAGGCGCAGACTTTACACATAACATTGAAGGACTAATATAAAGGGAGGAAGAGAAGTAGAGTGGCACTGGATGAACATGTAACGACCAATTATAAATGGATTAGTTGGGATGATGAATTGAGTTGATAGATTCAAAATTTTGGGTTGAATGAGAATACATTCAGATAAGATTGAGACGACGTTCAGATGAAGTTGGGGAATTGGAGATAGACGAAAAAGAATTTGAGATGGGTTGAGATGAAATACAGATAAGAGTTTAGTAAGGGATTTTGCTGACCATTTTCTTCTTATTTTTCAGGCATCTCTTACTAATTTATATAGCATACTTGACCAAATAATTTACCTACCACTACTTCTAACTTGCCTAAAACTAACATTAACTTCTTCACTACTTATAACTCCTAGAACCGCATCATTCGTCCCCCTTGAAACTGACCTTGTCCTCAAGGTCTACTAATTCTGGTGGCCTTGGCAATGAAAACATGAAGATTATGTTAATAGAGCGCACCAATAATATAGCATCAGCACCAAGTTCTGAAAACTTGATATCATGGACAATAATGATCAAGCAAGCACCGCCAAAGTTTGATAAATCAAGTTCCTTCTCTTTCTCAGATGTTTCTTCAACCACTATATGAACCGTGGGAGCTTTAATTGTCATTGGTATGGCAGTCAATTTGATGGTGGATGATGGATATGAGTCAATTATTTGTGATGTATGACAAATAAGGGTTGCATTTTGTCATGATGGGTGTTGGAATAAGGGAACTTGTTGCTACTGAATTTGGTGTTCCTTGAATAGGCTGTGTGCCCAAGCATCCCTCCAGCAGTCAAAAGATGCTCTGAAAGCTAGCTGCAATATGGGCTTTTATCCAAGCGCTCTTCAATTATTTCAAATCTTGCAGTTAACTTGGTCACGTTTGCTTCAAGTGCTGCAATGGAATCGGTCGTATTGACTAGTATTTCTGGCATCATCAGCTCTCAGTGAAAGCACCAATTGTTACGACCGATTATAAATGGATTAGTTGGGATGATGAATTGAGTTGACAGATTCGGAATTTGGGGTTGAATGAGAATAGATTCAGATAAGATTGAGATGAAGTTGGGGAATTGGAGATAGACGAAAAAGGATTTGAGATGGGTTGAGATGAAATGCACAGAAGAGTTTAGTAAGGGATTTTGCTGAACATTTTCCTTCTTCTTTTTCAGGCATTTCCTACTAATTTATATAACATACTTGACCAAATAATTAACCTACCACTACTTCTAATTTGCGTAATACTAACATTAACTTCTCCACTACTTGTAACTCCTAGAACCGCATCAGAACATTTGTGACAAATGAGGGAAAAGGGCAATATGACCGAGGAAGGGATCTGGGCTTAGATCGTAAGAGGAAGATGGGTTTGGGAGAGAAGAGGGTACGACTGAAGGAGGAGGAGCACGCTGCTACTGCTGCCGTTTGCCATTAGCAGCACCTATGACCTAATGGTAGACTATAAAGCACCTATCGTGATCCTTTTGGTGTAGAAGCGGAGCTTTGGGATGAGGTTTGGAGAGTAAGCACTGCCGCGGCGAGTTATTCGTTTAGGATTTGAGAATCTTTGGGAAAATGAAAGATATGTTTTGGGGATTGAGCGGTGCTACTATCTAATACTCCTTTTCTGGTCTAATTTTTATGTTTTCCCAAATTGTTAAAACTAATGGCTAATCAATACTTAATTTATTAATTTATATTATATTAACATTATATCATTACAAATAATAGGACCTTAAATAAATCTAACTATCACTGTTCCATTATAAACCTTATATTATACCAAATTAACAAACCTTATATTTTGCCAAATTAACGTAACCTTAAAACGTTATTATATACACAAAATTAACATTAACATAATATTAACTTTTAACCTATAAACCTTCTATTATAAACTAAATGTTATACTATACAAAATTAAAATGACCTTTAACACAACATCAATGTATAATTTACTGTCGTTACTCCCATCAGCTTGTTTGACATTGTCATTAAATATTATTATTATATTATGATAGCATTACAATTAACCTTAAACCTTATATTCAATTCACATTATCTTTAAATTAAAACTTTATTTTAAACCAAATTAACCATATATTATGAACGTTTATACCAAAATAACATTAACTCTAAAGCAAATTAACTTTATATTATGTATTTGTGATCTAACTACTAGCTCATGACATAACCCTTGTACATATATATATGAACACATGATATATAATTGTCTTTGATAGGATTTGTGATGGTTTATGAGATGATATGAATGTATTCGAGGATTTCAAGAGGAATTCATTAGCGCATTAGTAGATAAGTTAAATCACAATTGTATGTATTTGTGATCTAACAAATTAACTCATAACATAACCCTATGTACATTTCATAAACACATAGTATGATTTTGTTATTGATATTGCTTATGATAGGTTAATGATGTGATTTGAATGTGTTAGATGAATTGAAGGCTAATTCATTTGTGATCTAATTATTTGATCAATTATTACTATCTCATAACGTAACTCTCGTGTATAATTGTGAACATATGATGTACAAATGTCTTTGATATGATTTGTGATGGTTTATTAGGTGATATGAATGTATTCGAGGATTTCAAGAGGAATTCATTAGTGTATTTAGTAGATAAGTTAAATCACAATCTTATGTATTTTTTATCTAACCATTAACTCATAACATAACCCTTATGTACATTTTATGAACACATGGTACAAACTTATCATTGATATTGCTTGTGATGGTTTATGATGTGATTTGAATGTGTTAGATGATTTTAAGGGTAATTCATGCTTGTATCACTCTAATCAAGATCACAACCTTTTGTATTTGTGATCTAACTACTATCTCATAACATAACCCTTATATGCATTATGTACTTTCTCATAACCCTCATAACCTTTATAACATCATAACCCTTATAACCCTCATAAAGGTTAACGATTCGACACGAATGCAACATAGGGATCTCATCACAAGTTGCATTAGTGTATATGTAACACATTTGTTAAGGGGGGAATGAGAATCTTTCAGATGAAAATGAAAATCTTTGGGGGAACTTGCTCCGTTGCATATGTACATGTTGCATTAAACTTGGTAGCGATCGAAATTAAATTCTTTGTCATGTTTTCGTTTCCCCACATCTAAAATTTCACTCCCTCCTTTTTTTATTTCGTTTCCCCCACTACTTACGCAACACAGACATACTTTTCATAGAACACATGTGCACAAGTAATCTAACGTAACACACGTGTACTTGTTGCTTTTGACTGAGTTACATAACCTTAAGCAACGCATGACGGCATGTCACTTTATATCATGTTGCATTAGTGTACTTATGCAACAGACGTTGATATGCTACTTTTGTATTCGTTACGTAAGAAACTTACGCAACGTATTTTTGGTTGCCACTTAACTACGTGTTGCATTTGTGTCATTACGCAACTTATATTAGGACCTATGTTTTATTTATGTTCCATTAGTTGTCTTACGCAACACGGCACATAAATAACAATTTTTGCATGTTACGATAGTTCCTATACTACCTGTGTTTTGTAACAGCGTGTCATGTCTTGTTGGATATGGGTCAAAATGGTGTAGTGATAGCTAAAGAGGAGGACCTGATAACAAACCTCCTCCTAGCATAATTTGCCAAATTGAGTCATTGAGCAAGAAGTTTCAAGCCATCTAGGTAAGGACAGCGCGCTTGACATCTTCCAACCTCTTGATGCCTAGGCGACCCTCGCCTTTAGGAACGCAAACATTTGCCCAACTCACACAGTGTCTACGAGACGAGTCCTTACTATTCAATAGGTAATTGGACATTAAAGTCTTTATTTTTGTAAGTAATTCTTTGGGTCTGGAATAATGGAGAGTGTATGTCTACTAAGAAACCCAGAACAGAAGAGATAAGAGTCGCCCTGTCGCTCATCGAAAGGAAATGCTTTGTCCAACAACTGATCTTAGCTTTGATAGAATCCTCTAGGTGTTGAAAATATATGATCTTCAGGTGGCCAGGAAAGAGATGAGAGCCTAAGTACCTATTAGGAAAAGTTCCCTCCTTAAAACCAATCAACTCAAGAGACTGTTTCCTGCGATCTGCTTTGATATATTTCAAGAAAAAGAGCCAACTCTTATCCGGTTTCAGCATTTGTCCCGAAATAGAACAAAACTTATTGATAAGGTTCAATAGCTTCTACATAGATGTTTTATTGCCATTGGAAAAAACAACCATATCATCCGCATAGAGGAGGTGATGCACTGAAGGGGGGCCGCATGGACCAATATAGGGATCAATCAACTTGTTAGACATAGCAGCATTCATAAATCTGCTAAAGAACTCCATGGCAATGATAAATAAGATAGGGTCAAGTGGATCCCCCTGACAAACACCTCAGTGGACTTGGAGAAATCAAAGGACTCCACACCCAAATAATAAAGCAACAATAATTTGAAATGTTTCTGTAGACTAAGTTACGCCATTGATGTGAGAAGCCTAACGCACGTTACATGCACAGTAAGAACTGCCAAGAAAGACGATCGTAGGCTTCAGACATGTCTAACTTAATCATAATGTTACCACCAAAGGTTTTATGATTAATATCACGAAGCAAATCATGAGCAACACCAATACTTTCATGAATGCTTCTACCTTCTACAAAGCCAGTTTGTTCCGGACTTATAACTCGACCAAGAACCGCCTTCAATCTATTATTCAAAACATTAGACAGAACCTTGTGAATCAAATTACACAGGCTGATATGGCGGAGTTAGTCTAGGGGCATGCCCTCTTCACTTTGGGGAGCAGGATAATTTAGTCGATGCATAGACTAAGGGATTTGGAGGCCTGCAAAATACCCCCTAAAAGGCAGAAGCATACCAACTTTAATAATATCCCGACAACTAGAAAATAATTTACCAATGAAACCATTCGGACCAGAAGCGCTCTTAGAATTAATGGTAAACACCACCTACTGTATTTCATCCTCCACTAGTAAGCGGTACAGACCCTCATTATGTGCATCACTGATGGTCGGGGAAATGAACTCTTCAACCTTAATGTCTCCATGGCTCGGAAAATCCCCCAAAAGATCCTGGAAATGAGAGTTAGCACCTTTCCCTATGATATTGATATCTTCCGTAAAAGTACCATCTTCTAGCCTCAATCTGACACTATTTTGGATGAGGCATGCTTTAATAGCTGCGTGAAAAACATTAGTATTGCGTTCGCCCTCATGCATCCATTGAATGCAAGCTTTTTCCTCCAACATACTGGACTAATAGCGAAGGTAATCACTGTGATCCGACTTTGCATCCATAACAGCTTTATGAATCTCATCTTCCCAACGATGTTGATGCTGAGATTCCAGCCTTTCCACCAGGCAGGTTTTCTCCTTGACCTTTTTTATGCACGTTAATGAAGACATCCCATTTCCAAGATTTCAGAGCCATCTTTAATTTTTGTTTTATTCCAAAATTTTTAAAGGGATCCTAATGGGGCTAGGTGGCCCAAACCTGCGAGACCACTTGTATAAAGTCTTTTATATTACGTCCATGCTCCCAAGGAATTTGAAGCTATGTCTTCCACGTCTATGGACTGCTAGCGTGATAAGGAGGGGACAATGATCTAAACGAATGCGAGCTAAATGCTGAACTTATATACTTGGAAAAACTGCCAGAGCATGTCCATTAAACTCTGTGAAGCCTTTGGCAAATACTGCTATTACCTTGCTGATTGTTGGACCAAGTAAAGGGACACCCCGACTTGCACCATAAATTTTTTGAACTCTTCAATCAAACTATATCCAGAGGTAGAACTGCATTCATTTTCTGACCAGTTAGCAATAGTGTTGAAATCCATTTCAAAGATCCAAGGGCCCGTAAACTGCGATGCAATAACACAAAGATCCTCCCATAGAAGGACCATATTAGCCTGATCGATGGACACATATGAAAAACTACACGTAACCTCCGTATCATCACACTTAACTGAAACAGTCACTGCTGTGAAGAACACCATAAAACATCAACGTGATAGGAGCCCCCCCCCCCAAAGCAACCAACTATGTGTATTTTCTGGGATACAGTGGAGGAAGTTAGGGGTGGGCAAAAACCGTTCCGGATTTAAAAACCGCCCGTACCACATCGCAAAAGTGTGTTTGGTTAACCACACCGCTTATGACCAAACCCAAATTGTTAAAAACCGCACCGCAACCGAATATAGTGGTGCAGAAGTGGTTCCATATCTCTAACCACCCGCTTTAAACCCACCACGCCACATATATAAATAAATAATTAAATAATTAGAAATTTAAAGTTATTACAAAAAATACTTTAAGCCCATTCCCAATTAAAAAACTAAGTCAGAATAAAATAACACAAGTGCAAATTTGATTTCGGTCGTTCCTCATTCCTTTTTTCATTCTTGGATACAACATCTCTTCGTGTTTCCCAAGCAGCCAAGCCACGAGAGTCTCAATCGTTATCGGTTTGGTCTTATCTTCGTTCTTGAATTATGGAATCTGTAAGTATTTTAGTTCAAAAATTAATTGGATTTTGGTTGACTCTTATGCAGATGTTGTTGTTTATGGATTTGATAATCCTCTATTCTAGGTTACTTCCAAATATTGATGGGTTTTTCTAAATTCAATTATAAACTCAACTGATTTGAAATAAAAGGCAAAGTCTCTACTGTGCAACTTAGACTTTTTTTGTTAAACTTTGAAAATTGGTTTTAGACCAAACCGCACCGCATCGAACCAAATAAAGTGGTGCGGTGCATATTTGGTGTTAACTTTTCTAATGCGGTTTGCGGTTTGAAAATTTTACAAACCAGTTAATGTGGTGCGGTTGCGGGTTTACTCTTAAACCACACCGCGCCCACCCCTAGAGGAAGTTATTGAACACAAACTTAGAGAGACCAGTAGCGCCTCTTTTCGATTCTAAAATAGCACAAAGACCAACATTATGTCTGCTAACTAAAAGCCTGAGGTAGTCACTAGTACCCTTGTTACTAACCTCACGCGCATTCCAACATAGCAAGGTTTGTGCACTCATTGATCGCCAGCGAAGTAGTAGTGTTGGATGCTCAAGGTCTCATCTGAAAGGCTTACGCTAGCAATCACCTCCCCTAGGGCCGGGTCCTTGTCTTTAGATATGTCTTTGCTCCTTAGTCAAAGTTTTTCCAGGGAGAGGTCTCTTGGGAGAGGTTTAGAGGAAGTGGTAGGGTCACTTTGCTTTGCCGCCTGACCCGATAGAGAGGCCCTATAGGGAAAGCTACCTGATTTACACCCAGGGGCGGACGCACATCCAATACAATGGGGGCAGCTACCCCCAATCAATTTCTTTAAACTTTGATTAATGTATAATTAATTAAATCAATGCTTCATTATATGTTACTCTTTGCCCCCAATTAATTTTTGATTTTAAGCTTTTATTAGTTTATAAATAAATTTAAGTTAGTGTAATCATTCAAAATAAATCTAACTCTAAACGGAACGAATCGTGTAGACAAACAAACACTATCGCAATTTAAATTAGATTTAGATTTCAATGCAATTTGATAGGTGATATAAAATTGTTTCGGGCTTTCGGAAGTAGAGTAATTTAACTTTACATAACCAAAACCAGTGCTCTAAAAATCCTCTGCCTAGCCTGCCTAAGCCCCGCCTAGAAGTTAAATTTTATGAATATGTTCAAGTGTTTAGAGAATTTAGTTAATACAATTTAATATTTAATACAAGTTTTACCGTGTATTCAGAATTTGCATATAAAATGAAGGGGAAATTTGTTAGCCATATTAACTAGTAGTATTCAATACCGCCCCCAGTCAAAAAAATTCCTGAGTCCACCACTGTTTACACCCCTCGTCCTCAGGACGATCGTCCACCTGATATCCAGGGATGGAAACGTATCTCGTGCTGTGCACCTAAAAGCTGCAAGCCCAAAGTACTGTCATTTTACTAGTGACAAAAAGGCGAAAGTTCTGAAGTGCCCTTATGAGAAAAACGCCTAAAAATGAGAAAGCGAAAATGTTACACTTGGATTTACGGCGTTAAGCAATCAACACAGGCCGGTTCTCAATGGATTTGAGATTTTGTGGGCGTCCTCCCGCGTAAAGGCGCACGAGTTTTACCAGACCAAAACAGTATAGGCGTCGCCTTAATAGAAATGAAGTGGGGTTAATGATTTGAGAGCAGATGAGGATTGAAGGCTTTGAATTTGTTGAATGGGGGAAGAATAACAACATCTCTGTAGCCACTATATTGCTGTTGCTGCAGCTTCTAAACCCTGCAAAAAGAGAAGGCTTAAAGGCAGTGGCGGATCTAGGGTTTAAAAACTAGGTGAGCGGAAAAAAAATCATTAATAATAGGTAAAATTCTTGACAAGTCAAAACACAATTTTTACATAGTATTCATCAAGAATTTGATCAAAAGATATATAAGAATTGTAAATCAAAATACCTAAGACATACATTACCAAGTATATGATGCTCTATCTGAATTGCGCTCTACGATCTCCAATACACTCGAAATGATCAATCACCGTCTCTGAATCAATATCATCCACATATTCCTTTTCAATGTGAAGCATCATACAACCTGAAAGGTACCCGTCTTCCATCTTATTTCTAAGCCTAGTTTTTATAATTTTCATAGCTGAAAATGCACGTTCAGTAGTTGCAGTGGAAATAGGAAGTGTCAAGACCAAACGAATCAATCTATCAACCAAGGGAAACAACTTCGCTAAGTCTGCTTCAACTAATCGTCTATATAATTGTGCACAAACACAGACAATTTATTTATTGTACTCACAATTCCAAAAAGGCAAAAACCCAGAAACTCAGTTACTTAGAAAGGCAGAAAATCCAGAAATACTCACCTGAAGGCTGAAGAAGAATATTAGAAGAACCCAGAAACTCAGTTACTCAGAAAGGCAAACTGAATTATATGCATTATTTATTTATTGTACTCACAATTTTGGGGGTCCATTTCAATATTAAAGAAAGTTAGGGGTCTGTTGTGGATTTTCTTCTATTTGAGAAAATTTAACATTTTATTATTTTCTTCTTAGAATAATAATTGTTTGAAAATTGAATTACATGCCTTTTATTTATTTATTTATTTATCATACTCGCGGTTCAACTTCACTCGGTTTCCTATCGGGAAAAAACTTCACTCGGTTTAGCTTTGGAACCGAACAATCAGGCCGGTATGACCAGTATGGCTTGACAATTTCAAAAGCTTCATCTTCTCCAAGTCGATCGATATACACACAAAGCAACACGCAACCAGCGAAAGCGATCGGTTTGATCTCTGAGTACGAATCTGGGATTCAGAAAGATTGGTTTTTTGGTTTTTTCATATCGAATTTGGATCATTCCGTCGGAATGAATTTCTTCAAATCGGTGTTTGTAGACGAATCGGAGTCGGAATTAGAATCAAAATCCGAAGCGTTAGCGTCTGGTTCGAAGGCCGATGGATCAAATCAGGACGATTCAGGTTCGGAACCGGAATCTGGATCTACGTCGAAACCTGATTCCGCGAATCGGCAACAGTCGCGAGCAGCGGTTGGGGACTTCGGAGGCTTGATCAAAACCCTAGTGACGAAATCCTAAATTTTGACCGGGCTTTTTTTTTCTTTTCAACATAGCCTCTCAAATAAACCCGGGATATAGCTAGGTTAGCCACCATGTACGTCCGCCACTGCTTAAAGGAAGCAGCATGTCATTTGCGTTCGACTCACAAATTCATTTCAAACCCAAGAATTATCAAATCGAATTTGATTGTTACCTTCACTTTCTAAAATTGAAAAGCTTGGCCATCTCCGATTAAGACGAACAGAGCTATCTTAAGGGTTTCACTTCTTCTTTTCATAAGGGTAGTTTGGAACTTTTACCTTTTATTAATAGCAAAACGACAGTACTTTGAACTGGCAGCTTTTCGCTGCACAGCATGGGATACGATTCTAGCCAGGGATAGGGTCAATGGTGCATACATGCTTCTGGGAAGTGTCTGTAACTATGTCTTCTGGTCGCTCGGAATGAATGCCTGGTATCAGCACCTAATCATGAGAGGACGTAGACAGCACGTTGCCATGCATCCCATGCAGCTGAGAAACCCCAGCTGACATTTATGTCACGAGGTTACGTTGTTCCGCATTTATGTCTCATTCAACGTGACAACTTGGGCTGATACATATACATTGGGCTATAGAGCTGCATTTGTTGGGCTCGATGAGGCTGGGGTTGTTGGTTCGATCTTCATGGCATTCACAGATATATCAGTTTGCATGGCATTAATAAAAGTATTGGACGTACGTCATGTACCTACATGCAGAATAATATCCATGGATTTCCTCTTGTTAATCTGATCACAAAGATTGGATTGTTTCTGTTGGAAATATTGGTGAATTACAGGCAGAGATTATGAAGTTACTGAATAACATATACATAATACTGAGATGTGATTAAATAGAATACTATACAATACATACTGAATGACTGAAAAATAATTGTAAACCGGAGTGGACCGAGTCGCGTTGGCCGCGGTCCTCAGAGCAAGATTGCCGCCCTACTGTGCTTTGGGACTCGCTGGCAGTATGCTTCCTAGGATGAAACGATCCTCGGCAACAGACTTAGCACCAAGCTTTGCCGATCGAACCTTTCTCGCCTTTGGCTATCAACACCGACTGACTTTTACGAATGAGAAAACCGAGGAGGAGAGCTGATGTGTTTTCTGTGTGTCTTTCAAGTGAAGCGCAGACCTTACTTATATAGCAAGTCTAAACCGACTTTAGTAGATAATCTCACGATTTGTTTCCGAAGATAACGCAAGTTGATAATTCAACTGATATTCGAAAATAACGGGAGTTGATAATTCTACGAACTGTTTCCAAAGATAAGTTTGGACTGTTCCGAAAATCAAGGAAGTTAATAACAACAACCTTATCCGAAGACCAAATCGATTTTGGTTTGGTTTAATGCTCAAAAATGGAAATTGACTTTCGCAAAACCGAACTGCGCTACCCGCGGAGAAATCGATGCTGCATTCGTGACCGCATGATGCGGGCGGACATAAGTCAAGCCAAATCCGACGCCGTCGACTGGCTCTGGAGGAGAAGGTGAAGCTTTCGACGAGAGAAGAGATTTTCTTACTACTCATTATGTGTTTTATTTCCATTATGTGTAGCTGAACTCTTTATTATGTTTAGGGTTTCGTTCATTGTGACGTTTGTTTTGAGACTTTGTTCTTAATGCTATTTCATGTTTTACTAGTTCTTGTGCTTATCTTATGAATTAACTTGTTAGATTAAGTGGAAGCTTTGACGCAAAGCTTAGTTGAGCAGTTAATTCTTACCGTTAATATCTACTGGAAACTTTGTCGTAAAGGTAGATCGTAACACCTAGGCTAAATAATACCTTTGTCGGATTATTAAGTTTAGGAAAGAACTAGAAGTCTAACACCTTTGTCAGGTTAGATTGTGGTGTATCACCTTTGTCGGGATACTTAGGGTTGTTACTTTGTCGAAAGAGCCACACTTAGAAACATGAGATTAGATATTTAGCAGTCAATTATAAACATGTCACAATAGAAACCCTAAGCTAAATGTTCTCTCTGTTTGGAAGTCTTTTGTTATTTTTCTCTTTTGCACTCTTTACTGTTAAAAACCCCCTTTCTTAATTGCTTACAGGAACAACTTCAACAACTAGCTCTCTAGGATTCGACCCTGCTTGACGCTTTACTAGTTCATAGCAAGAGATTATAAATTTAAGTTTGACGCGTCAGACGACGCGCGTCACTTACCTTGGGAAAACATGTTGTCTTTACGGACGATTCAGTAGACGTGATTGTCCTTGAACTGTTCATCTTATAATGTAAACGAAAGCCATGTCTCCCACAGATATCTTCCTGGCCATACTTGGTTCTTACTGGTGGGTCTTTTTTGGCCATGACACCCCTTTCCTGGTTATGCAAGAGTTTTTAAAAGAATTAAGCCCTTTGAATTCTCCTTTGAAGCGGCCACACTTCTCTCTCACAAAGGTGATTCTTTCTTAAAGTAATCCCGTGTTACCCATTTGAATCTCAATATTCAAATTACTAGAATCATTAAAAGCTTTGAGCTTAGCCTCGTGCGGGAGTCGCTGTTTTATCTGGGAATAAGGTTGGGGTGTTACCCCCACGGTGACCTCATAGTCTTAGTAGTTAGGTGGTCCCTTTGAACTAAGTTCTTGGGATCTGCAGTCAGCATGGTAGGGTTTTCCGTTGCCTCGACTTTATTTCCAAAAGGGCTTAAGCCTATGTTTTGATATTAACAATCAAAAGGCTTCAGTCCCTTTCCCTTTGTCGTCTTCTCTACTTGGTCCCTGTTTAACCCTTTGGTTAACGGATCCACTATATTTTCTTTGGACCTCACGTAGTCAATGCTTATGACTCTGGATGAGAGAAATTGTCTAATGGTATTGTGTCCTCGACGTATGTGTCTAGACTTACCATTATACATGACATTCCGTGCTTTACCGATTGTTGATTGGTTATCACAATATAAACATATTGGTGGCACAGAGATTTTTCATTCAGGAATATCCTCTACAAAGTTTCTTAACCACTCTGCTTCTTCGCCACATTTATCTAATGCCACAAACTCATCTTCCATCGTGGATCGAGTTATCAGTGTTTGTTTAGAGGATTTCCACGACACGGTCGCACCTTCGAGAGTAAATACATATACACTGGTGGCCTTTGAGTCTTATATATCAGATATCCAGCTTGCGTCAGTGTATTCTTCGATAACTTTAGGATATCTAGTATAGTGCAGACCATAATTATGAGTAAATTGTAAATACTTTAGTATTCTTACAATAGCATTCCAGTGTACTGTTCCTGGATTACTCGTATATCTGGCAAGTCTACTCATTGTATAGGCAATATCAGGTCTAGTACAATTCATTAAGTACATTAGACAGACTATCACTTTTGAGTACTCTACTTGGGCTCTCTCCTTTGTTTTTAGACAGGTGTTGATTCATTTCTATAGGAGTCCTACATACTCCTAGACTATCTTTTCCAAATTTGTCCAATATTTTGTCAACATAGTGTGACTGGCTCAAAATAAATCCATCTGCCGTTCTTGTAATTTAATCCCTAAAATTACATCAGCTCGTCCAATATCTTTCATATCAAACCTTGAGTTTAATATGGCCTTAGTGGATTTGACCAAATTTTCATCGCTTCCTATGATGAGCATGTCATCGCATATAAGCACAAAATCACATATCTGTGCTTAGTGGTTTTGATGTATATACATTTGTCACACTCGTTGATTTTGAATCCGTTTGACAACATTACTTTGTCAAATTTCGCATGCCACTGTTTTGGCGCTTGTTTCAGACCATAGAGAGACTAAACAAGTTTACAAACTTTTCTCTCTTGTCCCGGTACTCTACAACCCTCAGGTTGTTCCATATATATTTCTTCCTCAAGGTCTCCATTTAAGAAAGCAGCCTTCACATCCATTTGATAAATTTTTAAATTGCGCAATGCTGTAATAGCAATTATCATTCTAATGGAGTCATCCTTGTCACATGGGAGAATGTATCAAAGTAGTCTAGACCTTCCATTTGTCTATACCCTTTGATCACAAGTCTCGCCTTGTACTTTTCAATAGCACCGTCTACTTTCAGTTTCTTTGTAAAAATCCACTTGGAATCAAGTGGTTTACATCCATGAGGAATATCAACTAGCTCCCACGTATGACTTAGCATAATGGAGTCTAGTTCACTTTTTATGGCTTCTATCCATAAAGGATCGTCAACCGAGCTTATTGCTTCATCATATGTACGAGGTCCTGCGTCAACCATAAAGGTTAGAAAATCAGGCCCAAACAAATTTTCAACTCTAGCTCTCTTGCTTCGTCTAGGTTCCACCAAACTAGTATTCTCCTCGAATATTTCTTCTTGTTGTTGTTGAGACATTTTGGTGAGTTCTTTGCCTATCTCATCAGGTGAACTCGGTTTCATTTCCTCAGATTTATAGGGAAACACTTGTTCAAAGAACGAAAGAGTCTTAGACTCCATAATGGTGTTCTTGTGTATATCAGGATTTTTCTACTCATACACAAGAAATCTATACGCAGTACTGTTTAACGCATATCCAATAAACGCACAGTCAATTGTCTTTGGTCCTATTTTCATTCTCTTAGGAACGGAAGCCATCACCTTGGGTAAACACCCCCACACTCGCAAGTGTGTGTAAGAAGGTGTTCTCCCTATAAATAGTTCATAAAGAGATTTGTTTTTCTTTTACGACGTATCCGATTTAGGAGATAATTAGCTGACAAAATGGCATCCCCCCACATTTCCTTTGGTAACCCTAAACTAAGCAACATCGCATTCATCATTTCTTTGATAGTGCGATTCTTACGTTCAGCTATACCATTCGATTGAGGCGAATAAGGTGGAGTTACTTCATGTATGATTCCAGTTTGTGCACACAGTGTCCCAAACAGTTCAACATATTCACCACCACGATCACTCCGTAGCCTTTTGATCTTTTTATTTAATTGGTTTTCTACTTCCAACTTATACATGGCAAATTTCTCTATTGCTTATTCCTTGCTCTTTAGCAAGTATATTGAACAATATTTTGAACTATCGTCTATGAAAGTCACAAAAGATTTATTTCCGCCTCTTGTTGGCATGAATTTCAAGTCACATAGATCACTATGTATTAAGTAAAAGGGCTCAGTATCTCTTTCAACACTATGAAAGGATGTTCTTGTTAATTTTGCTTCAACGCAAATTTCACACTTGTGTTCGGAATCAAATTGAAGTTTTGGTATACAATCCAATTTCATTAGATTCCTTATTGAGTCATAATTCACATGACCAAATCGACCATGCCATAAATTTGAAGATTCAAGCAAGTAAGCAGAAGAACTTTCTGTATTAATAGACTTGATGGCAATTACATTAAGTTTCCACATGCCATCTTTCACATAACCACGTCCCACATACATTCCGTTCTTTGAAAGAACAACTTTCTAAGACTCAAACACCATCTTAAAACCATGTCCATCAAGCAAGGCTCTAGAAACTAAGGTATTCCTAATGTCTGGCACATATGAGACATTAGTCAACTTCAGCTCCTTTCATGAAGTTATATTTAAAATAACACTGCCTTTCCCCTTGACTTCTAAGGTGGTCGAGTTGCCCATGTACACCTTCTCTCATGCTTCAGTCAGTTTCAACTCCGAGAAGGCATTCTTGTCAGAACAGATGTGGTGGGTTGCTCCAGTATCCAGCCACCACTCCTTGGGGTTGGAATCCACCAGCCTTAGCTAAGAAATCACAGCCACTAGGAAATCTTCCTCCACCTCGGCAACATTCGCCTTTTTCTTCTTTTTCTGTGGCTTCTTACAATCAGCGGCTCTGTGAACCTCTTTGTCACAGTTGAAGCACTTGCCAGTGAACTTTGGTTGTACCTTCTTCTTGATAGCCGCACCTTTGGGTCCAAGTTTGCTGAAGGGCGTTTTCCTTTGGAGCTACCACCATGCTCCAACATGTTGGCCCTCTCAGACGGGAGATTAATCCTCTTATCAGAGAGTTGATTATCCTCTTCATTCATGAGGCGAATCACCAGGTCTTCCATAGACATTTCCTTTCGCTTGTGCTTAAGGTAATTCTTGAAGTCCTTCCAACCCGAAGGCAGTTTTCCAATGACTGCAGCAACTTGGAATGGTTCAGTGACCTTCATTCCTTCAGAGTTCATCTCATGAATGATCAGCTGCAGGTCTTGCACTTGAATGGTCACAGTCTTTGAATCCACTATCTGGAATCCACAATGTACTTCTTGGAGCCCGCATTCTCATTTCGATACTTCCGATCAAGTGACTCCCAAAGCTCCTTAGCTGAGCTTTTGGTGCAGTACACCTTGTACAACACATCATTCAGGTTGTTAAGCACATGGTTCCGACATAGATATTCACAATCTTTCCACGCATTGTATGCCATGAGTACTTGCTGATCAGACTCATCCTCAACAACCCTGGGTGTGTTCTCGGTCAGATACTGGGCAAACCCAAGTTCGATCATATAGAAGTGCATCTTCGGCTACCACGTATTAAAGTTCTGTCCATTGAACACCTTTGCCAACGCATTATTTGGAACTAAACTAGTAGGTCCATTCCCGGCCGTAGCCATCATAACTGGGGTCGTCGCAACCGACTCAGCAGCTACAGCATGAGGGTTCTAGAAACCCTCCATGTTCACTGAGAGATTGTTTTGTCTATGTTCATAATTCATTGTCTACACAGAGAGGCAGATCTGTTAGTAACTTCAAACAAACAAATCAGAATGAATCTTGCTTTAAAATTGTTGGAAATATTGCTGAATAACAGGAAGAGATTATGAAGTTATTGAATAACAGATACAGAATACTGAGATGCGATTAAACAGAACACTATGCAATACATATTGAATGACTAAAAAATAATCACAAATTAGAGTGGATCGAGTCACGCTGGACGCTGTCCTTAAAGTAAGATTTCCACCCTACTGTGCTTTGGGACTCGCTGGAAGTATGCTTCCCAGGATGAAATCCTCGGTAACAGACTTAGCACCAAGCTTTGCCAATCGAACCTTTCTGGCATTTGGCTATCAACACCGACTAACTTTTACGAATGAGAAAATCGATGAGGAGAGCTGATGTGTTTTCTGTGTGTCTTTCAAGTCAAGCGCAGATCTTACTTATATAGCAAGTCTAAACTGACTTTAGTAGATAATCTCACGATCTGTTTCCAAACATAACGCAAGTTGATAATTCAACTGATATTTGAAAATAATGGCAGTTGATAATTCTACGAACTGTTTCCAAAGATAAGTGTAGGCACTAAAAGTTCAAGGACCAAATCAAAATTATTTAAAGTATAAATGGGCCGGCCCACAAGGGATATTTGGGTCAAATCTACAAGCCCGGTTCATGAGTTAAACTCAACCCAAAGCACGGGCCCAATCTCAAGCCCACTAGTGAACTCTATAAATAGAGCATTTCACTTCACAAAAAAGGCATTCTGACATTCTGAAATTTGAGAAGAAAGCACAAAGAAGAGTGCTCTCAAAAGAAGCGTCAGCCGCCAGCAACCGACAAGTACGTGCCGTCTGCCTAAGCATCCCAGCGCCATCTGCCAGAGCATCCAACCGCGACGCAGATACGTGAGACCAAGTCCCCGCGACCCTCACTCCGCAACGCAGACACGTGAGACAAAGTCCCCGCGACCCTCACTCCGCAACGCAGACACGTGAGACCAAGTCCCCGCGACCCTCACTCCGCAACGCAGACACGTGAGACCAAGTCCCCGCGACCCTCACTCCGCAACGTAGACACGTGAGACCAAGTCCCCGCGACCCTCACTCCGCAACGTAGACACGTGAGACCAAGTCCCCGCGACCCTCACTCCGCAACGCAGACACGTGAGACCAAGTCCCCGCGACCCTCACTCCGCTACGCACGTGAGATCAAGTCATCAAGACCCTCACTACACAAGACACGTTGCGCTACGCCTTCATCCGCACACATCAAGCTAAGTAGACCAAAGCAAGCAACACCGTAGAATCAGAGGAAGCATTAGAGATTACGAACACAACTTCTGCTCTCAAGCATAAATCATTTGTAAAACATTATTTTGTATTCAATACGAAATATTGTGACCTTACAAATTTTGGTGAACCCGACGTGAAGATCTCTACCTCTCATCCCTACGCTAAAGCTAAGATGTCTGCTCAACCTACCAGTCCGCAAACTGCCAGGAAAACTTACGCCACAACGGTAGCTCAACCAACCAGCATCTGCACAAGAGGAATGACTCAAAGGATGGCTGTCAATGCCGCTGCTGCAAGCTTACGAGCTTCTCAAGTGCCAAAGAAGGGACGCACATATACTGTTGCTTCCATCATTGCTGCGGCTACGGCAGTGATTGCCTCCAACTCCCCACAACACAAGGGAAGTGCGAGAACTGACGGAACACACTCACCAAAAGCGAAGGTTGCTCTACCAAAACAAGCCGAAACACCCAAACCCTGTGTAGCTTCTGTCATGACCATAGGCACCAAGACCATGGAGGAGCAGATGCAAGAACTAAGAGAGATGCTTGAGCTAGTCCTGAAAGACAACCAGGAGAAGAACAAGAAACTTGAAGAACTCCAGAAAGAGGTGGTTGGGCTCGGGAAACGAAAGGTTGAAGAAGTCAATCTGACGGCTGAAGATGATGACACTAACAAGATGATCCCTGTAGAAACCAACAAGAACGGAGGTGTTGCATGCAACGAAGACCAACTTCAAGTGCTGATAGCCAACGCGGTCAAGAGCCAGCTAGGTGGAGATTCTTCTGGTGGTACACGCTGTGCCAAACCCTACAGCAAGAGAATAGAGGGTCTGCGCATGCCACATGGATATCAGCCCCCCAAACTCCAACAGTTTGACGGAAAAGGAAGTCCAAAGCAACATGTCGCCCACTTCATCGAAACGTGTAACAACGCGGGGACTGAAGGGGATCTGCTGGTCAAACAATTTGTGCGATCTCTAAAAGGCATTGCTTTCGATTGGTACACTGACTTGGAGGCAGAGTCTATTGACAGCTGGAGTCAGATGGAGGACGAATTCTTTAACCGATTCTATAGCACCAGAAGGGTTGTCAGCATGAGTGAACTGACAAACACAAAACAATGGGGAGAAGAACCTGTGGTTGACTATATCAACCGCTGGCGTTCATTGTGCCTTGAATGTAAAGACCGCATCAGCGAGACATCAGCTGTAGAGATGTGCATCGATGGAATGAACTGGGATTTGCTATACATCCTTAAGGGTATCAAACCTAGGAATTTTCAAGAGTTGGCCACACGCGCACACGATATGGAAATCACCGTGAAAGGACATGGAAGGAATCACCTATCCTCGTCAAAGGCAATCATCGATAAGAGGGAATGCAAGAAGCCTGAAAGGGTCAACAAAAATGCTCCGAAAGAGGCCATGGCCATCAGCACCAACGACGCTCCTGTAAAGATATCATCAAAACCAAAGCAGGAGAAGAGGAAAGAAGTCACCTCAAAAGACTTCAAGCGCACAAAGCCTACACTGAGGGAATTACAAGCCAAGAAGTATCCATTCCCTGACTCTGATCTGTCAGGCATGCTCGATGACCTGTTGGAGAAAGGCATCATCAACTTACCAGAAGCAAAACGCCCAGATGAAGTCAACAGGACTAATGATCCTAAATACTGCCGCTATCATAGATTGGTTAGCCACAGTATCGAAAGCTGCATCACTTTCAAGGAGCTTATAATGAGATTAGTCAAAGAAGGGCGCATCGAGCTCGACACAGATGAGACAATAGAAGCAAACCACACCTCTGCGACGACTAGTTGCGACTCACTTTGCAAGCCACAAGAATGGTGCATGCAACAAATCCAATTTGGCACCTTTGAGCCAACAAAAGTGTGGATATGAAAGCCATCTATTGAAGCTGAATCGAAAAAGTTGAGATGCGATTATGATCCAAAAAGAATCGAAACTTATGGGATTATGAAAGAAGTCGAATGCATGGAGGATGATGAAGGATGGACTCTTGTAACTCGAAGAAGAGCAAAGAAGCAAGTCAGTCCACAACCAGAACTTGTCCGCCGAAAAAAGAAGCAGGTGACCGAGAAGAGACCACGTCAGATGGAGGATTCCTTCGGTAAAGTTGGGGTCAACACAACCTCAGGGGCAATAAGCGAAGAAAGTGAAGAAGAACACAAAGCTGAGCAGAGGAATGAATCTCCAACCACAAAGACACAACCACCTTCGGATCCTCAAGATGACGCTGATGTGCTCGATATCCTGGAAACTCTCCCTAAACACGAGCAGTGGGAGCAGATTTTCTACTTGCCAGAGGAATCACGACAACGAATAGCACAAGCACTCCTACATCCAAAGCTAAAGGAGGACGTCATCAAAAATGCAGAAAAGCTAAGAAAAAGTCAAGCCGAATGCACCTCCTGCAACACGACCTTGGCATTTTCTGACGAAGATCTTCTTCTTGGATCCAAGCCTCACAACAGACCTCTGTATGTTACAGGCTACATCCGAGGACAAAAGGTGGGAAGAATCTTGGTGGACGGGGGATCTGGAGTAAACCTCATGCCAAAAGAAACCATGGATTTATTGGGAATCACTATGGACGAACTCTCTAATAGCCAGCTTTTAATTCAGGGATTCAACCTAAAAACTGAACGTGCGATTGGCATGATTCGTGTTAATCTAGCGATTGAAGAGCTATCAGCCGATACCTTGTTTCATATCATTGACGTTAGAACTTCATTCAAGTTGCTACTCGGTCGACCATGGAAGCATGAGAACGGAGTTGTGGCATCAACTCTTCACCAATGCTTGAAGTATTATCGCGACGGTGAAAGAAAGATAAATGGTGACGTCAAACCATTTACCAAGGCAGATTCGTTTTTTGCAGATGCTAAGTTCTATGAGGAAAATGGTGTGTCAAGCGAACTACTGCCATTGGTCATCCCTTCCACTAGCAAGAACGACAAGGGAAGACCAGCAAACCAAAATCGGCCAAAGATAAAATCAGAAATTAAACCAGAGGCCAGGAGCAGGGCAGGTGTCATGATACCTACACAAACGCAAAGACCGACTCCTGAAAGCACACTTCCTATCTTGCGGTATATACCTATTTCTCGACGTAAAGCAGGACAAAGACCCCTGGAAGACTGTCAAAAATCAGAGACAAGTTTTGCAGACCAAAAGAAGGTCAGAAGGATGGTCAAACAAGAATGGGTGGCCAAAGTAGTCATTCCATTAACCAATGCAAATACGACAAAGGTTCTGAGGCCCCCGCTAGAAGGATTCGTTTCGGAGTCAATCGAACCACATGAAAGGAATGTAAGTTTGAAGGGAGAATTTGGTCCAAACGCCTATAAGTTGATGGAGAAGTCAGGATACAATTTCAAAAGACCGGCCATGCTCGGAGAAGTGATCGAACCTCATCCTTATAGTATCGCCCAGATTCATGGAACGGCTCACAAACACGCTGGTCTGGGTCACAAGCCTCCACCACCTGTGAAAATTTCTATTCGTCATCAAAAAGATGCTACATCAACTCACCAAATCACTGCAGATGAAATCGAAAACAATAAAGAGGAAGACATGACTGAGTATGATATAGCGACATCCTTTCACGTAACAGCCGAAGAAGTTCCAAATAAAGTCGAAGAAGTAGAGGCTGATCAAGCTCCGGAGGTACTCGAAGATGGCGGGCAGTCAACTGTTGATGACCTGAAAGAGGTGAACCTCGGAACCACCGAAAATCCACGTCCAATATACGTTAGCACCCTGCTAACCGAAGAAGAAGAGGAGCAGTACCTCAAATTATTGGCAGAATACAAAGATGTTTTCGCTTGGAACTACACGGAGATGCCAGGGCTTAATCCGAAGATAGCTTTGCACCGTCTAGCGATCAAAAGGGGGGTCGGACCAAAGAAGCAGTCCCAACGGCGATTTAGGCCAGAGCTGGTTCCCGAAATTGAGAAAGAAATTAATAAGCTCATCGACGCAGATTTCATTCGTGAAGTTAAGTATCCGACGTGGATAGCCAACATTGTTCCAGTAAGGAAGAAGAATGGGCAGCTGCGAGTGTGCGTGGACTTTCGAGATCTCAACGAAGCATGTCCAAAAGATGACTTCCCCCTGCCGGTTACGGAACTCATGATAGATGCAACAACCGGACATGAAGCTCTCTCCTTCATGGATTGTACGGCTGGATACAACCAGATACACCTGGCGCCTGAAGACCAAGATGCTACGGCATTCCGAACCCCAAAAGGGATCTTCTGCTATAAAGTCATGCCTTTTGGCCTAAAAAATGCAGGAGCCACATATCAGCGTGCGATGCAAAAGATTTTCGAGGACATGATGCATAAAACGATAGAATGTTACGTCGATGATGTGGTGGTCAAGTCAAAAGCCAGGAGTGACCATATCCAAGATCTTCGTACGGTTTTCGAAAGACTCCGAAAGTGCCAGCTCAAAATGAATCCGCTTAAATGTGCATTTGGCGTCACATCGGGGAAATTCCTGGGCTTCGTAGTCACACACAGGGGCATCGAAATAGACCAGACAAAAATCAAAGCTATTCAAGAAATGCCCGAACCAAAAAGCTTAAAAGAATTGCGCGGATTACAAGGACGACTGGCTTACATACGAAGATTCATCTCTAACCTCGCAGGGCGTTGTCAACCGTTCAGTCACCTCATGAAAAAGGATGCTCCATTCGTTTGGGATGACAAATGTCGCAGAGCTTTTGATAGCATAAAGAAGTACTTGTCTACTGCACCAGTGCTTGGGGCACCCACTCCAGGAAAGGCACTGATACTTTACGTTGCCGCTCAGGAGAAGTCGCTTGGGGCAATGTGTGCACAAGAAACCGACGAAAGAAAAGAAAGACCCCTCTATTACTTAAGTCGAACTTTGGTGGGAGCTGAACTCAATTACTCTCCAATCGAAAAGATTTGTCTTGCATTGGTATTCGCAGTACAGAAGTTGAGGCACTATATGCAGGCACATACAGTACACGTAGTTTCCAAAGCTGATCCCATCAAGTACATACTTTCAAGACCAGTCTTGTCAGGTCGACTAGCAAAGTGGGCTATGCTTCTCAAGCAATATGATCTAGTGTTTGTACCTCAGAGGGCAACAAAAGGGCAAGCCATAGCGGACTTCTTCGCTGACCACCCAGTTCCTGCCGAATGGGAGTTTTCCATCGATCTTCCAGGCGAAGACATATTCTACATCGATGTGCTACCTCCATGGCAGATGTTCTTCGACGGAGCTGCAAGACGCGATGGAGCTGGAGCTGGAGTTGTGTTTGTATCACCAGAGAATCATCTTCTCCCCTTTTCGTTCACACTCACTCAACTATGTTCAAACAACATGGCGGAATATCAAGCACTTCTCCTGGGACTTCAAATGGCCAGACAAATAAGAATCGACGAAATGGATATCTATGGAGACTCACAGCTAGTAATCAATCAAGTACTTGGTGAGTACGAAGTCAGGAAGGATAACTTGATCCCTTATCATAGACATGCGACACAACTGCTTAACGAGTTTGACTCCATCAGTATAGGACATGTTCCGAGAAGTGCCAATAAGTTGGCTGACGCGCTTGCTAACCTCGCAGCCAATTTGGCACTGGGGGCAGAAGAGACCATGTCCATTCCAGTTTGCAATCGTTGGGTAGTCCCGCCGTTGGAGGAAAACGAAGAAAACATGGAGTCGTCAAACGTCGTATATGCCTATGACATCGAAAAAGAAGATTGGCGTCAACCTATCATCGACTTCTTGGATCATCAGAAGTTGCCAACCGATCCTAGACACAAGGTAGAAATACGCCGACGTGCCCCAAGGTTTATCCACTACAAAGGGACATTATACAGACGCTCGTTCCTGGGGCAATGGTTAAGGTGCTTGAGCGAAGAAGAAGCAGTGGAAGTTATGCAAGAAGCTCATGCCGGCATTTGTGGTGCTCACCAGTCAGGTCCGAAACTTTATGATCGCGTCAAGAGGATGGGGTATTATTGGCCAACCGTTGTGCAAGACTGCGTAGATTTTGCAAAGAAATGCAATGCATGTCAGTTCAATGCAAATTTCATACATCAGCCTCCAGAGCCTCTACATCCGACAGTTGCATCATGGCCTTTCGAAGCATGGGGACTCGACGTAGTAGGACCAATTAATCCTAAGGCATCCAACGGACACACGTATATTCTTGCTGCAACCGACTACTTCTCCAAGTGGGCAGAGGCAGTGACGCTACGTGAAGTAAAGAAAGAAAACGTGGTTGACTTCATAACAAAGCATATCATCTACCGACATGGCGTTTCACAAAGAATTGTAACCGATAACGGAAAGCAGTTCTCTAACAAAATCATGACAAACCTCTGCGAAAAGTTCAAATTCAAGCAATACAAGTCGTCGATGTACAACGCTCCTGCAAATGGACTGGCCGAAGCATTTAACAAGACTTTGTGCAATTTGCTGAGAAAGGTGGTGGGGAGATCAAAACGTGATTGGCATGAAAAGATCGGTGAAGCACTGTGGGCGTATCGAACAACATACAAGACTCCGACCCAAGCAACCCCGTATGCTCTAGTATATGGAGTGGAAGCAGTATTGCCACTTGAACTTCAAATTCCATCCATGCGCATAGCCATCCAAGAAGGACTCAGCAGTGACAAAAACGACAAGCTACGCTTAGCGGAGTTGGAAGCCCTCGACGAGAAGAGATTGCAAGCACAACAAAGCTTACAATGCTACCAAGCAAGGCTTTCACGTGCATTCAATAAGAAGGTGCGTCCCCGCTCCTTTCAAAAAGGAGACTTGGTTCTGGCAGTAAGAAGGCCAATCATCACCTCACACAAGACGGGAAGCAAGTTTAAAGAGAAGTGGGACGGTCCCTACGTGGTGCAAGAAGCTTACACGAATGGGGCATACAAGATCGTGGATCAAGAAGGATTACGTGTCGGACCAATCAATGGAAAGTTCTTAAAGCGCTACTACTCCTAAAGCTGCAGATCGACACTCCTGGCCCGCAAGAGTATAAACTGTGAACGGCTAAAAAAAAGATCGACACTCCTGGCCCGCAAGAGTATAAACTGTGCACGGCTAAAAAAACAAAAAAACAAAAAAAAATGAACTACGTTGACTTGATCTTGCGAAGTGTCACGCACGTGACTTTGTAAGTACGTAGGTAGCTTGAGTACAAAAATAATATTCAAGTGCAGTCTCAAAAAAAAATAAAAAAAAAAATAAAAAAAAAAAAAGATCGACACTCCTGGCCCGCAAGAGTATAAACTGTGAACGGCCAAAACAAAAACAAAAAAACAAAAAATGAACTACGTTGACTTGATCTTGTAAAGTGTCACGCACGTGACTTTGTAAGTACGTAGGTAGCTTGAGTACAAAAAATGTGTTCAAGTGCAGTCTCTAAAAAAAATAACAAAGTAGTTTGACGGTTCTAATGCATGACCGCCTGGATAGCCTTCTTGCATTGATCTAACTCACGCTTCACCTTCACCAAATCATCAGAGCTCGCTCGAAAAGTTTTCAATTCATCTAACTTCTGTTGAAGTGCACCGGCGCTTGACTCGGCCGCAGCAATTACATCCACTTGGCGGCTTTGCTGGTGTCTTATGCTCTCTGCCTCCTTATGCAAAGTTCGTAATTTGGCTTTAGTTTCCTCTATTGCCTGCGCCACTACTTCTCCCTGTCTCTCCAAACTCTTGCTAGTCTGGAGGGCACCCTTGAAAGTCACTCGAGCAGAGCATAGACTGTCCTCAACCGTAGAAATCTCACGGGCATGATGGGTGGAGTTGTTAACAACACGCTGCTGGACTACAAGGAGTTTGGCAACACTCTTTACATACGCATCAACGGCCGCCTGAAGAATGTAGGTGTCATCGCCAACATTTTGAAGACTAGCAAGGAGGTGGGTAACACGCACAGCTACATCGGCGACTTCTGCGTATGGAGCTTCCATTAGGTTCTGAAGGAGAACCCTCACGAGCTGGTCAGTCATCTTGACGGTTTGGCATGAGGAAGGTGAAGCAGTGACACCCCCAGAGCTTGGTACTTTGTTGCCCTGCGGTCGTCCGGAAGAAGATGAAGCATCGGAGACTTGTTGGCTATGTTGCACCGACCGTATAGGGCTCTGTCCTCCATTATCGACAGGCGTCTCATCCGTGGCATCACCAGTTGGCACTGGGACAACGACCCTCTGAACCTCTTCAGCGGCAGAACCAGAATCTTCTCCTCCGAGTCCAAGAATAGCACCATTGCGCCTGCCTTCTTTTGGTAGAGACTTGTATCGCAAGGTGAGTTCGTCACGAAATGAAACGACTATGTCGAAGAAATTAAGACAAGTAAGGAATTCCCAGGAGATTGGAGGAGTCACAAACGGTCTCACTTAAAAACCAATCTCCTTAGACTCGTAAGTCTTGGTGACAGAATCCTCAAAAGCTTATTTTTCTTGACACAATGAATTCAAAGTGTGAAACTACCCCCGAGGAATAGCAGTCTTACGCAAAGAAGGATAGCGGGTTGGTCTCTCAACAACAAGCCAGAGTACCGTCAACAACAGCGCATCAACGTCAGAGCGGTAAAATCGGCAACCACAGATAGAAGAGGGCCCGGTCAAAAAAAACATTATTTTGAAGTCAAAGCTGGGCTGCAAAAAAAAAAAAAAAAAAAAATTTGCTCAATAGGCGTACAAAAAAAAACATTATTTTGAAGTGTCAAACCTCAAGCCCAAGACACGGGGTAATCACAATACTTCGGCACTGAAGAACGGGCAATGAAAGTTTTAGTAAATATTTCCACTGATAATATTTACACTGAAGACGTGCTGTACAAAATATTGTGAGGCACAATTTCGAAGCTTGGCTGCTGAATGTACAATTATCTATCACTTTGACGGAAAGTAAGCATATTGGAGCATGCAAACAGGAGAAGAGCACCTATGGTATTAAAAACAGAATGTAGCTATGCGAAAGATGGCAATGGATGCGTAGAAATATTTTTTAAAAAAAAAGCGAGTGAGGCTTTCGGTTTTGGGATGACTTGAACTCTCGACTTGAGGCTCTATTTATAGAGAGAATTAGGGCTGCCGATTCCTAAAGATTATGCCCAAAGATTATCAAACAAAGTAGATTTAGGAAAGATTTCCTAATCTCATCTAACCGACTTGGCTTTATCTTTAAGCTAACTTAGTTGGCAAGTCATTCTAGAAGACTCCAGAACCGCCACGCACGGAATTTACTGTTCATCCCCGAAATTACTGTTCATCCCAGAAATTACTATTCACGGCCTGAAATTACTATTCATCCCTGAAATTACTGTTCATCCGGGAATTACTATTCACGGCCTGAAGTTACTATTCATCCCGAAATTACTATTCACGGCCTGAAGTTACTATTCATCCCGAAATTACTATTCACGCCCGAGCAACAACCACCAATGCGTAGGCTTCTTCCAGATGGATCACCCACACCATTTCAACTCGTAAAAAGAAGGGATCAATAGAAGATAGAACTTTTCATTTGAAGCTCGAAAAGATGTCATTCGCCAAGTTGGAAAACGACAAATGACAAACTAAAAAAAATTACGTGGAAGCTCTTACGACAAGTTCGACATTCACGAAAATCTCAAGTCAACCGTCAAGTTGGAGAACGACATGGTGACTCAAAAAAAATTATGTGGAAGCTCTTACGACAAGTTCGACATTCACAAAAATCTCAAGTCAACCGTCAAGTTGGAGAACAACATGGTGGCTCAACAAAAAAAATTATTATTACGTGGAAGCTCTTACGACAAGTTCGACATCCACAAGACTCTCAAGTCAATCACTCACGATCACGTCGCGCTGAGACACTCAAATTGTGTCGCACAACATGATCATGAGGGGGCAATTTGTAGGCACTAAAAGTTCAAGGACCAAATCAAAATTATTTAAAGTATAAATGGGCCGGCCCACAAGGGATATTTGGGTCAAATCTACAAGCCCGGTTCATGAGTTAAACTCAACCCAAAGCACGGGCCCAATCTCAAGCCCACTAGTGAACTCTATAAATAGAGCATTTCACTTCACAAAAAAGGCATTCTGACATTCTGAAATTTGAGAAGAAAGCACAAAGAAGAGTGCTCTCAAAAGAAGCGTCAGCCGCCAGCAACCGACAAGTACGTGCCGTCTGCCTAAGCATCCCAGCGCCATCTGCCAGAGCATCCAACCGCGACGCAGATACGTGAGACCAAGTCCCCGCGACCCTCACTCCGCAACGCAGACACGTGAGACCAAGTCCCCGCGACCCTCACTCCGCAACGCAGACAAGTGAGACCAAGTCCCCGCGACCCTCACTCCGCAACGCAGACACGTGAGACCAAGTCCCCGCGACCCTCACTCCGCAACGTAGACACGTGAGACCAAGTCCCCGCGACCCTCACTCCGCAACGTAGACACGTGAGACCAAGTCCCCGCGACCCTCACTCCGCAACGCAGACACGTGAGACCAAGTCCCCGCGACCCTCACTCCGCTACGCACGTGAGATCAAGTCATCAAGACCCTCACTACACAAGACACGTTGCGCTACGCCTTCATCCGCACACATCAAGCTAAGTAGACCAAAGCAAGCAACACCGTAGAATCAGAGGAAGCATTAGAGATTACGAACACAACTTCTGCTCTCAAGCATAAATCATTTGTAAAACATTATTTTGTATTCAATACGAAATATTGTGACCTTACAATAAGTTTGGACTGTTCCGAAAATCATGGAAGTTGATAACAACGACCTTATCCGAAGACCAAATCGGTTTTGATTTGGTTTAATGCTCAAGAATCGAAATTGACTTTTGCAAAACCGAATCGCGCTACCTGCGGGGAAATCGATGCTGCATTCGTGATCGCATGATGCGAGCGGACACAAGTCAGGCCAAGTCCTACTTTGAGCATCGATTACTCATTCGATTTAACTTCGATTTTGGCATTTCTACATTCGATTCCATACCTCTCATTGCAAGGTATTTTAATCCGATTTTTATCAACTTATTTTGAGGTGTTCTCCACCTTCTTATTAGGTCTCAAAATGGGGCGCACATCCATTTTCTTCACACATTTCTCAACGGTTTCTTAATATGTTTTCGCTTTCTGTGCGACACTGTAATCCACTCTTGAGGCTTACTTTTAGGCATAAAAGATTTACTTGCTAGTTTTTCGAGATAAGATCTTGCCTTCCCAAATCTGACTTCTGGATATTTGGATCTGAAACTTGACGCTCCAAACTCTGGTCTACACGCGCCACCGGCAACATCACATTGGCCTTGCGACAATTAGCCAGCTGGTCGCCGTGGACCTTGCAGTTAGAATAGTAGAATAGGTTGGTCTCATACTCAATGTGCTGTCAAAAACCAGAAATTGGACCCTTAGCCACTTATCTCCATTGCAGGGTCTTGAACAAATCCAACTCAATGCACGCACAATGAAACAAGGATTTGAGAAGAACCTTGTCCGTTCCTCTATGGCGAAGAAACAACCAACCATGGTAGTGAGAGCAACTACGTAACTGATGAGTCATATTTATACGACTTGTCGAACTAACTAATCACATTTATTTCGATACTTTTACATGCAAACATTTACTTTTTAGTATAGTTTTCCATTTCAGGTGGTTCGAAAGCTCTACGAGGAAAGGCACAATAAAAGATGACGTTTCGTGCAAAACACACCACAATGGCAGATCAAACCTTTGAAGCTTTGACGGAGTGCAAGGAGTTGCGAATGATCCGCAAATTATGAACTAGATGTCATTGCGTAGCAGACTCGGTTCTCTACAACTCTCTAGTTCACACCGAGAGCAGCAGAGGTCGTTTGGATGGTCGAATCGAGAATCAAAGTCAAAACGGGCGCACAGAATGGGTGAAGTGTCTCCGAGAGCATTACGGACCATGTGCATTATAAGTGCGTAGTCTGTGTCGCTAAAATGAACATGGTTCGCCCACTAATATGTACACATCCCACGGTGATGATGTCATCAACGTGCAATGATGATGTCAGCAGATCCTAGATATGGAAATTAGGCCCTAAAACAGATTTGGAACCCAATCAAAAGTATATATTTTAGGGTTTTGGAGAAAGAATTCAACATCAAGTATTCGACGACGGCTCTGGAGAAGACGAAGAACGAAGCTTTCGACGAGAGACTAAGAGATTTCTACTTTTCATCATCCATAAATATTTTTATTTTATTTTCATGGATATGAGTAGCTAGATTTCTGTTTCAGCTTAGGATTTTGACCTTTTGACGCTATGTTTTGAGATTCTGTACTTGATGCTTATTTCTTGTTTCATTAGTTCTTGAGCTTTATTCGACGAATTGAATTATTAAGCTAAGTGGAAACCTTGCCGTAAAGCTTAGATTAATAACCAATTTCTATTGTCAACATTTGTTGGATACTTTGTCATAAAGACAAGAAGTAACACCTAAACTCGATATTACCTTTGCTGGAATATGGTGTTTAGGAGAACGAGAAGTCTATTACCTTTGCCAGAATTGATTGTGGTGTATCACCTTTGCCGGGATACTTTAGGTTATTACCTTTGCCAGAATAACAACACTTATAAACTTGAAATATGATTATTAGATGTCAATGATAAATATGTCACAAGAAACACCCTAAGCTGAATTTTCTCTCTGATAAGAAAATATCTTCTTCGTATTTTTCAGTGCTCTCAAAATCACTCACAACCCCCCCCCCCTTTTTAATTGTTTACAGATACAGCTCCAACAACCAGCTCTCTTGGTTCCACCCTGCTTGCCGCTATGCTAATAGTCAGTATGAATAAAATAAAATAAATTTTTACTAGTCAGACGACGCACGTAAAATTTTTGCGCTATTACTGGGGAGCTGCTCTTCGATGAAGCTATTTCTTTTTCTTTTTTTTTGTTATTTTTTGTGATTTGTTACTCGCTTCTCTATGTCTCGTGCAGGTAGTGCGAATGGCAAATATGATGATTAGATGGAGGAATATGAACCCACACTGAAGGAGCTATCTGCTCATAATTTTTAAGATCAGCCTTGGTGTATCTATTAGGGGCCAGAGATGGACGAAATCGGGATCAATACTAGGGTAGTCCACCATCTACCGAAATTCTCGAGACTACCGAGAGAATCAGCCACCAGACATCTGTAAGATTTTTATGGGATCTGCCAGACTCTCAGACCCTATGGGGTCTCAGTTGAGAATTTTAAACTCAAAACTTCTGACCTGTCATTAACTAAGTTGGCTAAATCTTGTCTCTCCCTTCAGGTAGCATAAGTACATGGGACCAAATGCAGAAAAAGTTCCTGGATAAGTACTACTCAGCAGCTAAGGTCGGGGAGGTTCGCAGACAGCTGCAAGATATCAGGCAAGGGTTGAATGAGTCGATGTATGACTATCAGAGAAAATTTAATGCAGTGGAGCAGAGCTGCTGCAACTTAGGAGTGTCTAAGAAATTGGTGATCGAGTATCTACTTGATGGATTGAGGCCGCTAGACTAGATGCTGCTTGATGCTTCAGTTGGAGGAACAATCATGAATCTATCTCCAGCTTGAAGTGCAAAAGTTGATCGCTGAAATAGCTGATGCTGCGAGGTTCAGAGAGGAAGTCAACCACCGAGAGGATGCCGGTAGCACCAGGAATGTTTTGCAGGCTGAGGCTTCATCAGATAAAGTGGCTGAGGAGCTGAAGGAGATGAGGGAGATGATGAAGAAGATGTTGGTAAACCAGGTAGCCCAGGTAAGGTCATGGGAATTTGGCAGTGCTACTAACCATAGAACAGATTCTTGCCCTACTTTGTAAGAAGCATTGATTGATGCCAATGCAGTGGGCGGACTTTGAAATTACAATAATAATGCATCCGAGAGACAGTTCAGGTTGGCAGCCAATGGGTTAAGTTGGAGGAATGATAACGGTTTTTCTACAGCGCCAGCTCAGTAGGATGCACCTTAACAATCACAGCAACAGCACGCTGCACCTCAACAATCACAACAACAGCAGCGGTACTACCGTTCGCCATACCGTCAATAGCAGGGGAACTATAATAACCAGAACTCCATAAAGTCTCTGGAACATGTGATGAGGGATCTAGCAACAAGTACCCAGCAGCTATCCACAACTATGTAGCAAAATCAGGAGAAGACTGACAGAGTTATTGGAGAGTTGTCAAAATAGATGTCTCAGATAGCTAGTGCTATTTACGAGCAGAGGAATGATACGAGAAAGCTACCATGGCAACCAGTGTCTAACCCGAGGGAAAATATCAATGCAGGCAGCTACAGGTGAAGAACCACTAGGTAGCAGAGATTAGGTGACTGAAACACAGAGGACATCGGATGATGTTCATATCAGTGGCACCCGTGGGTCACAAACATAGACAGAAGACGCGGTTAACCAGTTGACCGCGGTCACTGAGAAGTTTACCAACGCGGACGAAGACCATATTACTGACTCGCGAGAGGAACACTTGAAGTGTTCTTCACACGCGGCTTGGTTCGAGGAAAAGTTAAAAATTGATCTTTCTTTACCCTTTCCTGTGCAGGTGAAAGCTCTTGAGTATGTGATCGATAAGGATAACCTACAAGGCAAAGTGAAAGCGAAACATGAGCAAGAAAAGTTGACAACTGAGCGCACACTGACTAAGAGCCAAGAGGAGCCGCCCGGAAAGTATCACGACCTAGGTGCCTTCACGGTCACTTGTGGGGTCGGTAAGACGCCATTGTTTAATTGACTTGG
Organism: Rhodiola kirilowii; assembly: GCA_033675215.1. Lineage (NCBI taxonomy): Eukaryota > Viridiplantae > Streptophyta > Magnoliopsida > Saxifragales > Crassulaceae > Rhodiola > Rhodiola kirilowii. Next base: position 23,167,543 of record CM066197.1, read on the forward strand.
GTGTTGTTGTTAATGTCATGACATACTCTTTATATTATTCACTGAAATTTGGCCCGTTGAATCCTCCTAAACTTATGATAGAATTGGGTGATAAGTCGTGTATTCGTCCTGTTGGTCTGCTTGACAATCTAACTCTACACGTAGGATATTTTGTTGTTCCTACAGACTTTTATGTTTTGTCGATGGGAGATGCTAAAAACGAAGACCCCATCACTCATCCTAGGGCACCCATCTCTATTGACCACCAAAGCCAAGATTGATGTTGGAGAAGGATTGATGTCACTTGCATTCGATGGTAGGGTCGTCAATTTTAATATTTATGAGAATGCTCATCACGCGTGCATGGAGAAACCACCAAATATCGTATGCACATCACACATCCGTGCCCTACATTCTGACTAGCTGGATGATGCTCGTCATGCAGTAAACACAATGGCGGTGAGCAAGACATTTTCAGGTACTCACGAAGATGTTAAGGCCGACCCACCTGATCGTTGGAGGAGAGATGGAAACACCCACTTCGTAAAAGCTATGGGAAGAAGGAAGGAGTTACTGAAGAAAAGTTTAACCACACATGCCCTTGGGATCCCAACTTGTAATCCCTAAGAGGCACTGTTACGTCAACGACGTAAAACAAAAGTGCTCGCGGGTAGGCCGCCCATCTAACTTTTATTTCATTTATTTTGTGTGAGTCTGAGTTAGTTTTTACTATTTTTGGGAGAAGAATTATTTTACAGGAAAAACAGGTGCGAAACATTGCAATCTATGGGTGGTTCACACTTTAAGCTCGCTAGCACAGTACATACGGAGCACATAAAGTGTACTCCATTCGCGGAACTCGATGACCAGCGTAGACCAACTTGTTTCATCAACATCCATCACCCGGCGATGAGGACTAGGGCAGTACATGTTCACATTTATCACTTTCTTTCTCTATTTGTGTGTCTTGCATGGTTAGATTCTTTGAACTAAAGTCGTGTCATGAGGACACGACTTGGTTCAAAAGTGTGGGTAGGAGAGTCAGTCTGCAGTTGTGTCAGTATGTTTATTTTTTTTTGCATTTGTATGTAAAAACATGAGGGAGAAGATTTAGGAGATTTACATAGTGTTTTGACACATTTTAGAGGATGGGCAGAGAGCTTAGAGCATCTGTACCGGGAAGTAATTTGCGGAGGTACAAGTTGATGTGGCGCAGTTGCTGTAGAGTGAAGTTGTGCGCGGAAGGACGGACGTGCCAGAACAGCTACTTTGCTAGATAATGATGCAGCACGTTCCAATTGTAGGGTTTCATTGTGGGCCGGTGGCATGGGTTTAATTTTGGCCTAACTGATTATTGTTTTCTTTTTTAAAAAAATTCCGAGCAAAGTTGACTAAGATTTAATTGCGGTTCAACGGGAATAATATAACCAGTATGTTAATCGGGTCCATTCATTTGAACAAAGATCAAATCCAACTGCCTAAATGAATTTATAACGGAAATATTTCCAAAAATTCAAGAAAAATTCTTTAAAAAGTTCGTTTTCAAAATTTTCTACATCAATTCATAAATACACACTTATTTTGACTCATAGCTCATACAAAATCATCTACAGTTCTCCTGATCGTCTCTCTACTTCTAAAATTTTCATAACTTTCAAAGTTTAATTTTTCTAAAATGTCTCATTCTTGGTATATGACCCTAGATGTACAATTGTGCGTCTCATGCCAATCCATTGATCCAATTTCTGGCAACAAGCAAAAAGATTGATATATTGTAAGAAAAACAATTCATGTCGATTTTCATCAAAATTGAATTTCGAATGGCAACCAACCTAGGATGGATTCGAGGTGGCAAGTGTCACTTGCTTCTCGATTGTGCAAATTGAAGGCGAACTTAACTTACTGGTGGCTCTTATATTTCCTACGCACAAAGAAGTCGGGAATTCGGATGCAATTTGCAAGACAAGGTATATATATTTATTTATTTATATTGAATTTTATAATTTGAATTACATTATATAATTGTAACGTTTAATTATTTGATTGGTAGATAAGAAAAGCGCAGATTATGTACGTCTCAAAGAATAAGACTGAAATCATACATATTCCATGTTGGGAAATAGTGAAGGATCATCAAACTTTTGCTCCTATTTATCGAAAGTAGTACTCCACCGACTTACACATAAGAAGCTAGTCATGCCGCCAATCAAGTGTATCCAAATGTGAGCATCGAAGATCTCAATTTTCCTACACCCGAAAGTCATCCTAGAAATTCATCAAGCCCAGTTAGACGGCCCGATGTAAAGGCCACCAAAGAAACAATAAAAATGGGGATACAATCCGCAAGTAAACACCGAGATGATGATTTAGAAACCATGGCGACTAACCAAACAAATTACATAGAATGGCAAATGAAAAAAGGAAATAAAGAAGTAGCAATTCAAAAAGAAGCTATACGTTTAAAGAGGATGGACAATGAGAAAAAATCATGGAAACTAACACGGAAATTATGACTCCTCTATCAAAAAAGGCACTTCTCTAAAAGAAAAGCCATGAACATGCAACAATATGATGACAGTGTCTGGCAATGCACTTTGGAGAATTCGATGATTGTTATCGTTCAAATCATATATTTAACTTTGACGATTATAATAATTTAGTATTATCATTTGAGAGTAAAAATTAGGTACAAAGCATATTTTTGGTGCAAAATGCAAAGTTCGTCAAAACTGGGTTATAATTCATCGCTGAAAAACCAAAAGTACGACACAGTTCGTCATGAATGATTTATAATTCGTCACCGAGAAATTAACCATAAACGATATTTAACATGTGATTTAATATCATCCGTCCAAATGACCAAATCAAGGGATGTGATTGGTTTGTATTTGTTACAAAAAATATGCCCTTTGCACCGAATTTTTTTACTATGATTTGATTATATAATTTTAACTATGATTTTATCATAGCAACAAAACAATTTTAAATTCAATTTAAAGACATAATTAAAAGTTTAATTGAATTAGAAAAAAATGTTGAAGTGGAAATAAAAACACAACGGAAACTCAAATACATACCAAATTGAAATACATAAAAAGTTTAAGCATATAATCAAATTGAAATGCACAAATTTGAAAGACATAACGAAAATTCATGTTTCTTCACCGGTTGCCATGACCCAATTATGCTTCACTAGGTTGCTTTGAAGTTGTGTATGAAGATATGCATATTGAAGAGTAATAAGACGATTATGAAGTGCTTTTGATCGTTCGGATCTTTCAACTGGGTCATGATGAATCCGACTACCATTTGGATCGGTTGGCCCATCATATACTGTGAAAGCAGTAGATGGATTGTACATATCTTCTTCTTTGTGCTGGAAAAATTCTTCCTCCACAAATTCTTCCTCAATAATCATGTTATGCATGATAATAATGCAAGCTAACATAATTTTTTTTCAAAACACTAAGTTGATGGGTCATACCTGCGTGGCAAGTATTTCCTAACGAGATTGCAAAATCCCAAAACACCTTTCAACATCTTTACGATAAGATTCTTATTTCTTTGCAAATAAGTTCTATGCATCAATTTGTGGATTAGGAGTTGTTTTGACAAATGAGTATCTTGGATAAATATCATCGGCTAAATAATAAATGTTGTCGTATGTGCTCCCATTGACCTTATACGTTACTCATGGTGAGATTCTAGCAAGGAGAGGGTCGAACATGTTTGATTGGAACAATACATTGAGATTATTATGTGCTCCAGTGAAGCCGTGCCATATCCAGATATCGTACGAGGCCACTGAATCTAGAATGATAGTGGGATGACCTACGGGTGAACGAATTTGGACCGAACTGTAAATCTGGACCGGATCAAAACTTTACGGTTCGATCTGATCTGGACCTTAAGAAACCCGATCCGGTCCACTGTCCATATTTTTGAAAATGTCTAGTCCACCGGTCTTTGGTCCGTGTCTGGACCATAAATATAAGGTAATCCGGTCCGGTCCACTTTTTACCAAAAACCTGGTCCACAAGTCTGGTCCACTTTTTACCAAAAAACTTGGTCCACCGGTTCGGTCCATATAAACCCCGGTCCATTTTGGTCCATGGTCTATATTTTTGAAAATTTCTGGTCCGACCCGGACAATAAAATTTCTGTCCGGTCCAGGTCGGACCGGTTGTGCATCCCTAGGATGACCTTTACGACCTGAATAAAAACCTTGGCAAGCAGTTTGACATATTTTTCATTCCTAGTACTTACAATCAATACTGCCTACCATACCACGAAATCCTCATTGATTTGCCTTGCATAGAAGTCTAGATTTATCAGCCGCATTTGGAGATTGTAGGTAATCGATTTTGTAAACCTCGATTATTTGTTCACACCACTTCTTCAAACATTTGAATTTTGTTGCCTCACCCATCTTTTTAAGTTCAACACATTGATCTGCACATGATCCGTATGCTAGTATTCGTATACCACAGGTCATCTTTTGCTCGGGAAGAAACCAAGCAATCTAAAGGCATCACATCGTTGATGCTAGAATGTATCATGATTGCAAAGCGCGGTTTTGATACAGTTTAACAACTTACTACTCATACGATACCTCCTCTAAAAGTCTTGTGGTCAAAAGATAGGGCGTTCAACAAAATAATCTTCCAACAAATTTTATCTCCTAGATTGTCTGTCTTTCTCAATTCGGTTAACGACGAGGGGGTGGGGGGGAATTTCCTTCACTACCGAGTGTTGCTAACACGGGCTGCATCCATGATAAAAGAATTAGTAATTGTATCACTTTCTCGTCTTTGTTGTTCGTACGAGCTTCTATTTCCATCGAATCCAATGAATCCATTTTGTTGTTAATGAGTGAATGGGAAAAAGATGAAATATGTGTGGAGAGATTGTGCGAGTATAGAATATGGGTAGGTCTATTATATATAGGAATTTTCGGATTTCTGAAAATCTAATCAAATACACGTGTCACATAACGGTCGGTCAAAAATATTATCGAAAATCTAGTCCAATATTTCAAACGATAGTATACGGATTTTGAGATTTTCACAATCTAAATGTATACACGTGTCACATAACCACCGGTCCAAAATAATATCGCAAATCTAATCTAATAATTCAAATGATAGTATACAGATTTTGGGATTTTCACAATCCAAATTTATACACATGTCACACGCCTATTATGTATAAATGTGATCAAAAATCTCAATTAATTTAAAAAGTTATTAATTATTTTTAAAATAATAATATTTTATTTGGTGAATAGGACAAGGTGGTGCTCAATTTTTAAACAAGTGCATAATTTAAATATCAAGGAGGTGCTAGTTGTCTAGGAGGTGCTGATTTTTTTTTGATGAGAAGGAGGTGCTGATTGAACAACTTCTTAAATGGGTGCCGACAGAGGCGGATATAGGGGGGGGGGGGGCTGGGGGGGCCAGGACCCTTCTCGATTTTGGTCAAAAAATTTTATATATATAATATTATATATATGTTTTGTAAAATATGATCAAACATGTATTTTCGGTCACTATTTTTATGAGCTTAACCTTCGAATTTCATCTTGGAGTAAACATAAAAGTTATAGAACATTCAATTATCTTTCTATCCATATAAAAAACATCTTAAACGGACACCGGATGACACCTCTATGAGCTTTCGAAGGTTGGCTCGGACCCCCTCAATTTTGGCTAATTTCGATCAATCATCCATCTTTGGTGACTGTTTTTATCGGCTTAACTGTCAAATTTCATCTTTAAGTAAACATGAAAGTTGTAGAGCATTCAATTAGATTTCTATACATATATGGATCATCTTCAACGGACACCGGATGACGCCTCTATGAGCTTTAGAAGATTGGCTCGGACCCCTCAATTTTGGCAACTTTCAATTAATTATCTATCTTTGGTCGCTATTTTATCGGCTTAACTTCCGAATTTCATCTTGAGTTAAACATGAAAGTTATAGAACATTCAAGTAGCTTCCGATCCATATGTAGATCATCTTCAATGGACATCGGATGACACCTTTATGAGCTTCAGAAGGTTGGTTGATCATTAGCGGATCTTGTTATTCGAAAAAAAATCACCTTATCATTAGCGGCTCTTTTTTTTCTGGATCCGACTTATATCATTGTTGTTCAAAAAAAAAAATTTGGGCCCCCCCTCGAACGAAGCTCTGGATCCGCCACTGGGTGCGGATGCTCTTATGGCTAAACAAGACTATCTCCGCATGTAATCATGTGATGTGTCGTACCCTACCATAACAAGTCACTTAGGGACACCAGACATCTCCAAGAGATGTATTTCGTATGTTGTATAGTTTTATCATTCAGCAAAGGAGACCTCGAGCGTCTTCAAATACTAAGATGCATGCGCCCACACAAAACTCAACTCATTCTGACCATATGACCCGGGACGCCAAAAGTTGAGGAAAAGATGAGGTGAAGAATGATATATTACTTGTCTCTGATTTTTAATACACTTTGGCAGGGCCAACCTGTTTTAAGAGTAAAAACTCAAAGCTCGTGCTAATAGTTGGGATCACGTCAACGGTTTCCGTCTCAATGAAATACTAAAAATCTGCATGTTTATAACACACTTTCACCAAGACACTTCCAGTGCAATAAAGTCTGCATAAGTCATCAACAAAAGCACCAATTAGGTTTAGCAGAATCTATGGCATAGAGACATAGCAGCAGTACATAAACGTTCAGAGCAATCATGTACAGAAAGACATATATATACTTGGGGACAACTTAAAAAGAAGCTACCGTAATAGTGTGACTGATACTAGCCAGATTTTTATTATTTCAAAATACCCTATTTCGTCCAATCAGGAAAAAAAAACCCTATATCGAGTTATACTTTTACCTTTTAACCCGTTTGAATTTTACATATATCTAAAATGCCCTCTATTTTAAAAATAACGAACCTGGGATTCGGTTTCTTCGGAACTCGGACCAAAAAAATCAGAACCGGCAAGTCTAGCATGAAAGTGACTAGACGAGCATGGATCTGGTTTGGATAACAAACCGAATTCTCGAAAATAAGTTTCTTTTAAAAACCAGATCCGAAAATCGGTGTTTTGGTCATTTAATACCCACTAGTTTATCTCCATTTTCCATCTAGAATTCTCTTCTTTGAAACCCATCCAAAGTATATTTCGTCTAACATCGAGAGTTTTGAAGCAGCTAAATGTCGTTGAAAGGTATCAATTTAAATATTTCAAATGAATTATAAGTATAATTTTTTGTTAAGTGTATATGTCTATTTAACGTATTGTTTAATGTGTTTTTGTAAGATTTTAAATAAAAATGGACATGCATTGGATAACCCTGAGATGGGCGAGTATAATCGAAATGAGATGGAAAACTTGGCAATCGTTGATGCTGAAAGTTTGGAAAACGTACTACCGAGATATGTTTGGGATCACCTATCATTTGATGATGTTACGTCGTGGGAGACAAATCAACTTGTCCATGAGTATTTGAGAGGAAACTATGGTTGGCCTCTGATGGGGCATATTTATATGACTCGTTGAATCAGTTAAACCCACCAAATTAGACAATTTATCTTGACATCTTTCACTTGTTAGTCCCATTTTGCTTTACAGGCTATGTTGAGGTTTAGGGAAGAAACCAGCCTAAAAGAGGAGTTTTATGCCAGAAATAAATTACAAGTTGATCGGGCCAGTCGGTGACCGAGGGGCCCAGTCAGCGCCCGAGAAAGCCCCAGGCGTGACCGAGCTTCAGTACCGGGCCGCGATCGAGAAATACCGGGTCGCGCCCCAGGTCGATATCCGAGCGGTCTCGGCTGAGGCCTGAGAGGCAACACCAAAGAAATAAGGGCGCGCCCCAGAACAGTGCCGGGCATCACTGCTGTGTGCTCGCAGGCGCGCTGAGGTTCATAACCGAGACAGGCGCCCGAGCGCATCCGAGACACGCCCGAGCGCATCCGAGACAGGCGCCCGAGCGCATCCGAGACAGGCGCCCGAGCGCGCCCGAGGCCAAGCGCCGAGTAGAACTTTTTTCCGACTAAAACTCAGGCAAAGTTCCAGCTACTTGCTAGGTCCGATGTCCATTGGAAGCATCTTGCTCTAAGGGCAGCTTGCCTTGTGAAGCACCTTGCTCAAGGGATGCCACACTTGGCACCAACTAGCTTAAAGGCGGCTAGCTTAAGGATGAAGGAAGCTCCAAAAAGTATGGCACTTGGCACCAGCTAGCTTATATTGCGGCTAGCTTAAGGATGAAGGAAGCTCATAAGAAGACCACAGGCACCAGCTAGCTTAAAGACGGCTGGCCAATGAGAAGCATTACTTCTCCATGAAGCAACCGCCCACCCATGCCTATAAATAGAAGAGCTCCATCCCTTTCTTTAGTGTGTGCGATTTTAGTGACAATTCTAGATAGACTTAGGAAGTGAAACGAGAACTTGTGGGTCGAAAACACTTGTAGTACTTTGCTCTATCAATCAAAAGCTCAATTCTCCTCTACTCATTCTTGTTACTTTTGGTTCCAATGGTTATGATATTCACTCCCATGAGTATTCGTAGCTAAATTTCCGTTAGGTCGAAGGAGTTCTTATACTATGAAACCGTTTTAGACCCTTGCTTTCATGTTACTTTAATGTTCTAGCTAGTTCTTGTGCCTTCGGGGTGAACATAACAAGGAAGAGTGGATGCTTGAAATGGCAAAGCTCTTCCGAGTAGTTCATTCCCTCTATATTCGCTTGGTTTGTTCGGAAATGAGGGATCAAGCGACTGCACTTAGGTTAGTATACCTTGAAATGGGGTATTACCCGGAGGTACAAATGCTTGAAATGGCTTTGTTTGGAGTTATGTCTTGAAATGGAATAATTCACTCCCTAGAACATTTGGTTAATTCCTTGGAGGTCGATGATGAACAGGGACCTAATATAAGACTTCTAAGACCGGATTCCTTCTCTTAAAAAGACCTACTCGCACTTTACTTTCTCGCACATTTACTTCTTGTCTTTAATTTCCCAAGACTTGGACCTTCAAGCATTGCAAAGACTTGGACCTTCAAGCATCTTATTTTCACGCACTTTACATTTCTCGCACATTTATTTTCAGTCATTTATCTTTCAAGTACTTAATTCCAACACAAAACCTTAACCAAAAACCCCAATTGTCTTTTCGTTATTTTTGCTTTCAAAAGAACAATTGTTTCCAACCAACTTCCCTTGGGTTCGACCCCTACTTACCGCTTGCTATCATTAGTGAGCCACTAAAGTAGTGGAAAATATAAATGTAAATTTGCAGGTCACAACGACAGCCTGTCAAATTTTGGCGCCGTTGCCGGGGAAGTTAGTGTATTGGATAATTGTTCTTCCTTTTCTTTATCTTTAGTTTTCGCTCGTTAACCATGTCTCGTATAGGAAGCCATCATGAGGACGAGGAAATTGATGACGAGGTGAACCAGGTTGTCTGAGACAACGAGGGACCACCCCCATTTATAGACAACCCGAAACAGCTCATCTGGAACCACAACCGAGCCATCAGGGAAGCGGCCCGGTTAAATCAAGGAATGCCCGAAGGCAGAGTTGGAGCCGCGCCGAGGCAACAGCCGAGGAAAAACCCGAGGGAACACCCGAGACAGCCACCGTTACATCGGCAAATGCCGAGGTAACACCCAGTCTTCGACGAGTACTATGCGGACGAAGTTCTCCGAGAACCTACCATGGGAGAGCTTTCGGCGCCCGATTTTAGGACCCAGCCGTGGTGCATAGACGAAGGCCCGGACCTAGAGAACATTGCTATAAACACATCGGTGGTCCATAACTTGCCAAAGTTCTCGGGAAATCAGGGAGAATCTGCTACTACTCATCTTCAACGTTTACATGGCATTTGCCAAAATTTAAAACCTTATGGAGTAGATGTGGATGATTTTAAATTAAAAGCATTTTATTTCTCCCTTACTGACTCGACTAACGATTGGTTCCTCTCCTTACCTACAGGTAGCATTCGAACATGGGCCCAAATGCAAAAGAAATTTTTGGATAAGTACTATCCAGCAGGAAGGGCGATGCAAGTAAGGAGACAGTTGCAAGAGATAAGGCAAGGGCCTAATGAGACCATGTACGAGTACCTAGAAAAGTTCAACCACCTGGAGCGAAGTTGCTGCACTCTTGGGCTACCAGAAAAACTCATCATCGAGTACCTTCTAGACGGACTAAAGCCCCTCGACAAAAGGCTCCTAGATGCCTCGGCTGGAGGTTCGATGATGAACCTACCATTAAGCGGCATAAGGGAGCTTGTCACTAGTGTTGCGGAGAACGCCCGGTTTAGGGAAGAGACGACTCGGCAAGAAGAGTTTTCCCGAGCCAAGAACGTAGCAAAGGCCGAGGTACCAATGAGTTCCTTGCCCGAGGAAATGAAGCAGATGAAGGAGATGATGATTCAGCTCCTACAAAGGCAGCCAGCTCAAATGAGGCCTTGTGAGTTTTGTGGTGCTTTGGACCATAAAACTGACACTTGCCCGACGTTGATGGAGAATGACCCGGAGGAGGTGAACGCAATAGGTGGATATCAAGGGTACAACAACAGCGACCGAGCCGCCAGTTCGGGCAGGCGCCCGGACAAAATTGGCCGAACGACTCGAGGCAGTTCGAGCAAGCGCCCGGACAAAACTGGCGATACGACAACAATGCCCCGAGGAGAACGCAACAGGCCGCGCCTCAACCGGCTCAACAATTCTATCAACCGCCTCATCGGCAATACAACCAGGGTGGACCAGGGAAATATCAGCCGAAAGGACCCAATCAGTACCAGGCTGGTCCGAGCCAGCAAGGCCCGAGCAAGCCGCTCGAGGAAATCGTGAAGGACCTGTCCAACACGGTGCATCAATACATGGCGAAAACCGATGGAGCGCTAGAGGAATTGGGAAAGCAAATGTCCCAAGTGGCCACCGAGGTGTCAGAGCTAAAAAATGAATCCGGGCGGCTTCCCTCGCAAACGATCCAAACCCCGAAAGGGATTGTCAACATGATAAAGACATCTGACGTAAAGGCAGCGCTTGAGGAAGCAGCTCAACTGATGAAACCACGACGTGGGGTCGAAGCTTACAAACCTACGATCAAGCATTATACCCGTAGGCGCTGGCCGAATTGGAATCAAGAAGAAGACCGGCCCAGTGATGGCAAAACTTGGGTCACACATGCGGATAATGGGCGCTATGCATTTACCGTCAACATGACACCACCTCCAATCACGCACTATGACGTGCCACCATCTGGGTGGGATGATGAGGGTCAAGAGTCGTCTTACCCTATTAAGACCATTGCCTCCAAGGATCGTGCAAACCAAAAGAAAAAGGTGGAAAAGGAAATAGAATCGAGGAATAAGCAAAATGGCCTGATAACGAGTAAACCCCTCACCTGGAATCATGAGGCGCAATTGGACACAAGCAAGGACCCTGCTTTTACAGTCTCATGTGGTATTGGCAGAGACACGGTTCATCATTGCCTAATTGATCTTGGCGCTGCAGTTAATGTCTTGCCTTACCCACTATTTTGCTCACTGGGGCTCGGTCCATTAAAGCCACTCAAGTTATCTCTCGAGTTGGGGGACAAGTCGTGTGTCCATCCAGTTGGAATGCTAGAGAAAGTAATGCTCCGTGTGGAAAAGCTAGTCGTTCCTACGGATTTTTATGTGATACCAATTGGGAATGCCAGCAAAGACGACCCTCCAACACTCATATTGGGGAGGCCATTTCTCTACATCACAAAGGCAAAGATCGACATGAGCGAAGGCTCATTATCCCTCGCCTTCGGTAGTAAAATTTCAAACTTCAACATCTATAATAACAGCCGCCCGGATGTGAAGAAACCACCGGAATCATCAAGACCTAGCCCGAGCAAACCACGTCACAAGAGTTCGGGGAGGGTCAAAGCAAGGATCAATGCGAGAGCCGCGGCTAAATTCGACTTAGCCGAGCCACCAGACCCGACATAAGCGAGGTATCGTCGAGCCAACGACGTTAAACAAAGGCACTTGCCGGGAGGTAACCCGGCACATTTTTGGTTTCATGCGGCATTTTCTTTTAAATTAGGTTTAAATCGTACTCATCCCCTCGCATTTGGAAGGAATTTGATCTTTTGTGCAGGAACAACAGTCGCGCTCGAGAATGACCGGGCTTCGCCCGAGAAAGACCGAGTCGCAACCGAGAAGTACCGGGGACGCGCCCGAGGAACACCGAGGTGCGCCCGAGAAATCCAGTTCCCTGCCGAACTTCCTCGAGCCTCAACTGAATCCGGCCGAACCAAGGGCCTGTCGTTTGTTTCTACGTCCATGACTTGGCAACAACGACACCACAAGGGAGTTCGATTCCTTTCTCTTATGTCCTTTCCTTTCTAAATCCCCTTATTCTTTTTGTCTTTTGAACCAAGTCGTGCTGCGAGGCACGGCTTTGTTCAAAAGTGTGGGGTGAGTCATTGCACATAATAGTCAGCATGTTTTCTTTTTCCTTAATTTTTATCTTTTTGCCACTCTTGAATATAAGCTTCATGATGTGAAATAGATGGATCCAAATTCATGCATGTCCTTGTGAGATCTAAATTGCGTTAAAACTTTAGAACTTAACTTCTTATTTGTCCTTACGTGCCGAGATAAATAGGGATGTGGAGTTGACAGAAAACGCCCTAGAAAGGTTTGACAAGCACTCGGAGGGCCGGGTCTCACTATATGGTTATCCGAAGTTAGTGGAGGTTAGCACTTCTGGTTACTTGGGTTTCGAGTAGACTCCGCCATGCAGCGTTTATGCAAGAGGCGGGGCGGGAATCAAACCGTCCTATCTCTAGTTCGAGTAGCCGGGAAAATAGCCGAGCGACCCTCGTCTTGACCCGCGCGAAAGGGCAAGGATGAGAAAGAGCGGGGAGGCATTTCCATATGCTCTCGGGCAATGATTGGACCTCCCAAGAGTGAAGACGAACAAGCGGTTCACAAAAGAGCAAAGCTCGAGAAATCAAAGGCCAAAGGCCAAATTGTGAAGGTTTTAACCAAGGCAAAAAGTGAAGCATCCAAATTCAATATCAAAGGCCGAAGGCCAAGTCACTACAAATGCTGTTCTTCCAAACAATATAAAAGACTCGACCCATTTAGCCCGAATAAATCATGTGCTAGAGAAAGCTACGGGTATTAGCCTAGCTAGAACTAGTAAGCTTTGTCTTGAAATGGAAAAGCCGGAGGTACAAATGCTTGAAATGGCTTTGTTTGGAGTTATGTCTTGAAATGGAATAATTCACTCCCTAGAACATTTGGTTAATTCCTTGGAGGTCGATGATGAACGGGGACCTAATATAAGACTCCTAAGACCGGATTCCTTCTCTTAAAAAGACCCACCTTTTCATTACTCACACTTTACTTTCTCGCACATTTACTTCTTGTCTTTAATTTCCCAAGACTTGGACCTTCAAGCATTGCAAAGACTTGGACCTTCAAGCATCTTATTTTCACGCACTTTACATTTCTCGCACATTTATTTTCAGTCATTTATCTTTCAAGTACTTAATTCCAACACAAAACCTTAACCAAAAACCCCAATTGTCTTTTCGTTATTTTTGCTTTCAAAAGAACAATTGTTTCCAACCAACTTCCCTTGGGTTCGACCCCTACTTACCGCTTGCTATCATTAGTGAGCCACTAAAGTAGTGGAAAATATAAATGTAAATTTGCAGGTCACAACGACAGCCTGTCAGCCTCCCTCGCCACTTGCAGGGAAAACTACATTTTGTATAAAAGCTTTTGCCAGATATGTTTTGCAGAAGTAATCTATAATGAATCAAGTCAAATATAAGGTAAAGAAGTCGGTCCCTATGTTAATGACGCTCGAATGTCGATCGGGTTAAAATGTTTATCCATGGGGCATTCGCAAAGCTACACTAAAAGAAACCCACTAGCGGCAGGTTCGAAAGTATCGCGTGGACCACATATGCCAGAATGACACGATTACGAAAGGCAACATTCATTTGATCAAGAAGTACATAACAAGTAAAATTTAAGATGTGATATATGAAAAAGTAAGGTTCAGTGCAACAGAGACACGCGAAAATTTTATTAGACTATGAGTTATATCATACTTGAATGTTTTGCAAGCCAAACCACAAACAATATAAACTTATTTGAAACCTGAGAAGACTCATTCACAAAGCTGCCACATTTGATGCAGGATTTGGTTAATTCAAAGTCTAGAAATAGTTTTCAGATGAGATCCAGACATAATTGAAGGTGAGGTTGTTCACGTGAATCGTGTATTTAGGGCTTTGCAGAAGCTATTCATGCATATAGGCATTGCCATCCTATTAGGGATGCACAAATTGGGACTAGAGAATCGGATCAAAATTTTATGATCCGATCCGACCCGAATTGTAAAAACCCCGATCTGGTCATGTCCATGGTTCATAATTTTTAGAATTTTCGGTCCACTGATCCAACCCGGACCGTAAATTAAAGGTGATTTGGTCTGGTCCGGTCCACTTTTCACAAAAAATCTGATCCACTGGTCTGATCCACGGTCCAAAGTTTTAAAAAATTCTGGTCTGATCTGATCCGGGTCAGACCAGTTGTGCATCCCTACATCCTATGTTGACCATCGATGGCACACATGTATGATAAGTACGATAGAAAATTATTGGTTGCAATTGCTTTGAGACAGAAATAATCACATTCTACCTATCACATTTGTTTTAGTGGAAAGTGAAAATACTTCTAGCTGGAAGTGGTTCGTGATATGCATTTGCGATGGTGTGTCACTTCACGTCAACATTTATGTCTGCGTAAGGCACAAAATGGTTGCCTCCTAAGGCGTACCATAGTGTCTGCGTTAGACACTTTCATAGCAACTTCAACACCAAGGTGGAGAATTCTCCTTTAAAAGGAAAACTCGGCAGGATGGCATATCAGAGGAAAAATCATACGTTTGAGGTTGAATATGCAAAGTTGATGGAACTTTGCAAGAGAGACTAGAGGTCTGAAGATGGCTTTGCAATATTGACAAAGAGTTATGGCCTTCAGCGCTACGGTGGCATGAGATAGGCACAACCTATGCTTTGGAATTGTACAACAATTATCACACAGAACGAACGTGATTTAGCCATTCCATCATTGGTTAAATTCACATTTAAGTAAATGAATGCGTACTTTGAGAAGCTGGGAGATGCATACGATAACTACGATCCAACGTTACCCGTCGGAGATTCACAACACGTTGGAGGAATTTTTACCAAAGGGTAGACTACCACAGAGTGACGCTATATAATAAGTCGCGAGAAACTTATGAAGTGGCCACGACATGAAATCATCATAGGTACACAACTTGTCTTCAGAGAAGAACATGTTCTCTGAAAAATGGATATTGTTTCATTTTCCTTGCGGTCATGCAATGTCAGCGTACAAATACGCGCACATGGATTGCGCCTAATTTATTGCTCATGAGTATACACTAGAAGCTTACAACACGACTTGAAGTTACTGTTTTGCTTCAGTGGCTCATGAGAACTTCTGAAGGCCGTATAAGAGACTTTTTCATATTTTTAACCCTAATGTCACATGTGTAAAGTGGATAGAAATCCATCAAGACGGAGTCATAATGAGATGAATCAAAGGGATTTCGATCAGTCCAATAGCCAGGGTGGTTTCATCACAAGCACCCGGTCGAATTCAAAATGCAAGATATGCCATGAAAAAGGTCATAATAGAAGGGCATGTCCAACTCGAGATGCGAGCTAAATGGGCTAATCACTTGGGCTTTATGTTAAGTTTGCTTACATCATGGTTGTTTAAGTTGTGTTGTATTTTCTTTTCAATATTGTAACCGTTTTGTTTGTTTTGTGATTCAATATTGTAAATCGTGGCAATATTCCAAACACTGATTTAAGTATTTTGTGTATTTTAAATTTTTTTAACTAAAGTAGACAGGTAACCAATACCAAAATCCGATTTTGGTAATACACCAATTTCCATGGAACCATTTTTTAAAGAAAACGGTTTCTAGGGATTTGGGCACTTTCATGCCACACCTGTCGGTTTTGGTTTGTTCTGACCTAGGTTTAGACAACCAGAAGAGAAATCCTGTTTCTTTAAAAAGAAGGCATTTTAGATATGTGAAGCTCAAACGGGTTTAAAGGTAAAAGTAAAAGTGTATATAGGGTATTTTGAAGAAAAAAAACTCTATTATTCCATACAGCAATCTGGGTTAGAGCTTTTGAAGAACATTATTTCTAGTTTTGTAAGTGTAATCATTCAAGATTCTAAAAGTCACAAGTTTTTGAAATTTTACCAGTAAATTTCCCTGCATAGAAAACATTTGGTGAAAAAGAACTCTAAATATGAAAAACAAACAAATCCAGTTTCACCTTCTACAACCCTTGAAGTTTCATTTGAATGATACAGTTTCAAAAAATCCTTTGTCAACAGAAAGCAGCTATATATTCAAACTCGTTTCAGCTACAACAGTAATGATTATTGAATGTGTTTTCTATGAAAATTAGCAATATATTGCACTGGGTTTCTTTTTGACAAAAATCTGAAACAAAATAACTTTACCAAGGAATATAAACATGGATTTGTCTTCAATGTCTTATCCTTCTTGAAAACTTAGGGGAAGCAATTCAATCTCTGCAAAGTGCACTGTTGTTACCAGTCCAGCGTTTATACAGAGCATATTTAACCAAAAGAATTATGGAAATACAAGTTACCTGTCCTTCGATTTCAACAAATGATGCCTCAAGCCTTCGTTTCAAATTTGTCCTATCCTTCGCACAAGCTTCCAGTTCGGCGTCTTTCAAAGACAAAAATGGCAATTTTAAAGAGCTATTTGATTTGGCCACATGAACAGCATTCTAATAATTATACAGATCAGCAATTGTGAACTGGTCGAGGTACTTTATGGTAGAACAAAGCTGGTTTTGAAGTCTCACCATAATAATAAGTTGATAATATCGTGACACGTTCTGTTGGCTGCAGATGAACAAGGCTCAGTAAGAAGGCAATAACCAAAGCATCGACATATACACTAGATTACACTTCAAATAAAATAAATAAATGAAATTGTACCATAACAAACATTCCCTCACGGCGAGTAGGAAGTTCCTCTAGCTTTCTCAATGTCTCATCACCTTTCGTCATTTTACCAAATATTGCATACTGAAATGAAAGTGCACTCATCCATATCCCATATATGCAGCACTGACATAAATCATGCTCTAAAATGGGGCATAGTTTACTGACCTTCCCATCAAGGTGAGGAGCGTTTCCAAGAAGAATTGAAAATGAAGATCCTCCACTGTTAGGATCATCGTGCCTATATGAAGAAGACAGAAATGTTATTAAGGTTCCATCATGAAGATCAAAACAACATAAATTGAAAGAGGAGTAAAAGTATGTGTCTGATTGTTTATACCTTCCCATGGAAAGGATGCCTCTAACATGCTTGACCTGACTAAATTCACCCACTACGGTCTTATAAGCATCCACCCTTTGTTCCTCATTCATGGGGGCTGTTCTCCCATTCGCAACATCAGCCACTTGCGCAACAAAGCCCTTGTCAATCTACATAAACAACTATACAGCTCAATCCAATAGACAGTGTGCCGCCCAAAATGAAAAAACGACATCCAAGGTTCACGTCAAATACTAACCCGGAAGAAATGATTTGTATTATATCCACCCAGGCGAGCAAGCTTGTAAATGTGATCTACTGTTATAGGCGCAACACTAGGGTAAAAGCCAAACTCCACGTCTCCATAGTTTGTCTACATTGAAAAGTATTACTATATTCAAAAACTGCGAACAATCACACATCTAAACTCAAATCAATCCAACAGCTTCGTCTGTCACTTCCAAACACACTAAAGTTAACTTGTTAACATCAAAATATAAATCAAGAGCTTCATCTCATGATCGTTTGAGTCCCTTCAATTTAAATGCTAAATTTTCAACCAAGTGGATGTGGATCACGCATCTTACTCTTTTATCAATCGCAAAAAACAACTAATCACATATAGAAAATAACCTGAAATACGACGCGAGCAGATCCTAGCTGCGGCTCCTCGGCGAATGCGCAGGCCGAGAATGTGAGAATTAGAACGGAGATCACAACTCCTGCACCGTCGAGATCGAATCTCAGCATAGCTACCTGGCCCATGTTCCGATGGTCTACTTCAACACGGACCTAGAAAGTGAACTATTTGACTGAAATTTACATCTGCGTCGGCCTTTTTACTTTTTCCTTGATTTGGGGCTTCAAGACCTGATGCCCAGTTCACAATAATGCAAAATAGTAGTATAAAAAAGATTCATATTTAGTGCACCCAAGTAAAAAAAATAATCCAAAACGATATAGTTATAATAAAATTACATCAAAACTACGTCATTTCATTTATAAAACCCCTAAAATGATAACTGTCTCCTTTTCAAAACTGCACGGTTTTGACTTAAACTACACAGTTTTATTTTAAAACATACAAAACTACATCGTTTCAAATTATGGTTGTTTTTTTGGCTGTACGAGATCTCATTCCTAAAAATAACCGTATTTGTAATATACATGGAGCCTTGAGGCTAATAAGTTAAATTGAGAGTAAAGAGGGTTGCTTTAAATACGACTATAAATTAAACAACCTAAAGGTTTTATAAACAAAGAGAGTAGAGATCCCATGAGAAGATCATTTAAGGTGAAAAATAAGAAAAAATGTCATCCTGTGATCTTCAGTCTCTACAATTACACTCTCTACGATTCAGTTTCACGTTGAAGAACAATTGCCGACGCGGTAGCACCAGAGCACCCGACTATGAAGAATCTCACGACAACAATCAGCAACGGCAACTCATTCATCACTGGTTGATTCAGCATCGTATTCTACCCATTCCTAGTCGACTCATTCCACAGCTGAAGAAAGAGGAAGTCGCACATTCTAATTGCATAAGAAATCTTCAAATCGTAGATTTATGGTTTTTGATAAAATGTGTAGCATCCTCTTAACAATTCTTAGCCGCATTTGTACAAAAATGCGTAGCATTCTCAATCACATGTGTAGCATCCTCCGCAATCGTACCAAAATTCCTGGGTTATAAAATGCGTAGCATCTTCACTTACAACGCATAGCATCCTCAATAAAAAATTTGTAACCGCACTCGTACCAAAATGCGTAGGTTATAAAATGTGTAGCATCCTCTTTCACAATGCGTACCACTTTTGATTTGATCCCAACTCCTTCAATGAATTTCGGAAGATGAAGAAGAACAAGTCCTTCACATATCATTTCAAAGGAAAAGTCAAATACTCAACGTAGACTCCAACTCCCGTCACAGCTCGACATCTCCCAAGTCATCAATTAGCTTCGTCCTCCTCACAAGAGACAAAGCACAGCGCGCTGAACTTAACTCTACGATTCGGTTTGACTTGGTGGAGCGAAAGCCGAAAAGTTGTTATTGTGATTTGTAGTATGGCGGATCGAAGGTTTCATGAGGGATAGTGTAGCAGTGGTTTTTTATCGAGGAGTTATAGGGTTTTTGTTCATGAAGTTGTAATTTTAATGGAATTAAATGACCAATATGCCCTTAATATCTTATAAAACAAATTTTTAGTTTTAAATAAATAATAATTATTAAGACCGTTGATATTAAGATCGTGCGGTTAAGATTAATTCTCATTTCTTATGGAATCTACCACTTCTCATTTGATCATAACTCTAAACGAAGATTATATGTATTTAATGTGTACATTTATATCATAACATTGACTTGAATGTACACTCCTTACCACCTAGTTAAAACCCTTGGAAAAAATCTATGAGGGATAAAAAAAGCTAAGTTATATAAACAATAATACAGTTATAATACTCCCCCTCAAGTCGACAAATCAATAAAACTGCACATGTCAATATCTTGTGTAAGCTTCTTGAAAACTTTTGTTGGTAAATGATTTGGTAAACAAACCGACTGGATTGTTACTTGACTATACTTCACAAACATTAACCTCCCCATTTACTTCAAGCTCGTGTGTAAAGAATAACTTTGGATGGTTTAATGATGTCGCTGTCAAGGTCTGTGATGTCGAACGCCATGAATAAGTAATCTGTTTGTGAAATAGCCTTGTGTGGGTCAGATAAATAACTCGCATCGGCATAACCAACCAATTCTTCATTTTATAATTCATTTGTTCTTTTAAAGAATAAACGTATGTCACTTGTTCCACGTAGGTAATGTAGGACGTGTTTAACACCACACCAATGTCTTTTTGTAGAAGATGAGATATATCGTGCGAGTTAATTTACTTCTAAAGATATATATGGTCGGGTATTATTAGCAAGATACACTAAAGCAACTATTATGCTAAGATGGCATACTTATGGACCTAAAATCTCTTCATCATTCTCTATATTAAGTGATCCAGCTACCATCGGTGTACTCAATGTATCTACTTTGTCGATATTAAAATGTTTTTAAAATATTTGAATATAATTTGAATGGTGAATTCCATTCTTTGGATGCTCGAACTGCAAGCCAAGACAATAGCTGGTAGTTCCTAAATCTTTCATCTTGAACTCTTTTTTCAAATAATCTGCTGCTAATTGGATCTCTTTAAGAGTTCCAATTATGATTAAATTGTCAATATATATAGCTATGATTATATACCCGATCCTTTCCTTTTTACGAAAAATTATGGACATATTTGATTGTTAAATAACCATGTGCCAATAGATATTCACCTAGGCGATTGTACCACATCCGATCATATTGTTTCAATCAATACAATGATTTATTTAATTTAATGAAGTATATATGACGAGGTTTTACTTGTAATGCCCATCCATTTTTAATCGTTTGGAGATTTTTATGCGGACATCTTTATCTAATGACCCATACAGGTATGTTGCTACTACATCCATGAGTTTCATTTTATCTTGTTCAACAACGGCTAAAAGTAAATTGAAATCTAAGTACATTTCGACCACCATAGGTGAATTCGATGCTATATAGTCCACTTCAGGCTTTTCAGTAAAGCATTGTGCAAGCAGCTTAGCTTCGTATCTTACAACTTCATTACGTTCATTATGTTTTTGCACAAATATCCACTTATAGCCCACTGATTTCACGCCATCGAGTGTTGGAGCCATAGGTTCAAAAACACCACGTTTATTCAAAGAATCCAACTCGGCTTGAACTGCTTCTTTTCAGTTCTACCATTCATTTCGATGTCGATATTCTTCCATTATTTGTGGGCCACTGTCATCTTCTTCAATGATTTCCAAAGAACTTGAATGGGCAAAGATATAATTGAGATATGCAAGACATTTTTTTGTAGGCAAATCCCACTGCACTTACCGGAGGAGTTCTCGAGCAAGACGTTAAGGTAGAAGTTTGTATGCAAAAGTTATGACTTAGCACTTCCCTATTTAAAGAATTAAATTGTAAGACTTTATGTCCTATGGCTGAGATATAGAACTGCATGTCCTATGGCAGTCTGGTGGTGTCATGTTGGTTAAGGACTCCGTCATGGAACCTTACGTCCCGGATTCGAATCCTAGGGTCACCAATTTTCTCACAATTAAAATGGTTGTCTGGCAGTTGCCACGAACCCTAGATTTTTGGGATGATAGGATTGCTATTTCAGGTCTTGAAATAGACACTTCTATAAATCAATGGTCTTGTTTCATGATAATTATTTATAGTGAAAGATAAACGTATAGGTAAATGTTTATAAATATGTGACTACTACATATTGTTAACCTTGTATTAGTTAGAACTGACTTTGTTCGTGTGCATAAAACTTGCTTAGGATGTAATGCATTTTAATTTCAATCACAACTATTTACCTATGAGTACTCTCAAGCCAAGATGCAGACGAGTCTGTGTGAGCAAAAAGAATAAGATGAGGGTGAACAAAGGAAAAGGTCCTCATGGCATCACAAGAGGGGATTAGTGGCATGTTGTTGCTCAGTAATATTTTTCTCTACCTATATTTTGACGGATGGGGGACTAAGAAAATTTCTAAGTGTTGAGTGACATTACATTGCATATAGAATAACTTGGGACTGTGTGATAACTAAGGATTGTATTCATGACATATAGAAATTCTTCTTTATTTCATGAACATATGCTCACATGTTATAAGCTTAAGAGTTCTTCTTTATTTCATGAGTAAAACAAAAGATTACGCACGGCAATCTTGACATAGAATTGAAAACTTGGAAAAGTATGGCATAAGTAAGAATGCTTAGGACTAAAACCTTGGTAACACTTCATATACATATGTAATTTTTGAAATAGAAATATGTCTTGACATAAAACAAGAGTCAACACCAGTTTAACTTTTACATGCCTACACTTAAGGTTTCAAAATGTGATATCAGTTTCTTATTAGCAGGTAGAATATTTTGCTTTTCACTTGCATCTTTGTTAAATATGATCAAGGTCTAAGGTGCTGTTTGATAGAGCTGAAAAAAAACTTTGTTTAACTTTATTTTATTTTATTTAACTTTACTGAACTTAATTTTACTTAATTTAACTTTACTGAACTTAAAAAAGTAATTTTTTGAATAAAGGTGTTTAATTTAAGTTTTAATCATGTTGAATTACAAAATTAAAATTTGAAAATTTTAATCAATTTTTTGTTTTTGATATAAAATGTTTTGTTTTTGAAACTGTATTATATAAACAGTTTTGAGGTAATAAAATAATATGAATAAAAAACAAATTGGCCCAAACCCATGCCAGTCCAATCCAGCTTGTAAAAAAGTATCTACCGGATGCAAAAATTATTATTATTTTATCAAATATTCTTGCTTGAGATAACAACCGTACGAAGACCCCAATTCGGGGTTTGTACTCTCCGCATTGAAGAGGGGAAACGAGCGCCGACAGCAGAGGGACAAAAGGGCAGTGAAGGTAACAACACCGACGCTGATTGCAGACACTCTTTGGTGATTCCCGAATGGACTCTCATCCAATCCGCCATCCTCGTCAGTGAAGGTAACAACACCTACGCCAATTGTACTCTCATCCAACAGGATGTAAAATTCAGCCAAATCATTATGTATGGTTTGAAAAACACAGATCTGCAAAATTGTTGACGGCGGCTTGCAACTTTACATTCAAGTCAATCGGGTACCCATCACGTCGCAACACAAAGTCAGTTTCTCTGCCAAGTCGATTGCACCTCTCATCTACCATGTTTATTGCATATCTACCGCATTTTTGCTTGGGAAGGGGCACGCCTCTGTTTTCCTTAATAGATATCTCTAATCTGAAGTTCTTCTTTGCATAGGTCAGAGGGTGTTGTCTGTTTTTTTAGGATAAATCTTGTTTCAAACTTCTACTGGATCAGGTATGTCGCTACTGATTGTTTTTGTTTTGCAATGTGATGATGTGCTTTGTTGTGCTTTGTTTCTGAAATAGTTTCTGGAAGTCACAACTGCTAGTTTTATCATACATTAGATATGCATATGTCATGGGGTTCCTGAAGAAATTAGAAGGGTAATGGAAGTTGTGCTTGAATGTATGAAGCATGTGTCCCTATTGCTCACACTTGGGAGAAAGTTGTTGAGGTTTATAATGGAAGATCGAAAAAACCTGTGATACAAAAACAAGTCATCAACCATTACAAACAATGTCGTGACAGATGGGTAGCCAAGAATACATTGAGCCAAATCACTGGTATTGCCTTAACGGATGACGGATTGCCTACGGAAATAGAGCTTCAAAATGATAGAATTCAACAGTTTTTGCATGTAATATTTCTTTTTGTAGTCAACCAATTTCAATTGTGTGAACAACATAATTTATATCTTTGTTTTATTTTGCAGAAGCATAAGGTTGTTGGTCCTTATGTGTTGAAGCATCAACTGCATGAAATGGATATTTGGAACCCTATATTCCCTAGAAGAACTGCAACTGGTTCGAAGAGTTATTCACCTACTTCGGCCAGAGGTGAGATAAATTTCCAAAGAGAAAAGCAAATGGAAAGGATCACAATGGTAATTCAGTGGGTTCCGGAGACAGTGAAGACAGTCAACACACTCCAAGAAATTATGTGTTGTCCGAGAAATCCGCTGAAAGTAGGTCACCTCCTCCTAAATCTTGTAGTTCAAAGAGAAAGCGTAGTTCTGTCTCTATTGCCAAAGCAAAAGCGAGTGATGATCTGAACAAAGCTCTTACAATCATGAAGAGGGTTGATGAGCAACAGAGTTATGAAAGAAAATTATATCATGCAGTGAAGAATATGGAACAAGTAAAACTGCGCGGTCGGGATTTCCAGACACGAGCTATCTTCTATCTTACAAAAGAGAATCTGGGCAAAATGTTTGTAGAGTTTGAAACTGATGATGAAAAATGGGGCTGGCTTAAAGTTCTAGACAAGTAAAAATTTGGAGTAGCACCTGCTTTTTGGAGTTCTGAACAAGTTTCTTGTTTGTGAACACATGTGTTTTTTGTGTAGTAAACTGACAATTGGTAATGTTTGCTTGTTATGTTTCTGATGTGAACAAGCTACTGACATGCATGTAATGTTTGCTTTCAATTTGGAGTGGCACCGGGTTGTAATGTTTATGTTTGCTTTTGAAGTGAACAAGCTTCCGTAGTTTTTGATGTGAACAAGCTTTTTGTTTGGAGTACCACCTGCTTGTAATGTTTATGTTTGCTATTTTATTATATTCTGATGTATTAATGTTTACTCATTTTTATTTCATACTTTCAATTTTGTTATTTGTTATAGAATGAATGAAGAAGTGATCAAGCATTGTAAGAGGATAGCACATGATACGTTAAGAAGATCGATATTGAAACCCAAATGACAAAGATTAAGATCCGGAGGTGAGACTGGAAATGAGTACATGTATAGACTGATGAATATGCATCCACAACTTTGTCAAGAGCAGCTCAAATTATCCAACGAGCAACTTGCTCACTTGGTTGACATATTGAAATCAAGAGGATATTTGACCGATAACAAATTTATCACTGTTACGGAACAAGTTGGCATGTGCTTATATGTATTGGCTAAAGGAGCTTCATACCGGGATGTGGCTAATACATTCAAACATTCAATATCGACCATTTCATTTTATCTTCCCGAGGTGTTACTTGCTCTAAAATTGTCATTTGATATCATAAGACCTCATACACATTTGAAAGAAGTACCTCAGAAGATACTAAACAACAACTTGTATTCACCCTTTTTTAAGGTAAATTCCTAGGATGTCAGAATATGTCACTTTATCTGATGTTTGCTCCATTGTAATATTTATTTTGTTTAGGATTGTATCGGAGCATTGGATGGCACACGTATTGAAGCAAGATTATCAGATGACAAAGGAAATCAACATCGAGGTCGCAAAGGAACAAAAACTTGGAATGTTCTTGCTTGTTGCTCATTCGATATGATATTTACATATGTGCATGTTGGATGGGAAGGACGTGCTCATGATCAGACGGTTTGGATTGATGCTATTACTCAACCACAATTTTGTTTTCCACATCCTCCTAAAGGTAAAAAAAACTTTTTTATATAACACTATTATATAAATTAACAGTCGTAATATCAATTATTGTTTCACAGGAAAATATTATTTGGTTGATTCTGGATATCCAAACACAATTGGATATTTAGCACCTTATAAAGACAAAAGAGTTCGCTATCATATGCCAACATTTCACCACGGTGATCAACCTACTAGAGTATATGTAAAATTCAACTATCGACATTCCTCTTTACGAACCACCATTGAAAGAGCATTTGGCATCTTAAAGAATTCGTGGAAGATACTTAAAGTCATGCCGCAAGTGTTAGAAGAGCGCCAAAGTGATATAATTATAGCTACATGTACATTGCACAACTTCATCCGCATGCATAAATTTTCGATACCTATTTTATCTAATCAAGAGGTGCAGGGAAGTGCAGATTCAAACTTATTTGATCAACATCGAAAGGAGCAGATGAATCAATTACGCAACATGATAGCGTTTCAAATTATAGAGGCTTGTCTAGATAATGTGGAGGAAATGAATATGGATGAAGATGATGATATGTAATGTTATCGAATTGTACTGCACTTGATGTCATTTTGTACGTGTCTAACGTTTAATATGTGTGTATTTTTATGTTTATTTGACCATGTCCTTTTCATTCATATCAAGTGCAACAAAGGTTAGAAAAATAGGTGTTCAATATAAATGTTGAATTACATTTAGCTACAAAACTGGTAACTTTTAATTAATAAATTGAAAAGGAATTTTTTTTATTTAACTGTAAAATAATTTATTTAACTGACCTGAACTTTATTTAACTTTACTGAACTTTATTTAACTTTATTTAACTTTACTGAACTTATAAACATGAAATTTAAGCTCTACAGAACAGACCCTAAGTATGGAGTCCCCAAAGAGGAACCACTCAGAAATAAAGAGGGTAAAAAATTGGCCCCAAGAAAAAGAAAAACATATTAGTGTGGGAGGTAGGTCCCTACTAAGAAAAAAAATTTAGCAAAGAGGCAAGTCCCTCCTAAATAAATTTTTTTACTTATGACTTGTACCTTACAGAAACTTTGCGCAAGCCTAAAATCTTTTTTACACTCTATTAGTTTTTGTTTAAACTTAGATATGATCATTGCACATGAATAAACTTGGTTGAAATATGTTTCGTTTTTATTGAATTTTGAGCTCCTCTTGTCTTACGAGCATAGGCTGAGACCTTTGCACTTGAGAATTAGCTTTAAGCTAACATGCCCATGTTCTGCTCTTCTTGATAGTAGCACAGGCAAGTAGCGGAGTAGCTGTGAATAGTGTAAAGTCAAAAATATATTTTGATAACTAAAAGGCATAGTATAGAAATAATGCAATAAGTTCAAATTCATTGTTTTGCCTACATTTGATAGAATGTAAATTTTATTGATTGCGAGTTTTGTATATTCTTTTCGCTTTCTTTTGAAAAATTGAAAATACTTTCATTCTTATTTCTTTGTGAGCATTGCATAACACGCATCATATAGACAGTAACGGATCCAAACTTCTTATAACTGGGGGCGACATTTTTTTTCTTGAGATGTTTCAACCAATCAGTGGATGAAATTTCCTCAAACACGCTCGTGTAGGGTTTTGTAGAGATTCATAACGAATTACATAAATGAATTTTGACAAAAAAAAATCAAGAAATGACTACAAACTTGCAAACCTTGTTTTACTAAACTGAACTTGAAGTAATACAAAATCGAAATGAAACTCAATACAAAATTAACATAAACATGGGAATTAAATGGAAAAACATTACTAAAAAATACGGTAGTTAACTATTTAACTCAAATATTTATGAATTCTACTTTGATATCATCATCTCTGATTTTTCATATTTGACACATATTTAAGATAAAATCAAAATATGTTTAGATTGACCATCAAATTATTTAAATATACTTTTGAACGAACAGTGCATAATGTTAAAAACACTGGGGGCATCATGCTAAAATTAGTAAAAATATTAAACTAATTAACATATTTAGAAAGTAAATCAGAAAATTGAATGGGGCGTCACGCTAAAATAAGTAAACATATAAACTAATTAACATATTTAGAAAGAAAATTGAATGGGTGCGGCTGCCTCCAATCCTTCAAATGTAGACCCGCCTCTGCATATAAATTGGTTTGCATTTTTTGATTTTGGGTATTTATTTTCCTGAAATTCCCCTAAAGACAACACTCCTCCATTCGGCAGACTAGGAGTTTAATGGCTTGGTGCATTTATTAAACGCATCCACATTTTCTACAAAAGTGAGTTAGAATATCCCAATTTTAGTAATTTAAAATCTGAATAAATTTCATGATTCACCTATTCATTATTCTTATTTCTTTTATTCGCTCGGGACCAATAATTCCTAAGTGTGGAGAATCTGATTGATGAATCTGTATCACTTTCTAGACTCCATTTCTTATTAATTTTGGGATGTTTCCGGGCGATATATGTTGCTTAATGTGCATTTTGTGTGTTTTAGCTCACATGGATCAAAAGAGGGGGTCATAACAAAATATGAATAATTATGTTGAGTTACAAAATCATGATTCATAAGCCTGAAATGCTGGATCAGTATGAGACTATAATTCAATTGGACCAAATGCTGACAGATTCAATTTGTTCTACTAAGTACAAATGACATACCCTGAATTATGCTACATTTACAAATAAATCACATGTTCTAATAATAAATGTCTGAACCTATAGCCTGAACCTCAGCTCGGACATCAGGATCTGATGAGATTGGAGATCCCGATTGAGTTCCAAGCCGTCGTGTGTGTAGTCGCCATTGGACCATGATTCGAGTTACTGCCAAAACTATCGAAGATTCGTCAATGGCGGAATTAGGGCACGTTTGAACATAGGATGCTTGTGTAATTTCAATTGAGTGTGGGTGTGTATTGTAATTATAGGGGTAGAGAATGTATTAGTTGAACTTGAAATACTCAAGTCTAAATTGTAAAGTTACTAACAGTCTTATAACAGACTGGATTCAGCACATCACAATTCAATTAATGCAAAAATCTTCCCAAGTATCTTCTCTTATTACATTCCCAGTTTTTTGACCAAGTTATTCAAATAAGCTCGGTTTCGTGCAAGGGAGATTCCCCAAACCGACTGATCCTTACCAGTTAACCTGCTGGGAGAAGTGCAACAACGTCATATTTGCTTGGCTTATCAACTCAGTCTCTAAGGAGATTGGTGGCTCAATCATTCACAGTAATGACTTCATCCACGCCCGGAGCACCTTGCAAATGAGATTTGCAGGTGCTACCACTGGTCCATGCCTATTACAACTGCATAAGGAGATCTCACACTGGTTCTGGGCACCATGGATGTTGCCACATACCATGGGAAGCTGCTGCAGCTATGGGGAGAAGAGGAAGCTCTGGATATTGAAGAGCTTTGTGACTTGGGCTTTAACTGCAAATCCACCAGGTCAATGGAAATGAGAAAACAGAAATATAGACTAATGCAATATCTAACTGGATTAAATGATGTTCATGCTACTATTAGAACACAAATTACTGCACTGAAGCCTAGACCCACTATGGATGAAGTTTATCACATGGTTTTGGAGGATGAAATGCAAAAGGGAATTGCAAGACCTATTGTTCCTGAAATGTCAGCTCTATATGCTACCCAGCAACAAGAGCCTGCACATTTTCAGCAACAGCAAACTTACACACAGTTTCCACAAGTATTCGGCAATAGACAATGTCAAAGGAATGCATGAAAAAATAACACCTTAACCAAGAACAGAAGAAATTTGTTCTGCATTCATTGTCAACTTCAAGGTCACACCAAGGAAACTTGCTGATAAAATACATGGATATCCTCCTAGCCATAAATTCTATAAGGGACTTAACCCAAACTCTAAGAGCAATGGCAGAGTTGCAACAATGTGATATCATCTGATTGTGGAACTGAAACACGGAAATATTCTAGCAAAGATACCTGTAACAGTGCAGACAATGCTGTTGTTCAGCAGCTAGGCTCCACGAAGCTTAACCTAGATCAGTTCGCTAAATTGATGAACTTCCTCAGTCAACTTAGCGGCCAGAGTGAGCATATTGCAGGTATGACCTGTTTAACATCAGTTAAAGTATGTCAAAATGATTGGATCATTGACAGTGGAGCCACAAACCACATAACACCTCATATCCATTTGTTAAAGGATGTTAAGAAACTACAAAAACCAAAATACATTCTTGGTCCTAATGGTGAACATGTAAAAGTCAATCATGTTGGCTATTGTGAGCTAAGTGAACACATTACACTGCTTGGAGTTCTATTAGTTCCTTCTATCAAATTTAATTTGATCAGTGTATCAAAGTTGGTCAATGATTCACATTTAGTGGTTCAATTCACTGACAAAGGATATTTTGTTCATGATGAAGCAAGGGAGAATTCACTATGGATTAGTAAAGAGACTCAAGGATTATACCAGTTCAAGTCAAATAATTCCAGAAATGTGTTTCTCAGTTCAAGGAGGAAGAAACATAAATATGTTGTGGCACAAAAGACTTGGGCATGTTCCATTAAATTAGTTGTCAAACATTTAAAGACTTACACATCTAGTCTGAGTTATAATTCTCCGTCCTTGCATTGTGACATTTGCCCCTTGGCTAGACAAGGAAGTTTACCATTTTATGAAAGTCCCTCAGTTAGCAAGTCATTATTTGATATGGTTCATGCATATATATGCGGTCCTTATAAGACTCCAACACCAACATGTGCTAAATATTTCCTAACAATTGTTGAGGATTTATCTAGAGCTACTTGGATTTTTCTGCTCACCAACAAAGCTGATGCAATTGACCAACTCATCAGTTTTTATCAGATGGTGAACACATAGTGTAACTGTTCTATAAAGACTCTACGCACCGATAATGGCAGCAAATTTCTTAGCTCCAAGTTGTCTCAATTCCTATCTATGAAAAGGTGTTTACACCAAACTTCTTGCACTTATAGTCCCCAACAAAATGTCATTGTTGAAAGAAAATACAAGCTCTTACTTGAGATTGCAAGGGCCCTTAAATTTCAGTCCAATGTTCCAGATTGTCATTGGGGTGAATGTGTTCTCACTGCTGCATATATTATCACAGATTACCATTAGTGGTGTTAGACAATAAGTCACCATATGAGGTTATCCATGGTTCTTCTCCTACTTATGACCACATGAGAACCTTCGGTTGTTTATGCTACATTACTAATGTTGCCCCAAACAATGGTAAATTTGATCCGAGAGCAAAAGCTTGCATATTTATTGGTTATCCTTTTGGGCAAAAGGGGTACAAAGTATATGAGTTAAGTTTTGACAACACCACAGTTAGCAGGGACATTGTTTTTAAAAAGGACATATTCCCTTTTGCTACATTATCTACTGAAAATGCTCAAGAAACATCAGTCTTACCTCACTGCCCTGCTGCATTGCCAAATTCTTTCAATAATACCACTGGTTTGGTGCCTGAAATACTTTATCCAAGGGAAAATGATCCTCTAGATGATGATTATATCATACAAGATGCAGAAACTTGTGTTGAAACCTCTGATATTGTTTCAAATCCTAAACATGTCCCAATAAGAAAGTCAGCTAGGGTGCATATAGCATTAATTCTTTAAAAGACTTTGTATGCAACACTGTGGTAACCAACAAGAGTAACTATCCATTATCCAACTATGTTGACTACTCACAATGCTCACCACAGTTTCAACACTATGCCCTACAACTATTGAGTGATGATGAACCACAAAGTTATACACAAGCCATCTAACATCCTCACTGGGTACAAGCTATGGAGGCAAAGATAAATGCACTTCAGAAAAATAACACTTGGCTTATCACTGAGCTGCCTCTTGGAAAAAATGTTGTTAGAAGTAAATGGATTTATAGAGTAAAGCGCAAATCAAATGGTTCTATTGAAAGATATAAAGCAAGGTGATGGACCATAATTATACGAATCAAAAACACAGTAAAACCCACCAAATTAGACTGTTGGTCTATTTAACTACTGCTTGTTAGTCCCGATTTATTTCTACAGGGCATTTTAGAGACTAAAGAGAAAACACGCTAAGGAGAGGATTTTACGCTAAAAAGATATTAAGAGTCAATCCAAGGTCAAGATCAGACGCTGAACGAAGAAATCTCAAGATCCTGACGTAGGAATTACTCAAATCAAATCCAACCGAGGAACAATCAAAGTCAGACCGGAGCGAAATTGGACTGATAGTTTTGTGAAAAGACTGCACAAAAACTGTCAAAATGCACTCATGGACCAAGGTGACCGGCCACCTTGCTTGGAGGTGGCCAAGGGAGGAAGCCTCCCCCCATGTTGACCGGCCACCGGCGGCTCCTCCACCCAAGGCAACCGGCGGCTTTTCACACCCCCCATGTGTCACCTCCTCCTTCCTCCTCCCTTCTCCTCCCTTGGATCAAAACCACATGCCACCCATCTCCACCACCCATCTCCTCCCCTTGTGGCTATAAAAGGAGGCTTCTCCTCATTTCAATCATCCACAAAATCCACAAATTTGTAAATCACTTCTCTCTCTAAGTTACTTTGTAAGTTTGGTTTGGTTTTGGAAATAATACTCCTGTTTGTTCTTGAGTATTATACTGATTGGAAATAATACTCCTGTTTGATCTTGAGTATTATACTTTAGAGAATACTCCTGTTGGTTCTTGAGTATTCAGTAGGAAATTGGGAATACTCCTGTTGGTTCTTGAGTATTCCACCTCTTTCCCTCTTACTGTTTTCAAAAACCCCCGAGTATTTAGTTATGATGTCCTTTTCCATGGATATTCGTAGCTAAACTCCTCATTCGGTCGAAGGTATTTTCTTGTATTATATAATGTTTTAATTTCTTTTAGTTTCATTTCTTTGTATTCAAAACTTGTTCTATGTGCCATTTATAGTCAGAGTTTCCAAGGTTGAGTGGAAGCTGTAACAAGCAAAGCTCTTCCGTGGGAATTCGTGATCATACCCGGTAAGTGGAAGCTGTAACAAGCAAAACTTATCGAGGAGTTCGAATTATCTAAAACACCACTTGGTCGATCGTAACTGAGAGATCAGGTGGATGCACAAAAGGCTAAGATACTTCGAAAGGAGGAATTAGTCTGAAGTATAATAAGTGTTGCTTTAAACGATGTTGCAAGTCTTGCGCTGCGAAAGGGCCTCGATTCATCTTTGAATACTTAGGAAGGTTACTAACGGTTATTAATAAACATGTTATAATACAAGGTACCTGAACCGAATACTTTTCCTTGAATTACAAAAAACCCCCCCTGTATTTACTTTTATAAACTGCTCGATCAACTACAACCATCAACCGCTCATCTACTGGAGGAATCGCAATCACGCATCACCCACTGTAAGTCTTCTCCCCTTAACTCCTTTAATTTCTGTATTTATTTTCTGTATTTACTTTTCCGCATAAAAAACAAAAAAAAAACCAAAAACAGTATCTTAGTAATTAGCAGTAAGTCCGCAATCGACCTAAAATCACTCACCATACGATCCCCTAAAGAACAGTTATCCCTCTAATTCCCTTGGGTTCGACCCCTACTTACCACTAACTACCCAGTAGTGTAGTCGCGAGTAGCGGAAAATATAAATTTATTTGTACATAGAACATTGCACCTTAACGACAGTGCAGTGCACTCCGTCACAAGGCTAGTTGCTCGTGGTCTTACTCAACCAGAAGAACTTGATTATCATGAAACATTTGCTACGGTTGTCAAGATGAACACAGTGCGGACACTTCTTGCAGTTGCATAATCTAAAGGGTGGCCCCCTTATCAGCTAGATGTGGACAATGCATTTTTGCATGGACATCTTGATGAAGAAGTTTACATGACTTTGCCAATTGGGTTTTATAAACAAGAAAAATCTCAAGGAAAGGTTTGCAAACTCAAAAAAAAGCTTAAAGAAAAGCATCAAGACAATAGTTTTCTAAATTTAGTGATGCCTTGATTCAGTTTGGATTTCTTCCTAGCCTTAATGATTATTTCTATTCACATATAACAAACAAGGAGTCTACCTAGCTCTCTTGGTATATGTCGATGATGTTATCATCACAGGGACCTCCAATGCCCTTATTGACTCTGTCAAACAACTCATTCATTCACAGTTTAAAATCAAGGACTTGGGACAACTACATTATTTCTTGGGCATTCAAGTGGCTAGATCTCATAGTGGCATATTCATCAATCAAAGAAAATATGCTTTGGATCTTATTTCTGAGGCTGGCCTATTGGGTTGTAAACCATCCTCTACTCCTATGGACACCAAACACAAACTTGCATTGCACTAGTTGATCCTAGCACTTATCGATGACTAAATGGGTAACTTATCTACCTCACCGTAACAAGACCTGATCTAGCATAATCAGTCCACATACATAGTCTGTTTATGGCTAATCCTACAGCAGAACACTTACAAGCAGCACATAAAGTTTTACGATACCTGAAACTTTCCCCTGTTCAAGGCTTGTTCTACCCAAGTTAACAAGAGTTGAAACTTACTGCCTTTTGCGACGCTGACTGGGGAGCTTGCCCCATCACCTGACGGTCTGTGACTGGATATTCTATCCTCTTAGGCACTTCTTTTATCAACTGGAAGACCAAAAAGCAGCCAGTAGTCTCCAGGTCCTCAGCTAAAGCAGAGTATCATGACATGGCCCAAACTTCTTGCGAATTAACTTGTCTAGTTTGCCTTCTTAGTGACTTTCAGGTCACCGTGCCCTTATCAATTCCCCTTTATTGTGACAACAATACTGCAATGTATATTGCTCGGAACCCTGTGTTCCACGAGCTCACCAAGCACGTCGAACTCGACTGCCATGTCATCCGTCAACACATCGCCTCTGGCCTTCTCTATCCAAGATTCATTGCCTCTATGGAAGAGCCTGCCGACTTATTCACCAAACCCCTACTTGCCGACCATCTTTCCTAGTTGAGTTCCAAGCTCAATGTCTCAAACTTGCTGCACATGCTGAGCTTGAGGGGGGGGGGGGGGGGGGGTGATGAGATTGGAGATTTGGGTTGAGTTCCAAGCCATCGTGCCTGTAGTCGCCATTGGAGCATGATTCGAGTTGCTGCCGAAACCAATCAAAGATTCGTCAATGGCGGAATTAGGGCACGTTTGAACATAGGATGCTTGTGTAATTTCAATTGAGTGCGGGTGTGTATTGTAATTATAGGGGTAGAGAATGTATTAGTTGGAACTTGAAATACTCAAGTCTAAATTGTAAAGGTGCTAACAGTGAAAAAATTTCCAATTTAGCAAAAATTGGAATTTCATTTCAGTCTCTAGTCGATTTGGAAATTTAGAATGGATGATTAAGTCAATACTTTAGGGTTATGCGCTGCACTTAACAGTGCCTAAAGTTTGTGCTAATTTTTTGGGCGCTGTCCTCAGGAGCGCCTTAATATAAGTTGTCACATATGCACGTGACTCAGCATGATATCGATTTAAGCAATACACTGAGCATTTGGCGCTGTTGTGAACAGTGGCTAATATATTAGGCACCGTTGGTGACAGCGCCTAAAAGAAAATGGTTATTTCGGAAATCCAATTTGGAAATTGGCTAGAGAGTGAAATGAAATTCCAATTTTTGCTAAATTGGATTTTTTTTTCACTAACTATCTTATCACAGATTGGATTCAGCATATCACAATTCAATTAATGCAAAATCTTCCCAGCATCTTTTCCTGTACATTCCCAGTTTTTCAACCAAATTATTCGACTCAGGCGGCGTTTTCCGATTATTCTGGAACTGAAATTGCTACAGGATCATTACGCTTACATGCAAACGCTATACGTAGACAGATACAAGCAAAGCAACACTTGTACAATCTCAGACAAAAATAGAGATCAATGAACTTGAATTTAATTTCGAATTGTTTTTGTTATAAAAAAATTTCAAATTGTTTTTTTATACTGTAATTTCGAATTGTTTTGTTTTGATTGGAGTAATTTCGAATTGTTATGCGCTGAGAAATCGAACGATAAGGAATAATGGGCCTGTTGACCTACTTGACAGAAGCGCAATGTCTGTTCCGATTTTCACAGGTCAACTGGATCTGTCTGTTTCACTCAATTTACGGGCTACTCGTTGGGCCTCTCTTTGTTGGAAAAATTGTGTTTAGAATGTGTGAAGAAAATGGAGGTGCGCCTCAATTTGAGACCCAATTTGAGTATGGAGAACACATCAAATTAAGTTGATAAAAATCGGATTAAAATATCTTGCAATAAGAGGTATGGAATCATTATCAACTTGCTGGGCAAGTCTCTGGACCACTATATAATAAGGGTCTGCGCTTCACCTAGAAACACAGAGAAAAAACGCAAACAACTCTCCTCCTCTTTCGTAGTAGTCAGTCAGTCGGTGTTGATAGCCAAAGATACAGAAAGGTTAGATCGGCAAAGCTTAGTGCTAAGACTTTTGCCGTGGATCGTTTTATCCTGGGAAGCACACTTCCAGAGAGACCAAAAGCACAGTAGGGCGGAAATCTTGCTTTAAGGCAGCGTCCAACGTGACTCGATCCTTCATTCGGTTTGCAATTGTTACAATTCAATTCATAATTTTTAAGTTATGCAGTTAAATTGAATCTGTACTACCACTGTTTAATTTATTTGAATAGCAGCGTTGCATATCTATTTATTTAGTAACTTCATCGATATCTGTCTGTTATATCTGTACTGTGTACCCAACAATCTTAAAGCAACATTTATTCGTTTGAAGTTACTAACAGATCTGCCTCTCCGTGTAGACAATGAATTCTGAACAAGGACAAAACAATCAGTCAGTGAACATGGAGGGTGTCCAGTTTCCTCCTCATGATGTTGCTGAGTCGGCTGCGACAACCTCAGTTGTGATGGCTACGGCCAGGAATGGACCTGCGGGTCTAGTTCCAAATAACGCACTGGCAAAAGTGCCTGCTGCGGTGATGGCAGCTGAAAAGCCCGAAAAGTTCAATGGACAGAACTTTAATACGTGGCAGCCGAAGATGCACTTATATCTGAGCCAACTAGGGTTTGCCTGGTATCTGACCGAGAACACTCCTATGGTTGCTGAGAATGAGACTGATCATCAAGTGCTCATGGCATACAATGCCTGGAAAGATGCTGAATATCTTTCCCGAAATTATGTGCTTAACAGCCTGAATGATGTGTTGTACAAGGTGTACTGCACAAAGACATCAGCTAAGGAACTTTGGGAGTCAGTCGATCGGAAGTACCGAACAGAGAATGCTGGCTCCAAAAAGTACATTGTGGGGCGCTTCCTCGAATTCCAGATGGTAGATTAGGTCATGTGAATTATGACTCAATAAGGAATCTAATGAAATTGGATTGTATACCAAAACTTCAAATTGATTCCGAACATAAGTGTGAGATTTGCGTTGAGGCAAAATTAACACGAACATGCTTTCATACTGTTGAAAGAGATACTGAACCCCTTGACTTAATACATAGTGATCTATGTGATTTGAAATTCATGCCAACCATAATTATACGAATCAAAAACATAGTAAAACCCACCAAATTAGACTATTTGTCTATCTAACTTCTACTTGTTAGTCCCGATATATTTCTACAGGGTATTTTGGACACTAGAGAGAAAACACGCTAAGGAGAGGATTTTACGCTGAAAAGATATCACGAGTCAGTCCGAGGTCACGATCAGACGCTGAATGCAGAAATCACAAGATCCTGACATTGAATTACTCAAAGCAAATGCAACCGAGGAGCAACCAAAGTCAGACCGGAGCAAAATTGGACTGTTGGTTTTGTGAAAATTGCACAAAACTACACAAACCTCCTCTTTCCTTCTAGAAGGGGCGGCTATGGGGAGGATAAGGATGAGGATGACTCATCTCCTCCATCCTCATCCATAAGTGGCGGCTAAATGAACTCCCCACAAGGTGGTGCCAAGTGTCTCCTCCTCCTCCACAACCTCATCTCCTCCTCCTCCTCCTCCCTTGGATGCAACCCATCTCCACCCTCCATTTCCTCCTCCTTAGTCTATAAATAGAAGCCTCATTCACTTGTAAAAAAATCATCCCATCCACCACAAATCACAAATGTTTTAGAGAGATAGAGGGCTTAACCCTCTTCTCTTCACTTTCAATAAATATTGTTCTTCATTTTGGAGCTACTTTTGGCGCTTGGATCTTGCCTAGGAGCTCCTCTCCTCCGCTTATTGTAAGGTATAAAATCACTTTCAAGTATTATTTGTTTTTACTTTAAAGTTATTTTATTATTCGGTACCCTTGTTCAAGACAATAGTTTGCTTGTATTCCTTGACATGAATACAAGCAGCTAAAAGCTTGTACTCGGTCGCAGGGGTGTACTTGTATTATAAATGTTTTAGACTCTACTATTAGAGTATCTCTGTATTCAAAACTTGTTCTATGTGCCATATATAGTCAGAATTTCCAAGGTTGAGTGGGAGCTGTAACAAGCAAAGCTCTTCCGTGGGAATTCGTGAACATACTCGGTAAGTGGAAGCTGTAACAAGCAAAACTTATCTGAGGAGTTTGACTTATCTAAAAAACCATTTTGGGAAATCGTAACAGAAGATCAAATGGATGCACATAAGGCTAAGATACTTTGAAAGGAGGAATTAGTCTAAAGTAGAACAAGTGTTTTAAACGATGTTGCAAGTCTTGCGCTAGAAATAGCCTCGATTCATCTTTGAATACTTAGCATGATCATTTCAAATGTTCTACGCGATGTTGCAAGTCTTGTGTTAGGAATAGCCTCGATTTATCTTCGAACACTTGGTATGATCATTAGCGGTCAATGATAAACAAATATGATACAAGGCCCCTAAAACCGAATCCTTTCCTTACATCTATTATTGTAATTTACTTTCAGTCCTCAAATCACACTCAAACTCAAACCCAGTCGCATTTAATTTCTGCATAAGCTTCATTAAAGAACAACTAATCCACACTGACTCCCTTGGGTTCGACCCCTACTTACCACTTGCTACCCAGTAGTGTAGTTGCGAGTAGCGGAAAATATAAATTTATTTGCACAAAGAACATTGCACCTTAACGACAGTGCAGTGGGCTCCGTCAAATTGGCGCCGTTGCCGGGGAGTTGTGCATCGGAATAGTTGTTCTATTTTGTTTTTTCTTTTTTTGTTTTATCATGCAATTCACTAAGTCCTACTACTACGGAATGGAACCTTGGAACAATGAGGAGTTTTCCCCACCACCTTTCGAACTTGAAATCCGCAAGAAGATCAACAACATAAAACAATCCCGGGATGAAACTTTGGACGAGTACTTAGCGTACTTTGACTCCATGTTGATAAGCTGCCCGCACCATGGATTCACCAACCACGATCTTCTTCAAAGGTTTCTCAATGGGATGATGCCACAAGAGTGGAATTGGCTAAATGATGCAGCGGGAGGCTCGGTGAACAACTTAGACATAGATGATCTTTGGAACTTAATAGATGATTTGGCCGCAAGGTCAAGACAAAGACAAGATCAAGCCATGCAGAGCGAAGAACTAGACAACATAATGCACCAAATCAGGGCCAAAACCGAAGTATGGGCAGCAGAAAACGAGTTGGCAGCTAGCACCTAGCAGTTGGCCACAGACATACAGCAATTGAGTGCCTCGATGCACCAATTCATGGCCGAAACCGAATCATGGGCAATAGAAAAGACGGCTGAACCCGAGGAGCCGACAGAGAATGAAGAATCATGGGTGGCTCAAAAAGAAGCATCAAACCAGCTCCGGGACATCATTAACAAGCTGCCCAAAATAGGCCCGGTCCTTATCACCAATCCATCCGAGGAAATCACTTTCCTAACTACCGAGCCAACAGAAGTCCCGGACCTCATTGCCGAACTGTCCGAAAAAGACCTGGTCCTCACTGTCGGACCACCTGAAACAGAACCAGTCCTCATGGTCGAAGTGCCCCAACTTAACCCTTCGTGTCTTATACCGATCATAGCCACCGAAGATCATATAATCAATGATGATGAGGTGCACGGGGAGTTAGAGGAGGAGCATGAGCCAAAAAAGCCGACAAAGGAACTCTCACTCGTCACAAGCCAAGGAAAACCGCCTGAAAACTCACTCATTCCAAGACAACCATCCATCACTGCCACAATGAAGAGGAATGGCAGAGGCGCATGCTTAATGTCGCCTACATTTAATGGCACAAAACCAAACTTCCAAACTCGCAAAAGTGCCAACTATTCAAACATGAAGAAGCGGCAAAGACATGGGCCGAAGGAATGGAAACCCGGAAGTAGGGGTGGGCTCGGGTCGGTTCGGGCCCAAATTTTGTGAAAACCGGCCCGAAACCTGAAAATTCGGTTCGGGTCGGGTTCGGTCTTTTTGAAATTGAAACCCGATCAAAGCCTGATTTTTGGGTTTCGGGTCGGTTCGGTCTTTTTCGGTCTTTTTTTGGGTCCTTTTTCGGTCTTTTTTTGGGCTTTTCACGATTTTTCGAGCTTTTTTCGATCTTTTTTCGGGCTTTTCATGATTTTTCGGGCTTTTTCGGTCTTTTTTCGGGCTTTTCACGATTTTTTAGTCTTTTTTCGGGTTTTCGGTCTTTTTTTGGCCTTTTTCTATAAATTGACAGAAAAAACATATATTTGGTTCGGTTCGGGATTTCGGTCCGAGGAAAAATCAAAACCGAGACCGAACCGAATGTTGAGAATCGGTTCGGGTTTTTTTCGGTCCGGTTTTCGATCCGATAAAAACCGACCCGTTCGGTCTTTTTTCGGTTCGGTTCGGTTTTTTTTCGGTCTTCGGGTCTGGACGCCCACTCCTACCCGGAAGGAGTAACAAGCAAGCACGACCCATTGGACCAGCAGCTATGGTCAATAAAGCCTCACCCTCTCAAATCAAAAGAGCTACCGAGATGAAGTTCGACCTCAAGCACCCATGGGATCCAAACCAATGATCCAGGAATGAGGTACTGTCGAGCCAACGACGTTAAACAAGTGCACTGGTCGGGAGGTAACCCGACACTATCTTACTTTTTGTCTTTTTATTTTCTGTCTTTTAGTTTTTATCAATAAGTCGCTCTCACCCACTTGGTGCATAGAATGATTTGACTATTTAGGAATTGGTTTTTGGAGCACGATCGGATCAGCCAGGCAGCTTCCGTGAACTACCGGGCCTGCGCTGAGAGTTCAAGGCCCCAGCCGAACTCCCTCGATTATCCAGCCTCGTGCCATGTCATTCGACACAAAAAGGGAGTTCTGATCTTACCTTTCCTTAATATCAATTCCTTCTCGTAATTGTCTGCTTGCATGGATTTTGAACTAAGTAGTGCTGAAAGGCACGCCTTCGTTCAAAAGTGTGGGGTGAGATCTGCATGTGTACACAAATAAATAACATGTTTTTCTTTTTTAGTGTTATCTTTTTGCAAATATGAACTTAAGAATGTGAAAAAGATAGATCAAAATTCATGCATTTGCCTTGTGAAAATTCAACTGTCTAAAAACTTAGAACGTAACTTCTCATTTGTCCGTTTGTGCTGAGATAAACTAGGGATGTGGAGTTGATAGAAATGCCCTAGAGAGGCTTGGCAAGCAATCGAAGGATCGAATCAAACTATATGGTTTTCGAAGTCAGTGGAGGCTGCACTTCGGGTTTCAGTGAAGATTGAAGTCATCTCCGCCATGCAGTGTTTATGCAAAAAGAAAAAAAGGCGAGGACGGGAATCAGACCGTCCTCTCTCTAGTCAAAGTAGCCGAGAAAATAGATGAGCGTCCCTCATCTTGACCCGCGCGAAACGACAAGGATGAGAGGAGCGGGGAGGTATTTCCATAGGCTTGCGGGCGACGATTGGACCTCCCAAAAAGGCTTGAGAAAATGGACTAGCAAGCCACAAAAAGGCAAAAAGCTCGAAGAAGCAAATCAAGAGGCCAAAGGCCCAAAATTGTGAAGGTTTTAACCGAACAAAAAGCGAAGTACTCAAAGAGTCAAATCAAAGGCCAAAGGCCGATTCACTACAAAAGCAGTCCCTCACCAAAAGAAAATCAAAGTACTCAAACCATTGAAACCCGAACCAAATCACGTGCTAGAGAAAGCTACAAGGAAACCATATAGTGCGAGACGGTCCCGAGGTTGCAGTCCAGGAGCCTAAAAAGGGCTATCTCCCGAAACATCCAGAATAATTTGCATCTCAGCACGGAGGTACAAGTATCAAGTTTCTTCTATTTATTTACACAGTTCAATTTGGTAATAAGTAAGTAATGCATGAATTAGGATAAATCTAGTACCACAGTCTAATTTTCATATTTCAACAAACTTACTTAGTGTGCCGCCCTTTAATAGCATTGTTCGGGACGAACAACTAAAAGTGTGGGGTAATCTGATGGACCATAATTATACGAATCAAAAACACAGTAAAACCCACCAAATTAGACTGTTTGTCTATCTAACTTCTGCTTGTTAGTCCCGATATATTTCTACAAGGTATTTTGGACACTAGAGAGAAAACACGCTAAGGAGAGGATTTTACGCTGAAAAGATATCACGAGTCAGTCCGAGGTCACGATCAGACGCTTAATGCAGAAATCACAAGATCCTGACATTGAATTACTCAAAGAAAATCCAACCGAGGAGCAACCAAAGTCAGACCGGAGCGAAATTGGACTGTTGGTTTTGTGAAAATTGTACAAAACTACACAAACCTCCTGTTTCCTTCTAGAAGGGGCGGCTATGGGGAGGATAAGGATGAGGATGACTCATCTCCTCCATCCTCATCCATAAGTGGCGGCTAAATGAACTCCCCACAAGGTGGTGCCAAGTGTCTCCTCCTCCTCCACAACCTCATCTCCTCCTCCTCCTCCCTTGGATGCAACCCATCTCCACCCTCCATTTCCTCCTCCTTAGCCTATAAATAAAAGCCTCATTCACTTGTAAAAAATC
The DNA here is from genome assembly GCA_033675215.1 of Rhodiola kirilowii. NCBI lineage: Eukaryota > Viridiplantae > Streptophyta > Magnoliopsida > Saxifragales > Crassulaceae > Rhodiola > Rhodiola kirilowii. The sequence goes on from CM066197.1 coordinate 23,209,978, forward strand.
ATCCCATCCACCACAAATCACAAATGTTTTAGAGAGATAGAGGGCTTAACCCTCTTCTCTTCACTTTCAATAAATATTGTTCTTCATTTTGGAGCTACTTTTGGCGCTTGGATCTTGCCTAGGAGCTCCTCTCCTCCGCTTATTGTAAGGTATAAAATCACTTTCAAGTATTATTTGTTTTTACTTTAAAGTTATTTTATTATTCGGTACCCTTGTTCAAGACAATAGTTTGCTTGTATTCCTTGACATGAATACAAGCAGCTAAAAGCTTGTACTCGGTCGCAGGGGTGTACTTGTATTATAAATGTTTTAGACTCTACTCTTAGAGTATCTCTGTATTCAAAACTTGTTCTATGTGCCATATATAGTCAGAATTTCCAAGGTTGAGTGGAAGCTGTAACAAGCAAAGCTCTTCCGTGGGAATTCGTGAACATACTCGGTAAGTGGAAGCTGTATCAAGCAAAACTTATCTGAGGAGTTCAACTTATCTAAAAACCCATTTTGGGAAATCGTAACAGAAGATCAAATGGATGCACATAAGGCTAAGATACTTCGAAAGGAGGAATTAGTCTAAAGTAGAACAAGTGTTTTAAACGATGTTGCAAGTCTTGCGCTAGAAATAGCCTCGATTCATCTTTGAATACTTAGCATGATCATTTCAAATGTTCTACGCGATGTTGCAAGTCTTGTGTTAGGAATAGCCTCGATTCATCTTCGAACACTTGGTATGATCATTAGCGGTCAATGATAAACAAATATGATACAAGGCCCCTAAAACCGAATCCTTTCCTTACAGTCTATTATTGTAATTTACTTTCAGTCCTCAAATCACACTCAAACTCAAACCCAATCGCATTTAATTTCTGCATAAGCTTCATTAAAGAACAACTAATCCACACTGACTCCCTTGGGTTCGACCCCTACTTACCACTTGCTACCCAGTAGTGTAGTTGCGAGTAGCGGAAAATATAAATTTATTTGCACAGAGAACATTGCACCTTAACGACAGTGTAGTGGGCTCCGTCATCAGCTAATTATCTATTAAATCGGATACCCCGTAAGAAGAAAGATAAATCTCCTTATGAATTATTTATAGGGAGAACGCCATCCTACGCACACCTGCGAGTGTGGGGGTGTTTGGCCAAGGTAATGGCTCCCGGTCCTAAAAGAATGAAAATAGGACCAAAGACAATTGACTGTGTGTTTATTGGATATGCACTGAACAGTACTGCGTATAGATTTCTCGTATATGAATCGAAAAATTCTGATATACACAAAGACACCATTATGGAGTCTAAGACTGCTTCGTTCTTTGAACAAGTGTTTCCTTATAAATCTGAGAAATTGAGACCGAGTTCACCTGAAGAAATAGGCGAAGAACTTACCGAAAGGTCTCAACAAGAAGAAGAAGAAGTATTCGAGGAGAATACGAATTTAGAGGAACCTAGACGAAGCAAAAGAGCTAGGGTTGAAAATTCCTTTGGACCTGATTTTATAACCTTTATGGTCGAGGCAGTACCTCGTACATATGATGAAGCAATTCGCTCGGTTGAAGGTTCTTTATGGAAAGAAGCCATAAAAAGTGAACTAGACTCCATTATGCAAAATCATACATGGGAGCTAGTTGATATTCCTCATGGATGTAAACCACTTGACTCTAAGTGGATCTTTACAAAGAAACTGAAAGTAAATGGTACTATTGAAAAGTACAAGGCGAGACTTGTGATCAACGGATATAGACAGAAGGAGGGTCTAGACTACTTTGATACATTCTCCCCTGTGATGCGGATCACATCCATTAGAATGATAATTGCCATTGCAGCATTGCACAATTTAGAAATTTATCAAATGGATGTGAAGACTGCTTTCTTAAATGGAGACCTTAAGGAAGAAATATATATGGAACAACCTGAGGGTTGTAGAGCGCCAGGACAACAGAGAAAAGTGTGTAAACTCGTCAAGTCTCTCTATGTTCTGAAACAAGCGCCAAAACAGTGGCATGAGAAATTTGACAAAGCAATGTTGTCAAACGGATTCAAAATCAACGAGTGTGACAAATGTATATACATCAAAAACACTGAACACGGATATGTGATTTTGTGTTTATATGTCGACGATATACTCATTGTAGGAAGCAATGAAAATTGGTGAAGTTCACTAAGGCCATATTAAACTCTAAGTTTGATATGAAAGACATGGGTCGAGCTGATGTAATTTAGGGATTAAAATTACGAGAACATCATATGGATTTATTTTAAGCCAATCACATTATGTTGATAAAATTTTGGACAAATTTGAAAAAGAAAGTCAAGGAGTATGTTGGACTCCTATAGAAATGACTCAACACCTGTCTAAAAACAAAGGAGAGAGCATCTCCCAATTAGAGTACTCAAAAGTGATAGGCAGTCTAATGTACTTAATGAATTGTACTAGACCTGATATTGCCTATACCATGAGCAGACTGGCCAGATATACGAGTAATCCGAGAATGATACACTGGAATGCTATCGTGAGAATACTGAAGTATTTACGAGCTACTCGCAATTATGGTCTTCACTATACCAGATATCCTGAAGTTATTGAAGGATACACTGACGCAAGATGGATATCTGATATACAAGACTCGAAAGCCACCAGTGGATATGTATTCACTCTCGGAGGTGCGACCGTGTCGTGGAAATCCTCTAAATTGATAACCCGTTCCACGATGGAAGCTGAGTTCGTGGCATTAGATAAATGTGGCGAAGAAGCAGAGTGGTTAAGAAATTTTGTAGAGGATATTCCTGAATGGAAAAACCATGTGCCACCAATATGTTTATATTGTGATAACCAAACAACAATTGGTAGGGCACAGAATGTCATGTATAATGGTAAGTCTAGACACATACGTCGTAGACACAATACCATTCGACAACTTCTCTCATCCGGAGTCATAAGCATTGACTATGTGAGGTCCAAAGAAAACATAGCGGATCCGTTAACCAAATGGTTAAACAGGGACCAAGTAGAGAAGACGACAAAGGGAATGGGACTGAAGCCTTTTGATTGTTAATATCAAAACATAGGCTTAAGCCCTTTTGGAAATAAAGTCGATGCAACGGAAAACCCTACCATGGTGATTGGAGATCCCAAGAACTTGGTTCAAAGGGACCACCTAACTGCTAAGATTACGAGGTCACTGTGGGGGTAACACCCCAGTCCTATTCCCAGATCAAACAGTGACTCTCGCACGATGCTAAGCTCGAAGCTTTTAATGATTCTAGCAATTTGAATAGTGAGATTCAAAATGGGTAACGCGGGTTTACTTAAGAAAGAATCACCTATGTGAGAGAGAAGTGGGGCCGCTTCAAAGGAATTCAAAAGGCTTAATTCTTTAGAAACTCTTACAGAACCAGGAACGGGGTGTCATGGCCAAAATGAACCCACCAGTAAGAACCAAGTATGGTCAGGAAGATATCTGTGGGAGACATGACTTTCGTTTACATTATAAGACGAACAGTTCAAGGACAATCACGTCTACTGAATAGTCAGTAAAGAGAACATATTTTCCCAAGGGAAGGTTCAAGAGCGCTGCCTACCTATCCTATGCAGGTATCAACCGTAGAAGCTATCACCACATAGAGTCGATTCATAATTATCAATTTTTATTGTTTTATCGTTTATTACTCGATTTTCTTCATGTGGGGGATTGTTGGAAAAATTGTGTTTAGAATGTGTGAAGAAAATGGAGGTGCGCCTCAATTTGAGACCCAATTTGAGTGTGGAGAACACATCAAAATAAGTTGATAAAAATCGGATTAAAATACCTTGCAATAAGAGGTATGGAATCATTATCAACTTGCTAGGCAAGTAAATTTGCTGGGCAATTTTCTGGACCACTATATATTAAGGGTCTGCGCTTCACTTAGAAACACAGAGAAAAAACGCAAACAGCTCTCCTCCTCTTTCGTAGTAGTTAGTCAGTCGGTGTTGATAGCCAAAGATACAGAAAGGTTCGATTGGCAAAACTTAGTGCTAAGACTGTTGCCGTGGATCGTTTTATTCTGAGAAGCACACTGCCAGAGAGACCCAAATCATAGTAGGGCGGCAATCTTGCTTTAAGGACATCGTCCAACGTGACTCGATCCTTCATTCGGTTTACAATTGTTACAATTCAATTCATAATTTTTAAGTTATGCAGTTAAATTGAATCTGTACTATTACTGTTGAATTTATTTGATTAGCAGCTTTGCATATATATTTATTAAGTAACTTTATCCGTATCTATACTGTGTACCCAACGCACTTCTTCTTCCACCAGCCCATTTGTTTGCAAAATCCGAACGTTATCTTCAATCCTAGCAGTATCAGAAAACCGGGAGGCTACATCAATGGCGTCGCTCTGCTCTGTCTCATCGTCTTTTTTAACGTCATCATTTTCAGCTCCCAAATGCAAATCAAGACCTCGATTTTCAACCGGAATAAGTTTTGTAGCAAATTATCTTAAGTCGGCTGACTCAGATACCCCTCCGGCAGTCCAAACGTTCTGGAAATGGCTATCGGAAGGAGGCATAGTGTCATCGAAAACAGGTGTAGTACCCGGAGTGGTGAACGAGGGTTTGGGGCTGATAGCGAAGAGGGATATTGGTCGGAACGAAGTGGTTCTGGAAGTGCCGAAGAAGTTCTGGATAAATCCCGACACGGTGGTGGCTTCAGAGATCGGAAAGGTGTGCAATGGATTGAAACCGTGGATAGCCGTTGCTTTGTTTCTGACCAGGGAGAAGCGGAGTGAGGGATCGAAATGGAGAAGCTACATCGACGTGCTGCCGGAGGAGACGAATTCCACTGTATTTTGGTGCGTTTCGATTTTTAAGTTTAAGTGTCAGTTTTGTGGAGTTGAGGGGTTTTGGATTCGTGTGAAATTTTGGTACTTTCATTTCTTCAGTGCAGGTCAGAAGAGGAGCTAGCTGAGCTTCAAGGTATGCCTACTTGTTGCTTTTTAGCTGTTGATTATTATTATCACTCATTGACGTATTCGTGTACACAAATGCATCAGTTGATTTAAAATACAGAACTTTCAATTTGTCAGGTAGTCAACTTTTGAGCACAACTCTGAGTGTCAAAGACTATGTTAAGAATGAGTTTCTGAAGATCGAAGAAGAAGTGATAAACCCTAACAAGAGGCTTTTCCCTAACCCTGTCACTTTGGACGACTTCATTTGGGCATTTGGTATACTGAGATCAAGAGCCTTTTCTAGACTGCGCGATCAAAATCTCCTTTTGGTCCCTTTCGCAGACTTGGTAAGGCCTCACTGGCCCTTCCTTCTGTGTAATATTCCTGCACCAACAATGTGTTCCATGTATGTTGTCAGTGTTCGAATTTTGTTTTTTTTAACACATTAACGCACAGCATCTCATCTAACTGGAATTTTTTGATTGCCAAAAGATAAACCATAGTCCTCTAATAGAAACAGAAGATGCGTACGAGATTAAGGGAATAGGAGGACTATTCTCTAGAGACTCTGTATTTTCGTTAAGGAGTCCAATTTCTGTTAAGGCTGGTGAGCAGGTAATTGATCCTTTATTGTATGTATTTATATAGAAATGGATGAAAATAACTCAACTGAATATTCTCATTAGTAAAATTCATATTACAAATTTGACAGGTTCTGATCCAGTATGATACAAGGAAAAGCAATGGTGAATTAGCTCTGGACTATGGCTTTATTGAAACCACAGCTAATCGAAACGCGTACTCTTTGACATTGGGGATATCTGAGTCGGATCCTTTCTATGGAGATAAGTTGGACATTGCTGAATCCAATGGTATGGGGGAGACTGCCTACTTTGACATTTACTTGGGTCAACCTCTTCCTCCAACAATGCTTCAATATCTGCGACTTGTAGCACTTGGTGGTGCAGATGCATTCTTGTTAGAGTCTATCTTTAGAAACACTATATGGGGACACTTGGACTTGCCCGTTAGCCGGGGCAACGAGGAGCTAGTGTGCCGAGTAGTCAGGGAGGCTTGCACAGCTGCATTATCAGGTTATAGAACCACTATTGAAGAGGTAGATATATCTCACTGTTTCCCATTTTTTCTACTTTCGATGCGTCATTTGTAGCTTGACATGACTAACATGTAGCACAACTGTAGGATCAGAATATCTTGGAGACTTGGAATATCGACCAGAGACTACAGATAGCTGTTGGAATAAGAGTAGGGGAGAAGAAGGTGTTGCAACAAATTGACGAAGTATTCAAGGAGAAGGAACTTGAGCTGAATGCGTTGGAATACTACCAAGAGCGGCGGCTAAGAGACTTGGGACTGGTCGGGGAGCAAGGAGACATTATCTTCTGGGAGCCAAAGTGAAGACCCGTAAGTTTGCTGGACCCCTGAGCGCATACATATTAAGAAAAGCAACAAGGATCAGCAGAGAAGCATGTTTAAGAAGCTACATCACGGTTATTCAATCCGTGTGGAAATGTGGCACATCTTCTTCTTCAATCAGACATGAAGAAATTTTGTTGATTATCAAAACCATCTTTAAGCAATTGAAATCACTTGAAAATTGGTGCTTCTAGGTGTAGCCAGGGCGAGCAGTGTATCTAATTGTCTTGTATGTACACATATCATCATAAAATGGGAACCTACAAATGCGCTGTACCATTTACTCATTCTCGTGTCTCCGCAATTGCGAGATCCTATGTGATTACCAAGCAGGTTACTGCCGCTTGGTTTCACTACACATGAATTACCTGAGCAACAACCACTTCGCATAATCTTTCTAGTCTGATTGGAGAACAGTTGAATTAGCAAGGTGTAGCCAACTCCCACAATCTGTATCGTCGCATATACATTCATAATGATTTGCATAGAAGTAGTCCTCTTCTTTGGGCTTATCTGGGATAACCTTGCGGGGAGCTGGCTGCCCTATTCTGTTTTCATGAGCAGATTTGACAGAAACACAAAACTGAATCCAATCAATAGTCTGATTTTCATGCAAATCTATCAACTCTACAAGTGTCCTCCTGTCGAGTTGGATGGTCTTTTTAAAACCAAGATACCTGTGTGAAGTTAACATGAGCTTCGTTGAGACAAGAATGAAAATAACTGTGTGAGGGTGGTGTGTTGCCGGTTAAGGCTAGTGAAGGGAGTTTGGGGAGAACAGAAGATAGAGGAGAGGGATAAATTGTTTGTTTTTTCATTGATTGATTCTAGAGTTCAAGTTACATAGGTTATTTATGCTGCTAGACAGCTCATCGTTCCCCAACGGTAGTGCTTCCGTACTTGCTTATCGCCTTGCATCTCCTCAGGTAACGTACGTGCTTGGCGAGTAGTGAGCAGACATCCTTGCAGTCCTTGTGCTGTGTCTTTTGTCGCCTGTTGCACCAGTCTGCGCCCTGCCTATCCCTTGTGTTGTGTGGTTTGCCTCTGCAGCTGGTAGGGTGGTCCCGAAAGTGTGCTTAATCCCCGCATCCTGTTCTGCCTCCTTTGCTCCATCGGCTGTCACATTACTCCCCCTCTCGACAGTGACCTTGTCCTCAAGGCCGAGTGTCGGAAATTCATGTGAGATGCTTGCAATTGTTTTCCAAGTTGCTGCGGCTGGTGGATGCTCATTGATGTCAAGAAACAAGTTTGATTTGTTGTCACCAAAATTCCCAAGGCTGGATGTGTCATAGTGATGGACCATAATTATACAAATCATAAACACAGTAAAACCCACCAAATTAGACTGTTTGTCTATTTAACTTCTGGTTGTTAGTACCGAAATGCATTTGCAGGGCATTTTGGAGTCTAGAGAGAAAACACGCTAAGGAGAGGATTTTACGCTGAAAAGATAACAAGAGTCAGTCCGAGGTCAATATCAGACGCTGAACGAAGAAATCTCAAGATTCTGACCAAGGATTACTCACATTAAATCCAACCGAGGAGCAATCAAAGTCAGACCGGAGCAAAATTGGAATGATAGTTTTGTAAAGACTGTACAAAACCGTCAAAATCTCATCCATGGGCAAGGATGACCGGTGGCTTTTGTGAAATGGATGACTCATGGGGTGGCTTTCTCATTTTTCCTCATGGGATGACTTGAAGACTTGTGCAAGAGGTTGCAAAGCCACAAAAACCTCCCCCCAAACAACCCATAACCGGCGGCTTTAGGGAGGACCATGGGGTTGTGCCATGTGTTTCTCCTCCCATCCACATCCTCCTCCTCCCATCTCCTCCCTTGATCCCAAACCACATGGAGCCATCACCACCCTCCATTGCCTCCTCCTCCTCCTTATAAATAGAGAGCTTCTCCTCCTCACATAATCATCACCACCACATTTCACAACTTATCTCTCTAGATTTGTAATACTTTGTAAAGTTTGGTTTTGATCAATAAAGTTACGATACTTTGCTATGCGCTACTCTTCCATGGATAGGCGTAGCTAAACTCTTCATTCGGTGGAAGGTATTTTCTTGTATTATATAATGTTGTAATATCTTTTAGTTTCATTTCTTTGTATTCAAAACTTGTTCTATGTGCCATTTATAGTCAGAATTTCCAAGGTTGAGTGGATGCTACGAAAGGGCAAAACTCTTCCGTGGGGTTCGTGAACATACTCGGATAAGTGGATGCTACGAAAGGGCAAAGCTTATCTGAGGAGTTCGACTTATCTAAAACACCACTTGGTCAATCGTAACTGTGAGATCAGGTGGATGCACAGAAGGCTAAGATACTTCGAAAGGAGGAATTAGTCTGAAGTAGAACAAGGGTTGCTTTAAACGATGTTGCAAGTCTTGCGCTACGAAAGGGCCTCGATTCATCTTTGAATACTTAGAAAAGTTACTAACGGTTTATTATATACATCTTATAATACAAGAGTACCTGAAACCGAATACTTTCTTTCAATCACAAAAACCCCCCTGTATTTACTTTCCTAGTATAACTGTCTCAATCAACCGCAACCATCAACCACTCATATACTGGAGGAATCAACAATCACGCATCACCCACTGTAAGTCCCTCTTTGTAATTAATCATTTAATTTCTGTAATTTACTTTCCGCACAAAAAACCAAAAAACCAAAAACAGTAGCTTAGTTAATCACGCTAAAGGCTCAATCAACGTAAAACACGTCCATCGCTAGTATAGTTTTAAAGGAACAACCTATCCCCGTAATTCCCTTGGGTTCGACCCGTACTTACCACGTACTACCTAAAAAATAGTTAAGTCATGAGTGCGGTCTTATAAATTTATTTGTGCAACATTGCCTCACGACAAGGCAGTGTCTGTCAAATTGGCGCCGTTGCCGGGGAATTAGCAAATGGATAGTTGTTCTTTTTTGTGTTATACATAATTCACCATGTCGTCGTACTACGGAAGCAAGCCTTGGTACTATGAGGAGTTTTCCCCACCACCCTTCGAACTTGAAGTCCGTAAGAAGATCATCAACCTTGAGCAATCCCGGGACGAAACTTTGGACGAGTACTTGGCGTACTTCGATTCCATTGTGGCGAGCTGCCCGCACCACGGATTCGCATATTCATATCTTCTTCGGACATTTCTTACTGGGATGAGACTTCCGGAGCTTTGCTTGTTAGATACTGCCGCAGGAGGGTCAATAATGGAATTAAGCGAAAAGGAAGCATGGGGCCTCATTGATGATTTGGCCGAGAGCACAAAACGAGGGCCAATGCACCAAACTGAAGATAAGGCACCAACGATGAAAGTGGACTCAGTACAGAACGAGCCCGACATCACACCCATTGCAAGCTTGCCCGCAGCAAACCCGGAAGGAGACATCAGTATAAGGGCAGTAATGGACGTGGAGGCGGCTCTAAAGGAACCAACATTGGAGCCCACAAAGCTGACAGAGGATGAGGACGCATGGATAACTGAAGAAGAGCCTACATGGGATCTCACTCCCGAGCCATCCAAAGTAATGGACGAATCAGATACAGAAAGCATCGAGGAGGAGTCTTCATGGGAACTCACTACCAAAGCGGACGAGGAAATCAAGCCAGGCCCAGTCCTCATTTTCAATTTATCCAAGAAAGACCTGGCCCTTGTGGTGGAAGTCCCCTAATTTGTCCCCTCGGTTTGTATGCGGATCTCAGCCCCTGAAGATGAAGTAATCAATGATGAGGTGCAAGGCGAGTTGGAGCCAGAAAAGCCAACAATGAAACACTCCCTCGCCACGAGCCAACCAATCAGCCCTGAAAACTCGCTCGTTCTAGGATGGCCAATCATCTCTGCCACAAAGAAGCGACAAAGACATGGCCCGGTGCAATGGAAGCCCGGAAGGAGGAACAAGAGAGCTCAACTTGATGAACCAGCTAATATGGTCAAGGAATCCTCGCCCTCTCGAGGATATGTAAAGAAGAAACCTCCGGATCAAGGGAGAGCAAAACTGAGCCCGCTGCCATATGTGTTCTTTGGGCAAATCAAAAGGGCAGCTATGAAGAAGTTCGACCTCAAGCAACCATGGGATCCAAACACATCTGCTCGCAAGAAATCGGGAAAAGGGCCTGAGCAGAATGACTCCTACATGGAGCACGCTTTTGCCATGACTGGACAAGGCAGCCCTAAACAGGAGAAAACCCAGTTCAAAAAGCTGATAGTGAAAGGTCCCTTGCCTTCTCATAGACGTTGGAAGGAGATACCATCAGAACTGGACCCAAACCCGTCATCTGCTAAAAAATCAGGAAGACTCACCGCAAGAATCAAAGTCGGTGGAATCAAGAAGTACGACCTCAGCCACCCATGGGACCCCAACCAATGATCCAGAACGAGGTACTGTCGAGCCAACGACGTTAAACAAGTGCACTGGTCGGGAGGTAACCCGACACTATCTTACTTTCTGTCATTTTAATTTTCAATAAGCGCTCTCACCCACTTTTTGTCTAGAAGGAATGTCTTACATGTAGGAATAAAGTTTTTGGAGCAAGACCGGATCAGCCAGGCAGCTTCCGTGAATTTACCGGGCCTGCGCTGAGAGTTTGAGGCCCCAGCTGAACTCCCTCGATTATCCAGCCTCGTGCCATGTCGTTCACTCGACACCTTAAAGGGAGTTCTGTTCTTCTTTTTCCTTAATGTCATTTCCTTCTCCTGTATATATTGCATGACTTTTGAACTAAGGCTTGCCTTCGTTCAAAAGTGTGGGGTGAGAACCAACTGCATGTTTTTCTTTTTTTTAGTATCTTTTTGAAAATATGAACTTAAGAATGTGAAAAAGATAAGTCATAATTCATGCATTAACCTTGTGAAAATTCAACTGTCTAAAAACTTAGGATGTAATTTTTCATTTGCCCCTTTGTGCTAAGATAACCAGGGATGTGGAGTTGATAGAAATGCCCTCGAAGGACTTGGCAAGCATTCGAAGGATCGAATCAAACTATATGGTTTTCGAAGTCAGTGGAGGCTGCACTTCAGGTTTCAGTGAATAATTGAAGTCAACTCCGCCAGGAAGCATCTATGCAAAGGCGAGGACGGGAATCAGACCGTCCTCTCTCTAGTCAAAATAGCCGAGTGTGCGGTTGAGTGATAAGCCGTGTTTACACGACTTATTAAGTCAACAATTCCCACTAATTGACATTCAAGGTCATATGAACAGTTTCTTGCTAATGTATTTTTGCATCGCAGGTACTTTTGAGGACTTATGAGGAATCGCGCGCAAAAGAAGGCATTTATGCCTAAAAAACCACCAGTTGGAGTTCTGGCCGGTCGGGGCCTCATTTGGCTCGCACCGCGTCCGAAAGAGACCGAGTGTGCCTCGTCGGGCACTCGGAAGGGTCTTCCGAAGAAGTACCGCTCAGCATCGGCGTTCCGCGCCGAGAAGTGCCGCGCCTTCCGTCCGAGAAATGCCGAGAGCGCGCCACGCTGACTGTCAAGCCGAGCCTCGACGTGTGCCTGCCTACCGCTCGAAGAGTTCCGAAGCGCTCCGTGCTAAATTGCCGAACTGGGCCGCACCGCGCTCCGCGCGCATCGTCAGGCTCCTCGCGCGCATTCACCCGGCCAAGACCTGGCCCTGTGCCTAGCCTGCGCCGAGAATCTTCGACCAAAGACCAGGCCACCATCCGACCTTCGCCCAAGTCAAGGCCGGTCAAGCACGTCAACGTCAACGGTCAATGGTCAATGTCCCCCGCGTTTCTCAGCTCGTCTTTCGAGGTGTGACGTCACTCCCCGTGTGCTTCTTCCAAGGCAAAAGTCGAACCCTCCAAGTTCCCCAAGGCCAATGAAGGAATCCTATGTTCGAATAGGGATTGCCACTCCACTTGCGCCAAGCAACTTGGGCTTCAAGTTTGGCATATTCCTTAGCAAAGACCTATATAAGGACCACTTCATTCCCTTTGGGAAATGTACCCTCATTCCGGAAATCTAGAAACATTCTCTCTAAATTCAAGGGCGATTATTCCTTTTGCACGTCTCGCTTTCTACTCCTTCTTGTATTACGTTTCCATTTACTTTATGCAAAGCTATTGTATTCACCCCATGAATACTAGTAGCTAAATCCCTCAATCTAGTTGTGGGTTCGTAATTGCAATCATGTTTTGAGGCATCGGACCTTGCATTTTATATCTCGACTCTAGTCTCCGAGCTTCATCCATGGATCAAATGCGAAGTCAAGTGGATGTCTAGCCACAAAACTTGACTAAGCGTGCGATCCTTATTGTTATCATCCATCGGATTTCTAGCCGCAATGGTGGATAGTAACACCTAGTTCGATCGACTTGTGGCGAGACAAGGTTTGTAGCATCACCCTAGCCGGGATGTTAAGATATGACCCTAGGTAAGGCGTATCACAAACCCCTCGGCTATTTCGTTCGATCTAGGACGGGACTAGGACCGGCGCTTTCCTCAACTTACGTTCGATGAGCTACCTTAGCCGGGGCTCAAGAACACGACCTAGTCGGCGTGTTACGAACCAACGCGAGGGAAGCCAAGGTCAAGGGCGCGCTCCTTAGACGGAGCGTCGCACCAAGAGATAGATTAACCCATTCATGCCAAGGATAAACATGAAGCAATGAACCCACGACTAGATATCTCTCATATTGCTATCTACTTCACGTATTGTCATTTACTTACTTTCAAAACCCCTAACCCCAACTGTTTTATTTATATTTACTTACAAGCAGTTGAGCTAGTTTCTCACCATTGTTGCGAAGATATCCAAGAGGTTCACACCTCATAGGGAGCTAACTCTCTCTCCACGCACATTCAAGCGTGATTCGATGATCTAAGCAGATTTTGGTGGAAAAACTGTTCTTGCTTCCACAAGGCCAACAAGTAACCAAGCTAATTCCCTTGGGTTCGACCCTTACTTGCCGCTCTACTATTTTTAGTGAGCCAAAAGCGAGGAGTTTATAAATATCAATTTGCAAGGTCCTAACGACGCCTTGTCAAATTTGGCGCCGTTGCCGGGGACTTAGTTGTATTTGGTGAAGTTTGGTCTTAGTTCATTTTCCTTCTTTTTCATTTTTTGGGGTTATTTGTTCTAGGTGCGAGTCATGTCGCACGCTGGTAGTCGCATGGGCGACAATGTCGTCGACGAACGAGTCGACGATTTCGTGGAACACCCCGAGGACCCGCCTCCATTTTACGATGACCCCGAGCGGCTCATTCGAGAACGCAACCGCATCGCGCGTGAAGCCGCGAGACGAGACCCGGGAGCGCCCGAGGTTCGGCACGAAGCCGGCCCGAGACCAGTACCTCGCCCATTCCCGCCTGCGCAACAGCGCGCTCCGCGACACGAGCTGGTGCACGATGCGCTATACGACGAGTTCGAGGACATCCGCGAGCCAACTATGGGCGAACTTTCGGCCCCGAATTTTTGCAATCAACCATGGTGCATCTACGAAGGCCCAGAAATGGAAAACATCGTGGTCAACACGGCCGTAGTGCACTATTTGCCGAAGTTCGCTGGCACTCAAGGAGAATCCGCGGTCATGCACCTCCAACGTTTTCATGGCGTGTGCCAAAATATGCGCCCACCTGGGATCGATGTGGCGGACTTCAAGCTAAAGGCGTTCTTCTTCTCGCTCGTCGACGCGGCGAATGATTGGTTCCTCTCGCTACCATCCGGAAGCATTCGTACGTGGGGCCAAATGCAAAAGAAGTTCCTCGACAAGTACTACCCAGCCGGTCGAGCCATTCAAGTGCGGAGGCAACTCCAAGAAATTAAGCAAGGGGCGAACGAGTCGATGTACGACTACCTCGAGAAATTTAATCGACTCGAGCGAAGTTGTTGCAACCTCGGATTGCCCGAGAAACTGGTGGTCGAGTACTTGTTGGATGGGTTCCGCCCGCTCGATAAAATGCTCCTCGATGCCTCAGCTGGAGGCACGATGATGAGCTTGCCTTTAAGCGGAATCCGGGAACTAGTCACTAAGGTGGCCGAGAACGCAAGGTTTCGCGAGGAAACGACTCGGCAAGAAGAGTTCTCTCGCACGAAAAGCGTGGCCAAGGCCGAGTCACCAGCGCAACCTATTGCGGAGCAGATGAAGGAGATGAGGGAAATAAAGGAAATGATGGCCACTTTGATTAGGAGGCAGCCGGTAGTGGTAAAGCCATGCGAGTTTTGTGGCGCATCGGACCACAAGACCGATGCGTGCCCGACTTTGTTCGAGGAGGACCTGGTAGAAGTGAATGCGATCGACGGGGGCCAGGCCTACAACAATCGCTCGGGGCCAAATCAGGCCTATGGACGCGCACCGCTCGGCCAGGACTGGCGGAACAATGCGCCGAGGGAAGGGCACCAGCAGTTCCATCACGCGCAGCAAGGCGCACCCCAGGCGAGCCAGGGCTACTATCGCCCGCCAAACCGGCAGTTCCAGCAGAACGGGCTCGGACAATATCAGCGAGGGCCGAGCCATGACCAGGCCGGTCCGAGTAATCGAGGCCCTGGCAAGTCACTCGAGGAAATTGTGAAGGAGCTGGCCATTACAGTGCAGCAGCAGCAGATTAAGACGGACGGGGCCATTGCGGACCTCGCCAAGCAAGTTTCCCAGATCGCCACCGACGTGGCCGAGCTAAAGAACGAGCCAGGCAGGCTCCCCTCGCAAACTGTGAAAAAACCCTCGAGGAAATGTGAGCGCTGTGACGCTTAGGAGTGCGGGGAGGCTAGCCGAGGATGAGCCAGGCTCAGATAAGGAAGTGGGCCAAGAAGAGCCCGAGGAGGACCAGTCGGAGCGCGAGGCGTTCGGCCACATCGGGCTAGATGCGGACGATACGCGCGAAACGGAAACGCCCGAAGTGCGCAGCGAGGACTCGGCGCGCGCGCCTGAGAATGAAGGCCCGCGCCTGGTACCCGATACGGAAAATGCGAATACTAGCGCGCCACTTCCGTTCCCCGTCCTTGCTCGAGCCCCCAGAAAGTATGTGATGGACAAGGACGTTTGGGACCTATTCAGCAAGGTAGAAATCAATATTCCCCTCCTTGAGGCCATCAAGCAGATTCCTCGATATGCGAAGTTTTTGAAGGAGCTGTGCACGAACAGAAGGAGAGGTCCTCGAGTGGACCAAGAGCTGATGAGTAGGAATGTCTCAGCCGTCATCCAACGAAAGGTTCCGCCCTAATGCGGAGATCCAGGCACCTACACTATTCCTTGCACGATAGGCAACATTAGGATCGAGAATTGTATGCTAGACTTGGGAGCTTCGATCAATGTCCTGCCTTATTCGATCTACTCGTGCCTTAGGATAGGGCCTCTCGAGCCAGCTGGGCTTACCATTCAGTTGGCGGACCGTTCGTTGAAGCAGCCGGAAGGAAAGATCGAGGATGTGCTAGTGCAAGTGGGAGAGCTCGTATTCCCAGCGGACTTCTATGTCCTAAAGATGGAAAACTGTGGGCCAGGAGATCATGCGCCTATTCTACTAGGCCGGCCCTTCTTAAAAACGTCGAAAATGAAGATTGATTGTGATAGCGGGACCTTGTTGATGGAGGTCGAGGGAGAAGTTTTTAGCTTCGACATTTTCCGGGCCATGAAGCACCCTTTGGAGTTCGAGTCAGTCCATGCGCTCGACACCCTCGACGATCTGGTCGAGGAGTTTCAGTCGGAACGCGCGAAGGACCCGCTCGAGCTCGCGCTGATTAATGTCGTGTATGCGCACGAGGACTCGTACGAGCTGACCGATGACGTCCGGGACGCGCTGCTAGCGCTCGAAGTTTCTCGACCCTTGACCCGGTACTACGAGGCGTGCGAGGTGCGGCTATTCAAGGCCAAATCTGCGATACCGTCCATCGAGCAAGCCCCCGAGGTCGAGCTCAAGCCCCTACCTGAGCATTTAAAGTACGCCTTCCTTGGCGAGAATAACACTCTTCCAGTCATCATTAAAAATGGGCTTGGTGCGGACCAGGAACGGCGTCTTGTCGAGGTCCTGGGCCGGCACAAACTAGCCATCGGGTGGACTCTTGCGGATATTCGAGGAATTAGCCCGGCTGTGTGCATGCATCGTATTTTGCTCGAAGATGGTGCGAAGCCATCGAGGGAACCTCAGCGCCGACTGAACCCGATCATGATGGACGTGGTCCAGAAGGAGATCCAAAAATTGCTCGACGCGGACGTGATTTATCCGATCTCGGATAGCCAATGGGTGAGCCCAGTTCATGTTGTGCCAAAGAAGACCGGCATAACAGTCGAGGAAAATGCCGAGGGGCAAATGGTTGCGACTCGAGTGAAAAATGGGTGGCGAATGTGCATCGACTATCGAAAGCTAAATGCCGTTACAAGGAAGGACCACTTTCCCCTCCCATTCATCGACCAAATGCTCGACCGCCTAGCGGGAAAGCCTTATTTTTGTTTCCTCGACGGGTTCTCGGGCTACAACCAGATTCCTATCGCGCCCGAGGACCAGGAAAAGATGACGTTCACGTGCCCGTTCGGTACCTTCGCGTTCCGCCGCATGTCCTTCGGCCTTTGCAATGCGCCCGGCACGTTCCAGCGGGTCGTCACGAGCATTTTCTCGGACATGATTGGGTCGATGATCGAGGTCTTCATGGATGATTTCACAGTTTATGGGAACTCGTTCGATGCGTGCCTAGAGAACTTGAACGCCATCTTGGCTCGATGTGTCTCGATGAACCTCGTACTCAACTACGAAAAATGCCATTTCATGGTAACTCATGGGGTCTTCTTGGGGCACATCGTCTCGCACGAAGGGATTAGGGTCGACAAAGCAAAAATCGACGTAATATCTACTCTCCCCTATCCCACGACTGTGCGAGACATCAAGTCTTTTCTTGGGCACGCTGGGTTCTACAGGCGATTTATTAAAGACTTTTCGAAGAAAGCCTTGCCTCTCTCGACCTTGCTCCAGAAGGACGTTCCCTTCGAGTTCACGGACGCGTGCCAAGCGGCATTTGACGAGCTGAAACAGGCGCTCACTAGCGCACCTATCATTTGCGCGCCCGACTGGACTCGGCCCTTCGAGATCATGTGCGATGCGAGCAACTACGCGGTAGGCGCGGTACTCGGCCAGCGGATCGAGCGAAGGCCGGTAGTGATCTACTACGCATCAAGGACTCTCGACACGGCCCAAAGGAATTATTCGACGACTGAGAAGGAGCTACTCGCCGTGGTCTTTGCCTTGGAAAAATTTAGATCTTATTTGCTGGGTACAAAAGTGGTTGTCTACTCGGATCACGCGGCCATTCGATATTTGATGACCAAGAAGGAGGCCAAGCCGCGCCTGATCCGATCGGTTTTGTTGCTACAAGAGTTCAACGTGGAAATTAAGGATAAAAAAGGGGGTGGAAAACACTGTGGCAGACCATTTGAGCCGACTGGTTCGAGAAGAGGAACCCGGCCGAATTACCGAGGCCTTCCCCGACGAGCACCTATACGCTCTCGCGGGACGAGTGCCTTGGTACGTGCAAATAGTGAATTTCTTGGTCGGGGCCAAGTTTCCGCCCGCCTACTCGAAGGCCCAGCGCCTGAAACTCAAGCACGATGCGAGGCACTACGTGTGGGACGACCCGTACCTTTGGAAAATTGGGTCGGACCAAATCCTTCGAAGATGCATTCCAGATGAGGAGATTGCTTCGGTGCTCAGTTTTTGTCATGAGCACGCTTGTGGAGGGCATTTTGGCCCGAGGAGAACCGCGCGGAAAATCTTGGATAGCGGGTTCTTTTGGCCTAGCATCTTTCGAGACTCGTACAATCATTGCAAGAAATGCGACAAATGCCAAAGGGTCGGCAATGTGTCCGCTCGAAACGAGATGCCCCAAGTTCCTATTCTTGTCAATGATGTTTTCGACATCTGGGGCATCGACTTCATGGGACCGTTCCCGGCCTCGAACGGATTCGTCTATATCCTCGTGGCAGTCGATTACGTCTCGAAGTGGGTCGAGGCCAAGGCCACCCGGTGCGACGATGCGAAGACCGTAGTCGAGTTTTTGCGCACCAATATCTTTTGCCGGTATGGCGTGCCTAAGGCCATCATTAGCGACCAAGGTTCGCACTTTTGCAACCGAGTCATGGCCACCACCTTAAGGCACTACCACGTTCACCATCGAACTTCCACAGCCTATCACCCCCAAACCAATGGTCAAGCGGAGATCGCCAACCGCGAGATCAAGGGGATCCTTGAAAAAATGGTGAAGCCGACTCGCAAAGATTGGAGCCAAAGGCTCGACGAAGCGCTTTGGGCCTACCGGACCGCCTATAAGACGCCGATAGGGACCTCGCCCTTTCGGCTAGTATTCGGCAAGGCGTGCCATCTGCCGGTCGAGCTCGAGCACAAGGCCTACTGGGCCCTCAAGCAATGCAACTCAGATTTGCGAGCCGCTGGATTGGACCGGAAAATGCAATTGTGCGAGCTGGAGGAGTTGCGCCTCGAGGCCTACGAGGGCCAATCAGACTACAAGGCGCGCACCAAGCTCTACCATGACAAGTTCATCCTCCAGCGCGACTTCGAAGTTGGCCAGCAAGTGCTCCTGTTTTCCTCGCGCTTGAGGCTCATGCCGGGCAAGCTCCGCTCGAAGTGGACGGGCCCTTTCACCATAACGCGAGTCTTTAATTATGGGGCCCTAGAACTGGAGAACCCGAGGGATGGAAGTCGGTTCGTGGTCAATGGGCAGCGAGTGAAGCACTACCACGATGAAATCAAGGCACCCGCCCAAGAATTCGACCTAGCCGAGCCATTCGAACCTCCTTGAATGGAGGTCTCGTCGAGCCAACGACGTTAAACAAAGGCGCTCGCAGGGAGGCAGCCCGGCATTTGTTTTTCTGTTTATTTTTTCATGTTTATTATTGAATAACTGAGCTTGGGAAAAGAGCATTTCTGCAGGAACTTGAACCTCGGCGCAAGGCGCGCAAAACATGGAAGGGAGGAACCTACTGGGCCAACTTCATCAAATGGAAATTCTGACTCGACCAAAGTTCTTAACATGGTCAAATTATCGAAGAATCTGAGATTTCCAGAAGTGCCCAGGCAAGGTCGCTCGCAGGCCCGAGTACCAGGCCCTGCGCGCGCAAACCAAGCACCCATCGGCCACTCCCGACCCAACGATCGGAAATGAAAAATCTGGCTCGACAGAAGTCCTTGAAACATTGAGGGGCCTCGACAGAACAAGAATCATCGCATTCGCACAAGGGGAGTTCCTGTTCTCTCTTTCCCTTGTTTTTTCCTCGCATGCATTGAGCCCTACCCCGAGTCGTGCCGTGAGGACACGGCTCATTTCAAAAGTGTGGGGTGGGGAGGTCGTTTGTTGTGTCAGCACGTTTAAATTCTTTGCATTTGCATGAGTCAGCACGTTTCCCTTAATTTTTTAAAATTTTTCGAATAAGGAATGCGTTCTAGCTCCATGATATGCGGTTTTGAGCATTAATGATGTGAAATAGATAGAACCAATTACTCGCATTTTTTCCTATGAAATCTGGATTGCGTGATGATATGAGATTAACTCTTTATTTGTCTTTGTGAGTTGGGATAAATGGAAGGGATGTGGAGTTGATAGAAAAGGCCCTAGTGGAGCTTGACAAAAGCACTCGAGGGACCGGGACCGAGTCATGTGGTTATACGGACTTGTGGAGGCTGCGCTTCGAGACCTATAGGATCAGTTGGCTCGGCCTATGCACACCATACGCATGAGGCGAGACGGGAAAACAGACCGTCTTCGTTCGGGTCCGACTGGCCAGGAAAATGGGCGAGCGACCCTCGACCTGACCCGCACGAGAAGGGCGCCCGAGCGAGAGCGGGAAGGGTATTTCCATAGCTTGCGGGCGATGATTGGACCCTTTCAAGAAAATGGACGAGCAATTCCCAGAAAAGAGCAAGGCTCAAGCAAAGAAAAAAAATTCATCATCCAAAAAGAGAAATTCTTCCCGAAGTCAAGTGAGACACCACAAATCTACATCAAGGCCAAAGGCCAACGTTCACTACACAAACCGTCCGCACAACAACAAAAGGACTTGACCTTTAGCTCGAATCAAGTCACGTGCTAGAAGAAGCAATAAGTATAACCATATGGCAAGTGCCCGGGTCCAAGAGTGTAGATCATGGGTTCGAAAAGGGCTATCTCCCACTCATCCCAATTGGTTTGCATCCCGGCTCATGAGGTAACACGTATCGAGTTGATTGAATGTTTGAGCATGATTCATTGAGTAGTATTTGAATTATTGCGAGGAAAGGTAATGTCTAGATTAGCACTCTATTGCATATCTTGGACCAAGAAGCTTGGGTGAAACAGTTGAATTCCTCTTATTTCCTAGACTTTGTTCGGGACGAACAAGTTTAAGTGTGGGGTGGTTTGATAAGCCGTGTTTACACGACTTATTAAGTCAACAATTCCCACTAATTGACATTCAAGGTCATATGAACAGTTGCTTGCTAATGTATTTTTGCATCGCATGTACTTTTGAGGACTTATGAGGAATCGCGCGCAAAAGAAGGCATTTATGCCTAAAAAACCACCAGTTGGAGTTCTGGCCGGTCGGGGCCTCATTTGGCTCGCACCGCGTCCGAAAGAGACCGAGTGTGCCTCGTCGGGCACTCGGAAGGGTCTTCCGAAGAAGTACCGCTCAGCATCGGCGTTCCGCGCCGAGAAGTGCCGCGCCTTCCGTCCGAGAAATGCCGAGAGCGCGCCGCGCTGACTGTCAAGCCGAGCCTCGACGTGTGCCTGCCTACCGCTCGAAGAGTTTCGAAGCGCTCCGCGCTAAATTGCCAAACTGGGCCGCACCGCGCTCCGCGCGCATCGTCAGGCTCCTCGCGCGCATTCACCCGGCCAAGACCTGGCCCTGTGCCTAGTCTGCGCCGAGAATCTTCGACCAAAGACCAGGCCACCATCCGACCTTCGCCCAAGTCAAGGCCGATCAAGCACGTCAACGTCAACGGTCAATGGTCAATGTCCCCCGCGTTTCTCAGCTCGTCTTTCGAGGTGTGACGTCACTCCCCGTGTGCTTCTTCCAAGGCAAAAGTCGAACCCGCCAAGTTCCCCAAGGCCAATGAAGGAATCCTATGTTCGAATAGGGATTGCCACTCCACTTGCGCCAAGCAACTTGGGCTTCAAGTTTGGCACATTCCTTAGCAAAGACCTATATAAGGACCACTTCATTCCCTTTGGGAAATGTACCCTCATTCCGGAAATCTAGAAACATTCTCTCTAAATTCAAGGGCGATTATTCCTTTTGCACGTCTCTCTTTCTACTCCTTCTTGTATTACGTTTCCATTTACTTTATGCAAAGCTATTGTATTCACCCCATGAATACTAGTAGCTAAATCCCTCAATCTAGTTGTGGGTTCGTAATTGCAATCATGTTTTGAGGCATCGCACCTTGCATTTTCTATCTCGACTCTAGTCTCCGAGCTTCATCCATGGATCAAATGCGAAGTCAAGTGGATGTCTAGCCACAAAACTTGACTAAGCGTGCGATCCTTATTGTTATCATCCACCGGATGCCTAGCCGCAATGGTGGATAGTAACACCTAGTTCGATCGACTTGTGGCGAGACAAGGTTTGTAGCATTACCCTAGCCGGGATGTTAAGATATGACCCTAGGTAAGGCGTATCACAAACCCCTCGGCTATTTCGTTCGATCTAGGACGGGACTAGGACCGGCGCTTTCCTCAACTTACGTTCGATGAGCTACCTTAGCCGGGGCTCAAGAACACGACCTAGTCGGCGTGTTACGAACCAACGCGAGGGAAGCCAAGGTCAAGGGCGCGCTCCTTAGCCGGAGCGTCGCACCAAGAGATAGATTAACCCATTCATGCCAAGGATAAACATGAAGCAATGAACCCACGACTAGATATCTCTCATATTGCTATCTACTTCACGTATTGTCATTTACTTACTTTCAAAACCCCAAACCCCAACTGTTTTATTTATATTTACTTACAAGCAGTTGAGCTAGTTTCTCACCATTGTTGCGAAGATATCCAAGAGGTTCACACCTCATAGGGAGCTAACTCTCTCTCCACGCACATTCAAGCGTGATTCGATGATCTAAGCAGATTTTGGTGGAAAAACTGTTCTTGCTTCCACAAGGCCAACAAGTAACCAAGCTAATTCCCTTGGGTTCGACCCTTACTTGCCGCTCTACTATTTTTAGTGAGCCAAAAGCGAGGAGTTTATAAATATCAATTTGCAAGGTCCTAACGACGCCTTGTCAATGAGCGACCCTCATCTTGACCCGCGCAAAACGACAAAGACGAGAGGAGCGGGGAGGTATTTCCATATGCTCGCAGGCGATGATTGGACCTCCCAAAAAGGCGAAAAAAATGGACTTGCAATCACAAAGAAGCAAAAGCTCGAAGAAGCAAATCAAGAGGCCTAGAGCCCAATATTGTGAAGGTTTTAACCGACAAAAAAGTGAAGTTCTCAAAAGTCAAATCCAAGGCCAAAAGCCAAAGACCAATTCACTACAAAAAGCAGTCCATCGCCAAAAAGAAAGAAATCAAAAAGGCTCAACTCACTGAAACCCGAATCGAATCACGTGCTAGCGAACGCTACAAGAAAACCATATAGTGCGAGACAATCCCGAGGATGCCAGCCTGGACCTGAAAAGAGCTATCTCCCGAGACATCCAATATAATTTGCATCTCGGCACGGAGGTACAAGTATCAAATTACTCCTACGTATTTATACGGTTCAATTTAGTAATAAGTAGTGATGCATGAATTAGGATAAGTCTAGTATCACAGTCTAATTTTTCATATTTTAAAAATCAAACTTGCATAGAGTGCCACCTTTAAAAGCATTGTTCGGGACGAACAACTAAAAGTGTGGGGTTATCAGATGGACCATAATTATACGAATCATAAACACAGTAAAACCCACCAAATTAGACTGTTTGTCTATTTAACTTCTGGTTGTTAGTACCGAAATGCATTTGCAGGGCATTTTGGAGTCTAGAGAGAAAACACGCTAAGGAGAGGATTTTACACTGAAAAGATAACAAGAGTCAGTCCGAGGTCAATATCAGACGCTGAACGAAGAAATCTCAAGATTCTGACCAAGGATTACTCACATTAAATCCAACCGAGGAGCAATCAAAGTCAGACCGGAGCAAAATTGGAATGATAGTTTTGTAAAGACTGTACAAAACCGTCAAAATCTCATCCATGGGCAAGGATGACCGGTGGCTTTTGTAAAATGGATGACTCATGGGGTGGCTTTCTCATTTTTCCTCATGGGATGACTTGAAGACTTGTGCAAGAGGTTGCAAAGCCACAAAAACCTCCCCCCAAACAACCCATAACCGGCGGATTTAGGGAGGACCATGGGGTTGTGCCATGTGTTTCTCCTCCCATCCACATCCTCCTCCTCCCATCTCCTCCCTTGATCCCAAATCACATGGAGCCATCACCACCCTCCATTGCCTCCTCCTCCTCCTTATAAATAGAGAGCTTCTCCTCCTCACATAATCATCACCACCACATTTCACAACTTATCTCTCTAGATTTGTAATACTTTGTAAAGTTTGGTTTTGATCAATAAAGTTACGATACTTTGCTATGCGCTACTCTTCCATGGATAGGCGTAGCTAAACTCTTCATTCGGTGGAAGGTATTTTCTTGTATTATATAATGTTGTAATATCTTTTAGTTTCATTTCTTTGTATTCAAAACTTGTTCTATGTGCCATTTATAGTCAGAATTTCCAAGGTTGAGTGGATGCTACGAAAGGGCAAAACTCTTCCGTGGGGTTCGTGAACATACTCGGATAAGTGGATGCTACGAAAGGGCAAAGCTTATCTGAGGAGTTCGACTTATCTAAAACACCACTTGGTCAATCGTAACTGTGAGATCAGGTGGATGCACAGAAGGCTAAGATACTTCGAAAGGAGGAATTAGTCTGAAGTAGAACAAGGGTTGCTTTAAACGATGTTGCAAGTCTTGCGCTACGAAAGGGCCTCGATTCATCTTTGAATACTTAGAAAAGTTACTAACGGTTTATTATATACATGTTATAATACAAGAGTACCTGAAACCGAATACTTTCTTTCAATCACAAAAACCCCCTGTATTTACTTTCCTAGTATAACTGTCTCAATCAACCGCAACCATCAACCACTCATATACCGGAGGAATCAACAATCACGCATCACCCACTGTAAGTCCCTCTTTGTAATTAATCATTTAATTTCTGTAATTTACTTTCCGCACAAAAAACCAAAAAACCAAAAACAGTAGCTTAGTTAATCACGCTAAAAGCTCAATCAACGTAAAACACGTCCATCGCTAGTATAGTTTTAAAGGAACAACCTATCCCCCTATTTCCCTTGGGTTCGACCCGTACTTACCACGTACTACCTAAAAAATAGTTAAGTCATGAGTGCGGTCTTATAAATTTATTTGTGCAACATTGCCCACGACAAGGCAGTGTCTGTCACATAGCTTGAATGAAAATCATTTATGAGCTCCCTGACTTCAGTAACAAACTCAAGAAAACTCTTGTTTGAATTGTTTATCACTTTATTCGTTAGCTCAGTTGAATCGAAACTTGCCAGTGCACACAATCTTACATAAATTGCAACATCTTGCGGTGCAGTAAGTTCAGAAAAGGTATTTCCCCGCTCAATGCCGGGCTGCAGAATCTTACTAGCTACCAACTCAGGCTTCTTGGTCTCCAAATATGTCAGTCCTGCAACAATTTCCAGCTTTGTGAAGGTAACTGGATCACAAGCCTCAGCCAGTGTCTCTATTTTGACGACATAGCTAGGTGCATAGGAACACTGACTCATCTCAATGCTTAAAAGTATACTCATCCCAGTAGCTCCAAGGTGTGATTGCTGGTCTTTAGACTCAAACTGCTGTTGCATAACATGATTTTCAAGTGAAGTACATCTAGCATTTTCTCGCATCCATTGGGTTAA
The DNA here is from genome assembly GCA_033675215.1 of Rhodiola kirilowii. Lineage (NCBI taxonomy): Eukaryota > Viridiplantae > Streptophyta > Magnoliopsida > Saxifragales > Crassulaceae > Rhodiola > Rhodiola kirilowii. The sequence goes on from CM066197.1 coordinate 23,235,261, forward strand.
CTGAGATGTTGTTGAACAATCGTGACTTCCTTCGTTTACTACAACTGCGGCAACCATAACATTATAACTTGCAGCAGATATAAATTTCAATGAAATGGCATCCTCTCCGTTTTGTGTGTCTTTCAGATCCGAATGATTCGAATATGATATGCTGCTGCCAATTCATAGTTTCATATATCTGAGAAAGAAAAGTTATCCAATGACTAGCAAAAAATGCAACCCAGTGAGAAATTTTTTTAGGGAAAAAGTCATAGCCCTCTTGTGAGCTGAGAAACACAAAATTTGCACCCAATGAGTCCCAAAAATCTGTCCATCTTTCTTCCCCATCTGTAATGTCATCATGTCGTTACTTTTTAAATACCAATCAACCATCCAGGTACTCTTGGCTTTCAACATCAGAGGGTACTCAATATAACATCCACTAGAAATGATTGAAAAATAATCCGACAAGCACCTCATCACTGAATTATAATGTCGTTTCAATCCACTTCGCTCTAGATAGACTTTTACAGCTTCAGAGTCTTGTGTTAAACATGTGTGGACCCATGGAATCACTTTCCAAGAAAAATTACAAGGCATATTTTTAACCAAAGCAGTGCCATTTGTGAAGCTGAAATTTGATGGACTTGTACCCTCTGTAGCTATCCCCAATAATTATGATATCGTGTTTAAGGTTTGCTTGTTCCTTGCAGACTAAGAACTTTGTGAACCCCTTCAATATAACTTCTCCCGACCAGCCCACAATTATTGGCTGATTAAGCTTCGCCAAACCTACCGCAAAATGGCCCACACGATCAGCTACTATCAACCCTCCTTCAATAAAAAAGGATATCTTGAAATCGTCAACCACTAGAAGCATGCCCTGATGCTTGTTAGATACTAAGTAATCCTTCAATATCAAGTCAATATGCATCATTACCAAATAGAGACAATATTGCACATTCCCAATAACTTGGCACAATGCAGCAGCTAAAACACGCTCACAATCCATTTCCTTGGCAATCATGTGATCCAACAATGCACCACGGCAAGGCACCAAAACCACATGCCCGTGAACTTTATCTTCATAAGCTCCATTAAACCACAGAGTATAATCGATCACATGCTTACATATAAGATTCAGTTAACGTGTAACAGCAGCCAATATAATGGGCAACACCACAAAGCTGCTTGAAGCACACAAGTTGAGTGTACTGTGCATACCTCAAACTTTTTGAGCAAAACCACAGAGTATAAGCTCTTCATTCTTCAATACGAAGGCAAAATCAGCCATGTCCCAATGCACCAAACCAAAATTTCCAACCTTTGTTAATAAGCCGTGCCATAAAACTAAATAACCAATGTCATCAGTAGGCAACCAAAATGATTTTCCGAACCAAGACCAGATGAGTTGAACAGTATTCCAATGACATAAGTTGTTGTGACTAGTAGTAAAAGTCCATCGCATATCCGAACTCATAAAAATTGTTTTAAGAGCATTTGCACATACATATGAGATGCATAAATGCAGATGGGTAGGAAAAATACTGAATGGAGCCCAAAACTCTAGTTCAATAGTCCTTTCCACAACTTCAGGCTTCAGTGATGGGAAAAGTGAAGAAAATTCAATAGAAGGTACCTCTGTCCGTAGGTGTGAGATCCATGCGTCAATATGTTGGGACCTAACCAAACTGAGCAAATCGAAATCTGATCTCTCGACAGCTAAAACTCCTCCAAGACCGTGTAAAATGACATACATATGTGAAATACCAAGTAGCTTGGAGATTATATGAGAGTCCAGCAATGGCAGCGTATTTATGGATTTATCCGGAGGCTTTTCTGGTGGTTCTGGACTTAGTGTAGCAGCTACAAACGGCTGAAAATAACACAAGCTTCCAACAAAAACCAATATTGCCACAAAAATCGGAAACTCAGTCACTGAGTCATTTTCACAAACAGCTAGAGGGCTTGAATGCTCAAGAAAATTCAAATCACAAAGTATGATTTCAGATCTCGTATCATCACGCATCTGACCAAATGTTACCTTGCTGAGCCTTAAAATCGGCTGATGTTTCCATCGCAACTCGATTGAAATTCCTTTTGCAGATTCGGTGGATGTCGTGAGCAGAAGCGGAGGCGAGCTTTGTCTCATAGGCTCGAACGGACTCGACAAATCCAAAGCTGGTGGTGCTTCTAGAGTGTTCTCCTCTATAGCAAAATCAGACTCCGGGGACTCCATAAGAGAAACTGATTCATCTTGTTCAGCCAAGTTCACTTTTTCTGCTTCCTCCGCGGCCAAAGCTGTTGCGAGTTCGCGCACGCAGGTTTTGACGGTGAGAGTAGCTTTTCGGCAACAATCGATTTCATTCCTCATTTTTCGCAGTAAATACTGCACTTCTCGAATGTTGCTGGTGATGTCGGTGTAAGTATTCATGATTTGGGGAGTTCAAATCGGTGAAAGCACTTATGTGAGGGTGGTGTGTTGCCGGTTAAGGCTAATGAAGGGAGTTTGGGGAGAACAGAAGATAGAGGAGAGGATAAATTGTTTGTTTTTTCATTGATTGATTCTAGAGTTCAAGTTACATAGGTTATTTATGCTGCTAGACAGCTCATCGTTCCCCAACGGTAGTGCTTCCGTACTTGCTTATCGCCTTGCATCTCCTCAGGTAACGTACGTGCTTGTCGAGTAGTGACCAGACATCCTTGCAGTCCTTGTGCTGTGTCTTTTGTCGCCTGTTGCACCAGTCTGCGCCCTGCCTATCCCTTGTGTTGTGTGGTTTGCCTCTGCAGCTGGTAGGGTGGTCCCGAAAGTGTGCTTAATCCCTGCATCCTGTTCTGCCTCCTTTGCTCCATCGTCTGTCACAAACTGCGTTAAAGATCTGTACGTAGGATGTTGATACCTGCGATGGCCTTCAACAAGCCTTGCCATATTTCCATCGTAAGTGGGAATAAAAATGTTACTCGCAGTTGATACCATAAAGTCCAGCGCTGCCATTTGAGATGTGTGGTTTTGGAATTGATGTAGTTCTTCAGGATTAAGCAGCATTTCTTTCTTAACCTATACACAAAATTTGGTGGATAGTAAGATGATCATACACGTTACACAATGAAACAAGAAAGTAAGATGCTAAGTACTGGTAAACAACATGTGACGAGCATCTCTCCCAAACTGAATAAAAGATGATGAGTACTTACAATACGAGGAAATGCGGATCTAAGTACAGCTAGCCTTCGTTCGCGGCCATAAATGTCACCAGAAGCAATGTAAATCTGTGTATCCTTGCTAAAGTCTAATGCTTGCAAAACTAATGTGGCTTCCTCAGGCATGAGAGGACACAGACCTTGAGACCTCCTTTCTTCCGAAACTATTTCTTTTTCTCTCCACCAAGGAAATGCATACCTAGCCAAATAGATAGACTGTGTGACAATTGGACACCAAGCAAATTAAGTACAAGTAACCGCAAGCATATAAATACACTTCACTTCAAAAAAACCATAAGCGTGTTTCACTATACCATAAGTGCTTTACAGTTCAGTTAACACACGAGCAACAGAGTATACCACAATGACAATCGCGATAACAATGTTCTTCTTCTTATATGATTTTGTCCATTGTCCAACACAGTAGAAGATTTGCAATCAGGGTTTTTCTTCATATAACTGAGATCCATTTTGCAGACCTGACAACTCTTTTAAATAACAATACGCAATTGAATTAAGTATTGATACGGAAATTGTCATTTCCGAATTATTTACAACATACCTTAACTGCTTGAGCTCCTCAGCTTCATTTGTGTTGCATCCATGCGTGCACCCAGAGAACGCCAGCATATCCATCTCATATCTCAGGTGCAGAGCCACAAAAGGGCCTTTGCCTTGAAGAATTTGAACTAATTTCGAACCCAATGCCTCGATTTGAGGAGTGAACTTCAATGCCTTGAAATTAACACGACATCTAAGCTTTTGAAGGTTGATGTCGAGGCCATTATTGGCTAACCGGGCATCTGTCTTGTTGAAGTGTATAACCTTGTGTTTGCTGAAAAGTGGTAGAATCTGCATTCATAAGTCCAAGATATGCCGTTAATCCTTATTTCTTATGTAATGGAGATCGATGGCAGGAAATGAATTTGGCTTTTTGTCAAGCCTTCATGCAAATATAGAAACGACAGATGAATCTATGAATCTCAGAAGCATTTTGTTGTTGACCTCTTACCTGCTGCAGGTAATACTTTTCATTAGACCAGCTAACAGGGGGCATCTCCAGTGGCTGATATCCATATTTTCTACTAAATTTCTTTGGCAACCTTTTGATTATCCGAATTTCATCTCTTAATGTATTCACAAAATGCTTCACATAAAAAATGTCCTCAAAATCACTGCAAGAAAAATTTAATAGGTTTCAGGTATCAGAAGGCTAATGATTGAAAGGGAGCATTATTAAGAGTATGAATCTACCTAGGATCAGCCCAAAACGATGTCTTGTCAAGCTCGGGAACAACCAACGTCAAATTCAAAAGGCGAGCAACCACTACCATGTCACATATCTGAAAAGCCAACTCGCTAAAGTCAGCCATACCATATTCAGCACAAAGATGATCATGCCCAAAACATGAAAATTGAGAGAAGAAAACGAGTTAGTACCGCTGCACGCATTTGGTTCAAACCTCCATTGCAAGAAACTTTAAGAAATCCGTTGCTGGTATAGTTTCCTAGAAATAGCAGGGGTTAGGCTTAGGGACTCATTGTTCTATAAAATATTTCTATACGTATCCTGACAACACAAATTCATACAACAGGTCAGGTTCAACAGCATGTAACATGATGAGTTCTGCCTTGAAAATCTAGTATTAGTTTTCTCACAGCTCTTGACAAAAAATAGCAAAGTGATACACAGTAGTGTGAATATTATCAGCAGTATACATACACCACATCAATCATACGCACAAATGTAAAGACTATGCATGATTTGTCAAGCTGTGAATTCCGAGAGGTTGAACATTGTGGTTCAACACCAATTTCCCACAAAAAGGATGGTGATACTAGTCATCAGACAAATGTACCACGAAGGCGTTGTCACGCATTGCGTGGTTCAGAGCGAACTTAAGTAACAAACACAACAGCAACGTGATACTTGATTTAACTAGGATTTAATTGCAAACCAGGCATTGCTGCCATGAGTTTCTACTTTCTAAAAGCAATGCACTACTCTTTATCCACATTCTTCTTCAACTGGAGCCAGATTAAATTAGATACACATATATAGGCTATTGACAAATCTACTTAAGCAACATTGGTATGCAAGCATCAAAATGCTCATTAAAGAAGTCTCTTACTAGCAGGAGGAAGCGGAACAATGACCGTCTCCACCCTCAGCTGCGTTTGCGCAAGACGAGAAGTGAACCTAGACAAGATATGCGGATGCCATAGCTCCCCAACCGCCACAAGCTGAACCAAACAAGTCCAGACCACAATGCTGGAACAAACCCTAATGAACCAACTCCGCAACCGAGTTTTGGGGATCTTATCAAACCTCAGTTTTACACTCTCTGATCTAAGCTCCATTCCCCTACTCCACACCTCATCGTCGCTTCATCGATTCCGTCTCACATGCCCAATTCATTCCCCAAATCCATGCAAGAGATGAAATTGGTGAATTCGATGAACACCAAGATGACAGAAATGAATCAAGATGAACAAAGAGAGGTTGGGAAGTCACGAGCAGTGAGTTTTAGAAAAATGAATCTGAATTAATGGAATGAAACAATCATCATTTGTTCGCACTCTAATGGTAATGGGATCTTAAAGCATTAAGATCAACAGAAACAATATATTTAATTTTTTTCATTTAAAAAAATGATTTATTTTTCCCTCTCGTGGTTGTATTGTAACTGCGGTTTTGACGGGAAGAATAGAAAATTATAAGTCGACGACTTTAACAGAGTTTGTAAACTGGATTGTACCTAAGCAGCTTCTATAAATTACTATGCAATTTATTGTAGAAAATATAAATCCAAGTACTAGAATTTTGAGTAAGTCAACTCATGAGAATTCAGAGTTGGGCACTTTGTGAAATGAGAACTTGGGTGGGATCGAAGCGGAACATGGGTTGTATTGTTAACAAAGAAATTTTGTGGACTTGGTTGGTGTCATATATTTTGTCAACAACTGCATATATAGCATCAAATTCTGAGTCCCATTTTGTACTATGGAATCAGCTTCATTCTTGTAGTAAAAGTGACATTGTAATGTAAGTGTAGCCCAACAAATGATACGAATCCCACCATCATTCTTTTGAATCCAATTTGTCTTCTTGCTATTTATAATCTAAAAGGTTTCTACAAATAATCTAGTGAATCTCATATTCCCAAGATATACTTCAGTACAGTGCAGAAATGAAAGAGGAACGCATCTCAAAAATGAATTACAAGTAATACTGGATCCATCACTGCTTCATGTCTGCCATACAATTTAACAAGGGGAGCAATGCCATTTTATTGCACCCAACTCAGTCAGTCAGCATGAATAATTAAATTAAATAGAAGACAGACAAATGAAAATACGTGATTTGGAGTTCCAGTTCAGATTATCAAAATAATAAATGCTTCATTCACAATATTGTGTAGCAAGAAAAGAAGAAAGATGGCAGTGGATATGATTTATATGGGAGAAGAAGGAAATTATAGAACAAAAACCAAAAACCATTGGCCACTTTGAAGCCTGATGGAACTTCTAAGAGGAGACCCCGGAAGACTGTTATATTGAGAACCCGTAGTAAAATCACTACATGGGGATCACTCACAAAATATTGTGGAAGGTTGATGGCATACTGTAAATTTGCATGTATGTATATGCAATGCGATGGACAGATTTCTCTTGGAAATTATGTGGTGAAAATGGACCAGTGATTATCTGCAGGCAGTGCTTCCTTTATTTTGTCTAGACGCTTCAGAATTTCCAAGAAGGAAGGCCTTTGATTCATGTCAGCAGCCCAGCATTGCTCCGTTAGCCTGAAGACATAAGTACCACAGAGATGAAACATGGCCTAGGAAAAGTATTCAGATAACAATTATGGTTTGGGCCTTGGGGCAACAATCCGAAATTCAACAGTGCAAGCATACCAATGCTATCTCAAAATAACAGGTATAACCTTAAGGATTCTGAGGTTCAAATGGTGAGATAGCTTCGATGAACACATGATAAATTGAACAGATGCTGAAGAAAAGTTTATGCAGAGATACCAATAGTAAGATCATGGTATCTTGTATTTGTTATTTGAGTCAACAGTATGATATCATCTCATTTGTTAAATTATGAACACTCTTGGAATTTATGGCAACAAAGTGCAACTTACTACCAAATCAACTATTACTTGTTTAGCAAAGTATTATTATTGATAAATTCCAAATTGTGACTTACTCCTTGAGACCCGCAACCCATCCTTTGGAACGAAAGACTGGCCTGTGTCCATCAGCAACATATTTAGCTGCTTCATACGGTTCATAATTTGACATTGGTGGGTCTCCTTCAATCATCTAAGTTATGGATTGTGTTCAGCATATCATGTTCTTCAACTTCAGATTTAACACGAAATGTAACTGAAGCAGATTACCTCATATAGAATCATAGCGAAAGAGAAGACATCGACCTTTTTATCATATTTTCTATGCTTGAACACTTCTGGGGCCATGTATCGGTCTGTTCATATATGGCGAGACATTTCATATTTTATTACTATATTCTGCAGAGGTTATCTTTGTTAAGGACTGAGTACTGACAATAAGCACTCACAACTTCCAGTTTCTCCTGTCATTTTATAAACATCATGAGAGTTCTGGACCTTGATTAGCTTGCTAAGCCCAAAATCCCCAACCTTGAGATGATCCGCGTTGCTGTTGACTAAGAGAACATTCCTGAAATTATGAAGACATTGGAATTTGGAATAGGCAGTGAACAACAAACCAGAACAAAATGAGAGCGATCAATTTTTAGAAGGAATTATACAATATGAGACCAGAACCTCTATTATTAAGAACCACACAATCTCAGTATGAAATAATGTACACAAATGAAACAAGCTCACCTTGGTTTTAAGTCTCGGTGTATTACAACGTTAGGCTCGTTATGCAGGTATGCAATGCCTCTAGATATGAAAATAGATTATCAACAGTAAAATCATGTTATATAGAATGCACGAGATCTATAAGATAACTCCCAATGAATAAATAAATTTAACATAAAAGTCTTCCCAAACAGTGTCTGTAACTCCAAGATGTATTGCAAAAGAAACAAAAAAAATGTTGATTAGAGACTCGCCATATTGATATTGATGGTGATATTCCCACTGGAAGAAAGTGTAGATGAATCGATACAGCCAGGGTCAATTTTTTTTTCCATTTAAAAAAACTCGGAGTATCCTTCAGATGGTTGACAAGTTTTCAGCTGAAATTTACACTACTTTTACTCATTCTTCAATATGAATCATCAAGGGATGAACATGTGCTAGGTTATAGAAATTTCATAGCAAAAACTTTGATTTATTCCAAAATTAATCATGTCTGAAATTCTACATTATCATGACAACGAACTATAGAACCCGAAATTCAAAATGAATATGTGCCATTGATTCTTATACCTAGCAATGTCCAATGCGAAGTTGATAGCAGTTAGAGGAGAAAGGGAACCCTTTTCCTTCAAATACTGATGAAGATCACCCTACGAAACAAGTCCAAATTAATTAGCATTGGTTCTTCAATATCACCATGAGATGAGAACAAAGATAAAACAAAATACAATTATTACCCCTCTTAAATACTCAGTGATTAACATCAGAGGCTTCCTTTCCGTGACAGCTCCAAGAAACTGTACAATATTTGGGTGGCGAAGCTTCACAAGCAAATTGACCTCATGCCGAAAATCCTGACTGGGGAAAAGTATGTTAACAAAGAAGATTAAAATGGGTATGGCAAAGAAAACTTCAGACATGCGAACAGCAAGTGAGAGTGCTTCAAAGATAACTGAAAAATTATAATTATACACTTAATGGCTGCTATCAAAACATAAAAGAGAAGGCAGTTCCATTATTACGGCTTGTTTATGCTTATAAAAGAAAGAATATATCTTGGAGTGATTTAATCCCCGAGGGAAAGAAAAAGGAAACAGGTCATACATCACCAATCTGTCATCCGAAAGGGATGGAAGAATGCGTTTGACAGCAACAGGTGTTGCACGCCAAGATGCTTTTAATATCTCACCGAAGGAACCCTGAAAAAGAATGATCCGCCGTGAGATCACTGTAAAATAAAAATCTGCAGGTAGAGATTGAAACACTGCAAGTAGTAGTAATAAACAGTTGATGAGTCGAGTTTTCGACTCATTAATGCCCGTTTTCACTATAGCTTTAGTTCGATTCCGACTACTATTTGATGTCATTTGATCCTTTTCTCGTGCGTTTCAGGTACAGAGCAAGATGTCTCAGTGTCAAGAGCCATTGGAAGAAAACTCGGGAAAAATCGGTGTTTAGAGCAAAAGTTGGCAGTATTTGGTCCTCAGTCGATCGACTGGGAAGCTTCCCTGCTCCAGTCGATCGACTAAACAGACTAACAGGGGAAGCTGAAAATCGACCATCGCCAGTCGATCGACTGACTCCTTCAGTCGATCGATTGAAGAGTCCCCTGCCCAGAGCATGCAGATCACGTGACGCCCAGTCGATCGACTGGATCTCAGTCGATCGACTAAATGGACAAACAGGAGGTGCTGCAAATTGAGACTTGTCAGTCGATCGACTGGGATCCTACCCTGTTTCAGTCGATCGACTGAGAACATGCTAGCCAAGCGACTTTTCTTCCTCCAGTCGATCGACTGGGCCATCAGCCCAACGCCAGTCGATCGACTGGACCTGCTACAGTACCGAAAATAATCCGAGGCTATAAATAGAAAGAGGGTTTCTTGACCTATCATCTGGAATTTTTCTGGGAAAGAAGACAAAAGAAAGTGATCAAATCAAGGGTTTCATCATCATCAAATCAAGGAGGAATCAAGATCAAGGGAGTTCATTAGGACTAATCATCCTACTCTTTCCCTCTTCTTTTCTCTTAGATTTGCTTGTAAAAACCTACTCATCATGTTGTCTTACATGATGAGTGAGTAGTCCCCCTTGTGTTTTGAGGGTTCTATGAACCTCCTTGGTACTCAATGATCATTGTGAACACATTTGAATAGATCTATTGAAGTTGATTTCATTTTTACTATGCTCTTCATGTTAGACATGTCTCTAAGTGTTTGATAAAATGCCTAAGTGACATGTTTATGTTAGAACTTTGATCTAAGTCTTGAGAGAGCTTAGGGATGGTTTTGATATAGTAAAATTGAACTTAACCTACATCTATGAGAGTAAATGCATGGTGAGAGGTGAACTGGAATTTTATGCATATAGCATTTATGAGAGTAAATGCTATATAGTGGATCAACACCCTTTAATTAGTGAGATCCTAACTAAGATGGCTTGATTAAGATTAGATATGCGTAATAGCCTAATTCTTGATCTAGGCTAGGTTCAAAACCTATCAACTCTTAATTAATTGAACTCTTGTTTGCATGATCATTGAGAGAAACCCAAGGAGGGGATTAGTCCCTCGAAACTCGCTTTTAATTGAATTCAATCCTTAAAGACCACTTCGTTCTTGTTTTGAATCATTGATAACTCAATCACACTTGAATTTTAGGGATTAGCCGAGTAAGAAAACATGATTGAACTAGCGTGTAGTCCGTTTGCTCCCTTGGGTTCGACACCGGTCTTACCGGTTGATTATAAATTGTTTTTGATCAACGTATGCTAAAACTACAATGATCAAAATGGCGCCGTTGCCGGGGAGCAATAGCTAGATTACCCCTAGGAAAATCATTTAGTACTCTGACTATTCCATGCTTTGCTTTATTCTACTTGTTACTTGCAATTCTTGAACTACTTCACTACGCTTACTTGTTTTAATTGGTTTCTCTTGTAGGTTCACTTCTTTTATGCCACCGAAAACCAAGAAACTTGCTCAAATCGTGGATAGAGACTTGAACCGACCCATAAGAGAACTAGTTGATCCTCCCGTTACAAGAAGTAAAACCAACAAGGACAAGGGTTCTACTTCTAATTCTCAAGCAACCATGGCCGAAAACAACAATTTACCTCCTCCACCCCCTCCTTTTAATCGAAGGAACCAAGATCCTCCTCCTCAACAATTGCCCCTAGCTAGAAGGGCATTAAAGGACTACGCCGTTCCTACGGCGTATGGTTACCGTTCTCCCATCCAACTTCCCGCGGTTGACAACCGAGACTTCGATTTGAAGACGGCGCACATTCAAATGGTTCAAGCGAACCAATTCTCGGGGAGAGATAACGAGGACCCCAATTCTCATTTGACCACGTTTCTAGAGATATGTGCTACATTTAAAATAAACGGAGTCTCGGAAGATGCAAAGTTATTGAGACTTTTTCCCTTCTCTCTCACGGGAAAAGCGAAGGATTGGCTAAGGAGCCAAACTCCCGATAGCTTCACCACATGGGAAGAATTAGCCGTGGCTTTCTTGAATAAGTACTTTCCCCCTTCCAAGACGGCCTTCTATCGGAACCAAATCACCAACTTCTCGCAAATGGATGGGGAAAATCTATATGAGGCTTGGGAGCGATACAAGGAATATCAAAGGCTTTGCCCTCACCACAACCTAGATGATCTCCAAGTCTTCCACACTTTCTACCACGGGGTTGACAGTAACTCTCGTCTTGCTCTTGATACCGCTTCGGGTGGTGCTATAATGGACTTAGAACCGCATGAAGGATATGCGGTGATAGAAAAGATTACCAAAAACTACTTCATGTGGGGAAGCGAAAGAGGAAACCCGAGGAGAAGGCATGAAAGGCACGAGGTAAAAGCCGTGAGCTCTAGTGATTATGATGCTTTGAGGAAAGACTTTGAGAGCCTCTCGGATGAGGTATTTAAGCTAAAACATCCGGAAAAGGAAGCTTCAACGAGGCAAGGATGTGACATTTGTGAGGTGTACGAGCATGAAACTAATTCTTGCCCTTTGGTTCGAAGGGATGTGCAAGGGCAAGGCTATGGAGAAGTGAACTTTGTGGGAGGAAACCAAGGAAGAGACTATGGAAATAGTGCCAATCAAACTACACCAAGGTTTTCCTCGGTTTGGAAGAATCACCCAAACTTCTCATACAAAACCACAAATCCCACTCGCCCCGATTTTGGTACTACACCTCCCGGGTTTGGTCCTAGGCCCACATCCACTAATCAATACCAACCAAGGAATCAAAACCAAGGGCAACAACGATACCAAGCTCAAGCTCAAAGGCCTTACCAACAAATTGAGGCCTCACCCCAATCTTCAAATGAACCATCCGGTGTGGAAGCTATGCTAGCCAAAATCCTTGCACAACAAGAGAGGGCAAGTAGGGATGTTCAAGCTAAATTTGAAGACATGCAAACTCAGTTCGAGAGATTGGAAACCCACAACAAGATGCTAGAAAGTCAAATCGCTCAACAAGCCGAAGCATCTACAAGGGCACCGGGGAAGTTACCGGCTAGACCCGAACAAGGCAATAGAGAGCATTGCAATGCGGTAACCTTGAGAAGCGGGAAAGATTTAGAGGTAGAGCTACCTAAGAAGAAGAGAGTCACTTTTGATCTTGGAGGCCAAGCTAGTGCCGAAGTTGAAGAGTTGGATGAAGAGGTTCCTAACCCTCAAGTTGAAGAAGAGAGTGAGGTGGAAAAGGAGAAAAGAGAACCTAGAGTATACACTCCCCCTATTCCATTTCCCCAAAGATTAAAGAAGAAGAGCAATGATAAGCAATTCTCCAAGTTCGCCGAGATGATGAGGAAGCTCTATGTCACAATGCCCTTCACCGAGGTAATAACTCAAGCTCCTTCTTATGCTAGATTTCTAAAGGATGTTATTACTTCCAGGAGATACGGTGCCCAATGTCGATTCCGCTCTGGGGGATAGTCCTTTGATGACAGGGGCCACAGCGCCGCCGGAGGACGATGGAGTCGTTGATTCAGCTAGGAGGACCCCTCCGGGAGACGACGAGGCTACATCTTAGTCCATGCTTCATTTCTTTTTCCACATGTGTATTTTCCTTATTTGACTTGTTGCATTGGATGTTGATTTGGATGATAAGTCGCCTATTGGCGCATTTTTGATGATGTATGCTATTTTGGTGATATCTATCCTTTCTTGCCTATTGGTTGTATGCTATATTTTATGATGATATTGGAGGTGTTTACCATTTGTATTGTTCACTCTACAGGAAATACATTCACATATTTTTATCGTGTCTAAAACACTCTCTAATATCTACACTTGCAACCAAAAGGCTATTTCTCACTCTTATGGATTATATCACCGGGTCTACAAACGAGGGGAGTTCCTATGCGCCTTTGCCTTTATTTTATCATTCTTTGCGCTTAGGGACTAAGCTTGAATTAAGTGTGGAGTGGTTTTGATGCGCATAGTTCACATGATTGCATGCTATACATATCATTTCTAGATGGACACTTGCATACTTGCACATTGTCCCAACATGAGAGTGTTTTTAACCGCATAGGCTTGTGATTTTAAATTCTAAATCCCTATAGATCGCATCTAGCCTATGTGCCACATTTACCGACCTAGTCCTTTGAAGCATGCATTCTTGAGAATCAATATCATTGCTACATCTTGACTATCCAACTTTCTAAGTATTTTTGTTGCAACACCTTGGATCAAGCTAGCAAACACTTTTAAAAATCGTTGTGAAAAACTTAGATCATTTGAATGCTCTTTGGTGACTTGAGTTCTCTAACATAGTGCCTTGTTCATGATTAATTCCCGCACATCCCTTACAACTTTTGAACATATTGTCAAGTTTTAAGTGTGGAGTCATTTTTACTAAGAAAAAAAAAAAAGAGAGGCAAATGCCGGGGGTTAGGGAGGTAAGTCCCCCCTCGAAAGCATTTGTCTCAATAATACAAAATGAGAAGCACTTACGACTTGACCCTATGTTCCTCCACCATTCTATATTTGTGCGGGGTTAGTCATTTCCATCGTGTGCTTGTTAGAATAATTCTTGGACGACCCATGTGCTTGCACGGGAGTATCCATTTGGTCTATGCTTGTTTATTAAGAAACATTGGTGTCGAACTCCACTTCCCTTATGGATTACGGCTTAAGCGCCTAAAACTTGGGAATGAGTTTCTTGCCGCGAGCCCATGGACTAGCCCTAGCTAGCATAGGTGAGCAGTTGACACTCTATTGTGCAAGCTATAAGCCTTGCTTCTATTATGTTGTTTCGAAAATGAGTAGAATTTTGGATAGTCACTTCATAGCCCTAGTATTGACGCTCTTGAATGCACGTCGAAAAAGGTACTCAAAAGGTTGAGAAAGCTCTTTTTATGATATTGTGGCGCTCGTCTAGCTTGAGGTGAGGGATTGGTTTTGAAAAATCGTAGCCTTGGTTGAGCACTCTTGCATTCACTCTTATGGGACATGTGCATATATGGGATTTGTGAGTATTCCCTTTTCTGAAAACTCTCACGAGACTATAACTCGTCCACTAGGGTAGCCTAGGGGTTTAAAGGCTTAATGCATATGCTAAATGCATTCGTAACTCCTACGAAAAGGAGCTAGTTAGATTGTATATACTTGTCATTTACTTTTCAATAACATGTTTAGAAATAAGAATCGAGACCTCGTGAAATCTAGTGTGGCAAATGCACGAAAAACATAGCACCACTAGCATTTCGACATTTGCACTTCCTTGGTATATTTGCATACTTTGTTCGGGACGAACAAAGCTTAAGTGTGGAGTGTTGATGAGTCGAGTTTTCGACTCATTAATGCCCGTTTTCACTATAGCTTTAGTTCGATTCCGACTACTATTTGATGTCATTTGATCCTTTTCTCGTGCGTTTCAGGTACAGAGCAAGATGTCTCAGTGTCAAGAGCCATTGGAAGAAAACTCGGGAAAAATCGGTGTTTAGAGCAAAAGTTGGCAATATTTGGTCCTCAGTCGATCGACTGGGAAGCTTCCCTGCTCCAGTCGATCGACTAAACAGACTAACAGGGGAAGCTGAAAATCGACCATCGCCAGTCGATCGACTGACTCCTTCAGTCGATCGATTGAAGAGTCCCCTGCCCAGAGCATGCAGATCACGTGACGCCCAGTCGATCGACTGGATCTCAGTCGATCGACTAAATGGACAAACAGGAGGTGCTGCAAATTGAGACTTGTCAGTCGATCGACTGGGATCCTACCCTGTTTCAGTCGATCGACTGAGAACATGCTAGCCAAGCGACTTTTCTTCCTCCAGTCGATCGACTGGGCCATCAGCCCAACGCCAGTCGATCGACTGGACCTGCTACAGTACCGAAAATAATCCGAGGCTATAAATAGAAAGAGGGTTTCTTGACCTACCATCTGGAATTTTTCTGGGAAAGAAGACAAAAGAAAGTGATCAAATCAAGGGTTTCATCATCATCAAATCAAGGAGGAATCAAGATCAAGGGAGTTCATTAGGACTAATCATCCTACTCTTTCCCTCTTCTTTTCTCTTAGATTTGCTTGTAAAAACCTACTCATCATGTTGTCTTACATGATGAGTGAGTAGTCCCCCTTGTGTTTTGAGGGTTCTATGAACCTCCTTGGTACTCAATGATCATTGTGAACACATTTGAATAGATCTATTGAAGTTGATTTCATTTTTACTATGCTCTTCATGTTAGACATGTCTCTAAGTGTTTGATAAAATGCCTAAGTGACATGTTTATGTTAGAATTTGATCCAAGTCTTGAGAGAGCTTAGGGATGGTTTTGATATAGTAAAATTGAACTTAACCTACATCTATGAGAGTAAATGCATGGTGAGAGGTGAACTGGAATTTTATGCATATAGCATTTATGAGAGTAAATGCTATATAGTGGATCAACACCCTTTAATTAGTGAGATCCTAACTAAGATGGCTTGATTAAGATTAGATATGCGTAATAGCCTAATTCTTGATCTAGGCTAGGTTCAAAACCTATCAACTCTTAATTAATTGAACTCTTGTTTGCATGATCATTGAGAGAAACCCAAGGAGAGGATTAATCCCTCGAAACTCGCTTTTAATTGAATTCAATCCTTAAAGACCACTTCGTTCTTGTTTTGAACCATTGATAACTCAATCACACTTGAATTTTAGGGATTAGCCGAGTAAGAAAACTTGATTGAACTAGCGTGTAGTCCGTTTGCTCCCTTGGGTTCGACACCGGTCTTACCGGTTGATTATAAATTGTTTTTGATCAACGTATGCTAAAACTACAATGATCAATAAACAGAAAACATAAGATTTGGAGTGAAACTATCAAAGACAAGAATGAGTTTGGCAGTAGTTCTAGCGAGATATGGTATACCAGTGAATCATAACTGAAGAAAAGCTGTTTACTTGAGAATGAAACATAGTATGACCATTGCAACTTGCGGGCCTATACAAAGACTAAATGTACAGAGCTTAAAGAACAACACTCAAAGAGTTATACTGCTTGTGGAATCCACGAGTTCAAGGATTGCCATGGCAGAACCAAATAAGTGCGCCGACACATGTAGGGCAAAAGTCTTTCATCGAAATTGTCATATGATCTTGATTACGATCCACTATTTTATTCAAAATCCCAGGTGACAACTGTTTTTGCCATTATAGGGTTTCTTTAATCCCAATTCTTAATTCAAACACTCCTATTGACTTTTTGCCCATATTAAATTTAAGTAACAATTTATTGTTAAAGAGTCCTTGTGGCATGACAAGAAGGGTATTGTAATGTAATTCTATACTAAGGATCAATACGTAGCCCTTTGCTGTTTAAGAGTTAACAAAAGAATTAGAGCAGCACCTTTCCAATAATGTTGGAATTTGAGAAGTCGAGCTCAGAGGGATCAATTTCCCAGTCACATTTGTTGGGTAAAGGAGGAGGGACCGGTTTCGGCTCAAAATGGCTTCCATTCTGACCCTGCAGTATGTAGTATGTATATACATATTAGATTCTGTAAAGCTCAACATATTTACTTGTTAATAGATGATGCAAATGATAGTTATATCACAAGATTGAAGAACAATGTAAAACAAATATCTCTGCTTAGCATTACATATCCTGTGGAAACTTCAAAGAAAGCCAAAAGATTCACAATTACATAAACATTGACACGTGAAGAGATCAATGAAAGAGATAATAACTAAAAACATACATAAGTCACCCCACCATGCATCTTCAATAACTCAATTACGACTCTTTTCTTAGCTCCTTCTGCATCAGCTAGAGGCTGCCAATACAAAATCAAATTATGTCACAACTCACAAGTGACAATACAGTTTTTAACACACCGGTTCACTCACTAAAAAAAAACGTTTAAGCATAAAAGAGAGGACTATCAGTAAATAATCTAGTAGCTACTGATCACCAATGCAGGCCCCAGTTCAGAATTCCAGGCACCAAATGTAGTAACTTCTCCAAATTACTTTGGGGTGAATATTTCGTTGATAATCAAGTACCCTAACATCATCACCTCCTACCTCAATCAACGTGAAATTAAAAACAAGGAGAAAAACTCACGGTGTTCTTCCAGCGATCCTGAGCGTTGACATCGGCATCAAACTCAATCAAGGTCTTCACAACATCGATCCATCCATGTAGCGACGCGACATGAAGCGGAGTCCGACTATCATAATCCCTGGCTCGTACCAGCGAAGGATCCTCCTCCAAAAGCTTCCTGACGGCGGCCGCATCGTTCTGATGCGCGTGCCAGAGAATCGCCGACGTTCTGCTAACTCTGGCCTTCTCCTTCTGCTTGCCTTCGGTGGAGCTGCCTTCGGTGGCACTCATCTCTAGCGCGTTGGGAGAGGAAAATGGATTCGGATCTGTAACCAAACCAAATGTCAACGTCGTGGAGTTGAAGTCTATTGGAGAGCTTCCAATTTCTTCACAAAACTGATCAAATATAAACTTTAAACATTTTCATTTTTTTATAGTGTGTTTTTTCATATAATACAACTCAATTCATATACCTCAATTATTAAGCATCTTTAGCTTGAAACCCACTAGCATTGATTGGAAGTCGAACCCTTAACCTCTTGACAATTTGTCAAGGATCAAACCGTTCGACCAAAGCCCCTTTTGCTTCAGAAATTTTCACTTGGTACACATAATTAGAAAAAGATATCTTTATTATTTTACATAGTGACAGTGTTATTAAAACGACCCGGTGAAATTACTTGGTCAATGGGTCACTGGATCAACCGGGTTGATCCGGATTAACCCGCATAGATTAAAAAATCAAATATATACTTATATATATAACATTAGGGGGCGCTCAAATGTTATAAGCTCTTAGAGTGTTATGTGTTATCTTGAATCTGATTGGTTGAATGTGTAGGAATAGTGCAAGAAGAGTTTTTGCTTTTTGAATAGTGCAGGATTTTGGTAGTGGGACACGTGGCGCACCCACAAAGCACGGGGGGGGGGGGTTGGATGTGTGGCTGAGATTGAAGTAACACATAACACTCTAAGGAGGAGGTAATATTTGAGCGCTCCTCTATAACATTATATTTATGTAGCTATTTATAACTTAATAAAATTTAACATGTATACAATACTATAACCATAACTAATTCAGAATTCACATATCACACATTAATAAGAAAAGAACAAAACAAAATAGCAATTTTAGTCTTAGGGCCTGTTCTGTAGAGCTTAAATTTCATGTTTTTCAGTTAAATTAAGTTAAATTAAGTTAAATTAAGTTGAATTAAATTAAATTAAATTTTTCAGATTTTAATTTTGTAGTTTAACATGATTAAAAACTTAAATTAAACACCTTTATCCAAAAAAATATTTTTTTTAAGTTCAGTAAAGTTAAATAAAGTTAAGTAAAGTTAAATAAAGTTAAATAAAGTTTTTTTCAGCTCTATCAAACAGCACCTTAATTCACAAGACGCAACAACATTAAAAAGTTATGCCAA
The DNA here is from genome assembly GCA_033675215.1 of Rhodiola kirilowii. NCBI lineage: Eukaryota > Viridiplantae > Streptophyta > Magnoliopsida > Saxifragales > Crassulaceae > Rhodiola > Rhodiola kirilowii. The sequence continues at coordinate 23,254,268 of CM066197.1, forward strand.
ATAGTAAAAGGTTAATCAAGGAAAATAGATATGGTGATCTTCATCTAAGTTGCTTGGATTTTGATTCGCCTCTCCCATGATATTATCATGTGCTTGTTCATCCTCATCTTCATCCTTGTTGTCATCCAAATTTATTTACCCTTTGACAATATTATTGTAATTTGTCAGCTAATGTCACAATAACAATATCAATCAATATGATTATAATCATTAGTAATTAAAGAAACATATCGATATCATCCAAAATAGGTTGTATAGTCATACTTGCAAGATCATTGCGTAAAGCATCCACTTCTTCATTAGTTAAGTATGGCGGTGACTCTCTGGTTGCAAATGCAAAATCCAATGTACGCGAGCTATATATCGTTGCGTAGCTAAATCAAAGCCTTACAACTCTCTGGTTCACATCGAGAGCAGACGAGATCGTTTAGAAGGTCGAAACACGAGTTGAAGTCGTTTACACCACAATGGCATATTAGGCCTTCATTGATTCAAATGAAAGCTGAGATCAAATGAAAAATCCAATGAACGCAAACTATATATCATTGCGTATCTAACTCAAAGTCCTACAAATCTCTATTTCACATCAATCGTAGACGAGGTAGTTAAAACACGAGTGGAAGTCATTTACACCACAATGACATATTAGACCTTCACTATTTCAAATGAGTTGTGAGCAAATGAAACATCCGATGAAGGTGCACGATATATCTTTGCATAGCTAACTTAAAGTCTTACAACTCTCTAGTTTACATCGAGAGCAGACGATATCATTTAGAAGGTTGAAACATGAGTGAAGGCATACTGTTTAGACTTAATGCATAATGTTCAGACTTAATTGGCACCACAAATGGCATATTGGACCTTGTTGAGTGCTAAGAGCAAGTGAATAATCCGATGGAAGCGAGTTATACATTGTTGCATAGCTAACGTAAAGCCTAACAACTCTCTAGTTCACACAAAGAGCGGATGAGGTTGTTTAGAAGGTCGAAACATGAGTGAAGGCATAATATTTAGACTTAATTGGCACCACAAATGACATATTTGACCTTTGTTGTTTCAAATAAGTGTAGGGGAGCAGATGAAAAATCCGAGGGGAGCTATATATCGTTGCGTAGCTAACTCAAAGTCCTACAACTCTCTAGTTCACACCGAGAGCAGACGAGATTGTTTAGAAGGTTGAACACGAGTGAAGGCATAATGTTCAGAAAAAATGCATACTGTTCAGACTTAATTGACACCACAAACTGCATATTAGACCTTTGCTGCTTTAAAAGAGTGCTGGAAGCTATTAAAACATCTGATGGAGGCGAGCTATATATCATTGCGTAGCTCACTCAAAACCTTACAACTCTCTAGTGCACGCCAAGAGCAGAAGAGATCTTTTAAACAATCGAAACACGAGTTGAAGTCATTTACAACACAATGGCATAGACATTCACTATTTCAAATGAGTGCCGGGATCGACTGAAAAATCAGATGGAGGCGAATTGTATATCATTGCGTAGCTAACTCAATGTTGTACAACTGAATAGTTCAAACTGAGAGCAGACGAGCTCGTTTAGAATCCCGAATCACAAAGTGGAAGTCATTTACATCACAATGATATATTAGACACTCACTATTTCAAATGAATCTGGGGAGCAAATGAAAAATCAAATGAATGTGAGCTATATATCGTCGTGTATGTAACTCAAAGTCCTACAACTCTCTAGTTTACACCGAGAGCATATAAGATCTTTTAGAAGGTCGAAACACCAGTGAAGGCATAATGCTTAGACTTAATGCATAATGTTCAAACTTAATTGGCACCACAAATGACATATTAGACCTTTGTTGTTACAAATGAGTTATGAGAGAAAATGAAAAATCCAATGAAGACGAGCTATATAAAATTGCGTAGCTAACTCAAAGCCCTACAACTCTCTAGTTCACACCAAAAGCGGGCGAGGTCGTTCAGAAGGTCGAAACATGAGTGAAGGCATAATCTGCAGACTCAATATGCTTAATGTTCAGACTTAATTGTCACCACAAATGACATATTAGACCTTTGTTTATTCAAATGAGTGTTGGGAGCAAATGAAAAATCCTATGAAGGCGAGCTATAACTCAATAACCTACAACTCTCTGGTTCACACCGAGAGCAGACAAGGTCGTTTAGAAGGTCGCAAGATGAGTGAAGACATAATGTTCACACTTAATTGACACCACAAATGGCATATTAGACCTTTGTTGTTTCGAATGAGTGCTAGGAGCAAATCCAAAATCCAAAGGGGGCGAGTTATACATCATTGTGTATCCAACTTAAAGCCCTACAATCTCTAGTTCACACCTAGAGTGGACGAGGTAGTTTAGAAGGTTGAAACACGAATTGAAGTCATTTACATCATAACGACATATTGGACCCTCACTGTTTCAAATGAGTGCTAGGAGCAAATGGAAAATATAATTCAAGGTGACATATATATCGTTGAATAGCTAACTCAAATTCCTATAACTATTTAGTTCTCACCAAGAGCAGACGAGGTTAGGGGTGTGCATTCGGTAATTTACCAAATTTACCGACCTAAATTTTTTATTCCGATTACCGAACCGAATTACCGTTTTACCAACATTTCGGTAAAACGGTAAATTCGGTAAATTGTCGGAATTAACCGAATTTTTTTTGACTAATTTTAAAATTATTAAAACATAATAATTAATCATCTAATAACAAAAAAAACACAAAGATAATTCGAAATTTTGATCTACACAATTAAAACACAAAAGTTTTCAAAAATTGCGGGTAAAGTTTAAACAAATAATTCATTTAAAAAAATTTATTTTTTAATAAATATTATTTATTTAATAATAAAAAATTCTTATTCGGTAAATTACCGAACCAAAAATTTCATTCTGATTACCGACCAAATTTTACCGATCGGTAATTTACCAATTTCACCGAACCAAATTGAGTCGGTTCGGTAAATTAAATCGGTAAATTCGAAATTTACTGAACAATGCTCAACCCTAGACGAGGTCGTTTAGAAGGTCAAACACGAATGAAAGTTAGACATCATTGCGTACCACTATGATTCCGCTTAATGTTCAGACTTAATGCATAATGTTCAGACTTAAGGCTAAATGTTCAAACTTAAACCAAAATGTTCGGACTTAAAGACAAAATATTCAGCCATAGAAAGTATTCATAAAGCTTATACAAGGTGTTGTGAAATGATATTGAAGAAAAACAAAGAGTCTTTAGCTCATATTGGCCATGAATGAAATGAATTTACACCACAACTGGTATATTAGACCTTTGTTGTTTCAAATTAGTGTTGGAATGAAACGAAAGAACTGGTGGAGGCGAGCTATATGTCGTTGCGTAGCTAACTCAATGTCCTAAAACTGTCGAGTGTACACCAAGAGAAGACGAGGTCAATTACAAGGTCGAAAAACTTACGGAATTCAGACACCCGTGTAACCTACTACGAATTCTGCATCTGCGCTCACTTGACTCATTTTTTGATCATGTAAACAACCTTTTCTGCTCTTGTTATGAACTAGAGAGATGTAGAACTTTGAGTTAGCTACGTAACGACATATAGTTTGTCTCTATCAGATATTTAATTTGCTCCCGGAAATCGTACAAAGCATCAAAGGTCTAATATGCCGTTAACAGCGTTATTTTTTATGACGTTTATACATTTGCATCAGTTTTGTATTTGTAAATAAGTCCGTTTTATTTTTTATATTTACAAAAGTGCCCCAAATTATGATTGGTTGTGAATGCCACATGTCGAATTCTTCGGTGGTTTATAGTTTTTATTTATAAATGTGGTTTGTATTTGATCCAAAACCTTAAACTAATATAACATGTATACATAAACACCTTTTTGATCCATCTCAGGCTGCAACATCAGCCATGACAGCAACAATTTAAAATAAGAAGAGAATTATTCTCATTGATGTACCTGATAAGTTCAACTTCAGTAGAAGATCGGACACAAACAATTTTCGCGTATCAGAACTTCGAGAATCAAAGCGTACGAAGAGACCGGATCGTCAAATTAGAAAATTAGGGCTCGTCGTGTTAAACTTTGATATGTGATGTAATCTGCTTGTTTTTGTAAGGGAACAGTACAAAAGAGTGGTATGAACTACCACCTTTTTATAAAATCTTATCCGAACTATCTAAATTTTCAAAAGATAGTCAAATTCAAGTTTTGGATTAAATTGAAATAAAAACTTTTACAATAAATATCCAATTAAGATTTGTTTTATAAAAATCATCTATTTGGTTCAATAAAATATGTTTTTTGGTTGGACCAAATTAATCAACATGAATATGGTTGTGCAATTGAGATTTTATGTCTCATTCTCCGGCTCCATTTCGTGACTCCATGCCCATCCCTCTTACCTCGTCATCGAGAGTCGTTGATGAGGGTATTGATGATTCACCCAAGTGAGAGCCGATTGGAGTTGAGAGTTGATTATGGACTGCCAAATTTGCACAATTGGTGATTTGGTTAACCTGGCAATATGTTGGTCTTCTCTGGAGCTTGGGTATTGTACTCACGTATTGTGTCTGTCTTTCATGGTTTGTAGATATAGTAATGGAGTTAAAGAGCTTGTCAACTGTTTACAGAGCTTGGTGCATTGGGAAGCTTCATATTATGATGAAGTTCACTACTCTCTATAGAGATAATTCAATTTCTCAGAATGGCATTGCTGATGATCCTGAACACAAGGAGGTTCAGCATAAGTCTGTGCTATTGCAAAAAGGCGGATCTGTATCAGAATGCACATGTGATTGCTCATCTGATGTTAAAGCGCAAAATGGATGCAAGAATATGTTTTGAGCATCAGCAAATTGGGGAGGACATTTGTAAAACTTGGTATGCTCAGATGATTGATAAATGTATTCCGGTAGCAAATAAAATATCAGTTGCAGAACCTTATTGATTTTGTTTGATTCGATCCAACCGAACAACATATTTTATTGAACCAAATAGATGATTTTTATACAACAAATCTTAATGGGATGTTTGTTGTAAAAGTTTTTATTTCAATTTAGTCCAAAACTTGAATTTGACTGTCTTTTGAAAATTTAGATAGTTCGGACAAGCGTTTGTAAAAGAGTGATACTTCATACCACATTTTTGTACTTTTCCCTTTTTTTAATATAAGGTTTTTGAACATGAAAGTTCAAACGTTTGTGTTTTGAGAGAAAAGTATTTTAAAAAAATAAACACCAACCCGGTTCACCCAACCGGCTCACGGTTAAACCCATTATTCGCCGGGTCAATAGTATATATGGTCCGATTAGAGAATCGAACCAATCCGGCACTACACTATTTTGACACATATGCAACGAGGCACAACACACTGTTGCATAACATACGTAGCATAAGACATCGTGCAACAAAGACAAGCCTGTTACTTATGTGTCGTGTTGCATAAGATACGTACTGCAACACAAGCAAATCCAGCATACCAACCCGCGTAGCGTAAGTGAGTAAATGCAACACATACTTCAGCAGCATACGTGGCCTTGTTATATAAAAACTCTTAGCAACAGGCACAAAAGCAGCATATCAGTATTCGTTGCATAAGTGTAAGCATACAACATGGTCTAAAGTAACCAACGACATACGTTACGTTGCATAAGAAAAGTGCATAGGGAAAAATTAAAGGAGGGACTGAAAAATTTGAAGGGGGAAAGGGAAACATCGCAAAAAAATTTCATGATTCCCGCCCGATCAAATGCTACATGTATACATGTAACGGAGAAAGGTTGTTGCATTAGTATTGACGAAACTTAATTTTCATTTCCCGCCTAAAGATTTTCATTTCCCTCTTACCAAAGGTGTTACATATGATACAAAGCAACTGGTTAAAAAAAGGACTATCTCCCACTCATCCGAATTGGGTTGCATTTCGGCTCAAAGGTACATGTACCAAGTTAATTCCATGTTTTAGCAAATGCGTTGAGTAGTGATTGAGAATGCTTGGAAAGGGGAAATCCAGACTAGCATTTATCTAGGGGTGCCGAGAAGGACTTGTGATGTTTGTATGTGTTTCTCCTCTTGTGACTTAAGGCCTTGTTCGGGACGAACAAGTTCAAGTGTGGGGTGGTTTGATGAGACGTATTTATGCGACTCATTAAGTCAACGAAACCCACCATTTACGACATTCAATCATAAGAACGTTTACTTGTTAATGTCGTTTTGGATTTCAGGGCCTTTTGGAGCTTAAAGAGGAAACGGACTTAAGAATGGCATTTTAGGCCATAAATGCATCACAAGATGACTTGGGGGTAAATTGGGACCTAAGGACTTCATTCGGGTCCAATGGACTTCATCCGGACCTGAGAACCTAAGCCGAGTCCAAGGACCTCAGTCCGAGACCCATCCGAGGAAGTCGAGTCCCTGTCCGAGAGATTGAAGACCTAGGCGCAGACCAGGTCGCGTCCTGTCCGGGAAATGAAGGACCCGTCCGAGACTCATCCGAGACTCATCCGAGACAAGTTCTGGTCCTGCCCGAGAACTCCAAGACCCATCCAAGGACCTAAGTTCAGACCCTGTCCGAGGCCATCCTAGCGCCTAAAGACCTCAAGTACCGGACGCCCAAAGACTCAAGGACTCAAGACCACATTTTGTCTTCTCAAGGACTCAACTTCAAGGGTCAACATTTCCCTTGACTTTCTCGGCTCGTCCTCCAAGGCTGACGTCACCCTAGCGTGTGCTAACTCCAATGCAAAACTTCACTCATGCCAAGCCTCTCTTTCCCAAAGAGGAAAGTCGGCTTAGGCTATTGCAAATGCCAAGTTCCTAAGGCCAATCCAAGACCTAGAACCTTCCTCATTCTCCTATAAAAGAAGCACCTTGGCCTTGGTAAATAACACTCTTAGAATCCGAAAATCTAGGGAAAATTTCCCCATTTGTACCTCTTGTGATTTGGCAATAGAAAGACTCAACTTCTCTCTACCCCTTCTTCTTGTGCTACGCATTTTACATTTCAATCTACACATTTTAGTGTGAGCCTAAGAATTCCGATTGTGTTCTTTTAGCTCTTGTATTCACTTCATGAATATGAGTGGCTAAATCCTTCACTATTCGGTTTGGGGTTCCCTAATGTTGTAGCAAGGCTTTGAGACCTTGATCTTAATGCTATCTTGTACCCATTTGCTAGTTGTGCCAATAGTTTGGGAATGAATACCTAGGCTAAACTAATGCTTTAAAAGGCAAGGTTTAGCCGTGTGGTTTCTTCACCTCTATTGTGCTTGTTCTCATTGAAACGTGAAGCAAGCTTTTGCACCTAGTCTAGTACACCTTGAAAGAGGGTATTAGTCTTATTTACACTAGTGATCTATTCTTGAAATGGAATAGATCATGGAGTAAGTATTTGAAACAATCCTTACTTGGGTCATTCTTGAAATGGAAAGGCCACACTTATGGGCGCAAGGATAGATCATTAGAGGTCAATGATGAGTTGAGCCACAACAAAAGGCCCCTAGACCGAATATCATTCTCTTGATCACAATCCTTTGCATTTACTTTTAGTACTTACGTTACAAAACCATTTCCAAAACCCCCAACCTTGTCTTTACTTTACTTTACCTTTTACTTGCATAAGAACAACGAGTAGTTGAACTATTTCCCTTGGGTTCGACCCCTACTTACCGCTCTACTAGTTTATAGTGAGCCTAAGGTAGTGGACACTTTATAAATCATTAAATTTGTAGTACACGACGACGTGCTATCAGGGACCCACATGAATAGTAAAAGTCAAAATCACTATTCATCAGAATAAAATACGATCAAAACACAGAAAATGGAAAACTTATACAACAACGGAAATTTTGATTTATTTAAATGCCAATTAGAAGACGAACAAAATGTTCTCATCTTTTATATACTTAAAAACTTTACACAAGAAATAAAAGACCAGATCTGCGAAGCTATCGATCTTGCCATAGATAATTATCTATCCATTTTTTTCTATTACCTCCTCACCACGTTTTTGCTGATTTTCATTTTTAAATTGATTTAGGAAATCAGGTTTTGCAACCTTAATAATGTTAGTTTCTTAAGGGCAAAAGATTCGTCTCTTAGTTAGGTGATGTGTAATGCTTATCCAATCAATATCTTGTATAAATGGGCTGTTTAGTTTTAAGAAATTGTTACCTATTATTAAATCCATCCCTGTTTTGAAATCTACTTGTCTTAGTCAAGACGAGTTCCAGATTGTGTTTGAACTGCGTCTCGAATACTTGTTGGACAGTTTCAGGTTATGTTAAAACTGAGACCGGAACACCTTAGCAGACAGTACCGTAAACAGAACAAATAGGAGCACACACGACATGTTACCCAGTTCGGCTTCGCCTACTCTGGGGGGTTTCCCACACCCTAAAAGGGACACAAATCGTATTACGAGATTAGAGCTACAAGTGGTCTTACTCTTACACAACACCTTGTTTGTAATCGCCTAGCCTCTAATTCCCCGTCTCTCGGATTTGCAATCTCGGTTCACTGCAGCTCCCCTCGATCCCCTATGGGTAGGATGAGACTTCCCCGTCGGCCTAGTCTTGGACCTCCCAGAAGCCCAGTCGCCTTCTCTCAAAGACGTATCTTGATCACCGTGTGTGTGTGCGCTTTGTTGTTCTTCAAGAACAGTCTGAACAACACACTGAACAGACTGTTACTTCCCCGTTGATATTCCGGTGTGGAATAGTCAACCGGCCGTCGCTCCTCCAATCTCACGAGTACTCTCGTGTTTTCTTTTTCACTCAGGAAGCGACAATCAATCTGGACGCCCTAGCCTTCTTTTTATAGGCTTTGGTGAAGTCCAGATCCAATCTGAACATCCTATCAAATATTTCGGAGATACTCCTAAATATTTGCAGAATATTCAATCCGTATCTAATCTTCGAAGATGTCTTCCACGCCAAGCCATCTGATATTCTCTCAGCCAATCTGCATATATTTGATCGTCTATCTGATCTTCGGTGATGACTTGTCGATTGGCTCCAATCAAATCATATCTTCAATCTTCCGAATTAGGAAACGTTCTTCTTTCCTTTAATCTTCAAGAAGATCTCGATCTTTCTTTCCCACCAAGTAATTCCAAATCTTCTTAAACGACTCCTAAATGATGAGAGGATATTCATTTGAATATCTGATCCTCTAACTTATTGATGAGCCGACTCCAATCAGATCAGATCTTCGATCGTCCAGATTAGGAAATGTCTTATCTTCAGATCTGCTGTATGCGAGTTCCAGTAGTCGATTGAACACTCCTTGAACTCTTGCTCGAACTGTCTAAAGCCGTTTTTCCAAAGCCATGCCATTCATGGGAACATCAATCTCCCCCTTGGCATTTTGGCAAAACCAAATCTACGCTTTAGACACAACTTGAGTAACCAGAACAGTTACCTCAAAATACTCCCCCATTTTGCCACAAACTGGCAAGGGGTCCAATCGAGCAACCTGGTCTCCTCAGCATCTGGAATCTTGTGAACTCCCCCTCGAACATAGCCTGGGACACTGACACATACTGTGAGTCTGTTGGACCTTGGTGTCTCAGCAGCTGTTCGACCACGGGTTAGCAAATGATAGGTCTTTGATGATCTGGTTTCTTGAACTGATTCAGCTCGTCCAGTACTGCCGCGTGGAAGTCCTTCTCCGCCTCACTTTGTAATTTCAAGGGCTTGACTTCGTCTAGAAGACATATCTCTCTTTAGCTCATGGCAGCATGTCTTTCCTTCAGATCATCCATGTCTCTAGCGTGCAGGTCTTTATCTTTCTTCATCTGTATTTTCAACGACTAGATAAATCAAGGAGTTCTGCCTTTTCTTCAATCAGGACATCAACTCTCTCCGTCTTCTTCATCATTACTGGGATACTTGAGATCGCGCACCAATTGATTGATTCTTATCCTCTGCTTCTGTTCGACCTCCAGTTTGATCTCTACCTCCTTCAGTAGCTATCCACGTTCAGCTCGAGACATCTTCTCACTGACAACTCTCTGCATAGATAACTCAGGAACATTCTTCCTCTTTAGCTCGGGGTCTTTTAGATCGTTCTTATTTCGACCCTTGAATAACTTGTGATCAACTACCAACTTCAACGGAGCACTTGACAGTCTGTCCTGGTCAGTCTTCAAATCTGGATGTTGGTTGATGTTCAGCTCATAGATAAGCGATGTGAAGATTATCTGGTGCAGAGACTTTGTAGATAAGGCGTGTTCTGCAATCTAGTCGAACATAATTCTTCCCATGTCAACGAGCATTCTGTTTGAAATCTGGTAGAGCAGCTGTCCCATCTCCTTGCTGACCGTGGTTCTATGAGATGTAGAATTCCAGTTGACTATGGTGATGAAGAACAACATCGAGTAGATATGCCAAGAGTAGAATATAGTCAGATCTGCTACTGGGATGGAACTGTATTCTCATTAAGTAGCCTTTCAGGGATGATCTTTCTGTTCTACAGTCCCTTCCACTTAGCTGCTGCGTCTGTACTGATAAACCACATTCCATTCTTAGACACTCCAGTTGGTAAACTAGTCGGAACAGATCCTGGAGCACTCCTCTTCCTTTTCTTGGATGCACTTGCTCCCCCTGCATTTGTTCACTTATCATCCCTCTTGGTAGTTACTTCAGTCGAGCATGCTTGGATGATAACTTTCTTCTTTTCAGACTTCTTGAGCTCAGCCAATGAAACTGAGTCCTCATCATCCTCTTGTGTGTTTTCATCCTCAAGCTCTTCTGGAACAGTCTTCAGCAACTCCACAACTGGATCAACTGACTGTTTCAACTTCCTTGGCATATTAGTCACAACTCCTTTTTGACTAACAATCCCTTCCTTTTGCTTTCCTGTCTTCTTCGGCACGGAGCCAGTGGCATCTACCTTTGCATTCAACAGCTTCTGCCTATCAGTACCACAATCTTAGCCCTACTGCCTATCATCTACCTTAAGGTGCGGTGTTCTCTGTGCAAAAGCAAATTTGTATTCCGCTACTCGTGACCTTACTACTGGGTAGCAAGTGGTAAGTAGGGGTCGAACCCAAGGGAATTAGGGGGATAAGCTATTCTTTGAGGGAATTGTACAGCGAGGGAGCGTGTTTTAGGTTGATTGAGGTTTTAGTGCGGAAAAGTAAGTGATTGGTTGGTTGGTTTTGGTTTTTAGTGCGGAAAAGTAAATGACAGAAAAGTAAAGTACTGAAAATAAAAGTAGAAGACTTACAGCGAGTGATGCATGATTGGGAAGCCTTCCGGAACGTCAGCAGTTGATAATACAGTTTATACTAAAATTGAAAGTAAGTGCAAGGGTTTTTTTAAATCTAAGGAAAGCATTCGGTTTCTGGGGCTTTGTATCATAGCCTGTTTATCATTGACCTTTAGTGATCCTTCTAAGTATTCAAAAGTGTATCAAGGCCATTTCAAGCACTCAATTTGCACACACTGTCTAGCCCATTTCAAGGTCGAAGAGCACTTGTTCTATTTAGACTAGCACCCCATTTCAAGGTATACTAGCCTATGTGCATCCATTTGATCAATCATTTCCGATCAAACCAAATGGTGTTTAAAAGAGGTCGAACTCCTCAGATAAGCTTTGCCATTTCAAGCATCCACTTACCCGAGTATGTTCACGAACCCCCACGGAAGAGTTTTGCCATTTCAAGCATCCACTCAACCTTGGAAGTTCTGGCCTAATATATGGCACATAGAACAAGTTTTGAATAAAAAGAAGAGGCACTAAAAAGATGGCCTAAAACATTTTATGATACAAGTACACCCCTTCAACCAAATGGAGAGTTTAGCTACGAATATCCCTAGAGGTGGATACCATAGCTAAGTACTTACGGTTTTTGAAAGATAGTAAGTAAGGGAAATGGGTGAGTACTTCAAGAACCGACAAGAGTACTCAAGAATAGAGAAAAGTAAAGCTTGAGTACTACAAGAACTGACAAGTGTACTCAAGAACTAACTATAATACTCAAGAACCAACAGGAGTATTATAGATATAGAACAAAACTTACAAAAGTGCCAAATTTCTGGAGAGAGAAGTGTTTTGTGAATTTGAGGATGGATTACAAATGAGATGGGGTGGAGTATTTATAGGCTAAGGGGAGAGGAATGTGTGGTTTGGAGGAGCAACACATGGCAAGCTTTCCATGGAGGAGGAAAGCCGCCGGTTTACATGGGAGGGGAGGGGAGGAGCCGCCGGTGGCCGGTCATGAGGGGGAGGAGGCTTCCCTCATGACTCATCCTTTCCTTAAAGCCGCCGGTCATAAGGGCAAAGGAGGGAGTTTTTGTGAGTTTTGTGAAGTTTTCACAAAACTATCGGTACATTCCCGCTTCGGACTGACTTTGGTTGCTCTTCGGTTGGATTTGTTTTGAGTGATTCCAAGTCAGGATCTTGAGATTTCTTCAGTCGACATTTGGTCTTGACCTTGGAATGACTCGTAATATATTTTCTGCGTAAAAACTCCTCCTTAGCGTGTATTCTCTCTAGGCTCCAAAATACCCTGTAGATAAATATCAGAACTAACAAGCAAAAGTTAAATAGACAAACAGTCTAATTTGGTGGGTTTAACTGTGTTTATGATTCGTATAATTATGGTCCATCAATCAGCCTTTGACGCCTTTGAAGTAACTTTTTTCAGTTCTGTCACAGCTGCTTCTTCTCCCTTCATTTTCCCTTCTCTGATCTTAGGGTTTGCTGATATTGTATCCTCATCCGACTTCGATTCAACTGCCTTTCGATTTTCAAATATTTGGACTCCTCCACTTGCCAAAAACGGTTATGTGTATATCTCTTAAGATATTTGTCCAATCACCTCTCTCCTCCTTGATATGCTCCAACGCCTCATAAAGCTGCAAATATGTTGAACTTAGTAATCAGTTCCAACAACGTACCATCGGTTCCAGCCCTCTTCTTTGGTAGGTCAGTCCATCTGATTTGCTGGGGCTGTACTCTTGGCTGACCTCCTTCTGGAACACTTAGTTGGTGATAACAAGCAGACCCAGAGAGGATCTAAGTGTTTCAAACTGAGCGGCGTCTAGTGACATGGTGAGTATGAGAGTTACGGTTGTCATGTGTTTCGATGTGATGACCTTCTTCTCCACTAGCTCTCTGATGAAGTGATATCTGCTCATGGAGTGTTGTACTGGGTTCTTGGGCAGAAACTTCTTCACCCGTTCCACTCTGTGTTCAGACAGATTCTGCTTCATACATAGGAACTGAGTGCAGCAGCTCCCTGCAGCGATGCTCTCCCGCTCTCCCAGCACCTGGTCAACATGTGTTCCAGGAAGGTGTTTCATCTCTCCCACCATGGTCAGCTGGAGCTCCTTTTGCATCTGTCTCATGAACTGGCCAACCAGCTTCTGTGTACTCATGACGAACATATGCTTCTCCACTCCCCCTCGCTCATAGCCATGGTCGATGAGGAATGTTTCGCACCATGCTCTGGGCGCTTGTGTGAGTCCGTACATAGTATTCTTCAGTTCGTGATTATGCGTAAGATGATGTAACTTCCATGCTTCAGATCTGGTGAACTCTCCCAGTTCCACGTGAATGGCCACCACCCAAATATCATCAATAAATGCTTTGTTGACATTCTTCGGACTGGATGAACATGCAGTCACTTCTCGACACCTAATCTTATTCGCTCGACTCTTCATTACTTCAGATGGATCTTCAATAGTTTCCGTGGTCGGAAAATGCTTCATAATTCTCCATGAGGGTTGAAGCACTGGTGCATTGTCAAGTGTCCCAGCTGGAGTAGGTGTGGCTTCATCAGCTGGACCTCCCTCTACAACTGTAGACTTGGTCTGAATGGGTGTTTCAGACGATGTCCCACCTCTAACTTTATCACCTTCTGGAACTGAGTTTAGGGAAACTTCATCTTTCACCTTTCCAGAAGAGGACACCATACCTGTCCATTGCAAGTCCATCTCATGTATCGTGTTTGTCGGACAGACAGTGGCAGCTCCTGTTCCAATTGTGCCTAGAAGGTAGCTTTTGTTTGATGACCTACTTTCTTCCATCAGTGTGTCTCCATTCCTATCCAGTACTTGACAGGAATCACAAGTGAATGTAACAGACTGTCCTTCATCACACAATCTACTGATACTGATCAGGTTCACCTTTAACCCATCCACTAGGAGGATATCCTTGAGCTCAGGTAGATCCGGAACTTTCAATGTCCCACAGCCGATCACCTGGCCCTTCCCTCCATCTCCAAAAGTGACAAACTGACGCTTGCGAATAGGTTTAACATTGATGAGATATTGAGGATTACCTGTCATATTGAGATAAACTTCTTTGCGGATGTGCAACTCAGCATTCTTTCTCCTTAGCCCCACCAAGCCTCCGGGATGTGTTTCTCTATTTTCCTCCATCTCAGCTTTCAGAACCGATACGGTGTCTAGCAGTTTCACCTTCTGTGCAAGAAGTGACGAGTGTTCTTGATTCATTCCAATCATCTCGTGCTTCAAAGCAGATATTTCCTCCTGGTGTTCCACCTTCTGGGCAACGAGAAGTTCAACCTCCTGCCACTTTTTATCTTTTTCTTCTGTCAGGCTTGCCACTGTTTCTGTGAGCTTCTTGTTCAGGCCAATCACCAATAGGCACTTCTCATAGAGTTCCTTGTACAACTCGGCCGAGGTCTCATGAGCAAGTCCTTCGTCATCTCTGCTTGAAGCGTCGTCAATAGGTTGTTCAGACAGTGTACTAGAATATGGATTTTCACTTGTCTCATTGCCGTCTTCAATAGTGACTATATGTCCGACGAGATTGACATTCTGATCCTCTTCTTCCTCATCGTTAGATTCACTGTCATGACCCTCATAGGCTATTCTTAGAATATCCCATGCTTCCTTGGCCACCTCACATTCAGCAATCAGTTTGAACACATTCTCGTCCACTCCATAGAATATTGCATTCAGGGCCTTTGAATTCCCAACAGCCGCTACATCATCTGCTTCAGACCACAGAGCTTCAGGTTTTGGCATAACAACTTCTTCGGGGTTGGCCATCATGGGTTCTGTCCATCCTATCATTACAGCTCTCCAAGCCCTTTCATCAAGGAATTTCAGAAAGGCTTTCATCTTGGATTTCCAATAGGCATAAATCGGCCCTTCAAGCAACGGTGGTCGGTTAGTGCTCTGTCCTTTCTTCAAACTCATCTTGAACAAGATCACACTCTATATGTCGAGTGCATGCTCTGATACCAATTGAAATCTACTTGTCTTAGTCAAGACGAGTTCCAGATTGTGTTCGAACTGCGTCTCGAACACTTGTTGGACAGTTTCTGGTTGTGTTAAAACTGAGACCGGAACACCTTAGCAGACAGTACCGTAAACAGAACAAATAGGAGCACACACGATATGTTACCCAGTTCGGCTTCGCCTACTCTGGGGGGTTTCCCACACCCTAAAAGGGACACAAATCGTATTACGAGATTAGAGCTACAAGTGGTCTTACTCTTACACAACACCTTGTTTGTAATCGCCTAGCCTCTAATTCTCCATCTCTCGGATTTGCAACCTCGGTTCACCGCAGCTCCCCTCGATCCCCTATGGGTAGGACGAGACTTCCCTCTCGGCCTAGTCTTGGACCTCCCAGAAGCCCAGTCACCTTCTCTCAAAGACGTATCTTGATCACCGTGTGTGTGTGCGCTTTGTTGTTCTTCAAGAACAGTCTGAACTGCACACTGAACAGACTGTTACTTCCCCGTTGATATTCCGGTGTGGAATAGTTAGCCGGCCGTCGCTCCTCCTCCAATCTCACGAGTACTCTCGGGGTTTCTTTTTCACTCAGGAAGCGACAATCAATCTGGACGCCCTAGCCTTCTTTTTATAGGCTTTGGTGAAGTCCAGATCCAATCTGAATATCCTGTCAAATATTTCGGAGATACTACTAAATATTTACAGAATATTCAATCCGTATCCAATCTTCGAAGATGTCTTCCACGCCAAGCCATCTGATATTCTCAGCCAATCTGCATATATTTGATCGTCTATCTGATCTTTGGTGATGACTTGTCGATTGGCTCCAATCAAATCATATCTTTAATCTTTCGAATTAGGAAACGTTCTTCTTTCCTTTAATCTTCAAGAAGATCTCGATCTTTCTTTCCCACCAAGTAATTCCAAATCTTCTTAAACGACTCCTAAATGATGAGAGGATATTCATTTGAATATCTGATCCTCTAATTTATTGATGAGCCGACTCCAATCAGATAAGATCTTCGATCGTCCATATTAGGAAACGTCTTATCTTCAGATCTGCTGTATGCGAGTTCCAGTAGTCGATTGAACACTCCTTGAACTCTTGCTCGAACTGTCTAAAACCATTTTTCCAAAGCTATGCCATTCATGGGAACATCATGTTTCTTGTTGATAAATAGTTGGGAACACAAAGTCTTCTCCACATAATTTTATATTTATATTCCTTACTACTTTATTGATAGGTACTGAAGTCTTATTTGCAATGAGAACAGTAAATTGACTTTCAGCATTGATCCAAAGTTCTTGTGGAAATATGTTCTTACTTGCAACGCAAATACTTGCTCCTGTATCTAAGTAAGCAAATAGGTGATATTTTTTATATCCTTTAAGCTGAATTTCTATTTTTATATAACTGCTATTTGGATGTGTCGAATTATTCAGAATCTGATGTTTCATATTCGGAATCTGTTTCGTATTCACTGCCTGTTTCTAAGTAATATAACCGTTCACAATCACTTAATTCATGTTCTTCAATTGGTTCTAGTTGTTGTGAATATACATATTCAAGTAGTTTTACCTTTTCCTTTCTTTCTTTCTTTATTCTTTCTTTATTTGGACATTTATTTGCGTAGTGTCCTTCTTCTTCACATAGCCAATAGGTACATGATTTTTTCCCCGTGGGACAATATTTTTCTTTTTTGTCGGTTCTTTTCTTATTATATTTTTTTGAAATATCTCTTCCTATATTTTGGTTTTGTATATTTTGTTTTATAAGGGACTGGTTTAAATTTATACTTCTTCCTGTATTTTTATATTTTGGTTTCTTATAGTGAATTCTATTGACTTGACATCTGTATTTTCCTGGTATGTCTAGTTGAGATTTATCACAACAAATCCTATTATTTCCTGTATAGTACTTCTGTTTATATGTTTGCTTTTGTGTACATATGTCTCTTAAGAATATTTCCGTAATTCTAATAACTCCTCCTAGAGTATCAGGAATATCTACTGGTTTCGACTTCCATAATTCTTTTAATTTATTTCATGTTGGTTTAGGTAATTTGTTTAAAAACATCTCTTTATAAGTGGGCATATTTGTTTCATTTAATTTATAGTAGTACTTTTCAAATTCACATGCAAAAGTGCTAAAGTAACACATATCACATATAATCATATTATCTAAATGCCATTTAGCCTCATTTTCTTCTGCTTTTCTTACTTCTTCTTGATGATTTATCTCTTCTCTTCCAATAAATTCAGCGTAAATTACTCTTATAAATTTTTTTAGTAAAATACTTTTTGTTGTAGCACATGTTTCTAGTGCTTTTTTATTATCTTCTGTAAGTCCTTGATACCATCCTTTTACATTTCCGGATAACTTATGTAAAATAAATGATTTAGCTGCTCCTATATTGTCTTTAAGACCATTATTACTTTGTATAATTACGTCAATTGCGTTTCCCCAATCATACAGTACTCTGGTTCTGTCTTTACAACAATCTAAGTTTAGGACATCGTACTTAACTTTTGTAACTTCTTTAGATTGATATTCATCTGGTATAATTCTTGTTGAGGGTATCCTAGTATTTCTATAATTTTTATAGGGTTGTTTTCTGTAATTATAATTTCTTTCTCTATTGTCGTATCTATGTCTATTTTCGTCATATGTCTCATCATACGCATCATACATTTCTGCATCTCCTTGATGAGGCACCATTTGCCAATTACTCGGTCCTCCTTGATCCATAAATACTTCTCTATTTGGTATTTGAGGTTCTCTATAGTTGATTCTGATTTTAGGTGTTTCAGGTTCCTCCTCAGTTGAAGAGTATTCGTGTACAATATTTTCTTCAGTTTCATTATTTAATAGTGTTTCTTGAATTAATTCATTATCTGTTAGGCTTAATAGCTTGATACATTTATCCATGTTGATTCCTGCATCAAATTCTTTTTCTAATTCAGTTATTATAGTTAATTCTTCTTTAACTGATGTTTCTCTCGTTTCAATGGTCATAACTTGATTTTGTAGCAGTCCTGATTCTATGCCAGCTTGCATACTAACTGTTGACCTAACTGTTTTGGGTGAGAAACAAAAAATTCTTTTAATAATGTTTTTAATCTTCATTGTTAGTTATTTGTTTTCTTTTATGCTTTTCATTACTGTCTTCAAACGGTTTTCCCCATGGTAAACTAGGTGGTGGTTGGAAGTCTGAAAAATCTAATCCTGAGGTTTTACCTGGAATGTTATGTATTTTGAATTGTAAAATTTGTCTTTGTATTTTTTCAAATCCGTTTCTATATTTATTTTCTTATGTACTTAATTCTTCTCTAAGTATTCTTATTAGTTTTTCTTCCGTAATAATGACTGCTTTAATATTTACTAATTCTTCTTTTAGGTTTTTTAAAACTGTATCAACCGAAGTTGTCATTATTCTTCGTATCCGATACATTTACTTATATTATCTAGAGTTTTGAACATTTTTGTAAATTCTTTTAAAAGTGGTTCTATATCTGGTATCTTCTCGTTTAATTCATGAACTGTTTTTTCTAGTTTCTTAATATCAATCGGTTTTATCATATTGATTATATGTTGATTCTGTTCTGTAATTTTGTTTAATTTACTGAGTTCGTGTGTTTTTAAACTAGTTAAGTCGTTTTGAAGGTCCATTATTTGTTCGTTAAATGAGGCCATGCTTTATCTGCTTTGTTCATTAAATCTTTGTTTTCAAATTCATGTATGAAACTAAGTGTTTTGTCTAAGTTTAGTGTGTTTAGATTAATCCTATATTTTGGATAAACTGAAAACAGAAATTTGCCATATGCTAGATTTCCTTTGGCGGCTCCTATTACACAGAGTTTCCTGTCGTTAATTCTATTATCAATTAATGCCATTTTTATAGGTGTGTCAATTACGTTTTGGAAATGTGCTGTAAGAATTATCTTGACTGCCCCTAAATGAACCGTAGTTAATTTGTAATTTTTCATAGTTTTTTCCAGCATAATTCTTGTAATTGTTTTTTAGTTAACCCATTAATTAGTAGCCCATTAATTGATCTATTACAAGATGGATTAGAAGAATAATCGATCGATTCCATAAGTTCGTAATTGTCGTTTAATTTTGAGGGATTCATATTAGAAGAAGAATCGACTGATTCCACAAGTTCGTAATTGTCGTTTAATTTTGTGGGATTCATTTAAGCTAATTAATAACTGGTGCCATCTTTTGACCTAAATGGAGTAAGGGTAGAGAAGTTAATCATACATGCGTTTGTGATTGTCCAAATTGATTATTCTTCTTCTAATTTTCGTCGTTTTGGATGCGAGTCCACTGCAGCTTCCGCGTACTTGCCCTTCTCCGGAGTTCCGATCTGAAGCCTGACACAGTCCAGGACAAATCCTTGACGATTTCTTGATGAAAGAACTGGTTTGCACAGTTGTGCTAAATGAAAAAGCTTCTGAAAAAGTTTGAGAAAAACTGTTGCGTAGATTGATTGCTCGGGAAAACTCTCCCTTTCTAACATTACATGAGGCTCTTAATATAGATCGCCTCATTCGAAAAACAACAAAAACATAAAGTAAAACTAGACTTAAAGTAAATATAAAGTAAAGTGGTTCCACTACGTCTCCATTTTCTTCTCCTTTAAGTCATTTCCCTTCTTTTTCTTCAAGTAGTTTTCTTTTCTTCACCCTTAAGTCTTCATTCCCTTAAGTGGAGAGTCCTACTTGTCTGGACAAGTGTCTTTAAGCTGCCGGAGTTTTGTCTTTGGCTACCGACAATGTGGAAGGGCCAGGCTCAGTAGTCTTGTTGAGCTTTTCTTTGGGCTCTTCGTCCATGGGCTTTTGGTTATAATCCTGAAGCGTTTCGTTAGATACATCCATGCGTCCATTAATGAATATTTCTTGCCATTCTTTTATTGTAGCCCAATCCTTTTCATGTAGACGTTTGTTGAAGTGGCTATACATAATTGCCTTTGAACTCGAGAGATTTACTTTCATGTCATGAGTAGGCTTGATTCTAAGTAGTTCAGCTGTTATGTTGTCTAATGACAAAAGTCGTAACTCCATGATTTGTTTTTGCTCAATAGGTGTAATTTACCTCAGTAATTGCTGGTCGAGTTCCGACCGGACCAATTCTTATGATATGGTAGGGAGAATGAATCTCCGTGTCAGTAAAGTCCAGAATACTAGATTCGAACTTTAGCTAAATCTGCTTAGGTGTGCGTGTTTTTTGTACGAACATCACCACAACGTTCTTGTAAGCTGTATTGAAGTGCTCTAGCTCCGTGTAGTTTTGTCCCAGATAAATAGTGTCAAGTAACCCTTGACAGAATAATTCATAAACATTAGCTGGGTGTGCTCCTGGATATACCAGAGCTTTCATGATTCCTGATCGATATATAGGGTAAATATTTTCTTTCTTTTTCCCCATAAGTAAAGCATTGTAGTTCTGAAGCCCGAGTTCCTCAGTAAATTGATCAGTATGTTTCCTAATAATCGGAGATCGTAATTGAGGAATTGTACCTATACTTTGAAGATTATTTGTCAGAGCAATGGTCATCTGCGAATTTTTGTAGTCATTCATTTGTTGATTCAGTATATATCTTGCCTCAAACTATGAAGCAAATTCCTTGATAATATCTCGATCTGAGACTTCATGTGGATAAGTCGTGTAAACACCCTTATTTGGCCCGGAGAAAATGGCGTAAGCTTTCTTGGGAGTAGTTGTTTGAGGTTTAAACTGTTCAGTCATTACCTCAGGTGTTTTAAGTTTTTTGACTTCCACTGAAACTGAATGTTCTTTATGTTTAAGTTTTTCATCTTCAGGAGAGGTAGAAACATTTCTTTTTGTAGAGGAGTTACTTTTAGCTTTAAGTATAAGTAATTCCTTTTCAAGGATTCTTGCTTGTTGCTCCGTATAGATTATCTGTTTTGCTGTTACCTCTGCTTGCAATTTTTCCAAGGCAATCTCTTTTTCCAATATCTCCATGTAGAAACGGTCCATTGCTTCAGCGTTTGTACCTGCAAAATGGCGTTAATTTCTTTTTGTTGAATTATTATAAAATTTTCTTTGACGTTATTTAGCTCTCTTGTTAAGCTGTCTGCTAAATAGTTTTTTATTCCTAGAATATGTTCTACTTGAAATTGATAGTAATTAAACCATTGTTGCCACTTAAGTAATCTACCTTGTTTATAGTCTTCCGCAATGTTAGTCCTTAAAAAGTAACTAAAATTTTTACTATCTGTTATAACTAAGAACTCTTTGTCAATAATATATGCTTTAAATTTCTTTATTGTTTTCTTGATAGCTAGATATTCCTTTTCATTCGAATGATATCTAGTTTCAGGGCCATTAAATGTTCCTGAAGCATACTGCATAAGTGTTCTTCTCCATTTTTTGATCTTGCTTTAAGGATTCCTCCCCAAAATAAATTACTTGCATCTGTTTCTATTATCATAAAATCTTTTTTCGAAGGATGATATAGAGTTGGTAGCTTTAAGCATACTTTCTTACATTTCCTTATGTAATTAGTGTCAGTATCTATCCAAGACCATCTGACTTTTTCTTTTAACTTGCTTTGTAAAGGTTTCCTCATATCAGCTAACTTATGAATCCAGGCTTCTGCATAAGTTAAACATCCTAAAAATCTTTGTTACATCTTTTTATCTTCTATTATATCTGGGAAATTATTTATATGGTTTAATATGTGCTCTTGTAGTTTTAATTGTCCTTTCTTAATCTCTAATCCTAAAAAAGAAGGGCAAAAGATTCGTCTCTTAGTTAGGTGATGTGTAATGCTTATCCAATCAATATCTTGTATAAATGGGCTGTTTAGTTTTAAGAAATTGTTATTGTTGAATTACTCAGAATCTGATGTTTCATATTCAGAATCTGTTTCGTATTCACTGCATGTTTCTAAGTAATATAGTTGTTCACAATCACTTAAATCATGTTCTTCAATTGGTTCTAGTTGTTGCGAGTATACATATTCAAGTAGCTTTACTTTTTCTTTTCTTTCCTTATTTATTCTTTCTTTATTTGGACATTTATTTGCGTAGTGTCTTTCTTCTTCACATAACCAACAAGTACATGATTTTTTGCCTGTGGGATAATATTTTTCTTTTTTGTAGGTTCGTTTCTTATTATATTTTTTGAAATATCTCTTCCTATATTTTGGTTTTGTATATTTAGTCTTATAAGGGACTGGTTCAAATTTATACTTCTTCCTGTATTTTTTATATTTTGTTTTCTTATAGTGAATTCTATTGACTTGACATCCGTATTTTCCTGGTATGTCTAGTTGAGATTTATCACAACAAATCCTATTATTTCCTGTATAGTACTTCTGTTTATATATTTGCTTTTGTGTACATATGTCTCTTAAGAATATTTCCGTAATTCTAATAACTCCTCCTAGAGTATCAGGAATATCTACTGGTTTCGTCTTCCACAATTCTTTTAATTGATTTCATGTTGGTTTAGGTAATTTGTTTAAAAACATCTCTTTATAAGTGGGCATATTTGTTTCATTTAATTTATATTAGCACTTTTCATATTCACATGCAAAAGTGCTAAAGTAACACTGACGCAGCCCACCGCACTATCGTTAAGGTGCGATGTTCTCTGTGCAAAAATAAATTTATATCTCCGCTACTCGCGACTTCACTACTGGGTAGCAAGTGGTAAGTAGGGGTCGAACCCAAGGGAATTGGTGGATTAGTTGTTCTTTAATGAAGCTTATGCATAAATTAAATGCGATTGGGGTTGGGTTTGAGTGTGCTTTGAGAACTGAAAGTAAATTACAATAGTTGATAATGAACTGCAAGGAAAGAATTCGGTTTAGGGGTTTCATATCATATCATCGTTCATCATTGACCTCTAATGATCATACTAAGTGTTCAAAAGTGTATCAAGGCCATTTCAAGCACTTGACTTGCCACACTGTCTAGCCCATTTCAAGGCATAGAGCACTTGTTCTATTTAGACTAATACCCCATTTCAAGGTATATTAGCCTATGTGCATCCATTTGATCAATCATTTCCGATCAACCAAATGGTGTTTTAAAGAGGTCAAACTCCTCAGATAAGCTTTGCCATTTCAAGCATCCACTTACCCGAGTATGTTCACGAACCCCACAGAAGAGTTTTGCCATTTCAAGCATCCACTCAACCTTGGAAGTTCTGACCTAATATGTGGCACATAGAACAAGTTTTGAAACACTAAGTAGCATTAAGCATAGAGTCTAGAACGGTTTGTGATATAAATACTCCCTCTACCGAATACAAGCTTTAGCTACTTGTATTCATGTCAAGGAATACAAGCAAACCATGGCTTTGAACAAGGATACCGAAAAGGAGAGTAACTTTAAAGTAAGAACAATATATACGGAAAGTAAAGGACAAGTCAGGGAAGAGAAAGACGTGGCTTTTGTACCTACAATAAGTGGAGGAGAGGAGCTCCTAAGCAAGATCCAAGCAAGGAAAAGTAGCTCCAAAATGAAGAACAAAATGTGTATTGAAAGTGAAGAGAAGAGGGTTAAGCCCTCTATCTCTCTAAAGAACTTGTGGATTGTGGGATGATTTACAAAGGCAAGGGGGTGTTCTATTTATAGGCTAAGGGAGGCAATGGATGTGGAGGAGAAGCCACCACATGTCACAAGATGGGAGGAGGTCTCAAAAGCCATCGGGGTGAGTCATCACTCCCAAAAGCCACCGGCCACATGGAGGAAGGGGAGAGGTGGAGTGGCTTAGCCGCCGGCTAGGTGGAGGAGAGAAGAGAGTTTGTGAGTTTTGTAAACTCATCCCAAAAACTCATCGGTCCTTTCAGCTCCGGACTGACTCTGGTTGCCCTATGATTGGATTTGTTTTGAGTGATTCCACGTCAGGTTCTTGAAAGTCAGAATTTGGTCGTGACCTGGAATGACTCGTAATTCATTTTCAGCTTTAAAACTCCTCCTTAGCCTGTATTCTCTCTAGACTTCAAAATACCATGTAGATAAATATCGGAACTAACAAGCAAATGTTAAATAGACAAAGAGTCTAATTTGGTGGGCTTAACTGTGTTTATGATTCATACAATTATGGTCCATCAAACACATATCATATATGATCAAATTATCTAAATGCCATTTAGCCTCATTTTCTTCTGCTTTTCTTACTTCTTCTTGATGATTTATCTCTTCTCTTCCAATAAATTCAGCGTAAATTACTCTTATAAATTTTTTTAGTAAAATACTTCCTGTTGTAGCACCTGTTTCTAGTGCTTTTTTATAATCTTCTGTAAGTCCTTGATACCATCCTTTTACGTTTCTGGATAACTTATGTAAAATAAATGATTTAGCTGCTCCTATATTGTCTTTAAGACCATTATTACTTTGTATAATTACATCTATTGCGTTTCCCCAATCATCCAGTACTCTGGTTCTGTCTTTACAACAATCTAAGTTTAGGACATCGTACTTAACTTTTGTAACTTCTTTAGGTTGATATTCATCTGGTATAGTTCTTGTTGAAGGTATCCTAGTATTTTTATAACTTTTATAGGGTTGTTTTCTATAATTATAATTTCTTTCTCTATTGTCGTATCTATGTCTTTCTTCATATGTTTCATCATACGCATCATACATTTCTGCATCTCCTTGATGAGGGATCATTTGCCAATTACTCGGTCCTCCTTGATCCATAAATACTTCTCTACTTGGCATTTGAGGTTCTTTATAATTAATTCTAATTTTACGTGTCTCAGGTTCTTCTTCAGTTGAAGAATATTCGTGTATAATATTTTCTTCAGTTTCTTTATTTAATAGTGTTTCTTGAATTAATTCATTATCTGTTAGGCTTAATAGCTTGATACATTTATCCAAGTTGATTCATGCATCAAATTCGTTTTCTAATTCAGTTCTTATAGTTAATTCTTCTTTAACTGATGTTTCTCTCGTTTCAATGGTCATAACTTGATTTTGTAGCAGTCCTGATTCTATGCCAGCTTGCATACTAACTGTTGACCTAACTGTTTTGGGTGAGAAACAAAAAATTCTTTTAATAATGTTTTTAATCTTCATTGTTAGTTATTTGTTTTCTTTTATCCTTTTTATTGCTGTCTATGAATGGTTTCCCCCATGGTAAACTAGGTGGTGGTTGGAAGTCTGAAAAATCTAATCCTGAGCCTCTTCCTAGGCTGTTATTTATTTTTATTTGTAAATTTTGTCTTTGTATTTTTTCAAATCCGTTTCTATATTTATTTTCTTGTGTACTTAATTCTTCCCTGAGTATTCTTATTAGCTTTTCTTTCGTAATAATGATTGCTTTCATATTTAATAATTCTTCTTTTAGGTCTTTTAATACAGTATCAACCGAAGTTGTCATTATTCTTCATATCCGATACATTTACTTATATTATCTAGAGTTTTGAACATTTTTGTAAATTCTTTTTGAAGTGGTTCTATGTCTGGTATCTTCTCGTTTAATTCATGAACTATTTTTTCTAGTTTTTAATATCGATTGGTTTTATTATATTGATTATGTATTGATTTTGTTCTGTAAGTTTCTTTAATTTACTGAGTTCATGTGTCTTTAAACTAGTCAAGTCGTTTTGAAGGTCTATTATTTGTTCTTTAAGCGAAGTTTTTTCTTTGAATTGGCTTCTATTTTCACTTTTGTCTTTGTCCATAACTTCCCCACATATTTGTTGATTAAGTATTGTGTTGAGTTATTGGAACTCATTGTCATTATGTATGATTGAGTCTGCCAGTGTATTTCCAATGCTTATCAATACTTTTTCTATGTGTGGAAGTGTGCTAGACATATTTTCCATAGTTTCCTTATCGCAATGATGCCAATGTAGGCAATTATTTGTCCAGTTACAATCAGTTTGCTTACTTGTCCAATATTTTTTATATCCAGTTGTATTTTGTAAATCATGCTCTACATTATTCTTGTCGTCTGTCATTCCATAAATCCGATTGCTTTTCCTATTTTATCCATTTTATAAGATAAGTGCCGTAATAAAATATTACTTGATTCTGGTAAGGATGCACTAGATGATCTTCCTGGTTCTTATTTGGATCTAGGTTGTCCATAATATCTTTGATCTTTTGTTAAATCAATGGTCCAGTTTTCTTCATCTGGGAATAATTCACAAAATTCATTTTTCTCAATATTTCCAATATCTGAGAATACTTCGTCTAATTCAATATATTATTGTTTAGCGTATTCTATACTATGTACTGAATTACTTATTGCATATGCAACCATGTATGTTACTGAAAAGGCTTTATCTCCTTTGTTCATTAAATCTTTGTTTTCAAATTCATGTATGAAACTAAGTGTTTTGTCTAAGTTTAGTGTGTTTAGATTAATCCTATATTTCGGGTAAACTGAAAACATAAATTTGCCATGTGCTAGATTTCCTTTGGCGGCTCCTATTACACAAAGTTTCCTGTCGTTAATTCTATTATCAATTAATGCCATTTTTATAGGTGTGTCAATTCCGTTTTAGAAATGTGCTGTAAGAATTATCTTGACTGCCCCTAAATGAACTGTAGTCATTTTTCTTCTAACTTCTTCTGTCAAGTTATTTAACTTTTTATTTAATTCTTGTTTTGTTATGAGGGGTAAGTATGCATTTCCCCTTGTGTCATTCATGTCTATGGGTAATTCTTTTGTTGTGACGCAATAAATGATTTCATTTTTTCGCTTTAGGAATCCAACTAAGGTTCTGGGTATTTTGAATATTTCTTCTTTCTTCAAAGTTGCTTTCATTTTTTGAATTTGCTTAAGTTTTTCCTTATGTAAAACTAATTCTCTAGTAAATCCGGTGTGTGATTATGTCGTGTAGACTTCTGAGTTTTCTATTTCTTCTTTTATATCCATCTTGATTTCTTTTGTTTTCTGATGAATATTTTCATTCGAATTTTTCGTAACATTCTTTTAATTTGATCTCTTACCCTTTGTATTCTATTTATCTGTTCATTTAACTCTATAATTTGTTGGTCAATATTCATTAATCTGTTTCATTTCTAGAATAATCTTCCCACCAATTGCTATTGCTGCTAAGTTGCTTAGCTTTTCTTCTTTCATATTCTTTTTCTGGATCTGAGAATTCAGTTGAATATGGTTCGTCGTTAAGTTTAGCTAGTTCGGCTTCTATTATTTTTAACTCTTCATATAAGTCGAGTGTTGTCAAAATAGGTGGTGTACATCTGTTGGTAATTCTCTTAATATGTTAAAGATTAATAGCTTAGTTTTGTCTGGTAAGTATTTAAAATATTCTAAGTGCCAAACATTCATTGTTGGATCAGAATTTAAACTAAATTCTTTTGTATATGTTTCTGAAGAACAAGTTTTCTCTGTTATGCCATTCATTATCTTCTAAATAGAAGTCGTAATCTATTTCTTATAGATAATTATCTATGGCAAGATGGATAGCTTCGCAGATCTGGTCTTTTATATCAATACTTTTTGTATGTGTGGAAGTGTGCTAGACATATTTTCCATAGTTTCCTTATCGCAATGATGCCAATGTAGGCAATTATTTGTCCAGTTACAATCAGTTTGCTTACTTGTCCAATATTTTTTATATCCTGTTGTATTTTGTAAATCATGCTCTACATTATTCTTGTCGTCTGTCATTCCATAAATCCGATTGCTTTTCGTATTTTATCCATTTTATAAGATAATTGCCGTAATAAAATATTACTTGATTCTGGTAAGGTTGCACTAGATGATCTCCCTGGTTCGTATTTGGATCTAGGTTGTCCATAATATCTTTTATCTTTTGTTAAATCAATGGTCCAGTTTTCTTCATCTGGGAATAATTCACAAATCTCAATATTTCCAATATCTGAGAATACTTCGTCTAATTCAATATATTCTTGTTTAGCGTATTCTATACTATGTACTGAATTACTTATTGCATATGCAACCATGTATGTTACTGAAAAGACTTTATCTCCTTTGTTCATTGAATCTTTGTTTTCAAATTCATGTATGAAACTAAGTGTTTTGTCTAAGTTTAGTGTGTTTAGATTAATCCTATATTTTGGGTAAACTGAAAACATAAATTTGCCATATGCTAGATTTCCTTTGGCGGCTCCTATTACACAGAGTTTCCTGTCGTTAATTCTATTATCAATTAATACCATTTTTATAGGTGTGTCAATTCCATTTTGGAAATGTGCTGTAAGAATTATCTTGACTGCCCCTAAATGAACCGTAGTCTTTTTTCTTCTAACTTCTTCTGTCAAGCTATTTAACTTTTTATTCAATTCTTGTTTTGTTATGAGGGGTAAGTATACGTTTCCTCTTGTGTCATTCATGTCTATGGGTAATTCTTTTGTTGTGACGCAATAAATGATTTCATTTTTTCGCCTTAGGAATCCTACTAAGGTTCTGGGTATTTTGAATATTTCTTCTTTCTTCAAAGTTCCTTTCATTTTTTGAATTTGCTTAAGTTTTTCATTATGTAAAACTAATTCTCCAGTAAATCCGTTGTGTTATTCTGTCGTGTAGACTTCTGAGTTTTCTATTTCTTCTTTTATATCCATCTTGATTTCTTTTGTTTTCTGATGAATATTTTCATTCGAAATTTTCGTAACATTCTTTTAATTTGATCTCTTACCCTTTGTATTCTATTTATCTGTTCATTTAACTCTATAATATGTTGGTCAATATTCATTAATCTGTTTCATTTCCAGAATAATCTTCCCACCAATTGCTATTTATCTTTTCTTCTTTCATATTCTTCTTCTGGATCTGAGAATTCAGTTGAATATGTTTCGTCGTTAAGTTCAGCTAGTTCAGCTTCTATTATTTTTAATTCTTCATATAGGTCGAGAGTTTTCAAAATAGGTAGGTGTACATCTATTGGTAATTCTCTTAATATGTTAAAGATTAATAGCTTAGTTTCGTCTGGTAAATATTAAAATATTCTAATTGCCAAACATTCATTGTTGGATCAGAGTTTAAACTAAATTCTTTTGTATATGTTTCTGAAGAACTAGTTTTCTCTGTTATGCCATTCATTATCTTCTAAATAGAAGTCGTAATCTATTTCTGATAGATAATTATCTATGGCAAGATCGATAGCTTCGCAGATCTGGTCTTTTATTTCTTGTGGAAAGTTTCTAAGTATATAAAAGATTAGAACCTTTTGTTCGTCTTCTAATTGGTATTTAAATAAATCAAAATTTCCGTTGTTGTATAAGTTTTCCATTTTCTGTGTTTTGATCGTATTTTATTCTAATGAATAGTGATTTTGATTTTTACTATTCATGTGGGTCCCGCTCTGATACCATAATTCTCGGGTGTTATTGTCATCAAGAGGTCTTTCTTTTCAGCAGAAAGAGTAGCTAAAACCGTTTTATATTCTTTGTAAGTATTGAGTAAGTCTAATTTTTCTTCACATAATTCTATACTTAATTTGTAATTTTTCATAGTTTTTTCCAGCATAATTCTTGTAATTGTTTTTTAGTTAACCCATTAATTAGTAGCCCATTAATTGATCTATTACTAGATGGATTAGAAGAAGAATCGATCGATTCCATAAGTTCGTAATTGTCGTTTAATTTTGTGGGATTCATATTAGAAGAAGAATCGACTGATTCCATAAGTTCATAATTGTCGTTTAATTTTGTGGGATTCATTTAAGCTAATTAATAACTGGTGCCATCTTTTGACCTAAATAGAGTAAGGGTAGAGAAGTTAATCATACATGTGTTTGTGATTGTCCTAATTGATTCTGCTTCTTCTAATTTTCGTCGTTTTGGATGCGAGTCCACTGCTGCTTCCGCGTACTTTCCCTTCTCCGGCGTTTCGATCTGAAGCCTGACACAGTCCAGGACAAATCCTTGACAATTTCTTGATGAAAGAACTGGGTTGCACAGTTGTGCTAAATGAAAAAGCTTCTAAAAATGTTTGAGAAAAACTTATGCGTAGATTGATTGCTCGGGAAAACTCCTCTCTTCTAACATTACATGAGGCTCATAATATAGATCTCCTCCTTCGAAAAACAACAAAAACTTAAAGTAAAACTAGACTTAAAGTAAAGTGGTTCCACTACGTCTCCATTTTCTTCTCCTTTAAGTCATTCCCCTTGTTTTTCTTCAAGTTGTCTTCTTTTCTTCACCCTTAAGTCTTGATTCCTTTAAGTGGAGAATCCTATATGTCTGGACAGGTGTCTTCAAGCTGTCGGAGTTTTGTCTTTGGCTACCGACAATGCGGAAGGGCCAGGCTCAGTAGTCTTGTTGAGCTTTTCTTTGGGCTCTTCGTCCATGGGCTTTTGGTTATAAGCCTGAAGCGTTTCGTTAGATACATCCATGCGTCCATTAATGAATATTTCTTGCCATTCTTTTATTGTAGCCCAATCCTTTTCATGTAGACGTTTGTTGAAGTGGCTATACATAATTGCCTTTGAACTCGAGAGATTTACTTTCATGTCATGAGTAGGCTTGATTCTAAGTAGTTCAGCTGTTATGTTGTCTAATGACAAAAGTCGTAACTCCATAATTTGTTTTTGCTCAATATGTGGGTAATTTACCTCAGTAATTGCTGGTTGAGTTCCGACCGGACCAATTCTTATGATATGGTAGGGAGTATGAATCTCCGTGTCGGCAAAGTCCGGAATACTAGATTCGAACTTTAGATAAATCTGCTTAGGTGTGCGTGTTTTTTGTACAAACATCACCACAGCGTTCTTGTAAGCTGTATTGAAGTGCTCTAGCTCCGTGTAGTTTTGTCCCAGATAAATAGTGTCAAGTAACCCTTGACAGAATAATTCATAAACATTAGTTGGGTGTGCTCCTAGATATACCTGAGCTTTCATGATTTCTGATCGATATATAGGGTAAATATTTTCTTTCTTTTTCCCCATAAGTAAAGCATTGTAGTTCTGAAGCCAGAGTTCCTCAGTAAATTGATCAGTATGTTTCCTAATTATAGGAGATCGTAATTGAGGAATTGTACCTATAGTTTGAAGATTATTTGTCGGAGCAATGGTCATCAGCGAATTTTTGTAGTCATTCATTTGTTGATTCAGTATATATCTTGCCTCAAACTCTGAAGCAAATTCTTTGATAATATCTCGATCCGAGACTTCATGTGGATAAGTCGTGTAAACACCCTTATTTGGCCCGGAGAAAATGGCGTAAGCTTTCTTGGGAGTAGTTGTTTGAGGTTTAAACTATTCAGTCATTACCTCAGGTGTTTTAAGTTTTTTGACTTCCACTGAAACTGACTGTTCTTTATGTTTAAGTT
Source organism: Rhodiola kirilowii (assembly GCA_033675215.1). Taxonomy (NCBI): domain Eukaryota; kingdom Viridiplantae; phylum Streptophyta; class Magnoliopsida; order Saxifragales; family Crassulaceae; genus Rhodiola; species Rhodiola kirilowii. Next base: position 23,285,734 of record CM066197.1, read on the forward strand.
TTTCATCTTCAGGAGAGGTAGAAACATTTCTTTTTGTAGAGGAGTTACTTTTAGCTTTAAGTATAAGTAATTCCTTTTCAAGGATTCTTGCTTGTTGCTCCGTATAGATTATCTGTTTTGCTGTTACCTCTGCTTGCAATTTTTCCAAGGCAATCTCTTTTTCCAATATTTCCATGTAGAAACGGTCCATTGCTTCTGCGTTTGTACCTGCAAAATGGCGTTAATTTCTTTTTGTTGAATTATTATAAAATTTTCGTTGACGTTATTTAGCTCTCTTGTTAAGCTGTCTGCTAAATAGTTTTTTATTCTTGGAATATGTTCTACTTGAAATTGATAGTAATTAAACCATTGTTGCCACTTAAGTAATCTACCTTGTTTATAGTCTTCCGCAATGTTAGTCCTTAAAAAGTAACTAAAATTTTTACTATCTGTTCTAACTAAGAACTCTTTGTCAATAATATATGCTAAATTTCTTTATTGTTTTCTTGATAGCTAGATATTCCTTTTCATTCGAATGATATATGGTTTCAGGGCCATTAAATGTTCCTGAAGCATATCTGCATAAGTGTTCTTCTCCATTTTTTGATCTTGCTTTAAGGATTCCTCCCCAAAATAAATTACTTGCATCTGTTTCTATTATCATAAAATCTTCTTTCAAAGGATGATATAGTGTTGGTAGGTTTATGCATACTTTCTTACATTTCCTTATGTAATTAGTGTCAGTATCTGTCCAAGACCATCTGACTTTTTCTTTTAACTTGCTTTGTAAAGGTTTCCTCATATCAGCTAACTTATGAATCCAGGCTTCTTCATAAGTTAAACATCCTAAAAATCTTTGTAACATCTTTTTATCTTCTATTTTATCTGGGAATTTATTTATATGGTTTAATATGTGCTCTTGTAGTTTTAATTGTCCTTTCTTAATCTCTAATCCTAAAAAAGATATTTCTTGTTGGCATAGCTTGGCTTTCTTTTCTGATAAGACAATACCTTGTTTTTTACAAGTCTTAAGTATCATTTTAACTTGTTCATAATGTTCTTCCTCATTGTTACAGAAAATTAATATGTCATCAACATAAACAAGACATAAGTCTCTGTATTTTTCTAATATTTTATCCATATATCTCTGAAAAATACCCGGGGCTTGATTAAGTCCAAAAGGAACTACGTTCCATTCATAATGTCCCTGTGGACAACTAAATGCAGTAAGAGGTTTTGATTCTTTACTTAAACGTACTTGCCAAAATCCTGACTTGCAATCAAGTCCTGTATATATAATTTTTCCTTTGATTTGTGCCAGTAATGTCTCTTTATTAGGTAAGAAGTAACCATCATTAATTGTTTCCTTATTTAAAGATTTGTAATTTATAACCATTCTTTTCTTTCCTCTTTTCTTTTCAGCTTCATTTTCTACCATGAATGCTGGTGAACTATGTGGCGATTTACTTGGTGTAATAAGATTCATTTCTAGTAATTCTTTTAATTGTATGGCGAATTCATTCCTATCTTTAGGGGTGTAAATCATTGGTCTTACCCTTATAACTTTAGTTTCATCTCTTAATTTTATGATTGCAATTTCTTTTGATTTGTTTATTCTTAAGTCTAAAGGATTTTCACTAGATGTGTCTTTTAACAATTCTTTTAGTTTTTCTAGTTCTTTTATCTGTTGTAAATACTCAACTTCTATTTCTATTTTTGCTATTACCTCCTCACCACGTTTTTGCTCATTTTCTTTTTTAAATTGATTTAGGAAATCAGGTTTTGCAACCTTAATAATGTTAGTTTCTAAAGGGCAAAAGATTCGTCTCTTAATTAGGTGATGTGTAATGCTTATCCAATCAATATCTTGTATAAATGGGCTGTTTAGTTTTAAGAAATTGTTACCTATCATTAAATCCATCCCTGTTTCCTGTTGATAAATTGTTGGGAACACAAAGTCTTCTCCACATAATTTTATAATTATATTCCTTACCAATTTATTGATAGGTACTGAAGTCTTATTTGCAATGAGAACAGTAAATTGACTTTCTGCATTGATCCAAAGTTCTTGTGGAAATATGTACTTACTTGCAACGCAAATACTTGCTCCTGTATCTAAGTAAGCAAATAGGTGATATTTTTTATATCCTTTAAGCTTAATTTCTATTTTTATATAACTGCTATTTGGATGTGTCGAATTATTCAGAATCTGATGTTTCATATTCAAAATCTGTTTCGTATTCACTGCCTGTTTCTAAGTAATATAGCCGTTCACAATCACTTAATTCATGTTCTTCAATTGGTTCTAGTTGTTGTGAATATACATATTCAAGTAGTTTTACCTTTTCCTTTCTTTCTTTCTTTCTTTATTCTTTCTTTATTTGGACATTTATTTGCGTAGTGTCCTTCTTCTTCACATAGCCAACATGTACATGATTTTTCCCCGTGGGACAATATTTTTCTTTTTTGTAGGTTCTTTTCTTATTATACTTTTTGAAATATCTCTTCCTTTATTTTGGTTTTGTATATTTTGTTTTATAAGGGACTGGTTTAAATTTATACTTCTTCCTGTATTTTTTATATTTTGGTTTCTTATAGTGAATTCTATTGACTTGACATCTGTATTTTCCTGGTATGTCTAGTTGAGATTTATCACAACAAATCCTATTATTTCCTGTATAGTACTTCTGTTTATATATTTGCTTTTGTGTACATATGTCTCTTAAGAATATTTCCGTAATTCTAATAACTCCTCCTAGAGTATCAGGAATATCTACTGGTTTCGTCTTCCATAATTATTTTAATTTATTTCCTGTTGGTTTAGGTAATTTGTTTAAAAACATCTCTTTATAAGTGGGCATATTTGTTTCATTTAATTTATAGTAGTACTTTTCATATTCACATGCAAAAGTGCTAAAGTAACACATATCACATATAATCATATTATCTAAATGACATTTAGCCTCATTTTCTTCTGCTTTTCTTACTTCTTCTTGATGATTTATCTCTTCTCTTCCAATAAATTCAGCGTAAATTACTCTTATAAATTTTTTTAGTAAAATACTTCCTGATGTAGCACCTATTTCTAGTGCTTTTTTATTATCTTCTGTAAGTCCTTGATACCATCCTTTTACATTTCCGGACAACTTATGTAAAATAAATGATTTAGCTACTCCTATATTGTCTTTAAGACCATTATTACTTTCTATAATTACATCAATTGCGTTTCCCCAATCATCCAGTACTCTGGTTCTGTCTTTACAACAATATAAGTTTAGGACATCGTACTTAACTTTTGTAACTTCTTTAGGTTGATATTCATCTGGTATAATTCTTGTTGAGGGTATCCTAGTATTTCTATAATTTTTATAGGGTTGTTTTCTGTAATTATAATTTCTTTCTCTATTGTCGTATCTATGTCTATTTTCTTCACATGTCTCGTCATACGGATCATACATTTCTGCATCTCCTTGATGAGGCACCATTTGCCAATTACTCGGTCCTCCTTGATTCATAAATACTTCTCTATTTGGTATTTGAGGTTCTCTATAGTTGATTCTGATTTTAGGTGTTTCAGGTTCCTCCTCAGTTGAAGAGTATTCGTGTACAATATTTTCTTCAATTTTATTGTTTAATAGTGTTTCTTCAATTAATTCATTATCTGTTAAGCTTAATAGCTTGATACATTTATCCATGTTGATTCCTGCATCAAATTCTTTTTCTAATTCGGTTCTTATAGTTAATTCTTCTTTAACTGATGTTTCTCTCGTTTCAATGGTCATAACTTGGTTTCGTATGCCAGCTTGCATACTAACTGTTGACCTAACTGTTTTGGGTGAGAAACAAAAGATTCTTTTAAAAATGTTTTTAATCTTCATTATCAGTAAATTCTTTTCTTTTATCCTTTTCATTGCTGTCTATGAATGGTTTCCCCCATGGTAAACTAGGTGGTGGTTGGAAGTCTGAAAAATCTAATCCTGAGCCTCTTCCTAGGCTGTTATTTATTTTTATTTGTAAAATTTGTCTTTGTATTTTTTCAAATCCGTTTCTATATTTATTTTCTTGTGTACTTAATTCTTCCCTGAGTATTCTTATTAGCTTTTCTTCCGTAATAATGATTGTATTCATATTTAATAATTCTTCTTTTAGGTCTTTTAATACAGTATCAACCGAAGTTGTCATTATTCTTCATATCCGATACATTTACTTATATTATCTAGAGTTTTTGAACATTTTTGTAAATTCTTGTTCTTCAATCACTTAATTCATACAAAGATGGCGGAAATCAGCAATAGTGTTTCAAATAATATTTTTATATTATCTAGAGTTTCATGCAACAGAATTATGGTATGAAAGCTGAACGTGGACAACTACTGAAGGAGGTGCAGATCATACTGGAGGTCGAACATGAGCAAAGGAAAATACTCAATCAATTGGTGCGCGCTCTCTAATATCCCAGTGATGATGAATAAGATGGAGAGAGTTGATGTCCTGATTGAAGAAAAGGCAGAACTCCTTGATGTTATCTTGTCGTTGAAAATACAGATGAAGAAAGATAAAGACATGCACGCTAGAGACATGGATGATCTGAAGAAAAGACATGCTGCCATGAGCCAAAGAGAGATATATCTTCTAGACGAAGTCAAGCCCTTAAAATTACAAAGTGAGGCGGAGAAGGACTACCACGCGACAGTACTGGACTAGCTGAATCAGTTCAAGGAACCAGATCATCAAAAAACCTATCATTTGCTGACCCGTGGTCAAATAGCTGCTGAAACACCATGGTCTAATAGACTCACAGTATGTGTCACCGTCATAGGCTATGTTCAAGGGGGAGTTGACAAGATTCCAGATGCCGAGGAGACCAGGTTGTTTGATTGGACCCCTTGCCGATTTGTGGCAAAAAGGGGGAGTATTTTGAGGTAACAGTTCTAGTTCCTCAAGTTGTGTCTAAAGCGCAGATTTGGTTTTGCCAAAATGCCAAGGGGGAGATTGATGTTCCCATGAATGGCATGGCTTTGGCAAAACGACTTTAGACAGTTCGAGCAGGAGTTCAAGGAGAGTTCAACCTCAGACTGGAATGAAAGTACAGCGTGCAACAGACGCAGGAAGATTTGCGTATCCAGCAGATCGATGAGATTATCTGATTGGGATCAATTGACGAGTCATCATTAAAGATCAGATATTCAAATGAATATCTTTAGCTTGAGAATATTGGATGGCTTGGCACGGAAGTAATCTCCAAAGATTGGATATGGAAGAGATTGAATATCTATAAAATATTTAGGAGTATCTCCGAAATATTTGACAAGAATATTTCGATCTGAAGTCGGCCAGCGAGGAACTCGAAGCTTCTGATATTCAAACGATAATCTCCTGATTAGATTTACGACTTGATTGGCTGACTTGTCGTGGAAGAATTATCAAGATCTTCCCAAAGATTGGATTGGAAATATCCATAGAATATTTAGGAATATTTCCTAAATATTTGATGAGGATATTTGGAACTGATTTGGATCTCGCCCATGCATATAAATACAAGGCTAGGGTGACCACATCTGCATCGCTTCCTGAGTGAAAAAGAAAACACGAGAGCATTCGTGAGATTGGAGGAGGAGCAACGGCCGGCTGAGTATTCCACACCAGAATATCAACGGTGAAGAAGCAGTCTGTTTAGTGTGCTGTTCAGACTGTTCTTGAAGGACAACAAAGCACACACACACACGGTGATCAAGACACGGCTTCGAGAGAAGGCGACTGGGCTTCTGGGAGGTCCAAGACTAGGTCGAGAGGGAAGTCTCGTCCTACCCATAGGGGATCGAGGTGAGCTGTGGCAAACTGAGATTGCAAATCCGAGAGACGGGTGTTAGAGGCTAGGCCATTGCAAACAAGGCGTTGTGTAAGCGTAAGTCCACATTGTATCTCTAAACTCGTAATAAGATTTGTGTCCCCTTTAGGGTGTGGGAAGCCCCCCAGAGTAGGCGAGGCCGAACTGGGTATCATATCGTGTGTGCTCCTATTTTGTGTTGTTTATGTACTGTCTGCTAAGGTGTTCCAGTCTTTGTTAGAACACAACCTGAAGCTGTCCAACAAGTGTTCGAGACGCAGTTTGAACACCATCTGGAACTCGTCTTGACTAAGACAAGTAGATTTCAACACTGAACCGTGCTAGAGGCGAGGACCAGCCTCCAAATGAGGACGTTGTCATGGACGAGGCACAGGAGCCTCCAGTGGCTGCTTCGGCTCCTCCGCCGCAGCCACCTGCTGCTGCTTCGACAGTCGAGGAGTGCCTTGCACGCGTGGAGGCCTCCCATCAGATTTTGAGTTATCAGCACCGGATTTTGGCAAGTTTGGGTCCGATTCTTGCCACGCAGAGCCGGCTTTCTGTTTCTCATAACCAGCTCAAGGACAAATTTTCAGATTTCCGATATCAAGCCAACAGGGCACAGTAGTGGTCCCAGAATGCCAGGACTGCGTTCTAAGGGCACCAAGGCTTCACAGGCTATCCGCCTCCACCGTCCTTTATGTCTTCTGCCCCAATCCGTTTGAGGCAGCTTTTACTTTGGCAGTGAACCTCAGCCCTTCAGCCCCTGCACCTCCCGCTCGTAATGACATTGAGGCTGGCACTTCTTGCCCCTCCGGTCCTGTGGATTCCGATGATACATCAGATTTATTTGGTGTTGAAGATGATGCTAAGGACGATGGCGCTGTTTAGTTCTTCATGTTTATCATTCTCCTCTTGTTTTTTGTTTTTGTCAGCTATTACACATTCATGATGTTTCTCATTGTACGTTGTTTTTTGGATGCTATTTACTGTTTACATGTTATTCGATGCTTGAGATATGTCACATATGCTTTCCATCTTTGCTCACATCGTTTATCATCTTATTCTATTGGCATCACTTATCCAAGTTTCTTCACGATTACCGATGCTAATCCATCACTTGTGCAGCTATGTGTTTTTACTTATACATCTACCAGCTCATGAGTCACGTTTCACTCCCCGGGCATCGCTTAATCTCTATGGATATCGGGCTATCAGACACGAGGGAAGTTCCTATACGCTTTATTTTCTCTTATATTTCTTCGCTTAGGGACTAAGCTCATTTTTAAGTGTGGATTGGGTAGCGCATAGTATAGTCACACGCATCGCATATCACATTCACTCTTGCATATGCTAAACAGTCTATGTATTGCGATTGAAATCCTCGTTTTCTATGATACTCCTCGTCTGATTGTCATTCTTTTGGATTCAAAGTCTAGGACTTGAAATAGTTTTATTCATGTGTGTACTCTCTCGAGTCAGTATCATTGCTAGCCTTTGCCTATCACGTGTTTTACATATTTCTTGAAGCATGTTTGAGATTTGAATTTAGTAGGCACCGGTATAAAATGTCAAAAACTTAAATTGCGTATCTTTTTCTACGTCACCTTAGTACTAGCATGTGTTTCTATATACGTGTTGTGATTTGCATGCTCCCACCTTTATTCGTACACTATGTCAAGCTTTAAGTGTGGAGTTAGAAAAAAAATCTATTTTCAATGTTATCAAGAGGGTGAAAAATTGACCCCAAACATAGTTGTTTTTAAAGTTAAAAAAGGAGCAGAAAAAAATACCAAGGGCAAAGTGAGAAAAGTCACCCCTTGTGTATAAGAAAACAAAACAGAAAGATATTACCAAGGGCAAAGTGAGAAAAGTCACCCCTTGTGTATAAAAATATTTTCAGCAACAATTCTGCCCCCTTTTACCTGATGTAGTGTACTTCCATCTTCTCATTGCGTGCAAATCATGACTTATCTTGTGAATTCATGTGCTAGAAACTAAGGGACGATCCTCGTGCTTGCACTGAAATTTTGATGTGATTTTTGTACTATTTTTCAAAAAATTCTTAAGCCAGGCTCATCTTCTCTTACGGGTCATTGCCTAGTCCTTCGCACTTGAGAATGAGCTTTGCGCCAACAACTCGTGGACTATCCCTAGATATCATAGGTGAATGGCGAGCATATTTTGTGTAGCTATCCTTGCTCTTATTTTGTTGCTATAGAACTAGTTAGAACTTGTGATGAGGTGTTTGCTAGTCGTGTGTACTGACCACTTGAATGCATGACTCGTTTAATCTATGATTGTCTGATAACTTTAATGAAGATGTTTGATCTGAAATTAAGGTAACACGATGAATCCGAGATATGACACGACTTTACTGTGACTCGTTGAGCATCATTCATGCACGCACGTTAGTTAGTTATACAGGGAATTTGTAGGTAGTCCCATTCCTGAAAACCTTCACGAGACTATACTCGTTCTACTAGGGCAGCCTAGATGTTTAAAGGCTTGATGCATGTGCTAAATGCATTCGTGTCCTCTACGACAGTGAATTATCTTTTTGTTTTCATTTTGGTTAGGTTTGATCACATGACACTTGAGTGGGTAGCATAGAAATGTATGGTTGTTGAGCATGATATTCACTTGCATAGTTATTCTGCCATTCGTCGACATTTGTTCGGGACGAACAAATCCTAAATGTGGAGTGTTTTGATCAGTCAATATTTTGACTAATTATCCACTACATTCGATGAAGGATAACACTCGTTCTCCCAGCAAATTGTCTCTATTTGATGTTTTCTCTTGTGTTTCAGGTTAAAAAGATAGATCATCGCTTCTTGGACCCGGAGTGTCGAAAGAACAAAAAAGATCAACTGAAAAGGCCAAAAATGACCTCTACACTAGCAATGGGCCGTGACCGCCGTGACATCTCATTAGTGTCACGGTAGTCACGGTAGGATTTTTGCACAGAAGAAAACTTGCAATTTAAGGCAGGGCCGTGACTGCCGTGACATGTCTAAATGTCACGGTAGCCACGGCACTCTTATGGATCAGTCTGTTTTGCCCCTGCCATGACATGTCTAAATGTCACGGTAGTCACGGCACCGTCGAGCATAATTGTCAGAAATTTCCTAATTCGTTTTTGGGCCTTTTTGGAAATTGATCGACTTTTGGGCTATAAAAGAGCAACGACCAGAACGAGTTTGTGTGTGCTTATTTGGAGAAAAGAATAACCCTAACTTGGGAGAAGACAGAGTTCATCACGAGAGATCAAGGATTCAATGAGCATCCGCGTCATTACGGTTTCCTCATCCTTAGTCTTTTTATTAGCACTACTTTTGGTTAATTTACCATGAGTAGTGAGTAGTCTTTTTAGTACGGGATCCTATGGATCCCGTGCTATGTACCCAACTCTTCATGTGATCAATTAACGTTTTTATTTATGCGATTCGAATATTCAATTTCATTGTGCTTAATTTTATCGTTCTTGCAAGTTTTACATTGAATGGGATGTTTGCATGCTAGAGCGTATTTAGGTTAATTACCGAAAGATGGATGGGTCCTAGGTGTTAACCGGATTGCATGAAATTGATGTTAGGTCATGGTAGCTACAATGGTAGTACATGAATTAATAGGAAAGTTGACTTTTGTCTAAAAAAACCCTAAGTCTTATAATCGAGATCGTTGATAATCCGTGGATGGGCGGCGTTCAACGATTGAGATTAATCTAAAAAATGATCCGTGGATGGGCGGCTTGTTTAGTGTTATTTTGGTTTATTTCCATATTCGATAGCATGAGTAATTTACGTGACGTGATTGCATGATTAGTAGGGTTGGCACGGGTGAAATATGATTATGAAATTCTTTCTCTAATAAAGTCTAAAATTCTATCCCCTGTTCAAGCTTATGTTCAAGGTGCAGTTTGAGACAGACCTTGAACTCCTTTCACAACAGTTCAACATTCAGAGAAGATAACTGAGACACACACAGTTAACTGGATACGGACTCTACAAGGAAGTGTTCTGACCGAGGTTTAAACAGTTTATCAAGCAGAACCGAAAAGTAGAGGGAAACAAGAGGACGCACGATATGTTACCCAGTTCGGCCTCGCCTACTCTGGGGGGTTTCCCACATCCTACAAGGGACACAAATCGTATTACGAGATTAGAGCTACAAGTTGTCTTACTCTTACACAACCCCGTGTTTGTAATCGCCTAGCCTCTAATTCTCCATCTCTCGGATTTGCAATCTCGGTTCACCGCAGCTCCCCTTGATCCCCTGTGGGTAGGACGAGACTTCCCTCTCGGCCTAGTCTTGGACCTCCCAGAAGTCCAGTCGCCTTCTCTTAAAGACGTATCTTGATTGCCGTGTGTGTGCACTTTGTAGTTCTTCAAGCATAGTCTGAACAGCACACTGAACAGATCGTAACTTTTGCCGTTGATATTCAGGTGAGGAATATTCAGCCGGCCGTCGCTTCTCCTCCAATCTCACGAACTCTCGTGTTTTTCTTTTCTCTCAGGAAGCGACGCAGATCCGGATGCCCTAGCATTGAATTTATATGCTCGGTTGATATCCAAATCTGCTCAAGATAATCCCATAGAATATTTTGAAAATATTCCTAAATATTTGATGTATATCTTTCTCAAATCGATTGGAGGAATATAAGATTACTTCCTCTCCAAGTCAGCCACGCCGCCTTCAAGATGATGTGAAGATGTTCATTCAAATATCTGAGGCTCGAAAAATTCACTGGCCGATTTCAGTTCGATTCGAAAAGATCCTCGATCTTTAGAATCTTCCGAAAATATCCTTGCGTCTGCTCCACGCTGTTCATGTGTACCAGGATGGGTTAGAACTCCCCCTGAGCTCCTGCTCGAACTGTCAAAATGCGTTTTGCCAATTACATGCCACTGAAGGGAACATCAATCTCCCCCTTCGCATTTTGGCAAAACCAAATCCCGCTTTAGACACAACTTGAGGCCAGAACAGTTACCTCAAAACACTCCCCCTTTTTGCCACAAACTGGCAAGGGGTCCAATCGAGCAACCTGGTCTCCTCGGCATCTGGAATCTTGTGAACTCCCCCTCAAACATAGTGACAGAACCACTCGTCGTCAAAGCGATTGTGCAAATAAATTTATAATAGTCCGCTACTCGCAACTATACTACTGGGTAGTACTTGGTAAGTAGGGGTCGAACCCAAGGGAACTAGGGGAATAATTGTTCTTTGGGGGGATTACGCAGTGTGGGAGCGTGTTTAAGGTCGGTTGGTTGGTTTTAAAGCTACCAGCTATTTTGATTGATTGATTGGTTGGTTGGTTGATTTTAATACTGGAAAGTAAATTACAGTTTATAATTAAAGAGAAATGTTCGGTTTCAGGGGACTTGTATTATATCCTGTTTATCATTGACCATTAGTGAATCATCTAAGTATTCAAACGGTGAATCGAGGCTAGTTACAGCTCAAGACTTGCAACACCGGTTTAAAGCAACTCCTGTTCTATTTCAGTCTAGCGCCAATACCCTAAGGTATGCTAGCCTGGGTGCATCCACCTGATCTCACAGTTACGCTCGACCAGATGGGGTTTAGGATGAGTCGAACTCCTCAGATAGCTTTGCTTGTTACAGCTTCCACTACCTGAGTATGATCACGAATTCCCACAGAAGAGCTTTGCTTGTTACAGCATCCACTCAACCTTGGAAACTCTGACTATATATGGCACATAGAACAAGTTTTGAATACTAAGACTAGACACTAAGTTAATAGTCTTAAAACATTTTATAATACAAGTGCGCCCCTTCTACCGAACTACTAATTTAGCTACTATTCATCGCGCTAAACATTATACTAAGGAAATAAAACAGTTGAATAAATACTAAGAATTACTTACAACCGTTGAAGCGCCAAGGGAGCTATCCTTTATTTCCAAAGCAAAATTACAACATTACAAGTATTACAACTTCTAGAGAGAGAAGTGAATTTTGATTTTGGTGTGTGAAATGAGGAGGAGGAGCTCCTCCTTTTATAGCCCAAAGGGGAGGAGATGGGTGGTGGAGATGGGTGGTAAGTGTTGCATTTTGATTGGAGGAGAAAATGGATAGAGGAGATGGCCACACATGGAGGAAGAGGAGTGGTGGAGGAGGAGGAAGGTGGTGGTGACATGTGGAGGAGGGGCAAAAGCCGCCGGTCACCACCACCCCAAGCCGCCGGTAGGCGGTGGCCAAGGAGGAGGAGCTCCTCCCTTGGCCACCACTTCTTCAAGTGGCCGGTCATCCTTGTCCAATGTGAGATCTGTACAGTTTTTTGCAGTCTTTTCACAAAACTGTCAATGTGTTTCTTCTCCGGGCTGTCTTGACTCCACTCCTGATTCTTCTAATTAATTTGTTATGGTCAATTCAACGTCAGGATCCTTGATATTTCTTCAGTCGGCATATGATCTTGACCTTGGATTGACACTTGTTATCTTTTCAGCATAAAATCCTCTCCTTAGCGTGTTTTCACTTCAGTCTCTAAAATGCCCTGTGGAAATATATCGGGACTAACATACAGAAGTTAGATAGACAAACAGTCTAATTAAGGGGGTTTTACTGTGTTTCTGACTCGTATAACTTTGGTCCATCAGATTACCCCCCACTTTTAGTTGTTCGTCCCGAACAATGCTATTAAAGGGCGTAAGTTCTAAGTTTGGCTTTGGAATATGAAAATTAGACTGTGGTACTCGATCTATCCTAATTCATGCATTGCTTACTTATTACCAAATTAAACTGCGTAAATAAATAGAAGAAACTTAATACTTGTACCTCCGTGCTGAGATGCAAATTATATTGGATGTCTCGGGAGATAGCCCTTTTTAGGCTCCTGGACTGCAACCTCGGGATTGTCTCTTACTATATGGTTTTCTAGTAGCTTTCTCTAGCACGTGATTCGGTTCAGGTTTCAGTGAGTTGAGCCTTTTTGATTTTCTTCTTTGGCGAGGGACTGCTTTTTTGTTATAGTGACTCGGCCTTTGGCCTTTGATTTGTCTTTTTGAGTTCTTCACTTTTTGTTCGGTTAAAACCTTCACAATTTTGGGCCTTTGGCCTCTTGATTTGCTTCATTGAGCTTTTCGTCTTTTTGTGACTGCAAGTCCATTTTCTCAAGCCTTTTTTGGGAGGTCCAATCATCGCCCGCAAGCCTATGGAAATACCTCCCCGCTCCTCTTGTCTTTGTCGTTTTGCGCGGGTCAAGATGAGGGTCGCTCATCTATTTTCTCGGCTATTTTGACTAGAGAGAGGACGGTCTGATTCCCGTCCTCGCCTTTGCATAGATGCTTCTAGGCGGAGTTGACTTCAATTATTCACTGAAAACCCGAAGTGCAGCCTCCACTGACTTCGAAAACCATATAGTTTGATCTGATCCTTTGATTGCTTGCCAAGCCTCTCTAGGGCAGTTTATATCAACTCCACATCCCTAGTTATCTCAGCATAAAGGACAAATGGAAAGTTACATTCTAAGTTTTTAAACAGTTTGAATTTTCACAAGGTTAATGCATGAATTATGATTTATCTTTTTCACATTCTTAAGTTCATATTTTCAAAAAGGTACTTATTAAAAAAGAAAAACAGCCGCATGTTATTTATGTACATAGGTGGTTCTCACCCCCCACTTTTGAACGAAGGTGTGCCTTTGTTCAAAAGTCATGCAAGCTTAAAACTAAATACTGAATTTAAATGACAGAAATTAAAGTGCGGAAAAGTAAGATAGTGTCGGGTTACCTCCCGACCAGTGCACTTGTTTAACGTCGTTGGCTCGACGATACCTCGTTGTGGTTCATTGGTTTGGGTCCCATGGGTGGCTGAGGTCAAACTTCTTGATTCCACCGACTTTGATTCTTGCGGTGAGTCTTCCTGATTTTTTAGCAGATGACGGGTTTGGGTCCAGTTCTGATGGTATCTCCTTCCAACGTCTCTGAGAAGGCGAGGGACCTTTCACTATCAGCTTTTTGAACTGGGTGTTCTCCTGTTTAGGGCTGCCTTTTCCAGTCATGGCGAAAGCGTGCTCCATGTAGGAGTCATTCTGCTCAGGCCCTTTTCCCATTCTCCTTTGAGCTTCTTCTTGGATCGCATACTTCGCGGCGACTTGCTCATTAATTAAGGGGAAAAGTCGGGAAGGCCTCATGAGGCTTGGTTCTGCCTCGTAATGTTGGTTCGTGAAGAACTGATCGTAGATAGTCTCAGCTGCCTGGGTAATGATAGTCGGGTATGGAATAGGCAGTTCGTCGGTGGTATTCTGGACTTCTACTTCGTTGCTTCCGGTGCTTTCCATGTCTTATTCCTCGGATGGTTCGGGAGTCTCTTCTGACGGCTCGGTGGTTTCTTCTTTGTCAGCCTCAGGGTCAGCTTCTTCTGTCTGCATTTCCTCGTCAGTGTGGGGAACTCGTCTTGTGGCAGCGGCTAGGCCAATTATCAGGTACCATATGTCTGCAATGGTGAGGTTTGCGGCAGACCTTCTCATAGCTTCGTTGACTCTTCCCAGCTCTTCAGACCTCATCCCACGAAGAAATTTTTGGAGAAGATTTTTCTTCGTAAATCCATGGTGCGGGCAGCTTGAGACGATGGCATCGTAGTTCATGTAGTATTCGTCCAAAGTCTCATCCCGGGATTGTTGAAGGTTCAGGATCTTCTCGCGGGTTTCTTGGCGTAAAGATGGTGGGGAGAATTCTTTCAGGAACGGAACGCAGAGGTCTATGAAACGTTCTGCACTGCAAGCGGTGGATGTGTAGTACCATATCGTGGCGAAGTCGGTTAGAGAGAATTTAAAGCATTTCAGCTTAAATTCTTCTAACACTTCGTTTTCAGGTTTGATGTTGTGGCAGACTTGGTGGAAGTTTCGGCAGTGCTGTATAGGGTCTTCTCCCTCCGTTCCTCCGAACAGGGGCAGAAATCGCGTTGTCCATGCATGCGTAATGGGTAATGACATAGGAAAAAGAAAGAAAAAGAAAGGGGAGGGAAGAACAGTTATCCGATGACTAGTTCCCCGGCAACGGCGCCAATTTGACAGAACCGCTCGTCGTCAAAGCGATTGTGCAAATAAATTTATAATAGTCCGCTACTCGCAACTATACTACTGGGTAGTACTTGGTAAGTAGGGGTCGAACCCAAGGGAACTAGGGGAATAATTGTTCTTCGGGGGGATTACGCAGTGTGGGAGCGTGTTTAAGGTCGGCTGGTTGGTTTTAAAGCTACCAGCTATTTTGATTGATTGATTGGTTGGTTGGTTGATTTTAATACTGGAAAGTAAATTACAGTTTATAATTAAAGAGAAATGTTCGGTTTCAGGGGACTTGTATTATATCCTGTTTATCATTGACCATTAGTGAATCATCTAAGTATTCAAACGGTGAATCGAGGCTAGTTACAGCTCAAGACTTGCAACACCGGTTTAAAGCAACTCCTGTTCTATTTCAGTCTAGCGCCAATACCCTAAGGTATGCTAGCCTGGGTGCATCCACCTGATCTCACAGTTACGCTCGACCAGATGGGGTTTAGGATGAGTCGAACTCCTCAGATAGCTTTGCTTGTTACAGCTTCCACTACCTGAGTATGATCACGAATTCCCACAGAAGAGCTTTGCTTGTTACAGCATCCACTCAACCTTGGAAACTCTGACTATATATGGCACATAGAACAAGTTTTGAATACTAAGACTAGACACTAAGTTAATAGTCTTAAAACATTTTATAATACAAGTGCGCCCCTTCTACCGAACTACTAATTTAGCTACTATTCATCGCGCTAAACATTATACTAAGGAAATAAAACAGTTGAATAAATACTAAGAATTACTTACAACCGTTGAAGCGCCAAGGGAGCTATCCTTTATTTCCAAAGCAAAATTACAACATTACAAGTATTACAACTTCTAGAGAGAGAAGTGAATTTTGATTTTGGTGTGTGAAATGAGGAGGAGGAGCTCCTCCTTTTATAGCCCAAAGGGGAGGAGATGGGTGGTAAGTGTTGCATTTTGATTGGAGGAGAAAATGGATGGAGGAGATGGCCACACATGGAGGAAGAGGAGTGGTGGAGGAGGAGGAAGGTGGTGGTGACATGTGGAGGAGGGGCAAAAGCCGCCGGTCACCACCACCCCAAGCCGCCGGTAGGCGGTGGCCAAGGAGGAGGAGCTCCTCCCTTGGCCACCACTTCTTCAAGTGGCCGGTCATCCTTGTCCAATGTGAGATTTGTACAGTTTTGTGCAGTCTTTTCACAAAACTGTCAATGTGTTTCTTCTCCGGGCTGTCTTGACTCCACTCCTGATTCTTCTAATTAATTTGTTATGGTCAATTCAACGTCAGGATCCTTGATATTTCTTCAGTCAGCATATGATCTTGACCTTGGATTGACTCTTGTTATCTTTTCAGCATAAAATCCTCTCCTTAGCGTGTTTTCACTTCAGTCTCTAAAATGCCCTGTGGAAATATATCGGGACTAACATACAGAAGTTAGATAGACAAACAGTCTAATTAAGGGGGTTTTACTGTGTTTCTGACTCGTATAACTTTGGTCCATCAGATTACCCCCCACTTTTAGTTGTTCGTCCCGAACAATGCTATTAAAGGGCGTAAGTTCTAAGTTTGGCTTTGGAATATGAAAATTAGACTGTGGTACTCGATCTATCCTAATTCATGCATTGCTTACTTATTACCAAATTAAACTGCGTAAATAAATAGAAGAAACTTAATACTTGTACCTCCGTGCTGAGATGCAAATTATATTGGATGTCTCGGGAGATAGCCCTTTTTAGGCTCCTGGACTGCAACCTCGGGATCGTCTCTTACTATTTGGTTTTCTGGTAGCTTTCTCTAGCACGTGATTCGGTTCAGGTTTCAGTGGTTTGAGTACATTGATTTTCTTTTGGCGAGGGACTGCTTTTGTAGTGAGTCGACATTTGGCCTTTGATTTGACGCTTTGAGTTCTTCACTTTTGTTCGGTTAAAACTTTCACAATTTTGGGCCTTTGGCCTCTTGATTTGCTTCATTGAACTTTTCGCCTTTTTGTGACTGCTAGTCCATTTTCTCGAGCCTTTTTGGGAGGTCCAATCATCGCTCGCAAGCCTATGGAAATACCTCCCCGCTCCTCTCAATTTTTCCGTTTTCGCGCGGGTCAAGGTGAGGGTCGCTCATCTATTTTCTCGGCTACTTTGACTGTTGTTTCGCGCGGGTCAAGATGAGGGTCGCTCATCTATTTTCTCGGCTACTTTGACCGGAGATAGGACGGTCTGATTCCCGTCCTCGCCTTTTGCATTGCATGGCGGAGATGACTTCAATCTTCACTGAAACCCGAAGTGCAGCCTCCACTGACTTCGAAAACCATATAGTTTGATTCGATCCTTCGATTGCTTGCCAAGCCTCTCTAGGGCAGTTTATATCAACTCCACATCCCTAGTTATCTCAGCACAAAGGACAAATGGAAAGTTATATTCTAAGTTTTTAAACAGTTTGAATTTTCACAAGGTTAATGCATGAATTATGATTTATCTTTTTCACATTCTTAAGTTCATATTTTCAAAAAGGTACTTATTAAAAAAGAAAAACAGCTGCATGTTATTTATGTACATAGGTGGTTCTCACCCCCCACTTTTGAACGAAGGCGTGCCTTTGTTCAAAAGTCATGCAAGCTTAAAACTAAATACTGAATTTAAATGACAGAAATTAAAGTGCGGAAAAGTAAGATAGTGTCGGGTTACCTCCCGACCAGTGCACTTGTTTAACGTCGTTGGCTCGACGATACCTCGTTGTGGATTACTGGTTTGGGTCCCATGGGTGACTCAGGTCGAATTTCGCCACTGTTCCTGTGTTGATTCCTGTTTTGACTTTTCCTGATTTCTTGCTTTGGTTAGAACTCCATGGTTTCGGTAGGTTCTTCTTTTCATAACTCCGAGAAGGTGAGGTTCCCTTGACCATAGCTGCTGGTCCGTCGAGCCGTGCTCTCTTGCTTTTCCTTCCGGGTTTCCATTCTCTTGGCCCATGTCTTTGCCGCTTCTTCATGTATGGCCGGTTGGCATCTTTGCAAGTTTGGAAGTTCAGCATTGTGCCATCAAACATTGGCGACCACACACATGTCCCCATGTTAAGCCTCTTCTTTGTGGCAGCGACGAATGGTCGTCCTAGAACAAGCGAGTTTTCAGGGCTGCTTTGTTGAGTTGTGGTGAGTGAGAGCTCCGATGATGGCGTGTCTTGCCCTTGATTTACCTCCAACTTGCCTTGCACCTCAGCGTTAATTACTTCATTTTCAGGGGCTGTGATCCGCATACAAACCGAAGGGAAAAGTTGGGGTACTTCCACCATAAGGGCCAGGTCTTTCTTGGATAGTTTGATAATGAGGACCAAGCCTGCCTTAGGTGCTTCGATAGTGAGGATTGGGCATGTTTCGGGTGCTTCGAGCGCCAGGACCGGGCCTGCCGTGCTTTCCTCGGATGGATTGGTGATAAGGACCGGTTCAAGTAGCTCGGCGGGTTTGGTAATGAGGACTGGGTCTGATTTGGCTGGTTCCTCTTCGATTATTTGTGAGTCCTCATCCTCAGTTGGTTCTGTGGGCTCCAATATTGGCTCCTTTAGAGCCGCCTCCATGTCCATTACTGCCCTTGTACTGATGTCTTCTCTCGGCTTTGTTGCGGGCAAGCTCGTAATGGGTGTGGTGTCGGGCTCGTTTTGCACTGAGTCCACTTCCATCGTTGGTGCCTTATCTTCAGTTTGGTGCATTGGCCCTTGTTTTGTGCTCTCTGCCAAATTGTCTATGAGTCTCCAGGTTTGAGACATGGTTAACTTCATGATCGAGCCTCCCGCTGCATCGTTAAGTCTTTTCCGCTCAAGTGGCATCATTCCACCGAGAAACCTTTGGATAAGATTGATTCTGGAGAATCCATGGTGCGGGCAGCTCGCCACAATGGAGTCAAAGTACGCCAAGTACTCGTCCAATGTTTCGTCCCGGAATTGCTCAAGATTGAGAATCTTCTCGCGGGTTTCAAGTCGGAGAGATGGAGGGCAAAACTTCTCAAGGAATTTGGCTTGTAGACCCCCATAATCACTTTCATACTCAGCACATGAGTAATACAATTTTAATGCCGAGTCAGTTAAAGAAAATTTAAAACATGTGAGTTTAAATTCCTCTAGCGATTCATTTTTAGGCCTCATGTGGTTGCATATGGAGTGGAACGTTTGTGTATGCCTTACGGGATCTTCTCCAAGAGCACGTCCGAATTGGGGGAGATGTCTAATCATTTCAAACATAAGGCTGCTACCCCCATTTTTCCAAGGTTCTATGTCGTAGTATGAAGACATGGCGAATTATGTATAATGGAAAAAAGAACAACTATCCATTTGCTAATTCCCCGGCAACGGCGCCAATTTGACAGAACCGCTCGTCGTCAAAGCGATTGTGCAAATAAATTTATAATAGTCCGCTACTCGCAACTATACTACTGGGTAGTACTTGGTAAGTAGGGGTCGAACCCAAGGGAACTAGGGGAATAATTGTTCTTCGGGGGGATTACGCAGTGTGGGAGCGTGTTTAAGGTCGGTTGGTTGGTTTTAAAGCTACCAGCTATTTTGATTGATTGATTGGTTGGTTGGTTGATTTTAATACTGGAAAGTAAATTACAGTTTATAATTAAAGAGAAATGTTCGGTTTCATGGGACTTGTATTATATCCTGTTTATCATTGACCTTTAGTGAATCATCTAAGTATTCAAACGGTGAATCGAGGCTAGTTACAGCTCAAGACTTGCAACACCGGTTTAAAGCAACTCCTGTTCTATTTCAGTCTAACGCCAATACCCTAAGGTATGCTAGCCTGGGTGCATCCACCTGATCTCACAGTTACGCTCGACCAGATGGGGTTTAGGATGAGTCGAACTCCTCAGATAGCTTTGCTTGTTACAGCTTCCACTACCTGAGTATGATCACGAATTCCCACAGAAGAGCTTTGCTTGTTACAGCATCCACTCAACCTTGGAAACTCTGACTATATATGGCACATAGAACAAGTTTTGAATACTAAGACTAGACACTAAGTTAATAGTCTTAAAACATTTTATAATACAAGTGCGCCCCTTAGACCGAACTACAAGTTTAGCTACTATTCATCGCGCTAAACATTATACTAAGGAATTAAAGACAACAGTTAAATAAATACTAAAAATAATACTTACAACCGTTGAAGCGCCAAGGGAGCTATCCTTTATTTCCAAAGCCAAAATTACAACGTTACAAATATTACAACTTCTAGAGAGAGAAGTGAATTTGAGATTTGGTGTGTGAAATGAGGAGGAGGAGCTCCTCCTTTTATAGCCCAAAGGGGAGGAGATGGGTGGTGGAGATGGGTGGCAAGTGTTGCATTTTGATTGGAGGAGAAAATGGAGGGAGGAGATGGCCACATGTGGAGGAAGAGGAGTGGTGGAGGAGGAGGAAGGTGGTGGTGACATGTGGAGGAGCTACAAAAGCCGCCGGTCACCACCACCAAGAGCCGCCGGTAGGCGGTGGCCCAAGGGGGAGGAGCTC
Source organism: Rhodiola kirilowii (assembly GCA_033675215.1). NCBI lineage: Eukaryota > Viridiplantae > Streptophyta > Magnoliopsida > Saxifragales > Crassulaceae > Rhodiola > Rhodiola kirilowii. The sequence goes on from CM066197.1 coordinate 23,306,070, forward strand.
CTCCCTTGGCCACCACTTCTTCAAGTGGTCGGTCATCTTGCCCTATGTGTGAGATTTGTACAGTTTTGTGCAGTCTTTTCACAAAACTGTCAATGTGTTTCTTCTCCGGGCTGTCTTGACTCCACTCCTGATTCTTCTAATTAATTTGTTATGGTCAATTCAACGTCAGGATCCTTGATATTTCTTCAGTCGGCATATGATCATGACCTTGGATTGACTCTTGTTATCTTTTCAGCATAAAATCCTCTCCTTAGCGTGTTTTCACTTCAATCTCTAAAATGCCCTGTGGAAATATATCGGGACTAACACGTAGAAGTTAGATAGACAAACAGTCTAATTAAGGGGGTTTTACTGTGTTTCTGACTCGTATAACTTTGGTCCATCAGATTACCCCCCACTTTTAGTTGTTCGTCCCGAACAATGCTATTAAAGGGCGTAAGTTCTAAGTTTGGCTTTGGAATATGAAAATTAGACTGTGGTACTCGATCTATCCTAATTCATGCATTGCTTACTTATTACCAAATTAAACTGTGTAAATAAATAGAAGAAACTTAATACTTGTACCTCCGTGCTGAGATGCAAATTATATTGGATGTCTCGGGAGATAGCCCTTTTTAGGCTCATGGACTGCAATCTTGGGATCGTCTCGTACTATATGGTTTTCTGGTAGCTTTCTCTAGCACGTGATTCGGTTCTGGTTTCAGTGGTTTGAGTACTTTGATTTTCTTTTGGCGACGGACTGCTTTTGTAGTGAGTCGGCATTTGGCCTTTGATTTGACGCTTTGAGTTCTTCACTTTTGTTCGGTTAAAACCTTCACAATTTTGGGCCTTTGGCCTCTTGATTTGCTTCATTGAACTTTTCTCCTTTTTGTGACTGCTAGTCCATTTTCTCGAGCCTTTTTGGGAGGTCCAATCATCGCTCGCAAGCCTATGGAAATACCTCCCCGCTCCTCTCATTTTTTCCGTTTTCGCGCGGGTCAAGGTGAGGGTCGCTCATCTATTTTCTCGGCTACTTTGACTGTCGTTTCGCGCGGGTCAAGATGAGGGTCGCTCATCTATTTTCTCGGCTACTTTGACCGGAGATAGGACGGTCTGATTCCCGTCCTCGCCTTTTGCATTGCATGGCGGAGATGACTTCAATCTTCACTGAAACCCGAAGTGCAGCCTCCACTGACTTCGAAAACCATATAGTTTGATTCGATCCTTCGATTGCTTGCCAAGCCTCTCTAGGGCAGTTTATATCAACTCCACATCCCTAGTTATCTCAGCACAAAGGACAAATGGAAAGTTACATTCTAAGTTTTTAAACAGTTTGAATTTTCACAAGGTTAATGCATGAATTATGATTTATATTTTTCACATTCTTAAGTTCATATTTTCAAAAAGGTACTTATTAAAAAAGAAAAACAGCTGCATGTTATTTATGTACATAGGTGGTTCTCACCCCCCACTTTTGAACGAAGGCGTGCCTTTGTTCAAAAGTTATGCAAGCTTAAAACTAAATACTGAATTTAAATGACAGAAATTAAAGTGCGGAAAAGTAAGATAGTGTCGGGTTACCTCCCGACCAGTGCACTTGTTTAACGTCGTTGGCTCGACGATACCTCGTTGTGGATTACTGGTTTGGGTCCCATGGGTGGCTCAGGTCGAATTTCGCCACTGTTCCTGTGTTGATTCCTGTTTTGACTTTTCCTGATTTCTTGCTTTGGTTAGAACTCCATGGTTTCGGTAGGTTCTTCTTTTCATAACTCCGAGAAGGTGAGGTTCCCTTGACCATAGCTGCTGGTCCGTCGAGCCGTGCTCTCTTGCTTTTCCTTCCGGGTTTCCATTCTCCTGGCCCATGTCTTTGCCGCTTCTTCATGTATGGCCGGTTGGCATCTTTGCAAGTTTGGAAGTTCAGCATTGTGCCATCAAACATTGGCGACCACACACATGTCCCCATGTTAAGCCTCTTCTTTGTGGCAGCGACGAATGGTCGTCCTAGAACAAGCGAGTTTTCAGGGCTGCTTTGTTGAGTTGTGGTGAGTGAGAGCTCCGATGATGGCGTGTCTTTCCCTTGATTTACCTCAAACTTGCCTTGCACCTCAGCGTTAATTACTTCATTTTCAGGGGCTGTGATCCGCATACAAACCGAAGGGAAAAGTTGGGGAACTTCCACCATAAGGGCCAGGTCTTTCTTGGATAGTTTGATAATGAGGACCAAGCCTGCCTTAGGTGCTTCGATAGTGAGGATTGGGCATGTTTCGGGTGCTTCGAGCGCCAGGACCGGGCCTGCCGTGCTTTCCTCGGATGGATTGGTGATAAGGACTGGTTCAAGTAGCTCGGCTGGTTTGGTAATGAGGACTGGGTCTGATTTGGCTGGTTCCTCTTCGATTATTTGTGAGTCCTCATCCTCAGTTGGTTCTGTGGGCTCCAATATTGGCTCCTTTAGAGCCGCCTCCATGTCCATTACTGCCCTTGTACTGATGTCTTCTCTCGGCTTTGTTGCGGGCAAGCTCGTAATGGGTGTGGTGTCGGGCTCGTTTTGCACTGAGTCCACTTCCATCGTTGGTGCCTTATCTTCAGTTTGGTGCATTGGCCCTTGTTTTGTGCTCTCTGCCAAATTGTCTATGAGTCTCCAGGTTTGAGACATGGTTAACTTCATGATCGAGCCTCCCGCTGCATCGTTAAGTCTTTTCCGCTCAAGTGGCATCATTCCACCGAGAAACCTTTGGATAAGATTGATTCTGGAGAATCCATGGTGCGGGCAGCTCGCCACAATGGAGTCAAAGTACGCCAAGTACTCGTCCAATGTTTCGTCCCGGAATTGCTCAAGATTGAGAATCTTCTCGCGGGTTTCAAGTCGGAGAGATGGAGGGCAAAACTTCTCAAGGAATTTGGCTTGTAGACCCCTATAATCACTTTCATACTCAGCACATGAGTAATACAATTTTAATGCCGAGTCAGTTAAAGAAAATTTAAAACATGTGAGTTTAAATTCCTCTAGCGATTCATTTTTAGGCCTCATGTGGTTGCATATGGAGTGGAACGTTTGTGTATGCCTTACGGGATCTTCTCCAAGAGCACCTCCGAATTGGGGGAGATGTCTAATCATTTCAAACATAAGGCTGCTACCCCCATTTTTCCAAGGTTCTATGTCGTAGTATGAAGACATGGCGAATTATGTATAATGGAAAAAAGAACAACTATCCATTTGCTAATTCCCCGGCAACGGCGCCAATTTGACAGAATCGCTCGTCGTCAAAGCGATTGTGCAAATAAATTTATAATAGTCCGCTACTCGCAACTATACTACTGGGTAGTACTTGGTAAGTAGGGGTCGAACCCAAGGGAACTAGGGGAATAATTGTTCTTCAGGGGGATTACGCAGTGTGGGAGCGTGTTTAAGGTCGGTTGGTTGGTTTTAAAGCTACCAGCTATTTTGATTGATTGATTGGTTGGTTGGTTGATTTTAATACTGGAAAGTAAATTACAGTTTATAATTAAAGAGAAATGTTCGGTTTCAGGGGACTTGTATTATATCCTGTTTATCATTGACCTTTAGTGAATCATCTAAGTATTCAAACGGTGAATCGAGGCTAGTTACTGCTCAAGACTTGCAACACCGGTTTAAAGCAACTCCTGTTCTATTTCAGTCTAACGCCAATACCCTAAGGTATGCTAGCCTGGGTGCATCCACCTGATCTCACAGTTACGCTCGACCAGATGGGGTTTAGGATGAGTCGAACTCCTCAGATAGCTTTGCTTGTTACAGCTTCCACTACCTGAGTATGATCACGAATTCCCACAGAAGAGCTTTGCTTGTTACAGCATCCACTCAACCTTGGAAACTCTGACTATATATGGCACATAGAACAAGTTTTGAATACTAAGACTAGACACTAAGTTAATAGTCTTAAAACATTTTATAATACAAGTGCGCCCCTTCTACCGAACTACTAGTTTAGCTACTATTCATCGCGCTAAACATTATACTAAGGAAATAAAACAGTTGAATAAATACTAAGAATTACTTACAACCGTTGAAGCGCCAAGGGAGCTATCCTTTATTTCCAAAGCCAAAATTACAACGTTACAAATATTACAACTTCTAGAGAGAGAAGTGAATTTGAGATTTGGTGTGTGAAATGAGGAGGAGGAGCTCCTCCTTTTATAGCCCAAAGGGGAGGAGATGGGTGGTGGAGATGGGTGGCAAGTGTTGCATTTTGATTGGAGGAGAAAATGGAGGGAGGAGATGGCCACATGTGGAGGAAGAGGAGTGGTGGTGGAGGAGGAAGGTGGTGGTGACATGTGGAGGAGCTCCAAAAGCCGCCGGTCACCACCACCAAGAGCCGCCGGTAGGCGGTGGCCCAAGGGGGAGGAGCTCCTCCCTTGGCCACCACTTCTTCAAGTGGTCGGTCATCTTGCCCTATGTGTGAGATTTGTACAGTTTTGTGCAGTCTTTTCACAAAACTGTCAATGTGTTTCTTCTCCGGGCTGTCTTGACTCCACTCCTGATTCTTCTAATTAATTTGTTATGGTCAATTCAACGTCAGGATCCTTGATATTTCTTCAGTCGGCATATGATCTTGACCTTGGATTGACTCTTGTTATCTTTTTAGCATAAAATCCTCTCCTTAGCGTGTTTTCACTTCAGTCTCTAAAATGCCCTGTGGAAATATATCGGGACTAACACGTAGAAGTTAGATAGACAAACAGTCTAATTAAGGGGGTTTTACCGTGTTTCTGACTCGTATAACTTTGGTCCATCAAAACTCATAGCAACTCTGTCACTCTCCGAATCTGACACAAGTATCAGTCTCCCCCTGATCGAGTGAATTCGATCAACATACAAATGAGAAGAACTTTTCTTGCGGACTACAACTGTCCTACGTAGACATCTTTTCTCCAAAACAAATCCGGTAGCACGAAGCTTCTCCTTCAATAATTTGGGTCCATCTATAGTACCAATCTCAGACTTACCAGCATCAATCTCTTCATAACTTCATCTACTACAGGCTTACCCTTATCCACCCCATTTGAGACAGTCACAGATTCTACGTTCTTATGTTCCTCAACACTAGTCTCCTTCTATTTAGGAGGTTCAGAACTACCAATAGTAGGAATTGAACTTGTAGTATGAGGATTAGGGTTTACCTTATCAGTCAGTTGTTCTACCAATGGCTGATCCTTCATTGGAATCTCCGCCCTAACTCCAGATTTTTTGGGTTTAGGGTTCGGCTACGAAGTCTTCGTGGCCCCTTTCTTCGGTTTAGGCACAATAGCATCATCTCCCTTCTGTTTCTTTTTGCCGATCATTGGATATGTTGAGTCTGTCACGCCATGAATCACCAATTTGGTCACTTCCTTCGGTTTCTCACTGAAAGTTGCAGCCTTTTGAGAAGTCTTCTTCCCCTTTGTCATCTTGAGTTTTCAGCCTCTGCAAGTGGTGGATTTGCCGTCGGAACTCCTGAGCCAACGTCGTCTGATGGTTTCTTCTTTTCTCCTGTTAGTTCAGGCGAGGCTTTGACTGCGATCTTGGCGTTCTTGCGAGTGTTCACCATTGTTCTTGATTGACAACCGCTTGGAAGATTTTAGAGATAGGGTTTCGGAAATTTTTTTGGAAAGAACGAGCAACTATCGAATATTTAATTTTCAAATATTCAGACTTCTGAACTTCCCAAAACTGACTTGCTTTCTCCAAGGGACACGTCACACAAAATATTTGGTCCAATCATCGCCTTCCTTCCAATGGTTCATAGTACCACAAATATTTTGAATTTAAATTTAATCTTTAAACACGTACCATCTGTTCCAGCTCTATCCTTTAATAAGTCAGCCAAACTGATTGCTGGGTTCTACTTCTGGCTGACCTCCGCCCGCAATAGTTAGTTTTCAACCACACTGACGGAGCGCACCACACCGTCGTTAATGTGCGATGGCTCTGTGCAAAAATAAATTTATAAGTCCACTACTCGTTACTCTACTATTGGGTAGTAAAGCGGTAAGTAGAGGTCGAACCCAAGGGAATTAGTGGATAGTTGTTCTTTCGAAGATGGAAAGTAAGACAGTTGGGGGTTAGTTGCGATTTTAATACTGAAAGTAACGTGGGTTGGTTGTGATTTTAGTACTGAAAAGTAAAGTGCTTGAAGGACAAGACTTGCTGAAAGTAAGTGCGTAAAAGTAAAGTGCTTGAAGGACAAGACTTGCTGAAAGTAAATGCTTGAAGGACAAGACTTGCGGAAAGTAAGCAGTTGATATGAGACTGAAAGTAAAGTGACAGGTGATGTTTTAATTAAAGGAAACGATTCGGTTTTAGGGGCCTTGTATCATAAATCTGTTTATCATTGACCTCTAATGATCATACTAAGTGTTCAAAGATGTATCAAGGCTATTTCTAGCACATGACTTGCCACATCGTTTAGAACACTTGTTCTATTTGGGCTAATTCCTCCTTTCAAAGTATCTTAGCTTATGTGCATCCATTTGATCAATCATTTCCGATCAACCAAATGGTGTTTTAAAGAGGTTGAACTCCACAGTTAAGCTGTGCTCTTTCGAGCCTCCACTTAACCACGATGGTTCACGAACCCATGGAAGAGCTTTGCTCTTTCGAGCATCCACTCAACCAATAGTGTTCTGACCTAATATATGGCACATAGAACAAGTTTTGAACACAAAGAGGCATTTAAGAGAAGGGTCTAAAACATTGTATGACACAAGCACACCCCTTCAACCGAATGAAGGGTTTAGCTACGAATATCCATAGAGGTGGATATCATAGCTAAGTGCTAAGTAAAGTAAAGGTTTTGAAAGACAGGAAAGTAAAGGTTTTTTGGAAATCAAGACAAGGAAAGTAAAGGGGAGAATACTCAAGAACCAACAGGAGTAAACTCAAGAACAACAAGAATACTCAAGAACCAACAAGAGTATTCAAGATCAAAGTAAATGTTTACAAGGATTGTGCCCAAAATCTAGAGAGATAAGTAACAAGTGACTTGTGTTTTTTGCACACAAAATGGGATTATGAACTAGGGAGCAGAAGCTTGGTATTTATACGCAAAGGGAAGAGAGGAGAGCTCAACACATGTCACAAGGGGAGAGGAGAGCTCAAAGAGCCGCCGGCCATGAGGTGGCTTCCCAAAAGCCACCGGCCATGTGTCACTTCCACATGGAAGCCGCCGGTCATGAGGTGGAGGAGGAGAGTGTGAGTGGAATGAGATCTTTCCTTCCCAAAAGCCATCGGTTGGCATGTGACTCTGGTTGGTCTTCGGTTGCCCTTTGGTTGCCTCTTCGGTTGCTTCTTGGTTGATATCAAAGAGTGAGGAACTTAGACTTGCCATTTCACTTGTGTTCTTGATCTTTGTTGGAATAAGTCATTGGGACTTAGTTGTGGCTTGATCGGAGTATTGTCGGAGTATGGCCAGTTCTGACTTGTAATCCACTTTTAGCGTTAAGAACTCCATTTTAGCTCGTTTCATCTTTACTCCTTGAAATAGCCTGTAGAACAAAAGTGAAACTAACAAGTAAAAGTTGTCAAGATAAAGCATTCAATTTGGTGGGTTTAATTGTCTTAATGAATCATATAAATATGGTCCATCAGATCACCCCACACTTTTAGTTGTTCGTCCCGAACAATGCTATTTAAGAGATGCACACACAATCCAAGTAAAAACTTCAAATAGGAAAGTGAGAATATGGAACTAGATTTATCCTATTCATGCATTACTTACCTATTACCAAACTAAACCGTGTAAATACTTAGAAGAAACTTGATACTTGTACCTTCGAGCTGAGATGCAATTTAATTTGGATGTTTCGGGAGATAGCCCTTTTCAGGCTCCTGAACTGCATTCTCTGGACCGACTCGCACTATATGGTTAACTTGTCGCTTTCTCTAGAACATGATTCGGTTCGGGTTTCACTGAGTTGAGCACTTTGATTTCCTTATGGTGAGGGGCAGCTTCTGAAGTGAATTGGCCTTTGGCCTCTGATGTTGAATTGGAGTTTCTTCACTTTTGTTTGGTTAAAACCTTCACATACTTTGGCTTTTGGCCTTTGATTAGCTTCTTGTGACTTGCTAGTCCATTTTCTCAACATTTCTTTGGGAGGTCCAATCATTGCCCGAGAGCATATGGAAATACCTCCCCGCTCTTTCTCATCCTTTCCGTTTCGCGCGGGTCAAGATGAGGGTCGCTCATCTATTTTCCCGGCTATTCTGACTAGAGATAGGACGGTTGGATTCCCGTCCCACCTCTTTGCATAAACGTTGCACGGTGGAGATGACTCTGATCTTCTTTGAAACCCGAAGTGCAGCCTCCACAGACTTCGTAAACCATATAGTGAAATTCAGTCCTTCGATTGCTTGCCAAGCCTCTCTAGGGCAATTTATATCAACTCCACATCCCCTGTATATCTCAACACAAAGGGACAAATGAGAAGTTACATCCTAAGTTTTTAAACAGTTGAGATTTCACAAGGTAAATGCATGAATTATGATCTATCTTTTTCACATTCTCAAGTTCACATTTTCAAAAAGATAATATTAAGGGAAAAGGAAAAAAGAAAGCATGTTAATTAACTATATACAAAGGCGGTTCTCACCCCACACTTTTGAACAAAGGCGTGCCTCACAGCACGACTTAGTTCAAAAGTCATGCAAGCAAATATATACAAGAGAAGGAAATGACATTAAGGAAAAGGGAAGAACTGAACTCCCTTATGGTGTCGTTACATGTCGAGGACATGCGAGCGAACGACATGGCTCGAAGCTGGATAATCGAGGGAGTTCGGCTGGGGCCTTGAACTCTCGGCCCAGGCCCGGTATTTCTCGGAAGCTGCCTGGCTGATCTGATCTTGCTCCAAAATCCGATTCCTACATGTTAGACATTCCTTCTATACAAAATGGGTGAGAGCGACTGACAAGGTAAAAACTAAATGACAGAAAATAAATGACTGAAAATAAGATAAGTGTCGGGTTACCTCCCGACCAGTGCCTTTGTTTAACGTCATTAGCTCGACAGTACCTCATTCCTGGATCATACGTTTTGGTCCCATGGGTGGCTCAGGTCGTAGTGTTGTGGTGTCAAGTTGACCTCGTCATGGTAGTGTTTGACTCGATGTCCATTCACATTGAATCGGCTCCCATTCTCCATGCTTTCCAACTCAAGCATCCCATGGTTGAATACCTTAGTCACAGTTTATGGGCCGGTCCATCTTGATTTTAGTTTGCCAGGCATCAACTTCAACCGTGAGGAGAAGAGTAGTACTTGTTTTCGTTCCTCAAATGAGCATCGGAGGATGAATTTGTCATGATACAATTTGGTCCGCGCTTTGTAGTCCGTTTGCCCTTCATAGGCCTCAAGCCGCAACTCCTCAAGCTCACATAGATTAAGCTTCCTATTCAGTCCGGCAGCTTTTAAATCCGGATTGCAATGCTTGAGCGCCCAATAGGCTTTATGTTCTAATTCCACTGGAAGGTGGCATGCCTTTCCATAAAAAAGCCGAAAGGGGGAGATTCCAATTGGCGTCTTGTATGCCGTCTGATAAGCCCAAAGAGCTTCATCTAGCCTCTGACTCCAATCTTTCCTACCCGGCTTCACCATTTTTTCTAGAATACCTTTGATTTCGCGGTTGGAGATCTCCGCTTGACCATTGGTTTGGGGATGATATGTCGTGGACGTTCGGTGTTGGACATGGTAGCGCTTTAAGGTGGAAGCCATCATGCAGTTGCAGAAATGAGTTCCTTGGTCGTTGATTATGGCCTTGGGTACCCCGTATCTACAAAACAGGTTAGTGCGCAAAAAATCTATGACAGTTTTTACATCGTCGCACTTTGTGGCCTTAGCTTCTCCCCATTTTGATACATAATCTACAGCAACTAAAATGTAAGTATAACCGCATGAAACTGGGAATGGTCCCATAAAATCAATACCCCAAATGTCGAAAACATCGTTGACTAATATGGGTACTTGAGGCATCTCATTTCTAGCTGACACATTTCCTACTCTTTGACACCTATCGCATTTTTTACACTTCTCATAGGCATCTCTAAATATACTTGGCCAAAAGAAGCCGCTATCTAGGATTTTCCTAGCGGTTCTCCTAGGCCCGAAGTGTCCTCCACATGCAAACTCATGGCAAAAGCTAATAACAGAAGCTATTTCATTATCGGGGATGCATCTCCTAAGTATTTGATCTGCTCCTATTTTCCATAAATAAGGATCATCCCATAAGTAGTGTCTAGCATCATGCCTAAGTTTCATGCATTGTGCTTTAGTAAAAGAAGGAGGAAATGTACCTCCTACAAGGTAGTTGACGATTGAGGCATACCACGGTACTTTTGTTGAGACTGCATAGAGGTGCTCGTCTGGAAATGATTCGCTTATGTGCCCTTCTTCTTCCTCTCGGATAATCCTGCTTAGATGGTCGGCCACCGTATTTTCGATCCCCTTTTTATCCCTTATTTCCACATCGAATTCTTGCAGTAGCAAGATCCATCGTATGAGCCTTGGCTTGGCCTCCTTCTTCTTCATCAGGTAACGGATGGCAGCATGGTCAGAATAAACTATCACTTTTGCTCCAAGCAAATAGGATCTGAATTTTTCTAGAGTGAATACCACTTCCAAGGTGGAGTAGTTTCGTTGGGCAGAATCTAGGGTTCGTGAGGCGTAGTAGATCACACCTGCCTTCTTATCAACCTTTTGGCCGAGAACTGCCCCCAGAGCAAAGTCGCTTGCGTCGCACATGATTTCAAATGGTTTTTTCCAATCCGGAGTTTGGATGATGGGTGTGCTAGTGAGGGCCTTTTTGAGCTCATTAAAGGCTTTCTTGCATGCATTGGTGAATTCAAAAGGAACTTCTTTTTGGAGGAGAGTGGATAGAGGCAATGCCTTTTTGGAGAAGTCCTTGATGAACCGTCGTTAGAATCCCGCATGCCCAAGGAAGGATTGGATGTCTCGGACAGTGGAGGGGTATGGTAAAGTCATGATCAGGTCTATTTTAGCCTTGTCCACCTCTATGCCTTCTTGTGAGACGACGTGCCCTAAGACTACTCCATGAGTTACCATGAAGTGGCACTTCTCATAATTGAGCACTAAGTTCATGGACACACATCGTGCCAAAACTGTGATCAAATTGCTTAGGCAAGCATCGAATGTGTCTCCATAGATGGTGAAGTCGTCCATGAAGACTTCAATGAATCCTCCTATCATGTCTGAAAAGATGCTGGTCACTACCCTTTGAAAAGTCCCCGGGGCATTGCATAGGCTGAACGACATCCTTCTGAAGGCGAATGTACCGAATGGGCAGGTGAATGTAGTCTTCTATTGGTCCTCAGGCGCTATGGGGATCTGGTTGTAGCTTGAGAACCCGTCCAGGAAGCAAAAATATGGTTTGCCCGCCAGTCGGTCTAGCATTTGATCGATGAATGGTAGAGGGAAATGGTCTTTCCTTGTGACGGCGTTCAATTTTCTGTAGTCGATGCACATTCTCCAGCCGTTCTTGACCCTTGTTTTCACCATTTTTCCTTCGGCATCTTCCTCGACCGTGATCCCACTTTTCTTTGGGACCACGTGGACAAGACTCACCCATTGGCTATCTGATATGGGATAGATAACGTCCGCATCTAGTAGCTTCTGTATTTCCTTTTGGACGATCTCCATCATGATTGGGTTGAGTCATCGTTGAGGCTCTCTTGATGGCTTTGCTCGATCCTCTAGTAGAATACGGTGCATGCATTCAGCCGGGTTGACTCCTCTTAAGTCGGCTAAAGTCCATCCAATAGCCAACTTGTGTTGTCTCAGCACTTTTATCAAACTTCGTTCATGGCCTGCTTCCAAGACACTCTTGATGATCACTGAAAGTGTGTTATTATCCCCTAGGAAGGCGTACTTCAGATGCCCGGGCAGGGGCTTCAATTCTATTTTGGGAGCTTGCATCACTGAGGGCAGAAAAGTATTTGATTTGAATAAATTTACCTCGTTGACTTCATATTCTGGTGTGAGAGGCTCCGAGAATGTTAAGTGGGCTAGTGTTTCATGCAAGCCTTTGGCCAATTCATATGAGCTCTCGGCTCCATTGAGTATGAGTTCTAAGGGATCTGCTCTTGGTTCTGATTGGACTTCTTGGACTAGGTCGTCCAAAGCGTCGAGAGCGTGCACTTCCTCGAACTCCATGGGATGCTTCATTGCTCTGAATATGTCGAAGCTGAAGACCTCTCCTTCTACTTCCATTGATAGCATCCCACTCCCGCAGTCTATCTTCATTTTTGAGGTTTTAATAAATGGTCGACCGAGAAGGATAGGAGCATGGTCTGTTGGCCCAATATTCTCCATTTTAAGGACGTAGAAGTCTGCTGGAAACACTAATTCTCCTACTTGGACCAAAATGTCTTCAATTTTGCCCTCAGGTTGTTTGCACGACCGATCTGCCAGTTGAATAGTGAGACCGGTGGGTTCGAGCGGCCCAATCCTAAGGCATGAGTAGATAGAGAAGGGCAAGACGTTGATTGATGCTCCAAGGTCTAGCATGCAGTTCTCGATCCGGATGTTGCCAATTGTGCATGGAATGGTATAAGTTCCCGGATCTCCGCATTTGGGGGGCACCTTTCGTTGCATGACGGCCGACACGTCCCTACTCATCAGCTCTTGATCATTTCTATTGCTCCTCCTTCGGTTGGTGCAAAGCTCCTTTAGAAACTTAACATATCGAGGGATTTGCTTGATGGCTTCCAAGAGGGGGATGTTGATTTCGACTTTGCTGAACAATTCGAACACGTCCTCATCCATCACATGTTGTTTTGGTACTCGGGCTGGCACTGGAAATGGAAGCGCGGCGCGGATCTTGGAGGTCTCGGTTCTGGGCACCGGGTGTGGCCTGTGTTCTTCGGACGGTGGAACCGGGCTAGGCCTGTGTTCCTCGTGTGCGTCCCCATTTTTCTCAGCCGCGTCCTGCTCAAGAGTTCCGCGAGCCTCGGGCCTCATTTGTTCTTCTCCAGGCAACCTTGGGCTTTTGTCCTCCTCTTGCTCCATGGGTTTGACGGCAAGCTTTCTCCCACTCCTTAGGGTCACGGCACTTACGTTTTCCTTCAGGTTTTTGGACGGTTTGTGAAGGAAGTTGGCCAGGTTCATTATTATGCTCGAACATTGAGGTAGCGAGCTGAGACATTTGTTTCTTCAGGTCGGCTATTGCTCCATCATTTTTTGCCTGGTTTTGATGAACAGTAGCACTTAATTGATTCACGATGCCCGACATTTGCTGCACAGTACCCGAGAATTGCTGCACAGTACCCGAGAATTGCTTTATCATGTCCTCAAGTGACTTGTTCGGTCCTTGATGATTGCTCGAGCTTGCTTGGTACTGATTTGGTCCCTTCTATTGATATTGGCCCGTCGGGTACTGGTTTGGTCCCCTTTGTTGGTATTGGCCTGTTGGTGGGGCGTTCTGGTTGTACTGTTGGTGGGGCAGTTGGTAGAATGACTGAGCTGGTTGAGGTGTGGCTTGTTGTGTCACCTTTGGAGGGTGGTTCTCGTTTTTCCAGCTCAGGGTGGTTGCTTGACCATACTTCCGGCTTGGACCGGCGTAGTTGTTGTTGTTGTACCCTTGATATCCCTCTACTGCATTGGCCTCCACCGGGTCCTCTTCGATCAAAGTTGGGCATGCATCAGTCTTGTGGTCCGTAGAGCCACAAAACTCGCAAGGTCTTACTTGAACTGTCTGCTTTCGTAGGATTTGCATCATCATTTCCTTCATCTGTTCAATTTGCTCGGGCATTGAGTTTACCGTTGTCTCGGCACTTGCCACGTTCTTGGTTCGGGTAAACTCATCCTGCCGAGTGGTCTCCTCTCTGAACCGGGCATTTTCAGCAAATTTTGTGACCGGCCTTATGCCGCTTAATGGTAGGCTAATCATTGACCCTCCAGCTGAAGCATCAAGGAGCTTTTTGACTAAGGGAGTCAGTCCATCAATCAGGTACTCGATGATGAGTTTCTCGGGTAATCCAAGATTGCAGCAGCTTTGCTCCAATCGGTTGAATTTCTCGAGGTAGTCGAACATCGACTCGTTGGGCCCTTGCTTTATGTCCTGCAGCGGCCTCCTTACTTGCAACGCTCTTCCTGCTGGGTAATATTTGTCTAGAAATTTCTTTTGCATCTGAGCCCATGTTCTGATGCTACCCGAAGGCAATGAAAGGAACCAATCGTTTGCCGAGTCAATGAGGGAAAAATAGAACGCCTTCAACTTGAAGTCGTCTATATTCACTAATTGGGCTTTAGATTTTGGCAAATGCCATGTAAGCGTTGGAGATGAGTTGTCGCAGATTCTCCATGAGTTCCTGAGAACTTTGGCAAATTGTGGACAACAGACATGTCGACGGCAATGTTTTCTAGTTCAGGGCCCTTGTATATGCACCGCGGTTGATTTCTAAAATCAGGGACATTGAGTTCGTCCATAGTAGGCTCGCGGTAGTTGTTATCCCCATAGTAATCATCGAAGATGGGTTCCAATGTTCCCATGAATGGCATGGCTTTGGCAAAACGGCTTTAGACAGTTCGAGCTAGAGTTCAAGAAGAGTTCAACCACGGACTGGAACAGAAGTACAGCGTGCAGAAGACGCATGATCTGAATCCGGAAGGTTCTGAAGATAGAGGATCTTTTTGGTTGAAGTCGGTCAGCAAAGAAACAGATATTCGAGATGTCATTCGAATATCTCCTCACCAGAATTAAAGACCGCCTGACTAACTAACCGTAGAAGATATCTCATGAAGATTGGAATGAAGATCTGGATATCTAGAAGATATCGACGAGATTATTTGATTGGAGCCAATCGACAAGTCATCACCAAAAATCAGATAGGCGATCAAATATGTGCAGATTGGCTGAGAGAATATCGGATGGCTTGGCGTGGAAGTCATCTTCAAAGATTGGATATGGAGGAGATTGAATATCTATCAAATATTTAGGAGTATCTCCGAAATATTTGACAAGATATTCAGATTGGATCTGGACGATCAAAGATCGAGATGGAAGTCGGTCAGTGAAGAATTAGATATTCAAATGAATATCTTCACATCAGATTGAAGGCGACGTGGCTGACTTGGCAAGGAAGTTTCGCATATTCTTCCTTTGATTGGATAAAGATACACATCGAATATTTAGGAATATTTCCTAAAATATTTGATGAGATATCTGGAACAGATTTGGATCTTGCCCATGCATATAAATACAAGGCTAGGGTGACCAGATCTGTGTCGCTTCCTGAGAGAAAATAAATACGAGAGCATTCGTGAGATTGGAGGAGGAGCGACCGCCGGTTGACTATTCCACACCGGAATATCAACGGAGAAGTAACAGTTTGTTCAGTGTGCTGTTCAGACTGTTCTAGAAGGACAACAAAGCGCACACACACACACGGTGATCAAGATACGTCTTTGAGAAAAGGCGACTGGACTTCCGAGAAGTTCAAGACTAGGCCGAGAGGGAAGTCTCGTCCTACCCATAGGGGATCGAGGGGAGCTGCGGTGAGCCGAGATTGCAAATCCGAGAGACGGAGTGTTAGAGGCTAGGCTATTACAAATAAGGCGTTGTGTAAGTGTAAGTCCACGAATAGCTCTAAACTCGTAATAAGATTTGTGTCCCTTTTCGGGTGTGGGAAACCCCCAGAGTAGGCGAGGCCGAACTGGGTTATCATATTGTGTGTGCTCCTATGTTGTTCTATTTTCGGTACTGTCTGCAAAGGTGTTCCAGTCTCTGTTTGAACACAACCTGAAACTGTCCAACAAGTGTTCGAGACACAGTTCGAACACCATCTAGAACTCATCTTGACTAAGACAAGTAGATTTCAATTGGTATCAGAGCAGACACTCGACATACAGAGTGTGATCCGGCGACTGTTCAAGATGAGTTTGAAGGAAGGACAGAGCACTAACCGACTACTGCTGCTTGAAGGGCCGAATTATCCGTATTGGAAATCCATGATGAAAGCCTTTCTAAAATCCCTCGATGAAAGGGATTGGAGAGCTGTAATGATAGGATGGATAGAACCCATGATGGCCAACCCTGAAGGAGCTGTTATGCCAAAACCTGAAGCCCTGTGGTCTGAAGCAGATGATGTAGCGGCTGTTGGGAATTCAAAGGCCCTGAATGCAATATTCTATGGAGTGGACGAGAATGTGTTCAAACTGATTGCTGAATGTGAGGTGGCTAAGGAAGCATGGGATATTCTCAGAATAGCCTATGAGGGTCCATACAGTGAATCTATCGATGAAGAAGAAGAACATGAGAATGTCAATCTTGTCGGACTTGTAGTCACTATTGAAGACTGCAGTGAGACAAGTGAAAATCCATACTCCAGTGCACTGTCTGAACAGCCTGTTAACGACGCATCAAGCAGTGATGACGAAGGACTTGCTCATGAGACCTCGACCGAGACGTACAAGGAACTCTATGAGAAGTGGCTATTGGTGATTGGTCTGAACAAGAAGCTCACAGAAACAGTGGCAAGCCTGACAGAAGAAAAAGATAAAAAGTGGCAGGAGGTTGAACTTCTTCTTACACAGAAGGTGGAACTGCTAGACACCGTATCAGTTCTGAAAGCTGAGATGGAGAAAAATAGAGAAACACATCCTGCAGGCTTGGTGAAGCTAAGGAGAAAGGATGCCGACTTGGGCCGCGAAGAAGCCCATCTTCTGAACTCAGGCTCAAAGAACTTGGAATCCATACCCAGATCCCAAAGAATTGAAGATGGACACAGAGGTCTCGGCTTCAATGGTAACAGTGGCTCAGATAAGACTTTGTCTGTTAAGGCAAAAATGAAACCTGCACAGAGAGCTGAGTAGAGTGTGAACCACTACCCTGAGAAGCAGCTTGGGGATCAAGGAAGAAAGCAGATCATGCCCAACCGTGCAAGACATGGTACTAAATGGAGAGGAAACAACCGTACATGTTGGTATTGCTATCAGATGGGGAACATCAAATCATGGTGCCGACTACTTCTGGCTGAGCGAAAAGTTATGGAATCCAGAGTCACCCCTCGAGTCAGACAAGTCTGGAAATTAAAAACAAGGAAAGAAGTGTGCTTCGTGGCTCTCAGCTCATTCAGTCACTTGAAAGAAGAGTGCTAGTACCTCGATAGTGGATGCTCGGCTCACATGACAGGTAATCCTCAACATCTCATCAATGTTAAACCTATTCGCAAGCTTCAGTTTGTCACTTTTGGAGATGGAGGGAAGGGCCAGGTGATCGGCTGTGGGACATTGAAGGTTCCGGATCTACCTGAGCTCGAGGATGTCCTTCTAGTCGATGGGTTAAAGGTGATCCTGATCAGTATTAGTAGATTGTGTGATGAAGGACAGTCTATTACTTTCACTCGTGATTCCTGTCAAGTACTGGATAGGAATGGAGACACACTGATGGAAGGAAGCAGGTCATCAAACAGAAGCTACGTTCTAGGCACAGTTGGAACAGGAGTTGCCACTGTCTGTCCGACAAACACTATAAATGAGATTGATTTGCAAGGGACAGGTATGGTGTCCTCTTCTGGAAAGGTAAAAGACGAAGTTGCCGTAAACTCAGTCCCAGAAGATGATAAATGTAGAGGTGGGACACTGTCTGAGACACCCATTCAGACCAAGTCTACAGAAGATAAAGTTCTAGAGGGAGGTCCAGCTAATGAAGCCACACCTACTCCAGCTGGGACACTTGACAATGCACCTGCGCTACAACCCTCATGGAGAATTAAGAGTCGAGCGAATGAGATCAAGTATCGAGAGCTAGCTGTGTGTTCATCAAGTCCGAAGAATGTCAACAAATCATTTATTGATGACTTTTGGGTGGTGGCCTTTCACGTGGAACAGGAAGAGCTCACCAGATATGAAGCATGGAAGTTATATCATCTTGTGCACAGTCACGAACTGAAGGAGACTATATACGGACTCACACAAGCGCCCAAAGCATGGTACGAGACTTTCCTCATCGACCATGGCTATGAGCGAGGGGGAGAAGAGAAGCATATGTTTGTCACGAGTACACAGAAGCTGGTTGGCCAGTTCGTGAGACAGATGCAAAAGGAGCTCCAGCTGACCATGATGGGAGAGATGAAACACCTTCCTGGAACACATGTTGACTAGGTACTGGGAGAGCGGGAGAGCATCGCTGCAGGAAGCTGCTGCACTCAGTTCCTATGTATGAAGCAGAATCTGTCTGAACACGGAATGGAATGGGTGATGAAGGTTCTGCCCAAGAACCCAGTACAATACTCCATGAGCAGATATCACTTCATCAGAGAGCTAGTGGAGAAGAAGGTCATCACATCGAAACACATGACAACTGTAACTATCGTACTCACCATGCCACTAGACGCCGCTCAGTTTGAAACACTTAGATCCTCTCTGGGTCTGCGTGTTATCACCAACTAAGTGTTCCAGACGGAGGTCAGCCAAGAGCAGAGCCCCAGCAAATCAGATGGGCTGACCTACCAAAGAAGAGGGCTGGAACAGATGGTACGTGGTTGGAACTGATTACTAAGTTCAACATATTTGCAGCTTTATGAGGCATTGGAGCATATCAAGGAGGAGAGAGGTGATTGGACAAATATCTCAAGAGATATACACATAACCGTTTTTGGCAAGTGGAGGAGTCCAAGTATTTGAGAAATCAAAAAGGCAGTTGAATCGAAGTCGGATGAGGATACAATATCAGCAAACCCTAAGATCGGAGAAGGGAAAAGAAGGGAGAAGGGGTGGCTGTGACAGATCTTAAAGAAGCTGCTTCAAAGGCGTCAAAGGCTGATCTTAATCCAACTAAAGGGAGTGTGCAGAATGCGAAGGAAAATCAGGCGATGGCTGAACCACCCCTTAATGAAGTAATCCCTTGTTCTCACTCCTAAGGTACTGCACTCAGTTCTGTTGATGAGGAAGTACGAGCGATTGGTAAAGATTCAGTGAGTTATAAGGGTGACAAAGTGGTTAATGAGAAGCCGAAGGGATTGAAACCTGCTGTAGATTCTGTGACCGATGCTGCACAAGAAGGTGAAGCCAGTAGGGCTAACATTGTGGTTCTGATAAGAAGAAGCTGTTGAATGCAAAGGTAGATGCCACTGGCTTCGTGCTGAAGAAGACAGATATCCGCATAAAAGTCTTCCCTAGAAGGAATGGAACTCCCACGAAATATGCTGCACGAATTAGTGCTGTGAGGGGGAGAAAAATTGCTATGTCAGACTCTGAGACTGAGCAAGTTGTTGTTGATCTTGTCATCGAGAAGAAGGTAAAGCTGTCAGATGTCCAAGAAGGAATCATAACTGAAGCAGAACATGGTGCTGGAAATCACACACAGAGAGCTGGTCAGAATCCTGGATCATTAGCTGAAGACAGAAAAGCAGAAGGAAGGGATTGTTAGTCAAAAAGGAGTTGTGACTGATATGCCAAGGAAGCTGAAACAGACAGTCGATCGAGTTGCTGAAGACTGTTCCAGAAGAGATTGAAGATGAATGATGAGGACTCAGTTTCATTGGCTGATCTCAAGAAGTCTGAAAAGAAGAAAACGAAGAAGAAAGTGATCAGCCAAGCATGCTCGACTGAAGTAACTACCAAGAGGGATGATAAGCGAACAGTTGCAGGGGGAGCAAGTGCATCCAAGAAAAGGAAGAGGAGTGCTCCAGGATCTGTTCCGCCTAGTGTACCAACTGGAGTGTCTAAGCATAGAATATGGTGTGCCAGTACAGAAGCAGCAGCCAAGTGGAAGGCAGTGCAGAAAAGAAAGATTGTCCCTGAAAGGCTGCTTAATGAGAAGACAGTTCCATCCTAGTTGCAGATCTAACTATACTGTACTCTCAGTAAGGAGATGGGACAGCTGCTGTACCAGATTGGAAACAGGATGCTCATTGACATGGGAAGAACTATGTTTGACCAGGACAGACTATCAAGTGCTCCATTGAAGTTGGTAATTGACCACAAGCCGTTCAAAGGTCGACATAGGAATGATCTGAAGGACCCCGGGTTGAAGAGGAAGGACGCACCTGAGTCCTCCATAACGAGAGCTGCTGGTGAAAAGTTGTCCCGAGCTGAACGCGGACAGCTACTAGAGGAGGTGAAGACTATACTGAAGGTCGAATAAGCGCAGAGGACAAGAATCAATAAATTGGCGTGCGCTCTGCGATATCCTAGTGATGATAAAGAAGACGGAGAGAGTTGATGTCCTGTTTGAAGAAAAGACATACTGCCATGAGCCAAAGAGAGGTATGTCTGGAGAAGGACTACCACGCGGCAGTACTGAACAAGCTGAATCAGTTCAAGAAACCAGATCATCAAAAACCTGTCATTTGCTGAGCCGTGGTCGAACAGCTGCTGAGACACCATGGTCCGACAGACTCACAGTATGTGTCACTGTCTTAGGCTATGTTCGAGGGGGAGTTGACAAGATTCCAGTTGCCGAAGAGTCCAGGTTGCTCGATTGGACCCCTTGCCAGTTTGTGGCAAAAAGGGGGAGTGTTTTGAGGTAACTATTCTGGTTCCTCAAGTTGTGTCTAAAGCGTAGATTTGGTTTTGCCAAAATGCCAAGGGGGAGATTGATGTTCCCATGAATGGCATGGCTTTGGCAAAACGGCTTTAGACAGTTCGAGCTAGAGTTCAAGAAGAGTTCAACCACGGACTGGAGCGGAAGTACATCGTGCAGAAGACGCATGATCTGAATCCGGAAGGTTCTGAAGATAGAGGATCTTTTCGGTTGAAGTCGGTCAGCAAAGAAACAGATATTCGAGATGTCATTCAAATATCTCCTCACCAGAATTGAAGACCGCCTGACTAACTTACTGTAGAAGATATCTCATGAAGATTGGAATGAAGATCTGGATATCTAGAAGATATCGACGAGATTATTTGATTGGACCCAATCGACAAGTCATCACCGAAGATCAGATAGGCGATCAAATATATGCAGATTGGCTGAGAGAATATCGGATGGCTTGGCGTGGAAGTCATCTTCAAAGATTGGATATGGAGGAGATTGAATATCTATCAAATATTTAGGAGTATCTCCGAAATATTTGACAAGATATTCAGATTGGATCTGGACGATCAAAGATCGAGATGGAAGTCGGCCAGTGAAGAATTAGATATTCAAATGAATATCTTCACATCAGATTGAAGGCGACGTGGCTGACTTGGCAAGGAAGTTTCGCATATTCTTCCTTTGATTGGATAAAGATACACATCGAATATTTAGGAATATTTCCTAAAATATTTGATGAGATATCTGGAAAAGATTTGGATCTTGCCCATGCATATAAATACAAGGCTAGGGCGACCAGATCTGTGTCGCTTCCTGAGAGAAAATAAACACGAGAGCATTCGTGAGATTGGAGGAGGAGCGACCGCCGGCTGACTATTCCACACCGGAATTTCAACGGGGAAGTAACAGTCTGTTTAGTGTGCTGTTCAGATTATTCTTGAAGGACAACGAAGCGCACACACACACGGTGATCAAGATACGTCTTTGAGAGAAGGCGACTGGACTTCCGAGAAGTTCAAGACTAGGCCGAGAGGGAAGTCTCGTCCTACCCATAGGGGATCGAGGGGAGCTGCGGTGAACCGAGATTGCAAATCCGAGAGACGGAGTGTTAGAGGCTAGGCTATTACAAACAAGGCGTTGTGTAAGTGTAAGTCCATGAATAGCTCTAAACGCGTAATAAGATTTGTGTCCCTTTTCGGGTGTGGGAAACCCCCCAGAGTTGGCGAGGCCGAACTGGGTTAAGGTTTGAAACTGTCCAACAAGTGTTCGAGATGCAGTTCGAACACCATCTAGAACTCGTCTTGACTAAGACAAGTAGATTTCAGGTTCCCGTCTTGGCACTTGTTGATGTTGAGGAGGTGGGGGATGTCTAGGGGGTGGTACTGGACCAGCTTCATTTCGGTCCTCGGGTGGTTCTTGGTTTCTTCGGGCGCCTTCCTGATTACGAGCTCTTTGGTTTCTTGTCATCTAAGTTTTCCATGAAGGATATGGGGGAGGCGGAAGTCATTCTTGGCATAAGAATAGAAAGAGTAGAAGGGGGTCTAGCCTTGACGCAATCTCATTATATTGAGAAAGTGTTAAAGAAGTACAAGTACTTGAACTGTCATCCGGTGAATACTCCTTTTGAATCTTCCAAACACCTTCTTCCCAATAAGGGAGCCCCCGTATCACAACTTGAATATTCAAGTGTCATTGGAAGCTTGATGTATGCGATGACAAGTACAAGACCAGACATAGCTTTTGCGGTGGGCAAGCTAAGTCGATATACGAGTAATCCTAGTGAGGATCACTAGCAAGCGGTTCGTCGGGTAGTTCGGTATCTTAAGGGAACGATGAACCTAGGTCTTGTATATTCAGAATTTCCTTCGGTCATTGAAGGATATTTAGATGCAAGTTGGATTTCAAACGAAGAGGATCACTCTTGTACAAGCGGATGGGTGTTTCTACTTGGGGGAGGTGCCATCTCATGGGCATCTAAGAAACAAACTTGCATCAGTAGTTGAACAATGGAATCTGAATTTGTTGCTCTAGCTGCAGCTTCGAAAGAAGCGGAATGGCTAAAGAATATGATTCATGAAATACCATTGTGGGAGAGAACGATATCACCCATATCGATTCATTGTGATAGCGCTGCAACATTGGCTAAAATATATAGCCATGTATACAATGGGAAGTCTAGACACTTAGGTGTTAGACGTAGTGCGGTAAGAGAGCTCATTACACATGGGGTGATATCTGTGGATTTTGTTAAGTCACAGCAGAATCTAGCCGATCACTTGACGAAGGGATTAGCTAGAGATTTAATATCTAAGTCTGTGATGGGGATGAGATTAAAACCCATATAATCATCTAGTCGTGGGACACCCAATACACATCTAACTAGCGTTAGAGCTGAATTCAATGCGGAAAGCCCATTCCTAGAAGATTGATGAACACAAATGCGCATCCTCAAGTATGTGTTCAGCACCTACAAGTGTGAGGTTGAAGATGAACTCTTCTTAATAGATTCTTTGAAAAAGTGCTAATTGTAGGAGCACAATCGGGCGGTGTGACCCAATAGAGAATCTGCCTATATAAACGTGAAGTTTCTGGTCGCTTTATGAGATATTGGGTTTAATCTCAAATACGTTTACGAATGGATAGGGACTCAAGGGCCATTAAGAGTCAAGTTAGCTTAACGGTTTGTGAAGTAACACATGCGCGTGTCACCGTCAGGTACCCAAATGGATTGATTGGTTCAAACGTTTACGAGCATCATTATTTTCGGGTATTTTGTATGCGTGGCTACACTACGTGGAAATTCAATCGTTTAAGACATTTCCGTTTATGCGTGTTTTGCTTAAAAACAAAGGTACTTGTAAATCAAAGGTAAAACCCAAAAAATGGGGGAGGATTGTTAGTGATTTTAGATTTTTGAGCATAGAAACATACTCTAAACCATTGGAACGTGAAGTTCTAAAAGAATCAAGCAAATCGGGATAAAATCAACGAAGTTGGGAAATTCTCTCAGTGCTTACCGCCTCTGGCTTTGACATTAAGTCAGGCCGCGTTTGCTTCAGACATTAACATAATGTTAAAGGCAGATGCGGCGAGCTAATGCTTGCATGAAACGTGCGGCGTACAGACACATACGTGTCTGTCAACTCAGGCGACGTCTTTTCTTCGTCTCGTTCCATTCTCTATAAATATTAGATAATATCTGATATGTGGGCACGAAAAAATTGCTGTGCAATTGCTTGATTACTCAATCTCATCCTTGATTTCCAAATTATTCAAACCCTAAGCTTGCTGTGTTTTTCCTGCCTGAAAAAACAATGTTTCTCTTTTGGATTATATCTCAAGTTTAAGTTTCCTGTAACCCAAGGCACAAGTGATAGGGTGGAAATATTGAATTTGGACAGCGAATTTACGTGATCAAATTAGATATCCAAGGGATCATCTTTTTACAATCGAAGAAAGCTACACACAGACGAAACTCTCCCTACCATTGAAGACTCTGTACAACTTTTGTTGCTGATCAAGTGAAGATACAACTCGACCCAGTAAGTACACATAACCGGATTCTTGGCCAACTTGATGGAAGAAATGTTGTCACAGAACACCTCCACACCTCACTGTTTGTCATTTGTATATGATCAGACATTCCTTTTGCCCAAACACAGTGGCAAGCACAACTTGTAGCAGCCACATACTCCGCCTCAGTCGAGGATAACGTCACAACAGCTTGCTTTCTGGAACTCTAACATACTGCAGCACCACTCATTAAGAACACATATTCGGACGTTCTTTTTCTATCATGTACATCGCCTCCATAGTCGCTGTCCGTATAAGCTTTCAAATTAAGATCAGCTTCTTTCTTATAAAAGAGACCCAAATCAGTGGTTCCTTTGAGATAGCGCAGCATCCTTTTTGTTGTCAACATATGATCTTCTTTTGGTGAAGTCATAAATCTACTGATGAGGCACACTGAGTACATTAAATCAGGTTTTGTCACAGTAACATACATTAAGCTCCCAACTAACTTTTATAAACAGTGGCATTCGCATCTTCGCCATTACCTTTCTTTGAAAGTTTTGCCCCTGGGACTATCGGATTTTTCACAGAATTGCAACTCCACATTTTGAGTCTCTGGAGAAATTCCTTGGAATATCTTTTTTGACAAATAAAAATCCTATCTGAGCTTTGGTGCACTTCAACACCTACGAAAAACCTTGTTGGATCGTTAGGTTAGCCTTCTGTGTGAGAGAGATCAACGCGTGGTATCTCTCAGACAAAAAGCAGCAGCAAATAACTTAAGTGCAGGAAATAAAGTGCTGAAAGTAAGTACTCGCAGATTTAGAGTGGAAACCTTATTGCGTCTATGCAACAGGCTGAAAACCACTTGCCTTCTGGACAGTTCCAGAAGAGCTTCAAAGATCAATGTTATTACTTGACGAATATGCTTGTCGAATGTTACAATCTGTCTCACTCAGTGACAGTGAACCGATTCTACTCAATTCGAATACCAAATAACAGATCTTACTCTTCTCCGCACACATCGAGTACTTTGTCGACTACCGGAATTGATCGCAGCATCAATCTCCGTTTGCACTCTCTCAACAGCCAAACTTTGTCCAGTCGTGCTGCCTTGCTTTTATAGTCGTCCAACAGATCTGATCTCCATCAGAAATTTGATCTGTATTTTGTATATTTGATTTGATTAAGATATTTCCATATCTTAACTAAATCAGTTATTTCCCTTCCATATCCAGCTCATATATATTTCCATATCTTGAGTATATCTTGCTCATTAACTTGTATCCAGATCCTTGAATATCTCCAGTTCGGATCTTGATATATTTCTCTCATATACTCGTATCCAGCTCGTATATCTTCATATCGTATCTTGAGTATATCTTGCTCATATACTCCCAGATTCCATAACCATTCCATGATCCCTTGAATATCTCCATCTTGGATCTTGATATATCTCGAATATCTCCAACTCGTATCTGGAGATATTTCGATCATTAATTGCTTGATTTCGTATCTGTTCACTTCTGGGCTTTGCTTCCGGCCCACTCCACAGAGCTGATCCAAGCGCGGTCTCGGTACTGATCTCGTCCCTCACGCAGATCTCATCTCCCTCGCAGCGTCAAGCCCTCTCAGGGATGTCCAGTCATCGTTTCCCTCAGACAGTCTGACCTTGCGACATCTCAGACAAATTTGTGATTTCTGCATACTCAAATCAAATATTAGCTAAGTGTTTGTTATCATCAAAACACAAAGGGTCCAACAAATTCCCCCTTTTTGATGATGACAAACATGTCTTCACAAATGAGAAATCACACACAGCAATGACAAGGAAATCATATCTACAATTTCCTACATCAGCTACTTCAGATTTTTATTTAAGTCGAGCAAGCATAGTTCCCCCTCAGATAGACATCTACTTAAATTTTGGTAATGATTTCCCCCTTAGTGAATGCACACATATGTATTCTTCCTTTTGGCATTATCAAAAAAATTTGCAAGCAAGGACACAGAGTGATGGAAAGAGAAAACACTTCATTCATGCCAGCAAGTCATAGGTGTGTCACGCAGACACCACACATCCAAGCAGGGAAATCAAAATGCATAGAAACATCAAATATGAAATTCAAAAAAAAACAAGTTCAAAGAGCAGGGATAGATGTGGTAGGGATGGCAAAGATGGGGGCCATAAGACCGTCCAGACTAAGCATCATTCTGGTACAAAACCTTCAACTGGTCCACAATCTCTGTAGCAAGGTTCTTGATCTGCTCTGGGAACTTCTCAATCACAGTAGCCACAACACCCAAGTCTTTCACCCAATTCTCCTCTAGGACTTTCAGAGCTTTCTCTACTGCCACCTCCAGGGCTGCTAACCTCCCCTTCACATCCTGAACCTCAGACCAAAGTTTCCTCAATAATATCATCATCTCACCCAGTCCTTCAGTGGGGAGGACATTTTCGTGACGCATATGGTCAGCAACGGGAGACAGCTCAACATCAGATGGTTCTGCAGGTGGTGGCGACTGTGCGCTTGGTTTTGTCCATCCTTCATCTCCTCATCGCCAGACTTCAGCAATCACGCTCATAATTAAGAGCAAGAAGAACACCAACTGCGCTACAGGACTCATGATCTTCTTCTCATAATATATGTGACTCAACTGAATACAATAACCATCACCAAAACTGATCTTGCAGCACGCATGGACCATTGTCCAAACCTCACATTTCTATCACCGCAGCGGCAGGGCCTTCATCATACCCTCTATTGGGTTTACTCCCAAAATTACTATTCTTGACATTTTGAGCATCTCAAAACTGTCATCCGACATCCTTCACAACTTCTTGAGTTATGAATGCCGATTGCACAGCATTATGTTACTTGTTGACCAGCTCAACGTGCTCACCTTACTCTGCTGAATTTTCCATACAAGTCATCAACACAGCAACTTGGCTTGTCATCACTTTCCTTCAACTTAAGAATAGGTCATTAGCTCAAGGATAGCCTTCCCCGTCCATTCTCAGGACAAAACTCAGGCCATCATCATTCTTGACAACGAATTATATGCCACTCCATTCTCTTGGCCGATTCTCATCAGCCATCATCCATCTGCAAAGTGTTTCAATCTGAATCATATTTTAACTCATTTAACTTTCATATAACCATCATCTTCCTCACACCATCAACTGCTTGAAAGTGACCTGCACATAGCTAGCCAACCATCCAACGTGGTCTTCTCTGCTTCTTCATTCCTCTCATCAAAGGAAGTCTCTTCGATGAGATTACATCATCATTTGTCTTTCTCGCGTACTCACAGAAATGTAGTATTGTCTTCTCCACCACAATGCACATCTTTTCAAGCACGCAAAACTTACTCTCTAAAGCGTGGAAATCATCCTCACACGACCATTCATCTTTATCTTCAATCCTAATCCATCCATTATCTGAATGTCACAGATCTCCTTATCTCCACAACTGTCACAGATCTCCTCATCTCCACAACTGTCACAGAGATTGTTTCCCAGCCAAAGTTGAACCTTCTAAAGTGATAACTCAATCTGACTTGTCTCATGGGTACACAAGGTTTTTGGTATGGTGTGCTAACTTTACCTAAATGATACAAATAACACCACACACAGTCAAGCAGAAATACGATCATCCAAGTAAATTTTAGCAATTTCTTACTTCATGAGGAATACTTCCAGGAAAATAGAACAGCAAATCAACGGGCTCATAGGAACATTCCACATGAAGATAGGCTAGGGTTGGTCTAGAGTACCTCCTGGGCTTATAACGTGGGATCAACTATATAGGTCTCTTTTGGGCAGAAAGAATTTAGAATTTCATGTTTTTCAATCTCTAATTCAGTCATCAATCACACAGCTAGCATGCATGGATACAATGTGAACACAACCTAATTTTCACTAGCATAGAACATCCATATTGAATTTCCCAACAGACGTGACTTGCATGCATCTAGTCTAGCCAATCATCGAGGGAGCAACATATGAGCACAATTCTAAGAAAGTGAAATCATACCTAGTTCAAACCTCAGCTTCTCGTCGGGTTCCCTATGCAATGCCTTTGTGAATATGTCCGCTATCTGTTCCTCAGTTTTGCAGTATTCCATTGCTATTGTTCCCTTTTCTATAGTCTCATAGAGAGTGATATCGAATTTCTATATGCTTAGTGCGTGAAAACTGCACATGATTTTTAGAAATATTAATAGCACTAGTGTTATCACACAAAATTTTAGCACAATCAGTAATAACACCATAGTCACTTAGCTGTTGCCTGAGCCATAGCAGCTGCGCACAGCAAGCAGCAGTGACAATGTATTCCGCCTCAGCGGTGGAAAGTGCAATTGAGGACTGCCTCTTTGAAGCCCAAGAGATGAGACACGGTCCAAGATACTGAGCTATCCCTAATGTGGACTTCCTGTCTGTCTTACAGCCCGCATAATCTGCATCAGTGTAGGCTACCAGGTGTAAGTCTCCTCCCCTCGGATAGAACAAGCACAAATCATCTATTCCCTTCAGATATCTCAGTATCCTCTTCACAGCTTTCACGTGGGTTTCTCTGGGATCTACCTGAAACCTTGCACATAGACAAACACTGAATAAGATATCAGGTCTACTAGCAGTAAGATATAAAAGTGAACCAATCATCCCCCTGTATAAAGTTGGATCCACTTGTGGTGAGGACTCATCCTTTGTCAAGGTATCATTTGGGGACATCGGTGTGGCACACGTCTTGACGGATTCCATTCCGAACTTCTTTAGAATCCCCTTTGTGTATTTCTGCTGATGGATCCGGGTGCCATTCTCTCCTTGAGCTACTTGAAGTCCAAGAAATTACTTCAGCTCTCCTACCATTCTCATCTCGAACTCGCTCGACATCAAATCTGTGAACTTCTTGACAAGTCGAGGGTTAGTTGAACCAAAAATGATATCATCTACATGTACCGGAACCATTAGAGTGTCCTCCCCTTCCTTCAAAAGGAAGAGAGTCTTGTCCACCTCTCCTCTGGCATATCCGTGGGACAGTAGAAACTATGACAGTCTCTCATACCTAGCACGGGGTGCTTGCTTCAACCCATACAGCACCTTGTCTAGGATATGGACATAATCAGAGTGAGTGTCATCCTCAAACCCTGGTGTCTGGCTCACATATTCATCCTCTTTCAGAACTCCGTTCAAGAAGACCATTTTCACATCCATCTGCTGTAGAGTGAAGCCATGGTAAGTAGAATAAGCAATTAATAGTGTGATTGCTTCTAACCTTGCAACTGGGATGAATGTCTCATCGTAGTCTATCCCCTCTTGTTGGTTGTACCCCTTGACTACCAGGCGGGCTTTGTTTCTCACAACGACTCCCTTGTCGTCCATCTTATTTCTAAAGACCCACTTCGTCCCTATTACATTCTTATCCTTCGGCCTAGGAACCAATTGCCATACCTTGTTCCTTTAGAACTGATATAGCTCTTCTTGCATGGCATTGACCCATTCTGGATCCTTGAGCGCTTCTGCTATTGTCTTTGGTTCTGCAAGAGAGACAAAGGACGCAAATCCACAAATATGACACAAATTATCCAGATTTACCTGATCTTGTGATGTGTAACACTAGTAGTCCCTCAGCCTTGCTGGGGGCTGTATAACTCTCCCATGGCTTGTAGTCCTGGGTTCCCCCTCAGTGCCTGGAACATCCACTGTCCGGATACCAGGGTCAGGGCCTCGCTCCTGCGAGAGAGAGATCAGTTTTTACGAACCCAGACAAGCTTGGGCTTACTGGGTTTTGAAACAATTTTAACAATAGGAATAAATTTTGAAAAGCAAGAATCGTTCTTGTCAGCAAGATTAATTTTTCTTATAGGGGTTCTTCTGGGTCGTCCGTATATGTCTGTGTCATAGTGTGGACGAACCCACTCAACTCTGTCTTCCCTCCTGTGGGAAGAGATTTCTCTTCTAGGGATGTGAGTAGTACTGACTCTTCTCTGTCGGTTTTCCTCTGGAGATTTGTATGTGGTATTTTCCCAATTGTAATTCCTCTCGTATGTTTCTCTCAACCTCTTACAATCTCGTCAGTAATGGCCGGAGTGACCACAGTGCTAGCAGACGCGATAGTAAAGACCACCAGTGTTCTTGTTTCTCTCTAAGGGCATGGATCTCCTGTTTCTCCGTGCCTGAAAGTCAATCATGAAAGGTCGACGATTGGAGCTCTGCTTCTTCCAAATTTCAAAGGCTTTCCTAGCCTTGAAGAGCACAGAGTCACTATCGTAGAGGTGACTTTCCTCCAAAGAGGTGACTTTCCTCCAAAGAGGTGACTTTTCTTTCTAACTGTCTCGTGGCTCTTGGCTTTCTCCCCTGACGGGAGCTCTCTCCAACTTCAATTATTACTTCCTTTCCTTTGACATTCCTTTTATTTTCTGCCTCTTCGTCAGTACCTTTCTTTCCTTCACCATATCCAAGTCCTGGTCTGACAAACCTTCATTTGTAAGTTTCTTTTACTTCTTCAACCCTCTTGGCTTCTAGTTCTCGCAGCCAGATCTCTTTTCTTTCAGTCTCCTCTCGTCTGTGATCTGCCACTGTCTGACGCAGTTCCTCATTATCCAACTGGAGCCTGGCCAATTCTGCATTTAATCCTTCCATTTTGGTTCTGGTGTGTATTGACTCGGTGCCGTCAATTCTCATGCACCTTAGCTCCTCACTTAAAGTGTTGATTTGTGTGTCTCTTCCGTCACGTGTGGGACACTTGCAGATGTGCTCCTCCATTTCCCTCTCAAGTCGCATAACTTTGGTTGACCAGAGGTGATTGTTCTCCATATCGTCTTCGTGTTCATCTTGCATAATCTCAAGCTGTTCTTTAAGACTTAATCTTCTTCAACAGTTCGGCAATAGTTTCTACAAAATCAGATTCACTGAAAACCTCATCGATGAAGGAGTCAGATTAATTTACCTCATTGTTCGTTGATCTCACCATTAGACATGGTTCCTTAGTTTGCTTCCCCTCGCTACGTTCCTCATCTGACTCATCCCAGGCAGCGAACATGGCTTGAGCTTCCTTTGGAGCAGGTGGTTCACCCTTCTTTTTGTTGTAGCAGTCTCTAGCAAGATGCCCCTTTTTCTGGCAATGATAGCAGGTTCTTTCTTCCTTTTGCTCCTGCCTTTGTCTTGTTTTCTTCTGAGGTAGCTCCCTTGTTTCCCTTATAATTTCATCCTCATCCACCAGAGTTTCCTCTGTTGAAGTTCTACCCTCTCCCTGTGTTTGCCATCTTGAAGGCTCTCGAGAGGAGATCAATCTTCTCATCCTCACTTTTAGATGGCATACTCACCTGTGCTATATCCAAAGCCTTCTCAACTTTCAATGTTATAGCTTGAGATTTGCCTGCTTGCCTCCTAGCCATTTTTCTCTCTGCTATCCCTGCTTGGCTTCGCAGGTTCACCACAAGTTCTTCCAAGGTGGTGTCTTTGATGCCCTTCCGAGCCTGGAGGGCTGTTGTCACTGTATCCCATCTGGAGCTAAGAGCTTGCATGAACTGATGGGTTATTTTCCACTGTGGAAGTTTCTCATCTAGAGAGTTCAGTTGTGCGATGATTACTTGAAATCTGGTGTAGAAGTCTTTCAGAGATTCCTCCTTTCGTTGCTCGATTGTTTCATAGTCATTCGTGGCTGCCAGAATTCTATTCCTTTTTATATCCTCGTTTCCCTCGTACAGTCTTGCTAGACCATCCCACTGCTCCTTTGCCGTTTTGTATATAGCCATCTTCACCTGATCACCTGGTGAGAGGGCCATGTACAGAACCTTCTTAGCCCTGGCATTCTGCTGGAGAGATTTGTAGTCAGGATCTGTGTACTTGTCTTTCTCATTCTCTTTCGGATTGGCGGGATCTGTCACATCCAGAATAGGGAAGTTAGCCTTTTCAAATACTCACCACAGCTTTCCATCCAGGGAGCATACATGAGCCTCGAACTGATCCTTTTACCTGTCAAACTCTCCCGGGTTGAGCACGGGTGGCTTCCAGAAGGAGTCACTCATGACTGACATGATTTCCTGCAAAGGCTAACACACAAAATCTAGAGCCTCGGCTCTGATACCAATTGTTGGATCATTAGGTTAGCCTTCTGTGTGAGAGAGATTAACGCGTGGTATCTCTCAGACAGAAAGCACCGAAAAATAACTTAAGTGCAGGTAATAAAGTGCTGAAAGTAAGTACTCACAGATTTAGAGTGGAAACCTTATTGCGTCTATGCAACAGGCTAAAAACCACTTGCCTTCTGGACTGTTCCAGAAGGGCTTCAAAGATCAATGTTATTACTTGACGAATATGCTTGTAGAATCTTACAATCTGTCTCACTCAGTGACACTGAACCGATTCTACTCAATTCGAATACCAAATAACAGATCTTACTCTTCTCCGCACACAGCGAGCATTTTGTCGACTACCGGAATTGATCGCAGCTTCAATCTCCGTTTGCACTCTCTCAACAGCCGAACTTTGTCCAGTCGGGCTGCCTTACTTTTATAGTCGTCCGGCATCTCTGATCTCCATCAGAGATTCGATCTGTATTTTGTATATTTGATTTGATTAAGATATTTCCATATCTTAACTAAATCAGTTATTTCCCTTCCATATCCAGCTCATATATATTTCCATATCTTGAGTATATCTTGCTCATTAACTTCTATCCAGATCCTTGAATATCTCCAGTTTGGATCTTGATATATTTCTCTCATATACTCGTATCCAGCTCGTATATCTTCATATCGTATCTTGAGTATATCTTGCTCATATACTCCCAGATTCCGTAACCATTCCATGATCCCTTGAATATCTCCATCTTGGATCTTGATATATCTCGAATATCTCCAACTCTTATCTTGAGATATTTCGCTCATTAATTGCTTGATTTCGTATCCGTTTGCTGCTGGGCTTTCCTTCCAGCCCACTCCGCAGAGCTGATCCAAGCGCGGTCTCGATACTGATCTTGTCCCTCACGCAGATCTCATCTCCCTCGCAGCGGCAAGCCCTCTCAGGGATGTCCAGTCATCATTTCCCTTAGACAGTCTGGACCTTGCGACATCTCAAACAGATTTGTGATTTTTGCATACTCAAGTCAAATATTAGCTAAGTGTTTGTTATCATCAAAACACAAAGGGTCCAACAAACCTCATTCTACCTAAATCTGTCATTTCAAACTCCATCATCATAGACTGTTTAAACTTCTTTCAAAGAGATGACTCATATTCCAAGTAAAAATAAGAGATGCAGCAAATTTCTGGAAGCTTTTTCACAGTCTTAACATCCGAATTAGGTCTTGGAATAAACTGGAGAGGTGTAGCCCTTTGCGTAACCTTTCCATCAAGCTTTTGATCAACCCATGCGGACACCGTATGCGATCTGGGCATGCAAAATAAGTGAGAAAGGTCGGTATGCCCTGTTTTGCCTGAAACTCCATATTTTGCTCCAAAACTTGATCTTTTTGCCGAAACTTGATCCTTGAGGCTGTCACCGAGGTGGAATGAAATTTTGCACCTACAAGGCCAAGAAGAGGATAATATGGCATCAAAAATGTTTAAGAACGAATCAAAACATCTAATAAAAGTAGAGGAATATTAGTCAAGAATTTCACTTATCTAAACACTCCACACTTGGAGTTTGATCGTCCCGAGCAAATAATAAGATCAAGCCAAAGAGAAACAAATGGTGAAAAGCTAAGTCATTATATTTTGTCGCCCATTTGCTCTCCACATCCATTTAAAGTCTCAAGCTTTTATTTCTAACTACTAACACATATTTACAATCTAAGTCCTTTTCGTAGGTGTTACGAGTGCATTTAGCATATGCACCAAGCCTTTAAACCCCTAGGCTACCCTAGTGGATGAGTTATAGTCTCGTGAGAGTTTTCAGAAATGGGAATACTCACAAATTCCAAATGCATTTATCCCATAAGAGTGAAAACAAGAGTGTTTAACAATTAAGGCATGGATTTCTCTAAATCAACTTCACATCCCAAACTAGCATCACAATCATTCTACCATCAAAAGAGTTTTCAAACCATTTAAGTTCATATGAGGGTGCATATTCAAGGAAGTCAATACTAGAGATATCGAGCGCCTAACCTAGGTGTCCATTCATTTTCAAGGCAATGCATTTGAAACATGATTGATAGCTTGCACAAAAAGTGTCAATCGCTCACCTATGCTAGCTAGGGCTAGTCCACGGGCTCATGATATAAAATTCATTTCCAAGTTTTAGACGCTAAAGTCATAATCCTTAAGGAAAGAGGAGTTCGACAACAAGAGTTCACAAAAACAAGCATAAACCAATCAATAGCTTACGTGAAATCACAAGGGTCGTCCCAAAGTTCAACTTGCTAGCACACAATGCACGTGGTGAACTCATACATAAAAGAGATGATGGAAGGGCATAAAATCAAGTTTAAGTGGATTTACTTGGCCTTTCGCCTACAAATACTTTCGAGGGGGAACTTTTCTTCCTAACCCCCGACATTTGTAGGTTTTGAAACGAAACTTCTCTTGTACTTCGAGAAAGTTCTTAGTCGGGGCTTTGCCCTCTTTGACCATGTAATTATGGGGCCTATTGTTCGCCCTCTTTTGACTCCACACTTAAAACTTGACAATATGCCCAATGTGAATATGGAATGTGCGAGAAACAACCACAAACAAGGCACGGAGAAAGAGAACTAAAGTCACCTAAAAGCAACCAAGAGGTTTAAGTTTTTCATGAAGGTTTCAAAGTGTGCTTGCTAAAAACTAAGTTCAAAGCGTTCACGAAAAATGCCTAGATTGCTAGATAGGCAAAAGATAGCAATGAATATTGATTCACAAGAATGTGCATTCATTAGAACTATTTCGGTTCTAGACTCTAAATTAAGTAAAAGTGAAATATAAGCTAGATGTGACTTATAAAAGTTTAGAAATGATGGTCAGAAGCCTTTAGTAGTATAACACTAAAAAAGAATTGGGATAAAGCATGATGAATGCAAGAGTCTATTCAAAAATGATAGGCATGGCATGATATGATTGAACTATGCGACTACCCACCCCACACTTAAGAGTTTGCTTAGTCCCTAAGCGCAAACAATAAAGAAAATGAGATAAAGGTGCATAGGAACTCCCCTCGTTTGTAGATGTGCCCCTTGAATAATAGGGACGCCAATGTACTAAGCTTTATCATACATGATGTGAATACTTTCCTTGATGACAAGAGAGCATGAGAGGTTAAATGTAACAAGTGATAGATACAGAAATAATAACGAACTCAAGTATGAGCAACATGGTATCACAAGGCCACAAAATAACATCATGGCATATATGTTTAAGAGAGTTTAAACAAAGAAAGTAAACTACATCTTCCTTCATGCACAAGGTGTCTAAGTCATAGCAACAAGGTGGTTCCAATACAACAATATAAAGCACATGAACACGAAGGGGCGACATCATTATTCATAGACAAATATAAGGGGAGGTGGAGGGGCTTGGGCGATATGAATTAGGATTGGAGTGAGTGGAACTCACTCCACACTTAAGATATCACTCTCTAAAGTCATAGCACACGCCACACTTAATATTCAAGTCACACTCAAGCCATGCAATGATTATGCCAAAAAATTAAGCATTAAGAACATGAATAGACAACTTACAAACCGGGTTACCTCCCGCGAGGGCCTAGTTTTTCCCGTCTTGGCATAGATGTGGCAAAGTGCCCCATAGAATCACTCGTGAGAAGTCGTTTGCCAGGATCCCTTCTCACGAGGCCTTGGATTTAGCGTGTCAATCCACCTTCAAATCCCATTTGAATTTCTTCCCATCAAGTCTACAATGGACTTTCCTTTGGGAGCATGACCCCTTTAAGAATGAAGAACCCTTTAGATTTAAGGGGTCATGGTTGCTTTTTCCAAATAATCTTTCAAAGTAGGGCAAGAAGCTCCAAAACTTGTCTCGAGATGTCGTAGTGAAGAAAGGGTCTTCAAAAATTGTCTCTAGCTTGATGGGCACACCTTTCTTCAATTTTTCAATGATGTCCTTGGGTTCCCAATTCTCAATCTCCCTCTTCAGACTTATGTCTTCTTGTTTGTGAGGTTGCTCTTTAGTCAATTCCATATATACCTCAACAAAGTCTTCATACTCTTGGAATCCTCGTGGCTCCAAATGCTCTTGGTCTAACTCATCACCATCAAGAGATTCAAGCTCATTCGATATTCGTGGAGGTGAAAGTGTCCGAAGAGTGTAGTCTTTTATATTTGAATCATCTTCATCTAACTCTTTGATTGCTTGATCAGACTTCTCAAAAGAGTAATTCAACAATTCATCATCACTTGATTCAAAGACTTCAATCTCGGAAAAAGCTTCTTCCCCGTCCATGGTCCCATTCTCAATTACTTGTTGCGCTAAAGTGCTTTCCAACACTTGTCTTTGAGCATCAAGTTCATCCATACGGTGGTTCAAATCTTGGAAAGCTTGTAGCATGTCTAGACGATCTTAGGTAACCCTTGCTTTGTGGGTCTGTTGATTAGCTTAAATCATGGCTAACATTTCAAAGATGGAAGGTCCACTATTAGGTTGAGGATCCAAATGATATTGAGGGTAGGAGTCATTTTCAAATGAGTATTGGCTATCATCCCGATAAGGAGAGTAGGAATGTATCGGATAGCCATGATCTTCCCAATAGGCATTTCGTTGCTCCTTCTCTTAGTCATATTCTTCATTGTGAAAGACTTGTTGGTTGAATGAATCCATCATCGCAAAACAAAAGAACAAAAGTTTGCAAGGGATATGAGTCTAAAGAATGTACAAAAGAAAAGGAAAAATATTTACAAGAATAGTCCAAATCTCACAAAATCTACTCTAGTGCTCTAGTTAATGTGTTGCTCCCCGGCAACGGCGCCATTTTGAATGTTGTAATATTTGCACTTCAAATCTATGTGATCGAAAGCAAGTATATTTGGTCAAAAACAATTTATAAACCGGTAAGTACCGGGTCGTCCAAGGAAAAAGGAATGATGTTTGGGATCTAGTTCCACGACCTGAAGGGGTAAATGTCATTGGAACAAAATGGATCTTCAAGAACAAGCCTGATGAGAAGGGCAATATCACCAGAAACAAAGCCCGTTTAGTGGCTCAGGGATACACACAGATAGAAGGTATCAATTTTGATAATACATTTTCCCCTATCGCACGACTGGAGGCGATCAGACTGCTCCTTGCTCTAGCGTATCATCAGAAATTCAAACTGTTCTAGATGGATGTCAAGAGTGCTTTTCTGATTGGCTTTCTAAATGAGGAGGTGTACGTTACTCAGCCAAAGGGCTTTAAAGGCCCACATCATCCTACTGATGTGTACCACATGAAGAAGGCATTGTATGGACTCAAACAAGCGCCCAGCGCATGGTACAAGCGTCTCACGGTGTTTCTTGTTGACCATGGCTGTGTGCGAGGGGGATTAGATAAGACTCCATTCGTCAAACACATGAGACATATTTTATCATTGCACAAATTTATGTTGACGACATAGTGTTGAGGTCCTGTACACAGAAGCTTGTGGATCAGTTTGTAGAACAAATACAAAAGGAGTTTAAGATGAGCATGGTGGGAGAGATGAACTACTTTCTTGGACTCCAGGTTAAACAGAGGGACGATGGCATCTTTATTTCCCAGAGCAAGTATGTCAGGAACCTGATCAAGAAATTTGATCTTGAAAAGGCAAGTCACAAACGGACTCCGGCAACTACTCACATAAAGATCACAAAAGATGATGTCGGCACGAGTGTTGACCAGACACTATACAGAAGCATGATAGGAAGCGTGCTCTACTTAACAGCTAGTAAATCAGATATTGCTTATGCAGTAGGAGTATGCCCCAGATATCAGGCAAGTCCTAAGGAGAGTTATCTGGTGCAAGTCAAGAGGGTTATCAAGTACGTCTATGGAACTGCTGATTATGGTATCTGGTACACCAAGGACACAAGTTCGTACCTAGTTGGGTACTGTGATGCTGACTGGGAGGGAAACGCTGAAGATCGAAAGAGTACATTTGGAGGTTGTTTTTTCTTAGGCAACAATTTGGTTTCCTGGTTCAGTAAGAAGCAGAATAGCATCTCATTATCTACAAGTGAAGCGGAGTATATTGTCGCCGGAAGCTGCTGCACACATCTGATATGGATGGGCCTATTTTTTGCCCTCTTTTGTTTTTGACTCCACACTTACAACTTGACAATATGTTCAATGAATGTATGGAATGCATGGAAAATAATCATAAGCAAAACACTAAATTAGAAAGAGCTCCAGTCACCAAGGAGCATACAAGAGGTCTAAGTTTTTCGTGAAAAGTTTTTAAAAGTGCTTGCTAAAACTTAATCCAAGGTATTTCAACGAAAATACTTAGAAAATTAGATAGACAAGGGATAGCAATGATATTGATTCACAATAATGCACATTTAAGGGACTAGGTCTGTTCTAAGTTCAAGATCCAATAAATGTGACAAATAGGCTAGATGTGATTTATAGAGATTTAGAGTTGATAGTCACAAGCCTATGTGGTTAAAAACACTCTCATGTTGACGGATGCACAGTTGTCGTGTGCAAAAGTCAAGAATACATTTATAAGTCCGCTACTCGCGACTTCACTACTGGGTAGCAAGTGGTAAGTAGGGGTCGAACCCAAGGGAATTAGGGGGATAGTTGTTCTTTGTACAAAAAGGGAGCGTGATTTTAGGTTGATTGAGGTTTTAGTGCTGAAAAGTAAGTGTCTTTTTGGTCGGTTTTGGTTTTTAATGCAGAAAAGTAAAGTACTGAAAATAAAAGGAGAAGACTTACAGCAAGTGGGATGCTTGAAGGATAAGTCTTGCGGAGAGTAAGCGGTTGATATTGCAGTTGATATTGAGACTGAAAGTAAAGTGCAGGTGATGTTTTAAGTTAAGGAAATTATTCGGTTTTAGGGGCCTTGTATCATAGTCTGTATATCATTGACCTCTAATGGTCATACTATGTATTCAAAAGTGTATCAAGGCCATTCCAAGCACTCGATTTGCCACACTGTCTAGTCCATTCCAAGACATAGAGCACTTGTTCTATTTAGACTAATACCCCATTCCAAGGTATATTAGCCTTATGTGCATCCATTTGATCAATCATTCCCGATCAACCAAATGGTGTTTTTAAGAGGTCAAACTCCTCAGATAAGTTTTACCATTCCAAGCATCCACTTATCCGAGTATGTTTACGAACCCCACGGAAGAGTTTTGCCATTCCAAGCATCCACTCAACCTTGGAAGTTCTAACCTAATATGTGGCACATAGAACAAGTTTTGAACACACAGAGGCATAAAGAGTAGGGCCTAAAACATTTTATGACACAAGTACACCACTTCAACCGAATGAAGAGTTTAGCTACAAATATCCATAGAGGTGGATACCATAGCTAAGTACTCGAGGGTTTTTGAAAGACAGTAAGTAAAGGAGAATACTCAAGAACCAACAGGAGTAAACTCAAGAACCAACAGGAGTAAACTCAAGAACTACTAGAATACTCAAGAACCAACAGGAGTATTATAGATTTAAAACAAGTGTCTACAATAGTAGTGCCCAAAATCTAGAGAGAAGCTAGAGCTTTGTGATGGAGGATGTTTTGAAATGAGGATGATATTACAAAGAGGAGAGGAGCTCTATTTATAGGCTAAGGGAGAAGAGGAGATCACAACACTTGGCACAAGATGGG
This sequence comes from Rhodiola kirilowii, assembly GCA_033675215.1. Classification (NCBI taxonomy): domain Eukaryota; kingdom Viridiplantae; phylum Streptophyta; class Magnoliopsida; order Saxifragales; family Crassulaceae; genus Rhodiola; species Rhodiola kirilowii. The sequence goes on from CM066197.1 coordinate 23,345,800, forward strand.
AGGAAGACCTCCAAAGCCATCGGGTGATGTCATCATCTCATCTAGCCGCCCCCCATGTGGCATGCAAGGAGAGGAGGAGAGGAGGATGGGAGGAGGAAGCCGCCGGCTAGGTGGCATGAGCGGAGAGGATGTGAGTTTTGTGATCTCATTCCAAAAAGCCATCGGTCCTTTCAGCTCCCGACTGACTCTGGTTGCCCTTCGGTTGGACTTGTTTTGAGTGATTCCACGTCAGGTTCTTGAAAGTCGGAATTTGGTCGTGACCTGGAATGACTCGTAATTCATATTCAGCTTTAAAACTCTTCCTTAGCCTGTATTCTCTCTAGACTCCAAAATACCCTGTAGATAAATATCGGAACTAACAAGCAAAAGTTAAATAGACAAAGAGTCTAATTTGGTGGGTTTAACTGTGTTTATGATTCATACAATTATGGTCCATCAGATCACCCCACACTTTTAGTTGTTCGTCCCTAACAATGCTTTTTAAGGGCGGAACACAATCTAAGTAAACTTTTAAATATGAAAGTGAGACTGTGGGACTTGATTTATCTTAATTCATGCATTACTAACTTATTACCAAATTAAACCGTGTAAATACTTAGAAGAAACTTGATACTTGTACCTTCGCGCCGAGATGCAAATTAATTCGGATGTTTCGGGAGATAGCCCTTTTTAGGCTCCTGGACTGCATTTCTCGGGATCGACTCGCACTATATGGTTTCCTTGTAGCTTTTTCTAGCACGTGATTCGGTTCGGGTTTCACTGAGTTGAGAACTTTGATTTCTTTTTGGTGAGGGACAGCTTTTGTAGTGAATCACCCTTTGGCCTTTGATGTTGAATTGGAGTTTCTTCACTTTTGTTCGGTTAAAACCTTCACAATTTTGGCCTTTGGCCTTTGATTAGCTTCTTTGAGCTTTTGCTTCTTTGTGACTTGCTAGTCCATTTTCTCAGCCTTTCTTTGGGAGGTCCAATCGTCGCCCGCAAGCATATGGAAATACCTCCCCGCTCTTTCTCATCCTTGCCGTTTCGCGCGGGTCAAGATGAGGGTCGCCCATCTATTTTCCCGGCTACTAGGACTAGAGATAGGATGGTTTGATTCTCATCCCGCCTCTTGCATAAACGCTGCACGGCGGAGATGACTTCAATCTTCACTGAAACCCAAAGTGCAGCCTCCACTGACTTCGAAAACCATATAGTTAGATTCGATCTTTCGATTGCCTTCCAAGCCTCTCTAGGGCATTTTCTATCAACTCCACATCCCCTGTATATCTCAGCACAAAGGGACAAATGAGAAGTTACATTCTAAGTTTTTAGACAGTTGAATTTTCACAAGGTAAATGCATGAATTATGATCTATCTTTTTCACATTCTCAAGTTCATATTTTCAAAAAGATAATATTAAGGGAAAAGGAAAAAGAAAAACATGTTATGTACACAGGCGGTTCTCACCCCACACTTTTGAACGAAGGCGTGCCTTTCAGCACGACGTAGTTCAAAAGTCATGCAAATATATACAAGAGACGGAAATCACATTAAGGAAAAGAGAAGAACTGCACTCCCTTTTACTGTGTCGTGTCGTGGAACGACATGCCTCGGAGCTGGATAATTGAGGGAGTTCGGCTGGGGCCTTGAACTCTCAGCGCGGGCCCGGTAATTTCTCGGAAGCTGCCTGGCTGATCTGATCTTGCTCCAAAAATTGATTCCTACAAGGGGTCATTCCTTCTATACAAAAAGTGGGTGAGAGCGACTTATGGTAAAAACTAAATGACAGAAAATAAAATTACTGAAAGTAAGATAGGTGTCGGGTTACCTCCCGACCAGTGCCTTTGTTTAACGTCGTTGGCTCGACGATACCTCACTCCTGGATCATAAGTAGGGATCCCATGGGTGCTTGAGGTCGAACTTCTTCTTGGCAGCTCTTTTTCTCCGCCCAAAGAACACATATGGCAGCGGGCTCAGTTCTGCTCTCCCTTGATCCAGAGGCTTCTTCTTCACATATCCCCGAGAAGGCGAGGACTCCTTGACCATAGCTGCTGGTCCATCAAGTCGAGCTGTCTTGTTCCTCCTTCCCGGCTTCCATTCCTTTGGGCCATGTCTTTGTCGCTTTTTCATGTATGAACGGTCGGCACCTTTGCAAGTTTGGAAGTTCAGCATTGTGCCATCAAGTGTAGGCGACATCAAGCATGTTCCCATGTTGAGCTTCTTCCTTGGGGAAGGGATTAATGGTCGTCTTGGAACGAGTGAGTTTTCCGGGCTGTTTTGTTGGCTTGTGGCGAGAGAGAGCTCCTTTGTTGGCTGTTTTGGCTTATGCTCCTCCTCCAACTCCCCTTGCACCTCATCATTATTGATTATATGATCTTCGGTGGCTATGATCGGCATAAAACACGAAGGGTTAAGTTGGGGCACTTCGACCATGAGGACTGGGTCTGTTTCAGGTGCTCCAACAGTGAGGACCAGGTCTTTCTCGGACAGTTCGGCAATGAGGTCTGGGTATGTCTTGGGCAACTCTTCAGTTAGGACCGAAATTGATTTGGGCAGTTTGGCAATGCGGTCCCAGATCAGTTGTGTAGCCGCCCAGAATTCCTCATTTTTGACCTCGTCTTGGTGTATCGGGGCACTCATTTGCTGGATGCTAGCTGCCAATTCTTCCTCCTTGTCCTGGAGTGGCTTGGCAATGTGGACCTGGGCTTCCTCGGGCATTTCAGAAATGTGTACCGATACTGATTTGGCCAGCTTGTTAATGAGTGTGATGTCGGGGTCGTTCTGCACTGAGTCCACTTCCATCGTCGGTGCTTCATCATTAGTTTGGTACATCGGCCCTTGTTTTGTGCTTTCTGCCAAATCGTCTATGAGGTCCCAAGTTTCAGCCGAGGTTAACTTCATGATCGAGCCTCCCGCTGCATCGTTAAGTCTTTTCCACTCAAGGGGCGTCATTCCAGTAAGAAACCTTTGAATAAGATTGTGGTTGGTGAATCCATGGTGCGGGCAGCGCGAAACAATGGTATCAAAGTACGAATAGTATTCGTCCAAAGTTTCATCCCGGGATTGCTTAAGGTTGAGAATCTTCTCGTGGGTTTCAAGTCGGAGAGATGGTGGGGAAAACTCTTCTAGAAATTTGGCTCGTAAATCCCCATAATCGCCTTCATAAGTCGCACATGAGTAATATCACTCTATTGCCGAGTCTGTTAAAGAAAATTTGAAGCATGTCAGCTTAAACTCCTCTAACGTCTCGTTCTCAGGTTTCATGTGGCGGCAGATGTGGTGAAAATGTTGGCAATATATCACAAGGTTTGCTTCAATGGTACCTGATGGACCATAATTGTATGAATCATAAACACAGTTAAACCCACCAAATTAGACTCTTTGTCTATTTAACTTTTGCTTGTTAGTTCCGATATTTATCTACAGGGTATTTTGAAGTCTAGAGAGAATACAGGCTAAGGAGGAGTTTTTAAGCTGAAAATATATTACGAGTCATTCCAAGGTCACGACCAGATGCCGACTGAAGAAATATCACGAACCTGACATGGAATCACTCAAAACAAGTCCAACCGAAGAGCAACCAGAGCCAGTCCGGAGCTGAAATGGACCGATGGCTTTTGTGAAAAGCTCACAAAACTCACAAATTCACTCCACCTTGCCTTATGACCGGCGGCTTTTGGGAGTTTGATGACTCATGGGGGGCGGCTCTCCCCCTTGCCACCTCCCCAACCGACGGCTTTTTGAGCTCACCATGGATTTGTGCCATGTGTGTTGCCTCTAAACCACATCTTCTCCTCCCCTTAGCTATAAATAGACCCCTTCCCTCCCTTGTATCATCCATCCACAATCCCACAATCCACAAATCACTTATCTCTCTAAGATTTGGGCACTACTCTTGTAAGCTTTTGTTTTAAATCTATAATACTCCTGTTGGTTCTTGAGTATTCTCCTTTACTTACTGTCTTTCAAAAACCCTCGAGTACTTAGCTATGGTATCCACCTCTATGGATATTCGTAGCTAAACCCTTCATTCGGTTGAAGGGGTGTACTTGTATCATAAAATGTTTTAGGCCATACTCTTAGTACCTCGTTGTATTCAAAACTTATTCTATGTGCCATATATTAGGTTAGAACTTCCAAGGTTGAGTGGATGCTTGGAATGGCAAAGCTCTTCCGTGGGGGTTCGTAAACATACTCGGATAAGTGGATGCTTGGAATGGCAAAGCTTATCTGAGGAGTTTGACCTCTCTAAAACACCATTTGGTTGATCGGGAATGATTGATCAAATGGATGCACATAGGCTAATATACCTTGGAATGGGGTATTAGTCTAAATAGAACAAGTGCTCTATGTCTTGGAATGGACTAGACAGTGTGGCAAATCGAGTGATTGGAATGGCCTTGATACACTTTTGAATACTTAGTAGGATCATTAAAGGTCAATGGTAAACAGATTATGATACAAGGCCCCTGAAGCCGAATACTTTCCTTAACTTAAAACATCACCTGCACTTTAATTTTCGGTCTCAATATCAACTGCTCACCTTCCGCAAGAATTGCCCTTCACGCAACAATCGCTGTAAGTCTTCTCCTTTTATTTTCAGTACTTTACTTTTATGTCATTTACTTTTCCGCACTAAAAACCAAAACCAACCAAAAAGTCACGTAGATATTAGCACTAAAACCTCAATCAACCTAAAATCACGCTCCCTTCCTGTACAATCCCTCAAAGAACAACTATCCCCCTAATTCCCTTGGGTTCGACCCCTACTTACCACTCTACTATCTAATAGTAGAATCACGAGTAGCGGACTATAAATTTATCTTTGCACAGAGAACACCGCACCTTAACGACAGTGCGGTGGGCTCCGTCAAAATTGGCACCGTTGCCGGGGAATTAGTTACTTAATCGGATAAGTTCTTTGAATCGATACTCGCTTCAAAACAACCATGTCTCGCGAAGGAATCCACCATAACTACCAGGATGACGAAGAGATAAACCTATACGATCGAAATAATGAGGTGCCACTTCCATTTGTGGACGATCCGGAACAAATCATCCGAGACAGAAGAGCTCGTGATAGGGAAGCTATCCGAAGAAACCAAGGACCACCCGAGAACCGAAATGAAGCTGGTCCAGTACAACAACCCCCTAGATATCCACCACCCCCTCAACCTCGACAAATGCCAAGACAAGAACATGTCTACGATAACTACTATGGGGATGCCAACTACCGTGCACCTACTATGGGAGAACTCTCGGCACCATATTTCAGAAACCAGCCGTGGTGCATTCACGAAGGCCCTGAACTGGAAAACATCGTCATCAACATTGCAGTGGCCCACAACTTGCCAAAATTCTCAGGAACACGTGGAGAATCAGCAATGACTCACCTCCAGCGCTTACATGGTATTTGCCAAAACTTAAAACCGAATGGCGTGAACGTAGACGACTTCAAGTTAAAGGCGTTATACTTTTCCCTCATTGACGCGGCAAACGATTGGTTCCTTTCATTGCCATCCGGTAGCATCAGAACATGGGCTCAGATGCAAAAGAAATTCCTGGACAAATATTACCCGGCAGGATGGGCAATGCAAGTAAGGAGGCAACTGCAAGACATCAAGAAAGGGCCCAATGAAACCATGTACGATTACCTGGAAAAGTTCAACCGCCTGGAGAGAAGCTGCTGTACCCCTTGGACTACCCGAGAAACTCATCATCGAGTACCTCATTGATGGATTAAGACCCTTGGACAAAATGCTCCTGGATGCCTCAGCTGGAGGATCCATGATGAATCTGTCATTAAGTGGCATAAGGGATCTCATCACCAACGTTGCTGAAAATGCCCGATTTAGAGAAGAGACAATTCGGCAGAAAGAATTTTCCTGAACAAGGAATGTGGCACAAGCTGAAACACCGATGAGCTCTATGCCAGAAGATATGAAACAATTAAAGGAAATGATGATTCAGATCCTACGAAGACAACCAGTTCCAGTTAAGCCTTGCGAATTTTGTGGTTCTACGGACCACAAAACTGACGCATGCCCGACATTAATAGAAGAGGGACCGACAGAAGTGAATGCAGTGGGAGGATACCATGGATACAACAAAAACAGCAACGACAGAGCCGGACAAAACAGGCTGTATGGTCAAACAACCAACCCTAGCTGGCGTAACAACATCTATCCTCAAAAGGAAACACAACCAGCTATCCCTCAACTAGCTCAGTCATTCTACCAACCCCCCCCCACCGACAGTATAACCAGAACGCTCCATCAGCAGGCCAATATCAGCAAAGAGGACCAAATCAGTACCAAGCCGGCCCGAACAATCAGCAAGAACCAACCAAGTCGCTCGATGACACAATGAAGGAGCTCGCAAGAAGCATAAATCAATTGGGTACTTCGCTACACCAATATCAGGCGAAAACTGACGGGGCAATTTTAGAATTGACCAAACAAATGTCCCAGCTCGCCACTGCAATGTCAACACTCACTAATGAACCTGGCAGACTTCCTTCACAAACCATCCAAAATCCAAAGGCAAATATTAGCATGATAAAGAGGTCAAACGTAAAGACGACACTGGGAGAAGGGGCACGATCCACGACTTACAAGCTTACTAACAAGCACTTCACCCGCAGGCGTCATCCTGATTGGAATCAAGAGGAAGACCGACCCAATGATGGCAAAACATGGGTCACGCATGCTGACAATGGACGGTATGCATTCACCGTTTGCATAACACCACCACCGATCATACACTCTGACATACCAGCATCTGGATGGGATGACAATGACAATTTAAAGTGGGACTCCCCAACTAATATTTATGCTTCAAATATTTACCTAGAAAATCAGAAGTTTAAGGGGACCGAATATACAAATCCTAAGCCAAGGAATGGGCAGAATGGCCCGACAATAGAAAGAGCCCTCACTTCAGATCATGAGTTACAACCGGAAAGAGATAAAGACCCAGGGGCCTTCACAGTCACCTGTGGTATTGGTGAAACACAGATTCATAAGTGCTTAGTCGATCTTGGGGCTGCTGTCAACGCCATGCCTTCCTCCTTATATTACTTATTAGGACTTGGTCCATTGATACCACCTGGGTCAAATATCGAGCTAGGAGATAAATCGTGCATCCGTCCGGTTGGAGTGCTAGAAGATGTAATACTCCATGTGAGAGAGCTCGTCGTTGCTGCAAACTTTTATGTAATACAAACGGGAGAGACCAGCAAAGACGACCCTCCAACAATAATATTGGGACGACCATTCCTCTACGCTACTAAAGCAAGGATCGATGTGGGCAAAGGCTCATTATCGCTTGAGTTTGGTGGCAAAATTGAAAATTTACACATTGATAATGGCCGCACGGATACAAAGAAACTGCCAGACATTATACCTATCTCAGATCTCAGTACACAGATTTCTGACCTGCCAAAAGAGACCGAAGGAGTAACAGGACCAGCAGCTATGGTCACAAGTCCCTCGCCCTCTTAGAAACAATGGAAAGAAAAAACACCAAAACCATGGAGTTCTAACCAATGCAAGAAATCAGGAAGAGTCAAGGCAAGAATCAACACAGGAACAGTGGCGAAATACGACCTGAGCCACCCATGGGATCCAAACCAGTGATCCTCATGCGTCGAGCCAACGACGTTAAACAAAGGCACTCGTCGGGAGGTAACCCGACACCTATCTTACTTTCAGTAATTTTCTTTTCTGTCATTTAGTTTTTACCATAAGTCACTCTCACCCACTTTTTGTCTAGAAGGAATGTCTAACATGTAGGAATCGGTTTTTGGAGCAAGATCAGATCAGCCAGGCAGCTTCCGAGAATTTACCGGGCCTGCGCTGAGAGTTCAAGGCCCCAGCCGAACTCACTCGATTATCCAGCTCCGAGGCATGTCATTCCACGACACGACATAGTAAAAGGGAGTTCAGTTCTTCTCTTTTCCTTAATGTCATTTCCTTCTCTTGTATATATTTGCATGACTTTTGAACTAAGTCTTGCTGAAAGGCAAGCCTTCGTTCAAAAGTGTGGGGTTAGAACTGCCGTTGCACATATGTTTTTCTTTTTCCTTTTCCCTTAATATTATCTTTTTGAAAATATGAACTTGAGAATGGGAAAAAGATAGATCTAAATTCATGCATTTACCTTGTGAAAATTCAACTGTTTAAAAACTTAGAATGTAACTTCTCATTTGTCCCTTTGTGCTGAGATAAACAGGGGATGTGGAGTTGATAGAAAATGCCCTAGAGAGGCATTGCAAGCAATCGAAGGATCGAATCTAACTATATGGTTTTCGAAGTCAGTGGAGGCTGCACTTCGGGTTTCAGTTGAATCAGAGTCATCTCCGCCATGCAGCGTTTATGCAGAAAAAAGGCGGGACGGGAATCAAACCGTCCTATCTCTAGTCAGAGTAGCTGGGAATACAAATGAGCGACCCTCATTTTGACCCGCGCGAAACGGCGAGGATGAGAGAGAGCGGGGAGGTATTTCCATATGCTCGCGGGCGATGATTGGACCTCCCAAAAAGGCTCGAGAAAATGGACTAGCAAGCCACAAAAAGGCAAAAGCTCAAAGAAGCTAATCAAAGGCCAAAGGCCAAAGTTGTGAAGGTTTTAACCGAACAAAAGTGAAGTACTCAAAGAGTCAAATCAAAGGCCAAAGGCCGATTTACTACACACACAAAAGCTGTCCCTCGCCAAAAAGAAATCAAAAAGGCTCAACTCAGTGAAACCCGAACCGAATCACGTGCTAGAGAAAGCTACAAGGAAACCATATAGTGCGAGTCGATCCCGAGAATGCAGTCCAGGAGCCTAAAAAGGGCTATCTCCCGAAACATCCAAATTAATTTGCATCTCGGCGCGAAGGTACAATTATCAAGTTTCTTCTAAGTATTTACACAGTTTAATTTGGTAATAAGTAAGTAATGCATGAATTAGGATAAATCTAGTCCCACAATCTCACTTTCATATTTTAAAAGTTTACTTAGATAGTGTGTGCCGCCCTTTAATAGCATTGTTTGGGACGAACAACTAAAAGTGTGGGGTAATCTGATGCACCATAATTGTATGAATCATAAACACAGTTAAACCCACCAAATTAGACTCTTTGTCTATTTAACTTTTGTTTGTTAGTTCCGATATTTATCTACAGGGTATTTTGAAGTCTAGAGAGAATACAGGTTAAGGAGGAGTTTTTAAGCTGAAAATATATTACGAGTCATTCCAAGGTCACGACCAGATACCGACTGAAGAAATATCATGAACCTGACATGGAATCACTCAAAACAAGTCCAACCGAAGAGCAACCAGAGCCAGTCCGGAGCTGAAATGGACCGATGGCTTTTGTGAAAAGCTCACAAAACTCACAAATTCACTCCACCTTGCCTTATGACCGGCGGCTTTTGGGAGTTTGATGACTCATGGGGGGCGGCTCTCCCCCTTGCCACCTCCCCAACCGGCGGCTTTTTGAGCTCACCATGGATTTGTGCCATGTGTGATGCCTCTAAACCACATCTTCTCCTCCCCCTTTGCTATAAATAGACCCCTTCCCTCCCTTGTATCATCCATCCACAATCCCACAATCCACAAATCACTTATCTCTCTAAGAGGCACTACTCTTGTAAGCTTTTGTTTTAAATCTATAATACTCCTATTGGTTCTTGAGTATTCTCCTTTACTTACTGTCTTTCAAAAACCCTCGAGTACTTAGCTATGGTATCCACCTCTATGGATATTGACAAGCGTATTTTTAACCCTATATAGTTGTCAAAGTATTAGTTTTAGGGGTCAAATTGTAGTCAAACAAAATTTATAATCCTTGGTAAGCCAAGGGTCGATCCTAGGAGCAATGCGTGTGAGTACTAGGTAACAAGTGCCCTATTTAGCTATTCCGAATGACAAAGGTTTGATTTGGTTGTAAAGTGCAGAAATTGAATAGCATAAAATAAATGTTGTGTGTTTATTCAGAGAAAGAATCCCAGAATCCGTACTTCACCCGTGCTAACCCCCTCTAATCATGCAATCATTCTACGCTAATTATTCATGCTATCGAATATGGAATATAACCGAAATAACACTAGACAAGCCGCCCATCCACGGATCATTGTCTAGATTAATCTCCATCGTTGAACGCCGCCCATCCACGGATTATCAACGATTTCGATTTATTAAATTAATGGTTTGCCTATTAATTCATGTAAACATGACTTAATATCAATTTCATGCGTTCCGGTTAATCCCTAGGGCCCATCCACCTTTCGGCATATAACCTAAATACGTTCTATCAATGCAAACATACCCTTTGATGTAAATACATGCATAGAACGATAAAATTAAGCACACAATGAAATTGAATATTCAAATCGCATAAATAATAAACTTCAATTGATCACATGAGAGTTAGGGTTACATAGCACGGGATCCGTAGGATCCCGGAATAGAGAAGACTACTCGCTATTCATGGCGATTAACCAAAAACAGTGTAATATGAAAGGAAGAAACGAATAAACCGTAGACGATTGACTCGTTGATCCTCACGCTTGAAAGCTCTGTCTTCTCTCCCAAGTTAGGGTTTTTCTCCAAAGAATCAACAACAACCCCATTCTGATAGTGTTTCCTTATATAGACCGTCTAAAAGGGCTAAAAAGCCAAAAAACCGAACTTAGAAACAATTTGTAAACTTTGCCAAATCTGCCATCCCGTTACAGCCGTGCATACAACGTCTGTAACGGTTGTAACGGCTGTAACGGGCGGAGCTAAAAGCTTCGGATGAATTTGATACCCGTTACAGCCGTTACACCCCTGTGTGTAACGGTCTCCCAGGCTTGTAACGGGTGGTCTTCGAATCACGGGGGAATAATGCAGCCATTACACCCGTTACAGACTGGTGTGTAACAGCCGGTGGACCTGTAACGGGCAGTGCAGGCTTAATTCTGGTTTTTGTTCTTTTTCGATCGATCTTTTCGTTCTTTTGACATTTCAACTCCAAGGGGCGATGATATGTTGATTGTTCCTGAAACTCTAGAGAAAGACATCAAATATAGACAATTTTCCGGGAGAAATGAGCGAAATCCTTCATCGAATGTAGCGAATGATTAGTCAAAACATCGACTGATCAAAACACTCCACACTTAGGATTTGTTCGTCCCGAACAAATGTCGAAAATATGGCAGAATAAACACATGGGAGGATGCAATGTTCCATGACCATGAACTACCTACTCAAGTGACATGTGATCAATTCTAACTAGACACAAAAAATAAAGGGATAACTCACTGTCGTAGAGGACACGAATGCATTTAGCATATGCATCAACCCTTTAAACCTATAGGCTGCCCTAGTTGGACGAGTATAGTCTCATGAAGGTTTTCAGGAATGGAACTACCTACAAATCCCCTATACAACTAACTGACGTGCATGCATGAATGATGCTCAACGAGTCACAATAAAGTCATGTCATACCTCGGATTCATCGTGTTACCTCGACTTCAAGACAAACATCTTCATCAAAGTTTCAGACAATCATAGATTAAACGAGTTTGCATTCAAACGGTCAGTACACACGACTAACAAACGCCTCATCACAAGTTCTAAATAGTTCTACGACAACGAGATAAGAACGAGAACAGTTGCACAAAACATGCTCGCCATTCACCTATGCTATCTAGGGATAGTCCACGGGCTTTTGGTGCAAAGCTCGTTCTCAAGTGCCAAGGACTGGGCAATGACCCGTAAGAGAAGAGGAGCTTGGCTTAAGAAATATTTTGTTCTGAAAAATAGTGCGAAAATTTGCATAAAATTTTTTTTGGTGCAAGCACGAGGATCGTCCCTTAGACTATAGTATATGAATTCTCAAGGTAAGCTATGATTTGCATGCGGCGAGAAGGTGGATTTACACTATATCAAGCGGAAGGGAGCAGAAATTGTTTCAAGAGTGTTTTCCATATACCAGGGGTGACTTTTCTCACCGAGTCCTTGGTATTTTCTGCTATCGGAGAATTCAACAAAAATAATAAATTTTTTTTTTCAAACTGGTTTTCTTTCAAAAACAACTATGCTTGGCGTCGCAAGTGGGAGTAGCAACTGCCTCAACCCACTTAGAAACGTAGTCGACTGCTACAAAGATGTACTGATTACCGTAGGAAGGTGGAAATGGTCCCATAAAGTCTATCCCCCGTACATCGAAAAGGTCCACTGCAAGAATACTCTGCTGGGGCATTTCCTGCTGCTTAGAAATATTTCCAGTCCTCTGGCACTGATCACAGGCTTTGACGAACTCATGTGCATCCTTAAACAGCGAAGGCCAAAAGAAACCGGACTGCAGAACCTTTGTGGCTGTTTTCGAACCAGCCCCATGTCCACCGTACTGGGATGAATGGCAGCGTTCCAGAATATACGGGATCTGATCCTCGTTGACGCAAGTCCTGTAGAGACCGTCAGCACATAATCTATAGAGAAAAGGGTCATCCCAGAAGTACCTTTTAATATCGGAAAGAAACTTCCTCTTCTGGTTGTGCGAGAGGTCGGGAGGAAGGATCCCGCAGGCCAAGAAGTTGACGAAATCTGCGTACCATGGGACGTTGTCCACATCAATGTGCATCAGCTGCTCGTCTGCTAGAGAATCATTAATCGGGAGCTTGTCCTCTTCGCGGTCGAGCTCTCCTAACTCGAGGCGTGACAAGTGGTCTGCAACCAGATTTTCTGCACCCGTCTTGTCCCTAATTTCAATGTCGAATTCCTGGAGGAGGAGGACCCAGCGGATAAGACGAGGTTTGGATTCCTTCTTCGACAGCAGATATTTGATAGCGGCATGATCGGTGTATACTATGGTCTTCGAACACAGTAGGTACTGCCTAAATTTCTCAAAAGCATAGACAACAGCTAGCATTTCTTTCTCGGTGGTAGTGTAATTGACTGCTGCTCCGGCGAGGACCTTGCTGGCGTAGTAAACTACGTGTAGTTTCTTGTCGATGCGCTGCCCCAAAACTGCTCCTACTGCAAAGTCACTAGCATCACACATTAGTTCAAACGGAAGCTCCCAATCGGGAGGCTGCACTATAGGAGCAGAAGTAAGAGCAATTTTTAGGCTGTTGAAAGCATTTAAACAAGAATCAGTAAATTTAAACTCAGCTTCCTGACAAAGCAGATCAGTGAGCGGCTTTGCTGTCTTTGAGAAATCCTTGACAAATCGCCTGTAAAAACCAGCGTGCCCAAGAAAACTCCTTATCCCTTTTACGTCTTTAGGCGGTGGCAGCTTTTCAATCACCTCTACCTTCGCGCGATCAACCTCGATACCTCTGTGAGAGACCATGTGTCCAAGAACTATACCTTCCTGCACCATGAAGTGACACTTTTCCCAGTTCAAAACCAGGTTAGTGTAAACACAACGACGAAGAACATCAGATAGGTTAGAGAGACACGAATCAAATGAGGAACCATACACCGAAAAATCATCCATAAATACTTCCATGGTATGTTCCAAGAAATCAGAAAATATTGCCATCATGCAACGTTAAAACGTGGCTGGTGCGTTGCAAAGACCAAAGGGCATACGTCTATAAGCAAATGTGCCAAAAGGGCAAGTGAAAGTCGTTTTCTCCTGGTCCTCGGGGAGTATAGGGATCTGGAAAAATCCACTATAACCGTCGAGGTAGCAGAAAAATTTATGCTTTGCTAGACGTTCTAACATTTGATCAATAAAAGGCAAAGGAAAGTGATCCTTAAGAGTAGCCTTATTCAATTTCCTATAATCAATGCACATACGCCAACCAGTCACAGTACGAGTAGGAATCAATTCATTATGCTCATTTCGTACAACAGTCAAACCGCCCTTCTTAGGGACAACGTGCACAGGACTAACCCACTTACTATCAGTAACAGAATAAATGATGCCGGCATCTAATAATTTCAGAATTTCCTTCTTAACCACATCAGTCAATTTGGGGTTCAAACGTCGCAAGGCATCCCTACTAGGTCTAGCATCGTCCTCAAGGTTAATTCTATGCATGCACAAATCTGGGCTAATCCCCTTGAGGTCGTCTATAGAATATCCTAGGGCTGGTCTATGTTCTCGCAAGACAACAAGTAATTTCTGAGTCTCTACATCAGTCAAGGATGCATTAACAATCACCGGGTAGGTTGAGTTAGGGCCCATAAATTCATACCTGAGACTTGCAGGTAGAGGTTTCAGCTCTACCGTGCAAGATTCCTTACCTGTGTCTCCTGCGGCATCAGCTGCGTCTGCACCCTCTATGCGCATGGCGTAGACATCCATCGGTATAGGGCAGCCTGGTACAACCTTGTAAGACTCAATAGAGGTTAGTGAAATTGGCTGATCGACATCAGCAGAGTCTAACACATCACAATCAGCAAGAAGACTAGGAGTTCTACACATGTCAGGTAAATAAAAGACAACACGTTCGCTGCCAACTCGCAAAGCTATAGAACCCCTATCCATGTCAATAACAACCCTAGCAGTGTAAAGGAATGGTCTACCAAGTATAATCGGGATGTCGGTGTCCTCTGATATCTCTAGCACGACAAAATCAGCAGGGATATAAATATTCTTCACCTTAACAGGTACGTCCTTCAGAATCCCTTTCGAGAGTCTACAAGAACGATCCGCAAGGCGAATGGAGATGTTAGTAGGACAGAGATCACCCAAGTTCAGTTTTGAATACAGAGAATATGGCATGATAGACACACTAGCATCTAAATCACACAATGCACGACGAATAGTAAGACCACCAATATCACAGGGAATAGAAAAACTCCTTGAATCCTTAAGCTTAGGCGGCATGGGCACGTGCATGGCGGCGCTGCACTCCTCACTTAGAGCTACTGTCTCGGTTCCGTCCATCTTCCGCTTCCCGGTCATGATCTCCTTCATGAATTTGGCATATGTTGGAATCTGCGTGATTGCATCTGTGAAGGGCATAGTGATGTACAGTGTGCGAATCTTGTCCACGAATTTCATGAACTCTTTGTCTCTCCGAGCACCCTTGAGACGCTGAGGGTATGGGACTGGAGGCTTGTAAGGAGCCGGCTCCACTGTCTGGGCAGAATTTTCTTCTCGGTTTTCAGCTTCGTTAGATGTTTCTCCTTCATCAAGTGCAGAATTCAGTGCTGATTTCTCTGCTCCTGATCGAGTGTCCTGGGCAGATATCATCTCAAGATGTTTCCCACTTCGGAGTGTGATAGCATTAACAGACTCCCGAGGATTGTGCTCGGGCTTCGAGGGGAGTTTTCCGTGCTCCCTTGTTGCTGAATTCGCTTGCTGAGCAACCTGAGTTTCTAGCATTCTGTTCTGAGTGACTAGCTGGTCGATCATCTTCTGGAGTTCTTGCACTTTCTTGTCCTGATCTGCCATAAACTTAGCCATCATGGCTTCCATGCCAGATGAGTTGTCGGACTCTTGCTGCTTGGGCTGCTGCGGCTGGTACGAATAATTCCCCGAGTTCTGATTTTGCTGCCCTTGCGACTGATTTTGATACTGATTATTGTACTGGGTCCTTGGCTAGTAGGAGTTGCTATTCTGCGATTGCTGAGCTTGGTTGTTGTATTGCCCTCGTGGCTGATACGGTGCACTGCCTTGCTGCTGTTTGTATGGAAAGCCTTGAGGCGCCGGATTCTGAGGCTTGTAAGACAGGTTAGGATTGTTTCTGTTCGGGTTCCCATCTGTTCGTATAGTTGGGACCAGCCCCTTGATTATTCTGCCCGACGTAGTTTGCATCCTCTTGGTTTCTGCTATTATCATCTGATCCGATCACCGGACAACCATCTGCATAGTGTGAAGGGGAGCCGCAAATCTGACAGTATACGCCAATGTGAAACGTCTGATGACTTCATGGTGTTTGCTAGCTTCAAACTCTGAATCTCGGTGGCAAGTATTTTCATTGTATCAGCCAACCGAGCTATGTCGTTAGTGCTCTCGGCTTGGCAGAGGTCCTGCACACCTTTTCTGTCCCTAGGATTGCCGCGGTCACTCGTCCAGAGATGGTATTCTTGGGCTGCCCTCTCTATTATCTCATAGGTGTCTTCTAGCGGGACTTGGTTCAGTCCCCCACCCGCTGCTTGATTGATTAAGGTGCGCATCCCTTGATCGATCCCCTGATAGAAGGTGTCAATAATCTGCCACTGCTCTAGATTGTGGTGTGGGCACATCCTCGTCAGTTCTTTGTACCTCTCCCAAGCGTCGTACAGAGTCTCACCATCAATAGACCGAAATGATATAATCTTATTCCTGAAATGAGCTGTCTTTGATGGTGGGAAGTATTGCTGAAGGAAAGCTTCGGCCAGCCTATTCCATGTAGTAAACGTGCCCTCTGCATGGCTATCTAGCCCTCTGTTGGCTTTGTCGGACAGTGAGAATGGGAATAGCCTGAGGTAGTAAGACTCTGAAGGGACCCCATTGGTCTTCACTGTATTGCACATCTGAACGAAACGCTTGAGATGCTGGTGAGGGTCTTCATTAACCCTTCCTGAGAATTGATTATTCTTCACCATCTGAATGAGGCCGGTTTTCAGCTCTCAAGTATTTGCTTCTATTCCAGGCGGTGCAATAGCGGACTGAAAGCCAGTGACACGTGGAGTAGTGTAATCCCCAAGAGTTCTGCGCACTGGTTGCTGCACTCGCGGTGGCTGTCGCGGGTCATCCCCAACTACTCCATTCAGCAGAGCTGGGTTGTGCTGATTCATATCTATAGCTGCGAAGTTGCGGTTCAGTGCTCGTAGCTACCGAGCTTCGTTCTGGGCCTGACGATTAAACTTTCGTTGGACCGGTGTTTTGTCGTCCGAAATCTGAATCTGCTTTTTCTGTTTGAGCGCTTTCTTTGGCATGAACTAGGTAGAACCTGCAAAGACTAAGAAAAATTGTGAGCGAAGAAATCACAACAGAAAAATCAGAAATCAAGTAAGGTGGAATAGTCTAAACTACACGAGTTAGGTCTAATATCACACTAAACGCTGCTCCCCGGCAACGGCGCCATTTTGACAAGCGTATTTTTAACCCTTTATAGTTGTCAAAGTATTAGTTTTAGGGGTCAAATTGCAGTCAAACAAAATTTATAATCCTTGGTAAGCCAAGGGTCGATCCTAGGAGCAATGCGTGTGAGTACTAGGTAACAAGTGCCCTATTTAGCTATTCCGAATGACAAAGGTTTGATTTGGTTGTAAAGTGCAGAAATTAAATAGCAGAAAATAAATGTTGTGTGTTTATTCAGAGAAAGAATCCCAGAATCCGTACTTCACCCGTGCTAACCCCCTCTAATCATGCAATCATTCTACGCAAATTATTCATGCTATCGAATATGGAATATAACCGAAATAACAATAGACAAGCCGCCCATCCACGGATCATTGTCTAGATTAATCGCCATCGTTGAACGCCGCCCATCCACGGATTATCAACGATTTTCGATTTATTAAATTAATGGTTTGCCTATTAATTCATGTAAACATGACTTAAAATCAATTTCATGCGTTCCGGTTAATCCCTAGGGCCCATCCACCTTTCGGCATATAACCTAAATACGTTCTATCAATGCAAACATACCCTTTGATGTAAATACATGCATAGAACGATAAAATTAAGCACACAATGAAATTGAATATTCAAATCGCATAAATAATAAACTTCAATTGATCACATGAGAGTTAGGGTTACATAGCACGGGATCCGTAGGATCCCGAAATAGAGAAGACTACTCGCTATTCATGGCGATTAACCAAAAACAGTGTAATATGAAAGGAAGAAACGAATAAACCGTAGACAATTGACTCATTGATCCTCAAGCTTGAAAGCTCTGTCTTCTCTCCCAAGTTAGGGTTTTTCTCCAAAGAATCAACAACAACCCCATTCTGATAGTGTTTCCTTATATAGAACGTCTAAAAGGGCTAAAAAGCCCAAAAACCGAACTTAGAAACAATTTGTAAACTTTGCCAAATCTGCCGTCCCGTTACAGCCGTGCATACAACGTCTGTAACGGTTGTAACGGCTGTAACGGGCGGAGCTAAAAGCTTCGGATGAATTTGATACCCGTTACAACCGTTACACCCCTGTGTGTAACGGTCTCCCAGGCTTGTAACGGGTGGTCTTCGAATCACGGGGGAATAATGCAGCCATTACACCCGTTACAGACTGGTGTGTAACAGCCGGTGGACCTGTAACGGGCAGTGCAGGCTTAATTCTGGTTTTTGGTCTTTTTCGATCGATCTTTCCGTTCTTTTGACATTTCGACTCCTAGGGGCGATGATATGTTGATTGTACCTGAAACCCTAGAGAAAGACATCAAATATAGACAATTTGCCGGGAGAAATGAGCGAAATCCTTCATCGAATGTAGCGAATGTTAGTCGAAACATCGACTGATCAGATATTCATAGCTAAACCCTTCATTCGGTTGAAGGGGTGTACTTGTATCATAAAATGTTTTAGGCCATACTCTTAGTACCTCGTTGTATTCAAAACTTGTTCTATGTGCCATATATTAGGTTAGAACTTCCAAGGTTGAGTGGATGCTTGGAATGGCAAAGCTCTTCCGTGGGGGTTCGTAAACATACTCGGATAAGTGGATGCTTGGAATGGCAAAGCTTATCTGAGGAGTTTGACCTCTCTAAAACACCATTTGGTTGATTGGGAATGATTGATCAAATGGATGCACATAGGCTAATATACCTTGGAATAGGGTATTAGTCTAAATAGAACAAGTGCTCTATGTCTTGGAATGGACTAGACATTGTGGCAAATCGAGTGCTTGGAATGGCCTTGATACACTTTTGAATACTTAGTAGGATCATTAAAGGTCAATGATAAACAGATTATGATACAAGGCCCCTGAAGCCGAATACTTTCCTTAACTTAAAACATCACCTGCACTTTACTTTTCGGTCTCAATATCAACTGCAATATCAACTGCTCACCTTCCGCCAGAATTGCCCTTCACGCAACAATCGCTGTAAGTCTTCTCCTTTTATTTTCAGTACTTTACTTTTATGTCATTTACTTTTCCGCACTAAAAACCAAAACCAACCAAAAAGTCACGTAGATATTAGCACTAAAACCTCAATCAACCTAAAATCACGCTCCCTTCCTGTACAATCCCTCAAAGAACAACTATCCCCATAATTCCCTTGAGTTCGACCCCTACTTACCACTCTACTATCTAATAGTAGAATCACGAGTAGAGGACTATAAATTTATCTTTGCACAGAGAACACCGCACCTTAACGACAGTGCGGTGGGCTCCGTCAGTACCTCCGAATTGGGGGAGGCATCTAAGCATTTTAAACATAAGGCTGCTGCCCCCATTTTTCCAAGGTTCTATGTCGTAGTATGAAGACATGGCGAATTATGTACAACAGACAAAAGAACAACTATCCATTTGGTAATTCCCCGGTAACGGTGCAAACTTTGACGGATGCACAGTCGTCGTGTGCAAAAGTCAAGAATACATTTATAAGTCCGCTACTCGCGACTTCACTACTGGGTAGCAAGTGGTAAGTAGGGGTCGAACCCAAGGGAATTAGGGGATAGTTGTTCTTTGTACAAAAAGGGAGAGTGATTTTAGGTTGATTGAGGATTTAGTGCTGAAAAGTAAGTGTCTTTTTGGTTGGTTTTGGTTTTTAATGCAGAAAAGTAAAGTACTGAAAATAAAAGGAGAAGACTTACAGCAAGTGGGATGCTTGAAGGATAAGTCTTGCGGAGAGTAAGCGGTTGATATTGCAGTTGATATTGAGACTGAAAGTAAAGTGCAGGTGATGTTTTAAGTTAAGGAAAGTATTCGGTTTTAGGGGCCTTGTATCATAGTCGGTTTATCATTGACCTCTAATGATCATACTATGTATTCAAAAGTGTATCAAGGCCATTCCAAGCACTCGATTTGCCACACTGTCTAGTCCATTCCGAGACATAAAGCACTTATTCTATTTAGACTAATACCCCATTCCATGGTATATTTGCCTTATGTGCATCCATTTGATCAATCATTCCCGATCAACCAAATGGTGTTTTAAAGAGGTCAAACTCCTCAGATAAGTTTTGCCATTCCAAGCATCCACTTATCCGAGTATGTTTACGAACCCCACGGAAGAGTTTTGCCATTCCAAGCATCCACTCAACCTTGGAAGTTCTAACCTAATATGTGGCACATAGAACAAGTTTTGAACACACAGAGGCATAAAGAGTAGGGCCTAAAACATTTTATGACACAAGTACACCCCTTCAACCGAATGAAGAGTTTAGCTACAAATATCCATAGAGGTGGATACCATAGCTAAGTACTCGAGGGTTTTTGAAAGACAGTAAGTAAAGGAGAATACTCAAGAACCAACAAAAGTAAACTCAAGAACTACTAGAATATTCAAGAACCAACAGGAGTACTATAGATTTAAAACAAGTGTTTACAAGAGTAGTGCCCAAAATCTAGAGAGAAGCTAGAGCTTTGTGATGGAGGATGTTTTGAAATGAGGATGATATTACAAAGAGGAGAGGAGCTCTATTTATAGGCTAAGGGAGAAGAGGAGATCACAACACTTGGCACAAGATGGGAGGAAGAGCTCAAAAGCCATCGGGTGATGTCATCATCTCATCTAGCCGCCCCCCATGTGGCATGCAAGGAGAGGAGGAGAGGAGGATGGGAGGAGGAAGCCGCGCGGCTAGGTGGCATGAGGGGAGAGGATGTGAGTTTTGTGATCTCATTCCAAAAAAGTCATCGGTCCTTTTAGCTCCGGACTGACTCTGGTTGCCCTTCGAGTGGACTTGTTTTGAGCGATTCCACGTCAGGTTCTTGAAAGTCGGAATTTGGTCGTGACCTGGAATGACTCGTAATTTATATTCAGCTTTAAAACTCTTCCTTAGCCTGTATTCTCTCTAGACTCCAAAATACCCTGTGGATAAATATCGAAACTAACAAGCAAAAGTTAAATAGACAAAGAGTCTAATTTGGTGGGTTTAACTGTGTTGATGATTCATACAATTATGGTCCATCATTATGGATAAGGTACATAAATGCAAGTGTCCATTATAAAATGATAGGCATGACATGAAATGAGTGAACTATGCGACTACTCACTCCACACTTAAATCATAGCTTAGTCCCTAAGCGCAAACAATGAAGAAAATGAGATAAAGGCGCATAGGAACTCCCCTCGTTTGTAGATGTGCCCCACCAATAGAAAAGATGTCATTGTGCTAAACGTGATCGAACATGATGCAAATAACTTCCTTGATGACAAGAACACATGAGAGGTTAAAAGCAACAAGTGACATACAAGGTTATGCAAAACTCAAGTATGAGCAAGAGAGCATCACAAGTCATATGATAACATCATGGCACAAGTTTCATAGAATTCAAACAAGGAAGTTGACCTAAATTCCCATTTTTGATCGTCTTGTAAATATAGCTAAAATATTCGAATAAGAATCCAAACACTTATGCTAAGTCACGGCAATCAAAACATTTGTAATTACTCGGGTGAACCGAGGTCGAACCCAAAAGATAGGTGATTAAACTAATAGTGCTAACAAAGTGATTAGAATGTCTAAGGTTGGGGGGGGAATTTTCAATCCAAAAGTGAGATTAAAGCTTACTAAACGGTGATTTACTTTCAATTAAAAGATGACTAGGGATCACTTCTCCACCTAGACAATTATTGTGACAATGAAATTAGATACCAATGATGAATTCACATGCACATGTGTAGAATTTAGCTCATGCAACATTTATACTACGTTCAACTCGCGCTACAACTTAGTGCAAAGAGGTTACATCTCGCATAGCACCTCACACTCGCGCTCTATTGGCACTATAAAACATGAATATCTAGCCTCACACTCGCGCTCTATTGACTAGATAAACATGTTCTTGTTAAGTTCAAGCCATTCTCATTAGGTTAGAGAGTTATCTAACTAACTCAAAAGCTCTAATGCTTCTTCATTTAGTTCATTGAAGTCATGATGATCAACGTGAGCTACATCAAACATGATATCAAGCAAATTTTCCATTGAGGACATGTCACAAACACCTTATGGGCAACTCTAAACATTAAGTTCAAATGAAGAAGATTCATGTGCAAACTCATTCAACATTAGCATCAATTGTATTCACATCGTCACAAACATGTCTAGGGGATCCAAAATCCCCAACCAAGGTCACTACTCACTCATAGTGAGTTTACAAACAAAATCAATAATAGTGCAAACAACCATATGAAAGTAGAGTTTAGAACTTCAAAACCAATATGGAGATTCAAGATGTTGTTGAAGCTCTTCCTTCTCTCTAAAATCCCACATTTCCTCCAAAAACTACTCCACAAACCCAGAAAATCAGTCCCCCTAAAGTCCTCTCTCAAAAACCCTAAAAATCTATATTTTTATAGCCATCCGTGAAAGCATGCGTTCACATGCTTTCGGACATGCGTTCGCATGGTCTCCTGCGGACTGGGAAGTTGAAAGAAGGGGAGCGCAAGGGATTCTTATGCGTCGGCTCCGGCTTGTGCGTTCGAATGAAATTAACTGTGCGAACGCATGGTCTCTTCCTGGCTCTTTTTTGCAGTCTTAACGTCCGCGTTAGGTCTTAACGTCAACTGAAGAGTTGTAGCCCTTTAAGTTACCTTTCCAACAAGCTAAAGATCAGCCAAATCAGACATCGGACACGCCCTGGACGTCTAAAACACTCCGGCAAGGTCAGGCCTCGCGTGCAAACGCATGAGATTTTCATGCGACTGGAAATATTTGTGCGTTCGCACAAGTCCATTCTTGCGAACGCACAAGGCTGTTTGGCAATCTTAACCTTTGAATTTGGTCTTGGCGTCAACTAGAGAGTTGTAGCCCTTTGAGTTATCTTTTCAACAAGCTTTGAATTGACCAAATCGGACACCAATTGTGATCTGCACGTCCAAAATACTCTGGTAAGGTTGGGTTGTCTCGTATTGCCCGAAAGTCCATATTTTTGCTCCAAAATGCTCGGTTTTGCTCCAAAATGCTACTCACTTGTGTTTTCAGCGTAAACTCTGTAATTTGCCTGAAATGAACCACAAAGCATCAAATAGCAAGTGAAATCGTAATAAAATGATCGAAACAATAAGCATGAATATAGCGGAAATATTCGAATAAGTATCCAAAAACTTATGCTATGTCACGTCAATCAAAACATTTATATTGACTCGGGTGAACCGAGGTCGAACCCAAAAGATAGGTGATTAAACTAATGGTGCTAACAATATGATTAGAATGTCTATTGTTTGGGGGGTCTATTTTTCAATCCAAAGTGAGATTAAACTTGCAAAAAGGGTTAACTTCCAATTAAAAGATGACTAGGGATTACTTCACCACCAAGACAATTATTGTGACAATGGAATGACAAACCAATGATGAAATCACATGCACACGTATAGAATTTATCTCATGCAACATTAATACTAGGTTCAACTCGCGCTACAACCTATTATCAAGAGGTTACATCTCGCATAGCACCTCACACTCGCGCTCTATTGGTACTATAGAACATGAATTTCTAGCCTCACACTCGCGCTCTATTGGCTAAATAGACACGTTCTTATTAAATCCAAGCAATTCTCATTAGGTTAATGAATTATCCAACAAACTCAAAAGTCCTAATGCTTCTTCATTTAGTCCATTGAAGTCATGTTGATCAACGTGAGCTACATTAAACATGAGATCAAGCAAAGTTCCCATTGAGGACATTTCACAAACACCTTATGGGCAACTTGAACATTAAGTTCAAATGAAGAAGATTCATGTGCAAACTCAATCATCATTAGCATCTATATTGTTCACAATGTCACAACATGTCTAGGGGATCCATAATCCCCAATCAAAGTCACAAGCAAAACAAATGAAAGAGATGGAGTTTAGGAGTCTAAAACCAATATGAGATTGAAGAGTATGAGAATCCTTGTTGTTGATCTTCTTCTCCACTCAATCCACCTTGAAATCAGTGCAGGTCTACTCAAAATCCGTGCCAAAAAAAGTCTTCTTTGAAAATCCCCAAAAGTTTCTATTTATAGCCAACATTAGGGTTTCCGGTACTGTAGCTCCAGTCGGTCGACTGGCGGGAGCTGGTTTTCCCAGTCGGTCGACTGATGCTGAAAATGTGGCTGATGAAGGAGTTTCCCAGTCGATCGACTGGCTGGTCCAGTCGAACGACTCGATGGAGGTGCATGGAAGGCCATCTGAGTTGCTTGCCAACTCGACCGACTGGAGGTTCCAGTCGACCGACTCGATTGGCGTGTTTGAGGAGGCCATCTGAGAAGTTCTCCAACTCGACCGACTGGAGGTGGCCAGTCGACCGACTCGATGGGAACATTTGAGGAGCATTCTGGGACTTCTTCTACTCGACCGACTGGCGCAGGGGAAATAGCTAGTCGGTCGACTGGAGCACCTTTCAGTCCAAATTTGCTCAAATCTTTGATTTTTCCTTGATTCTTCGTGTCAAGGTCCTGAGCTCAATGTATGGTTGCTCAAAGCCTGAAATGCAATGATAATGGTCAAATGGCATTGAAATAGCATCGGGAATGGACCAAAACTCTTCGTAAATGGGTATGTAAATGAGTCGAGAATTCGACTCATCAAAACACTCCACACTAAGAGTTTGATCGTCCCGAGCAAACAATAAGAACAAGCCAAAGAGACACAATGGGTAAACTTATTTCTAACTACTCTAACACAAATTTACAACCTAACTCCTTTTCGTAGGTGTGACGAGTGCATTTAGCATATGCACCAAGCCTTTAAACCCCTAGGATACCCTAGTGGACGAGTTATAGTCTCGTGAGAGTTTTCAGAAAAGGGAATACTCACAAATCCCAAGTGCACTTATCCCATGAGAATTGAATTCAAGAGTGTTTAACCAAGGCTATGATTTCTCAAAGCAAATTCCTCACCCCACGCTAGGACTATCATCACAATACCATCAAAAGGACTTTCGAACCACTTTGAGTACCTTTGAGATTGTGCATTCAAGGTCATCAATACTAGAGCTATCAATCGTCTCGTCCAAACGTCTATTCAGTTTAAAGGTAATACAATAGAAGTAGAGCTTTTAGTTTGCACAAAAGGTGTCAATCGCTCGCCTATGCTAGCTAGGGCTAGTCCACGGGCTTGCGACATGGAACTCGTTCCCAAGTTTTAGGCGCTTAAGCCTTAATCCATAAGGGAAGAGGAGTTCGACACGAGAGTTCTTTACAAACAAGTCATAAACCAAATGAATACTCCCGTGCAAGCACATGGGTCGTCCAAGAGTTGTTCCAACTAGCACACAAGGCAAATGTTGAATCCCGCACAAGTGAATAATGATGGAAGAACATAGAGTCAAGTTTTAAGTGCCTCTTATTTTCTTTTCTTTCTCCTTTTTTTTTGAATGGCCTTTGGCCTAAAAATGCTTTCGAGGGGGGACTTACCTCCCTAACCCCCGGCATTTGTATCTTTTTTCTTTTTTCTTTTTTTTTTGCACGGGGCTTTGCCCTCTTTTGACTCCACATTTAAAACTTGACAATATGTTCAAAAAGTGTATGGAATGTGCGGGGAACACACATAAGCAAGGCACCGTGTTAGAGAACTCAAGTCACCAAGGAATATTCAAGGGGTCTAAGTTTTTCACGAAGATTTTAAAAGTGCTTGCTATAGCTTGATCCAAGGTATTTCAACGAAAATACTTAGAGAATTAGATAGACGAGAGATAGCAATGATATTGGTTTTCAAGAATACATATTCAATGGACTAGGTCGGTTCTAGGTTCAAAATCCAATAAATGTGGCAAATAGGCTAGATGTGATTTATAGGAATTGGAATTGATAGTCACAAGCCTATGTGGTTAAGAACACTCTCATGTAGGGATAAGGTGCAAAAGATGCAAGTGTCCATCAAAAATGATATGCAAGGCATGCAAACATGTGAACTATGCGCATAGAACCACTCCACACTTAACTCAAGCTTAGTCCCTAAGCGCAAAGAATGATAAAATAAAGGCAAAGGCGCATAGGAACTTGATAAGTCGTAGTTGTACGACTATTTTATATGTTTAAACCCCGTCTCTTAATGTTATCTGTATATTATTTCACTACCTGTGTGTAGTTTTCATTCTCAGGTACATTCGGAGACCCTAGAAGGAATACCGGCTAAAGAGAGCCTATTAGAAGATGTTTTGCGCGGAAAGAAAAGAAGACCGAAGCACTTTGGAACTTTCATCAGCGCAGACCGCGGACGGCTCAAGGATTAAGGGCGCGGAGGTCTCCTGAATTGTCAATAATATGAAGACGTCCGCGGGTGACAAACACTACTACAGAACCTACTATTATGCATCGGTTTTTTTTTACATTATGCATCGGTTTTGGATCCGATGCATAATGAAGCGTAGCATAATGTCCAGACATTATGCATCGGTTCATAAAAAACCGTTGCATAATAGCTTGACATTATGCAACGGTTTTCTGGTGAAACCGATGCATAAGATCCAGACATTATGCATCGGTTTTTCCTTAAACCGATGCATAATGTTCAAACGCGTCTATACATTATGCAACAGTTTCTTTGACAACCGATGCATAATGTTAAAAAAAATGGCAGATTTGGCTTTACAAAAAGCTCAAATCCACCTGAAACACATTATCAATAATAAACCCTGCTGTTCCAACTTTTAAATACAATACAGCTTACATGCTAAACATCATTTCACTGAATTTCAATACAATATCATTCATATACGATATACACATATTTTTGTCTCTTTGGTACAAATACTGCATTCAAATCATACATAACAAATGTTGTCCAAGTTAATGTCCTATACCGCGAAATGAGTGGTCATGTAGTCACGTAGGTAGCCGGTGATTTCATCCCGAACTTCAAGAATCTTGTCGACTTTGTATGACTCCGCTCCATTAGGGAAACAGTACTACAAAAAAACAAGAGAACTAAGTTAATAATTAAAGAGTTACGTCTGATCAACGATTAACGTGTAAAAAGCTAAATCAACACTTAAAGAGTTAAAACAAGAGAAGTAAATCAACAATCAACAATTAAATAGTTAAATGAATAACATATGCATCGGTTATATATAAAAAGCTCACTTGGCTAATGTCTTCAACCTCCGCACCATTATTAGCCCGTACATATGCTATAATGTCCCGAATAAAGTGAAGGACATAATAACCACAAAAATAGCTAGGTGGTTGTCTTGGACACTACACAATATCAAGAATAGCAATTAACATACTTAATAAATGAATGAAATATTTAATAAAGTTGTGTAATTTGTGAATACCAAAACTTTCGTCCACTCTACTTTACGTGTACTCCTCGGTACACATCCTTGGTAGTATCGATCTAAGCCCCTGAAACATACACAATAAGGTAATTATTAGTGACTTTCAATACAAGTTATAAGATAAAAGTAATTTCCAAACTTACATGTCCACCAACTCTTTTGCATCAGCGCGTATATCCTTCTCTTCTGTACATGAATCAAGCCAAAGAACCTTATGTTGTCTCGGAAAAATGATGCATAACATCCAATGCCACCTAAAAAAACACTAACTTAAAAACAAATATGTTTAGAAAAAAGTTAACAACTTATAAAGTAAGTGATGAACTCACTCAATGTGATCAACATAAGGGAGAAAGTAGCAAAAAAGTTGGTCTTCATCTGGCATACTCAATCTTCCTACGAACGTCGCCAATCTCTCGTTTTTCTCTATGGTTGGGGTCATCAATGACGGAATAAAAAAACTAAACTTGATCTCCAAACGAACCATCTGATCGTGTAAATGACTACAAAGTAAAAACTTGTGTTAGTTAGACTAATTGCAAAAAAATGATTAAACATTAAATATTACCATATATACAACTCAGATGCTGCGTTCCCCAACGCTTTAAACTTTAATAGGTCCTGAACTTCCTCGTCACAGACGTAGATATCGTAGTCGTCACCGAAGACCTCAACTTTGGCATGTACTTCAATCGTGCCTCTACCCAAAGCCTTCCACACCTCATGTAGAAGTCTAAAGTCCACGGACATCTCATCTACGAAATCATCGCCAGTAAGTGGCATAGACTCGTATAAGTGTATGTCATATGCCTGCATGTTATATTTCCGTAAAGCTTAAATATCTTTTTTTATTTGTAATAAAACACGATGAAGCAAATGAAGTTATAATCTTTGATGATCTCACCCTTTTATCGACAACGACTAAGTCTTTCGGCCAAGCCACGTGATGGTTAACTGCTTGCTGAACATTCGAGAGCTTTGGATGGGCTGTTGGCAAGGCTGCACCTCGACCTCGTAAAAGTGCTTTATCGACCTTCACCTTCACGTTATCTTCGGGTATTGCTCGAAAGCTAACAAACCGGCCATTTACGCATCGACCGATAGCCACAAGCTGTTTGTCACCTTCAAGTTGCCCCTCAATGTACAATAGGCTCTTTAGGCCACCCTGTTAGTAGCAGTGATAATTTGTAAAAAATTTGTAAACATACACAAAAAGTATTACATATATTTAATCTATATAAATAATAAATTTCATAATTGTAACTTGAACCTCTGGTATGTTCTTCCACGGGTCTGAATCAATGGGACAATGATGGCTGCAGTGGTTGGACGCATCTCTTCGAATAATTTTACTTGAACTGGGCATGCCACCCGAGGAGGTGGAGATTGGTAACCCAACCCTCCACGGAATGTGTGACCCGACTCCTCGGGTGCGTCCTTTGGGCTCCGGCGTCCCAATCGCCTCAGTCAGTATGTCATGTCGTCGACTACGAGACGAGAACTGTCCTTGAGAGGAGCTCTCCACTAACTCATCCTATACAAAACAATCATTGCATACCAAAATTTAGTGTATTATATTAACTATTGAAATTGACATAAAAATTAACTTACGATCTTTGTTGCCACTCGCTGGGATGCCTGGTGACGTACTCGTCATTTTTCTTCATCCGTCCCCTCTTCCACAGCTCATGTCTCTCTATAGTGACAGAAGATTGCACCTCTTCAATTGCGCCCTGCGCAAATAACTCGGCAATCTTCTCAGTTGTCAATTTCTCTTTAAGTTTTCTGTAGCCTCCTCGACCAAGTATGTGTGCATACACATTCTTCTTCACAAGTTCTTTGTTAGTCTCTCTTAACTTCATAGCATTTTCAGAGAGCCTCTGCTCCTTAAATATCCTCCAAGTATCTTTGTGAAGATACTTATACTCACCCATAGGATCTTCATTTGCCTTGGCACCGTGAATGTACTCTTTTGCCAGTCTTGACTTGAAAGTCTTCCATATGCTACCAGCAACCTTCATCTCATGCTTTTTATGCGGCTCGCATCCATCAAAAATTACCTAAAGTGACATATAACAAGTTATAATTAATAAAAATAAAATCAACTTCGCTGACAAATATAAGTGTCAATTAAAGAAAAACTTACAGTTGCATCTCTCCACAAAGTGAGCTTATAATGGTCAGGAACTTTCCTCTAATCGTTAAAGGTGATAGGAATTCGAGAACGAGCCACCATACCTAAGAAGCTCCTCCAATTGGTTCCATTCTGTCCTTTGGGATTCCCCTTACTATCGAAGGTGACCGTAAGCTTGGTACCGGCCTTCGTGTGTTGCTTAATCAACTTCGCCATGTATACATGACCTTTCTTGTGGCTCGGTGTGCGGGCAGAGATACAAAAATCATCCTCACCGCTGCTGCTGCTGCTGCTAGCCATGATCCTGTAAAAGAGTCACATTAAAATGTCAGATTAAACACATTAAATATATGAATACATAAATGAAGACGATAATTAAACAAATAAAATGACGTGTGATAACGAAATAACTAGCATATACAACATACACACAAATTAAGTTTCTTTATCAATCCATATTAAATGCACAAATTAAGTATAGATTTAAACGCACGGATTAAGTTTCTTTATAAATAAGTAGAGATTTATACGCACAAATTAAGTTTCTTTATCAATCCAAATTCCTTCGCCGTGATCTTCTCGCAATTGTATTTCATCATCAACTTCGCTGTCGTCGTTGTGTACTGGAACTGTCGTACAAACTGGTAGGCAATCCACATTCATCTCTTCAGATGTACCACTGATTAACTGTTGTTTTCCATTTATCACAACATAATGATTGTTGTTCGAAGGGTCTTTGACGTAAAACACTTGTCTTGCTTGTTCGGCCATAATGAATGGCTCATCCTTAGATCCCTCTCTTCGAAAATCGACAAATGTCATTCCAAATTCATCTATATGAACCGCCGAATTGTTAACCCATTTACATTTAAAAACAGGTACTCGAAAGTTTACGTAATCCAACTCCCATATTTCTTGGATAATCCCAAAGTAATTCACAGGCACAGCTATTGGATTCCGATCTCTTGCGCTAGAAACATGAGTGGTTTCGGCAACAAGTGTGACACCACTATTTTGCACAACGGTGTGCTCATCTTGATCTTTTGTTTGAAAACAAAATCCGTTAATATCATAAGCTTTCCACGTTTGTGCAATAGTTCTTGGGCTTGCCATAAGCCACTTCACCACGTCATCAGATTCTTCTTCCGAGTTGGTCTGATTATTTAAAACCTCATTACTCCTTAGCCATTCACAAAATGATCGACTGTGTTCTTTTTGCAACCATTGCTCAGATTTGCCTCGGTATGTACTCCTCAGTATGTTCATGTGATCCTCGATAAAAGGTGATATTTCAGGTATATGTTGCAGTACATAGAAATGAGCTTTCGTTAACTCATCAAATGACTTAGGCATCATTTGATGTCCACTTGTGCCTTTTCCCAAGAATCGATCAAAATGACGTGGCCTTGGAACCCCAACCGCAGATGTATTTCCGAGAAAGTTAGTGCAAAATTCAACAGCTTCTTCAGCTATGTATCCTTGCACTATACATCCTTCGGGACTTTGTCTATTCCTCACATAGCTCTTAAGAACCTTCATATACCTCTCAAAAGGATACATCCATCTCATATGAACTGGTCCAAGAATTCGAACCTCACAAACCAAATGAACGGTAAGATGCACCATTATATCGAAAAAGCTAGGAGGGAAAAACATCTCTAGTTGGCAAAGTGTAACAACTATCTGCTCTAGAAGTCCATCAAGCTCTGATGTATCAATAACCTTAGCACATAAAGAGCTAAAAATGACGCAAAGTCTTTGTATGGCTGTCCTTACTTTGGGAGACATTATACCTCTGATTGCAATAGGCAGGAGTTGTTGCATCAATGTATGACAGTCATGAGATTTTAAGCCATTCAACCGCAGATCTTTCATTGAAACCAAGCTGGCAATATTTGAAGAGAACCCATATGGAACTTTAACTCCCTTCAGACATCCGCACAAACTAGTTTTCTCGCTCCTAGAGAGTGTGGTGCACGAAGGCGGTAAATATGTACGCTGCCCTCGAGATTCAGGTGCTAATTTGGTACGAATATTCATCTCCAGCATATCAAGTCTTGCTTTAATTCCATCTTTTGTCTTTCCAGGAATGTTTAATAAAGTACCAAGCAGACTTTCACATATATTCTTTTCAACATGCAACACATCAATACAGTGTCTGATGTCAAGAGAATGCCAATAAGGGAGATAAAAAAAATCGACCGCTTCTTCCATGGAGCACTTTCGGTGCGCGAATATGGTTTCCCGAATCGATTAGTAATATTGATGGACCATAATTGTATGCATCATAAATACAGTTAAACCCACCAAATTAGACTGTTTGTCTATCTAACTTCTACGTGTTAGTCCCGAAATATTTCCACAGGGCAATTGAGAGATAAAAGTGAAAACACGCTAAGGAGAGGATTTTACGCTGAAAAGATAACAAGGGTCAATCCAAGGTCAACATCAGACGCTGAACGAAGAAATCTCAAGATTTTGACCAAGGATTACTCAAATTAAATCCAACCGAGGAATAATCAAAGTCAGACCGGAGAGGAATTGAATTGATAGTTTTGTAAAGACTGTACAAAACTGTCAAAACTCATCCATTTCCTCCTCCATGACCGGCGGCTAAATGAGAGATGATGAGTCATGGGTGGCCTCCTCCCTTTCTCCTCCTTGGATGACTTGAAGACCTTGGCAAGAGGTGGCCAAGGGAAAGAAACCTCCCCCTTTTCTTCCCCCCAACCGGCGGCTCTTTGGAGTCCACAAGGTGGTGCCATGTGGTGTCTCCTCCCCCACATGCTCCTCCCCTCCTCCTCCACCCTTGGATGCAAATGCACATGGCTCCATCTCCACCCTTCATCCTCCTCCTCCTAGCCTATAAATATGAGAGCCCTCCTCCTCATTTGTATAACCAATCCATACACAAAACACTTATCTCTCTAAGTTTGGTTACTTTGTAAGTTTGTTCGGTTTTTGAAATAATACTCCTGTTTGTTCTTGAGTATTATACTATAGAGAATACTCCTGTTGGTTCTTGAGTATTCAGTAGGAAATTGGGAATACTCCTGTTGGTTTTTGAGTATTCCACCCCTTTCCCTCTTACTGTTTCAAAAAACCCCCGAGTATTTAGCTATGGTATCCACCTCTATGGATATTCATAGCTAAACTCTTCATTCGGTGGAAGGTATTTTCTTGTATTATATAATGTTGTAATATCTTTTAGTTTCATTTCTTTGTATTCAAAACTTGTTCTATGTGCCATTTATAGTCAGAATTTCCAAGGTAGAGTGGATGCTACGAAAGGGCAAAACTCTTCCGTGGGATTCGTGAACATACTCGGGTAAGTGGATGCTACGAAAGGGCAAAGCTTATCTGAGGAGTTCGACTTATCTAAAACACCACTTGGTCAATCGTAACTGTGAGATCAGGTGGATGCACAGAAGGCTAAGATACTTCGAAAGGAGGAATTAGTCTGAAGTAGAACAAGGGTTGCTTTAAACGATGTTGCAAGTCTTGCGCTACGAAAGGGCCTCGATTCATCTTTGAATACTTAGAAAAGTTACTAACGGTTTATTATATACATGTTATAATACAAGAGTACCTGAAACCGAATACTTTCTTTCAATCACAAAAACCCCCTGTATTTACTTTCCTAGTATAACTGTCCCGATCAACCACAACCATCAACCGCTCAACAACCGGAGGAATCGCAATCACGCATCACCCACTGTAAGTCTTCTAACCCTTATCTCTTTACTTTCAGTATTTACTTTCAATATTTAATTCTGTATTTACTTTTCCGCACAAAAAACCCAAAAAACCAAAAACAGTAGTTTAATTACTCGCGCTAAAATGTCAATCATCCTAAAACACGTCCCTGTTAGTAAAAGAACAACGTATCCCCCTAATTCCCTTGGGTTCGACCCCTACTTACCACTTCTACCCAGTAGTCGCGAGTAGCGGACTTATAAATTTATTTGTACATTTGCTCTAACGACAAGCATCTGTCAAATTGGCGCCGTTGCCGGGGAAGTAGTTAATTAATCGGATAAGTTGTTCTTCACCTCACATGACCCCATGACGCAACCACCTTCGTATGCATGGACGACACGACACCTTCCACTGTTCGGAGGTACGGATGGAGAAGATCCAGTTCAGCACCGCCAAAACTTTCACCATGTTTGTCAGCACATAAAACCTAATAATGAAACGTTAGAAGAATTTAAGCTTAACTGCTTCAAATTCTCTCTAACTGACTTCGCGACAATATGGTATTACACATCAACTGCTATGAATGCTAGATATTTCATGGACATTAGCATTCCATTCCTGAAAGAATTCTCTCCCCCATCCTTACGACAACAAACCCGAGAAAAGATCACGAACCTTCAACAATCCCAGGATGAGACATTGGGCGAATACTACACGAATTATAACACCATCGTCTCACGCTGCCCGCACCATGGATTCACGGAGGTTTTTCTTCTTCAAAAATTCCTTTGTGGGATGAGGGCTGATGAGTTCTCAAGGATCAATAACGCAGTGGGAGGAACGACCACGCACTTATCCCTACTTCAAATATGGGATGTGATAGACAGCTTGGCCGGAACCGCGATACAAAGGCCAAGGTCTCGACCTAATGAAGGGATACGAAGGGATGAGGCCAGTCCAGAGAGGGACATTGTAGAGGATGTGATGAACGAATCAGATACAGAAGGCTCCGAGAAAGAGCCCACATTGGAAGTCACATCCGAGCCATCAGAAGAGACTCCTAAACCATCAGAAGAATCAGACATGGAGAGTACCGGAAGCAACACAAAAATGGTGGCGAAGTTTGACCTGAGCCACCCATGGGATCCCAACCAATGATCCAGAACGAGGTACTGTCGAGCCAACGACGTTAAACAAGTGCACTGGTCGGGAGGTAACCCGACACTATCTTACTTTCTGTTATTTTAATTTCCAATAAGCTCTCTCACCCACTTTTTATCTAGAAGGAATGTCTTTCATGTAGGAATTAAGTTTTTGGAGCAAGATCGGATCAGCCAGGCAGCTTCCGTGATTTTACCGGGCCTGCGCTGAGAGTTTGAGGCCCCAGCTGAACTCCCTCGATTATCCAGCCTCATGCCATGTCGTTCACTCGACACCTTAAAGGGAGTTCTGTTCTTCTTTTTCCTTAATGTCATTTCCTTCTCCTGTATATATTGCATGACTTTTGAACTAAGGCTTGCCTTCGTTCAAAAGTGTGGGGTGAGAACCAACTGCATGTTTTTTCTTTTTTTAGTAATAGTATCTTTTTGAAAATATGAACTTAAGAATGTGAAAAAGATAAGTCATAATTCATGCATTAACCTTGTGAAAATTCAACTGTTTAAAAACTTAGAATGTAACTTTCCATTTGTCCTTTGTGCTGAGATAACTAGGGATGTGGAGTTGATATAAACTGCCCTAGAGAGGCCTGGCAAGAAATTAAAGGATCAGATCAAACTATATGGTTTTCGAAGTCAGTGGAGGCTGCACTTCGGGGTTCAGTGAATAATTGAAGTCAACTCCGCCAAGAAGCATCTATGCAAAGGCGAGGACGGGAATCAGACCGTCCTCTCTCTAGTCAAAATAGCCGAGAAAATAAATGAGCGACCCTCATCTTGACCCTCGCGAAACGACAAAGACGAGAGGAGCAGGGAGGTATTTCCATAGGCTTGCGGGCGATGATTGGACCTCCCAAAAAGGCTGAGAAAATGGACTAGCAAGTCACAAAGAAGCAAAAAACTCAAAGAAGAAAATCAAAAGAGGCCTAAGGCCCAAAATTGTGAAGGTTTTAACCGAGCAAAAGTGAAGCACTCAAAAAAGACAGATCATAAAGCCAAAGGTAGAATCACTACAAAAAGCTAGTCCCTCGCCAAAGAAGAAAAAAGAAAATCAAAAAAGGCTCAACTCACTGAAACCCGAATCGAATCACGTGCTAGAGAAAGCTACAAGAAAACCATATAGTAAGAGATGATCCCGAGGTTGCAGTCCAGGAGCCTAAAAAGGGCTATCTCCCGAAACATCTAATATAATTTGCATCTCGGCACGAATGTACACGTATCAAGTTACTTCTATTTATTTACGCAGTTCAATTTGGTAATAAGTAAGCAATGCATGAATTAGGATAAATCGAGTCCCACAGTCTAATTTTCTTATTTTAAAACCAAACTTAGTGCCGCCCTTTAATAGCATTGTTCGGGACGAACAACTAAAAGTGTGGGGTGATCTGATGGACCATAATTGTATGCATCATAAATACAGTTAAACCCACCAAATTAGACTGTTTGTCTATCTAACTTCTACGTGTTAGTCCCGAAATATTTCCACATGGCAATTGAGAGATAAAAGTGAAAACACGCTAAGGAGAGGATTTTACGCTGAAAAGATAACAAGGGTCAATCCAAGGTCAACATCAGACGCTGAACGAAGAAATCTCAAGATTCTGACCAAGGATTACTCAAATTAAATCCAACCGAGGAATAATCAAAGTCAGACCGGAGAGGAATTGAATTGATAGTTTTGTAAAGACTGTACAAAACTGTCAAAACTCATCCATTTCCTCCTCCATGACCGGCGGCTAAATGAGAGATGATGAGTCATGGTGGCCTCCTCCCTTTCTCCTCCTTGGATGACTTGAAGACCCTTGCAAGAGGTGGCCAAGGGAAAGAAACCTCCCCCTTTTCTTGCCCCCAACCGGCGGCTCTTTGGAGTCCACAAGGTGGTGCCATGTGGTGTCTCCTCCTCCACATGCTCCTCCCCTCCTCCTCCACCCTTGGATGCAAATGCACATGGCTCCATCTCCACCCTTCATCCTCCTCCTCCTAGCCTATAAATATGAGAGCCGTCCTCCTCATTTGTATAACCAATCCATACACAAAACACTTATCTCTCTAAGTTTGGTTACTTTGTAAGTTTGTTCGGTTTATGAAATAATACTCCTGTTTGTTCTTGAGTATTATACTATAGAGAATACTCCTGTTGGTTCTTGAGTATTCAGTAGGAAATTAGAAATACTCCTGTTGGTTCTTGAGTATTCCACCCCTTTCCCTCTTACTGTTTTCAAAAACCCCCGAGTATTTATCTATGGTATCCACCTCTATGGATATTCGTAGCTAAACTCTTCATTCGGTGGAAGGTATTTTCTTGTATTATATAATGTTGTAATATCTTTTAGTTTCATTTCTTTGTATTCAAAACTTGTTCTATGTGCCATTTATAGTCAGAATTTCCAAGGTAGAGTGGATTCTACGAAAGGGCAAAACTCTTCCATGGGATTCGTGAACATACTCGGGTAAGTGGATGCCACGAAAGGGCAAAGCTTATCTGAGGAGTTCGACTTATCTAAAACACCACTTGGTCAATCGTAACTGTGAGATCAGGTGGATGCACAGAAGGCTAAGATACTTCGAAAGGAGGAATTAGTCTGAAGTAGAACAAGGGTTGCTTAAAACGATGTTGCAAGTCTTGCGCTACGAAAGGGCCTCGATTCATCTTTGAATACTTAGAAAAGTTACTAACGGTTTATTATATACATGTTATAATACAAGAGTACCTGAAACCGAATACTTTCTTTCAATCACAAAAACCCCCTGTATTTACTTTCCTAGTATAACTGTCCCGATCAACCACAACCATCAACCGCTCAACAACCGGAGGAATCACAATCACGCATCACCCACTGTAAGTCTTCTAACCCTTATCTCTTTACTTTCAGTATTTACTTTCAGTATTTAATTTCTGTATTTACTTTTCCGCACAAAAAACCCAAAAAACCAAAAACAGTAGTTTAATTACTCGCGCTAAAATCTCAATCATCCTAAAACACGTCCCTGTTAGTAAAAGAACAACGTATCCCCCTAATTCCCTTGGGTTCGACCCCTACTTACCACTTCTACCCAGTAGTCGCGAGTAGCGGACTTATAAATTTATTTGTACATTTGCTCTGACGACAAGCATCTGTCAAATATTCTATATTTTTTGAAGTATTTCAGCGCCAGAAGCCGGTAGCGGTTCGATTCCGTGCTCAGTCTCACCATTGAAGGTAGCTTTCTTTCGCCTGTAAGGATGATGTCTCGGTAAGAAACGTCGATGTCCCATATAAACCATTTTTTGACAATTGCTTAAATGGCGTGCATGTGTCCCTTCCCCGCATACAGGACAAGCTTTGTACCCTTTAATGGTATATCCGGACAAGTTGCCATAAGTTGGGAAGTAATTGATCGTACACATCAGCATAGCACGCATATTGTAATGTTCTTGCCTCGATGCGTCATATGTGCGTACTCATTCGTCCCATAAAAGCTTCAAATCATCTATCAGAGGAGCCAAGTATACATCAATATCATTTCCAGGTTGCCGAGGACCCGATATCAACAAAGAAAGCATCATATATCTACGCTTCATAGTTAACTTGGGAGGTAGGTTGTAGATAACCAAAATCACAGGCCATGTACTACGCTGATTACTGAGATTGCCATGTGGATTCCCCCCATCAGTAGAAAGGCCAAGCCGTAAATTTCTAGACTCTGCTCCAAACACTGGGAATGTATTGTCTACTTTAGCCCATTGCAGTGAATCGGTAGGATGATGCATTTTCGTATCAACAACAAGTTTCTCAGCATGCCAACGCATATTATTGGAATCTTCCGTGTCAGCAAATAATCTCTGAAACCTGGGGATCGGTGGAAGATACCATAGTACTTTCGAAGGAGTGCCTTTAGATTTACCTTTCGGTTCTTTGTTTAACTTGTAGCGAGAAGCCTTGCACACTGGACATTCTTTCAAATCACTGTAGGCATTTCGATACAAGATACAATCATTGGGACATGCATGTATTTTCTTGTACTCAAGGCCCATGGGACACATAACCTTCTTAGCCTCGTAAGTACGGTTAGGTAGGGTGTTCCCCTCGGGAAGCATGTCTTTCACCAGCGCTAATAATTCGGTAAAACTCTTGTTGCTCCATCCATTTTTTGCTTTGAGATTGAACAACTTCAACGTTGCCGATAGCCTTGTATATTTGGAACACTCTTCATAGAGTGGTAATTCGGAATCATTCCTCAACGACTCCAAAATATGTGGCGTATCAACAAAGTCATTAGCGACGTTGTTAACCATCTCAATTAGATTATCCTCTTCCCAATCATCATTATCCTCCGGCAAGCTTTCTACGGGCGGAGGCTCAAAGTTTTGTTGTTCACCCTCCCCATGCAAATACCACACCGTATACCGTGGGTTAATCCCCTTTAACAAAAGGTGTTTACGTAACTTCTTCGGTTTGACCAATTTGTAATTCCAACAACTCATACACGGACAAAAGACACGTTCAATGTTGTTTCTAGACGCATATGCCGACGCAAACGCACAAAAATCCATAATCCCTTTCTCGTACTCATCACTCAACCTATTACCGGACATCCACTCTCGATTCATTATAAATCCACTACATGAAACGTGTACATATTATTAGTTACATAATACTAATTTACACGAACTCACAATTACAGTTGAGTGAATTACAAGCACTTCAACAATTAAAATGTAGTAAACGAGTTACATAAACTTGGGATTTACCTTATAATAAAATCTCGCGAAGAAGAATCTTAATGGTGGCCGGTGTGCAACAAGTACGGACTAGAGCCACAAACAACGAGAACAAATTAGTAAACAAAGAAAAATGAATGGAAACATAAGTAGTGAATTAGTTTAATCGTGATGTTTACCTTGAAATAAAAGCTCCCGAAGAGGACTACAATTAGATGGAGAGGAGAAGCTTTCTCTTGCAAATCGATTAACAATGACTACAGGTAGTTAACGAACACAAGTTAGAAATGAAGCACAAAATTCATTAATAAAAATCTAGTAGACGAACTAAACATCATTTCATCCATTATTACATACTAAATCATAGCCCAAAAAATGGATTCAACAAGCCAAGACAACACCCCCAAATCGGATTACATGTCACCATTAACCCTAAACACACACAAATTGAACAAATAGAGCAGCTCAGTCGCTGGGATTTGTACCTGGGATTTGTACCATAAATTCAACCCTAAACACACACAAATTCAACACCCTAAATATCATACCTGGGATTTGCAGAAGAAGGAGTGGCGGTAGGAATGGAATCGAGCAGCTCAGTCGCAATGGAAAAGCGAAGAAGGCGTCGTCGGAATGGAATCGAGCGTCACAACCAATGGAATGAAGGCGTCATCGAAGCAAAATCGAGCAGCGTCGTGCGAATGGAATCGAGCAGCGTCGGAATCGGAGTCGTCGAAGTTCACAGGTGCGAATTCAAAGGAAGTGAGACGGAGGGAATTGAGCAGCTCAGTCAAAAAAACCTAAGTTTTAATTGATCTTACGCATCGGTTCTGTTAAAACCGTTGCATAAGATTCACAATATGCAACGGTTCTAACCGAACCGATGCATAAGGTTTACAATATGCAACGGTTTTAAGCGAACCGATGCATATTGTTTACCTTATGCATCGGTTTATCTGAACCGATGCATAAGGTAAACAATATGCATCGGTTCACTTAAAACCGTTGCATATTGTAAACCTTATGCATCGGTTTCCCCTAAAACCGATGCATATTAACCGAACCGATGCATAATACAATTTCTGAACCGATGCATATTGACTCTCCTGTAGTAGTGAAAATGCAAGAGGCGTCCGTGCGTAACGCCAGCTGTCAAATTTCCTAAATTTCTGATTTGCATTGTCGAGAGAAAACACAGAAAAGATCGAGAGCCGCATTGGGGAAGAGCAGAAGGGAATTCGAGGAGTTGGAATGGAAGGGAGATAAAAGAAAAGAGAAAAGAAGAAATCATCATCTTCTTTTGGCCGTGTGACTTGGGGGAAAACAGATCGGTCCTGGGAAGCAATTGTCGACATCATCATTCCAGCAGCATATTCATCCCAGGAGGGGAGACACACACGTCCTATTGTTCCAATCATCATTAGTACTCTCTATTTCAGTTTATTCAAAACTTCATGATGTATTCTATTAACACGAGTAGCTAAACTCATTTGTGTAGGCTAGAACTTGAAATTGTAATGTATTGACTTGAGACTCATATTGAATTTCTATGTTTTGTGTCATATTACTATGCTATGTTCATGGAATTGATGTGCTAGCATGAATGGAACCCTAGCGGGGGAGTTCTTGTTAGTTTGTTGATTTCTATTGTCAAGTTTACTAGCAACCTAGCGGGGATAGTGAACTAGGACACGAGTAATAAACCACTAGAATTGACGCCCTAGGACAACTTGTAGTGCAACCTAGCGGGGAGCTATAAGTTGTAAAACATTAGAAATCAAAACGGTTGGGTTAATGATTTAGTCTTGCATCACAATCGAAAGAACTAGCCTGCACTTCTCTTTATTTGATACTTGAATTCGTGTGACTATTTCTCTATTGATAATTGATCGTGTTCTGATACTTGCGTTTCTATTTGACTTGTTCAGAACTCACCCCCATTGTTACTTTTATACTTAGTAAACAGGTTCTCACACCGATCTCTGTGGATACGACCCGACTTACCACAAGCTAGTCGGAAAGAAAGAAATATTATTTTTGACGGGTACGACGACGCCCGTCAGAACTCCCCTCGTTTGTAGAGCCGATGACAAAACTCATGGGAGTGAGAAATACCCTTTTGGTCGCAAATGTAGACAAGAAGGCGAATTTTGAACATGAGAAGAATATAAAGGTGCATGTCCTGTAGAGTGAACAGTAGGAATGGTAAACACCTTCAATATCATATGAAATGTAGCATACAACCAAAAGCAAGTCAAGGGCAAATCACTTGAAATGGCATACATCATCCAAAATTGCGCCAAAAGGCGACTTAACATCAAAAACAGTCATCCAATGTAACCAGTAAAATAGGAGATACACATGTGAGTACTAAATGAAACATGGAATCATGATGTAGCCTCGTCGTCTCCGGGCCTAACTGAATCAACGACACCCTCATCATCAGGCGGTGCCGTGGTGGACAAGGGGGAGGCGCCACGAGGGACAGAAAACTCGGGAGCAGCTGGGGAAGCAACTAGGCCACCAGAACCTCTGACCATGGACAAAACTGTGGACCGGAGCCACTCCCACTCATGGCGAGCTCTCGCGTCAAACTCTCGAACAAAATCCTCAAGGCGAGTCAAGCCGCTCCTCAAATCAGCCACTCCACCCTTCAGGTCAGCAATGTCAGAGGAGGTCCTCTATCTCCACTCGATCAGATCATCTGTGGCAGGGGGAGGTCTCTCCACAGCAGCATCAGCGTGAGGCAAATCCTCCTGAATGAGTGGCTCCTCAGGGATAGGGGCATCAAGATCGTCGGCCGGAGGAGGGGAATGGATAGGAGAGGCAAGAGGGGAAGGGGTGAGATGGGTGCTGCAGTAAAGTGGGTTCGCCCTCTTGAACAACCACCTCCTATACGCGGCATTAGACACGAGGTCTGGTTGATGAGGCTTCATGTCGACCTCCCAAGTCTTCCCGTCCTTCTTGACGATGTGCATACGCTTCATGGTCTTCAGAGTAAGAGTACTCTTGGAAGGCTTGGGGCATCCCTCATGGCCGAAGGTGAAGTTACACCTAAGGGCAATCAAAGTAATCAAAGAGCCTCCTCCTAAGGCGCGGTTCCTCGCACCCTTCTTCACAATGTTCTTAAAACGAATAGCAAGGGTAGCGAGCCAATCGATGCCCTCCTCGTGATCAATGGCAAGCATCAGGTCCATGTCCGGGAGAGTGAATGAACGAGCCTTCGCCGTCCGGGTGTTTATCCCAATAGCAATGAGATGATGGATAATCTTCCACCGGGTCGGTGATCGCCGAAGAATTATATGAAGAAATGAACCACTCGTTCCTCCCTGAAATCCGCTTCCAAAATCGGCTCTGATCATGTTCGGAGTATTTTTGGGCTATGGCATCATAAGGGGGGAATCCCAACCATTCACTGATCACACTCTCCTTAATCGCAAAATTCCGCCCACCCAACACAAACTTCCAATAATATTCCCTTCCTTCCTCCCCCTCCTCTCTGATCCAATCAAACGAGCTAATAAACTCCTTCACTACCCTCTCATAGCAACTGGGATCATCATTCAATAAAAAGTTCAAACCACAACGGGAGAGGCACGAATGTACCTCATCGGTGACCGCACTGTCAATGCCTCTGAGGAGTCCCATGTCGGGGTAAAGAGTGGGGGTGACGGTCTTCCTCTTCCTCACGATCGTGGCCAGATTGGTCCGGTGCGTCTCCTCCGTAAATGCTAGAGGCACTGAGAAAGGGTAAGGAGTCGGGAAGGGCAACGGTCCATCCAACGGTCCCTCATTCGGCAATACCGGGACGATAGCACTGGAGGACGGTGCAATAGCTGGAGGAGAGGGTACGCTCGGAATGGGAGGCACGGGGGCTCTAGGCAATGAGGGCAAAGGGACTCTTCTCTTCTTCGCCGATTTCCTCGGTTGTTGGTTTTTCTTTTTGGTATAAGGTGCGGGGGAAACCGGTGTAGCATCCAATTCCTCTTCCGAGGCTGAGCTAGAGTTCGCTAGCGAAGCTCTAAACTGTTTCCTCTTGCGAGAGACGAGAGGCATGTCATCCTTGTCGTCTTCGCTTTGCTCGATAATGCGCTCAACTCTTGTAGGCTCATGGGCAACCTCTTTCCCCTTTGATGTGGATTGAGACGAAGGACCGGCACGAGGCATGGCTGCAAATGGAATGAAAAACAGAAGATTGGATTCTGAGCAAAACTGAACAAGAAGCCACTGCAACTTCAATCAACTCGACCGACTGGTGCTGTAAGGAAAATCCAGTCGGTCGACTGGAGAGCGATTTAGGTCGGAATTTGAGGGGTTTTGAAATCGGGCTCGGCGAGAGGAATTGATGCAAGGGGTTTGTTGGCGGGCTGATTTTGAGTGGAATGAGCGGTTGAGCGGGTGGAGGGGATGCCGGAATGAGCAGATCGGCCGGATTGTAGCTTTTCCGATTGAATCGGAGATGCGGACGGTGTGGAGCGTGGCTGGGCTGACTGGAGACAGCGGAGTGATGGCGAGAGGAAGGCGAGGTGATGGCGAGGATTGGTGAAGGTTGGAATCGGAGGTTGGGGTTTGGTGAAGGTGGGAGTCGGGCGATTGAAGGTGGATGGGTGAAGTGAGTTTGAAAAGAGGAAAAGGGGTTTTGTGATAAGTTGATTTCAGTCGGTCGACTGGGAGGCGAGTCGACCGACTCGATTGACGAAAATAAGCGTCTCGCTAAACCGTCGTCAACTCGACCGATTGGCCTTTTGGTCTTCTCCCAGTCGATCGACTGGGGGCAAAATTCAGCTTCAATGAATTTTTTTCTTCTTTTTCGAACTCTCCAACTCCACAC
The DNA here is from genome assembly GCA_033675215.1 of Rhodiola kirilowii. Classification (NCBI taxonomy): domain Eukaryota; kingdom Viridiplantae; phylum Streptophyta; class Magnoliopsida; order Saxifragales; family Crassulaceae; genus Rhodiola; species Rhodiola kirilowii. The sequence continues at coordinate 23,389,596 of CM066197.1, forward strand.
TTAAGATTTTTACTCCGCACCATGAAATAGCACCACACTATAATCATACCAATTCAATTTAAACATAGTCATGCTTCACCAAGAAATCACTAGCATCAACATATTTCGCAATAAAACGCAAGCTAGGATCAAAGACTCCAAACTTAGGGCATTACCATCACCAAGATAATTCATGCAAGCACAAAAGCACACCAAGCACACCAAATCATGCATTTTTAATCATCTAGCACCATGTTCTCATTCGAAGTTCAGTGGACACATGCCAAGCACGTATATGAAATTAATTGTGCATAGATGGACAACTCACAAACCGGGCTACCTCCCGTTAGGGCCTAGTTTAACGTCTTGGAAAAGACCGAGCCGAGGCTTGATACGTAGAGAAGCACACTAAGAGAAGTCCCGAGCGGGATCCCTTCTCTAGCGGCATTTGCACAAAGCATTCAAGAGGGAGCTTCCAACATGTTTTGGTCTCCATGGTGAGCATGATAGATTTTGACTCTCTGCCCATTTGTTTTGAATAAATTCCCTTGATTGTCAACTAGCTCTAGATGGCCATCGTCGAAAACTCTATGAATTCTATATGGTCCAAACCATCTAGACTTGAACTTCCCGGGAAATAACTTGTATCTTGAGTTGAATAGCAAGACGTTGTCTCCTACCGAGAACTGCTTCTTCAGAATAAGCTTGTCATGCCATCTCCGAGTTCTCTCCTTATAAATTTTTGAACTTTCGTAGGAGTCCAATCTGATTACATCTAACTCATTTAGTTGAAGGAGTCTCTTTTCTCCTTTAGCCTTTATGTCGAAATTCAGCTCCTTAATAGCCCACATGGCTTTATACTCAAGCTCTACCGGGAGATGGCAAGGTTTGCCATATACTAACCGGTATGGAGACATTCCAATTGGCGTCTTGAAGGCGGTTCTATATGCCCACAAGGCATCATCAAGCTTCAACGCCCAATCCTTCCCGGACTTCCCAACTGTCTTAGTCAAAATGTTCTTTATTTCTCGGTTTGACACTTCGACTTGCCCATTCGCTTGGGGATGATAAGGGGTAGAATATCTATGGAATATCCCGTGCTTCTTAAGCATAGATTCGAATCTTCTCTCCTTAAAATGGGAACCATTGTCACTTATCACCGCTCTTGGCATTCCAAATCTCGGGAAGATAATTTTCTTGAACATTTTGATCACCACCTTAGCGTCGCAAGATGGGGAAGCTATGGATTCAACCCATTTAGACACGTAGTCTACTGCTACGAGAATAAAGCAATTTCCTTGTGAAGAGGGTAGAGGTCCCATGAAGTCTATGCCCCATACGTCGAATACTTCCACTTCTAAGATACCTTTCTGAGGCATTTCATCTCTTCTAGCAATGTTGCCCATTCTTTGACATTCGTTACAAGCCTTGACGAATTGATACGTATCCTTGAATGCATTGGGCCAATAAAATCCCGATTGAAGAATCTTAGCCGTGGTCTTGGAAGCGGAACCATAACCACCATAGGAAGATGAATGACAACAAGCTATAATTCCTTTCATATCCTCTTCGGGCACACACGTTCTATAAATGTCGTCTGGGCATAGCTTGTACAAGAAAGGGTCATCCCAAAAGTACCTCGAGACGTCGTGCAAGAACTTCCTCCTTTGGTGATGATCAAGGTCATTCGGGAGAATGTTGCACGTCAAATAATTCACATAGTCCGCGTACCAAGGGGCATTCTCTTCTATACTAAGCAAATATTCTCCGATAAATGAGTCTCCTATAGGTGACGAGAGTTGTTTTGAATCATGAAGCTCAACTCTTGAAACATGGTCCGCCACTACATTTTCGACCCCCTTTTTATCTTTGATTTCAATAGTGAACTCTTGCAAAAGAAGGATCCATCGAATAAGTCTTGGCTTTGCATCTTTCTTTGTCATCAAATACTTAATAGCGGCGTGATCTGTGTAGACGATTGTCTTGGATCCCACAAGGTATGGTCTGAATTTTTCAAAGGCATATACCACGGCTAGCAACTCTTTCTCGTGGTAGTATAATTCATTTGAGCATTATCTAGCACCTTGCTCACATAATAGACTACATGGAGTCTCTTATCAATTCTTTGTCCCAAAACGGCTCCAATAGCATAATCGCTTGCGTCGCACATAAGCTCGAATGGAAGATCCCAATTCGGTGGTCGCACTATGGGTGCCGATACAAGGGCTTTCTTGAGCTTTTCAAATGCCTCTAAGCAATCTTCATCAAAGTTGAATTGCACATCATTGCATAGGAGATAAGTTAGCGGCTTGGCAATCTTTGAGAAGTCCTTAGTAAATCTCCGGTAGAAACCGGCGTGGCCTAGGAAACTTCTAACTCCTTTTTGATCTTTTGGTGGTGGTAGTTGCTCAATAACTTGAACTTTTGCTTTATAAACTTCCACACCTCTACTAGACACCAAATGCCCAAGCACATATCCCTCTTGAACCATAAAATGGCACTTTTCCCAATTTAGCACCAAACCCGTTTCAATGCACCTAGCAAGAACATGAGAAAGATTCGTTAAACAATCATCAAATGAAGTTCCATGAATAGAGAAGTCATCCATGAAAACTTCCATGCATTTCTCAATGTAATCGCTAAAAATAGACATCATGCATCTTTGAAACGTTCCCGGTGCATTGCACAACCCAAAGGGCATGCGTCTAAATGCAAAAGTTCCATAAGGACATATAAATGTAGTTTTTCCTTTGTCTTTAGGCAAAATGGGAATTTGATGAAATCCGCTATAACCATCTAGGAAACAAAAGTATTCATGTCCCGCAAGTCTTTCAAGCATTTGATCAATAAAAGGTATGGGAAAGTGATCTTTCTTAGTTGCTTTGTTCAATTTCCTATAATCAATGCACATCCTCCATCCATTTATGGTTCTAGTAGGCCCCAACTCTCCCTTATCGTTTTGCACAACCGTAAGTCCTCCCTTTTTGGGGACGACATGGATGGGGCTTACCCATTCCGAATCCGGGACCAAATAAATGATTCCCGCATCTCTTAGCTTAGTAATTTCTTTAAAGACAACTTTGCTAAGATTAGGGTTCAATCTCCTTAAAAACTCCCTAGAAGGTTTTGCATTCTCATCAACATTTATCCTATGCATGCATAACGAGGGGCTAATTCCCTTAAGATCATCAATAGAGTACCCCAAAGCTTTTCTATTATTTTGCAAGAAATGCAAAAGTTTGGAAGTTTCATTCTCATTCAAGGTTGCACCCACTGAAACCGGATGCGTAGAACTAGACCCAAGAAACTCATACCTTAGATTCGAAGGTAGAGGTTTTAACTCTCCTTCGAATTCCTTACTTCTTGGCATTTGGTTTTCTTCACCTTGATAAGCATCAAACAATTTCTCTCCTTCGGCCAAAGTCAAGTCATACATTTCCTCATCTTCCATGTCCATTAGTGAGGTAAAAAGCATACTAGAATCATCTAAGTCCATGACTTCGCTTTCAAAAGATGTTAGCTCAAGATTTTCACAAGATATATCAAGCAAATTGCATTCAAAAGATGAAGTGAGAGCTTTCATGGCATTTTTCAGAAAAAATTTCAACTTTTCATCCCCTATTTTCAATTCAATAGACCCTTCTCCACATCTAATGACCGCCTCAATGGTGTTAAGAAAACGTCTACCAAGAATAACGGGCATTTCTTGCTCAACATCCATTTCTAGCACATAGAAGTCTACGGGAATAAAGAATTTACCAACTTTAATAGGCACATCCCTAAGAACTCCCCTAGGGATTCTAGAACTTCTATCGGCTAGTTTCAATGAAATAGTAGTAGGATGAAGTTCACCCACATCAATTTGCTCAAACAATGAATAGGGAATTAAAGAAATGCTAGCTCCCAAATCACACAATGCCCTATCACTTTCAATCTTTCCTAAAGAGATAGGAATAGAAAATGATCCATGATCTTGCATTTTCTTAGGCATTCTACTTTGCACAATGGCGCTACACTCAACATTCAATGCTACCATGCTAGATTCGTCAATAACTCTACGATTAGACACAATATCTTTCAAGAATTTTGCATAGGTAGGATTTTGAGTGATTACCTCATGGAATGGAAGCGTGACATACAACTTCTTCAACATCTCCACAAATCTTTGGAAGTGGGCATCTAGCTTGCTCTTTTTTAGCCTTTGTGGGAAAGGTATCACGGGCACATATTTCCTCATCAAAATTGGCTCTTCCTCTTTTTCCTCTTCTCCGGTAGGGGTTTGAAGTTCAACTTTGGCATTTTCGTTGGCAACTTCCTCGTCTACCTCTTTAGAGTTAAGATTTGATTTTCCTTCAGGGGTAGGCAAAACCTTTCCACTTTTCAATGTGATGGCATCGGCATGCTCTAGCGAATTCACATCCGGTTGAGAAGGGAGCTTCCCAATTTGCTTCATATGGGCATTTTCTTTAGCAAGCCTCTTATTTTCGGCCACTAGTTCCTCCATCTTCTTGTTGGTCTCTTTTTGGCTTTCAAGCATTTGTGCCATCATAGCCATCATAGGATTATCTTGAGGATTGGAAGAAGCTTGCCCTTGATGATGAGAATTCCCTTGGTCATTCATAGGAGATTTGGCTTGATAAGGCCTTTGAGAGTTTCCTTGAGAATATTGAGAGTTTTGGGTGGAACCTTGACCTTGAGTAGAATAAGAATTTTGCCCTTGATTTTGGTTAGAGCCATACCCTTGTCTTTGGTAACTCCCTTGATAAAAATTTCGCCCTTGAGGCCTTGGAGTGAAATTGGAGTCATTGGCCATTCTTCTTTGCGGAGGCTCGTAATTTCTCGTGATGGGATTAGAATTTTGAACATAGTTTCTTTGTTGATTTACATAGTGGGCTTCTTCATACCCGTCATCATCATCTTCATGTCTCCCATCGGGACAAGCCTTCGTAGAATGCCTCGTACTAGAGCATATGAAACACGGTTGTTGGACCGGATTCTTCTCTTTTTCATTCTTCGGTTTAGACACTTCCAAAGCATTTACCATGCTTATCATGGTTTCCATTTTCTTTGTCAAATCACTAAATTGATCTTTAGTCACATAATTCGAAGAATCCTCTCTAGACTTAGCCATTTTCTTGTGATCGACTCCTTGATATCTATCGGAATTTGTGGCGATCTTCTCTATGACTTTAAATCCTTGGTTTGCCGGTAACTCCATGATTGCACCACCACTAGCCGTGTCCATTTGGCCTTTGGCCTCTTTGCTCATGCCAAGATAGAAATATCTCATAAGATCCGCTCTTCGAAAGTTATGGTGAGGGCATTCCTTTAAATAATGCTTGAACCGATCATAGGCTTGATGAAATAGCTCATTATCCCTTTGAGAGAACGTCAATATAAAATCAGTGAATTTCTTTGTCCTTGATGGTGGAAAGAATTTGGTGAGAAAAGCATTTGCTAGCTCGCTCCAAGTCCTAAAGGATCCCGGCTCTTGGTTTTGCAACCATTCCTTCGCATCTCCGTATAGTGAAGACGGGAAGAGTTTTAGATAGACATATTCCACGGATACATCCCTTGGCTTATAAGTGCGGCAATATTCTTGAAAGCTTTCTAAATGGGTAGAAGGATTCCCAACTCCTTTTTATTGATCATGAGTCACCATATGGACTAAGGAGGACTTCACATCAAAATCAAATGCATCTTCATCCGGGGGCACAATAGCCGAGCCATTCCCTTCAAGGGTAGGGGTCATATAATCTCCAACGGGCCTCTCATCATCCTCGTCATCATATCTATAATTTCTAGCATTCCTTTGCGGAAAGGGAGGATTCCGTATAGGATTTTGATCATCAACATTGTTCCGTCTAGCGGGAGGATCTTCTTCCCTATCCTCTTCCATTCTAAAGTTTCGGTTGTTTCTTTGAAGAACGGGAGGGTTCTCTATCTCATCTTCCATTCGAAATCCCGGTGGCAAGTAAGGTAGTGGAGGTGGACGAGGTCTTGGGCCTTGGAAAGCCGGAGGAACAATAGGATCAAGGGGAGGAGGGTTCTTGCGAGGTCTACCTCTTGGTTTCTTGACGGTTGGGAGGTTTGAAGTTGAACCGGTAGCTACTTGTTTTTGCCCCTTAAATCTTGTGTTCATTCAAGTGCCTGCGAGAACAAAAGAGATTCTTAGCAATGAAAGGCAAGAGAAGCTAACACAATCAAGCTCAAAACAAGCAATAACTGTCGAGCGAGGGAAAGTAGACAAACTAAACAATCTAGTAGCACCTAGTTAATTAACCTATCCCCGGCAACGTCGCCATTTGATCGGTTGTGAATATAGCGGAAATATTTGAATAAGAATCCAAAAACTTATGCTATGTCACGTCAATCAAAACATTTATATTGACTCGAGTGAACCGAGGTCGAACCCAAAAGATAGGTGATTAAACTAATGGTGCTAACAATATGATTAGAATGTCTATTGTTTGGGGGGTCTATTTTTCAATCCAAAGTGAGATTAAACTTACAAAAAGGGTTAACTTCCAATTAAAAGATGACTAGGGATTACTTCACCACCAAGACAATTATTGTGACAATGGAATGACAAACCAATGATGAAATCACATGCACATGTATAGAATTTAGCTCATGCAACATTAATACTAGGTTCAACTCGCGCTACAACCTATTATCAAGAGGTTACATCTCGCATAGCACCTCACACTCGCGCTCTATTGGTACTATAGAACATGAATTTCTAGCCTCACACTCGCGCTCTATTGGCTAAATAAACATGTTCTTATTAAATCCAAGTAATTCTCATTAGGTTAATGAATTATCCAACTAACTCAAAAGTCCTAATGCTTCTTCATTTAGTCCATTGAAGTCATGTTGATCAACGTGAGCTACATCAAACATGAGATCAAGCAAAGTTCCCATTGAGGACATTTCACAAACACCTTATGGGCAACTTGAAACATTAAGTTCAAATGAAGAAGATTCATGTGCAAACTCAATCATCATTAGCATCTATATTGTTCACAATGTCACAACATGTCTAGGGGATCCATAATCCCCAATCAAAGTCACTACTCACTCATGGTGAGATTACAAGAAAAACAAATGAAAGATGAAATCAGTGCAGGTCTCCTCAAAATCCGTGCCAAAAAAGTCTTCTTTGAAAATCCCCAAAAGTTTCTATTTATAGCCAACATTAGAGTTTCCGGTACTGTAGCTCCAGTCGGTCGACTGGCGGGAGCAGGTTTTCCCAATCGGTCGACTGATGCTGAAAATGTGGCTGATGAAGGAGTTTCCCAGTCGATCGACTGGCTGGTCCAGTCGACCGACTCGATTGAGGTGCATGGAAGGCCATCTGAGGTGCTTGCCAACTCGACCGACTCGATTGGCGTGTTTGAGGAGGCCATCTGAGAAGTTCTCCAACTCGACCGACTGGAGGTGGCCAGTCGACCGACTCGATGGGAGCATTTGAGGAGCATTCTGGGACTTCTTCTACTCGACCGACTGGCGCAGGGGAAATAGCCAGTCGGTCGACTGGAGCACCTTTCAGTCCAAATTTGCTCAAATCTTTGATTTTTCCTTGATTCTTCGTGTCAAGGTCCTGAGCTCAATGTATGGTTGCTCCAAGCCTGAAATGCAATGATAATGGTCAAATGGCATTGAAATAGCATCGGGAATGGACCAAAACTCTTCGTAAATGGGTATGTAAATGAGTCGAGAATTCGACTCATCATATGTGCACAAGGTATCTTAAGTGCCAAGAAAATGTCAAACTAGAGTCATAACATGGCATAACAATATAGTTCCACTCTAGTAGACTCCAATAAGGTACATGAGCTCTATGGGCAACATCATTAAGCATAGAAAGATCATGGGAAAGTGAAAGGAGTGTGGCGGTGTGAAGTTGAATTGGAGTGAGTAGAACTCACTCCACACTTAAAATTTTACCCACTAATAACACATATCACACTCCACACTTTAGAGTCTTAGCTACTCAAAATCATGCCAAACACTTAAACATTTAGAAGAACAAGAATGAAACACTTACAAACTGGGTTACCTCCCGTGAGGTCCTAGTTTTTCTCGTCTTGGCAAAGACGTAGCAAAGCGCCCCATAGAATCACTCGTTGAGAAGTCCTTTGCTAGGATCCCTTCTCACGGGGCCTTGGATTTAGTCGTGTCAATCCACCTTTAAATCCCATTTGAATTTTTTCCCATCAAGTCTACAATGGACTTTCTGAATAATCTAGGAAAATATGGCAAGAAGCTCCAAAACTTGTCTCGAGACGTCTTAATGAAGAAAGGGTCTTCATAACTTGTCTCGAGAATGATGGGCATCCCTTCCTTGAGGTTTTCAATTGTTTCCTTTGGTGCCCATCCCTCAATATCCTTCTCTAAACTTATTTTCTCTTGTATGCGAGGTTGTCCTTTAGTTTCTTCCATGTAGGCCTCAACAAAGTCTTGATATCCCTCGAATCCTTTTATCTCTATATGCTCTTCCTCAATCTTATCATCATCAAGAAGTTGGGATTCACATTTAGGCTCTTCTATACCAAGAGGAAGGAATTCTTCTTCATCAACAAAAGGTATTTCCTCTATGTAAGAGGCATCATCATTGAAGAATTCCTCATCGGAGAGCCGGGGCATTGATGGAATGGTGAACTCTTGTATATTCCCATTTGAATGATCTTGAGATGTGCTAGTAGTGAAGGGTGCTTCACTTTCGCATGGCATCTCGTCCTCGTGACAAGATTCACCATTCCATACCCAAGTTTCGGTGGCGGCGTTTCTCCAAAATTCATTCTCCATTTCTTGTTCCCATTTTTCCCTTGAGGCATTAGATTCAAGGTCTTCTTCTTCTTTGGAGACCTCCTCTTGGTAGTTGATGGACCATAATTGTATGAATCATAAACACAGTTAAACCCACCAAATTAGACTCTTTGTCTATTTAACTTTTGCTTGTTTGTTCCGATATTTATCTACAGGGTATTTTGAAGTCTAGAGAGAATACAGGCTAAGGAGGAGTTTTAAAGCTGAAAATGAATTACGAGTCATTCCAGGTCACGACCAAATTCTGACTTTCAAGAACCTGACGTGAAATCACTCAAAACAAGTCCAACCGGAGGGCAACCAGAGTCAGTCCGGAGCTGAAAGGACCGATGGCTTTTGTGAAAGATCACAAACACACATCTCTCACCCACTCCCCTCCACTTAGCCGGCGGCTCCCCTCACTCACACTCCCCTCCTCCTCTCCTCTCACGCCACCAAGCCGGCGGCTTTTCCCCCTTGCCACCTCACCCCGGCGGCTAAAGCTCTCCTCCTCCCATCTTGTGACAAGTGGTGGCTTCTCCTCCACATCCATTGCCTCCCTTAGCCTATAAATAGAGATGCCCTCCCCTTTGTAAATCATCAATCTATTCCATCATCCCACAACAATCATCTCATATCACAAGTTACTTATCTCTCTAGCTTTTGTGGGCACAATCATGTAATCACTTTACTTTGGAATCGAAGCTTTAGCACTTTCAAACGGTTTTTGTAAGTACTCTCTTCTTTACTTTCCTGTCTTTACTTTTGAAAACTTTACTTTACTGTCTTTCAAAAACCTTTAATTTTTAAAGCACTTAGCTATGATGTCCTGTTCCATGAATATTCGTAGCTAAACCCTTCATTCGGTTGAAGGGGTGTACTTGTGTCATAAAATGTTTTAGACCCTTCGCTTAGTGCCTCTCTGTGTTCAAAACTTGTTCTATGTGCCACATATTAGGTTAGAACTTCCAAGGTTGAGTGGATGCTTTAACGGGCAAAGCTCTTCTGTGGGGTTCGTGAACATACTCGGGTAAGTGGATGCTTTAACGGGCAAAACTTATCTGAGGAGTTCGACCTCTTTTAAAAACCATTTGATTGCTCGTAACTGAAGATCAAATGGATGCACATAAGGCTAAGATACTTCGAAAGGAGGAATTAGTCTAAATAGAACAAGTGTTCTAAATGATTTGGCAAGTCATGTGCTAGAAATAGCCTTGATTCATCTTTGAACACATAGTATGATCATTAGAGGTCAATGATAAACAGACTATGATACAAGGCCCCTGAAACCGAATCTTTCCTTTAATTGTAATATCAACTGTTCCTTTACTTTCAGTACCTTATCAACTGCTTATTTTCTGTCAAGTCTTGTCCATCAAGCACCTTACTTTTCAGTAACTAAAAACCAAAAACTACCCCCGAACTGCTTTATTTAATCCCCCCCTTTTTGAAAGAACAACTATTCACCTGACTCCCTTGGGTTCGACCCGTACTTACCACTGACTACCCAAAATAGTTAAGTCGCGAGTATCGGAGATATAAATTTATTTTTGCACAGAGAACATCGCACCTTAACGACAGTGCGGTGGGCTCCGTCAAAATTGGCGCCGTTGCCGGGGAGTTAGCCTTCGATTAGTTATTCTTTTCTTTCCCTTTTCATTTCTTCATCACACTGCCCACTATGTATGCATGGATGACTCGACATCTTCCCCAGTTTAAAGGTACTGTCGGAGAAGACCCAGTAATACACTGCCAACATTTCCACCATATAAGTCGTCACATGAAACCTGAAAATGTAACGTTAGAAGAGTTTCAATTAAAATGTTTTGAACACTCTTTAACCGACTTTGCGACAGTATGGTATTACACATCAACTGCTAGTTGTGCAAAATATTACGTGGACCTTCGCGCTAAATTTCTGAAAGAATTCTCCCCCCCATCCTTACGACATGACACCCACGAGAAGATCATCTGCCTTCAGCAATCCCGGGATGAGACTTTGGACGAATACTACACGTACTATGACACCATCGTCTCAAGCTGCCCGCACCATGGATTCAAGGAGGTATTTCTTCTTCAAAGATTTCTTTGTGGGATGAGGGCCGATGAGCAGACAAGGCTTAACAACGCAGTGGGAGGATCAGCAGGGAACTTATCCCTGACAAAAATGTGGAACCTCATAGACGACATGGCCGTGGCCACGAAACGAAGACCAATGCCCCGAGCTAATAGAGGAATACAGATAGCAGAGGCTGGTTCTGAAACGAATAAAGAGGAAACTCCCGAGCCATCAGAAGAAAATCCCGAGCCATCAGAAGAAACTTCTGAGCCATCAGAAGAAACTCCCGAGCCATTAGAAGAATCAGATATAGAAAGCACCGGAAGCAACGAGGAAAAGCCTTCATGGGAACTTGAGACCGTGCCAGCAGAGGAGGAAGTCCAGAACACCACTGGCAAGCTGCCCGAGTCATACCCGACTATCATTACCGAAGCAGCCAAGACCATCCGAGACCGAATCCTCACAGACGGGCAGGACGAGACAAAACCAAGCCTTAAGATGCAAGCTTCCCAACTTTTCCCCTTGATCAATACACAGATTGCAGAAAACTATGTGATCAATGAAGAGGCTGAAAGAAGGATGGAAAAAGGGCCGAAGCAGAACGACTCCTTGATGGAGCATCTTCTCACAACTAGACAAGGCAGCCCTAAACATAAGAGAACCCAATTCAAGAGGCTAGTAGTGCAAGGTCCCTCGCCTTCTCAGAGACGTTGGAAGGAGAAACCACCAGAACCATGGGAACAGGACCCAAGCACATCATCTCACAAGAAATTGGGGAAAGGCAAGACAAAAATGAAAGTAGGCACTCCACAACACTATGACCTGAGCTGCCCATGGGATCTAAACCTGTGATCCCCATGCGTCGAGCCAACGACGTTAAATAAAGGCACTGGTCGGGAGGTAACCCGACACCTATCTTACTTTCAGTCATTTATTTTCTGTCATTTAGTTTTTACCGCAAGTCACTCTCACTCATTTTTGTATAGAAGGAATGTCTAACATGTAGGAATCGGTTTTTGGAGCAAGATCAGATCAGCCAGGCAGCTTCCGAGAATTACCGGGCCTGCGCTGAGAGTTCAAGGCCCCAGCCGAACTCCCTCGATTATCCAGCTCCGAGGCATGTCGTTCCACGACACGACACAGTAAAAGGGAGTGCAGTTCTTCTCTTTTCCTTAATGTGATTTCCTTCTCTTGTATATATTTGCATAACTTTTGAACTAAGTCGTGCTGTGAGGCACGCCTTCGTTCAAAAGTGTGGGGTGAGAACCACTTGTGTACATAGTTAATTAACATGTTTTCTTTTTTTTTTCTTTTCCCTTTATATTATCTTTTTAAAAATATGAACTTGAGAATGTGAAAAAGATAAATCTAAATTCATGCATTTACCTTGTGAAATCTCAACTGTATAAAAACTTAGAATGTAACTTCTCATTTGTCCCTTTGTGCTGAGATATACAGGGGATGTGGAGTTGACATAAACTGCCCTAGAGAGGCTTGGCAAGCACTCAAAGGATCGAATCTAACTATATGGTTTTCGAAGTCAGTGGAGGCTGCACTTCGGGTTTCAGTGAAGATTGAAGTCATCTCCGCCGTGCAGCGTTTATGCAAGAGGCGGGACGGGAATCAAACCATCCTATCTCTAGTCCTAGTAGCCGGGAAAATAGATGAACGACCCTCATCTTGACCCGCGCGAAACGGTGAGGATGAGAAAGAGCGGGGAGGTATTTCCATATGCTTGCGGGCGACGAATGGACCTCCCAAAAGAAAGGCTGAGAAAATGGACTAGCAAGTCACAAAGAAGCAAAATCTCAAAGAAGCTAATCAAAGGCCAAAGGCCAAAATTGTGAAGGTTTTAACCGAACAAAAGTGAAGAAACTCCAACTCAATATCAAAGGCCAAAGGCCGATTCACTACAGAAGCTGTCCCTCGCCAAAAAGAAATCAAAGTACTCAACTTCAGTGAAACCCGAACTGAATCACATGCTAGAGAAAGCTAAAAGGAAACCATATAGTGCTAGTCAATCCCGAGAATGCAGTCCAGGAGCCTGAAAAGGGCTATCTCCCGAAACATCCGAATTAATTTGCATCTCGGCACGAAGGTACAAGTATCAAGTTTCTTCTAAGTATTTACACAGTTTAGTTTGGTAATAAGTAAGTAATGCATGAATTAAGATAAATCTAGTCCCACAGTCTCACTTTCATATTTTACTTAGATTGTGTTCCGCCCTTAAATAGCATTGTTCGGGACGAACAACTAAAAGTGTGGGGTTATCTGATGGACCATAATTATATGAATCATAAACACAGTTAAACCCACCAAATTAGACTCTTTGTCTATTTAACTTTTGCTTGTTAGTTCCGATATTTATCTACAGGGTATTTTGAAGTCTAGGGAGAATACAGGCTAAGGAGGAGTTTTAAAGCTAAAAATGAATTACGAGTCATTCCAGGTCACGACCAAATTCTGACTTTCAAGAACCTGACGTGGAATCACTCAAAACAAGTCCAACCGGAGGGCAACCAGATTCAGTCCGGAGCTGAAAGGACCGATGGCTTTTGTGAAAGATCACAAACACACATCTCTCACCCACTCCCCTCCACCTAGCCGGCGGCTCCCCTCACTCACACTCACACTCCCCTCCTCCTTTCCTCTCAAGCCACATAGCCGGCGGCTTTTCCCCCTTGCCACCTCACCCCGCCGGCTAAAGCTCTCCTCCTCCCATCTTGTGACATGTGGTGGCTTCTCCTCCACATCCATTGCCTCCATTAGCCTATAAATAGAGATGCCCTCCTCTTTGTAAATCATCAATCAATTCCATCATCCCACAACAATCATCTCATATCACAAGTTACTTATCTCTCTAGCTTTTGTGGGCACAATCATGTAATCACTTTACTTTGGAATCGAAGCTTTAGCACTTTCAAACGGTTTTTGTAAGTACTCTCTTCTTTACTTTCCTGTCTTTACTTTCGAAAACTTTACTTTACTGTCTCTCAAAAACCTTCACTTTTTAAAGCACTTAGCTATGATGTCCTGTTCCATGAATATTCGTAGCTAAACCCTTCATTCGGTTGAAGGGGTGTACTTGTGTCATAAAATGTTTTAGACCCTTCGCTTAGTGCCTCTCTGTGTTCAAAACTTGTTCTATGTGCCACATATTAGGTTAGAACTTCCAAGGTTGAGTGGATGCTTTAACGGGCAAAGCTCTTCTGTGGGGTTCGTGAACATACTCGGGTAAGTGGATGCTTCAACGGGCAAAACTTATCTGAGGAGTTCGACCTCTTTTAAAAACCATTTGATTGCTCGTAACTGAAGATCAAATGGATGCACATAAGGCTAAGATACTTCGAAAGGAGGAATTAGTCTAAATAGGCCAAGTGTTCTAAATGATGTGGCAAGTCATGTGCTAGAAATAGCATTGATTCATCTTTGAACACATAGTATGATCATTAGAGGTCAATGATAAATAGACTATGATACAAGGCCCCTGAAACCGAATCTTTCCTTTAATTGTAATATCAACTGTTCCTTTACTTTCAGTACCTTATCAACTGCTTATTTTCTGTCAAGTCTTGTCCATCAAGCACCTTACTTTTCAGTAACTAAAAACCAAACACAACCCCCCCAACTGCTTTATTTAATCCCCCCTTTTCGAAAGAACAACTATTCACCTGACTCCCTTGGGTTCGACCCGTACTTACCACTGACTACCCAAAATAGTTAAGTCGCGAGTATCGGAGATATAAATTTATTTTTGCACAGAGAACATCGCACCTTAACGACAGTGCGGTGGGCTCCGTCAGTAGTATTCACCATTTCTTGGTTGTAGGGGTCCATCCTCGCAAAACAAGATAGAGTAAGTTAGTAAGGGATACGAGTAGAAAAAGAAGAATATACAAGTATAAGAAAAAAAAATATTCACAAGAATAGTCGGAACTTCCACACAATCTAATCTAGGGATGTGCTAGCTAGTTGCTCCCCGGCAATGGCGCCATTTGACGAACTAATTCTTTTTCACCTCTAAATAGTATCAATGAAGAGAGGATCGAATGTAGTCAAAACATTTATATTAACCGGTAAAGTACCGTGTCGAACCAAGAGGAGCAAGCTAAGCACATGCACTATGTAAGATTGTGTTTCCGTTCGGCTATTCGAAACCAAAATTGTATAAAGGTTTGTATATTCTAAATCCTATGTGGTGAGTAATTAAAGATAAAAGATGGATAAGAGGTGTTTCGAGGGGTTATTCCCCTCATTGGCATTTCCCAATGATCACATACACAATATTCAAACATTTCGTGGTAGTCAAATAGTTTTGAACCTAGTTTAGACTAGGGTAGACCAACTCTCATTGAATCTATTCCTAGCCAAACTCGCTTATAGCTTGAACCTCACTCTCTCGAGGATATTGGTTCATTCCATGGCATTTATTAGCATTGAAATCTCTCACAAGTAATAAATATCATGAACTCGAGTCCTAGTTCACTTCAATCCCGTAGAAATGATCATATTCACTACATCCAAACTATCCCTTAGACCTCTCGATTCTTAGGTCTAGTTTTAAGGTTCAACATGTTACTTAGGCATTTCCTCAAACACTTAGTAGCATGACATGTATGAAGACCATAGTGGATATGAATTTGACACCATTCAATGGGATTAATTGATGATTCGCTTAATGACTAACTCTAATAAATTTAACATTCAATCCTTAGTCAAGCATCCATATCCTAAGGTTCACTTGCATGATTCAAGATATAACTCATTTTCTCCATCCTAGAACTATCCCTAAGGGTTTCCAAGTCCTAAGTTCAAGTTTTAGTCCAAGTTGTCACTTAGGGATTTTAACAAACACCTAGAGTGCATAACATTCATAACACAAGACAAAATGAAATCAACAATCATCCATATGAATATCAATGTATATATGTGATCAAAGAGTACCAAGGAGAGTCATAAGACCCTCAAAACACAAGATCACTACTCACACATCATGTAAGACAACATGGTGTGAGTAGGGTTTATAGCAACAACAAAGAGAATAGAAGATGGATAGAAGTAGGATGGTTAATCCTAATGTCTCCCTTTGATCTTCACTTCTCTTTGGTTGGATAATGATTGATGACCTTGGATGAGCCTTTTTTTCATTCTTCTTCTTCCCAAAAACCTTCCCGCCTAGGTCAAAAACCCCTCTTTCTATTTATAGCCTCGGGTAAAAATCTGGTACTTTAGCAATCTCAGCCGACTGGCTGGAACTTTCCATGACCTTTTGGTGGTCTTCCTGTCCGAATGTGGTCTTGGCGTGAACTAGAAAGTTGTAGCCATTTGAGTTAGCTTTCCAACAAGCTTTGAATCGACCAATTCGGACACTGTATGCGCCCTGGGCGTCTAAAACAAGTCGCAAAGGTCAATCTGCGTTGTGGGAATTTTTGAAGCCGCAGAGTTCAGCCGGCCGGTTGGATACTCAGCCGGTCGGCTCAAAGTGGCCGAATGTCATCAAGTTCTGCTCCTAAGGTCAGCCAGTCGGCTGGATGATTTCACCCAACCAGCTGGCACTTCCCAGGCCTTTTTGGTGGTCTTCCCGTCCTAATTTTGCTTTGGCGTCAACTAGAAAGTTGTAGTCCATTGAGTTATCTTTTCAACAAGCTTCGAATTAGCCAATTCAGACACCGTATGCGACCTGTCTGTCCAAAACAAGCCGCAAAGGTCAATTTGCCATGTTTTGTTCTAAATCTTCGGTTTTTTCCTGAGTTTTTGTATTTTGGCTTTGACCTTGGGGGAAACTTGTTTTCTACCTAAAATGTAGATATTGAGCTCAAATGATATCAAAATAATGTCAGAAACGACCCAAAACTATAGTGAAGAATGGCCATAAATCAGTTGAAAACTCGACTGATCAGCTGTTTGAATACGGAGTGGAACAGAAAGAGATGACGTTGTAATGTGACAATATGAGTGTCATCAACATATCCAAGAATCCAGTACAATACTCCAGGATGAAACACATTGACATCAGACACCATTTTATTAGAGACCTAGCGGAGAAGAAGGTCATCACATTAAAGCATGTAACGACAGACAAGCAGCTAGCTAACATATTTACCAAGCTGATGGATGCTACTCTGTTCGAAACACTTAGATCCTCTCTGGGTTTATGTTTTGTCAAAACCTAACTATCCCAAGTAGAGGTCAGCCATTAGCACAACTCCAGCAAACTAGTTGGACTGACCTATCGAAGAAGAAAGCTAGAACAGATGGTACGTGGTATTATTAAGAGCCGTTGGAAGTAAGGTGTTGATTGGACCAAATATTTAGAGTGACTGAAGCATGGTAGTTTTGGGAAATTCAGGAGATTGGATATTTTAAAATCAAATATTCGTCAGTTGTCTCGTCCTCTTCAAAGATTCCCAAAACCCTAGATTCCTGAAATCCTAGTTTCAAAATTATTCCAAGTGACTGTCAATCAAGAACAATGGTGAACACTCACAAGAACGCAATTAAAGCCTTGGCAGATCCAAAAGGAGAAAAGAAGAAATCATTAGACACAGTCGATTCAGGAGTTCAGACAGTGAATCTACAAATTGCAGCAGCAGTAAAACCCAAGATGAGTAAGGAGAAGAAGAGCTCTCAAAAGAAGGTAACACGGAGTGAGAAATCAAAGGAAGAGGCCAACTTAGAGTCGCACGGCGTGACATTCTCAACAAACCCTAAGATTGGAAAGGAGAAAGAGAAGGAAGATGTGCCTGCTATGCCAAAAGCGAAGAAAGAGACCACGAAGTGTCTGCTGCCTAATCCTAAAATCAACAAAGAGATTTCAAAGAAGACCGGCAAATTGATTGATAAGGTAAACCCTATTCCTCATATTACAATTTCTTTCCTACTACTGGTAGTTCTGAAATCCCTAAAGAGAAGACAACTAGTGTTGAGATACATGAGAAAGTCGAATCAGTGATGGTCTCGAATGAGGTGGATAAGGGTAAGTCTATAGTGAATGAAGTTGTGTAGGAAGTTGAAGGTGGTAAGGCTGGGATTAGTGTTGTAGATGGACCCAAATTATTGAAAGAGAAGCTGCGTGCTACTGGCTTTGTATTGGAGAAAAAGGGTCTACGAAGGAAAGTAGTGGTTTGCAAGAGGAACTCTTCTCGATTGCATGCTGATCATTTTCGCTCGATTAGGGGGAGAATGATTGCTTGGTCAGACTCTGAAAGTGACAAATTGGTTGTGAGTTCTAGCTATAGGAGCTTGTTCTTAAATAAAGAATCTGATGACGATGGTGGCCCACTAGAAGGAGCAATTGAACAGATGACTGATGAAGGAATCGCTGAAGTATATCTTGTTCCTGAGAAGATTGATGGCCTAGTCACAGACTAGGACAAAAAGAGTGACTCAAAGGAAGCAGACCCCTCTGAACAAGATGACGAACTAATAGGTGAAAGATGGATGAAGTGGTTCAGGTTCTATGAAAAGATGGACGTGGTGATCAAAAAGAAAAAGGTTCTGATAAGCAGGAGATAGATCCAGAATAGGTGGAGGTGACTGAAAAGGTGATAGGATGAAATTCTATCCCCTGTTCAAGCAAGTGTTCTAGGTTGTGTTTCAAAAGACCTTGAACTCTTTCCACCACAGTGCAATAAGCAGTACGAACAGAACAGTAAAACAGGAGCACGCACAGATTGATAACCCAGTTCGGCTACGCCTACTCTGGGGGGTTTCCCACACCCGGAAAAAGGGACAACAAATCTTTATTATGAGTATAGAGCTTTCCACAGGGACTTACACTTACACAACCTCGGGTTTGTAATTGCCTAGCCTCTATTCCTCCGTCTCTCAGATTTGCAACCAAGGTTCGTCGCAACTCCCCTTGATCCCCTTCGTCCAGACCTTCTGTCCGAACGTGCTCGATCTTCTCCTGAAGCTCGGTCGCTTTCTCTCGAAAGCAGGTCGTTCTGTTCGTGCGCTGAACGTGAGAACTCTGGTCAGTCTGAATGGCACAGATCAGACTGAACTTACACCGATGTGTTTCCAGTGGGGAAAACACACTCGGCGGTCGCTTTCTTCTTCTCCAATCGGTAGGGTTTCCTCGTGTATATTTGATCTTGAAAGCGATGCGGATTATGGACGTCCTACCCATGTATTTATATGTCAGGACGATCTCCAAAATCTGCTCTAGATATCTCATCAAATATTTAGGAAGATATTCCTAAATATTCGATGCATATCTTTATCCAATCGGTGAGAGGAATAACCGAAGACTTCCTCCCCAAGTCAGCCACGCCATCATCAGATCTGATATGTAGATATTCACTTGAATATTCGCTGGCCAACTTCAGTTCGAATCTAAAAGATCCTCGATCTTTAGAACCTTCCGGAAGATCTTTGCGTCTGCTCCACGCTGTACTGTAGTTCCAGAAAGTGTTCGAACTCCCCCTGAACTCCTGCTCGAAGTGTCTAAGGCCGTTTTGCCAACAGCATGCCATTCATGGGAACATCAATCTCCCCCTTGGCATTTTGGCAAAACCAAATCTATGCTTTAGACACAACTTGAGGTGCCAGAACGGTTACCTCAACATACTCCCCCTTTTTGCCACAAACTGGCAAGGGGTCCAATCGAGTTCGAACAGCGAATCAAACTTCATACAGACGACTCATCATCAATGTAGGCCTTAGAATCTGCATCACCAGATTCATCGTCACTCGGGTAGCTGAGGGCACGAGCAAGATGTTGACGCGCCTGCGTTGTTCCTTATCAGCGGCAATGATGGCATTCAAATCTGTGAGCAGCTTGCTCCTCTCATCACGACCCATTATGGCTCCCCCTTGACTCGATTCCGCAACATCTTGTCCTTTCTGGTTGACCTCCTTGAGATCATTCACGTGACGGCCCTTATACAGCTTGTGGTCAACGATGAACTTGTTGGGTGCCTTTGAGAGATGGTGAGTCGAGGCCTTCAAATCTGGAGCTTGATGGATGATCAGCTCATATATCAGAGACGGGAAGCAAATCTGGTGCAGTGTTCTCGTCAAAGTGGCATGTTCAGCAATCTGTTTGAACATCACTCTGCCCAGGTTGAACTTCAGCTTATTCCCTATCTGATAAATCAGTTGGGCCATGTCCTTATTGATAGTAGAGCGATGAGTAGACGGCCTCCAGTTGGAAACAACAATGAAAAACAGCATCGAACTGACTCAGGCCTCCACTGAACAGAGCCTGCATTGATGGTGCTCACTATGTTCTCAAAGCTTGATTCCTCTTCATTAACAGCTGGGTCGTCCATGGAACAGTATACATTGATCAGCTCAGGATCAATCTTGATCCTTCTTCCTCTAACAAAGAAGACCCCATAATCTGCTTCTCCAATGATCCCAAACCCAGGAGGAAGGTTTACCATGGCTTCACGCACCAATTTCTCGTTGAACGGCTTGCATCTGTCCAACGTCCAGAATAGATCAGATTCCTCGAGCACCTCAATCACTTCCTTTCCCTTGTATCGGGACTCATCTAGCAACCTCTCGGAAATGATTTTCCTTTTCAGCACACAGCTCCATTTCAATACAGCGTCTCTATTAACGAACCACACCCCTTTCTTGACCTTTCCCACTGGAACAGTCTCAGACTCAGGGCTGGGACTTCGCATCTCCTGGCATCTTCAAAGACGGGAACCGCAGCATCGTGCTTCCTTTTCTTAGAAGAGCCGACTCCCCCTACACTAATGCTGTCCTCAGCAACCTTCTGAACTGATCCCTTTGTAGTCTTTGCAAAAACTACCTTCTTCTTTTCCTTCTTTGTCCTTTTGAGATTGACAATAGGGACAAGGTCCTGGTCATCTTCCGAAAGAGTAACTTCCCTTGACACTGGCTTTGTAGACACCCCACGAACTGATTTATCATCCTCCTTCATATGACGATCACCTTGGATGTCTGCAGGTACAGCCACTGTCTCCTTAGCCAGAACATCCTCTAGAGCTGGTGCAGTTTTAGCTTCAGTCTGAACACTCGGTTCCATAGTTGGAACATTTGCAACTTTCTCGGTAGCTGACTCTTCTGCCCCAACACTCTGGGCATGCTGATCTTCCTCAGAACTTCCCATTCCCCGATCCTTCTCTTTTCCAAAAACTTTCATGACATTATTAATGTCTTTGAATAGCTCTTCCAACTCTTCATCCCTTTCAGTAGGATCAGATTCTTCTAGAATGGCCTTTTTGAACACATCTTTCTTCTCTGATGGATTAATCTCCTCTGTCATAGTCTCAGCAAAGCTCACCGATTTGTTCCCCCTCCGATACTCCAAGCTTTTCATCAGAGCCATCAACAGATGCTTCATCAATCACCACCTTCCTTTTTCTTGAGGAATCAAGACACTTTTCTGCCTCCTTATTAGAAATAGCAGAGAGCTTCCCTCTGCTTGAACTGATCTTGGCCAGACATTGTCTTGGAGAAACAACTAGGTGAGTCCCCTTCTTTCCAAGAAAACCTCCCGGACGAATATACCCAGAAGCATGGATTTTCGCCCTCCATACTCCTGATACACCAGCGCCTTTAAACACAGAAATACCGGGCTCTCCTTCTTTTATGGGCCCAGTGCCATCTTGACCAACATCAGCCCTACTGGCTTCACCACCCACATTCACAACATCCTCCAACACAATATCTTCAACAGCAGAAATATTTGTGGAAGGAACAGTCTGAGATTTAGGGCATACCTCATACGGTAAAAGTACTTGTGTTGAACCAGCATCGATTACTTTAGGCGTATCCACCATGTCCAACTGAGGGATTTCAGCGGTTGCTCCTCCGCCAGTCTTCTTTGCTACGGCCAAAGATTCGGTGTCAGATCGTAAAGACAACGCCTTTTTCGACTTCGGAGCCTTTGATTTCGGAATCTTAGGTTTTGCCGCCAGTGCCTTGGAAGTCTGCATGTTCTCCTTCTTCTCAAATATACTCCGCCTATTCCACTTTCCAAATCAATCAACTCTCGTTCCAAATAACGGTAAGAAAAATCTTCGAGAATATTCAAAAAATTCGTCTTCAAGCATTGTGCCATCTGTTCCAGCTCTCCTTCCTTAGGTGGTCAGTCCAACTGTTCAGCTGGATTTTCAACTATGACTGACCACCGTTGGATGCATTCAGTGATCAACACCACAAAGACCCACAGAGGATCTGGGTGTTCCGAGCCGTGAGATGCCATATGAGTTGAGATGGGTCTTGATATATCTCTGAGTGACCATCTTCTGAGATCCTCCATATTCATCTCTCCTTGTGTGACTCCAGGCATGTTTTTGAAACTGTGTCACCTTCCGTTTCACCAGTTTCCTGGAATAGTTGTCAACATGGATTTGTGCGCAGCTCCAATCAGACCTTGTGTGTAGGGTCTTATCTACTCCCCCTCGCAGAAATCTATGTTTGACGTTTGCACAATGTGGAACCATCTGATGCTTTCCACAAGCCTGGACGTCCTTTGGACACGTTAGTCCCATCCCAATGGAGTAGCAGTTCTTGGCACCCCTTTTCCCTTTCATCAGTGTATTTCCATTCTTGTCGAGAACAAGGCATGAGTAGCTGGAGAATGACACATAATTTCCATCGTCGCACAGTTGACTGATGCTGATGAGGTTCATTGTCAGTCCTTTGACAAGGAGGGTGTTCTCGAGTGCAGGGAGATCCGGAACCATCAATGTCCCATAGCCGATCACCTGACCCTTTCCACCATCCCCAAAGGTGACAATCCACATCTTCTCAACAGGTCTATTATGTGTTAGATATTGAGAGTTACCTGTCATGTGGGCAGAGCACCCGCTGTCGAAATACCAACTGTCAAGCTCTGTGCAGCTTGAGAAGCACGCCATCATGCAAGCAGTTTTGTTTGCCTTTGGTGTCCAGACCTGATGTTGTCGGGGTTTGGTCCGTTGTTGGTATGTCCGTCGTTCAGCAAGAAACAGGCGACACTTCAATTTGATGTGTCCCATCTGGTGGCAATACCAGCAAGTGCGTGTGTCCATCCTACGCATTAAGGGCGAGTGATCACGACTTCGTGTGTGAGTCCTGCGCGGTTTTCCATCAGTCTTTCCGATATCAGCAATATTCTTTCCCTTAGACTGTTTTACCTTCTGTTCAGCCGACGGTTCCGTCACTTGCTTTGCTTTAACAAATGTGGTGCCTTTTGAGGAACTTTCTTCAGTGAACCCCAAGCTATGATAACCAGACTCCATCCGTTGAGACTCTAAAATATCATTAAGGTCATTAGTGCCAGAGTTCAACATTCTTACCGATCGTTTGAGATCGTTGAGCTCCTTCTTAGTATCCGAATGATCCATCTTTTCTGACTCTAACTGAAATTCCAGCTGTTCGGTCTTCCGCAGTTGGAACACTTCCTTGCGTCTCAGATCTGTGATGGTCTTCCTTAGACCTGCCATGCCGACTGGATGAGTCTCCCGATCTTTCTCCATGTCAAGTTTCAGTGTTGAAACTGTACCCATGAGTTTCACATTTTTGGCAAGCAAGTTGGCCCTCTCTTGTTTCATCTCAGCCAGTTGAGTAGTCAGGGAGGCTACTGTGACTTTGAGTTCTATCTTCAGTGTGATTAGTGTCTCAGCCTCCTGCCAGATCTGGTCCTTCTCAATAGTGATACTTGCAACTGTGTCATTCAGCTTCTTGTTGACTTTGATCAGTAGTAGACACTTTTCGGACAGATCCTTATATGCCTGAGCCAGAGACTCTTGCGTGAGTTCTTCATCATCACTGTCCGAGAGGTCATCACCCGGGAGTTCCAACTGAGCTGAAACAGTTTCACTGAAGTTGCTGCACTCTCCTGGTGTAGTGACGAAGGCAACAAAGTTGTTGGTCTCACTTCCCTCTTCATCGGACTCACTGTCGCTGAAGTTGGCCACCATTGCCTTCTTCTTTATGAGAGTGTTGGCGCATTGTGATTGAATGTGCCCGAAGCCTTCGCACTCATGGCACTGGATCTCCTCTTTTCTTTTGTCAGACGGCTCTTGTCTCATGTCACTAGATCTTGACCTACTGGATTTCCAGTTACAGAAATTGGTAGATGAGGGCTGACCTTGTTCTGGACCGCATCTGTTGATTTTCCTCACCATTCTGCCAAAGTTCTGATCCATCATTGCCAGTTGCTCAGTAGTGCATTCACCATCCGGTTTGTCTTCTGGTATGTCCACCTTCAGTGCTATTCCCTTTACTTCTCCGGTTAGGAAATTATGATTGATCTCGTAGGTTCTGAGGGAACCTGACAGCTCATCCAGCTTTAACTTGGAGATGTCATGCATTTCCTCAATGGCCGTCACCTTCATGGAAAATCTTGGAGGGAGTGATCTCAGGAGTTTGCTCACCAATCTTTCCTCGTCTATGGGTTTCCAAGTGGCAAAATTTGATCCATCTAGCACCGGAGGTCTGGTGATGCTTTGCCCTTCCTTCAGAGTCATCTTGAACAGTTCAGGATCCCACTCAGTGTGTCGAGTGTTTGCTTTGATACCAATTGAAATTCTATCCCCTGTTCAAGCAAGTGTTCTAGGTTGTGTTTCAACAGACCTTGAACTCTTTCCACCACAGTGCAATAAGCAGTACGAACAGAACAGTAAAACAGGAGCACGCACAGATTGATAACCCAGTTCGGCTACGCCTACTCTGGGGGGTTTCCCACACCCGGAAAAAGGGACAACAAATCTTTATTACGAGTATAGAGCTTTCCACAGGGACTTACACTTACACAACCTCGGGTTTGTAATTGCCTAGCCTCTATTCCTCCGTCTCTCAGATTTGCAACCAAGGATCATCGCAACTCCCCTTGATCCCCTTCATCCAGACCTTCTGTCCGAACGTGCTCGATCTTCTCCTGAAGCTCGGCCGCTTTCTCTCGAAAGCAGGTCGTTCTGTTCGTGCGCTGAACGTGATAACTCTGGTCAGTCTGAATGGCACAGATCAGACTGAACTTACACCGATGTGTTTCCAGTGGGGAAAACACACTCGGCGGTCGCTTTCTTTTTCTCCAATCGGTAGGGTTTCCTCGTGTATATTTGATCTTGAAAGCGATGCGGATTATGGACGTCCTACCCATGTATTTATATGTCAGGACGATCTCCAAAATCTGCTCTAGATATCTCATCAAAAATTTAGGAAGATATTCCTAAATATTCGATGCATATCTTTATCCAATCGGTGAGAGGAATAACCGAAGACTTCCTCCCCAAGTCAGCCACGCCATCATCAGATCTGATATGTAGATATTCACTTGAATATTTGCTGGCCGACTTCAGTTCGAATCTAAAAGATCCTCGATCTTTAGAACCTTCCGGAAGATCTTTGCGTCTGCTCCACGCTGTACTGTAGTTCCAGAAAGTGTTCGAACTCCCCCTGAACTCTTGCTCGAACTGTCTAAGGCCGTTTTGCCAACAGCATGCCATTCATGGGAACATCACAGGAGATTCAGCTGTACAGAACGAGATGGAAGAATCGAGTGATGAGGATGTTGTAATGGAAGAAGCCCATGAGAAGAAGTCAGAGGACGGAGTTCAGGAGGCATATCAGGATTCTGTTCCATTGGCTGACCAAAAGAAGACTACTCACTATTCATGGTAAGTTAACCAAAAATAGTGTAGAAAAAGAAATTAAGGACGAGGAAACCGTGTAGACAATGTAGCTCGTTGAATCCTCAATCTCTCGCGATGTGGTGCTCTGTCTACTTCTCCAAGTTAGGGTTTTCTCTCCGAATAAAGCTCTAGAACTCTCATCAATATCGCGCGCTCGATTTGATATGTTGGCCCTCTTTAATTTCCTTAAAAAAGGCCAAAGGAAAAGCCCAAAAATTATCAAAAATAATATTTAGAATTAACAAAAAATCTATTTTTAACGATCAAGCTCGGGCGAGCAAAATTCGGCAGATTGGATTCACGGCAGCGAGGCTGACGTGTGGATATTTTCATTTAGTCAAAAGAATTTATAATTTGACCGGTAAGATCGGTGTCGAACCCGAGGGAGCAAGCCAAGCACATGCACTATTTAAGATCGTGTTTTCGTTCGGCTTTTCTAACCAAAAATGTATAAAGTGGTATATCTAAATCCTAAGTGGCGAGTAATTAGGGATGAAAGATAAGTAAGAGGTGTTTCGAGGGATTACTCCCCTCCTTTGCAATTTCCCAATGATCAAATACATGATATTCAAACATTTCATTGTAGTCAAATAGTATTGAACCTAGTTTAGACTAGGATAGACCAATTGTCACTTGAATCTATTCCTAGCCAAACTCTCTTATTGCTCGAATCTCTCGGTTCATTCCATGGCAATAAATACCATGAACTCGAGGACTAGTTCACTTCCTACCCATGCATTGTAGAAAACCTAGCTTAGACTAAGGTAGACCAATGTTTATGTTAATCTAGTCTTAGCCAAGCTCTCTTATAGCTGGAACCTCACTCTCTCAAGATAATTGGTTCATTCCATAGCACCATTATCCTTGGAATGTCTTCCTAAGGTAATAACTACTATGAACTCGG
This sequence comes from Rhodiola kirilowii, assembly GCA_033675215.1. Taxonomy (NCBI): domain Eukaryota; kingdom Viridiplantae; phylum Streptophyta; class Magnoliopsida; order Saxifragales; family Crassulaceae; genus Rhodiola; species Rhodiola kirilowii. Next base: position 23,415,949 of record CM066197.1, read on the forward strand.
GGACTAGTTAACAACAAATGCATACATTGGATAAGATCATATTCTCTATTATTCAAACTAGGCATTTTATCAAACACTTAGTAGCAAGTCATATATGAAGTGCATAGAGAGCATGAATTTGACACCATTAGATGGGATTAATTGATGATTCGCTCAATGACTAACTACAATAAATCAAACATTCAATCCTTAGTCAAGCATCCATATCCTAAGCTTCACTTACATGATTCAAGATATAGATCATTTTCTCCATCCTAGAACTATTCCCAAGGGTTTCCAAGTCCTAGGTTCAAGTTTTAGTCCAAATTGTCACTTACGCATTTTATCAAACACCTAGAGTGCATAACATTCATAACACAAGAGAAAATGAAATCAACAATCATCCATATGAATATCAATATATAAATGTGATCAAAGAGTACCAAGGAGAGTCATAAGACCCTCAAAACACAAGATCAACTACTCACACATCATGTAAGACAACATGGTGTGAGTAGGGTTTATAGCACAACAAGGAGAATGGAAAAGATGTAGAAGAAGGAGGATGGTTAATCCTTGAATTCCCTTTTGATCTTCTCTTCTTCTCCTTAGTTGGATCCTTTGATGATTGATGACCTTGGATGAGCCTCTTTTCCAATCTTCAAAAACCTCCACACTTGGTCCAAAACCCTTGCTTTCTATTTATAGATCCGACTGTCAGAATCTGAGTTTTTCCATCCAGTCGGTCGACTGGCTGAAGCTTGATACCCAGTCGGTTGACAGGTCGTCGTCGGTACCTGCAAATCTAAATTTTATAATTCCTTACTCTAAACTGTGGGTTAGTACAGTGGCAAGCAAGGGTCGAACCCTAGAGAGCTAGACGGGGTACTATTTGTTCTGTAAAAAAGGAAAGAAAAGACAATTGGGTTTGTGAGCAATTAAGAAACAGTGCAAAAATAAGAAATAAGGCAAGTGTGTATCAATGAGAGAGAATATTCAGACTAGGGTTTTTGATTGTGACTTGTTTTATCCTTGACTTCTAATAATCTAATTCATAGTTTCTAAGTGTGGTTGTCCCGACAAAGGTGACTTCCCAAGTAACCCGACAAAGGTGTTACGCCACAACCTAACCCGACAAAGGTGTTAAGCTTCTAATTCCCCTAAGTCAAACAACCCGACAAAGGTGCTATTTAACCTAGATGTGCTATCTACCCAAACGACAAAGTAATAGGCAGATAATAATGATAGAAATAATTATCAACTAAGCTTTGCGACAAAGCATCCACATAGTCTAGCAATAATTCAGAATAAGGCACGAGAATTAGTAAAATATGAATAGCATTAAGAACTAAGTCTCAAAAACAATCGTCACAATGTACAACCCTAGCCCGAATAACGGGTTTAGCTACACATAGCCATGGAAACAAGAGAATAACAAAAGAACAATGTAAACTTCTCTATAATGCCGAGAGGGAGGATGAACGACCGGGCCAGGAGGGCTGTGTGCGCCGGAGCAAGCTTCGACCGAGAGAAGGAGAGCTCGCTCGTGAGGAGGAATGCTCGTTTGTGGGATGTTATAGAGAGAGGAGCTCTCCACGTTTTGGGATTGTTGAGAGCTGATGGGATGCTTTGAAAGGCTGAGGAGAGCTCCTATTTATAGTCTAAATATGCCCTTGTTAAAACAAAGCTCGAAGTTTAAATATTTCAGTTACGCACTTCAACACAAAAATGCATTTACTGAAAAGTTTTTCAGCAATGCACTTACATAATAGAGCAAACTGCACATCTTTTATGTGCTTTTTCAGTTACGTACTTCAACACAAAAATACATTTACTGAAAAGTATTTCAGTAATGCACAGCAATCTGGTTACGCCTCCCAGTTATGCACTTCACCCATAAGATGCATAACTGCACAACTTTCAGATCCGCACTTTCGACCTGGTAACGTTACCCAGTTATGCACTGCAAACATTTGTTGCATACCGTTACCTAGTTATGCACTTCAATCATTCGGTGTATAACTACACCGTCTTTCAGTTACGCACTCGACGTATACCCCTTTTTGTTCGTCAAAGTTTTTGAAAGGCTGAGGAGAGCTCCTATTTATAGTCTAAATATGGGCCAGGTCTGATCTCGCTTGTTTCCAAATCCGGTTTGCTTGATATGTAAGCTAACTTGGGGAGCAAGTTAACTTAGATTGTAAGCTAACTTGGCCAACAAGTCTTCCAGATTCTTCCAGGAGGTTCCAGACACTTACAGGACATTCCACAGCCTTCTAAACCGCCACGGAGGGAATTTGGATTTTTCCCGAAATAACTGTTCACGCCGGAAACACTGTTCACGCCGGAAATTACTGTTCACGGTGAGCCAGGTTGTGGAGGGCTTTGACTCGGTTGGGCGGCCTTGAATCGGTTGTGACTCGAGCTGACTCGGCCTTGGACTCGGCGTGCACCTAAAGTGTAAAGTGAATGTGGAACTCTCGGCCAGATTGTCTGTCTTCACTTCAACTCTCGTTCCGACCATCCAAACGATCTCGGCTGCTCTCGGTGTGAACTAGAGAGTTGTAGGGAATTGGGTCACCTTTACGATGGCATGTGGCTCGTATTTTTCTGATCAGTTGTCCATTTCCAGCACTCCGTCGACTGTCCAAAGGTCTAATCTGAAACTGTGATGTTTTTGGCCTAGAATGCCAGTCTTTAAGCGCGTTTCCTCCTAGAGCTTCCGGAACATCTGAAATGCAAAACAACACTAAGAAGTAACTGTTTGTATGATAAAGTGTCGGAATTGGTGGGATTTGTTGACTCGATGAGTCGTATAAATACGGCTCATCAAACCACCCACACTTAAACTTGTTCGTCCCGAACAAGGACTAGGTCATAAGAGGAAAATAAACTGACACATCACAAAGCTTCGGCATCCTAGATATTGCTACATAAACATGACTCGGCTAATCTAGATTTCACCTTACGCGCATACTCGTTACTAAAAGCCTTGTGCTCAAACATGGAAATAATGATACGTGTTACCTTTGGGCCGAGATGCAAATCAATTCGGATGTCTCGGGAGATAGTCCTTTTTAGACCCATGAACTGCACTCTCGGGACCGAGCTCTTGCTATATGGTTACGCTTCATTGGTTTTTCTTGCACGTGATTGATTCGAGCTTCAAGGTGCTTGAGTGCTTTTCGGACAGCTTGTAGTGACTCGTATTGGTGTATCAATGGGGCACTTCACTTTGTTTCGGTGTAAAACTTCACATTGCCTAATTTTATTGTACTTTAAATAGGTTTGAATTACATTGAATTTGGAAAAGGAAATTTAATTAGGGATATAAATAATTTTGAATGCTATTAGTTTTAAGAAAGAAGATATAAAGGATTTATATCAATGAAACAATTACAGATCAATTTTAAGGAAGGAAATAAATAATATTCATTGGAGATGTATCTAGTCAAACCGAAACCCTTTTCCTTCATGGCGTTTTCTCATTCTCGTCTTCTCTTCATCTTTTCTTTCCTACGACTACTCAATGCACCGTTCTCAAATTGACATCCATACAAAGAATGAAAATTGGGTTTAATATTGAGAAGGCATATGTGACGTGAAAACATTCATGGAGTGTTTGAGAAACTTCAATCAGTCTAGGTATGTACTCGTTATTGTTATGTCTATTTTCTAAACTCTTTTGGTGACGATTCAGTTAATTTTATGGAGATACGACAACGCCTTTGCATCTGCAAGGAAATTCAGTTCACTAGTTATGATTTTGATTTAATCTGTGTGTATTATTATGACCTTAGTTCTGAATAATCAGATCTGCCGAATAAGCTTAAAGCAAACATAACTTCTGTTTTAATCACTTAAATGGACTGTTTCTTGATTCTGTGTTATTCTACTCGAAATAAGCTTTCCGACCATATAAGATTCGTATTCTGAGTAATGAAAACTGTTTTCTGAAATTCTGGGCAGATCTGTCGACTTGTTTTAAGTTGTCTGTAACTTCTATTTGAGTTATTCAAAACGTGTGGTTCTTGATTCTGTGATGTTCTAGACAAAAATATCTTTTCAACCGTATATGATTCGTAATTTGATTCATTTTGAGCTGTTCGTAAATTGGATTTGAAGTTGATATGAATAACCATTCTGTAAATCTGGCAAATGTACTGTGTAACGTTCAACTGGAAATAACTTATGTTTCGCTTATCCAAATTGAGTGTTTTATGATTCTATCATTATCTACATGAAAAGACCTTTGTAACAGTATATAACCCATGAATTTATTTTATCTAAGTTGTTCAGAAATCAGATTTGAAGTTGATGTTGTAATTTCGGCAGATCTGACATTATGTTTTGAAATGAGTATAACTTATGTTTTAAGTGTTTAATTTGGTTGTTTTGAAATTCCTTTATCAATTACTCAAGTGATCTTTCTAACAATATTCAGAACGTATTTTAATTTCTCATGAGTAGATCAGAAAATAATTTTGAAGTCAAGAAATCGAATCTGAATTTTTGGACTTTAATGTGCCGATATTGGTGTGATGAACTTGAATGGTTGTGGCGTGATATTCAAAAGTGGCCTTTAGGAGTCTGAGAGTTTAAGTATGTTTTGCTTATGATGATTAGGTGATTCTTGACTTGGTTTCAGCGTGATATAAATTTTGTTGGAGGTTATGTGATGCGGATTCGAGGTAAGTAATATGGACCTGTCTAGTTATTTTCAAAATCTTATTTTTATGGCATGCCTGCTATTCTTCAAAACTTGTTTTCCTAAATAAATTCGGATCATGAGTGCGACTTCTTCTGAAACTCATTCATCTCGGTAAGAGGCTTTTTACGTTCTTGATATTTTACAACCCGGCCTGCCTCGTTATTCAACTTTACAATTTATCCGGTCTTGAAATTTTACAACTCACTCTGTCTTGAAATTTTATAACTCATCATGTCTCGTCATTTAATTTTACAATCCATCCTGTCTCGAAATTTCACTACCCATCCTGTCTCTTGATATCCTAACTGTTCATGGTACAAGTCCAATTTATCTGCACTCTTGAAGGCTCACAATCGGATCATGATTCCTGTTGCCCCGCCATAGGGCCAAGTATGATATCTTGTTGCCCCGCTATAGGGCAAAGTATAGCGCTCCTGTTGCCCCGCCATAGGGCAAAGTATGGTATCCTGTTGCCTAGTCGTAGGGCAAAATACGACGAGTGTCCCGGGACCCACGCTTGCATGACTGATTGTGTAGCCAGCCTGTCTGTTATAAGCCTGAACTCATTCTGCTTGGTCATACCTTTGATGTTACAAGTTTCAAAATACTTCCTGAGCTCACTCGCTATTCTGGTACAATCGTTCGCTTTACCGCTTCTTTTCACTTATGTTAATACTGGTTTTTTTAAAATGATTCTGGCACTCATGGTTCGGCTAGTTGGGTCTATGTTACTTACACGAGCCGTGGACTCATGTTTTCCATGTTTATGTTTTTCAGATATTGCTGATTGGACTCTGGGGATATAAGTGAGAGACGCGCTAGTAAGAGTATTAATAATAAGTACTTTTGGAGACTTAGAACGTTTGATTACTTGAATACTGAAATAACATGTGCATGTAATTAGTTAATGGATTTCATTTTATTTAAGCTATATTTTCGTTGTAAATTTAATTTATGCATGTATTGTCTAGAGGCTTCGTACGTTCCATCTGTGGTTAAGGGGACGTGCGGCCGATGTGACACCGTTTTGGAGTTTAAAATTTTTGGGGTGTTACAGTTATGCTTCATTGGTATTTCTTGCACGTGATTGATTCGAGCTTCAAGGTGCTTGAGTGCTTTTCGGACAGCTTGTAGTGACTCGTATTGGTGTATCAATGGGGCACTTCACTTTGTTTCGGTGTAAAACTTCACAAATGAATGGATTTGTTTCTTTGTGCTACAGATTGTGACTGTTGGTACCTACTTGCTCTCACTCATCCTCGTCCTTTTGACGCGAGTCAAGCCGAGAGTCGCTCGTCTATTTTCCCGGCTACTTGGACTAGAGTTTGGATGGTGTGATTATTCCCGTCCAACCAACCACAAAAAGTACCGCAGTGGTCGAGCAGACTCGTAACCATGTTGCCTCGAAGTGCTAGCCTCCACGAAATCCACATAACCATATAACTTAAATTCGGTCCTTTGAATGCTTTGTCAAGTCTCTATAGGACGTTTCTATCAACTCCACATCCCTGTTTATCTCAACTTACAAAGGCACGTACAGGGTTAAGATCACATGTAATCGCACAAGTCAATTTTCACTAAAGATATGCATGTAATCGGTTCTATCTATTTCACATCATCAATATTCAATACAGCAAATCTAGGAAATAGAGAAGAAACATGTACAAAAAATTTAAAAATTTCGGGAAACGTGCTGACTCTATGCAGGTGCATGAAAGTAAACGTGCTGACACAATGACTGACTCTCCCACCCCACACTTTTGAACTGACGTGTCCTCACGGCTCATCTTAAGTTCAAAGACACGACTATGCATGCAAACAAACAAAAGGGAAATAAGAAGAGAGTAAGGTTGGACAGGCACTTCCCTCGTGCGATGCGTGATGTTCAGAAACAGCTGACCATTCTCCTTTGAGTCCTCGAAGAGAACCATTGCGCCTGCCTTCTTTTGGTAGAAACTTGTATCGCAACGTGAGTTCGTCACAAAATGAAAGGACTATGTCAAAGAAATTAAGACAAATAAAGGATTCCCAGGAAATTGGTGGAGTCACAAACGGTCTCACTTAAAAACCAATCTCCTTAGACTCGTAAGTCTTGGTGACAGAATCCTCAAAAGCTTATGTTTCTCGACACAATTTATTCAAGGTGTGAAACTACCCCCGATGGATAGCAGTCTTACGCAAATATCTCGGATGGCCTTGCGTGCTCGCATGCATTTGAATTCCCAGCCGTGCGCGCTCGTCCAGTTTCGTCCTGCGTTCGCATCTGTCCCCTGCATGAAAATTATCTTCTTTCCCAAGTACAATGTGATGAATGGACTCAAAACTCAAATAAAACTGAAAATAAGTAAATAAAACTGAAAAAATGATAAAAGTGTCGGGCTGCCTCCCTGCGAGAGCCTTTGTTTTACGTTGTTGGCTCGACGTTACCTCTTTAGGGATCACAAGTTAGGATCCCATGGACGTGTGAGGTCAAACTTTGCCTCAGCGACTCCTTCAATCTGCCCGAAACCCTCGTGGACTCGTGCGCTCGGTTCTGCTCTCCATTGGTCCAGTGGGTTCGCCTTCGCATTCCTTCAAGGTGGCGAGGACGCCTTGGCCATAGCTGCTGGACCGGTTGCGCATATGGTCTGCTCTGGTAGGTCCGAGACTAGGGCATCGTAATCTGATGTGTGCACAATGTCCGGTGGTTTCCTCGTGCATGGGCGGTCGGCATCCTCATAGACATAGAAATCTGATGCTTTGCCACCGAATGCTAGTGACAGTAAGCCTATGCCCATGTCAATCTTGGTCTTGGTGGTGTGAAGGAATGGTCGCCCCAAAATTAGCCCTAGCGGCTCGTCGTTTCTAGCTCTTCCCATCTGCAAGACATAGAAATCTGGGTCCTTACTCTTCCCTGGCGACTCATGGCTCGTAACGAGGGGGTGCTCCATTATAGGACCGTTCTATTTAGGCCTTGCCTCCAATCTGTCTTCTAGCTCATCCTTATGTGTCGCATTGCCTTCAGGACAAATTTCCTGTACATAACATGAAGAATCGTGAGTATCAGGATTCTCGGCTTCAAGGACCGGGATCTTCTCGGACAGCCCGACAGTAAGGACCGTGTCTGTCTCGGCTTGTTCTCCTTCAGGCACCGATGGGTTGAAGACTTCTGATGCCCAGATGTAATCTGATCTAGGCTTTTCCTCGCTGATCCTTGCCATCGTGTTGAGCATCTTATTCTCCCAATATGCGGCCTGCTTTGGTGCTGCGTCCATGTCCACTACTTCTACCATGCTGACATTTCCTCTTGGATTCTGGATGGTCTGGGAAGGGAATCGTCCTGGGTCGTTCTTGAGCTCCGAAACCATGGTGGCAATCTTAGACATCTGTCTTGATAAGTCGGCTATTGCCCCGTCGGTCTTGACCTGATTCTGTTGGACGGTCACGGCCAATTGCTGGGTGCTAGCTGCCAGCTCCTTTACAATGTCCTCCATAGACTTGTTGGGACTGTGGTTACTTGGGCCTGCCTGGTTATTGTTTGGTCCTCGCTGCTGATATTGACTAGGGGCATTCTGCTGATACTGACGATGTGGAGGCCGGTAGGGCTGCTGGTTATGCTGAGGTGCGGCCTGCTGTGCTGGCTCCCTCTTGGCATGATGCTGATGGTTGTCGTTCCTCCATGGCTGCCCGTTTGGTCCTTGGTTGGTCATGGGTGTTCCATATTGCCTAGCTGGTGCGGTCCTGTTGTTGTAGCCCTGGTAGTCGCTTACGGCATTCACCTCTCCTTGGTCGTCCTCTCTTGCAGTCGGGCAGTCATCGGTCTTGTGGTCCACTGCGTCGTAGTGCCCGCAAAGTCTTGTCTGGCCTGACTTCTTTTTGAGGACTTGGGCCATCCATATCCTTGAGTTGCTTGAGCTCTTCGGCCATTACACTTGATGGAGTGTCGGCTTTTGATACGTTCCTGGTGTACTCTTCTTCTTTAGACTCGTCTTGGAATCTAGCACTCTCGGCCATCTCCATGATCTTTCTCCGAGCTCCAGCTGGCGACAGGCTCATGATTGTGCCTCCAGCCGAAGCATCCAGTAGCTTCCTATCGATTCTTCGCAGTCCATCTAACATGTATTCCACGAGCAGCTTCTCTGGCAGTCCGAGGTTGCAGCAGCTCTTCTCGAGGTCGGTGAACTTCTCCACGTACTCGTTCATGGTCTCGTTGGGCCCTTGGCGGAGTTCTTGTAGCTGTTTTCGGATTTGTGTGGCTCAGCCTGCTGGGTAGTACTTGTTGAGGAATTGTCTCTGCATCTGGGCCCATGTGTAGATACTACCTGAAGGCAAAGAGAGAAACTAATCAGTAGCCGAGTTTATGAGTGAAAAGTAGAACGCCTTCAGCTTGAAGTCATCGAGTTCGACTATGTGTGGCTTTAGGTTTTGGCAAATCCCATGGTAGCGCTGTAGATGAGACGTGGCCGACTCCCCCTTGTGCCCGAGAACTTTGGTAGGTGGTGTACGACCGCCGTGTTGATTGCTATGGCTTCGAGGTCCGGCCCTTCGTAGATACACCAAGATTGGTTGTGGAAGTCAGGGGCCGACAAATCTCCCATGGTAGGCTCTTGATCGTAGTCCTCCTCGTCATACTCTTCGTAGAACACCGGTTGTCTGGGAGGTCGCCTGATTTGTTGCTGCAAGGCCGCCGGTGGTTGGCGTCTCAGTTGAGGAGCTTGTTGTCGGGCCGGGACTTGTTGCTGAATCGGTGCTTGCTGCTGGACCGGTGCCCTCAGGTCTGCCCTTTGCTGTGCTCCGGGCGCTCCTTGGTCCTGTCGGGCAGCTTCTCGGTTGGCTCGGTTCCTAGCTCGGAACATCCTTTCCGGGTCTTCATAGATCACCGGTGGTGCTTCTTCGTTGTTGAGGAGGCCTGGATCATCCTCCTCATTGATCTCTTCGTTGTTGGGAACCTGATTTCCTGTGTGAGCCATGGCACACAAGTAGAGAAGAACAGAAAGAAACTAAAAAGAAAAAGGAAATAACAGAAAAAGATAGAACAAATTTCACCGTGCGTAGCTCCCCGGCAACGGCGCCAAAATTTGACAGGCGTCGTTTGACCTGCAAATTTAAATTTATATTTTCCTTGCGAGAAACCTAGTTAAGTGGCAAGCAAGGGTCGAACCCTAGAGAGCTAGACGGGGTACTATTTGTTCTGTAAAAAAGGAAAGAAAAGACAATTGGGTTTGTGAGCAATTAAGAAACAGTGCAAAAATAAGAAATAAGGCAAGTGTGTATCAATGAGAGAGAATATTCAGACTAGGGTTTTTGATTGTGACTTGTTTTATCCTTGACTTCTAATAATCTAATTCATAGTTTCTAAGTGTGGTTGTCCCCACAAAGGTGACTTCCCAAGTAACCCGACAAAGGTGTTACGCCACAACCTAACCCGACAAAGGTGTTAAGCTTCTAATTCCCCTAAGTCAAATAACCCGACAAAGGTGCTATTTAACCTAGATGTGCTATCTACCCAAACGACAAAGTAATAGGCAGGTAATAATGATAGAAATATTGATAAACTAAGCTTTGCGACAAAGCATCCACATAGTCTAGCAATAATTCAGAATAAGGCACGAGAATTAGTAAAACATGAATAGCATTAAGAACTAAGTCTCAAAAACGATCGTCACAATGTACAACCCTAGCCCGAATAACGGGTTTAGCTACACATAGCCATGGAAACAAGAAAATAACAAAAGAACAATGTAAACTTCTCTATAATGCCGAGAGGGAGGATGAACGACCGGGCCCGGAGGGCTGTGTGCGCCGGAGCAAGCTTCGACCGAGAGAAGGAGAGTTCGCTCGTGAGGAGGAATGCTCGTTTGTGGGATGTTGTAGAGAGAGGAGCTCTCCACGTTTTGGGATTATTGAGAGCTGATGGGATACTTTGAAAGGCTGAGGAGAGCTCGTATTTATAGTCTAAATATGGGCCAGGCCTGATCTCGTTTGTTTCCAAATCCGGGTTGCTTGATATGTAAGCTAACTTTGGGAGCAAGTTAACTTAGATTGTAAGCTAACTTGGCCAACAAGTCTTCCAGATTCGTCCAGGAGGTTCCAGACGCTTACAGAACATTCCACAGCCTTCTAAACCACCACGGAGGGAATTTAGATTTTTCCCGAAGTTATTGTTCATGCCGAAAACACTGTTCACACCAGAAACACTGTTCACGAGCCGAGAATACTGTTCACGATGGAAATTACTGTTCACGGTGAGCCGGATTTTGGAGGGCTTGGACTCGGTTGGGCGGCCTTGAATCGGTTGTGACTCGGGCTGACTCGGCCTTGGACTCGGCGTGCACCTAAAGTGTAAAGTGCATGTGGAACTCTCTGCCAGATTGTCTGTCTTCACTTCAACTCTCGTTTCGACCATCCAAACGATCTCGGCTGCTCTCGGTGTGAACTAGAGAGTTGTAGGGAATTGAGTCACCTTTACGATGGCATGTGGTTCGTATTTTTCTGATCAATGGTCCATTCCCAGCACTCCGTCGACTGTCCAAAGGTCTAATCTGAAACTGTGATGTTTTTGGCCTAGAATGCCCGTCTTTAAGCGCGTTTCCTCCTAGAGCTTCCGGAACACCTTAAATGCAAAACAACACTAAGAAGTAACTGTTTGTATGATAAAGTGTCCGAATTGGTGGGATTTGTTGACTCGATGAGTCGTATAAATACGGCTCATCATCGGTCGACTGGGATGTGCAAGATTTGATGAGCTCCTGAAGTTTAATCGAGTCGGTCGACTGGACTTCTCAGTCGACCCACTGGGGCCTTTTTGGTCGTCTTCCAATCCGAATATGGTCTTGGCGTCAACTTTAGAGTTGTAGCCATTTGAAATACCTTTCCAATAAGCTAAAGATCAGCCAAACCGGACACCGGATGAGCCGTGGGCGTCCAAAAGAAGTCGCAAAGGTCAATATGCTCGGTATTGCCCCGAAACTCCTTGTTTTGCGCCGAAACTCAACCAATCTTCATATTTAGGCCTTGACCATGGGGGAACTTGTTTTATACCTGAAATGTAGATATAGAGGTCAAATGACATCAAAATATCGTCGGAAACGACCCAAAACTATAGTGAATAATTACCATAAATGAGTCGAAAACTCGACTCATCAACACTCCACACTTAAGTTTTTGGTTCGTCCCGAACAAAGTATGAAAATATGTCAAGGTCATGCAAATGTCGAAATTCTAGTGGTGCTATATTTTTCGTATATTTGCCTCACTAGATTTCACAAGGTCTCGATCATTATTCCTAAACATGTTATTGAAAGAAAAATGACAAGTATGTACAATCTAACTAGCTCCTTTTCGTAGGCGTAACGAATGCATTTAGCGTATGCATTAAGCCATTAAACCTCTAGGCTACCCTAGTGGATGAGTTGTAGTCTCGTGAGAGTTTTCAGAAAAGGGAATACTCACAAATCCCCATATGCACGTATCCCATGAGATGAATGCAAGAGTGCTCAACCAAGGCGAGGATTTCTCAAAACCAATCCCTCACCCCAAACTAGGGATACCATCACATTATCATCAAAAGAACTTTTGAACCGTTTGAGTACCCATGAGGTTGTGCATTCAAGATCATCAATACTAGAGCTATCAAAAGTCTCATCAAGTGATCTACTCATTTTCAAGGCAATACAATGAAGAAAAGTTAATAGTTTTGCAAAAAAGAGTGTCAACCGCTCACTTATGTTAGCTAGGGCTAGTCCATGGGCTTGCGACAAGGAACTCATTCCCAAGTTTTAGGCGCTTAAGCCATAATCCATAAGGGAAGAGGAGTTCGACACTAGAGTTTCTTAATAAACAAGCATAGACCAAGTGATAGCTACCGTGCAAGCATATGGATCGTCCAAGAGTCATTCCAACTAGCACACAATACAAATGATGCATCCCGCACAAATGAAGAATGGAGGAAAACATTGAGTCAAGTTTTAAGTGCTTCTTATTTCTCTTTTTTGAAATGGCCTTTGGCCTACAAATGCTTTCGAGGGGGAATTTTTCTTCCTAACCCCCGTCATTTGTATCATTTTTGGATCAAAACTTCTCGTCACTTGAGAAAGTTTTTGGTCGGCGCTTTGCCCTCTTTTGACCATGAAATGAAGCATTTTTTTGTGGGGGCCTATTTGTTGCCCTCTTTTGTTTTTGACTCCACACTTAAAACTTGACAATATGTAGAAGGAATGTATGGAATGCGCGGGAAACAATCAAGAGTAAGGTACCAAGTTAGAAGAGCTCAAGTCACCAAGGAGCATACAAGAGGTCTAAGTTTTTCATGAAAATTTTAAAAGTCTTGCTAAGACTTAATCCAAAGTATTTTAACGAAAATACTTAGAAAATTAGACAAGGTATAGAAATGATATTGATTCACAAAAATGCACATTCAAGGGACTAGGTCGGTTCTAGGTTCAAGATCCAATAAATATGACAAATAGGCTAGATGCGATTTACAGGGATTTAGAATCGATAGTCACAAGCCTTTGTGGTTAACAACACTCTCATGTTAGGGATAGAATACATGAATGCAAGTGCTCATTCAAACATGGTACGCATGGCATGAAATGAGTGAACTATGCGCATTAAACCACTCCACACTAAAAGCATAGCTTAGTCCCTAAGCGCAAACAATGAAGAAAATGAGATAAAGGTGCATAGGAACTCCCCTCGTGTGTAGATGTGCCCCACAAATAGAAAAGACGCCATTGTGCTAAACGTGATCGAACATGATGCAAATAACTTCCTTGACGACAAGAATACATGAGAGGTTAAAAGTAACAAGTGACATACACGGTCATGCAACGCAAGTATGAGCAAGAGTGCATCACAAGTCACATGGTAACATCATGCCATAAGTTACATATAGTTCAAACAAGGAAAGTAATCTACATTCTCTGTAATTATATCCACTGTTCAAGCTTGTGTCTAGGGTACTGTTGCAACAGGCCGTGAATTTCTTTGCACAACAGTTCAGCTGACTGTTCAAGGTTCAGTTTCGACAGTTCTTGAACTCGTATCACCACAGTTCAGCAAGCAGACAAAAGCAGTAGAACACACAGACTGATAACCTAAAGAAAAGAAGAAACGGGAGCACACACGATATGTTACCCAGTTCGGCCTCGCCTACTCTGGGGGGTTTCCCACACCCTATAATGGGACACAAATCGTATTACGAGATTTAGAGCTACAAGTGGTCTTACTCTTACACAACCCCGTGTTTGTAATCGCCTAGCCTCTAACTCTCCGTCTCTCGGATTTGCAATCTTGGTTCGTCGCTACTCCCCTCGATCCCCTGTGGGTAGGACGAGACTTCTCTCTCGGCCTAGTCTTGAACTTCTCGGAAGTCCAGTCGCCTTCTCTCAAAGACATAGCTTGGTAGCTGTGTGTGTGTGTGCTTCGTTGATCCTCCAGCACAGCCTGAACACCACACTGAACAGACTGTTGCTTCAGGGCTGATATTCCGATTTGGAATGGCCAGCCGTCGCTTCTCCCCCAATCTCATGAACTCTCATGTTTAGCTTTTTCTCTCGGGAGTCGCACGCATCAGGATGCCCTAGCATTGTATTTATATGCTTGGACGGAACCCTAAACCGATCAGAATATGTCGTCAAATAATTCGGAGATGTTGCGAAATATTTGCTGAATATTCGATCTATCTTCAAACTTCAAAGATGACTTCCACCCCAAGCCATCCGATATTCTCTCAGCCAATCTGCGTATATTTGATCGCACAAATCTTTGATAATGATCTGTCGTTTGGCTCCCATCAAATAACTTTATTGACATCTTCGGGACTTCAATCAATTAATCTCGTCGTCGACATATTCTTCATAAGATATCTTCTTCGACAAGTTAGACAGGTGGTTTCCAATTCTGGAAGGAAATATTCGAATGTCCTCTCGTTCAATCTGTGTCTTTGCTGACCGACTTCGGCTGAAAAGATCCTCAATCTTCAGAATAAACCATATCTTGATTATGCGTCTTTTGTATGCTGCCGTATCTTGATCATGTGCTGTTCTTCTGTTCCACTATGTGATTGAACTCTAGATTGAACTGTCTAAAGTGGTTTTGTCAAAGACATGCCAATCATGGGAACATCAATCTCCCCCTTGGCATTTTGGCAACCGATTATCTTTAGACACCCAGGAGAGACCCAGGAACTACTCCCCCTTTTTGTCACAAACTGCAAAGGGGTCTAATCGAGAGACTGATGGTGATATAATCAATCTGGTATCTGGTCAGCCCCCCCTCGAGCATGGTCTGGCACAGTGACACATATCGTGAGACTGACGGACCAAGGTATCTTGGCAGCTGTTTGAACCCCTGAATGCTCTCTACTTCCTTCAGTAGAATATAGACGGAGCTGCTGTTAGGGATGACTCCCTTGGGACTGACGTCTTATTAGGTAGCCTTTTAGAGATGACCTTCTTCTACACTCCCTTCCACTTAGCTGCTGCATCTAACCACATTTCATGCTCAGATGCTTCAGCTGATACACTGGGTGGAGCAGATCCTGGAGCACTCCTCTTCCTTTTCTTGGATGTACTTGCTCCCCCTGCATCTGTACTTGTGCTTATTCCTCTGGGTGGATACTTCAGTCGAGTATGATTGGATGGTCACTTTCTTCTTTGGTTTCTCCTTATCAGTACTCTTTGTAGTTCAGCCAGTGAAACTGAGTTCTGATTTCCCTTAAAAACTCCATTATCTGGTCTCCAGTCACCAGAACACTGCTTCAACAGCTGTCTTCTCAGCAGCCCCATCGGTGTCAGACTTTTTTGGAAACTTGATAAGCTCATTTCCTTCATGAGAGATAGTTCCTTCCTTGTGCGAGTCTTGGACAGCCTTATCAAGGTCCTTGTTCATTAAGCTCGTCATCTTTCTCAGAGGGGTCTGAAACTTCTGATCCTCAACCACATTGAAGCATTCTCATTAACTGTCTTTCTTTGACACCAAGTCAGGAATAGCTGGGGGATTCACCATCGTTTGAGCATCCTCCGTAAAGCCATCATGCACCCTTCCGATCCCTTAATTTTTCTCTGGATAAGAGCTATTCGACTCTTGAGGTAAAACTGTCTCACCACCTTACTCCATAGTTGAGACTACATCATCTCGCACACTTGCCTCCACATCTACAACCTGGGCTATTGGAGACTGGTCAGCTTTTGTCTCAACACTAATTGAAATCTTCTTGTTTAGCAACTCATCACTAACATCATCAATATCCTTGAGAGGCACATCCAGTTCTTCATTCTTGCCGGAAGTATGGGACTCTTCCATCGTATTACCCAATTGCTTCGCTTGCAGTTCTCCACTTGCATTCTCATTCTCCTGCTTATCAGGATCACACTCGTAGCCCTTCGGGCTTAACCTTCTTCTGCAGTACCGGTCACAGGATCTGCAGCAGGTTTCAATTCCTTCGGATTTTAATAACTGCTTTGTCACTTTTAGTTCACTCAAGCTTGACCAATCGTTCGTACTTCCTTAGCAGTATGAGAGGAAGACTTGGGTGAGCAGAGGAGATTTCCTCATTTAGGGTTGAGAAATCGTCTGGTTTTCCATCGTAGTCTGCACACTCTCCTTATTTAGGGTAGGTTCATTTCAGATCTGACACTCCCTCCTTTTCCTTCTGTTCCAGCTTCCTATTGATAGGTGGTCAGCCCAACTGTTTAAGCTGGTGTTCTGCCTGTGACTGACCACTGTCTGGAACACTTAGTTCTTGATAACACACAAACCCAAGGAGGATCTGAGTGTTTCAAACTGAGCGGCATCAAGTGGTTTGGTGAATATGTCTGCCAATTGCTTGTCTGTTGTAACATGCGTAAGAGTGACCACCTTCTGTTCAACCAGCTCTCGGATGACGTGATGTCTGATGTCTATGTGCTTCGTCCTGGAGTGTTGCACTGGGTTCTTGGAGATACTGATTGTGCTCATATTGTCACAGTACAGAGTCATTTCTTCTTGTTTAACTCCGTATTCAGACAGCATCTGCTTCATCCATAGTAGATGAGTGCAGCTGCTTCCTGCTGCTATGTATTCTGCTTCAGCCGTAGATAGTGAGATGCTTTTTTGCTTTTTGCTGAACCACGAGACCAAGTTATTTCCTAAGATGAAGCATCCTCCAGATGTGCTCTTTCGATCTTCAGCGTTTCCTGCCCAGTCTGCGTCGCAGTAACCAACCAGATGTGGGTTGGTGTCCTTGGTATATGATGGACCAAAATTATACGAATCAGAAACACAGTATAACCCCCTTATTTAGACATTTTGTCTATTTAACTTTTCCTTGTTAGTTCAGATATATTTTTACAGGGTAATTCAGAGCTTAGGGAGAATACACTCTAAAGAGGAGCTTTTTAAGCAGAAAAGATGTTACGAGTCAATCCAAGGTCAAGATCATATGCCGACTGAAGAAATATCAAGGATCTTGACGTTGAAGCACTCGTAATAAATTAATCAGAAGAATCAGGAGAGGAATCAAGACAGCCCGGGGAAGAAACACATTGACAGTTTTGTGAAAAGACTGCACAAAACTGTATAAAATCACACATTGTGCAAGGTGACCGGCCACTTGGGCAAGAGGTGGCCAAAGCCAACCCTCCTCCTCCTCCACCACCGGCAACCGGCGGCTCTCCTCCACCATGACCGGCGGCTTTGCTCCTCCTCCACATGTCTCCTCCTCCTTCCTCCTCCTCTCCTTCCTCCATGTGTGGCCATCTCCTCCCTTCATTTTCTCCTCCAATCACCATGCAACACTTGCCTCCATCTCCTCCTCCTCCCATGGCTATATAAGGAGGAGCTCCTCCTCATTTGAAATTATCCCTCACTTGTAAAAAAACACTTCTCTCTCTAAGTTATGTATTTGTAAAGTTTGGCTTTGGAAATAAAGGATAGCTCCCTTGGCGCTTCAACGGTTGTAAGTATTATTTATAGTATTTATTCAACTGTTTATTTCCTTAGTTATAACGTTTAGCGCAATGAATAGTAGCTAAACTAGTAGTTCGGTAGAAGGGGCGCATTTGTATTATAAAATGTTTTAAGACTATTAACTTAGTGTCTAGTCTTAGTATTCAAAACTTGTTCTATGTGCCATATATCAAGTCAGAGTTTCCAAGGTTGAGTGGAAGCTGTCACAAGCAAAGCTCTGCCGTGGAAATTCGTGATCATACTCGGTAAGTGGAAGCTGTCACAAGCAAAACTTATCGAGGAGTTCGACTTATCTAAAACACCACTTGGTCAATAACGTAACTGGGAGATCAAGTGGATGCACTTACAGCTAAGATACTTCGAAAGGAGGAATTAGTTTTTCTTAGAACAAGTGTTGCTTTAAACGATGTTGCAAGTCTTGCGCTACGAAAGGGCCTCGATTCATCTTTGAATACTTAGATAATTCACTAAAGGTCAATGATAAACAGGATATAATACAAGGCCCCTGAAACCAAACATTTCTCTTTAATTATAAACTGTAATTTACTTTCCAGTATTAAAACCAACCAACAAACCAATCAATCAATCAATCACTTAGCTGGTAGCTTTATAACCAACCAACCGACCTAAAACACGCTCTCTCGCTGGACAACCCCCTCAAAGAACATCTATTCCCCTGATTCCCTTGGGTTCGACCCCTACTTACCACTTACTACCCAGTAGTTAAGTCGCGAGTAGCGGACTTATAAATTTATTCTTGACGTTTGCACATAACGACTGTGCATCCATCAGTTTACCAGATTCCAAAATCAACCATCCCGCATACATACTTTATGATTCTCTTAACTTGTAGGAGATGACTTTCCTTGGGATCCGCCTGGTATCTTGCACAAACGCCAACGGCATATGCTATATCTGGTCTACTGGTTGTCAAGTACAAGAGGCTTCCAATCATACTCCTGTACATCGTCTGATCAACCTTTGCTCCAGCCTCATCTTTGGTTATCTTTATGTGAGTGGCGGCCGGAGTTTGTTTGTGACTTTCTTTCTCAAGATCAAATTTCTTTATCAGATTCTTGGCATACTTGCTTTGTGAAATGAAGATGCCGTCTTCCTTTTGAGTCACCTGGAGTCCTAGAAAGTAGTTCATTTCACCAACCATGCTCATCTTGAACTCCTTCTGCATCTGTTCAACAAACTGATCCACCAGTTTCTGGGTGTTGGACCCAAACACAATATCGTCAACATAGATTTGTGCGATAATAAAGTCTGACCTCGTGTGTTTAACGAACAGGGTCTTGTCCACTCCCCCTCGCACGTATCCATGGTCGACGAGGAACACAGTGCGACGCTCATACCAAGCTCTGGGTGCTTGTTTGAGACCGTACAGGGCTTTCTTCAGGTGGTACACAGATGATGGATGATGCGGATCCTCAAACCCTTTCGGTTGAGCGACGAAGACCTCCTCATTCAGAAATCCGTTTAGGAAGGCACTTTTGACATCCATCTGGAACATTCGAAACTTTAAGTGACATGCCAGAGCAAGCAGTAGGCGGATGGCTTCAAGACGTGCGACCGGAGCAAAGGTTTCCTCAAAGTCTATCCCTTCTATTTGAGTGTATCCTTGTGCCACGAGTCGAGCTTTGTTTCTTGTGATGTTCCCTGATGCGTCGGACTTGTTTTTGAAGATCCATTTTGTACCAATGACGTTGACCCCATCAGGTCTTGGAACCAAATCCCATACATCGTTTCGAGCAAATTCTTCCAGTTCCTCCTGCATAGCGAGGACCCAATACTCATCAAGTAACGCTTCCTTTATGTTTTTCAGCTCGATTGAAGAGAGGAAACACGAGCAGGCAGCCGATTCTCTGGAGTTGCTCAGAATTCTGCGAGTTTGAACTCCGTCACTAGGTGAACCAATAACTTCAGAGATTGGGTGATCTCTGGCAATTCGTCAAGAGGGTTGTAGCATAGTGACACTTTCTTGGGGGTTGACAGTGGCAGCGATGTCAGAGGAATGATCTACAGGGGGTCATCAGAGGTTCCTTCAGACGGGTCATGCTCAGACTGGTCATGCTCAGTCTGCTGGGATGATGGTTGAGTTGTAGGTGCTGTGCTAGTACTGTCGTCAGCGTCGTCTGGGACCGCCTGTACGATCACTTCATCCTTTACTTTGACATTTATAGATTCCATGACTGATCTTGTGCATTTGTTGAACACCCGGTATGCTCGACTATTTGAGGAATAACCAAGACAGAACCCTTCATCACTCTTTGGATCCAGCTTCTGTCGGTACTCCCGGTTGTTCAGAATGTAGCACTCACTTCCAAAAATGTGGAAATATTTGACAATGGGCTTCTTTCCTTTCCAGAGTTCATAGCATGTCTTCTCCGTTTCAGTGCGTATAGTAACTCGATTTATGATGTGACATGCTGTATTCATAGCTTCAGACCAGAACTTCAGAGGAATCTTTTTGGCATGGATCATCACCCGGGCCATCTCTTGAATGGTACGATTCTTCTGTTCCACCACTCCATTCTGCTGAGGGGTGATTGCCGATGCGAACTGATGAGCAATTCCGTGTTTCGTACAGTAGGTACTCATAGTAACATTCTTGAATTGTGTGCCATTATCACTCCTGATGGACACCAGTTTTTCTCCTTTGTCTTCCCTTTCTCGTTGGATAAGAGTAGCAAGCTCTATGAATTGTTGAGCAGCTTTGGTCTTGTCACGAAGGAACCTTGTCCAGGTGAATCTGGTAAAGTCGTCAACACAGACCAGAACATACTTCTTTCCTCCATAGCTCTCAGTTTGCACTGGTCCCATCAAGTCCATATGGATCAGTTCCAGAGGTCGGTTGGTGCTGATTTGAGAGACCTTGGGGTGTGATGCTTTCGTCTGTTTCCCAATCTGACATTCTCCACACATCACATCCTGACTTCCTTTGACATTTGGCATTCCTCTGATAAGTCCAGATGAGCACAGTTTCCTCAATGTCTTGAGATTCAGATGTCCCAAGCGTCTGTGCCAAAGGGACATCTCATCTGCTTGACTAGACAAATAGGCTGTTCCAGTGCCTGTTCCAGAGCCTGTTCCATCAGATCCGATGAGGTAACAATTGTTGGCTGCTCTGCTTCCTTTCATCAATATTCCTCCATCCTTGTCGAGAACCTGGCATGAGTTGTGAGTGAACTTGACGTGATATCCTCTGTCGCATAGTTGACTTATGCTGACCAGGTTCACTTTCAGTCCTTCAACTAGGAGAGTGTCTTTGAGGACAGGTAGATCCGGAACCTTCAATGTCCCACAGCCGATTACCTGTCACTTTCCACCGTCTCCGAAGGTGACGAACTGCTTCTTAATCACAGGTCGAATCTGGGTGAGAAATCTGGGGTCTCTGGTCATATGGGCAGAGCATCCGCTGTCGAAATACCAGCGATCTTTCTCCATGTGACTTGAAGAGCTGAAAGCAACCATGCACACATCTTTACTTCTGTAAGTTTTGGTATCTACCTTCCAATCATGAACCGTGCTTGATGGTAGCTGTCCTTGCTATGCAGTCATCTTGAACAGTTCCAGGATCCCACTCAGTGTGTTGAGTGTTTGCTCTGATACCAGTTGTAATTATATCCCCTGTTCAAGCTTGTGTCTAGGGTACTGTTGCAACAGACCGTGAGCTTCTTTGCAGAACAGTTCAGCTGACTGTTCAAGGTTCAGTTTCGACAGTTCTTGAACTCGTATCACCACAGTTCAGCAAGCAGACAAAAGCAGTAGAACACACAGACTGATAACCTAAAGAAAAGAAGAAACGGGAGCACACACGATATGTTACCCAGTTCAGCCTCGCCTACTCTGGGGGGTTTCCCACACCCTATAGTGGGACACAAATCGTATTACGAGATTTAGAGCTACAAGTGGTCTTACTCTTACACAACCCCGTGTTTGTAATCGCCTAGCCTCTAACTCTCCGTCTCTCGGATTTGCAATATTGGTTCGTCGCTACTCCCCTCGATCCCCTGTGGGTAGGACGAGACTTCTCTCTCGGCCTAGTCTTGAACTTCTCGGAAGGCCGGTCGCCTTCTCTCAAAGACGTAGCTTGATAACTGTGTGTGTGTGCTTCGTTGATCCTCCAGCACAGCCTGAACACCACACTGAACAGACTGTTGCTTCAGTGCTGATATTCCGATGTGGAATGGCCAGCCGTCGCTTCTCCCCCAATCTCACGAACTCTCGTGTTTAGCTTTTTCTCTCGGGAGTTGCACGCATCAGGATGCCCTAGCATTGTATATATATGCTTGGACGGAACCCTAAACCGATCAGAATATGTCGTCAAATAATTCGGAGATGTTGCGAAATATTTGCTGAATATTCGATCTATCTTCAATCTTCAAAGATGACTTCCACCCCAAGCCATCCGATATTCTCTCAACCACTCTGCGTATATTTGATCGCACAAATCTATGATAATGATCTGTCGTTTGGCTCCCATCAAATAACTTTGTTAACATCTTCGGGACTTCAATCAATTAATCTCGTCGTCGACATCTTCTTCGACAAGTTAGACAGGTGGTTTCCAATTCTGGAAGGAAATATTCGAATGTCCCCTCGTTCAATCTGTGTCTTTGCTGACCGACTTCGGCTGAAAAGATCCTCAATCTTCAGAATAAACCGTATCTTGATTATGCGTCTTCTGTACGCTGCCGTATCTTGATCGTGTGCTGTTCTTCTGTTCCACTATGTGATTGAACTCTAGATTGAACTGTCTAAAGTGGTTTTGTCAAAGACATGCCAATCATGGGAACATCATTCTCCATCATATGCACAAGGGCAACATCATTATTCATAGATAAATCAAGGGAAATGTGGAGGGTATGGAGGTGCGAAGTGGGATTGGAGTGAGTAGAACTCACTCCACACTTAAAATTTTACCCACTAATAACACATATCACACTCCACGCTTAAGAGCCTTAGCTACTCAAAATCATGCCAAACATTGAAGCATATAGAAGAATAAGAATGAAACACTTACAAACCGGGTTACCTCCCGCGAGAGCCTAGTTTTTCCCGTCTTGGCAATGACGTAGCAAAGCGCCTCATAAAATCACTCGTTGAGAAGTCCTTTGCTAGGATCCCTTCTCACGGGGCCTTGGACTTGGTCGTGTCAATCCACCATCAAATCCCATTTGAATTTCTTCCCATCAAGTCTACAATGGACTTTCCTTTGGGATTTTGACCCCTTCAAATATGAAGATCCCTTAAGAAATAAGGGGTCATGGGAGCTTTTTCCATATGATCTCTTGAAATAGGGCAAGAAGCTCCAAAACTTGTCTCGAGACTTCGTAATGAAGAAAGGGTCTTCAAAATTTGTCTCGAGCTTGATGGGCATCCCTTCCTTGAGTTTTTCAATTGCATCCATGGGTGCCCATCCCTCAATATCCCTCTCTAGACCTTTGTCTTCTTTGCGTGCAAGAATTACCTTTAGCTTGAT
This sequence comes from Rhodiola kirilowii, assembly GCA_033675215.1. Lineage (NCBI taxonomy): Eukaryota > Viridiplantae > Streptophyta > Magnoliopsida > Saxifragales > Crassulaceae > Rhodiola > Rhodiola kirilowii. The sequence continues at coordinate 23,439,057 of CM066197.1, forward strand.
CCATATAGACCTCAACAAAGTCTCTATACCCTTGAAGACTTTCAATCTCTATAGGCTCTTCCTCTATCTTGTCCTCATCAAGGAATTGGGATTCACATTCAAGTTCACTCATAATGGGAAGAGAGAGTTCTTCTTCATCAACAATAGGTATTTCCTCTATTAAAGAAGCGTCATCATTGAAGAATTCCTCATTGGAGAGCCGGGCAGTAATGGAATGGTGAACTCTTGTGTGTTCTCCTACAAATTATCATGAGATGTGCTAGTAGTGAAGGGTGCTTCACTTTTGCATGGCATCTCGTCCTCGTGACAAGATTCATCATTCCATACCCAAACTTCGGTCGCGGCGGTCCTTCAAAATTCATCCAACATTTCTTGTTCCCATTCTTCCCCTGAGGCATAAGATTCAAGGACTTCTTCTTCTTCGGAAACCTCCTCTTCCTTATCCAAGTTCCCAATTTCAATCGCTTGCATTTGAGCTTTCCATTCCAAATGATCTTTCTCTCGCTTCTCTTGGTTTGCAAGGAATGTGGCAATCATGGATTCCATATTGGAGGGCTCTCTTGTATGTTGAGGAGGTTGAGGGTAGGAGTGTTCAACTTCAAAGCGTTGGTCATCATTCCAATTTGAAGTGGAATAATTTGTTTGATAGCCAAGCTCTTGAAAATAAGAATATGGGCATTCCTCCTCTTCATAGCATCCCTCGTTAGAGTAGACTTGTTGGTGGTAGGGGTCCATCCTCGCAAAACAAGGTAAACAAAAGCTAGTAAGTGATATGAGTGAAAAAGAAGAATATACAAGTATAAGAAGAAGGAAAAATATTCACAAGAATAGACGGAACCTAGGGATGTGCTAACTAGTTGCTCCCCGGCAACGACGCCATTTTGACGTGTGGATATTTTCGTTTAGTCAAAAGAATTTATAATTTGACCGGTAAGACCGGTGTCGAACCCAAGGTAGCAAGCCAAGCACATGCACTATTTAAGATCGTGTTTCCGTTCGGCTATTCTAACCAAAAATGTATAAAGTGGTATATCTAAATCCTAAGTGGCAAGTAATTAGGGATGAAAGATAAGTAAGAGGTGTTTCGAGGGATTACTCCTCTCCTTGGCAATTTCCCAATGATCACATACATGATATTCAAACATTTCATGGTAGTCAAATAGTATTGAACCTAGTTTAGACTAGGATAGACCAACTGTCACTTGAATCTATTCCTAGCCAAACTCTCTTATTGCTCGAATCTCTCGGTTCATTCCATGGCAATAAATACCATGAACTCGAGGTCTAGTTCACTTCCTACCCATGCATTGTAGAAAACCTAGCTTAGACTTAGGTAGACCAATGTTTATGTTAATCTAGTCTTAGCCAAGCTCTCTTATAGCTCGAACCTCACTCTCTCGAGATAATTGGTTCATTCCATAGCACCATTATCCTTGGAATGTCTTCCTAAGGTAATAACTACTATGAACTCGGGGACTAGTTAACAACAAATGCATACATTGGATAAGATCACATTCTCTATTATTCAAACTAGGCATTTTATCAAACACTTAGTAGCATGTCATATATGAAGTGCATAGAGAGCATGAATTTGACACCATTAGATGGGGTTAATTGATGATTCGCTCAATGACTAACTCCAATAAATCAAACATTCAATCTTTAGTCAAGCATCCATATCCTAAGCTTCACTTACATGATTCAAGATATAGATCATTTTCTCCATCCTAGAACTATTTCCAAGGGTTTCCAAGTCTTAGGTTCAAGTTTTAGTCCAAATTGTCACTTAGGCATTTTATGAAACACCTAGAGTGCATAACATTCATAACACAAGAGAAAATGAAATCAACAATCATCCATATGAATATCAATATATAAATGTGATCAAAGAGTAGCAAGGAGAGTCATAAGACCCTCAAAACACAAGATCCACTACTCACACATCATGTAAGACAACATGGTGTGAGTAGGGTTTATAGCACAACAAGGAGAATGGAAAAGATGTAGAAGAAGGAGGATGGTTAATCCTTGAACTCCCTTTTGATCTTCTCTTCTTCTCCTTAGTGGGATCCTTTGATGATTGATGACCTTGGATGAGTCTCTTTTCCAATCTTCAAAAACCTCCACACTTGGTCCAAAACCCTTGCTTTCTATTTATAGATCCGGCTGTCAGAATCTGAGTTTTTCCATCCAGCCGGTCGACTGGCTGAAGCTGGATACCCAGTCGGTCGACTGGGATGTGCAAGATTTGATGAGCTTCTGAAGTTTAATCGAGTCGGTCGACTGGACTTCTCAGTCCACCGACTGGGGCATTTTTGGTGGTCTTCCCGTCCGAATTTGGTCTTGACGTCAACTAAGTAGTTGTAGCCCTTTAAAATACCTTACTAAAAAGCTAAAGATCAGCCAAATCGGACACCGGATGAGCTCTAGGCGTCCAAAAGAAGTCGCAAAGGTCAATATGCTCGGTATTGCCTCGAAACTCCTTGTTTTACGCCGAAACTCAACCAATCTTCATATTTAGGCCTTGACCATGTGGGAAACTTGTTTTCTACCTGAAATGTAGAGATAGAGGTCAAATGACATCAAAATATCGTCGGAAATGACCCAAAACTATAGTGAAGAATTGCCATAAATGAGTCGAAAACTCGACTCATCAACACTCCACACTTAAGTTTTGTTCGTCCTGAACAAAGTATGAAAATATGTCAAGGTCATGCAAATGTCGAAATGCTAGTGGTGCTATGTTTTTCGTATATTTGCCTCACTAGATTTCACAAGGTCTCGATCATTATTCCTAAACATGTTATTGAAAGAAAAATGACAAGTATGTACAATCTAACTAGCTCCTTTTCGTAGGTGTAACGAATGCATTTAGCGTATGCATTAAGCCTTTAAACCCCTAGGCTACCCTAGTGGACGAGTTGTAGTCTCGTGAGAGTTTTCAGAAAAGGGAATACTCACAAATCCCCATATGCACCTATCCCATGAGAATGAATGCAAGAGTGCTCAACCAAGGCGAGGATTTCTCAAAACCAAAAGAACTTTTGAACCATTTGAGTACCCATGAAGTTGTGCATTCAAGATCATCAATACTAGAGCTATCAAAAGTCTCATCAAATGATCTACTCATTTTCAAGGCAATACAATGAAGAAAAGTTAATAGTTTTGCACAAAAGAGTGCCAACCGCTCACTTATTCTAGCTAGGGCTAGTCCATGGGCTTGCGACAAGGAACTCATTCCCAAGTTTTAGGCGCTTGAGCCATAATCCATAAGGGAAGAGGAGTTCGACACTAGAGTTTCTTAATAAACAAGGATAGACCAAGTGATAGCTCCCGTGCAAGCATATGGATCGTCCAAGAGTCATTCCAACTAGCACACAATACAAATGATGCATGCCGCACAAATGAAGAATGGAGGAAAACATTGAGTCAAGTTTTAAGTGCTTCTTATTTCTCTTTTTTGAAATGGCCTTTGGCCTACAAATGCTTTCGAGGGGGAACTTTTCTTCCTAACCCCCGACATTTATATCATTTTTGGATCAAAACTTCTCGTCACTTGATAAATTTTTTGGTCGGGGCTTTGCCCTCTTTTGACCATGAAATGAAGCATTTTTTGGTTGGGGCCTATTTTTCGCCCTCTTTTGTTTTTGACTCCACGCTTTAAACTTGACAATATGTTAAAGGAATGTATGGAATGCGTGGGAAACAATCAAGAGTAAGGTACCAAGTTAGAAGAGCTCAAGTCACCAAGGAGCATACAAGAGGTCTAAGTTTTTCATGAAAATTTTAAAAGTGCTTGCTAAGACTTAATCCAAAGTATTTCAACGAAAATACTTAGAAAATTAGATAGACAAGGTATAGCAATGATATTGATTCACAAGAATGCACATTCAAAGGACTAGGTCGGTTCTAGGTTCAAGATCCAATAAATATGATAAATAGGCTAGATGTGATTTATAGGGATTTAGAATCGATAGTCACAAGCCTTTGTGGTTAATAACACTCTCATGTTAGGGATAGAATACATGAATGCAAGTACTCATTCAAACATGGTACGCATGGCATGAAATGAGTGAACTATGCGCATTAAACCACTCCACACTTAAAGCATAGCTTAGTCCCTAAGCGCAGACAATGAAGAAAATGAGATAAAGGTGCATAGGAACTCCCCTCGTGTGTAGATGTGCCCCACAAATAGAAAAGATGCCATTGTGCTAAACGTGATCGAACATGATGCAAATAACTTCCTTGACGACAAGAATACATGAGAGGTTAAAAGTAACAAGTGACATACAAGGTCATGCAACGCAAGTATGAGCAAGAGTGCATCACAAGTCACATGGTAACATCATGCCATAAGTTACATATAGTTCAAACAAGGAAAGTAATCTACATTCTCCATCATATGCACAAGGGCAACATCATTATTCATAGATAAATCAAGGGAAATGTGGAGGGTATGGAGGTGCGAAGTGGGATTGGAGTGAGTAGAACTCAATCCACACTTAAAACTTTACCCACTAATAACACATATCACACTCCACACTTAAGAGCCTTAGCTACTCAAAATCATGCCAAACATTTAAGCATATAAAAGAATAAGAATGAAACACTTACAAACCGGGTTACCTCCCGCGAGGGCCTAGTTTTTCCCGTCTTGGCAATGACGTACCAAAGCGCCCCATAGAATCACTCGTTGAGAAGTCCTTTGCTAGGATCCCTTCTCACGGGGCCTTGGACTTGGTCGTGTCAATCCACCTTCAAATCCCATTTGAATTTCTTCCCATCAAGTCTACAATAGACTTTCCTTTGGGATTTTGACCCCTTCAAATATAAAGATCCCTTAAGAAATAAGGGGTCATGGGAGCTTTTTCCAAATGATCTCTTGAAATATGGCAAGAAGCTCCAAAACTTGTCTCGAGACTTCGTAATGAAGAATGGGTATTCAAAATTTGTCTCGATCTTGATGGGCATCCCTTCCTTGAGTTTTTCAATTGCATCCATGGGTGCCCATCCCTCAATACCCCTCTCTAGACCTTTGTCTTCTTGCGTGCGAGAATTCCCTTTAGCTTGATCCATATAGACCTCAACAAAGTCTCTATACCCTTGAAGACTTTCAATCTCTATACGCTCTTCCTCTATCTTGTCCTCATCAAGGAATTGGGATTCACATTCAAGTTCACTCATAATGGGAGGAGAGAGTTCTTCTTCATCAACAATAGGTATTTCCTCTATTAAAAAAGCGTCATCATTGAAGAATTCTTCATTGGAGAGCCGGGGCTGTGTGGAATGGTGAACTCTTGTGTGTTCTCCTCCAAATGATCATGAGATGTGCTAGTAGTGAAGGGTGCTTCACTTTTGCATGGAATCTCATCCTCGTGACAAGATTCATCATTCCATACCCAAACTTCGGTGGCGGCGGTCCTCCAAAATTCATCCAACATTTCTTGTTCCCATTCTTCCCCTGAGGCATAAGATTCAAGGACTTCTTCTTCTTCGGAAATCTCCTCTTCCTTACCTCAAATCCCAATTTCAATCGCTTGCATTTGAGCTTTCCATTCCAAATGATCTTTCTCTCGCTTCTCTTGGTTTGCAAGGAATGTGGCAATCATGGATTCCATATTGGAGGGCTCTCTTGTATATTGAGGAGGTTGAGGGTAGGAGTGTTCAACTTCAAAGCGTTGACCATCATTCCAATTTGGAGTGGACTAATCTGTTTGATAGCCAAGCTCTTGAAAATAAGAATATGGACGTTCCTCCTCTTCATAGCATCCCTCATTAGAGTAGACTTATTGGTAGTAGGGGTCCATCCTCGCAAAACAAGGTAAACAAAAGGTAGTAAGTGATATGAGTGAAAAAGAAGAATATACAAGTATAAGAAAAAGGAAAAATATTCACAAGAATAGACGGAACTTTAACACAATCTAATCTAGGGATGTGCTAACTAGTTGCTCCCCGGCAACGGCGCCATTTTGACGTGTGGATATTTTCATTTAGTCAAAAGAATTTATAATTTGACCGATGACGTGTGCCAAAGATCATCATCTTGTCTTGATCGACCTTCTCAGCCAAACTGAGCTTCTATTATTCCCAGCTTCTATTATTCCCAGCTTCATCTTGTCTTGAAATCAACCAATTGAATATTGGGGCTCTTCCGGATTGGCAGATCGTATCATCGATTTTATTCTTCGGTCGCATTCATCTCGTGATGATTGTACGTCATAGCTGCACAATGACAGTGGAGCTCCGCAAACAAGTCAGAAGGGTCTAGCCTCTTGGTCATCAAAAACCATTCGATTAGGAAGTCCTCTAAGGTTAGAGACGAATCAGATTCATATTTCTCTTCTACTTTCTTGAACGAGAGTAACATCACTACAAGGTATAACAATAAGATGTCTTTATTTTGATGGTTGAAATCTAAATGTATGATGAGTTTCAGAGCATGTGTGTATGGGGTGATTGAAATTGTATTTCTATGCTTATTTTATTTGAGTGTGTAGTTTATGTTGGTATCACGTTTTGGCAACGTAGCAAGATACAACTTATTAGTGAAAATAGTTATTTTAGTGGATGATTGGATGCTTAAATCCCTTGTCGATTCTCATATAACTGGGCTACACTGTGTACTGGCATTTCAGTGCACCCGACACAGTAAAAAAAATGCGGTGTAGTTTCTTTTTTTTACTTAACGTCATGTGTCATTCATGTTTTCTGCATACAGAGTTTTTACAGATGGATGGTTGACCTTATCGTATATTTTTTATGTTTATTTCAGATGTCAACAATTCGTGGTTGGATGTATCGTAGGCTCTTTGCAAATGGCACAGGAATAACTTATGAATTCCGAACAGGTGTTGCTGAGTTTTTAAACTTCGCATCAAACGAAAAATCAATGGATTCAAAAGGTATGATAAGATGTCCCTGTGTGAAGTGCAAAAATATGCACTGGAAGGTTATTGATGACGTCAAATACGATTTGTATCGTTATGGATTTTTGGAGGGCTATGAAGTTTGGAGATTTCATGGTGAACAATATGAACAAGTGGAAGAAGAGATAGAACAACCAGAATCTCATCAACAAGTGTCCGGTGATGAAAATATTTATGATGCTGTTGAAATGTTAATGGATGCTACAGGACTATCTAGTGATAGAGAGGAACAACCTCAAGGGGATGCGTCTCGCTTTTACAAGGTATTAGAAGATGCCACAACACCAATCTATCCAACCAATACAAAATTCACCAGACTCAATATTATTACCAAGCTTCTCCATTTCAAAAATAACTATGGGTGTAGTGAAAGGGGCTTTGATGTTGCTTGAACTCATTGGAAATATTTTGCCAGAAGGTCATACACTACCGAAATCCTACTATGAAGTGAAAAAGATGGTAAAAGAATTAAACTTGGGATATCAGAAGATTGATGCATGTGAAAATGATTGCATGCTGTTTTATGGATCTGACAGTGATAAACTACAATGTGATATATGCGGTGTAGGTCGATACAAAGATAAAACTAGGAAGGATGAAAAAAATATTTCTCGAAAGATTCTTCCACACTTTCCTCTTGTTCCTAGACTGCAAAGGTTATTTATGTCATCTCATACAGCTGAACATATGAAGTGGTATAAAACAAGAAACACACGACAAGGGGAGTTGACTCATCCATTTGATGGAGAAGAGTGGAAAAATTTTGATCGTATGCATCCATCTTTTGCGGAAGAGGTTCGTAATGTCAGACTTGGTCTAGCCACGGATGGCTTTTGCCCTTTTAATAATGGGTTTGCAAAACAATATTCTGTGTGGCCTGTTATAATAGTTGTCTACAATCTTCCTCCTTCAATGTGTATGAAGGATCCTTATATGTTTATGACACTCCTCATACCTGGAGAAAAAAGCCCGACAAAGGATATTAATATATATTTGAGACCATTGATCGATGAATTGAAGATGTTATGGGACACGGGTGTGCAAACATTTGATAAATGTTTGAAAGAAAATTTTACTTTGAAGGCGGCTTTGTTATGGACAATCAATGATTTTCCAGCATATGGCATGGTCAGCGGATGGTCGACTCATGGTAAATTAGCATGCCCAGTATGCATGGGAGATGTCCAAGGTTTTCAATTAAAGCACGGTGGAAAATGCAGTTTCTTTGGGACTTCCCGCTTATTTTTAGACGCCAATGATCCTCTTCAAAGAAACTCTAAATTTGGCCGGATAGAAAAGCGATTAATTGAAGGTCGATATTCGGGTGAAGAATTAAAGAGAAGACTTGTAAACCAGCAATTTCCACCACCAGGAAAAGCTCATAGTAAGGAAAGAGCTATAGGTTATGGTAAGAGACATAATTGGACGCATTTCTCTATATTTTTTGAACTTCCATATTGGGAAAAACTTAGTTTACGCCATTGCATCGACGTTATGCATACCGAAAAAAATGTGTTCGATAATATCTTCTACACTGTGTTAGATGATGTCGTTAAGACCAAAGATGGTCGAAAGGCAAGGTTAGACTTAAAAGAGTTGAATATACGAAAAGAGTTATGGTTACTGCCCGACGGAAAGAAACCTAAAGCAAAATATACTCTAACGAGGGATCAAGTTCTACAACATTGTCAATGGGTAAGTAAATTGAAATTTCCTGACGGATATGTTTCAAATATCGCACGTTGTAGCAAGGTAGACCAAGGTAAATTCCAGGGTATGAAATCTCATGATTGCCACGTTTTCTTGCAAAAATTGATGCCTGTTGCATTTCGTGACCTACTACCTCGAGACGTGGTGGATAGCCTCACACAATTATCCAAATTTTTCCTTAATCTATCATCAACGATATTGAAATACGAGGATTTAGATATATTGGAAAAAGGTATAGTGAAAATTTTGTGCAAGCTGGAAACAATTTTTCCTCCAAGTTTCTTCGACTCGATGGAGCATTTATCTCTACATTTGCCCTTGGAATGCAAACTTGGAGGACCTGTTCATTTTCGCTGGATGTATCCTTTTGAGCGGCTGATGCGAAGGATGAAAATGAAGGTTAAGAATAAAGCACGGGTGGAGGGTTCAATAGCTGAAAAGTATATAGAGGAGGAGCTTGTAAACTTCTGTTCTTTATATTTTGAATCTGATGTTTACACAAAGCATAATCAGCTACGTCGTAATGAGGTGGTAAGTTCAAAAGGTAATTCGAATTCATTGGAGGCATTTACATATCCGACAAAGCTGTACAACCCTGACAAGCAGAGATATTTAGATGATGAGGAGTTACGAATTATTGAGAACTATGTATTTCTAAATATGCCTGAAGTGGCACCATTCCTAGAGTAAGCTTTGTAACATTTTCTCTTCATAATTAACTGTGCTACTTTAAATATTTGTGTCAATTAATCCATTTATTCATATGCAGGACATTTGAGACTGAGATATATGCATCTCGTTCAAGTGTTACCCCTGAAGAGATGGAATTACTTACGAAAACAAAATTCAAGGGTTGGTTTAAAAAAAGGTCAATCTTTGTTTAATAAATGTTATCTTCTTTACTGAATAGAGGCTGGATACACTTTCCATTTATGCATCTTGATGTGAATTGTTTGTTTCTTATTTTATTATTCAGGTGGAAAAAGATGCAGAATCTTCAGCAAAGTTTGATGAGCTAATACAAGGACCTTTAAGGCTTGTTACACCATTTAAAGCTTGCATTTGCAATGGTTATAAGTTCAACTGTGGTGATTTAACAAAACTCACATCAAGCAGTTCAGGAGTTATGGTTAAAGGAAGTTCTTATAGCAATATCCTAGATAATTACTATGGGCGCTTACAAGAAGTTCTGAACATCAATTATCAAGGAGGTTATCAAGTCGTTTTGTTTAAATGTCATTGGTTCAACACTTCATATGATAAACACAGAAAGATTGATAAAAATGGGGTGGTCAACATTGATGTGAAATCAAGATTAAGGACTGATGATGTTTATGTATTAGCTAGCCAGGCTATGCAGGTGTATTTTGCTTCTAATGTAGTCAATCCTCGCAGCACGTGGTACACAGTTGTAACTACAAAGAGTCTTCCGCTAGATGAAACAGTTTCTGATGCAGGTGAAAATGCATTTCAGGAGGATGTGTCAAATGTTGAAACTATATCAGTCTCACAAGCAAACATGGAGTCGGTCTCTGAAGAAATCATAAACATTTCAGATGAAAATGAAGATGAAAACGCAGGTGATACATTTATTATTGCTGACAATGAGGACACCGAGGTAGTCGATGAAGAGGATGACGAAGAAGAAAGGAGCAACAATGAATTTAGTGATGACGATGGTTTTGATAACATACATTAACTTGTTAAAAGTTTCTCTTTTATGCTTGAGGTAATCTGAATTGTTTCATCTTTCCTTTCAGCTTGACTATTGTTTCTAAGTTTATTTATCATTTATTTTTTGTTTGGCTTAATGATCTTAATTTGTATTGGCTGCTATAATGGAATTGAAATGAATTTGGTTTTCAGTTTACTATCATCTGATATAGTGATGTTTGTGTTTGTTGCTTTCCTAAAGCATCTTTGCTTGATCTCAACATGCCTACCATATATTTGACAAAATACCTGATAGAAGCTTGTTTCTCTTTTATGTTTGAGGTCATCTGAATTGTTTCATCATTTCTTTCAGCTTGACTATTGTTGCTAGGAGACATTCATGTATCTCATATCCCTCCAGCAGTGAATGGTGCGGTGATTTCTCTTTGCTTTGCCAAAGTTCAGCCGTTACTTTCCTTAGTATGGATGATCTCCCTAAACAAGTAAAGCAGGCAGCTTTGGTTGGTGATTATATGAAGCTTCCTTGCTGGTGTAAGCTGGGAACTTTGTTTTTGGACATGGATATGTTTGGAAACTCCATTTATAGGTCTACTTTGGATGATCATGCCTAGTTTGGCTTGTGTTTTTGTGCTGTAGCTTGCTTTGGTTTCATTGCTGCCTATGATACCTCATTTGTGTGAGTTGAGGCCTTGTTTTCTACCCTTTTTTGGCGCTTTTGTAACAGGATTTTCCTCATTCAGATTATGCAATAATACAGGGGCATCATGGTCGTTTTTTATAAAAAAGCTTTGAATGTTTAATGTTTATGTGGCAAAAAAGTTGTCAATCAATCCGAGGTTGATATAGATTTTTGGGTACCATATACATATATCTATAAGTAGTTACTGAATATTTAGAACCGTCACAAACACATATGTTGTTGCTGCCCAAATGAGCATTAAAATCAGCTATGACCACCACTTACAAATCTGCAACTATGACTGTGTGAATGGCAGTAGCGAGCGATTTCTCCTATCATGGTGGCTTGCTTAGATCATTTACAAGTACTTGCCAAACAGAATATTGAATGGCAGTAGCTGTTATATTGTTGCTTGCGGTCCATAAAAAATAAATCAAACTCTAGATTGCTGAGAATCAGAACTAGTTTTATCTGTGTATAGCTCAAATTTCTGACTCACTGAAACCTTCAATTATACAAGGTGATAATCGATCAAAAAAATATTATACAAGGTGATACGTGTATTTATCAATAAGTTACCTAATTATATTACTTAAATTCTGTAAGCCACTAATATGCTATAAATAAAACAGAATATCCACAAGTTACCTAAATACCTCCCCTGTATTCCACATCCCCACGTTAAAAAATTTTATCTAATTAATTAATTAAAACTGTATACGGTTCTATTAACAATTAAAACCCCACTCATATGCAGTTTTTTTCTTTTCGTCGATCCCAGTTTCCAATTCGGTCGAAACTCGCGGTGTTTTCCATATTCAAGCATCAATGGCGCGACTTAGGGTTTTGAACCACCATGGCTTGTTTCGACACGACGTAGGCACTGAGAGTTTCAAGCGTCGGGTAAGACTAAACCTTTTGTTTTCTGAAGGTATTTGAACACTAATTGATTTTGTATTTCAACTGATTAGTTTCTTTGGCATGCATTAGAATTCGTCTGGTGAAATAGTTATGCTGTTGTTTCTTCTTGCAACTATATTGATTGCTGTTTTACAACGTGGGCGTGGAAGAGGACGTGGGCGTGGTCGCGGTGGCTGCCATGGAAGAGTTATGGCCGAAGACAGTGACCAATTTACTGATATAGAAACAGGTCAGTCGGATGATAGAAATATTGTGAATCAACTAGATGATTTGAGTGAAGAGAACAACAGAACTCTTGGGGATGGGATGAATGATTCATCTGCTGCTCCTAAAGCTGCTCGTAAACCTCGTAGCCATTCTAAAGGCGAGTACGGAAAACCTCCACCACCCGATAAAAGGAGAGTGATTCCCCTTGGCCATGGACAGTAAGTTATGTACTTAATTATTACTTTTTCAGGCATCAATTATTATTTTGAACTTGTTTCACTATGTTTTTTGGATCAAGGCTAAAAAAGTTTGCTGATGCTTCAGACTTTACAATATCCGTTCTTTGGATCTGATTTCGATTTATTTATTTTCTCAAGCTCATTTTGTCATTGCCTTTTTTTATTTTGTGCGCATATGAAGCATAATGGATCCTAAAGCGACGAGAACAGTGTTAAGTATAATCCGTCAGCATTGGCCTGTCGGATGTTATACATATGAGGAAGCTGTTTCACGGACTCGAGGAGAATTTGAAAAGACCGTCTTGAAGGAGTATAGAGTACGTGTTTGTTTCTACTCCAAATTTTTCTGTGAAGTGCTTATTAATTAGACTTCTTTATCGTCTTAACAGACTTATTACAAGTATGAGGAAGGGATTTGTGAAAAGCAAGGGAACGCAGAAGTCGTAACTCATGTTAAAAATAGAATGAATGGTCTCAAGAGCGAGGAGAAAAGAAGAGCGCTCCGAGAAGCTGCTATGAATGGGAAGTCCATTTATGATCAACAACCAACTTACTTTTCGACGGAGGTTTGGAATTCCTTATGCAGCCACTTTTTAAGCAAAGAGCACACCGATAAGTCTGAAACCAACAAAAAGAATCGTGCCAAGAAGATTATAACACATACCTCAGGAGCTACCTCCCATGCTCAAATAAAGATGGTATGATCTGATTTTCTTGAACATAGTTTGCTATATCTTACGACATCATCTTGGTACATTTGTATGTGCTTCTAGATACTCCATTCACCCATTTTACACTTCCATTTCTTGAACATATTTGAAGTCAGTGTCTACTTTCTTGAACGGCATCATCTTACATTTGTATGATCTGATTTTCTTGAACATAGTTGAAGTCAGTGGCTACTTTCTTGAACGTTTTGATGGTTGAAATTAAAATGTATGCTGAACTTCAGAGCCTGTGTGTATGGGGTGATTGAATGTATTTCTCTGCTTATTTTATTTGAATGTGTAGTTTAAGTTGCTATCAAATTTTTGCAACTCAGCAAGATACAACTTAATAGTGAAGTTATTGAAGTCAGTGACTACAAATGTTGACTTTGAACATGAAAGGGCAACTATTTTTCCATTTGACTGAACTGTTGGCATGATGTATTTTTGAAGATGGGCTTCAATTATGAAATTGCTGATAAATTGCCAAGCTTGTGCCACAATTAACATGCTTTTCTGCATGTGAATTTTTCCACAATGCCTATAATGAATTTGAAACAGTGGGCAGTATTGACATGATTGACTCCTTGTGTCATAAGTTTTTTCAATGTTTACGACATGCATAAGTTTATATGTTCTCACTGTGTGTGAATTCTTGATGCTTTGTACTAGGATCTCACTCGAAAGAGACAGCGAAACCCTTCACGCTTAGAGTTATTTGACTCCACGTATATGTCTAAAGGCACGCAATCTTATACTTCGCCGGAAGCAAAAGAAATCGCGGTGAGTTTTCACATTTGAGTGCATAAGATTAAACAATTGATTCATGTTTTATATCTAATGTTGTTAAACACAGTCCATTATATATACATATGTTCATTGATTTTTTACAGGAGCGGTATAAAAAAATTTTAGAAGATCGTTTACACACATTAGGAGAGCAAGAGGAGGAACCTCTTGAATGGTGGATCGAAGCCACAGGACCAGTTAAAAAGAATCGCATTCTTGGTGAACCGCGCATTCCTGCAAGTGACTTATTATCGGGTTCTTATCATGATAAGCATACTATGAATGAATCTTCAAGTGGTCCACGTGTAACAGATGATCTCTTCTTTAAAGTTATGAGGGACACCTTGCAAGCTGCTTCTTCAAGCACTTTATTCAATAAAACATATGTTTCGCGTGAGCAAGTGGAAAACTTAGCTGAAGATGTCGTCAGTGGAAATACTTCGAATTCTGAGGATGGTATTGATATAGAGAAAAAGGAGGAAATGACTAGATTGGTGATTATAACATTAGAGGATATATTCTCAAAAGTCCATCTTTCTATGAAGGTAATTTTGACTATTATTATGTTGATTTATATATATGTTTCAAGTTTAGTAAAACAATTTTCTTTTCTTTGAATTGCAGGAAAAAGAATGTGGTGTTCAAGTCAATGCATCCAGTTCTCTTAATCAAGATGAGGAAGAATAGAGAAGTTTTCGAACAAAGTTCTTGAAGTTATTTAATTAGATCGTATTCAGGATGTAGTTTTTTTATTGATTAAGGTAGTTATGTCAATTGAACTTACTGTTATTAATTTATCAAAAGTATTAGTATATTATCGTTTTTTTGTTATAAAATATGTTATCAAAAAAAGTTATAAAATACATATTTATAGCAATTTGAAAAAAAATTAATTGATATTTTAAACCAACAAAATAAATTCAACGAACATTGTCATTTTTAAATAATAAAAAATTGTATATATCTGCAAAAGTGACGATTAATTTGTCACAATTTATTCGTAAAAATTAATACAAAAGGATTAGAAAGTAATTTCATATTAAGAAATTATTATTATCAACGGGTAAAACTTACAATATATCCGTTGATTTTAGAATCAATCTGTTTTGTAGATTATATAATCAACAAAAATGTCTGTCATAAATAAATTAAAAATCCGTCGTTAATAAATGTGAGGGTATATTAGTAAAACTTTATTTGAAATTAATTTTATCAACGACAATTAAACCAATGGATAATCTGTCAATAATAAAGTTGGGGGTATATTTGGAAATTCATTCAATATTTATATTATTGACGAACATTAAAATCAACAGAATATGTGTCGCTTTTGTATTTTTTTCTCTTCTTTTTACTCAATATAATCAACGGAATATCCGTTGCAAATACACTTTTTTTCAACAGATTGTTAAAATCAACGGCAATATAACCAACAGCATTCCAACGGAATTTTCCGTTGATTTTATATGTAATTCAACAGAAAAAGCTTAAATTCAACGGAAACGGGCGTTGATAATAAAGCTTTTTCTTGTAGTGAAACGTGTTTAGGGTTTTCTCTTTTTCACTCTCTCAAATAACGCACTGTGTTTTCTTTATATAAGAAAACCCACGTTATTGAGTCCACCAATATGGGCCCACTTATTAAAATCAGCCCATCGTGGGATGATAATAATATTAATTAAATAATTAAATCAGAATTTAACTATTTAATTACCTCTGCCCATCAGGTGTCACATTAGTCACACTAATGTACAATTAAGCCATTACTTAGCTTAATTTCCTTCACCCTTAATACACAATTTTCCAACATCGCCTTCTTTTAGCCAAGCAACCCTCACCCATGCTTCCATAATATCTCCACTCAAAACCCATTCATCAATTTCCGGGCAAATTCGTTGTTCATTTGCAATAGTTTCATGTGTTCCGAGTTGGTCCCTCGTAGATTCCAATTCACCTTTTAACTTCTTCAAAGTTTTATGAACGTTGCCAAAAGTTTCTCGATTCCATTCACTCAATTTTGAATCGAGATCTTCCAATTTTTCAGTTAAACCTTTTTGACTACTGAAATCTCGAGTCCAATAATTTGCAACAAAATCTTTAAACTCTATTGTATCGCCTTGAAAATAAGTAGATCATTGGATTAGACATTTGATAGCTCTAGTAATGATGATCTTCAATGCACGACCTCATGGGTACTTAAATGGTTCAAAAGTTCTTTTGAAGATAATGTGACGGTAGTCCTAGCTTAGGGTAAGGGATTTGTTTTGCGAAATCCTCGCCTCGGTTAAGCACTCTTGAATTCATTCTCATGGGATAGGTGCATTTGGGATTTGTGAGTATTCCATTTTCTGAAAACTCGCACGATACTATAACTCGTCCACTACGGTAGCTTAGGGGTTTAAAGGCTTAATGCATTCGACTTATTAATAGCCGTTCACTCAAAACTTAAGTGTTGAGTGTTGATAAGTCGAGTTTTCGACTTATTAATAGCCATTTTTTACTATAGTTTTGGGTCGTTTTCAACGCTATATTGATGTTATTTGACCTCTATCTCTATGTTTCAGGTAGAAAACAAGTCGCCCTCAAGGTCAAAGCCTAAATACGAAAACTTGGGGAAAATCCGAAGATTTAGAGTAAAAAGTGGGACAAAAAGTCCACCATCAGACCGGTTCGGAATTTACCATGAACCAGCCGGTCATCTGGAATGAAAGAACAAACTGAAGAGCAACTTGTCACATCCAGTCGGTCGGTTGGATTCACCAGCCGACCGGCAGGAATAAGACATCAGAATGCTCATTAACTTCCCACATCGAGTCAATCGATTGGACTCACCAGCTGACCGACTGGAATAAGACTTCAGAATGCTCAAATACTACCCACATCAAGTCGGTCGGTTGGACACACCAGCCGACCGGCTAGAATAAGATTTCAAAGGGATTGCCCAGCAAATATTCAACCGATCGACTCACCTGGCCAATCGGTCGGCTGGATGATTACAACAGAAGAACTCTGGATTTCAGCCACCAGCCGACTGGCTGGGAAATTGGGCATCAGGCCAGCCGATCGGCTAGACCTGCTACTTTGGGTTGTTCTACCCTAGGCTATAAATAGAAAAATGGGGTTTTGACCTAAGTGTGCTGGGTTTCTGGGGAGAAGAAGATCAGAAAAAGAGGTCAAACCAAGGTCATCAACCAAAGATCCAACCAAGGAGAAGAAGAGAAGATCAAAGGGAGATTCTAGGACTAACCATCCTACTTCCTCTACACCTTTTCCATTCTCTTTGTTGTTGCTATAAACCCTACTCACACCATGTTGTCTTACATGATGTGTGATGGACCATAATTATACGAATCAAAAACACAGTAAAACCCACCAAATTAGACTGTTTGTCTATCTAACTTTTACTTGTTAGTCCCAATATATTTCTACAGGGTATTTTGGCGCTTAGAGAGAAAACACGCTAAGGAGAGGATTTTACGCTGAAAAAATATTACGAGTCATTCCAAGGTCAAGATCAGACGCTGAACGAAGAAATCTCAAGATCCTGACATTGAATTACTCAATACAAATTCAAGCGAGGAACAACCAAGTCAGACCGGAGCAAAATTGGATTGACAGTTTTGTGAAAAGACTGCACAAAACTGTCAAAACTCATCCATGGACCAAGTGACCGGAGGCTTTGGTGAAGAAGATGACTCATGGGTGGCCTTCCTCCTCCTCCTCCTCCTTATGACCGGTGGCTTTGGCTTGGAGGTGGCCAAAGCCACAAAACTCCCCTCCATTTGGACTTGCTACCAGCGGCTATGGGGAGAAGCCACAAGAAGTTGCCATGTGGTGGCTCCTCCACCACATCTTCCTCCCCTCCTCCTCCACCCTTGGATGCAAAGCCACATGCCACCATCTCCACCACCCATCTCCTCCCCTTGTGGCTATAAAAGGAGAGCTCCTCCTCCTCATTTCATCATCCACAAATCATAATACACTTCTCTCTCTAAGTTTGTTACTTTGTAAGTTTGGTTTATGAAATAATACTCTTGTTGGTTCTTGAGTATTATAACGGTTTGAAATTATAATACTCGTGTCGGTTCTTGAGTATTATAATACTGTAGAGAATACTCCTGTTGGTTCTTGAGTATTCAGTAGGAATTAGGAATACTCCTGTTGGTTCTTCAGTATTCCACCCCCTCTCCTCTTACTGTTTTCAAGAACCCCCGAGTATTTAGCTATGGTATCCACCTCTATGGATATTCGTAGCTAAACTCTTTATTCGGTTAAAGGGGTGTACTTATATTGTAAAATGTTTTAGACCCTGCACCTAGTGCATCTTTGTGTTCAAAACTTGTTCTATGTGCCATATATAGTCAGAATTTCCAAGGTTGAGTGGAAGCTGTAACAAGCAAAGTTCTTCCGTGGGAATTCGTGAACATACTCGGTAAGTGGAAGCTGTAACAAGCAAAACTTATCTGAGGAGTTCGACTTATCTTAAAAACCATTTTGGGAAATCGTAACAGAAGATCAAATGGATGCACATAAGGCTAAGATACTTCGAAAGGAGGAATTAGTCTTAAGTAGAACAAGTGTTTTAAACGATGTTGCAAGTCTTGCGCTTAGAAATAGCCTCGATTCATCTTTGAACACTTAGTATGATCATTAGCGATCAATGATAAACAACTATGATACAAGGCCCCTGAAACCGAATGTTTTCCTTGAATTACAAAACCCCCTGTATTTACTTTTATTACTCGATCATCTACAATCACCAACCGCTCATCTACCGGAGGACTCGCAAAGCACGCATCACCCACTGTAAGTCTTTCTTTTTATTTTCAGTATTTTAATTTCTGTATTTACTTTTCTATAATTTACTTTTCCGCACTCAAAACCAAAAACAACCAAAAAAAGTCACTTAGTCATAACCGCTAAAATCTCAATCAAACCTAAAAAATGCTCCCATCCTGTACAAATCCCACAAAGAACAACGTATCCTCCTAATTCCCTTGGGTTCGACCCCTACTTACCACTTGCTACCCAGTAGTGTAGTTGCGAGTAGCGGAACATATAAATTTATTTGCACAGCGAATATTGCACCTTAACGACAGTGCAGTGGGCTCCGTCAATGTGTGAGTACTAACCTTGTATTTTGAGGGTGTTACAACCCTCCTTGGTAGTCTATGATCATGTATATACATTTTATTCAATAATTTATGGTGTTAAATTCATGTTCACTATGCTCTTCATATATGACATGCTACAAAGTTTTTGATGAAATGCCTAAGTGACATATTGATCTTAAAACTTGACCCAAGTATCGATAGACCTTAGGAAAGGTTTGGATGTAGTGAATATGATCTAATCTAGTGTTTACAATGGTAAATGCATGGGTAGGAAGTAAACTAGTCCCTATGTCTAATGCATTTATCTCCCAACCAAAGGATGATAAAGGCAATGGAATGAACCAACAATCTTGATGGAGTGAGGTTCTAGTTAAGATGGTTTGGCTAGGAATAGATTCACGTGAAAGTTGGTCGACCCTAGTCTAAACTAGGTTCAAAACTATTTGACACCTTGATATGCATAATTCTTGTATACATGATCAATGGGAAATGCCAAGAAGGGGGAGTAACCCCCGAAACTCCTTTTATCTATCATTTATCTCTAATTACTCACCACCTAGAATTTAGATACACACACTTATACCTTTTTAATTTAGAATATTCGAACAGAAACACAATCTCATATAGTGCATGTGCTTGGCTTGCTCCTTTGGGTTCGACCCGGTCTTATAAATTGTTTTGATCGAAAAGATATTAAAATCTATAGCGTTCACTAAGCTCTCTTTTTCTTTAAACGGCTAGTGCCTTATTGCATTAAAGGGCACAGTAGGTCTGTACCAAACCAAAACAAAAGGGGCCAAGGCCTGCAAGGGAAAACGAAGTGTGACTAAATAAGGTAATGGAGGCCAGAAGACCACCGGGAGCGAGAGTGGTTGTCATCACAGATGGAGAGACTACCGAAACGGGTGCAGGATGGGCCAGTGCAAAAGTGCCCAATGGAGTCGCCATGCAGGCCATGCACGACGGCTAGAGGAAGGTCTTGGAGCGATAGGAGCCCATTAGAACCACTGTACGCAAGGGCCAATGCTGGATTATTTTGTCCTGGGCAGACCTGAGTAGAAGAGAAACCATTAGTAACAGAGAGTAACTGTCGATACTCGTAGACTGAATCCCAAGGCATATCACTCTCTGCCGCAGGCTTCAAGAGAGGAGATTGCGGATGGGAGCTTTGGAGATGGCAAACTGGCCATCGTGACACCATCAGATGCCGCATAGCAAGAACATAGAAGCATAAGAGTTCCCAAACATCCGTTGATTTAGCAAAGGTGGCAGCATACACTTTTTGAGAGGCCCCTAGATGATTGGAAGGAATGGTACTTCCATGGCATTCATTGGAGGAGACACCAATACCAGCAGATAGAGTAACACCATTCCATCCTGGCTTCCAAGTGCGCCATCGGCTAATAGGTCCACCCGGAGGGAGCAGCAGCATGCTGGATATGGGAGGAGCATTCCCATTATGTTTAAGCTTGCTAGGAAGTTTCAAATGAATGGCACCTGCCCATTTTTGGAGAGTCAGCATCATGGGGATGGGAGCCTCGCCATGCCGCACATGATTATGATTAACCCAAATGTCCTAAAGGCCACAGCAGAGGAGCCCAAGATTCATGGAGCTGTTGTACGAAGTTGGTTTCTTACACGGAAGGTGTTGCAGCAGGCTGGCCAGAGAGAAACATCTAGGGAAGCCTTTGACGTTGTGTAAGAAATCCCAAAGGGCTTTCCCCATTTGCCTTCGAAGAAGAGATACCGGTTGGTCTCTTGAGATGTGTGATACCAAGAGCAGGGCGACACAATGGGAATGCTCAAGGCGCGAAGCCGATCATCAATAGGGATGCCTTGGAGGATCAGACGCCACATAAAAATAGTCACCTTTGGGGGGGAACCAAGAGCACCAAATGGCTGAAGTCCAAGGTAAAATACGAGAGTGCGTTTGCAAGGATAACCTGAAGGCCTTAAGGGAGAAAACACCGTCGGAAGCTCCTACCCAAATGAGGCGGTATGGGGCATTAGATAAGGCGATGGAGTCCACATGGAGCCTGAGAAGAGGAGACATGGCATTGTAAAGGGCTATCTTTTGACTTAGAGTATGGAGGACTTGCGGCATAGATAAGTGTTTGATCTCGAAAGGAGCATCAAAGCCAATGAAATCGCCCCATACAGAAACCGAGATATCTCCCTTGCCGAGGAGCTATTTACTTTGTTGTTTGATGGCGGAATCAGCTGGTGAAAGGTCCTCCAAGCGTGGGAGCCTTTAGAGCCTATCTTGTACTTGCCCCGCATGAAACGAGCCCATAAGGTGTCAGATACGATAAAGGAACAAGCCAACTTACCTTTAAAACCATCTGCATGTCAATAAGAGACTTGACGCCCAAGCCCCCCGCGCCCTTGGCTCGACACAGATGCTGCCAGCTGATCCAGTGACGACGCTTGAAGGTCCCTTGATTCCAAATGAAATTACGCATGATGCTTTCAATACGCCGCATGATGGTCTTAGGCACAGGTAGGCAGGCAATCACATGCATGGGCATGGCGCTAAGAACCGAATTAACCAAGACCACACGACCCGCCAAGGAAATAATATTTTTCATCCAGCTAGAAATTCTACCACGAACCTTATCAACCAAGTAGTCAAAAAAACTCTATTTTAGCTTCACCACGGAAGAGGGGAGCCCCGAGATAAGAAATAGGAAAAACACCCTCGCTGAAACCGGTCATTTGGAGGAGGGAAACCTTCCTATCGTCTCTGATATTCGAGGAGAAGAAGATACTGCTTTTTTGATGGTTGATCGCTTGCCCTGAGTGAGTACAGAAATCAGTAATGAGGGTCTGAAGCCGTTGCATAAACCTCTTAGAGCCATTAGTGAAAAGCAGGAGATCATCCGAGTATAGAAGATGGTTGATATAGATGTTGTTGCATTTGCCTTTATAGGGCAGAATATCGCCCTTGGCCATTGCTTGGTTGAGTTTTCGAGAAAAACACTCCATCGCCACCAGGAACAAGGAATGGGTAAGAGGGTCGCCTTGGCGCACCCCTTGGGAGGATTTAAAGATGCCATGCATCTTGCCTCCCCAAAGAACACTATACCAACAATTAGATATGCACATGTATATGAGGTGACACCAAGCCTCGTCGAAGAGGAGATGCCTAAACATAGCGAGGAGAAAGCCCCAAGACACCTTGTCGTAAGCCTTTGCCATATCAATGCTAATGATAACATTCCCTCCCCTCGATTTAAGGTTGAGCTCATGAGTGAGATCATGGGCCAGACTGATATTTTCATGGATATTTCTCCCATGGATGAAACCTGCTTGTTGACTACTAATAACTTTTGAAAGGACTTTAGAAAGGCATGAGTTGATGAGTCTCAAGATGGATTTATGAACAAAGTTACACAGACTGATCGGGCAGAGTTGGGACACCATTGTGACATTAGGAACTTTTGGGAATGAGCGTCAGCATAGTCGCAGAGATAATAGGCGACATTTCAAGACCCTGAAAGAAGCCATGTACCGCTTGGAGCAGATCCGCCTTGATAATGTTCCAATTTTGTATATAGAAGTGACATGTGAACCCATCAGGGTCGAAAGAGCTGTCTGGATTCATGGCTTTAATTTCAGAATAGACTTCGTCCTCTGTAGGGAGGCTGCACAGCATGGAGTTATCCTCCGGTGAAATACTACTCTGAATGTCAGTAAAATAAGTCGAGGCCGGAGGAGGGGTGTGACCTTGAAACAAGGAAGAGAAAAGTTAGCTGCTGCAGAGCCTATAGCATTCTTGTCAATAGTGAACTCCCCATTTGACGCCTAGCTTTGATCGCTGCATGGAATAGTGTCAAGTTTCTATCCCCATCAAGGACCCATGCCATTTTAGCTTTGGTCTGTAAAAGGTCAAGTTAAGCTGTTTGAAGGTACTCAAGATCAGCCTTGGCTATGCTTAGGGCCCTAGCAGTATCATTATCCAGGACTTGCTATACGGGTTTTTCTAGGACGTCGATACGAGTGGTTAGCGCTCATTGCTTCACATTAATGTTCCCAAAGACTTGACAGTTCCAATCTTTCAGAGAGAGCCGGAGCCTCTTCAACTTGAGACCAAAATTTATCAAGGGGTTGTTGGGATCTTGCCATCCCAGATTTGCTAAACGAAGCTCGAGAAACTAGGGTGAGACTACCACATCTTTTGATAATGAAATCTCAATGGTCTAGGAGCAGGATTAGAAGACTAGAGAAGTAATGGACAGTGATCCAACATAATACGGGGAAGGTGAGCCACCTGCGCTGCAGGAAACTGACTCAAGCCTTGCCCATTCACCAGGACCCTGTCAAGGCGCTCCCACACTCGTCTCTCGTCTCTTTGTTTATTACTCCAAGTAAAGGGGTTGCCTGAGAAACCTAGATCACTAAGACCAGCACACACTTGAAATGTGTTAAAGT
Organism: Rhodiola kirilowii; assembly: GCA_033675215.1. NCBI lineage: Eukaryota > Viridiplantae > Streptophyta > Magnoliopsida > Saxifragales > Crassulaceae > Rhodiola > Rhodiola kirilowii. Next base: position 23,462,457 of record CM066197.1, read on the forward strand.
CCAACATGCTACCGTCGTCACGAAGGTCTCCTCCCTGTTTCTCTGACCAATCCGAAATGGTGTTAAAGTCCCCCGAAACAAACCAGGGGATAGTGAGATAATGCCCATTGCCAGCTATGTCATCCCAGAGCCGATGACGAGAAGTTTGATCATGGATTCCATAGACTACAGTGACTTGCTAAGAGTAGAATCACCAATGGCTATACATTTATGAGTGACAAACCTTTTGCTCTAGACGATATATGAGACTTGCAAGGAGTCGTCCCAGAATAGACAAATATGGGTGTTGGTTGGGCACCCATGGGCAACATTAGAAAAACCCAGGATACGAGCTTGAGTGTCGGCAGACTCGCCGCTGGCCTTAGGTTCAATGATCGACATCATGTTAGGTTTATGAGTTTGAATGAGAGTTTTGAGGTGCACAGTGGTACCTCTATTTATCAGACCTCGAACATTCCAGCATAGGTGGACTAACATTGATCAGATTTATGGGGGTGGCAGCTGTTGTGCTCTGATGAACCATAATTGTATGAATCATAAACATAGTTAAACCCACCAAATTAGACTCTTTGTCTATTTAACTTTTGCTTGTTAGTTCCGATATTTATCTACAGGGTATTTTGGAGTCTAGAGAGAATACAGGCTAAGGAAGAGTTTTAAAGCTGAATATAAATTACGAGTCATTCCAGGTCACGACCAAATTCCGACTTTCAAGAACCTGACATGGAATCACTCAAATATGCTAGAACAGTCGGCATTTGGACAAGAACGCAATGCAAAGGCACCGAGCCCACTAAAGGCCAAACAAGGGCAATTTCAGCCGATTTTGGATTTCGACCATGTTCCAAGCAGAATTTTGCTTAGGTTCCTTCTTGAGATCATCTTAGAATGACATTTTCATTCAGAATACATTCTCCAAAATCCAATAAGCTCCGGCCAAAGCTCCAGTCAGATTCCGGTCAAACCGATGGCTTTTTGAGACAAATATCTCATTCCACTCACCTCTTCCCCCCTCCTCCTCACCACATGGGCGGCTAAAGCCATCCTCCTCTCCTCCATGGACATGTGGCCGGCGGCTTTTGGAGGGGTGAGTCACCTCCGATGGCTTTCTCCTCCTCCATGGATTCCATGCCATGTTTCTCCATCTCCTCACTCTCCTTAGCCTATAAATAAGACATCTCATTGCCCTTGTAATATCATCCTAAAATGTGGAGAGCTCCTCTCTCTACAAATTCCAAAATCACAAATCACTTATCTCTCTAGATTAAGAGCACAATCATGTAATCACTTTACTTTGGAATCAAAGCTTTAGCACTTTCAACGGTTTTTGTAAGTACTCTCCTTTTTACTTTACTGTCTTTTCAATTCAGCAACTTTACTTTCATGTCTTTACTTTCGAAAACTTTACTTTACAGTCTTTCAAAAACCTTTACTTTTCAACGCACTTAGATATAATGTCTTGTTCCATGAATAGTCGTAGCTAAACCCTTCATTCGGTTGAAGGGGTGTACTTGTATCATACAATGTTTTAGACCCTTCTCTTAGTGCCTCTTTGTGTTCAACTTGTTCTAGGTGCCATATATTAGGTCAGAATTTCATTGGTTGAGTGGATGCTTGGAAGAGCAAAGCACTGCCATGGGTTCGTGATCTTCCGTGGATAAGTGGAGGCTCGGAAGAGAACAGCTTATCTGTGGAAGTCAACCTCTTTAAAACACCATTTGGTTTATCAGGAATGATGATCAAATGGATGCACATACTAGAACAAGAGTTCTTTGTCTTGCAAAAGACTAGACGTTGTGGCAAGTCATGTGCTAGGAATAGCCTTGATTCACTTTTGAACACTTAGTATGATCATTAGAGGTCAATGATAAACAGAAAGATGATACAAGGCCCCTAAAACCGAATCTTTCCTTTAATTGTAATATCACTATTCCTTTACTTTTAGTTTTCAAAGCACACTCAAACCCAACCCCAATCGCACTTTAATTTATGTGTAAGCTTCATTAAAGAACAACTAATCCACACTGACTCTCTTGGGTTCGACCCCTACTTACCACTTGCTACCCAGTAGTGAAGTCGCGAGTAGCGGACTATAAATTTATTCTTGCCTTAGCACACGACGACTGTGCTCTGTCATGCTCCTCAACCTGATCAGAGCGATCAGGGGGTGTCTTGGTACTGTGAAGATCCCACGCTAGGGTCATTAGCGTGGGGTTGAAAATTAGGGTTGCTTCTGGACTTGGTTAGTCTCTTACTCAAGTTGTACTTGTCTCTTGTGCTCTGGGAGGGCGCTGGTTTATGAGTGAGCAGGGCTTGGGAATGAACCTTAGCAGATCGATCTGTAGCCGTATCAATGTCAGGTATAAACTCGCCATCTTCGACTGGGTTGGCAGGGCATCTCGACTGTGTAGCAATAGGGGAGCCTATCTTGCTCATGGTCTCGACTTGGGCCGCTCCCGCTAAGCTTAAAGATGGATTTTGCGTAAGGGAATGAACTGCATAGGGATCATGGTTTGCATGGCCACCCTGCGTGGATTTGTCAGAGCAGATTGTTTGCCCGGGCAACTTGAATTGGGACCTAGGCGGCTCGACTGGTGCGCGGGGCGCGGCCTGGGCGGGGCCTCGGCACTTCCGGACGCGGGCCTCAGACAGGGTCTCGGGCGGGGACCTGGTTCTCTCGGTCCCTGGCCTGCGGTACCCGGTACTTCCTCTCGGTCCCTGGCCTGAGGTACCCGGTACTTCCTCTCGGTCCCTGGCCTGCGGTACCTGGTACATCCTCTCGGTCCCTGTCCTGTGGTACCCGAGTCCCTGGCTGGGGTCCCTCGGCCCTGGGTGAATTTCCTCCGGCCATTGTCGATTTTCCTCGGGCCCTGGTTGTGATTTCTCGGCTAGAAATGTTTGGCAATCTTTTTAGCTTAAGAACCCCTTTTTAGCTTGTTTCTTCCCTAAACCTTAAAATAGCCTGTAGAGCAAAAAATGGAACTAACAAGTAAAAGTTGTTAAGACAAAGTGTCTAATTTGGTGGGTTTAACTGTCTTAATGAATCATATAAATATGGACCATCAAATCACCCCACACTTATACTTGTTCATCCCGAACAAGGCTATTCGAAAGAGGAACACAAAATCCAAGTAAAAAGCTCTAAATAAGAATGTAAGAATGTGGGACTAGATTTATCCTATTCATGCAATACTTACTTGTTACCAAACTAAACCGTGTAAATACATAGAAGAAACTTGATACCTGTACCTTCGAGTCGAGATGCAAATTAATTCGGATGATTCGGGAGATAGCCGTTTTAGGCTTTTGAACTGCATTCTTGGGACCGACTCGCACTATATGGTTATCTTGTAGCTTTCTTTAGCACATGATTTGGTTCAGGTTTCAATGATTTGAGCTCTTTGATTTCCTTTTGATGAGGGACAGCTTTTGAAGTGATTTGGTCTTTGGCCTTCGATTTTGAATTGGAGCTTCTTCACTTTTGTTTTGGTTAAAACCTTCACAATTTGGCCTTTGGCCTTAGATTTGTTTCTTCGAGCCTTTCTTCTTTGTGATTTGCTTGTCCATTTTCTCAACCTTTTGGGAGGTCCAATCATCGCCCGAGAGCATATGGAAATACCTCCCCGCTCTTTCTCATCCTCGCCGTTTTGCGCGGGTCAAGATGAGGGTCACTCATCTATTTTCTCGGCTACTTGGACTAGAGTTAGGACGGTTTGATTCCCGTCCCGCCTCTTGCATAAACGCTGCACGGCGGAGATGACTCTGAATCCAATGAAACCCGAAGTGCAGCCTCCACTGACTTCGTAAACCATATAGTGAAATCCGGTCCTTCGAGTGCTTGCCAAGCCTCTCTAGGGCATTTTATGTCAACTCCACATCCTCTATATATCTCAGCACAAAGGGACAAATAAGAAGTTACATCCTCGAGTTTTTACACAGTTGAGATTTCACAAGGTAAATGCATGAATTTAGATCAATCTTTTTCACATTCTCAAGTTCATATTTTTAAAAAGTTAATATTAAGGGAAAAGGAAAAAAGAAAGCATGTTAAACAACAATGTGCAAAGGCAGTTCTCACCCCACACTTTCGAACGAAGGCGTGCCTCTCGGCATGACTTAGTTCAAAAGCCAATTGCAAGCAAATATTTACAGGAAAGATGAGAACGGCTCAAAAGCTAAATGACATAAGTAAAATGACTGAAAGCAAGAAAAATGTCGGCTTACCTCCCGACCAGTGCCTTTTTTAACGTTGTTGGCTCGACGATACCTCACTTAGGAGGGATCTGAGTCCCATGGGCGGCTCAAGTCAAATTTTGTCGCGGCTCCTGCATTGATCCTTGCCTTGACCCTTCCAAGGCTCTTGTGAGATGATGTGCTTAGGACAGGACTCCATTGGCCGGGCGGTTTTTCCTTCCTATTCTCCCAAGTAGGTGAGGATCTTTTGACCATAGCTGCTGGTCTAGTCACACTCTTGATCTCTCTTGGTTGGTCAGAAACTAGTGCGTTGAGATCAGAGGTGTTCACAATGTCTGGTGGTTTCTTTGTATCCGTGCGGCCATCATCATAGATGTAGAAGTCTAAAATTCTATCGCCGAATGCAAGCGTCAATGAGCCCTTGATCATGTCGATCATTGCCCTCGTGGTGAAAAGGAATGGCCGTCCCAATATGAGTGTTGGAGGGTCGTCCTTGCTGGTATCTCCGATTGGTATCACATAAAAGTCCGCATGAACGATGAGTTTTCCCACACGGAGCATTAACTTTTCTAGCACTCCAACCGGATGGACACACGACTTGTCCCCCAACTCGATTAATAACTTTGGTGGCTTCAATGGACTAAGCCCCAATGAGCAATATAAAGGGTAAGGCAGGACATTGATGGCGGCCCCAAGATCAATTAAGCAATGATGAATTTGAGCTTTGCCGATACCACAGGTGACCGTGAAGGCCCCTGGGTCCTTACCCATTTCCAGTTGTGTCTCATGATTCCAAGTGAGGAGCTTCTCCGTCATCAGGCCGTTTTGCCCATTCCTTGGCTCCAATTCCTTTTCTACCTTGTTCTTTTGGGTCGCATGATCTTCGGAGGCAATGATCTTCATAGAGTAAGATGAATCTTGATCCCCAATATCCCAGCCAGATGCTGGTACGTTAAAGTGTGTGATTGGCGGTGGTGTCATGTTAACGGTGAACGCATAGCGTCCATTGTCAGCATGCGTGACCCATGTTCTGCCATCATTGGGTCGATCTTCCTCTTGATTCCAATCAGGACGGTGCCTACGGGTGAAGTGCTTGACCGTAGGTTTGTAAGTTGTGGGTCCTCGTTGTTGTTCCGCCAGTAGCGCTACCGTTTCTGCTTCTTTGAGTCTTTCTCTGGCCATTAGGTCTCTGCATGACTGGGCATATGCTTCATCTTCCCACATTATACCAATGAATTCTTCCTTATCTACTTCCGTAGTTGATAGTGAGGGTTGTGATGTTTCTTCTAGTGCCTCCTTCATGTCTGACATCTTTATCATGCTAATATTTCCCTTTGGGTTTTGGACGGTTTGTGAAGGAAGTCAACCAGGCTCACTAGTGAGTGTGGATATTGAGGTGGCGAGCTGGGACATTTGTTTGGTCAAATCTGTAATTGCTCCGTCAGTTTTCGCCTAGAATTGGTGTAGCGAAGTACCCAATTGATGTACGCTTCCTGGGAGTTCCTTCATAGTGTCCGCAAGCGACTTGTTTGGTCCTTGCTGATTACTCGAGCTGGCTTGGTACTGATTCTGTCCCTTCTGTTGATATTGGCATGTCGAGTACTGGTTTGGTCCCCTTTGTTGGTATTGGCCTGTCGGTGGGGCGTTCTGGTTGTACTACCGGTGGGGAGGTTGGTAGAACGACTGAGCTGGTTGAGGTGCGGCTTGTTGTGTCTCCCTCGGAGGGTGGTTCTCGTTCCGCCAGTTCGGGCCGGTTGCTTGACCATACTGCCGGCTTGGTCCGGCTCTGTCGTTAATGTTGTTATTGTATCCCTGGTATCTGATGGACCATAATTGTATGAATCATAAACACAGTTAAACCCAACAAATTAGACTCTTTGTCTATTTAACTTTGGCTTGTTAGTTCCGATATTTATCTACAGGGTATTTTGGAGTCTAGAGAGAATACAGGCTAAGGAAGAGTTTTAAAGCTGAATATGAATTACGAGTCATTCCAGGTCACGACCAAATTCCGACTTTCAAGAACCTGACGTGGAATCACTCAAAACAAGTCCAACCGAAGGGCAACCAGAGTCAGTCCGGAGCTGAAAGGACCGATGGCTTTTTGGAATGAGATCATAAAACTCACATCCCCTCCCCTCATGCCACCTAGCCGGCGGCTTCCTCCTCCCATACTCCTCTCCTCCTCTCCTTGCATGCCACATGGGGGCGGCTAGATGAGATGATGACATCACCCGATGGCTTTTGTGAGCTCCTCCCATTTTGTGACAAGTGGGTAGCCTCTCCTCCACATCTCTCACCTCCCTTAGCCTATAAATACCAAGCCATTCTCATTTGTATCCTCATTCCAAAATCACAAAAACACTTATCTCTCTAGATTTGGGCACTACTCTTGTAAACACTTGTTTTAAATCTATAATACTCCTATTGGTTCTTGAGTATTCTAGTAGTTCTTGAGTTTACTCCTGTTGGTTCTTGAGTATTCTCCTTTACTTACTGTCTTTCAAAAACCCTCAAGTACTTAGCTATGGTATCCACCTCTATGGATATTCGTAGCTAAACTCTTCATTCGGTTGAAGGGGTGTACTTGTATCATAAAATGTTTTAGACCATATTCTTAGTGCCTCTTGTGTTCAAAACTTGTTCTATGTGCCATATATTAGGTTAGAACTTCCAAGGTTGAGTGGATGCTTGGAATGGAAAAACTCTTCCGTGGGGTTCGTAAACATACTCGGATAAGTGGATGCTTGGAATGGCAAAGCTTATCTGAGAAGTTTGACCTCTTTTAAACACCATTTGGTTGATCGGGAATGATTGATCAAATGGATACACACAGGCTAATATACCTTGGAATGGGGTATTAGTCTAAATAGAACAAGTGCTCTATGTCTTGGAATGGACTAGACAGTGTGGCAAATCGAGTGCTTGGAATGGCCTTGATACACTTTTTAATACTTAGTAGGATCATTAAAGGTCAATGATAAACAGACTATGATACAAGGCCCTTGAAGCCGAATACTTTCCTTAACTCTTACATCCTCAATATCAACTGCAATATCAACCGCTTACTATCCGCAAGACTTGTCCTTCACGCAACCACTCACTGTAAGTCTTTCCTTTAATCAATTACTTTCTGTACTTTACTTTTCTGTCATTTACTTTTCCGCACTAAAATCCCAACCAACCCACTTACTTTTCTGTACTAAGACTAAAATCAACAACCCACCACTCACCCTTCATCGCTAAAACCTCAATCCACCGAAAATCACGCTCCCTTTCAGTACACTCCTCAAAGAGCAACTATCCCCCTAATTCCCTTGGGTTTGACCCCTACTTACCACTTGCTACACAGTAGTGAAGTCGCGAGTAGCGGACTTATAAATGTATTATTGACTTTTGCACACGACGATTGTGCATCCGTCAAAATTGGCGCCGTTACCGGGGAATTAGCAAATGGATAGTTATTCTTTTTTCTGTTATACATAATTCACCATGTCGTCGTACTACGAAAGCAAGCCTTGGTACTACGAGGAGTTTTCCCCGCCACCTTTCAAACTTAAAATCCGCGAGAAGATCAACAACCTTGTGCAATCCCGGGACGAAACTTTGGACGAGTACTTGGCATACTTCGATTCCATTGTGGTGAGCTGCCCGCGCCACGGATTCGCATATTCATATCTTCTTCGGACATTTCTTACTGGGATGAGACTTCCGGAGCTTTGCTTGCTAGATACTGCCACAGGAGGGTCAATAAAGGAATTAAGCGAAGATGAAGCCTGGGGCCTTGACAGAACCGCTCGTCGTCAAAGCGATTGTGCAAATAAATTTATAATAGTCCGCTACTCGCAACTATACTAATGGGTAGTACTTGGTAAGTAGGGGTCGAACCCAAGGGAACTAGGGGAATAATTGTTCTTCGGGGGGATTACGCAGCGTGGGAGCGTGTTTAAGGTCGGTTGGTTGGTTTTAAAGCTACCAGCTATTTTGATTGATTGATTGGTTGGTTGGTTGGTTGATTTTAATACTGGAAAGTAAATTACAGTTTATAATTAAAGAGAAATGTTCGGTTTCAGGGGACTTGTATTATATCCTGTTTATCATTGACCATTAGTGAATCATCTAAGTATTCAAACGGTGAATCGAGGCTAGTTACAGCTCAAGACTTGCAACACCGGTTTAAAGCAACTCCTGTTCTATTTCAGTCTAGCGCCAATACCCTAAGGTATGCTAGCCTGGGTGCATCCACCTGATCTCACAGTTACGCTCGACCTGATGGGGTTTAGGATGAGTCGAACTCCTCAGATAGCTTTGCTTGTTACAGCTTCCACTACCTGAGTATGATCACGAATTCCCACAGAAGAGCTTTGCTTGTTACAGCATCCACTCAACCTTGGAAACTCTGACTATATATGGCACATAGAACAAGTTTTGAATACTAAGACTAGACACTAAGTTAATAGTCTTAAAACATTTTATAATACAAGTGCGCCCCTTAGACCGAACTACAAGTTTAGCTACTATTCATCGCGCTAAACATTATACTAAGGAATTAAAGACAACAGTTAAATAAATACTAAAAATAATACTTACAACCGTTGAAGCGCCAAGGGAGCTATCCTTTATTTCCAAAGCCAAAATTACAACGTTACAAATATTACAACTTCTAGAGAGAGAAGTGAATTTGAGATTTGGTGTGTGAAATGAGGAGGAGGAGCTCCTCCTTTTATAGCCCAAAGGGGAGGAGATGGGTGGTGGAGATGGGTGGCAAGTGTTGCATTTTGATTGGAGGAGAAAATGGAGGGAGGAGATGGCCACATGTGGAGGAAGAGGAGTGGTGGAGGAGGAGGAAGGTGGTGGTGACATGTGGAGGAGCTCCAAAAGCCGCCGGTCACCACCACCAAGAGCCGCCGGTAGGCGGTGGCCCAAGGGGGAGGAGCTCCTCCCTTGGCCACCACTTCTTTAAGTGGTCGGTCATCTTGCCCTATGTGTGAGATTTGTACAGTTTTGTGCAGTCTTTTCACAAAACTGTCAATGTGTTTCTTCTCCGGGCTGTCTTGACTCCACTTCTGATTCTTCTAATTAATTTGTTATGGTCAATTCAACGTCAGGATCCTTGATATTTCTTCAGTCGGCATATGATCTTGACCTTGGATTGACTCTTGTTATCTTTTCAGCATAAAATCCTCTCCTTAGCGTGTTTTCACTTTAGTCTCTAAAATGCCCTGTGGAAATATATCGGGACTAACACGTAGAAGTTAGATAGACAAACAGTCTAATTAAGGGAGTTTTACTGTGTTTCTGACTCGTATAACTTTGGTCCATCAGATTACCCCCCACTTTTAGTTGTTCGTCCCGAACAATGCTATTAAAGGGCGTAAGTTCTAAGTTTGGCTTTGGAATATGAAAATTAGACTGTGGTACTCGATCTATCCTAATTCATGCATTGCTTACTTATTACCAAATTAAACTGTGTAAATAAATAGAAGAAACTTAATACTTGTACCTCCGTGCTGAGATGCAAATTATATTGGATGTCTCGGGAGATAGCCCTTTTTAGGCTCCTGGACTGCAACCTCGGGATCGTCTCTTACTATATTGTTTTCTGGTAGCTTTCTCTTGCACGTGATTCAGTTCAGGTTTCAGTGGTTTGAGTACTTTGATTTTCTTTTGGCGAGGGACTGCTTTTGTAGTGAGTCGGCATTTGGCCTTTGTTTTGACTTTTTGAGTTCTTCACTTTTTGTTCGGTTAAAACCTTCACAATTTTGGGCCTTTGGCCTCTTGATTTGCTTCATTGAGCTTTTCGCCTTTTTGTGACTGCTAGTCCATTTTCTCGAGCCTTTTTGGGAGGTCCAATCATCGCCCGCAAGCCTATGGAAATACCTCCCCGCTCCTCTCTTTTTTGCCGTTTTCACGCGGGTCAAGATGAGGGTCGCTCATCTATTTTCTCGGCTACTTTGACTATCGTTTTCGCGCGGGTCAAGATGAGGGTCGCTCATCTATTTTCTCGGCTACTTTGACCGGAGATAGGACGGTCCGATTCCCGTCCTCGCCTTTGCATGGAGGAGATGTCTTCAATTTTCACTGAAACCCGAAGTGCAGCCTCCACTGACTTCGAAAACCATATAGTTTGATATGATCCTTCGATTGCTTTCCAAGCCTCTCTAGGGCAGTTTATGTCAACTCCACATCCCTAGTTATCTCAGCACAAAGGACAAATGGAAAGTTACATTCTACGTTTTTAAACAGTTTGAATTTTCACAAGGTTAATGCATGAATTATGATTTATCTTTTTCACATTCTTAAGTTCATATTTTCAAAAAGGTACTTATTAAAAAAGAAAAACAGCCGCATGTTATTTATGTACATAGGTGGTTCTCATCCCCCCCCCCCACTTTTGAACGAAGGCGTGCCTTAGTTCAAAAGTCATGCAAGCTTAAAACTAAATACTGAATTTAAATGACAGAAATTAATATGCGGAAAAGTAAGATAGTGTCGGGTTACCTCCCGACCAGTGCACTTGTTTAACGTCGTTGGCTCGACGATACCTCGTTGTGGATTACTGGTTTGGGTCCCATGGGTGGCTGAGGTCAAACTTTGCCGCGGCAAAGTTGACTTCGTCATGGTAGTGTTTGACTCGTTGCCCATTTACATTGAATTTGCTTCCATTCTCCATGCTTTTCAACTCAAGCATCCCATGGTTGTATACCTTGGTTATTGTGAAGGGGCCGGTCCATCTAGATTTAAGCTTCCCGGGCATTATCTTCAGTCGTGAGGAGAAGAGTAATACTATTTGTCCTTCCTCGAATGAGCGCCGGAGGATGAATTTGTCATGATATAATTTTGTCCGTGCCTTGTAGTCTGTTTGCTCTTCGTAGGCTTCAAGCCGCAACTCTTCAAGTTCGCATAGCTTAAGCTTCCTATCTAGTCCGGCAGCTTTTAAATCTGGATTGCATTGCTTGAGCGCCCAATATGCCTTATGCTCTATTTCTACCGGAAGATGGCATGCCTTCCCATAAACAAGCCGAAAGGGAGAGGTTCCAATTGGCGTCTTGTATGCCGTCCGGTAAGCCCAAAGGGCTTCGTCTAACCTCTGGCTCCAATCTTTCCTGCTTGGTTTCACCATTTTTTTCTAAAATTCCTTTGATTTCGCGGTTGGAGATTTCTGCTTGACCATTGGATTGGGGTTGATATGCCGTGGACGTCCGGTGGTGGACATGGTAGCGTTTTAAGGTAGCAGCCATCATGCGGTTGCAGAAATGAGTTCCTTGGTCGCTTATTATGGCCTTAGGTACCCCATACCTACAAAACAGGTTAGTGCGCAAAAATTCTATGACAGTTTTTGCATCGTCGCACCTTGTGGCCTTAGCTTCTACCCATTTCGACACATAGTCTACTGCAACTAGAATATAGGTATAACCGCGTGAAACTGGAAATGGTCCCATAAAATCAAGACCCCAAACGTCGAAGACATCGTTGACGAATATGGGGACTTGAGGCATTTCATTTCTAGCTGACACATTTCCTACTCTTTGACACTTATCGCATTTTTTACACTTTTCGTTGGCATCTTTAAATATTCTTGGCCAGAAAAATCCGGTATCTAAGATTTTTCTAGCGGTTTTCCTAGGCCCGAAGTGTCCTCCACATGTAAACTCATGGCAAAAGCTAATAACAGAAGCTATTTCATTATCAGGGATGCATCTCCTAAGTATTTGATCTACTCCTATTTTCCATAAATAAGGATCATCCCATAAGTATTGTTTAGCATTGTGTTTAAGTTTCATGCATTGTGCTTTAGTAAAAGAAGGAGGAAATGTACCTCCTACAAGGTAGTTGGCGATTGGGGCGTACCATGGCACCTTGGTTGAGATGGCGTATAGGTGCTCGTCAGGGAATGACTCGGTTATGTGCCCTTCTTCTTCCTCTTTGACAATCCTGCTTAGGTGATCTGCCACAGTATTCTCGATCCCCTTTTTGTCCCTTATTTCCACATTGAATTCTTGCAGTAGTAATATCCACCGAATAAGCCTTGGTTTAGCCTCCTTCTTCTTCATTAGGTATCGGATGGCGGCATGGTCTGAATAAACTATTACTTTTGCTCCAAGTAAGTAGGGTCTGAATTTTTCCAGAGCAAATACTACTGCAAGAAGTTCCTTTTCAGTGGTGGAATAGTTCCGTTGGGCAGGATCTAGGGTTCGTGAGGCGTAATAGATCACTTCTGCTTTCTTTTCAATCTTTTGGCCGAGAACTGCCCCACAGCGAAGTCGCTTGCGTCGCACATTATTTCAAATGGTAGTTCCCAATTTGGTGTTTGGATGATGGGTGTGCTGGTGAGGGCTTCCTTTAGATCATCAAAAGCCTTTTTGCATGTACTGGTGAATTCAAATGGAACTTCTTTTTGTAGAAGAGAGGATAGGGGCAATGCTCTTTTGGAGAAGTCTTTGATGAATCGTCGGTAGAATCCTGCATGGCCAAGGAATGATTGGATGTCTCGGACCATGGATGGGTATGGTAGAGTCGTGATCAGGTCGATCTTTGCTTTGTCCACTTCCATGCCTTTTTGTGAGACAACATGTCCTAAGACTATTCCGTGTGTTACCATGAAGTGGCATTTTTCATAATGGAGCACTAAGTTCATGGATACACATCGTTCCAAAACTGTGTTCAAATTGCTCAAGCATGCATCGAATGTGTCTCCATGGATGGTGAAGTCGTCCATGAAGACTTCGATGAATTCTCCGATCATGTCTGAAAAGATGCTGGTTACAACCCTTTGGAAAGTTCCAGGAGCATTGCAGAGGCCGAATGACATTCTTCTGAAGGCAAATGTACCGAATGGGCAGGTGAATGTAGTCTTCTCTTGGTCCTCAGGTGCTATGGGGATCTGGTTGTATCCTGAGAACCCGTCCAAGAAGCAAAAATATGGGTTTCCTGCCAATCTGTCTAGCATTTGATCAATGAATGGGAGCGGGAAGTGATCCTTTCGAGTTATCGCGTTCAACTTTCGATAATCAATGCACATGCGCCACCCATTCTTTACCCGTGTTGTGACCATGTTTCCTTCAGCATCTTCCTCGACTGTGATTCCACTTTTCTTTGGTACTACGTGAACAGGACTCACTCATTGACTATCTGATATGGGGTAGATAATATCTGCATCTAGAAGCTTTGGTATTTCCTTTTGGACGATCTCTATCATGATTGGGTTGAGCCGTCGTTGGGGCTCTCTTGATGGTTTTGCCCCATCCTCAAGTAGAATACGGTGCATGCATACAGCCGGGCTGACTCCCCTTAAGTCGGCCAGAGTCCATCCAATAGCCAACTTGTGTTGCTTCAGGACTTTTATCAAACTTTGTTCCTGTCTTGTTTCCAAGCCACTTTTGATGATTACTGGGAGTGTGTCCTTATCCCCCAGGAAGGCGTACTTCAGATGTCCAGGAAGGGGCTTTAATTCTGTTTTGGGGGCTTGCACCACCGAGGGCAGAAAAGTATTCGATTTGAATAGTTTTACCTCGTTGACTTCAAATTCTGGTGTGAGAGGCTCTGAAATCGTTAAGTGGGCCACTGTTTCGTGCAAGTCTTCGGTTAATTTGTATGGGCTTATGGCTCCATTGAGCACGGCTTCCAAGGGATCTGTTCTAAGTTCTGGTCGAATTTCTTGGACCAGGTCGTCCAAAGTATCGAGTGCGTGTATTTCCTCGAATTCCATAGGGTGCTTCATTGCTTGGAATATGTCAAAGCTGTAGACCTCTCCTTCTACTTCCATTGAAAGCATTCCACTTCCACAATCTATCTTCATTTTTGATGTTTTGAGGAATGGATGGCCGAGAAGAATAGGTGCATGATCAGTAGGTCCGCCATTTTCCAACTTTAAAACGTAGAAGTCTGCTGGAAACACTAACTTGCCTACTTGAACCAGGACGTCTTCTATTTTGCCCTCGGGTTGTTTGCAGGACCAATCCGCTAGTTGAATAGTGAGACCGGTGGGTTTGAGTGGTCCAATCTTAAGGCATGAGTAGATAGAGAATGGGAGAACATTGATTGATGCTCCAAGGTCTAGCATGCAATTCTCGATCCTTATGTTACCAATTGTGCAAGGAATGGTGTAAGTTCCTGGATCTCCACATTTGGGGGGAACTTTTCGTTGTATGACGGCCGACACGTTTTTACTCATCAGCTCTTGATCGTTTCCAGCATTCCTTCTCCAGTTGGTGCATAGTTCTTTTAAAAACTTGGCATACCGAGGAATTTGTTTGATGGCTTCTAAAAGGGGATTGTTGATTTCGACCTTGCTGAACAACTCAAGTACTTCCTTATCCATGACATGTTGTTTTTGCACGCGACCCGGTACTGGAAATGGAAGTGTCGTGCTTATTTTAGGGGTTTCGGTTCTGGGTACCGGGTTAGGCCTGTGTTCTTCAAATGTATTTTCTTCTTCTTCGGTAACTTCCCGCTCTTCCTCAAATATGTCGTCATCTTTATCGGTCTCTTCTTCATCTAGAATTTCGAGAGGTTCGGGCCTTATTTGCTCTTTTCCTGGTAACCTTGGGTCTCTGTCTTTCATTTGCTCCACAGGTTTGCCGACAAGCGTTTTCCCACTCCTAAGAGTCACAGTATTCATGTTCTCCTGCGAGCCTTGAATAGTTTGAGACAGGAGTTTGCCGGGTTCACTAGAGAGTGCGGATACTGATGCAGCGAGTTGGGAGATATGCTCCTTCAAGTCTGATAATTCTTTTTTTGTTTCGGTTTGATTTTGATGCATAGTAGTATTCAACTGCTGCACAGTACTAGTTAATTGCAGCATCATGTCCTCTAGTGATTCGTTTGGTCCTCGAGAATTGTTTGAGCTTGCATGGTATAGGTTTGGCTCCTCTTGTTGGTATTGGCTTGGTGGTGGGGTGGTCTGGTTGTACTGTCGGTGGGGTGGTTGGTAGAATGACTGCGCTAGTTGAGGGACAGCTGGTTGTGTCTCCGTCTGAAGATAGCTGTTGTTGTTACGCCAGCCTGGGTTGGATGTTTGACCGAACTGTCTAATTTGTCCAGCTCTGTCGTTGTTGTATCCTTGATATCCTCCCACTGTATTTACGTCAGCCGGTTCTTCTTCTATCAATGTTGGCCATGCGTCCGTTTTGTGGTCTGTAGAACCACAGAACTCGCAAGGCTTTACCGTAACTGGCTGTCTGCGTATGATCTCAATCATCATCTCCTTTAACTGTTTCATCTCTTCAGTTATGGAGTTTACTGATGCCTCGGTTTGTGCTACCCTTTTTGATCGAGAGAATTCATCTTGGCGAGTGGTCTCTTCTCTAAATCGAGCATTTTCAGCAACGTTGGCGATGAGATTTCTGATGCCACTTAATGATAGATTCATCATGGACCCTCCAGCTGAGGCATCCAAGAGCATTTTGTATAATGGTCTTAATCCATCAATAAGGTACTCGATGACGAGTTTCTCGGGCAGTCCAAGGGTACAGCAGCTCCTTTCTAGGTGATTGAACTTTTCCAGGTAATCGTACATGGTTTCATTGGGACCTTGTTTGATTTCCTGTGGTTGCTTCCTTACTTGTATTGCTCTTCCAGCCGGATAATATTTGTCTAAGAATTTCTTCTGCATCTGAACCCATGTTCTGATGCTTCCGGAAGGCAATGAAAGGAACCAGTCGCTTGCCGAGTCTATGAGGGAAAAATAGAACGCCTTTAACTTGAAGTCGTCCATATTCACTCGGTTGGTCTTTAGATTCTGGCAAATGCCATGTAGGCGTTGAAGGTGAGTTGCGGCAGATTCTCCTTGAGATCTTGAGAATTTTGGCAAGCTGTGTGCCACTGATGCGTTGATGGTTATGTTTTCTAATTCAGGGCTTTCGTAGATGCACCACGGCTGTGTCTCGAAATTAGGGGCATTTAACTCGCCCATCGTCGGTTCACGGTAGTAGTTATCTCCGTAGTAGTCGTCGAAAGTGGGTTCTCTTCTTGGCATGTATCGAGGTTGAGGTTGTGGTCGTGGTCGTGGGGGATGAATAGGAGGTTGTACTGGACCAGCTGCATTTCGGTCCTCGGGTAATTCTTGGTTTCTTCTGACTGCTTCCCTATCACGAGCTCTTCTGTTCCTGATGAGTTGTTCCGGATCGTCGACGAATGGAAACGGTACCTCATCATTTTGATCGTACAGGTTTATTTCTTCGTCATCCTGGTAGTCATGGTGACTTTCTTCGTGAGACATGGTTTTTTTTTGAAGTGCGTAACGGTTTAAAGAACAGTTATCCGATGACTAGTTCCCCGGCAACGGCGCCAATTTGACAGAACCGCTCGTCGTCAAAGCGATTGTGCAAATAAATTTATAATAGTCCGCTACTCGCAACTATACTACTGGGTAGTACTTGGTAAGTAGGGGTCGAACCCAAGGGAACTAGGGGAATAATTGTTCTTCGGGGGGATTACGCATCGTGGGAGCGTGTTTAAGGTCGGTTGGTTGGTTTTAAAGCTACCAGCTATTTTGATTGATTGATTGGTTGGTTGGTTGATTTTAATACTGGAAAGTAAATTACAGTTTATAATTAAAGAGAAATGTTCGGTTTCAGGGGACTTGTATTATATCATGTTTATCATTGACCATTAGTGAATCATCTAAGTATTCAAACGGTGAATCGAGGCTAGTTACAGCTCAAGACTTGCAACACCGGTTTAAAGCAACTCCTGTTCTATTTCAGTCTAGCGCCAATACCCTAAGGTATGCTAGCCTGGGTGCATCCACCTGATCTCACAGTTACGCTCGACCAGATGGGGTTTAGGATGAGTCGAACTCCTCAGATAGCTTTGCTTGTTACAGCTTCCACTACCTGAGTATGATCACGAATTCCCACAGAAGAGCTTTGCTTGTTACAGCATCCACTCAACCTTGGAAACTCTGACTATATATGGCACATAGAACAAGTTTTGAATACTAAGACTAGACACTAAGTTAATAGTCTTAAAACATTTTATAATACAAGTGCGCCCCTTAGACCGAACTACAAGTTTAGCTACTATTCATCGCGCTAAACATTATACTAAGGAATTAAAGACAACAGTTAAATAAATACTAAAAATAATACTTACAACCGTTGAAGCGCCAAGGGAGCTATCATTTATTTCCAAAGCCAAAATTACAACGTTACAAATATTACAACTTCTAGAGAGAGAAGTGAATTTGAGATTTGGTGTGTGAAATGAGGAGGAGGAGCTCCTCCTTTTATAGCCCAACGGGGAGGAGATAGGTGGTGGAGATGGGTGGCAAGTGTTGCATTTTGATTAGAGGAGAAAATGGAGGGAGGAGATGGCCACATGTGGAGGAAGAGGAGTGGTGGAGGAGGAGGAAGGTGGTGGTGACATGTGGAGGAGCTCCAAAAGCCGCCGGTCACCACCACCAAGAGCCGCCGGTAGGCGGTGGCCCAAGGGGGAGGAGCTCCTCCCTTGGCCACCACTTCTTCAAGTGGTCGGTCATCTTGCCCTATGTGTGAGATTTGTACAGTTTTGTGCAGTCTTTTCACAAAACCTGTCAATGTGTTTCTTCTCCGGGCTGTCTTGACTCCACTCCTGATTCTTCTAATTAATTTGTTATGGTCAATTCAACGTCAGGATCCTTGATATTTCTTCAGTCGGCATATGATCTTGACCTTGGATTGACTCTTGTTATCTTTTCAGCATAAAATCCTCTCCTTAGCGTGTTTTCACTTCAGTCTCTAAAATGCCCTGTGGAAATATATCGGGACTAACACGTAGAAGTTAGATAGACAAACAGTCTAATTAAGGGGGTTTTACTGTGTTTCTGACTCGTATAACTTTGGTCCATCAGGCCTCATTGATGATTTGGTCGAGAGCACAAAACGAGGGCCAATGCACCAAACTAAAGATAAGGCACCAACGATGAAAGTGGATTCAGTACAGAATGAGCCCGGCATCACACCCATTGCAAGCTTGCCCGCAGCAAACCCGGAAGGAGACATCAGTATAAGGGCAGTAATGGACGTGGAGGCGGCTCTAAAGGAACCAACATTGGAGCCCACAAAGCTGACAGAGGATGAGGACGCATGGATAACTGAAGAGGAGCCTACATGGGATCTCACTCCCGAGCCATCCGAAGTAATGGATGAATCAGATACAGAAAGCATCGAGGGGGAGTCTTCATGGGAACTCACTACCGAAGCGGACGAGGAAATCAAGCCAGGGCCAGTCCTCATTTTCAATCTATCCGAGAAAGACCTAGCCCTTGTGGTGGAAGTCCCCCAATTTGTCCCCTCGGTTTGTATGCGGATCTCAGCCCCTGAAGATGAAGTAATCAATGATGAGGTGCAAGGCGAGTTGGAGCCAGAAAAAGCCAACAATGAAACACTCCCTCGCCACGAGCCAACCAAGCAGCCCTGAAAACTCGCTCGTGCTGAAACGGCCATTCACCTCTGCCGCAAAGAAAAGGGCTAGCGAAGAGCACAACCCGGATGCCAACTGTGCATACACAAAGAAGAGACCAAGACATGGCCCGGTGGAATGGAAGCCCGGATGGAGAAACACGAGAGCTCGGCTCAGTAGACCAGCGGATATGGTCGAAAGATCCTCACCTACTTGGGAGAATAGAAAGGCAAAACCACCGGAACAATGGAGTCCTCACCCGGGCACATCATCTAACAAGAGTCTTGAAAGGGTCAAGGCAAGAATCAATGCAGGAGCCGCGGAAAAATATGACCTGAGCCGCCCATGGGATCCAAACTTATGATCCAGGAGCGAGGTACTGTCGAGCCAACAACTTTAAACAAAGGCACTGGTCGGGAGGTAACCCAACACCTATCTTACTTTCAGTCATTTATTTTCTGTCATTTAGTTTTTACCATAAGTCGCTCTCACCCATTTTTTGTATAGAAGGAATGTCTAACATGTAGGAATCGGTTTTTGGAGCAAGATCAGATCAGCCAGGCAGCTTCCGAGAATTACCGGGCCTGCACTGAGAGTTCAAGGCCCCAGCCGAACTCCCTCGATTATCCAGCTCCGAGGCATGTCGTTCCATGACACGACACAGTAAAAGGGAGTTCAGTTCTTCTCTTTTCCTTAATGTGATTTCCTTCTTGTGTATATATTTGCATGACTTTTGAACTAAGTCGTGCTGAAAGGCACGACTTCGTTCAAAAGTGTGGGGTGAGAACCGCCTGTGTACATAACATGTTTTTCTTTTTCCTTTTCCCTTAATATTATCTTTTTGAAAATTTGAACTTGAGAATGTGAAAAAGATAGATCATAATTTATGCATTTACCTTGTGAAAATTCAACTGTCTAAAAACTTAGAATGTAACTTCTCATTTGTCCCTTTGTGCTGAGATATACAGGGGATGTGGAGTTGACATAAACTGTCCTAGAGAGTCTTGGCAAGCAATCGAAGGATCGAATCTAACTATATGGTTTTCGAAGTCAGTGGAGGCTGCACTTTGGGTTTCAGTGAAGATTGAAGTCATCTTCGCCGTGCAGCGTTTATGCAAGAGGCGGGACGGGAATCAAACCATCCTATCTCTAGTCCTAGTAGCCGGGAAAATAGATGAGCGACCCTCATCTTGACCCGCGTGAAACGGCGAGGATGAGAAAGAGCGGGGAGGTATTTCCATATGCTTGCGGGCGACGATTGGACCTCCCAAAGAAAGGCTAAGAAAATGGACTAGCAAGTCACAAAGAAGCAAAAGCTCAAAGAAGCTAATCAAAGGCCAAATGCCAAAATTGTGAAGGTTTTAACCGAACAAAAGTGAAGAAACTCCAGTTCAACATCAAAGGCCAAAGGCCGATTCACTACAAAAGCTGTCCCTCGCCAAAAAGAAATCAAAGTGCTCAACTTAGTGAAACCCGAACCAAATCACGTGCTAGAAAAAGCTACAAGGAAACCATATAGTGTGAGTCGATCCCGAGAATGCAGTCCAGGAGCCTGAAAAGGGCTATCTCCCGAAACATCCGAATTAATTTGCATCTCGGCACGAAGGTACAAGTATCAAGTTTCTTCTAAGTATTTACACGGTTTAGTTTGGTAATAAGTAAGTAATGCATGAATTAGGATAAATCTAGTCCCACAGTCTCACTTTCATATTTTAAAAGTTTACTTAGATTGTGTTCCGTCCTTAAATAGCATTGTTCGGGACAAACAACTAAAAGTGTGGGGTGATCTGATGGACCATAATTGTATGAATCATAAACACAGTTAAACCCACTAAATTAGACTCTTTGTCTATTTAACTTTGGCTTGTTAGTTCCGATATTTATCTACAGGGTATTTTGGAGTCTAGAGAGAATACAGGCTAAGGAAGAGTTTTAAAGCTGAATATGAATTACGAGTCATTCCAGGTCACGACCAAATTTTGACTTTCAAGAACCTGACGTGGAATCACTCAAAACAAGTCCAACCGAAGGGCAACCAGAGTCAGTCCAGAGCTGAAAGGACTGATGGCTTTTTGGAATGAGATCGCAAAACACACATCCTCTCCCCTCATGCCACCTAGCCGGCGGCTTCCTCCTCCCATCCTCCTCTCCTCCTCTCCTTGCATGCCACATGGGGGCGGCTAGATGAGATGATGACATCACCCGATGGCTTTTGTGAGCTCCTCCCATTTTGTGACAAGTGGGTAGCCTCTCCTCCACATCTCTCACCTCCCTTAGCCTATAAATACCAAGCCATTCTCATTTGTATCCTCATTCCAAAATCACAAAAACACTTATCTCTCTAGATTTGGGCACTACTCTTGTAAACACTTGTTTTAAATCTATAATACTCCTGTTGGTTCTTGAGTATTCTAGTAGTTCTTGAGTTTACTCCTGTTGGTTCTTGAGTATTCTCCTTTACTTACTGTCTTTCAAAAACCCTCGAGTACTTAGCTATGGTATCCACCTCTATGGATATTCGTAGCTAAACTCTTCATTCGGTTGAAGGGGTGTACTTGTATCATAAAACGTTTTAGACCATATTCTTAGTGCCTCTTGTGTTCAAAACTTGTTCTATGTGCCATATATTAGGTTAGAACTTCCAAGGTTGAGTGGATGCTTGGAATGGCAAAACTCTTCCGTGGGGTTCGTAAACATACTCGGATAAGTGGATGCTTGGAATGGCAAAGCTTATCTGAGAAGTTTGACCTCTTTTAAACACCATTTGGTTGATCGGGAATGATTGATCAAATGGATGCACACAGGCTAATATACCTTGGAATGGGGTATTAGTCTAAATAGAACAAGTGCTCTATGTCTTGGAATGGACTAGACAGTGTGGCAAATCGAGTGCTTGGAATGGCCTTGATACACTTTTTAATACTTAGTAGGATCATTAAAGGTCAATGATAAACAGACTATGATACAAGGCCCTTGAAGCCGAATACTTTCCTTAACTCTTACTTCCTCAATATCAACTGCAATATCAACCGCTTACTATTCGCAAGACTTGTCCTTCACGCAACCACTCAATGTAAGTCTTTCCTTTAATCAATTACTTTCTGTACTTTACTTTTCTGTCATTTACTTTTCCGCACTAAAATCCCAACCAACCCACTTACTTTTCTGTACTAAGACTAAAATCAACAACCAACCACTCATCCTTCATCGCTTAAACCTCAATCCACCGAAAATCACGCTCCCTTTCAGTACACTCCTCAAAGAGCAACTATCCCCCTAATTCCCTTGGGTTCGACCCCTACTTACCACTTGCTACCCAGTAGTGAAGTCGCGAGTAGCGGACTTATAAATGTATTATTGACTTTTGCACACAACGACTGTGCATCCGTTAGTATCCTACCACTGCATTCACTTCTGCCGGTTCTTCTACTATTAATATCGGGAATGCGTCAGTCTTGTGATCCGTAGAACCACAAAACTCGAAAGGCTTTACTTGAACTGTCTGCCTTCAAAGGATCTGAACCATCATCTCCTTCATTTGTTTCATCTCCTCTGGCATGGAGTTCATCGGTGTCTCGGCCTTCGCCACATTCTTTGTTCAGGAAAAATTTTCCTGCCGAGTTGTCTCCTCTCTAAATCGGGCATTTTCAGCAACATCGGTGATGAGTTGCCTTATGCCGCTTAATGATAGATTCATCATAGATCCTCCAGCTGAGGCATCCAGGAGCATTTTGTCTAAGGGTCTTAATCCATCAATGAGGTACACGATGATGAGTTTCTCGGGCAGTCCGAGAGTGCAGCAGCTTCTCTCCAGGCGGTTGAGCTTTTCCAGGTAGTCATACATGGTTTTATTAGGCCCCTGCCTTATGTCCTGCAGTTGCCTTCTTACTTGCATCGCTCTTCCTACCGGGTAGTATTTGTCAAGAAATTTCTTTTGCATTTGAGCCCACGTTCTGATGCTACCTGAAGGCAATGAAAGGAACCAGTCGTTCGCCGAGTCAATGAGGGAAAAGTAGAAAGCCTTCAATTTGAAGTCCTCTACATTCACTCCATTGGGTTTTAGATTTTGGCAAATGCCATGTAAGCGTTGGAGATGAGTTGTCGCAGATTCTCCATGAGTTCCTGAGAACTTGGGCAAGTTGTGGACCACTGATGTGTTGATGGCAATGTTTTCCAGTTCAGGGCCCTCGTAAATGCACCACGGTTGATTTCTGAAATCTGGTGCCGATAGTTCTCCCATAGTAGGTTTACGGAAATTGTTGTCCCCATAGTAGTCATCGAAGATGGGTTCCCGCCTTGGTGCTTGTCGATGTTGAGGAGGTGGTGGATGTCTAGGAGGCTGCCCTGGGCCAGCTTCATTTCGGTCCTCGGGTGGTCCTTAGTTTCTTCGAGCGCCTTCCCGAACAACACGATTTCGGTCTCAGATGAGCTGTTCCGGATCGTCAAGAAATGGAGGCGGTGCCTCATTATTTCGATCGTACAGATTCATCTCGTCGTCATACTGATAGTCATGGTGGCTTCCTGCACGAGACATGGTTATGCAGAAGCGAGTACAAAATTAAAGAACTTTATCCGATTGTAATTCCAATTCCCCGGCAACGGCGCCAATTTTGACAGAGCCTTGTCGTGAGGCAATGCAAAAATACAATTTAAAGTCCACTACTTGTGACTTCACTATTGGGTAGTAAAGCGGTAAGTAGGGGTCGAACCCAAGGGAATTGGTGGATAGTAATTCTTTGAGGAAATTGTACGGACATTAAGTGCGATTGGGGTTGGTTGTGGTTTTAGTACTGAAAGTAATACTTAAAAGTAAATTGCGGGAACAGTCGAGTTCAATATCAACCATAAAACATACTTTTGGTTTGTCGCACGCTGTGTTTCAAGCGCAATACGTGCCAAATATTATGTTGGATTGATGTTGAAAACGTCTGTATTGAAAGTAAAGTGCGGAAAGGTAAATGTACTGAAAGTAAGTGCGAAAAGTAAATGTACTGAAAGTAAGTGCGGGAAGTAAATGTACTGAAAGTAAGTGCGGGAACAGTCGAGTTCAATATCAAACATACAACATACTTTTGGCTTGTCGCACGCTGTGTTTCAAGTGCAATACGTGCCAAATATTATGTTGGATTGATGTTGAAAACGTCTGTAATGAAAGTAAAGTGCGGAAAGGTAAAGGTACTGAAAGTAAGTGCGGAAAGTAACGACTGAAAATAAAGGTACTGAAAATAAAGACTGAAAGTAAATGTGCTGAAAGTAAAAGTTAGGTACTGAAAGTAAAGTTAGTGACTGAAAGTAAAAGTTAGTTGCGGAATGTAAAGTACTGAATGTAAAGGGTACTGAATGTAAGCAGTTGATAATAGGACTGAAAGTAGAATGAAGAGTTGGTGTTTTGATCAAAGGAAAGGATTCGGTTTAGGGGCCTTGTATCATAGTTCCGTTCATCATTGACCGCTAATGATCATACTAAGTATTCAAAAATGTATCAAGACCATTTCAAGCGCTTGCCACACCGTCTAGTCCATTTCAAGACATAGAGCACTTGTTCTAGCTAGACTAATACCCCATTTCAAGGTATATTAGCCTATGTGCAGTCACTTGATCTCTCATTTCCGATCAAACCAAGCGACTTAAAGAGAGGTTGAACTCCACGGAAAAGCTTTGCCATTTCAAGCATCCACTTAACCGTGTATGTTCACGAACCCCATGGAAGAGCTTTCCCATTTAAAGCATCCACTCAACCATGTATGTTCTACCCGAATGTATGGTACATAGAACAAGTTTGAACACAAAGTAGCACTAAGAAAAGGGTCTAAAAACGGTTTTATGATACAAGCACCCCTTCAACCGAATGAAGGGTTTAGCTACAAGTATCCATGGAAGTGGATATCATAGCTAGTGCAAGAAAAGTAAATGGTTTGAAATCAAAGACAAGGAAAGTAAGGTTTTGGAAAAGTAACTCAATAACAAACAAGAGTACTTAAGAACATGTGAAGTAAAGACAAGGAAAGTAAGATTTTGGAAAAGTAACTCAATAAAAAACAGGAGTACTCAAGAACAAACAAGATTAACTCAAGAACAAGAGAGAAGTTGGAGCTTTTGATTCCCAAATGTAAAGTGTTTACAAGCTTTGTGAGTGAAGTAACAAAAGATCCAAACTAGAGAGATTACATGAATTGTGGATGGATGAGGATTCAAGGGCCAAGTCCCTCTATTTATAGGCCAAGAGTTGCGGTTTGTAGTTGGTTTGGAGCGAACCGACTTGCCTCCTAGTCCTCCTTCAAGTGAGCTTGGTTGGACTTGTTTGTGCCCAAAGGGCAAGGCACATGGGAGCACATGGGCGGCTAGGGCTTGGGTGAGCCAAGGGGCATCCACTTGAGCCAAGGGTATAGACTATTGACTGAACAGACACATCTGTTGCATTCATGCGTTCGCATGCTCCATGGCATGCGTTCGCATGCTCCATGAAACGTTGCATCTTTTGCCTTATTTCATGCGGTCGCATGAATTATTTCATGCGGTCGCATGACCTTGAGCAGTCGCATAGAAATCTCATGCGTTCGCATGAGCGGTCGCATGACCCATCCCGAGGCATGAGAATCTCATGCGGTCGCATGATATTTTCATGCGTTTGCATGATTATCATGCGGTCGCATGATATTCTCATGCGTTTGCATGATTATCATGCGGTCGCATGATATTCTCATGCGTTCGCATGATTATCATGCGGTCGCATGATTATCATGCGGTCGCATGAAAACCTGAAAATCACTAACAATCCTCCCCCATTTTTGGGTTTTCTTTTGATTCACAACTTACCTTGTTTTAAGCAAAACACGCATAAGCAGAAATGTCACTACGGATTGAATTTCTGCATAGTGTAATCACGCATACAATATACCCGAATTGAAATGGTGTCACTAAGGATTGAACCAATCAATTCATTTGGGTACTTGACGGCGACACACGCATGTGTTACTTCACAAACCGTTAGTTTAACTTGACTCTTAATGGTCCTTGAGTCCCTATCCATTCATAAACGTTTTGAGATTTAACCCAATATCTCATGAAGCGACCAGAAACTTCACGTTTACATAGGTAAATTCTTTAATGAGTCACACAGCTCGATCGTGCTCCTACATTTAGCACTTTTTCAAAGAATCTATTAAGAAGAGTTCATCTTCAACCTAGACCTTTGTAGGTTCTGAACACATACTTGGGGATGCATATTTGTGTTCATCAATCTTCTAGGAATGGGCTTTCCGCATTGAATTCAGCTCTAACGTTAGTTAGATGTGAATTGGGTGTCCCATTACTAGATGATTATGTGGGTTTTAATCCCATCCCCTTCACATACTTATTGATCAATTCTCTAACCAATCCCTTAGTCAAATGATCGGCTAGATTCTGTTGTGATTTTACAAAATCCACAGATATTACCCCATGCGTAATGAGCTCTCTTACCGCACTATGTCTAACACCTAAGTGTCTAGACTTCCCATTGTATACATGACTATATACCTTAGCCAACGCTGCAGCGCTATCACAATGAATTAATATGGGTGATATCGGTCTCTCACACAATGGTATTTCATGAATCATATTCTTTAGCCATTCTGCTTCTTTCGAAGCTGCCGCTAGAGCAATAAATTCAGATTCCATTGTTGAACAGCTGATGCAAGTTTGTTTCTTTGATGCCCACGAGATTGCACCTCCCCCAAGCAGAAATACCCATCCACTTGTGGAAGAATGATCCTCCTCGTTAGAAATCCAACTTGCATCCGAATATCCTTCAATTACCGAAGGGAATTCAGAATATACAAGACCTAAGTTCATCGTTCCCTTAAGATACCGGAGTACCCTATGAACCGCTTGCCAGTGATCCTTGCTAGGATTACTTGTATATCGACTTAGCTTGCCCACCGCAAAAGCTATGTCCGGTCTTGTACTTGTCATCGCATACATCAAACTTCCGATGACCCTTGAGTATTCAAGCTGTGACACTGGGGCTCCCTTATTGGAGAGAAGGTGTTTGGAAGATTCGAAAGGAGTATTTACTGGATGACAGTCCAAGTACTTGTACTTCTTTAACACTTTCTCAATGTAATGAGATTGTGTCAAAGCTAGACCCCCTTTTACTTTTTCTATTCTTATACCTAGAATAACTTCCGCCTCCCCCATGTCCTTCATAGAAAACTTAGATGATAAAAATTCCTTTGTTTGATTTATACACTTTATGTTAGTGCCAAAAATCAACATATCATCTACATATAGACAAATGATAACTCCATTTCCAGAATCATCAAACTTGCTATACACGCATTTATCCGATTGATTTAAGATAAATCCATCGGAAAGCACCACCTTGTCAAATTTTTGATGCCATTGCATAGGTGCTTGTTTAAGTCCATACAATGACTTAACAAGCTTGCATACCTTTTGCTCTTGTCCCGTTACAATGAAACCTTCCGGTTGTTTCATATATATTTCGTCCTCTAAATCGCCATTTAGGAAAGCAGTCTTTACATCCATTTGATGTACTAGCAACTTATGTATAAATGCTAAAGCTATCAACAATCTGATTGTTGATATTCTAGCAACCGGTGCATAGGTATCAAAATAGTCCAAACCAAATTTTTGTCTAAAGCCTTGAATCACCAATCTTGCTTTAAATTTATCAATGGTTCCATCTACTTTCGTCTTCTTCCTGAAGATCCATTTATTCCCTAACGCTTTATGACCTTGTGGTAAGTCAACCAAAATCCAAGTGTTATTTCCCACTATAGAGTCCATTTCATCATTAATGGCTTCTTTCCAAAATGATACATCTTGGGATTTCATTGCTTCATCATAGGTCTTTGGATCATCCTCCATGATATGGCAATATAAATATTGCAAGCCAATGTCTTCCCGAGTTCCTTCCACTAGGTACATTTGAAAATCATTTCCAAATGATGTTTCTTTCCTAGCTCTTTTACTCCTCCTAGTTGCTGAAATTTGTGGTTCACTTGACTCTTGAACTAAACTTGGTTCTAGAGTCAAATCTTTAGGCAAGCTAATTGATGAAAATCTCTTTTCATCAAATATAGCATCTCTTGATTCAATAATAGTATGAATTGGTACTTGCTTGTTAGGTTCTATAACATAGAATCTATAAGCCAAAGAGTGTTGAGCATATCCTATGAATATGCATTCAACTCCCTTTTCTCCTAAAGTTTTTATCTTAGGTAATGGTAATCTTACCACTGCTCTACAACCCCAAACTCTAACATGTGTTAAATTTGGCTTCTTTTGATGCCAAATTTCATAAGGAGTAAGGTTACTAATACTATTAGGAACCCTATTCAGTAAGTAGCAAGCTGTTAGCATTGCTTCACCCCAAAATCCGTCATTTAGACCCGAGTAAGAAAGCATGGCATTAACCATTTCTTTTAAAACTCTGTTTTTCCTTTCGGATATACCATTTTGTTGTGGTGTGTAAGGAGCTGTGGTTTCATGAATGATACCCACACTTTGGAAATAACTTGGATTATAGTATTCCCCACCTCTATCGGTGCGCAATTTCTTAATAGAAATTCCCTTTTGAAGTTCAACTTCATTCTTATAAATCTGAAATTTATCAAGAGCTTCATCCTTTGAATGCAATAAATATACATAGCAAAATCTAGAAAAATCATCAATATATGTGACTACATATTTTTTATTTCCTAGAGATGGTGATGCATGAAAATCACATAAATCACTATGTATTAAATCGAGTATTTTACTTTCTCTAGTGACATTATAAAATGGTTGCCTAGTAATTTTAGTAAGCATACAAGTTCTACATTTATCAATGTTCATGTCAAATGAGGGAATTAAATCATGCTTTGACATATTATGTAATCTTTTATAATGAACATGTCCTAAACGTGCATGCCATAGTCTAGATATGTTAACATGTGAGTTTGTATATTGATTAGGAAAATCATGCTCATAATTCATATAAATAGAACAAATACTTTTATTGATACTTAACTTAAACATTCCATTACATAAGTAACCTTTGCCAACAAAAATACCACCTTTAGACAACACATAGTTATCGACTTCATATACTTGCCGATAACCTTGTTTATTCAAAACAGTACCCGACACAATATTTTTTCTAATATTTGGTACATACAAAACATTACACAAAACAATAGTTTTTCCACTTGAGAATTCTAATTCTACACGGCCTAGTCCAAGGATGGGGGCAGTTGACTCGTCACCCATGTGAAGAACTCTTTCTTCACTTGTAGCGGCAAATGACTTGAATAATCCTTTGTCTCTACATACATGTGCCGTAGCACCGGAGTCAACCCACCATGAAATCTCATCATCCTGCATAATTAAAATTTCAGAAAAATCAGAAACATAATCTACTTTAGAGTATGTATCTTTTCTATTTTTCAAATCTGAAATTATCAAATTCTGACCTTGAGATTTCTGCTCTTGGTTTTTATTACCAACAGCCTTGTCTTGAGCCTTCTCGCTCTTCCCCTTTCCTACGCGGCAGTCACGCTTGAAGTGCCCCGCTTTTCCACACGTCCAACAAACTTTTTCTTTTGTCACATGCCTCTTCTTGTTAGGTCCTTTGCTAACATACTCACTTGGCCTTTTCTTTCCTTTGTTTGTGTTCCCCTTTTGAGTGTTTGTCTCCAATACATTTACCTTAGGCAAGGTTGTATCCACTTCCATAGCATCATTTTCACGCATACGAAGATCCTCCTCCATACGCAACTCTTTTGTGAGTTCCACAAGACTAATGTCTTCCTTCTTGTGCTTCAAATAACGGCGGAAGTCTTTCCATGCCGGTGGTAGTTTGTCAATGATACTTGACACCGAGATGGCCTCATCCATTTTCAGATTTGTTTGAGCAAATTGCCCCAAGATACGTTGTATCTCATGGAGTTGTTCCATCACCGGACGAGAGTCCACCATCTTGTAATTGTTGAAATTACTAACAAGGAATTTCACGCTTGAAGCGTCCTCAGCCATATACTTAGCTTCAAGAGTATCCCATAATTCTTTTGCAGATTCTACATTTTGATATAAATCGAAAAGAGGATCGATCATACCGTTGAGGATGTGTCCTCTTGCGATGTAGTCGTCGTTCTCCCATTTGCTTCTTTCACGGAATGCTCCTACTGCTGCGTTGTCTCCAACTTCAGGGCATGGCGTGGACAGCACGTACACCACCTTGAGATGTGTTAACAGAAAGTGCATCTTCTTCCTCCAACGTCGAAAATCGGTTCCTTCAAACTTGTCCAATTTTTGGAATTGCGACATCATTTCTCTCACGCTCGTCATTGATTTGCAGAATACTATTGAATTCGTTTGTAGTTGCTGGGTTGTCTTTTGCTTCACTTTTCCAGCAACGGTTTGAGTAGGACCTTCAATGGTAGTGAGAAAATGTCGTCTTCTTTGTAGCTTTTTCTTGTGTGAATGTTGAATAGTGCCTTGGATATCAAATTTGGACCACGAAGTCGCTGTCCGAATTCAATATTTCCTCCCTACTCTTTGCCTTGGGTTTACAGGAAATGTGAATGTGGGATTCAATCCAAATTGAAGAACACTTTGTTTTTAGGCAATAAAACAAAACAAAACTAGGGTTTGGGTGTGTTGTAAATCAAGTGAAAGGATTTGATGTTTCTAGCAATTGCACAGCACAATTTCGTATATCATAATTGAGAAAACAATCTCAATTTATAGACTATTGACTGAACAGACACATCTGTTGCATTCATGCGTTCGCATGCTCCATGGCATGCGTTCGCATGCTCCATGAAACGTTGCATCTTTTGCCTTATTTCATGCGGTCGCATGACCTTGAGCAGTCGCATAGAAATCTCATGCGTTCGCATAGAAATCTCATGCGTTCGCATGAGTGGTCGCATGACCCATCCCGAGGCATGAGAATCTCATGCGGTCGCATGATATTCTCATGCGTTCGCATGATTATCATGCGGTCGCATGATATTCTCATGCGTTCGCATGATTATCATGCGGTCGCATGAAAACCTGAAAATCACTAACAGCCGGATGGTTATATCTTCAAGCAACTAAAAGTCAGAACATAAACTGAATGATCACATGAGAAATAGGATATCCCTACCTATTTTTTCTCTTTTAGATGCCACAATAGTAATCCCACATTTTGTGCAATCTGAATTCGGAACAAGTAACTGACCTACTGACGAGCTTCCGAACTGAAGAAAATTGAAAAGGATGATGGAGAAGACGACAGAGTTTACTGATGTTATAAATTTGGGCTGTGCAGTGTAAGCGATTAAACAAGGAGGGCCTTAACATAATTT
The DNA here is from genome assembly GCA_033675215.1 of Rhodiola kirilowii. Lineage (NCBI taxonomy): Eukaryota > Viridiplantae > Streptophyta > Magnoliopsida > Saxifragales > Crassulaceae > Rhodiola > Rhodiola kirilowii. The sequence goes on from CM066197.1 coordinate 23,493,371, forward strand.
TATATAAATGGTTTCTTGCTGATTTAGGAAATCATTACAATTTACAACTTTTTAAAACCTCAAAAATTTCACGTGATATGATCATCATCTCTGATTTCTCTCTATTTTCTCTCTATTTTCCATGATATGATTTCTGATTGAGCTTGAAACCCAGCAAGAGAAGTTATATACACTGCATAATTACAAGTGGATGGAATGAGACACGGTAAAAGTTGAAAAACATCTGCAAGTCAAAAGTTGATACACTTTTTTTTATTAAAGAAGCTGACATACTTTCTTCATTGACTATACAATTGATTTGATGTCAGAAAAATATTTAAAAAATTATATTTTTTAGACCTATGTCATGAACACTTATGTCAATAAATTTAATATCTTGATTATACAATTGATGTCAAATAAACATCCCAGAAACATCCCTGAACTCACATGTTTTCCTCACATGTTGACTGGGTTATCGTGGTCTTCCTCGCACGTTTTCCATTTGAATCCACAATCTAATATATTAAAATTGAAATGAAATGAACTGAACATAACAGAACGATGTAGTATTTATCTAGTTCAATAAAACTTGAAAAGAAAAATAGATACTTTTTTTAGTGGAATTCAATTGATATTGAAATTTGAATTGAATTAAACATGAAATTCGATTCACGAAAAGGAGTAGAATTAACACAATTCATTAGTTCCAACGGAAAAAGATCCGGTATAGCGCAGTTATTTACTTCGAGTATTAAAACGACGATGTTCCATTAAAAACAACGTCATTTTGTTCGGCAATAAATTTTATTTAAATCAAAACGATGTCGCTTTTATTGCAACGTCGTCGTTTTAGCACTCACAGCAAATACCTTCGCTGCACTGAATTTGATTCCGATTCCAACCAAGTCATCTTCTAATTCAAAGTTTAGTTCATAACCTATCGAAAAAAGAAAAAAAAATTTAGTTCATAAAGAATTGACAAACAAAAAAATTTAATTGAACCAACATTCTAATTACGACTGAACCGCTTTTAACCGGTTCCGTTGACGATTGAACCGGATGTGATTTTCTCTGTTGGGCTTTGCTCCAAAATTATTGGATTGGATTTTTTAAACAGTGATTTGTAGATTGGGGTGTGAGCTAGTAGCTAGTACTGTACTAGTTATATGGAAACAAAAGTGTAACATTGACACCTGAATGCTGAATCGTTGATAAGAAAAGAGGACCCACAGGAGAGAGAGAAAGGAAGGAAGGAAGAAAGGAATCTCAGATATCAAGGGATCCATCCACATCACAATTGAAGAAGGAGGCCGCGTGCTCTTTTGTTTTTTTGTTTTTTAATATTATTAAGCAGAGCGAGGAGAGAGCAGCACGGTCAGCACATTTCATATCACTAGTCGATTCTCTGCTTTGCCGTGCTGCTTCTGCTGCTCTGTCTGATGTTTTCCATCAGCATCACAATTCACGGCCTTCTTTTCACTGTCACCAACTGCACATCGACGTAGACCTAACGAAACTTTCTTTGGTTGCTTTTCTTTTCCCCTAATCTCTTTGTATTTTCTCCATCTGCTTGGTTACTAGCTGGCTGCTGCTCAATTTCATCATTTTCTACTCCATATGCTTTTTGTTAATGTTCACTGCAACTGCTTTGGACTGAGAATTTAGGGCGCAAGCAAGTAATTTAGTGAAAGAGTACTTCACCTGGTGCAAAGAAGTTAAGATTCAAATCCCTATTGACCAATTTTTTTTTTTTTGGATAATAAGCATTGCATTGCAGTCTGCAGAGACAGAGAGGAAGGATTCCGAAGCCACTCGGACGCTAACTCGATTATTTAATCCATAAAAATGGATGCTGATGATGTAGAGGCGACGACGACGGTCACGTGCTTGGCCATCGCCGAGAAGCAGCCTCCGGGGCAGAGGCCTAGCGGCTGCACCGGCATCTTCCATCAATTATTTCATTGGTACGCAAGACTCGCTAAGAAGAAGCTTTTACTGAACAAGCTTCTTTCTTCAGCTTCAGGTCACCACCATCACCATCGCGCCTTCTGTTTCATTCATTCATCCATCTTCTGCTTTTATCTGCTAAATACTAATCAAACTAATTTTATAGTTACTGCCACAAATTCATCTTCTAAGAGGTTTGGAGCACATGACAAACTACCTGTTGCACCCAAGTTTCATCTGGTATTGTCTCACATTTCGCTTTTTTTCCCCCTTGCATTCATCCACTCATTATATTTTTGTGTGTTTCACTTTGCTTATTTGCCGTGTTGTGACTTCATTTTGTAAGATTGCTGATGAGAACCGTGGGGGATTTCCTAAAGCAACAAAATGTGGAGGAGGACATAGGATGGACATGGTTCAGCACAGGCATGAAATGAGACCTCCAAGTCTGGTGGCTAAGCTCATGGGACTTGACTCCATCCCCACTGTCAATAAACACAAGCGGGCTAGACTTTCACATTCTCAATCCACTCTTAAGATGGATGAGAAACTGGTAGGAGCTCATGGTGGGTGTTCCAAGGAAGATATTGTTTTCGAGGAAGGCGTGCTGAAGAATGAACCACGGGCTCAAAAGCAGCAAAAGACAGGGCAGCCTGATATCCATGCTGTGGCTAGGTTTGGACCAGACTCATTGCAACTGAAAAATATCTTGTCACGATCAAGAAAGCATCTTCGAAATCACAAGGGTAGTAATCACACTAAACTTCCAATTCCAACTATGGTGAAGTCCCCTAGGGTCGGCTCAGGAAGGAATGCAGCCCGATTATTTGATGCAGCTACCAAGATTCTAGAACCTCAGTTGAGAGCCAGTAACAGGAGAGTCAATGCAATCACTTACTCCCACTTTATGCGCCATAACACAAAACTTCAAGGTGTTAGAGAAGGAACAATAGTTAATCCACCAGATCCATCGACTCGCTCCATATATCAATCCAATATCCTAGATAATTTTGAGATGCTGTCACCATGCAAAAATAGTTGTCTCTCTAATGACTATTCTAGACTTCAACAGGTTAAAGCTGAGCAGCAGTCACAGTTTCACTCTAATGCTGGTAGACAGGCCAATTTTTCTCCACAAAAACTGCCCTCAGAAAAGTTAAGGCATTGCAGGTCCTTGATGGAACAGGATAATGATAAACCATATGAGCCTGATAGCAACCAGCCAGTATTTATTTTGTCACAGTCACAGGATTGCATGCAAACCCATAATGAAGCTCTGCAAGAGAAAAAACCCTTCAACAGCTGCAGTCGGAAGGAATGTTGTTCCTCAAGCCTACCTCATGAATCTGAGGTACCAGCACATTCTTTGCAAGCTTTCAGCCTCCAACAACGAAAAACTAATAAGATGTCCTTTGATAAGGAGAAAATCCCATCAAGGTCAAACCTTAGTAGGTTGCAGAGCCAAAGAATCACATCAGCTGTAAATGGTATCACTGAAGTCAATGACATGAGAAAGTCAAGTGAAAGGGTAATTGGTCAAAGTCGCCAAAAAACGCCCAAGAAGGTAGATAATGTAAGGTTTAACCAGGAGAGGGAACAAAGCACTTCCAAATCACAGACTAAGACCCTCGACCTGAAAAAAAGGATAATTACTGGGTGTGGGAAAGTTGAAAATAGTTCATCTTCATCAGGCAAAATGGGAATCACTAAATTTGATATCCTTCCCAGCTGTAGCTCACATACCGGAAGTAATTCAAATTCAAACAGCAAGTTTGGTAGTCAAGGAGCTAGCAAAATCTGCACTGAGCCTCCATCTTTTAAGTTTCAGTCACCAGCTAAGTCTAGAACTAAAATTTCAAATTCAAAAGACAAAACACGAGATGCAGCTGAAAGAACGGTTGATATGACAGAACAGACCGCACATACATCACCTGCACAACCTATAACTGTGAGTCCATATGTTTTAGGTTCTCTTTTGAAGCAGAAACTCAAGGAATTAACTTCTCAAGAAGAAAATGAGCAGGCTGGTGGGAGAACTCGGTCTAAAATTTCCAAGATTCTTCAAGAACTGATATCTGCATTAGCAACTGAGCACCATACATCCAATGCTGTGAGGGTCACTGACAGGCGTCGTTTGACCTGCAAATTTAAATTTATAATTCCTTGCGAGAGACTAGTGTAGTGGCAAGCAAGGGTCGAACCCAAGGGAGCTAGATAGCTACTACTTTGTTCTGTAATGGAGAAAAACAAGAAACTGGAATGAGAGTAAAGGTTAGTAAACCAAAAGTAAAGCACGAAAATTGCTAGGGTTTTAACAATCAGAGAAGATATTCAGGTTAGGGTTTTATTCAATTGTGACTTTGTTTATCCTCGATTTCTAAAGATTTATTCTTGCTTTCTTAGGGTTACTCCTGGTCTGGTTATAACCGTTTAATTCTAACAAACCTAATACTCCTGGTCTGGTTATACTAGGTTTAGTGCAACTACTTATTCTAACTAGGTCGGTATCAAATAAGTAGTGAAAAGATAGTAAGTATTACTAGATTAAGTTGTACCCTTTCGGATCTCCCCTTACCCTAATAATTCAAACTGATAATTCGCACAAGAACTAAATAGAATGCATGAATAATATTGAAGAACAGAATCTCAAAACAATGGTCACAATTATTCAACCCTAACCCGAATAATCGGTTCAGTTACACATCGTCATAAAGAAATAATGCAGTAAATAAAGAAAACAAGAACTTCACTAATTTGACCGAGTAAACAATGGAGCAAGGACTGGACAGGGGGATGATGGTGCCGAGAGCTGGAATGGAGGTGCCGAGCGAGCAAAGAGCTCAATATGAGGAGAGAACTCTTGAATTTGGGACGATTTGAATGGCTTGCATTGCTCCTCTATATATAGGGTCGAGATGGGCCTTGGACTCCCTTGAAATTCGGCCGAACCCTTAGGGTTTTGAGGAAAAATCGGTCAAGCCAAAAGACTAATTAGGAAAGGTTTCCTAATTTGTCTCCTTGGCTTTATCTCTAAGCAACCGCCTTGCTTGATAATCACGCACCATAGAAGCTTCAAGAACCTTCTAGAATCTTCTATGCCTCCTCTCTAGACCGCCACAAAAGAGAGGGAAAAGACGAGCCAAAGGCTTGGGCCTTTGGCTTCTCGGACAGGCCTGGCCGGGCGCTTGGACGCTGATCGGCCTTGGTACTTTGGAGCTGTTTTGACTCGCCTTCGGACACTCTTCTGGCCGAGATCTTGGTTTGGGGCATTAGCTGGACATGTATACTTGATGCTAGGACCTTGAAGTCACCCCATTGTGTGGACGGATTAGGCCGGGGCGGCTCTCAAAGTTGGCATCTCAGCCAGCCGAAAAATAGGCCCTGAATTTGGCTAAGTCCTGAAATCTGCGCTGATCGTGCTCATGTGTTGCTGCTCCCGTCGTTCCTTGCTCGTTGGTCGAAAACCAACATGGTTTGGCCTGAGATGTACCCTAACACATGGCCTACAACCTGATGGTCTCCGATCTGGAATTGAGTCCTCCTGTGTCAAACGACGGACGTGCCATTCCCTGAGTACGGCCAGCCTGCGGGCACCCTGGGCGCTGGGACGGGAGCTCGGACGCACGCCCGGATGGCCGGGCTGATACTCGGACGCCCGCTCGCATGGCCGGGCTGATGCTCGCATGCCCGCTCGGATGGCCGGTCGGATGGCCACTCGCATGGCCGAGCTTGAATTTTCGCGCGGACGCCTTGTGCATTTCCCTTCCGCGGACGTCTCTTGAATTTCCATAAATCATAAGCCCTCCGCGCCCTTTATTGTTGAGGCCTCCGTGGATGAAAACTCCTTGTGATGTTTTTGGCTCCAAAAGCCGTCTTTTGAATGTGATTCCTCTTAGAGCCTCCAAATTACCTGAAATGCGTAACAACACTAAGAAGTAACTGTTTGCATATAAAAGTACTGGAATTGGTGGGATTTGATGACTCGATGAGTCGTATAAATACGGCTCATCAAACCACCCCACACTTAAACTTGTTCATCCCGAACAAGAACTAGGTCATAAGAGGAAATAAGTGAAGTACGAACATCACAAAGCTTCGGTCATCCTAGACGTGCTACATGGACATGAATTGATTACTCTAGATCTCGCCTGTTATGCATGCTTGCTACTAATGTCTTTGTGCGAAAACATGGGTTAAAGATACGTGTTACCTTTGGGTCGAGATGCAAATCAATTCGGATGTATCTGGAGATAGCCCTGTTTAGACCCATGAACCCTCATTCTCGGACTCGAACTCGCTGCTATATGGTTATGCTTTGCCGCTTTTTCTTGCACGTGATTCATTCGAGCTTCAAAGTGTTGAGTGTTTTTTGGCCAGCTATAGTGTCATCTGATTTGGAATTTCAATGATGCTGTCATATGAGACTTGTGGACTATCACGATGGTAGTGGATTTGTTGCTTTGTAGTGCCGATTGTGATTTGCTCGAACCGTGGTTCCTTCTCCTTTTGACGCGAGTCAAGCCGAGGGTCGCTCGTCTATTTTCCCGGTTACTCGGATTAGAAACCTTCCTGCTCTTACTCATCCTCGTCCTTTCGACACGGGTCAAGTCAAGGGTCGCTTGCCTATTTTCTCGGCTACTTGGACTAGAGCTTGGACGGTGTGAAGTATTCCCGTCCCGACCAACCGCAAAGGGACCGCAGTGGCGGAGCAGACTCGTACTATGTTGCCTCGAAGTGCTAGCCTCCACGAGCTCCACATAACCACATATCCTGAGTTCGGCCTTTGAATGATCTGTCAAGTCTCTCTAGGGCATTGCTATCAACTCCACATCCCTGTTTATCTCAACTAACAAAGGCACGCAAAGATTTTAAGATCACATGTTAGTCGCACAAATCAAGTTTCACCAAAGACATGCATGTAATCGGCTCTATCTATTTCACCAAATTCACTATCCAATACTGCAAGTCTAGGAAATAGTGAAGAATCATGTACAAAAATTTTTTTTAAAATTGACCCGAAACGTGCTGACTCTGTGTAGTGGGCATGCTGACTCGATAACTGACTCTCCCACCCCACACTTTTGAAATGAGCCATGTCCTCACGGCACGACTCAAGTCAAGACACACAATGCATGCAATAAATAGATAAGGAAAGGAAAGGGTAGAATGAAACTCCCCTGGGGTCTAGACGTGGTCGGCTGAACTCGGGCCAAGTGCTAAAATGCGTAGCTTCGTCGTGAAATTTCCGGCCGACCAAGTCCAATCCCTACAAAATGAAACCAAATCCTTTCCAAGGTACAGTGTGACAAATAAGACTCATAAATAAATGCAGTAAGTAAATGAAATGCAGTGTAAACCGTGCAGGGCTGCCTCCCTGCGAGCGCCTTTGTTTAACGTCGTTGGCTCGACAGTACCTCCTCTAAGTGTCAGGAGGTTCGGCAAGGGCTGTCTCATCAGTGGTGGTGTCAAGGGGCTCGGCTAGGTCAAACTGGTGAACGGTCAGGTCAGCCTCTCCATGATAGTGCTTCACCCGCTGTCCATTGACCCTGAATCGGTCTCCTCCTGTCGGGCTCTCAAGTTCGACTGCTCCATGATTAAAGACCCGTGTGATGGTGTAAGGGCCGGTCCATCTGGACCTCAACTTCCCGGGCATGAGTCGTAACCGAGATGAGAACAAGAGCACCCGCTGTCCGACTTCAAACGTGCGTCTGAGTATGAATTTGTCGTGGTAGATCTTGGTCCGCGCCTTGTAGTCTGTTTGGCTCTCATAAGCCTCGAGGCGCAGCTCCTCAAGCTCGCACAACTGTAATTTCCTGTCTAGCGCGGCTGCCTGTAAGTCTGGATTGCACCTCTTGAGTGCCCAATACGCCTTGTGTTCTAGCTCCACTGGCAAGTGGCACGCCTTCCCATAGACCAACCGAAAAGGCGAGGTGCCTATCGGGGTCTTGTAAGCTGTCCTGTACGCCCACAATGCCTCATCTAACCGCTGGCTCCAATCCTTCCTAGTCGGTCCTACCATCTTCTCCAGAATTCCCTTAATTTCGCGGTTGGAGATCTCCGCTTGCCCATTCGTCTGGGGGTGATATGCTGTGGAAGTCCGGTGATGAACATGGTAGCGCTTCAGTGTGGATGCCATGATGCGGTTGCAGAAGTGTGTCCCCTGATCACTGATAATAGCCTTAGGTACTACGTACCTGCAAAAGATGTTAGTGCGCAAAAAGTCTACGACAGTTTTAGCATCAGCACATCTGGTGGCCTTGGCCTCTACCCATTTGGACACATAATCAACTGCAACTAAGATAAACTCAAAACCACATGAAGCAGGAAAAGGACCCATGAAATCTATCCCCCAAATGTCGAACACGTCATTCACTAATATGGGGACCTGTGGCATCTCCTGTCTGGCCGAAATATTACCTACTCTCTGGCATCTATCACATCTCTTACAATGATCGTAGGCATCTCTAAAAACATGTGGCCAAAAGAATCCACTATCTAATATCTTCCTAGCAGTCCTCCTAGGGCCGAAATGACCTCCACACTCTAACTCATGGCAAAAACTAATAACTGAAGCAATCTCGTCATCAGGGATACACCGTCTAAGAATCTGATCTACACCTATTTTCCGTAAGTACGGATCATCCCACACATAGTATTTAGCATCATGCTTCAGTTTCAAACACTGCGCCCTAGAATATGAGGGCGGGAACTTACCTCCTACCAGGTAGTTCACTAGAGGAGCGAACCATGGCATCTTACCCGAAATAGCATATAAGTTCTCATCTGGGAACGTCTCGGTAATCTGTCCGGCATCCTCCTCTCTGACAAGACGGCTCAAGTGATCTGCAACTGTGTTCTCTATGCCCTTCTTGTCCCTGATCTCCACGTCAAACTCCTGTAGGAGAAGGATCCACCTAATGAGCCTCGGTTTCGCCTCCTTCTTCGTCATCAAGTACCTAATAGCTGCATGGTCAGAATAGACAACAACTTTAGTACATAACAGATATGATCTAAATTTCTCCAAGGCGAAAACCACGGCTAGCAGCTCCTTCTCTGTGGTCGAATAGTTCTTCTGGACCACGTCCAGTGTCCTCGAAGCGTAGTAGATCACCACGGGCTTCTTGTCCACCTTCTGACCAAGAACTGCTCCTACAGCATAATCACTCGCGTCACACATAATCTCAAATGGCTGAGTCCAGTCCGGAGCTCTAATGATGGGCGTGCTGGTGAGGGCCTCCTCCAGCTCGTCAAATGCTGCCCTGCACTGATCTGTAAACTCAAAAGGGACATCTTTCTGCAAGAGGTTAGATAAAGGCAGTGCCTTTTTCGAGAAATCCTTAATGAATCTACGATAGAAACCAGCATGCCCTAGAAACAACTTAATATCACGGACTGTAGAGGGATATGGCAGAGTAACAATCAAATCTATCTTAGCCTTGTCTACCTCTATCCCCTCATGTGAGACTATATGACCGAGTACAACTCCATGAGTAACCATAAAATGACACTTTTCATAATTGAGCACCAAATTCATAGAAACACAACGTGCAAGTACCATGCTCAAATTATCTAGACATGCATCAAAGGTGTCACCATGCACAGTGAAGTCATCCATAAACACCTCAATAAACGAACCTATCATGTCAGAGAATATGCTAGTAACGACCCGCTGAAAAGTACCAGGTGCGTTACACAAGCCAAAGGACATCCGGCGAAAAGCAAACGTAACGAATGGACATGTAAAGGTTGTCTTCTCCTGATCCTCGGGTGCTATGGGGATCTGGTTATAGCCTGAAAAACCATCTAGAAAACAAAAATAAGGCTTACCTGCCAAGCGGTCGAGCATCTGGTCAATAAATGGAAGAGGAAAGTGATCCTTGCGCGTAACTGCATTCAGCTTCCTGTAGTCTATGCACATGCGCCATCCATTCTTGACTCGTGTAGTCACCATCTCGCCCTCGGCATTCTTCTCCACTGTGATTCCTGTCTTCTTTGGTACAACATGTACCGGACTTACCCACTGACTGTCTGAGATCGGGTAAATCACATCAGCATCCAGAAGCTTCTGAATCTCCTTCTGGACCACCTCCATCATGATAGGATTCAATCTACGCTGAGGCTCCCTCGAAGGCTTAGCTCCATCATCCAGCAAAATCCGATGCATAAAGACAGTAGGGCTGATTCCCTTGATGTCGGCTAATGTCCATCCAATGGCCTGTCTGTGCTCGGTCAGTACTCCCATCAACCTACGCTCCTGATCTGGCTCGAGCCCACTCTTAATGATGACTGGCAGCGTGCTATCCTCCCCTAAGAATACATACTTCAAGTGACTAGGTAGAGGTTTTAGTTCCACTGTAGGTGCCTGCACAACAGAAGGCAAACACACTTGTGATTGGAATAAACGAACTGTGTTAACCTCATACCTTGGGGTGAGTGGCTGAGCAATCTCGAGCTGGTCCAGCACGTCCAAGATGGTCTCTGTGTGCTCGTATGAGTCCTCTGGTGAATATACAGCCTCCTCGAGTACCTGCTCTAGTGGGTCGGTCCCTCTCTCCGGATGTACTTCCTGGACAAGGTCGTCCAAAGTGTCTAAGGCATGGACCGCCTCGTACTCTGTAGGATGTTTCATGGCCCTGAAGATGTCAAAGCTGATCCTCTCGTCCTCAACCTCCATGGTCAGCGTCCCAGTGTCACAGTCTATCTTCATCTTTGACGTCTTGAGGAACGGTCGACCGAGTAGAATCGGTGCATGGTCTGTCGGGCTAGAATGCTCCATCTTGAGCACATAGAAGTCTGCTGGGAATACTAGCTCGCCCACCTGTACTAGCACGTCCTCAATCTTGCCCTCGGGCTGCTTGCATGACCTATTCGCCAGTTGTATGGTAAGACCTGCAGGTTCTAGAGGACCGATGCGCAAAGAGGAGTATATAGAGTACGGTAAAACATTAATAGAGGCTCCAAGATCAAGCATGCAATTCTCTAGCCTAATGTTACCGATCATGCAGGGAATGGTATATGTGCCTGGATCACCGCATTTTGGCGGCACCTTGCGCTGAATTACCGCTGAAACATTCCTGCTCATAAGCTCCTCGTCTGGCTGGGTTCCCTTTCGTCTGTTTGTGCACAACTCCTTCAGAAACTTGGAGTACCTCGGGATCTGCTTGATGGCCTCAAGGAGTGGGATGTTGATTTCCACTTTGCTGAATAACTCCCACACTTCCTTGTCCATCACATATTTCTTCGGAGCTCGAACCTGCACAGGAAAAGGTAAGGGAACCTGATCTGGCCATGAGACCTCAACTGATGGGACTAGGTCGGGTCTGGGCTCGTCCTGGATGGGGGCACTAGGTTCGGTTGTCTCATCCTCGGTCTCCGCTGGCCCTGTTGCTCTTCCACTCCTCAATGTTACCGCATTGACGTTCCCCTTTGGATTCTGAACTGGTACCATGGCATCTTGGTTGAGATGGCGTATAAGTGCTCGTCAGGGAATGACTCGGTTATGTGCCCTTCTTCTTCCTCTTTGACAATCCTGCTTAGGTGGTCTGCCACAGTATTCTCGATCCCCTTTTTGTCCCTTATTTCCACATCGAATTCTTGCAGTAGTAATATCCACCGAATAAGCCTTGGTTTAGCCTCCTTCTTCTTCATTAGGTATCGGATGGCGGCATGGTCTGAATAAACTATTACTTTTGCTCCAAGTAAGTAGGGTCTGAATTTTTCCAGAGCAAATACTACTGCAAGAAGTTCCTTTTCAGTGGTGGAATAGTTCCGTTGGGCAGGATCTAGGGTTCGTGAGGCGTAATAGATCACTCCTGCTTTCTTTTCAATCTTTTGGCCGAGAACTGCCCCTACAGCGAAGTCGCTTGCGTCGCACATTATTTCGAATGGTAGTTCCCAATTTGGTGTTTGGATTATGGGTGTGCTGGTGAGGGCTTTCTTTAGATCATCAAAGGCCTTTTTGCATGCGTCGGTGAATTCGAACGGAACTTCTTTTTGTAGAAGAGTGGACAGGGGTAATGCCTTTTTAGAGAAGTCCTTGATGAAGCGTCGGTAGAATCCCGCATCGCCAAGGAATGATTGGATGTCTCGGACCGTGGATGGGAATGGTGGAGTCGTGATCAGGTCGATCTTTGCTTCGTCCACTTCCATGCCTTTTTGTGAGACAACATGTCCTAAGACTATTCCGTGTGTTACCATGAAGTGGCATTTTTCATAATTGAGCACTAAGTTCATGGATACACATCGTTCCAAAACTGTGTTCAAATTGCTCAAGCATGCATCGAATGTGTCTCCGTGGATGGTGAAGTCGTCCATGAAGACTTCGATGAATTCCCCAAACATGTCTGAAAAGATACTGGTTACAACCCTTTGGAAAGTTCCAGGAGCATTGCAGAGGCTGAATGACATTCTTCTGAAGGCAAATGTACCGAATGGGCAGGTGAATGTAGTCTTCTCTTGGTCCTCAGGTGCTATGGGGATCTGGTTGTATCCTGAGAACCCGTCCAGGAAGTAAAAATATGGTTTTCCTGCCAATCTGTCTAGCATTTGATCAATGAATGGGAGCGGGAAGTGATCCTTTCGAGTCACCGCGTTCAGCTTTCGATAATCAATGCACATGCGCCACCCATTCTTTACCCGTGTTGTGACCATGTTTCCTTCAGCATCTTCCTCAACTGTGATTCCACTTTTCTTTGGTACTACGTGAACAGGACTCACCCATTGACTATCTGATATGGGATAGATAACGTCTGCATCTAGAAGCTTTTGTATTTCCTTTTGGACGATCTCCATCATGATTGGGTTGAGCCGTCGTTGGGGCTCTCTTGATGGCTTTGCTCCATCCTCAAGTAGAATACGGTGCATGCACACAGCCGGGCTGACTCCCCTTAAGTTGGCCAGAGTCCATCCAATAGCCAACTTGTGTTGCTTCAGGACTTTTATCAAACTTTGTTTCTGGCTTGTTTCCAAGCCACTCTTGATGATTACTGGGAGTGTGTCATTATCCCCCAGGAAGGCGTACTTCAGATGTCCAGGAAGGGGCTTTAATTCTATTTTGGGGGCTTGCACCACCGAGGGCAGAAAAGTATTCGATTTGAATAGTTTTACCTCGTTGACTTCAAATTCTGGTGTGAGAGGCTCTGAGATCGTTAAGTGGGCCACTGTTTCGTGCAAGTCTTTGGTTAATTTGTATGGGCTTATGGCTCCATTGAGTACGGCTTCCAAGGGATCTGTTCTAAGTTCTGGTCGAATTTCTTGGACCAGGTCGTCCAAAGTATCGAGTGCGTGTATTTCCTCGAATTCCATAGGGTGCTTCATTGCTCGGAATATGTCAAAGCTGTAGACCTCTCCTTCTACTTCCATTGAAAGCATTCCACTTCCACAATCTATCTTCATTTTTGATGTTTTGAGGAATGGACGGCCGAGAAGAATAGGTGCATGATCAGTAGGTCCGCCATTTTCCATCTTTAAAACGTAGAAGTCTGCTGGAAACACTAACTTGCCTACTTGAACCAGGACGTCTTCTATTTTGCCCTCGGGTTGTTTGCAGGACCGATCCGCTAGTTGAATAGTGAGACCGGTGGGTTTGAGTGGTCCAATCTTAAGACATGAGTAGATAGAGAATGGGAGGACATTGATTGATGCTCCAAGGTCTAGCATGCAATTCTCGATCCTTATGTTACCAATTGTGCATGGAATGGTGTAAGTTCCTGGATCTCCACATTTGGGGGGAACTTTTCGTTGTATGACGGCCGACACATTTTTACTCATTAGTTCTTGATCGTTTCCAGCATTCCTTCTCCGGTTGGTGCATAGTTCCTTTAAAAACTTGGCATACCGAGGAATTTGTTTGATGGCTTCTAAAAGAGGAATGTTGATTTCGACCTTGCTGAACAACTCAAGTACTTCCTTATCCATGACATGTTGTTTTTGCACGCGACCCGGTACTGGAAATGGAAGTGTCGTGCTTATTTTAGGGGTTTCGATTCTGGGTACCGGGTTAGGCCTGTGTTCTTCAGACGTATTTTCTTCTTCTTCGGTAACTTCCCGTTCTTCCTCAAATATGTCGTCATCTTTATCGGTCTCTTCTTCATCTAGAACTTCGAGAGGCTCGGGCCTTATTTGCTCTTTTCCTGGTAACCTTGGGTCTCTGTCTTTCATTTGCTCCACAGGGTTGCCGACAAGCGTTTTCCCACTCCTAAGAGTCACAGTATTCATGTTCTCCTGCGAGCCTTGAATAGTTTGAGACAGGAGTTTGCCGGGTTCACTAGAGAGTGCGGATACTGATGCAGCGAGTTGGGAGATATGCTCCTTCAAGTCTGATAATTCTTTTTTTGTTTCGGTTTGATTTTGATGCATAGTAGTATTCAACTGCTGCACAGTACTAGTTAATTGCAGCATCATGTCCTCTAGTGATTCGTTTAGCCCTCGAGAATTGTTTGAGCTTGCATGGTACAGGTTTGGCTCCTCTTGTTGGTATTGGCTTGGTGGTGGAGTGGTCTGGTTGTACTGTCGGTCGAACGGTTGATAGAATGACTGGGCTAGTTGAGGGATATCTGGTTGTGTCTCCGTTTGAAGATAGCTGTTATTGTTATGCCAGCCTGGGGTGGACGTTTGACCGTACTGTCTATTTTGTCCAGCTCTGACGTTGTTGTATCCTTGATATCCTCCCACTGCATTCACATCAGCCGGTTCTTCTTCTATCAATGTTGGGCATGCGTCCGTTTTGTGGTCCGTAGAACCACAGAACTCTTAAGGTTTTACCGTAACTGGCTGTCAACGTATGATCTCAATCATCATCTCCTTTAACTGTTTCATCTCTTCAGTTATGGAGTTTACTGATGCCTCGGTTTGTGCTACCCTTTTTAATCAAGAGAATTCATCTTGGCGAGTGGTTTCTTCTCTAAATCGAGCATTTTCAGCAACGTTGGCGATGAGATTTCTGATGCCACTTAATGATAGATTCATCATGGACCCTCCCGCTGAGGCATCCAAGAGCATTTTGTCTAATGGTCTTAATCCATCAATGAGGTACTCGATGACGAGTTTCTCGGGCAGTCCAAGGGTACAACAGCTCCTTTCTAGGTGATTGAACTTTTCCAGGTAATCGTACATGGTTTCATTGGGACCTTGTTTGATTTCTTGTAGTTGCTTCCTTACTTGTATTGCTCTTCCAGCCGGATAGTATTTGTCTAAGAATTTCTTCTGCATCTGAGCCCATGTTCTGATGCTTCCGGAAGGCAATGAAAGGAACCAGTCGCTTGCTGAGTCAGTGAGGGAAAAATAGAACGCTATTAACTTGAAGTCGTCCATATTCACTCGATTGGGCTTTAGATTCTGACAAATGCCATGTAGGCGTTGGAGGTGAGTTGCGGCAGATTCTCCAAGAGATCCTGAGAATTTGGGCAGGCTGTGTGCCACTGATGCGTTGATGGTTACGTTCTCTAATTCAGGGCTCTCATACATGCACCACGGCTGTGTCTCGAAATTAGGGGCATTTAACTCGTCCATCGTCGGTTCACGGTAGTAGTTATCTCCGTAATAGTCGTCGAAAGCGGGTTCTCTTCTTGGCATGTATCGAGGTTGAGGTTGTGGTCATGGGGGATGAATAGGAGGTTGTACTGGACCAGCTGCATTTCGGTCCTCGGGTAATTCTTGGTTTCTCCTGACTGCTTCCCTATCACGAGCTCTTCTGTTTCTGATGAGTTGTTCCGGATCGTCGACGAATGGAAACGGTACCTCATCATTTTGATCGTACAGGTTTATTTCTTCGTCATCCTGGTAGTCATGGTGACTTTCTTCGCGAGACATGGTTTGTTTTTGAAGCGCGTAACGGTTTAAAGAACAGTTATCCGAAGACTAGTTCCCCGGCAACGGCGCCAATTTGACAGAACCGCTCGTCGTCAAAGCGATTGTGCAAATAAATTTATAATAGTCCGCTACTCGCAACTATACTACTGGGTAGTACTTGGTAAGTAGGGGTCGAACCCAAGGGAACTAGGGGAATAATTGTTCTTCGGGGGGAATTACGCAGCGTGGGAACGTGTTTAAGGTCGGTTGGTTGATTTTAATACTGGAAAGTAAATTACAGTTTATAATTAACGAGAAATGTTCGGTTTCAGGGGACTTGTATTATATCCTGTTTATCATTGACCTTTAGTGAATCATCTAAGTATTCAAACGGTGAATCGAGGCTAGTTACAGCTCAAGACTTGCAACACCGGTTTAAAGCAACTCCTGTTCTATTTCAGTCTAGCGCCAATACCCTAAGGTATGCTAGCCTGGGTGCATCCACCTGATCTCACAGTTACGCTCGACCAGATGGGATTTAGGATGAGTCGAACTCCTCAGATAGCTTTGCTTGTTACAGCTTCCACTACCTGAGTATGATCACGAATTCCCACAGAAGAGCTTTGCTTGTTACAGCATCCACTCAACCTTGGAAACTCTGACTATATATGGCACATAGAACAAGTTTTGAATACTAAGACTAAACACTAAGTTAATAGTCTTAAACATTTTATAATACAAGTGCGCCCCTTAGACCGAACTACTAGTTTAGCTACTATTCATCGCGCTAAACATTATACTAAGGAAATAAAACAGTTGAATAAATACGAAGAAATACTTACAACCGTTGAAGCGCCAATGGAGCTTTCCTTTATTTCCAAAGCAAAATTACAACATTACAAATATTACAACTTCTAGAGAGAGAAGTGAATTTGAGAATTGGTGTGTTGAAATGAGGAGGAGGAGGCCTCCTTATATAGCCCAAAGGGGAGGAGATGGGTGGTGGAGATGGGTGGTAAGTGTTGCATTGTGATTGGAGGAGAAAATGGATGGAGGAGATGGCCACACATGGAGGAAGAGGAGTGGTGGAGGAGGAGGAAGGTGGTGGTGACATGTGGAGGAGGGGCAAAAGCCGCCGGTCACCACCACCCCAAGCCGCCGGTAGGCGGTGGCCAAGGAGGAGGAGCTCCTCCCTTGGCCACCACTTCTTCAAGTGGCCGGTCATCCTTGTCCAATGTGAGATTTGTACAGTTTTGTGCAGTCTTTTCACAAAACTGTCAATGTGTTTCTTCTCCGGGCTGTCTTGACTCCACTCCTGATTCTTTTGATTAATTTGTTCTGGTCAATTCAACGTCAGAATCCTTGATATTTCTTCAGTCGGCATATGATCTTGACCTTGGATTGACTCTTGTTATCTTTTCAGCTTAAAATCCTCTCCTTAGCGTGTTTTCACTTCAGTCTCTAAAATGCCCTGTGGAAATATATCGAGACTAACACGTAGAAGTTAGATAGACAAACAGTCTAATTAAGGGGGTTTTACTGTGTTTCTGACTCGTATAACTTTGGTCCATCAGATTACCCCCCACTTTTAGTTGTTCGTCCCGAACAATGCTATTAAAGGGCGTAAGTTCTAAGTTTGGCTTTGGAATATGAAAATTAGACTGTGGTACTCGATCTATCCTAATTCATGCATTGCTTACTTATTACCAAATTAAACTACGTAAATAAATAGAAGAAACTTAATACTTGTACCTCCGTGCTGAGATGCAAATTATATTGGATGTCTCGGGAGATAGCCCTTTTTAGGCTCCTGGACTGCAACCTCGGGATCGTCTCTTACTATATGGTTTTCTGGTAGCTTTCTCTAGCACATGATTCGATTCGGGTTTCAGTGAGTTGAGCCTTTTTGATTTTCTTCTTTGGCGAGGGACTGCTTTTTTGTTGTAGTGAATCGGCCTTTGGCCTTTGATTTGACTTTTTTGAGTGCTTCACTTTTGCTCGGTTAAAACCTTCACAATTTTGGGCCTTTGGCCTCTTTTGATTTGCTTCATTGAGCTTTTCGCCTTTTTGTGATTGCTAGTCCATTTTCTCGAGCCTTTTTGGGAGGTCCAATCATCGCCCGCAAGCCTATGGAAATACCTCCCCGCTCCTCTCGTCTTTGTCGTTTTGCGCGGGTCAAGATGAGGGTCGCCCATCTATTTTCTCGGCTATTTTGACTAGAGAGAGGACGGTCTGATTCCCGTCCTCGCTTTTGCATAGATGCTTCTTGGCGGAGTTGACTTCAATTATTCACTGAAAACCCGAAGTGCAGCCTCCACTGACTTTGAAAACCATATAGTTTGATCTGATCCTTTGATTGCTTTCCAAGCCTCTCTAGGGCAGTTTATATCAACTCCACATCCCTAGTTATCTCAGCACAAAGGAAAAATGGAAAGTCACATTCTAAGTTTTTAAACAGTTGAATTTTCACAAGGTTAATGCATGAATTACGATTTATCTTTTTCACATTCTTAAGTTCATATTTTCAAAAAGATACTATTACTAAAAAAAAGAAAAAACAGCTGCATGTTATTTATGTACATAGGTGGTTCTCACCCCCCCACTTTTGAACGAAGGCTTGCCTTAGTTCAAAAGTCATGCAAGCTTAAAACTAAATACTGAATTTAAATGACAGAAATTAAAATGCGGAAAAGTAAGATAGTGTCGGGTTACCTCCCGACCAGTGCACTTGTTTAACGTCGTTGGCTCGACGATACCTCGTTTGTGGTTCATTGGTTTGGGTCCCATGGGTGGCTCAGGTCAAACTTTGCCACCACAAAGTTGACTTTGTCATGGTAGTGTTTGACTCGTTGCCCATTTACATTGAATTTGCTTCCATTCTCCATGCTTTCCAACTCAAGCATCCCATGGTTGTATACCTTGGTTATTGTGAAGGGGCCGGTCCATCTAGATTTAAGCTTCCCGGGCATTATCTTCAGTCGTGAGGAGAAGAGTAATACTAGTTGTCCTTCCTCGAATGAGCGCCGGAGGATGAATTTGTCATGATATAATTTTGTCCATGCCTTGTAGTCTGTTTGCTCTTCGTAGGCCTCAAGCCGCAACTCTTCAAGTTCGCATAGCTTAAGCTTCCTATCTAGTCCGGCAGCTTTTAAATCTGGATTGCATTGCTTGAGCGCCCAATATGCTTTATGCTCTATTTCTACCGGAGGATGGCATGCCTTCCCATAAACAAGCCGAAAGGGAGAGGTTCCAATTGGTGTCTTGTATGCCGTCCGGTAAGCCCAAAGGGCTTCGTCTAACCTCTGGCTCCAATCTTTCCTGCTTGGTTTCACCATTTTTTCTAAATTTCCTTTGATTTCGCGGTTGGAGATTTCTGCTTGACCATTGGATTGGGGGTGATATGCCGTGGACGTCCGATGGTGGACATGGTAGCGTTTTAAGGTAGCAGCCATCATGCGGTTGCAGAAACGAGTTCCTTGGTCGCTTATTATGGCCTTAGGTACCCCATACCTACAAAACAGGTTAGTGCGCAAAAATTCTATGACAGTTTTTGCATCGTCGCACCTTGTGGCCTTAGCTTCTACCCATTTTGACACATAATCTACTGCAACTAGAATATAGGTATAATCGCATGAAACTGGAAATGGTCCCATAAAATCAAGACCCCAAACGTCGAAGACATCGTTGACGAATATGGGGACTTGAGGCATTTCATTTCTAGCTGACACATTTCCTACTCTTTGACACTTATCGCATTTTTTACACTTTTCGTTGGCATCTTTAAATATACTTGGCCAGAAAAATCCGCTATCTAAGATTTTTCTAGCGGTTTTCCTAGGCCCGAAGTGTCCTCCACATTCAAACTCATGGCAAAAGTTAATAACAGAAGCTATTTCATTATCTGGGATGCATCTCCTAAGTATTTGATCTACTCCTATTTTCCATAAATAAGGATCATCCCATAAGTATTGTTTAGCATCGTGTTTAAGTTTCATGCATTGTGCTTTAGTAAAAGAAGGAGGAAATGTACCTCCTACAAGGTAGTTGGCGATTGGGGCGTACCATGGCACCTTGGTTGAGATGGCGTATAGGTGCTCGTCAGGGAATGACTCGGTTATGTGCCCTTCTTCTTCCTCTTTGACAATCCTGCTTAGGTGGTCTGCCACAGTATTCTCGATCCCCTTTTTGTCCCTTATTTCCATATCGAATTCTTGCAGTAGTAATATCCACCGAATAAGCCTTGGTTTAGCCTCCTTCTTCATTAGGTATCGGATGGCGACATGGTCTGAATAAACTATTACTTTTGCTCCAAGTAAGTAGGGTCTGAATTTTTCCAGAGCAAATACTACTGCAAGAAGTTCCTTTTCAGTGGTGGGATAGTTCCGTTGGGCAGGATCTAGGGTCCGTGAGGCGTAATAGATCACTCCTGCTTTCTTTTCATTCTTTTGGCCGAGAACTGCCCCTACAGCGAAGTCGCTTGCGTCGCACATTATTTCGAATGGTAGTTCCCAATTTGGTGTCTGGATGATGGGTGTGCTGGTGAGGGCTTTATTTAGATCATCAAAGGCCTTTTTGCATGCGTCGGTGAATTCGAACGGAACTTCTTTTTGTAGAAGAGTGGACAGGGGTAATGCCTTTTTAGAGAAGTCCTTGATGAAGCGTCGGTAGAATCCCGCATCGCCAAGGAATGATTGGATGTCTCGGACCGTGGATGGGAATGGTAGAGTCGTGATCAGGTCGATCTTTGCTTCGTCCACTTCCATGCCTTTTTGTGAGACAACATGTCCTAAGACTATTCCGTGTGTTACCATGAAGTGGCATTTTTCATAATTGAGCACTAAGTTCATGGATACACATCGTTCCAAAACTGTGTTCAAATTGCTCAAGCATGCATCGAATGTGTCTCCGTGGATGGTGAAGTCGTCCATGAAGACTTGGATGAATTCCCCAATCATGTCTGAAAAGATACTGGTTACAACCCTTTGGAAAGTTCCAGGAGCATTGCAGAGGCCGAATGACATTCTTCTGAAGGCAAATGTACCGAATGGGCAGGTGAATGTAGTCTTCTCTTGGTCCTCAGGTGCTATGGGGATCTGGTTGTATCCTGAGAACCCGTCCAGGAAGTAAAACTATGGTTTTTCTGCCAATCTGTCTAGCATTTGATCAATGAATGGGAGCGGGAAGTGATCCTTTCGAGTCACCGCGTTCAGCTTTCGATAATCAATGCACATGCGCCACCCATTCTTTACCCGTGTTGTGACCATGTTTCCTTCAGCATCTTCCTCAACTGTGATTCCACTTTTCTTTGGTACTACGTGAACAGGACTCACCCATTGACTATCTGATATGGGATAGATAACGTCTGCATCTAGAAGCTTTTGTATTTCCTTTTGGACGATCTCCATCATGATTGGGTTGAGCCGTCGTTGGGGCTCTCTTGATGGCTTTGCTCCATCCTCAAGTAGAATACGGTGCATGCACACAGCCGGGCTGACTCCCCTTAAGTCGGCCAGAGTCCATCCAATAGCCAACTTGTGTTGCTTCAGGACTTTTATCAAACTTTGTTTCTGGCTTGTTTCCAAGCCACTCTTGATGATTACTGGGAGTGTGTCATTATCCCCCAGGAAGGCGTACTTTAGATGTCCAGGAAGGGGCTTTAATTCTATTTTGGGGGCTTGCACCATCGAGGGCAGAAAAGTATTCGATTTGAATAGTTTTACCTCGTTGACTTCAAATTATGGTGTGAGAGGCTCTGAGATCGTTAAGTGGGCCACTGTTTCGTGCAATTCTTTGGTTAATTTGTATGGGCTTATGGCTCCATTGAGTACGGCTTCCAAGGGATCTGTTCTAAGTTCTGGTCGAATTTCTTGGACCAGGTCGTCCAAAGTATCGAGTGCGTGTATTTCCTCGAATTCCATAGGGTGCTTCATTGCTCGGAATATGTCAAAGCTGTTGACCTCTCCTTCTACTTCCATTGAAAGCATTCCACTTCCACAATCTATCTTCATTTTTGATGTTTTGAGGAATGGACGGCCGAGAAGAATAGGTGCATGATCAGTAGGTCCACCATTTTCCATCTTTAAAACGTAGAAGTCTGCTGGAAACACTAACTTGCCTACTTGAACCAGGACGTCTTCTATTTTGCCCTCGGGTTGTTTGCAGGACCGATCCGCTAGTTGAATAGTGAGACCGGTGGGTTTGAGTGGTCCAATCTTAAGACATGAGTAGATAGAGAATGGGAGGACATTGATTGATGCTCCAAGGTCTAGCATGCAATTCTCGATCCTTATGTTACCAATTGTGCATGGAATGGTGTAAGTTCCTGGATCTCCACATTTGGGGTAAACTTTTCGTTGTATGATGGCCGACACATTTTTACTCATTAGTTCTTGATCGTTTCCAGCATTCCTTCTCCGGTTGGTGCATAGTTCCTTTAAAAACTTGGCATACCGAGGAATTTGTTTGATGGCTTCTAAAAGAGGAATGTTGATTTCGACCTTGCTGAACAACTCAAGTACTTCCTTATCCATGACATGTTGTTTTTGCACGCGACCCGGTACTAGAAATGGAAGTGTCGTGCTTATTTTAGGGGTTTCGATTCTGGGTACCGGGTTAGGCCTGTGTTCTTCAGACGTATTTTCTTCTTCTTCGGTAACTTCCCGTTTTTCCTCAAATATGTCGTCATCTTTATCGGTCTCTTCTTCATCTAGAACTTCGAGAGGCTCGGGCCTTATTTGCTCTTTTCCTGGTAACCTTGGGTCTCTGTCTTTCATTTGCTCCACAGGGTTGCCGACAAGCGTTTTCCCACTCCTAAGAGTCACAGTATTCATGTTCTCCTGCGAGCCTTGAATAGTTTGAGACAGGAGTTTGCCGGGTTCACTAGAGAGTGCGGATACTGATGCAGCGAGTTGGGAGATATGCTCCTTCAAGTCTGATAATTCTTTTTTTGTTTCGGTTTGATTTTGATGCATAGTAGTATTCAACTGCTGCACAGTACTAGTTAATTGCAGCATCATGTCCTCTAGTGATTCGTTTAGCCCTCGAGAATTGTTTGAGCTTGCATGGTACAGGTTTGGCTCCTCTTGTTGGTATTGGCTTGGTGGTGGAGTGGTCTGGTTGTACTGTCGGTGGAACGGTTGATAGAATGACTGGGCTAGTTGAGGGATATCTGGTTGTGTCTCCGTCTGAAGATAGCTGTTGTTGTTATGCCAGCCTGGGGTGGACGTTTGACCGTACTGTCTATTTTGTCCAGCTCTGACGTTGTTGTATCCTTGATATCCTCCCACTGCATTCACATCAGCCGGTTCTTCTTCTATCAATGTTGGGCATGCGTCCGTTTTGTGGTCCGTAGAACTACAGAACTCTTAAGGTTTTACCGTAACTGGCTGTCTACGTATGATCTCAATCATCATCTCCTTTAACTGTTTCATCTCTTCAGTTATGGAGTTTACTGATGCCTCGGTTTGTGCTACCCTTTTTGATCGAGAGAATTCATCTTGGCGAGTGGTTTCTTCTCTAAATCGAGCATTTTCAGCAACGTTGGCGATGAGATTTCTGATGCCACTTAATGATAGATTCATCATGGACCCTCCCGCTGAGGCATCCAAGAGCATTTTGTCTAATGGTCTTAATCCATCAATGAGGTACTCGATGACGAGTTTCTCGGGCAGTCCAAGGGTACAGCAGCTCCTTTCTAGGTGATTGAACTTTTCCAGGTAATCGTACATGGTTTCATTGGGACCTTGTTTGATTTCCTGTAGTTGCTTCCTTACTTGTATTGCTCTTCCAGCCGGATAGTATTTGTTTAAGAATTTCTTCTGCATCTGAGCCCATGTTCTGATGCTTCCGGAAGGCAATGAAAGGAACCAGTCGCTTGCTGAGTCAGTGAGGGAAAAATAGAACGCTTTTAACTTGAAGTCGTCCATATTCACTCGATTGGGCTTTAGATTCTGACAAATGCCATGTAGGCGTTGGAGGTGAGTTGCGGCAGATTCTACAAGAGATCCTGAGAAATTGGGCAGGCTGTGTGCCACTGATGCGTTGATGGTTACGTTCTCTAATTCAGGGCTCTCATAGATGCACCACGGCTGTGTCTTGAAATAAGGGGCATTTAACTCGCCCATCGTCGGTTCACGGTAGTAGTTATCTCCGTAATAGTCGTCGAAAGCGGGTTCTCTTCTTGGCATGTATCGAGGTTGAGGTTGTGGTCGTGGGGGATGAATAGGAGGTTGTACTGGACCAGCTGCATTTCGGTCCTCGGGTAATTCTTGGTTTCTCCTGACTGCTTCCCTATCACGAGCTCTTCTGTTTCTGATGAGTTGTTCCGGATCGTCGACGAATGGAAACGGTACCTCATCATTTTGATCGTACAGGTTTATTTCTTCGTCATCCTGGTAGTCATGGTGACTTTCTTCGCGAGACATGGTTTGTTTTTGAAGCGCGTAACGGTTTAAAGAACAGTTATCCGATGACTAGTTCCCCGGCAACGGCGCCAATTTGACAGAACCGCTCATCGTCAAAGCGATTGTGCAAATAAATTTATAATAGTCCGCTACTCGCAACTATACTACTGGGTAGTACTTGGTAAGTAGGGGTCGAACCCAAGGGAACTAGGGGAATAATTGTTCTTCGGGGGGAATTACGCAGCGTGGGAACGTGTTTAAGGTCGGTTGGTTGGTTTTAAAGCTACCAGCTATTTTGATTGATTGATTGGTTGGTTGGTTGATTTTAATACTGGAAAGTACATTACAGTTTATAATTAACGAGAAATGTTCGGTTTCAGGGGACTTGTATTATATCCTGTTTATCATTGACCTTTAGTGAATCATCTAAGTATTCAAACGGTGAATCAAGGCTAGTTACAGCTCAAGACTTGCAACACCGGTTTAAAGCAACTCGTGTTCTATTTCAGTCTTGCGCCAATACCCTAAGGTATGCTAGCCTGGGTGCATCCACCTGATCTCACAGTTACGCTCGACCAGATGGGATTTAGGATGAGTCGAACTCCTCAGATAGCTTTGCTTGTTACAGCTTCCACTACCTGAGTATGATCACGAATTCCCACAGAAGAGCTTTGCTTGTTACAGCATCCACTCAACCTTGGAAACTCTGACTATATATGGCACATAGAACAAGTTTTGAATACTAAGACTAAACACAAAGTTAATAGTCTTAAAACATTTTATAATACA
Organism: Rhodiola kirilowii; assembly: GCA_033675215.1. Classification (NCBI taxonomy): domain Eukaryota; kingdom Viridiplantae; phylum Streptophyta; class Magnoliopsida; order Saxifragales; family Crassulaceae; genus Rhodiola; species Rhodiola kirilowii. Next base: position 23,518,279 of record CM066197.1, read on the forward strand.
AGTGCGCCCCTTAGACCGAACTACTAGTTTAGCTACTATTCATCGCGCTAAACATTATACTAAGGAAATAAAACAGTTGAATAAATACGAAGAAATACTTACAACCGTTGAAGCGCCAAGGGAGCTTTCCTTTATTTCCAAAGCAAAATTACAACATTACAAATATTACAACTTCTAGAGAGAGAAGTGAATTTGAGAATTGGTGTGTTGAAATGAGGAGGAGGAGGCCTCCTTATATAGCCCAAAGGGGAGGAGATGGGTGGTAAGTGTTGCATTGTGATTGGAGGAGAAAATGGATGGAGGAGATGGCCACACATGGAGGAAGAGGAGTGGTGGAGGAGGAGGAAGGTGGTGGTGACATGTGGAGGAGGGGCAAAAGCCGCCGGTCACCACCACCCCAAGCCGCCGGTAGGCGGTGGCCAAGGAGGAGGAGCTCCTCCCTTGGCCACCACTTCTTCAAGTGGCCGGTCATCCTTGTCCAATGTGAGATTTGTACAGTTTTGTGCAGTCTTTTCACAAAACTGTCAATGTGTTTCTTCTCCGGGCTGTCTTGACTCCACTCCTGATTCTTCTGATTAATTTGTTCTGGTCAATTCAACGTCAGAATCCTTGATATTTCTTCAGTCGGCATATGATCTTGACCTTGGATTGACTCTTGTTATCTTTTCAGCTTAAAATCCTCTCCTTAGCGTGTTTTCACTTCAGTCTCTAAAATGCCCTGTGGAAATATATCGGGACTAACACGTAGAAGTTAGATAGACAAACAGTCTAATTAAGGGGGTTTTACTGTGTTTCTGACTCGTATAACTTTGGTCCATCAGCGACGCACGTTGTGTCCCATAAATAATATCTCACTATATGCAACATATTTAGTATTTTATGCGACGGTAAAAAAGTATGCCCTAAGATGTATTCTGGTGTAGTGAATGGATGACTTTCATTTCGTTTTTGTGTGATTAAATTTCCTGCATTAACTGAGTTTTCCCCACTTGCATTGTACATATTTGTGTTTAATTACTCCCAAACCAGAAGATGCATCTGGTTACACACCCCACTCTCTCTCTCTTCCTGGACAAATCTCTTCAAAACATTTTTGATGCAACTACACCGCCATCAGTGGCGGATACAGAGCTTTACAGGAGGGGGGTCCCAAAAATTTTTTGTCATCGAAGAATGTGGATATCGCTCGGATTTGGCAATTTTTTTTCACATATATATTCTTTATGTTTGACTATATAAGATATTTTTTCAAGTAAAATGTGAAACCAAACTCATATATAGTTCATTGACGACCTAACTCTGAGAGATCATAAAACTCACATCGATTACCCTATCAGATCGAGTCATATGTCGTTGGAAAGATAATTTAATAAGATATGACTCTTCAGTTGATATTAAGATCTAAATTGAACTTTAAAGCAACAGAAAACATCTCAAACTAAGGTCGCCTAACAAGTGTACGTGGCAAACCATATGTAACTTTAGCAACTTTGCAACCCTATAACGAACGACCGGAGCACCATTTGGGAAATAGATCACCTATAATATAAAGCTAACGACAAGGACTACAAGTTCTATGCTTACACCATCTAACGTTAAAATGGCTCAAAACTAAGCTGAAATAGACTATATGTTTAAAGTTACTAATAATTGGTCAATCTTCGGGAGCTTACAAAAGCCTCATCTATATCCATTGAAGAGGATCTATATATGGTCGGAAAGCTTATTGAATGTTCTACAACTTCTTACTTACATCAAGAAAAAAATCAAAAGTTAAGCTGGTGAAAACTACGACTAAAGATGGCTGATTGATCAAAATTTGCCGAAATGGAGCGGGGGTCCAGGAACCCTCCGGGACACCCCTGTATCCGCCATTATTGCTCCAACAATCGATACCTTGGTACTAGTTAGACTAATTTTTGATTTGAAAACTGATCTTCGCAACCCTCTCCTCCCCCATCCAAGCAGCGTATGGAATCTCCTCTTCCCGTCGTAACCTCTGTTGGAAATGTTTATTTGAGTGGTGAAGAAAATGGTGGTGAACATCATTGATGACCTAGGTTTGAGGGTGTCTGACAGATGCTTGTCGTCAGAGCAAATGTACAAATAAATTTATAAGTCCGCTACTCGCGACTACTGGGTAGAAGTGGTAAGTAGGGGTCGAACCCAAGTAAATTAGGGGGATACGTTGTTCTTTTACTAACAGGGACGTGTTTTAGGATGATTGAGATTTTAGCGCGAGTAATTAAACTACTGTTTTTGGTTTTTTGGGTTTTTTGTGCGGAAAAGTAAATACAGAAATTAAATACTGAAAGTAAATACTGAAAGTAAAGAGATAAGGGTTAGAAGACTTACAGTGGGTGATGCGTGATTGCGATTCCTCCGGTTGTTGAGCGGTTGATGGTTGTGGTTGATCGGGACAATTATACTAGGAAAGTAAATACAGGGGGTTTTTGTGATTGAAAGAAAGTATTCGGTTTCAGGTACTCTTGTATTATAACATGTATATAATAAACCGTTAGTAACTTTTCTAAGTATTCAAAGATGAATCGAGGCCCTTTCGTAGCGCAAGACTTGCAACATCGTTTAAAGCAACCCTTGTTCTACTTCAGACTAATTCATCCTTTCGAAGTATCTTAGCCTTCTGTGCATCCACCTGATCTCACAGTTACGATTGACCAAGTGGTGTTTTAGATAAGTCGAACTCCTCAGATAAGCTTTGCCCTTTCGTAGCATCCACTTACCCGAGTATGTTCACGAATCCCACGGAAGAGTTTTGCCCTTTCGTAGCATCCACTCTACCTTGGAAATTCTGACTATAAATGGCACATAGAACAAGTTTTGAATACAAAGAAATGAAACTAAAAGATATTACAACATTATATAATACAAGAAAATACCTTCCACCGAATGAAGAGTTTAGCTACGAATATCCATAGAGGTGGATACCATAGCTAAATACTCGGGGGTTTTTGAAAACAGTAAGAGGGAAAGGGGTGGAATACTCAAGAACCAACATGAGTATTCCCAATTTTCTACTGAATACTCAAGAACCAACAGGAGTATTCTCTATAGTATAATACTCAAGAATAAACAGGAGTATTATTTCATAAATCGAACAAACTTACTAGAGAGATAAGTGTTTTGTGTATGGATTGGTTATACAAATGAGGAGGAGGGCTCTCATATTTATAGGCTAGGAGGAGGAGGATGAAGGGTGGAGATGGAGCCATGTGCATTTGCATCCAAGGGTGGAGGAGGAGGGGAGGAGCATGTGGAGGAGGAGACACCACATGGCACCACCTTGTGGACTCCAAAGAGCCGCCGGTTGGGGGGAAGAAAAGGGGGAGGTTTCTTTCCCTTGGCCACCTCTTGCCAAGGTCTTCAAGTCATCCAAGGAGGAGAAAGGGAGGAGGCCACCCATGACTCATCATCTCTCATTTAGCCGCCGGTCATGGAGGAGGAAATGGATGAGTTTTGACAGTTTTGTACAGTCTTTACAAAACTATCAATTCAATTCCTCTCCGGTCTGACTTTGATTATTCCTCGGTTGGATTTAATTTGAGTAATCCTTGGTCAGAATCTTGAGATTTCTTCGTTCAGCGTCTGATGTTGACCTTGGATTGACCCTTGTTCTCTTTTCAGCGTAAAATCCTCTCCTTAGCGTGTTTTCACTTTTATCTCTCAATTGCCCTGTGGAAATATTTCGGGACTAACACGTAGAAGTTAGATAGACAAACAGTCTAATTTGGTGGGTTTAACTGTATTTATGATGCATACAATTATGGTCCATCAGATCACCCCACACTTTTAGTTGTTCGTCCCGAACAATGCTATTAAAGGGCGGCACTAAGTTTGGTTTTAAAATATGAAAATTAGACTGTGGGACTCGATTTATCCTAAATCATGCATTGCTTACTTATTACCAAATTGAACTGCGTAAATAAATAGAAGTAACTTGATACGTGTACCTTCGTGCCGAGATGCAAATTATATTGGATGTTTCGGGAGATAGCCCTTTTTAGGCTCCTGGACTGCAACCTCGGGATCATCTCTTACTATATGGTTTTCTTGTAGCTTTCTCTAGCACGTGATTCGATTCGGGTTTCAGTGACTTGAGCCTTTTTTTGATTTTCTTTTTTCTTCTTTGGCGAGGGACTAGCTTTTTGTAGTGATTCTGCCTTTGGCTTTATGATCTGTCTTTTTGAGTGCTTCACTTTTGCTCGGTTAAAACCTTCACAATTTTGGGCCTTAGGCCTCTTTTGATTTTCTTCTTTGAGTTTTTTGCTTCTTTGTGACTTGCTAGTCCATTTTCTCAGCCTTTTTGGGAGGTCCAATCATCGCCCGCAAGCCTATGGAAATACCTCCCCGCTCCTCTCGTCTTCGTCGTTTCGCGCGGGTCAAGATGAGGGTCGCTCATTTATTTTCTCGGCTATTTTGACTAGAGAGAGGACGGTCTGATTCCCGTCCTCGCCTTTGCATAGATGCTTCTTGGCGGAGTTGACTTCAATTATTCACTGAACCCCGAAGTGCAGCCTCCACTGACTTCGAAAACCATATAGTTTGATCTGATCCTTTAATTGCTTGCCAAGCCTCTCTAGGGCAGTTTATATCATCTCCACATCCCTAGTTATCTCAGCACAAAGGACAAATGGAAAGTTACATTCTAAGTTTTTAAACAGTTGGATTTTCACAAGGTTAATGCATGAATTATGACTTATCTTTTTCACATTCTTAAGTTCATATTTTCAAAAAGATACTATTACTAAAAAAAGAAAAAACATGCAGTTGGTTCTCACCCCACATTTTTGAACGAAGGCAAGCCTTAGTTCAAAAGTCATGCAATAAATACAGGAGAAGGAAATGACATTAAGGAAAAAGAAGAACAGAACTCCCTTTAAGGTGTCGAGTGAACGATGATGAGCCGTATTTATACGACTTGTCGAGTCATTAAATCCCACCATTTCATTCACTTTATTATGCGAACAGTTACTTTTTAGTGTTGTTTCGTGTTTCAGGTGATTTGGAAGCTCTAGGAGGAATCACGCTTAAAAGACGGCATTTTCATGCCAGAAACATCGCAATTGAAGATCAGACCAAAGGAGGGCCGTGAACAGTGTTTTTCGGCTCGTGAACAGTAACTCCGGCGTGAATAGTGATTCCGGCGTGAATAGTAACTCCGGCGTGAATAGTGATTCCGGTGCGAACAGTGTCCGATGAACAGTAATTCCGGCCCATGAACAGTGCTTCGGAAAAAAAGTCCAAGTTCCAAAGTCCAGCAGCCGGCCCAATTTGTATGCGACGCTAGGGTTTCGTAGCTTTATGACCAAGTTAGGGTTTCTCAAACCCTATAAATAGAAGAGCAGTGCTGCCATCCATAATCATCCCATCTCATATTCGAATACTATTCTCTTCACTTGGCCGTGCACCACCTGCTGCTCTCCATTCCTCCGCCGGATCTCAGCCTTGCTCAGCCGTACCCTCCTCCGTGCGCCGCCCATAGCCACCGTGCCTTGCTTTTGAAATCTCGATCTCATAGTGAAGTTCTTGTCCCTTTTATTTCCCTGCATTATTTAATTATGAATATGTGTAACTAAAACCCATATTCGGGTTAGGGTTAAATAATCGTGACTTATGTTTTTGAGATTTGAATCTTAATGCTTGTTTTATTATTCCATTAAACCTTGTGCTAATTATCTCGATTAATATTGTGAAACTGAGTTGATACCCGGAAAGGTTAGATTTAGTTGAACGATATAAATCCATTGTTTACTGTTTGTTTGATACTAGAGAGCTACAAACAAATAGAGCACTAATTTGATATATCTTGGAATGGAGTATTGAATTATTAGGTTTAAAAGAATTAGAAACATGATATTTAGAAATCAATGATAAAACCAAGTCACAATTGAATAATACCCTAACCTGAATATTCCTTTGATTGATAAATCCCTTGCACTTCTCGATTATTACACTAACCTCTACTTTCACATTAGTTTCTTGTTCTTTTTCTCTATTACAGAGCGAAGTAGTAACCATCTAGCTCCCTAGGGTTCGACCCTTACTCACCACTGTACTCACCCACAGCCAAGAGCGAGGAAAAATATAAATTGTTTTTGCACAGGTACGACGACACCCTGTTCAAAATGGCGCCGTTGCCGGGGAGCTAAGCACGGTGAAATTTGTTCTTCTTTACTTTTTCGTTTATTTTTCTCTTTGCATTATTTCGAAATTTGCTTATCTCGGTGAATTTTACTTTTTCGTATTTTTCAACTGCCTCGATTTTATTTCTAGCTTTTAGAGGGTTCTGTCACCAAGACTTACGAGTCTAAGGGGATTGGGTTTTAAGTGAGACCATTGTGACTCCTCCAATCTCCTGGGGATCCTTTACTGCTAGTTTATTCGTTTTCTGTTTTTCGTTTATTTCGATTTGATTTCTAGCTTCTAGAGGGTTCTGTCACCAAGACTTACGAGTCTAAGGGGATTGTGTTCCAATCTCCTGGGAACCCTTTGTTGCTAGTCTGTGTTTGCTATTTCGGTGTTTGCTACCCGGTGCTTGTTATTTCCGTAACATGTCTCACTCAGGAAGTAGAGTTGGTGAAAACAATGAAGAAGTAGACCAGAATGTTCGAAATGAGGAAGGAGTACTACCTCAAGGACCGATGATCCAACATGGCGAGATCAGGGGGGCTATCCCTGATCAGCTTCAACAGTTCCAGCAACAACAACAACCTCAAAACCATCAACCTCAAAACCAACAACAACCCCAACCACAGTACCCACAATACCCTCAGTACCCACCATATCAGCAGTATCCACCACCTCAGTACCCACAGTATCCGCAACAGCCCTACCCGCAATATCCACCACCATATCCACCACCACCGTATCATCCGCAACATCCGTACCCACCACCTCAGAGACCTCCACACCAGCAAGTAGCTCGAGACGATGAGGAGGACGAATATGAAGGACCTACTATGGGCGAGCTCTCGGTTCCTAGTTTCAGAGACCAGTCATGGCCAATTCATGAAGGACCAGACATCGCAGCCATCGCAATCAGCACCTCAGTCGTCCACCACTTGCCTAAGTTCTCAGGAAGGAAGGGAGAGTCTGCCACGTCTCACTTGACGCGTTTTCACGGGATATGCTTGAACCTCAGGCCACACGGAGTCGAAGTGGATGACTTCAAACTGAAGTCCTTCTATTTCTCACTACAGGATGCCGCTACAGATTGGTTCCTATCTTTACCCTCAGGCAGTATTTATACGTGGGAGCAGATGCAGAGGCAGTTCTTCAGCAAGTACTATCCAGCAGGGCGTGCAGCGCAAGTCCGGAGACAGTTGCAAGAGCTCAGGCAAGGCCCAAACGAGACCATGTACGAGTACGTGGAGAAATTCCTTGCCTTGGAGAAGAGTTGCTGCAATCTGGAGCTCCCGGAGAAGTTGATCGTGGAATATATGCTGGATGGACTTCGCAGGATGGACAGGAAGTTACTGGAAGCCTCAACTGGAGGCCAACTCATGAACATGACCCCAGCCAGAGTAAAGCAGAAGATCATATCAGTGGCAGAGGGTGAGCGATTCCAGGATGAGACCACAAAAGAGGACGAGTATGCCCGCCCCAAGAACGTGTCCACCGCTGAGCCCTCTATCAGTGCCGTGTTCGCAGAACTCAAGGAGATGAGGGAGCTGATGAAGCATGTAGTCCGAAGGACTCCGGTCCAGGCCAAGCCATGCGAGTTCTGTACGTCTACAGATCACAAGACAGATGAGTGCCCCACCTTACAGACAGACGTTCAGGGCGATGTGAATGCAGTGGGCAATTATCAGAATTATGGCAACCAACCAGGCCCAATCAAGCAGTATGGCGCAGCAGCACCCAATCAAGGGGCCTGGAGGAACAACTATCAGCAGAATCAGACTCACCCAGCACGCCTGAATGTCCCTCAGCAGAATCAGCAGAATCAGCAGACTCAGCAGCCGTACAGACATCCTAACAGTCAGTACCAGCCGAATGCACCAGGGCAGTACCAGCAGAAAGGGCCGAACACTTATCAAGCAGGTCCGAGCAACCAAGGCCCCAGTAAGTCGCTAGAGGACATGGTCAGAGATCTGGCAGTTAGCGCCCAACAGACAAATACAAACCTGAACCAGTACATGGCCAAAACCGACGGAGCACTAGCTGACATTCAGAAGCAAATAGGGCAGATGTCCACGACTCTCTCCAGGCTTGATGACAACACAGGACGACTTCCCTCGCAAACCGTTCAGAATCCAAGAGGGAACGTCAGCCAAGTAGAGATAGTGGCTGTGGATGCAGCATTCGAGGAGCACACAGAGGAACTTAGCTCGGGCACACGCAGCGCAGTTCAGCCAGACTCGGCCCTCACAGCTCAGAGGTCCGAAATTAGGAGTTCTTCATGTGCCATGCAGGTAGCTGCTCCCGAAAGCCATGTGACTGAGGAAGCTGAATCAGAGATGAGATTGGTGGTGAGGCCTACGCAGAACGACCAGATGATGAGGCGTGCACCCACTGCGAGCCAGGAGACACCCTCAAGAAAGAGTAAGGACCCAGGGGCCTTCACGGTTACCTGTGGTATCGGTAAGACCCAAATACCTCACTGCTTAATTGATTTGGGTGCTGCTATTAATGTCATGCCTTACTCTTTGTATTGCTCGCTGGGTCTTGGACCATTGAAACCACCTAGGTTGTCTATAGAATTAGGGGATAAGTCTTGTGTTCGCCCTACTGGATTGCTTGAAGATCTAACCCTCCGAGTAGGAGATCTTGTTGTGCCTGCAGATTTCTATGTCTTGCAGATGGAAAAATCCAGAAAAAGCGAACCACCAGGGCTCATTTTGGGACGGCCATTCCTCTACACCACCAAGACCCGGATTGACATGGGCATAGGATTACTGTCATTATCATGCGGTGGGAAGGAAGCAGACTTCTATGTCTACGAGGATGACGATCGTCCACGCACAAGGAAACCGCCAGACATTGTGCACACATCAGAGTACGACACCCTAGTTCCAGACCCACCAGAGCAGGCTCTACAGACTACCAGGCCAGCAGCTATGGCCAAGATGTCCACATCTTCTCGAGGCTATAAGGGGAAGAAACCATCTGAATCTGGGAGAGCAGAGCCGAGCGCACAGCTAGATGTGCACACTGGACGAACAGAGGGAGTTGCTGAGCAGAAGTATGACCTCACACGCCCATGGGATCCTAACTCCTGACACTTAGAGGAGGTACTGTCGAGCCAACGACGTTAAACAAAGGCGCTCGCAGGGAGGCAGCCCTGCACCTTTTGCTTTTCAGTTTATTTACTTATTATGTTTGTTTTGAGTCATTATTGTCACATTGTGCCTTGGAAAGGAATCGGTTTCATTTTGCAGGGATTGGACTTAGTCGGCCGGAAAATTCCCTTGGAGCTACGCATTTTAGCCCCCGGACTTGATCCGAGTTCAGCCGACCACCGTCTACATCCCAGGGGAGTCTCGTTCTACCCTTTTCCTTTCCTTATCTATTTATTGCATGCATTTGTGTGTCTAGATTTGAGTCGTGCCGTGAGGACACGGCTCATTTCAAAAGTGTGGGGTGGGAGAGTCAGTTATCGAGTCAGCATGTTTGTTTCACGCCCACCACACAGAGTCAGCACGTTTCGAGTCATTTTTAAAATTTTTGTACATGATACTTCACTATTTCCTAGTGGATAATGATTGGGTGAAATAGATATAGCCGATTTTACATGCATGTCTTGGTGAAAATTGATTTGTGCGACTAGCATGTGATCTTAAAATTTTGCGTGCCTTTGTTAGTTGAGATAAACAGGGATGTGGAGTTGATAGCAATGCCTTAGAGAGACTTGACAGATCGTTCAAAGGCCGAACTCAGGATATGTGGTTATGTGGAGTTCGTGGAGGCTAGCACTTCGAGGCAACATAGTACGAGTCTGCTCCGCCGCTGCGGTACCCTTTGCGGTTGGTCGGGACGGGAAAACTTCACACCGTCCAAGCTCTAGTCCAAGTAGCCGAGAAAACAGGCAAGCGACCCTTGACTTGACCCGTGTCGAAAGGACGATGATGAGTAAGAGCAGGAAGGTTTCTAATCCGAGTAGCCGGGAAAATAGACGAGCGACCCTCGGCTTGACTCGCGTCAAAAGGAGGAGAAACCACGGTTCGATCAAATCACAATCCGCACTACAAAGCAACAAATTCACAACCATCGTGATAGTCCACACGTCTCACAATCAGATGACACTATAGCTGACCGAAATCTCTCAACACTTTGGAGCTCGAATCAATCACGTGCAAGAAAAAGCGGCAAAGCATAACCACATAGCAGCGAGTTCGAGCCCGAGAATGAGGGTTCATGGGTCTAAACAGGGCTATCTCCAGATACATCCGAATTGATTTGCATCTCGACCCAAAGGTAACACGTATCTTTAACCCATGTTTTAGCACAAAGACATTAGTAGCGAGCATGCATAACAGGCGAGATCTAGAGTAATCGATTCATGTCCATGTAGCACGTCTAGGATGACCGAAGCTTTGTGATGTTCGTACTTCATTTTTTCCTCTTATGACCTAGTCCTTGTTCGGGACGAACAAGTTTAAGTGTGGGGTGGTTTGATGAGCCGTATTTATACGACTTGTCGAGTCATTAAATCCCACCATTTCATTCACTTTATTATGCGAACAGTTACTTTTTAGTGTTGTTTCGTGTTTCAGGTGATTTGGAAGCTCTAGGAGGAATCACGCTTAAAAGACGGCATTTTCATGCCAGAAACATCGCAATTGAAGATCAGACCAAAGGAGGGCCGTGAACAGTGTTTTTCGGCTCGTGAACAGTAACTCCGGCGTGAATAGTGATTCCGGCGTGAATAGTAACTCCGGCGTGATAGTGATTCCGGTGTGAACAGTGTCCGATGAACAGTAATTCCGGCCCATGAACAGTGCTTCGGAAAAAAAGTCCAAGTTCCAAAGTCCAGCAGCCGGCCCAATTTGTATGCGACGCTAGGGTTTCGTAGCTTTATGACCAAGTTAGGGTTTCTCAAACCCTATAAATAGAAGAGCAGTGCTGCCATCCATAATCATCCCATCTCATATTCGAATACTATTCTCTTCACTTGGCCGTGCACCACCTGCTGCTCTCCATTCCTCCGCCGGATCTCAGCCTTGCTCAGCCGTACCCTCCTCCGTGCGCCGCCCATAGCCACCGTGCCTTGCTTTTGAAATCTCGATCTCATAGTGAAGTTCTTGTCCCTTTTATTTCCCTGCATTATTTAATTATGAATATGTGTAACTAAAACCCATATTCGGGTTAGGGTTAAATAATCGTGACTTATGTTTTTGAGATTTGAATCTTAATGCTTGTTTTATTATTCCATTAAACCTTGTGCTAATTATCTCGATTAATATTGTGAAACTGAGTTGATACCCGGAAAGGTTAGATTTAGTTGAACGATATAAATCCATTGTTTACTGTTTGTTTGATACTAGAGAGCTACAAACAAATAGAGCACTAATTTGATATATCTTGGAATGGAGTATTGAATTATTAGGTTTAAAAGAATTAGAAACATGATATTTAGAAATCAATGATAAAACCAAGTCACAATTGAATAATACCCTAACCTGAATATTCCTTTGATTGATAAATCCCTTGCACTTCTCGATTATTACACTAACCTCTACTTTCACATTAGTTTCTTGTTCTTTTTCTCTATTACAGAGCGAAGTAGTAACCATCTAGCTCCCTAGGGTTCGACCCTTACTCACCACTGTACTCACCCACAGCCAAGAGCGAGGAAAAATATAAATTGTTTTTGCACAGGTACGACGACACCCTGTTCAAACGACATGGCATGAGGCTGGATAATCGAGGGAGTTCAGCTGGGGCCTCGAACTCTCAGCGCAGGCCCGGTAAATTCACGGAAGCTGCCTGGCTGATCCGATCTTGCTCCAAAAACTTAATTCCTACATGAAAGACATTCCTTTTAGACAAAAAGTGGGTGAGAGTGCTTATTGGAAATTAAAACAACAGAAAGTAAGATAGTGTCGGGTTACCTCCCGACCAGTGCACTTGTTTAACGTCGTTGGCTCGACAGTACCTCGTTCTGGATCATTGGTTGGGATCCCATGGGTGGCTCAGGTCAAACTTCACCTCGGCTCCTGGATTGATTCTACCGGGTTCTTTGCTGGTTGATGTGCTTAGGTCAGGACTCCATTGTTCCAGAGGTTTTGTACGTTTGTTACCATAGATGTTATAATATGAAGTTCTGCCTCCGAATGCAAGTGATAACGAGCCCTTGCCCATGTTGATCTTGGCTCCTGTGGTGTAAAGGAACGGTCGTCCTAATATGATTGTTGGAGGGTCGTCCTTGTTGGATTCTTGGACTGGTATTACGTAAAAGTCTGCAGGAACGACGACATTTCCTACACGGAGTAATGAGCTTTCTAATACTCCAACTGGCTGGATGCACGACTTGTCTCCCAGCTCGAGGGAGATTATTGGTGGTTTTAATAGACCGAGCTTTAGTGAGCAATATAGGGGGTAAGGCAGAATGTTGACGAATGCCCCAAGATCTATTAAGCAATGATGAATTGGGATTTTGCCGAAAACACAGGTTACGGTGAAGGCTCCTGGGTCCTTGCTCATTTCCAGATATGTCTCCGGGCTCCAATTTAGGCGCTTTTTTGCTATCAGATCATTTTGTTCCTTTATTGGCTCCACTTTTTCTTCTGTCTCATTCCTTGGGGTCATCTGATCTTCTAGGTGGAAGCTTTGTTCTGATGTAAGTGAAAAGTTCCCCTTAGGACTGTCAAAGTCTAGATCATTGTTGACGCCCCAGCCAGATGCTGGTATGTCCAAGGGTGTGATTGGAGGCGGTGTTATACAAACGGTGAAGGCATATCGTCCGTTGTCAGTGTGCGTGACCCATGTTTTACCATCATTGGGTCGGTCTTCCTCTTGATTCCAATCAGGACGACTCCTGCGGTTGAAGTGCTTGTTTGTTAGTCTATTTGCTGGTGATCGTGCAACTTCTCCCAGTGTCGCCTTTCCGTTTGACCCTTTCATCATGCTAAGATTCGCCTTTGGATTCTGGATGGTCTGTGAAGGTAGTCTGCCAGGTTCGCTAGTGAGCGTTGACATCGTAGTGGCGAGATGGGACATTTGTTTGGTTAATTCGGAAATTGCCCCGTCAGTTTTCGCCTGGTATTGGTGTAGCGAAGTACCCAATTGATTTATGTTTCCCGCGAGCTCCTTTATTGTGTCATCAAGCGACTTGGTGGGTTCTTACTGATTATGCTGGCCAGTCTGGTACTGATTTGGTCCTTTTTGCTGATATTGACCCGCTGATGGAGTGTTCTGGTTATACTGCCGGTGTGGAGGTTGGTAGGATGACTGAGCTGATTGGGGGACAGATGGTTGAGCGTTCTTCTGAGGATAGTTGTTATGCCAATTCGGGATGGTTGCTTGACCATACTGTCTGTTTGGTCCGGCTCTGTCATTGCTGTTGTTGTTGTACCCTTGGTATCCTCCTGCCGCATTCACTTCTGCTGGTTCCTCTTCCATTAAAGTCGGGCATGCGTCAGTTTTGTGGTCCGTCATGCCACAAAATTCGCAAGGCTTAACTGGAACTGGCTGCCTTCGTAGGATCTGAATCATCATTTCTTTTAACTGTTTCATCTCCTCAGACATAGAGTTCATTGGTGTTTCGGCCTTCGCCACACTTTTTGTTCGGGAGAATTCTTCCTGCCGAGTCGTCTCTTCTCGGAATCGAGCATTTTCAGCAACGTCATTTATTAGTTGCCTAACTCCGCTCAATGATAGATTCATTATGGATCCTCCAGCTGAGGCGTCCAGGAGCATTTTGTCTAAGGGTCTTAATCCATCAATGAGGTACTCGATTATGAGTTTCTCGGGTAGTCCTAGTGTACAGCAACTTCTCTCCAGGTGGTTGAACTTTTCCAGGTAATCGTACATGGTTTCGTTGGGTCCTTGCTTGATGTCCTGCAGTTGCCTTCTTACTTGCATTGCTCTTCCTGCTGGGTAGTATTTGTCTAAGAATTTCTTCTGCATCTGAGCCCATGTTCTGATGCTTCCGGAAGGCAATGAAAGGAACCAGTCGTTTGCCGCGTCAATGAGGGAAAAGTAGAACGCTTTTAACTTGAAGTCGTCTACGTTTACGCCATTCGGTTTTAAGTTTTGGCAAATACCATGTAAGCGCTGGAGATGGGCCATTGCTGACTCTCCACGATTTCCTACGAACTTCGGTAAGTTGTGGGCCACTGAAGTGTTGATGTTGATATTTTCTAGCTTAGGGCCTTCGTAGATACACCACATCTGAATTCTGAAATTCGGTGCATTGAGTTCTCCCAAAGTAGGTTCGCGGTAATGGTCGTTATCCCCATAGTAGTTATCAAAGACGGGTTCGCGCCTCGGTACTTGTCGAGGGCGTGGGGGTGGTGGATATCTAGGGGGTTGTACTCGATCAGCTGCATTTCGGTCCTCGGGTGGTTCTTGGTTTCGTCTGTTAGCTTCCCTATCACGAGCTCTTCTGTTTCTGATGAGTTGTTCCGGATCGTCGATAAATGGAAGCGGTATCTCATCATTTCGACCGTACAGGTTTATTTCTTCGTCATCCTGGTAGTCATGGTGACTTTCTTCGTGAGACATGGTCATTTTTAAGTGCGTATCGATTCGAACAACTTATCCGATTAATTAACTAACTCCCCGGCAACGGCGCCAATTTGACAGATGCTTGTCGTCAGAGCAAATGTACAAATAAATTTATAAGTCCGCTACTCGCGACTACTGGGTAGAAGTGGTAAGTAGGGGTCGAACCCAAGGGAATTAGGGGGATACGTTGTTCTTTTACTAACAGGGACGTGTTTTAGGATGATTGAGATTTTAGCGCGAGTAATTAAACTACTGTTTTTGGTTTTTTGGGTTTTTTGTGTGGAAAAGTAAATACAGAAATTAAATACTGAAAGTAAATACTGAAAGTAAAGAGATAAGGGTTAGAAGACTTACAGTGGGTGATGCGTGATTGCGATTCCTCCGGTTGTTGAGCGGTTGATGGTTGTGGTTGATCGGGACAGTTATACTAGGAAAGTAAATACAGGGGGTTTTTGTGATTGAAAGAAAGTATTCGGTTTCAGGTACTCTTGTATTATAACATGTATATAATAAACCGTTAGTAACTTTTCTAAGTATTCAAAGATGAATCGAGGCCCTTTCGTAGCGCAAGACTTGCAACATCGTTTAAAGCAACCCTTGTTCTACTTCAGACTAATTCCTCCTTTCGAAGTATCTTAGCCTTCTGTGCATCCACCTGATCTCACAGTTACGATTGACCAAGTGGTGTTTTAGATAAGTCGAACTCCTCAGTTAACCTTTTCCCTTTCGTAGCATCCACTTACCCGAGTATGTTCACGAATCCCACGGAAGAGTTTTGCCCTTTCGTAGCATCCACTCTACCTTGGAAATTCTGACTATAAATGGCACATAGAACAAGTTTTGAATACAAAGAAATGAAACTAAAAGATATTACAACATTATATAATACAAGAAAATACCTTCCACCGAATGAAGAGTTTAGCTACGAATATCCATAGAGGTGGATACCATAGCTAAATACTCGGGGGTTTTTGAAAACAGTAAGAGGGAAAGGGGTGGAATACTCAAGAACCAACAGGAGTATTCCCAATTTTCTACTGAATACTCAAGAACCAACAGGAGTATTCTCTATAGTATAATACTCAAGAACAAACAGGAGTATTATTTCATAAACCGAACAAACTTACAAAGTAACCAAACTTAGAGAGATAAGTGTTTTGTGTATGGATTGGTTATACAAATGAGGAGGACGGCTCTCATATTTATAGGCTAGGAGGAGGAGGATGAAGGGTGGAGATGGAGCCATGTGCATTTGCATCCAAGGGTGGAGGAGGAGGGGAGGAGCATGTGGAGGAGGAGACACCACATGGCACCACCTTGTGGACTCCAAAGAGCCGCCGGTTGGGGGGAAGAAAAGGGGGAGGTTTCTTTCCCTTGGCCACCTCTTGCCAAGGTCTTCAAGTCATCCAAGGAGGAGAAAGGGAGGAGGCCACCCATGACTCATCATCTCTCATTTAGCCGCCGGTCATGGAGGAGGAAATGGATGAGTTTTGACAGTTTTGTACAGTCTTTACAAAACTATCAATTCAATTCCTCTCCGGTCTGACTTTGATTATTCCTCGGTTGGATTTAATTTGAGTAATCCTTGGTCAGAATCTTGAGATTTCTTCGTTCAGCGTCTGATGTTGACCTTGGATTGACCCTTGTTATCTTTTCAGCGTAAAATCCTCTCCTTAGCGTGTTTTCACTTTTATCTCTCAATTGCCCTGTGGAAATATTTCGGGACTAACACGTAGAAGTTAGATAGACAAACAGTCTAATTTGGTGGGTTTAACTGTATTTATGATGCATACAATTATGGTCCATCAGTGTCACACACTCCAAGGCAATGACCTATTTTAAGTTATAAGTGTACACACTTGATGACTAATTTTTGATAAGTTTTCATATCACATTGGACATACCAATGAGTTGCCTAGAAATCTTAATATGTTCTTGGAAATATTCAACATAATTATTATGTGTATTTCCAAAGCATATGAGAAACACCAAGGGATGCCCTTGATAGAGGAGAGTATAAAGGCTAATCTTAATGGGTAGAACTTGTAGTTCTTCGAGGTGTCAAAGCTCTCCGATAAAAGGAGCAGCTTTCTAGCTCATTTGCGCGGATAAGAAACACTAAATAAAACACATTTCCCGAATTCCTCATTGAAGTATCAATGCTGACATGTTTTTTCCTACTTTCGTACACTTTCCTTTGCGTGCATAAGTGGTGATAGTTCAAGGCATTGTCAGTTCACCGAAGTTGAAGTCTGAAGTGCAAGATTTCAACTTAATAGTTTGTTGTATCCTGAGAAGCAGTTGCTTACGATTTCAATACCAAGTGGGAGAGCAATAATGCTTTAAAGAAAGCGTCCAACATGCCTCAACTATGCCCTACGGTTTGATTGTTTCAATTCATTACTTGTGAACTATTTGATGTGCTATTATGCTTATTTCAATTACTTAAGCAATCTGTCTATAATCATGTTCCCACTGCAATTATTTGTCACTAACGTCTAACAATCTTAAAACATTATTTGTGATGGTTTTAGACAGATGACAAAACAATTTAACTTATTTGGAAAAAAGAAGGAATGGTGATGTAATATGAAATGACAGCAAGCATGGATCAGCCTGCTTGCAAGGCTTCTATGTAGCTGACATCCGTCCCTCAGTGAAAAGACTTAATGGGCTCGATCAGGTTGATCAGATTCGCATACCCTTTAATACAGCACTCAATCTCCTTTGCTGAAAGATCCTCCTTGAATTTGGCAAGCAAGACATGTTTCACTACTCCCTTAACCTCCTCCATCTTCCCTTGACGAGAAAAGAACCGTTCGGTTGGATTCTCCATACAATGATTTGCTGGCGGATATCATTAAAATCGTGAAACCCTAATTTGCCTTAAAAGGAAAATCAAATTGATTTGGTTCAAAGTATTCATGTCCTCTTGTAAATTTGATCATCTGGTCCATTTTATTTTATACTCCCTCTGTCCCCCCATTTGTTTGTTCACTTTCCTTTTTTGGTGTCCCCTAATGTTTGTCCACTTTCCTTTTATATACATAACTCAATAATCAAATCAATCTTCTCTTTCCTACCAAAAAAATTATTTTAATTAAGAAAATTGTACTTTCCTCCACTTTCTCTCTCTTATTATCATTTATTTACTGTACGGGACCCACATTCACATACACTCTCCTTCACTTTTTCTCTATCATTGTCCTTTATTTGCTTTTCTTAATTCCCGTGTCCAGTGTCCTTTTGGACAAACAAATGGGGACGGAGGGAGTATTATGTTACTATTTACAAGGTTGATCCAATCAGCGGTAGAAAAATTAACCAATGTAACCCAATTTGAAACTCGAATCACCAATAAACACCAACTGAAACTCAAATAACCAATCTACTCTATTTTTTTACAATCTCGGTTTTTCGGGTACCGGTACTTTGAATCCCGATTTTCCCTATACCGGGACTCTTTGAAAATGGAGACGTGGCTCGATTTAGTGTGAAGTGGCATCCAGGTGGAGTCCCGGTTTTCGGGGAACCGGGATTATAATGATCCCGGTTTTGGGGCAACCGGCATCACAAAAGCAGCAATAGTGACACGTCGCTTTTTCATTTATACTAAAAGCATGACTGCTTTTTCGAGAAAACACTTTACTTAAAGCAGCCTGCTTTTTCGAGAAAATAGTATAATTTTTTTGATAGAATGAATAAATTATATATAGAAAATTATTATAATTTTAGGGTTGCTTTTTGTTAGGATGCTTTTTGATACGATGTTTTTTTTGGTCAACAAGATTTTAGGGTTGCTTTTTGATAGCATGAATAAATTTTATATAAAAAATTATTATAATTTTAGGGTTGCTTTTTGATAGGATAACTGCTTTTTGATAGGCTGCTTTTTGATAGGATTGATGAATGCTTTTTGATAGCCATGCTTTTATAATAAATTATTATAAAAGTATGGCTGCTTTTTGATAGGATGCTTTTTTTGGTCAAAAAGATTTCTTTATTTATACTTTTTTCTCGAAAAAGCAGCCATGATTTTAGTATCAATGAAAAAGCAACATGTTACTATTTGCTACTTTTATGATCCCGGTTGCCCAAACACCCGGGACTCCACCTGGATGCCACTTCACACCTTTTGGCCCATGTAGGCCTCAAATCGAGCCACGTCTCCATTTTCAAAGAGTCTTGGTATAGGGAAAACCGGGATTCAGAGTACCGGTTACTAGAAAACCGGGATTATAAAAAAATAGGGTAGATTGGTTATTTGAGTTTCAGTTTGGTGTATATTGGGGATTCAAGTTTCAAATTGGGTTACATTGGTGAATTTTTCCTCAGCGGTACGGTATGTATGATATTCTTTGAATCTTTTATTTAATCATTATGTTACTATTTATGAGTTTGACCCAATCAGCGGTATGGTATGTATGATATTCTTTGAATCTTTTATTTAAACATGACTGATTAAATATGGTTAGAGTGTGGTTCAGGTAAAAACCATGATTATAGTCATTCCACATAACCCGAATTTCAGTTTAGACTTAACTTTGTCCAAGTTAAATCCGATCAGACTTAACAATGTCCAAGTTAAGTCCGATCAGACTTAACAATGTCCAAGTTAAGTCCGATCAGACTTAACAATGTCCAAGTTAAGTCCGAATTTGTCTAAGTTAAGTCCGATCAGACTTACCAATGTCCAAGTTAAGTCCGATCAGACTTAACAATGTCCAAGTTAAGTCCGATCAGACTTAACAATGTTCAAGTTAAGTCCGATCAGACTTAACTTTGTCCAAGCTAAGTTCGATCAGACTTAACTTTGTCCAAGTTAAGTCTGAATTTTTCCAAGTTAAGTCCGATTAGACTTAACTTTGTCCAAGTTAAGTCCGATCAGACATAACTTTGTCCAAGTTAAGTCCGAATTTGACAAAATAAGTCCAATCAAACTTAATTTTATCCAAGTTAAGTTATCAGAATTAACTATGTCAAAGTTAAGTCTGAATTTGACTACATAAGTCTGAAATTGTCAAATTCAGACTTAACTTTGTCCAAGTTAGGCAGACCAGATTTAACTTTGTCCAAGTTAAGTCCGATCAGACTTAACTTTGTCCAAGTTGAGTACGATAAGACTTGACTTGCCGACCAGACTTAACTTTGTCCAAGTTAAGTCCGATCAGACTTGACTTATGCATCTGTTAAGTATGGATAATTTTTAGGACGTTTATACCCTGACATCTGTTATGTATTTTTAAACAAGTCCGTTTTAATTTTTTTTGTTTACAAAAAGCGCCCCGAATTATTATTGGTCGAGAGTGCCACGTGTCGAATTCTTCGGTGGTTTATAGTTTTTATATTTAAATGTGGTTTTATTTGATTTAGAGTCATATGGTTATTATTTACTCGATGAGTGCGGTTCAGGTAAAAACCCTTATTATTTATAAAAACTAAAAACTGAATTTCTAGCTGACACGTGTCCAATTTCCTCAAAATATCGGATATAACACGGAGGGGCATTATGGTCATTTCACATATCTCGGAATGATCAGACTTAAACATGGAATGATCGGACTTAAGACTTAAAACTATTACTGTAGCAATGATCAAACTTAAAACAGCAATGATCAGACTTAAAACTACAATGATCAGACTTAAAACTATTATTGTTGCAATTATCAGACTTAAAACTATAACTGTTGCAATTATCAGACTTAAAACTACAATGATCAGACTTAAAACTACAATGATCAGACTTAAAACAGCAATTATCAGACTTAAAACAACAAAGATCAGACTTAAAACTATTACTGTAGAAATGATCAGACTTAAAATTATAATTATTAGACTTAAAACATCAATGATCAGACTTAAAACATCAATGATCAGACTTAAAACTACAATGATCAGACTTAAAACTATTACTGTAACAATGATCAGACTTAAACTAGCAATGATCAGACTTAAAACTATTACTGTAGGAATGATCAGACTTAAAACTATAATGATCAGACTTAAAACTGCAATGATCAGATTTCAAACAACAATGATCAGACTTAAAACTATTATTGTAGCAATGATCAGATTTAAAACATCAATGATTAGACTTATAACTACAATGATCAGGCTTATAACTACAATGATCAAACATAAAACTACAATGATCAGACTTAAAACTATTACTGTAGCAATGATCATACTTAAAACTACAATGATCAGACTTAAAACAGCAATGATCAGACTTTAAACTATTACTGTAGCAATGATTAGACTTAAACTATTACTGTAGCAATTTTTAGGACGATTATACCCTCTCATCTGTTATGTATTTTTAAATAAGTCCATTTTAATTTTTTTTAATTACAAAAACTACCCCAAATTACGATTGGTCAAAATATATACATGGCAATATTTTATTAGATTTTTAGTTTTTATTTATAACTGTGGTTTGTATTTCATTCGTTTCCTTACTCGATTATATTAAATCCAATTTAATTTGGTGAATGTGCATGATTGGATGAGAAATGGATTAAATTGGACATTGGTTCAATAAGTTCGAGTCAAGTTCGGTTCAATCAGGTAGATTGGTCCGAGTTGGCTCTGTCGGATACAGGTTCGGTATAAATATCCATCAAATTTGGTCTGATTTAGTTTCACGGTTCAATCTATTTTGTTGATTCAATCGATTAGGATTGAACCATGGCTTGAGTTGATTAATGAGCCAATTTGTTGTATTTCCAATTTAGTCAAATTTGATTAAATGTGATTCTATTGATTTAGTGCAATCTAATCCTATTTCATTTGGTTTAAATTGTATTATCGGATGAGATGAAATTGACTCAAGTTAGATTCTGATCTAATCAGACGTGAAGAACCTGAACATGCACTACAAATTTTAGTCTAAACTGGTGAGAACAACAATTAGACATATTGGTATCGTATAGTTGAGTATGGTGAGAATGTAACGATAATTAACAATGTTATCGTAATTTTGCTTAACGTACTGAAAATACGAGAACAGGACGTTAACCTTGTGCGAGAAGCGTACGATAACAATGCGAGAACGTCGATACCGTCATCGTAAGGTACACGTAGAGTTATCGTATGACGTATACGATAACGGAGCGACAAGTTGGCATTAACGTATTGTTATCGTAAAGTTGTGCGTCAGTAATACGATAATTGTGCGATATTAATTGAATATTTATATTTCAATTAGTAAAGATATTAACATAATAAAGGAAAACAATAAATAGCCTAATTAAATTACCAAAATCAATTTCAATCAAATTCAGCGTAATTACCGTAATTGACATATTTACAGTAATTAACATAATATAGGAAAACAAAATGTAATCAAATTTCCTGAAACATACGGATTAAAGTTTCCTATGTTTGGTCACATTAGACCATCATACAGATAGACGCTCCAAAATGTTTAAACATTCCAAAAGGTTCCAAGATTTGAAATACATCAAACAACAAAGACTAATCGCTGGACTGCATGTCTTCGTCACCCTCGCGACGCGGTGGCTGACCATTGTTCGCATTCAACAGATCCTCCTTTAAGTCAACAATGACCTGTTGCTGCTGTTGCAGGACTTACAGCATCTGATGTTGCTGTTGCTGGAGCGTGCCAAAGCAGATACTGTTGGTGGATGTCCTTGAGCAGACCCGGTTTGATCCATGTCTTCTGGACGTGTCACATGTTGAAAAAAAATATCGACATTAGTAAATAAAAACAAACCATCAGTACCATGGACAAGTGAATTAGCTGCTACATTACAATGCTAGAGAATTAGAAAAATGAACCTACCAAATAAGCATCAGGCGACATAGGAGACGGAATTGAACTAACAATTATGAGGGACGGAATTTGACATCAGGCGACATAGGAGAAGAGACACTTGAAAACCAATATCGATAAACAACCAACACTGTAAGGAGGAACAGAAGAAAAACTAGGACATCTAAGGAACCCTAGATCTACTATTGTACGACGTCCAATACTTTGAAATTACCAGTCCAATATGTCAACGGTCGGTCGGGAAAAGGATGAGGCATCGGTGAAATCTCCATTAATGGTGTTGGCGTCTGAGAGTGAAAAGTTGTTACCTACAATTGTTGGTGTCTGATAATGGCAAGTAGAGTTGAGCGGCGAAATGAAAACATCATATTTTGCGGTGCGGTAAATTGTAAATTTCACCAAGGGTTTCCACTTTTTTTACAGTAAAAGTGGAGTTGTGGGCGTCAATTAGCTGTGACCCACTTTTAACATTTTAATATACGTGGTACGATAACAATATGTTATCGTTGATAATTATCGTAACAAACTACGTTATCGTAAAACTCCCGTAATTGTTCTCATAAAGTTACGCTGTGACGCGCTTATCGTAAAAGTTATCGTACTGTTGCCGAATTATCGGTACGATGATAGCAGTCATCGTATGAAATGGTCATCGTATGTTTAACGTAACGTTGACAACGTAATTTTGTTATCGTAATTATTGTCGTATTGTTAACGATTTTTTCGTACGATGATAGTAATCATCGTATGTTTGTTGTCGCCAATTTTACCCGAAATTTGTAGTGATGGAATCTGACGTGAGATTATGATTGCTCCCAATGTGGGGGGCAATACATGATGTGGTGGCACACCACCTTAATGTTGGCTACGACCAGGAACACACATGCGAGTGTGGTCACTATGGGGGTTAGCTCCCTACCCAAGGAATTTAACCCTCATCCCATTCCTTGCTAAACAGTTACTCTCGCACGAGGTAGAGATTAAGGATCTTAATGATTCTGAGTAATCAGATGTTGATATTTCGACAAGTATAGCGGGATTACTTGATTAACACATAACGAAGTGTGTGAAGTAGAGAATCATTTATGTGAGAAAGAAGGGTGGCCGCTTCTAAGGAGAATTCATAGGGATTAATTTTCTGAAAAATTCTCACAAAACTGGGCCAGGGTTTCAGGGCCGAACGGAACCAAACCATGAGAACTGAACTTGTGTCAGGAATATATCTGAGGGAGATATATGTTTCGTTTAAACAATATGACTAACAGTTCAAGGACATCGCGTCTACTGAGTAGTTAGTAAACAAGGCATATCCTTCCGAGGGAAGGTTCAAGGGCTATGTCTACTCCTATGCACATATAAACCGTAGAAACTATCACCACATTGAGTCGAGTCTTATTTTAATTTCAACACTCGATTTTTTTCATGTGGGGAATTGTTGGAAATGTGTATTTAATTGGTGAAGAAAATGATGGTGAACATCATTGATGACCTAGGTTTGAGGGTGTCACACACCTCAAGGCAGTGATCTAATTTAAGTCATAAGTGTACACACTTAATGACTAATTTTGAATAAGTTTTCATGGCACATTGGATATACCAATGAGTTGCTTAGAAATCTTAATATATTCTTGGAAATAATCTACATAATTGTTATGTATATTTCTAAGGCATATGAGAAACACCAAGGGATGCCCTTGGTAGAGGAGAGAATAAAGGCTAGAGCCTTTAGTTCTTCGAGGTGTCAAAGCTCTCCTATACAAGGAGTAGCTTTCTAGCTCATTTGCGCGGATAAGAAAAACTAATAAAACATAATTTTAAAATTCCTCCTTGAAGTATCAATGCTGGCATGTTTTTTCCTACTTTCTTACACTTTCCTTCGTGTGTATAAGTGGTGATAGTTGAAGGCACTCTCAGTTCGCTGAAGATGAAGTCTGAGGTGCAAGATTTCAACTTAATAGTTGTTGTATTCTGGGAAGCAGTTGCTCGTAATTTCAGCACCCAAGGGAGTAATAATACTTTAAAGAAAGTGTCCAACGCGCCTCAACTACGCCCTACGGTTTGATTGTTTCTTTTCATTACTTCTGAACTGTTTGATGTGATGTTATGCTTATTTCTATTACTTATGCAATCTGTCTATAATCATGTTCCCACTGTGATTCTTTGCTACTAAAGTCTAACAACCTCTTCCATCACTCAAAGGTTCTTTTACTCCATCTCCCTTGTTCATTTTTCAGGAAATTAATATTCACTGGTTTAATTGATGAATTTGAGTTGTTTTTGTTATATTTTGGAAATTGATGTTTATTTAGGGTTTAGGAGTGTGTTGTTTCTGGAAGTGATTCTGTCATTTTTGGTGAACTGGATGTTGAGTTTATACATAGTTAGAGTCATTCCTTAGGATAGGAACTTGGTGATTGGTAGCGGTCCAATTCTATGAGTTGGGTTGCAAATGAGCCGAGTGGTAAGGTTATTGAAATTTGATTTATTTAATTCTTTATATGTACGTACGAGTTCGAATCGAGTATTATCGAGTCTTAAAAATTGGTGTTTGAATTTGGCTTGTTTAAATTTGACTAATTTAAGTCGGGTTCAAGTTTTACACGGGTAATTATCTTAATTAATACAAATGTTAATATAAGAGTTCGAACTCTAAATTCGATCAACTCGAACGAGTTCTATAAGAGTTCGAAAGAGTATTAGACAAATTACTTCTTTAATAAGTTAACTTTCAACTAAAATTTTCAAAAATATATTTATAATAACCTTAATCGATCCTATAAATGAGTATTTCACGAGCTATATAAAAAGTATTTACAGAGTTTGAAATGTGTATATAAACGTGTTGTTCGCGAACGTTAAATGAGTTGATCAACTGTTATATTCCCATATTTTTATTATATTCAAATTATTATTTATAAAAAAAAGAGAGAAAGGAGAAGCAGTCAAGCCAGTTAGAGAAGATCGATACCACTAAATCAAAATCTGATTTGTCTAGTCCGATTTTAAAGGAATTATCAGTTCATAAGTCGCACCACACTCCATCACCAAAACGCTCAACTCGCTTCAATTTCTCTAATCCGAATTTTTGACTTCTTCGTTCCTCTTTGCAAATCGACCGATCTATCTATAATTGAAGCCAAATGCCTTGATCAAGAGAAAATCGACCTTGAGCGAATTGGTCTTTTGAGGAGAGAAGCATAATTAGAGTGGCAGTTGAGAGCGGCAACTTCAAGGTGAGTTAGGATTTAGGAATGCACATACATATGGGTTGGATGATGATTGTTGCCTCGGACATTATTATGAATAGAGTTGGATAGTTGCAGCAAAGCTAATGGCGGGAAACGGCAAGAGGATTAGTGGTGCGGAAGAAAGAAAAAATATATTTTAAAGGTAAGTCTAAGTTAAGCAATCAGAGGCTATTTTATGCTTAATCAGATAACAATCCTTTTTCTGCTACAAGAGATTGAGCAGCTGAGTTGATCAACTGATTCTGGCGCCATTTGCATGCGTTTGCATGTTTTTGTATTTGGGGTTCTTTTGTAATTATCAATAGTCGAGTCTGTATTTCGTCTTATGTTAGGGGTCTCCAGTGCATTTCTTGTATACTTGCAAAAGTCTGTTATTAACAGACTTTTGCGCCTTTCATCTCTCTTAATTAGAAAAGCTTGGTTAGTTTAAATTGTGTGCTCCGATCTTTGAGCTCCGATCTCCGATCACCTTCTCCGGTGATCTGTTGATGCCGATCTTTCCCTTTCTACATGGTATCAGATCTACGGTGACGACCGTGTTTGATTCTTGCACTGTGATAACTATTTTGTTGTTGTGCTAGTTGCTACTTTTCACTGCGTGCATGGTGACATCTAATATGATTCCGGCGATGTCCACCGCTTTTGTGCCTTCCTCTACTTCTGTTCCGCCTATTACATGCCTAGCGGATGATCCTTTACATGTCAATAGCACGGAAATGTTGCAGTTTCTCTTGTCACTCAGCCCTTGGTAGGTGACAAGAACTACCTCAACTAGCGCAAATCCATGGAGATGGCTCTTGGAATCAAGATGAAGCTTGGATTTGATCGAGGTGAGTTTCCTAGACCTACGGATGCTTATCAAGGTGCTAGGTGAGACAAATGTAACAATGTAGTCTTATCTTGGTTGATCAATTCCGTGTCTCCGGAGATAGGCTCTTCTTTGATTCATGCTGATAATTGTATGCATGCTTGGGAAGATTTAGAGGAGAGATTCTCTGGTTCCAATGATTTCACTATTTTCTCTATACAACAAGAAATTGCTTTTCTTATGCAAGATGATAAGAGTATAGCTCAATATTACAATAAATTGGTTCAACTTTAGGGTGATGAGGATGCCCTAACTGAAGAAATTGCCTGTGAACTTGGTTCGAGATGCAAAGCATCCGGGTGTGCTACTGATAGGAAAATGAGGGATAGAAGGATGAGGTTTTTGGTTGGCCTTAATGAAGCTTATGTTACAACAAGGTCAAATATCCTACAGATGAGGCCCTCTCCATATTTAAAAGAGTGTTACAAGCAACTCATTCAAGAAGAAAATAAAAGGAAAACAAAGAAGTCTCCCATGCCTGAGATGTCAGCCTTATATGTTGGTCAGTCATCCTCTCATTCTGGTGGAGGTGCTCAATTGTCTCAGAATGACCAGTCAGGGAACTCTCAAAATAGAAACAAAAGTGTTTGTCTGATGGTGCCTTATATCATGAACAAAAGTGTTGGGAATGCATTTGAAACAATTGTTTGTCTGTTTGAAGCTTTAACGAGGTGGCTGTGAAGAAGTCGGTTTTTACTCCTCAGTGCTACATACTCTTTAAGATTAAAATACAGAGTTTTTTATGATGGTTATACTGTCATGGAAATATTGACATTTTAACTTTGTTTATTATATGATCATCAAATGGAAAGATGTAGTTGAATGGTGCTAAAGTTGATTATAATGCAAATGTCGACTTTATGTTTAATTGAGTGTGAAAGTGAGCCGTTAAAAAGGGTACCAGTATCGTTTCTTGTTTGCTAGCTGCCACACAGCTGAGTTGTATGAAAGTAAAGGTTTGTTTGATGCTTCGCAAGAGGTGGATTGTATTGAATTGTGTGGATAAGCTGCTGAGATTTAGATGGTAAAGTGACTCATCAAGAGCTTGTTCACAGAATCAATGTCCTTGGCCTGGGGTTGTTCCCGTGAGGATAAAGCTGGTAAATTTTTTATTTTTACACCTGAAAAAAAACGCTGCTCATTTATATTATTTATTGTATATATATTATATGTGATAGAGAAGCGTTCAAATGTTATCCCTTCTTAGAGTGTTATGTGTTACTTCAATCTCAGCCACACATCTCAACCCCCGTGCATTGTGGGCGCGCCACGTGTCCAAATAGTAAAACCCACTACTTTTCGAAAAGTAGTGGGATTTACTATTGGCGGCTATGACACGTGGCACGTCCTGGAGTGTTGGATGAATCTCATCCTACGGATGAGATTCAAGTAACACATAACACTCTAAGCACCCATAACACTTGAGCGCGCCCCATATGTGATATACTTAAGATAAAACTATATGGGTAATGACGTTTAGATCGAACACAAATCTCCCGTCCCCTCGTCTTTATGAAGACATTATACGTTTGTGACTTATATTGATATATATAAGCATGTCTTAAGTATACTACATAGTTGATGTGGAGACATATGTTATACATATGTGCATTTTGCATACATGCATCATCATGGACACGACATGTGATTTGACGAGGTTTATCTCGCGGTTTGATATGATGGTCCGCACGGGCAGTGACGACTGCCCACCATGTGATATGGCGAGACCGGCCCACACTTTGATATGATGGTCCGGATCGGAAGTGATGGCTGCCCACCATGGATATTTAATTAGAGTATTGCTCCGTTGTACTTGAGTAAGATTCTGGTTGAGGAATTTAGTTGTATTTTTAGTCCACTGCAATAAAACATATATTATCCAGTTAAATGATTCAGTTGCAAGTATAGGTGTTCAATCATGTTTGTTAATATTGACATAGAGGCTTGCTTGGCAAAATGGTCAAGTACCGGTCTCGGCCTTTATTTTTGGGTCGTGACATCAACCAACTATTCGTACTTGACTCGTTTATTTAAGGAGCTATAAAACTATGTTCAAGCTTGACTGGTTTATTATCAACTGAATAGTTGATCGAACTTTAGCGGAATTCATTCACGAATAATTTGTGAGTATATTGACTAGCTTCCAGCATCATCTACTAGTATTTCAGAACTTTGTATCTATGTTGGGGTAATATGTTTCAGGACTCTGTATCTATGTTGGGGTAATGTGTTTTTGAAAGCTCTCTATCTTTTTTTTGATGAACAGAGATTTTTTTATATAGAAGAAAATGGCATACAAAGACCTGAAGGAAAGAATCAACAACAACAGCAAAACATACGACCAACTAGTACTGGAGTAGAACATCTAAACAAGAAAAATAATCCAAGCATAGTTAATCAATCCAATCGCTGCGTAGTCATCTTCACACTCTAAGGTCGAAGCCATGCCAAACTGGCCAAACGGAAGAAGTGACTCGTCAGTCAACTTCGAAGCGATGATGAAGCTCTGGCCAGATTACCTTGAACACCGAAAAAGGCTACACAAGTGATCTTCATAATCTGACTTCCTGTCAATGGTAGCACACCACCTGAACTCCATAAAAGGCATCAAAGAGGACTTAAGAGCTAGGACAAGTTAACTAGTCGGGAACAGTGAAATGTTCCACTTCGCCTCATGCCGAGGAAGGTGACCAGACCACCGAAGACAGAAAGACTACTATTGCAACAAGTGCAGCCGAAGAAAACCAAATTCAAGAAAAAGCAAGAACAAAACTGAAAAAACCAATATACAAACTCCAAAATAGTAATCGGCGACACGCCAAACGCCCCATGTCCTAAGGCATAGTCCACGAAGTCCAACCGTGAAAATAAAACCTCCAAAACAACCAATCAACCGCCCAACCACCAAAGCCTCCCCACAACCGGCACAACAACCACAACCACTGCCGAACTCCCATCCAAATCACCAACACTGCTCCTAACTCCGAGCTCGCAACCATCACCTCCAAAGCAGCAGCGACGAGGAAGAGGGCAACTCAGCACATGAAAATGACCTAGGAAATGGGAAAAGAAACCAGCAGGGCTGAGGAAGCGGCGGGAGGAGGCGATGGGGACATGCGAAGGGGAGAGACCGCGGGGTGAGGGGGATATGCAGGATGCTGTGGTGGAAAACGGATTGCCCTAAGGGCAGCAAAAGAGGTGACCGCCAGCTAGGGGAAAAGCTTCGGGAAGACGCTTGAAGGAAAACGAAGGCTCTAGATGAACAAAGATCTCTATCTTGGTTGTTGCCATTTTAGGGTCAGCGCTTTGAAAATGAATGTTTTTTTGAATAGGTGTATTCATTCAAAAGGGAAGAACATGGGGCAAACATACCAACGAATAGATACAAGCACCCAAATAAGAGACAAATAACAGCCTAATAAACTGACAACCACCACACCAAAAAGAACCTGTTCCTAGAGAAAAAAGAAGAACAAATGGACTAACAACTACCTAAACCATTACAACCAGATAATGACTCAGAATATAGCCTCAAAAAACTGATCACCACCACACAAAAGAAACAGTTCAACTCATTTAACCATAAATGGGAATTCTTCCTCTCCTTCTGCTACATCAATACAATCTTCGTTAACAACAATCTCAGTAGAAATAACTTCACATTTCCTGCATCAATGATTTCATTTCTGAAAATGCACATGTTTCTACTTCTCCATTTTTCATAGATGGCACCATTGATCAAGAAATAAGCCAGATTCTTCTTATATTTATTCCTCCAAGTCATATGCCTATTCCAACACAACAAATCATTCCAGCTATTTCATCGCACATCGATACGAATGACATCAAGATGTTGTTGTTGTTGTTGTTGTTATTATCACCGATTACG
This sequence comes from Rhodiola kirilowii, assembly GCA_033675215.1. NCBI lineage: Eukaryota > Viridiplantae > Streptophyta > Magnoliopsida > Saxifragales > Crassulaceae > Rhodiola > Rhodiola kirilowii. The sequence goes on from CM066197.1 coordinate 23,548,770, forward strand.
CTACTTGCACGAGACATTATGTAGCAAGTAGCAAAGCACAAAAACAAAAAAATTAAACAAAATAAAAGAAAAAGAAAAGAAGCAAACAACTTCACCGAAGTGTAGCTCCCCTCGGCAACGACGCAAAAATTTAAAGCGCGTCGTCTGACGCGTCAAACATAAATTTGTATTTCTCCTGCAAGAAAGCTAGTGTAGCGGTAAGCAGGGTTGAACCCAAGAGAGCTGGATTTGGAAGTTGTATCTGTGGACAAATTAAGAAACAGGGGGTTTTAGGCAGTTGTGAGTGCAAAAGAGAAAAAACACAAGGAAGGTTTCAATCAGACTTAGGGTTTCTATTGTGACACGTTTATCATAGACAGATAATGATCAAATTCCAAGTTTCTGTGTGGTTGTTCCGACAAAGGTAACAACCCTAAGTATCCCGACAAAGGTGATACACCGCAATCTAACCCGACAAAGGTGTTAGACTTCTAGTTCTTTCCTAAACACAATAATCTGACAAAGGTATTATTAATTCTAGGTGTTACTATCTACCTTTACGACAAAGTATACAGTATCCACAATCTTATGTTCTCTTAAAATAGCGCTTAGCCATTATGCGTTGTGAAATTATATCCCCTGTTCAAGCTTGTATTCAAGGTACAGTTGAGACAGACCTTGGACTCACTTACACCTTGTAATTGCCTAGCCTCTAACACTGTGTCTCTCAGATTTGCAACCGAGGTTTACAGCAGTTAACCTCGATCCCCTTCGTCCGAACCTGCAGTCCGAACGTTCTCGACCTTCTCTTAAAGCTCGGATGCTTTCTCTCGAAAGCTTGTTCACCTTTGTTGTGTGCGGCAGTTTGATCGCTTCCAGGCAGGCTGAGTTGCACGTGATGAGACTGCTCTTGCACCGATGAGTTTCCAGTGGGGAAACACAAACGGCCGTCGCTTTCTTCTTCTCCAATCGGTAGGGTTTGGTCGTGTATATTTGATCTTGAAAGCGATGCGGAATAAGGACGCCCTAACATTGTATTTATATGCTTGGACGAAACCCTAATCTGCACAAGATAATCCCATCAAATATTTAGGAAATATTCCTAGATATTTGATGTATATCTTTCTCAAATCGGTTGGAAGAATATACGAAGTCTTCTTGCCCAAGTAAGCTACGCCGCCTTCAATGTAGATATTCATTCGAATATCTCATGTTCGAATAAGTCGCTGGCCGACTTTAACTTGACGATATCTTCGCTGTCCAATATCCTTCCGGGAAATATCTTTGCGTCTAAACCACGCTGTACATGAGTACTAGGATATCTTCGAACTCCCCCTGAACTCTTGCTCGAACTGTCTAACTCTGTTTTGCCAAATACTTGCCACTCAAGGGAACATCAATCTCCCTCTTAGCATTTTGGCAAAACCAAATCTACTAGATGACTAAGTCTATCTAACTATCTAGACAATAGACAATTTTGAGGGAAACAAAAATTGTCTCCTCCAAAATACTCCCCCTTTTTGCCACAAACTGGCAAGGGGTCCAATCTCAGTTCGAACAGCCAGTCAAACAGTGCCAGAACAAGCACATAACATGAGAGTTTTTAAAACAAATAGTTCAGGGAGAAAGTTATTCAGGGGACCTTCATGCAGACGACCCATCATCAGTGGCATCCTCAGAATCAGCATCATCAGATTCATCTTCACTTGGGTAGCTGAGGGCACGAGCGAGCTCGTTGATGCGCCTGCGTTGCTCCTTGTCCACTTCAATGATGATAGTCACGTCCTTGAGAAGCTTACTCCTCTCACCCCGGCCCATCTTGGCTCCCCCTCGACTCGACTCCGCAACATCTTTTCCTTTCTGGTTCCCCTCCTTGAGATCGTTCACGTGACGCCCTTTAAACAGCTTGTGGTCAACGATGAACTTGCTGGGTGCCTTTGAGAGATGGTCAGTCGGGGCCTTTAAATCTGGAGCTTGATGGATTATCAACTCATATATCAGTGACGGGAAGCAAATCTGGTGAAGAGTTCTCATCGAAGTAGCATGATCAGCGATCTGTTTGAACATCACTCTGCCAGGTTAAATTTCAGCTTATTTCCTATCTGATAAAGAAGTTGAGCCATGTCCCGATTGACAGTAGAACGGTGGGTAGAAGGTCTCTAGTTAAACACAGCAATGAAGAACATCATGGAGTAGAACGTTGAGAGATCAGCTGTGCACGACAGAATCAGGCTTCCATTGAACTGAGCCAGCAGTGATGGTATCTATAATCTTTCCGAAGTCTGATTCTTCTTCATCCGTAACTAGATCATCCATGGAGAAGTAGACATTTATAAGCTCCGGATCAAGCTTGATCTGTCTTCCTCTGACAAAGAAGACACCATACTCTGCTTCTCCAATGACCCCAAACCGAGGGGGAAGGTTTGCCATAGCCTCACGAACCAGTTGTTCGTTGAACGGTTTGCATATGTCCAACATCCAGAACAGTTCGGATTGCTTAAGAACCTCGATGACTTCCTTTCCCTTGTACCGGGACTCCTCTAGCACCCTCTCAGGGATGATCTTTCTTTTCAGCACACAAGACCACTTCTTCGCAGCATCTCTATTAACAAACCACACTCCTTTCTTGACCACACCCACTGGAATAGTGTCAGACTCAGGGGATGGGACTTCGTATCTCCCAGCATCCTCGGAGACGAGAACCGCAGCATCGCGCTTCCTTTTCTTGGATGAACCGACTCCCCCTACACCGATGTCGATCTCAGTAACATTCTGAACTGATCCCTTTGTAGACTTTGCAAAAGCTACCTTCTTCTTTTCCTTGTCCTTCTTTGTCCTTTTGAGATTGACAAGAGGAACAAGGTCCTGGTCATCTTCCGAATGAGTAGCATCCTTTGACATTTGCTTCGCAGTGTCCTCACGAACTAATGCACCATCTTCCTCCATATGATCACTCCGGAGATCATCTGGAACAACTACTGGTACATCCACTGTCTCCTTAGTACCAGCCTCCTCTGGAACAATTCCAGTCTGAACACTTGGTTCCACAGTTAAAACACTTGTAACTTTCTCTGCAATAGACTCTTCTGCCCCATCAGCCTGGTCACGCAGAAATTCCTCTAAACTTGCCACTCCCCGATCCTTTTCTTTTTCCAAATCTTCCATGACATCATCAATGTCCTTGTACATCTTTTCCAACTCTTCATCCTCCTCTGTAGGAATAGATTCCTCTGTCACCGTCTCAACCTTCTCACCGGGGCATTCATCAATGATACCTTCAAGATTTTTAGAGGGCTCACCATCAGGCCCATCATTGATCACCAGCTTTCTCTTCCCCGAGGCCTCAATGAACATCTCTGTTTCTTCATCGGACATAGCAATCTTCCGACCTCTAGTAGCATATATCTACGCTAGATATTTTCTGGGAGAGTCACATGCCCGCTTAATCTTCTTCCTGTGACCACTTTTTGGAGGAACGTATCCAGAGGCAAAGATCTTTTCCCTCCATGTTGCTGAGCCTCCAGTCACTTTGCTGGGTTGCCCATCTACCGCATTCTTGGCAGTTTTATTTCCAGTATCAATACGACCTGCTTTGTCACCAACAACAGCCCTACCACCAAAAACATCCCTACCACCATTACCACCAATCACAGCCCTACTGGCTTCATCATAGTCAATAGACTTCCCATCCTTCTCAACACCCATATTCAGATCCTCCTTCAACACAGTATTTTCAACAGACGGAATATTTGCAGAATCTGAACAAATAGTTGGAAGTACCTCAGATTGGAGACGGACATGGGTCGTACCATCAATGATTGAGTCGGACGAGTCCACTGCGGTTGACTGAGGGAATTTATCGGATGTTTCTTCGTCAATCTTCTTGGCTTCGGCCATGACTTCACTATCGGAGTGTAAAGGTGCCGCTGATGGACCATAATTGTATGAATCATAAACACAGTTAAACCCACCAAATTAGACTCTTTGTCTATTTAACTTTTGCTTGTTAGTTCCGATATTTATCAACAGGGTATTTTGAAGTCTAGAGAGAATACAGGCTAAGGAGGAGTTTTTAAGCTGAAAATATATTACGAGTCATTCCAAGGTCACGACCAGATGCCGACTGAAGAAATATCATGAACCTGACATGGAATCACTCAAAACAAGTCCAACCGAAGAGCAACCAGAGCCAGTCCAGAGCTGAAATGGACCGATGGCTTTTGTGAAAAGCTCACAAAACTCACAAATTCACTCCACCTTGCCTTATGACCGGCGGCTTTTGGGAGTTTGATGACTCATGGGGGGCGGCTCTCCCCCTTGCCACCTCCCCAACCGGCGGCTTTTTGAGCTCACCATGGATTTGTGCCATGTGTGTTGCCTCTAAACCACATCTTCTCCTCCCCCTTAGCTATAAATAAACCCCTTCCCTCCCTTGTATCATCCATCCACAATCCCACAATCCACAAATCACTTATCTCTCTAAGATTTGGGCACTACTCTTGTAAGCTTTTGTTTTAAATCTATAATACTCCTGTTGGTTCTTGAGTATTCTAGTAGTTCTTAAGTTTACTCCTGTTGGTTCTTGAGTATTCTCCTTTACTTACTGTCTTTCAAAAACCCTCGAGTACTTAGCTATGGTATCCACCTCTATGGATATTCGTAGCTAAACCCTTCATTCGGTTGAAGGGGTGTACTTTTATCATAAAATGTTTTAGGCCATACTCTTAGTGCCTCGTTGTATTCAAAACTTGTTCTATGTGCCATATATTAGGTTAGAACTTCCAAGGTTGAGTGGATGCTTGGAATGGCAAAGCTCTTCCGTGGGGGTTCGTAAACATACTCAGATAAGTGGATGCTTGGAATGGCAAAGCTTATCTGAGGAGTTTGACCTCTCAAAAACACCATTTGGTTGATCGGGAATGATTGATCAAATGGATGCACATAGGCTAATATACCTTGGAATGGGGTATTAGTCTAAATAGAACAAGTGCTCTATGTCTTGGAATGGACTAGACAGTGTGGCAAATCGAGTGCTTGGAATGGCCTTGATACACTTTTGAATACTTAGTAGGATCATTAAAGGTCAATGATAAACAGATTATGATACAAGGCCCCTGAAGCCGAATACTTTCCTTAACTTAAAACATCACCTGCACTTTACTTTTTGGTCTCAATATCAACTGCAATATCAACTGCTCACCTTCCGCAAGAATTGCCCTTCACGCAACAATCGCTGTAAGTCTTCTCCTTTTATTTTCAGTACTTTACTTTTATGTCATTTACTTTTCCGCACTAAAAACCAAAACCAACCAAAAAGTCACGTAGATATTAGCACTAAAACCTCAATCAACCTAAAATCACGCTCCCTTCCTGTACAATCCCTCAAAGAACAAATATCCCCCTAATTCCCTTGGGTTCGACCCCTACTTACCACTCTACTAGCTAATAGTAGAATCACAAGTAGCGGACTATAAATTTATCTTTGCACAGAGAACACCGCACCTTAACGACAGTGCGGTGGGCTCCGTCAAAATTGGCGCCGTTGCCGGGGAATTGTGAAACAGAATAGTTGTTCTTTTTATTTTTGTTTTTGTTCTTGCAATCCACCATGTCATTGTACTATGAAAACAAGCATTGGAACGATGAGGAGTTTTCCCCACCACCCTTCGAACTTGAAGTCCGCGAGAAGATCAACAACATTGTGCAATCCCAGGACGACACTTTGGACGAGTACTTATGGTACTTCGATTCCCTTGTAACGAGCTGCCCGCACCATGGATTCACCAACCACGATCTTCTTCAAAGGTTTCTCAATGGGATGATGCCACAAGAGTGGAATTGGCTTAATGACACGGCAGGAGGTTCGGTAAATAACTTAAACATGGATGATCTTTGGAAATTGATAAACGATTTGGCCGCGATGTCAAGACCAAGACAAGATCAGGCCATGTGGCGCGAAGAACTGGACAACACGATGCGCCAAATCAGGGCCAAAACGGAATTATGGGCAGCAGAAAATGAGCTGGCAGCTAGCACCCAGCAATTGGCCGCAGACAAACAGCAATTGAGTCCCTCGATGCACCAATTCACGGCCGAAACCGAATCATGGGCAATAGAAAAGACGGCTGAACCAGAAGAGCCGGCAGAGAATGAGGAATTCTGGGCGGCTACACAACTGATCTGGGACCGCATTGCCAAACAGCCCAAATCAATTTCGGTCCTAACTGAAGAGTTGCCCGAGACATACCCAGACCTCAGTGCCGAACTGCCCAAAACAGACCCGGACCTCAGTATGATTGCCCCCGGAGACCATATGAATGACGAGGATGAGGACCCATGGTTGCCTGAAGAAGAGCTCCATTCAGATTATCCTTGGGAGTTAGAAGAAGAACTGCCCAAATCAGGCTCGGTCCTTATCAACAATCCATCCGAGGAAATCACAGTCCTAATTGCCGAGCCAACAGAAGTCCCGAACCTCACTGCCGAAGCGGCCGAAGAAATCAAGCCAGGCCCGGTCCTTGCGCTCGGAGCACCCGAGGAAGTCCCGGACCTCATTGCCGAACTGTCCGAGAAAGACCTGGTCCTCACTGTCAGAGCACCTGAAACAGACCCAGTCCTCATGGTCGAAGTGCCCCAACTTAACCCTTCATGTTTTATGCCGATCATAGCCACCGAAGATCATATAATCAATAAGGATGAGGTGCAAGGGGAGTTAGAGGCGGAGCATGAGCCAAAAAAGCCGACAAAGGAACTCTCACTCGTCACAAGCCAAGGAAAACCGCCTGAAAACTCACTCGTTCCAAGACAACCATCCATCACTGCCACAATGAAGAGGATTGGCAGAGGCGCATGCTTAATGTCGCCTACATTTAATGGCACAAAACCAAACTTCCAAACTCGCAAAGGTGCCAACTATTCAAACATGAAGAAGCGGCAAAGACATGGGCCAAAAGAATGGAAACCCGGAAGGAGTAACAAGCGAGTACGACTCATTGGACCAGCTGCTATGGTCAATGAAGCCTCACCCTCTCAAATCAAAAGAGCTGCCGAGAAGAAGTTCAACTTCAAGCACCCATGTGATCCCTACTTATGATCCAGGAGTGAGATAGCGTCAAGCCAACTACGTTAAACAAAGGCACTGGTCGGGAGGTAACCCGACACCTATCTTACTTTCAGTAATTTTATTTTCTGTCATTTAGTTTATATCGTAAGTCGCTCTCACCCACTTTTTGTATAGAAGAAATGACTCCTTGTAGGAATTGGTTTTTGGAGCAAGATCAGATCAGCCAGGCAGCTTCCGAGAAATTACCGGGCCTGCGCTAAGAGTTCAAGGCCCCAGCCGAACTCCCTCGATTATCCAGCTCCGAGGCATGTCGTTCCACGACACAACACAGTAAAAGGGAGTTCAGTTCTTCTCTTTTCCTTAATGTCATTTCCTTCTCTTGTATATATTTGCATGACTTTTGAACTAAGTCTTGCTGAAAGGCAAGCCTTCGTTCAAAAGTGTGGGGTGAGAACTGTCGTTGCACATATGTTTTTCTTTTTCCTTTTCCCTTAATATTATCTTTTTGAAAATATGAACTTGAGAATGTGAAAAAGATAGATCTAAATTCATGCATTTACCTTGTGAAAATTCAACTGTTTAAAAACTTAGAATGTAACTTCCCATTTGTCCCTTTGTGCTGAGATATACAGGGGATGTGGAGTTGACATAAACTGCCCTAGAGAGGCTTGGCAAGCAATCGAAGGATCGAATCTAACTATATGGTTTTCGAAGTCAGTGGAGGCTGCACTTCGGGTTTCAGTGAATATTGAAGTCAACTCCGCCATGCAGCGTTTATGTAAGAGGCGGGACGGGAATCAAACCGTCCTATCTCTAGTCCTAGTAGCCGGGAAAATAGATGAGAGACCCTCATCTTGACCCGCGCGAAACGGCGAGGATGAGAAAGAGCGGGGAGGTATTTCCATATGCTTGCGGACGATGATTGGACCTCCCAAAAAGGCTTGAGAAAATGGACTAGCAAGCCACAAAAAGGCAAAATCTCAAAGAAGCTAATCAAAGGACAAAGGCCAAAGTTGTGAAGGTTTTAACCGAACAAAAGTGAAGTACTCAAAGAGTCAAATCAAAGGCCAAAGGCCGATTCACTACAAAAAAAAGCTGTCCCTCGCCAAAAAGAAATAAAAAAGGCTCAACTCAGTGAAACCCGAACCGAATCACGTGCTAGAGAAAGCTACAAGGAAACCATATAGTGCGAGTCGATCCCGAGAATGCAGTCCAGGAGCCTAAAAGGGCTATCTCCCAAAACATCCAAATTAATTTGCATCTCGGCGCGAAGGTACAAGTATCAAGTTTTTTCTAAGTATTTACACAGTTTAATTTGGTAATAAGTAAGTAATGCATGAATTAGGATAAATCTAGTCCCACAGTCTCACTTTCATATTCTAAAAGTTTACTTAGATAGTGTGTGCTGCCCTTTAATAGCATTGTTCGGGACGAACAACTAAAAGTGTGGGGTAATCTGATGGACCATAATTGTATGAATCATAAACACAGTTAAACCCACCAAATTAGACTCTTTGTCTATTTAACTATTGCTTGTTAGTTCCGATATTTATCTACAGGGTATTTTGAAGTCTAGAGAGAATACAGGCTAAGGAGTTTTTAAGCTGAAAATATATTACGAGTCATTCCAAGGTCACGACCAGATGCCGACTGAAGAAATATCATGAACCTGACATGGAATCACTCAAAACAAGTCCAACCGAAGAGCAACCAGAGCCAGTCCGGAGCTGAAATGGACCGATGGCTTTTGTGAAAAGCTCACAAAACTCACAAATTCACTCCACCTTGCCTTATGACCGGCGGCTTTTAGGAGTTTGATGACTCATGGGGGGCGGCTCTCCCCCTTGAGCTCTCCATGGATTTGTGCCATGTGTGTTGCCTCTAAACCACATCTTCTCCTCCCCCTTAGCTATAAATAGACCCCTTCCCTCCCTTGTATCATCCATCCACAATCCCACAATCCACAAATCACTTATCTCTCTAAGATTTGGGGACTACTCTTGTAAGCTTTTGTTTTAAATCTATAATACTCCTGTTGGTTCTTGAGTATTCTAGTATTTCTTGAGTTTACTCCTGTTGGTTCTTGAGTATTCTCCTTTACTTACTGTCTTTCAAAAACCCTCGAGTACTTAGCTATGGTATCCACCTCTATAGATATTCGTAGCTAAACCCTTCATTCGGTTGAAGGGGTGTACTTGTATCATAAAATGTTTTAGGCCATACTCTTAGTGCCTCGTTGTATTCAAAACTTGTTCTATGTGCCATATATTAGGTTAGAACTTCCAAGGTTGAGTGGATGCTTGGAATGGCAAAGCTCTTCCGTGGGGGTTCGTAAACATACTCGGATAAGTGGATGCTTGGAATGGCAAAGCTTATCTGAGGAGTTTGACCTCTCTAAAACACCATTTGGTTGATCGGGAATGATTGATCAAATGGATGCACATAGGCTAATATACCTTGGAATGGGGTATTAGTCTAAATAGAACAAGTGCTCTATGTCTTGGAATGGACTAGACAGTGTGGCAAATCGAGTGCTTGGAATGGCCTTGATACACTTTTGAATACTTAGTAGGATCATTAAAGGTCAATGATAAACAGATTATGATACAAGGCCCCTGAAGCCGAATACTTTCCTTAACTTAAAACATCACCTGCACTTTACTTTTCGGTCTCAATATCAACTGCAATATCAACTGCTCACCTTCCGCAAGAATTGCCCTTCACGCAACAATCACTGTAAGTCTTCTCCTTTTATTTTCAGTATTTTACTTTTATGTCATTTACTTTTCCGCACTAAAAACCAAAACCAACCAAAAAGTCATGTAGATATTAGCACTAAAACCTCAATCAACCTAAAATCACGCTCCCTTCCTGTACAATCCCTCAAAGAACAAGTATCCCCCTAATTCCCTTGGGTTCGACCCCTACTTACCACTCTATTATCTAATAGTAGAATCACGAGTATCGGACTATAAATTTATCTTTGCACAGAGAACACCGCACCTTAACGACAGTGCGGTGGGCTCCATCAGCCGCCTTTTTCTCCTTCAGAGCTTTTGACTTTGGAACACGGGGTTTCGCCGTTAGTGCCTTCGAGGATTGCATGCCCTTTTTCAGCGGATGAGACACCAGATTTTGATGACTTTCTTGTGTTAACCATTGCAATCGATCGTATTTGAGGATGAGAGGGCTTGAACACGGCAGTCGAACTTAGGGTTTCAGCAGGGCAACTGATTAGATTTTGAAAACAAAATCTTCTTCAAACCAATATTTGTCGCTACAACTTCCCAAAACCGTCAATTCCCATTTTAAAAACAACGGCATTAAAAATCTTCAAGAATATTCAAAAATATTCATTCCAAAGCTGTTGAGTCTTCTGTTCCAGCTTTCTTCCTTAGATGGTCAGTCCAACTGTTTAGCTGGAGATTCGACTTTGACTGACCACTGTTGAATGCATTCAGTGATGGACACCACATAGACCCACTGAGGATCTGGGTGTTTCACGCCGTGAAATGCCATGGGAGTTGACGAAGGTCTTGGTATGCCTCAGAGTTATCATCTTCTGGTGCCCTCCATATTCATATTTTCTTGTTCGGTTGCAGGCATATTTCTGTGTGCATAGTGCGAACTCCTTCTGTAACTGTGACACCTTCTGATTCAACAATTTCCTGGGACAGTTGTCAACATGGATTTGTGCGCAAATCCAATCAGATCTTGTGTGCGAGGTCTTATCCACTCCCCCTCACAGAAATCGATGTTTGGCGTTCGCACAGGCTAGGGCAACGTGTTGCTTGCCATAGTTCTCGTCATCCATTGGTCCCATCAGACCCATTCCAATGGTGTAGCAGTTGTCGGCATCCCTTCTTCCTTTCATCAGTGTACCGCCATTCTTTTCTAGGACGAGGCATGAGTAGCTAGAGAATGACACATAATGTCCATCGTCGCAAAGTTGACTGATGCTGAAAAGATTCCTTGTCAGTCCTTCGACAAGGAGGGTGTTCTTGAGTGCAGGGAGATCCAGAACCATCAATGTCCCACAGCCGATCACCTGACCCTTTCCACCATCCCCGAAGGTGACAAACCACATCTGTTCAACAGGTCCAATATGGGTAAGGTATTGATAGTTACCTGTCATGTGGGTGGAGCATCCCCTGTCGAAGTACCAACTATCTTCCATTGTATAGCTTGAGGAGCAGCAGGCCACCATGCAAATGGTCTGGTCTTCTTTTGGAACCCATACTTGTTTCTTTCGAGGTACGGTCTGATGTTGGTAAGCCCGTCGTTCAGCAAGAAACAGGCGACACTGCAGTTTGATGTGTCCCATCTGGTGACAGTACCAGCAAGTGTTCCACTCTCCCCTTTGCTTCACTGGTGAGAAATCACAGCGTTGGACGGGTGTTCCGCGAGTCTTTCCACCCTTGGTGTGATATGAGTCTTCCTGTGATCAGCTAGGTTCTTTCCTTTGGACTGTCTCACCTTCTGTTCAGGCAGCTGTTTCGACACTTGTTGAGCTTTAACAACGGTAGAGCCTTTTGAAGTACCTTCTTTCGTAAACCCCAGGCCTCAATGTCCAGACTCCATCCTCTGAGATCTGAGAATATCATTTAAGTCGTTAGTGCCAGAGTTTAGCATCCTTACCGACTGTTTGAGGTGATTGAGCTCCTTGTCAGTGTCTGAATGATCCATCTTCTCAGATTCTAGCTGAAGTTCCAGCTGTTCCATCCTCCTTAGTTGGAACACCTCCTTGCGCTTCAGATCAGTGATGGTTTTTCTTAGACCCGCCATGCCTACAGGATGAGTGTCACGGTCCCTCTCCATGTCGACTCAGTGAAGAGACAGTACCCAGGAGCTCTGTTTTCTGAGCAAGTAGACACAATCTTTCTTGTTTCATCTCAACCAGTTGAGTATTCAGTGAGTCTATCGTGCCTTCGAGCTCCACCTTCTGTGTAAGCCAAACCTCGACCCCCTGCCAGACCTTGTCCTTTTCTATAGTGACGCTTGCAATGGTGTCATTCATCTTCTTGTTAACCTTGATCAGTAGCAGCCATTTCTCGTACAGATCTTTATATGTCTCAGCTAGGGACTCCTGCGTGAGTTCTTCATCGTCACTGTCTGAGAGGTCTTCAGCCGGGAGTTCCAACTGAGATGGTACTCCTTCAGTGGTATTGCTGCATTCTCATAGAGTTGTAACAAAATCCACAAAGTTAGTGGTTTCACCTTTTTCTTCGTCTGACTCACTGTCGCTGAAGCTAGCGACCATTGCCTTCTTCTTCATGAGACTATTCGCACATTGGGAGGCAATATGACCGAAACCCCTGCACTCATGGCACTGAATTTCTTCCTTTCCTTTGTCAGTAGAGTCTTGTCTCATGTCTCTGGACCTTGACCTACCCGTTTTCCAGTTTCGGAAGCTATTTGATGAAGGCTGACCTTGTTCTGGTCCACGTCTGTTGATTTTCCGCACCATTCTGCCAAAATTCTGAGCCATCATAGCCAGTTGTTCAGTAGTGCAGCCACCGTCCAGTTTGTCTTCAGACATGTCCACTTTTAGGGCGATTCCCTTCACTTCTCCGGGTTGAAAATCATGATTGATCTCGTAGGTTCTGAGAGAACCCATCAGCTCGTCCAGCTTTAGTTTGGCGATGTCGTGCATTTCCTCTATGGCCGTGACCTTCATCGCAAATCTCGGAGGGAGTGATCTTAAGACTTTACTGGCCAATCTTTCTTCATCGATGGGTTTTCCTAGAGCAGAAGCCTCGTTAGCCTGTTCCAGAACTCTGGTGTTGTACTCAGTGATGGTTTCACTTTCCTTCATCTTCATCTCTTCAAACCTAGTTGTGACAGCCTGCATGCGAGAGTTGCGAACTTTGTCTGTGCTTTCAAAGGCTGTTTGGAGGATGTCCCATGCTACCTTAGCCACTTCACAGTTGATGTTTAGCTTCATGACGTTTTCATATACCGCAGAAAAATTGCGTTCATGGCCTTTGAGTTTCCCATAGATGCTTTGTCCTCCTCTTCTTTCCACAGTGCTTCTGGTTTCGGAATCGATTCTCCAGTGAGATTGTTCATAATAGGTTCAGTCCAGCCTTCCACGCCTTTTCGTCTAGCGATTTTAGAAAGGATCTCATCACGGGCTTCCAGGTGGCATAGTTTGATCCTTTAAGCAACGTGGGTCTGGTGATGCTTTGTCCTTCCTTCAGAGTCATCGTGAACAGTTCAGGATCCCACTCAGTGTGTCGAGTGTTTGCTCTGATACCAATTGAAATTATATCCCCTGTTCAAGCTTGTGTTCAAGGTACAGTTGAGACAGACCTTGGACTCACTTACACCTTGTAATTGCATAGCCTCTAATACTGCGTCTCTCAGATTTGCAACCGAGGTTTACAACAGTTAACCTCGATCCCCTTCATCCGAACCTGCAGTCCGAACGTTCTCGACCTTCTCTTGAAGCTCGGATCCTTTCTCTCGAAAGCTTGTTCACCTTTGTTTTGTGCGGCAGTTAGATCGCTTCCAGGCAGTCTGAGTTGCACGTGATGAGACTGCTCTTGCATCGATGAGTTTCCAGTGGGGAAACACAAACGGCCGTCGCTTTCTTCTTCTCCAATCGGTAGGGTTTGGTCGTGTATATTTGATCTTGAAAGCGATGCGGAATAAGGACGCCCAAGCATTGTATTTATATGCTTGGACGAAACCCTAATCTGCACAAGATAATCCCATCAAATATTTAGGAAATATTCCTAGATATTTGATGTATATCTTTCTCAAATCGGTTGGAAGAATATACGAAGTCTTCTTGCCCAAGTAAGCTACGCCGCCTTCAATGTAGATATTCATTCGAATATCTCATGTTCAAATAAGTCACTGGCCGACTTTAACTTGACTATATCTTCACTGTCCAATATCCTTTCGGGAAATATCCTTGCGTCTGTTCCACGCTGTACATGAGTACTAGGATATGTTCGAACTCCCCCTGAACTCCTGCTCAAACTATCTAACTCTGTTTTGCCAAATACATGCCACTCAAGGGAACATCACGCTGTCTAATGTACCGTTCTTTAAAGATAGCGCTTATCTAAAGCGCTGTCTTTAGTGTGTTCTGTACTAGTGTTTCTACGCGCCAGTTTGACTTCGACTATTGATTTCACCATCCAAACAACCTCGGCTGCTCTTGGTGTGAACTAGGGAGTTGAAGGGAACTGAGTCAGCTACGCAATGACATGTAGCTCATATTTTTTTGATCAGTGGTCAATTCCCAGCACTCTGTCAATTCCCAGCACTCTGGCATGAAATGACGTCTTTTATGCGCGTTTCCTCCTAAAGCTTCCGAAACACCTGAAATGCAAAACCATACTAAAAAGTAAATGTTCGCATATAAAAGCGTTGAAAAAGATCAGAATAGCTGATTGGACGAGTCGTATAAATACAAGTCATCACTTAGTCTTCGGGAGAACCCTTAGATCTTCGAGTGAAGATCAGGTGGACTAAGAGAGGGTTCTCTGATCTAAGGGGAGCTTAGATCGCAAGTCACTAGAGTGTTAAAGAGTAGGCGATTTGAGAGGGAATCTGCAAACGTAAGTCCATTGTACCCAAAATTTGTTTAAAGTGATTGCTTTCCATCGGGCTTAGGATAAGCCCCCAGACGTAGGCATGTTAACGCCGAAATGGGTAAACAGTTTGCATGTGTTTTGTTTCGCAGTTATTAATTTTATAGAAATAGAACTATTTTGCATAACTTATTCCACTAGCTATTGGAACACGAGCTGGTGGGTCATCTCGTTATACACATAGCAATTTCAATTGGTATCAGAGTAGGACATCCAACATACAGAGTGTGATCTAGCTTCCGTTCGAGATAAATTCGAAAGAAGGACAAAACATCAGTCGACCTCCGTTGCTAGGAGGGCCAAACTATGTCTACTGGAAAGCTGGGATGAAGGCATTCCTCAAATCACTTGATGAGAAGGCGTGGAAAGTTGTGCTAATCAGATGGACTCATCCCACCACAAAGAATGCCGAAGGAAAAGATGAGCTGAAAACTGAAGACAAGCAGACTGAAGCTAGGACAAGGTATTTTTTCTAAATATTCGAAACCATTGATTGCTAAAAAAAATTGTTGGGGTCAATTTTTCACCCATATTGACTCCACACTTAAGATTTGGCAATGTACTGAGGATATAAATGATGTGTGCGTACAATAAGTGAAGAATAGAGATCACCTAAGAATAATGACTAAGTGTTCAAGGAGAAGAAAAGGTATTTTCATGCTTGCTAATTCAATGCTCAAGTAATGCAAAAAGGTTGCCTAAATCATTAGATAGACACAAGATAACAAAAACATTGACGCCTAGGAAATATGCACTCATAAAAGTCAAGGTAATCCCAGATTCAAAATCAAGTCATTAGCAATGAAACTGGATAGTCGAGTAATGGGGTAATGCGAAGGCCTTCAAAATTTGAGTACTCAAATGTAAGCTAGCGGATAAAATGTGCAAGTGCCTAGAATAATTTCAGTAGAATGCACTACACACCCACTCGACACGTAAGATAAAGCTTAGTCCCTAAGCAAAAAAAATATATAAATAAAAAGTGTTGTGCAAAGGGATTCCTTGAAATTGCAGCTCAATAAGTGTGATTCATCATCTCCCATTCCTTTTCCGCGTATGAGATTCAAATATGTAAAACAAAGACCACTACATAGAAATTATTAGAAAATGTCACAAGTACATAGAAATTATTAGAAAATGTCACAAGTACAACATGTATCATAGTTCGGACTCCACACTTAATTCAAAAGCGTCTAGGAAATAATGATGTGCGTGCTAAAATAAATTTGAATAGGCAATTTACAAGTGGCTTTACTTCCCTCGAAGACCTAGTTTAATGTATTTTTGAGACTAGCAAAGCGCCCCATGGAGTCTCTTTGGAGAAGTCCTTTGCTCGAATAACTTCTCGCGGGGCCATCGGTGCTTAAAGCGTCAATCCACCTTCAAATCCCATTTGAGCTTTTGTCCATCAAGTCTACAATGGGCTTTTAGGTGTAAACTCAATCCCTTTGATAGTAATATGCTTTTCAAGATGGAGGGATTGTAGGAGCTCCTTCCTAATAGTCTCGAAAGGTATGATAAGAAGCTCCAAAACTTGTCTCTCGACAGTGTGATGAAGAAAGGGTCTTCAAAACTCGTCTCGAGCTTGATGGGCACACCCTCCTTGAGTTTCTCAATAACAACTTTGGGTGCCCAATCCTCCAATTCCCTCTCAAAACTTGCATTCTCTTTTCTGTGAGGTTGCTCTCTTGTAGCATCCTGTATACGTCAACAAAGTCTTCATACATTCCAAATCCTTCTGGCTCAATGTTCTCTTGCACTATTTTATCCCCATCAATAGATTGAAGCTCACATTCAAACTTACCTACAATTCATGTAGGTGAAAGTGTTCGATAAGTACAGTATTGTACACTTGAATCCTCCTCTTCTAACTCATTGACAGCTTGGTCGGGCATTTCAAAAGTGTCATATGATAATTAATCGTCACTAGATCCAAGGACTTCTTCTTTGGAGACCTCTTCTTCCTCATCCAGGTTCCCATTCGCAATTGTTCATTGCACCATTTGGGTCACCAACATTTTTTTGAGTGGCCATGTCGTCCAGTCTTTGGGCCAGGGCTTGAATTGATTGGAGCATCACTAAGTTGACTTGAGTGGCTTTGGCTTGGTAAGCTTGAATCATGGCTAGCATTTCCATGTTCGACTGTCCACCATTAGGTTGAGGATCCAAATGATATTTCGGGTAGGAGTTGTCTATGAACGAGAATTGCTATCATCCCAATTTGGAGAGTGTGTATGTGTTGAATTGCCGCTATCTCTCCAATAATAGTTTTGCTGCTCCTCTTCTTGGTCATCCCAATTTGGAGTGTAATATTTTGTTGGGTAACCATGTTATTTCAAATAAGAATTTTGTTGCTCCTCCTGTTTGTTGTATCCTTCATCGTACTCAACTTGTTGATTGTATGAATACATCCTCGCAAAACAAAAAGAATAAAAGTTAGTAAGGGATACGCGTGAAGAATATACAAAAATAAAAAGAAAATATGTACAAGACTAGTCGAGATATCCACACAACCTAGGCTAATGACAAGTTAATGCGTTGCTCCCCGGCAACGGCGCCATTTTGACGTTGTAGTATTTTGAGCATCGAAAATAATTTATAATGCCGGTAAGTACCAGATCGCCCAAGAGAGCAAATTTAAACTTAGGCACTATGTAAGGTTATGCTTCTATTTATCCTAGTCTAAAACGAGTGTTTGTTTTGGTTTTCAATCTAATCAATCTAAATATGCAAGAAAGTAAGAAAATGTTTTAACGACTTTCGAGAGATATTTCGGGGAACTACTTCACTAACCCAACATTAGAATCGAGTTTATTAACTAGCATGGAAGGATTTGCCTATATTGATTGGAAAAAATCCACACAATCAAAGTAAGAACTTCACCCTTTCGGCACTATTGGATCGAATTGGAATTGTAACTTAAACTACGAACCTCACCCTTTCGGCGCTATTGGTTCCAATCAAGTAACTCGTTGATGTTTACTGACTCTCGTTGCGTAAACATGGAGAGTCTTTGTTGTAGAACGAGCCTTTCCCGTTACAAATTTGGGCTACTCTCGTAGTCATCGAGTTTGTAACATGTATTTTACTTAATAGTTGGACGTTTGGCCTCACCCTTTCGGCGCTATTGGCTTAACATCTCAAAGCTATACACTTAGGCATTTTCTCAAGTCATGTAAAACAATCCAATTCATGCAAAGATTAACTTATTAAATGATTGATGGACCATAATTGTATGAATCATAAACACTGTTAAACCCACCAAATTAGACTGTTTGTCTATTTAACTTTTGCTTGTTAGTTCCGATATTTATCTACAGGGTATTTTGAAGTCTAGAGAGAATACAGGCTAAGGAGGAGTTTTTAAGCTAAAAATGAAGTACGAGTCATTCCAAGTCACGACCAGATTCCGACTGTACAACTTTCATGATCCTAACATGGAATCACTCAAAACAAGTCCAACCGAAGAGCAACCAGAGTCAGTCCGGAGCTGAAATGGACCGATGGCTTTTGTGGATGAGATCACAAAACTCACACCCTCTCCCCTCATGCCACATGGGCGGCGGCTTTCTCCTCCCTTCTCCTCTCTTCCACAAGCTTCTCCTCCTCTCCTCTTCCCCCATGTGGCCGGCGGCTAGAAGAGATGATGACATCATCCGATGGCTTTTGTAAGCTCCTCCCATTTTGTGACAAGTGGCTAGCTCTTCACCACATCCCTCTCCTTCCCTTGGCTATAAATAAGAGCCCTTCCCTTTGTAAATGATCATCCTCATTCCAAACCATCATCCATAAGCTCTCACATCTCTCTAGATTTTGGGTACAAATCTTGTAAACATTTGTTTTAAATCTATAATACTCCTGTTGGTTTTGGAGTATTCTAGTAGTTCTTGAGTTTACTCCTGTTGGTTCTTGAGTATTCTCCTTTACTTACTGTCTTTCAAAAACCCTCGAGTACTTAGCCATGGTATCCACCTCTATGGATATTTGTAGCTAAACCCTTCATTCGGTTGAAGGGGTGTACTTGTATCATAAAATGTTTTAGACCCTTTTCTTAATACCTCTTTGTGTTCAACTTGTTCTAAGTGCCATATATTAGGTCAGAACTTCATTGGTAGAGTGGATGCTCGGAAGAGCAAAGCTCTACCATGAATTCGTGACCTCCGTGGATAAGTGGAGGCTCGGAAGCGCACAGCTTATCTGTGGAGTTCAACCTCTTTCAAAGACCATTTGATTTATCAGGAATGATGGTCAAATGGATGCACATATTAGAACAAGAGTACTACGTCTTGCAAAAGACTAGACGGTGTGGCAAGTCTTGTGCTAGGAATAGCCTTGATACACTTTTGAACACTTAGTATGGTCATTAGCGGTCAATGATAAACGGATTATGATACAAGGCCCCTGAAACCGAATCTTTCCTTAAATTAAAACATCACCTGCATTTTACTTTTCAGTCTCAATATCAACTGCAATATCAACCGCTTACTCTCCGCAAAACTTGTCCTTCACGCAACCACTCTCTGTAAGTCTTCTCCTTTAATTAATTACTTTCAGTATTTTACTTTTTTGTCATTTACCTTTCTGCACTAAAAAACCAAAACCAAAACCAACCAAAAAGACACTTACTTTTTAGCACTAAAACCTCAATCAACCTAAAATCACGCTCCCTTCCAGTACATTCCTCAAAGAACAACTATCCCCCTAATTCCTTTGGGTTTGACCCCTACTTACCACTTGCTACCCAGTAGTGAAGTCGCGAGTAGTGGAAATATAAATTTATTTTTGCACAGAGAACATCGCACCTTAACGACAGTCCGGTGGGCTCCGTCAATGATTCATAGTCAAGTAAGATTCGTAGGACCCATAATATGGGTCACTACTCACTATCCATCGTCATGAAAATATAAGTCATGTTTTATTCTAAACGAAAATTACAAAGAGACAAAGGAATTACTACACCCTTCGAATAGATATTGATAATCCCTTCAAGGTCAATCTTCGATCCGATCAAAATCCTCGCATTTTTGTATCCCCTTCTCTCATTTCCGTCGTCTCCAAGTGTATGGAAGTGGATGTCTAAAATTAGTGGCTGCCCCTTCTCTTCTTTTTGCAATTTTTCCAAAAACCTAGCAAAAATTGGGCTTTTGGCTTATTCAGTCCTTGTCACCAAATAGGTGACACAGACGACATGGTAAATTCCAGAGATCTAAAGTTGCTGAGTTTTTCCTGGCATGTGTCACTTGTGTCAACTAATTTGAGTGACACTAGCGCAGAGTGAGATGACCTCTTGAGCTCAATTTCTGACCTCTCTAACGATTGAGTCAGATCTTGGCCTAAACTACAAAGTTGTAGTCCTTCATTTCAGCTTTCCAACAAGCTTTAGGTTAATGAATTTGGACATCATATGAGCTCTGAGCGTACGGGACAAGTAGGGATGTCAGTCCACCTCCTTTTGTCATGTTTTTGCCCAAAATTCCACAAAACGCTTTGTTTTTATTGGTGGAATCATTTTTCACCTGAAAAGCATTAAAACATAAAGTGAGAGCTCATATAAATAAGGAAGATGATTGAAAATCGACTAAATGTGGAGCATAAATATAGAATTTTTTTTGCTCATCACCCAGCAGAGTATTTTTGCAGTGGAGTTGTTCGATGTATGGGGAATTGATTTTATGGGGCCATTTCCACCATCTTATGGGAATCAGTATAACCTAATAGCAGTCGACTACATTTTCAAGTAGGTTGAAGCAGTGGCTGCCCCTACATGCGACGCGAATGTAGTTATGACTATGTTTCAGAAGGTTATATTCCCGTGGTTTGGTGTCTCTAGAATAGTGATCAATGAAGGAAGTTCTCACATCAAGGAAAGGAATTTTCAAGTCCCTACTAAAGAAGTATGTTGTCTACCACAAGATTGGCACTTCGTATTGATAAGTCGTAGTTGTACGACTATTTTCTGTATTAAAACCCCGTCTCTTAGTGGTTGTCTGTATATTATTTCACTACCTGTGAGTAGTTTTCGTTCTCAGGTGCATTCGGAGACCATGGAAGGAATATAGGCTAAAGGGAGCCTGTTAGAAGATGTTTTGCATCGAAGAAATGAAGTCTGAAGTGCTGAAGTTTGAGTCAGTGCAGATCACTTACGTCTGAAGAATTAAATCCACTTACGTCTAAAGAATTTCGATAATTATAAAGACCTCCGCGGAGCATAATTGTTGAGACGTCCGCGGAATCCAGCTGGAAGTCAAATTTCTTAAATTCAGATTTGTAATCTCGGAGGAAAAAAAAACAGATTTCGAAGAGTCTTTTCTCGGAAGAAGAAGGCAGAATCCGAGGAGGCTAATTGAAGATTGGGAGAAGATATAAGGAGAAAAAGGAGAAGAGAAGAAGGGAGCTTTTGGCCGTGGATCTTTGGTGTTGTTTTTGACACATGGCTGGAAGGAAGAAAAATCAGAAAAGACACACGTTTGAGTTGGAGTTTTTGGAAGAAAAGTGTGGATTTTAGAAACACGTTTTAAGAGGAAGAAAAAGAGAGAAGGCTTGGAGAAGGATTCCGAAGGAATATGTTGCTGGTTTTCAAGTGTTGGAGTAGAGCTGCAGCGTGGTGGAAAAGTCGTCAACAGTATTTTCATTTCATTCCATTCAAAATACTTGATGATGTATTCCATTACGATGAGTAGCTAAACTCATATGTGTAGGCTAGAACTCAAAATTTTGATGTATTGACTTGAGACTTCTATTGATTTCTATGTTTTGTGTTATATTACTATGCAATGTTTATGGATTTGATGTGCTAGCATGAGTGGAACCCTAGTGGGGAGAGCTTTTGTTTGTTTGTTGATTCAAATTGTCAAGTTTACTAGCAACCTAGCGGGGATAGCAAACTAGAACACGAGTAATATACCACTAGGATTAAACACCCTAGGACAACTTGTTTATATGTTCATGCAACTCTAGCGAGTTAGGGCTTGATTATCGCTAGCGCGAGGTTAAGTACTAGAATAAGAACGGGGAGTGTAACCCTAGCGGGGGAGCTCTAAGTTGTAGAACATTAGAAATCAAAACAGATTGGTCCATGATTTAGTCTTGCATCACAGTCGAAAGTTCTAGCTTGCACTGCTCTTTAATATTTTATACTTGCATTTGTGTGACGATTGCTCTCTTGATAATTAATCATTGTTACTTGCTTGCGTTTTTTATTTAACTTGTTCGAAATTTACAATCCCATTGTTACTCTTGTACTTAATAAACAGATTCTCATATCGATCTCTGTGGATACGACCCGGCTTACCATTTTCTAGTCGGAGATAAAAAAATATTATTTTTGACGGGTACAACGACGCCCGTCAAATTTTGGCGCCGTTGCCGGGGATCGATAACGAAGAATCTCACTAAGCATTTCTTTCTTTTAGTTTTACTTTATTGTCTTTTTTTGTTTTTGTGTGGTTTTATGGTTCGCTATGTATTCCTATTATAGTGAACCAATTCGTGATATTGAAGAGCAAAGGAGTGTACTAGGATATAACATGCAAGAACAGAGGCAAGGACCACCCCCCAAAAATCATTAATTTGTGAACGAGTTTGCTAGACCTCGTGCTGCTAGACACGAGGATTACGAGGATGAGTTGGATCGAGAATACCTTGGTGGAGGAAACCAATATGGACGGTTACCTAAGCGTCGGGATTTGGGACGCACTATGAGAGGAGTTTATGCGCCGTATAGCGATGAGGCACCTTGGTGCATTAGGTTGGACAAGGACCCGATCAAGGAATTTAGAGAGGAAATGAGAGGCATGTTCAAAGAACTCGCTCAAAAGATGGGCCAACAAGCTGGAGTCATTAACGATCTAAAGAAGCAAGTGTCTCAAATTGCCAGCGCCGTTTACGAAAGGCGAGAAGAAGATCTGAATGAAGATTCACCCTCAGTGGAGCAGGTGGACGTCTCAACAATTAACGCGCGTACGCCTGATGAATTACAACAAAATACATTGACGTCCGCGGAAGATACTCAAGAGACGTCCGTGGGTTACTCAGATTCTGGTAAGGAAATTCCAAATTCTAACACCCATCTACTATTCCCAATGCAGGTGATAGCTCCTAAGGACCACACGATCGACAAAGATGAGCTAGGAGGCGGATTGGAGGCGAGGAATGAGCAAAACGATCCAACGATGGAGTGCCCAGTTGCAGCAAGTCAAGTAGCACCACCCAAAAAGTGTAAGGACCTAGGTACTCTCACAATCACCCGTGATGTTGACTCTTATATTTTGCAGATGGCAGATGCCAGCGCTAACGGTCCTCTTGCACTCATTCTGGGACGATCAATCCTCTTGGCCAAAAGGACCAAGAATGACATGGGAACACGCTTGTTATCGCTTGCGTTTGCTGGCAAGACATCAAACTTCCATGTTTACGAGGATTCCGACCGTCCATACATGAGGAAGCTACCGAGACAGGGCACATTTGGATGGAAACTAGGATGGAGAGACACGAGAACACCACTCGATGAAGGCTATGAGCATCACAAGGGAGTACCGAAGTTTGACCTCACAAGCCCATGTGATCCTAACTTGTGATCCCTAAAGAGGTAATGTCCAGCCAAGGACGTAAAACAAAGGCGCATACCGGGAGGCAACCCGGCGTGTTTTTACTTTACACATGTTAGGAGTAGATTAATTAGTGGAATTGGTACCCTGATAATGCGCCCCGAGTGCATATTTTTTCTGGTGGTTTCAGGTGAATGAATGAAGAAATGAATTCAACATCAGTGCATTTGGCGCACGTCTGAACAATTAATTTCGCGGACGCCTATACAATTATCGGAAAATCATCAGACCTCCGCGACATTAAATGATAGAGACATCCGCGGTGCACGCGGCCACCACCACCACCAGAGTATTAGGGGAGTACCAGTTCCTTCGTTTTTATTTATTTATTGTCTTTTATTTTTATTTGAGTCTGTTTTGTTGTCCATCTTATCTCTTGAGTTGTACCGTGAGGACACGGGTCAATTTAAGTGTGGGGTGGGGTGTTATAGAGTCACTTGTGTGTCGTGTCTATTTTTTTTAATTTTTTATGCTTCATGTTATGTGTCGTGATGAACTGATGATGTACTGCTATGCTTTTCTCATATGTCGAAATCTTATTTCCAGCTTAGTATGACTATTGTGCTCATTTGACTAAAAATGCAAAATTTCAAAAAATTTCGATGCTTTGTTCTTGTGAGTTGTGATATGCAGGGATGTGGAGTTCACAGAAATGTCCTAGAAAGGTATGGCAAATTGCAGGAAGTTCTGAGTTTTGGTTCTGATGATTGAGAAAAGCGGTGGAGGTTGACGCTTCACTAGCCTACTCCTGAGAGTAGCTCCATCACCAAGTTATACAAATCTATTCATGCGTTCGCAGTGGTGGCGGGACAGAGAAAACAAAATGTCCATCTCTAGTCGGAGTAGCTGGGAATGGGTGGGTAACCCCTACCTTGCCTCATGCAGAAAGGACGAGGATGAGAAAAGAGCGGGACGCACTCCTATGCTGTTATCCGGAGGCTATGATTGGAGTGGTTCAAAGGGCGCAAACGATTATGTGGACAAGAAACAAATTCAAAAGCCGAAGGCAAACCATCAAGTAAGAAGAAAATCAAAATCTGATTGATTCAAGCAAGATGTGTCGTTTATCAAAGTCCATACAACTTAAGGAACTCAAGACTCAACGGTAAGAAAGCAGTGAATTAATCATGTGTCAGAGAAAGTCGCCGACTCAATCAAAAGACCAAAACTCAGAATAGAATGCAGTGTCCGTGGTACCTATAGGGGACTATCTCCCAAACATCCAAGGTCGTTTGGATTTCAACTCGCGAGGTAACAAATATCGAAAAATCTAGATAAGATTAATGGCTGGATTTGGGACTAAGATGTAAGGATTGCAGGACTAGTACGTTGTTAATTCTGTCTATGGCTTTGTTCTTGTTCGGGACGAACAAGTTCAAGTGTGGGGTAGTTTGATAAGTCATAGTTGTACGACTATTTTCTGTGTTAAAACCCCGTCTCTTAGTGGTTGCCTGTATATTATTTCACAACATGTGAATAGTTTTCGTTATCAGGTGCATTCGGAGACCATGGAAGGAATATAGGCTAAAGGGAGACTGTTAGAAGATGTTTTGCATCGAAGAAATGAAGTCTGAAGTGCTGAAGTTTGAGTCAGTGCAGATCACTTACGTCTGAAGAATTAAATCCACTTACGTCTAAAGAATTTCGATAATTATAAAGACCTCCGCGGAGCATAATTGTTGAGACGTCCACGGAATCCAGCTGGAAGTCAAATTTCTTAAATTCAGATTTGTAATCTCGGAGGAAAAAAAACAGATTTCGAAGAGTCTTTTCTCGGAAGAAGAAGGCAGAATCCGAGGAGGCTAATTGAAGATTGGGAGAAGATATAAGGAGAAAAAGGAGAAGAGAAGAAGGGAGCTTTTGGCCGTGGATCTTTGGTGTTGTTTTTGACACATGGCTGGAAGGAAGAAAAATCAGAAAAGACACACGTTTGAGTTGGAGTTTTTGGAAGAAAAGTGTGGATTTTAGAAACACGTTTTAAGAGGAAAAAAAAAGAGAGAAGGCTTGGAGAAGGATTTCGAAGGAATGTGTTGCTGGTTTTCAAGTGTTGGAGTAGAGCTGCAGCGTGGTGGAAAAGTCGTCAACAGTATTTTCATTTCATTCCATTCAAAATGCTTGATGATGTATTCCATTACGATGAGTAGCTAAACTCATATGTGTAGGCTAGAACTCAAAATTGTGATGTATTGACTTGAGACTTCTATTGATTTCTATGTTTTGTGTTATATTACTATGCAATGTTTATGGATTTGATGTGCTAGCATGAGTGGAACCCTAGCGGGGAGAGCTTTTGTTTGTTTGTTGATTCAAATTGTCAAGTTTACTAGCAACCTAGCGGGGATAGCAAACTAGAACACGAGTAATATACCACTAGGATTAAACACCCTAGGACAACTTGTTTATATGTTCATGCAACTCTAGCGAGTTAGGGGCTTGATTATCGCTAGCGCGAGGTTAAGTACTAGAATAAGAACGGGGAGTGTAACCCTAGCGGGGGAGCTCTAAGTTGTAGAACATTAGAAATCAAAACAGATTGGTCCATGATTTAGTCTTGCATCACAGTCGAAAGTTCTAGCTTGCACTGCTCTTTAATATTTTATACTTGCATTTGTGTGACGATTGCTCTCTTGATAATTAATCATTGTTACTTGCTTGCGTTTTTTATTTAACTTGTTCGAAATTTACAATCCCATTGTTACTCTTGTACTTAATAAACTGATTCTCATATCGATCTCTGTGGATACGACTCGGCTTACCATTTTCTAGTCGGAGATAAAAAAATATTATTTTTGACGGGTACAACGACGCCCGTCAAATTTTGGCGCCGTTGCCGGGGATCGATAACGAAGAATCTCACTAAGCATTTCTTTCTTTTAGTTTTATTTTATTGTCTTTTTTTTTGTTTTTGTGTGGTTTTATGGTTCGCTATGTATTCCTATTATAGTGAACCAATTCGTGATATTGAAGAGCAAAGGAGTGTACTAGGATATAACATGCAAGAACAGAGGCAAGGACCACCCCCCAAAAATCATTAATTTGTGAACGAGTTTGCTAGACCTCGTGCTGCTAGACACGAGGATTACGAGGATGAGTTGGATCGAGAATACCTTGGTGGAGGAAACCAATATGGACGGTTACCTAAGCGTCGGGATTTGGGACGCACTATGAGAGGAGTTTATGCGCCGTATAGCGATGAGGCACCTTGGTGCATTAGGTTGGACAAGGACCCGATCAAGGAATTTAGAGAGGAAATGAGAGGCATGTTCAAAGAACTCGCTCAAAAGATGGGCCAACAAGCTGGAGTCATTAACGATCTAAAGAAGCAAGTGTCTCAAATTGCCAGCGCCGTTTACGAAAGGCGAGAAGAAGATCTGAATGAAGATTCACCCTCAGTGGAGCAGGTGGACGTCTCAACAATTAACGCGCGTACGCCTGATGAATTACAACAAAATACATTGACGTCCGCGGAAGATACTCAAGAGACGTCCGTGGGTTACTCAGTTTCTGGTAAGGAAATTCCAAATTCTAACACCCCTCTACTATTCCCAATGCAGGTGATAGCTCCTAAGGACCACACGATCGACAAAGATGAGCTAGGAGGCGGATTGGAGGCGAGGAATGAGCAAAACGATCCAACGATGGAGTGCCCAGTTGCAGCAAGTCAAGTAGCACCACCCAAAAAGTGTAAGGACCTAGGTACTCTCACAATCACCCGTGATGTTGACTCTTATATTTTGCAGATGGCAGATGCCAGCGCTAACGGTCCTCTTGCACTCATTCTGGGACGATCAATCCTCTTGGCCAAAAGGACCAAGAATGACATGGGAACACGCTTGTTATCGCTTGCGTTTGCTGGCAAGACATCAAACTTCCATGTTTACGAGGATTCCGACCGTCCATACATGAGGAAGCTACCGAGACAGGGCACATTTGGATGGAAACTAGGATGGAGAGACACGAGAACACCACTCGATGAAGGCTATGAGCATCACAAGGGAGTACCGAAGTTTGACCTCACAAGCCCATGTGATCCTAACTTGTGATCCCTAAAGAGGTAATGTCCAGCCAAGGACGTAAAACAAAGGCGCATACCGGGAGGCAACCCGGTGTGTTTTTACTTTACACATGTTAGGAGTAGATTAATTAGTGGAATTGGTACCCTGATAATGCGCCCCGAGTGCATATTTTTTCTGGTGGTTTCAGGTGAATGAATGAAGAAATGAATTCAACATCAGTGCATTTGGCGCACGTCTGAACAATTAATTTCGCGGACGCCTATACAATTATCGGAAAATCATCAGACCTCCGCGACATTAAATGATAGAGACATCCGCGGTGCACGCGGCCACCACCACCACCAGAGTATTAGGGGAGTACCAGTTCCTTCGTTTTTATTTATTTATTGTCTTTTATTTTTATTTGAGTCTGTTTTGTTGTCCATCTTATCTCTTGAGTTGTACCGTGAGGACACGGGTCAATTTAAGTGTGGGGTGGGATGTTATAGAGTCAGTTGTGTGTCGTGTCTATTTTTTTTAATTTTTTATGCTTCATGTTATGTGTCGTGATGAACTGATGATGTACTGCTATGCTTTTCTCATATGTCGAAATCTTATTTCCAGCTTAGTATGACTATTGTGCTCATTTGACTAAAAATGCAAAATTTCAAAAAATTTCGATGCTTTGTTCTTGTGAGTTGTGATATGCAGGGATGTGGAGTTCACAGAAATGTCCTAGAAAGGTATGGCAAATTGCAGGAAGTTCTGAGTTTTGGTTCTGATGATTGAGAAAAGCGGTGGAGGTTGACGCTTCACTAGCCTACTCCTGAGAGTAGCTCCATCACCAAGTTATACAAATCTATTCATGCGTTCGCAGTGGTGGCGGGACAGAGAAAACAAAATGTCCATCTCTAGTCGGAGTAGCTGGGAATGGGTGGGTAACCCCCACCTTGCCTCATGCAGAAAGGACGAGGATGAGAAAAGAGCGGGACGCACTCCTATGCTGTTATCCGGAGGCTATGATTGGAGTGGTTCAAAGGGCGCAAACGATTATGTGGACAAGAAACAAATTCAAAAGCCGAAGGCAAACCATCAAGTAAGAAGAAAATCAAAATCT
Source organism: Rhodiola kirilowii (assembly GCA_033675215.1). Lineage (NCBI taxonomy): Eukaryota > Viridiplantae > Streptophyta > Magnoliopsida > Saxifragales > Crassulaceae > Rhodiola > Rhodiola kirilowii. The sequence continues at coordinate 23,577,134 of CM066197.1, forward strand.
GATTGATTCAAGCAAGATGTGTCGTTTATCAAAGTCCATACAACTTAAGGAACTCAAGACTCAACGGTAAGAAAGCAGTGAATTAATCATGCGTCAGAGAAAGTCGCCGACTCAATCAAAAGACCAAAACTCATAATAGAATGCAGTGTCCGTGGTACCTATAGGGGACTATCTCCCAAACATCCAAGGTCGTTTGGATTTCAACTCGCGAGGTAACAAATATCGAAAAATCTAGATAAGATTAATGGCTGGATTTGGGACTAAGATGTAAGGATTGCAGGACTAGTACGTTGTTAATTCTGTCTATGGCTTTGTTCTTGTTCGGGACGAACAAGTTCAAGTGTGGGGTAGTTTGATAAGTCGTAGTTGTACGACTATTTTCTGTGTTAAAACCCCGTCTCTTAGTGGTTGCCTGTATATTATTTCACAACATGTGAATAGTTTTCGTTATCAGGTGCATTCGGAGACCATGGAAGGAATATAGGCTAAAGGGAGACTGTTAGAAGATGTTTTGCATCGAAGAAATGAAGTCTGAAGTGCTGAAGTTTGAGTCAGTGCAGATCACTTACGTCTGAAGAATTAAATCCACTTACGTCTAAAGAATTTCGATAATTATAAAGACCTCCGCGGAGCATAATTGTTGAGACGTCCACGGAATCCAGCTGGAAGTCAAATTTCTTAAATTCAGATTTGTAATCTCGGAGGAAAAAAAAACAGATTTCGAAGAGTCTTTTCTCGGAAGAAGAAGGCAGAATCCGAGGAGGCTAATTGAAGATTGGGAGAAGATATAAGGAGAAAAAGGAGAAGAGAAGAAGGGAGCTTTTGGCCGTGGATCTTTGGTGTTGTTTTTGACACATGGCTGGAAGGAAGAAAAATCAGAAAAGACACACGTTTGAGTTGGAGTTTTTGGAAGAAAAGTGTGGATTTTAGAAACACGTTTTAAGAGGAAAAAAAAAGAGAGAAGGCTTGGAGAAGGATTCCGAAGGAATGTGTTGCTGGTTTTCAAGTGTTGGAGTAGAGCTGCAGCGTGGTGGAAAAGTCGTCAACAGTATTTTCATTTCATTCCATTCAAAATGCTTGATGATGTATTCCATTACGATGAGTAGCTAAACTCATATGTGTAGGCTAGAACTCAAAATTGTGATGTATTGACTTGAGACTTCTATTGATTTCTATGTTTTGTGTTATATTACTATGCAATGTTTATGGATTTGATGTGCTAGCATGAGTGGAACCCTAGCGGGGAGAGCTTTTGTTTGTTTGTTGATTCAAATTGTCAAGTTTACTAGCAACCTAGCGGGGATAGCAAACTAGAACACGAGTAATATACCACTAGGATTAAACACCCTAGGACAACTTGTTTATATGTTCATGCAACTCTAGCGAGTTAGGGGCTTGATTATCGCTAGCGCGAGGTTAAGTACTAGAATAAGAACGGGGAGTGTAACCCTAGCGGGGGAGCTCTAAGTTGTAGAACATTAGAAATCAAAACAGATTGGTCCATGATTTAGTCTTGCATCACAGTCGAAAGTTCTAGCTTGCACTGCTCTTTAATATTTTATACTTGCATTTGTGTGACGATTGCTCTCTTGATAATTAATCATTGTTACTTGCTTGCGTTTTTTATTTAACTTGTTCGAAATTTACAATCCCATTGTTACTCTTGTACTTAATAAACAGATTCTCATATCGATCTCTGTGGATACGACTCGGCTTACCATTTTCTAGTCGGAGATAAAAAAATATTATTTTTGACGGGTACAACGACGCCCGTCAAATTTTGGCGCCGTTGCCGGGGATCGATAACGAAGAATCTCACTAAGCATTTCTTTCTTTTAGTTTTATTTTATTGTCTTTTTTTTTGTTTTTGTGTGGTTTTATGGTTCGCTATGTATTCCTATTATAGTGAACCAATTCGTGATATTGAAGAGCAAAGGAGTGTACTAGGATATAACATGCAAGAACAGAGGCAAGGACCACCCCCCAAAAATCATTAATTTGTGAACGAGTTTGCTAGACCTCGTGCTGCTAGATACGAGGATTACGAGGATGAGTTGGATCGAGAATACCTTGGTGGAGGAAACCAATATGGACGGTTACCTAAGCGTCGGGATTTGGGACGCACTATGAGAGGAGTTTATGCGCCGTATAGCGATGAGGCACCTTGGTGCATTAGGTTGGACAAGGACCCGATCAAGGAATTTAGAGAGGAAATGAGAGGCATGTTCAAAGAACTCGCTCAAAAGATGGGCCAACAAGCTGGAGTCATTAACGATCTAAAGAAGCAAGTGTCTCAAATTGCCAGCGCCGTTTACGAAAGGCGAGAAGAAGATCTGAATGAAGATTCACCCTCAGTGGAGCAGGTGGACGTCTCAACAATTAACGCGCGTACGCCTGATGAATTACAACAAAATACATTGACGTCCGCGGAAGATACTCAAGAGACGTCCGTGGGTTACTCAGTTTCTGGTAAGGAAATTCCAAATTCTAACACCCCTCTACTATTCCCAATGCAGGTGATAGCTCCTAAGGACCACACGATCGACAAAGATGAGCTAGGAGGCGGATTGGAGGCGAGGAATGAGCAAAACGATCCAACGATGGAGTGCCCAGTTGCAGCAAGTCAAGTAGCACCACCCAAAAAGTGTAAGGACCTAGGTACTCTCACAATCACCCGTGATGTTGACTCTTATATTTTGCAGATGGCAGATGCCAGCGCTAACGGTCCTCTTGCACTCATTCTGGGACGATCAATCCTCTTGGCCAAAAGGACCAAGAATGACATGGGAACACGCTTGTTATCGCTTGCGTTTGCTGGCAAGACATCAAACTTCCATGTTTACGAGGATTCCGACCGTCCATACATGAGGAAGCTACCGAGACAGGGCACATTTGGATGGAAACTAGGATGGAGAGACACGAGAACACCACTCGATGAAGGCTATGAGCATCACAAGGGAGTACCGAAGTTTGACCTCACAAGCCCATGTGATCCTAACTTGTGATCCCTAAAGAGGTAATGTCCAGCCAAGGACGTAAAACAAAGGCGCATACCGGGAGGCAACCCGGTGTGTTTTTACTTTACACATGTTAGGAGTAGATTAATTAGTGGAATTGGTACCCTGATAATGCGCCCCGAGTGCATATTTTTTCTGGTGGTTTCAGGTGAATGAATGAAGAAATGAATTCAACATCAGTGCATTTGGCGCACGTCTGAACAATTAATTTCGCGGACGCCTATACAATTATCGGAAAATCATCAGACCTCCGCGACATTAAATGATAGAGACATCCGCGGTGCACGCGGCCACCACCACCACCAGAGTATTAGGGGAGTACCAGTTCCTTCGTTTTTATTTATTTATTGTCTTTTATTTTTATTTGAGTCTGTTTTGTTGTCCATCTTATCTCTTGAGTTGTACCGTGAGGACACGGGTCAATTTAAGTGTGGGGTGGGATGTTATAGAGTCAGTTGTGTGTCGTGTCTATTTTTTTTAATTTTTTATGCTTCATGTTATGTGTCGTGATGAACTGATGATGTACTGCTATGCTTTTCTCATATGTCGAAATCTTATTTCCAGCTTAGTATGACTATTGTGCTCATTTGACTAAAAATGCAAAATTTCAAAAAATTTCGATGCTTTGTTCTTGTGAGTTGTGATATGCAGGGATGTGGAGTTCACAGAAATGTCCTAGAAAGGTATGGCAAATTGCAGGAAGTTCTGAGTTTTGGTTCTGATGATTGAGAAAAGCGGTGGAGGTTGACGCTTCACTAGCCTACTCCTGAGAGTAGCTCCATCACCAAGTTATACAAATCTATTCATGCGTTCGCAGTGGTGGCGGGACAGAGAAAACAAAATGTCCATCTCTAGTCGGAGTAGCTGGGAATGGGTGGGTAACCCCTACCTTGCCTCATGCAGAAAGGACGAGGATGAGAAAAGAGCGGGACGCACTCCTATGCTGTTATCCGGAGGCTATGATTGAAGTGGTTCAAAGGGCGCAAACGATTATGTGGACAAGAAACAAATTCAAAAGCCGAAGGCAAACCATCAAGTAAGAAGAAAATCAAAATCTGATTGATTCAAGCAAGATGTGTCGTTTATCAAAGTCCATACAACTTAAGGAACTCAAGACTCAACGGTAAGAAAGCAGTGAATTAATCATGTGTCAGAGAAAGTCGCCGACTCAATCAAAAGACCAAAACTCAGAATAGAATGCAGTGTCCGTGGTACCTATAGGGGACTATCTCCCAAACATCCAAGGTCGTTTGGATTTCAACTCGCGAGGTAACAAATATCGAAAAATCTATATATACTCGCATTGTTAGAATCTTAAGCATGATAAGATTAATGGCTGGATTTGGGACTAAGATGTAAGGATTGCAGGACTAGTACGTTGTTAATTCTGTCTATGGCTTTGTTCTTGTTCGGGACGAACAAGTTCAAGTGTGGGGTAGTTTGATAAGTCGTAGTTGTACGACTATTTTCTGTGTTAAAACCCCGTCTCTTAGTGGTTGCCTGTATATTATTTCACAACATGTGAATAGTTTTCGTTATCAGGTGCATTCGGAGACCATGGAAGGAATATAGGCTAAAGGGAGACTGTTAGAAGATGTTTTGCATCGAAGAAATGAAGTCTGAAGTGCTGAAGTTTGAGTCAGTGCAGATCACTTACGTCTGAAGAATTAAATCCGCTTACGTCTAAAGAATTTCGATAATTATAAAGACCTCCGCGGAGCATAATTGTTGAGACGTCCACGGAATCCAGCTGGAAGTCAAATTTCTTAAATTCAGATTTGTAATCTCGGAGGAAAAAAAATAGATTTCGAAGAGTCTTTTCTCGGAAGAAGAAGGCAGAATCCGAGGAGGCTAATTGAAGATTGGGAGAAGATATAAGGAGAAAAAGGAGAAGAGAAGAAGGGAGCTTTTGGCCGTGGATCTTTGGTGTTGTTTTTGACACATGGCTGGAAGGAAGAAAAATCAGAAAAGACACACGTTTGAGTTGGAGTTTTTGGAAGAAAAGTGTGGATTTTAGAAACACGTTTTAAGAGGAAAAAAAAAGAGAGAAGGCTTGGAGAAGGATTCCGAAGGAATGTGTTGCTGGTTTTCAAGTGTTGGAGTAGAGCTGCAGCGTGGTGGAAAAGTCGTCAACAGTATTTTCATTTCATTCCATTCAAAATACTTGATGATGTATTCCATTACGATGAGTAGCTAAACTCATATGTGTAGGCTAGAACTCAAAATTGTGATGTATTGACTTGAGACTTCTTTTGATTTCTATGTTTTGTGTTATATTACTATGCAATGTTTGTGGATTTGATGTGCTAGCATGAGTGGAACCCTAGCGGGGGAGCTTTTGTTTGTTTGTTGATTCCAATTGTCAAGTTTACTAGCAACCTAGCGGGGATAGCAAACTAGGACACGAGTAATATACCACTAGGATTAAACATCCTAGGACAACTGGTTTGTATGTTCATGCAACTCTAGCGAGTTAGGGGCTTGATTATCGCTAGCGCGAGGTTAAGTACTAGAATAAGAACGGGGAGTGTAACCCTAGCGGGGGAGCTCTAAGTTGTAGAACATTAGAAATCAAAACGGATTGGTCCATGATTTAGTCTTGCATCACAGTCGAAAGTTCTAGCTTGCACTGCTCTTTAATATTTTATACTTGCATTTGTGTGACGATTGCTCTCTTGATAATTAATCATTGTTACTTGCTTGCGTTTTTATTTAACTTGTTCGAAATTTACAACCTTATTGTTACTCTTGTACTTAGTAAATAGATTCTCATATCGATCTCTGTGGATACGACCCGACTTACAACTTTCTAGTCGGAGATAAAAAAAATATTATTTTTGACGGGTACAACGACGCCCGTCACGTATCACCCTCAAACTAGTGGGCATGTAGAAATCTCGAACAGTGAAATTAAGAGCATATTGGAGAAGACAGTTTCTAGCCACACATAGTGTGGGCGTCCAATCTAGATGACGCGTTGTGGGCATACATGATGGAGCGTATTTATACGATTCATCGAGTACACTAAACCCACCAAATTAGACACTTTGAGTGCACGAACATATGCTTGTTAATGTGTTTTTGCATTTCAGGCCATTTTGGAGTCTAAAGAGGAAACACGCTTAAAAAGGGAGATTTGAGCCAAAAAGCTTGCCAAGTCATGTCTGGCCAGCCAAGGCCCAAGGAAATTCAACCATGGCCCGAGAAGTCTCGACCTGGGACCGAGAAAAGCCAGTCAGGGACCGAGAAAACCAGCTGGGCCGCGTCCGAGAAATGTCGGACCCCGTCCGAGAAGATGTCCCGAGAGGAACAGTAAATGGCCGATCCCTGGCCCGAGAACTAGCACCAAGAAACACCGGTCCCCGCCCGAGCATCACCCAGGCCGTGCCCAGGCATCGTCCAGGTCCCCGCCCGAGAGAGTCCCAGGCCACGCCAAGGCCGTCTAGCTCTGAATTCAAGTTGCTTGGGGAAACCATGGAATCTGGCAATTCTGGCTTGGCCAAAGTGTTTTAAATGCCCAATAACTCGGACAATCTCACTTCCCAGACAAAATGCCTGAGTGGAACAAGCAATGCCCAACAGAGAGAGAGAACGTAGGCCACGACCAGGTCCCGGCTAGATTCCGACAAAACGACTTCGGCCATTAGTCTTAAAATCACTTGCCCATTCCAAATCCGTAGTCCAAGAGCCAAAGGCCTCCGACCAAAATTCCGACCAAATTCTGGCCAACTCCGGCCAAGCTCCGATCCGGCACAACCATGAACCAACCAAGTTCCGGCCAAAAAACCACCAAAAACCAAATTCTCAAACTATTCTGGTTGGCTTCTACTATTCATTTCGGTTGGCATTTGGAGTTCGGTTGCATTGGGATCCAACTAGAGGCGGCTTTGGGGAGTGCCACCTGTGGCCGGCGGCTTTGGAGAGGCCATGTGCAAGTGGCCAAGTCGTTGCCCTTTGGAGATGCATGTGCAAACACAAGTGGGGAGGCTCTTATCCTCTTCCACTCCATGTGGGGCGGCATATGGAAGAACCAATCAAATGGCTAGCTTTTAGGATATTTCAATTGCAATACTTAGCCCCCTAGTCTTCCTTTGCCTATAAATAGAAGCCCTTAGTCTTAGAAACATGTATGTAGATAGTTCCACAATTAGGGAGAAGAGAGCTTATCTCTCTTCTCCACACTTCAATGAAAACACACTTTAACTTGTTCTTGTCCAAGCTCTTGCTCTTGCAAACCTTACTTTCCTTTGTCAATTTCGAGCTCTCTTTACCCTTGTTGTTCTTGCTCACGGTTACTTCACTTTGTTCTTGATTTGGATCTCCTCTCCCCTTTACTTTCTTGTTCAAAGCCACAGCTACTTGTATTCCTTGACATGAATACAAGTAGCTAATGTTTTCTTTACTTTCATGTCTTGTTACCACAGCCACGGCTACTTGTATTCCTTGACATGAATACAAGTAGTTAAGGCTATTGTTCTTGTTACAAAAGCTCACGGTTTCCCTTACTTACTTGTTGTTCTCCTTCACTTGTTCTTGTTTTCGGTTACCTTTTGTTTTCCTTGTTCAAGTCACGGTTACTTGTATTCCTTGACATGAATAAAAGTAGCTAAGGCTTATATTCGGTTTAGGGGTTCTCTTATAATATGACAATGTTTTGAAATCCTTTTACTTAATGCTTTTTGTGTTCAACTAGTTCTCGTGCCATTATTCGGTTAAACAACAAGGGCAAAGCTTAGCCGGGTAGTTCAATCCAGATTAGACAACAAAACCAAGTGGATGCATCGAAAGGGCAAAGCTTGGTAGAGTAGTCTAATCCTTCTTTAAAACCACTTGGTTGATCGGAAATGTGAGATCAAGTGGCTGCACATAGGCTAATACATCTTGAAAAGGAGTATTAGTCTAGGCAGAACTAGAAGTCTATGTCTTGTTTTTGGAGTGGATTGTGGTGTAAGCGCTTGAAAAAGCCTTACTTTAGGGTTTAAGTCTTGAAAAGGAATAAATCCACACTTATGAACACAAAGTAGATCATTTGAAGTCAATGATGGATGTGTCACTAGTTGAGACCCTAGACTAAATATCTTTCTTATGTGAATATCTTTCTTATGTGAATATCTTTCGTGTTTACTTTCTCGCAATTTACTTTTCAGCATTTACTTTCAGCACATTTACTTTCAGCACTTACTTTTCTGTCATTTACTTTTCTGCACTAAAACACTCAAACCCAATTGTCTTTACTTTCTTACTTTCAGCACTTACTTTCCAGTACTTACTTTACGCACTTTATTTTCAGTACTTACATTCAGTCCTTTACTTTCTCGCACTTACTTTCCTGCATTTACTTTCAGTCATTTACTTTACGCACTTTACCTTTCAGTATTTCCTTTCAGTTCAGTATTTACTTTCTTTACTTTCAGTTATTTACTTTCTGTCACACAAAAAACCCACAAAACCCAAATGTTTTTACTTTCTTTTTCTGTCTTTTCAAAGAACAACTATTCCACACTGACTCTCGTGGGTTCGACCCCTACTTACCGCTCTACTAATCCATAGTGAGTCACGAGTAGTGGACTTATAAATGTAAATTTTGCAGTGCCTCAACGACGGCTCTGTCAAATTTTGGCGCCGTTGCCGGGGAGTTGTGCATCAGAATAGTTGTTCTTTTTACCTTTTTGATTTTCTTTTCCCTTTGTCTCTGCGTTTTTTTACTCACCCCTCATTTGTACAAAGAAAGAAATGATTATTTGTGCAGGAACCGAGTCCGGGAACAAGTTCAAGCGAGCCCGGGCGGCGCCCGAGAACTACCGGGCTTCGGCGCAAGTGCAGGCCACGTCCGAGGAATGCTGGAACCGCGCCCGAGGGATTTGCGGGCTGCACCAAGGATTTCCAGGCTGCGCCCGAGAAGAAGCCAGGCTGCGTCCGAGAAAGCCAGGGCTGCGCCCGAGAGAACCAGGTCCCTGCGGACCAGACCAGGCCGCGCCTAGGAAGTTCCGAACTGCGCCCGAGGAACATGTTCCTAACCGAGCTCCCTCAAACATCAACCAAATCATGCCATTTTGAACCTTGTCATTTGCTCCTACAACCACGACAAGTAACGACACTATAAGGGAGTTCCATTCGCACTTTTACTTTTGATGTCATTTCTTTTCCTTTTTGATTGATTGCTTGCAATTGTCTTTTGAACTAAGTCGTGCTGAGAGGCACGGCTTTGTTCAAACGTGTGGGGGTAGTATTGTACATATTAGTAGTAACATGTTTTTCCTTTTTCCTTAAGATTAAACTTTTTGAGAATGCAAACTTGATAATGTAAAATAGATAGATCCGAATTCATGCATTTTGATTGTGAAAACTTAACTGTGTGAAAACATGAGAATTTAACTTTTTATTTGTCCTTGTGTGCCATGATAATATAGGATGTGGAGTTGACATAAATGCCTTTGAGAGGCTTGACAAGCATTCAAGGGACCGGATCCTCACTTATGGTTATGAAGGAAGTGGAGGTTAGCACTTCGGGTTTCATGGAGTTTAGAGCGGACTCCGCCATGCAGCGTCTATGCAAAAGGCGGGACGGGAATCAAACCGTCCTATCTCTAGTCCGAGTAGCCGGGAAAAGAGGTGAGCGACCCTCAACTTGACCCGCGCCGAAACGACTACGATGAGAAAGAGCGGGGAGGCATTTCCATATGCTTGCGGGCTATGATTGGACCTCCCAAAAGTGGAGAAAATGGACGAGAAATTCACAAAGGAGCAAAGCTCATAAAGTCATATCAAAGGCCGAAGGCCAATTTGTGAAGGTTTTACCCGAAGCAAAAGTGAAGAACACCACTCCCATATCAAAGGCCGAAGGCCAAAATCACTTCAAAAGCCGTCCTTCCAAAGAAATTAAATGAGCTCAACCATTGAAGCCCGAACAAAATCATGTGCTAGAGAAAGCTAAAGTAATAACCATATAGTGAGAACGGAACCAAGAGTGCAAATCAAGAGCCTAAGAGGGCTATCTCCCAATCATCCAAATTGATTTGCATCCCGGCTCAAAGGTACAAGTATCAAGTTACTTCTATGTTAAACAACAGTTTCTTTTGGTAGCAAGTAAGTAATGCATGATTAGGAGAAATCTAGACTAGCATTCTAACATTCACATCTAAGACTTAGGGCGTTGTCGTTCCTCTTTTGACTAGACTTGTTCGGGACGAACAAGATTAAGTGTGGGGGTATTTGATGGAGCGTATTTATACGATTCATCGAGTACACTAAACCCACCAAATTAGACACTTTGAGTGCACGAACATATGCTTGTTAATGTGTTTTTGCATTTCAGGCCATTTTGGAGTCTAAAGAGGAAACATGCTTAAAAAGGGAGATTTGTGCCAAAAAGCATGCCAAGTCATGTCTGGCCAGCCAAGGCCCGAGGAAATTCGACCATGGCCCGAGAAGTCTCGACCTGGGACCGAGAAAACCAGCCGGGCCGCGTCCGAGAAATGTCGGACCCCGTCCGAGAAGATGTCCCGAGAGGAACAGTAAATGTCCGGTCCCTGGCCCGAGAACGAGTACCGAGAAACACCAATCCCCGCCCGAGCATCGCCCAGGCCGCGTTTAGGCCATCTAGCTCTGAATTTCTGTTGCCCGGGCAAACCATGGAATCTGGCAATTCTGGCTCGGCCAAAGTGTTTTAAATGTCCAATAACTCATACAATCTCACTCCCCAGACAAAACGCCCGAGTGGAACCGACCGATGCCCGAGCATTGCCCGAGGAGCCCATGCCCAACAGAGAGAACGTAGGCCACGGCCAGGTCCCGGCAAAACGACTTCGGCCATTAGTCTTAAAATCACTTGCCCATTCCAAATCCGTAGTCCAAGAGCCAAAGGCCTCCGACCAAAATTCCAACCAAATTTCGGCCAAGCTCCGATCAAGCTCCGATCAGGCACAACCATGAACCAACCAAGTTCCGGCCAAGAAACCAACCAAGAACCAAATTCTCAAACTATTCCGGTTGGCTTCTACTATTCATTTCGGTTGGCATTTGGAGTTCGGTTGCATTGGGATCCAACTAGAGGCGACTTTGGGGAGTGCCACCTGTGGCCGGCGGCTTTGGAGAGGCCATGTGCAAGTGGCCAAGTCGTTGCCTGATGGACCATAATTATACGAATCATAAACACAGTTAAACCCACCAAATTAGACTATTTGTCTATTTAACTTTTGCTTGTTAGTTCTGATATTTATCTACAGGGTATTTTGGAGCCTAGATAGAATACACGCTAAGGAGGAGTTTTTATGCTAAAAATGAATTACGAGTCATTCCAGTTCACGACCAAATTCCAACTTTCAAGAACCAACTTGGAATCACTCAAATATGCTAGAACAGTCGGCATTTGGACAAGAATGCAATGCAAAGGCACCGAGCCCGGTAAAGGCCAAACAAGGGCAATTTCAGCCGATTTGGGATTTCGACCATGTTCCAAGCAGAATTTGGCTTAGGTTCCTTCTTGAGATCATCTTAGAATGACATTTTCATTCAGAATACACTCTCTAAAATCCAAGAAGCTCCGGCCAAAGCTCCGGTCAGATTCCGGTCAAACCGATGGCTTTTGTGAAAAGGTCACAAGGTTCTAGAAGGCTAAGGGGATGCTCCTCCTCACATGGGCTGCTTTTGGAGGCCAAGCCACCCTCCTCCTCCTCACATGGGCGGCTATCTTGCCCTCAACTCCTCTCCATGGCTTTGTGACAAGTGTCCCTTCCCTAAACCACATCTTCTCCTCTCCATGGCCTATAAATAGAGCTTCCCACCCTTTGTAATCTTCATCCCATAAATTCACAAGTCTTTAGAGAGATAGAGGGCTTAACCCTCTTCTCTTCACTTTCAATAAATACTTTGTTCTTCATTTTGGAGCTACTTTCCCTTGCTTGGATCTTGCTTAGGAGCTCCTCTCCTCCACTTATTGTAGGTACAAAATTACTTTCCGTATATTTTGTTCTTACTTTAAAGTTATTCTCCTTTTCGGTATCCTTGTTCAAATCCATAGTTTGCTTGTACTCCTTGACATGAATTCAAGTAGCTAAAGCTTATATTCGGTAGAGGGAGTATTTATATCATAAACTGTTCTAGACTCTATGCTTAATGCTACTTAGTGTTTCAAAACTTGTTCTATGTGCCACATATTAGGTTAGAACTTCCAAGGTTGAGTGGATGCTTTAACGGGCAAAGCTCTTCCGTGGGGTTCGTGAACATACTCTGGTAAGTGGATGCTTTAACGGGCAAAGCTTATCTAAGGAGTTCGACCTCTTTTAAAAACCATTTGGTTGATCGTAACTGAAGATCAAACGGATGCACATAGGCTAGTATACCTTGAAATGGGGTGCTAGTCTAAATAGAACCAGTGCTCTATGACCTTGAAATGGGCTAGACAGTGTGGCAAATCGAGCGCTTGAAATGGCCTTGATACACTTTTGAACACTTAGTAGGATCATTAAGGGTCAATGATGAACGATGATATGAAACCCCTAAACCGAATCCTTTCCTTACAGTCTATTATCAACTATTGTAATTTAGTTTCAGTTCTCAAAACACACTTAAACCCAACCCCAATCGCATTTAATTTCTGCATAAGCTTCATTAAAGAACAACTAATCCACACTGACTCTCTTGGGTTTGACCCCTACTTACCACTTGCTACCCAGTAGTGAAGTCGCGAGTAGCGGACTTATAAATTTATTCTTGGCGTTTGCACACGACGACTGTGCATCCATCATTGCCCTTTGGAGATGCATGTGCAAACACAAGTGGGGAAGCTCTTATCCGCTTCCACTCCATGTGGGGTGGCATATGGAAGAACCAATCAAATGGCTAGCTTTTGGGATATTTCAATTGCAATACTTAGCCCCCAAGTCTTCCTTAGCCTATAAATAGAAGCCCTTAGTCTTAGAAACATGTATATAGATAGTTCCACAAGTAGGGAGAACAATTAGGGAGAAGAGAGCTTATCTCTCTTATCCACACTTCAATGACAACACACTTTCACTTGTTCTTGTCCAAGCTCTTGCTCTTGCAAACCTTACTTTCCTTTGTCAATTTCGAGCTCTTTTTACCCTTGTTGTTCTTACTCACGGTTACTTCACTTTGTTCTTGATTTGGAGCTCCTATCCCTTTTACTTTCTTGTTCAAAGCCACGGCTACTTGTATTCCTTGACATGAATACAAGTAGCTAATGCTTTCTTTACTTTCATGTCTTGTTACCACAGCCACGGCTACTTGTATTCCTTGACATGAATACAAGTAGTTAAGGCTATTGTTCTTGTTACAAAAGCTCACGGTTTCCCTTACTTACTTGTTGTTCTCCTTCACTTGTTCTTGTTTTCGGTTACCTTTTGTTTTCCTTGTTCAAGTCACGGTTACTTGTATTCCTTGACATGAATAAAAGTAGCTAAGGCTTATATTCGGTTTAGGGGTTCTCTTATGCTATGACAATGTTTTGAGACCCTTTTACTTAATGCTTTTTGTGTTCAACTAGTTCTCGTGCCATTATTCGGTTGAACAACAAGGCTAAGTGGATGCATCGAAAGGGCAAAGCTTAGCCGGGTAGTTCAATCCAGATTAGACAACAAAACCAAGTGGATGCATCGAAAGGGCAAAGCTTGGTAGAGTAGTCTAATCCTTCTTTAAAACCACTTGGTTGATCGGTAATGTGAGATCAAGTGGCTGCACATAGGCTAATACATCTTGAAAAAGAATTATTAGTCTAGGCAGAACTAGAAGTCTATGTCTTGTTTTTGGAGTGGATTGTGGTGTAAGCGCTTGAAAAAGCCTTACTTTAGGGTTTAAGTCTTGAAAAGGAATAAATCCTCACTTATGAACACAAAGTAGATCATTTGAAGTCAATGATGGATGTGTCACTAGTTGAGACCCTAGACTGAATATCTTTCTTATGTGAATATCTTTCGTCTTTACTTTCTCGCAATTTACTTTTCAGCATTTACTTTCAGCACTTACTTTTTTGTCATTTACTTTTCTGCACTAAAACACTCAAACCCAATTGTCTTTACTTTCTTACTTTCAGCACTTACTTTCCAGTACTTACTTTACGCACTTTATTTTCAGCACTTACATTCAGTCATTTACTTTCTCGCACTTACTTTCCTGCATTTACTTTCAGTCATTTACTTTACGCACTTTACCTTTCAGTATTTACTTTAAGTTCAGTATTTACTTTCTTTACTTTCAGTTATTTACTTTCTGTCACACAAAAACCCCACAAAACCCAAATGTTTTTACTTTCTTTTTCTGTCTTTTCAAAGAACAACTATTCCACACTGACTCTCTTGGGTTCGACCCTACTTACCGCTCTACTAATCCATAGTGAGTCACGAGTAGTGGACTTATAAATGTAAATTTTGCAGTGCCTCAATGACGGCTCTGTCAATACACGAGTTCCTTCAAGACCCGATAGGAATGAGCCCCTTCAGACTTGTATATGGGAAAACTTGTCACTTGTTAGTCGAGCTAGAATACAAAGCATTAGACTCTTATGAGAATGCTCGTATCTACAAGGAGAGAACAAAGAAATGGCACGAAAAGAGAATAGTGCGTAGGAATTTAATGCAGGCGAGCTAGTTCTTCTCTATAAATCTTACCTCGGACTATATCCTGGGAAGTTGCCTACCAAATGGAGTGGGCCATACATAGTAGAAAGAGCGTACCCTGATGGTCATGTGGATCTTAGTGTCGAAGCTGGAAAATCTTTAGTAGTCAATGGGCAGCGCCTCAAGCATTGCCACATTCTGAACCACTTATCACCTCCTAAAGGCATTACCGATGACTTACTTCCCGAGAAAGGATCTTACCAAGGGACTTCCCGAGAAAAATTGCCACCACAAAAAGACGAGAAAGGAATGAGCAGGTTTCCAGGGCACACACGATTTTATAGGTGCTTCATCAAGGACTTTTTGAAGATAGCGAAACCCCTCACTGATCTACTATGTGAGGACGCTAGATGAACTTCGATGAATCATGTTTTAAGGCTTTTTATACGATGAATCATGTTTTAATGCTTTTGACGGGAGCGTCGGTTGCACTGTCGTTAGGGTGCAATGCGTCTCGTACAAATAAATTTATAATGTCCACTACTCGCGACTTAACTACTGGGTAGTAAGGGTAAGTAGGGGTCGAACCCAAGGGAATTAGGGGGATAGATTGTTCGTTACGGCTTACACGGTGCGTGATTTTAGGTCGAGTGTGGACTTACTGCTAATTACTAAACTACTGTTTTTGGGTTTTTTGGGTTTTTTGTGCGGAAAGTAAATACAGAAAATAAATACTGAAATTAAATACAGAAAATAAAGGAGTTGAGGGTTAGAAGACTTACAGTGGGTGATGCGTGATTGTTGATTCCTCCGGTATGTGAGTGGTTGGTGGTTGTGTTTGATTGAGCAGTTATACTAGGAAATTAAATACAGGGGGTGTTTGCAATTGAAAGAGCGTATTCGGTTTCAGGTATTCTTGTATTATCACATGTTTATTAGTTTAGTAAATCTTCTAAGTATTCAAACGATGAATCGAGGCTAGCGATAGCTCAAGACTTGCAACATCGGCTAAATCACACTTGTTCTATTTAGTCTAGCGCCAGTACCAGTTAGGTACGCTAGTCTATGTGCATCCACCTGCTCTCCTGTTACGGTTTCCCATAATGGTTTTTTAAATATAGTCGACCTCTTTCAGATAGCTTTGTCTGTTACGACCTCCCCTATCCGGGTGTGATCACGAATATCTTAAGGAAGAGCTTACGAAGTTGGACCCCTAATGGTCACATTCCCAAAATCGTTCACTCTACCTTAGAGACATTCTGACTTTTATATGGCACATAGAACAAGTATTGAATACTAAGAAAATAAACTAAGCTAATTAAACATTAAATAATACAAGATTATACCTTCCGCCGAATGAGGAGTTTAGCTACGCCTGTCCATGGAGGAGAAGCCCATAGCTAAAAATCGTAACTTTATTGATCCAAACCAACTTACAAAATATTACAAAATGTAGAGAGATAAGTGATTGTGTATGGAATGGTTTTTGGATTTATGAAATGAGGAGGGGTGAGCCTCCTTTTATAAGAGAAATGGGAGGAAATGGAGGGCTAGGATTGATTTGATCCAAGGGTGGAGGATGAGGCTTAGATGAGCCAAGGAGGCGCCGCCACTTGGCGGTGGTGGAGTGGTGGAGGAGCAGCCGCCGGTGGGTGGTTGTGGTGGAGGAGTAAATGGTGGTAGAAGCCACCTTCCAAGCAAGTCATCAAGTCATCCAAGGAGGAGAGAGGAGGAACATGTGGTGGAGGAGCCACCACATGGCGGCGGCTCATTGGTGGAGGAGAGCCGGTCATCCATGGAGGAGGAGGGAGGAGCCGCCGGTGGTGGGTGGTGGTTTTGGGGTGGTTTTCCTCTTTGGCCACCTCTTCTCCAAGTCACAAGTCATCTTGCCCATATGTGAGTTTTGTACAGTTTTGCACTGTCTTTTCACAAAACTGTCAGTGTAATTTGGCACTGGGTTGACTTGATTCCATCTCTGCACAATTTGTGATGAGTGATTCATCGTCAGGATCCTTGATATTTCTTCAGTCGGCATATGATCTTGACCTTGAATCGACTCCTTATATCTTTTCTGTGCTAAAAGCCTCTCCTTAACGTGTTTTCACTTTAATCTCTAAAATGCCCTGTGGAAATATATCGGGACTAACAAGTGGATGTTAGACAGACAAACAGTCTAACTTGGGGGGTTTATCTGTGTTTTTGATTCGTATAATTGTGGTCCATCAAATCACCCCCCACTTTTAGTTGTTCGTCCCGAACAATGCTTTATATGGGCGTTACTATGTAAGTTGGTTTGAAGTATGAAATTAAGTTTGCGGTACTCGATTTCTCCTAATTCATGCATTACTACTTATAGCCAATTTAAACTGTAAAAATAATTAGAAGTAACTTGATACGTGTACCTTCGTGCCGAGATGCGAATTATTCCGGATGTTTCGGGAGATAGCCCTTTTTAGGCTCCTGGACTACACCCTCGGGACCGTCTCACACTATATGGTTTTCTTGTAGCTTTCTCTAGCACGTGATTCGATTCGGGTTTCAGTGAGTTGAGCCTTTTTGATTTTCTTTTTTCTACTTTGGCGAGGGACTAGCTTTTTTTGTAGTGATTCTGCCTCTGTCTTTTTGAGTGCTTCACTTTTGCTCGGTTAAAACCTTCACAATTTTTGGGCTTTAGGCCTCTTTTGATTTTCTTCTTTGAGTTTTTTGCTCCTTTGTGACTTGCTAGTCCATTTTGTCAGCCTTCTTGGGAGGTCCAATCATCGCCCGCAAGCCTATGGAAATACCTCCCCTCTCCTCTCGTCTTCGTCGTTTCGCGCGGGTCAAGATGAGGGTCGCTCATTTATTTTCTCGGCTATTTTGACTAGAGAGAGGACGGTCTGATTCCCGTCCTCGCCTTTGCATAGATGCTTCCTGGCGGAGTTTGACTCAATTGTTCACTGAAAATCCGAAGTGCAGCCTCCACTGACTTCGAAAACCATATAGTTCGATTTGATCCTTTAAGTGCTTGCCAAGCCTCTCTAGGGCAATTTCTATCAACTCCACATCCCTAGGTTATCTCAACACAAAGGGACAAATGAAAAGTTACATTCTAAGTTTTTAAACAGTTTGCCTTTTCATAAGGTTGATGCATGAATCATGATCTATCTTTTTCACATTCTTAAGTTCATACTTTCAAAAAGATACTTTTTTTTTTAAAAAAGAAAAAACATGCATTGGTTCTCACCCCCCACTTTTGAACGAAGGCAAGCCTTAGTTCAAAAGTCATGCAAATATATATAGGAGAAGGAAATGACTTTAGGAAAAAAGAAGAGCAGAACTCCCTTTAAGGTGTCGAGTGAACGACATGGCATGAGGCTGGATAATCGAGGGAGTTCGGCTGGGGCCTTAAACTCTCAGCGCAGGCCCGGTAAATTCACGGAAGCTGCCTGGCTGATCTGATCCTTGCTCCGAAACTTAATTCCTACATGTAAGACATTTCTTCTGGACAAAAAGATGGGTGAGAGCGCTTATTGAAAATTAAAATGACAGAAAGTAAGATAGTGTCGGGTTACCTCCCGACTAGTGCACTTGTTTAACGTCGTTGGCTCGACAGTACCTTGTTCTGGATCATTGGTTGGGATCCCATGGGTGGCTTAGGTCGAATTTTTTGATTCCACCGACCTTGATTCTTGCGGTGAGTCTTCCTGATTTTTGAGCAGATGACTGGTTGGGGTCCCGTTCCCCTTGTACTGGTGGTGCCTCCTTCCAACGTCTCAGGGAAGGTGAGGGACCTTTTACTACCAACTTCTTGAACCGGGTTTTCTGGTGTTCAGGGCTGGCTTGTCCGGTTATGGCGTAACAATGCTCTATTGGAGAATTATTCTGCATAGGCCCTTTTCCCATCCTCTTTTCAGCCTCTTCTTTGATCACATGGTTTTCAGCGATTTGCCTATTGATCGAGGGGAAAAGTCGGGAAGCTTGCATCTTAAGGCTCGATTCTGCCTCGTCGTGATTGTTTGTGATGCTAGCTGGGTATGGTTCTGGCAGCATGTTAGCGGTATTCTGGACTTTTTCTATTGCTGACACCTTATTGTTACTCCCGATACTTTCTATGTCTGACTCTTCAGATGGTTCAGGAGTTACTTCTGACGGCTCGGTAGTTTCTTCGTGATCAGCCTCAGGGTCAGCTTCTTCTGTTTGCATTTCTTCGTCAGTTTGGGATGTTCGTTCTGTGACTGCAGCCAGGCCAATTATAAGGTTCCACATGCTCGCAATGGTGAAGTTCTCGGCTGATCTTCTCATTGCTTCGTTTACTCTTCCCAGCTCTTCGGATCTCATCCCACGAAGAAATTTTTGGAGAAGAACTTTCTTTGAGAATCCATGGTGCGGGCAGCTTGAGACGATGGCATCGTAGTTTATGTAGTATTTGCCCAAGGTCTCATCCCGGGATTGTTGAAGGTTCAGGATTTTCTCGCGGGTTTCTTGGCGTAAGGATGGTGGGGAGAATTCTCTTAGGAATGGTGCGCAGATGTCCACGAAACGTGCTGCACTACTAGCGGGTGATGTGTAATACCAAATTGTTGCGAAATCCGTTAGAGAGAATTTAAAGCATTTAAGCTTAAATTCCTCTAACGTTTCATTCTCAGGTTTTATGTGGCAGCAAACGTAGTGAAAGCTTCGACAGTGTAGTACTGGATCTTCTGCATCCGTTCCTTTGAACAGTGGAAGGTGCCGTGTTGTCCATGCATACGAGGGTGGTTGAGTCATGAGGTCATGTGAGGTGAAGAACAACTATCCGATGGCTAATTCCCCGACAACGGCGCCAATTTGACGGGAGCGTCGGTTGCACTGTCGTTAGGGTGCAATGCGTCTCGTACAAATAAAATTATAATGTCCACTACTCGCGACTTAACTACTGGGTAGTAAGGGTAAGTAGGGGTCGAACCCAAGGGAATTAGGGGGATAGGTTGTTCGTTACGGCTTACACGGTGCGTGATTTTAGGTCGAGTGTGGACTTACTGCTAATTACTAAACTACTGTTTTTGGGTTTTTTGGGTTTTTTGTGCGGAAAGTAAATACAGAAAATAAATACTGAAATTAAATACAGAAAATAAAGGAGTTGAGGGTTAGAAGACTTACAGTGGGTGATGCGTGATTGTTGATTCCTCCGGTATGTGAGTGGTTGGTGGTTGTGTTTGATTGAGCAGTTATACTAGGAAATTAAATACAGGGGGTGTTTGCAATTGAAAGAGCGTATTCGGTTTCAGGTATTCTTGTATTATCACATGTTTATTAGTTTAGTAAATCTTCTAAGTATTCAAACGATGAATCGAGGCTAGCGATAGCTCAAGACTTGCAACATCGGCTAAATCACACTTGTTCTATTTAGTCTAGCGCCAGTACCAGTTAGGTACGCTAGTCTATGTGCATCCACCTGCTCTCCTGTTACGGTTTCCCATAATGGTTTTTTAAATATAGTCGACCTCTTTCAGATAGCTTTGTCTGTTACGACCTCCCCTATCCGGGTGTGATCACGAATATCTTAAGGAAGAGCTTACGAAGTTGGACCCCTAATGGTCACATTCCCAAAATCGTTCACTCTACCTTAGAGACATTCTGACTTTTATATGGCACATAGAACAAGTATTGAATACTAAGAAAATAAACTAAGCTAATTAAACATTAAATAATACAAGATTATACCTTCCGCCGAATGAGGAGTTTAGCTACGCCTGTCCATGGAGGAGAAGCCCATAGCTAAAAATCGTAACTTTATTGATCCAAACCAACTTACAAAATATTACAAAATGTAGAGAGATAAGTGATTGTGTATGGAATGGTTTTTGGATTTATGAAATGAGGAGGGGTGAGCCTCCTTTTATAGGAGAAATGGGAGGAAATGGAGGGCTAGGATTGATTTGATCCAAGGGTGGAGGATGAGGCTTGGATGAGCCAAGGAGGCGCCGCCACTTGGCGGTGGTGGAGTGGTGGAGGAGCAGCCGCCGGTGGGTGGTTGTGGTGGAGGAGTAAATGGTGGTGGAAGCCACCTTCCAAGCAAGTCATCAAGTCATCCAAGGAGGAGAGAGGAGGAACATGTGGTGGAGGAGCCACCACATGGCGGCGGCTCATTGGTGGAGGAGAGCCGGTCATCCATGGAGGAGGAGGGAGGAGCCGCCGGTGGTGGGTGGTGGTTTTGGGGTGGTTTTCCTCTTTGGCCACCTCTTCTCCAAGTCACAAGTCATCTTGCCCATATGTGAGTTTTGTACAGTTTTGCACTGTCTTTTCACAAAACTGTCAGTGTAATTTGGCACTGGGTTGACTTGATTCCATCTCTGCACAATTTGTGATGAGTGATTCATCGTCAGGATCCTTGATATTTCTTGAGTCGGCATATGATCTTGACCTTGAATCGACTCCTTATATCTTTTCTGTGCTAAAAGCCTCTCCTTAACGTGTTTTCACTTTAATCTCTAAATTGCCCTGTGGAAATATATCGGGACTAACAAGTGGATGTTAGACAGACAAACAGTCTAACTTGGGGGGTTTATCTGTGTTTTTGATTCGTATAATTGTGGTCCATCAGCTTTGCAATAGGAACAGTCTTGGGGCATCACGTTGACAAGAAGGTGCACATCGTTTATTATGCAAGTAAAGTCTTAGTTGGCGCCGTAGCAAATTACACTACAACAAGGAAAGAAATGCCAGCCATAGTTTAAGCTTTCGAGAAGTTCAAGCAGTATTTAATTCACTACTACAAACTGGTCTTTATGCATCGATTTTTTTTGATATTATGCATCGGTTTTGGTTCCGATGCATAATAAAGCGTTGCATAATGTCCAGACATTATGCATCGGTTCATAAAAAACCGTTGCATAAGATCTGAGCATTGTGCATCGGTTTAAGGGAAAACCGATGCATAATGACCAAACCCGTCCAGGCATTATGCAACGGTTTCTTCGAAAACCGATGCATAATGTTCAAAAAATGGCAAATTTAGCTTTACAAAAGCTCAAATCCACCTGAAATTAAACATCAATAATGAACTTGCTGTTCCAACTTTCAAATACAATACAACTTACATGCTAAACATCGTTTCACTGAATTTGCAACATACAATATCATTCATACACATATATTTGTCTCTTTGGCACAAATACGCCACAAAACATCACATAACAAATGTTTTCTAAGTTAATGTCCTATAGTAGTGTAGGATGAGTGGTCACATATTCACGTAGGTAGTTAGCGATTTCATCCCGAACTCCATGAATCTCGTCGACGTCGTATGACTCTACTCCATTAGGAAAACAGTACTATAAAAAAACAAGAGAATTAAGTCAACAATTAAAGAGTGAAAACGATTAAGCCTTAAAAAGCTTAATTAACGACTAACGTCTATAAAGCTAAATCAACAATTAAAGAGTGAAAACAAGAGAACTAAATCAACAATCAACAAATACACAGTTAAATGATAATAACATATGTATATATATCTCTAAAAAACTCACTTGGTTAATGTCTTCAACCCCCGCACCATTATTAGCCCGTACAAATGCGATAATGTCCTTAATATAATGAAGGACATAATAACCACAAAAAAAGCTAGGTGTTTGTCTTGGACACTGCACGATACCAATAATCACAGTTAACATACTTTATAAATGAAAAAAAATATTTAATAAAAATGTCCAGACATTTGTGAATACCAAAACTTTCTTCCACTCTACTTTACGTGTACTCCTCGGTACACATCCTTGGTAGTATCGATCTAATCCCCTAAAACAAACACAATAATATAATTATTAGTGACTTTCAATACAAGTTATAAGATAAAAGTAATTTTCAAACTTACATGTCCACCAACTCTTTTGCATCAGCGCGTATATCCTTCTCTTCTGTAGATGAATCAAGCCAAAGAACCTTATGTTGTCTCGGAAAAATGACGCATAACATCCAATGCCACCTAAAAAAACCCACTAACTTAAAAACAAATGTGTTCAGAATAGAAGTGAACAACTTATAAAGTAAGTGATGAACTCACTCAATGTGATCAACATAAGGGAGAAAGTAGCAAAAAAGTTGGTCTTTGTCTGGCATATTCAATCTTCCTACCAACGTCGCCAATCTCTCATTTTTGTCTATGGTTGGGGTCATTAATGACGGAATAAAAAAACCAAACTTGATATCCCAATGAAGCATCTGATCGTGTAAATGACTACAAAGTAAACACTTGTGTTAGTTAGACTAATTACAAAAAAAAATCATTTTAAAGATATAAATATTACCATATATATAACTCAGCTGCTGCATTCCCCAACGCTTGAAACTTTAATAGGTCCGTGACTTCCTCGTCAAACACGTAGATATCGTAGTCGTCATCGAAAACCTCAGCTTTGGCAGTTACCTGAACCGATGCTCTACCCAAAGTCTTCCACACCTCATGTAGAAGTCTACAGTCCACAGACATTTCATCTACGAAATCATCGCCAGTGAGTGGCAAAGACTCGTAGAAGTGTATGTCATATGCCTGCATGTTAAATTTCCGTGAAGCTTAAATATCTTATTTTATTTGTAGTGTAACACAATGAAGCAAATGAAATTATAATCTTCGATGATCTCAACCTTTTATCGACAACGACCAAGTCTTTCGGCCAAGCCACGTGATGGTTAAGTGCTTCTTGAACAGTCGAGTGCTTTGGATGGGCTGTTGGCAATACTACACCTCGACCTCGTAAAAGTACTTTATCGAGCTTCACCTTCACGGTATCTTTGGGTATTGCTTGAAAGTTAACAAACCGGCCATTTATGCTTTGACCGATAGCCACAAGATGTTTGTCACCTTCAAGTTGCCCCTCGATGTATAATAGGCTCTTCAGGCCACCCTGTTAGTAGAAGTAAAAATTTGTAAACAAACACAAAAAGTATTACATACATTTAACCAGCATAAATAATAAATTTAATAATTGTAAATGTACATCTGTTATGTCATTCCACGGGTCTGAATCAATGGACAGTGAAGGCTGCAGTGATCGGACGCATCTCTTCAAATAATATTACTTGAACTGGGCGTGCCACCCGAGGAGGTGGAGATTGGTAACCCAACCCTCCACGGAATGTGTGACCCGACTCCCCGGGTGCGTCCTTTGGGCTCCGGCGTCCCAATCGCCTCAGTCAGTATGTCATATCGTCGATTACGAGACGAGAACTGTCCTTGAGAGGATCTCTCCACTAACTCATCCTATATAAAACAATCATTAAATACTAAAATTTAGTGTATCATATTAACTATTGAAATGTACATCAAAAATAACTTACAATCTTTGTTGCCACTCGCTGGGATGCTTCGGTGACGTACTCGTCATTTTTCTTCTTTCGTCCCCTCTTCCACAGCTCATGTCTATCTATAGTGACAGAAGAATGCACCTCTTCAATTGCGCCCTGCGCAAATAACTCGGCTATCTTCTCAGTTGTCAATTTTTCTTCAAGTTGTCTGTAGCCTCCTCGACCAAGTATGTGTGCATACACATTCTTCTTCACAAGCTCTTTGTTAGTCTCGCTTAACTTCATAGCATTTTCAGAGAGCCTCTGCTCCTTAAATATCCTCCAGGTATCTTTGTGAGGATACTTATACTCACCCATAGGATCTTCATTTGCCTTGGCACCGTGGATGTACTCTTTTGCCAGTCTTGACTTGAAATTCTTCCATATGCTACCAGCGACCTTCATCTCACATGCTTTTTATGCGGCTCGCATCCATCAAAAATTACCTAAAGAGACATATAATAAGTTATAATTAATATAAAAAAAATCAACTTCGCTAACAAATATAAGTGTCAATTAAAGAAAAACTTACAGTTGCATCTCTCCACAAAGTGAGCTTATAATGGTCAGGAACTTTCCTCCAATCGTTATAGGTGATAGGAGTTTGAGAACGAGTAACCGTACCCAAGAAGCTCCTCCAATTGTTTCCATTTTGTCCTTTTGGATTCCCCTTACTATCGAAGTTGACCTTAAGCTTGGTACCAGCCTTTGTGTGTTGCTTAATCAACTTTGCCATGTATACAGGGCCTTTCTTGTGGCTCGGTGTGCGGGCAGAGGCACAAAAATCATCCTCACCGCTGCTGCTGCTAGCCATGATTCTGTAAAAGAGTCACATTAAATGTCAGATTAAACACATTAAATATATGAATACATAAATGAAGACGATAATTAAACAAATAAAATGACGTGTGATAACGAAATAAGTAGCATATACAACATACGCATAAATTAAGTTTCTTTATCAATCCATATTAAATGCACAAATTAAGTATAGATTTATACGCACAAATTTAGTTTCTTTATAAATAAGTAGAGATTTATACGCACAAATTAAGTTTCTTTATCAATCCAAATTCCTTTGCTGTGATCTTCTCGCAATTGTATTTCATCATCAACTTCGCTGTCGACGTTGTCTACTGGAAATGTCGTACAAACGGGTAGGCGATCAACATTCATCTCTTCAGATGTACCACTGATTAACTGTTGTTTTCCATTTATCACCACATACTGATTATTGTTCGAAGGGTCTTTGACGTAAAACACTTGTCTTGCTTGTTCGGCCATAATGAATGACTCATCCTTAGATCCCTCTCTTCAAAAATCGACAAATGTCATTCCAAATTCATCGATATGAACCTCCGAATTGTTAACCCATTTACATTTAAAAATGGGTACTCAAAAGTTTACGTAATCCAACTCCCATATTTCTTGGATAATCCAAAAGTAATTCACATGCACAGATAATGGATTCCGATCTCTTGCGCTAGAAACATGAGTGGTTTCGGCAACAAGTGTGACACCACTATTTTGCACAACGGTGTGCTCATCTTGATCTTTTGTTTGAAAACAAAATCCGTTAATATCATTATCATATTGCATAGCTCAAAAACTTATAAGAAATGAAATAAAAAAATGTAGCTTGTTTACATACTACTTATTTACACCAACCAACAATCACTCCAACAATTAGTAAATTTGAGAAAGAAAATCAAATATCCAAAATGAATGGAAACATAATTAGTGAATTAGTTTAATCGCGATGTTTACCTTGATAAAAAAGCGCGTGAAGAAGAAGCTTAATAGTGGGTCTGCAACAAGTACGGTCTAGAGCTATAAACAACAAAAACAAATTATTAAACAAGGAAAAATAAATTCTAACTCCATGTTAATCGGAAAATAAGAATGAATGAAAACCATCAAATACCAGGAATTGAAGAAGCGAAGCACAACCCAAAGATGTAATGATGTTCGTTGGATAAAGTTAGAGAGGAGAAGCTTTCTCTTGCAAATCGACTAACAATGACTACAAGTAGTTAACGAACACAAATTAGAAATTAAGAACAAATGGTTTCAACAACATGTTACTATAAATGCGTATACCATATCGGCATAGAATTACACACCAAAATTCATTAATAAGAAACAAGTAGACGGACGTAACACCATTTCTTCCATTATTACATACTAAATCATACCCCAAAAAATGGATTCAACAAGCATACACAACACCCCCAAATCAGGTTACATGTCACCATAAACCCTATACACGCTCAAATTAAACACATTTGACTCAATATCATACCGGGGAATACGAATTCAAGAAGATGGGAATGCGAATTCGGAGGAGGCGTATTCGAGCAGATGGTAATTTGAGCAGGCTACGAAGGTTTAGGGAGCGTATCGGATGCGACGGAGGCGACGAAGGTTTAGGGAATCCGAGCAGGCGTCGAGAAATCGTATCGGATGCGACGGAGCGTATCGAAGTCGGAGGGAAGAGAGTAGGCGGACTGACGAATTTTTGAAATAAACCTAAGTCTTTTATCGAACATTATGCATCGATTTCAAAGAAACCGTTGCATAATTGTTAACATATGCACCGGTTCATATAAAACCGATGCATAATGGTTACCATTATGCAACGGTTTTCTGTAAACCGATGCATATGTTAACCATTATGCATCGGTTTAAGAAAACCGATGCATAAAGTAACAATATGCATCGGTTTACATAAAACCGTTGCATAATAGTGACCATTATGCATCGGTTTTATATGAACCGATGCATAATAATAAACCGATGCCAATTGTAATTTTTGAACCAATGCATAATACCTGTTCTGTAGTAGTGATTGGTCCTAAGACTATAGTGTACACTGACCTCACTGCTATAAAGTATTTGTTGTCCAAGAAGGATTCTAAGCCAAGATTAATTCGATGGTTGCTTCTCTTGGAAGAGTTTGACATTGAAATTAGAGATAAGAAGGGAGCAATAAATTTTGTTGCAGATCACCTTTCGCCTCTCAAGCTAGGAGATCTCGAACGCAAAGAGGACAAGGTCCTGATGATTGATTCTCTAGCAGAGGAGCAGCTGATGAGTGTTAATGCAGAAGTCGTGCCGTGGTATGCAAATCTTGTCAATTACTTGGCTTGCGGTATTATTCCTCCAGACATGTCACAAAATCAGAAGAAGAAATTTGTATCCGACGTAAAGAGGTACTTCAAGGATTATCCTTTACTTAATATATTATGTGTTGACAGTCTCTACAGGACTTGCGTAGACGAGGACTATATTAGATGGATCTTGGAGCGATGTCATTCGTCACACTACGGAAGACACGGAGCTGGATCAAAAATAGCTACAAAGGTACTGCAGTCCGGATTTTATTGGCCTACACTATTCAAAAATGCACATGAGTTTGTCAAAGTTTGTGATCAGTGCCAGAGGACGGGCAGTATTTCTAAGCAGTAGGAGATGCCTAAGCAGAGTATTCTTGCAATGGAGCTGTTTGATGTATGTGGAATCGATTTCATAGGGTCATTTCCACCATTCTACGGGAGTATGTATATCCTGGTAGCAGTCGACTACCCTTCCAAGTGGGTTGAAGCAGTGGCTACCCCTACTTGCGACGCCAAAAAAGTTATGAAGATGTTTCAAAAGGTTCTATCCCACGGTTAGGCGTCCCAGAACAGTGATCAGTGACATAGGTTCTCACTTCAAGTAAAGGAATTTCGAGACCCTACTGAAGAAGTATGGTGTCTACCGCAAGATTCGCATTCCGTATCACCCTCAGACTAATGGGCAGGTAGAAATCTCGATCAGGGAAATTAAGAGCATATTGGAGAAGATGGTTTCTATCCATAGAAATGATTGGGCGTCGAAGCTAAATGACGCGATGTGGGCATACAGAACCCTGATAGGAATGAGCCCCTTCTGACTTGTATGTGGGAAAACCTATCACTTGTCAATCGAGCTTGAATACAAAGCATCGTGGGCTATTCAGAAATTGAGCATGAACATGAAAACAACCGATGAAAAGCGATTGCTGCAGCTTAATGAGCACGACAAGATCAGACTAGACTCTTATGAGAATGGTCATATCTACAACGAGAGAACAAAGAAATTGCACGACAAAAGAATAGTGCGCAGAGAATTTAATGAAGGTGAGCGAGTTCTTCTATATAACTCTCGCCTCAGATTATTTCCTTGGAAGCTGCGCACCAAGGTCCAAGTGAAGTGGGCTATGCACAGTAGAAAGAGCTTACTGATGGACCAAAGTTATACGAGTCAGAAACACAGTAAAACCCCCTTAATTAGACTGTTTGTCTATCTAACTTCTACGTGTTAGTCCCGATATATTTCCACAGGGCATTTTAGAGACTGAAGTGAAAACACGCTAAGGAGAGGATTTTATGCTGAAAAGATAACAAGAGTCAATCCAAGGTCAAGATCATATGCCGACTGAAGAAATATCAAGGATCCTGACGTTGAATTGACCATAACAAATTAATTAGAAGAATCAGGAGTGGAGTCAAGACAGCCCGGAGAAGAAACACATTGACAGTTTTGTGAAAAGACTGCACAAAACTGTACAAATCTCACACATAGGGCAAGATGACCGACCACTTGAAGAAGTGGTGGCCAAGGGAGGAGCTCCTCCCCCTTGGGCCACCGCCTACCGGCGGCTCTTGGTGGTGGTGACCGGCGGCTTTTGGAGCTCCTCCACATGTCACCACCACCTTCCTCCTCCTCCACCACTCCTCTTCCTCCACATGTGGCCATCTCCTCCCTCCATTTTCTCCTCCAATCAAAATGCAACACTTGCCACCCATCTCCACCACCCATCTCCTCCCCTTTGGGCTATAAAAGGAGGAGCTCCTCCTCCTCATTTCACACACCAAAATCCAATTTCACTTCTCTCTCTAGAAGTTGTAATATTTGTAATGTTGTAATTTTGCTTTGGAAATAAAGGAAAGCTCCCTTGGCGCTTCAACGGTTGTAATTATTATTTTTAGTATTTATTTAACTGTTATCTTTAATTCCTTAGTATAATGTTTAGCGCGATGACTAGTAGCTAAACTTGTAGTTCGGTCTAAGGGGCGCACTTGTATTATAAAATGTTTTAAGACTATTAACTTAGTGTCTAGTCTTAGTATTCAAAACTTGTTCTATGTGCCATATATAGTCAGAGTTTCCAAGGTTGAGTGGATGCTGTAACAAGCAAAGCTCTTCTGTGGGAATTCGTGATCATACTCAGGTAGTGGAAGCTGTAACAAGCAAAGCTATCTGAGGAGTTCGACTCATCCTAAACCCCATCTGGTCGAGCGTAACTGTGAGATCAGGTGGATGCACCCAGACTAGCATACCTTAGGGTATTGGCGCTAGACTGAAATATAACAGGAGTTGCTTTAAACCGGTGTTGCAAGTCTTGAGCTGTAACTAGCCTCGATTCACCGTTTGAATACTTAGATGATTCACTAATGGTCAATGATAAACAGGATATAATACAAGTCCCCTGAAACCGAACATTTTTCTTTAATTATAAACTGTAATTTACTTTCCAGTATTAAAATCAACCAACCAACCAATCAATCAATCAAAATAGCTGGTAGCTTTAAAACCAACCAACCGACCTTAAACACGCTCCCACGCTGCGTAATCCCCCCGAAGAACAATTATTCCCCTAGTTCCCTTGGGTTCGATCCCTACTTACCAAGTACTACCCAGTAGTATAGTTGCGAGTAGCGGACTATTATAAATTTATTTGCACAATCGCTTTGACGACGAGTGGTTCTGTCACTTACCCTGATGGTCACGTGGATCTGTGTATCAAAGGTGGAAATTTTTTGGTAGTCAACAGGAAGCGCCTCAAGCACTACCACGTTCTGAAGCACTTAGCACCACCTGAAGGCATCACCTGAAGTCAACGGATGGACAATGGGAGTCCTTATTAATTAGTGAATTAAACCGATTATATCGTTTAAACCCTGTTAAAAATTGTTAACATTAAAGGGTTAAACGAGCTGATTAAACGAGTTCACTTGTTTAATCCATTAAGTTCAAAACATCACTAGATATATTGTATCCTGCAGGTAGGTGCTGCTGCCTCGTTTTTTCTTTCCATGTTCATGGAGGTGTTGGCTTTCAAAAGCTCACCACCTTTGTTGTGTCAGATTATTGCCCTCGGTCTTGGTTGGGCAAAGATTGTAAGGATCTGTTGACAGAGTACGCAGACATTAGTGTAAATATGTTCGAATTGTCTGCATTTCAGCTGAGAGTGCCCGTATAGATACATCTAGTTGCACCGTGTCTAATAAGGTCCAATGATCCAAATATGACAGTCCAAACATGAGATGGTTTAAAACCAATTGAGGCATCCATGTGTGAAATATTTAGCCTTAAGCAAGAGACTAACCAGTAATGTAGGATTACTTTGCAGCCGCCATGACTGTTTCTCGCCAAAAAGGCTAAATTCAAACATCTCCGGTCTTTGAAACCAAGACCTCCATTCTCATTATAATGGACCGCCAAAAAGGCTAACCAGTAATTACTCTGAAGAAGGACCTCTATTTTTACCCAGTGCATACCTCTTCTATTAGCTGCACTGCTCCAGCAGAAGTTGTTAATATGACTGTAATTTATTGATAGTTTTATCTGTTAGAAAAAAAGCAGGACAACCAATATTGAGGTATCGAGTTGAGAACTGCTGAAATCAGAACCTCTTTCCAGCTTCGTATCTTGTTCTGAATCTTGTCCAGAATGGCTCCGAAGGTTTCTGAGACTATGCAATGGCCAATTGTTGGGACCATGTGAAATTGACTAACTCACCGTTTAGTGTTGGCACATATTTTATTAGATGCTGTTACTTTTTTGTGTGGTAATTTTGGAACAATAGATGGTGTATTTTGATAGGAAGTCCGGAGAAAAGAAAAATAAAAACATGTATAACTTCTGTATGATGGATAAATTGGTCAGGCGAAGAGATCTATAGCCAAAAGATGAATCCAAGCAGAAGATAGGCTCATCTCATTGGTAAACAATGAGGCAATTGCAGACAGCTGCAGGAAGTTCAGACAGGAAGACATTTGTAAGCAAATGGTTTATATGATAAACATGTTTCAAGTCCTATCGAACGAACACACTTTAGTCTTTAAGTACCTCAGGCATCCAGTATTTACTAGCGAACATTGCTTGTAAAGTGCCTGGCGTCCAGGAAAGGTATAACAAGTATGCATACACTATAACAAGCACAATGTATGGCATACAACTTCTCATGGACTTCTTAGTCTGCAGCATGTAATTGGCTAATTGCAAACAGTTTAAATAATTAAACCTTCTCAAGAGATATACTAGCACAATCAACACCATATGCGATTCAATTCAACTAAAGCACGGCATGTCAATGGAAGCGTATCATTTCAAGTTAATTGGGAAATATGTTAAAACATTTAGCCTTCAACTAAGGGAGAAACTAGGAATTACCATCTCCGCTTTAGGGGCCACAACCATTAGGGTGTAGAAAGGAAGAACAGCTGCTGTGCCCAAGGTGAAAACATTGTTTGCAATTTGCGAGCTGTTCCACACTGAAAAGCCAAAAATCAAATGATGACTGGATGAGATCCTATAAGCCCTAATAGTTAAGGCCTGGATCAATTAAAAGAAACTACGGTATCAAGAACGTGTAAGAGATCCATTGGCAATCACCAATATCAACTGAATCTCACCAGATCATATCTCACGTGATGTTCCTCACAAATAGTAGAGTTTAATGAACTTTTAATGTAAGAAATAGTAGCATTCACATGAAGCATACACGGCAGCATCATCCTTGCACGGCACTGATAATCTTTTAGATGTTGGCTTCAGATTAAGTTTTGACCCTCCTACAAAACTCCATCCTTTGCCACTTCGGGCTTCTGATCTAGTAACTCGTGAGCCAGGTGCAGTGCTAAATCCCCAGAAAGCAAATTTGGAGTTGCAAAACTGAAAATTACTGCCAGCACCACATCCTGAGTACAGCTCCCACAAAACCCCAAACTATGAGAGAATTGCAGGGGGGCAAAATCTGAAAATTAATATGATACGGCCAAAGTATGGACCAGGATGATACAGGCCAACGTATGGGCCAGACTATTCAGCCTGCAAGGGAGGGTGCACGCAGGAGCACGAGGCAGAGGATTCCTTCCCAGATATATTCTCCTAACACATACGAGCTGAGTAACAGAATTGGCAGAGGACGCACAGAATTAGGTTCAGAAGGAACCGTTGAGAGTAGTGGCTAGCTGGCATTGATTTCAGTGTATAAAAAGGGAATACCCTTTACTCATTCAATAACAAGAAAACAATTATCTTCTATCCTCTCTAACTTCTATCTTCTTCCCTAAACTCTCGTTCTGTTCTACCCATTTGCAACATTGGTGCTTTTTTCATCGAGAGCTGAAAATAGTGACAATGGCGCCACCAGAAACCCGAGCTAACACAGCCGATACCGCAGCTATGGCTGCCATCCACCAGAGCCTAAAGGAGCTGAACACCAGGACAGTGACTGTGGAGGAAATGGTTCATAACCAGTTTCTGGTGAATGAATGAACGTCTTCCAGCTTAGAACGCATTTTTGATGTTCTTGAGAAGCTCCAAGCAGACCGGATGACTGAACGACAAGATGAGAAGCAGCCGATGCAGGACATGTAGACGCCAGCACCTATTGATTTTTCGCCCCTCCTTCCAACACCAGTAACCCCTCCGATACAACAACTGGTCCTAAACAACACACCCTCGTCCCAGGTTTCGAACAATAACATGCAAGTCGATCACGCGCCCAAGCTGCGAAGGATTGATGTACCTATCTTTAGAGGGGAGGCGGTGACTGGCTGGGCATTCCAAATGGAGCGCTACTTTAAGCATCAAGGAATACCAATGGAGCAGAAAATGATCGTTGCGCCGTTCTACCTCGGTGGTGAAGCTTTGGAGTTGTATGAGTGGATGTATACCACCCACCAACTATCAGGTTGGGAGGCTTTCCGTCGTGAAATTACCAAGCGATTTGGACCCTCACCTTACTCTAATGCTGAGGTGAGCCTGAGTATGCTTCGACAGACTAGTTCGGTGGGGGCTTACGTCACTGCATTCGAGTCCTTGTTGACCAAAACGTCGGGGTTCTCAGCTGAGAACTTGCTCAACATCTTCATGAGAGGGCTGCGACCCGAGAGAGCCGCAGACATTGCGGAAGGCTATGGACATATCTAAGGTGATCGATCAAAAGATTCAGTCATATCGGAGCTGGAGTGCGAGGAGCGCACCACCAAGGTCGACCTTCAGTACCAACCTAGACGGTGCAGCTGCAGAGGCAAAGAACCACACCAGCCAGGGGTTCAGTAACCTACCCCATAAGAAGCTCACTCCCACCCAAATAGCGGCACGAAGAGAAACAGGGTTATGCTATAATTGTGATGAAAGATTCATATCGGGTCATCGCTGCAAACCAAAGTTTCAATGCTTAGTGATGCAAGAAGAAAGAGAAGAGTATGTGGGAGACACGAGCTGTGAAGGATTGGGAGAAAAAGAGGCGATACAAGGGGCAACACAGGAGGTGATGTCTGATATAAACCCTGTTCTGACCATTTCATATCATGCCTTACAAGGCCAGTTCGTGCCAAGTACTTTGTGTATTGCAGGGTCCATCCGAGGCAAGGTAGTAGTAGTCCTCCTTGACAGTGGCTCGACTCACAATTTCCTCCAGACGAGGGTCGCGCGCCACTTAGGAATGGATGTGGAACAGTCACGTTACATGAACGTCACAGTGGGCAATGGAGAGAGTCTCCAGTGTGAAGGATGGTGCCCCCTAACAGAGCTGCAACTTGGTGAACCAAACTACTCGATCAACCTACATATCATCCCGATCTACGAAGCCGACGTGGTGCTAGGGGCTTAGTGGCTTGCAGAGATAGGCCCAACATTGTTTGATTACAAGGAGATGTGGATGAGTTTTGAGTACCATGGAGAAAGAGTGACCTTACGTGAGATAAGGCAACAAGGTGAGCTATCCCAGATCACAATGGGACAGCTGAAGCGCTATACGAGGGCAGACGGAGTTGCCTCAATGTACCAACTCACTCTGGACGAAGGAGATACATGCAACGAAGGCCAGAAGACACCGAGCTTACCTGAGGGACTAGAACCCGCAATTGAGGAGACTTTGCTACAAACCTTGAAACAATATACCACTGTATTTGACGTACCAACTGGGTTACCGCCCCCTAGAAGTTCTAACCACCACATATCTCTGCATCCAGGGGCAGGTCCGGTTAATGAGAGGCCTTATAGGTACCCACACTTTCAGAAAGCAGAGATTGAAAGATTGATTAGACTAATGCTGGAGGAAGGAGTAATCCGACCTAGTACGAGTCCATTTTCTTCGCCGGTATTGCTTGTTAAGAAGAAGGATGGGTCGTGGAGGTTTTGCGTCGATTATAGAGCTTTGAATGCCATCACTATAAGAGACCGATTTCCCATCCCGACTGTGGATGAGCTGCTGGATGAGCTAAGAGAGGCAAGTGTGTTCTCTGTGCTTGATTTACGCCTGGGTTACCACCAGCTGCGCATGGCCGATGCGAATATTCACAAAACGGCATTTAGGACCCATGATGGGCATTACGAGTTCTTGGTAATGTCGTTTGGCCTAACCAATGCACCGGCAAGCTTCCAAGCGGAGATGAACAACCTTTTTCGACCCCTCTTGCGGAAGAGTGTGCTAGTGTTTTTTAATGACATCTTGGTGTACAGTTCAACCTGGGAGGAGCATGTTAAGCATATCAGTGAGGTACTCTATACCTTATCTATCCATACTTTTTATGCTAACGCCACAAAATGTGATATTGCTAGGTTCTCTATAGCCTACTTGGGGCATGTCATCACAAAAGAAGGGGTGCAAGTAGACCCTGAGAAGGTGGCAGCCATTGAGTCATGGCCATTGCCATCCAATCCCAAGCAGCTGAGGGGATTCCTGGGACTCACAGGATATTATAGAAAGTTCGTGGCCTATTATGCTCACATAGCCGCTTCGTTGACAAGGCTACTTCGAAAGGATTCCTTTGTGTGGACGAGCGATGCAATCGAGGCCTTCCATAAGCTCTAAAAGGCATTGAAGACTACCCCAACGTTAGCTCTCCCTGATTTCAGCAAGCAATTTGTCATACAAACAGATGCATCAGGGGTGGGTGTAGGTGCTGTGCTATCACAAGAAGAGCACCCAGTGGCATTCTTCAGCAAGCAATTACCTGCAAGGATCCGAGCTACCTCAACCTACAATAGGGAGTTGAGCGCCTTAGTTCTTGCAGTCCAGGCCAAAGTATGGACAAGGATGATACATGCCAACGTATGGGCCAGACTATTCAGCCTGCAAGGGAGGGTGCACGCAGGAGCACGAGGCAGAGGATTCCTTCCCATATATATTCTCCTGACACATACGAGCTGAGTAACAGAATTGGCAGAGGACGCATAGAATTAGGTGCAGAAGGAACCGTTGAGAATAGTGGCTAGCTGGCATTGATTTCAGTGTATAAAAAGAGAATACCCTTTACTCATTCAATAACAAGAAAACAATTATCTTCTATCCTCTCTAACTTCTATCTTCTTCCCTAAACTCTCGTTGTGTTCTACCCATTTGCAACATAATAACTAATCATAGGAAAACAAATTCCACTTTCAAATGGTTAAATCAAGTTCTACAAGTGACGACACAAACTCATATCTTGAAGCTGAAATTTCACATCGGAAGAGAAAATTCAAGCCCTAACTGGATGAAGTGAGAGAGACTAAACAATAATAATACATAACACCAAAAAATTGCAAGCTAACCGATAAATGCAAATGTATAAATGAATAAGCTGCAAGCAGAAAATCACCAATTCAAACAATTCCATGTTCAAAGTCTCAGAAGTGGTCATGAAATTAAGATCCCAAACTACAAAATTGAAAGAAACCCAATTCATCATTTCCCAACCAAAATTCAGAAAAGAAGCAATCGAATTGCTCAACTAGTAATCAAACACCAACCGCACCTTAATTGGGGCTGGGGAATGGAAGAAGCTAGAGCAGATAACCATGGTTGCTTTGCTGCTGATGCTGAAAATGACAGATGAAGCGATAACATGGATTTTCAGTAGCCAACCCAATTAATAATATGGTGAGAAGGGTGTGTACACTAAATCATAGCCACCATTACCAAAAGAATAAGGAGTGGTCGGTGGGTCTGTCCACTCACCCAGAACGATGAGAGACTCCACATCCATTCGACACGCACCGAAATTCGCACCGAAATTCGAACGTGAGCAGTGGAATTGCGAAACAAACCTTTAATCAACTGTTGCGAGGTCATTATCAAAAAAAAAAAAAAGTGTTGCGAGGTCAAAGTTTGCCCACTTTCTTTGCTGGGTTTTCATGACCTAACAATGTTATAGTTTCGTTTCATTCCTTTACACGTATCAGCGTTTCCAGAGGTTGCGTGCATATGTTACAGACGGAAATAATAGGAAACATGAAGGGTGTAATTGTATTTTGATATAACTTGTTTAGTATAAAATAAGTGTAATACTCTCTCTGTCCCCATTTGTTTGTCCACTTTCCTTTTTTGGTGTCCCCTAATGTTTGTCCACTTTCCTTTTATATACATAACTCAATAATCAAATCAATCTTCTCTTTCCTACCAAAATAATTATTTTAATTAAGAAAATTGTACTTTCCTCCACTTTCTCTCTCTTTTTAACATTTATTTACTGTACGGGACCCACATTCACATACACTCTCCTCCACTTTTTCTCTATCATTGTCCTTTATTTGCTTTTCTTAATTCCCGTGTCCATTGTCCTTTTGGACAAACAAATAGGGACGGAGGGAGTAGTACTTTAGAAAGCATCAATCAATTAATCAATTTCTAGTCATCTTCTCTATCGTTCTTCCCCTTCATCTAAACCCTAATCTCAACTTCGTCTATCTTCTCCCCTTTTCTTCAATTTCTCGTCCTAAATCGTTGGTGTGATACTGAACAGGGTGTCGTCGTACCTGTGCAAAAACAATTTATAATCTCCTCACTTCAGACTGTGGATTAGAACAGCGGTAAGCAAGGGTCGAACCCAAGGGAGCTAGATGGTAACTACTTCGTTCTGTAATGGAGAAAAAAACAAGAAACTAGAGTGAAAGTATTGGTTAGTGAACACTAAGAAGGCACGAAAATTGCTGGGGTTTAAATATCAGAGAGAAATATTCAGGTTAGGGTATTATTCAATTGTGACTTGGTTTTATCATTGATTTCTAAATATCATGTTTCTAATTCTTTTAAACCTAATAATTCAATACTCCATTCCAAGATATATCGAATTAGTGCACTACTTGTTAATAGCTCTCTAGTATCAACAAATAGCAAATAGGGGAGTTGAATTGATCAGTTAAGCTTTGCCATTCCAAGCCTCCACTTAACTTCACAATTCAATCCAAATAATGAGCACAAAAGATTTAATCGAATAACGAAACAAGCATTAAGATTCAAATCTCAAAAACATAAGTCACAATTATTTAACCCTAACCCGAATATGGGTTTTAGTTACACATCGTCATAAAGAAATAATGCAGTAAATAAGAAACGAGAAAACTTCACTAATGACCGAGAATTACAAAGCACAAGTCACGGCTGTTATGGGCTGAGCTACGGTGGAGCAGTGGCGGCGCACGGAGGAGCAAGGGGAAGAGCTCGTGTGTCGTCTCTGATTTTTGAGTAGAATGGGATGATTATGGATGGCAGCACTGCTCTTCTATTTATAGGGTTTGAGAAACCCTAACTTGGTCATAAAGCTACGAAACCCTAGCGTCGCATACAAATTGGGCCGGCTGCTGGACTTTGGAACTTGGGACTTTTTTTCCGAAGTACTGTTCATGGGCCGGAATTACTGTTCATCGGACACTGTTCACGCCGGAATCACTATTCACGCCGGAGTTACTATTCACACCGGAATCACTATTCACGCCGGAGTTACTGTTCACGAGCCGAAAAACACTGTTCACGGCCATCCTTTGGTCTGATCTTCAATTGCGATGTTTCTGGCATGAAAATGCCGTCTTTTAAGCGTGATTCCTCCTAGAGCTTCCAAATCACCTGAAACACGAAACAACACTAAAAAGTAACTGTTCGCATAATAAAGTGAATGAAATGGTGGGATTTAATGACTCGACAAGTCGTATAAATACGGCTCATCAAACCACCCCACACTTAAACTTGTTCGTCCCGAACAAGGACTAGGTCATAAGAGGAAAAAATGAAGTACGAACATCACAAAGCTTCGGTCATCCTAGACGTGCTACATGGACATGAATCGATTACTCTAGATCTCGCCTGTTATGCATGCTCGCTACTAATGTCTTTGTGCTAAAACATGGGTTAAAGATACGTGTTACCTTTGGGTCGAGATGCAAATCAATTCGGATGTATCTGGAGATAGCCCTGTTTAGACCCATGAACCCTCATTCTCGGGCTCGAACTCGCTGCTATGTGGTTACTCTTTGCCGCTTTTTCTTGCACGTGATTGATTCGAGCTCCAAAGTGTTGAGAGATTTCGGTCAGCTATAGTGTCATCTGATTCGGAATTTCAATGATGCTGTCACATGAGACGTGTGGACTATCACGATGGTTGTGAATTTGTTGCTTTGTAGTGCGGATTGTGATTTGATCGAACCGTGGTTTCTCCTCCTTTTGACGCGAGTCAAGCCGAGGGTCGCTCGTCTATTTTCCCGGCTACTCGGATTAGAAACCTTCCTGCTCTTACTCATCATCGTCCTTTCGACACGGGTCAAGTCAAGGGTCGCTTGCCTGTTTTCTCGGCTACTTGGACTAGAGCTTGGACGGTGTGAAGTTTTCCCGTCCCGACCAACCGCAAAGGGTACCGCAGCGGCGGAGCAGACTCGTACTATGTTGCCTCGAAGTGCTAGCCTCCACGAACTCCACATAACCACATATCCTGAGTTCGGCCTTTGAACGATCTGTCAAGTCTCTCTAGGGCATTGCTATCAACTCCACATCCCTGTTTATCTCAACTAACAAAGGCACGCAAAATTTTAAGATCACATGCTAGTCGCACAAATCAATTTTCACCAAGACATGCATGTAAAATCGGCTATATCTATTTCACCCAATCATTATCCACTACTGCAAGTCTAGGAAATAGTGAAGTATCATGTACAAAAATTTTAAAAATGACTCGAAACGTGCTGACTCTGTGTGGTGGGCGTGAAACAAACATGCTGACTCGATAACTGACTCTCCCACCCCACACTTTTGAAATGAGCCGTGTCCTCACGGTACGACTTAAATCAAGACACACAATGCATGCAATAAAACAAAGGGAAATAAGAATAGAGTAAGGACAGGCACTTCCCTCGTGCGTGCGTGACAATGAGAGATGGCTGATAGTTCTCCTGTGAGTCCTCGAAGAGCACCATTGGAGCTTGCATCGCAGCGTGAGTTTGTTGCACACCGAAAGGTCTGCGTCAATGACATTAAGACGAATAAAAGATTCCCAGGAGGTTGGAGGAGTCACAGCGGTCTCGCTTAAAACCCAACCTCCTTAGACTCGTAAGTCTTTGTGACAGAATCTTTAAACGCTCATGTTTCTCGACACAACTTATTCGAGGTGTGAACTACTCATGCTAGATACAGTCTGTCGCTAACATCTCTGATACGTTCGCCTCTGTCCCTGCATGAAGATCATTTTCTTTCCCAAGTACAATGTGACAATAATGACTCATAAATAAACATAGTAAATAAATAAACTGAAATGTAAAAAAAAACGTGCAAACCGTGCAGGGCTGCCTCCCTGCGAGCGCCTTTGTTTAACGTCGTTGGCTCGACAGTACCTCCTGTAGGGATCACAAGTTAGGATCCCATGGGCGTGTGAGGTCATATTTGTTCTCGGCCTTTCCTTCTGTTCGTCCATACTGCTCCTCTAGCTGTCCATTCGGCTCTACCTTCCAAAGATCAGGCGGATTCGCCTTTACATCCTTCTGAGCTGGCGAGGCCACCTTTATCATAGTCATTGGTCCATCGAGTCGTGCTCTAGTGCTTCTCCATCCTGGTCTCCACTCAAACGTGCCAAGCCTCGGTCGTTTCTTTATGTATGAGTGATTAGCATGGACGTTCAGTTCTTTATCTTCAAGAGACATCAAGTGTGCGCCCATATCAATCTTCTTCTTCTTGGCACAGATGAGTGGTTGTCTAGGAATAAGTGCTCGAGGAACAATGTTTCTACCATGCTTTCCAGGCGGCTCTTCTCGAACTGTGATGAGTGAGTACTCCATCGTTGCCTTCTCTGGCTCATGCTTTGCTTCTACTCTGCCTTCAAGCTTATCCTTGTCGATCATGTGGTCCTTAGGAGCAATCACCTGTATAGGAACTGGCAGAGGAGTGTCAGGCACTAGACTTTCTTTGACTGCTTCGACAGTGAGGACTTGCTCTGCCTCTGGTGCTGCGATAGTAAGGACTGGTTCTGTCTCGGGCATATCCGTAATGAGGTCAGTGCATATCTTGGAGAGCTCGGTAATGGGGACTGACTCGAGTGGCTCGGTCGGCTCTTCTAGAGGTGCTAGTGGCCTGTCTTCTTCCAAATATTTTGGGTAGTCCGAATTGAGCTCTTCTTCCTTCAACCATTGGTCCTCATCTTCTGCTGGTTCTATGGGCTCCGAGATAGGCTCTATTAGATCCTCTGCCATGTCCTCCCCTGTTTTTGTACCGACATCTTCCTCCTGATTTCTGCTCAACTTGGATATTGTTTCTGCTAACTCGGCTGAGCCTTTATCGATGTTGGCTATATACTGGTTCAGGTATGCACTTGTCTGCTGGGTGCTAGCTGCCAGCTCTCTTACCATGTCCTCTAGTGATTTGGTTTGCTCTTGTATTGGTTTAGATCTCTTGGCCAAATCGTCTATCAAGTCCCAAATAGCACTTATGGTCATGTCATAGACCGAGCATCCTGCCTCCTCAGTGAGCCAACTCCACTCATGTGGTAACATCCCAGCGAGAAACCCTTGAAGAAGATACAAGTCTGTGAATCCATGGTGCGGGCAGCTTATCACAAGGGAATCAAAGTACCGTAAGTACTCATCCAAAGTTTCATCCCGGGATTGCTCAAGGTGCATGATCTTTTCTCGGACTTCTTGTCGGGAGGGTGGTGGATAGTACTCCCCATAATTCCACGGCTCACTTCCGTAGTAGGAAGTCATGTCGAATCTGCAAGTGAATCAGAAAAACGTGCAAGCTAGCATGGCACCGAATATCAAGCACATACTAGCAACAAAGGGTCCCCAGGAAATTGGAGGGGTCACAGCGGTCCCACTTAAAACCCAATTTCCTTAGACTCGTAAGTCTTGGTGACAGGACCCTCTGAGAGCTAGAAAACAAAATCGAAAGAAATTGAAAACAAAAATCGAACAGTTGGGGTTTTTGAATTATTGAAATCACCGAATAGCAAATTTCGAAATAATCAAGAAAGAAAAATAAACGAAAAAGAAAAGAAGAACAAATTTCACCGTGCATAGCTCCCCGGCAACGGCGCCATTTTGAACAGGGTGTCGTCGTACCTGTGCAAAAACAATTTATAATCTCCTCACTTCAGACTGTGGATTAGAACAGCGGTAAGCAAGGGTCGAACCCAAGGGAGCTAGATGGTTACTACTTCGTTCTGTAATGGAGAAAAAAACAAGAAACTAGAGTGAAAGTATTGGTTAGTGAACACTAAGAAGGCACGAAAATTGCTGGGGTTTAAATATCAGAGAGAAATATTCAGGTTAGGGTATTATTCAATTGTGACTTGGTTTTATCATTGATTTCTAAATATCATGTTTCTAATTCTTTTAAACCTAATAATTCAATACTCCATTCCAAGATATATCGAATTAGTGCACTACTTGTTAATAGCTCTCTAGTATCAACAAATAGCAAATAGGGGAGTTGAATTGATCAGTTAAGCTTTGCCATTCCAAGCCTCCACTTAACTTCACAATTCAATCCAAATAATGAGCACAAAAGATTTAATCGAATAACGAAACAAGCATTAAGATTCAAATCTCAAAAACATAAGTCACAATTATTTAACCCTAACCCGAATATGGGTTTTAGTTACACATCGTCATAAAGAAATAATGCAGTAAATAAGAAACGAGAAAACTTCACTAATGACCGAGAATTACAAAGCACAAGTCACGGCTGTTATGGGCTGAGCTACGGTGGAGCAGTGGCGGCGCACGGAGGAGCAAGGGGAAGAGCTCGTGTGTCGTCTCTGATTTTTGAGTAGAATGGGATGATTATGGATGGCAGCACTGCTCTTCTATTTATAGGGTTTGAGAAACCCTAACTTGGTCATAAAGCTACGAAACCCTAGCGTCGCATACAAATTGGGCCGGCTGCTGGACTTTGGAACTTGGACTTTTTTCCCGAAGTACTGTTCATGGGCCGGAATTACTGTTCATCGGACACTGTTCACGCCGGAATCACTATTCACGCCGGAGTTACTATTCACACCGGAATCACTATTCACGCCGGAGTTACTGTTCACGAGCCGAAAAACACTGTTCACGGCCATCCTTTGGTCTGATCTTCAATTGCGATGTTTCTGGCATGAAAATGCCGTCTTTTAAGCGTGATTCCTCCTAGAGCTTCCAAATCACCTGAAACACGAAACAACACTAAAAAGTAACTGTTCGCATAATAAAGTGAATGAAATGGTGGGATTTAATGACTCGACAAGTCGTATAAATACGGCTCATCAGATACCTACCCCGTATCATTTTGGTGCTTTCATCGAGAGTTGATTATGGATTCAGAGCTAACAGAGGCAGAAATAGTGATGCTCAACAAAATCGTCGACGATGTTGAGATATTGAAACAACAATTTAAAAGGTTCGCAGAATCCATGGCAGAATCCTCGAGGATTCAAGCTGCGTACAAGGCTCCGTCTATGGAAGAAAGACTTGAGCGGATCATTGAGCGACTAGCGAAGATGACGCCGACACCAAAATCTGAACCGGAACATCATACCATCTGCTTTGATTCGGTGATAGAATCAGATTCAAATGTTCAAAAGGCAGGGGATGATATTCTCATCACTAGCGTTTCAGAGGTTGGTTTGGCTCAGGACGATGTTATTGACAATTTCAGTTCGGCTGTTGCAACATGCGTATTTGATTTGCGCTTGGAAGTTTCACCTATCGATTCAACTCAAGCAGAGGTAATATCTGTTCATTCATCCTCTATGTTTGCATTGTCTAAGAAGGAAATCCAGAATGACAAGTATGGATTAGAGTTTGGAAATAAAGTTTATCTTGAGAGATGGTGTTCTCCTCAACCTCTTATACGTGCTCCAATTGATTTTAATTCGGTTTTAGTATTGAGAGTGGATGAC
The DNA here is from genome assembly GCA_033675215.1 of Rhodiola kirilowii. Lineage (NCBI taxonomy): Eukaryota > Viridiplantae > Streptophyta > Magnoliopsida > Saxifragales > Crassulaceae > Rhodiola > Rhodiola kirilowii. The sequence goes on from CM066197.1 coordinate 23,620,460, forward strand.
ATAGGACATGAGAGCGAAGAATTTGAGTCTGGAACAATTATTAGTAGGAGTTTGAATTTATGCACTGAACCTGTTCGACAAAATGTTTGTGAGATATTTCCATTCTTACTGCCACCAGAGAAACCTCCAGATGAATGTTTAAGCTTACTAGAAGCCTATAACATTTGGTGTTGCACTAAATATTGGCATTTAGCGCTCTCTTCAATCCAACAGAAGGAGTTACTAGTTGAGACAGCAATAAGGACTTGTGTAAGTATTTTGATGGCGGAATATGGGGTTTCACTGAGTTGTTACCATGTGAGTTTCCTCTCCTGCATTTCTAATTGCTTGTGGTTACAATTTTCAAGATATAAAAGGTGCTTCTCTTGGTTTTATTAGTGGAATTGTGTCATCATATGTTTTGAACAATTTTCTGATCATGGAGGTAATGATCTTCATTCAGTTTGGAATCAGAAATCTGCTCACACTGCCAATATTTTGGGGATTTTTGCACATCAGTTTGTGTACTTATCTTATATTGATATTGAGATACAGAGAAGGCTTCTTATGGAACATTTTTCCTTGATGAGATGTGATTTTCACTTTGAACAAAGACACTGTGAAGCTGATGTAGTGACAACACCTATTTTAATTTTCACTCTTCATCGCAAGCCTCGTAATACAAATATTGGTGGGGTTCAAAATGGAAATCATAAGGGTGGTGGTATAGATGCTTCAGGGGAGAAAATTGCAGCTTCTACACACAAGGGTGGCTGGGCATTACAGGGGATTGATGTCTCAAAGGCATTTGGTGAGATGATTGTGGTGTTTAGGTTTGTGGATGAAATTTTTCTAAATAACTGTTGCTCCAATTTGTGGCTGAAGAATTATGGGATGAGGCGATGTCTGTCAACTTTTGGTGAGCAAATTTTGCGAGTCAAGGAATTACATTTTGACTTCCCGCGCTTCTCATATAAGACAATGGTTTTTGAGTTCTCTGTCAAGTCTGAACATAAGATGGAATGTGATTGTGGCTACCTGAAGCTTCGTACTGATGATAATGATCAAAAGGATTTTGATGGTCACACTCTTTACAACATCATGCTCGAGCAGGATGCTACTATAGTCTACATTACCAGTGTATTTGATTTGTTTTATTCTGTTTGTGTGGAGATGCTAAAGCTTGCAAGGGTTCTTTTTCTGAGTGTTCACAATAATGAAACAACGGGCAACTGTGGATTTAAGGTGGGGAACAGAGTGTCCATAGAGCGGCGGCTTATGAAGCAAAGCCACAATCTTGGGGTTTCAAGGATACTTGTCGTTATCCTTATATGTACAAATGTGGTTTCTGAAATATTCGCTTTCTTTAAAGACCCTGTCTCGTATGCGGCATTAAATGATTCACTCAGAGTGACATTTTCCAATTGGAAAGAAGTCAGGAGCAAGACGTTGATGAAGAAATTTCGATATTATGATATGTGTCATCTACAGGATAAGCAGCCTCTTCACCAGATAAGTGATGTGGATGAGAAAATAAAAAGGGAGTTATCGTCAACTGTTCAAGTTCCTGATAATGCTGAGGCTTTTTGGACCACCTCACACCAAAGTCCAGGATCATTTGGCACTAAGTCAGTAAAAGATCTTGATGAGATGAACTTGTACATTGGCTACTTGTCACCCACCTTGGCAGTTGAAGGTTTCATTTGTTTATTTGCTCCATTTTCTGAAAGTTTGGCGACAAGGGATGCTGACATGCTAGCTGTGATTTTGCGTGATAAAACAAATTATGAAGCTCAGGGCCTGCTGCTATTCGCTGTCCCTCAACAATCTTTTGGGTTAAAGACTGTTGGTGGATTCACTACTGATAGAATCAAGAAAGACGGTCCTTTAGTTGGCACTGATGATGCTTTATACATGAGGTGTAGCTCTCAGGGCTGTGGAATTCTTCCCAATCTGGTAACTTACAATTCCATTATTAAAGATTTGTGCAATGCTGGTACTTGGAAGGAGGCTGATGGCATCATTCCAAATGTGATTACTGATAATGCAATTATTCATGGGCTTTCTAATTTCGGCAATTGGGACGAGGTAAAAAGTATGCTTCGTGTGATGAAAATTAATGGACTGACCCCAAATGTGATAACTTATAGTTCAATCATCCATAGTTTGATTATCTATGGAAAATGGGAGGAGGCAAGACATATTATGTTAGGCATGAACAACAAAGGTATCTCTCCTGATGATGGTGGAAATTTTGTGCATGATTGGTGAATCCTTATTAAGTTTACTCATGACCAGGCGATCGTGGTAATTGACCATGACAGGCCCAATTTTGTTTATGGTGCATATCATTGTTATGAGAGTTGGGCTTGTCGGCAAACAACAAACTTCCCAGCAATGGATCTTCTGTACTACTTGTCACTTTGGTTTTCATTGCCAAGACCACCTGAAATTGCATCATTTTGGCTGCCGTTGTCATTTTGGTTTTCATCGCCAAGACCGCCAGAAGTAGCTGACCTTGAGGACAAGGTCGATTTGAAGGAGGGAGGAATGTTACAGACAGAAATAATAGGAAACATGAGGGGTGTAATTGTATTTTGATATAACTTGTTTAGTATAAAACAAGTGTAATAGTACTTTAGAAAGGCATCAATCAATTAATCAATTTCTAGTCATCTTCTCTATCGTTCTTCCCCTTCATCTAAACCCTAATCTCAACTTCGTCTATCTTCTCCCCTTTTCTTCAATTTCTCGTCCTAAATCGTTGGTGTGATACCTACCCCGTATCAGCATACCTGAGACTCTCTACCCCTACTGCATCAGGTGTTGTCGAAGATAGATGCTGAACAGAGAAGGGTTGCTCTATGGCTGTTCAATTTAACTTTTCTAAGTTTTTTTATTACAACTTTTCTAAGTTTTTAAGTATATTTTAGTTTTAGTATATTTTGGCAAAGGGGCGCGGTGACATGTTGGTTAAGAAGTTCATCAAGGATCTTTACATCTTAGGTTTCAATTCTGGAGTCATTAATTTTTCTTACAATTTTGTGAGACTTTTTTCTTTTTTCTCTTCCTTTCCGTATTCTCGTCCCACCTCGCATGTGGATGCTTCATACATCCCTCGTGGATGCCTTCCTCGTCCCACCTCGCGTGTGGATGTTTCCTACATCCCTCATTGATGCCTTTCTCTTCACGCCTCACACGTGGATGTGTTCTTCCTCCCTCGTGGAGTTGCCTTGCAACGGTAAAGATGCCTAAGGTGGCTTGAGCTTCAAGTGTCGAAGAATGTACCGATGGGACGGATATGCGGATTCATGGTAAAAGGTGTCGAATATGGTAAGCGCTTCAGAAGTAGAGAGATGTACCAGTAGATTTCGGATACGATCAAGATGCCTTGCTAGAGCTTTACAAGATCAATATATATGTACTAGATGATAAAACTTTAGTAATATGCATTGTAATGTTCTGAGTTCTTATACCCCAGTATCAAAAAAAAATAGTATTCTTAAATTAACAAAACAGTTCAAATGTAAATCTCATCTATATATATTAACTATAAATCATTTAACAACATGACATGTGGCAGTTCGTTGATTTTTTCGAAGTTATATATGATGCGTAATATGAACTTTTCCAATTTCTGATATTAATGTTCAGTGATAAAGCTAAATGTTCAGAAAGCTAAATGTTTAATAAAAAAAGCTAAATATGCAGTCATTATCACCGACCATTCTCTCTTTTCAATGCCGACTCTCAATTATAATATATCAGTTCCATGTTACTTGACATTATACACTTAAAATTTTCCAAATTGTCCACGTATTTTGGCTAATTGTTCAATCATTAGCTGTATGTTCAGTGAAAAAGTTAAATGTTTAGTGAGAAAGCTAAATGTTCAATGATAAAACTATGTTCAATTACTTGGAGCGCGGTACCCACGGATTTCTACAGCTGCTCCGACTCAAGGTTATAGAAAACGCTAGGCTCTAATCAAGCGTAAAGAGTCTATAAGGATTAATCGAGAATTAGATGGAGATTAATTAGGATTAATCAGAGATTAATCCTGATTAATCGGAAATTAATCGATTTGGTATTTTTACATTTTTAATTAATTAATAATCGAATAAAAACTGGTGTGATATATATTTTATTGTATTTTAATATATATAACAAGCAATCATGTTCATTCCTATGTGGCATGGAGTTTGGCAAAACCACTTCAAGATGTTCAAGCATAAAGACAAAGAATGCACGATGATCTTGCTAGAGAAGATTTAGCACCAAAGAATATCATGATAAGAGGTGGCCTCAGTCTCAGGAAGGAGTTCCTACAATTTCGAAGTTCATCCTAATCCGGTAGTAGATATCCCCTAATCGAGTATAAATACATTGTTAGGGATCACAGATTAGCATCGATTTCAAGAGAAACACAACACATACACTTAGAGAGTTTGTGAGATTGATTGGAGATAGTTGAAGTCGGCTTTCAATTGAAGGCGATCAAAGGATACGAAGCTCAAAGGACTGTGTCAATTTGTGCAAACCACTATACAAGATTAACTGCTACACGCATTTTGCTGCTTAGTGATGCGCGTCGTCTGACGTGTCAAACTTAAATTTGTATTTCTCCGGCAAGAAAGCTAGTGTAGCGGTAAGTAGGGTCAAACCCAAGAGAGCTAGTTTTGGAAGTTGTATCTGTGGACAAATTAAGAAACAGGGGGTTTTAGGTAGTTGTGACTGCAAAAGAGAAAAAACACAAGGAAGGTTTCAATCAGAGAAGATATTCAGCTTAGGGTTTCTATTGTGACACGTTTATCATAGACAGCTAATGATCAAATTCCAAGTTTTTAAGTATGGTTGTTCCAACAAAGATAACAACCCTAAGTATCCCGACAAAGGTGATACACCACAATCTAACATGACAAAGGTGTTAGACTTCTAGTTGTTTCCTAAACACAATAATTTGACAAAGGTATTATTAAGTCTAAGTGTTACTACCTACCTTTACGACAAAGTATCCAAAAGATGTTAACGGTAAGAATTAATTGTTTGATTAAGCTTTGCGACAAAGCTTCCACTTAACCCAACAAATTAATTCATAAGTTGAAGAACAAAACTAGTGAAACATAAAATTGCATTAAGAACCAAATCTCAAAACGTAATCACAATGTATGAAACCTTAAACAGAAATAAAAGTTTATCTACACATCATCGAAATAAAAACACAAATATTCATGATGAAAAGTAGCGGAAAAATTTCTTCTCTCGTCGAAAGCTTCATCTTCTCCTCCAGAGCCGTCTTTTGATCTTCGTAGAATGATGGGATGATGAAACCTTTCTTCAAACCTTTTATTTATAGAAAAATTAGGTTTCTAAGTCTGTTTTAGGATGAATTACCAAATCTCGGACTGGTGACATCATCAAACGCATTGCTGACACCATCACCTCGTCGGACGTGATCCACGCTGACATGGTTTCTCCTTTCTGCGTGCCAGTTCCGACTTCGACTCTTGATTTGACCGTCCAAACGATCTCAGCTGCTCTTGGTGTGAACTAGAGAGTTGCAGGGAACTGAGTCAGCTACGCAATGAAATATAGCTCATATTTTTCTGATCAGTGGTTAATTCTAAGTACTCCGTCGAACCTCCAAAGGTCTGATCTGCCACTATGGTGTTTTTGGCATGAAATGCCGTCTTTTATGCGCGTTTCCTCGTAAAGCTTCCGAAACACCTGAATTGCAAAACCATACTAAAAAGTAAATGTTCGTATATAAAAGCGTCAAAAAGGGTGGGAATAGCTGATTCGACGAGTCGTATAAATACGACTCATCAAACCACCCCACACTTACGACTCGTCAAACCACCCCACACTTAAACTTGTTCGTCCCAAACAAGAACTAAGTCATAGAAGGAAAACAAATATAACACAACAATTTCTACGAAGTCCTTGATAAATGCTACATGAATATGAGTTGTTAGTCTAGATTCAGCTGTTCTATGCATAACTAAATCGTACTCAAATGTTATATTCCTATTTTTGTTATTATAATTATTTGATCAGAGTCAAAAAAAAGAGAGAATATAAAATTAAGAATAAGTCACGGCAGTTAAAAGGATGTGAATCCACAGCCCTAAATCTTCGTCGTCATCCAACTTCCTGGATCCGTTTTTGTAGCAACTTGAGATATAAATCGCAGCTTAGGTCGTGGTCATAACCCTTGCCTTTCACCTCTCTTCAGTCGAAAACCCTACAGAGAATCGCTCCTCTCAACAAATCGGCAAACATAGGGAAAATCAGGTGACGCATATCGGTCCAGATAGTCGACGACTGAGGTAAGTTCTGCCAACTTAATAGATGGCTGAGCCTAATTGGATGTGCGAGTTCTGAAATTGGATGTTGATTGATGGCAGTGAGGCAATCGTTCATAGGGTCGAGACACAAGAGAGTTGTTTAGAGTCGGTGCCTAAATCAAGCTGAGTTGTGGACTCTAATTTAGTGGTGATCAGACAGTAAACTGGGAGGTAAGAAATTGTTAAGTGCTGTTGATTTCTTTTCCCAGTAAAGTAGAGTTTATGTGACTTGGTTGAAGATGATTTGTAAACAGTTTTGGTTGCAAGTGGAATTATATGCACTCGGATGCTCAAGGGGTTAAACATGTGTTAGAAATCCTACATGCCTAGGTTAAAATAGGTCCTGGACAAAACAACAAGCAAGAGCTGTTTTCTTTGACTCTGTGAGATGAATTATGAGGAATAATATAAGTCTCTCAGTGCATTATATTTAAGCCATATGGGAGATGCATCCGTTTCAGTGTGTTACATTTAAGCTTGATTAGTAATTGTTCATCACTTTTGAAGATGCAGTATGGGGTAGGAGTTGTGAGCAGCTATGAAGTTTATTAAAAATATTTTATGTCTACCTAGGTGGTGCCAGTTGAGCGAGCAAGTGAAGTGATTGTAGCTGTGCATTCTGGGGGTTGAATCGCTTCTTTCAACCTGTGAGTAAATAATATGCTTATGTTATTTTATATTAGTTATATATTAGTACGTATAATATTACTTGGGTAAAAATAAGAGAAGTAGAGAAACGATATTTCCCCCTCGTCTTTACAAAGACGTAAAACACGTTATGAGTATCGATATATGATAATATTACTATGTAATGATATACTTGTGGAGATGAGCTGACGTTGCACATGCATCATTGCATTCACGACACTATATGATTCTGGCGAGGCATGGCCCGCACTCTGATCTGATTCTGGCGAGGCATGGCCCGCACTCTGAGATATTCTGGCGAGGCTCAGCCCGCACTCTGACATGGTCCGGACCGGCGGTGACGACTGCCCACATACTCTGTGCATCCACGCATTCACACATTTGTACACGCATGTGATATATGGAGTTATTGATGTGATACGTATCTGAGTATATATGAAATGTTAATAATGACGTTACTTAAGTGTGTTATTTACTCGCTGAGTCATTTCGACTCACTCTGTTTTTACCCAACTAATTTCAGATCGACGAGCTACTAGTTTGGGAGGTCATCAACCTATTTCACGAGACGGTTTCTGATTCACGTAGGGTGCCATCCAGCTGTCTTATTTTTCATTCAAACACTTGTCATTTGTTATGTCAGTTAGTTTTGTTGCTCCGTAGTACTTTGAGCAGGATTCTGGATAATTGTTATTCTACTTCCGTTACGTTTTAGTTGCTATTTAGTTACGTTTTCTATATGAGTAATTTATCAAGTTATCCGTTGAGATGTGAATAGAGGCTTGCTTGGCCACTAGCTTAAGTGACAAGCGCCGGTCTCGATCTACTTTTTGGGTCGTGACAAAGTTGGTATCAGGAGCTTAGGTTGGCCTCTCTATAGTACACGGAGCTAGGACTTAGTAGAATTTTGATTATGGTAGTGAAGCGCGCCACCGCCATAAACAACGTTCTGCTAGGACCTATAGGGAAAATTTCTTTTGATTCGGTTGTGTCTTCCGCTTGAACTCCTAATTCTTATTGGTATAAATCCCTTTATATAGGTTGTGATGGCACCAAATTCACGTAGGTCATCTCGCATTCGTAGTAGAGGCGCTTCCCAAAATGCTAGGGATGGCAATACTGGCAGAGGTGGTGATATTCATGATACTGAGGAACGCATTCCGACAGTTGTACCTCGTGGGACTCGATCAAGGAGAGGAGCACATAACGCACCACTGCCTGCAACTCCTGCAGAACAGAATGCGCCACAAGACTCGATGGCTGAGATGAGGAACATGATGCAAGGAATATTACAGGCGATTCACGGATTGGTTCCAAAGAATGTTACCACGGGACAACCCCCCATGCAGCCAACCCCGCCACCAGTTTTTCAGCAGGATGCCGTCGATGGTGGAGTCAAGCTAGATGAGTTTCTTAGGCACCATCCGCCGACCTTCTGTGGGACAGATGCAAAAGAAGATCCTCAGGAGTTTATTGATGAGACCGAGAATCTTTGTGATACCCTTCATTGCCCAAGCTGGAGATCTGTGGAGTTAGTTTCTTTTAGATTGCGAGGTGTGGCTCGCTCGTGGTTTGCTATTAAAAAGAGAGAGAGGAGTGCTCAGCATCCACAGATGGAGTGGGGAGAATTCAAGGCCTTATTTCTCGATAGATTTCTGCCTGTCAGCATTAGGGATGCCAGAGCCCGAGAGTTTGAGACTTTAAAACAGGGAGATATGACAGTCACAGAGTATGCAAATAAGTTCGAGATGTTGTCAGCTTATGCACCACATATGGTGTCTTCAGAGGAGATGTGCATTAAGCGTTTTATTGCAGAGCTGCGTAACCTCATCTTTCGAGCAGTGAGCAGTACAGATTTTTCAGATTTCTCCAGAGCAGTCGATAAAGCTCGAGCTATTGAGGACCGAGAGCTTGAGTTTAGAGTTGCACGCGATCAGAGGAAGAGGCCTCGGGAGAATGATCAGGCTGAGAGTCAACGCGGTCGTCGAGGAGGTTTCCATGGAGGTAGACCTCAGCAGGTTCATCGAGGGAGTCATCAGTCCCAAACTTCTTATCGTGGTGACAGTGCGAGTTCGCAGACCTTCAGACAGCCCCATCAGACTTTTCCTGGAGCTAATGGGCGTCGGGGATCTAGCTCATCTAGTCAGTCCAGAGTTCCTTGTAAGACTTGTGGTGGTTCTCATGGAGGACCTTGTTATAGAGGAACAGGAGCTTGTTTTCGTTGTGGGCAACAGGGACATTTTGTGAGCCAGTGTCCTAATCCTGCAGCAAGTGTGCATTATATGCCAGCTCAGCCAACATTCTCTCATGCATCTGTTATACAACCTGCGGGTGGAAATGATGGACATAATCTTATTCAGGCTGGTAACAGTGGATCTCAGAGGGAGGAAGGGAGGACTCAAGCTAGAGTTTTTGCATTGACACCCCAGGATGCTCATGCATCTAATGCCGTGGCAACAGGTACTGTGCAAGTTAATGATTTTGATGCTTTCGTGTTATTTGATCCTGGTTCTACGCATTCGTATGTTTCCCCACGTTTTGCTACACATTTTGCTGCATTACCTGTTTCGTTAGAGAGTCCCTTAGAGGTGTCTACCGCTGTTGGTGAGCATGTTAGAGCTGAGTTAGTATACCATTCTGTTCTTACTCGGTTGATAGATCACGATATGTTTGCTGATTTGATTTTACTCGACATGCTTGACTTTGATGTGCTTTTGGGGATGGACTGGTTATCGACCTATTATGCGACCCTTGATTGTCGTGAGAAGGTGATCACGTTTCGTATGCCGAACGAATCAGAGTTCATCTTTACTTGTGATGCGAATCCATCATCTCCTTGTTTAATATCAGCGTTGAGAGCCGACAAGTTGTTGAAGAAAGGATGCCGGGCATACCTGGCAATGATCGTCGATTCTCGTACTCAGCTATCGACGTCTAGATCAGATATTGTCCCAGTGGTGTCTGAGTTCGGTGATGTGTTCCCGGAAGATTTACCAGGACTTCCTCCTGTGAGAGATGTGGAGTTTTGTATCGACTTAGTCCCTGGTACGGAGCCCATTTTGATCCCACCTTATCGAATGGCTCCGGCGGAGTTGAAGGAATTAAAAGCCCAGTTGCAAGAGCTACTCGACAAGGGTTTTGTCTGCCCTAGTGTTTCTCCTTGGGGTGCTCCAGTATTATTCGTTAAGAAGAAAGATGGGACAATGAGACTTTGCATTGATTATCGTCAGCTGAATAAGGTGACCGTAAAGAACAAATATCCCTTGCCGAGAATTGATGACTTGTTTGACCAGTTGCAAGGAGCTCGATGTTTCTCGAAGATTGATTTACGGTCTGGGTATCATCAGTTACGAATTAGAGAGTGTGATATTCCGAGGACAGCTTTTCGGACTCGTTATGGGCACTATGAGTTTTTGGTGATGTCTTTTGGACTCACAAATGCACCAGCGGCTTTTATGGGGATGATGAATAATGTTTTCAGAGACTTCCTTGACAAGTTTGTGATTGTTTTTATTGATGATATCCTCATATATTCGAAGACAAACGAGGATTATACCGCACACTTGAGACTAGTGCTACAGAGATTGCGAGAGCACAAGTTAAATGCTAAGTTCTCCAAATGTGAGTTTTGGATGAACAGTATTGCCTTTCTTGGACATATTGTCTCTAGTGAAGGAGTAATGGTGGATTCTTCGAAGGTGACAACAGTTGAGCATTGGGCTACACCTACTTCAGTTACAGAGATTCGTAGTTTCTTGGGTCTTGCTGGTTATTATCGTCGTTTTGTACAAGATTTCTCTCGTGTAGCTGCACCACTGACTCGATTAACTCAGAAAGGAGTCAAGTTTGACTGGTCAAAGGAGTGTGAAGAGAGCTTTCAGATGCTGAAGAAAGCTTTGACTACGGCACCGATTTTGGCCCTACCTTCAGGTACAGGTGGATTCAACGTGTACTGTGATGCTTCGAGAGTCGGTTTGGGTTGTGTTCTTATGCAGCACAGCCGAGTTATCGCTTATGCCTCTCGACAGTTGAAGAAACATGAGCATAACTACCCTACTCATGACTTGGAATTAGCCGCAGTAGTTTTTGCTTTGAAGATGTGGAGACACTATTTATATGGTGAGACATTTGAGGTATTCACCGATCATAAGAGTTTGAAGTACGTCTTCAGTCAGAAGGACCTTAATCTTCGACAGCGTAGATGGATGGAGTTACTGAAAGATTATGATTGTACCATCTCTTACCATCCGGGGAAAGCGAATGTGGTTGCTGATGCTTTGAGTAGGAAGGCCATGGGTAGTTTGGCACATATACCAGATACTAAGAGAAAGCTTGCCAGAGATTTATCACAGTTGCAAGATAGTGGGATTTCTCTTGGAGTGAGCGAGAAGGGTCTCATTGCACATTTACGAGTCGTACCGACCTTGACTACTCGGATTGGAGCAACTCAAATTTGTGACCTTGAGCTGAGGAGATTGATCAGGGAGGTACGAGAAGGTATGCATGCAGACTTTTCAGTGGGTGATGATGGTATTCTTCGATTTAGAGATCGATTATGTGTTCCGGTTGGTGAATTACGTCAGGAGATTCTAAGAGAGGCTCATTGTACGCCGTATACTATGCACCCAGGTACTACAAAGATGTACCGTGATCTTAGAGATGTTTATTGGTGGAGTGGTATGAAACGAGAAGTAGCAGATTTTGTTTCGAGATGTTTGACTTGTCAGCGAGTGAAAGCTGAACACCGGAGGCCTGCTGGCTTACTACAGAATATTGAGATTCCAGAGTGGAAGTGGGAGCGAATTACTATGGATTTTGTTACAGGACTTCCACGTACAAGGAAGGGTTGCGATTCAGTTTGGGTGATTGTGGATAGACTCACAAAGACCGCACATTTCATTCCTGTGAAAACCAGTTATTCGTCGGAACAGTATGCTCGCCTTTATATTGATGAGATCGTACGTCTTCATGGGGTACCAGTGTCCATTATTTCGGATCGTGGCACACAGTTTACTTCTAAATTTTGGAGATCAGTGCAGGAGGCGTTGGGTACACAACTACATTTGAGCACTGCATTTCACCCACAGACAGACGGACAGTCTGAGAGGACTATACAGACATTAGAGGACATGTTAAGGGCATGTGTTATCGACTTTAGAGGCAGTTGGGATCGACATATATCATTGATGGAATTTGCTTATAATAACAGTTATCACTCTAGCATTCAGATGGCTCCTTTCGAGGCGCTTTATGGCAGGAGATGTAGGTCGCCTGTTGGATAATTTGACTTGGGTGAGAGTAAGTTGCTTAAACCTGATTTTATACGAGACGCTACTGACAAGGTCCGTTTGATCAAGGATAAATTGCTAGCAGCTCAGAGCCGGCAAAAGTCTTATGCTGATCCCAAGCGTAGGGAGTTGGAGTTCCAAATTGGTGATCATGTGTTTTTACGAGTTTCTCCGATGAAAGGCGTTATGAGATTTGGTAAGAAAGGCAAGCTTAGTCCGCGGTACATTGGTCCTTTTGAAGTCTTGGAGAGGGTTGGTAATGTGGCTTATAGATTGGCCTTACCACCGACATTGTCTAGCGTGCATCCAGTGTTTCACATCTCGATGCTGCGAAAGTATATTTCAGACCCGAGTCATGTATTGGAGTACGAGAGAGTACAAATGGATGGTACCTTGACTTATGATGAACAACCCGTGGAAATCCTGTATCGACAAGTGAAGAGATTAAGAAATAAGGAGGTATTTTCTGTCAAATTCTTATGGAGAAATCATACCAAAGCTGAGGCTACATGGGAATCTGAGAAGGACATGAAAGCAAGATATCCACATCTTTTTGAGCCTCGAGGTATGATCATTTAAATTTGGGGACCAAATTTTTTTGAAGGAGGGTAGAATGTTATATTCCTATTTTTGTTATTATAATTATTTGATCAGAGTCAAAAAAAGAGAGAATATAAAATTAAGAATAAGTCACGGCAGTTAAGAGGATGTGAATCCACAACCCTAAATCTTCGTCGTCATCCAACTTCCTGGATCCGTTTTTGTAGCAACTTGAGATATAAATCGCAGCTTAGGTCGTGGTCATAACCCTTGCCTTTCACCTCTCTTCAGTCGAAAACCCTACAGAGAATCGCTCCTCTCAACAAATCGGCAAACCTAGGGAAAATCAGGTGACGCATCTCGGTCCAGATAGTCGACGACTGAGGTAAGTTCTGCCAACTTAATAGATGGCTGAGCCTAATTGGATGTGCGAGTTCTGAAATTGGATATTGATTGATGGCAGTGAGGCAATCGTTCATAGGGTCGAGACACAAGAGAGTTGTTTAGAGTCGGTGCCTAAATCAAGCTGAGTTGTGGACTCTAATTTAGTGGTGATCAGACAGTAAACTGGGAGGTAAGAAATTGTTAAGTGCTGTTGATTTCTTTTCCCAGTAAAGTAGAGTTTATGTGACTTGGTTGAAGATGATTTGTAAACAGTTTTGGTTGCAAGTGGAATTATATGCACTCGGATGCTCAAGGGGTTAAACATGTGTTAGAAATCCTACATGCCTAGGTTAAAATAGGTCCTGGACAAAACAACAAGCATGAGCTGTTTTCTTTGACTCGGTGAGATGAATTATGAGGAATAATATAAGTCTCTCAGTGCATTATATTTAAGCCATATGGGAGATGCATCCGTTTCAGTGTGTTACATTTAAGCTTGATTAGTAATTGTTCATCACTTTTGAAGATGCAGTATGGGGTAGGAGTTGTGAGCAGCTATGAAGTTTATTAAAAATATTTTATGTCTACCTAGGTGGTGCCAGTTGAGCGAGCAAGTGAAGTGATTGTAGCTGTGCATTCTGGGGGTTGAATCGCTTCTTTCAACCTGTGAGTCAATAATATGCTTATGTTATTTTATATTAGTTATATATTAGTACGTATAATATTACTTGGGTAAAAATAAGAGAAGTAGAGAAACGATATTTCCCCCTCGTCTTTACAAAGACGTAAAACACGTTATGAGTATCGATATATGATAATATTACTATGTAATGATATACTTGTGGAGATGAGCTGACGTTGCACATGCATCATTGCATTCACGACACTTTATGATTCTGGTGAGGCATGGCCCGCACTCTGATCTGATTCTGGCGAGGCATGGCCCGCACTCTGAGATATTCTGGCGAGGCTCAGCCCACACTCTGACATGGTCCGGACCGGCGGTGACGACTGCCCACATACTCTGTGCATCCACGCATTCACACATTTGTACACGCATGTGATATATGGAGTTATTGATGTGATACGTATCTGAGTATATATGAAATGTTAATAATGACGTTACTTAAGTGTGTTATTTACTCGCTGAGTCATTTCGACTCACTCTGTTTTTACCCAACTAATTTCAGATCGACGAGCTACTAGTTTGGGAGGTCATCAACCTATTTCACGAGACGGTTTCTGATTCACGTAGGGTGCCATCCAGCTGTCTTATTTTTCATTCAAACACTTGTCATTTGTTATGTCAGTTAGTTTTGTCGCTCCGTAGTACTTTGAGCAGGATTCTGGATAATTGTTATTCTACTTCCGTTACGTTTTAGTTGCTATTTAGTTACGTTTTCTATATGAGTAATTTATCAAGTTATCCGTTGAGATGTGAATAGAGGCTTGCTTGGCCACTAGCTTAAGTGACAAGCGCCGGTCTCGATCTACTTTTTGGGTCGTGACATCAAATCATCATGCTCAACACGGAATTAACTTGATACATGTTACCTTTAAGCTAAAATTCAAATGACTTCAGATGAGTGGGAGATAGTCCTCTTTAGACCCATGATCTGCATTCGCTGTTCCAAACTCTAGCTATATGGTTATACTTCATTGCTTTTTCTGGCACGTGATTCATTCGACCTTTAAGGCTTTGAGCTTTTCTTTCTTTTTTGTTGGACAACTTGTGGTGTAGTGAACTTTCTTTGGCCTTTCGCTCTTGATGTATGAATGATGTACTTCACTCTTCTTTGTATATAACTTCACAATTTAGCCGATTTTTCTTGAGCTTTGCTCCTTTATTGTGAATAGCTTGTCCTTTTCTTCTTTCTTTTAAGGAGGTCCAATCATCGCCTGCGAGCATATGGAAATACCTCCCCGCTATTTCTCATCACTACTACAGAAGAGAGATTAGGCAACGGTTCAGACGTAGCTTATGCAACGGTTTCTCATCCGTTGCATAAGCTACCGTCGCATAAGGTCCATACCTTATGCGACGGTTTCCTGAAACCGTTGCATAAGCGTAACACCTATGCAACGGTTTGTTGTTAGAACCGTCGCATAAGAGCAACACTTATGCAACGGTTTATTGTTATAACCGTCGCATAAGAGCAACACTTATGCAACGGTTTATTGTTAGAACCGTCGCATAAGAGAACACTTATGCAACGGTTTGTTGTTAGAACCGTCGCATAAGATGAACCATTATACAACCGTTTTGGTGCTCAAACCATTGCATAAGTGTAGCTCTTATGCGACGGTTTTTATGGAACCGTTGCACTAAATATGAAAAAATTTGGCAGGTTTCAGCTGTTTTAGCTCAAAATCCCCCTGAAAATTGAATACACATTCTAAACCAAATTTAGTACCCTGCTTTTACACATTTCCAAACATGGAAACACTTCCATTTTACTCAAAATACAACCATTCATACAAGTCCATCCATATATACATTGATTTATACAAACGTCACATATATAAATAATATTCACATGTAAACACTATGTTCGAATAAGTAGTTGTACAAGTAGGCGGCGATCTCATCTCGCACGTCTTGTACCTTCCCCAACTCATATGATTGTGTCCCATTAGGAAAAACCTATAAAAAATAAGAATACGATTAACATGAATATATAAAAAAATAGAGTTAGAACAAATTTGCCTAACTAGAACATGGATTTAGAAACAAACGTAGCTAAAACATAGATTTAGAACACACTTAGCTAGAACATGGATTTAGAACAAACATAAGTAAAACATGGATTTAGAACATGGATTTAGAACACAACCTAGCTACATTTGTCAACATTCTAATAGAGTAAGACGAGACTAGCATTCTTACTTGGTCAAAGTTCTCCACATATGCACCGTTATTAGCACGAACAAATTCCATTATGTCCCGAATATTTCTCAGAACATAATAACCGCATAAATTAGAGTTTGTGGGTTGTTTCGGACTCTGCATTATAAGTAAACTCAGTTAACACTTTATTAATGAAAATTACAAGTATAGTAAAGGAATGTTTTTCTATAAATAGTACCTTCACTATCTTCCATTCGACTTGACGATCAATCCTCGGATTACATCCTTGATAGTATCGTTGCAACCCCCTAAAATAAATAACAATACGTAATTAGTGAATGTCAATGCAAGTTACAAACTAATAGTAAGTTCGAAACTTACAAGTCCACTAAAGCTTTTGCATCGCGGTGTATAACGGTGGCGCCTTTTGAGGAGTTGAACCAATGGACTACACCTTGGTTGGGGAAGATAACGCACAACATTCAATGAAACCTACATCAACACACTAAATTCATAAACCCATATTTCAAAAAATAGGTTATATGGTACAAGTAATTTATGTACTTACTCCGTAGCATTTATATAAGGCATAAAATAGCAATAATTGCGATCCTTGTCTGGCATATTGAGTCTTGATACAAACGACTCAATCCTCTCATCTACGTCATTGGAAGGGCTCACGGCCGTGTGATTGAAGAACCCGAATCGAACCTCTGATTCAAGCATTTGATCGTATAAAGAACTACAACATGAAAAAGATGTAAAGTTAGACCTTCTGCAAGAAATGATGAACAATTAATGACAAGAGTATTACCTTATATACAAATCACAATGTGAGTTCGACAACGGTTTCAATGCGAATATATCACGGACATCATCTGGGCCCACTATGGAAGTGTAGTCGTCACCGAACAATTCGTCAGCAATGCGTACTCTAACAACGTCTCTGCCCAAGTTAGAGTACATGTCGTGTAGAAATCGACAGTCGATGGAATAATTCTCTACTTCATCATTTGAGGCCGGTGGCAAGTGGTAGTATAGTCGCATGGTATATTCCTGAATTTCGAATGTTAGTAAATAATTCATATAAAATTTGATAAATTAAATAATGGAAAGATGGTTCAAATAATTGATATTATTACCCTTGGGTTGATTTCAACCAAGTGCTTCGGCCATGCAACCAAGTCTGCTTTCTCCTCTGCATCTCGTGTTGTCTTTAATTTCTCTCCATGGGGAATGGGTAGTCCATTAATCTGACCAAGAGAACTATCGACCTTCACCTTCACCATTTCATCGGGCAGTGGTATAGCACGTAGCAAACGACCGTTCATGACTCGACCGACAGCCACTACTCGTCTCTCATTATTAAGTCCCTCTTCGATATATAATAGGCTTCTTAGCCCAATCTGTCAACGTAAATAATTCAAACGGATGTTTACATTTGTAAGAAAAATCTAAACCAAACAGTAAGGAAATAATGACTTTAAAAATCTCCAAGTACCTTTGGTATACTCTTCCAAGGGTCCGTATCTGTGGGAGCACCGTGGAAGCAGTACTGACTCTGTCGGTCAGACGGCTGAATATTGCGAATAGCACTAGCACTGGGTGTCACCCTCGAAGAGCTAGAGCTAGGTAATCCAATCCTCCATGGAATGTGTGACCCGAGTCCACGAGTGCGTCCAGGGTGCTCATCCGTGCCAATAGCCTCCGTCAATATGTCACGTCGGCCTTGTGATGAAAATTCTCCTCGAGCGGCCTTATCCACTAAATCATCATATTATTTCAAAAAATTACCAATAGTTAGTGTATAATTTAAAAAATCTTAGCTATTAAACCACACATAACGAACTTACAATCTTTGTAGCTACTCCTCGAGTTGCCTCAGAGACGAACTCATCCGTTTTTCTCATTCGTCCCCTCTTCCACAAATCATGCCTCTCTATAGAGACATTAGAAGCTTGTTCCTCTTGAATTGCCCCCTGAGAAATTAACTCATCTCTTTTTTCTTTTGCCATTGCTTCTTCAAATTTTCTATATCCTCCTCGACCCAAGACGTGTTGATATACATTTTTCTTGACCAGATCCTTGTTTGTGTCCCTTAACTTCTTTGCAGCTTCGGAGAGCCTCTGCTCCTTAAAAGTCTTCCAATGATCGGAGTCAATGTACGAATACTTTTTCAAAGCATCTTCATCTGTTCCGTCACCGTAGATGTAATCTTGTGCGAGACGTGACTTAAATTGTTTCCACATCTTGCACGCAGCGCTAAGCTCCTGATTTTTATGATCCTCGACTCCATCAAAAACTGCCTGGAAATATATAAAACAAGTTTTAATTAATACAAAAGTTAGTTAATTACCATGTTTAAAACAAATACAATGTTAGAATTAAACAAGCTCTTACAGTTGCCTCTCTCCACACATAGTCTTTAAAATGTTTAGGGACCTTCCTCCAATCAGAGTGTACGATAGGAACACGACATCGAACCAACGTTCCCAAGTAGCTCCTCCAATTGTCTCCAACCTTCCCTATTGGATTCCCTCTTCTATCCCATTCAACCGTGGCCTTGGTACCAGCGTCCTTGTGTCTCCTAACGAATCTGCCCATATATACAAGACCTCTCTTCTTTGGAACTTTACCAGAAGTGTCATTATGGTCATCCTCACTGCTGCTACTACTGCTGTGTGAAATGGCCATGATCCTGTAAACATGAAATTAATTCATCAATAAACCAATTATCAGAAATAAATAAATAACTACACAAGTCATAAATAAATAACTACACAAGTCATAAATAACTACACAAGTCATAAATAACTACACAAGTCATAAATAACTACACAAGTCATAAATAAATAACATACACAAGTTAAATTTCTTTATCAATCCATATTCCTTCGCCATGATCTTCTCGTAGTTGAATTTCATTATCAGCTTCACTATCATCGTTCTCCACGGGAACTATCGTATAAACGGGCATGCATTCCTCAGCTAGATCTTCAGATGCATCACTGGTTAGTTGTTGTTTTCCGTGGAGGACAACAAAATGGTTGTTATCAGCAGGGTCACGGACGTAAAATACTTGTCTCGCTTGTTCGGCCATAATGAATGGCTCATCCTTGGACCCTTCTCTTCGAAAATCCACAAACGTCATTCCATATTCATCAGTACGAACCGCCGAATTATTAACCCATTTACATTTAAACACAGGCACTCGAAACTTTACGTAATCCAACTCCCATATTTCTTCGATGAGGCCAAAATAATTAATAGGAGCATATATTGGATTCTGATCTCTAGCACTAGAAACAAGAGTGGTTTCAGCAATAAGTGTGACACCACTATTTTGCACAACGGTTTGGTCATCTTGAGCTTTTGTGTGGAAACAAAATCCGTTAATGTCGTAAGCATTCCACGAGTATACAGTTGGCGTAAGACCCGGCAGGAGCCACTTTACTAAGTCATCAGACTCTTCTTCAGAGTTGGCCTGATTATTTAAAATCTCATTACATCTCAGCCAGTTACAAAATGACCGACTATGTTCTTTTTGTAACCACTGCTCGGATTTTCTTGGGAAAGCACTCCTTAATATGTTTAGGTGCTGCTCTATGAAAGGCGTGATATCAGGCATATGTTGCAATACATAGAAATGAGCAACCATCAACTCATCAAATGATGGGTTGATGTATTTCTGACCACTTATGCCCTTTCCATTAAATCGATCAATATGACGTGGCCTGGGAATCCCAACTGCGGCTGTATTTCCTAAAAAGTTAGTGCAAAACTCGACAGCCTCTTCAGTTATGTATCCTTCCACTATACACCCTTCTGGACGATGTCTATTTCTCACGTAGCTCTTTAGAATCTTCATGTACCTCTCAAAAGGGTACATCCATCTCATATGAACCGGTCCAAGAATGCGAATCTCGCGCACCAAATGAACAGTAAGATGCACCATTACATCAAAAAAGCTAGGTGGAAAAAACATCTCTAATTGGCATAGTGTAACAACAATCTGGTCTTGTAGTTTATCAAGCTCTGATGAATCAACAACCTTAGCAGACAAAGAGCTAAAAATGGCACAGAGTCTTTGTACATCGGATCTCACTTTAGGAGACAATACACCTCTAATCGCAATAGGCAACAACTGTTGAATCAATACATGATAGTCATGAGATTTTAATCCATTCAACCGCAGATCCTTCATTGAAACCAAGCTGGAAATATTCGAAGAATACCCATACGGAACTTTAACTCCTTTCAAACATCCACACAAAATTGTTTTTTCATTCTTAGAAAGAGTTGTGCATGATGGAGGCAAATATGTACGCTTTCCATCAGTTTGAGGTGCTAATTTGGTACGAATGTTCATATCCAACATATCCAGTCTAGCTTTCAATCCATCCTTTGTTTTTCCGGGAATGTTTAATAAAGTACCAATAAGACTGTCACATATATTCTTTTCAACATGCATCACATCAATGCAGTGTCTGACGTCAAGTGTATGCCAATAAGGGAGATCAAAAAATATTGGGAATGTGTTATCTACTATGCTGAGTACTGAGGTTTCCATGTGGATTCACCCCATCAGTAGAAAGGCCAATGCGTAAATTTCTACACTCTGCTCCAAATGTCGGGAATGTGTTATCTACTTTTGCCCATTGTAGTGAATCAGCAGGATGACGCATTTTCGTATCAATAACACGTTTCTCAGCATGCCAACGCATATTATCAGAATCCTCCGAGCTAGCAAACAATCTCTGAAACCTGGGGATTGGTGGAAGATACCATAGTACTTTAGAAGGAGTGCCTTTGGAACCATTTTTTGGTTCTTTGTTTAACTTATAACGAGGAGACTTGCACATCGGACATTCAACCATATCTTTATAGGAATTTCGATATAATATACAATCATTAGGACAAGCATGTATCTTCTCGTAATCGATACCCATCGGACACATAACTTTTTTAGCCTCGTAACAACGGTTAGGTAGGGTGTTATCCTCTGGAAGCATATCTTTCACCAGAGTTAACAATTCAGTGAAACTTACATCACTCCATCCATTTTTTGATTTCAAGTTGAATATTTTCAAAGTTGCCGATAGCCTTGTGTATTTGGAGCACCCTTCGTACAATGGTAATTCTGAATCGTTCCTCAATGACTCCAAAACTTGAGGTCTAGCAACAAAATCATCGGCAACATTGTTGACCATGTCAATTATATTGTCCTCCTCCCAATCATCATCATCATCCACCGGTAAACTTTCAACGGGATGAGGTTGAACATTTTGTGGTTCAACCTCGCCATGCATATACCAAAACTTGTACTGTGGGTCAATTCCCTTTAACAAAAGGTGTTTCCGTAATTTCTTGGGTTTGACCTTTTTGTTATTCCAGCAACCCATACATGGACAATAAACACGTTCAATGTTGTTTCTGGACGCATACGAAGATGCAAACGCACAAAAATCTGTAATCCCTTGGTCGTACTGTACACTTAACCTACTACCGGATACCCAATCTCGATTCATCATAACTACATAAAGCATTATATACTCATAGTTAGAAAGATATATTGTTATGGTTGATATAATTATTAGTAGAAATAGACCATATAAATCCACTCCATAATGCACACTCTAACAATTAAAAAAGTTGTAAATGAGTTACATAGTGTATTTTACCTTAGAGTAGAATCTCTCGGAGATAATAGCCAAAGGTTGGATGCAGCGTCGACTCTGTAAAGTTATAACAACAACAAGTTAGTAAACGAAGAAATATCAAGTATCCAATTTGAATGGAAACATAAGTAGGAAATTAGTTTAATCGGGCAATTTACCTTAAAATAGAAGCTTGCGTAGAACAGTGAAGATTCCTCTTGCTATTCGGCTAACAAGTACTACAAGTAGTGAACGAATATCGGTAAGAAATTGAGGACAAATCAATGCAATAACATGTTGCTATAATACACCTTCATATATCCAAACAAGTAATACAACTAGTACGCAAATTTCTCTTGCTATTCGGCTAACAAGTAATACAACTAGTACGCAAATTCATCTTGCTATTCACAATGCCAAATCAACAAACAAGCAATCAATAAAACTAGTATAGTTGTTCTGACAAATATGAACCATTTGGCATATTGGGAACTAACCGGAATTCGTTCAGATTCAATTGAGCGAGGGAGCGGAGGCAGTGAACTGGGCGAGGGAGTTCAACGGCGCGGAGGCAGTGACTGGGCGAGGGAGTTCGACGTCGCGGAGCGGAGGCAGTGACACGAGGTACGAGGGGCGACGAAATGGGCTGAGAGCGACGGACCGACTGGCGCGGAGACGGTGAGAGCGACGGAGTTCGACTTGCGAGCGGAGGATATGGACAAATTCTTCGAGCGGGATTGGAAAGAACACAGAAGACTTGTGTTTTTTAATTTTAGGTTTGCGTTTATGCGACGGTTCTAACGAATCCGTCGCATAAGTTATACCTTATGCAACGGTTATATTAGAACCGTTGCATAAGGTTATAACTTATGCGACGGTTTTAAACAACCGTTGCATAAGTTATAACCTTATGCAACGGTTCTATAAACAACCGTTGCATACGGTCCTAACTTATGCGACGGTTTTAAACAACCGTTGCATAAGGTATTACTTAGGCAACGGTTTTAAACAACCGTTGCATAAGGTATAACTTATGCAACGGTTTCGTTAGAACCGTTGCCTAAGTTATACCGTATGCAACGGTTGTTTATAGAACCGTTGCGTAAACAACAACCGTTGCGTAATCGAATATTTGAACCGTTGCCTAATCTCTCTTCTGTAGTAGTGCATCCTCACCCTTTTTGACGCGAGTCAAGATGGGGACCCTCCACCTTTTCCTGGTTACTTCAGACAAGAGATAAGACGGTATGTTTTCCCATCCCGCCTACTTACATAAATGCTGCAGTGGCGGAGCAAACTCTGAATTATAAGACTCGAAGTGCTAGCCTCCACTAAATCCATACAACCATATAACGGGAAATTCGGTCCTTTGAATGCTTCGTCAAGTCTCTATGGGACGTTTCTATCAACTCCACATCACTGTTTATCTCAACTCAAAAGACACGTAATGGGTTAAATTCACATGTAAAAGCCCAATTCAAATTATATGAGATAAATACAATATAATCAGCATAATCTATTTCACATCATCAAAATTCAATACTGCATATCCAGGAAATAGAGAGAAATTTCATTCTTTCATTAAATTTTTTTAAACAAGGAATTAAGAAAACGTGATGACACAACACAATATGCAAGAGAAAACAAACGTGCAGACACAACCGACTACTGACTCTCCCACCCCACACTTTTGAACCAAGCCGTGTCCTCATGGCACGACTTTAGTTCAAAGACACAAAAAATGCAAGACACACATATAGGGAAAAAAGAAAATAGAGATTAAAGTGAACAGGCACTCCCCTCGTCTCGTTGCGTGATGGTGAAAATCCTAGTCAAACAAGTCGGTCAACGCTGGTCAACAGTAAACCTCGCCCAGTGCAGACATTAGGTGCACGGTAAATGCCCTAATGTTCACATGGGACGCGCTAACAATGTCAAGGCTCGGCGCGATGATAATGTTAAGGCTGGACGCGAAACTTACTAGAGTAGACCTATTTTCTGCACAAAAAAATCTCTTTCCCAAAAAATTAAGTCAAAATAGACTCGGTTAGACGACGCAGAGTAAACAAGACTCAAATAGACATAAAACACAAAAAAACAAAGAAAATAAAAAATTATTGGGCTGCCTCCCTGTGAGGGCCTTTGTTTTACGTCGTTGGCTCGACGATACCTCATTAGGGATCACATGTTGGGATCCCATGGGCGTGTTAGATCAAATTTGACCTCACCAATTCTATCCGTCTGCCCATAGCCCTCATAGAGTGGCGCTCTCATGTCTTTTTTCCATTGATCAGGCGGGTCAGCCGTCACATCCTCCTGAGTTTGCGAGGACACTTTGCTCATGGACACTTCTCTAGCTGCACAACTAGTCTCATTTCGTAGGTCAGGAAGTGAGGCACCAAGATATGGCGTGTGCACGATGTTCGGTGGTTTCTTCATGCATGGACGGTCAACATCCTCGTAAATATAAAAAATTTGATGTCCTGCCAACAAACGCAAGTGACAACAAGCCCGTTTCCATGTCAATCTTGGTTTTAGTGGCAAAGAGGAATGGACGTCCCAAAATAAGTGCTGGAGGATCGTCGTTTCTCACATCTCCCATCTGCAAAACACAAAAGTCCGCAAGAACAACAAGATCTCCTACATGTGGGGTTAGATCCTCAAGCAAGCCAACATGACGAATACATGATTTATCTCCTAACTCTATCAACAGTTTAGGAGGTTTCAACGAACCCAGTTTTAGAGAACAATAAAGAGAATATGGCATGGCATTAATAGCAGCACCTAAGTCAATTAAACAATGATGTATGAGGGTCTCACCAACACCACAGGTGACTGTGAAAGCACCAGGGTCCTTACTCTTCCCAGGTGATGCCTCTTGACTTGTAGCAAGTGGACCCTCCATTGTTGGCTTTTCTGGCTCATGCTTGGCCTCCAACTCGTCTCCTAGTTCATTCTTATCACTCAAATGGTCTTCGAGAGCTCTTACCTGCACCAAAAACGGAAGCGGATGGTTAGTTTTATGACATGCCTCAGTGCGAGTCGCGCCCGTTGTAGACATTATAGGCGTGTCCGGCCTTGACGTTATTGGCGCATCCACTTCAGACATTAGCATCGAGCTAATGTCTTCCTTGGGCGCGATTGGCACTGACTCATGCTCCTTTTCACTATTTTTCGCCCCCGATTCATCTACCAGTGCCAGTGTATTGATGTTTCCTCTCGGGTTAGAGATGGTCTGTGATGGTAGTTTTCTCGGACCACTCTTCAACTCAAAAACTGTGTTGCTTATCTGAGACATCTGTTTAGACAGATCTGCAATGGCTCCATCAGTCTTAGCCTAATTTTGCTAAACAGTGGTGGCTGACAGCGCGTCGTTGATACGCTGCAAATTTACATTTATAGTTCCACTACTCGTGGCTCACTATTGGATTAGTAGAGCGGTAAGTAGGGGTCGAACCCAAGAGAGTCAGTGTGGAGTAGTTGTTCTTGAAAAGAAAAGAAAAATGAAAGTAAATACAGGTTGGGTTTGAGTGAGTTTTAGACAGAAAGTAAATGACAGAATTGAAAGTGCTGAAACTAAAGTGCTGAAAATAAAGTGCTGAAAGTAAAGTGCGTAAAGTAAGTGCGAGAACAACAGAGTTCAATATCAACCATACAACATACGTTTTGGTTTGTCGCACGCTGTGTTTCAAGCGCAATACGTACCAAAATGTTATGTTTGATTGATGTTGAAAACTGCTGTAATGAAAGTAAAAGTGCGGAAAGTAAAGTACGTGAAGTAAATGACTGAATGTAAAGTGCGTAAAAGTAAAGACTGAAATGTAAAGTGCTGAAATGAATAGTACTGAATGTAAAGTGCTGAAAAGTAAATGACAGAAAGTAAAGTGCTGATAAGTAGGGACGAAAGATATTCAGTCTAGGGTCTCTACTTGTGAGACAACCATCATGGACGTCAAATGATCTTACTTTGTGTTCATAAGTGTGGGTTATTCCTTGGTCCCTAAAGTAAGGCCATTTCTAGCACTTACACCACAATCTACTCCAAAATCAAGACATAGACTTCTAGTTCTAAGTGCAGCCACTTGATCTTCAGTTACGATCAACCAAGCGACTTAAGGAAGAGTAAACTACTCGGCTAAGCTTTGCCATTTCAAGCATCCACTTAGCCTTGTTGTCTACTCAAGATTGAACCACTTGGCTAAGCTTTGCCATTTCAAGCATCCACTTAGCCTTGTTGTTCAACCGAATAATGGCACCGAACTAGTTGACACACAAAATAGCATTAAGTTCAAGTCTCAAGATGCATACACAAGTATGAACACCCTTTGACCGAATATGCTTAGCTACTTGTATTCATGTCAAGGAATACAAGCACCATACTTATAAAAGTAAAGGAAAACAACAAGAAAGTAAAGGAGAGGAGCTCCAAATCAAGAACTTGACAAGAAATAAAAGATCACAAGAACAAGAAGGAGTAGAAGCAATTCGGACTAGAGTAACAAGAACAAGTAAAAATGTAGAGAGATTTTGGTATTGTGGTGTGAAGAAGAGAGATAAGCTCTCAACTTCCTACAATATGTACATGATGATTTCTAAGGCAAATGCCTCTATTTATAGACAAGGGAAGACTTGGGGGCTAAGTTTGGCTTGAAAAATATCCCAAAGCAAACCACTTTGATTGGTTTAGCCACCACTTGCACATGGCTTTGCTTCCAAGAGCCAACCACTTGGCAACCCACTTGCATCCCCATAACCGACTTGCCCATGGCCAACCAAAAGCCTCCACCTGCCAACCGACTTGCTTGAGCCAATCACATGCCAACCGACTTTGAATAGTAAGGGCCAACTGGAATCCAAAAGCCAACCAAAACGAATAGTAAGTAACCGGAATATTGGGACTTCGGTTGGTTCTTGGCCGGAACTTGGTTGGTAGTTGGTCGGAGCTTGATCGGAGGTTGGTCGGAGTTGGCCGAAATTTGGCTGGAATCTGGCGGGAGCTTCGGCCGGCAATTCATGGCTTTTGGACAGCTGATTTGGAACGACAAAGTCATTCTAAGATGATCTCAAGAAGGGTTCTAAGCCAGATTATGCCCGGAACAAGGTCGAAATCCCAAAACGGCCGAAATTGCCCTAGTTTGGCTTTGAGCGGGCTTGAGTTGGTTCAACTCCGGCATTTTGTCTGGGAAGTGAGATTGTCCGAGTTATGGGGCATTTAAAACACCTTGGTCGAGCCACATTTGCCACATTCCATGGTTTGGTCGAGCGACTTGGTTTCGGTGCCTATGCGCGCGGGGCCTTTGCTTTGGAATTGGGCCAACTACCAATCTGCTCGGGCGTTCTCCTTGGTTTTTGCGACATTGTCCACCTTATTTTCCATTTTGATCATTTTGCTTGAGGTGGATTTGTCAGATCAGCTCGTTTGCCCGGCCAACTTGAATTCAGTGCTAGACGGCCTGGGCGCGGCCTATCTTTTCTGGGCGCGGCCTTGGTACCCGGTTGAGATCTCTTGGTCCCCGACCGGGGTTCTCGGTCCCTGGTTGAAACCTCTCGGTCCTGGGGTATTTTCCTCGGACCATGGTCGATTTTCCTCGGGCCCTGGTTGCTACTTCTCGGCCAGAAATGCTTGGTGTGCTTTTTGGGATCAAATCTCCCTTTTTAGGTGTGTTTCCTCTTTAGACCCCAAAGTAGCCTGTGTACACAAAATAGTATTTAACAAGCACTTGTTCGTATCATCAAATGTCTAATTTGGTGGGTTTAACTTATTCGATGAATCGTATAAATACGCCCCATCAGTGGCTAACTGCTGGGTGCTAGCTACTAGCTGCTAGCTGCTAGCTCCTTCACCACATCCTCCAGTGACTTGCTGGAATTCTCATTGCTAGGGCCAGCTTGATTGTAGTTTTGCCCTCTCTGCTGATACTGACTCTGATTATTGTAACTACCCTGCTGATGATGGTATAGTGGACGCTAGTACTGCTGTTGCTGAGGTTGCTGGGGTGCATGGTTATCGTAGTTTTAGAATCCACCCACTGCGTTAACATCAACCTGTGTTTCCTATTGTAAAGTAGGGTAAGCATCCGTCTTATGATTAGTCACACCGCGAAATTCACAAGGCTTCAAATGGACCACCTAATTCATCATGAGCTTCTGCAACATCTCCCTCGTCTGTTTTTGCTCCTCAATCATCTGGTTTGACAGGGTTTCAACCATTGCAACGCTTCTAGTCTTGCTGAATTCCTCTTACCGGCTGGCTTTTTCACTAAACCTAGCGTTCTCGGCCACCTCAGCGATCAAATTTCTTATTCCAGCTGAGGGTAAATTCATGATCGTGCCTGCAACTGAGGCATCAAGCAACATCCTATCAAGCGGTCTCAACCCATCTATCCAGTACTCGATTATCAACTTCTCAGGCACTCCTAGGTTGCAGCAGCTCATCTCTAAAGCATTAAACTTCTCCAGATAGTCACACATAGACTTGTTATACCCCTACCTGATATCTTGCAGCTGTCTAACAACCTTTCCTTTCTTAGCTGCTGGGTAGTATTTTGCAAGAAACTTTTTCTGCATTTGGTCCCATGTCCTGATGCTACCTGAAGGAAGAGAGAAAAACCAAGATCTAGCCATGTTAGTTAAAGAAAAGTGGAAAGCCTTGAGTTTGAAGTTCTCCACTGAAACTCCATAGGGTCAGAGAGTCAGGCAGATGCCGTGAAAATCCAGCAGATGCCTGGTGGATGATTCTCCTTGCCGACCTGCAAACTTCAGTAGATGGTGCACTACCGCAGTCTTGATCTCGATTTCCTGCATGTCTGGCCCCTCGTAGATGCACCAAGGTATATTCTAAAAAAAGGGGCACCCAACTCCTTCATCGTAGGTTGATACGGCTCCATCTGATCATCACCAACTTTGCCGTTCTCATTGTTGTTGTCACAATGTCACTACCTTCATGAGACATTGCAAAGCAAGTAGCAAAGCACACAAAAAATCTAGAAAAAAACCGAAAAGAAACAACTTCACTGAAGCGCAGCTCCTCGACAATGGTGCCAAAATTTGAGGCACGTCGTCTGACGCATCAAACTTAATACTTATAATCTTCTGCAACTACTAGCATGCGGTTAGCAGGGTTGAACCCAAGAGAGCTTGTTTTGGAAGTTGAATCTATAAACAAATAAGGAAACAGGGGGTTTTAGCCAATTGTAAGTGCAAAAGAGAAAAACACAAGAGAAAGGTTTTCAATCAGAGAAGATATTCAGCTTAGGGTTTCTATTGTGACACGTTTATCATAGATATATAATGATCAAATCTTAAGTTTCTAAGTGTGGTTGTTCCGAAACAACCCTAAGTATCCTGACAATGGTGATACACCACAATCTAACCCGACAAAGGTGTTAGACTTCTATTTCTTTCTTGAACCCAATAACCCGACAAAAGTATTATTAAGTTTAGGTGTTTCTATCTACCTTTACGACAAAGTATCCAGTAGATGTTAACGGTAAGAATTAATTGTTTGATTAAGCTTCGCGACAAAGCTTCTACTTAACCTCACAAATTAATTCATGTGATGAAAGCACGAACTAGTGAAACATGAAATTGCATTAAGAACAAAAATCTCAAAACGTAGTCACAATGTATGAAACCCTAAACTGAAATAAAAGTTTAGCTACTCATCGTCATAAAAATAAACACAAATATTTTTGATGAAAAGAAAGTAAAAATCTCTTCTCTCGTCGAAAGCTTCGCCTTCTCCTCCAGAGCCGTCTTCGTGTCTTTCTTCAAAGCTGGAATGAATGAAAGCCTTCTCCAAAGCTTTTATTTATAGCAAAACTGGGTTTCTAAGTCTGTTTTTGGGCCGAATTACTAAATCTTGGACTGCTAACATCATCACCTCGTCGGGTCACCCCGCCCAACGTTGACATTAGCGATAACGCTAATGTCTACACTGGACGTGATCCACACTGACTTGGTTTCTCCTTTGACTCTTGATTTGACCCTCCAAATGACTTCGACTACTCTCGGTGTGAACTAGAGAGTTGTAGAAAATTGAGTAAGCTACTGCTTGACATGTAGCCCGTATTTTTCTGATTAGTGGTCAATTCTCAACACTCCGTTGAACCTCTAAAGGTCTGACCCGCCACTGTGGTGTTTTTGGCATGAAATGCCATCTTTTATGCGTGTTTCCTCCTAGAGCTTCCGAAGCACATGAAATTTAAAAGAACACTAAAAAGTAACTGTTTGCATAATAAAGTGTCGAAATATATGGGATTATTTGATTCGACAAGTCGTATAAATACAACTCATCAAACCACCCCACACTTAAACTTGTTCGTCCCGAACAAGAATAAGTCATAGAAGAAAAACAAATGTAACACCATAATTTATTTGACGTCCTGAATAGATGCACATGAATTTGAGTTGCTAGTCTGGATTGGCTTTTCTATGCATAACTCAATCGTTACTCAAATCATCATGCTAAACACAGAATTAACTTGATACGTGTTACCTTTGAGCTGAAATTCAAATCAATTCGGATGAATGGGAGATCGTCCTCTTTAGACCCATGATCTGCATTCCCTATCCCGATATAGCTATATGGTTATACTTCATTGCTTTTTCTGGCACGTGATTCATTCGAGCTTGAAGGCTTTGTGCTTTTTTTCTTCTTTTGTTGGACAGCTTTTGATGTAGTGAACTTTATTTGGCCTTTGGCCCTTGTGTATGAATGACGTACTTCACTTTTTTTTGGGTATAAACCTTTACAATTTGGCTGTTTTCTTGAGCTTTTCTCCTTTATTGTGAACAGCTTGTCCTTTTTTCCTTTTTCTTCTGAAGGAGGTCCAATAATCACCGCAAGCATATGGAAATACGTCCCCGCTCTTTCTAATCCTTGCTCTTTTTGACGCGAGTCAAGATGGGGGCCGTCAACCTTTTCCCGGTTACTTCGGACTAGAGAATGGATGGTCTGTTTTACCATCCCGCCTACTTACATAAACGTTGCAGCAGTGGAGATAACTCCAAACAATGAAACTCGAAGTGCTAGCCTCCGCTAAATCCATATAACCATACAACTACAAATCCGGTCCTTTGAATGCTTCGTCAAGTCTCTCTAAGACGTTTCTAACAACTCCACATCCCTGTTTATCTCAACTCAAAAGACACGTAGTGGGTTAAATTTACATGTAAAAGCACAAGTTAGATTTCACGAG
Organism: Rhodiola kirilowii; assembly: GCA_033675215.1. NCBI lineage: Eukaryota > Viridiplantae > Streptophyta > Magnoliopsida > Saxifragales > Crassulaceae > Rhodiola > Rhodiola kirilowii. The sequence continues at coordinate 23,651,351 of CM066197.1, forward strand.
AGAAATACAATATCGTCAGCATCATCTATTCCACATCATCAAAATTCAATACTACATATCCAGGAAATAGAGAGAAATTCATACTTCCATTTAAATTTTTTTTAAAGACACGTGCAGAGATGGAATAGATGCAAGAAAAAAGTAAACATGCTGACACAACAGACTGATTGACTCTTATTATTGTAACCACCCAGCTACTGATGGTATGGTGGTCGTAGTACTGCTGATGCTGCTGAGGTTGCTGGGGTGCATGGTTATTGTTGTTTTGGAATTCACCTACTGCGTTAATATTGGCATGTGCATACTCATGTAAAGTAGGGCAAGCATCTGTCTTATGATTAGTCGCACCACAAAACTCATAAGGCTTCACCTGAACTATCTGTTTCACCATGAGCTTCTGCATCATCTCTCTCATCTATTTCAACTCTTCGGTCATTGGATTTGATGGGGTCTTAGCCTTTGCAATGTTTCTGGTTCTGCTGAATTCCTCTTGCCGACTGGTTTCTTCCCTGAACCTAGCATTCTCGGCCACCTCAGCAATCCAATTACATACTCCATATGGGGATAGATTCATAATGGTCCCTCCATCTGAGACGTCTAGCAACATCATATTGATAGGCTTAGACCATCAAGCAGGTACTCAATTATCAGCTTTTCTGGCACTCCCAAGTTGCGGCAACTCTGCTCTAGTTGGTTGAATTTTTCTAGGTAGTCATACATTGACTTGTTCGGTCCCTGCCTGATGTCCTGTAGCTGCCCGCGAACCTGTGCCACCTTGGCAGGATAGTACTTGGCTAGGAACTTCTTCTGCATCTGGTCCCATGTCCCGATGCTACCTGGAGGAAGAGACCAAAAACAAGTTTGAGCCATGTCACTTAAAGAAAAGTGGAAAGCTTTTAATTTAAAATTCTCCACTGAGACTCCGTAAAGTCGCAGAGTTTGGCAGATGCCGTGAAGGCTCTATAGATGTCGTGAAGGCTCTACAGATGCCTGGTGGCTGACTCTCCCTATCGCTCTGAGAAATTTGGCAGATACTGTATTACATGGGTCTTGATCTGTATTTCAACTAATTATGGCCCCTCATAGATGCACTATGGGTGATTCTAAAAATTAGCAGCAGACATCTCCTTCATCGTAGGCTGATGCGGCTCCATCTGATCATCACTAACTTCACCGATCTCGTTGTGTTGTTACTATCAACGATTACGCTACTTGCATGAGACATTATGTAGCAAGTAGAAATACACAAAAACAAAACAAAAATAAACAAAAAAAAGAAAAAAGAAGAAGCAAACAACTTCACCGAAGCGCAATTCCTCGACAACAGCGCCAAAATTTGAAGCGCGTCGTCTGACGCGTCAAACTTAAATTTCTATTTCTTCTGCAAGAAAGCTAGTATAGCGATAAGCAGGGTTGAACCCAAGAGAGCTGGATTTGTAAGTTGTATATGTGGACAAATTAAGAAACATGGGGTTTTATGCATTTGTGAGTGCAAAAGAGAAAAAACAGAAGGAAGGTTTCAATCAGACTTAGGGTTTCAATTGTGACACGTTTATCATAGACGGATAATGATCAAATTCCAAGTTTCTATGTGGTTGTTCCAACAAAGGTAACAACCCTAAGTATCCCGACAAAGGTGATACACCACAATCTAACCCGACAAAGGTGTTAGACTTCTAGTTCTTTCCTAATCACAATAATCCGATAAAGGTTTTATTAATTCTAGGTGTTACTGTCTACCTTTATGACAAAGTATACCGTATCCATAATCTTATGGTCTCTTAAAACAGCGCTTAACCATTATGCGCTGTCTAATGTACCGTTCTTTAAAGACAGCAGTTATCTAAAGCGCTATCATTAGTGTGTTCTGTACTACTGTTTCTGCGCGCCAGTTCCGACTTCAACTATTGATTTGACCATCCAAACGACCTCGGCTGCTCTTGGTGTGAACTAGGGAGTTGCAGGGAACTGAGTCAGCTACGCAATGACATGTAGTTCATATTTTTATGATCATTGGTCAATTCCCAGCACTCCGTCGAACCTCCAAAGGTCTGATTGCCACTGTGGTGTTTTTGGCATGAAATGCCGTCTTTTATGCGCGTTTCCTCCTAAAGCTTCTAAAACACCTGAAATGCAAAACCATACTAAAAAGTAAATGTTCGAATATAAAAGTGTTGAAAAAGATGGGAATAGCTGATTAGACGAGTCGTATAAATACAAGTCATCACTTAGTCTTCGGGAGAACACTTAGATCTTCGAGAGAAGATCAGGTGGACTAAGAGAGAGTTCTCTGATCTAAGGGGAGCTTAGATCGCAAGTCACTAGAGTGTTAAGGAGTAGGCGATTTGAGAGGGAATCTGTAAACGTAAGTCCATTGTACCCTAAATTCATTTAAAGTGATTGCCTTCCATCGAGCTTAGGATAAGCCCCCAGACGTAGGCATGATAACGCAAAAATGCGTAAACAGTTTGCGTGTGTTTTGTTTTGGAGTTATTGATTTTATAGAAATATAACTGTTTTGCGTAACTAGTTCCACCAGCTATTGGAACACGAGCTGGTGGGTCATCTCGATATTCACATGGCAATTTCAATTGGTATCAGAGTAGGACACCCAACTAACAGAGTGTGATCCAACTTCCGTTCGAGATAAATTTGAAAGAAGGACAAAACATCAGTCGACCTCCGTTGCTGGGAGGGCCAAACTATGTCTACTGGAAAGCTAGGATGAAGGCATTCCTCAAATCACTTGATGAGAAGGCGTGGAAAGCTCTGCTAGTCGGATGGACTCATCCCACCACAAAGAATGCCGAAGGAAAAGATGAGCTGAAAACTGAAGACAAGCGGACTGAAGCTAGGGACAAGGTATTTTTTCTAAATATTCTAAACCAATGATTGCTAAAAAAATTTGTTGGGGCCAATTTTCACCCATATTGACTCCACACTTAAGATTTGGCAATGTACTGAGGATATAAATGATGTGTGCATACATGATGAAAGAATAGAGATCACCTATGAATAATGACTAAGTTTTCGAGGAGAAGAAACGGTATTTTCATGCTTGCTAATTCAATGCTCAATTAATGCAAAAAGGTTGCTGATGAGCCGTATTTATACGACTCATCGAGTCATTAAATCCCACCATTTCATTCACTTTATTATGCGAACAGTTACTTTTTAGTGTTGTTTCGTATTTCAGGTGATTTGGAAGCTCTAGAAGGAATTGCGCTTAAAGATGGCATTTTAGGCCATAAATGCATCACAAGATGATTTTGGAGTCAAGCGGAGTCAAGGAACTTCATTCGGGAGCAAAAGGGCGCAAATCGGACGCTCCGGCAGATTTTTGGGCCCGGTGCACCATGACTGAGACCCCTACTTTGGAAGCCTCCCCGGCCTAAACCGTCCACACATGGGGGTGATTTCAAGGTCCAAGAATCAAGTATGCATGTCCACCTAGTGCCCCAGGTCAAGATCCCGGCCAAACTCTTGTCCGAGGCCGGAGTAAATAATCGCCGAAGTCACTAGTCCAATCAGCGCAGATTTCAGGACTTAGCCAAATTCAGGGCCTGTTTTCCGGCTGGCTGAGATGCCAACTTTGAGAGCCGCCCCGGCCTAATCCGTCTACACAATGGGGTGATTTCAAGGTTTGGACATCATGTATACATGTCCAGATAGTGCTCCAGCTCAAGATCCCGGCCAGAAGAGTGTCCGAAGGCGAGTCAAATCGGCCCCAAAGTACCCAATACGATCAGCATTCATCCGAGTTCCAGCCGAGTTGAAACTGAGTTGAGTCCGAGTTAGACCGAGTTTGACCGAGTTTGACCGAGTTTAAAGCCCAAAATTCGTCCAGCCCAATGTCATATTAGGGCAAACTTACATCTAGGGTTTCGGAATATTCAAGAAGGTTTAAGGTGGCTTAATTATCAAGCAAAGGAGTAGCTTAAAGATAAAGCAAGGAAGATATGGGAATATTTCCTAAATAATCTTTTGGGATTATTTAGGGAACTTTGGGGCATTCTCAAACTCTATAAATAAGAGCTCTCCTCAGCCTTCTAAAGCATCCCAAAAAAGTAGAGAGCTCCTCTCTCTACAAAATTCTCTCTTCTCACTCACGGCCGAGCCCTAGTTCTCTCCACCGTCCGCCCTTGCTCCGCCCGTTCTGCCTCCGTGCGCCGCTGCTGCTCCGCCCTCATCAGCTAGCTCAGCCGTGCCTTGTTCCCTTGTTACTCGGTTCATAGTGAAGTTCTTGTTCCCTTTTATTACTTGCATTGTTCTTCATGAGTATGTGTAACTAAACCCTCTATTCGGGTTAGGGTTAAATAATTGTGACGATGTTTTGAGATTTTGTTCTTCACTATTATTATTGCATTCTATTTAGTTCTTGTGCAAATTATCAGTTTGAATTATTAGGTTAAGGGGAGATCCGAAAGGGTACAACTTAACCTAGTAATACTTACTATCTATTCACTACTTATTTGATACTGACCCGTTAGAATAAGTAGTTGCACTAAACCTAATATAACCAGACCAGGAGTATTAGGTTTGCTAGAATTAAACGGTTATAACCAGACCAGGAGTAACCCTAAGAAAGCAACAATAAATATTTAGAAATCAAGGATAAACTTAGTCACAATTGAATAATACCCTAACCTGAATATTTCTCTCTGATTGATAAACCCTTAGCAATTTTCGTGTCCTATTATTGTTTCACTAACAATTACTCTCACTTAGTTTCTTGTCTTTCTCCATTACAGAACGAAGTAGTAACCATCTAGCTCCCTTGGGTTCGACCCTTGCTTGCCGCTATACTAATACACTAGTTTCTCGCAAGGAAAATATAAATATTAAATTTGCAGGTCAAACGACGCCTGTCAGTTGCCTAGATCATTAGATAGACACAAGATAACAAAAACATTGACGTCTAGGAATTATGCACTCATTAAAGTCAAGGTAATCCCAGATTCAAAATCAAGTCATTAGCAATGAAACTAGATAGTCGAGTAATGGGGTAATGCGAAGGCCTTCAAAATTCGAGTACTCAAATGTAAGCTAGCGGATAAAATGTGCAAGTGCCTAGAATAATTTCAATAGAATGCACTACACACCCACTCCACACGTAAGATGAAGCTTAGTCCCTAAGGAAAAAAAATATAAATAAAAAGTGTTGTGCAAAGGGATTCCTTAAAATTGTAGCTCAATAAGTGTGATTCATTGTCTCCCATTCCTTTTCTGCGTATGAGATTCAAATCTGTAAAACAAAGACCACTACATAGAAATTATTAGAAAATGTCACAAGTACATAGAAATTATTAGAAAATGTCACAAGTACAACATGTATCATAGTCCGGACTCCACACTTAATTCAAAAGCGTCTAGGCAATAATGATGTGCGTGCTAAAATAAATTTGAATAGGCAATTTGAAATACTATTATCTGTTCAAGCTACTCTTCGAGGTTGTGTTCAGACAGTTGTTAAACACCTTTGCAAATAGTACCACAAAGAGAACAAAACAGGAGCACACACAAAATGATACGCAGTTCGGCTTCACCTACTCTGGGGGGCTTCCCACACCCTAAAGGGTCACAAATGTTTATTACGAGTATAGAGCTTACAAGTGGACTTACGCTTACACAACTCCTCATTTGTAATTGCCTAGCCACTATCACTCCATCTCTCAGATTTGCAATCTCGGTTCACCACGGTTCACCTCGATCCCCTTTGCTCGAACCTTTTGTCCGAGCGTGCTCGATCTTCTCCAGAAGTTCGGTTGCTTTCTCTCGAAAGCCAGCAGTGATCACTGGTGTGTGCAGTGGTAAGATTAACCACAGATAATCTGAACATCACACTACACAGACTGTATCAGCACCGATGTTTTTCCAGTGGGGAAAGACAGTCGGCCGTCCCTCTCTTCTTCTCCGATCGGTAATACGCACTCGTGCGTATTTCTCTCTGAAAGCGATCCAGATATGGGTGCCCTAGCATTCTTATTTATATGCACTGGTGATTCCCAAATCTGTTCCAGATACTTTGTCAAATATTTAGGAAATATTCCTAAATATGTGATGAGTATCTTCATTCCAAATCTTTTAGGAAGGTCACGTCATTCCTTCCTCGTCAAGTCAGCCACGCCGCCTTTCAATCTCAAGAGCAGATATTCATTCGAATATTTGACTCTAAAACTTCGTTGGCCGACTTCAACCGAAAAGATCTTCGATCTTTTAGAAACTTCCGAATTGCTTTCTTGCGTCTGCTCCACGCTGTATTGTAGTTCCAGAATGCGTTTGAACTCCCCTTGAACTCCTGATCGACTTATCTAAAGACGTTTTGCCAAATATATGCCATTCATGGGAACATCAATCTCCCCCTTGGCATTTTGGCAAAACCAAATCTACTAGATCTATCTATCTATCTAGACTCTAGAGGAAACAAAAAAGTAATCCTCAAATACTCCCCCTTTTTGCCACAAACTGGCAAGAGGTCAAATCGAGTTCGAACAGAAAAATGAAGTGTGCCAGAACAAGCACAAAATATAGTTCAGAGAGTTTGAAGTCATGGATCTTTAAGCAGACGACCCACCATCAGAATCACCATCAAACTCTGCATCATCATCTTCATCTTCGCTCGGGTAGCGGAGTGCACGAGCCAGCTTGTTGATGCGCTTACTTTGCTCCTTCTCAGCAGCAATGATGGTGTCCAGTTCCTTTATCAGCCTGTTCCGTTCATCACGACCCATCCTAGCTCCTCCTCTCCTTGATGACTCTGGGACATCCTTCCCTTTCAGTCCCGGTTCTTTGAGATCATTCACATGACGGCCTTTGAAGAGCTTATGATCAACGGTGAATTTTTGCGATAAGATTATCATTTGGGGTCTTCAAATCTGGAGCTTGATATTTGAGTCTGGTGGAGAGATCGTTATGAGGTAGCGTGCTCAGTAACCTATTTGAAGAGTCTGGTGGAGCTTGATATTTGAGTCTGGTGGAGAGATCGTTATAAGGTAGCGTGCTCAGTAACTTGTTCCCAATCTGATATTTCAGTTGAGCCACATCTATGCTGATCATAGAGCGGTGAGATGAAGGCTTCCAGTTGAACACAGCAATAAAGAATAGCATTGAGTAGAAAGTTGATAGGTCAGCTGTAGGCACGACAGTCTCAGACCACCATTGAACCGAACCCGCAGTTATGGTGTCCACAATCTTATCATAATCTTGCTCCTCCTCATCTACGACAGGGTCATCCATGGAGAAATAAACATTGATGAGCTCAGGGTCAATTTTAATTCTCCTTCCCCGAACGTAGAACACACCATATTCTGTGTCCCTGACAACACCAAACTGAGGGGGAAGGTTTGCAATCGCCTCTCGACTAGCTGTTTGTTGAATGGTTTGCTCCTTTATAAGGTCCAGATCAGAATTGATTGCTTCAGGACATCGACAACTTCCTTCCCCTTGTAGCGTGACTCCTCAAGAATTTTTTCTGGGATTATTTTTCTTTTCAGAACATACCTCCACTTCCTTGCAGCATCCTTGTTCACGAACCAAACACCTTTCTTTATAATGCCTGCTGGGGGATCTTCTAAAGCCGGTGAAGGGACTTCACGCTTTCTCTTCTTGGCTCCTTTTGCTCCCCCTACACCCTGACTCCCATCTCCCTCACAGGGAGGGTCCTTCTTGGCAGGGCTTTCAACTGAAGCCCTCGTCTTCCCTTTGTCCTACTTTGCCTTCTTGAGTTCAGCCAAAGGGACGGAATCTTGAGCATCCTCTGACGAGGTGTCTGAAAGGGTGACAGCCTGAGCAGCATCCTCCATCTCTTCATCTGGAACAACTGGGGGATCTATCTCCACACGGGCTTCCTCCACATGATCATCAACACGTAGCCCACCTTGTCCATTGAATGGAGCTTCACCTGACTTTTCCACTGACACTGCCTCTGATCCAGAGGAATCTTGAAATATGACAGTCTCAACTCTCTGCTGACTACCTAATACAACATCTGCTGGAACACTTGCCTCCTTTGGAGTATCAGAAAAGTTGGCAGGTGCAAATCTTCAACCCCTACAGCCTGGGCTTGTGAAGGCTGATCTGGTCTTGGCACCGCAAAAACAGGGACCTCCTCCTTTTGCAAATCTTTAATGACATCATCAATGTCCTTGTAAATATCCTCTAGTTCATCATCCTTCTCGGATGGATCAGACTCCTCTTCCACAACATCACATTGCTTTGCATGATGTTTACCACCTGAACTCTCATGCTTTTCTTCTGAACCATCTTCTGAACCTTCTGCAATAATCACCTTCCTCTTGCCTGAAGACTCTAGAAGCTGTTCAGTCTCCGAATCTGACATTGCAACGAGCCGTCCTCTTACATCACTGATCTTGGCAAGATACTTTCTTGGAGAATCTAATCGACGTCTAACATGTTTCCAGTGAAATCTGGCTAGACGAACATATCCAGAAGCATGAATCTTTTTCCTCCATACTCTTGAATCAACGGAAACCTTAGACACACGCTTACTGGGTTCCCCTTCTTTCACAACACCAATACCATCCTCACTAACCACAGCCCTACTGGCTTCACCAATCTCATCATCCACAACCTTCACTCCCTTTTTAACCTTCTTGTTTCCAACAACTGCATCTTTCTCAGGCAAGGAAACAACAGACGAAGCTTTAGGGTTTGAGATTACCTCAGATTGCGGCATAGCCGGTAGAGGAATGTGACTTGTTAATGTTGAACTAGCATCGATTGGATTGGGAGTTCCCACCACAACTTGCGAGGGCATCGCCTTCTTCTTTGCATCAGGTTCTGGTCCTTTCTTCTCCACTGCCCCAACTTTAGGGTTTGCTGGAACCGCTCCTCCGTCTGTTCCTTTAATAGTAGACATTGTTCCTTTGATAGTAGATAGTGTTACTGTTTCGGTATCTTTTGGCATCTTCAGCTTCTTAGATTTCGAGATTTGAGGCTTTGCCGCCAGAGCCTTGGAAGATTGCATGTTCACCTTCTTTGTCTCCGGTGAAGACTTGACACCGGACTTGGAGGATTTCTTGGTGTTCGCCGAGGAGCAAAAGCTTTGCAAGATTTTGTGAGAGGCGGCTATTTTAGGGTTTCAGAGGAGAGAGCGAGAGTCGCAGCAGTTGCAAGGAATGATTTTCAAATCTGGTTCAGCCTTTTCAACTTCCCAAAGGCGACTTCAAGAATATCTCCTTTTTCCTCATAACGGCTCGAAAATCTCCACAATATTTAAATTTATTCATCCTCAAAAGTAGCACTTTCTGTTCCAGCTCCCTTCCTTAAGTGGTCAGTCCAACTGTTCTGCTGGAGTTCCGCCAATGACTGACCACTGCCTGGAACACCTAATTTTTGATGACACACAGACCCAAGGAGGATCTGAGGGTCTCAAACTGTGTAGCATCCAGTGGTTTGGTGAAGATATCAGCCAACTGCTTGTCTGTTGTTACATGCTTTAGTGTCACCACCTTCTGTTCAACCAGGTCTCTGATAAAATGATGTCTGATGTCAATGTGCTTCGTCCTGGGGTGCTGTACTGGATTTTTGGATATGATGATCGCGCTCATATTGTCACAGTACAAGGTCATCTCATTCTGTTCCACTCTGTATTCAGACAGCATTTGCTTCATCCACAGCAGTTGAGTGCAGTAACTTCCAGCAGCAATATACTCTGCTTCGGCCGTCGAGAGCGAGATGCTATTTTGCTTCTTACTGAACCAGGAGACCAAGTTGTTTCCTAAGAAAAAACAGCCTCCAGAAGTGCTCTTCCGATCTTCAGCGTTACCTAACTAGTCAGCGTCACTGTAGCCTACCAGATATGGGTTGGTGTCTTTGGTGTACCAGATCCCAAAGTCAACCGTTCCGTACAAATACTTTATGATCCTCTTTATGTGTAGTAGATGACTTTCTTTCGGATCTGCCTGGTACCTTGCGCACACTCCTACTACATATGCTATATCCGGCCTGCTAGTTGTTAAGTACAAGAGACTCCCAATCATGCTCCTGTACATTGTCTGATCAACCTTTGTTCCAGCATCGTCTTTAGTAATCTTCAAGTGTGTAGCGGCTAATGTTCTTTTGTGACGTGCCTTCTCAAGATCAAATTTCTTTATCAGATTCTTGGCGTACTTGCTCTGTGAGATGAAGATGCCATCATGCTTCTGTATCACCTGGAGTCTAAGAAAGTAGTTCATCTCTCCAACCATGCTCATCTTGAACTCTTTCTGCATCTGTTCCACAAACTAATCCACTAGCTTCTGGGTGTTGGACCCAAACACTATATCGTCAACATAGATTTGTGAAATAATAAAATCTGACCTTGTGTGCTTCAGGAACAGGTTCTTGTCCACTTCCCCTCGCACATATCCATGGTCGACGAGAAACACAGTGAGATGCTCATACCAGGCACGGGGCGCCTGCTTGAGACCGTACAGTGCCTTCTTCAAGCGATACACATGAGCAGGGTGATGTGGATCCTCAAATCCTTTCAGCTGAGCAACATAGACTACCTCATGTAGAAATCTGTTCAGGAACGCACTCTTAACATCCATTTGGAACAACCAAAACTTTAAGTGACATACCAGAGCAAGAAGCAGGTGGATGGCTTCAAGATGAGCGACGGGGGCAAATGTCTCATCAAAGTCGATCCCCTCTATCTGGGTATAGCCATGTGCCACTAAGCAAGCCTTGTTTCTTGTGATATTTCTTGTGGCGTCTGACTTGTTCTTGAATATCCATTTTGTGCCGATGACATTCATACCATCAGGTTTTGGAACCAGGTCCCATACGTCATTGCGAGCAAACTCTTCCAGTTCTTCATGCATGGCTAGGACCCAGTACTCATCAAGCAGTGCTTCCTTTATGTTCTTTGGCTCTATCGTAGACAGAAAGCACGAGCAAGCAGCTAGTTCTCTGAAGTTAATCTCCTTGCCATGAGTCCTTATTCCTGCACTTGGAGTTCCAATAACCTCAGTGATTGGTTGATCCCTGGCAATTCGGCGAGAGGGTTGTAGCACAGAAATGACCTCTTGGTGATTGATGTTGTTAGCCTCATCTGATGAAGTGATGGCATTAGGATTGGCCGCTGATGAAACTTCACCTGACGGATATGTGTCAGTTGGCTGAGACGAAGGTGGTGTCTTCCGTGCTGTTCCAACTCATTTGTCAGCATCGTCTGAGATAGTCGTCTCAATCACTTCATCCTTCACCTTGACATAGATTGACTTCATGACAGATCCTGTACATTTTTTAAACACCCGATATGCTCGACTGTTTGAGGAATATCCTAGAAAGAAACCCTCATCACTCTTCGAATCCAGCTTATGTCCGTACTCACGGTCATTCAGGATGTAGCACTCACTCCCAAAGATGTGGAAGTACTTGACAGTGGGCTTCTTTCCTTTCCAAAGTTCATAGCAGGTCATATCCGTTCCAGTGCGTATCGTCACACGATTTATGATGTGACACGCCGTATTCATAGCTTCCGACCAGAACTTCAGAGGAACCTTCTTGGCATGAATCATCACACGAGCCATCTCCTAAATCGTACGATTTTCGCATTCCACAACTCCATTCTGTTGGGGTGTTATGGCAGATGCAAACTAATGGGCAATTAAGTGTTCTGCACAGTAGGTGGCCATAGTGGTATTATTGAACTCTGTGCCGTTGTCACTCCTAATACTCACCAGGTGTTCTCCTTTGTCCTCCCTCTCTCTTTGAAGTAACGTGGCAAGCTCAATGAATTGTTGAGCAGCCTCAGTCTTGTCTCGAAGAAAACTGGTCCAGGTAAATCTGGTATAGTCGTCCACACACACTAGAACATATTTCTTGCCGCCATAGCTCTCAACATACATTGGCCGCATCAAATCCATGTGGATCAGTTCCAACGGTCTGCTGGTACTTATCTCTGAGGTGTTGGGATGCGAAGCCTTCATCTGTTTCCCAATTGGGTATTCTCCACTGAGTACATCTACATTACCCTTTACAGTGGGCATTCCTCGGATAAGTCCAGCTGAGGCGAGCTTCTTCAAGGTCTTGAGATTCAGATGACCCAAGCGCCTATGCCATAAGGTCATCTCGTCCGCTTGACTCATTAGATAGGCTGATGCAGCAAGTGTTCCACCAAAACCTATGAGGTAGCAATTGTTGGCTGCCCTGCTTCCTTTCATCAGTGGGCCCCTTCCTTGTCAAAAACTTGACATTAGTCGTGGGTGAATTGCACATGGTGTCCGCCATCGCACAGTTGACTGATACTAATTAGGTTCACATTCAATTCTTCAACCAGGAGAGTATCCTTGAGTACAGGGAGATCCAGAACCTTCAATGTCCCACAGCCGTTCACCTGACCTTTTCCTTCATCTTCGAAAGTGACAAACTACTTTTTCTTAACAGGTCGAATATGTATAAGATAATTGGAGTTACCTGTCATATGGGCGGAGCAACCACTGTCGAAGTACCAACGATCTTTTTCCATGTGGCTCGATGAGCTGAACGCAACCATGCACACGGTCTTGCCTGTCTTTGGTATCCAGATCATAGTCGAGGTTTAGTCCTTTGTTGAAAGGCCCTTCGTTTAGCGATAAACAGCCGACACTTAGGTTTGATGTGTCCCATTTGGTAGCAGTACCAACATGTGCGAGAGTCTTTCTTCTGCTTGGCCAGAGTTTTTCCTTGGTACTGATTTACCTTCTGTTTAGGGTGTTGTTCTGCCACTGGCTTCGCTTTAGTAAAGGTTGTACCCTTTGAGCTACCTTTTTCGATGAACCCCAGACCTTGATGTCCGGACTCCATTCTCTGAGACCTGAGAATCTCGTTTAAATTCTTAGAACCAGAGTTCAACATCCTTACCGACTGTTTGAGCTTATTGAGCTCCTTCCCGGTGGTTGAGTGGTCCATTCTTTCAGATTCTAGCTGAAGCTCCAGCGACTCTACTTTCTTTAAGAGGAACACCTCCTTCCGTTTCAGATCTGTAATAGTTTTCCTTAGGGCCGACATGCCTACTGGATGAGTTTCATGATCTTTCTCCATGTCAACTTTCAGCGAAGAGATAGTACCTAGGAGTTCCGTTTTCTGAGCTAGCAGAAATGACCTTTCTTGTTACATTTCAGTAAGTTGAGTATTCAGCGAATCAACCTTACCTTGGAGTTCCACCTTCTGTGTAACCAGTATCTCGACCTCCTGCCATACTTTGTCCTTTTCGACAGTCATGCTGGCAACTGTGTTGCTGAGCTTCTTGTTGAGGTTGATCACTAGCAGCCACTTCTCATATAAGTCTTTGTAGGTTTCGACCAGAGTCTCCTGTGTAAGTTCTTCATCATCACTGTCTGAGGAGTTGTCTGCCGGGTGTTCCAACTGAGGTGGTATGCTTTCACTGGTTTTATTGCATTCTCCTACTATTGCGACAAATGCGACAAAGTTGGTAGTTTCATTGCCTTCCTCCTCATCATCTGACTGACTATCACTGAGATTCACAACCATTGCCTTTTTCTTCTTGAGGGTGTTAGCGCATTCTGCCTGGATGTGACCGAATCCCCTGCATTCATGGCACTGAATCTCTTTCCCCTTTTCAGAAGAGTCGTGCCTCTTTTCATTGGTCCTTGTCTTGCCTGTTTTCCATTTACAAAGTTGCTCGAGGATGACTGAGCTAACCCAGGGCCACGTCTGTTGATTTTTCGGATCATCCTGCCAAAATTTTGAGCCATCATCGCCAGTTGCTCAGTGGTGCAGTCAGACTCAGGCATGTCTTCGGACACTTCAGCCCTTAGAGCAATTCCTTTCGTCTCTCTAGATTGGGCCTCGTGATTCATCTCATAAGTTCTGAGTGAACCCATGAGTTCGTCCAGTTTTAGAGTTGAGATATCATGCATCTCCTCAATGGCAGTGACTTTCATGGCAAATCTCGGAGGGAGCAATCTTAACACTTTGCTGGCCATTCTTTCTCCATTAATGGTTTTTCCCAGAGCAGCAGCCTCGTTGGACAGATCTAGAACTCTTGCATTGAACTCAGGTATGGTCTCACTGTCCTTCATCTTCATATCCTCGAACTTTGTTGTCACAATATGCATTCGCGAATTGCGTACATTGTCTGTGCCCTCATAAGCTGTTTAGAGAATATCCCAAGCTTCCTTTGCAACTTCACAGTTTATGATCAGCTTCAGCACATTCTCATCCACTCCGGAAAAGATTGCATTCATAACCTTTGAGTTTCTGATGGATGCTTTTTCATCCGCCTCATCCCATAGAGCTTCTGGTTTAGGGACAGATTCTCTAGTGAGATTTTCCATCATGGGTTGAGTCCATCCAATCCAGACTGCCTTCCAAGCCTTTTCATCGAGAGATTTCAGAAAAGACTTCATCTTGGGCTTCCACGACGCGTAGTTTGAACCTTCAAGAAGCGGGGGTCTGGTTGTGCTTTGTCCTTCCTTCAGAGTCATCTTGAACAGTACTAGGATCCCACCCAGTGTGTCGAGTGTTTGCTTAGATACCAATTGAAATACTGTTATCTGTTCAAGCTACTCTTCGAGGTTGTGTTCAGACAGTTGTTGAACACCTTTGCAAACAGTACCGCAAACAGAACAAAACAGGAGCACACACAATATGATACCTAGTTCGGCTTCACCTACTCTGGGAGGCTTCCCCACCCTAAAGGGTCACAAATCTTTATTACGAGTATAGAGCTTACAAGTGGACTTACGCTTACACAACTCCTCGTTTGTAATTGCCTAGCCTCTATCACTCCATCTCTCAGATTTGCAATCTCGGTTCACCATGGTTCACCTTGATCCCCTTTGCCCGAACCTTCCATCTGACCGTGCTCGATCTTCCCCTGAAGTTTGGTTGCTTTCTCTCGAAAGCCAGCAGTGATCACTAGTGTGTGCAGCGGTAAAATTAACCACAGACAATCTGAATAGCACACTACATAGACTGTATCAGCACCGATGTTTTTCCAGTAGGGAAAGACAGTCGGCCATCGCTCTCTTCTTCTCCGATTGGTAATACGCACTAGTGTGTATTTCTCTCTAAAAGCGATCCAGTTATGGGTGCCCTAGCATTCTTATTTATACGAACTGGTGGTTCCCAAATCTATTCCAGATACTTTGTCAAATATTTAGGAAATATTCCTAAATATTCGATGAGTATCTTCATTCCAAATCTTTTAGGAAGGTCACATCATTCCTTCCTCATCAAGTCAGCCACGCCGCTTTTCAATTTGAAGAGCAGATATTCATTCGAATATCTGAGTCTCTAAAACTTCGCTGGCCGACTTCAACCGAAAAGATCTTCCATCTTTAAGAAACTTCCGAATTGCATTCTTGCGTCTGCTCCACACTGTATCGTAGTTCCAGAATGTGTTCGAACTCCCCTTGAACTCCTGATCGAACTGTCTAAAGACGTTTTACCAAATATATGCCATTCATGGGAACATCACAATTTACAAGTGGCTTTACATCCCTCTAAGACTTAGTTTAACGTCTTGGCGAGACTAGCAAAGCGCCCCATGGAGTCACTTTGGAGAAATCCTTTGCTCGAATAATTTCTCACGGGGCCATCGATGCTTAAAGCATCAATCCACCTTAAAATCCCATTTGAGCTTTCGTCCATCAAGTCTACAATGGACTTTTAGGTGTAAACTCAATCCCTTTGAAAGTAATATGCTTTTCAAGATGGAGGGATTGTAGGAGCTCCTTGCTAATAATCTCGAAAGGTATGGTATGAAGCTCCAAAACTTGTCTCGAGACGGCGTGATGAAGAAAGGGTCTTCAAAACTCGTCTTGAGCTTGATAAGCACACCCTCATTAAGTTTCTCAATAACAACTTTGGGTGTCAAATTCTCCATTTCCCTCTCAAAACTTGCGTTCTCTTTTCTATGAGGTTGCTCTCTTGTAGCATCCATGTATACGTCAACAAAGACTTCATACATTCCAAATCCTTCTGGCTCAATGTTCTCTTGCACTATTTCATCCCCATCAAAAGATTGAAGCTCACATTCAAACTCACCTACAATTCAAGTAGGTGAAAGTGTTCGAAAAGTACAGTATTGTACACTTGAATCCTCCTCTTCTAACTCATTGATAGCTTGGTCGGGCATTTCAAAAGTGTCATTTGATAATTCATCATCACTAGATCCAAGGACTTCTTCTTCGGATACCTCTTCTTCCTCATCCAGGTTCCCAATCGCAATTGTTTGTTGCGCCATTTGGGTCACCAACATTTTTTTTGTGAGTGGCCATGTCGTCTAGTCTTTGGGTCAGTGCTTGAATTGATTGAAGCATCACTAAGTTGTCTTGAGCGGCTTTGGCTTGGTAAGCTTGAATCATGGCTAGCATATCCATGTTCGACAGTCCACCATTAGGTTAAGGATCCAAATGATATTTGGGGTAGGAGTTGTCAATGAACGAGAATTGCTATCATCCCAATTTGGAGAGTATGGATGTGTTGAATTGTCGCTATCTCTCCAATAATAGTTTTGCTGCTCTTCTTCTTGGTCATCCCAATTTGGAGTGTAATATTTTGTTGGGTAACCATTTTATTTCAAATAAGAATTTTGTTGCTCCTCCTGTTTGTTGTATCCTTCATCGTACTCAACTTGTTGATTGTATGAATACATCCTCGCAAAAAAAAAGAACAAAAGTTAGTAAGGGATACGCGTGAAGAATATACAAAAAAAAAAGAAAATATGTACAAGACTGATGTTCCCTTGAGTGGCATGTATTTGGCAAAACATAGTTAGACAGTTTGAGCAGGAGTTCAGGGGGAGTTTGAACACATTCTGGGACTACAGTACAGCGTGGAGCAGACGCCAAGATGTTTTTCGGAAGGTTCGAAAGATCGAATGTCGTTTCGATATGAAGTCGGCCAGTGAAGAATTCGAACATCAGATATTCGAATGAATTTCTACATGTCAAGATCTGATGGCGGCGTGGCTGACTTGGGAAAGAAGTCTTCGTATATTCTTCCCACCGATTTGAGAAAGATATCCATCAAATATTTAGGAATATTTCCTAAATATTTGATGGGATTATCTGGAGCAGATTTGGAGATCGACCTGGCATATAAATACAATGCTAGGGCATCCATAATCAGCATCTCTTTCAATATCAAATATACACGAGTATACCCTACCGAGTGGAGAAGAAGAAAGCAACGGCCGAATGTTTTTCCTCACTGGAAATTCATCGGTGCAAGAGCAGTCTTATTAACATGCTACTCATACTGCCTGGAAGCGATCCAACTACTGCACACAACAAAGGCGAACACGCTTTCGAGAGAAAGCTACCGAGCTTCAAGAGAAGGTCGAGCACGGTCGAACTGAAGGTTCGGACGAAGGGGATCGAGGTGAACTGCTGTGAACCTCGGTTGCAAATCTTAGAGACGGAGTGTTAGAGGCTAGGCAATTACAAGGTGTAAGCGTAAGTCTACGTGTAAGCTCTAAACTTGTAATAAAGATTTGTGTCCCTTCTAGGGTGTGGGAAACCCCCTAGAGTAGGCGAGGCCAAACTGGGTTATCATTCTGTGTGCGCTCTTGTTATTTGTTCTGTCTGCTGAACTGTTGTGAAAGGAGTTCAAGGTCTGTCTCAACTGTACCTTGAACACAAGCTTGAACCGGGTGTAGAATTTCAATTGGTATCAGAGCTGGCACTCGACACACTGAGTGGGATCCTGAACTGTTCCAGATGACTCTGAAGGAAGGACAAAGCATCACCAGACCTCCGTTGCTTGAAGGATCAAACTATGCCACCTGGAAACCCATGATGAAATCCTTTCTCAAATCCCAAGAGGCAAAAGCTTGGAAGTTAGTCCTAAAAAGTTGGACTGAACCTTTGATGAACAATCTCACTAGAGAACCTATTCCGAAACCAGAAGCCTTGTTGACTGAAGATGATGACAAAGCATCCATGGGAAACTCAAAAGCGATAATGCAATCTTTTCTGGAGTAGATGAAAATGTTATGAAGCTAATCATCAACTGTGAAGTGGCGAAAGAGGCTTGGGATATCCTCCAAACGGCATATGAAGGCACGGACAAAGTTCGCAACTCCCGAATGCAGATTGTCGCAACCAAGTTTGAAGAGATGAAGATGAAAGAAAGTGAAACTATCTCTGAATATAACACTAGAGTTCTGGAACTGTCCAACGAGGCTGCTGCACTAGGGAAACCTATTGAAGAAGAAAGGATGGCCAGTAAAGTCTTAAGGTCACTCCCTCCGAGATTTGCCATGAAAATCTCCAAACTGAAACTAGACGAGCTGATAGGTTCTCTCAGAACTTACGAGATTAATCATAATTTCCAACCCTGAGATGTGAAGGGAATCATCCTAAAAGCAGACATGTCAGAAGACAAACTGGAAGCTAGCTGCACCACTGAGCAACTGGCTATGATGGCTCAGAACTTTGGCAGAATGGTGTGGAAAATCAATAGACGTGGTCCAGAACAAGGTCAGCCTTCATCAACTAGTTCCCGAAACTAGAGAACCAGCAAGTCAAGGTCCAGTGAGATGAGGCAAGTGACAGGCGACAAAGCTTCCACTTAATCTAACAATTTAATTCGTAAGAATGAGCACAAGAACTAGTAAAATATGAAATAGCATTAAGAATAGAGTCTCAAAAGTAGCGTCACAATATGCGAAACCCTAAACTGAATTAAGGGTTTAGCTACACATAATCATGAAAAGACGCATAATTAAAAGTAGAAAAATCTTCTCTCTCGTCGAAAGCTTCGTCTTCTCTCCCAGAGCCGTCTAGGTCTTCGTAGAATAATGAGATTATGAGATGATGGAAACCCTAACCCAAAGATCTTATTTATAGAAAAACACAGGGTTTCGAAGTCTGTTTTTGGGCTCAATTTCCAAGTTTTGGACTTGCTGACGTCATCAAACGCGTTGCTGACATCAGCGACCGCGTTTTGCTTTAGCATTATCGGCGCTTTTTCCTTTAGCATTAGCGTTGCTGCTAACGTCAGGGCAAAACGCGATACGCACTTTATCCCGACTTCGGCTCTTGATTTGACCATCTAAACAACCTCGGATGCTCTCGGTGTGAACTAGAGAGTTGTAGGGAATTGAGTTAGCTTCGCAACGGCGTATGAGTCGTATTTTTCTGATCAACGGTTCATTGCCAGCGCTCTGTCAAAGGTCCAAAGGTCTAATCTGAAACTGTGATGTTTTTGGCATGAAAAGCCATCTTTTATGCGCGTTTCCTCCTAGAGCTTCCGAAACACCTGAAATGCAAAACCATACTAAAAAGTAAATGTTCGCATATAAAAGTGTCGAAATAAACGGGATTAGTTGATTCGACGAGTCGTATAAATACGACTCATCAAACCACCCCACACTTAAACTTGTTCGTCCCGAACAAGAACAAAGTCATAGAAGGAAAATAAATGTAACACCACAATTTCTTCGACGTCTTGAATAATGCTACATGAATATGAGTCGCTAGTCTAGACTTCACCTTTCCATGCATACTCGTTACTAAAAGTCTTGTGCTCAAACATGAAAGTAATGATACGTGTTACCTTTGGGTCGAGATGCAAATCAATTCGGATGTCTCGGGAGATAGTCCTTTTTAGACCCATGAACCGCACTCTTGGTTCCGAACTCTTGCTACATGGTTACGCTTCATTGCTTCTTCTTGCACGTGATTGATTCGAGCTTCAAGGTGTTTGAGTACTTTTCGGACAGCTTGTAGTGACTCGGTTTGATGTATCAATGGGACACTTCACTTTATTGCGGTGTAAGATTTCACAATTGATCGAATTTATTTCCTTGTGTTGCGGATTGTGATTGCTCGAACCTACTTGCTCTCACTCATCATTGTCCTTTTGACGCGAGTCAAGCCAAGGGTCGCTTGACTATTTTCCCGGCTACTTGGACTAGAGTTTGGACGGTGTGATGTATTCCCGTCCCGACCAACCGCAAAAGTACCGCAGTGGCGGAGTAGACTCGTAACCATGTCGCCTCGAAGTGCTAGCCTCCACGAAATCCACATAACCATATAGTTTGAATCCGGTCCTTCAGCGCTTTGTCAAGTCTCTCTAGGACGTTTCTATCAACTCCACATCCCTGTTTATCTCAACTTTCAAAGGCACGTAAAGGGTTAAGTTCACATGTTATTGCACAATTCAAATTTCACAAGAGGCATGCATGTAATCGGCTCTATCTATTTCACGTTATCAACATCCAATACTGCAAATCTAGGAAATAGAGAGAAATTTCATACTTCCAATTTTTTTTATAAAGGGAAACGTGCTGACACTATGCAGGTGCAAAAATTAAACGTGCTGACACAACAAACTGACTCTCCCACCCCACACTTTTGAACTGACGTGTCCTCACGGCACGACTGAAATTCAAAGACACAGCTATGCATGCAACAAATGGAAAAGGAAGAGATTAAAGTGAACAGATACTCCCCTCGTTTCGTCGTGCGAAGATGGAAATTCTGGTCAAACGAGTCAGTCAACGCCGGTCAACCATGGTCAACCGCGGATCACGCCCATTTTAACCCCGCGGTCAACACTTAAACTTAACTCCATCCGCGGAGGATAATGTGCACGTAGTCCGCGACCTGCTCTGAGTTGCACCTGTTTCCTGTATAAAAATGTTCCTCTTTCCTAGACGACAATGTGAAGACATATGACTCAAGACTCAAATAAAAAGAAAAATGAAATAAAATGAGAAAGCAAAAAATTTGCCGGGCTGCCTCCCTGCGAGCGCCTTTGTTTTACATCGTTGGCTCGACGTTACCTCTTTAGGAATCACAAGTTAGGATCCCATGGACGTGTGAGGTCAAATTTCGCCTCAGCTATTCCTTCAACCTGCCCAAAATCATTATGTGATGGTGTGTTCATGTCTGCTCTCCATCGATCAGGCGGGTTCGCCTTTACATCCTTCCGAGTTGGCGAGGATACCTTGATTATAGTTACAGGTCCATCGAGTCGTTCTCTAGTGTTTCTCCATCCTGGTTTCCATTCAAACATGCCATGTCTCGGTCGCTTCTTCATGTATGAACGGTTGGCATCTTCGTCAATTTGGAAGTTAAGTATCTTGCCGTCAAACACAAGCGACTTTAGGCATGTTCCCATGTCAATCTTCGTCTTTGTGGCAGAGAGGAGTGGTCGTCCCAGAATAAGTGATCGATGATCATTATCTCTAGCATCTCCAATCTGCAAAATATATGAGTCTACAGGAACAGCAATATCTCCAACATGGAGCGTTAGATCCTCAGGTAAACTAACAGGACGAACACGGGATGTATTTTCTAACTCTACCAATAGTTTATGGAATTTCAATGGTCCCAATTTCAAAGAGCACGATAAAGAGCATGGCATGGCATTAATATTAGCACCCAAATCGATTAAACAGTGGTGTATGAGGGTTTTACCGACATCACGGGTGACAGTCAAGACACCTGGGTTCTTACACTTTTCAGGCGGTGCTCCTTGACTCGTAGCGAGTGAGTGCTCCCTCGTTGGCTTCTCTGGCTCATGCTTCACCTCGAACTCGCCATCTAGCTCATTCTGGTTGATCATATGCTCTTTCGGAGCTCTTACCTGTACAGAAAACGATAAAGAAGGATCAGTTTTCGAATTCATATCAGACCAGATCGCGGGTGAAGAACACTTTAAGTGTTCAATCCGCGGATCGATAAAGTCTTCTTCATCCGCGGCTACAACATGTACTTCGTCCGCGGCCAGCTGTTCCTCCGCGGGTTCTTCGAATGTTATTTCCGCGGGTTCTGTGTATGTTAGCTGTCCGCGGATGACGTTAATATGCACATCATCCGCGATCCCCTCTGAATTCGCCACCTCTTCTCTGGTTTCTACTTCTGGTTCGTTTATCATGGCCAATGTGCTGATGTTCTCTTCCGGATTAGGCACTGTCTGCGACGCTGTGGTTGTGATGGAGGTGTTGCATATGATGTCATGCACGATCTCGGGCATTTCGGCAGCGAGCACCGGAACTGTCTCGGGCAGCTCGGTAATGAGGTCCGATTCGAGTAGCTTGGCCGGCTCTTCTTCAGGCGCCAGTGGGCCGTTTCCTTCTAAATGCCCGAGGTAATATGAATTGAGCTTTTCTTCTGTCATCCACGGGTCCTTATCCTCTGTTGGCTCGGTGTAACTTGATCTAGGCTCCTCCTTGCTGACCCTTGGCTTCATGTTGAGCATCTCATTGATCCGGTATGCAGCTTCTTTTTGAGCCGCCTCTACTATTGCCCATGATTCCTCGGCTTTGGCCTGGATTTGGTGCACCGTGTTGGACAGTTCTTCGAGCTGCTTGGCTTGATTTTCTTTTGACCTCTCGGCCAAATCATCTATCAAGTGCCAAAGATCGTCCATATCTAAGTTATTCACCGAGCCTCCCGCCGCATCATTAAGCCAATTCCACTCATGTGGCATCATTCCACCGAGAAACCTTTGAAGAAGATAGAGGTTTGTGAATCCATGGTGCGGGCAGCTCGTCACAATGGAATCAAAGTACGACAAGTACTCGTCCAATGTTTCGTCCCGGGATTGCTTGAGGTTGATGATCTTCTCGCGGACTTCAAGTTGGATGGATGGTGGGGAAAACTCCTCATAGTTCCAAGGCTTTGTACTATAATAAGAAGACATGGTGCACCATAAAGCAAAACTAAATAAAAAAAAGAATGGAAAAATAAATAAAGAAAAAGAACAGCTTCACCGAAGCGCAGCTCCCCGGCAACGGCGCCAAAATTTGACAGGCGTCGTTTGACCTGCAAATTTAAATTTATATTTTCCTTGCGAGAAACCTAGTAAAGTGGAAAGCAAGGGTCGAACCCAAGGGAGCTGGTGAGGTTACTTGTTGTTCTGTAAATAAAGCAATTGAGGTTTGTGAGTAATTGTGAGCAAGTGCAAAAGAGAAAATAGCAAGGAAATAATGTCGAAGATTCAATCAGAGAGAAAACTCAGTTTAGGGTTTCTATTGTGACACGTTTATCATCGACTGCTAATGATCTAATTTCATGTTTCTAAGTGTGGTCATTCCGACAAAGGTAACAACCCTAAGTATCCCGACAAAGGTGATACACCACAACCTAACCCGACAAAGGTGTTAGACTTCTAGTTCTTTCCTAAACTTAATAATCCGACAAAGGTATTATTTAGCCCAGGTGTTACGACCTACCTTTACGACAAAGTTTCCAGTATATATTAACGGTAAGAATTAACTGCTCAATTAAGCTTTGCGACAAAGCTTCCACTTAATCTAACAATTTAATTCGTAAGAATGAGCACAAGAACTAGTAAAATATGAAATAGCATTAAGAATAGAGTCTCAAAACTAGCGTCACAATATGCGAAACCCTAAACTGAATTAAGGGTTTAGCTACACATAATCATGAAAAGACGCATAATTAAAAGTAGAAAAATCTTCTCTCTCGTCGAAAGCTTCGTCTTCTCTCCCAGAGCCGTCTAGGTCTTCGTAGAATAATGAGATTATGAGATGATGGAAACCCTAACCCAAAGATCTTATTTATAGAAAAACACAGGGTTTCGAAGTCTGTTTTTGGGCTCAATTTCCAAGTTTCGGACTTGCTGACGTCATCAAACGCGTTGCTGACATCAGCGACCGCGTTTTGCTTTAGCATTATCGGCGCTTTTTCCTTTAGCATTAGCGTTGCTGCTAACATCAGGGCAAAACGCGATATGCACTGTATCCCGACTTTGGCTCTTGATTTGACAATCTAAACAACCTCGGATGCTCTCGGTGTGAACTGGAGAGTTGTAGGGAATTGAGTTAGCTTCGCAACGGCGTATGACTCGTATTTTTTGATCAGCGGTTCATTGCCAGCGCTCCGTCAAAGGTCCACAGGTCTAATCTGAAACTGTGATGTTTTTTGCATGAAAAGCCATCTTTTATGCGCGTTTCCTCCTAGAGCTTCCGAAACACCTGAAATGTAAAACCATACTAAAAAGTAAATGTTCGCATATAAAAGTGTCGAAATAAACGGGATTAGTTGATTCGACGAGTCGTATAAATACGAATCATCAGCAAGACTCCTCTGACAAGGGAATGGAAGAGGTTCAGTGCTATGAATGCACGGGTTTCGGTCACATCCAATCACAATGTGCAAATACTCTCATGAAGAAGAAGGCAATGGTCGCTAGCTTTAGCGATAGTGAGTCAGACGAGAAAAAGGAGTAGGCGAAACCACCAACTTTGTGGCGTTCGTCACAACTCTAGGAGAATGCAGCAATACCAGTGAAGGAGTATCATCTCAGTTGGAACTCCCGGCGGAAGACCTCTCAGACAGTGACGATGAAGAACTCACGCAGGAGTCTCTGGCTCTGACATATAAAGATATGTATGAGAAGTGGTTGCTACTGATCAAGGTCAACAAAAAGTTGAATGACAAAGTTGCAAGCATCACTATAGAAAAAGACAAGGTCTAGCAGGAGGTCGAGCTACTGCTTACTCAGAAGGTAGAGCTCGAAAGCACGGTAGACTCACTAAATACTCAACTGGCTGAGATGAAACAGGAAAGATTGTGTCTGCTTGCCCAGAAAATAGAGCTCCTGAGTTCTCATCGCTGAAAATCGACATGGAGAAGGACAGTGAAACTCATACTGTAGGCATGGTGGGTCTAAGGAAAATCATCACAGATCAGAAGCGCAAGGAGGTGTTCCAACTAAGGAGGGTAGAACAACTGGAACTTCAGCTAGAATCTGAAAGAATGGATCATTCAACCACCAAGAAGGAACTCAACCACCTCAAACAATCGGTAAGGATGCTAAACTCTGGCACTAATGACTTAAATAATATTCTCAGGTCTCAAAGGATGGAGTCTGAACATCGAGGCTTGGGGTTTACGGAAGAAGGCACCTCAAAAGGCACTACCTCTGTTAAAGCGAAACGAGTGATGGATCAGCTGCCTGAACAAAAGGTGAAATAGTCCCAAGGAAAGAACCTAGCTGATCACAAAAAGATCCGTGGAACACCCGTCCAAAGTCGTGATCACACTCCCGTAATGCAAAGAATGGATTTGCGCACTTGCTGGTACTGCCACCAGATGGGACACATCAAACTGAAGTGTCGCCTGTTTCTTACTGAACGTCGGGCATACCAACAACAGACCAAACCTCGACGGAAACAGGTCTGGGTACCAAAGGAAAACCAGACGGTATGCATGGTGGCCTGTTGCTCCTCAAGTTAAACAGTTCAAGACGGTTGGTACTTTGACAGTGGATGCTCCGCCCACATGACAGGTAACTCCAAATACCTTACTCATATTAGACCTGTTGAGAAGATGTGGTTTGTCACCTTCGGGGATGGTCGAAAGGGTCAGGTGATCGGCTGTGGGACATTGAAGGTTCCGGATCTCCCTGCACTCAAGGACACCCTCCTTGTTGAAGGTCTGACAATGAATCTTATTAGCATCAGTCAATTGTGTAACGATCGACAATATGTGTCATTCTCTCGCGACTCATGCCTCGTCTTAGACAAGAATTGTGGTATTATGATGAAAGGAAGAAGGGGTGCAAATAACTGGTATACCATAGGGATGGGTCTGATGCGTCCGATGGGAGATGAGGACTATGGCTAAAAATGGTTTACTCTAGACTATATACACGCCATACATCGATTTATGCGAGGGGGAGTGGACAAGACCCTGCACACAAGGTCTGATGGGAGTAACGCACAAATCTATGCTGACAAGTGTACCAGGAAACTGATGGACCAGAAGGTGTCACAGTTGCAGAAGGAGTTCGTACTATACCCATAGAAATATGCCAAGAATCAGACAAGAAAACATGAATACAGAGGGCAATAGAGGGCGATAACTCCAAAGCATATGACAATGGACGTACAGTTGACCAAGCCCTTCATCAATTCACACGACATTTCACAGTTTGGAACACCCAGATCCTCCTCGGGTCTATGGGTTGTCAAACACTAACTGTGCCCAACGGTGGTCAGTCAGAATCGATACCCCAGCTAAAATAGTTGGACTGACCACCTAAGAAAGAGAGCTGGAACAGAAGGCACACTACTTGAGGACAAACATTTTTTGAATATTCTCAAAGATTTTTCATGCCGTTATTTGAATCGGGAGTTGACTGATTTGGGAAGTTAAAAAGGCCGAAGTATTTTTTGAAACACAAAATCAGTTCTATTGTCTTCTCCCTCTCGTCCAAACCCTAGAACGACAGCCTGCAAAATCTCTCAACTGCTCATCCAATCAACGACGATGGTGAACACCAGATCATCAAAATCTGGTGTCAAATCCGCTGAGAAGAAGAAAGAGAGCATGCAGTCTTCAAAGACACTGGCGGCGAAACCCCGTATTCCGAAATCAAAAGTGCCGAAGGTGAAAAAGGTGTCGCCTTTACACTCCGATAATGAACCATTAGCCGAAGAAAAGAAGACCTGCGGAGGAACAACCGTAGAAATCCCTTTGTCGGACGCGGTGGATACGTCTAAATCTGTCGATGCTGGTTCGACACAAGTTCTTCCCCAATCTAAGGTATACCCTAAATCTCAGACTGTCCCTTCCGTTTCTGCAAATATTTATGCTGTTGAAAATATTGTGGTGGAAAAAGTTGTGAATGTGGGGTCTGAGAAAGGTGGTGAAGCCAGTAGGGCTGCTGTTTGTGAAGATGGTGCTGGTTCCATGAAAGAAGGAGAGCCCAGCATCTCTGTGTCTAAAGGTACTGGTGGATCAGGAGTATGGAGGGAGAAAATTCATGCTTCTGGGTATGTTCGTCCGGGAGGTTTTTGGAGAAAGAAGGGGACTCGCCGAGTTGTTTCTCCAAGATGGTGTCTGGCCAAGATCTGTTCAATCAAAGGGAGGCTCATAGAAATGTCTGATGAGGAGACAAAGAAGTTTCTTAAGACCTCGGGGAAGAGGAATATGGTGATTAATAAAGCTTCTGATAATGAGTATATTGAAAATCTTAGAGGAATCGTTGATGAACATCACGGTGAGCTAGTTGAGACTGTGACGGAGGAGGTTAATCCATCAGAAAAGGTTGATGGGTTGAATGATGCAATTACGTAAGGATCTGATCATGCTAAAGAAGATAAAGATCTGGATAGTGTGCTCAAGGATATTGATGATTTTGTTGAAAATCTACAAAAGGAGGTTTCTGTACCTGTAGTGCGAAGATAAGATCAGCCTTCAGAAGTCCAGGCTGTTGGAGTTGAAGAGTCTGCACCTGCCCTCATGTCTGATGTCGTGAAAGAGGCAAGTGTGCCTTCAGAGGAACCAGGTGTTTAGACAGAAGCTGGGTCAGGTGGAGTTCCAGTGGCTGTTGAGGAGACAGTGGTCGACCCAGCTGTTGTTCAAGATGGTCTTCGTAGTGATCATATACAGGAAGATAGTTCCTCCATTTGTGAGGATGCTACTAAGCCAGATTCAAAGGAGGTTACTCTTTCGGATGATGACCAAGACCTTGTTCCTCTTGTCAATCTCAAAAAGGCAAATAAGGACAAGGAAAAGAAGAAGGTGGCTTTTGAAAGATCTGCTCAGGGGTCAGCCCAAGATGATGCAAAGGTGGACAACATGGCAAGGGGAGCTAATTCATCTAAGAAAAGAAAACGTGAAGCTTCGTTCCCTATTTCAGAGGATGCTGGGAGATGCGAAGTCCCATCTCCTGATTCTGATACTGCTCCAGTTGGCTTGGTTAAGAAAGGAATTTGGTTTGCTAGTCGAGATGCGGCGAGAAAGTGGTCATGCGTACTGATGGACCATATTTAAATGATTCGTTAAGATAGTTAAACCCACCAAATTAGACACTTTGTCTTAACAACGTTTACTTGTTAGTTCCATTTTTGTTGTACAGGCTATTTTGAGGTTTAGAGAAGAATCAAGCTAAAAAGGCGGTTCTTAAACCAAAAATGGATTACAAGTCAAGTCGGGCCAGTCGGGGACCGAGAAAAATCAATCAGGGACCGAGGACCCCAGTCGAGGACCGAGGACCCCAGCCGGGTACCCAGGCCCAGTACCGAGAACCTCAGGTCCCTGCCGAGAGGTGCCGGGCCCAAGTGCCGGGAGTGCCGGGAACCAAGTCCCAAGTCCCGAGTCCCGAGTTCCGAGTGCCGAGAAGACCAGGTCCCCACCGAGCACCCGTGCCGAGAGAGCGAGCACCCGTGCCGAGAGAGCCGAGCACCCGTGCCGAGACCCACATCCGAGAGCGCCGAGACCCACGTCCAAGAGCGCCGAGAGCCGAGTCCGAGAAAACCAGGACCGCGCCAAGAGTAGCGCCCGGGCCAGGCTGACCAAGGGCCTGAGGAAAACTTCAACCCCGGGCCATGACCATGCTCCGAGCAAAATCTGGCCAAACATCCTTCATTGATCAGTCTTAGAATCGTCTCAACATTCCAAATCCATGGTCCAACACCCAATCCCCTCCGGCCAAAATTTCGGCAGCTCCGGCCATGGTCCAATCAACTTCCGGTGATGCTCCGATCAAGCCAAATCCAACCACCATCTTGCTCCGGTCATTCTAGCCCAACTCCGGTCAAAATCCGGCGAAGTCCAACCAAACTACTTAATTCCCGATTAGGTTATACTATTCACATCGGTTGATCTTTTGGTTTGAAGCCATACCTCAACCAAGCTCAACCAAGCTTGCCCAATCCTTAACCGAGCTCATGTAGTTGCCCTTTGGCACATCCCAAGCTCAACCGCCCATGTGCAAGGCAAGTGCACCCTTTGGTGTCAAACAAGTCCAACCGAAGGCCAACCAAGCTCAACCGGACTTATGGGAGGACTAGAGGCGGTTGGAGGAGGAAATATCCTACTCCACTACCTCTCCTCCACCGCCACATTTGGCTATAAAAGGAGGGCTTCCCCTCCTTGAATCAATGCCCCTTGTTACTTAGATAGAGAAGTTCTCTAAAATCCATCCCACAAATCCTTGTAAACACTTTACTTTGAATCATAAGTTCTACCTTCTCTCTTGTTCTTGAGTGTTTTCTTGAGTTTGTTCTTCATTTACTTTGCCCAAAACCGAGAGCCTCTTTTACTTTCCTTGTCTTTATTTTGCTTTGATCTTGAGTACTCTTGTTGGTTCTTGAGTACTTTTGTTGTTCTTGAGTATTCTTCTCTTATTTTCTTGTCTAAACCGAGAGCCCTCTTTGCTTTTCTTGTTTTAGATTTCCAAAACCATTTAGTTTTAGTGCACTTAGCTATGGTATCCACTTCTATGGATACTCGTAGCTAAACCCTTCATTCGGTTGAAGGGGTGTGCTTGTATCATGCAAACGTTTTAGACCCTTTTCTTAGTGCTTCTATTATGTTCAAATTTGTTCTATGTGCCATATATTAGGTTAGGACATTCATGGTTGAGTGGAGGCTCGAAAGAGCAAAGCTCTTCCATGGGGTTCGTGAGCATACATGGTTAAGTGGAGGCTCGAAAGTGCAAAGCTTTTCCATGGAGTTCAACCTCTTTAAAACACCACTTGGTTGATCGGAAATGATTGATCAAGTTGATGCACATAAGCTAAGATACTTCGAAAGGAGGAATTAGCCTAACTAGAACAAGTGTTCTATGTCTTGAAACGGACTAGACGGTGTGGCAAGTCGAGTGCTAGAAATGGCCTTGATACATCTTTGAACACTTAGAACGATCATTAGAGGTCGATGATGAACGAACTATGATACAAGGCCCCTAAAACTGAATCTTTCCATTAATTAAAACACCACTCGTCACTTTACTTTCAGTCCTATTATCAACTGCTTACTTTCAGTACCATTTACTTTTCAGTATTTTACTTTCCGCAACTAACTT
Source organism: Rhodiola kirilowii (assembly GCA_033675215.1). Classification (NCBI taxonomy): domain Eukaryota; kingdom Viridiplantae; phylum Streptophyta; class Magnoliopsida; order Saxifragales; family Crassulaceae; genus Rhodiola; species Rhodiola kirilowii. The sequence continues at coordinate 23,681,102 of CM066197.1, forward strand.
TACTTTTCAGTACCTTTACTTTCCGCAACTAACTTTACTTTTCCGTACCTTTACTTTCCGCAACTAACTTTACTTTTCAGTACCTAACATTTACTTTTCCGCACATTTACTTTCAGTACTTTACTTTCCGCACATTTATTTTCAGCACTTTACATTTCAGCACTTTACTTTACGTAATTTACTTTCAGTCTTTACTTTTACGCACTTTACTTTACGCACTTTATTTTCAGTCTTTACATTTCCGTACGCTTACTATAGACTTGTTCAACATCAATCCAACATAACTTTGGCACGCATTGCGCTTGAAATATAGCGTGCGGCCAGTGCCAGAAGTATGTTGCTTGGTTGATATTGAACTCGACTGTTCCAGCAATTTACTTTTCAGTATTTACTTTCAATTCAGTATTTACTTTCTTTACTTTCCAGCAATTTACTTTCAGTACTAAAACCACAAACAACCCCAATCGCACTTACATTTCTGTACAAATCCCTTAAAGACCAACTATCCACTAATTCCCTTGGGTTCGACCCCTACTTACCGCTTGCTAATCCAATAGTAAGTCACGAGTAGCGGACTTATAAATTTATCTTTTGCGTTGCACACGACGACTGTGCTCCGTCAAAAATTGGCGCCGTTGCCGGGGAATTAGAAATTATCAATCGGATAATTGTTCTTTCTTTTTTCTTTTTCATTTTTCTCTTAAATTTTAAACTCGCTTCTGCTTAACCATGTCTCGTGCGGGAAGCCACCATGACTATCAAGATGACGACGAGATAAATCTGTTCAATCGAAATAATGAGGCGCTGCCTCCATTTCCAATTCTCGACGATCCGGAGCAACTCATCCGAAACCAAAGAGCTCGTGAAAGGGAGGCCATCCGGAGAAACCAAGGCCCGCCCGAGGACCGAAATGAAGCTGGTCCAGCGCAACAACCCCCTAGACATCCACCACCCCCGCAATATCGACAAGAGCCAAGACGAGAACCCGTATTCGATGAGTACTATGGGGACAACAACTTCCGCAAACCTACTGTGGGGGAACTGTCGGCACCGGATTTCAGAAATCAGCCGTGGTGCATTTACGAGGGCCCTGAACTAGAAAGATCGCCATCAACACATCAGTGGTCCACAATTTGCCCAAGTTCTCAGGAACTCATGGAGAATCTGCGACAACTCATCTCCAACGCTTACATGGCATTTGCCAAAATCTAAGGCCCAATGGGGTGAATGTAGAAGACTTCCAATTGAAGGCTTTCTACTTTTCCCTCATCGACTCGACAAACGACTGGTTCCTTTCATTGCCTTCGGGAAGCATCAGAACATGGGCTCAGATGCAAAAGAAATTCCTGGACAAATACTACCCAGCGGCAAGAGTGATGCAAGTAAGGAGGCAACTGTAGGACATCAAGCAGGGGCCCAAAGAAACCATGTACGACTACCTGGAAAAATTCAACCGCCTGGAGAGAAGCTGCTGCACCCTCAGACTGCCTGAGAAACTCATCATCGAATACCTCATTGATGGATTGAGACCCTTAGACAAAATGCTCCTGGATGCCTCAGCTGGAAGATCCATGATGAATCTATCACTGAGCGGCATAAGGAAACTCATCACCGACGTTGCTGAAAATGCCCGATTTAGAGAGGAGACAACTCGGCAGGAAGAATTTTCCCGAACAAAGAATGTGGCAAAGGCTGAAACACCGATGAACTCTATGCCAGAGGAGATGAAACAAATGAAGGAGATGATGGTTCAGATCCTACAAAGGCAGCCAGTTCAAGTGAAGCCTTGCGAGTTTTGTAGTTCTACGGAGCACAAGACTGACGCATGCCCAATGTTAATAGTAAAGGAACCGGCAGAAGTGAATGCAGTGGTAGGATACCAAGGATACAACAACTACAACGACAGAGCCGGACCAAACCGGCAGTATAATCAAGTAACCAACCCAACTTGGCGGAACGACAACCACCCTCCGAGGGAGACACAACAAGCCGCACCTCAATTAGCTCAGTCATTCTACCAACCTCCCCACCGGCAGTACAACCAGAACGCTCCATCAGCAGGCCAATATCAGCAAAAAGGACCGAATCAGTACCAAGCCGGCCCGAGCAATCCGCAAGGACCGAACAAATCCCTTGATGATGTGGTGAAGGAACTCGTGGGCTCGATGCATCGATTCCAAGTCGAGACAAAGGGAGATATCTCGGACTTGAAGAAGCAATTGTCCCAGCTCGCCACCTCAATGTCCGCGCTCACTAATGAACCAGGCAGACTTCCTTCACAAACCATCCAAAACCCAAAGGCGAATATTAGCGTGATAAGGAGGTCAAACATGAAGGCGGCACTGGAAGAAGTAGCACGATCCACAACTTACAAACCTACGAACAAACACTTCACCCGTAGGCACCGTCCTGATTGGAATCAAGACGAAGACCGACCCAATGATGGAAGAACGTGGGTCACGCATGTTGACAATGGACGCTATGCGTTCACCGTTAGCATGACACCACCACCAATCACACACTTAAACGTACCAGCATCTGGCTGGGATGACAATGACGATTTAGACTCTGATGGTCCCAGATGGGATTCCCCAACTAACATCTATGCGTCGGAGCAAAGCATTTACCTAGAAAATCAGGAGCTAAATGGACCCGATCCAGCAAATCTTGAATCAGAGGAAGATGCCGAATCAACTGATTACAAAGGAAGCAATGAGCAGGCATACCCTGAAGTTTTTTTATACTCCATACAGATGGTCGCCTCCAAGGGCCATGAGACCCAAAAGAACGAGGAAAAAACAAAATCAGAGCCAAAGAATGGGCAGAATGGCCCGATAATGGAAAGATCCCTCACTACGGATCATGAGTCACAATCGGAAAAGGATAAGGACCCGGGGGCCTTCACGGTCACCTGTGGTATTGGTGAAGCCCAAATTCATCAGTGCTTAATCGATCTTGGGGCCACCGTCAATGTCCTACCTTATCCTCTATATTGCTCAGTAGGGCTTGGTCCATTGAAGCCACCAAGGATATCCCTCGAGTTAGGGGAAAAGTCGTGTGTCCAGCCGGTTGGAGTGTTTGAAGATCTAATACTCCGTGTGGGAAAGCTCGTCGTTACTACGGACTTTTATGTAATACAAACAGGAGATACCAGAAAAGACGACCCTCCAACACTTTTATTGGGACGACCATTCCTCTACGCTACCAAGGCAAGGATCGACATGGGCAAGGGCTTGTTATCACTCGCATTTGACGGCAGAATTTCAGATTTCTACATCGATGATAATGATGGCCGTCCAGGTACAAGGAAACCGCCAGACATTGTGCATACCTCAAATCTCAGAACTCTGGTTTCTGACCTACCAAGAGAGACCGTAAGAATAGCTAGGCTAGCAGCTATGGTCAAAAGATCTTCACCAGCTTGGGAGGATATGAAGGAAAAACCACCGGAACAATGGAGTCCTGACCCGAGCTCATCATCCCACAAGAACTCGAGGAAAGTCAAGGCAAGAATAAAGGTAGGCGCTGCGCAGAAATACGACCTGAACCGCCCATGGGATCCAAACTTGTGATCCCCAATCGTCGAGCCAACGACGTTCAACAAAGGCACTGGTCGGGAGGTAACCCGACATTTTTTCTTTTCAGTCATTTAATTTCTGTCATTTAGTTTTTACCTCGTCAATCGCTCTCATCCATTTTGTGTATAGAAGGAATGACTACTTGTATAAGAATCAACTTTGGGGAGCGCCGAGAGTTTAAGGCCCCAGCCGAACTCCCTCGATTATTCCGCTCCGAGCCATGTCATTTGGTCACATGTCCTCGACACGCAACGACACCGTAAAGGGAGTTCAGTTCTTCCCTTTTCCTTATGTCATTTCCTTCTCTTGTAAATATTTGCTTGCAATCGGCTTTTGAACTAAATCATGCTGAGAGGCACGCCTTCGTTCAAAAGTGTGGGGTGAGAACCGCCTTTGCACATAATTAATTTAACATGCTTTCCTTTTCCTTTTCCCTTAATATTATCTTTTTGAAAATATGAACTTGAGAATGTGAAAAAGATAGATCTAAATTCAAGCATTTACCTTGTGAAATCTCAACTGTATAAAAACTTGAGGATGTAACTTCTTAATTGTCCCTTTGTGCTGAGATATACAGGGGATGTGGAGTTGATATAAAATACCCTAGAGAGGCTTGGCAAGCACTCAAAGGATCGAATTTCACTATATGGTTTACGAAGTCAGTGGAGGCTGCACTTCGGGTTTCATTAGAAATTAGAGTCATCTCCGCCGTGCAGTGTTTATGCAAGAGGCGGGATGGGAATCAAACCGTCCTAACTCTAGTCCAAGTAGCCGAGAAAATAGATGAGCGACCCTAATCTTGACCCGCGCGAAACGGCGAGGATGAGAAAGAGCGGGGAGGTATTTCCATATGCTCTCGGGCGATGATTGGACCTCCCAAAAGGTTGAGAAAATGGACAAGCAAATCACAAAGGAACAAAGCTTGAAGAAGCAAATCAAAGGCCAAAGGCCAAAATTGTGAAGGTTTTAACCGAAACAAAAGTGAAGAAACTCAAATTCAAAATCGAAGGCTAAAGACCAAATCACTTCAAAAGCTGTCCCTCATCAAAAAGAAGTCAAAGAGCTCAGATCATTGAAACTCGAACCAAGTCATGTGCTAGAGAAAGCTACAAGTTAACCATATAGTGCGAGTCGGTCCCAAGAATGCAAGCCAGGAGCCTGAAAAGGGCTATCTCTCGAATCATCCGAATTAATTTGCATCTCGGCTTGAAGGTACAAGTATCAAGTTTCTGCGGGCTCGGTCCGGTGGTGGCCTGATTCGATTGTGAGCACCATCACTGCGGGCTCGGTCCGGTGGCGGCCTGATTCTGTAGTGCATACATTTGATCTCTCAACGTTCTATTCAATGCTATTCTTCATTGCGGTGTTCAACTGGAGACCCTCAACTCACCGTTCAACAGTCAATTGGGACATGGCCCAACTGATTTATCAGATCGGGAACAAGCTGAAGTTTAACATGGGTAGAGTTATGTTTAAACAGATCGCAGACCATGCTACTTCAAAGCGAACTCTTCACCAGATATGCTTCCATTCCCTGATCTATGAGTTGATCATCCATCAAGCTCCAGATTTGAAGTCCTCGACTGACCATCTCTCCAAGGCACCTAGCAAGTTCATCGTTGATCACAATCTATATAAAGGCCGTCATGTGAACGATCTGAAGAGGCCAAATCAGAAAGGAAAAGATTTCCCAGAGTCATCGAGTCGAGGGGGAGCTAGGATGAGCTGTGACGAGAGGAGTAAGCTGCTCAAGGACCTGAATGTCATCATTGCAGTGGACAAGGAACAACGTAAGCGCATCAACAGGCTTGCTCGTGCCCTCAGCTACCCAAGTGAAGATGAATCTGATGATGCAGATACTACGGATGACACTGATGATAAGTCGTCAGCATGAAGGTCCTTCATTCCAAACTCTCTGCACTCTGTTTCATCTTAACCTTTCGTATTCTGTGTGCTTGTTCTAGCACTATTTTGATTGGCTGTTCGAACTTAGATTGGACCCCTTGCCAGTTTGTGGCAAAAAGGGGGAGTATTTTGAGAGGAGACAGTTTTTTCTCTCAAGGTTGTCTAATGTCTAGATAGTTAGATAGATCTAGTTATCTAGTAGATTTGGTTTTGCCAAAATGCCAAGGGGGAGATTGATGTTCCATTGAGTGGCATGTATTTGGCAAAACATAGTTAGACAGTTCGAGCAGGAGTTCAGGGGGAGTTCGAACACATTCTGGGACTACAATACAGTGTGGATTAGACACAAAGATGTTTTCCGGAAGGTTTGAAAGATCGAATGTCGTTTCGATCTGAAGTCGGCCAGTGAAGAATTCGAACATCAGATATTCGAATGAATTTCTACATGTCAAGATCTGATGGCGGCGTGGCTGACTTGGGAAAGAAGTCTTCGTATATTCTTCCCACCGATTTGAGAAAGATATACATCGAATATTTAGGAATATTTCCTAAATATTTGATGGGATTATCTGGAGTAGATTTGGAGATCGTCCTGGTATATAAATACAATGCTAGGGCATCCATAATCAGCATCGCTTTCAATATCAAATATACACGAGTATACCCTACTGATTGGAGAAGAAGAAAGCGACGGCCGATTGTTTTTCCTCACTGGAAATTCATCGATGCAAGAGCAGTCTTATCAACGTGCTACTCAGACTGCCTGGAAGCGATCCAACTGCTGCACACACTAAAGGCGAACACGCTTTCGAGAGAAAGCTATCGAGCTTCAAGAGAAGGTCGAGCACGGTCGAACTGAAGGTTCGGACGAAGGGGATCGAGGTGAACTGCTGTGAACCTCAGTTGCAAATCTGAGAGACTGAGTGTTAGAGGCTAGGCAATTACAAGGTGTAAGCGTAAGTCCACGTGTAAGCTCTAAACTCGTAATAAAGATTTGTGTGCCTTCTAGGGTGTGGGAAACCCCCCAGAGTAGGTGAGGCCGAACTGGGTTATCATTCTGTGTGTGCTCCTGTTATTTGTTCTGTCTGCTGAACTGTTGTGAAAGGAGTTCAAGGTCTGTCTCAACTATACCTTGAACACAAGCTTGAACAGAGTGTAGAATTTCAAAGACTAGTCGAGATATCCACACAACCTAGGCTAATGACAAGTTAATGCATTGCTCCCCGGCAACGGCGCCATTTTGACGTTGTATTGAGAATCAAAAATAATTTATAATGCCGGTAAGTATCGGATCGTCCAAGGGAGCAAGTTTAAACTTAGGCACTATGTAAGGTTATGCTTCTATTTATCCTAGTCTAAAACGAGTGTTTTTTTTTGTTTTTAATTTAATCAATCTATATATGCAAGAAAGTAAGAAATTTTTTTAACGACTTTCGAGAGAGATTTCGGGGAACTACTTCACTAAGCCAACATTAGAATCGAGTTTATTAACTGGCATGGATGGATTTGCCTATATTGATTGGAAAAAAGCCGCACAATTTAAGTGAGAACTTCACCCTTTCGGCACTATTGGATCGAATTGGAATTGTAACTTAAACTACGAACCTCACCCTTTCGGCGCTATTAGTTCGAATCAAGTAACTTGATGATATTTACTGACTCTCATTGCGTAAACATGGGGAGTCCTTGTTGAAGAACGAGCCTTTCCCGTTACAAATTTGGGCTACTCTCGTAGTCATCGAGTTTGTAACATGTATTTTACTTAATAGTCGGACGTTTGGCCTCACCCTTTCGACACTATTGGCTTAACATCTCAAAGCTATACACTTAGGCATTTTCTCAAATCATATAAAACAATCCAAGTGCAAAGATTAACTTATTAAACGATTCATAGTCAAGTAAGATTCATGGGACCCATAATATGGGTCACTACTCACTATCCATCGTCATGAAAATATAAGCCATGTTTTATTCGAAATGAAAATTACAAAGAGACAACGGAATTACTACACCCTTCAAATTGATGTTGATAATCACTTCAAGGTCAATCTTCGATCCGATCAAAATCCTTGTGTCCCCTTCTCTCATTTTCGTCGTCTCCAAGTGTATGTAAGTGGATGTCTAAAATTAGTGGCTGCCCCTTCTCTCTTTTTTTGCAATTTTTCCAAAAACCTAGCAAAAATTGGGCTTTGGGCTTATTCAGTCCTTGTCACCAAATAGGTGACACAGACGACATGGTAAATTCCAGAGATCTAAAGTTGCTGAGTTTTGCCTGGCATGTGTCACTTGTGTCAACTAATTTGAGTGACACTAGCGCAGAGTGAGATGGCCTCTTGAGCTCAATTTCTGACCTCTCTAACGATTGAGTCAGTTCTTGGCCCAAACTACAAAGTTGTAGTCCTTCATTTCAGCTTTCCAACATGCTATAGGTTAATGGATTTGGACATCATATGAGCTCTGAGCGTGCGGGATAAGTAGGGATGTCAATCCACCTACTTTTGTCATGTTTTTGCCCAAATTTCCACAAAACACTTTGGTTTGCCTTGGTGGAATCACTTTCCCCTGAAAAGCATTAAAACATAAAGTGAGAGCTCATATAAATAAGGAAGATGATTGAAATTGACTAAATGTGGAGCATGAATATAGAAAAAATTTATGCTCATCACCCAGCAGAGTATTCTTGCAGTGGAGTTGTTCGATGTATGGGGAATTGATTTTATGGGGCCATTTCCACCATCTTACAGGTATCAGTATAACCTAATAGCAGTCGACTACATTTTGAAGTGGGTTGAAGTAGTGGCTGCCCCTACTTGCGACGCGAATGTAGTTATGACGATGTTTCAAAAGGTTATATTCCCGTGGTTTGGTGTCTCTGGAATAGTCATTAGTGAAGGAAGTTCTCACATCAAGGAAAGGAATTTTCAAGACCCAGCTAAAGAAGTATGTTGTCTACACTACTACAGAACAGTCATTATGCATCGGTTCAAAAAAAACGATAGGCATCGGTTTACCTTTATGCGTCGGTTTTTTAAAAACCGAAGCATATTGTAAACGATATGCGTCGATTTCTAAAAAACCGACGCATATTGTAAACGATATGCATCGGTTTTTAAAAAACCGACGCATATTGTAAACGATATGCATCGGTTTTTTAAAAAACCGACGCATAAAGTGAGTTAAAACAACGACACTTAGGTTTATTTCAGAAACTCTTCAGTCCGCCTCTCATCTCAGTCGCAATTCTCAGCCGCCTCCGTCGCTCCTCATCTTCGTTCGACGCCGCTCAATCACTAGCTCCTCGTCTTCATTCGTTCGACGCCGTTCAGTCCGCCGCTTTACTCGCAATCGACGCCGCCTCCATCCTCGCCATTTCTCCTCCTCCTCCACTGGCCTCCAATTCAACAGGTAATTAGAGCTTCAACAGGTAATTAGGTTATTTTGCAGTTGAAATGTTAGGGTTATTAGGGCTCCATTTGTGAGAATCAACCGTTCGAATCAATCGCTAATAGTTAGGGTTATTTTGCAGTTGAAATTTTTGGCGTTATACGGTGGACGTTTTGTACCTTGTTTATCCTCCAAACATCATATCAAGTAAGGTATTCTATTGTGTTAATTGTGTATAGCTTTCGAAATTGGACATTGTTGCTCTTTCATTATTGAATAATGTTAATAACTAGTTGAATTTAAGTATATTAATTTAATTGATGTTCTGTTGTTTAGGGTTAACATTTGCGATTTACATCATCTTCCCGTAGTTGGTTCTTCGCTTCTTCAATTCCTGGTATTTGATGGTTATCAATCTTTCTTATTTTCCTATGAACATGGAGATTTTAATTTATTTTCCCTTTGTTTACTAATTCATTCTTGTTGTTTATAGCTCTAGTCCGTACTTGTTGCACACCCACCATTGAGATTCTTCTTCGCGAGCTTCTATTCTAAGGTAAACCGCAAGTTTATGTAACTCATTTACTACTTTTTAATTGTTGGAGTGCTTATAATTCACTCAAATATAAATGTTTGTTCGTGTAAATTAGTAGTAGTAACTAATAATATTTACACGTTTCATGTAGTGAAATTATAATGAATCGAGAATGGGTGTCCGGTAATAGGTTGAGCGATGAGTACGAATCAGGGATTATGGATTTCTGTGCGTTTGCATCGGCTTATGCGTCTAGAAACAACATTGAACATGTCTTTTGTCCGTGTATGGGTTGTTGGAATTTCAAAAAGGTCAAACCGAAGAAGTTACGTAAACACCTTTTGTTAAGGGGGATTAGCCCACAATATAAGGAGTGGTATTTGCATGGCGAGGGTGAACAACAAAACTATGAGCCTCCACCCGTAGAAAGCTTGCCGGAGGATAATGATGATTGGGAAAAGGATAATCTAATTGATATGGTTAACAACGTCGCCAATGATTTTGTTGATACGCCACATGTTTTGGAGTCGTTGAGGAATGACTCCGAATTACCATTGTATGAAGAATGTTCCAAATATACAAGGCTATCAGCAACATTGAAGTTGTTCAATCTCAAAGCGAAAAATGGATGGAGCAACAAGAGTTTTACTGAATTGTTGGCGCTGGTGAAGGATATGCTTCCTGAGGGTAACACACTACCTAATCGTACTTACGAGGCTAAAAAGGTTATGTGTCCCATGGGCCTCGAGTACAAAAAAATACATGTGTGTCCCAATGACTGTATCTTATATCGAAATGATTTTAGTGAACTCAAAGAATGTCCGGTGTGCAAGGCTTCTCGCTACAAGCTAAACAAAGAACCGAAAGGTAAATCTAAGGGCACTCCTTCGAAAGTACTATGGTATCTTCCACCGATCCCCATATTTCAGAGATTATTTGCTGACACAGAAGATTCCAATAATATGCGTTGGCATGCTGAGAAACGTGTTACTGATACGAAAATGCGTCATCCTGCTGATTCACTGCAATGGGCTAAAGTAGATAACACATTCCCAGTGTTTGGAGCAGAGTCTAGAAATTTACGGCTTGGCCTTTCTACTGATGGGGTGAATCCACATGGAAATCTCAGTAGTCAGCATAGTACATGGCCTGTGATTTTGGTTATCTATAACCTACCTCCCAAGTTAACCATGAAGCGTAGATACATGATGCTTTCTTTACTGATATCGGGTCCACGGCAACCTGGAAATGACATTGATGTATACTTGGCTCCTCTGATAGATGATTTAAAGCTTTTATGGGATAAAGGAGTACGCACATATGACGCGTCGAGGCAAGAATATTTCAATATGCGTGCTATGCTGATGTGTACGATCAATGACTTTCCAGCCTATGGTAATTTGTCGGGATACAGTATTAAAGGGTACAAAGCTTGTCATGTATGCGGGGAAGGGACATATGCATGCCATTTAAGCCATTGTCGAAAAATGGTTTATATGGGACATCAACGTTTCTTACCGAGACATCATCCTTATAGGCGGAAGAAAGCTGCCTTCAATGGTGAGACGGAGCACGGAATAGAACCGCAACTAGCTTCTGGCGATGAAATATTTCAAAATATTCAGAATATTACAAATCGATTCGGGAAACCATATTCGCGCACCGAAAGTGCTCCATGGAAGAAGCGGTCAATATTTTTTGATCTCCCTTATTGGCATTCTCTTGACATCAGACATTGTATTGATGTGATGCATGTTGAAAAGAATATATGTGAAAGTCTGCTTGGTACTTTATTAAACATTCCTGGAAAGACAAAAGATGGAGTTAAAGCGAGACTCGATATGCAGGAGATGAATATTCGTACCAAATTAGCACCTGAACTTCGAGGGCAGCGTACATATTTGCCTCCGTCGTGCACCACACTCTCTAAGAGCGAGAAAACTAGTTTGTGCGGATGTCTGAAGGGAGTTAAAGTTCCATATGGGTTCTCTTCAAATATTGCCAGCTTGGTTTCAATGAAGGATCTGCGGTTGAATGGCTTAAAATCTCATGACTGTCATACATTAATGCAACAACTCCTGCCTATTGCAATCAGAGGTATAATGTCTCCCAAAGCTCGGACAGTTGTACAAAGACTTTGTGTTATTTTTAGCTCCTTATGTTCTAAGGTTATTGACACATCGGAGCTTGATGGACTACAAGAGCAGATAGTTGTTACACTTTGCCAACTAGAGATGTTTTTCCCTCCCAGCTTTTTCGATATAATGGTGCATCTTACTGTTCATTTAGTGCGTGAGGTTCGAATTCTTGGACCAGTTCATATGAGATGGATGTATCCTTTTGAGAGGTATATGAAGGTTCTTAAGAGCTATGTGAGGAATAGACAACGTCCCGAAGTATGTATAGTGCAAGGATACATAGCTGAAGAGGCTGTTGAATTCTGCACTAACTTTTTGGGAAATACAACTGCGGTTGGGGTTCCAAGGCCACGTCATTTTGATCGATTCTTGGGAAAAGGCACAAGTGGACATCAATTGATGCCTAAGTCATTTGATGAGTTAACGAAGGCTCATTTCTATGTACTGCAGCATATACCTGAAATAACACCGTTTATCGAGGATCACATGAACATACTGAGGAGTAAATATCGAGGAAAATCTGAGCAGTGGTTGCAAAAAGAACACAGTCGGTCATTTTGTGAATGGCTAAAGGAGTAATGAGGTTTTAAATAATCAGAGCAACTCTGAAGAAGAAATTGATGACGTGGTCAAGTGGCTCCTGGCAAGCCCAAGACCTATTGTACAAACGTGGAAAGCTTATGATATTAATGGATTTTGTTTTCAAACAAAAGATCAAGATGAGCACACAGTTGTGCAAAACAGTGGTGTCACACTTGTTGCTGAAACCACTCATGTTTCTAGCGCAAGAGATCGGAATCCAATATCTGTGCCTGTGAATTAGTTTGGAATTATCCAAGAAATATGGGAGTTGGATTACGTAAACTTTCGAGTACCTGTTTTTAAATGTAAATGGGTTAACAATTCAGCGGTTCATATCGATGAGTTTGGAATGACATTTGTCGATTTTCGAAGAGAGGGGTCTAAGGATGAGCCATTCATTATGGCTGAACAAGCAAGACAAGTGTTTTACGTCAAAGACCCTTCGAACAACAATCAGTATGTTGTGATAAATGGAAAACAACAATTAATAAGTGGTACATCTGAAGAGATGAATGTGGATTGCCTACCCGTGTGTACGACAGTTCCAGTAGACAACGACGATAGCGAAGTTGATGATGAAGTACAGTTGCGAGATGATCATGGCGAAGGAATATGGATTGATAAAGAAACTTAATTTGTGCGTATGTTGTATATGCTACTTATTTCTATCAAGTAGCACACATCATTTTATTTGTTAAAGTAACACACATCATTTTATTTGTTTAATAAGTAGCAAGTAGCACACATCATTTTATTTGTTAAAGAAACACACATCATTTAATTTGTTTAATAAGTAGCAAGTAGCACACATCATTTTATTTGTTAAAGAAACACACATCATATGGTGTTGTTTAATAATCGTCTTCATTTATGTATTCATATATTTAATGTGTTTAATTTGACATTTAATGTGACTTCTTTACAGGATCATGGCTAGCAGCAGCAGCAGCAGCGGTGAGGATAATTTTTGTGTCTCTTCCCGCACATCGAAACAGAAGAAAGGCCCTGTATACATGTCGTTGTTGGTTAAGCAACACACAAAGGCTGGTACAAAGCTTACGGTCAACTTCGATAGTAAGGGGAATCCCAAAGGAAAGAATGGAACTAATTGGAGGAGCTACTTGGGTACGGTGGCTCGTTCTCGAATTCCTATCACTTATAACGATTGGAGGAAAGTTCCTGACCATTATTCACTTTGTGGAGAGATGCAACTGTAAGTTTTTCTTTAATTAACACTTATATTTGTCAGCGAAGTTGATTATTATTTTTAATTATAACTTGTTATCTGTCTCTTTAGGTGATTTTTGATGGATGCGAGCCGCATAAAAAGCATGAGATGAAGGTCGCTGGTAGCATATGGAAGAATTTCAAGTCAAGACTGGCAAAAGAGTACATCCACGGTGCCAAGGCAAATGAAGATCCTTTGGGTGAGTATAAGTATCTTGACAAAGATACCTGGGCGATATTTAAGGAGCAGGGGCTCTCCGAAAATGCTATGAAGTTACGAGAGACAAACAAAGAGCTTGTGAAGAAGAATGTGTATGCACACATACTTGGTCCAGGAGGCTACAGACAACTTGAAGAAAAAATGACAACTGAGAAGATAGCCGAGTTATTTGTGCGGGGCGCAATTGAAGAGGTGCATTCTTCTGTCACTATAGAGAGACATGAGCTGTGGAAGAGGGGACGAAAGAAGAAAAATGACCAGTACGTCAACGAGGCATCCCAGCGAGTGGCAACAAGGATTGTAAGTTAATTTTCATGTCAATTTCAATAGTTAATATCATACACTAAATGTTGGTATTTAATGATTGTTTTATATAGGATGAGTTAGTGGAAAGCTCCTCTCAAGGACAGTTCTCGTCTCGTAATCGATGACATGACATACTGACTGAGGCGATTGGGACGCCGGAGCCGAAAGGACGCACCCGAGGAGTCGGGTCACACATCCCGTGGAGAGTTGGGTTACCAATCTCATCCTCCTCGGGTGGCACACCCAGGTCAAGTAATATTCGAATAGATGCGTCCGATCATTGCAGCCATCACGTTCCCATTGATTCAGACCCGTGGGAGAGCATACCAGAGGTACATTTACAGTTATGTAATTTATTATTTATGTTGGTTAAATGTAGGTAATATTTTTTGTGTTTGTTTATAAATTATTACTCCTACTAACAGGGTGGCCTGAAGAGTCTATTCTACATCGAGGGGCAACTTGAAGGTGACAAACAGCTTGTGGCTATCGGTCGAACCGTAAATGGCCGATTTGTTAACTTTCGAGCAATACCCGATGATAACGTGAAGGTGAAGGTCGATAAAGCACTTATACGAGGTCAAGGTGCAACATTGCCAACAGCCCATCCAAAGCTTTCAAATGTTGGAGAAGCAGTTACCCATCACGTGGCTTGGCCGAAAGACTTGGTCGTTGTCGATAAAAGGGAGAGATCATCAAATATTATAACTTTATTTGCTTCATTGTGTTATACTACAAGTAAAATAAGATATTTAATCTTCACATTAATTTAACATGCAGGCATATGACTTACACTTTTACGAGACTTTGCCACTTACTGGCGATGATTTTGTGGATGAAATGTCCGTGGACTGTAGACTTCTACGTGAGGTGTGGAAGACTTTGGGTAGAAGCACGATTGTAGTACAAGCCAATGCTGAGGTGTTCGGTGACGACTACGATATCTACTTGGGTGATGAGGAAGTCACGGACATATTAAAGTTCAATGAGTTGGGGAACGCAACATCTGAGTTATATATATGGTAATATTTATTTCTTTTAATCATTTTTTTGCAATTAGTCTAACTAACACAAGTTTTTACTTTGTAGTCATTTACATGATCAGATGGTTCATTCGGATATCAAGTTTGGTTTTTTTACTCCGTCATTAATGACCCCAAGCATAGACAATAATGAGAGATTAGCGACGTTCGTGGGATGATTGAATATGCCAGACAGAGACCAAATATTTTGCTACTTCCTCCCTTATGTTGATCACATAGCGTGAGTTCATCATCACTTATGTTGATCACATAGCGTGAGTTCATCATCTTTGGCTTGATTCATCGACAAAAGAGAAGCCTATAAACGCTGATGCAAAACAGTTGGTGAATATGTAAGTTTGGAAATTGCTTCTATCTGCTTATAAGTTGTGTTGAAAAGTCACTAATAATTACATTATTTTGTTTGTTTTAGGGGATTAGATCGATACTACCAAGGATGTGTACCGAGGAGTACACGTAAAGTAGAGTGGAAAAAAGTTTTGGTATTCACAAGCTAGACACTTTTACTAAATATTTTTTTTCATTTATAAAGTATGTTAACCGCAAATCTTGATATCGTGCAGTGTCCAAGACAACCACCTAGTCATTTTTGTGGTTATTATGTCCTTCAATTTATTCGGGACATTATGGCATTCGTACGGGCTAATAATGGTCCGGATGTTGAAGACATTAACCAAGTGAGCTTTTTAGAGATATATATGCATATATATGTTATTCACTCTTTAATTGTTGATTTAGCTTTTTAGATGTTAGTCGTTGATTAAGCTTTTTTTTTCACTCTTTACTTTTTGACTAACTAGTTCTCTCTTGTTTTTGATATAGTATTGCTTTCCTAATGGAGTAGAGTCATACGATATGGACAAGTTGCTTGAAATTCGAGATGAAATCGCCAATTACATACGTGAATATGTGACCACTCATCCTGCGGTATAGGACATTATACTTAGATCACATCTGTTATGTGATGTGTATTTGTACTGAAGAGACAAGATTATATGTTGTGTATGTATGAATGACGATATTGTATTGCAAATTCAGTGTAATGATGTTTAGCATTTAAATTGTATTGCATTTGGAAGTTGGAACAGCAGGGTTTATTATTGATGTTTAATTTCAGGTGGATTTGAGCTTTTGTAGAGCCAAATCTGCCTTTTTTTGGGGAGCTTATGCATCGGTTTTGGAAAAAACCGATGCATAATGTGATTCAGTCCGAAGCCTTATGCATCGGTTTATATCAAAACCGATGCATAATATCCGCCTTTTATGCGTCGGTTTTTCTAAAAAAACCGATGCATAATGTCCGCCTTTTATGCGTCGGTTCTAGAAAAAACCGTTGCATAACTGGGAGAACATTATGCGTCGGTTTTTAAAGAACCGATGCATAATGGTCCGACATTATGCTACGCTTCATTATGCATCGGAATTGAAACCGATGCATAAGACCCAAAAAAACCGACGCATAAACCCTCTTCCGTAGTAGTGCTACCACAAGATTGGCACTCCGTATCACCCTCGGACTAGTGGGCATGTAGAAATCTCAAACAGGGAAATTAAGAGCATATTGGAGAAGATAGTTTCTAGCGACACAAAGTGTGGGCGTCCAATCTAGATGACGTGATGTGGGAATACATGATTTCCTTCAAGACCCGATAGGAATGAGCCCCTTTGGACTTGTATATGGGAAAACTTGTCACTTGTTAGTCGAGCTAGAATACAAAGCATTATGGGCTATTCAAAAATTAAACATGGACCTGAAAATAACCGGTGAAAAGAAACTGCTGCAGCTTAATAAACTCGAGGTGATCAGACTAGACTCTTATGAGAATGCTCGTATCTACAAAGAGAGAACAAAGAAATGACACGAAAAGAGAATAGTGCGTAGAGAATTTAATGCAGGCGAGCTAGTTCTTCTCTATATATCTTACCTCGGACTATATCCTGGGAAGTTGCGTACCAAATGGAGTGGGCCATACACAGCAGAAAGACCATACCCTGATGGTCATGTGGATCTTAGTGTTGAAGCTGGAAAATCTTTAGTAGTCCATGGGCAGCGCCTCAAGCATTGCCACATGAAGCACTTAGCACCTCCTAAAGGCATTATCGATGACTTACTTCCTGATAAAGGATCTTAGCAAGGGACTTCCCGAGAAAAATTACCACCACAAAAAGATGAGAAAGGATTCAGCAGGTTTCCATGGCACGCATGATTTTATAAGCGCTTCATCAAGGACTTTTCGAAGATAGCAAAACCCCTCACTGATCTACTATGCGAGGACGCTAGATGAACTTTGATGAATCTTGTTTTAAGGCTTTTTATACGATGAATCATGTTTTAATGCTTTGCAACAGGAACAGTCATGGGGCACCACGTTGACAAGAAGGTGCACGTGGTTTATTATGCAAGTAAAGTCTTAGTTGGCGCCGTAGCAAATTACACTACAACAAAGAAAGAAATGCTAGCCATTGTTTAAGATTTCGAGAAGTTCAAGCAGTATTTAATTGGTCCTAAGACTATAGTGTACACTGACCTCGCTGCTATAAAGTATTTTTTGTCCAAGAAGGATTCCAAGCCAAGATTAATTCGATGGTTGCTTCTCTTGGAAGAGTTCGACATTGAAATTAGAGATAAGAAGGGAGCAATAAGTCTGGTTACAGATCACCTTTCGCCTCTCAAGCTAGGAGATCTCAAACGGAAAGAGGACAGGCTCCTGATGATTGTTTCTCTAGCAGAGGAGCAGCTGATGAGTGTTAATGCAGAAGTCGCGCCGTGCTATGCAGATTTTGTCAATTACTTGGCCTGTGGTATTATTCCTCCAGACATATCACAAAACCAGAAGAAGAAATTTGTATCTGACGTAAAGAGGTACTTCAAGGATTATCCTTTACTATATGTCCATAGTCTCTACAGGACTTGCGTAGACGAGGACTATATTAGATGGATCTTGGAGCAATGTCATTCGTCACACTACGACAGACACAGAGCTGGATCAAAAACAGCTGCAAAGGTACTGCAGTCCTGATTTTATTGGCCTACACTATTCAAAAAATTCACATGAGTTTGTCAAAGCTTGTGATCAGTGCTAGAGCACGGGCAGTATTTCTAAGAAGCAGGAGATGCCTAAGCAGAGTATTCTTGCAGTGGAGCTGTTTGATGTATGTGGAATCCATTTCATAAGGCCATTTCCACCATCCTACGGGAATATGTATATCCTGGTAGCAGTCGACTACCCTTCCAAGTGGGTTGAAGCAGTGGCTGCCCCTACTTGCGACGCTAAAAAAGCTATGAAGATGTTTCAAAAGGTTCTATCCCACAAGGTTCTATCCCACGGTTAGGCGTCCCCAGAACAGTGATTAGTGACATAGGTTCTCACTTCAAGTAAAGGAATTTCGAGACCCTACTGAAGAAGTATGGTGTCTACCGCAAGATTTGCATTCCGTATCACCCTCAGACTAATGGGCAGGTAGAAATATCGATCAGGGAAATTAAGAGCATATTGGAGAAGATGGTTTCTAGCCATAGAAATGATTGGGTATCGTAGCTGAATGACGCGATGTGGGCATACAGAACCCTGATAGGAATGAGACCCTTCTGACTTGTATGTGGGAAAACCTATCACTTGTCATTCGAGCTTGAATACAAAGCATTGTGGGCTATTCAGAAATTGAACATGAACTGAAAACAACCGGTGAAACGCGATTGCTGCAGCTTAATGAGCACGACGAGATCACACTAGACTCTTATAAGAAAGGTCATAACTACAACGAGAGAACGAATAATTGCACGACAAGAGAATAGTGCGCAGAGAATTTAATGAAGGTGAGCGAGTTCTTCTATATAACTCTCACCTCAGATTATTTCCTGGGAAGCTGTGCACCAAATGGAGTGGGCTATGCACAGCAGAAAGAGCTTACCCTGATGGTCACGTGGATCTGTGTATCTGACAATTCGCTTGTCGTCATAGCAAATTGTACAAATAAATTTATAAAGTCCGCTACTCGCGACTACTGGGTAGAAGTGGTAAGTAGGGGTCGAACCCAAGGGAATTAGGGGGATACGTTGTTCTTTTACTAACAGGGACGTGTTTTAGGATGATTGAGATTTTAGCGCGAGTAATTAAACTACTGTTTTTGGTTTTTTTGGGTTTTTTGTGCGGAAAAGTAAATACAGAAATTAAATACAGAAATTAAATACTGAAAGTAAATACTGAAAGTAAAGAGATAAGGGTTAGAAGACTTACAGTGGGTGATGCGTGATTGCGATTCCTCTGGTTGTTGAGCGGTTGATGGTTGTGGTTGATCGGGACAGTTATACTAGGAAAGTAAATACAGGGGGTTTTGTGATTGAAAGAAAGTATTCGGTTTCAGGTACTCTTGTATTATAACATGTATATAATAAACCGTTAGTAACTTTTCTAAGTATTCAAAGATGAATCGAGGCCCTTTCGATTAAAGCAACCCTTGTTCTACTTCAGACTAATTCCTCCTTTCGAAGTATCTTAGCCTTCTGTGCATCCACCTGATCTCACAGTTACGATTGACCAAGTGGTGTTTTAGATAAGTCAAACTCCTCAGATAAGCTTTGCCCTTTCGTAGCATCCACTTACCCGAGTATGTTCACGAACCCCACGGAAGAGTTTTGCCCTTTCGTAGCATCCACTCAACCTTGGAAATTCTGACTATAAATGGCACATAGAACAAGTTTTGAATACAAAGAAATGAAACTAAAAGATATTACAACATTATATAATACAAGAAAATACCTTCCACCGAATGAAGAGTTTAGCTACGAATATCCATAGAGGTGGATACCATAGCTAAATACTCGGGGGTTTTTGAAAACAGTAAGAGGGAAAGGGGTGGAATACTCAAGAACCAACAGGAGTATTCCCAATTTCCTACTGAATACTCAAGAACCAACAGGAGTATTCTCTATAGTATAATACTCAAGAACAAACAGGAGTATTATTTCATAAACCGAACAAACTTACAAAGTAACCAAACTTAGAGAGATAAGTGTTTTGTGTATGGATTGATGATACAAATGAGGAGGAGGGCACTTCTATTTATAGCCAAGAGGGGTGGAGATGGGTGGTGGAGATGGTGGCATGTGTTTCTCATCCAAGGGAGGAGATGGAGGAGGAGGGAGGAGGAGACAAGTGGCGCCACCTTGTGCACTCCCCAAAGCCGCCGGTTGGAGGTCATCACTCCAGGCTGTCTTTGATAATTCCTCATTTGGATTTAATTTGAGTAATTCATCGTCAGGATCTTGAGATTTCTTCGTTCAGTGCTTGATCTTGACCTTCAATTGACTCTTGATATCTTTTCAGCATAAAATCCTCTCCTTAGCGTGTTTTCACTTTTATCTCTCAATTGCCCTGTGGAAATATTTCAGGACTAACACGTAGAAGTTAGATAGACAAACAGTCTAATTTGGTGGGTTTAACTGTATTTATGATGCATACAATTATGGTCCATCAGATCACCCCACACTTTTAGTTGTTCGTCCCGAACAATGCTATTAAAGGGCGGCACTAAGTAAGCTTGTTGAAATATGAAAATTAGACTGTGGTACTTGATTTCTCTTAATTCATGCATTACTACTTATTGCCAAATTAAACTGCGTAAATAAATAGAAGAAACTTGATACTTGTACCTTCGTGCCGAGATGAAATTATTTTGGATGTTTCGGGAGATAGCCCTTTTCAGGCTCCTGGACTACACCTTCGGGACCGTCTCGCACTATATGGTTTTCTTGTAGCTTTCTCTAGCACGTGATTCGATTCGGGTTTCAGTGAGTTGAGCCTTTTTTTTATTTTCTTTTTTCTTCTTTGGCGAGGGACTAGCTTTTTGTAGTGATTCTGCCTTTGGCTTTATGATCTGTCTTTTTTGAGTGCTTCACTTTTGCTCGGTTAAAACCTTCACAATTTTGGGCCTTAGGCCTCTTTTGATTTTCTTCTTTGAGTTTTTTGCTTCTTTGTGACTTGCGAGTCCATTTTCTCAGCCTTTTTGGGAGGTCCAATCATCGCCCGCAAGCCTATGGAAATACCTCCCCGCTCCTCTCGTCTTCGTCATTTCGCGTGGGTCAAGATGAGGGTCGCTCATTTATTTTCTCGGCTATTTTGACTAGAGAGAGGACGGTCTGATTCCCGTCCTCGCCTTTGCATAGATGCTTCTTGGCGGAGTTGACTTCAATTATTCACTGAACCCCGAAGTGCAGCCTCCACTGACTTCAAAAACCATATAGTTTGATCTGATCCTTCAAGTGATTGCCAAGCCCCTCTAGGGCAATTTCTATCAACTCCACATCCCTAGGTTATCTCAGCACAAAGGGACAAATGAAAAGTTACGTTCTATGTTTTTAAACAGTTTGCATTTTCAAAAGGTTGATGCATGAATTATGATCTATCTTTTTCACATTCTAAAATTCATAATTCCAAAAAGATACTACTAAAAAAAAGAAAAAACATGCAGTTGGTTCTCACCCCACACTTTTGAACGAAGGCAAGCCTTAGTTCAAAAGTCATGCAATATATACAGGAGAAGGAAATGACATTAAGGAAAAAGAAGAACAGAACTCCCTTTAAGGTGTCGAGTGAACGACATGGCATGAGGCTGGATAATCGAGGGAGTTCAGCTGGGGCCTCGAACTCTCAGCGCAGGCCCGGTAAATTCACGGAAGCTGCCTGGCTGATCCGATCTTGCTCCAAAAACTTAATTCCTACATGAAAGACATTCCTTCTAGACAAAAAGTGGGTGAGAGCGCTTATTGGAAATTTAAATAACAGAAAGTAAGATAGTGTCGGGTTACCTCCCGACCAGTGCACTTGTTTAACGTCGTTGGTTCGACAGTACCTCGTTCTGGATCATTGGTTGGGATCCCATGGGTGGCTCAGGTCAAACTTCTTTTTGGCAGCTCTTTTTTTCCGCTCAACGAACTTGTGGAGTGATGGGCTCGGTTTGGTTCTCCATTGGTTCGGCAGGTTCTTCTTTTCATAGCTCAGAGAAGGTGGGGCTCCCTTGACCATGGCTGCGGGTCCATCGAGTCGAGCTCTCTTGCTTCTCCTTCCAGGTTTCCATTCTCTTGGCCCATGTCTTTGCCGCTTCTTCATGTATGGTCGGTTGGCATCTTTGCAGTTTTGGAAGTTCAGTCTTTTACCAAGCGACCTCAAGCATGCGCCCTTGCTAACCCTCTTCTTTGTGGCAGAGATGATTGACCGTTTTAGAACGAGTGAGTTTTCAGGGCCGCTTTGTTGAGTCGTGGTGAGTGAGAGCTCCATTGATGGTTTTTCTTGCCCTTGATTTGCCTCCAACTCTCCTTGTACCGCATTATTGACCACATCATCATCGGGCGCTGTGATTTGCATAGAAACCGAAGGGTTAAGTAGGGGCTTCTCGGCCATGAGAATCGGGTCTTTCTCGAGCAGATTGGTGATGAGGACCGGTTCAAGTGGCTCGGCTGGTTTGGCAATGAGGACTGGTCCTGGCTTGATTTCCTCATCCGCTTCGGTAGTGAGTTCCCATGAAGACTCCTCCTCGATGCTTTCTGTATCTGATTCGTCCATCACTTCGGATGGCTCGGGAGTGATATCTGACAGGCGTCGTTGGTACCTGCAAATTTGAATTTATATTTTCCTTACTCTGGACTGTGGGTTAGTACAGCGACAAGCAAGGGTCGAACCCAAGGGAGCTAGAGTGGTTACTACTTTGTTCTGAAAAGGAAATAAAAGACAGTTGGGTAAAAGCAACAGTTTAAGAAACAGTAATAAGGCACGAAAATTGCTAAGGTGTATCAATTCAGAGAAGATATTCAGGTTAGGGTTTTATTCAATTGTGACTTTGTTTTATCATAGACTTCTAAATATCTAATTCAATGTTTAAGTGTGGTTGTCCCGACAAAGGTGACTTCCCAAGTAACCCGACAAAGGTGTTACGCCACGACCTAATTCCCCTAGGTTTAATTAACCCGACAAAGGTGTTAATTGCCCTAGTCGTACTACCTATCCAAACGACAAAGTATTAGATAGATGATTAATGTAGAAATACGCGCAACTAGATTTCACGACAAAGTATACGTCTAGTCTAACAATATTTCATGGAATTCATATACGAGAATTAGTAAAACATAGAATGTAGCATTAAAATCCAAGTCTCAAAAACATGAGTCACAACTATTTAACCCTAACCCGAATAATTGGATTAGTTACACATGATCATGGAGAAACAATGCATGAATGAAAGGAAAATAAGAACTTCACTAATGACCGAGATTAGGGCCTGGACGCGGTGGGAGGAGGGATTCTCGATGATTGATGCTCGATGGTCCATTATGCCTTGCATTGCACCTCCTTATATAGGGACTTGAAAACCCTAAAGTTCCCAAAATAAGCACAAGATAACTACGGAAATATTTCCATAATTATCTTTGCTTGATCTTCAAGCCACCGATGATTTTCTAGAACAATCCGAAACCCTAGCATCGTAAGTTTGCACGTTGTGATATTGGGCCGAGAATTCATGGGTTGGACGTCCGGACGTGCAAAGGACTCGGCTGGCCGCTCGGATGGGCGCTGGAATGCTCGGATGGCCGGGCGCATACCCGCTCGCATGGCCGCTGGAATGCTCGGATGGCCGGGCGCATGCCCGCTCGCATGGCCGGTCGGATGCCCGGGCTGAAGGTCGGATGGCCACTCGCATGGCCGAGCTTGAATTTCCGCGCGGACGCCTTGTGTATTTCTCTTCCGCGGACGTCTCTTGAATTACTGATATTTCTTCAGACGTCCGCGCCCTTTATTGCTGAGGCCTCCGCGGATTGCGCTGTGGAAAACTCCTTGTGATGTTTTTGGCTCCAAAAGCCGTCTTTTGAATGCGATCCCTCTTAGAGCGTCCAAATTACCTGAAATGCGAAACAATACTAAGAAGTAACTGTTTGCATATAAAAGTACTGGAATTGGTGGGATTTGATTACTCGATGAGTCGTATAAATACGGCTCATCAAACCACCCCACACTTAAACTTGTTCGTCCCGAACAAGGACTAGGTCATAAGAGGAAATAAATGAAGTACGAACATCACAAAGCTTCGGTCATCCTAGACATGCTACATGGATATGAATCGGTTATTCTAGATCTCGCCTGTTATGCATGCTTGCTACTAATATCTTTGTGCGAAAACATGGGTTAAAGATACGTGTTACCTTTGGGTCGAGATGCAAATCAATTCGGATGTCTCGGGAGATAGCCCTTTTTAGACCCATGAACCCTCATTCTCGGACTCGAACTCGCTGCTATATGGTTATGCCTTGCTGCTTTTTCTTGCACGTGATTCATTCGAGCTTCAAAGTGTTGAGTGCTTTTCGGCCAGCTATAGTGTCATCTGATTTGGAATTTCAATGATGCTTTCACATGAGAAACGTGTGGACTATCATAATGGTGGTGGATTTGTTGCTTTGTAGTGCGGATTGTGATTTGCTCGAACCGTGGTTCCTTCTCCTTTTGACGCGAGTCAAGCCGAGGGTCGCTCGTCTATTTTCCCGGTTACTCGGATTGGAAACCTTCCTGCTCTTACTCATCCTCGTCCTTTCGACACGGGTCAAGTCAAGGGTCGCTTGCCTATTTTCTCGGCTACTTGGACTAGAGCTTGGACGGTGTGAAGTATTCCCGTCCCGACCAACCGCAAAGGTACCGCAGTGGCGGAGCAGACTCATACTATGTTGCCTCGAAGTGCTAGCCTCCACAAGGTCCACATAACCATACATCCTGAGTTCGGTCTTTGAATGATCTGTCAAGTCTCTCTAGGGCATTGCTATCGAATCCACATCCCTGTTTATCTCAACTAACAAAGGCACGCAAAGATTTTAAAATCACCTGTTAGTCGCACAAATCAATTTTCACCAAAGACATGCATGTAATCGGCTCTATCTATTTCACCTAATCATTATCCAATACTGCAAGTCTAGGAAATAGTGAAGTAATCATGTACAAAAATTTAAAAAAAATCATAGGAAACGTGCTGACTCTGTGCAGGGTGCAAGAAAATAAACGTGCTGACTCACTAACTGACTCTCCCACCCCACACTTTTGAACTGACGTGTCCTCACGGCTCGTCTTAAGTTTCAAGACACGACGATGCATGCAATAAATATGAAAAGAAGAGAAGAGAAAAGAGTGGAACAATACTCCCCTGATGGTCGTGGAACGGGTATGGGGCTGTCCTGGCTGTGTGCTCGTACGGGTAATCTTGTGCGTTCGCATAATACTGACCAGAAGCATGAAATATTCGTGCGATCGCACGATCTACCCTGCGAGCTCGCATGAACTGCTCCCTGCATGAAAATCATCTCCTTTCCCAAGTACAATGTGACAATAATGACTCATAAATAAACATAGTAAATAAATAAACTGAAATGTAAAGACATGCAAACCGTGCAGGGCTGCCTCCCTGCGAGCGCCTTTGTTTAACGTCGTTGGCTCGACAGTACCTCCTCTATGTGTCGCGAGGCTCGTCAAGGTCAATCTCATCAGTGGTGGTGTCGATCTCTCCATGGTAGTGCTTAACTCTCTGTCCATTGACCCTGAACCGATGGCCATCCTTGGGGTTTTCCAGCTCTAATGCCCCGTGATTGAAAACATGGGCGATCGTGTAAGGCCCCGTCCATCTGGACCTTAACTTCCCGGGCATGAGCCGTAACCGAGATGAGAACAAGAGCACCCGCTGTCCGACTTGAAACGTGCGCCTGAGGATGAATTTGTCATGATAGAGCTTGGTCCGCGCCTTGTAGTCTGTTTGGCTCTCGTAAGCCTCGAGGCGCAGCTCCTCAAGCTCACATAGCTGCAATTTCCTATCTAGCCCGGCTGCCTGCAAGTCTGGGTTGCACCTCTTGAGTGCCCAATACGCCTTGTGTTCTAGCTCCACTGGCAAGTGGCACGCCTTCCCATAGACCAACCGAAAAGGCGAGGTGCCTATCGGGGTCTTGTAAGCTGTCCTGTACGCCCACAATGCCTCATCTAACCGCTGGCTCCAATCCTTCCTAGTCGGTCCTACCATCTTCTCCAGAATGCCCTTAATTTCGCGGTTGGAGATCTCCGCTTGCCCATTCGTCTGGGGGTGATATGCTGTGGAAGTCCGATGATGAACATGGTAGCGCTTCAGTGTGGATGCCATGATGCGGTTGCAGAAGTGTGTCCCCTGATCACTGATAATAGCCTTAGGTACTCCGTACCTGCAAAAGATGTTAGTGCGCAAAAAGTCTACGACAGTTTTAGCATCAGCACATCTGGTGGCCTTGGCCTCTACCCATTTGGACACATAATCAACTGCAACTAAGATAAACTCAAAACCACATGAAGCAGGAAAAGGACCCATGAAATCTATCCCCCAAATGTCGAACACGTCATTCACTAATATGGGGACCTGTGGCATCTCCTGTCTGGCCGAAATATTACCTACTCTCTGGCATCTATCACATCTCTTACAATGATCGTAGGCATCTCTAAAAACATGTGGTCAAAAGAATCCACTATCTAATATCTTCCTAGCAGTCCTCCTAGGGCCGAAATGACCTCCACACTCTAACTCATGGCAAAAACTAATAACTGAAGCAATCTCGTCATCAGGGATACACCGTCTAAGAATCTGATCTACACCTATTTTCCATAAGTACGGATCATCCCACACATAGTATTTAGCATCATGCGTCAGTTTCAAACACTGTGCCCTAGAATATGAGGGCGGGAACTTACCTCCGACCAGGTAGTTCACTAGAGGAGCGAACCATGGCATCTTACCCGAAATAGCATACAAGTGCTCATCTGGAAATGTCTCGGTAATCTGCCCGGCATCCTCCTTTCTGACAAGGCGGCTCAAGTGGTCGGCCACTGTGTTCTCTATGCCCTTCTTGTCCCTGATCTCCACGTCAAACTCCTGTAGGAGCAGGATCCACCTAATGAGCCTTGGTTTTGCCTCCTTCTTCGTCATCAAGTACCTAATAGCTGCATGGTCAGAGTAGACAACAACTTTAGTACATAACAGATATGATCTAAATTTCTCCAAGGCGAAAACCACGGCTAGCAGCTCCTTCTCTGTGGTTGAATAGTTCTTCTGGGCCACGTCCAGCGTCCTCGAAGCGTAGTAGATCACCACGGGCTTCTTGTCCACCTTCTGACCGAGAACTGCTCCTACAGCATAATCGCTTGCGTCACACATAATCTCAAAGGGCTGTGTCCAGTCCGGAGCTCTAATGATGGGCGTGCTGGTGAGGGCCTCCTTCAGCTCGTCAAACGCTGCCCTGCACTGATCTGTAAACTCAAAAGGAATGTCTTTCTGCAAGAGGTTAGATAAAGGCAGCGCCTTTTTCGAAAAATCCTTAATGAATCTACGATAGAAACCAGCATGCCCCAAAAATGACTTAATATCACGGACTGTGGAGGGATATGGCAGAGTAACAATCAAATCTATCTTAGCTTTGTCTACCTCTATCCCCTCATGTGAAACTATGTGACCGAGTACTACTCCATGGGTAACCATAAAATGACACTTTTCATAGTTGAGTACCAAATTCATCGAAACACATCGTGCTAAAACTGTACTCAAATGATCTAAGCATGCATCAAAAGTGTCACCGTGCACAGTAAAATCATCCATGAACACCTCAATAAACGAACCTATCATGTCAGAAAAGATACTAGTAACGACCCACTGAAAAGTACCAGGTGCGTTACACAAGCCAAAGGACATCCGGCGAAAAGCAAACGTACCGAATGGACATGTAAAGGTTGTATTCTCCTGATCCTCGGGTGCTATGGGGATCTGGTTATAGCCTGAAAAACCATCTAGAAAACAAAAATAAGGCTTACCTGCCAAGCGGTCGAGCATCTGGTCAATAAATGGAAGAGGAAAGTGATCCTTGCGCGTAACTGCATTCAGCTTCCTGTAGTCTATGCACATGCGCCATCCATTCTTGACTCGTGTAGTCACCATCTCGCCCTCGGCATTCTTCTCCACTGTGATTCCTGTCTTCTTTGGTACAACATGTACCGGACTTACCCACTGACTGTCTGAGATCGGGTAAATCACATCAGCATCCAGAAGCTTCTGAATCTCCTTCTGGACCACCTCCATCATGATAGGATTCAATCTACGCTGAGGCTCCCTCGAAGACTTAGCTCCATCCTCCAACAATATCCGATGCATACAAACTGCCGGGCTGATTCCCTTGATGTCGGCTAGCGTCCATCCAATGGCCAGTTTGTGCTCGGTGAGCACTCCAATCAACCTGCGCTCCTGATCTGCCTCGAGCCCGCTCTTAATGATGACCGGCAGCGTGCTATCCTCCCCTAAGAATGCATACTTCAAGTGACTAGGTAGAGGCTTCAATTCCACTGTAGGTGCCTGCACAACAGAAGGCAAGCACACTTGTGATTTGAATAAACGAACTGCATTAACCTCGTACCTCGGGGTGAGTGGCTGGGCGATCTCTAGCTGGTCCAGTACGTCTAAGATGGCCTCTGTATGCTCATATGAGTCCTCTGGTGAGTACACTGCCTCCTCAATTACCTGCTCTAGTGGGTCGGTCCCTCTCTCTGGATGTACCTCCTGGACAAGGTCGTCCAAGGTGTCTAAGGCATGGACCGCCTCGTACTCTGTGGGATGCTTCATGGCCCGGAAGATGTCGAAACTGAACACTTCCCCCTCAACTTCCATGGAGAGTGTCCCACTGTCGCAATCTATCTTCATCTTTGACGTCTTGAGGAACGGTCGGCCGAGTAGGATGGGTGCATGATCGGTCGGGCCACTGTTCTCCATCTTGAGCACATAGAAGTCGGCTGGGATCACTAGCTCTCCCACCTGTACGAGTACATCCTCGATCTTGCCCTCGGGCTGCTTGCATGACCTGTCCGCCAACTGTATAGTAAGACCTGCAGGCTCAAGAGGTCCAATGCGCAAACAGGAGTATATAGAATAAGGTAGAACATTGATAGATGCACCGAGATCGAGCATGCAATTTTCTATCCTAATGTTACCGATCGTGCAGGGAATGGTGTATGTGCTTGGGTCACCGCATTTTGGTGGCACCTTGCGCTGAATCACCGCTGAAACATTCCTGCTCATAAGCTCCTCGTCTGGCTGGGTTCCTCGTCTCCTGTTTGTGCACAACTCCTTCAGAAACTTCGCGTATCTAGGGATCTGCTTGATGGCTTCAAGGAGTGGGATGTTGATTTCTACCTTGCTGAATAGCTCCCACACTTCCCTGTCCATCACATACTTCTTCGGAGCTCGAACTTGCACAGGAAAAGGCAAAGGTACCTGAACGTTACAATTCTTGGTAACTGGGACCGGGTCTGGCTGAGAGACTGGGGTCTCGTCCTCTGGATCCTGCCCGGCCAAGTCCTGGCTATAGGTGTCGGATTCGGCCACTGCCTCTTCAGGCTCTGGGGGGCTTTCTTCTTCGGGTGGCCAAGATGCCTTTCGTCCACTCCTCAACGTGACTGCACTGACATTCCCCTTTGGATTCGGAATGGTCTGCGAGGGTAGTCGTCCAGCGTTCAGATTGCTTGCGAGGTCTGATACTGTCGCATTGAGCTGGGACATCTGTTTCTTCAATTCGGCAATGTCCCCTTTGGTTGTGGCCCGATCCTGGATCACGGCTGATGCCAGATCCTTTATCATGTCCTCGAGAGCTTTGTTTGAGCTCTGATTGTTTTGGCCCTGCTGGTTGTTGCTCGGTCCTCGGTGCTGGTACTGACTAGGCCCGTTTTGCTGATACTGACGATGAGGAGGCTGGTAGGGCTGCTGATTCTGCTGGGGTGCTCCCTGCTGTGGCTGCTTCTGGGTATGATGCTGAGGATAACTGTTCTTCCAGGGCTGTCCGTTGGCTCCTTGATTGTTCGTGGCTGTGCCGTATTGTTGGACTGGCCCTGGCCTGTTCCCATAGTTCTGGTAGTCGCCCACTGCATTGACCTTGGCCTGGTCATCCTCCACTATGGTAGGGCACTCGTCGGTCTTGTGATCCGTGGCTGCACAAAAGCCGCATGGCTTGACTGGAACTGGTGTCCTCCTGATGACTTGTTGCATCATCTCTTTGAGCTGTCTGATCTCTTCGGCCATTGCACTAGATGGGGGCTCGACTTTAGACACGTTCCTGGTCCGGGTGTACTCTTCCTCTTTGTTGGACTCATCTTGGAACCGTTCACTTTCTGCTACTGCCATAATCTTACGTCTCACACCTGCTGGGGATAGGTCCATAAGGTTGCCTCCAGCCGAGGCATCTAGGAGCTTTCTGTCGAGTTTGCGAAGGCCATCTAGCATGTATTCTAAGAGCAGCTTCTCTGGGAGTCCAAGATTGCAGCAGCTTTTCTCCAAGGCGTTGAATTTTTCTACGTACTCGTACATGGTCTCGTTTGGTCCCTGCCTAAGCTCCTGTAACTGGTGCCTGACTTGCATGGCTCGTCCTGCTGGGTAGTACTTGGTGAGAAACTGTTTTTGCATCTCCTCCCATGTATAGATGCTGTCTGAGGGCAAAGATAGAAACCAGTCCGTGGCGGAGTCAGTGAGTGAAAAGTAGAATGCCTTGAGTTTGAACTCATCCACTGAAACTCCGTAAGGCTTGAGATTGTGGCAACTGCCATGGTAGCGCTTCAAATGCCCTGTAGCTGATTCTCCCTTTGCTCCCGCGAATTTGGGAAGATGATGGACGATTGAGGTGTTGATAGCTATTTCCTCGAGTTCTGGTCCTTCATAGATGGGCCATGACTGGTCTCTGAAGTCGGGGACCGAGAGCTCTCCCATAGATGGCTCCTCATCGTGATAATAGGCTTCTTCCTCGTACACTGGCTGTCTGAGTCGTCTGATGGGCGGTTGGGGCTGGACCTGATGTTGAACTTGTTGATGTGGTCGGACCTGTGGTCGAGCCTGAACTTGTTGTTGGACTGGTTGTCTAGCTGCAACCTGTTGTCGGGCTGGGACTTGTTGTTGTCGGGCTGGGACCTGTCCTCGGACCGGTCTTCCTGGTTGTTGTACTCCGGCTGCTGCTTGGTTTTTGCCGGGCTGCTTCACGTTGCGCTCGCCTTTGATCGCGGACTAGCTGCTCCGGATCGTCGTAGATTACCTGCTCTTCGTTGTTGTTGTCGATTATTGGGGGGTTGTCATGGTTTTCTAGCTCGAACGGTTCGTCCTCGTATTGTTCGTTATTAGCAATTCCATTACCTGCGTGAGCCATGGTGCAAGAATAGCAAGCACCGAGTAGCAAACACCGAAATAACAGGAACAGACTAGCAACAAAGGATCCCCAGGAGAGTGGAGGAGTCACAACGGTCTCACTTAAAACCCACACTCCTTAGACTCGTAAGTCTTGGTGACAGGACCCTCTAGAAGCTAGAAATTGGAAATCGAGAGAATCGGAAAACAAAATCGAGGCAGTTGAATGGGGAATCACCGAATAGCAAATTTCGAAAATAGAAACAAGCAAAAAGTACGAAAAAAGAAGAGAGAGAACAAATTTCACCTTTGCGCAGCTCCCCGGCAACGGCGCCAAAATTTGACAGGCGTCGATGGTACCTGCAAATTTGAATTTATATTTTCCTTACTCTGGACTGTGGGTTAGTACAGCGACAAGCAAGGGTCGAACCCAAGGGAGCTAGAGTGGTTACTACTTTGTTCTGAAAAGGAAATAAAAGACAGTTGGGTAAAAGCAACAGTTTAAGAAACAATAATAAGGCACGAAAATTGCTAAGGTGTATCAATTCAGAGAAGATATTCAGGTTAGGGTTTTATTCAATTGTGACTTTGTTTTATCATAGACTTCTAAATATCTAATTCAATGTTTAAGTGTGGTTGTCCCGACAAAGGTGACTTCCCAAGTAACCCGACAAAGGTGTTACGCCACGACCTAATTCCCCTAGGTTTAATTAACCCGACAAAGGTGTTAATTGCCCTAGTCGTACTACCTATCCAAACGACAAAGTATTAGATAGATGATTAATGTAGAAATACGCGCAACTAGATTTCACGACAAAGTATACGTCTAGTCTAACAATATTTCATGGAATTCATATACGAGAATTAGTAAAACATAGAATGTAGCATTAAAATCCCAGTCTCAAAAACATGAGTCACAACTATTTAACCCTAACCCGAATAATTGGATTAGTTACACATGATCATGGAGAAACAATGCATGAATGAAAGGAAAATAAGAACTTCACTAATGACCGAGATTAGGGCCTGGACGCGGTGGGAGGAGGGATTCTCGATGATTGATGCTCGATGGTCCATTATGCCTTGCATTGCACCTCCTTATATAGGGACTTGAAAACCCTAAAGTTCCAAAAATAAGCACAAGATAATTACGGAAATATTTCCATAATTATCTTTGCTTGATCTTCAAGCCACCGATGATTTTCTAGAACAATCCGAAACCCTAGCATCGTAAGTTTGCACGTTGTGATATTGGGCCGAGAATTCATGGGTTGGACGTCCGGACGTGCAAAGGACTCGGCTGGCCGCTCGGATGGGCGCTGGAATGCTCGGATGGCCGGGCGCATGCCCGCTCGCATGGCTGCTGGAATGCTCGGATGGCCGGGCGCATGCCCGCTCGCATGGCCGCTGGAATGCTCGGATGGCCGGGCGCATGCCCGCTCGCATGGCCGGTCGGATGCCCGGGCTGAAGGTCGGATGGCCACTCGCATGGCCGAGCTTGAATTTCCACGCGGACGCCTTGTGTATTTCTCTTCCGCGGACGTCTCTTGATTTACTGATATTTCTTCAGACGTCCGCGCCCTTTATTGTTGAGGCCTCCGCGGATTGCGCTGTGGAAAACTCCTTGTGATGTTTTTGGCTCCAAAAAGCCGTCTTTTGAATGCGATCCCTCTTAGAGCGTCTAAATTACCTGAAATGCGAAACAATACTAAGAAGTAACTGTTTGCATATAAAAGTACTGGAATTGGTGGGATTTGATGACTCGATGAGTCGTATAAATACAGCTCATCAATATCCCATGTAGGCTCTTCCTCGTCCCACACTATATCGGTTTCCGGTTCTAAGTCTTCTGATGGCTCGGGAGTGATATCCCATATGGGCTCTTCCTCGGTGCTTCCGGTTCCCGACTCGTCCATCATGGCCTCTGTCAGCCTTGTGGGCACCAATGTTGGCTCTTTTAGAGCCGCCTCCATATCCATTACTGCCCTTGTACTGATGTCTTCTCTCGGTTTTGTCGCGGGCAAGATAATAGGTGTGGTGTCGGGCTTGTTCTGTACTGAGTCCACTTTCATCGTTGGTGCCATATCTTCGGTTTGGTGCATTGGCCCTCGTTTTGTGCTTGTGGCCAAATCCTTAATGAGGCCCCAGGCTTCATCTATGCTTAATTCTATTATTGACCCTCCTGTAATAGTATCTAGCAAGCAAAGCTCCGGAAGTCTCATCCCAATAAGAAATGCCTGAATAAGATCTGAATATGCGAATCCGTGGTGCGGGCAGCTCGCCACAATGGAAATGAAGTATGCCAAGTACTCGTCCAAAGTTTCGTCCCGGGATTGCGTAAGGTTGAAGATCTTATTGCGGATATCAAGTTCGAAAGGTGTTGGGGGAAATTCCTCATAGTACCAAGGCTCTCTTTCGTAGTAGGAAGACATTATGTATAACAGAAAAAAGAACAACTACCCATTCGCTAATTCCCCGGCAACGGCGCCAATTTGACAATTCACTTGTCGTCAGAGCAAATTGTACAAATAAATTTATAAAGTCCGCTACTCGCGACTACTGGGTAGAAGTGGTAAGTAGGGGTCGAACCCAAGGGAATTAGGGGGATACGTTGTTCTTTTACTAACAGGGACGTGTTTTAGGATGATTGAGATTTTAGCGCGAGTAATTAAACTACTGTTTTTGTTTTTTTTTGGGTTTTTTGTGCGAAAAGTAAATACAGAAATTAAATACTGAAAGTAAATACTGAAAGTAAATACTGAAAGTAAATACTGAAAGTAAAGAGATAAGGGTTAGAAGACTTACAGTGGGTGATGCGTGATTGCGATTCCTCTGGTTGTTGAGCGGTTGATGGTTGTGGTTGATCGGGACAGTTATACTAGGAAAGTAAATACAGGGGGTTTTTGTGATTGAAAGAAAGTATTCGGTTTCAGGTACTCTTGTATTATAACATGTATATAATAAACCGTTAGTAACTTTTCTAAGAATTCAAAGATGAATCGAGGCCCTTTTGTAGCGCAGGACTTGCAACATCGTTTACAGCAACCCTTGTTCTACTTCAGACTAATTCCTCCTTTCGAAGTATCTTAGCCTTCTGTGCATCCACCTGATCTCACAGTTACGATTGACCAAGTGGTGTTTTAGATAAGTCGAACTCCTCCGATAAGCTTTGCCCTTTCGTAGCATCCACTTACCCGAGTATGTTCACGAACCCCACGGAAGAGTTTTGCCCTTTCGTAGCATCCACTCAACCTTGGAAATTCTGACTATAAATGGCACATAGAACAAGTTTTGAATACAAAGAAATGAAACTAAAAGATATTACAACATTATATAATACAAGAAAATACCTTCCACTGAATGAAGAGTTTAGCTACGAATATCCATAGAGGTGGATACCATAGCTAAATACCCGGGGGTTTTTTAAAACAGTAAGAGGGAAAGGGGTGGAATACTCAAGAACCAACAGGAGTATTCCCAATTTCCTACTGAATACTCAAGAACCAACAGGAGTATTCTCTATAGTATAATACTCAAGAACAAACAGGAGTATTATTTCATAAACCGAACAAACTTACAAAGTAACCAAACTTAGAGAGATAAGTGTTTTGTGTATGGATTGATGATACAAATGAGGAGGAGGGCACTTCTATTTATAGCCAAGAGGGGTGGAGATGGGTGGTGGAGATGGTGGCATGTGTTTCTCATCCAAGGGACGAGATGGAGGAGGAGGGAGGAGGAGACAAGTAGCGCCACCTTGTGCACTCCCCAAAGCCGCCGGTTGGAGGTCAAAATGGAGGAGGTTTTGTGGCTTTGGCCACCTCCTAGCCAAAGCCACCGGTCACCCAAGGAGGAGGAGGGAGGAGGCCACCCAATGACTTATCCTTTTCACCCAAGCCACCGGTCACCAATGCACATGGATGAATCTTGACGGTTTTGTACTGTCTTTACAAAACTATCAGTCCAATTTCACTCCAGGCTGTCTTTGATAATTCCTCATTTGGATTTAATTTGAGTAATTCATCGTCAGGATCTTGAGATTTCTTCGTTCAGTGCTTGATCTTGACCTTCAATTGACTCTTGATATCTTTTCAGCATAAAATCCTCTCCTTAGCGTGTTTTCACTTTTATCTCTCAATTGCCCTGTGGAAATATTTCAGGACTAACACGTAGAAGTTAGATAGACAAACAGTCTAATTTGGTGGGTTTAACTGTATTTATGATGCATACAATTATGGTTCATCAGATCACCCCACACTTTTAGTTGTTCGTCCCGAACAATGCTATTAAAGGGCGGCACTAAGTAAGCTTGTTGAAATATGAAAATTAGACTGTGGTACTTGATTTCTCTTAATTCATGCATTACTACTTATTGCCAAATTAAACTGCGTAAATAAATAGAAGAAACTTGATACTTGTACCTTCGTGCCGAGATGAAATTATTTTGGATGTTTCGGGAGATAGCCCTTTTCAGGCTCCTGGACTACACCTTCGGGACCGTCTCGCACTATATGGTTTTCTTGTAGCTTTCTCTAGCACGTGATTCGATTCGGGTTTCAGTGAGTTGAGCCTTTTTTTGATTTTCTTTTTTCTTCTTTGGCGAGGGACTAGCTTTTTGTAGTGATTCTGCCTTTGGCTTTATGATCTGTCTTTTTTGAGTGCTTCACTTTTGCTCGGTTAAAACCTTCACAATTTTGGGCCTTAGGCCTCTTTTGATTTTCTTCTTTGAGTTTTTTGCTTCTTTGTGACTTGCTAGTCCATTTTCTCCGCCTTTTTGGGAGGTCCAATCATCGCCCGCAAGCCTATGGAAATACCTCCCCGCTCCTCTCGTCTTCGTCGTTTCGCGCGGGTCAAGATGAGGGTCGCTCATTTATTTTCTCGGCTATTTTGACTAGAGAGAGGACGGTCTGATTCCCGTCCTCGCCTTTGCATAGATGCTTCTTGGCAGAGTTGACTTCAATTATTCACTGAACCCCGAAGTGCAGCCTCCACTGACTTCGAAAACCATATAGTTTGATCTGATCCTTCAAGTGCTTGCCAAGCCCCTATAGGGCAATTTCTATCAACTCCACATCCCTAGGTTATCTCAGCACAAAGGGACAAATGAAAAGTTACATTCTAAGTTTTTAAACAGTTTGCATTTTCATAAGGTTGATGCATGAATTATGATCTATCTTTTTCACATTCTAAACTTCATAATTCCAAAAAGATACTACTAAAAAAAAGAAAAAACATGCAGTTGGTTCTCACCCCACACTTTTGAACGAAGGCAAGCCTTAGTTCAAAAGTCATGCAATATATACAGGAGAAGGAAATGACATTAAGGAAAAAGAAGAACAGAACTCCCTTTAAGGTGTCGAGTGAACGACATGGCATGAGGCTGGATAATCGAGGGAGTTCAGCTGGGGCCTCAAACTCTCAGCGCAGGCCCGGTAAATTCACGGAAGCTGCCTGGCTGATCCGATCTTGCTCCAAAAACTTAATTCCTACATGAAAGACATTCCTTCTAGACAAAAAGTGGGTGAGAGCGCTTATTGGAAATTTAAATAACAGAAAGTAAGATAGTGTCGGGTTACCTCCCGACCAGTGCACTTGTTTAACGTCGTTGGCTCGACAGTACCTCGTTTTGGATCATTGGTTGGGATCCCATGGGTGGCTCAGGTCAAACTTCTTTTTGGCAGCTCTTTTTTTCCGCTCAACGAACTTGTGGAGTGATGGGCTTGGTTTGGTTCTCCATTGGTTCGGCAGGTTCTTCTTTTCATAGCTCCAAGAAGGTGGGGC
Source organism: Rhodiola kirilowii (assembly GCA_033675215.1). NCBI lineage: Eukaryota > Viridiplantae > Streptophyta > Magnoliopsida > Saxifragales > Crassulaceae > Rhodiola > Rhodiola kirilowii. The sequence goes on from CM066197.1 coordinate 23,717,992, forward strand.
TCCCTTGACCATGGCTGCTGGTCCATCGAGTCGAGCTCTCTTGCTTCTCCTTCCAGGTTTCCATTCTCTTTGCCCATGTCTTTGCCGCTTCTTCATGTATGGTCGGTTGGCATCTTTGCAGTTTTGGAAGTTCAGTCTTTTGCCAAGCGACCTCAAGCATGCGCCCTTGCTAACCCTCTTCTTTGTGGCAGAGATGATTGACCGTTTTAGAACGAGTGAGTTTTCAGGGCCGCTTTGTTGAGTCGTGGTGAGTGAGAGCTCCATTGATGGTTTTTCTTGCCCTTGATTTGCCTCCAACTCTCCTTGTACCGCATTATTGACCAAATCATCATCGGGCGCTGTGATTTGCATAGAAACCGAAGGGTTAAGTAGGGGCTTCTCGGCCATGAGAATCGGGTCTTTCTCGAGCAAATTGGTGATGAGGACCGGTTGAAGTGGCTCGGCTGGTTTGGCAATGAGGACTGCGCCTGGCTTGATTTCCTCATCCGCTTCGGTAGTGAGTTCCCATGAAGACTCCTCCTCGATGCTTTCTGTATCTGATTCGTCCATCACTTCGGATGGCTCGGGAGTGATATCCCATGTAGGCTCTTCCTCGTCCCACACTATATCGGTTTCCGGTTCTAAGTCTTCTGATGGCTCGGGAGTGATATCCCATATGGGCTCTTCCTTGGTGCTTCCGGTTCCCGACTCGTCTATCATGGCCTCTGTCAGCCTTGTGGGCACCAATGTTGGCTCTTTTAGAGCCGCCTCCATATCCATTACTGCCCTTGTACTGATGTCTTCTCTCGGTTTTGTCGCGGGCAAGATAATAGGTGTGGTGTCGGGCTTGTTCTGTACTGAGTCCACTTTCATCGTTGGTGCCATATCTTCGGTTTGGTGCATTGGCCCTCGTTTTGTGCTTGTGGCCAAATCCTTAATGAGGCCCCAGGCTTCATCTATGCTTAATTCTATTATTGACCCTCCTGCAATAGTATCTAGCAAGCAAAGCTCCGGAAGTCTCATCCCAATAAGAAATGCCTGAATAAGATCTGAATATGCGAATCCGTGGTGCGGGCAGCTCGCCACAATGGAAATGAAGTATGCCAAGTACTCGTCCAAAGTTTCGTCCCCGGATTGCGTAAGGTTGAAGATCTTATTGCGGACATCAAGTTCGAAAGGTGTTGGGGGAAATTCCTCATAGTACCAAGGCTCTCTTTCGTAGTAGGAAGACATTATGTATAACAGAAAAAAGAACAACTACCCATTCGCTAATTCCCCGGCAACGGCGCCAATTTGACAATTCGCTTGTCGTCAGAGCAAATTGTACAAATAAATTTATAAAGTCCGCTACTCGCGACTACTGGGTAGAAGTGGTAAGTAGGGGTCGAACCCAAGGGAATTAGGGGGATACGTTGTTCTTTTACTAATAGGGACGTGTTTTAGGATGATTGAGATTTTAGCCCGAGTAATTAAACTACTGTTTTTGGTTTTTTTGGGTTTTTTGTGCGGAAAAGTAAATACAGAAATTAAATACTGAAAGTAAATACTGAAAGTAAAGAGATAAGGGTTAGAAGACTTATAGTGGGTGATGTGTGATTGCGATTCCTCTGGTTGTTGAGCGGTTGATGGTTGTGGTTGATCGGGACAGTTATACTAGGAAAGTAAATACAGGGGGTTTTTGTGATTGAAAGAAAGTATTCGGTTTCAGGTACTCTTGTATTATAACATGTATATAATAAACCGTTAGTAACTTTTCTAAGTATTCAAAGATGAATCGAGGCCCTTTCGTAGCGCAAGACTTGCAACATCGTTTAAAGCAACCCTTGTTCTACTTCAGACTAATTCCTCCTTTCGAAGTATCTTAGCCTTCTGTGCATCCACCTGATCTCACAGTTACGATTGACCAAGTGGTGTTTTAGATAAGTCGAACTCCTCGGATAAGCTTTGCCCTTTCGTAGCATCCACTTACCCGAGTATGTTCACGAACCCCACGGAAGAGTTTTGCCCTTTTGTAGCATCCACTCAACCTTGGAAATTCTGACTTTAAATGGCACATAGAACAAGTTTTGAATACAAAGAAATGAAACTAAAAGATATTACAACATTATATAATACAAGAAAATACCTTCCACCGAATGAAGAATTAGCTACGAATATCCATAGAGGTGGATACCATAGCTAAATACTCGGGGGTTTTTGGAAACAGTAAGAGTGAAAGGGGTGGAATACTTAAGAACCAACAGGAGTATTCCCAATTTCCTACTGAATACTCAAGAACCAACAGGAGTATTCTCTATAGTATAATACTCAAGAACAAACAGGAGTATTATTTCATAAACCGAACAAACTTACAAAGTAACCAAACTTAGAGAGATAAGTGTTTTGTGTATGGATTGATGATACAAATGAGGAGGAGGGCACTTCTATTTATAGCCAAGAGGGGTGGAGATGGGTGGTGGAGATGGTGGCATGTGTTTCTCATCCAAGGGAGGAGATGGAGGAGGAGGGAGGAGGAGACAAGTGGCGCCACCTTGTGCACTCCCCAAAGCCGCCGGTTGGAGGTCAAAATGGAGGAGGTTTTGTGGCTTTGGCCACCTCCTAGCCAAAGCCACCGGTCACCCAAGGAGGAGGAGGGAGGAGGCCACCCAATGACTCATCCTTTTCACCCAAGCCACCGGTCACCAATGCACATGGATGAATCTTGACGGTTTTGTACTGTCTTTACAAAACTATCAGTCCAATTTCACTCCAGGCTGTCTTTGATAATTCCTCATTTGGATTTAATTTGAGTAATTCATCGTCAGGATCTTGAGATTTATTCGTTCAGTGCTTGATCTTGACCTTCAATTGACTCTTGATATCTTTTCAGCATAAAATCCTCTCCTTAGCGTGTTTTCACTTTTATCTCTCAATTGCCCTGTGGAAATATTTCAGGACTAACACGTAGAAGTTAGATAGACAAACAGTCTAATTTGGTGGGTTTTACTGTATTTATGATGCATACAATTATGGTCCATCAGATCACCCCACACTTTTAGTTGTTCGTCCCGAACAATGCTATTAAAGGGCGGCACTAAGTAAGCTTGTTGAAAAATGAAAATTAGACTGTGGTACTTGATTTCTCTTAATTCATGCATTACTACTTATTGCCAAATTAAACTACGTCAATAAATAGAAGAAACTTGATACTTGTACCTTCGTGCCGAGATGAAATTATTTTGGATGTTTCGGTAGATAGCCCTTTTCAGGCTCCTGGACTACACCTTCGGGACCGTCTCGCACTATATGGTTTTCTTGTAGCTTTCTCTAGCACGTGATTCGATTCGGGTTTCAGTGAGTTGAGCCTTTTTTTGATTTTCTTTTTTCTTCTTTGGCGAGGGACTAGCTTTTTGTAGTGATTCTGCCTTTGGCTTTATGATCTGTCTTTTTTGAGTGCTTCACTTTTGCTCGGTTAAAACCTTCACAATTTTGGGCCTTAGGCCTCTTTTGATTTTCTTCTTTGAGTTTTTTGCTTCTTTGTGACTTGCTAGTCCATTTTCTCAGCCTTTTTGGGAGGTCCAATCATCGCCCGCAAGCCTATGGAAATACCTCCCCGCTCCTCTCGTCTTCGTCGTTTCGCGCGGGTCAAGATGAGGGTCGCTCATTTATTTTCTCGGCTATTTTAACTAGAGAGAGGACGGTCTGATTCCCGTCCTCGCCTTTGCATAGATGCTTCTTGGCGGAGTTGACTTCAATTATTCACTGAACCCCGAAGTGTAGCCTCCACTGACTTCGAAAACCATATAGTTTGATCTGATCCTTCAAGTGCTTGCCAAGCCCCTCTAGGGCAATTTCTATCAACTCCACATCCCTAGGTTATCTCAGCACAAAGGGACAAATGAAAAGTTACATTCTAAGTTTTTAAACAGTTTGCATTTTCATAAGGTTGATGCATGAATTATGATCTATCTTTTTCACATTCTAAAGTTCATAATTCCAAAAAGATACTACTAAAAAAAAGAAAAAACATGCAGTTGGTTCTCACCCCACACTTTTGAACGAAGGCAAGCCTTAGTTCAAAAGTCATGCAATATATACAGGAGAAGGAAATGACATTAAGGAAAAAGAAGAACAGAACTCCCTTTAAGGTGTCGAGTGAACGACATGGCATGAGGCTGGATAATCGAGGGAGTTCAGCTGGGGCCTCGAACTCTCAGCGCAGGCCCGGTAAATTCACGGAAGCTGCCTGGCTGATCCGATCTTGCTCCAAAAACTTAATTCCTACATGAAAGACATTCCTTCTAGATAAAAAGTGGGTGAGAGCGCTTATAGGAAATTTAAATAACAGAAAGTAAGATAGTGTCGGGTTACCTCCCGACCAGTGCACTTGTTTAACGTCGTTGGCTCGACAGTACCTCGTTCTGGATCATTGGTTGGGATCCCATGGGTGGCTCAGGTCAAACTTCTTTTTGGCAGCTCTTTTTTCCGCTCAACGAACTTGTGGAGTGATGGGCTCGGTTTGGTTCTCCATTGGTTCGGCAGGTTCTTCTTTTCATAGCTCCGAGAAGGTGGGGCTCCCTTGACCATGGCTGCTATTCCATCGAGTCGAGCTCTCTTGCTTCTCCTTCCAGGTTTCCGTTATCTTGGCCCATGTCTTTGCCGCTTCTTCATGTATGGTCGGTTGGCATCTTTGCAGTTTTGGAAGTTCAGTCTTTTGCCAAGCGACCTCAAGCATGCGCCCTTGCTAACCCTCTTCTTTGTGGCAGAGATGATTGATCGTTTTAGAACGAGTGAGTTTTTAGGGCCGCTTTGTTGAGTCGTGGTGAGTGAGAGCTCCATTGATGGTTTTTCTTGCCCTTGATTTGCCTCCAACTCTCCTTGTACCGCATTATTGACCACATCATCATCGGGCGCTGTGATTTGCATAGAAACCGAAGGGTTAAGAAGGGGCTTCTCGGCCATGAGAATCGGGTCTTTCTCGAGTATATTGGTGATGAGGACCGGTTCAAGTGGCTCGGCTGGTTTGGCAATGAGGACTGGGCCTGGCTTGATTTCCTCATCCGCTTCGGTAGTGAGTTCCCATGAAGACTCCTCCTCGATGCTTTCTGTATCTGATTCGTCCATCACTTCGGATGGCTCGGGAGTGATATCCCATGTAGGCTCTTCCTCGTCCCACACTATATCGGTTTCCGGTTCTAAGTCTTCTGATGGCTCGGGAGTGATATCCCATATGGGCTCTTCCTCGGTGCTTCCGGTTCCCGACTCGTCCATCATGGCCTCTGTCAGCCTTGTGGGCACCAATGTTGGCTCTTTTAGAGCCGCCTCCATATCCATTACTGCCCTTGTACTGATGTCTTCTCTCGGCTTTGTCGCGGGCAAGATAATAGGTGTGGTGTCGGGCTTGTTCTGTACTGAGTCCACTTTCATCGTTGGTGCCATATCTTCGGTTTGGTGCATTGGCCCTCGTTTTGTGCTTGTGGCCAAATCCTTAATGAGGCCCCAGGCTTCATCTATGCTTAATTCTATTATTGACCCTCCTGTAATAGTATCTAGCAAGCAAAGCTCCGGAAGTCTCATCCCAATAAGAAATGCCTGAATAAGATCTGAATATGCGAATCCGTGGTGCGGGCAGCTCGCCACAATGGAAATGAAGTATGCCAAGTACTCGTCCAAAGTTTCATCCCGGGATTGCGTAAGGTTGAAGATCTTATTGCGGACATCAAGTTCGAAAGGTGTTGGGGGAAATTCCTCATAGTACCAAGGCTCTCTTTCGTAGTAGGAAGACATTATGTATAACAGAAAAAAGAACAACTACCCATTCGCTAATTCCCCGGCAACGGCGCCAATTTGACAATTCGTTGTCGTCAGAGCAAATTGTACAAATAAATTTATTAAGTCCGCTACTCGCGACTACTGGGTAGAAGTGGTAAGTAGGGGTCGAACCCAAGGGAATTAGGGGGATACGTTGTTCTTTTACTAACAGGGACGTGATTTAGGATGATTGAGATTTTAGCGCGAGTAATTAAACTACTGTTTTTGGTTTTTTTGGGTTTTTTGTGCGGAAAAGTAAATACAAAAATTAAATACTGAAAGTAAATACTGAAAGTAAAGAGATAAGGGTTAGAAGACTTATAGTGGGTGATGCGTGATTGCGATTCCTCTGGTTGTTGAGCGGTTGATGGTTGTGGTTGATCGGGACAGTTATACTAGGAAAGTAAATACAGGGGGTTTTTGTGATTGAAAGAAAGTATTCGGTTTCAGGTACTCTTGTATTATAACATGTATATAATAAACCGTTAGTAACTTTTCTAAGTATTCATAGATGAATCGAGGCCCTTTCGTAGCGCAAGACTTGCAACATCGTTTAAAGCAACCCTTGTTCTACTTCAGACTAATTCCTCCTTTCGAAGTATCTTAGCCTTCTGTGCATCCACCTGATCTCACAGTTACGATTGACCAAGTGGTGTTTTAGATAAGTCGAACTCCTCGGATAAGCTTTGCCCTTTCGTAGCATCCACTTACCTGAGTATGTTCACGAACCCCACGGAAGAGTTTTGCCCTTTCGTAGCATCCACTCAACCTTGGAAATTCTGACTATAAATGGCACAAAGAACAAGTTTTGAATACAAAGAAATGAAACTAAAAGATATTACAACATTATATAATACAAGAAAATACCTTCCACCGAATGAAGAGTTTAGCAACGAATATCCATAGAGGTGGATACCATAGCTAAATACTCGGGGGTTTTTGAAAACAGTAAGAGGGAAAGGGGTGGAATACTCAAGAACCAACAGGACTATTCCCAATTTCCTACTGAATACTCAAGAACCAACAGGAGTATTCTCTATAGTATAATACTCAAGAACAAACAGGAGTATTATTTCATAAACCGAACAAACTTACAAAGTAACCAAACTTAGAGAGATAAGTGTTTTGTGTATGGATTGATGATACAAATGAGGAGGAGGGCACTTCTATTTATAGCCAAGAGGGGTGGAGATGGGTGGTGGAGATGGTGGCATGTGTTTCTCATCCAAGGGACGAGATGGAGGAGGAGGGAGGAGGAGACAAGTGGCGCCACCTTGTGCACTCCCCAAAGCCGCCGGTTGGAGGTCAAAATGGAGGAGGTTTTGTGGCTTTGGCCACCTCCTAGCCAAAGCCACCGGTCACCCAAGGAGGAGGAGGGAGGAGGCCACCCAATGACTCATCCTTTTCACCCAAGCCACCGGTCACCAATGCACATGGATGAAGCTTGACGGTTTTGTACTGTCTTTACAAAACTATCAGTCCAATTTCACTCCAGGCTGTCTTTGACAATTCCTCATTTGGATTTAATTTGAGTAATTCATCGTCAGGATCTTGAGATTTCTTCGTTCAGTGCTTGATCTTGACCTTCAATTGACTCTTGATATCTTTTCAGCATAAAATCCTCTCCTTAGCGTGTTTTCACTTTTATCTCTCAATTGCCCTGTGGAAATATTTCGGGACTAACACGTAGAAGTTAGATAGACAAACAGTCTAATTTGGTGGGTTTAACTGTATTTATGATGCATACAATTATGGTCCATCAGTATCAAAGGTGGAAATTTTTTGGTAGTCAACAGGGAGCGCCTCAAGCACTACCACGTTCTGAAGCACTTAGCACCTGAAGGCATCACCGATGACTAACTTGTCGAGAAAGGATCTCAGCAAGGGACTTCCAGAGAATGCTTCTAGACTTATCTATCAGGCTATGTCTCACCAAGATGTCAAACTAGGCCTCTTTGGGGAGTATCTTGAACTAAAAGTATTAGTTAGTTACATTATGCATTTGCATGGTGTGATTTCTGTGAGGTCATTGCGGGGACTTTAGTGTAGAGTGAACCAAGGATAGAACGAAAATAGGGGTCGAAAGGTTCAAATTGCGTGCCATCCTGCACCTATCACGACTTTCATGACAGGGTTGTTTGGCAGAGATTTTCGAAGAGGTCGTGACTACTGTGATATAATTGAAAGGTCACGGCAGATCTGTTTGAGCGATATTTTAGAGGGGGTCGTGACTACCGTGACATAATAAAAATGTCATGGGTTTCACGGCATGTCTAATTGTAGATTTTTTTAAAGGGATCGTGACTACCGTGACATCCTCAGAATTCATGATTGTTACGGAACCTGTGGGTTTTCATTAAAAAGGAAAATTGGATTTTATCCCCAAGAAACCAACCCTTGACCGCCGATGACCACGACCAGACCAGCAGCCATTAGCTACCCTCGCAACCTCTGCCCACCAGCTACGACTTACCACCACTCGATTTCACAATCCCCACTCCAAAAATACCGACCCCAACTCTAATTTTACCCACACACGACAACCCACCCAACCAAACCCTAAATCCCCAAATTCCATATCTCACCACACTCAAATTGTACCACCACCATCCATGGCTAAAAAATTAACCCATGTAGCTGCTTTCGCCACCTCCCACGGTGCCAGAAATGCCGCACCGCCACCAGCCAAACCCAGGGAGAATGCTATTTTTTCTGTTGCCCAAGCCAACTATTCGAGTTACTACCCGACCATCACTGTACCCCATCCCCCAAATTGTGAATACACGAGTAAATACATGGAGATCATCCCCAAGAAAAGTTTTTAAAGACCATCCGAGTCCCTGATCATGCTACTTTAAACTTGTTTGAACTATTGGAGCAGTGTGTCTTAATTTTTTTATGGCATCAGGCCTTGATATCATATTTGCACACCAAGCCGTGACTCATCCAAAGCTTTTGAAAGAATTCTTAGCATCATTTGAGTATCTGGGTGACCGGTAACGCACTACCCATTGGAAATTTAGAATTGGTAATATGGATTATACCATGTCTAACGCAGAAGTTTGCGAGTTGCTGCGTTTCCCTCTAGATGCTAGTTGGGCTAACTCTTGAATGATCCTTGTGCTTTCATGTGAACTCTCATTGGGTCTATGATCGTTTTCTAAGAACTCATAGTGTCGAACTCCTCTTCCCTTATGGATTATGGCTTAAGCGCCTAAGACTTGGGAATGAGTTCCATGTCGCAAACCCATGGACTAGCCCTAGCTAGCATAGGTGTGCGATTGACACTCTTTTGTGCAAACTAACAACTTTGACACTAGTGTATTGCCTTAAAAATGAGTAGATCATTGAATTAGACATTTGATAGCTCTAGTATTAATGATTTTGAATGCACAACCTCATTGGTACTTAAATGGTTCAAAAGTTCTTTTGATTATAATGTGACGGTAGTCCTAGCTTCGGGTGAGGAATTTTCTTCGAGAAATCCTCGCCTTGGTTAAGCACTCTTGCATTCATTCTCATGGGATAGGTGCATATGGGATTTGTGAGTATTCCATTTTCTGAAGGATGTAGATTTTCACACGCAAATGAATGCGATAGAATCTCTTTGGTCAAAAACAATTTATAAAGACCCGTAAGACCGGGTTGAACCCAAAGGAGCAAGCCAAGCACATGCACTATATAAGATCGTAGTTCTGTTCGGCTATTCTAACAAAAATTGTATAAGTGTGTGTATCAAAATCCTAGGTGGTGAGTAATTAGAGATAAAAGATAGATAAAATGAGTTTAGAGGGGTTACTCCCCTCCTTGGCATTTCTTATTAATCATGTATACAAGATTTATGCAAATCAAGGTGTCAAATAGTTTTGAAGTTAGTGTAGACTAGGGTAGACCAACTCTCACGTGAATCTATTCCGAGCCAAACCTTCTTAACTTGAACCTCACTCTATCGAGGTTGTTGGTTCATTCCATTGCCTTTATCATCCTATGAATGGGAGATAATGCAATAGACATAGAGACTAGTTCACTTCCTACCCATGCATATATCATCGTAAACACAAGATAAGATCATATTCTCTACATCTAAACCTATCCTAAGGTCCATCGATACTTAGGTCAAGTTTTAAGATCAACAAGTCACTTAGGCATTTCATCAAACATTTAGTAGCATGTCATACATGAAGAGCATAGAGAATATAAATTTAACACCATAGATTATTGAGTCAAATGAATATACATGATCATAGAGTACCAAGAAGGTTGTAACGCCCTCAAAACACAAGGTGAACTCACACATCACGTAAGACAACATGGTGTGAGTAGGGTTTATAGCAAACAACCAAGGGAATGGAAAAGTGTAAAGGAATGAGGATTGTTAATCCTTGAATCTCCCTTTTGAGCTTCTCTTCTTCTCCTTGGTTGGATCTTTGGTTGATGACCTTGGTTTGACCTCTTTTCTAATCTTCTTCTCCCCAAGAACCCAGCACACTTAGGTCAAAATCCCCACTTTCTATTTATAAGCCTCGGGTAGAAAAATCCTGAAGTAGCAGGTACGGTCGGTCGGCTGGCCAGATGCCCAATTTTTCCCAGCCGATCGGTTGGTGGCTGAAATCCAAAGTTCGTTGGTTGTTCTTTTCCAACCGACCGACTGGCAAAATGAGCCGACTAGTTGGATATTAGCTTGGGCAGGCATTCTGGTGACTCCTTTCCAGCCGACCGATTGAAACTCTCTGCCGACCGACTCACAATGTGGCTGGTTGGGAGCATTCTGAAGTCTTATTCCAGCCGGTCGGCTGCTGAGCCCAATCAACCAACTGAAGGTTGGAGGTTGCTCTCATATCTGCTCTTTCATTCTAGCCGACCGGCTGGTTTAGGGTAGATTCCAAACCGGTCAGCCGGGAGTTTTTTTTCTGCCAACTTTTGCTCTAAATCTTCAGTTTTTCCTCGAGTTTTTGTATGTAGGCTTTGACCTTGACGGAGACTCATTTTCTACCTGAAACGTAGATATAGAGGTCAAATGACATCAAAATAACATTAGGAATGACCCAAAACTTTAGTGAAAAATGGCTATTAATAAGTCGAAAACTCGACTTATCAATGGCTTTGTGGAGAGTATGGCGACACTACCACAGGAGAGTCAATATGCATTGGTTCAAAAATTGTATTATGCATCGGTTCGGTTAATATGCATCGGTTTTAGGGGAAACCGATGCATAAGGTTTACAATATGCAACGGTTTTAAGTGAACCGATGCATATTGTTTACCTTATGCATCGGTTCGGTTAGAACCGTTGCATATTGTGAATCTTATGCAACGGTTTTAACAGAACCGATGCATAAGATCAATTAAAACTTAGGTTTTTTCGACTGAGCTGCTCAATTCCCTCCGTCTCACTTCCTTTGAATTCGCACCTGTGAACTTCGACGACTCCGATTCCGACGCTGCTCGATTCCATTCGCATGACGCTGCTCGATTTTGCTTCAACGACGCCTTCATTCCATTGGTTGTGACGCTCGATTCCATTTCGACGACGCCTTCTTCGCTTTTCCATTGCAACTGAGCTGCTCGATTCCATTCCTACCGCCACTCCTTCTTCTGCAAATCCTAGGTATGATATTTAGGGTGTTGAATTTGTGTGTGTTTAGGGTTGAATTTATGGTACAAATCCCAGGTACAAATCCCAGCGACTGAGCTGCTCTATTTGTTCAATTTGTGTGTGTTTAGGGGTAATGGTGACTTGTAATCCGATTTGGGGGTGTTGTCTAGGCTTGTTGAATCCATTTTTTGGGCTATGATTTAGTATGTAATAATGGATGAAATGATGTTTAGTCCGTCTACTAGATTCTTATTAATGAATTTTGTGCTTCATTTCTAACTTGTGTTCGTTAACTACCTGTAGTCATTGTTAATCGATTTGCAAGAGAAAGCTTCTCCTCTCCATCTAATTGTAGTCCTCTTCGGGAGCTTTTATTTCAAGGTAAACATCACGATTAAACTAATTCACTACTTATGTTTCCATTCAATTTTCTTTGTTTACTAATTTGTTCTCGTTGTTTGTAGCTCTAGTCCGTACTTGTTGCACACCGGCCACCATTAAGATTCTTCTTCGCGAGATTTTATTATAAGGTAAATCCCAAGTTTATGTAACTCGTTTACTACATTTTAATTGTTGAAGTGCTTGTAATTCACTCAACTGTAATTGTGAGTTCTTGTAAATTAGTATTATGTAACTAATAATATGTACACGTTTCATGTAGTGGATTTATAATGAATCGAGAGTGGGTGTCCGGTAATAGGTTGAGTAATGAGTACGAGAAAGGGATTATGGATTTCTGTGCGTTTGCGTCGGCATATGCGTCTAGAAACAACATTGAACGTGTCTTTTGTCCGTGTATGAGTTGTTGGAATTACAAATTGGTCAAATCGAAGAAGTTACGTAAACACCTTTTGTTAAAGGGGATTAACCCACAGTATACGGTGTGGTATTTGCATGGGAAGGGTGAACAACAAAACTTTGAGCCTCCGCCCGTAGAAAGCTTGCCGGAGGATAATGATGATTGGGAAGAGGATAATCTAATTGACATAGTTAACAACGTCGCTAATGACTTTGTTGATACGCCACATATTTTGGAGTCGTTGAGGAATGATTCCGAATTACCACTCTATGAAGAGTGTTCCAAATATACAAGGCTATCGGCAACATTGAAGTTGTTCAATCTCAAAGCAAAAAATGGATGGAGCAACAAGAGTTTTACCGAATTATTAGCGCTGGTGAAAGACATGCTTCCCGAGGGGAACACCCTACCTAACCGTACTTATGAGGCTAAGAAGGTTATGTGTCCCATGGGCCTTGAGTACAAGAAAATACATGCATGTCCCAATGATTGTATCTTGTATCGAAATGCCTACAGTGATTTGAAAGAATGTCCAGTGTGCAAGGCTTCTCGCTACAAGTTAAATAAAGAACCGAAAGGTAAATCTAAAGGCACTCCTTCGAAAGTACTATGGTATCTTCCACCGATCCCCAGGTTTCAGAGATTATTTGCTGACACGGAAAATTCCAATAATATGCATTGGCATGCTGAGAAACGTGTTGTTGATACGAAAATGCGTCATCCTGCCGATCCACTGCAATGGGCTAAAGTAGACAATACATTCCCAGTGTTTGGAGCAGAGTCTAGAAATTTACGGCTTGGCCTTTCTACTGATGGGGTGAATCCACATGGCAATCTCAGTAGTCAGCATAGTACATGGCCTGTGATTTTGGTTATCTACAACCTACCTCCCAATTTAACTATGAAGCGTAGATATATGATGCTTTCTTTGTTGATATCGGGTCCTCGGCAACCTGGAAATGATATTGATGTATACTTGGCTCCTCTGATAGATGATTTGAAGCTTTTATGGGACGAAGGAGTACGCACATATGACGCATCGAGGCAAGAACATTTCAATATGCGTGCTATGCTGATGTGTACGATCAATGACTTCCCAGCTTATGGCAACTTGTCTGGATATACCATTAAAGGGTACAAAGCTTGTCCTGTATGCAGGGAAGGGACACATGCACGCCATTTAAGCAATTGTCGAAAAATGGTTTATATGGGACATCGACGTTTCTTACCAAGACATCATCCTTACAGGCGAAAGAAAGCTGCCTTCAATGGTGAGACTGAGCACGGAATCGAACCGCTACCAGCTTCTGGCGCTGAAATACTTCAAAAATATAGAATATTACAAATCGATTCGGGAAACCATATTCGCGCACCGAAAGTGCTCCATGGAAGAAGCGGTCGATTTTTTTTGATCTCCCTTATTGGCATTCTCTTGACATCAGACACTGTATTGATGTGATGCATGTTGAAAAGAATATATGTGAAAGTCTGCTTGGTACTTTATTAAACATTCCTGGAAAGACAAAAGATGGAATTAAAGCAAGACTTGATATGCTGGAGATGAATATTCGTACAAAATTAGCACCTGAATCTCAAGGGCAGCGTACATATTTACCGCCTTCGTGCACCACACTCTCTAGGAGCGAGAAAACTAGTTTGTGCGGATGTCTGAAGGGAGTTAAAGTTCCATATGGGTTCTCTTCAAATATTGCCAGCTTGGTTTCAATGAAAGATCTGCGGTTGAATGGCTTAAAATCTCATGAGTGTCATACATTGATGCAACAACTCCTGCCTATTGCAATCAGAGGTATAATGTCTCCCAAAGTAAGGACAGCCATACAAAGACTTTGCGTCATTTTTAGCTCTTTATGTGCTAAGGTTATTGATACATCAGAGCTTGATGGACTTCATGAGCAGATAGTTGTTACACTTTTCCAACTAGAGATGTTTTTCCCTCCTAGCTTCTTTGATATAATGGTGCATCTTACTGTTCATTTGGTTCGTGAGGTTCGAATTCTTGGACCAGTTCATATGAGATGGATGTATCCTTTTGAGAGGTATATGAAGGTTCTTAAGAGCTATGTGAGGAATAGACAAAGTCCCGAAGGATGTATAGTGCAAGGATACATAGCTGAAGAAGCTGTTGAATTTTGCACTTTCTCGGCAATACATCCGCGGTTGGGGTTCCAAGGCCACGTCATTTTGATCGATTCTTGGGAAAAGGCACAAGTGGACATCAAATGATGCCTAAGTCATTTGATGAGTTAACGAAAGCTCATTTCTATGTACTGCAACATATACCTGAAATATCACCTTTTATCGAGTATCACATGAACATACTGAGGAGTACATACCAAGGCAAATCTGAGCAGTGGTTGCAAAAAGAACACAGTCGATCATTTTGTGAATGGCTAAGGAGTAATGAGGTTTTAAATAATCAGGCCAACTCGGAAGAAGAATCTGATGACGTGGTGAAGTGGCTTATGGCAAGCCCAAGAACTATTGTACAAACGTGGAAAGTGATGGACCATAATTGTATGCATCATAAATACAGTTAAACCCACCAAATTAGACTGTTTGTCTATCTAACTTCTACGTGTTAGTCCCGAAATATTTCCATAGGGCAATTGAGAGATAAAACTGAAAACACGCTAAGGAGAGGATTTTACGCTGAAAAGATAACAAGAGACAATCCAAGGTCAACATCAGACGCTGAACGAAGAAATCTCAAAATTCTGACCAAGGATTACTCAAATTAAATCCAACCGAGGAGCAATCAAAGTCAGACCGGAGCAAAATTGGAATGATAGTTTTGTAAAGACTGTACAAAACCGTCAAAATCTCATCCATGGGCAAGGATGACCGGTGGCTTTTGTGAAATGGATGACTCATGGGGTGGCTTTCTCATTTCTCCTCCTTGGATGACTTGAAGACTTGTGTGGAAGGTTGCAAAGCCACAAACTCCTCCCCATAAACCACCCATAACTGGCGGCTTCTTGTGCCACCATAAGGTGGTGACAAGTGGAGCTCTTCCCCTCCACAACCTCACTTCCTCCTCCTCCACCCTTGATCCTAAACCACATGGAGCCATCACCACCCTCCATTGCCTCCTCCTCCTCCTTATAAATAGAGAGCTTCACCTCTTCACAAATCATCACCACCACATCTCACAACTTATCTCTCTAGATTTGTAATACTTTGTAAAGTTTGGTTTTGATCAATAAAGCTACGATACTTTGCTATGCGCTACTCTTCCATGGATAGGCGTAGCTAAACTATTCATTCGGTGGAAGGTATTTTTGTTGTGTTATATAATGTTGTAATATCTTTTAGTTTCATTTCTTTGTATTCAAAACTTGTTCTATGTGCCATTTATAGTCAGAATTTCCATGGTTGAGTGGATGCTACGAAAGGGAAAAACTCTTCCGTGGGGTTCGTGAACATACTCGGATAAGTGGATGCTACGAAAGGGCAAAGCTTATCTGAGGAGTTCGACTTATCTAAAACACCACTTGGTCAATCGTAACTGTGAGATCAGGTGGATGCACAGAAGGCTAAGATAATTTGAAAGGAGGAATTAGTCTGAAGTAGAACAAGGGTTGCTTTAAACGATGTTGCAAGTCTTGCGCTACGAAAGGGCCTCGATTCATCTTTGAATACTTAGAAAAGTTACTAACGGTTTATTATATACATGTTATAATACAAGAGTACCTGAAACCGAATACTTTCTTTCAATCACAAAAACCCCCCCTGTATTTACTTTCCTAGTATAACTGTCTCAATCAACCGCAACCATCAACCACTCATATACCGGAGGAATCAACAATCACGCATCATCCACTGTAAGTCCCTGATGGACCAAAATTATACGAATCAAAAACATAGTAAAACCCACCAAATTAGACTGTTGGTCTATTTAACTTCTACTTGTTAGTCTCGATATATTTCTACAGGGTATTTTGGCACTTAGAGAGAAAACACGCTAAGGAGGAGTTTTTAAGAGGAAAATGAAGAACGAGTCATTCTAGGTCACGACCATGCTACACTCAAAATCAGCCTTAACATCCTTCATGTAACCGACTTGGAATCACTCAAATATTCTAGAACCGTCGGCAAATGGACAAGAACGCAAGGCAAAAGCACCGAGCCCGGTAAAGGCCAAACAAGGGCAATTTCATCGGATTTGAGATTTCGACCATGTTCCAAGCGGAATTTGGCTTAGGTTCCTTCTTGAGATCATCTTAGAATGACATTTTCATTCAAAATACACTCTCCAAAATCCAAGAAGCTCCGGCCAAAGCTCCGGTCAGATCCGGTCAAACCGATGACTTTTGTGAAGATCACAAGCTTCTAGAAGGGATGCTCCTCCTCACATGGGCGGCTCCTCCCTCACATGGTGGCTCCTCCACTCTCCTCCCTCCAAGTGGCGGCTCCTCCTCCTCTCCTCCCAAAGCCTCAGGCGGCTCTTGCTCCTCCATGGAGAAGTTGCCATGTGGTGGCTCCTCCACCACATCTTCATCTCCTCCTCCACCACCCTTGGATGCTCCTCCACTTGCCATCATCTTGACCCTCCATTCTCCTCCTCCATGGCTATAAAAGGAGGCCTCCTCCTCCTCATTTCAACACACCCCAAAATGTGGAGAGCTTCTCTCTCTACAAAATCTCTCTATATCTCTCTAGCTTTTGTGAGCACAGTTATGTAATATTACTTTGGAATAAAGAATCCCTTGGCGCTTCAACGGTTGTAAGTATCTCTTAGTATTTATTTATTTAACTGTTGTCTTTAATTCCTTAGTTATAATGTTTAGCGCGATAAATAGTAGCTAAACTAGTAGTTCGGTAGAAGGGGCGTACTTGTATTATAAATGTTTTAGACTTTAATCTTAGTATACCTTTGTATTCGATACTTGTTTTATGTGCCATATACTAAGTCAGAACGTCCATGGTTGAGGGGACGCTTGGAATGGCAAAGCTCACCATGGGGGTTCGTAAACTTGTACTGATAAGTGGATGCTTGGAATGGCTAAGCTTATTTGAGAAGTTTGACTCATCTTAAACACCATCTGGTTTGATCGGAAATGACGGACCAGATGGATGCACTTACGGCTAAGATACTTCGAAAGGAGGAATTAGTTTTGCTTAGAACAAGTGTTTTAAATGGTGTTGCAAGTCTTGCGCTAGGAATAGCCTCGATTCATCTTTGAATACTTAGCATGATCATGTCTTGCGCTAGAAATAGCCTCAATTCATCTTTGAACACTTGGCATGATCATTAGCGGTCAATGATAAACAATTATAATACAAGGCCCCTGAAACCGAACATTTCTCTTAATTATTAAATCTGTAATTTACTTTCAATATTAAAACCAACCAACCAATCAAACAATCATATAGCTGGTAGCTTTAAAACCAACCAACCAACCTAAAACACACTCTCTCGCTGGATAAACCCCCCTAAAGAACAACTAATCCACACCGACTCCCTTGGGTTCGACCCCTACTTACCAAGTACTACCCAGTAGTATAGTTGCGAGTAGCGGACTATTATAAATTTATTTGCACATTTGCTGTGACGACAAGCATCTGTCAAATTGGCGCCGTTGCCGGGGAGTTGTGCATCTGAATTGTTGTTCTGTTTTCTTTTTTCTTTTTTCTTGTTTTATCATGCAATTCACTAAGTCCTACTACTACGGAATGGAACCTTGGAACACTGAGGAGTTTTCCCCACCACCCTTCAAACTTGAAATCCGCGAGAAGATCAACAAAATAACGCAATCCCGGGACGAAACATTGGATGAGTACTTATGGTACTTCGATTCCATTGTGACAAGCTGCCCGCACCATGGATTCACCAACTTCGATCTTCAAACAAAGTTTCTCTGTGGAATGTTGCCACATGAGTGGGACCAGCTAAATAATGCAGCAGGAGGATCAATGTGGGACTTAACCGAGGATGATCTTTGGAAATTAATAAACGATTTGGCCGCGAGGTCAAGACCAAGCCAAGATCAGGCCGAGCCAATCGAGGACGGTATAACGAAGCTGGAATCTAGCATCCAGCAGTTGGACAACACGATGCAACAAATCAGGGCCAAAACTGAACTATGGGCGGCAGAAAAGGAGCTGGCAGCTAGCACCCAGCAACTGGCCGCAGACATGCAGCAATTGAGTGCACTGATGCACCAATTCACGGCTGAACCCGAGGAGCCAACTGAGGATGAGGACTCGCAAATGACCGAAGAAGAACTGCCCCAATCAGACCGGGTCCTTATCACCAATCCATCCGAGGAAATCACTGTCCTAACTGCCAAGCCTACGGAAGTCCCGAACCTCACTGCTGAAGCGGCCGAAGAAATCAAGCCAGGCCCGGTCCTTGCGCTCGAAGCACCCGAGGAAGTCCCGGACCTCATTGCCGAACTGTCCGAGAAAGACCTGGTCCTCACTGTCGGAGCACCTGAAACAGACCTAGTCCTCATGGTCGAAGTGCCTCAACTTAACCCTTCGCGTTTCATGCCGATCATAACCACCGAAGATCATATAATCAATGATGATGCGGTACAAGGGGAGTTGGAGGCAGAGCATGAGCCAAAAAAGCCGACAAAGGAAATCTCTCTCGTCACAAGCCAAGAAAAACCACTCGGGAACTCAATCATTCCAAGACAACCATTCGTAGCTACCACCAAGAAGAGGCCTCACATGGGAACATGCCTGTGGTCGCCAATGTTTGAAGGCACAAAACCCAACTTCCAAACTCGCGAAAGTGCCAACTATTCCAACATGAAGAGGCGACAAAGGCATGGGCCGAAAGAATGGAAACCCGGAAGGAGCAACAAACAAGAATGACTCATTGGACTAGCAGCTATGGCCAAGGAAACCTCACCCTCTCGGAGCAAAAGGGCTGCCGAGAAAAAGTTTGACCTCACTCACCCTTGGGATCCGACCTTATGATCCATGATTGAGGTACTGTCGAGCCAACGCGTTAAACAAGTGCACTGGTCGGGAGGTAACCCGACACTATCTTACTTTCTGTCATTTTATTTTCTGTCATTTAGTTTTTTCAATAAGTTGCTCTCACCCACTTGGTGCATAGAAGAAATGACTATTCAGGAATCGGACTTGGGTACAACATTAGGCCAGATAGGGCTACGCTCAGAGTTCAAGGCCCCAGCCGAACTCCCTCGATTATCCAGCCTCGTGCCATGTCGTTCACTCGATACCTTAAAGGGAGTTCTGTCTTTCCTTTTCCTTAATAACATTTCCTTCTCGTATAACATTTGCTTGCATGGCTTTTGAACTCAGTCTTGCTGAAAGGCACGACTTCGTTCAGAAGTGTGGGGTGAGAACCACCTGTATATATTAGTTAATAAATAATATCTTTTTGAAAATATGAACTTAAGAATGTGAAAAAGATAAGTCATAATTCATGCATTAACCTTGTGAAAATTCAACTGTTTAAAAACTTAGAATGTAACTTTCCATTTGTCCTTTGTGCTGAGATAACTAGGGATGTGGAGTTGACATAAACTGCCCTAGAGAGGCTTGGCAAGCAATCAAAGGATCAGATCAAACTATATGGTTTTCGAAGTCAGTGGAGGCTGCACTTCGGTTTTCAGTGAAAATTGAAGTCATCTCCGCCATGCAATGCAAAAGGCGAGGACGGGAATCAGACCGTCCTATCTCCGGTCAAAGTATCCGAGAAAATAGATGAGCGACCCTCATCTTGACCCACGCGAAACGACAGTCAAAGTAGCCTAGAAAATAGATGAGCGACCCTCACCTTGACCCGCGCGAAAACGGCAAAAACGAGAGTAGCGGGGAGGTATTTCCATAGGCTTGCGGGCGATGATTGGACCTCCCAAAAAGGCTCGAGAAAATGGACTAGCAGTCACAAAAAGACGAAAAGCTCGAAGAAGCAAATCAAGAGGCCTAAGGCCCAAAATTGTGAAGGTTTTAACCGAACAAAAAGTGAAGAACTCAAAAAGTCAAATCAAAGGCCAAATGCCGATTCACTACAAAAAGCAGTCCCTCGCCAAAAGAAAATCAAAGTACTCAAACCAGTGAAACCCGAACCGAATCACGTGCTAGAGAAAGCTACAAGGAAACCATATAGTGCGAGACGATCCCGAGGCTGCAATCCAGGAACCTGAATAGGGCTATCTCCCGAGACATCCAATATAATTTGCATCTCAGCACGAAGGTACACGTATGAAGTTTCTTCTATTTATTTACGCAGTTTAATTTGGTAATAAGTAGTAATGCATGAACTAGGATAAATCTAGTCCCACATTCTCACTTTCATATTCAAAGTTTTTACATGGATTTTGTGCACGCCCTTTAATAGCATTGTTCGGGACGAACAACTAAAAGTGTGGGGTGATCTGATGGACCAAAATTATACGAATCAAAAACACAGTAAAACCCACCAAATTAGACTATTGGTCTATTTAACTTCTACTTGTTAGTCTCGATATATTTCTACAGGGTATTTTGGCACTTAGAGAGAAAACACGCTAAGGAGGAGTTTTTAAGAGGAAAATGAAGAACGAGTCATTCTAGGTCACGACCATGCTACACTCAAAATCAGCCTTAACATCCTTCATGGAACCGACTTGGAATCACTCAAATATTCTAGAACCGTCGGCAAATGGACAAGAACGCAAGGCAAAAGCACCGAGCCCGGTAAAGGCCAAACAAGGGCAATTTCATCGGATTTGAGATTTCGACCATGTTCCAAGCGGAATTTGGCTTAGGTTCCTTCTTGAGATCATCTTAGAATGACATTTTCATTCAAAATACACTCTCCAAAATCCAAGAAGCTCCGGCCAAAGCTCCGGTCAGATCCGGTCAAACCG
Source organism: Rhodiola kirilowii (assembly GCA_033675215.1). Classification (NCBI taxonomy): domain Eukaryota; kingdom Viridiplantae; phylum Streptophyta; class Magnoliopsida; order Saxifragales; family Crassulaceae; genus Rhodiola; species Rhodiola kirilowii. The sequence continues at coordinate 23,739,009 of CM066197.1, forward strand.
ATGACTTTTGTGAAGATCACAAGCTTCTAGAAGGGATGCTCCTCCTCACATGGGCGGCTCCTCCCTCACATGGTGGCTCCTCCACTCTCCTCCCTCCAAGTGGCGGCTCCTCCTCCTCTCCTCCCAAAGCCGCCGGTGGCTCTTGATCCTCCATGGAGAAGTTGCCATGTGGTGGCTCCTCCACCACATCTTCATCTCCTCCTCCTCCACCCTTGGATGCTCCTCCACTTGCCACCATCTTGACCCTCCATTCTCCTCCTCCATTGCTATAAAAGGAGGCCTCCTCCTCCTCATTTCAACACACCCCAAAATGTGGAGAGCTTCTCTCTCTACAAAATCTCTCTAAATCTCTCTAGCTTTTGTGGGCACAATTATGTAATATTACTTTGGAATAAAGAATCCCTTGGCGCTTCAACGGTTGTAAGTATCTCTTAGTATTTATTTATTTAACTGTTGTCTTTAATTCCTTAGTTATAATGTTTAGCGCGATGAATAGTAGCTAAACTAGTAGTTCGGTAGAAGGGGCGTACTTGTATTATAAATGTTTTAGACTTTACTCTTAGTATACCTTTGTATTCGATACTTGTTCTATGTGCCATATACTAAGTCAGAACGTCCATGGTTGAGGGGACGCTTGGAATGGCAAAGCTCACCATGGGGGTTCGTAAACTTGTACTGATAAGTGGATGCTTGGAATGGCTAAGCTTATTTGAGAAGTTTGACTCATCTTAAAAACCATCTGGTTTGATCGAAAATGACGGACCAGATGGATGCATTTACGGCTAAGATACTTCGAAAGGAGGAATTAGTTTTGCTTAGAACAAGTGTTTTAAATGGTGTTGCAAGTCTTGCGCTAGGAATAGCCTCGATTCATCTTTGAATACTTAGCATGATCATGTCTTGCGCTAGAAATAGCCTCAATTCATCTTTGAACACTTGGCATGATCATTAGCGGTCAATGATAAACGATTATAATACAAGGCCCCTGAAACCGAACATTTCTCTTAATTATTAAATCTGTAATTTACTTTCAGTATTAAAACCAACCAACCAATCAAACAATCATATAGCTGGTAGCTTTAAAACTAACCAACCAACCTAAAACACACTCTCTCGCTGGATAAACCCCCCCCAAAGAACAACTAATCCACACTGACTCCCTTGGGTTCGACCCCTACTTACCAAGTACTACCTAGTAGTATAGTTGCGAGTAGCGGACTATTATAAATTTATTTGCACATTTGCTGTGACGACAAGCATCTGTCAGTCCATCTTTGTAATTAATCATTTAATTTCTGTAATTTACTTTCCGCACAAAAAACCAAAAAAACCAAAAACAGTAGCTTAGTTAATCACGCTAAAAGCTCAATCAACGTAAAACACGTCCATCGCTAGTATAGTTTTAAAGGAACAACCTATCCCCCTAATTCCCTTGGGTTCGACCCCTACTTACCACTTCTACCCAGTAGTCGCGAGTAGCGGACTTATAAATTTATTTGTACATTTGCTCTGACGACAAGCATCTGTCAGAAAGCTTATGATATTAACGGATTTTGTTTTCAAACAAAAGATCAAGATGAGCACACTGTTGTGCAAAATAGTGGTGTCACACTTGTTGCCGAAACCACTCATGTTTCTAGCGCAAGAGATCGGAATCCAATATATGTGCCTGTGAATTACTTTGGGATTATCCAAGAAATATGGGAGTTGGATTACGTAAACTTTCGAGTACCCGTTTTTAAATGTAAATGGGTTAACAATTCGGCGGTTCATATAGATGAATTTGGAATGACATTTGTCGATTTTCGAAGAGAGGGATCTAAGAATGAGCCATTCATTATGGCCGAACAAGCAAGACAAGTGTTTTACGTCAAAGACCCTTCGAACAACAATCATTATGTTGTGATAAATGGAAAACAACAGTTAATCAGTGGTACATCTGAAGAGATGAATGTGGATTTCCTACCAGTTTGTACGACAGTTCCAGTACACAACGACGACAGTGAAGTTGATGATGAAATACAATTGCGAGAAGATCACGGCGAAGGAATTTGGATTGATAAAGAAACTTAATTTGTGCGTATAAATCTCTACTTATTTATAAAGAAACTTAATCTGTGCGTTTAAATCTATACTTAATTTGTGCATTTAATATGGATTGATAAAGAAACTTAATTTGTGTGTATGTTGTATATGCTAGTTATTTCGTTATCACACGTCATTTTATTTGTTTAATTATCGTCTTCATTTATGTATTCATATATTTAATGTGTTTAATCTGACATTTTAATGTGACTCTTTTACAGGATCATGGCTAGCAGCAGCAGCAGCGGTGAGGATGATTTTTGTGTCTCTGCCCGCACACCGAGCCACAAGAAAGGTCCTGTATACATGGCGAAGTTGATTAAGCAACACACGAAGGCCGGTACCAAGCTTACGGTCACCTTCGATAGTAAGGGGAATCCCAAAGGACAGAATGGAACCAATTGGAGGAGCTTCTTGGGTATGGTGGCTCGTTCTCGAATTCCTATCACCTTTAACGATTGGAGGAAGGTTCCTGACCATTATAAGCTCACTTTGTGGAGAGATGCAACTGTAAGTTTTTCTTTAATTGACACTTATATTTGTCAGCGAAGTTGATTTTATTTTTATTAATTATAACTTGTTATATGTCACTTTAGGTAATTTTTGATGGATGCGAGCCGCATAAAAAGCATGAGATGAAGGTTGCTGGTAGCATATGGAAGAATTTCAAGTCAAGACTGGCAAAAGAGTACATCCACGGTGCCAAGGCAAATGAAGATCCTATGGGTGAGTATAAGTATCTTCACAAAGATACTTGGAGGATATTTAAGGAGCAGAGGCTCTCTGAAAATGCTATGAAGTTAAGAGAGACTAACAAAGAGCTTGTGAAGAAGAATGTGTATGCACACATACTTGGTCGAGGAGGCTACAGAAAACTTGAAGAAAAATTGACAACTGAGAAGATTGCCGAGTTATTTGTGCAGGGCGCAATTGAAGAGGTGCAATCTTCTGTCACTATAGAGAGACATGAGCTGTGGAAGAGGGGACGGATGAAGAAAAATGACGAGTACGTCACCGAGGCATCCCATCGAGTGGCAACAAAGATCGTAAGTTAATTTTTATGTCAATTTCAATAGTTAATATAATACACTAAATTTTGGTATGCAATGATTGTTTTATATAGGATGAGTTAGTGGAGAGCTCCTCTCAAGGATAGTTCTCGTCTCGTAGTCGACGACATGACATACTGACTGAGGCGATTGGGACGCCGGAGCCCAAAGGACGCACCCGAGGAGTCGGGTCACACATTCCGTGGAGGGTTGGGTTACCAATCTCCACCTCCTCGGGTGGCACGCCCAGTTCAAGTAATATTATTCGAAGATATGCGTCCGACCACTGCAGCCATCATTGTCCCATTGATTCTGACCCGTGGAAGAACATACCAGAGGTTCATATTACAATTATGAAATTTATTATTTATATATGTTAAATATATGTAATACTTTTTGTGTATGTTTACAAATTTTTTACAAATTATTACTGCTACTAACAGGGTGGCCTGAAGAGCCTATTGTACATTGAGGGGCAACTTCAAGGTGACTGATGGACCAAAGTTATACGAGTCAGAAACACAGTAAAACCCCCCAAATTAGACTGTTTGTCTATCTAACTTCTACGTGTTAGTCCCGATATATTTCCACAGGGCATTTTAGAGACTGAAGTGAAAACACGCTAAGGAGAGGATTTTATGCTGAAAGATAACAAGAGTCAATCCAAGGTCAAGATCATATGCCGACTGAAGAAATATCAAGGATCCTGACGTTGAATTGACCAGAACAAATTAATCAGAAGAATCAGGAGTGGAGTCAAGACAGTCCGGGGAAGAAACACATTGACAGTTTTGTGAAAAGACTGCACAAAACTGTACAAAACTCACATATGGGCAAGGATGACCGGCCACTTGATGAAGTGGTGGCCAAGGGAGGAGCTCCTCCCCCTTGGGCCACCGGCAACCGGCGGCTATGGGAGGAGGGACCGGCGGCTTCACTATTCCTCCACATGTCACCTCCTCCTCCTCCTCCCTTCTCCTCCCTTGGATCAAATGCACATGTCCACCATCTCCACCACCCATCTCCTCCCCTTTGGGCTATAAAAGGAGGAGCTCCTCCTCCTCATTTCACACACCAAATCTCAAATTCACTTCTCTCTCTAGAAGTTGTAATATTTGTAACGTTGTAATTTTGGCTTTGGAAATAAAGGATAGCTCCCTTGGCGCTTCAACGGTTGTAAGTAATTCTTAGTATTTATTCAACTGTTTTATTTCCTTAGTATAATGTTTAGCGCGATGAATAGTAGCTAAACTAGTAGTTCGGTAGAAGGGGCGCACTTGTATTATAAAATGTTTTAAGACTATTAACTTAGTGTCTAGTCTTAGTATTCAAAACTTGTTCTATGTGCCATATATAGTCAGAGTTTCCAAGGTTGAGTGGATGCTGTAACAAGCAAAGCTCTTCTGTGGGAATTCATGATCATACTCAGGTAGTGGAAGCTGTAACAAGCAAAGCTATCTGAGGAGTTCGACTCATCCTAAACCCCATCTGGTCGAGCGTAACTGTGAGATCAGGTGGATGCACCCAGGGTAGCATACCTTAGGGTATTGGCGCTAGACTGAAATAGAACAGGAGTTGCTTTAAACCGGTGTTGCAAGTCTTGAGCTGTAACTAGCCTCGATTCACCGTTTGAATACTTAGATGATTCACTAATGGTCAATGATAAACAGGATATAATACAAGTCCCCTGAAACCGAACATTTCTCGTTAATTATAAACTGTAATTTACTTTCCAGTATTAAAATCAACCAACCAACCAATCAATCAATCAAAATAGCTGGTAGCTTTAAAACCAACCAACCGACCTTAAACACGCTCCCACGCTGCGTAATCCCCCCCGAAGAACAATTATTCCCCTAGTTCCCTTGGGTTCGACCCCTACTTACCAAGTACTACCCAGTAGTATAGTTGCGAGTAGCGGACTATTATAAATTTATTTGCACAATCGCTTTGACGACGAGCGGTTCTGTCAAATTGGCGCCGTTGCCGGGGAACTAGTCATCGGATAACTGTTCTTCCCTCCCCTTTCTTTTTCCTTCTTTTTCCTATGTCATTACCCGTTACGCATGCATGGACAACGCGATTTCTGCCCCTGTTCGGAGGAACGGAGGGAGAAGACCCTGTACAGCACTGCCGAAACTTCCACCAAGGCTGCCACAACATCAAACCTGAAAACGAAGTGTTAGAAGAATTTAAGCTGAAATGCTTTAAATTCTCTCTAACCGACTTCGCCACGATATGGTACTACACATCCACCGCTCGCAGTGCAGAACGTTTCGTAGACCTCTGCGTTCCGTTCCTGAAAGAATTCTCCCCCCCATCTTTACGCCAAGAAACCCGCGAGAAGATCCTGAACCTTCAACAATCCCGGGATGAGACTTTGGACGAATACTACATGAACTACGATGCCATCGTCTCAAGCTTCCCGCACCATGGATTTACGAAGAAAAATCTTCTCCAAAAATTTCTTCGTGGGATGAGGTCCGAAGAGCTGGGAAGAGTCAACGAAGCTATGAGAAGGTCTGCCGCAAACCTCACCATTGCAGACATATGGTACCTGATAACTGGCCTAGCCGCTGCCACAAGACGAGTTCCCCACACTGACGAGGAACTGCAGACAGAAGAAGCTGACCCTGAGGCTGACAAAGAAGAAACCACCGAGCCGTCAGAAGAGACTCCCGAACCATCCGAGGAATCAGACATACAAAGCACCGGAAGCAACGAAGTAGAAGTCCAGAATACCACCGACGAATTGCCTATTCCATACCCGACTATCATTACCCAGGCAGCTGAGACTATCTACGATCAGTTCTTCACGAACCAACATTACGAGGCAGAACCAAGCCTCATGAGGCCTTCCCAACTTTTCCCTTTAATTAATGAGCAAGTCGCCGCGAACTATGCGATCCAAGAAGAAGCTCAAAGGAGAATGGGAAAAGGGCCGGAGCAGAATGACTCCTACATGGAGCACGCTTTCGCCATGACTGGAAAAGGCAGCCCTAAACAGGAGAACACCCAGTTCAAAAAGCTGATAGTGAAAGGTCCCTCACCTTCTCAGAGACGTTGGAAGGAGATACCATCAGAACTGGACCCAAACCCGTCATCTGCTAAAAAATCAGGAAGACTCACCGCAAGAATCAAAGTCGATGGAATCAAGAAGTTTGACCTCAGCCACCCATGGGACCCAAACCAATGAACCAAAAACGAGGTATCGTCGAGCCAACGACGTTAAACAAGTGCACTGGTCGGGAGGTAACCCGACACTATCTTACTTTTCCGCACTTTAATTTATGTCATTTAAATTCAGTATTTAGTTTTAAGCTTGCATGACTTTTGAACTAAGGCACGCCTTCGTTCAAAAGTGGGGGGTGAGAACCACCTATGTACATAAATAACATGCGGCAGTTTTTCTTTTTTAATAAGTACCTTTTTGAAAATATAAACTTAAGAATGTGAAAAAGATAGACCTAAATTCATGCATTAACCTTGTGAAAATTCAACTGTTTAAAAACTTAGAATGTAACTTTCCATTTGTCCTTTGTGCTGAGATAACTAGGGATGTGGAGTTGATATAAACTGCCCTAAAGAGGCTTGACAAGCAATCAAAGGATCAGATCAAACTATATGGTTTTTGAAGTCAGTGGAGGCTGCACTTCGGGTTTTCAGTGAATAATTGAAGTCAACTCCGCCAAGAAGCATCTATGCAAAGGCGAGGACGGGAATCAGACCGTCCTCTCTCTAGTCAAAATAGCCGAGAAAATAGATGAGCGACCCTCATCTTGACCCGCGCAAAACGACAAAGACAAGAGGAGCGGGGAGGTATTTCCATAGGCTTGCGGGCGATGATTGGACCTCCCAAAAAAGGCTTGAGAAAATGGACTTGCAGTCACAAAAAGACGAAAAGCTCAATGAAGCAAATCAAGAGGCCAAAGGCCCAAAATTGTGAAGGTTTTAACCGAACAAAAAGTGAAGAACTCAAAAAGTCAAATCAAAGGCAAAAGGCCGATTCACTACAACAAAAAAGCAGTCCCTCGCCAAAGAAGAAAATCAAAAAGGCTCAACTCACTGAAACCTGAACCGAATCACGTGCTAGAGAAAGCTACCAGAAAACCATATAGTAAGAGACGATCCCGAGGTTGCAGTCCAGGAGCCTAAAAAGGGCTATCTCCCGAGACATCCAATATAATTTGCATCTCAGCACGGAGGTACAAGTATTAAGTTTCTTCTATTTATTTACGCAGTTTAATTTGGTAATAAGTAAGCAATGCATGAATTAGGATAGATCGAGTACCACAGTCTAAATTTCATATTCCAAAGCCAAACTTAGAACTTACGCCCTTTAATAGCATTGTTCGGGACGAACAACTAAAAGTGGGGGGTAATCTGATGGACCAAAGTTATACGAGTCAGAAACACAGTAAAACCCCCCAAATTAGACTGTTTGTCTATCTAACTTCTACGTGTTAGTCCCGATATATTTCCATAGGGCATTTTAGAGACTGAAGTGAAAACACGCTAAGGATAGGATTTTATGCTGAAAAGATAACAAGAGTCAATCAAAGGTCAAGATCATATGCCGACTGAAGAAATATCAAGGATCCTGACGTTGAATTGACCAGAACAAATTAATCAGAAGAATCAGGAGTGGAGTCAAGACAGCCCGGGGAAGAAACACATTGACAGTTTTGTGAAAAGACTGCACAAAACTGTACAAAACTCACATATGGGCAAGGATGACCGGCCACTTGATGAAGTGGTGGCCAAGGGAGGAGCTCCTCCCCCTTGGGCCACCGGCAACCGGCGGCTATGGGAGGAGGGACCGGCGGCTTCACTATTCCTCCACATTTCACCTCCTCCTCCTCCTCCCTTCTCCTCCCTTGGATCAAATGCACATGTCCACCATCTCCACCACCCATCTCCTCCCCTTTGGGCTATAAAAGGAGGAGCTCCTCCTCCTCATTTCACACATCAAATCTCAAATTCACTTCTCTCTCTAGAAGTTGTAATATTTGTAACGTTGTAATTTTGGCTTTGGAAATAAAGGATAGCTCCCTTGGCGCTTCAACGGTTGTAAGTAATTCTTAGTATTTATTCAACTGTTTTATTTCCTTAGTATAATGTTTAGCGCGATGAATAGTAGCTAAACTAGTAGTTCGGTAGAAGGGGCGCACTTGTATTATAAAATGTTTTAAGACTATTAACTTAGTGTCTAGTCTTAGTATTCAAAACGTGTTCTATGTGCCATATATAGTCAGAGTTTCCAAGGTTGAGTGGATGATGTAACAAGCAAAGCTCTTCTGTGGGAATTCGTGATCATACTCAGGTAGTGGAAGCTGTAACAAGCAAAGCTATCTGAGGAGTTCGACTCATCCTAAACCCCATCTGGTCGAGCGTAACTGTGAGATCAGGTGGATGCACCCAGGCTAGCATACCTTAGGGTATTGGCGCTAGACTGAAATAGAACAGGAGTTGCTTTAAACCGGTGTTGCAAGTCTTGAGCTGTAACTAGCCTCGATTCACCGTTTGAATACTTAGATGATTCACTAATGGTCAATGATAAACAGGATATAATACAAGTCCCCTGAAACCGAACATTTCTCGTTAATTATAAACTGTAATTTACTTTCCAGTATTAAAATCAACCAACCAACCAATCAATCAATCAAAATAGCTGGTAGCTTTAAAACCAACCAACCGACCTTAAACACGCTCCCACGCTGCGTAATCCCCCCGAAGAACAATTATTCCCCTAGTTCCCTTGGGTTCGACCCCTACTTACCAAGTACTGCCCAGTAGTATAGTTGCGAGTAGCGGACTATTATAAATTTATTTGCACAATCGCTTTGACGACGAGCGGTTCTGTCAGTGACAAACAGCTTGTGGCTATCGGTCGATGCGTAAATGGCCGGTTTGTTAGCTTTCGAGCAATACCCGAAGATAACGTGAAGGTGAAGGTCGATAAAGCACTTTTACGAGGTCGAGGTGCAGCCTTGCCAACAGCCCATCCAAAGCTCTCGAATGTTCAGCAAGCAGTTAACCATCACGTGGCTTGGCCGAAAGACTTAGTCGTTGTCGATAAAAGGGTGAGATCATCGAAGATTATAACTTCATTTGCTTCATTGTGTTATATTACAAATAAAAAAAGATATTTAAGCTTCACGGAAATATAACATGCAGGCATATGACATACACTTATACGAGTCTATGCCACTTACTGGCGATGATTTCGTAGATGAGATGTCCGTGGACTGTAGACTTCTACATGAGGTGTGGAAGGCTTTGGGTGGAGGCACGATTGAAGTACATGCCAAAGCTGAGGTCTTCGGTGACGACTACGATATCTACGTCTGTGACGAGGAAGTTCAGGACCTATTAAAGTTTAAAGCGTTGGGGAACGCAGCATCTGAGTTGTATATATGGTAATATTTATATGTTTAATCATTTTTTTGCAATTAGTCTAACTAACACAAGTTTTTACTTTGTAGTCATTTACACGATCAGATGGTTCGTTCGGAGATCAAGTTTGGTTTTTTTATTCCGTCATTGATGACCCCAACCATAGAGAAAAACGAGAGATTGGCGACGTTCGTAGGAAGATTGAGTATGCCAGATAAAGACCAACTTTTTTGCTACTTTCTCCCTTATGTTGATCACATTGAGTGATTTCATCACTTACTTTATAAGTTGTTAACTTTTTTCTAAACATATTTTTTTAAGTTAGTGTGTTTTTTTAGGTGGCATTGGATGTTATGCATCATTTTTCCGAGACAACATAAGGTTCTTTGGCTTGATTCATCTACAGAAGAGAAGGATATACGCGCTGATGCAAAAGAGTTGGTGGACATGTAAGTTTGGAAATTACTTTTATCTTATAACTTGTATTGAAAGTCACTAATAATTACCTTATTGTGTATGTTTCAGGGGCTTATATCGATACTACCAAGGATGTGTACCGAGGAGTACACGTAAAGTAGAGTGGACGAAAGTTTTGGTATTCACAAATTACACAACTTTATTAAATATTTCATACATTTATTAAGTATGTTAATTGCTATTCTTGATATTGTGTAATGTCCAAGACAACCACCTAGCTATTTTTGTGGTTATTATGTCCTTCACTTTATTCGGGACATTATAGCATATGTACGGGCTAATAATGGTGCGGAGGTTGAAGACATTAGCCAAGTGAGCTTTTTATATATAACTGATGCATATGTTATTCATTTAACTATTTAATTGTTGATTGTTGATTTACTTCTCTTGTTTTAACTCTTTAAGTGTTGATTTAGCTTTTTACACGTTAATCGTTGATTAGACGTAACTCTTTAATTATTAACTTAGTTCTCTTGTTTTTTTGTAGTACAGTTTCCCTAATGGAGCGGAGTCATACGAAGTCGACAAGATTCTTGAAGTTCAGGATGAAATCGCCGGCTACCTACGTGACTACATGACCACTCATTTCGCGGTATAGGACATTAACTTGGACAACATTTGTTATGTATGATTTGAATGCAGTATTTGTACCAAAGAGACAAAAATATGTGTATATCATATATGAATGATATTGTATTGAAATTCAGTGAAATGATGTTTAGCATGTAAGCTGTATTGTATTTGAAAGTTGGAACAGCAGGGTTTATTATTGATAATGTGTTTCGGGTGGATTTGAGCTTTTTGTAAAGCCAAATCTTCCATTTTTTTAACATTATGCATCGGTTTTCAAAGAAACCGTTGCATAATGTATAGACGCGTTTGAACATTATGCATCGGTTTCAGGAAAAACCGATGCATAATGTCTGGATCTTATGCATCGGTTTCACCGGAAAACCGTTGCATAATGTCCAGACATTATGCATCGGTTCAAGTAAAAACCGTTGCATAATGTCAAGCTATTATGCAACGGTTTTTTATGAACCGATGCATAATGTCTGGACATTATGCTACGCTTCATTATGCATCGGATCCAAAACCGATGCATAATAGTAGTTCTGTAGTAGTGGAGGAGGAGGGGCATGAGTTCTGGAAATTCATCTCTGGCTTCGACTGCTATTTTGCATCTAGATGGCCTTCCTCCGACATTAAGGATCCATTGTGGAAGATAGTACACCGTCTAGTTGGCCTAAGCATCTATCCTCATACCAAGGGTGCCATAGTGGTCACCAATTCAGTCTGGATGTTATGATATCGATGCATCTGGGATACCGGTAACTTCTTTTAGATCCTCACTGGTCAGACGGTATTTTGGGGCACATTACTGGAGAACCTCGCCTTGGGTGGAGGTTTATTCCTTTCCATTATTGCTAAAGCCAATGGATGGGACTTCAGCAAGCTCAAGAAGCCGGTGACTTCAGTGCGTAACACCCACAAGATGATGGACTGTAAGAAGATTGATCTAGACCGGAAGTGATAGCATAGAGATGAGCTTCCTCGCGGGTGAAGAGGCGTTGCATAGACAGCCGAAAGAGGAAACTCGGTCGCGATCAGGGCAGGAGCCCGCACCTGAGCCACATCATGAGCATGAGGGCCAGGAGTCCCCAACACTGCAGACAGCCGAGTAGCAACGTCCTCCTACCCAGCCAGCCACCAATATGGGTTAGGACGATCCCCAGCACTGCAACATCAGTGAGCAACTCGCCCAGATAAAGCACACCCAGAGCCAGATAGTCACATCACAGACACAACTCGCCTCTGCCCACACCCAGATTGTATCAGACATTTTTTACTACTGTTATCAGGCCGGGAGAAAACTGCAGTGGGCTCAGGAGTCCCTTGTTTCCTTTTTCCGACATCAGTACTTCTATAAGCACGTCGCTCTGGCCTCCACTCAGTTTTCAGCACCATATCCCTTTGAGATCGAGTTCACCATGGTTGTCAACCTCAGCCCTCCCAACCATGACCAGGAGGTCAGCCCCTCACATACTGCTAATGATATGGGCACTAAGACAGCTTGTGCTGATGACGATGGTGCTGGCTAGTCCATCCGGCTCCCCTCGACATGCCTTTTCACTTCTTTTGCCTTTGTTGGATGCTATACTTTCGTTTATGATGGATATTACGTACATGTTGACTTTTTGCCATTACTATTTTCAGATGTTACTTGATCCTTGACAATATGCCTTCTTGTTCGATTTCTTGCTAGCATCATTTATGTTATATCTTATCTCTGGCACATTTCACTATTATATGCTCGTTTATCCATCCACATTTCTCTATGATTATCAATGCTAATCTACTACTTAGGAAGCTACGCGATTCTTCTTTATATATCATCTTATTGGGCGCACTCCATTCCCGAGGCATCTCTTAATCACTATGGATATCGAGCTATCGTCACATGAGGGAAGTACCATGCGCTATTCTTAGCTTTTATTTCTTCACTTTGGGACTAAAGATCATTTTTAAGAGTGGAGTGGGTAGCGCAAAATCACACACATCACATGTAACGCATTCATTCATGCATATTCTCAAATGGTTAAGTATTGAGATTGAAATCTTCGTTCTCTACGGACCTCCTGGATTGATGGTCATTCTTTTGGATTCGTAATCTAGGACTTGAAATAGTTTTATTCGTGTGTGTATTCTCTCATGTTAGTAGCTTTGCTAGCTTTTTTCTATCACATGTTCTACATATTTCTTGAAGCATGTTTGAGACTTAATATTAGTAGGCACCAGTACAAATGTTAAAAACTTAAATTACATCCCTCTTTCCAGGTGACCTTAGTACTAGTATATGTTTTTTTTACTTACTGTGATTTGCACGCACTCGCCTCTATTCGTACACTATGTCAAGTTTTATGTGTGGAGTTAGAAAACGTGAAAAGAAGGCGAAAAATATGCCCCAATCAAGAACTAACTTCGGAAATTTCAAAAGAGGGTGAAAAATTGACCCCAAGCAAAGTTGTTTTTGAAAAATCAAAATTCAGAGAAAAAATATTACCAAGGGTAAAGTGAGAAAAGTCACCCCTTGTGTATGAAAAATTGAAATAGAAACATCAGTGAAATTTCTACACCCTTTTGCTTGATGTAGTGTATTCCATTTTTTCATTGCGTGCAGTTATGACTTGTTTTAGAATTCATGTACTAGGAGCTAAGGAACGATCCTTGTGCCTTGCACTAAAATCTTGATGTGATTTTCGTACTATTTTTCAGAAAATGTTTTAGCCGAGCTCCTCTTCTCTTACGGGTCATTGCCTAGTCCTTAGCACTTGAGAATGAGCTTTGCGCCAAGAGCCCATGGACTATCCCTAGAGAGCATAGGTGAATGGCGAGCATGTTTTACAAAAGAAAATAAGAAAACAAAATCAAACAAATCCTTGTTAGATTATGTTATATAATCTAATGTTGGGATCATAATGAAAATTATGTAATATATATGCTATCATAATTTATAAGTCTTAATTAAAGTGATCTATCATATAATTGACTTTAGAGTATAATTAAAGTTATGTTTATAGAAATATAAAATGTGTAGATACCGGTTTGATAATTACACTTCTTTTGAGGGGAAGGATTTGTAATTACCAATAAGTGTAGCGGTACGACGCTATATTATAGGTAGGGGTCCTAGTCTTACACACTAACTTCAGTATCATTCATCTCTCAAAATCTTACTGGCGAAGAGTTGTGCGGATGACTGGAAGATCCACTACCGGCGGTGGCCAGAAGAATTCAGAGACATCAACTTAGATTGTTATCTTCTGTATTTTTACATGTGCTTAATTAACAGAAATTAGATATTAGGATCCTGTAGCATGAATTTATTCTAACGATTGGTATCAGTAGCCATCCAATTTTTGTGTTAATCGACCACCATACAAATCCAAAAATTTATTAAATATGAAGCTGAAATATGAGCTTTGTTTCATTACTGCGCTGATATTTTGTTTTTTCTGACATTTGTTTTGGTGCTCGAGTTCACAAACCCGCGTCACCCCATTACTGTGATTTGGCCTCAATTGCATGAATTCGCCGGAAAAACGATTGGGGACTGCCTGAAACAGCTGAATCGTGGTCGGTAACTGCTCGGAACATGGCAGTAACATCATGCAATTGCTGCGAACTGCCAAAAACAGTCGCTAAGAGCATCTCCAATGGGAGAGCCTAGGTCCACTTACATGTGGGTCCATTTTCATGCCACATAAGCATCAAGTGGGCTTCATGAAAATGTGGTCATTCTCCTCCAATGCACAAGCCCATTTCCACTTACAACTGGGTCCCATTGAATCTTTATCTTCTCTAATAGAAAAAAGATTGGGGTCCACACATTTTACTTTTTGCAGCAAATGGGCCTGGCCACCAAAGTGGGCCTGGCCACTTTTAAAGCATTCCCTCCAATGCAAAGTGGGCCTGGCCAAGACATTTCACGGTTCCCCAAGCAGTAAGTGGACTTGCATTGGGGATGCTCTAACTGCTTAGTAACTGACCGTCGAGAGCTTCTCAGCCCTAGTCAACCGCACAGCATCCGGCTGTGGCAGTCGTTTTCGCATATGATATGATGAGGTTGCTTCTGCTGCTCCTGCTCATCTCGGACGTGACTCAGTTTCCCCAAAACTTGGATATATTTTTTGGCTGCGTGACTCGATGTTGTTATGCACCGGCTGACAATGATGTCTGAAATCTGGACTGACGCTATAGAAATCCATCCGCGCCTAGTCTTCGCTTGCGCTGAAATCGTTCCAACATCGCCTGCCTGCTTGCGTCGGCCTTGCACAGACGCTGCCCGCATTTTTTTTAGTTTTGGAACCGGCTTGAACCTGCACCACCTCGGACTCGTTGGCATCGTTTTGTTTTGGATCTCCCTGTTGCGCAGACTAGTTTTGTCTCGCTCGAATCTTGTCTTTCGTGGCACTCTCGGATCCGCTTATGTCCTATTCCGTAGTAGTTTTTTCTCGCCGAAATCAATGGAGGAAATAAACGGCAGAAGGTGTCTTCCGACTGCAATTTGGGTTGTGCATTGTTGATGCGTGCGTTTACGAGGCGATGAAATTTGGTTAAAATTTGATTTCATTTAGGGGCTTCAAACGGCTTATTGATTTACGGAAATCAATTTAATTCATTTTATTTTCTGTGTTGTGGTTGTAGAGAGTGGTTGAGATCCGGTGATAAGTGACTTTATGGTGAAAAATAAGAATTAATAACAACCCTCCATTTTTATTAATCTATGATCAGGATTACATCAAATTAATTTCATATTTCATGTTAATCGCACAACTAACATATGTATTAGGGGCATTTTAGTCCACTAAATAAAACACAACCGGGCTGATTTCATTCCTGGACCTAATTTCAGCGAACACGAGCGTGATTCAACTGCAATCTGTCGAAGACCTCCGGCGCCACCTCAATTTATCGCTCATTCCTGGTAATTAGTAGATCCAGCTTTATGATTTCTCGTCGGATTAGATTGTTTTCCGATTATGATTTTCTGATTTTGAATCGGTATGACTGATTTGAATTTGGCAAACTATGTCGCTAATTTTCCGATTTGTTGTTTATGATTCGTAGTAAAATATGCATCATCTGTACTGTAACTTGTGTCTTATTCGTAATCTGATAATCATAATTCGTAGCTTCTGGTTCATGATTGGTAGATTTTTTAGGTCCGCGCCTTTGTTAACTATTATTCGTATCTCTTATGCATAATTCGTAGTTTATGATTCGTAGTAAAATATGCATCATTCATGCTGTAACTTGTGTCTTTAGGCGTAATCGGATAATCATAATTCGTAGCTTCTGGTTCATAATTGGTAGTGGAGGTCCCAGTGATGACCTCGCACACGTTCAAGCTCTCGGGAGCAAGCCTACTGAGGTCTCGGTGATGACCCCGCACATGAATCCTGCTGTCGAAATTGATGTTGAGGATCATCACGGACTGTAATGTGCTCATTTGTGTCCATCCGTCCACGAATTGAGTAAGTAAAATCTAGTTGCTAAATAAATAATCTGCTGTTTTGTTTCTAATTCATGTCTGGTGATTTGTTTACCAATTTGTGGTGTTTGGATTATCTTTTGCCAATCTATTTTGTTAATAAAATTGTTGAGATCAGTTGTGTTTAACTTGTTGTCATTCCTCTATTCATGTACTTTGTTTTAGTATCAATGCGATAACAGATATATTGACAGTATGAAACTTGTATTTGTGTTTTGGAATCAGTAGTCTTTCTCATTGATGCTTGCTGATAAACTCATTCAAAGACTTAGCACAACTACTGTAAGCCAACATAGTGTTTGAAATTCCTACTTGGATTTAACACTAAATACAGATCATCCATCTTATAGATATCTAGCTTTGTGTTATTACATTCCTTTTCCCACTTATTTTGGAATTTTAGCGTTAGATCATCCCAGAGTATTGAAAGTGGGAAGTTGTTGGTATCCATGCCTAAACTATGTTCAAAGATTACTCAAATCCATGAAAATTTAACTGTCAAAAAGGTCTACAATGCCAATTCATTTCATGTATGCTTATAAGTTATAAATATGAGATAAACAATAGAAGAAGATGAGATGAAGACATGTATGATAAAATAATTGGTACCTTTGGAGCATAAACTGCGTAGAATAGATTTTTAAGCCTAGTTGTCTGTATGTTATGTATTATTTGTAATATGATACTCTTCATTCGTAGATTCTAACAATATTTTCATTGACATGCAGCAAAACGAACACCTAATAGCGATGTGTGACACTTACATAAACTTGACTGTACGCTCACATATGAACTCAAGAAGAGACGAAGTGTTACAACGCGCCACTAAATGGAGGAAAAGGAAATCTCAGGAAAAAATGATGATTACATTACTGATTCCATCTGCTGCAAAACTACATTTCCCATATGTTGCTCATCCTTTTGAAATAGGGAAATTACATTCAGGATATTGTCAATGTGCACCTCGCTACAAATTGCACTGGTTATCCTACAAATATTATGTACTTGGTATTTTCATTTCAATGCAAAAGTTGTTATTTCTTCGTAGTATTACTTCATACAGGGTAGTCTCGTATTCACAGTAAACTATGTAAAATACTACGAATTATGTTAACTGGACTACGGATTATGTGAACAAGAATACGCATAATGTGAACTATACTACGAATTTTAACTAGAAAAATACGCATTATAAAAAGGGGTAAATGACAGGCTACGATTTTTACATGACAGATTACGAATTTTAATTAAAATGCTATGCAATTTAGATTGCATATTACAAATGCTACGAATTTTAAATTTCTTCAATTTATTACAATGCTTTAGGATGTCGCTCTAAATTTCCCGACACGTCTACCAGCAGCCTGGGTACTAATAAAGCACAGTGCAACTCCGTGCTCCACCCGACTTCAAAGTGCATTGACATTCCAACTTCAATGCCATAAAAGAATTAACCTGCAACAAAAATTATTACTAATATTAACCAATGTAAATCAACACAACCAAAAAAAAGGCTACACTCTTTCACCTAGTTTAAAATATCACATTATTCAAATGAGCCAAGAACATCAGACATTTTTGTATAAGTATATGAGTAGTAGGAATTATTGAAAATTTTATTGCAAAAAAAAAGTTCCATTTTCATTGCTGTTAGAAATCAAGAATTCAAATTTCCGAATAATGTTTTCAAAAATTTTGAATACAATTAGTTAGAAATGGAAATTTTTGTACAAGTATAGGAGTAGTTGGAATTTTATAATATAATTCGCATTATTTGATACATGAAATTTTGTGATTTATCAATGGACTTGTTAGAATTGGTCTATTGTTTCAAAACTTGGATTTAATGGAATAATATTAGAAGTATTGGATTATATGGATTTGTTTTAGGGCCGGATTTCGGTTTACATAACTGATCCAATTTTTCGGCCCAGGTTAGGGTTCAATAAATGATCCGATCATTATTTCGGATCGGGTTAGGAACGAACACAACTTATTTCAACCCGTCCCACGCCCCACCCCTAGTAAATGGTAATGGTGAAGCGGAATAAAATTAATTTGATCAATTATTCAGACGACCTGGTCTGTTGAAAAATAAGCAAAAATTGTACTATTATACACTGCCATAATGCACCACTACTTTCTATAGGGGAACGTAAAACAGGCACAGGAGACAACTGGAACCAAACATATATACACCATTAATGTGCATCACTCGTTATAGGACAGGCCATCGAGTGGACGTATCAGCAGGGTACTGGCAATTGCCCCACATGGTCATCACGAAAATATAAAAACATTGCTCTACGATCCTATTATACAATAATTAAATATTAATATGTTTTTTTTATTACAAGGGATTTGGTAAGTGTTAGTATGAGGAATTGATCCCGAGTATCTCATGATGCCCGGTAACATGCCTACCATCGGACCAAGTGTCGATCCTATTAAATATTATTAATATGTTAATTACTCAGGGGTGAATCCATAGTCACACCTGCTACACCGACCACAATACCAACGGACAAACAAACAAACAAAAAAAAGACAACAATTACAGCACAAGAGCTAAACAAATAGGCACTGCATCATGTCGATCCCAGCACCGTTTGTCCAGTTTTGCTTCCTCGCCAGCATGTCCGCACATACATTAGCTTCCCTCGGAATTAGGCTCATGTTTCACGTTTCATGCTCCTCCAACTTGCTTCGACATCTTTGTAGGAGCATCCAAATTGAACGTTTGCATTCGAACCAATTTCATTATGGTATTAAATTTTAATTTGTTTATTTTTTTAGAACTTTGTCATTGTTCGACAAGAACAAAAAAAAATCAAACATGCTTCTTTTGTTGTATAAGGTGACTATTCCATTTTTGTTTATGCTTCTACCAAGCGCCCTTTTACAAGGATGACTATAGTGAAATTGCAACAAGATAAAAGATAAAATCAGAATTTAGTGCAAAAAATGATATTATTTTTTGTAATTTATTTTTGTTTGCCGTCCTTTGTCTAAATTCCTAAGTCCGTCCCTGATCATTGATATAATGAAATGAGATTTAATGTGTCCTTCTCGTTAAATTATAGAGTGTGATATGATAACAACTAATCCAGATATTATTATATGTGGATCTTCCAGTGAAGACATAGAAAGATGGATGAAGTGGAATCGATATCAAACGAAAACATGAAGTTGAGTTAAGAATTGTAACTTAACCCCAACTGAAGTGAATTAATTAATGTCACTTTCGGGAAAAAGGTTTGCCAACTGTGTAGATAATACCAAATATTGCATCAATAGTACCTCATTGTGTGCCAACTGCCAAATGGGATACACAACAATACATGACTACTAGCATGATTTTATTAGCATGAATTTTTTGTACCTGTACCTTTTGATTCCCTATCTTTACTTGGCATCTTTATTCATTAAGTTGAAGATTTTTTGTTCAGCATTTTCGGTATCATCTGTTCATCCTATCAAATCAGGCAACCCCATCAACATCTTTCAATTATAGGTTCTTTTGGTGCCAACGTAACTTATTACTAGTGACCCTTTGAAATATTTTTTCTTTCAGAAAAAAAATGTAAACTGAGAATAAACTATAAACAATCAATACTACAAAGCAAAACTCAACATGCCAACATAAGGTGTGGTCTATTGGAAGAATTTCAACCTAGCTTTCATAAGATTGAGGGTTCAAGTCCCACCCATGACACTTGTCTCTCGATTTTGTGGGAATTTTCTGTTCCTCCTCCCGCATCGCGCGTGGATGCACTACTACAAACTGGTCTTTATGCATCGGTTTTTTTATATTATGCATCGGTTTTGGTTCCGATGCATAATAAAGCGTTGCATAATGTATGAACATTATGCAACGGTTTTCCAGAGAAACCGTTGCATAAGATCTGAACATTATGCATCGGTTTAATGGAAAACCGATGCATAATGACCAAACCCGTCCAGACATTATGCAACGGTTTTTTCGAAAACCGATGCATAATGTTCATAAAAATGGCAGATTTAGCTTTACAAAAGCTCAAATCCACCTGAAATTAAAC